>OU452310.1:28021594-30677844 GCA_911728475.2 Pterostichus madidus
TTATGTAAATAGTGTGTGTGTATGTATTATTATTATTCGGAAAAAGCGCCTTTAGCACTCACGGTTTCCCTATTTTTTCTTTCTTTTTTTTTAGGCGACAATTGAATTTTCTCAATATCTCGTCATTTACCCTTGCAAAACCTTACAAGATTTGAAATTACTATAGTTGTATTCCATTTGCCACTTGGTTCACTTAAATCAGTTCAGATAAATTCGACAAACGAGGTGTGGCTATTAAATAACGAGACTGATGCTGTTTTAACATTTTATTTTGATTCCATATCTATTTACTTATTGTCACTTTCAATATACACCCCCTCCTCTATCCCTACAATGCTCCATGCTAATCTTCCATAGTTCAAAACAGTACTGGAAGTCTTCTTCTGTCAGCTCCTTCAGAACACGTACGTCTTTTAAAGCTCAAATCTTGTTGCTATTAAGGCAAATTTCACATTAGGAAACAGATAGAAGTCGCACGGTGCAAGATCTGGTGAATAAGGCGGATGGTTCAACACTGGGATGCTGTACTTGGCTAGAAATCCATTGACAGGCATTGCGGAATGAGCTAGCGCATTGTTTTGATGGAGAAACCATGCCTTGTCCTTCCACAATCCGGGTCCTTTTTTCTAAATTATAAGTTTCAGTAGCAGTTTTGCCAAGTTTCATGTGAAATTTCACGACAATTCGTTGCTCTAATGTTGCACTTAACATTTTGTCGGCGAAACAAAAAAAAACAACTATAATTAGAACGAATGCTACGGCTATACAGATTTGTTTACAGAAGTGAGAAGTACTGCATTCGAAAGAGAAAGCTTCACGCTAAAAAGCTGACGGTAGCTGGTGTTTGGCGCATGCGTACTTCGTCTGTAGCAACGTCAGTCTCGTTATTTAATAGCCACACCTCGTGTGACTGAATGAACTGAATTAACCAAACTTATGCACTTATTGGGGTAAATTATTTCAAAGTAAATTAGAATCTGCAATTTTAGTACTGGAAATAAAGTCAGCGAAGTAATCCAGCGAAATAGATAAATGATCTGGGTTAGTAAATCTAAGTTGGATCTAATTCAAATGGCAAATGGAATATACCTTATATAATCCACCTTACCGGGTACCTACTTCTCTTTTCTTGCAGTAATAATAATAATAATAATAATAATAATAATAATAATACTTTATTGCCCAACAGAAAATCCAGTAAAAGGGCTAAAAATAGATAAATACAAATAAAAATATAAAATACATATTAAATTAATAAATTATAAACAATAAAAAAGTACACAATTAAAGGTTAGTTTACAAAAATATATCCTTGCAGTTCAACTCAGCATAACGGCACAGAATGTGAATCGGTGATCGGAGTTGTACATCCGTTCTTGCCGGTGGAAGGTTGAAGGAACGAAGATTTCTTGAAGCTAATCTGGGTACATGGAAAGGCACACATGACAATAAATAAGACGAATCAATTTTATTATGTAGTAGCAACCACATAAATTTAACAACAAGGATCTCTCTTCTAGATGATAGTGAGACCATAGAATGACGTTGTAGAAGGGAATCGTGATCAACACCTCTAATTGGGTAGATGTTATCCTGTTTATAAGATAAGAATTTTAAAAATCTACGTTGAACACGTTCAAGAGCCATAACCTGAGATGAGTAATAAGGAAACCAAATGAGAATAGCATATTCAAATTTACTTAATATAAAAGCAGAGTATAAGGATTTAAGTACTGTGATATCAGTAAACATATTAGAAATACGCATTAAAAAACCCAAGGTTCTACTGGCCGAGCTGCATACGTTGTTTGTATGTTCCAAAAAGCTGAAATTTGAATTAAATAGGATTCCTAGGTCCTTGATAGATAATTTTCGAATAAGTGATGTACCTGAAATTGAATACATGTGATCAAATCGATTGATTCGTCGTGTGTAAGAAATGAAGTAACATTTGTCAACATTTAGAAAAAGCTCATTTGCGTCACACCAATGAACCAAAGTGTCAATGTTAGACTGGAGAAGCAATGCATCCTGACGAGTTGATATGTTTAAGTACAGCTTGATATCATCAGCATAGGCTAAAATGGGACAAGTAAAAGATTCCAAGAGATCATTGATAAATAATAGAAATAAGAGAGGACCCAGGTTTGAACCTTGCGGGACGCCAGATGTAGCAGCAAAATCTGTGGATGTAAAGCCATTATAAGAAACATAACACATACGACCATCCAGATAAGAACTTAAGATTCTTAAGAGACAGGGAGATGCACCAAATACACTAACTTTATGTAATAAAAGTCTATGATCAATGGAATCAAATGCCCGTGAGAAATCTGTATAAATGGTATCCACTTGACCACGAGTGTCAATGATTTGAGAGACATATTGCGAAAAACAAGCAAGATTAGTAGTGGTAGATCGCCCTTTCATAAAGCCATGCTGCAAAGGTGAAATTAGAGATTGAGTATTATTGAAGATGGATTTATAGATTATTATTTCTAATAGTTTGCCAAAGTTATTCAATATAGATATGGGACGGTAGTTTTTAACATGAAATTTATCACCCTTCTTAAAAACGGGAATAATTCTAGTTTTTTTCCAGAGAGTTGGAAATGTGCAGGTTTGAATAGCTAGGTTTATAATAATAGAAAGAGGTTTGGCAAGAACAAACCTTGTATCCCTGACCAAGAAGCTTGGTATTTGATCATCTCCAGCTGTAAACTTATTTGAAAAAGATGCCATGATAGAAATTAGTTCATCTTCACTAATTTTATTGAGAAAAAAAGTCGGATGAAAACAAATATCATTAGAGGAAGTGGGCAACGAAGTTACGGTGAAAAAGCTGGAAAAATAATTAGCAAAAGCATTGATAATTTCTTGAGGGGAATCATATTCATTTGTATCATCATGTAGTTTACCTGGAATACGCGTAGTACCTTGCTTTAAATGGACATATTTCCATAAGTCAGAAGGATTTGACTTAACATTGGCTTCAACTGAAAGTTGGTATGTTTTATAGGCTACTTGGATTTGTAGCTTAGTAAGGTGTCGCAATCTTTTAAATTGGTCTAAATAAAATTGTTTTTTATATTTCACCCATTTCTTCCTAAAATATTCTTTGGTTTTTAAGTTGTACTTGATCTCCTTTGTAAACCATGGTGGATAATTCGTTTTAATACATTTAAATTTTGGTACAGATATTTCGAAAGTATTGTATAAAAGTTCATAAAACATTACAAGAGAGTCATTAACATTGTTATATGAATCTAAACATGACCAATCTACATTAAGAATACTCTCATACAGTTGATTAAAATTAGCTTTCCGAAAATTAAAGCAAGGATTATTCACTGAAGGAAATCTTGCTGGTTTGACAGAAGACAATAATTGGAAATTCATAGTAAGCGCAGGGTGATAAACATCTTCAGGAACCATTGGTATATCTGACTTCTGAATATTAATTATTGCATTCAAATTAGAGAAAATTAGATCTAGTTTGTTACCTTTAATATTCAAAATATTATTAACGTGTTTAAGATCTAATGTATTCAGAAGATTACGGATGATAAAAGATTTAGAACAGCTGACTGAAAGGTTATCAAAATTCGGAACATTAAAATCTCCTGCTAAAAGAATATTTTCATTCACTAAAAAAACTTCTAGAGCATCAATAAATATTTCAAGATCATTGGTAGTTATATCAGGTGGAATATAGACTACACAAGTAATGAATGTTAAATAGCCTACGTAACATTTACATGCAGCAATATCTATTAGAGGAGCAAGTGATTTTAAATGTGATGTGTCTAAAATGTTGTATGGGATATTTTCAAGCAAAGCTATGAGAACACCACCTCCTTTGCAACGATGAATAAGAGAAAATTCTCTATCACAACGTGTGATATTATAATTAGGAGGGAACAGTTCAGCATTATTGACAGACATATTAAGCCAGGTTTCAGACAATAATATTATATCAACAGAAACAGAACAACAATTAATATAAAACAAATGCGATTTAGAATTAAGTCCCCGTGTATTTTGATAATATATATTTAAATGTAAACATGAAACTGGATTATTGTTGGGCTGATTTAGTTTTCCGAATTCACAATTTGTGGAATACCATGAACATGTTTTATTATGAGGTTACTTTCACCATTTGCCAAACGGCTGTTCATCTCACTCTTAACTAATTTATAAAACTCTATTTGTCTCGGAGTCTTATCACCTGAAATAGAAATATTTTTAAATTTATCATTAGATTTTAATTTATTAATATTTTTAAAGACATTAGTAACATCAACATTCGAAGGAAGTATCAACTTAACAGGACGAGAATTATTTGTTGACGCATCAAAGCGACCCAGACGAAAGAGCTTTACTATGTTTGTATTTGGGCTTAAATCTTTCAGGAGATCAACAGCAAGTGTGGTATCAACTTCTAATTGTTGTTGTTTGGAAAGTGATTTGTTTTCTTTTAAACCAAAAATCATAAGATTTCGCGATCGTTTATCACGTTCCGCTATTTCTTGAATTATATTTTCAAAGTCTGTATTATGCTCAAAATTAGATTTATTTGCAGAGTAGGCATTTCCTTCTAGTTTGCTTTTTACATCCAATATCTCTTTTTGTAGTGTTAATATAATTTGTTTTAGCTCAGATAATTCCGACGTAAAATTAACTGTAGATTCACATACATTACAGAACCATTTTATATTCTTTCGCGAACGCAACATTCGGCTATCAGATTGATTTACCTGGGCACAATCAAGATGAAAGAAATTAGAGCAGCCAGCACATGAAATAGATCTTGAGGTGTCAACTTCCTTAGAACAGATGCAGCAGATTGAGGACATATTCATAAGAAGCAAGAAATTTAACGCGATGGTAGAGCTATACTCATTAGCTAAAATTCACTTGCACACACTTGATTAATTAGTGAAATGAAGGTTAACAAAAAAATGAAATAAGAACACTAAAAAACCGGAGCACAGCTGATAGTCACTAAATATCAATATGAAAATAATGGTCAGGGCTTGATTAGTGAAGTACTGATACTAGTTTCGAAACTATTAATTAACAATATCTCCGAAAAACTTAAAAAATTGTTCAACGCAAAAAAAACACGACTGACTCGATACAATGCTCAGAATAATATTAAATGAGGTTAAAATATTAAACTGTTCAATTATAAGTTACTAATTAGAATATAAATATATCAACTTTGTAAAGTAAAAATGTGTAATTCTGTATTTTTTTTTATTCAGAGTTCTCGTATTAAGCTCTGTTGACATATATCTAAGATCGAGCTCGACAAACAAAAGTAAAATTGTGGCTGGAATGCCCTTTAACTCCACCCTTGTAAGTTTACAGAGTTGTTAAAAACTAAGTTGTAACACCCGAAAACGACAGTTAGAACTCATTGAAACAAACAACTTTTCTTAGTTCAAATTTTTTATTTGGAGCCCCAGTTCATAGTTATTGGTGTTTTTTTTTGTTTTTCGAAAAATCATCATTACTCCCTTATTTTAAAGAATATTTTAAAAATACAAAAACTTTCAGCATTTACTTTCGGTTTGTTGCAGTTTGTTAAAATTTATCTTGTAATTAAATTTAAATAAAAACTTTTTTTGGACAGATCGAAAAAAATGTTTCAGACACTCCTCTCAGGGTTTTACTTTGGTTTGTAGAGCTCTAATGCCTGTTTTACACTGAGCAATATTATAAGTGCAACTGTAACTTGCAACAAGTTGAAGCAATATTGAACGAGTGTAATACAGAAATTGCAAGTGCAAGAGACAGAAGCAATCTTGCAGCAATATCTTGCATGAATTAGAACGTGTTCTAATAGTGTTCTGATAGCTATTTCTAGTAATTTTAACTTTGTTAGAATGCTACCAACTTATTATAAATGTCAAAAATGATAAAGTTGAGTTAAGAATATTAAAATGATTTACTGCATTGCAAATAATTGTGCAAATACTTATAAGAATAAATTTTTATATCAATGCAACAACATATGAAACAAATGTCAATAATACAAGTGATATAAGAGATTAAGCTGATATAATATGAAGTTAGTAACGCCAAAAATTTATAAATATATTTATATTATATTGCAGTTGCAAGTTGCTGAATTTAAAGTGAAAAAATTATCTTCTGCAACATTTTGATGCAGTTGAACGTAAAACTTGCAAGTTGCAATTGCAGGTTGCGCTTGCTCAGTGTAAAACGGGCATTACACATAATCAAACAAATATTCATTCACACAATTAAATGTCACAATTTATTCTACGTAATTAAATAAATTATATTATACTACATGTACAAATTTGGAGATTCCATTCAATAAATGAATAAATATTTATGTAATACCAATAATCTCCCTTTCAACTTCAATGACACAAGACGACAACTTTTCGTTCTAAGACGTAGGATCCTTCCAAATCTAATTTACACCGGGTGTTATAAATGTGTGTTCTTGCAAGCATGAATGTCATTCCCAATGTTTAGAGCCGGGGCGAAGGAAGCTATGTGAGCGCCTGCAGGTTACACGCGCCGCCGAGCGCGAGTGACACGACGGTTTCCTATACCGCCAGAGGAAACTTACTAATGAAGTTTGTAATGATAAGTCCCCGCTTCTGTTGATTCGTGTTGCCGAATTACCAATGTTATTAATTGGAATTACGGAACATGTACCTCATTACAAGATTTATACTAAATAGAAATATACCTCGGAACTGTGGCCTGCTGGATGTAAAATGACAGGAAGTAAATCCTAGGGCGCTTTGATTGAATAAACTTACAAAAATTATGTCACGTGTAAGAGAAATGTAATGAATATGTGGAATAATTTGTTTAGGAACTTTGGATTCAACCCTGAACTGATTTAGAACTAACTCGTGTTACTTCCAAATTAATAATGCATCTAGTGGCACTTGTAAAAATTAGCGATAAATATAAAATCTGAATGCACGTTCTAAGTGATATCTGCTTGGAACTAGTACCTAGTAGAAGGATAAAAATATTATCAAGAATATTTTTGCAGCTTCTTTATTGGATATGACCATACAACTTTTTCTATAATGTAAGTGAGTCCTTCGAGAGTACAATGTTTTTTTGATTTTTTATCCAATTTATAGATGCGCCAAAGTTGAGTCCTTGTCCCATGGCGGACAGTTAATCTCAGGATTGGCAAGTCAGAAACAAAATATTCAAAAAGCATTTTAAAGAGGACGATGTCTCACATAATAATTCACCAACCCTAATGAAAAATCGGTTAAAAAATAAAAAATGGCGGACTTTAAAAACAAAGTGTGGAAATCGACCCTATTTTGCATCCTTTTTTGCGCTAAAATTTTATTTTTTTATATTTTGGCCAAATTGTAGTGAATTATTGTGTAGAATAGTTTAAGAAACAAAACGCGCCAAAATTTACTAAAATCGGTTTAGTAGATCCGGAGATTAACTGTCCGCCGTTTGAAAAAATATAATTTCGAGAAAACCGCGTTTAAAGTTTTTTTCGTATTATTACACCAGCGAGCGCGCGAGCGCTTAAAGTTCTTCTATACTAATTTAACTTTCGAATTTCTCAAAAATATTTTAGGAGGTGACTTTAGAAGGTGTAAGGAGTTCAAAAAGGTGAAAAAGAAAAATAGATTTTTTTGAAAATTCTATTAGGTACTAGTTCCTTAAATACAAATTGTGATGCCACCAATTCAAAACTGATAACAAGGAACACAATTTGATTAGAAAGAGATAGAAAATGGATTCAACCTGCCAATAGCTGAGGCAGTAAGATCAGTTCTGGAACTATTCTGGGTTACTTATAATGTGCCAATTAAAGAAAAGTAACTTACCAAATAAATATGGTATTAGGAAGAGATAAAATATTCGCAGTCCAAACAAATCTCCTCGCACTCTTTACACAATACTTTTGACATATCGTATGTCATGAGCTTAACAGTTTTAACCTACATTTTTTTCGTTTTTATAATACCCATAAACGAAATAAAGAAAATTAATGATAGAAACATAAAATATAAATTGAATTATGTCTATTAGTGACAAAATGAGTTAAAAATAATATTATACTCCAGAGATATATGCGATTGAAAGTATAGTGACATCACAAGCACACACGTATTCTTTCTCATTGACCACAATTATTTTCGCACGGTAACTAAATACTCGTATATTTAATACGTTATATATTTATTACAATAATTTAATTTCGTTTTCTCAGGCTTTCAATTACTATAAAATATGATTTTCAACATAGTAAGATTGTTTTCCAATAAATAATTCATACATTATTTGCACTTATTAAATCAAACAAGGTTAGTACCACTTAAAGATATTGAAAGACACTTGTGATGCCACAAGCACCCATAGAACTTCGAACAACTAAAAATCTTATCTCGCTTAATATAAGTTTAACACTGAGTTTTCACTGATTGTCGTAGCTTTTCATGTATTTTTTTTTTAATCAAATACATCGGTATAGGAATCCATAATTTATTTTTTATTTTTACTGAAAGAACAAACAAAAAACCTAATATTTTTTTATAGCATCTTTATACTTATACCCAGAATGATTTGTTTATATTTTAAACACTTGTGTTTTGTAGTTTGACGTTTGACATGTATTTGTTTGTGTTGCGGTATCCTATTAACTCCATAAAAGTGCCGTTAGATGGAAACCTTAAATATTATCTTTGTTAGTGTCTATAGTGGCTACTTTTTGTTTGTACTTATTTTTGGCAAAATAAACAAGAAAACTTCTACACACATACACAGTATGTCCCAAAAATAACGAAACTCTTTAGTTATAGAATAAAACACGCATTGTATTATGTTTGAAACTTAATATTTATTCAAAATAGGTTCCATTTGAATCAATACACTTTTTAGAACGATCAACTAGAGCATGCATAGATTTGTTTATGCCATCTAAAGGAACATTCTTTAACACCTGTGTCACGGCTGCTTGAATGGCTGGAATATCATAAAAAAACGCTCCTTTTATAGAAATTTCAGTATTTGGGTATAATTTAAAGTACCTCTGTATGTATGTCACACTCAAAATTAAAGTCTTTGATATGAGGAATAAAATTATGTACTACCTTAATTTTTATACGAGAGATAGCTTGGAAGCATTTCGGAATGTGAATTTGAGAACCCGGATCCGATTCCCACAGTGACAAATTTTACCCTACACTAAAACACCGTCAATATGCTTGCGTCACAGATGTCAATCCATGCTCCAATCAAATTAGCAATTCAGTATTTATATAAAATTCTTGATTTAGTGTAAATAATACATTATATATCATTACGTCTAGTCCGAATGTAGTTCCACAATTACACATTTCGGTAATTGACATTTGACCGTGAACTGTGGTTACCAGTCAACAAATTATACCACTTAGTTCTAGTGGTCAGCACAAATAAAACAAATTGCTTCATATAATAATTAGATCATAATTGAAGTAAATACACTTAACCCCCTACCAAATACTTAATTACAGTGCATTAGGGAATCCAATTAACTATTCTGAATCACAGATCCCATATAATCTCATCCTGCTGCAGCAATCAAGCAGGACCTCGGTCCAAAGGACAAAAACCTTCACATTCAATCATCCTGCTCCTGTCCTCTGCACGATCACAGCGTGCTTTGGCTAAATCGTCCGAAATTAAACAATTAAATAAACCAGTTGTGGCAATAACGCACGGCAGGAAACCGCTCATCATCGCGGCCAACTGTCTGATGAAATGTTGCGCAAAAACGCCGCCGCTCGACGCGCCAAAGGAACTGCGGTATTTTGCTCGGAACCGAACTGATCTGTGCTGGGAAATGAATGGTAGGTGTTTGACCGTTCGAGTGTGTTTGAAGTATAATGAATGTGACACTAGATACATGTATATGTTCGCTACATTAGGTACCTTAAATGTATGGGAAATTCTGTGAGGTTGGGGAATTATAGTGGATGTCAAACTGTTATATAGAGGTTTCCACGCCTACGGCCTTTAAGAAAATATGAGATTGTATGACTGGTAACCGCACTTTATGCGCATGCTTATCGAGATCTGCTACGGCAGTGCAATACTCAGTAATGGGTAAAAGGCGTGATTCTATATTTACTTATGTATTATATATAAATTCGAATTATACGAGGGCAGGGTGAAAAATCCCTGAAAAATGAAACAAGAAATGATTTATTTGGTCAAAACATATTTTATTTCTCAACATAATCTCTTTGTAGCTCGATACACTTCGTCCAACGTTTTTCTAATTTTTCGATCCCTTTCAAATAATACGATTTTGGTAATCCTTCAAAATAGGCGTTTGTCTCAGCGATGACCTCATCGTTGGAGCCAAATCTCTTTCCGCCGAGCCATTTCTTCAAGTTTGGAAACAGATAAAAATCGCAGGGAGCCAAATCTGGAGAATATGGTGGATGACAAACCAATTCGTAGCGCAATTCATGCAATGTTGCCATTGCGACTGCGGACCTGTGCGCCGCGCTTGTTGTCAACAGAGAGCAAATTGGACGACCAGAACGTTCGGCGTCCTTTGTGGTCATACTACCACAACGAAAATCAGTAAACCACTTGTGAATCGTTCCAATCGATGGTGAGGAGTCCCCATAATATTCAACAAGCGATGCTTTGGTTTGCGTAATGTTTTTTCCACGCAAGAAATAATGTTTAATCAAGACGCGAAATTGACTTTTTTCCATGTTTTCAAAAATCTTCAAGGTTGTTTGCTTTCGATGGGTGTCAAAACAGAACTGAATGACATACCAGTCTGAAAATTTTAATGCGTTCTATTTAAAGACGGTATATCACTAATGTCACATAAAATTTGCGATTGTGGCGCCATCCGTTTTATTTTTCAGGGACTTTTCACCCTGCCCCCGCAATAATAATGTTAAAATAATAATCAAATATATCGTATAGAAGATAATTTACGATTTCGTGCATTAGTTTTAAGGGTGTGTTTGAAAATGAGCTGAAGAAATAAATCAAAATTTACAAGAATAGTATTGGAATTTTGTCAGCGATGCGGCAAATAAATCTATCACAAAAATTAGACAAAACTTTCCTAGGATGCTCCTAGAATACCGGTCACTTTATATCTGGAACAATAAAAAGATCCTGACAAACATTTCGATAATCTCCTTTCAAGAGTTACATAGGAGTAGATAGGATTTTTCAAACGGATCTGTTAATATATTTTTATTAACTACAAATTAGAGTTTAATTTAATATAACTATATTTTCATTGTGTACGGGGACTTTACTTGATCTGGAAAAAATAATTGGGAACTGAAATGGTTGATCTCTGTCGAATTCAGTCTTCCCGTCCATTTCGTAGCAAACAATTATTGGCGCGCCACTGGAATTTCTTTGACGGACTGTTTTAATACTCGAGCTTATTTCCAAACGGAATATAGAATTCAATGTAACTGATCAAGAAACTGGTACTTTTTATTTAAATGGAAATTATAATTTTTAGGTTTTCAAAGCGACCAGTTTTGGGCCAATGTTTTCAAATAAAACGTGAATGAAGTTTTTGTAATCGTTATCGACAAACCATTTTAATTAATTATTCGTTTGTTCATTTCACTGATATTCCCTTAAGCAATGTTAACTTCAGTGGTACCCAAAATGTACTAGGTTCGAAAACTACCCTTATTCAAAAATAAAATTGATTCGTTATCAGTGCATTGAATGTAGTATTCCATGTACGAATATAATTTTTTATGCACGAAATCGTGAATCACATTTAATAAGTGAAAAATTAAAATTAAAAATATCTTTTAACAATTTCACATTACGAGACAATGCACACGTTGAATCTACTGAAGTTACCGCGAGCTTCCTTTATTTATTTATACACAGGGTGTTCAAAAAAGGCTCAAATTTGCTAATAGTATATATATTTTGATGTCCTGATTTCCAAGTATAAAGATTTAGTTTCAAAATTCGCAAAATTAAGGACATGGTTCCTGAAGTGAATATTTTGTTCCACTGGCCAACAAAAAAGTTTTCATAAAAATAATAATAAATTATTTAATTTCGGAACGAATGTTGACTAACAAAATAATAACAAATGAATTAATTTAATTCGAACGTTTTGTAGTACGCCACACAATTGACAAGTTTAACACAGTGTTGCAATTTAAGGCATATTTCATAAATTTTATAAACTGCAATACTGTGTTAAACTTGCCAATTGTATGACATACAACAAAACATTAGAATTAAACTATTACCGCATTCTTAGCGAAATTTAACTATATTTACTAGGGATGTCGATTTTGATAAAAATTATCGAACGAATATTCGGTCAACAGAATATTCGTATCCGAATAGTTCGGCTATTCGTTATTCTTCATATTCGTATCCGAATAGTTCGGATATTCGTTAGTCTCCATATTCGTTATTCGGATATTTAAAAATTATTTGGATATTCGAAGAATTTGGGTAATTATAGATCACATTATTGTATTTAATATTTAATAATAAAATTAAAACAACAGTACGTAATTCTACACTGCACTGATATTAATGTCTATAATTATTTGATTTGGCAAATTGTTTGCATTTACCTATAATACGAGTATGTTAATTTGGCAATATAAAATACGCATTATTTTAATGTTTAAGATGTTTACTGTTTAGATTTTTGAATTAGTTTGTTTCTAGTTTATGTATGGGGTAATGGCTCAGTGGTATCAAATCGGCCAGTGGATCCTAAAAACCCTGATTCGATCCCCACAGCCGACAAAACATTTTCACCAATTTAAAATTACCCCTGTGGCTCCCCCTCTACTAACATCTTTGGAGGCCGTGATTTGACGGCTGGTAACAGCACTTCACGCGCATAAATATATCACTTACTGAAATCTGCTTCGGCAGAGTGCCACACCCAGTAATGGGTAAAAGGCGTAATGATATATTTATTTATTTTTTATTTTATTAGAATGTACAAAAAATTTGCATCTAAACTAAATATCTAAAATATTTATTAAGCACTATTCAGCAATCCGAACTATTCTTTCATTATTATTATTATTTGAATATTCGCAGTTTTGGCTTTTTGATTATTCGAATATTCGATCACTTCCCCGATATCCGAGCTATTCGAATATTCGAAATATTCGGATAGCCGAACTATCCAGATAGCCAAAACTGAACATCCGATATGTAAATATTCGAATATTCAAATATCCAGACGAAATTAACATCCCTAATATTTAAAAAAATTTCCAAATATCCAAAATAAAATAATATCCACATCTTTTGCTGCTTCACAATCAACAAAAAATGTGACCCATAATTTAAGAAGCACTGCAAGACGCAAATTAAATTACAAATTTTTATTTTTCGAAATTTAATATCTGCAAAACGTTGAAGTAATTTAATGAAATATAAGTGTCTTATTTCCTTTTAAATTAAAAGAAATCTTAGCGTATTTAACATTAATAATTCTTTATATTTACAGAATAAATTAGTAATTAAATTAAAAAGAACGTCAACTAATTAATTTTGTTAATATACTGACTATTCAGAACTTGAGTACTCGTGCATCCTACATAAAAGAGCAAAGTAAAACTATTCATATATTTAATTAAAATTTCACATAATCCCGCATAAATTTACGGTCGTACGCCACTGAAGCCCTACCCCACTTGACACAAACAACCAGCACATACACACAAAGTTCATGTTCAGTATTAAATCCCCAGACAGCTTCGATATTAATTTGTCCTGCAGTTTAAATTTAAAACTACCCACTCCATAATCTGTCTCTCTCTCGTCCACTTCCCCAATAAAGTTGGAAGAGAGAAAGAAGATAATATAGATCACATAAGTAGCAAAAAATAAAGACAAAATGATGAACCAGCTTCGAGTAAGTTCCGTTTCCGCTTGCAGGACGCATCCTGCCAAGCTGAAAGTTTTGCACTGCAAACTTTTCTTTCAGTTCTTCAGTTTTAGTGTTGGAATGGAACTCGATTTACAGTCAAAAATTCTCTTTGTGGAATGAGAGTCGTATTAAAAAACTTTTTGATGGACTATTCGACTATCAACAGTGAAATATATTTGAGTAAATTTTCTTCATTTAAAACTTTTCTTTTTTTACCTACAAATCATAACAGTTAACTAGAAAAATAATATATGCTTAGCATAGTTCATAATTTATAATAGATATTATTCTAAAAATCGATAAAGAGAAATGCATCTTTTAAGATAGATAAGTATCTCATAAAAAAAAGAGAAAACGAGATCCACGAGGCCGAGATTTTTCCATTTCCGAACCTTTTTCTAAAACACTTAACATTCAACTATTGTATAATTATTTTACTTGCGGCCCTGTCAGAAAGTAAAATTTTCTTTCTGCAAAACATCATCGAAGTAACAATAATGAAGGATAAAAACATAAAATATATATTAAATCAGGATTTTTTTTAATTAAATCAGAATTGTTTATCAAAATAAAATAATTTTTCCTACAACTGTGCGATTTCTTTGTTATTACGTAACTATAATTGCCTTGGTTACTTATGGAAAGTAGATGAATGCAGACCAAGTGCGTTTCCGAAAGCAAAGAAACACTAGTGCGGAAAGTGCTTCATTACGTAACTGTCAAAAGAATATTGTTTTGACAGCGATTTAAATTTCGCGCCGAGCGCGGAATTCATATTTTGACCACAGACGCTTATGGAAGAAGAATATACGGTGAACCAGCGCTAGTAAATATGCAGTAGTATATTTTGACGTTTATAAATGTAACCTTAATTTGCAGTATATCTAATCTGTAGACAATTAATAAAAAGAACCGAACAAAGTTAAATATATCGATAAATGGTTTTATTTAAAGAGTAAGTGAAATACTTCATATTTATTGTTTGTGTATATTATTAATACAGTTGTTACAGTTGCTTATATTGACATAATGTAAAGTGGAAACTTTTGTGTCTAAAGAAACATTGATTTCTTCCGTACCTGTTCATATTATTACCAGTAATATTATTGGTAACAATTTCGGAAGCTTGAGAAGTACCAGCAGCAGGTTGATTGTCATTGTCGAAAATAGATCCAATATAGTATGATCCGGAGCTTCAATTATCTTTGGAGGTGTTAATGATAAAGAAGAATCACTCACTGTACTATTCCAATCAAGATGATTTTGTAGAAATTATTTTGACGTTAGTGAAATATTTTTAAATAACGTAGAACAATGTGCAAGCAATCAACAAACAAACCATAGCAACGCCGTAAAACATCGTTGTCATGTAATATCATTAAAATTTTATAAATTTTATAAATTTTAATAATATTTTAGTGATTTACTAAATCGCACAGTTGTAGGAAAAATGTTGTTTATAACACGTGCCGAAAAAGGTTACGTGCTCGTGCAGATTTCCGCACTCGGCAAGCCTCGTGCGTTAAATTCTGCCCTTGCACGTAACGAGCCTTTTTCGGCACTTGTTATAAAAATAACTATTTCGAGTCGCATATCAAAATTTGTTTTTTTTTTGTACTTTTCATTAATTAGGAAAAAGATTCAGATTTCCAATTCGTTCGTCCCCTTACCGCTACGCGGCTCGTATTCGAATTTCGAACTCGTTCTAGAATTGCCTTCTGTAACGAGTGTTTCATACTATTTTCTCTGTTTCAGCTTTCCTTTACATCATTTCTTTATAAAAAGAGTTGACATTTGCTATTAAGGAAAATTTTTGGTAGAATACTGATGCTGGGTTGCATGAAAGTTGTATCGGTTCATTAGCAACTAAAGCTACATTCACAAATCGAAATTAGTTTTTGTTTTATGCTTTATGTTTTAGTGTGTTTTTAGGTGCTATTCACAAATAGTTTTGCTTTTGTCGATTTTAGTTAGTAGTGACATCTATCATAAATTTTAGAAGATCGGTAATACAGTAAATGCAACTGTCAGATGTGCTAAGTTACACATGCTGTCATATGTTGTTTGTTTACGTATTTTTTGGAAGAGCAAGGTAAATATTATCATAATACGAAAGTAGGTATTAAAATTTTGTTTTTATTTTCATTCATTTTGACACTCGAATAAAACAAACTTAGGTTATCGTCAATGCGAAGGATGATAGAAAGAGACAAGTATATATCACTACATCATTCTACGCTTCGTCCTATTGGTCTATTCCTAAGTATAAAACGTAAAACTAAAACATAAGTTTGGAGTTTGCAAACTTTTTGTGTTAAAACCAAAACTAAATACTGATTTGTGAATGGCTGCATAAGATAACATGTCTACAAGGTTATTAAAACAAAAATGGAAAACATAAAACAAAAACTAATTTCGATTTGTGAATGTAGCTTTACGGTTCAATAAATTTCGAAAAATCGCTATTGATACTGTTGCTAGATAAACAATTCTTTAACTAAAGAGCTCTTTGTTTTTTTCTTGCCAGCCAGCATTAAGTTGATTTTGTCCGTTGCCTAGATATTTGTATAAACTGTGTTCCTTTATTTTAGACGTATTCTATTCGCCATTTGGATCAGATCTAACTTACATTTACTAAACCAAATCATTTATTTATTTCGCTCGATTACTTCGCTGACTTTATTTCCAGTACTAAAATTACAGATTCTAATTTACTTTGAAGTAATTCACTCCAATAAGTGCATCAGTTTGCTTAATTCAGTTCTTTTAGTCATGTGTCAAATTTATCTGAACTGATTTAAGTGAACCAAGTGGCAAATGGAATACAGCTACAGTCAATTGTCTAGATATTTTGTGTATTTAATGTAGTTATACTAATGTATGATATATTAGGCGTATTCCATTTGCCATTTGGATCAGATCTAACCTACATTTACTGAACCAGATCACTTATTTATTTCGCTGGATTACTTCGCTGACTTTATTTCCTGTACTAGAATTACTTATTCTAATTTACTTTGAAGTAATTCACTCCAATAAGTGCATCAGTTTGCTTCATTCAGTTCATTTAGTCAAGTTATCTAATTTATCTGAACTGATTTAAGTGAACCAAGTGGCAAATGGAATACAGCTTATGTCACCAAAAAACGTTTAAGAATTAAGTTCATTTTAGCATCAATATACGTGCGAGAATATGTTATTCTAATGCCGAAATAGAGAAACAAAACTATCAACTTATGGTTTGAAATAAATAAATTGCCAAGCAATTTGACGCACATTTATTCAAACTACTGAACAAATAACGTTGTTCTTTCTTTATTGTAATTTTAATGATCGTCCTTTGAGTCAGAGATATATAAGGTAGATATTTTGTTTACTAAGTCGTTAGAGGTTAGAATCTGCAATTGCGCAGACCGAAGTAATATTTCAGTGCAGAAATAAGGATAAAAAGAATGATTTCATGCAAAAGTTTCAAGAACTTCTTGCTTTTTGTAATTTAAATATGAGGAGACTCTCAGAAATATACAAGTACTTTTAATATCATAAAATGTAATATCTTATATTGTTTGTTTTTTGCCTTCATGGGAAGAATAACCAGGTATATTACATTACCGTAACCTCGTAACAAGTAGCTAACTACAATATAAAAATGTAATATGAGTGTACTCGTATGTGGTAACAAATTTTCTACTTATAGCATGCAGTAGATAGAGGTAACTGTAAAACAGCTAATAATAATGATTCAGTTTTCAATTATGAAATATTAGCAAAAACTTGGGTGATACTTGATGCTTAACAGAACGCGCATTTCTATTTAATGTCGTAATATTTGTTAAGAAAAATATAAAAGCGACACAAATAAACTACTGTGCCTATCTAGAACATTCCAAACACAATAGGTACTTTAAGCATACTTTACTTTTAAGGTACTTTAACTTTAAGTTTTATGGTGGAATTATGTCTAAATCTATAAGTTTCACAAATCCATAAATCTATAAATGATGAACAAAATCGCAACGAAACTTATGACTATGTGAAATATTTTCTACTTATCAACAAATTTTGATGCGATTTAGTTCATTATTTACAGATTTACGAATATATAAACTTTTAGATTTATCACAGAATTCCATAATTAATTTAATACCACACACTTGGTTTAACCCTAGACATGAATTTACTAAAAAACTATGAATTCACTAATTCTCACTTGAAAATAATACAGAGTGATCAAAAGGAATTTCATTTCCTGTTGTTGACAATGACATTTGGAAATTTAAATTTGAGTACATTTATTATTACATTTATTTCTAAAGTATTTCTATTACTTAAAAAGTCAAAATTCTATTAGCCGTCAGACTCCTGACATAACCTATTTGTATTTATTATAAATGGCAAATAGTATTTCCGTCTTTACCTGGCGTTGTGCCAACTGTGGAATAAAAAGATCTCCGGTATTTTATTGCCAACTGTAACAATTCCTTATGATCACTCTGTAGTTAAAATTATGTATTATAATTTAATGATGAAAAATTTCTTTATTTACAGTAATAACACCCTTTAAAAGCAAAATTTTCTGATTCGTAACAAGACCTTAGGCGTAATATTGAATTTACTGATGATGAAGAAGAGATTCCCTTCTCTAATTAATAGGTAAAATATATAATTAAACTGTTATATGATAGAGAATGAAAGTGGCTTTGTTATTCTCCATTTTGTGCAAATATACAATTTACAAAGATATAAAATATAAACTGAAAGTAGGAATAGTAACTGGATACAGCAATTAAAATGGAGCAGGTGGCTAAGTGATATCGAATCGGCCTGTGGATCCTGAGAACCTTGGTTCGATTTCCACAGCCGATAAACATTTTCACCACAATAAAATTATCCCTGTGGCGCCCCCACCACTACCTTTTTTGGGGGCCGTGATTTGACAACTGGTAATTGCACTTCACGCGCATAAATATATCACTTACCGAGATCTGCTCTGGCTGAGTGCCATACCCAGCAATGGGTAAAAGGCATGATGATATATTTATTATTTATTTATCCACACGTTTGGATTACTTGGCTTTCGATATAATTAATTTCTTTTCTGTTACATGAAGACTTTGGCGTTCTTATCACTTAGATTTTAACATGTTATAGTTTAAAAATTTATTTTTTAACCTTCAATTATATTATTAACACATTGTTACAAAGGTAGTAAACTTTTAATTTAATTGACTTGAGAATAAGACCAAACCACTCTTCATGTAACAGAAAAGAAATTAATTATAACGAAAGCCAAGTAATCCAAACGTTTGGGTAGTATTTTCATTGATTTACATAGTTACAACTCCTACTTCCATTTTAAACAAATTACGGCTAAATAAATTTGAATCTCAATTTTTGGGATTTTATAAATAAAATATAAACAAACACGTTTTAAACTTTAAAGTAGAGACTAAAATAATATCAGAAAGTGATACTTTTATCCCTAGGCAAAAGGCAAATTTTCTTCACTAAGAAAGTAAAGTCATATATATATATATATATATATACATGGTAACTAGAAAAACAACGGTACGATTTGACATTAGTGACATACAAGTGACATCTAACAAGAGAATAATAAATCGCATAAAAATTTCTAAATTATTTCTGAAAACTTTACCCTCCGATAGGCTACTACAAAAATGTATACCTCGTGAAGAAAGTGTCATGCTTATCTCTTCGATAAGAAATGTATGTCACTTACTTCCCGTATACATGTAACTATTTTCTTTTTAAGTGTCAAATACCTAAATTGTTAATAAATTTCTAAAGTCCAATCGTTGAGAGATTACAGTGTGGTTGCATAGAACGCATTGTGTTCTTATTCTTATTGTAATTAGATAGAGTCGCGATCTAATTAAAAATTAAATAAAACGAAATAAGACGAACTTGTAAAAATATATATTTAATAAAACATAAAAATGAAATAGCAATATTTACAAAAGTTATAAATTATAATGAAATGAAACAAATTTACCGACAATGGAACAACAACGACAACGTATGAATAAACTATTATTACTTGAGTTACTAAATTACATGGCAAGACCTACATCTTGCCCAGACGAGAGACAACTTCTCTCGACAGAAACCAATCTACCACTAACTAATCATTGTTGTATTCTATGGGATATACTCACAAAGGGTAAGGCGCTAGTATCGTTGCTTTGGTCTAGATAAGCGTTTCCACGCATGAGTTTACATAAAAAAAACCAAACGGGGTGAGTTCTTCTTCTTCAATGGCGCAACAGCCCAAATCGGGCCTGGGTCTACCGGGCACACCGAGCCGCAGTTTTTACGCTGCCGTACTGCCGGTTTTCGTAGTCGATGTTACTTTTTTTAAGGCATATGTATAAGTGACTAGCTTATAGTGCCCGAGTATGATTAATACCAGTAACTGTATTTTTTTTATTTAACGACAAATCATACTTTGTCGTTATGCGGATTCGAACTGACGAACCTTGGTTCGGGTAACGTCACAGCATGTTAAGAGATGTACATTAACACGCTCGACCACCGCACCTAGATAACTGTTCCCACATGTGTTTACATAAAAATCCTAGTCGGGGTGAGTTACAAAGGATAAATCTATCCAACCCATACATAGCTAATAATTTACCCAGATATGTCATCACATCCCGTATGACAAGACGTGACAATTCAGAAAAGCTATAAACTTAATATAAATAATGATCGACGGAATACTGAAGTTGCTATAACATATGCACTAATAAATTTGATAAACAAAATAAACTCTGTCAAGTCAACTTTAGAAAGATACTTAAGATAATACTTAATTAGTCTGTATCTCTCGAAGCTGAGTTGATAGTGAAATATCATAATTTATAAACAAAACCAAATTCTGTATTGTCCGTTTTGCTACATTATTGGCTGATCGAAACGTCAAAGTGACGATATATTTATATAGCATAAATATTTTTAACCGTAACAGCACTAATTGTGCCTCAAATAAACATGGTCTAAAATTTCGTTACATGTTCTAAAATGCGGTATAGATTCCGTTAATGTAACTTTTATAAAAATGTGAAACAATAAAACAGATTCAACTAATCAAAATCAAAATAAAATGCGTCCTATACAATCACATTATAATCTCTCACCGAATGGATTTTAGTACCATATTTTTTGACGTTATGACAATAATTTATACAAAATCATAGATAAATTATTGCATACATTTTTGGAAATTGTAATTGGAAAATATAAATTCATATTTAGTTTTACATTTTTGAATATTTATCGTAAAAGATAATCGGAAAAACCAAACGGACATCACACCATCACCATAAAAAAATAAAAAGATCAATCACAATTTAAATTTATGTATAAAGCAATCAGGATTCCAATACAAAATGCATAGAATACTGAAGCAACAATTGCAAACAGAATGCAACACATGTAGTATATAAATTGCTAATAAAAATAAAAACATTACCTACATTCTCGTATCTTATTAGTTACATAACATCAATTTCTTGAAACTAGCAATTGAAAATGTAATATAAAAACTTGTTCAATAATATGTTATATTTGTGTTACATGATAAATTACAGTGTTGTCATGATGTGATAAATTAATAGTAATTAATTTCAGTTTTGAATTGTACTGCCCGGTTTATTGCGTGATATTCCAAATTTGAGAGTATAATACTACGATACTTCGATTACTTCGATTACAATAAGAATATAATTACCAGTAGATGTCTCTATAATATTTTGTAGTCCATTTTAACATAGGAATAAATAATTTTTGATAGATTAAAAAAATGAAAATATCAGATTGATGTTACATGTGTAACAGCAATCCTGCCCGTTAAAGAAAAATTGGCAATTGTTATTTAAAAATTTATTCCGATTTGCATTTTCACTTGCACGAAGTAAATTTTTGACACTGACAGCAGAGACAAAAGACAGATCAAAATTTAAAATTTTGTATCAATTTAACTTGTCTTCATTTTTTGTAGATTCAAATTTAGTAAGCCTAATAGTTATTTTTATAACAAGTGCCGAAAAAGGCTTATTATGTGCAAGTGCAGAATCTGCACGAGCACTTTAATTTTTTCGGCACGTGTTATAAACATTTTTCCTACAACTGTGCGTTTTAGAGAATCACTAAAATATTATCAGAATTTTATAAAATTTTAATGATATAACGCGAGAACGATGTTTTACAGCGTTGCTATGGTTTGTTTGTTGATTGCTTGCACATTGTTCTACGTTATTTAAAAATATTTCACTAATTTCAAGATAATTTCTTTAAAATCGTCTAGATTAGAATACTACACTGAGTGATTCTTCTTTATCATATACACCTCCAATGGTAATTGTTGAATCTATTCTTGACAATGACAATCAACTTGCTGCTGGTCCTTCTAAAACCGCTGAAATTGTTGTCAATAATATTAATGTTAATAATATGAACAGGTACGGAAGAAATCAATGTTTCTTTAGATAGTATAACAGTTTCAATATAAGCAACTGTAAAGCCTGATTTATAGATTGCATAGAATAGAATGGAATAGAATAGGGAATAGAAATATAAACCTATGAAAATGCATGCAACCATTTATATTTGCATAGAATGGAATAGAATAGAACAGCACAGAACAGGATATAACCAAATTTTATTTCGTGTTCTATTCTATTCCATTCCTATGTCGGTCGTGTAATTCCGACACATTTCGTTCTATTTCAGTTGAAATTTACGCGACATCTTTTGTCATTTGTGACATTTGTATTTTAAAGCAGTGTTATTTATTTGAATATTTTGTATTTACAAAAAACATGCTTGACGATTATCGGTTAGTAGAATTAATAGAGAAATACTTTATTTATAATTTTTTTAAAATATTTTTCGAAAAAACTGCAAATATTTTTTGCTTTTATTTATTTGCTGAATTCTACTGCTCCATTTACGTCTTAGTTTTGTTTGTGAATTTTGTAATAAATATAAAAATATTTGCAGTACACCCCAATTTGTATGCTAAGTTAATTTCAATTTTTTAAAACTACAACTTTCAACTCATCAAATTTTCATGTCACTTTATTACCATGAAGTTGGTAATAGTAATCTAAAATACCAGTATGAACATAGCTATTTTAATGTAAAAATGACGTCATTCTATTCACTGCCGTTCCTTTCTGTGCAATCTATAAATTGTAATTAGAAATTTCTATTCTATTCCATTTCATTCCTTATTCTATTCTATTCCATTCTATTCTATGCAATCTATAAATCTGGCTTAACAACGTGTTATTAATATATACAAACAATCAATATTATGTATTTCACTTACTCTTTAAATAAAACCATTTATAGATATATTTTAGTTTGTTGGGCTCCTTTTATTAATGATCATATTTAATAATAATATACATACTTGAGTTCTTGTCTCCTCAATGTGATGTGTACAGATTAGATATACTACAGTTTAAGGTTATGTTTATAAACGTCAAAATATATCACTGCATATTTCTTCTTCTTCCATAAGCGTATGTGCCTAAAATATGAAATTGCTTGGCGCGAAATTTAAATCGCTCTCACTTATATATATATATATATATATATATATATATATATATATATATATATATATATATATATATATATATATATATATATATATATATATATATATATATATTTTGACAATTGCGTAAAGTCAAATTAAATTTTTAGTATACTTTATAGAAAAAAAATTATTTATTATAGTAGTATATTGTAAAAGATAATTGAAATATTTTTTAATTATAAATAAGTAAAATTATTTTTTTGTACCTTGTGTATCAGGGTTTATTAAATAAATATTCATAATTTTAATTTTCTCGATTTTAAGAGAGCTAATAAATTATTTTTTTTATTGTAAAAAAATATTTATAATAATTTATTAGTAATGAAATGTTATTCGTTCTTAAATATATCTAGTTTATTTAGAAATGAATTTAATTCAGATATTTTTATTTTATTAATTTATTACATTTTAATATTAATAATTACAGGGATTACATACGTACACCTTAAATAATGTAACATCGATTTCGAAAATCGACAGTACGGCAAATCTGCGGCTCGGTGTGCTGGATAATCTTAGACCCGATTTGGGCTGTAGCGCCATGGGAGAAGAAGAAGAAGTATTTAACGAGATAATTTACCAAATTGAAATTAATTAATTAATTAAATTAATGGGGTAATGGCACAGTAGTATCGTGTCGGCCTGTGGATCCTAAGAACCCCGGTTCGATCCCCACAGCCGACAAACATTTTCACCAATTTAAAAATTACTTCTGTGACTCCTCCACCACTAACATCTTTGGGAGCCGTGATTTGACGACTGGTAACCGCACTTCACGCGCATTAATATATCACTTACGGAGATCTGCTTCGGCAGAGTGCCACACCCAGCAATGGGTAGAAGGCGTGATGATATATTTTTATTTTTTTTATTATTATATTTACCAAATTAAAAAGGTAAATACAAATTTATCCACCTGCAAACAGTTCTTTTTTCCGTTTATCCGAAATAAAAGAAATTTTTATTGTGGAGTTTTTTATACATGAGGTGTTTCAATATAAAATGTATAAGATGAATCACGATTATAAATAAATTTAAATTAATTAGGAAAAATAAATTACGTGCATGAAATTCGTAAGAAAAACACAAAGTTATAAAGAAATTTACTGGCGCCAAATATTTAACAAAATTAATCATTCCTTGTTCATTATCAAGTAAGCTGCGAGGCTTACAAAAAACAGAAGAAAAACGTAAATAAAACAAGAAGGTAATTTAGAACTTGCAATTTACTTAAAACAACGTCACGTTTGTGTGTCTGTTCGTTCATGATCACTTTCTTCATCTCTCTTACTCTTTCTATCACTTTCTTTGTCCATCTCAGTCTGTCTTCGTTCATCCGTGCCTGTTTCCTTCCGCTCCGCCACGAATTGATATGTAGCGCAGTTTTATTTCCAAAAACGGCAACACGAAAAATAAAACCATCGCCAGTACGGCACACAGCGCACTCTGTATTCTGGTTGCGTGTACGGGAGTGGAAGTGTATGTATGTATTTGCACTCTCTAGATTGGACATGCAATTTAAAGCGCTTGTAATTAATTGCAGTTTTTAATTGATAAAAACGGGTGGCTCGAGTGTCGACAAGTGTTGAATGATGCTTTTCTACAAATGAAAAGGAAATGTTTGTTTTCTACAATATCCTACGTGCTAAAATTATCACTTTTACTGTATTTTGTCGTAAGAAAAACCTATCATAAATTTAAATAATAATTGACAAATAAAAGTGGACTTTTGTTGACTATTGGCAGGTTGTAAAGTGCTACTTTTACAACTTAGGCTATAAAATTGATGGCATGGAAAAACAACAAAGGCTATAGCCGGGTAAGATGGTCAAATCTGCCCCTAAAGGAAATCACATGGGGATATGATTTCCATCTTATTTACACGAAAGTAGAATTTTCTGATCAATTTTCAAAATCAAAAAATAATAATAATAATTTAGATTAAGGTAAATCAAAATATTTATTGAAATTATTGTCGAGGTCGTGAACCTGATAAACTTCCTATAATTAGTGCTTTGTGTGTAAACAATGTTAGTTATTCGGCGAACACGCAATTAGTTGCAAGTGACCAGTGACAAGTTGCAGACGAGACAAAAGTTATTCCTCCGGGTTTAGAAACTGAAAATCCAAGGTATGTAAATAATAATAATAATAATAATCATCTAAATTATTGAGATTTGTGATTTTTTTCAATCAATTTCCATTGTCATATGGAATGGAAATCACAGTTTTAGAACCCAAAATACGGTTTTTAATTTTTTTCGGTTGGTCGCACCAACTGGAAAAATCTGAAAAAAATACCAACTAATCCTCTTTTAAAGAGGAATTTTTGTGATTTTTTTCATAGCCTCATCTTTATATTAACATAATGTTTAACTACTTTAATCAATGTTTACCTATTTTAAATATGTCTCACAATTCAAATATAGCGCCAAAAATCCCAAAACAATTTTTAACAGAAAGAGTGGATTATACTTCGTAGGTTTGTCTTGTCATATACATAGTACCAATACAAAAAAAAAATTAAGTTATAAAAAAGCTCATTTTTGACTCCTCCTATCGGGGGGAGGGGGGTGGGGGGCTGAAAATTGGTCAGAAAATTCTACTTTCGTGTAAATAAGATGGAAATCATATCCCCATGTGATTTCCTTTGGGGGCAGATTTGACCATCTTATCCGGCTATAGCCTTTTATGATTTAATTTAATAATAGTATATGCATAGCAACATGATGACTACAAAAGGCCAATTACATTTGCCATTTGGATCAGATCTAACTTACATTTACTGAACCAAATCGTTTATTTATTTCGCTGCATTACTTCGCTCACTTTATTTCCAGTAATATTTGCTCAACATAGTTCATATTTTACAATAGATATAATTCCAAAAATCGATAAAGAAAAATGTATCTTTTAAGATAGATAAGTATCTCATAAAAGAACGAGAAAAACGAGATTCACGAGGACGGGATTTTTGCACTTGCGGCCCTGTCAGAAAGTAAAATTTTCTTCCTTCAAAACATCATCGAAATAACAATAATGAAGGATAAAAACATAAAATATATATTTAATCAGGGATTTTTTAAATTAAATCAGATTTTTTTATCTAAATCAAATAATTTTTCGAGGCCCATATCAAATTTTGTTTTCTTTTGTACTTTTCATTAATTAGGAAAAAGATTCAGATTTCCAATTCGTTTGTCTCCTCGCCGCTGCGCAGCTCGTATTCGAATTTTGAACTCGTTCTAGAATTGCCTTCTGTAAAGAGTGTTATACTATTTTCTGTGTTTCAGCTTTACTTTACATCATTTCTTTATAAAAATAGTTGACATTTGCTGGAAAATGTTTGGTAGAATACTTAAGTTGATGACAGTGATTTGCAATTGATTTTGTCCGTTACCTAGATATTTGTATAAACTGTGTTTCTTTATTTTAAACGGATTCCATTTCCCATTTGGATCAGATCTAATTTACATTTACTGAACCAAATCATTTATTTATTTCGCTGCATTACTTTGCTCACTTTATTTCCAGTACTAGAATTACAAATTCTAATTTAATTTGAAGTAATTCACCCCAATAAGTGTATCAGTTTGCTTCATTCAGTTCATTTAAGCATGTGTTAAATATATATATGAACTGATTTAAGTGAACCAAGTGGAAAATGGAATACAGCTAATGATGCCAATAACATTAAAAATATTAAAAATTATCAAAAAATTTAAAACACGGCAAAAAAGCAGATTTACTGCTTTAGGTAGATTCATAGTCTCAGTTGCGACTATAAAACACTAGTCGCGGCAGAAAATCTGCTTCTTTTTTGTCTAGTTAAAAAAAATATTTTTTTCTTTTGATGTGCTGCAAATTTAAAAACAAAATAGAACCAAAACAAATTAGAATTTTTACAACAGTTTATAAGAATAATTTTTGTTTAAGTAGAAAAAACACATACTTAATTTCGCTATTACAGGTTTTGCAATTGTGAACTACTCAGAAGCTAAAAGACTAAACCAAAATTATTTGACAAATCTTTAAAATCAAATCAAATTTTAGTTTGATTCGAAAATATAAACTTTATGCAGCCCGCTTCTCAAAAAAGTTTTAGCTAATCCTGAGTTTTGGATTAGCTAATTTTATTCTAGTTCGATTTTAAAAAGTTAAACCAAATAACTTCCAAAAACCAAATGGTAAGCAATTGCCTAACGAATTTAATATACTATTTGAGAATTGGGTTGATAAAGTTTAAGATAATTTTAATTTTGCTTAGGTTTCCTAGCAGTTTTAGAATTTCAGAAACTTAGTTTTTTATCCTCTTATACGTTTACAAACAAAATAAGTTATAAATTTTAATTCATTTAAACAAACTTAATAGAGTGTTGTATAAAATATCTAAAATAATTTTATTAACATATTATGAGTTTCACACAAAATAAAATTAAAATGTTAAAATTTCATTAACTAGTATTTGATTACGTTAACAATTGATGATGATTAGTTTAGTATTTAACTCGAATATTAGTGATTAATACATCTTGATTTAAAACGCAATTCGATGCTAAATTAATGCATTATAATTAAAGCATTTACGAATTATAATTTTATCGATATCGAGTGATTACATTATGAGAGATAATGTGCAGCATGGCCATAATCACGCCATTGTCCATTTATTGAAGTACTTTAACACACACTAAATAAAGAGGATATGTTATTACATTACACATTATATGCGATTATCAGCGCGGCATGTCATGGTAACAGACCATAAGAAAACAAGTAGAGGGTGAATAGAAATGCTTGGGGTGAATTTATTAACCATTATGTTTAGGGATGAAATTGGATTAGAAAGGGGAAGCTCCCTTGTTATTATTAAGACATTTTGGAAGAAAATAAATACTTGAATAAGTACATAACATATCATATAGTAGAAATAATTACTTTATGCACAACCGAGCCGAAATTCATGTGTTTTAGCCCTAAAAAGCGGGCTTAAACACTTGTTTTGGCCCTAGGGCCATAAAAAAGTAATTCCTATGGATACATAAATAAAATGACAATTTTTTATTATTGTGAATACTTGATTTTACAAAATGTCATTTCGACATATAACCTATGCACATATTTTAAACTTTTGAACATATAATTAAATGTTACTTTGTTGTGCATAAAATATTATATGTACCACGGGTGAAATTAGCGTTTTTGATCCTGAGCATGTTATGAGCACGAGGCGCAAATATTCACAGGCAATCGTAGCTGAGTGGATAAAAGCGAGGTAAAACTTGCGTTTCTTAATCAGCAAGCAATAGGTCGTGCGTTCAAATCACAATGACTTCTACATATATCAAAAAAATACGATTGTGTCTGAGTGGTTCGGATTCCACTATAAGCTGTAGGCCCTTTGTACTGTAATTGGGATTAAATTCCTGTTGAGCAGAGTAACAAATAAATAAATAAATAAAATAAATAAATTGTATATTATTTGCACTCTTTGTAGGAAACAAGTTTAGAAACACTGAAAAAATCTTGTGACGTCAAAAAAAATCATACCTCTTGTAATATAAGAAATTTTAAACCTGCGTTTTCAATGATCGTCATTGTTCATGATGTAGATATAGGAGCCCATTGTGATTTCAGTTCATGTTGTACAGAACAACATAGGTAAATAAATAAATAAATATTAATATATGTAATTCAAATTTTAATCACCAATTATGTATATTTCGATGAAGGTATTGGAACCCATTACGTTAAACCCCAAATGGAACCCCACACGACACGCCCATGTCGCAATACTCGCACTTTTCCGCAACTGACACCATACCGGAAACAAATCACACATGGATTCCGGACACGGCCCACTGTGTGCGTGTGTGTATAGAGAAGCGATTAGAGGCCAAAGTGACCGAGAGGCGTCACATCGCGTCACGTTGCGTGCCGTCACGCGCACTGGTGCACGTGACACGGGTACAGACGTGCGTGAGGCCTGAGGATACGGACCCAATACGTAGCTCGTCGGCTCCGAGGAGAATTAGCAGTGAATTGTCCGGATTACGTGGCGCGGTCAATTCACGCATTTGTCATGCTTCGAAGAGGCTTTACTGCAACTGGAAGTTTTGTTAGGGGTCTTTTATTTGGACAAACTGGAAATAGTTTTGGAAAGAATTAGAAAGGTAAGAAATTTATCGTGTGTAGACGATCAACTCATAGAATTGTTTGTTTGTAAAATTACAAATGTATCTGTATGTTAAGCTGCATCTTCAGCTATCCAATTAGCAATCACGATTAATAATTAATATAATCAATTAATGGAATCGTCTTAAAACGTATTAAAAGTGAATGATTGATAAATGACATTTGTAGAGAATTTTGAAATGGAACATAAATAAATAAACAATAGAATATTGTACAAATATGCATGGAATGATACACATTTCCTACGAGTTGTACACTATACTTTTTCTACGACTACGATATTTATATTTTAATAATAAAGATGTCTCGGTTTCAATATTTCAGTATGATATTTCAAAGTGAATATTATTTTTTTATAACTATCAATAGTCTCAATATTTTATGAGAGACAAATGAAAAGTGATAACGAAAATCTTAATTTGACACAATAGGGCCTCTAAATTTTATATCTAGTGATGCGCCGAATACCCGAATAACCGAATACCCGAATAACCGAATACCGAACATTTCATAGCGGCCGAACCGAATATTCGGTACTAGTTAAAATGTGCGCACACCGGGCAGTTGCGCAGTGTGCATCGAAACGTTACATTCAAGTTTGAACTTGCCGAATCACGCTGACTAGACAGCGTCACTCGCCGTACTTCTGCACAACAGTGTGCTTCATAGCAGTACGTATGAGTGAGCTGTAGCTATGTATTTGTCAGTAATCTAATTAGTAATTATTGTTTTCAGATTCAGGCATATCGTCTTAAGAGTTAAATTTTATTTTTTTCAAATGAGTGGACGCAAAAAATCACGAGTGTGGATTTTTTTTGAAGAGACGGAAGAGAAAAGCAAAGTAAAATGTACCCTATGCGGTATATTGATATCTCGTGGTGGCACTGGAAAATCTGCAGCTACTTCAACTTCAGAAAAATATCCGTACATAACCCCCATAGCTAGAATCACCACCAGCTAGCACTGTTTACAGTGAGAGACTTTTTTCTGAAGCTGGAAATGTCTATGAAGAGAAAAGGAATCGTTTATTGCCGGACAGAGCTGAAAGTTTAGTTTTTCTCCACCACAACTTACCTTTAGTAAATTATTAAATGACTATTAAGTATATGTACCTACATATACTTTCTATATGTTAAATTTTAAAAAGTGTTCATACTATGTTCCTGTTTTCTGTGTATTATCTTAAGAATTGCGATTTTTTTTCTAATAAATAATTTACTTTATTATATGCATTATAATCGTTTTCAAATAAATAAAAACTACTAATATGACAAAATATTTTTGTTTTGAATAAATTATTAATTTCCAGAAACAAATAAAAAATTGCCGAATGTTCGGTCGTATAACCGAATAATTCGGCTATAACCGAATAAACAAAAAGTTGCCGAATATGCCGAATACCGAATAATAACCGAATATTCGGCGCGTCTCTATTAATATCAGAAATTAAAAAAAAAATTGTTTATGGATTTGTGAAACAACATAATTTTCCAATACTGTTCTTATACAGAGCGTGCGCGAAATGAACGCCAACGCCAAATTCGGCTCTAGCGGCATCAACACGACTAAGCGACGGGAGACCTGCCGCGCGGATAGCATTACAACTGTATTGAACGAGAGTTTTCGAGAAGTGATTTCTAATTATTCAATGTGAACGAGAAGAGAACTAGACTATAAAATAATTCAATGTTGATTTGGGAATATTTTTTTATGATAAATTACCGCAATCTAGTTTAAAAAAGGCAAAAGCCCTTTTGAATATGGTCATGTTTTGACCGTAATTGAAAATCTGAATCCGTAATCAAACAAAACATAAATAAATATTATTATTACATTATTATCTTCTCGCCACAAATATTAACGAATAATTATGAAATAATTTTGATTTAGTAAAATATTATTCTAATGCTTTTTTTAGTTGAATCAAGGAAGAGTAGTAAATAATGCCACGTGTAATTGCCCGGCAGATGCTGAAGCAATATGCAAACATTTCGCAATTTTTTTCAATAATTTCATTTGAAAATATTTGATCATTTATGTCATCGATTTGACAAGCAATTTCTTTTTTATTGCACACATCATCATTGTACACATTCGTATTTACACCGACAAATTATTTGCACTTCTTTGCCATTCAATATTTTGTAACTCGTGCCTCCTCTTATTTTTTTGAAATCGTGAATTATTTGCTATATTTCCTTCATATTTTTGGATTGTAAGCAGGGTAATTTGGGTGCTGAGCTTGTTTCCTCCAAAAAATGTTTGCAACAAATTAGTGAATGTTATTTTGAAATCCACGGTGTACCATCTAAGTAAAAAATGCATAAATAAAAATATAAAATAAAAGTAAATTAATACATTATGAAGTAGATATATTATTTTATTTACAACCAGTTAGTAATTTGTCATTTTTTCATTTTTAAAAAGTTGGGAATTTAGCTATTGTTGACTTTTACTTTCCAACCGACCAGAAAGTAACATCTTTCCGACCTGAGAAAACATTGCATCTTTGATTAAAATTATGGAATAAAACTGTCACTGTCAAAAATATTCAATATTATTTTGATTATAAATAATTAGAAAATAACAAATAAATTTCCATATTCAGAGTCACAATTGGTCTGTTTTGATTTTTTACTGTTTAATAAAAAGATGTGACAAGAAAATAATTGTTGAAAAATTACATTCTGAAATTTGTTTCAGAAACAAATATCGAATTCATCACCTACTAAAAGAATAAGTAGAAATATTTCGTCGAAATAAGGAAACTAGTGTTATTTTTAATATATTAATTTTCGATGATTAATTTCTGAAACAACTCTTAATTTAGTAGTTTCACTTGATTCTTTGATTACACAATGATGTGGTAGATAAAAACCTGAGGGTGACTTTAAGTTAAATAATGGTATACCAGAAATCGAAAGGTCAACTAAATTTGAATCACAAACTTGTCATGTAACAACAACAACACAACCATTTATAGAAAATTATTCATCAATAAACAAGTTAAAAAGAATAACAGCATACTGTCTGAGATTTGGTCAAAATTGTAAATTACCAAAGAGTAAAAGAAATTATGGTTGTTTAACAACAACTGAATTATCAAAGGCATTTATTAATTTAATTAAAGTTGTTCAATTAGTAGCTTTTGGTCAAGAATTTAAATGTTTACTTAATAACAAACCCATTGACAAGAAGAGTTGTTTGCTTAGTCTAAATCCTTTGCATTTATGTTAAATTATTATTTTTAAATTTGCCGCAAAAGTATATTTGCATAGTTTCACCACTAGATGGAACTACTTGTATTGTTTCTTGATGTGTAACTAAGGAGTGGAGAGGATAGATGTTCAATTTTTGTAAGAAGTAAATAAACGTGAATACAAAACACGCAAGAAAAAATAAAGGGCAAGTAAAAAACAAGGTTTATGTGTTTTTTATCAAAAAATATATAACCAACCCAGAAGCAAAAGAGTATCATAAATCCTAACATTGGTCTTATGAATAAAATAGTATACAAACATCGGTGAAAAGTTTCATTACGTCTCGGGTTATAGCTATACCTCGGCTGTAATGAAACTCTTTCCACCTCTATACTACGAGTATAATTTTTAATAGACCTACTACTACTAAAATTTTGTAATAGAATTGAAAACAATTACTTACTTTTGGCGTTTTACAGCAGCAATCCATTGTTGACGTCGTATGTTTCCTACATTATTTTTGGAGGAAATTTATAAGAACTAATACTGCTTGCTGAATGACCATAAGTATTGCTACACCCAAACAACGCAATAATTGCTATTTCCCTTTCTATTAACTTTGGTTGCCATAATAAATACTTTACTTTCGCGAACACATCATACAGTTGATTCGCGGTCTCCCGTCGTTACTTACAAAACTGCCGTTGCGCTGCGCTAGTTGTACACGCGCACGCTCTCTATAATTTATTTTGCTTAAATATCGAAATCTTACAGCTTACATTACAGATATAGTAATCCATGATATAACGACGAATCGTTAAAAATAAACTACATATAGATAACAAAATTCAAAGTTTAATTCATTATTCAAAGCCATATTGAATTAGCCATTAAATTGCTTTATCATCGATTTCGTCCAATCACAGCTTTATTATACTGATAACACCACTGAGTGTTATTTTAAATTATTATTTGTTGTTTTTTTTCAGATAAACGTCAAATCAGTGTAAAAAAGTCGATGTGAACGCTAGCATTAGTTGACTATTAATTGTAATTGTTAATTATAATTACTAATTGGAGTACTCTCAATACAACTTTAAGCAAATATATTATTTTGAAGTAAAGACATTGACAACGTTTATACATATCTTCGGCAAAAATTAACTTTGACTTGACTGAAAAGATGATTTTCGGAAACCCACATTAATAATACTAGCCCAAGAGTCTATGTCGTATATATTTCCTTATTTTTATTATTATTATAAAACCTACATGATACGGATGTATACCTAACCTAACAGAGAAAATATTAACTGAAGACCTAATACAGTAAAATTACTTACCTCATATTTATTAGTACGAGTAATATTAAGATCACATTATACGGAGTAGCAAATAAACAAATAAATAACTGCAAATCAAGCAACACTACGTGCGGTTAATAGTTACGAACACCGCGTGCCGTTGTCACACCATCGACAATGAGCAACCAAGGCATCAATTACTCCGGCAACTGACAGTTAAGTCCGTTTGATAAAATTTGAAACAATAATGCAACTAGCCATAAGCGTTTAGACGTAAACTTTAAGCAAAGATACAATAGAATATTGTACCAGTGACGACAATTGCGGCGAAATCATTAACTACGCGAATAAATATATAATTGTTAAAAAATAACACAATTGACGTTTATATATTTGTCCGCATAATTCGAAAAGTCATCGGTACAGTGGCGCTGAAATTAAAACGAACACATTGTAGATGTACCCGGGACAAATTCGGAACTTTTATTATTTCATTTATAAAAAAAAAATTATATATATATATATATACGTATACCATATACCATCACGCCTTTCACCCATGACTGGGCGTGGCACTCTGCCGAAGCAGATCTCGGTAAGTGATATATTTATGCGCGTAAAGTGCGATTATTTTATGCGAAGTAAAATACAATATTACCTACTACAATTAGTTCTTTTTTCCGTTATTTCCAAATTGACCCCAGGTGTACTTTCAAAAGGTTAAAACAAGCGAAAACTAAGTTACCTTTCAATGTCCGTGCTTTGAACATTGGCGATAATATAAGCAAAGATTTATGTTAATAAAAAAAGTTCTGCTGATAAAAAATACAAGAATATAATTGAAAATATATAATAATAAATATCTCATCACACCTTTCTGATTCTAGGTGTGGGTGCTCTGCAATTGCAGACCTTGAAGCCATCAAATTACGGTTCCGATAGGATAGTGAAGATTGAGTCCCAGGTTTCCGAGGGATAATTTTCGATTTTCGGACTGGCGGTCTGTGGGATTCAAACCAAATTATACTGCTTTATCAAAGAGCAGGAGACTATATTATTTATTATCAAAATACCTCAATTTGGCAAAGAATTTCAATATCATAGCTATATAGTTCGGTCATAACAAAGTTTTAGTATTTAGGTAATCTTGAAATTCCTAGAAAATGTGCAAGGAACACGTGTCGTACTATCTTCTAAGGACGATATATTAATAGTCCGATCTTACGATAATCTTTATAAAGTTCATCTTATTTCCAAGGATTGTTTGTTTAATCATCATAGATGATTATAATATTCTTTTTACAATACCTATACTGTAAGTTACTCACAAAATAGGCGCATTCCATTTGCCATTTGGATCAGATCTAACTTAAAGTTACTGAACCAGATCACTTATTTATTTCGCTGGATTATTTCATTTATTTACTTTGAAGTAATTCACTCCAATAAGTGCATCAGTTTTCTTAATTTAGTTAATTTGTCATGTTGTCTAATTTATCTGAACTGATTTAAATGAACTAAGTGGCAAATGGAATATAGCTAATATAAACACAGTAAGTGAAACTTTTATTGCACAGTTGATTTCCATGGTTATATCAGGACTATAATTTTAATTACCATCCACCGTGGATAGTAAATAAATATTATAGATGAAGGTACTGTTTATTTTGGCAACAATATGACAGCCACAGATCACAATATACTACTATAGATAGGAAACTGCCATGTTACGCACTGGGACTGTATTTTGCGCCATCTGAGTAGTGGAAGTCTAACTAAAATCATGTATATAGGCAACCCGGTATGCGTATTTAGGCAGCTTGTTATTTTTATTATTATTTTATATTTATTTAAACTACATAAAATCAAAATTCATAAACACAATATAAACATTTATTAAAATATCGTCCTGTATACATATTTATTTATAATTTGAACTATTTCAATCGCAGTTTTATCCAATCCTTGTTAACCTGAAAATATATTATGACTTCCTCATTTAAATATTATTTATTATATGATTACTTATCAGTAGCAGTGCAGTTTTTTACACAATTGATATTGGTTGATGACATTATTTATATGACATTATTTCATAAATAAAAATTAATTGGATATCCTGACAGATTCACAAAATTGAAATATATACAAATGGCAACTACAAGAACAATCTAGTAACCAATGATTGCCGATATTATAGTAACCTAAAATCGATGTCTTCATATAAACTTGGTTCACTTAAATTAGTTCAGATAAATTTTAGGACATGCCTAAATGAAATGAATTAAGCAAACTGCTGCATTTATTGGGTTGAATTACTTCAAAGTAAATTAGAATCTGTAATTCTAGTACTAGAAATAAAGTCAGCGAAGTAATCTAGTGAAATAAATACGTGATCTGGTTTAGTAAATGTAAATTAGATCTGACCAAAATGGCAATTGGAATACGCCTTATGACTATTAGCGCCACTCCTTAGGTGGAAGTCTAACTAAAACTACAATCCCATGGTTACCTATACCTATTAATTTTGAAACCTATTTTTCTTTTCCTTCTATTTGTGCAGGTATTGTAAACAATAGCTAACTAACCTTGAAATTAAGTTGTGACATGGTGTGTGTGAGTTTCAAAATATAAAATTCCGGAAGATTTAAGAATTTCAGCATATATTTTACAAAAATAAAATCCAGGCAGTTTCATGCTGGATTGCAAGACAAAAATAAAGAGTTCTTTAGTTAAAGAATTGTTTATCTAGCAACAGTATCAATGGCGATTTTATGAAACTTATTAGACCGTTAGTTGCTAATGAACCGATAAAACTTTCATGCAACCCAGCGTCATAGTGATATACCAGATACCAAAATTCGGTAAAATAATGTTAGTGAAACTAAATGCTTAAAATAAAATTGTGTATCTAAATAATTAAATAGTTATTTATACCACCAGGCCAGAAACTATACTTTTGTGAGTGCGAGCATATTTTGACAGACCGAGCCGAAAAGTTTTTGGACGCGTGATACATTAGATTTTTCGAGCCGATTTAAATGAAATTATTAATTTAAAATTGGTAAAAATCTCTAACCTCTAAGCACTGAACGCATGAAATTGACAGTCAATTTCATAACATCGTTACATCCTTATTTTCACAAGTTGGACTCGTTCTGTTGAATTTTGATCTCTACTCGCGCATTACATTATAATTATATATTACTCAGAGGCGGATTTAAAATATTTCAGGCCCTAGGCAAAATATTTATTTCGGGCCCTTTATGTATATATTTAAATCCGCTTTTGACTGGTCTATTGCAGTTAGTATTGGTTGGTAGAGCGGTTCATGTATAATCGCAGTGTCGCTTTATACACATCCTGCAAACATTTCCCATTCCACAGGCCGGCAAATTTACTTGTCGATGACTGAATGTATGACTTGAGCGATATTTCATCGAACAATTTTTTATCGTATGAAAATACAGAGTGATTAGATGTAAGTGTTTCAATTTGCAACAGACAAAACTATTTGAAATTGGTATGACCGCGACTCTCGAATATAGGGATTTAACATGTAAAATCATAATTTTGTAATTTCCTGCTTCCCTAATTATTTGCAAAAAAACTTCAAATAGAAGTTTTAGGACATAAACAAAAATAATTTTATATTACGGCACAAATTAGATTTAAAAATAACGAAATTATCGGTGTGTTATGAAATTGAAACAAAATTAACAATTTTTTGACGTTTTATGTGTCAAAATAAATGACATAATAAATAAAGAAATTATTTTGACAGATTAAACGTCAAACATTTGTTTAATTTTGTTTCAATTCCATGGCTATCGATAGTTTTGAGGCATGCCGTTACGAAGTATGCAAAATTAATTTTGTTTATTGGATTAGATGCAGAATTTTATGTCCTAAAACTTTTATTTGAAGCTGTCTTGCTTAACATAATTAGGGAAGCAGGAAATTATAAAATTATGATTTTACATGTTAAATACCCATGTTCGTGAGTCGCTGTCACCACCCTATATATATATTTCTATTATTTAACTAAAAGTTTGAATCCAGGCCCTAAAATTTTTGGGCCCTAGGCTATTGCCTCTTTAGTCTAGGCCAAAGTCCGCCTCTGATATTACTCCTATTTATTAAAGATAGATTAATTATCTGTGTACATATTTTTTATTAACTGTACATAACTGTAAATTGAGTTATAATTACATTTGAATTTACAATGAAAAAATTAGCTCTACAATTGGTAAATTTTAATTTTTCACTAGAATATATAAAATTTAATTTAATTTCTAATAATTATTATTTAATTAGTATTTTACGTAAATACTCAACAATTGATGAAATAAAATTGAACTGGTTTAAAGCATAAGTCCCAGGTTCAAATTCTGGCAGTAGTCCAATTTTTCTCTTAATAATTCAATTTGATTTCATCATTTGTTAAGTATTTACTTAAAATTCAAATTAAATTTCAATTCAATATTGTTCTTAAATATCAGTATTACTGCAAACGACTCTTGTGTCAAGTCTTTCATTTGAAAGAGTCATAGGATCGAGGCTGCCTATGACACATAACAAAATGGAGCGAAAAATTGGAATAAAATCATATTTGAATCAGATGGCGACCTTAGCTTAGTTGATTAAAACATATTACCGGAGTTCCTGGGTCCCAGGTTTAAATCTTGGCGGTATCCCATTTTTTTTCTTTATAATTCAATTATTAACAATTATGTAGTGTGTTTTAATAAACTAAAAATAATGTGAAAATTAAATCATGAACTTAGGCTTAAGTTGTAAATAATTTATTGAAGATTCATTGACAACGTTTCGGCCAAGGTTATGGCCATCTTTAGGTGAAAAGTATAGATGTAAATAACAACAAAAATAATATACACATATTTAAAGTTGAAAGATGAAGTTTAAGGCAAACATGTGACAAGAAAAAAAGAATTGATTCTAAAAATTTAGCAAATAACATGATTCTAAGTTTTGATGTTTGCCCTGAAGAGTCGAAATAGCTTAAGCCTAAGTCCATTATTGAATTTCCATATTAATAATTATGATTATAGTAATGCCTATAAGGACCAGTTTTTCAGTCACCGGTGTACTCTCGATTAATATTAATCATGATTAAATAAATAAATATATCATCACGCCTTTCACCCATTACTGAATGTGGCACTCTGCCGGAGCAGATTTCAGTAAGTGATATATTTATACGCGTGAAGTTCGGTTACCAGCCGTGAAATTACGGCCTCCAAAGATGCTAGTGGTGGAGGAGCCACAGGGGTAATTTAATTATAATTTAATATTAATCGGTGATTGCAAAACTGGCCCTAAGAGTATTAAGGTGGTACTATCATGGAAGCATTTAACTCGGATTATAATGAAATGTAAATATGTTATTTTTCATGTGTTTCTACACTAGTATGCAAATTTTTTTTTAAAGTTTACCGTTGTTGAGCTGAGTAATGTAAAGTTAAAGTCGACCAAAGTCTATCAAAAATGCATTGGCGTTATAGGAACTGTACCTCGCGAGGCAGCTTAGTGCAAAATTCATATATTGTAGTTATTTTTTAACAAAAAACTAACACACATGCCTTACCGGATTAGTTTCAAAGAAATTGGCGATGAAAGTTGGATATTCTATTATTTTCAATGAAACTGTCAGAAATGCTTGGCAACGTTGCACAGGTAGACAGAGATGGTCGCACGCGTAAACAGAGATAGTCGCAGGCGTAGACAGAGATGGGCGCACGAATAACAAAGCAAGAACTATGAAAGTTATTATTTCGGTCAGTAAAATATATTAATTTTAATACAAAAAAAAATATTGCAGCATTTTATATTTATTTATTTGTTGTTACAGTTGATAATAATTGCTTTGGTGCATTTTTCTCATTTTTCTTATGAACTGTCAACAGGATGTATCGATAATACAGTTACGTTTCGTACCGACTGGTAATATCATGCCGCTTGTGGTTCTAACCTTGTTGTCATAGCTTCTGCTGTGTAAAATCTTACACTGCTATTGGTTGGCATGAAACATTCACTTCCAAAAAATTTGTTATGTTACTGAATTTCTTATACTAGTTAAATAGTTTTATTTAATATATTCAATGTTATTATTAATTATACGATATTTGCAGCGAAATATTAATTCTGTTAATAACCTATACCATACAAAAATGTAATAATTATTTTTATAAATTTTTTAAGTTACCTATACTTTTGTATGAGACTGTCATGATAGAACCACCTTAATCAATTGTGGCGTTGCGAGAACGGAGCGGGCGTTATGAATGAAGCGGGCGTTATGAATCATTATACCCGCTTATTATGCCCCGGGTATAATGGTGTTGGTTATATAATTCGTAACATCAATAAACAACAATTTATATTTAAGTGAAACATAAATATTTAATTGTTCTCTCAGGAATTCAATATTCCCGAAGCATAAATAACTGACAATTCATGTTCCATGATTAACACACTCGTATAAAGAGGCACTAAAGCTGGAAGAGTCAGTGAACTCGTTCGCACCAGGATGGCGTTCGCTCGCTAGCTGCAGAACAATTGCACAGCGCACGTACACAATTATCGGCTTGTTCATTTGTTCGCTTGTTGGCCAACGCTAACTATAATACGATTTTAATGGCTAGGTTAGCGCTTACGCTGCGACACCTCTACATCTATGTCTACGCTGTCATTACGTATTCGAGGGCTAAAGTACCGTCTACACTAGGGAATGTTATACGGTGCATTGTCAACCGTGGAATAAAACAACATTAAATCTAATTACGAAATTCTAGACGGCAACGACGGAAACGACATTTTCTATTGTTTTCTTCTGCGAACAGATTTTTTTACAATAACTTGATATATTATATAGTGGCGTAATGCTATTTGAAGTTAAATTACATGGTTGAACCATTATAGAAGGCTTGAGAAAATGGAATTATATTTAGATGTTAAATTGGTTTAGGAACCGCAATCGCAGCACATCTGCAGTAAGATTCTGTAATTCGGTACTGACAAAACGAAACGTCCTATTTTGAAATTCTGTATCGGTATTGACAGTTTTGTTTATTTGGAGATGTTTTCAATAATTTTGATTTCCGATGTACGCACTACGAGGTGTGACTATTAAATAACGAGACTGACTCTGCTACAGACGAAGTACGCATGCGCCAAACACCAGCGACCGTCAGCTTTTTAACATAAAGCTTTCTCTTTCGAATGCAGTACCTTTCGCTTCTGTAAACAAATCCGTATAGCATTAGCATTAGTTCTAATTGGAGTTGTTTTTTTGTTTCGCCAAAAAAATTTTAAGTGCAACATTAGAGCAACGAATTATTGTAAAATTTCACATGAAACTTGGCAAAACTGCTACTGAAACTTATAATTTATTGAAAAAAGTACCCGAATTGTGGAAGGACAAGTCATGGTTTCTCCATCAAAACAATGCGCTGGCGCATTCCGCAATATCTGTCAAGAGATTTCTAGCCAAGTACAACATCCCAGTGTTGGACTATCCGCCTTATTCGCCAGATCTTGCACCGTGCGACTTCTATCTGTTTCCTAAGATGAAATTTGTCTTAATAGCAACAAGATTTGAGCTTTGAAAGAGAAATCGGCACGCATTCTGAAGGAGCTGACCGAAAAAAAACTTCCAGCACTGTTTCGAACAATGGAAGATTCGCATGGAGCATTGTAGGGATAGAGGAGGCGTGTATATTGAAAGTGATAATAAGTAAATAGGCATGGAATCAAAATAAAATGTTAAAACAGCATCAGTCTCGTTATTTAATAGCTACACCACGTAGACATTAATATCATGCATTAAAATTTCTTGATATCGTCATAAAACGTGACGAAAGTATAGTTTTAAAGTTACAAAATCCCACTGCTGTTCAGTTTCTTCCCGTTTTATTTCTAACGATAATTAAATAGGCAAATATTTCCAACTTTAAGCATCAATTTAAAATGAGTATATGAACAAATTTTTTATTTTACTAACATGAAATAATATTTAGATATGAAATTGAACTCTACTGAAAATATATAGAGTATAGGTGCTCCGCTAAATCACTGAAGTTCGTCAAATTACGTCATTAATCGCGTAACCAACCTTGGAATATAAATAAACATCTTTATTTCGCTAAATTAACAAACTTAGCAATTTAATTTCATATTAACAAAAATAAATATAAATATATCATCCCACCTTTTAACCATTACTGGGTTTATTACTCGACCGGAGCAGATCTCTGTAAAATGACATATTTTATATATTTGTTTGTTACTCTGCACAACAGGAGTTGAATCCCAATTTCAGTACAGGGAACCTACAGATTATAGTGGAATCCGAACCATCCAGACACAATTGTATTTTTTGATATAGGTAGAAGTGAGATTTGAACGCAGAACCTCTTGTTTGCTAATTAGGAAACGCAAGTTTTACCTCGCTTTTATCCAATAGGCTACGATTACCTGCAAGTGAAGTGTGGTTACTAACCGTCAAATTACAACCTCCGCAGATGTTAGTGGAAGGGATGCCACAGGGGTAATTTTAATGAGGTGAAAATTGTTTGTCGCCTGGCAATCGCATTATTAATGAAATATATAATAAATACAGCTAAAATTGCATGTAAATAATTAAACTATCTAAAATTTAACGATTTTTAATTTGACTCGTGCGGCATTCTTGCTTTCCATTTTAACGTTTTGATATTAATTATAAACGTTGTAGATAAAAACAAAATAAATAAATATATTATCACGCCTTTTTACCCATTGCTAGGTGTGGCAATCTGCCAAAGCAGATCTCGGTAAGTGATATATTTATGTGCGTGAAGTGCGGCTACCAGCCGTCAAATCAAGGTCCCAAAGATGTTAAAGGCGGGGGTAATTTTAATGCGGTGAAAATGTCAGCAGTGGAAATCGAACCAGGGTTTTCATGATCCACAAGGCTGACTCGATGGCACCGAGTCCAAAAAAAAAGAAACGTTGTAGATGAAACGTTATAAAAATTCATGACGTATGGCATCACGCAACTTCATTGATTCAGCAAGGCACGTATATGTAAATTTGCAGAATTTTTGCTCTACGGATAACATGTTTAGAGCAAGAAATCTGATTATGGCCTAAATCGATAAAAATCTTCAGCCTATACTACATTCACGAAACGAGAGAAATTGGAACAACTACTGAAAAAAAGCTAAGCCATCCTACTGGTCGATTGAGAAAATTTACAAGATGAAAAATTGTACAAAATCGAGCAGCGATGCGAGTGTCAATGCACAGTTGCAGTCAGTGCGATCGGTTTGTTCCGTTTATTTAATGAAAATATACTGCACTCCCTGTATGAAAACTATTACGTCACATTCGGTATCCATGTGATTCAAGATTTTGTATTTAAAACGTTTACATTGATATTGGATTGACACTTTTAAAACAGAACCTACAATTTAAATATCAGATTAAAATATTTATTAGGTGCTTTATAAAATTTAATTAGTTTATAAATTAAACCAAATTCTGCATAAATTAAATAAAAACCAAATATAAATTTATTTTAACGCACGAAAAATATTACCTACATTATAGCTAGCTAGCTCAGTGGTATGAAGTCGGCCTGTGGATCCTAAGAACCCTGGTTCGATTCCCACAGGCGGCAAACAATTTTCATAATTTCAAAAACTACCCCTGTGGCTCCTCCACCACTAACATCTTTGGGGGCCGTGATTTTACGGCTGGTAACCGCACTTCACGCGCAAAATATATCACTTTCCGAAATCTGCTGATGATATATATATATATATATATATATATATATATATATATATATATATATATATATATATATATATGGGCCATTCTCTGGGAAACGGACACCTCACCTTCTCCAAAATTTGGAGCATCAAAATTATTTTTGAAAAAAAGTATGTAGTTTTCAAATATGAGTGGCGAAATTGATAATTTTCATTATTTTTGGGTATTTTGCCCATTTTTTTTGCCAAAGATTTAAGCGAAAAATTTTAAAGTTGAATAAAATGCTTGGGTTTGATTTTGTTCTTATTTTGACAGTGGCATCACGTTTCTTGTTGTAAAATTGAAATATTTTATCTCTTGCCAATTTTTCTAAAAAGTTACCCTTTTTTATTAAAAGTGGGTCAAAAAAATTATTATTATTTGAAATCTATCAATTTTTTACTCAAAAACAAGGCATCCTACAAAAAAAAAATATGTAACACGAAATACTTAGAATTCATCGGAGAATACGTGTGATTTTTTCAGAATTTTTTGAGACATTTTTATTTTTTTGTTGTTTTTTTAAACTATAGAATTTTAGAAAATTTTAAAATATTTTTAAAAATTCTGAAAAAAATCACACGTATTCTATAAATTCGGAGCATTTTCTGTTATTTAAATTTTTCTGCAATTGTGATCCTTTTCGAGTAAAAAAATTATTAAATTTTTCTGTTCCAATTTTCATACTCTATGCGATTTGAACTCAATTTTCGCGAAGGGACATTTTTTAAATTTCTTGTTTTTGGTTTTTCATTTTACAATATAGTGTTAGTTTTAAGGTGGTATATCATAACATTTATCAGATTTCCTGAAACATTTTAAAAATTTTCTAAAATTCTCGTCTAAAAAAAAACTAAAAAAAGCCCTGAAAAAAATTATACGTATTCTCTGATGAATTCTAAGCATTTTTTGTTACATAATTTTTTTTTTGTTTGATGCTTTGTTTTTGAGTAAATAATTGACAGATTTCGAATAATAATATTTATTTTGTCCCAGTTTTACTAAAAAGGGTAATTTTTTAGAAAAATTGATTGGAGACAAAATATTTCAGTTTCTTAACAAGAAACGAGATGCCACCGTCAATATAAGAAAAATCGCAAACCTAAGCATTTTATTCAACTTTAAAATTTTTTGCTTAAATCCTTGGCCAAAATAATGAGCAAAACACCCATAAATAATAAAAATTATCAATTTCGCCAATCATATTTGAAAACTAGATACTTTTTTCGATTTTTCCATGCCCTTCAAAAAATGTTTGGATGCTCCAAATCTTGGAGCAGGTGGGGTGTCCGTTTCCCAGAGAATGGCTCATATATATATATTTATATAATTTTGTAAAATAAAACAAAACAACATATTTTTATATGTACTATTATTATATATTTGGAATCTCAAAATGGAGATCCGTTTTATTAAGCCGTTGATTTTATGAATTGGTTAGGAGCAGAAGGGTTGAAAAAATTACGCCACTATGTTTGGATTGTTTGGCTTTTGTACCAATAAATTTTTACTAAATAATATTTATAGTCACCTATAAATGTTATTATTTAAAAAAAAATTATTGGTACAAAAGCCAAGCAATCCAAACATAGTGGAGTAATTTTTTCAACCCTTCTGCTCCTAACCAATTTATTATTATATATAAATTAATAATGTATGAAAATACAAAATACAATGCACATTATTTCTTGTACTACAGTTATATTAATTAAAGATCCTCGATTCTCTAACTCCAGCGCAAAATAATCATGAAGATGACAAACGCATTTCTGCATTTGATTACCCAAAATTTTTCTAGTCATTTCTTATTTATCAGTCTATATTTATGTATCAAAAATGTCCCAAACTTAGAAATGACAGGCAAGAAAGTAACAAAATCAGGTCCGCAGGTCCCTATTTTTATTTTATAAACAAATGTGAACAAAGTAAATATAAATTTTCATATTAGTAATAACTGTCATACGTTTTCAATAAAATAATAAATATGATAGAACGCGAAAAAACATAAAGCGTGTGTCTTTACTTATTTAGACATACGTTAATGCCATTCGCATAGGTACGAATAATATTAATAAAAAAATATAGCTATATTTCATCGTATCTATGATAACCTCGTCCACATATGACGTAATCGTTTTCATACAGGGAGTGGAGTTTAAAATAAATAAATAAATGTATCATCACGCCATTTACCCATTAGTGGGTGTAGTACTCTACCGAAGCAGATCTCAGAAAGTGATATATTTAAGCGCGTATAGTGCGGTTACCAGCCGTCACTTCACGCCCCTCAAAGAAGTTAGTGGTGGGGGAGCTACAGGGGTAATATGGTGAAAATGTGTGTCGGCTGTGGGAATCGAACCAGGGTTCACTTACTCCATTAATAAAAAATAAAATAAATAAATATATCATCACGCCTTTTGCCCATTAGTGGGCGTGTCACTCTGCCGAAGCAGATCTCGGTAAGTGAAATATTTATGCGTGTGATGTACGATTACTATAGCCATCACATCACGGCCCCCACAGATGTAAGTGGTGGGGGAGCCACAGGGATAATTTTAATGTGGTGAAAATGTTTGTCGGCTGTGGGAATCGAACCAGGATATATGGAAGGCGAAGCAAGTTGTTCTAAAACGGTATTTACACTAAAGAAACATACGAAGGTGCATTTAATAAAATGTTTTAAATTAGGCGTCTCCGAAATTAGTTCCATTTCTCTCGTTTCGATGAATAAAGGCAATCGTAGTCCAGATAAAAGCGAGGTAAAACTTCCGTTCTTTAATTAGCAAGAAAGAGGTCGTGCGTTCAAATCACACTGACTTCTACGACGTCAAGGTGAAAAGTCCCTGAAAAATGAAACAAGAAATGATTCATTTGGTCAAAACGTATTTTATTTCTCAACATAATCTCCTTGTAGCTCGATACACTTCGTCCAACGTTTTTCTAATTTTTCGATCCCTTCCAAATAATACGATTTTGGCAATCCGTCAAAATAGACGTTTGTCTCAGCGATGACCTCATCGTTGGAGCCAAATCTCTGCCGAGCCATTTCTTCACGTTTGGAAATAGATAAAAATCGCAGGGTGCCAAATCTGGAGAATATGGTGGATGTCGAACCAATTCGTAGCGCAATTCATGCAATTTTGCCATTGCGACTGCGGTCCCGCTTGTTGTCAACAGAGCAAATGCGGCACCTATCTGGTAGATAGCTTTCTCATATCCAAAAATTTATGCAAAATGTTCCGTACCCATTCGGTTAAGATGCTCATAGCCTCAGCAAGCTCGTGCACTTTAACTCGCCGATCGTCCAATATCATACCATGGATTTTATCGACGATTTCTGGTGTTGTAACCTCAATTGGATGACCAGAAAGTTCGGCGTCCTTTGTGGTCATACTACCACAACGAAACTCAGTAAACCACTTGTGAATCGTTCCAATCGATGGTGAGGAGTCCCTATAATGTTTAACAAGCGATGGTTTGGTTTGCGTAATGTTTTTTCCGCGCAAGAAATAATGTTTAATCAAGTCGCGAAATTCACTTTTTTCCATGTTTTCAAAAATCTTCAAGATTGCTTGCTTTCGATGGGTGTCAAAACAGAATTGAATGACATATCAGTCTTAAAATTCTAATGCGTTCTAGTTAAAGATGGTACATCACAAATATCACATGAGATTTGCGATTGTGGCGACATCTGTTTAATTTTTCAGGGACATTTCACCCTGTCCTCGTACTTATATAAAAAAAATACGATTGTGTCTGACTGGTTCGGATTCCATTATAAGCTGTAGGCCTCCTGTACTGTATTTGGAATTAGGTTCCTATTGTGCAGAGTAACAAAATAAATTAATAAGTAAACTATAGGGTCTTAAAAATTATCAGATATAGTGGACGCAAAGATATAAGGAATCTAGTTGACTTCTTAAAAGGTGGGTTTTACCGGCCTCAGCGGGAAGTTTGGCTACAGTTAACAAAGGGGTGCATTAAGTAGATTTGTCACAAAGTTAATAAAATTCTATTTCATGCTCATATTATTGTTATTATATTATTATTGAACACTGTAACATGACTTTTGACTATATTTTAAACTTAAAATGTAAATAAATACATAAATAAATAATAAAACATCTTTATTATGTTAATAGAAATAAAATAATTAAATACGGTTCTGTTTCTTTTCACATTTCTACCAGTTTAATCCTGGGATAAGTCTGTACTAATTACATGCTTTGCGTCCAGTATACATGGCATATTTCGATTATTTCATCCGTGCTAATTTACGAGTATTCTTCTATCGCTTTATCAAAAGGCTTGATAATGTGCTCCTGTGTTTTAATCAAAATAATAAGAATTAATGATAAAACCTATATTGAATTATAATTATTAGTGGAAGAAATAGTTAAAAATAATGTTTTCCTCCAGATATAGGCGATTAAAAATACAGTGACATCACAAGTATTGAAGCGTTCTTGTTGCCCACTTTTTTCGTAAGGAGTAAAATGAACTGTCAGTGGGATTTGTCATATTTGTTTACTTTAGTTAGATGTTCAAATTAATGACAAAATAAATAATCAGTATAACACAAAAAAAACCTCTGCAGCAAATAAAACCCCAAATATCATAGACAAATATGAAAAATGATGTGAATGTTGCTTTCCACATTTTTGTCATCGTTATTTAATACTGTTTCTCGTATGTATATTTATAAAATAATTTAATTTTCTTTTCTTGGACTTTTAGTTACTATTATAAAATATAATTTTCAAAGTATTCACATTGTTTTTCAAGAATTAAATTGTGTATTATTTGCACTCTTCGAATGAAACAAGTTAAGTACCACTAGAACATATATGTGAAGTCACAATCCTAATATAAAACTTAAAAAAAAAAATCATTTCTCTTGTAATATACTCGTAAGGAATTTTAAAATCTCATCATAGTTTATCAAAAAATAGGTATAGGAGCTCATTACTAGGGATGTCGATTTTGTAAAAAATTGTCGAACGAATGTTCATATCCGAATAGTTCGCATATTCATTAGTCTCCATATTCGTATCCGAATAGTTCGAATATATGTTACTGTATTCGAATAGTTCGGATATTTGTTAGTCTTCATATTTTTATCCAAATAGTTTGGATATTCGTTAATCTCCATATTCATTATTCGCATACTCAAAAATTATTCGGATATTTGAATAATTTGGGTAATTATAAAGCACATGATTGTTTTTAATATTTATTAATAAATTAAAACAACAGTACGTTATTCTATACAGCACTGATATTAATGCATATAATTATTTGATTTAGCTAACTGTTTGCATTTACCTAAATACAAGTATGTTAATTTGACAATATGAAATCCGTATTATTTTATTGTTTAAGGTGTTTATTGTTCACATTTTTAAATTCATTTGTTTATTAGAATGTACTGAAATTTTGCAGCAAAACTGAATATCTAAAGTATTTATTAAGACGTATTCGGCAATCCGAACGATTCGTTCATTATTACTTGAATATTTGCCTCACTAACTATTTGAATATTCGAACTATTCGGGCTGTTCGGTTATTCGAATATTCGACCTATTCAGATATTCGAACTATCCGGATAGCCGATCTATCCGCATAGCTGTACTATCCGAATAATCGAACTATCCAGATAACCGAACTATCCAGATAACCGAACTATCAGGATAACCGAACTATTCGGATAATCGAAACATCCGGATAACCGAACTATACGGATAGCCAACACCGAATATTCATCATGTAAATATCCGAATGGAATGGCTAGCTCAGTGGTATGAAGTCGGCCTGTAGATCCTGAGGTCCCTGGTTCGATTCCCACAGGCGACAAATTTTCATAATTTGAAAAAGCTATCCCTGTGGCTCCTCCACCACTAACATGTTTGGGGGCAGTGATTTGACGACTGGTAACCGCACTTCACGCGCAAAATATATCACTTACCGAGATCTGCTTCAGCAGAGTGCCACACCCAGTAATGGGTAGAAGGCGTGATGATATATTTATTTATTTAAATATCCGAATATTCAAATAACTCATTATATAATTTTTAAAAGTAATTAAATATATTAATTGTTTCGTTAAATTTTGTCGAAAATGCAAATGACATTTACAATAGTCTATTCTGTGACGTATTTGGTTTTTCATTTGTCAAAGTTTATACCTGTCTGCTTTTTATTGCAGTCTATACAACGTAACATTTGAAACAACGACATTACAAATAGACTGATGTTGAAGTATATAGAATTACATGTACGTATGTCGGTCGAGAGCAAAAAGAAGATAAATTGTCTTAAAATATCTCGAGAATGCAAGAGAACAGAAAGTTCACATATAAATTTAAAATTTATCTCCAAGAATCTATAAATATAACAAGCTTAGTAAAAATGCTTGAAACGTATGTAATTCCCATAAAGCTACAAATAAAAATTGTGATCATGTTCCGATAAAGTTAAAAACTATGTCCTAATAAAAGTTAACGATGTACGAAAATGGAGTCAACCATAAAAAAACTTGGGCGGCAAAAAATCACTACAGTTCTAAACACATATAAAAACTTGCATTAAGATTTACGAAAAAATAAAGGAAAAAGGATCCAGTTAAGCTGAAGAAATTCACATGAAAATTTACTACCGAAAGAGATATTTCATCAGACAAATTGCGTGACAGCTCACTTATTATATTTCATTAAAATACCAAAGCTAATTTATATTGTTTACTGTTTACATGAAAAATATTAAATATTAATAATATTGCAAACATATTATCTGGAAAGAATTAATTTTACTAATTAGGTTTTTTCATCATATTCATGCAATCATAGAAAGGTAATTTATTTTCAGCATGCAATAAATGATGTAACACAAATTACAAAAACATGACTGTAGTCTAAAATAACTCATGTAACATCAGCATAATTAATCGTTTTCGATATGATCACAATACCAATTGATTTACATGTCAATTTCTAAAACACTAACAGTCCAATTTTCAAAAGAGTTTTAGCTGGAATCTAGCTAATCCTAAATTTTGGATTTGTCAAATTAAGCAAAATCATAATCCCAAAAACGTTTAAATAAACTTTAGTACGATTAAAATATTCAATTCAATTGAATATAGTTTTCTGTAAGTGAATTGAATTAACTTTTTAAGATCACACTAGCATAAAATTAGTTAATCAATAATACTGTTGTATTTTTATCAACATTGCAAATTAGTTTATTTGTTCATTAATAAAGAATTAGGATGACTGTTCGACGACTATACTTTATTTCGCATAAGAATGCAATAATTTGCTAAGTACCACGGAGGTGAGATTGGTATGGCGAATTCGAACACATGTGGATTAATTTGCCAGAACAGCAATAGATGGTACTGTATTTAAAATGTCTCGTAATAATCTAAATTATTTTATGAGGTAGATGATGGCTCAGTGGTATCGAATCGGCCTGTAGATTTGAGAACCCAAGTGCGATTCCCACAGCCGACAAACAATTTTTATCACATTAAAAGTAACCTTGTGTCCACCTTCATTAAGATCTTCGTGAGCCGTGATTTGACGGGTAAAAGGCATGGTGATATATTTATTTATTTTATTTCAAATAATTTTCTATCAAAAGTTAGTTTATATACTATATATTTTATTATCCTTACAAATTAATTAAAAAATATTTTTTTGTATATAATTACAAATAGACAATATACAGGATGTATACAATTAAACGATAACGGGTATCATAATTTGATATACTGATTCTCAAACGAAAATATCTTTTTTCGAAATTAGTAAAAATAAATGCAGTTTATTTTAAACGAACATTTTCTGTATAACTGGATACTTATCTACTTGTTCAGCAGTACGACGCACAGAGGGCAAATCGAGATTTTACTGTTCAAAAATCGGTGGAGACCTTAATATCCATCGGATCTGGATAAGTTTTCTTTTATATTAAGGTAATTAAATTTCCTACACATCTGTCCAGGTAAATTTTTAATTGATTCTGTCAAATAAACTGTAAAAAATATTAAAAATTTAAACAATGAAAATGATGTATTCTTATATTATTTCTATATATATATATATATAGCAAGCTGACAGATTTTTCAAAGGTATTGACAGATGTAAACTTTATATTATGTTGAAAATAATTACAATACGGATTCCCTGTCTTAAAATACCCAAACTAAATTTCTAATCTATTCATTAAATCCGTATTGTAATTATTCTCAACATAATATAAAGTTGACATCTGTCAATAGCTTTGTTAAATCTGTCATGTTGCTGTAATATATAAAAACAATATAAGAATAAATAATTTTCATTGTTTCAATTTTTTTAATATTTTTACATTATTTTGACAGTTTATTATGTAATTAATAAAATTTGACAGTCATTCAAAAATCTGCCTCAACAGATGTGTAGGGAATTTAATTACCTTTAATAAAAAAAAATATATCCAGATCCGATGATATTAAGGTCCCCACCAATTTTTGAACAGTAAAATCCCGATTGCCCCACTGTGCGGCGGTGGTGTGGAGAGAGTTACGACAATCCGGAGATCCCGAGTTCGAATCCCACTCAAGCTGAAACTACTACACTGCGGTTCAGTGGGTCTGAAACCTGTACTTTATTTAAGCCTAAATATCCGTTGTATAGAGTAGCATAAATCGGTCGTAACCTTATAATATTTCTCAATATACTAATGGGATGAAATACATCTATAAGAACCCGGATTCGATTTTCACCACATTAAAACTACCCCTCTGAATTTTCCTGCACTAACGTCTTTCAGGGCAGTGATTTGACGACTGATACGCGCAAAATATATCATTTACCGAGATCTGCTTCGGCAGAGTGCCACACCCAGTAATGGATAGAAGGCGTGATAATTAAAAATAAAATAAATATATCATCACGCCTTTTACCCATTACTGGGCGTGGCACTCTGTCGAAACAGATCTCGGTAAGTATGCGCGTGAAGTGCGATTACCAGCCGTCAAATCACGGCCCCAAAGATGTTAATAGTGGGGTAATTTTAAATTGATAAAAATGTTTTTTCGGCTGTGGAGATCGAACCAGTGTTCTTTGGATCCACTGGCCGACTTGATATATTTATTTATTTTGTTATTTTTATCTACATATGATTCGAAATGGTAGGTAGGCGGCCTATGGATCCTGAGAATGCTGGTTCGATTCCCACAGCCGACAAATATTTTCACCACATTAAAACTATCCCTGTGGCTCTCCCACCACTATCATCTTTGGGAGTTGTGATTTGACGGCTGATAACTGCACTTCACGCGCTAAATATATCTCTTACCGAGATCTGCTACGGCAGAGTGCCACACCCAGTAAATGGATAGAAGAAATGATGATATATTTTTATTTTATTTTTATCTACATAAGAGTATGATTCAAAAGATCTATTTATGTGTGAAAACAATACAGCTTTGACTTGGAGTGTGTCCCATATGACAATGTTAAGAAAAGTTTTGAAGGTTACGGCAAAGACGAAATGCGATTAACAGATGACAGGATGACATGTGATAAGTGTAATGAAGTGAACAAATGTCACTAATTTCATATCTCGTTTCATTTACAGGATGAACTATTTTCTTAGATATTTTTATGTTTTTAAGGAATTACTGCCAATCTAGTTAATAATGCTTGACGAATTCAATTAATCAATTGGGATCTCGAGAACCATGAGAAATAACAAGTCGGTTAAACGGTAAAAGAAATGTCATTTTAAAATAAAATATATCATAATGCCTTGTACCCAATACTGGGTGCGTCACTCTACCATAGCAGATTTTGGTAAATGCTATATGTATGCGCATGACGTGCGATTACCAAAGCCCCCAAAGATGTTAGTGGAGGGAGAATCATTGCGGCATTACCATTGCGATAATTTTAATATGGTGAAATTTTTTTATCCATTTTAGGATCTGATTTTAAGTGTTTTTGTTTTAAAAACTTAAAGATAGTCGAAATTCATGTGTTTTAGCCATAAAAAGCAGGCGTAAATACTTGTTTTTGGTCGGTAGAGCCATAATAATATATTTCCTATGGCTACATAACCAAAATGACAATTTTTGTTTATTGTGAATACTTGATGGGGTAGTGGCTCAGTGGTATCAAGTCGTCGTGTGGAACCAAAGAACCCTGGTTCGATTCCCAAAGCCTACAACACATTCTCACCAATTTAAAATTATCCCTGTGGCTCCCCCAACATTAACATCATTGGGGCTGTGATTTGACGGATGGTAACCGCACTTCACGCGCATAAATATATCACTTACCGAGATCTGCTTCGGCAGAGTGTCACACCCAGTAATGGGTAAAAGGCGTGATGATATATTTATTTAATTTATTTATTTTATGTGAATACTTGATTTTTCGATATGCTATTTTGACATATAAATGTATAATCTTTTGATTGTAAATTAAATTTTATATTTATGTGCATAAAATATTGTATATACCAAATACCACGGTCTAAATTAGCATTTCTGACCTTGAGCATGTTAATAATCATACCACACGCCAGAAACACCGGATTTCACCCTTAACACATAAATTACTATTAGTCAATTTGTCTTGCAAATAAAATAGTTGATTTATCGCAACAAATATTTCAAATACAAAAAAAATACATACAATTAAAAAGTTTCCAGTAGCGTAAATAAATATTGTTTCTTGTGTTGTCACTTTACATTTATGATACAAACTTATAGCTTTTTTTAAAGAAACAATAAAATTTAAAATAATATTTCCAGACTTTGTGCATTATTTTAAGGACATGTAGTATGCAATGTACTGATCAACAAACTGATTTTTTTTTTTAAATCGAAATTATGATTTTCTGTTATCAAAACGAACAGTTTTGGGCCACTGTTTTGAAATGAAAGTCTTAATTTTTTGTGATCATTACACGAACAATAATACTAATAAAGAATTTTTATAAATGCCTAATTGTTTTATATTTAATTTTATTCCTACTGATTGCTAGTGCTTAATTCTGAATAGTGCGATATTTTTTCTGTTATAAATTATTATTATTTTGTATGCTTACTTGAATCATTAGAAGTGTCATGATTTGTGCTAAGTTCTGATGGTGATTTGTGAATCGAAAGTGATTTCGAGTTCAGTTCTCACTACGTTATTAAAATGAATGTGTACAGTAACAGCGAATTGCCGGATGCTGATGTATAAGAAGTGTTTGTAATTTTATTTCTTTGTTTCGGCATTAGAACAACGTATTCTCGCACGCATATTAATGCTAGAATGACATTAATTCTTAAACGATTTCTTGTGACATATTGTTTTATAGATTACTAAAACTACATTAAATACACAAAATATCTACGCAGCGTACATAAAAAAAAACACAATTTTTACAAAATCAATCGTAAATCACTGACACCAATTTAACTATTCTACCAAAAATTTGCCTTAATGGAAAATGTCAACTATTTTTATAAAGAAATTATGTAAAGGAAAGCCGAAACAGAAAAATATTATAAAACACTCGTTACAGAAAGCAATTCTAGCAAGAGTTCGAAATTTGAACAGGTGCCGCGCAGCGGCGAGGGGACGAACGAACGATAAGTTGATTTCTGTAACTTGTATTTTAAGGTAGTACTAGTCATGGCCAACTTCATTGAATTGCGCTACGCTTATTATGGCCGTCAAGTCATGCCATCTAGTGCTTTTTATTTCAATTAAAGGAGAGTGACAACGCTGTCAAGTTCCGAAAACAACCTTAAAATATTTATAAACTGAAGTACAAAATACATTTAATACTACTGAGTGTTTTATTTATACAATCAATATTATTAAATATTATGATTAGTATTCTGAGCTTTTGACTAAAGTGACTAGCTACTCTAGACTAAGTGAATTTCATTTGGCAACGTAGCATTATCTGTCACTGCAGGTAAATAATGCCGCCATATTGTCTACCCATTTAAAATTTTTGAAGTGTTTATAGGTCAAAATGAAGGAAGTATTATTGAATTATTGGTGCCAACGGTTAGTATTTTACTGTAAAGATTGTATGATAATAAGTATACAGTTACTAGGCTTCTTTTTAGGATTTTTTCAATCAATGCATGCGACAGTTTTTAATTACGACATATCTAGATAGAGGCGCTGGTTGACGTACCCGCTCTGTAAATTTGAAACCAGGAATTTTAATGACATATGAAACGGCCATAATAAGCGTAGCGCAATTCAATGAAGTTGGCCATGTACTAGTGTGGCGGTGGCGCCATCGGTTGTCGAGTGGAGAAACTTACGCTTAAAAAAAATATAAAAATTGAATAAAATAAGTGTTTTATATCTATTATGATTTGAATATCATGTATTGTTAACAGGTTGTTGGTCTAGGGAATTTTCAAATACCATACCACCGTGTGGTGTTGCCATTATAAATTGGGATTCTTAATTTTTCGTTAAAAACAATGCTTTGCATGGCTATATATCAACTACTAACCGATAAAAAACTTTCTCCTTCTGATACAATATACATGGATAGTTCTACAACATCATACTAGTTTTTCAAATGAAACTGCAAAATTTTAGAGGTACACAAACCAAATATGTGCGATTCAAAGTGATGTTCGCCATAAGCCCCGTGTATAAAAACTCAACTTTACAAGCGAATATATTTGTTCACAGATGATGAATGTGTTTCATATTTTAACAGGATGCGTATGACTATACATTGTTTACGGGCGCCAAATTTCATTCAGATCTGCAAAAAAAAATTTCACGCTAGTACTACCTTAATATAATATTTTCATTTTATTAACTCTGTTATTCATTTTTGTTTACCGACAAAATTAACTCATTTGATTAATTATTCGTTTGTTCGTTTCACGGATATTCTGTTTGCAATGTTAACTTCAGTGGTACACAAAATTTACTATTTTTGAAAACTACCATTAGTTAAAATTTTTCCAATAGAAAAAAAAATTATTCGTTATCAGTATATTAAATATATTACGTGTCTTTAAAATTCATGCACGAAGTCGTGAATCACATTGTATATTCGATTGTCTTTTGTTGATGTAAATATTCGAAAATCTTCTGTATGCAATACTTTCAGAATTTGAAGTATTCGAAAATTCGTCCATCCCTAAAAATAACAGCATACGATCTCTGAGGTTATAAGAAAATACAAGCTGTATTTCTTTTTACTCAACATCTTCCAAATAAAATGGAAACAATAAAATATAAACGTCATACATTCTTGCAAACAATAAAATTCCAACATTTATAAATGTCAAAGTTACCACCGTTATCATCATCTGTTACATCCTGTAGAGACAGAGACTGTACATCAAAGTACAGTCTACGTCTCAACTTGTAACATCACCTAAATACAAGTTAGCCAACGGTGTAGAGATAGAGAATCACTCGAGTGTTTCTGCTGGTCGTCATCGCTAGTGCCATGAGAACACTCTTTTGTTTTAGTTGTCAAGGAGGCAGCGGCAGTGGAGGTATTTTTATTTCTCTTGTTTTCCACTCATTTGTTTCGTGAATTCTCAGGCTTCAAGACGGCAACACCGCCAGCGCAGCAGCAGTTCTCGTACCGGATATTACCAACGTAATTAGTGAAAAAATGAAATATTTAATGTTTTCTGCAGAGATTAATTTGCGATTTTAAAATAAAATATGAGAGAATTTTATCAACAATCTTTTACTAATTTACCTACTTCAAGAAAACTGTTCTACTTAATGCAACTTAATTTTGTTGTGTTTCATTATTTTCTTAATCTATTCTATATAACTATGTCATTTGTTTTATAAATATCTCGAAGTCCGAGTTTTGCTCGAGAAATAACGGGAGATGGAAAAGTTAAAATGAAAAATAAAAAATCAAGCAATAACAAATATTTTGTATAAATACTGGATTTATTTGTAGCATGCATTGATATCTGTGAGGCAAGCATGTTGACGACGGTCATTTGCAGGGAAGGCAAAAATAGCGTTATATTTAAGATAGTACTAGCGTGGAAAAATTTTTTGCATATCCGAATGAAATTTGGCGCACCTAAACATTGGATAGTCATACGCATCCTGTTAAAATATGAAACACATTCATCGTCTGTGAACAAATATATTCACTTGTAAAGTTGAGTTCTTATACACGGGGCTTATGGTGGTCATCATTCAGAATCACACATATTTGGTTTGTGTACCTCTAAAATTTTGCAGTTTCATTTGAAAAACTAGTATGATGTTCTAGAACTATCCATGTATATTGTATCAGAAGGAGAAAGTTTTTTATCGTTTAGTAATGGATATATAGCCATGCAAAGCCTTGTTTTTAACGAAAAATTAAGAATCCAAATTTATAATGGCAACACCACACAGTGGTATGGTATTTGAATATTCACTAGACCAACAACCTGTTAACAATACATGATATTCAAATCAAAATAGGTATAAAACACTTATTTTATTCAATTTTTATATTTTTTTGAGCGTAAGTTTCTCCACTCGACAACCGATGGCGCCACCGTCACACTAGTACTACCTTAAATGTATAGACAAATGCATCTAAGCGATTCACCACCTAGCGGTAATTATTAGAACTACTGTATCCAGGATTCATTTTGAACTGTATTATGTAATAGATATTTTGAAATATTTTTGGTGTGTTGATCAAATATACAATGTAGAATGATTATTGCTGCGTATTGGGATACAAATCTTTAAGAAAAAAAAAACATCCAAGCGTATCTATCTTTTCATATATGCCAAAGAAAGAAACACAAAAAGTTAAATTTGAGACAAAATTTTGAGTTTCCGAATTAATAGATAAACATGCAGTATGGATTATGATGTGTTTAAACTAGGGAAAAATGTTAACTCGTGTACTGTAATATGTTCCCTACATTTCACAAAAAATTATTACATTATTATTGCAACTTTTTCAGTAGTAAAAGAACGCTATTTCAGTAATGTTTACGTTACCATGGATACGTCATAGTTTTCTGGTCTTAGGACTAAAAATAACATTTTTACTACAATCGTTATGGTGATATATAATATAATAATAACCTTTACTACTCCATAAAAAAATTGGTAATTTTAGTCCGAATGAAACAAATAACTATTTTTTTTTTAATGGTAAGTAGTTAATCATGTATAATATGTAAATAGAGCTGTGACCGAATACAATTTTTCACTGTACATCTCAAACGAAATGCAATACCTATGAATTTGCCGAAGGCCAAGAAAACACGATAAACGAATTCAAGATAGTGACAGAATTTTGAGAATGAAAAAACCCATTGCGATGCAAAGTGAATATAAAAACGCTACGCATAATAATGTAGAAATGGAGGAAAATCACGCTCCAAATACAGTGAAAGAGAGAGAAACAGTAGATACTATAATAAATTTATTGAATAATCAACCGAAAACGATTAAGTATTCTAAAGTATAAGAAAATACACCGGAAAGACATTTTATATATATATATATATATATATATATATATATATATATATATATATATATATTAACAACCATGTAAATAAATTAAGTATAAAAGAGAGAGTTATTCTGTGCTTTATAAAATTAAAATGCTATTTAAATTTTGTAGTTTTATCTCTATTATTTGGTATCAGTCATTCTTTATTCATAATGTACTTCAATTAAATTTGTAAAATTATTTCAGTTTCCTTCGATGTATTTAATTATTATTTTATTTATTTAATTAAGATAATCCATTAAAGAAAACCGAATTTCCTCCAAAACCTACCAAAATAGAATTTTTATAAACAAATACTGCCCATGAATTGAACACTTTAAAATAATGAGTAATTCAATTATTACTTAAGCAGGTCAACAGATATCAAATTTCTTTTTAAATATAAGAATAAAATCTATCAAATATTTTAGTTTCTCTACAGATCAAAACATAAATCAGAGATAATGACATAAATTAAACCAAACAACTATGAAACGTCAAAAATCTGTCCTGGACACATTAGTTCGCAAAATGTTCCAGATGCCTATCATATGCATTAATGTTTTAAAAACATATTTAAATTTACTGAAAATATTAAATAAATATTTTAATAAACAATCATATATTTGAAAGTGTATTAATAATTATATAAACAAATAAACAAAGAAGAGTATATAACATTATTAGTATTGAATCTATAGCTTTTCATCTAGTTATTCGTAAATATAAAAAATATTCTGAATTAAAAACTTTAGAAAACATTAATCTAATTTTAAAATTTGGTTTAGTGATAGCAAATATTAAAAATAATTTATGTGTTTTTATTTTAAATTAATATATTTCTATAATCTAAATTTTGAAATATAAGATTATCCAAAAATTTTTTTTTAAACGTTAAGTCATAATTTTATTTATTAGTTGTGAACAACCCTATTGAATTCTTTAAAATTGTTCATGTAATTGCAATTATTTTATCACTAAACTGCTCTGATAAGCAACAAAAAGAGGGCAATTTTTCAATGTTTGTGTTATATATTCAATAATATATTTTAACCAATCTATGACTTCACACTTGATAGTATTTATTCAATACAAACACAAGAAAAATGCCATATAATACAATAAAACAAAATATACTTTGCCTTTCCTGCAAATGGCGGCATACTCCCACCACTTGCCTCACTTGAACGCACATGTTACGAGTAGCTATCCAGTGTTCATATACAATCCTTGAGAAATTGATAAGGAAACAACTTTTCTGCTCAATTTTCTTTCTAATTTTAGTCTCAATAGATTTCTTGGATCAAATTACATTGCGCTAAAGTACTAACATGCTTATATTTTGAATAACTAAATGTTTACAAATTTTCTTTCCAATTTTCTCACAAAACGACGTATTAAATGAATTTTCCGGAGAATAAGACCTAGTTAAATCATTTTCTGAGACCAAAAAACATTAGAATACCAAGTTTAATCAAAATCGTTCGAGCCAATTCCAAGATCGTTAACACACAGACAAACAAGAATTATTCTTATAGGATTATCAAAATATCGTGATTAATCTGATCAATCATTTACAGCCAGATTCTCAAAATAGTTGTAGCTAATTCTGAATTTTGGATTAGCTAATCTTGTGCTAGTCCAACTTAAAAAAAGGTAATTCAATTCATTTTCCGAAAACTAAATGGTAAGAAGATTGTATTAAAATTTATTTAAACTTTTTTGAGAATATGGTTTAGCTTAATTTGACTAATCCAAAATTCCGGATTAGCTAGATTCTATCTAAAACTCTTTTGAGAATTGAGCTCTTTAAGTTTAGTATCTCAAGCTTCTTTTTCCCAGCTTTAAAAACGAATCTAGAATCTCATCATTTGGTTATTTAAAATTTTTCATTCCATGATTACATTTGTGAACATCTTGTGTTTCAAAGGAAAGCGCCAAAGATTTTAAATACTTCTCCGCTATGCATGAAAGAAGAGAAGAGATAGGAACGAAATTTGGAGTGAAATTAAAAAATAAAGTTGTGAATTTTATTAACTGGCAACGCTTTGGTGAAATGAACCGAATAATTTGAATTTAGCGGACGTAATAGCTCGCAAAATGAGTTGTAAGATTTTACACCAAAATGCCGGGCCAGGAAATAATTGTCTCGCCATTTTCATTTATTTGCACGATTCTATTTCAGATGTAATTATTTCAAAGAAAAGTGAAATAAGAAGATTATTTTCAACTTAAATTTCTTAAGAATATTTAATAGATATTAAATTACAAATTGAATTGCTGATTTTAATGCTACCGCCATCTTGTATATATATCTACTTTACTTCGGAATATATATTAATATGTGAAATTATATAATTCTACAAATTAGCAGCTGCGATAAATAAATTTTTCATACGGAACTCAATTCGAACTTCTAATAAGCTTTGATTTTAGTAAGCTAAAACACAAATTTGAAATTCGTAACTGTCTTAGGAAAAACCCTGTCAAAAGCTTATGCCTGCGCAAAAAAGTTAAAATATGGTGTATTACGCAAAAACTGTTAGTAAATATGTATACCGTGCGTTTATTTTAACATGAAATATGGGATTTGCCATATCCATGCATCAAACACCATATAACATGTTTTCTTATATTTGTATATAAATAATATTAATTCAAATCAGATAGCCTAGAATAGCAAAAAAATGATAGTTCTTAATTGTTTACATATCTAAATCCTGGAAATATCGATATTTTTTCCGAATCGACCATTTCTCGTGAAAAATATTGTTTCTTAAATTATTCATCTTAATTAATAGAACTGTAAAATTTAAAAAAGTTCAGCTATTGGGAGAGATCATGACCACCATGACGCCCCTGGATTCGCACCTCTATCCATGGTTATGAATTTGACAGCAATGTATCAGAGCGATTATTTTAAAATGAAACATAGGTTGTCCAGTTTACATTTGTATTAATTATTGCCGCATTTTTGTTCACGATTTGATACCTGTAAAAGTATATGCAGTTGAAGAAATTGCTCAAATATTTTTTTAAATAAAAACTATGGAGTAATAGAATAGCCTTCTAAGTCTCCCGATCTAACATCACTAATTTTTTAACGAAAGATTTTTTTAGTCCAAAGTACGAGTATACACTGGCACATTTTAAGGTAGTACTAGCGTGAAAAAATTTTTTGCAGATCTAAATGAAATTTGGCGCACGTAAACATTGGATAGTCATACGCATCCTGTTAAAATATGAAACACATTCATCGTAACAAATATATTCGCTTGTAAAGTTGAGTTTTTATACACGGGGCTTATGGCGATCATCACTCAGAATCGAACATATATGGTTTGTGTACCTCTAAAATTTTGCAGTTTCATTTGAAAAACTAGTATGATGTTCTAGAACTATCCATGTATATTGTATCAGAAGGAGACAGTTTTTTATCGTTTAGTAATGGATATATAGCCATGCAAAGTCTTGTTTTTAACGAAAATTTAAGAATCCCAATTTATAATGGCAACACCACACGGTGGTATGGTATTTGAAAATTCACTAGACCAACAATCTGTTAACAATACATGATATTCAAATCATAATAGGTATAAAATACTTATTTGATTTAATTTTTAGTGTTAAATATAGAAGAATTAAAAATTCAGATTCCAAATTTGTCTGGAAGAATTACTCATACAGCTGCCTAAATATCTAAAGTTATGAATTAGTTTTATAACCAAGTCATTGTTTGTCAATAAATCGAGGAATTTTTGGAAAATTTATTATAATTATTGTTCATTTGTAATTCTTATAATCGTTCATTATAATAGTTCAAAAATATTTCGCTTCCTATGTTTTATTTTAAAATAAACGCTGTAAAACATTGCTGTTAAATTCTGAAGCATGGCTATGGCAAATCCCATGTTTCACAATATAATAAACTCACGGTAAATAAACCACAGAGATATAAATTCTCAGACGAATCGATTGAATGGAGATTACTTTTTGTTGTACTTATTTGCAAAATAAACAAATCTAAGAAATATTAAGAAACAGTAAAACATACAATTTAGTACTAAAATTTCTGTTTATAACCGATTTAAAATCTACAGAAAAAAAATTAACAATTTAAATGACAGATTATAGAAACAAACACTTTGCTGTTTCCAACGCTAGCTATTCATTATCATTAATAAAACTTGACATATATTGTAATACATAATATGAATTAAGTTAATCCCGTACCATTTTAAAGAAAATTATGTAACTTTTTATAATTTCATGGAAAACGATAAACATCAAGATATGCACCATTATTATAAAATTTGAGATATCGCGTTTATATCTATACAGTACATACGGAAACGCTACTAGTAAAAATATATAAGTAGGAGATTGATTCACGTCATCAAAAAATGTAACCAAATAAATTATATGATATACCACTATGTTCATACCAGCTTTTTAATTACGTTGAATTGTTATAGTTTAGTGTTTAAAATTACTGTAAGACTAAAAGTTTTAAAATATACGCGTTTTCTTTGCAAAAAAAAAAACGGTTAGAAACGAAACAAATGTTCAACGAAAAATTATCACGAATCATTTGACAGATTAATGACATAAACGTACATCAGTTTTGCCAATCTCAATAACAGAAATTATAATTTAATTTTTATGGCTTTGTTAAGTTTTATCACAATTGATGACGTATGTCAATTCCCTTGAACTTTTCTATTATATTCCAAATTATTATTTTTTTTCAATTTTTTATATACAATATTACAAGATAGATTCTTCTTCGTCAGCCGGTCTGATCGTATAGCATCACGTGTAAAGTAACAATACCTAAATCGTCAATGCGTGCGTGTACGTGTGTAAATTATCCGTTTGACCGCGCACGTGCGTGTTCTGTCTCTCGTCGATATCCCGGGTGCCGTAAGTGGCCCGGTACTACATATAGGGGAACTACCGTTTATCGGAAATGTATCTAATGTTTTATTGAAAACGGGTTACTATGTTTGAGTTTAGAAATCCGGTGTAAGCGGATTGCTGATTTCAGATCGAAATGTTATACTTCCTCAGAAAGCAGGATTATTAAAGGAGAACAACTAGAGGTGTTCAGAATTATGTCAACCAAGTCAAAACATTAAAAAATGAGGAAAAAATTACATATAGGTGACTAAAATTATATTTTTTATACTCGCATCATACAAAATAAGGTTTACATTACCCTGGAAACTGAAGTAAAGTTTGATTTTGCGCACTAGTGTTACAAAGTAATTGAAAAACACCCATTTTTATGGTTCTAAATTTTGACTATTAAAACGCTAATTGTTCTTATACACACACATTTAAAGAAATTTATAAAAAAAAAATAGAGACATTAGCTTATAATGCTATCAGTCAGACATATTTAAACAAGCTTTACGAAAAAAAAACAATTTGTTTTCAAGTAACAAATGTCATTTCATGGTACACTAAACTGTCAATATAAATTCACGATTCAATTTTAATAAATTTTCTCATTGTGGATTATATAAATTTTGCTCGTTCCAAAAAGCATTGTACAAAACTCGTACACGAAGACGTCATTTGCACCATTCGTACACACAGAGAAACAAAGTGTTGAATCAAAAGGATTCGTTTTGATCTTACTCATTTTCACGCTTCCTGAGAAAGAAAAACGTAACTGAGTTAATTTGAATAGTGATAAAGTGTTGATTAAATAACCTTGTTTCAATGCAAGTAATGTGTTAAAGTAAAACTTTTCCAAAATGTAAATTTAATTCATTTGTTGTCTTTTGTTAACATTATTAATAATTTGATTTATATATAAATTAAAACACTCGCTTCGCTCGTGCGATAAAATTGCGCTCATGTGCAAAGTATGTCTTCGTGCACTTATTATGTAAATAGCTATTAAAATGTGAATAATAGTTATTTATTATACAAGTGTTTTATATATCAATAAAACACAAGTGTAATATAAAATTTTATCCACAACTCATAATTACAGGTACCTATCGAAGAAGATTGATCGTAACGTTTAACAGTTATATATAGTTTCTCAAAATAGAGTAGATCATGAAGTGGTTGCTAAGTAACAAATTGTTTATAGTGTTTTATGGAATATAAAATACTAGTGTTTTATGAGCCATATAATTCAACTGAAATCAGTGTAATTATGAGTTGTGGGTAAATAAATATATCATCATGCTTTTTAATCATTACTGGCATTTTTCCGTAGCAAATATGATATATTTATACACGTGAAACGCGGTTACCAGCCGTCAAGCCACACCTAAAAAAATGTTAGTAGTGGAAGTCACAGGAGTAATTTTAATGTGATAAAAATTATTAGTTAGCTATAGAAATTGAACCTGAGCTCTCAAATCCACAGTCCGACTGTGCAAGAATAAATAATAATAGCAAAATAAAAAATAAATATATCACGCTTTTTACCCATGAGTGAGTATGGCACTATGCCGTAGCTCGTGGCATATCTCGGTAAGTGAAATATTAATATGCATGAAGTGCCATTACCGGCTATCAAATCACGGCTCCCAAAGATGTTACTGAAGTGGGAGCCATAGGGGTAATTTTAATGTGGTGAAAATTGTCGGAATTGAATCAGTTCTCAAATTCTCAGGTCGACTCCGTACCACTGAGCTAAGTACCGCATCATAATAATAATAATAAAATATTAGGCAATAATAAAGAAATTGATAATATGTGAACTATGATAAATACAACGATTATTTAAAAATTAACAATAATTATATAAGTTAAATAAACTTTAATTCTATTTATCTCAAATTGAATCAATTTGGCTTGGTTCATTATAGTTCTTGACATCCCTTATAATATTTCAAGTGAAATAAAACATACTGCAATTTTTATTGTACCTCCATAAAACTTTTTTCAAATGATACGACAAAAACAATAACTCTTTATTCCCAAAAAAAAAAACGATCTCTATGTTAACAAAACAAATGTAACTGTCATGGAAACATTCACAGAATTTGACAAATATAGAGCTCATGTTGCTAGGATAAAGTGTCATTGTTATTGTTGTATCTGCAGCTGGTTACTTTATAAATTGCGCCGTGGTTTTTTAACTGTTCCAGTATACAATTAAATAGTAGTTACTTTTTTTTAGACTTACCAAATTTTTGTAGATAACCAACAATAAATGTAGATGTACGGTTACTTACCTAAAACAAAAGAAACACTAATTATTATACGAGTAAATATTCACTACTAATATACATGATTAGTTATTACAGGGTGGTGATCGCGATTCTCGAACACAGGGATTTGACATTTAAAATGACAATTTTCTAATTTCCTGCTTCCCTAATTATTTTAAGCAAAAAAGTTTCAAATTAAAGTTTTAGGGCATAAAATTCTGCATCTGAGACAATAAACAAAATTAATTTTGCATGCTTCGAAAATAGCCTGAAAAATATTGATACCCATGGAACTAAAACAAAATTAAACAAATGTTTGTCGTTTTATCTGTCAAAATAAATGACATAATAAATAAAGAAATTATTTTGACAGATTATACGTCTAACATTTGTTTAATTTTGTTTCAATTCCATGGCTAGCGATAGTTTTGAGGCAATTTTTGTCATTTTCAGATCTAATTTGTGCCGTTACGAAGCATGCAAAGTTAATTTTGTTTATTGGCTTAGGTGCATAATTTTATGCTCTAAACCTTTATTCGAAGCTTTTTTGCCTAAAATAATTAGGGAAGCAGGAAATTACGAAATTGTGATTTTACATGTTAAATCCCTATGTTCGATAGTTGCGTTCACCACCCTGTATAGTGCAACCAATGGGAAATGAAGCCTGGGCAATACGTAAATTAAGGTGTAATTTCGTTTGAATCTCTACAAAATACGGAATGATTCACGACTTCGTGCATTAATTTTAAAGGTATGTAGTAATGTACTGATTACGAATGTGGTAATTCTCCCTATTCTGTAATTCAATCATTATCTGTTACTGATCGATAAGTTAATGACTACACTTATATTTCATGATTACTATATAGATTACCACCATTTCAGCAATCTGTAACTAATATAATTTATTCTGTTATTTCTATTTAATTTTATGTATTTTACTATCATACAAAACTGGTAATATAAAAAAAAATATTATTTTTAAGTAAACTTTTTACGGAGCTGTCAGTGAGAAGATATTACGTTAATTTTTTTTAAATAACAGCTACGTATATTAGTAAACAAAATGCACGAATATAGCATAAATATGTCAATATTCTGGTGGCAGAATATCGAAAATGTGATAAACTGTAAAATATAAAATAATAAATAAATATATCATCACGCCTTTTACCCATCACTGGATGTGGCACTCTGCCGAAGCAGATCTCGGTAAGTGATATATTTATGAGCGTGAAGTGCGATTACCAGCTTTCAAATCACGGCCCCCAAACATGGTAGTGGTGGAGGAGCCACAGAGGTAATTTTAAATTAGTGAAAATGTTTTGTCGGCTGTGGGGATCGAACCAGGGTTCTTAGGATCCACAGGCCGACTTGATACCACTAAGCCATTAACATTAAACTGTAAAATAGCCATGAAAAATTCAAAAATGTTGTTAACTTATCAATGACTGACAAATAATGATACAATTACAGAATATAAGGGATTTTTTTTTAATCGGAATTATAATTGTCAGGTTTTCAAAGCGAACAGTTTTGGGCCACTGTTTTCAAATGAAACATCACAAAGTTTTGTAATTAACTAATTTAATTAATTACTTGTTTGTACGTTTCACCGATATTCTGTTCTGCAATGTCAACTTCAGTGGTACCCCAAAATGTACTATTTCTGAAAACTACCCTTATATATATATATATATATATATCATCACGCCTTCTATCCATTACTGGATGTGGCACTCTGCCGAAGCAGATCTCGGTAAGTGATATATTTTGCGCGTGAAGTGCGGTTACCAGTCGTCAAATCATGGCTCCCAAAGATGTTAGTGGTCAAGGAGCCACAGGGGTAGTTTTTCAAATTATGAAAATTGTTTGTCGCCTGTGGGAATCGAACCTTATATCTGGGGTGGTATTCGGACTCGGGAACTCCAGATTCGAATGTCATAACACTATCCATATCACCGTACTGCCAGATATGTTTTTGCAAACAAAGTACGAGCAAAAATCAAACTCCATTCCATCAAAGCGCTCGAGGATGTACTTCCCGTAGATTTATCTTTACAACACAAGTTTAAAAAAAGCTTGTTAACAGAATCCTAAACTATTTAAACGTGTTTTTAAAATTACTTCAAAATTCCACTTATGATTCACATCCTTAAATTATTTATTTAGTTTGAAAAAATATTTGCTTCTTATTTTTTCTCAGAAAAATCACCTCCTACTCAAGAAGTTAATAATAAAAAATATATAAATATATCATCACGCCCAATACTGGTTATGGTATTCTGCCATAGCAGATCTCGGTAAGTGATATATTTATACACATGAAATACGGTTACCAGACGTCCAATCACGGCCTCCAACGATGTTAGTGGAAGGGAAACCATCAAGTAATTTTAAATAAATAAATAAATATAAATAAATATATCATCACGCCTTCTACCCATTACTGGGTGTGGCACTCTGCTGAAGCAGATCTCGGTAAGTGATATATTTTGCTCATGAAGTGCGGTTACCAGTCGTCAAATCACGGCCCCCAAACATGTTAGTGATGGAGGAGCCACAGGGATAGCTTTTTCAAATTATGAAAATTTGTCGCCTGTGGGAATCGAACCAGGGACCTCAGGATCCACAGGCCGACTTCATACCACTGAGCTAGCCAGTAATTTTAATGTGGTGAAAATTGGTTATCAGCTGTGAGATTTGAACTTGGGTTGTCTAATTCACAATCCGACTTGTACATTATGAAACAATTTTTATAAACGTCTCTTTAGTTACGAATCTTTTTGACATGAGTTGAGCGAAACGAAACGAGTGTAATATTTATTTATTTTTTAAATGTTACATACATACATACATATCTTCACGCTATATCCCAACAAATGGGGTAGCACGAACCCTAAAATCACTCATAAAACATTCACTCATCAAACCATCAGCCATCATTAAACATTTTCATCCAAAAAAACCACCCTCACTTCAACCACATTCATAGATCACTCCATATAAACTCATTAATTTATTACATTAATCATTATCACATAAAAAACCTTCAATCACATCATTCCTATTCACGTATCATTCATTTTCTTTCTTCAACGTACATAACATATGCATAAAACATCTCAAATTACTCACGTTTACTCCTAACAACGAATCTAATAACGAAACTAACAACGAATCTACAAGATTAAAAAAGATGAAAGCGATATCCTGCATTTATATATGAAAGAAAAGATTACACAATGCAGTAACTGAAAATGAAACAAAAAGATAAGAAAGGGAGGGAGCGTCGCCCTGCGCTTGTTTTTGAAAGTGAATTTCACACAATTGCAGTTAAACACTCTACGTAAGAACTGAAAACGAATTAAAAGATAAGAAAGGAAGGGAGTGTCGCTCTACGCTTGTTTTTGAAAGTGAATTCCACACAATTGCAGTTAAATACTCAATGTAAGAACAGAAAACGAATAAAAAAGATAAGAAACGAAAGGAGTATCGTCCCTGCGCTTGTTTTGAAAGTGAATTTCACACAATTGCAGGTAAACATTCTAATGAAATTACTAAACAACAAAACTAAAATCAAAATTCCTGCACTTCTTAAATCATCAGATTCATTCTGCAATTAATCTTCGCCAAACGTTCCTATCCTGACGCACCACTTTAGCTTCATCCACATTCATAATTCCATTCATACAAGCAAGTTTGTTCCTCATATTCGGAAACTTTCGTTCACGCAACAATCCTTCAATAATATTCATCCATTTGTTCATAGGTCGCCCACGCAATCTTTCACCCTCAATTTCTCCAACATATACCTGTTTCACTAATCTCTCATTCGACATACGTTCTACATGCCCAAACCAATTAATGTTATTCTACTTTATTGCCAATTAGGGTCAAGGGCGAGGTTTAGCCGAGGGCTGTTCTTCCATCTAACACAAATACATCACATACATCCATAGCTTGAGCGGAATTCGAACCCGCGACCTACGGCATATAATGTCAAGCAACTGTTAAGCTAGCTGCCCGACTATCATGGCCTCAAAACTAGTATCCAAAGAGTTTATAATAATAATAATAATAGATGGGGTAGGTGGTTCAATGATATCGAGTCGGCCTGTGGATCCTCAGAATCTTGGTTCGGTTCCCACAGCCGACAAACATTTTCACCACATTAAAAATTACCGCTGTGGCTCCCTCGTCACTAACATATTTAGGGGTCGTGATTTGTCGGCTGGTAACCGTGTTTCACGGCCATAAATATATCACATACAGATATCTGCTTCTGCAGAGTGCCACACCCAGTAATAGGTAAAAGGCGTGATGATATAAAATAAAATAAATATATCATCACGCCTTCTACCCATTACTGGGTGTGGCACTCTGCCGAAGCAGATCTCGGTAAGTGATATATTTTTGCGCGTGAAGTGCGGTTACCAATCGTCAAATCACGGCCCCCAAAGATGTTAGTGGTGGAGGAGCCACAGGGGTAGTTTTTAGAAATTATGAAAATTGTTTATCGCCTGTGGGAATCAAACCAGAGTTCTCAGGATCCACAGGCCGACTTCATACCACTGAGCTAGCCACCCCATGATGATATATTTATTTATTTATAATAATAGTAGATTATTTCCAAGAGAAATACATCCAATTTCAGGGAACAGCAAAAAAGAAAAGTAAAATGAAAAAAAAGGTTCAAAGCCATATTTTGTCAACATAAGATTAAGATGTATGTTATTTAGAGCCATGAAAGTCAATACGTTAAATGATATTTTAAAAACGGAAGTAGAAAAAAAAATTAAATTGAAATTACAAACTTTACACACTTATAAAAGTATTTTTATCTGCTAACATTTTTATTTGCATCTTTAAGAATTTCTTTCACGAAATATTTAAAAACATCTCATCATAAAAAACAAATTACCTGTACTTAAACATGAAACAAGAAATATAAATAAGGTTTAAATTACAAATTTCCCTGAAATGTTAAAAAACGAAATAAACACGAAGAATTAAAATTACATTCTGGCGTCATAAAAGTAAGAAAAAAAATTAATTTCAATTTCAGAATTTCACTGCGTAAACATAAACATTCCAGGTCGCGCATACTGCATAAATATTTTATAATTTACAGTCATACTTCGCGTAGTTCCAACGCATAAAACTACTTCACATGGCGCGTGAGTCACGCTCGACTCATACTCTCACGCTCATAAAGCCGAGCGTGAAATACGCGAGATGAAAACGCAATAAAAGAAGGAAAAGTGCGACGCACAACTTGAACCGCTGATTGAAAATATGATTTTTATAGAGGAAGGAAGCCCAGTGAAGGGCTATTACGATTTTTACGTTATCCTTTGTTCTGAATTTCACAGACTGCTTGATTTTGTTGGAAGAATATGTTAGGATGAATGTAGGATAATGGAGGAATAAAATGGAAGTGTTTTTTGGGAAATCCTTGGGTTTATGGATACTTATTTATTATTGTTCTGGATTTATGAAATATTGAATAAGAAAATAAATTCATTTCTATTTTTATGGAATCATATAACTGAATCAGGAAAAATGGTTAATGAAATAGAAATATTTCTTGTTTTAACATTTTTAATTTACGGATTTTCAAAGATATGCAGTTCGTAATATAGTAGATAAAAGTTACTTCTCACAAGTTGGGGTTTACGACTATACAGGATGTTTCAAAATTATTGAAAAAAAAAAAATGAAGGATATTATTATTATTTGAAGTTTCTGTTGCCGTTCATGTATATAATGCTGTTAGTCTATGAAATACCTACCTTTTAATGTATACCGACTGTATTATAAAAAACAGGCCATAAGCATTTAACATGGGAAAACATTGCTTTCCAAATTATTTTACACAAAAATACTTCAAATAAAGGCTGTAAAGTTTAAAATTCTGCATCTAAATTTATTTTGTGTTTTGTATTAGTGTAAACTACGGAAATAAAACAAAATAACAAACAATTGTATTAAGTTTTTCTATCAAACTTTCCCTTGAATAATGCCGTTTAATTATTTGTAATTTTTCTTCACGTGAATAATTTTCCATTTTTAATAAACTTGTAAAAATAATGTGAAATTTACAGACAGATCAAAAACTTACTTATAAACAATTCAAAACTTCAATATGTCAAAATAATTGACACAATTAAGTCGCTCATTTTTTTGTTATTTCGGTTTAACACTATTGCATTGAAATGCTGTAAATTTTAATATTTAATTTTTGCCGTTACAAAATACGGAAAATAAATGTTGTTTATTGATTTAGATGCAGAATTTTAAGCTTAACAACTATTATTTGAAGAACTTTTGTGTGAAATAATTTGGGAAGCAATTAGCAGCTGTTTTCACATGTTAAACTCTTATGGCCCGCTTTTCGTGATAGACCCAGTATACTCCAATTATAAAAATTGTTTTATTTACAAGTCAGTTTTATACAAGAACGCATAATTGGCAAAGTTCACTTAACTCGCACTTCTAACAAACAAACCTTAAGCCCGTATTCGTTTTATTTAAATATTGAACGTGCTTTTGGCAAAGTTTGCTTAGCTTGTATTTTATACAAACAAACCTTATGCCCGTAGAACAAACGCTCTACAAACGTAAGTTTTTATATTTATTTTTGGCAAAATCTGCATGATTTAACACTGTCCTTCTAACTTTACCTGAATGTCATACTTTAACGGAAACTTATTCACGATAACGCAAAAAAAAATTTCCGAAAATTCGAAAATATAATGTAGTTAAAAATCGCGCGAATATAATGAAATAAATGGCGTGGTATAAACGCTTAATATTATCATAATATTAGATAAGAAGTTGAACTACCTGTCTGCCTTTTATCGTGATTTATAATTAAAGTTTATATTTACAAAACATAATACATTAGCAGTAAATCAAACAGTAACGAGATGACTTTATTATCTCAGAATTAATATTGTTTTTGATGCAAACATAAATGTTACATCTAATTTATTATTAATATAGTTAAAATGCTGAAAACAAACTTTGTTATTAATGTTGGAAAATAGTGAAACTAATTTGCAATTAATCCGATTAGCAACAAAATACTCTATTCAACGAATTTGTTTTTCCTTTTAACTCGCTCGAGTTTTTAAAGATATAAGTACCATTAAAATTTATTTATTTTTATTTATGGGATGGCTAGCTCAGTGGTATGAAGTCGGCCTTGTGGATCATGAGGTCCCTGGTTCGATTCCCACAGGCGACAAATTTTCATAATTTGAAAAAGCTATCCCTGTGGCTCCTCCACCACTAACATGTTTGGGGGCCGTGATTTGACGACTGGTAACCGCACTTCACTCGCAAAATATATCACTTACCGAGATCTGCTTCACCAGAGTGCCACACCCAGTAATGGGTAGAAGGCGTGATGATATATTTATTTATTATTTTTTTTTTAATTTAAAAAATTGAGAGAAAATACTGTACATATACAATTTGCATCTTTCAATACCTATTTTAAAAAAAAATTATACACAGCCCTGAAAATATTTGAATTAAAGTGTAATTTCGTCATCTACGAGTATATCTACAAAATATTACAAATTGACCAATGATAATAAATAACCTAGGTAGCGTTGAAAACAATAAAATGGCAAATTTTGTTTTTATAAACTGCCATTTGAATTATGAAAATGAACAAAACGGACAATTCAGAATTTGGTTTTGTTTATAAATTATGATATTTCACTATCAACTCAGCTTCGAGAGACACAGACTAAGTAAGTGTTACCTTAAGTATCTTTCTACAGTTGACTTGACAGAGTTTATTTTGTTTATCTAATTTATTAGTGCATATGTTATAATAATTTCAGTATTCCGTAGATCATTATTTATCAAGTTTATAGCTTTTCTGAATTGTCGCGTCTGGTTATACGGGATGTAATGACATATCTGGGTAAATTAATAGCTATGCATGGGTCGGATAAATTTAACCTTTGTAACTCACCTCGTCTAGGTTTTTTATGTAAATACCTCAGACAAAACATAACTAGACGGATAACAATGGCGTTTGTTGTGAAGCAAAAGGAGATAGAATAATTGGTGGGTGAGACGGGTGCGCGGCAAGGAGCGAGTACAAGTTGATGTTATGCAAGTTGTATTTATGTTGATGACAGTTATCAGGCACGAGCATTTTATTTATTTAAATACAAAAGTGCGTACACAAAACACTTAATATGTCGAAAACTAACCTTTACTTTGATGTATGAAAAGTAAGTAATTTAATATAAAAATAACTACACAAATGTTTGCAACTTGCATAACATCAAAGTGTACTCGCTCCTTGCCGCGCACCCGCCTCACCAACAAGCTATTCCATCCCTTTCAGCTGCAACACTGCATTGACTTGAATACGACATAATTCGTCTAGTATTATACGTCATTGGTATACATATATGTGGGAACCGCTATCTCGACCAACGCGACGATACCAGCCCCTTACCCTTTATCAGAACATCCAATGGAATACAATAACAATTAGTGAGAAGTACATTAGCTTTCGTCGAGATAAGTTTGGCTCTCGTCGTCTGTGCAAGATGTAGCTCTTACAATGTAACTTAGTAACATTAATAATAGTTTATTCATACGTTGTTGTTTCCATTGCCGGATAATTTGTTTAATTTCAATATTAATTATAACTTTGTATGTTTATAATTTATACTTTCTTTTATGTTTTAAATATATATTTTATATTTTCAATAAGTTCGCATCTATTTTGTTATATTTCGTCTTGATTTTAATTTAGTTCGTCTCATTAACAATTGTTTTATACCCGTCACATCGGCTGTTCTCTTGCGCGTTACAAAAACATATCTTTTATTGTTTTGTCCGCTGATCGTTTATTAATGGATTTCATTAGTGATTTTTTTATGAATGACCATTTTTTTTGGATGCGTACAACACACGTAATATAGCATATATTGGCTAGAGCTAAGTAGTAGCAAAATGCTTAACAGAATTAAACGAAATTATTTTGACACTTTTAGCTAAATAATATTCACGTAGCATTCCTTCAAAATAAATATGAAAATCTAAATATTATTCTAAAAACGAAAAAACCGCTGGTACTAGCTAACGTTAAGTGAACTGAACACATCTACTGTTATCAACACATTTGTGACAGGTTCGATTTCCACAGCCGACAAACAATTTTCACCACATTCAAACTACTCCTATGGTTCCACCTCTGCTAACATCATTGGCAGGCGTGATTTGATGGCTGGTACCCGCACTTCACACGCAAAATATATCACTTATCGAGATCTGCTACGGCAGAGTGCCACACCCAGTAATGGGTAGAAGGCATGATGATATATTTATGTATTTTAGAGGTTTTGTTTTGCAAATAAAGTACGAACGAAAAGCAATTTTCATTCTTTCAAAACGCCTGAGGATTTAGTTCCTGTTGATTCATCTGTACTTGTTTACTTCGTTACTTCATTTGTTCAGTAAACAGAAATTTCACAAAATGTAGCATTTTGGCCACAGCCTACGGGTGACCAACTTAACAAACCAATTGTTCATTTGTTATAAAAACAACTGACAACGCCTTCGCCGCCTTCCATATTTAATTATCTTGTTACATAACTGAATTGTTACGAATTACACTTCTCTTATTCCATATTAGTGGGCGAATAAACCGCAGAAAGGCCTTGACACTTTATGCGGGAGGTATCAAAGACTGTTTACCACAAATCGAAGAGGAGGCGATTTTGTTAAGAAATATGAGAGCATGGGATTTATGAATGCATATTGGAAATTTTGATAGGTCTTCTGGGTGCAGTTCTGTTTGGAAATGGTCCGCGTTTTGATATATTTGAATCGATTTTCAGGTTTTGTGTGGAGTCGTTATTTTTTAAGTAAATGGATCGTGGGTGTTATTTTCTCTACGTCATTACAGATATTTAGTTCCGAAATTGCACACTTTTATTGCCTTTTAATACTGTGTTCCCTATAATCATTTGAATAGTATATTAAAATACAAGTAACAGAAGGCAACGAGTTCGAAATTCGGACTTCTATAACGAGTGTTTTATAGTATTTGCTGTTTCTACTTTTCCTAGCATAATTTCTTTATAAAAATACAGAGTGATCAAAAGGAATTGTTACAGTTGGCAATACAATTCCGGAGATCTTTTTATTCCACAGTTGGCACAACGCCAGGTAAAGGCGGAAATACTATTTCACATTTCTAATAAATACAAATAGGTTATATCTGGAGTTTAACAGATAATATGATTTTGACTTTTTGAGTAATAGAAATACTTTAGAAATAAATGTAATAATAAATATACTCAAATTTAAATTCAAATTTTCAAATGTGATTGTCAACAACAGGAAATGAATTTATGTATCAGGCATACCAAATTGAAGTAGTTTTTTTTTTATTGCCAACTGTAACAATTTCTTTTGATCACTTTGTAGTAGACATTTTCCATTAAGGGAAAGTTTTGGTAGAATAGTTAAATTTGCCAGTGATTTAAAATTGATTTTGTCCGTCGCCTAGATCTTTGTAAAAATTGTGTTTATTTTTTTTTTATATAAGGTGTATTCCATTTGCTATTTGGATCAGATCTAACTTACATTTACTGAAGCCAGATCACTTATTTATTTTGCTGGATTACTTCACTGACTTTATTTCCAGTACTAGATTTACTGATTATAATTTAATTTGAAGTAATTCACTCCAATAAGTATATCATTTTACTTAATTCAGTTCATTAAGCCATATTATCTAATTTATCTGAACTGATTTAAATAAACCCAGTGGCAAATGTAATACAGCTTTTGTACGCTACCTAGATATTTTGTATATTTAATGCAGTTATACCAATATATGATAACAATATGTCACCAAAAATCGTTAAGGAATAAAGTTCATTCTAGCATCTATATGAGGTGTGGTTATTAAATAACGAGACTGACGCTGCTTCAGACGAAGTATGCATGCGCCAAACACCAGCGACCGTCAGTTTTTTAACTTGAAGCTTTCTCTTTCGAATGCAGTACCTCTCACTTCTGTAAACAAATACGTATAGCCGCAGCATTCGTTCTAATTAGAGTTGTTTTTTGTTTCCTCGAAAAAATGTTAAGTGCAACATTAGAGCAACGAATTGTTGTGAAATTTCACATGAAACTTGGCAAAACTGCTACTGAAACTTATAATTTATTGAAAAAGTACCCGAATTGTGGAAGGACAAGTCATGGTTTCTCCATCAAAACAATGCGCTGGCTCATTCCGCAATGTCTGTCACGAGATTTCTAGCCAAGTACAGCATCCCAGTGTTGGACCATCCGCCTTATTCGCCAGATCTTGCACCGTGCGACTTCTATCTGTTTCCTAAGGTGAAATTTGCATTAATAGCAACAAGATTTGAGCTTTGAAAGAGAAATCGACACGCGTTCTGAAGGAGCTGACAGAAGAAGACTTCCAGCACTGTTTCGAACAATGGCAGATTCGCATGGAGCATTGTAGGGATAGAAGAGGGGTGTATATTGAAAATGATAATAAGTAAATAGATATGGAATCAAAATAAAATGTTAAAACAGCATCAGTCTCGTTATTTAATAGCCACACCTCGTATGCGTGCGACAATATGATATTTTAATGCTGAAACAGAGAAACAGTATTTTGAAATCAAATTTTAAATGGCTTGTATATAATAGAGATAAATATGTTGGCTTGCAACTGTTCCAATTATACAAATTACAAATATATCGAAATTTAGAGTACATTAGCATAATTTGAACGTGCGAATAACATTTTAGTGATGAAGTTACAACACGAGTATAAACATCAAAACTAATTTCGTTAACATAAATTGAATTCGTATATTACATTACATCCGTTCATTATACCATTATGTGTATACACTACGAGTAGGTAGTACAATAAAATAGAATTGACATTGTGTTATCTTCAAATTTCCAAATTCCAGTTTAAATTTAGGAACATTACATTTATTTGTAACTGTAATTATCAGCGAAAGTTAAACAATTACATGTAATCAAGCACGTTAAATATATTGTCAACGTCTGCTGAAACAATAGACGTATTCCATTTGCCATTTGGATCAGATCTCACTTACACTTACTGAACTTAATCACTTATTTATTTGACTGGATTTTATTTATTTTATTTGTTTATATATTTATTTGCACTGAAAATCAACAGTCGAAAGATTAATTACAAATTTCCACGGATACATAATACATATTAAAATTTTGATATAATATTTATATTTTTTTTATATGTGATACTTGCTTACAGGTCGCAAATAAAATAAGTAAACACAATGTTAATTGGCGTTTATTATAACAATTGTCAAACGTTTCGGCCTTCTTCAGTGACTAAAAAAGAAAAAATATTTTTACAAAGAATATTTTACAACAACTTCAACAGCAGACAAACCTGGAACAACAATAGTAAATAAAAATACTACAAGAAAACAATAACAAGCTAACATATTAGCTGTAGTCAATAAAAAATATAAAAGTACTAACAGAGCACGTGGAACCGTAATCTTTCTTTTTTAGTCACTGAAGAAGGCTATATTCTTTTGGTCGAAACGTTTGACAATTGTTATAATAAACGCCAATTAACATTGTGTTTACTTATTTAATTTGCGACCTGTAAGCAACTACCACATATAAAACTATTTATAATTAAGGTCAACCACATCAAGTTTATATATTTTTTTTTATTTTTTTTTTATATACCAATAGTTAGAGAGCTAGGGTGCAAAATGATGTCTCATTTTTTCCAGTGACAGAAATGGTATTTTTAATAGATTGTGTCATGATAATCATGAAAAAAAAGAAAATTAGATTTGGGAACGGGTGGCAACTATAGATGGCGTTCATGATGAATACCTGACAAAAACATTATTGACAGAAATTATTGCTGGTTGCTCATTGATGACAGAAGCTCTGAAAGTGGACTGGTGTAGAGATCAACAACCACCCTTAAAATTGGCGCATTCACATTTACAGTTTCCATCCGTTCCCAAATCTAATTTTCTTTTTTTTATATTTATCATGACATAATCTATTAAAAAAAACCCTTTCCGGCACTGGAAAAAATGAGACATCATTTGGCACCCTAGCTCCTCCAACTATAAATTTATATTATTACTTTTTAATTCGTGCAGAAATTGTCAGAAACAAATAAACAACAAGTAAACGTCAAAATAATTTCATAAATAAAACAAGAGACATCTATCATAACAGACTGATATAGATATTTAAAATTTGAACACATTAATAACTGGGTTATTTTTTTATGAAAAGTTCATGTGTTTAGTACCATTGTAAAGCTAATTTAATCTAGCTAAATATATTAAATGGCAAGGCTTTTTATCATCGAAATTTGTATTGCAGTGCTAATGTCGATTTAGTTCGGAATTATAATTCATAATACACAATTCACTTTAAAAGGAATTAATTCACAATTCAAAATTAATTTTAAATACATAAGCCCAAATTTATCGTTCATGAACTAATAATCGACATTAACGCTGCTGTACAGATTCGTTAAAAAAAACATTATGGTATTTTTGAGTTATTAATTATACTCCAGTTGTTCCCAAACTCTGCGTAGGGCGCCGCGAATAATTCCAATTTTTAAGAACAACAGTCTCACCCGTCTTTCTAATTATAATATTGAATATATTTTTATTAAAAACTTATACGTAAATATAACATGTTTATAAGTTTGTAATTGCTTTTTTTTTAAATTAACCAACCTAACCTTATCAAATGTGCACTGCAACTGTTAATTAGACGTATGTTTTCTCTAGGGACACCGTGAAAAAATTCTGATACTCTAAAGGCGACGTGAACCGGAAAAAGTTTGGGAACCACAGCTATACTCCATAAAAAATGTATCATGTTCACTAGAAAAATGACATAAGTCTAGTTCAAAATGCTGCCCGCAGCACAGGCGGACTTTGGCCTAGGCTAAAGAGGCAATAGCCTAGGGCCTAAAAATTGTAGGGCCCGGATTCAAGCTTTTAGTTTAAATAATAGAAATATATATACAGGTTGGCGACTGCGACCCTCGAACATGGGTATTTAACATGTAAAATCATAATTTTATAATTTCCTGCTTCACTAATGATTTTAAGCAAGACAGTTTCAAATAAAAGTTTTAGGACATAAAATTCTGCATCTAATCCAATAAACAAAATTAATTTGGCATGCTTCGTAACGGCACAAATTAGATCTGAAAATAACAAAAAAGCCTCAAAACTATCAATAGTCATGGAATTGAAACAAAGTTAAACAAATGTTTGACGTTTAATCTGTCAAAATAATTTCTTTATTTATTATGTCATTTATTTTGACACATAAAACGTTAAACATTTATTAATTTTGTTTCAATTTCATGTATATCGATAATTTCGTTATTTTCAGATCTAATTTGTGCTGTTACGAAGCATGTAAAATTATTTTTGTTTATTGGATTAGACGCAGAAATTTATGTCCTAAAGGGCCCGAAATAAATATTTTGCCTAGGGCCCGAAATATTTTAAATCCGCTTCTGGCCCGCAGAGAAGAAACTTCATGTGGAAACCTACAGAAATTATAACTTTTGAGACAACTGCAATCTTTCTACTGAAAAATATGATTTTATGATTTTTACTTTCTTATAGTATAAGGAAGTATTGGAACCGTGAAAAAAATCGTTGATGAAATTTTCGCGGAAATACATGTTTTAGGTCCACAGAATCCGTTTTGATCATTTTCTCAATTATGTCTGTGTGTGTGTGTGTGTGGATGGATAGATATGTGTCCGAGTGTGCAATATCTCATGAACGAGATAAGATTTGATAACGAAACTTGGTAATTATAAGTTTCATGAAAATATGAAGAGCTGAGTTCATTTTGAATGAAATTTCAAAACCGGAAGAGAAAGATTACTGGACACACAAAACAATAAATTACATTTATTTCAAAAATGGAATCAGTTACGAAAAAAATTTCAAACAAAAGATGTTGGTAAAAATATTTGGAACATAAAATGTTATTTGCAATTTTTCGGTATATGCGTCTAATTTTGAAAAAAAACTAATTTTTATATTTAATAATATATTTCAATAATCATAGTAGCAATAGAAACAAAAAACATAGATTTTAATTTTCGCTTTATCTAGTTATCTATGTCTTTTTTCGGAAAAACAAATACATCATTAAAATGGTCAACTAATTTAGCAACTTTACCTCAATTTATTCGGCTTCGTATCTCACGGTTCTTGAGATACCAAGGGTTAGGCTCGAAAAAAGGACATCTTGTATATGCTTAATCAGTAAAATTAGACATAAAGTAGTCAAAAAATTATACGTAAACAAATTTGATATTTTATATGTTTCAAACAGATAAATGCTGAATTACTGAAAATCTAAATTACATGTTTAATAATATTATATATTCTAAATATTAAATATGCTGTGTATAAGAAAGTCGTGTGGTGCCCACACCAGATTTTTTATTTTTTATTTGGAATAAGTGATTTACCCCCCTATTCTGCAACTCTATCATTATCTGTTAACGATCGATAAGTTAATGACAATCGCGTTTTTTTATAATTCATCTGCAGACTACCACAATTTTGGCATTTGTGATCAAGATCATTTATGCCGAAAAAGGCTTGTTACGTGCAAGTGCAGAATTTAACGCACGAGCACGTAACCTTTTTCGGCACGTGTTATAAACAACATTTTTCTTACAACTGTGCGATTTAGAAAATCACAAAAAATTTTTTTTTTTTTTTTTATTCATAAATTACATTGAATTTATACAAGAATTAAAACTAGTCATGAGACTAACTATTAATTTTTTTCTAATCTAAAACTATAAAATTTACAAGCTACAGTTCATCCATTGATGACCAGTAGTACCTTTTATTGGCTTTGAAGCACTACTCACATTACCACTTAATTATACATCAATGCACTAACTCGTAGGGTTTTTTCTCTTCAGCCTTCTAGTTAGTCCTTCGTTGTCCACTAGAATACTGGCTTCAGGGTTGGTGTGGTTGGATATCCGGATTTCATGTTTAGCTGCAAATCTTTTGATTTCGTTTTTGACGTCGTTCACACCTAAATCTCGGTGGATGTCGTTGTTGCGTATGTACCATGGAGCATTCACTATGTTGCGTAGCACTTTATTCTGAAACGTTTGTATCCTGCTTATATGACACTGGCTAGCACACCCCCAGAGTTGGATGCCGTATAGCCATACTGGCTTTAGAATCTGATTATATATTACTATTTTATTATGTACGGACAGTTGTGAATTTCGTCCTATCAGCCAGTATAGCTTCCTGTATTTTAAACCTAACTCTTCTCTTTTCTTTTTTACATGCTCTTTCCAGCGTAGTTTGGCATCTAGCGTCATACCTAGATATTTAGCGGTGTTCCCATATGGGATATCATTATCATTGATCTTGATTATCGGTTGTTGTCTTATTTTTTTGTTCGTAAAGTTTATGTTTATAGATTTCATCTCATTTAGTTTGATTCTCCATTGCTTTGTCCAGCTGTTGATTTCGTTGCATGCTTCTTGTATTTTTTCTGATGAATTTTCAATTTCTGTGTCAACTGCTAGTATTGCTGTGTCATCAGCAAACGTAGCAGTGGTAACGTTATCAAGTTGAGGTAGGTCGTATGTGTAAAGTAGGTATAGGATGGGTCCAAGGACACTACCTTGCGGCACCCCTGCTTCTATTTCTTTTAGGTCAGAATATTCATCTTCTTGTTTTATTCTAAATAGCCTGTTAGTTAGGTATGATCTCAGGAGTTCTACATATTGTTTAGGTATCAATTTATTTAATTTATGTATGAGTCCTTTGTGCCACACTTTATCAAAGGCCTGCGCCACGTCAAGGAATATAGCGGAACACACCTGTTTATCTTCTAAAGCTTTTTCTATAACATTCGTGATACGATGTACCTGGTCTATGGTTGAATGTTTTTGTCTGAACCCGAACTGATGATTGGGAATAATGTTTTTGTTTTCAATTATTGGTTTTATTCTTTTCAGGAGTATTTTTTCAAACAATTTGGACACTATTGGTAGGAGAGAAATGGGTCGATAGGATTTTACTTCGTTGGGAGGTTTTCCTGGTTTTTGTAGCATGATTACTTCTGCAATCTTCCAGCTATTCGGTACATGTTTTAGTCTAAGTGCTGCGTTTATTAAGTATGTTAGCATTATGATACCTTTCCTGGGTAGTTGTTTTAGTATTTCGCCAGTGATTAAGTCGTAGCCCGGGGCTTTTTTGGGATTCATGTTAGTTTTTATTTCGTTCATCACTTCCTTTGGTGTTGCAAATTTTATTTGCATATTATCATGGTTTTCTGTTTCTTGCAGTGGGATATTCACTTGCTCTTCATTTGGTTTGAATATTTCTTCAAGGTGTTCTGCGAAAGTATTTGCTTTTTGTTTATTATCCCGTGCCCAATTTCCGTCCTTCATTTTGATAGGTGGTATTTGAGTTATTGGTCTTTTTATTCTTCTAGTTGCTTTCCACAACGAGTATTCTGTTTCTTTGCATGGTGTTAGTTGCATTAGGTAGTGATTTATTGAGTCTTCTTTAAGCTTTTCAATTTCGCGTTTTAGTTTTTGCGTTTTGTTATTTAAATCATTTTTATCTCTCGGATCTCTGGATTGCTGCCACCTCCTTCTTGCTTTTCTTTTTTCTTTAACTAGTGTTCTTATTTCCATCGGATAGTTGTTGCCAATAGTTTTATAGGTGTATTCTTTACTATTGTTCCATGCTGCTTTTTGTATGATTTTGGTGAATTTTTCTGCTTCTTCATCCAGTTGTTGTTCAGTTTTTATTTGTACGCTTAGGTTTATATTGTTTTCAATGTCTTGTCTAAAACTTTCCCAATCTGTTGTTCTATTTGTTAAGGCAGGTCTGGTCTCTTTTTTTATTATTTTTTCACTTAGTGTCAGTATTATTGCCGAATGATCTGAGCTTAGGTCAAAGTTTTCTTCAATTTTTATAAAATTTGGTGACACTTTCTTCGATATGAAGAAGTCGAGCAGGTCAGGCACCTTGTTTCTATCTGTTGGCCAGTAAGTTGGTTTGCCGGTAGAATGATAATTACATCCTACTTCTTGTATGGCTTGTCTTAGTTCTTTTCCTTTAACAGTTGATAATCTGGAGCCCCAGTCTGTATGTTTAGCATTTATGTCGCCCCCAACAATAAATCTTTCCCCTGGTTTTTGAAGTATGAGTTTATAATCTGGTTTCTTTAGATTATGTTTTGGTGGGCAATAGAGGGCACCAACTGTCAAGTTCTGTTTAGTGGCTTTTACTCCGACCATTGTCAGTTGTACTTTTTCGCTTTGATAATGCTGTTCTTCATAGTGGTTAATGGTACTTTTTATTATAATAGCACTTCCTCCTCTTGCCCTGTTTTGTGGATGGATTGTGTGATATATTTTATATCCTCTTATTTTTAAGTATGATTCTTTTGTCAAGTGTGTTTCCGAAATTGCACATATGTCAATATTTTGTGTATCGAGAAAAACTTGAAGTTCTTCTTTTCTGTTTAGGAGGCCATTGGCGTTCCAGGTCGCAATTCGTATGTCTTTTTTGTCCATTTTAGATTCTTTGGGCATTAATACCTTGTTCTAGTTTAGTCAGCCTTTGGGAGAGCTGGTTTATGATTTTTTCTTGCGCATCGAATTTTGTTATCAGAGTCTGCATCATCCTCATGAGTGAGACTTGTTCTGATTCAGGAGGATGTGCAAGGTTGTTCTCTTGTTGAGAGCTAATCTGAGTTGCATTGGCGTATGATAGGTTCTCATTTATTTTTTGTCGGTAAACACATTTATTTTATTTTGCTGTATATTATTTTTTGTTTTAGTTATCATGTCTCTTCTTCTTTGAAGTTCTTTTGCAATAGTACATCCTCGGTAGTTGGCGGGATGATTTTCGCCGCAATTTGCGCATACTGGTTTAGTAGTTATTGTCTTGGTGCAGACCGCTGTTAGGTGATCGCCTGCACATTTTACGCATTTGGCCTTATGACCACAGTATTTTTGTGTGTGGCCATACCTTTGACATTTCTTGCACTGGGGTATTAGTTTATTGCTTCTTATCGCTTCTATTTTAATTCTCATTTGACAAAGGAATTCTATACCATAGATTTTTTTGATATCTTCATCATTCTGAAAGGTTAACATGAACATAGGAAGTGGGATTGATTTGTCTTGACCATTTTCTTTGATTTTTTTGATTTTGTTAACTACATCTTGAATTTTAAACCCTTTCTCTATTAATTCTTGTTTTATTTCTTCTGGCTTGCATGTGTAGTGTAAATCTCTAGCTATTACTCTTATTGGTCTATCTTGTTTGTTCTCATAGGTATGCCATTGATGTCTATTATCATTCATGATTTTAGTTAAAGTTCTATAGTCGTTAGCCGTTTCTACATTAATTTTAATTTGATTATTATTTAGCATGTTGCTTTTAAATGCCAGGTTTTTGTTTCTTAGTTCGGTAGTTAACTTACCGTAATCTTCTATTTCACTAACGACTACTGGTGGAGGTTTGGGTTGTTTGGATTCTGCTTGTTTCGTATTTTGCTTACCTGTGTTATTTGTTGATTCTGATAGTTTACGCTTTTTATTTTTTTGCAGAATCCATTCTGTTTCCTTGGTTATATGTAGATGTGTTTTCTCTTCTTCCTGAATAATTGGGTTTTTATTTTGGCTTCTTGTTGGTTGAAGTTTCATAACTAATTCTCTCAGCATTCTTATTTCACTTTGAGCTGCTAGGAAAGCATTTTTCCAATCTTCTATTGTTTCTGAAACACTACATGTATTCTGTTCCATTGACTGCATCGACTGATGATATGAAGATGCTGATCCCTCGGTTTCTTGTCCCGAGAACATTATTTGCGATATTTGGACGGCCAACAGCTAGTTGGCCGTCTGTTATCGCTTGTGTAATGGGATTACACTTTTAAATTAGTTTTAAGTATCGTTATTTGTCTGTTAATAGACACGATATAATAGTCACAATGATTTATATAACACTCGGCCAAGCCGCACAGTAACACGTCCGTTCACTAGCAGTGTTCAGACGAGACTGATCACTAAAATATTATCAAAATTTATAAAATTTTAATGATATTACACGAGAACGATGTTTTACGGCGTTGCTATGGTTTGTTTGTTGATTGCTTGCATATTGTTTTACGTTATTTAAAAATATTTCACTAATTTCAAGATCATTTCTTCAAAATCGTCTAGATTGGAATTCTTCTTTATCATATACATACACCTCCAAAGGTAATTGTTGAATCTATTCTTGACAATGACAATCAACCTGCTGCTGGTACTTCTAAAACCACCGGAATTGTCAATAATATTACTGTTAATAATATGAACAGATACAGAAGAAATCAATGTTTCTTTAGATAGTATAACAATTTCCACTTCAAATTATGTCAATATAAGCAACTGTAACAACGTGTTATTAATATACACAAACAATAAGTATTATGTATTTCAGTTATTCTTTAAATAAAACTTACTTTGTTCGGTTATTTATATTAATTATCATATTTAATAATGATATACTGCAGTTTAAGGTTATGTTTATAAACGTCAAAATATATCACTGCATATTTCTTTTTCTTCCATACGCGTATGTGCCTAAAATATTAAATTCCATGCTTGGCGCGAAATTTAAACCCCTCTCACTTATATTTTCTTTTGACAATTGCGTAAAGTACAAATTACTTTCGGCACTAGTGTTTCTTCGCTTACAGAAACGCACTTGGTCTGCATTTGTCTACTTTCCATACGTAACCAAGACAGTAATAGTTATGTAATAACAAATAAATTTCACAGTTGTAGGAAAAAATATATTTTTGACCACACTTTTTACGGAACTATCAGTGAGCTATCATAATATTATAATTTATAATAACAGCTACGTATACTAGTAAACAAAATCCATGAATATAACATAAAAATGCTAGGATAACTTATTCTGGTCTCAGAATACCGAAATTGTGATCATTTGTAAAATAACGATGAAAAATAAAAATTATCATTAACATATCGATCATTAACAGATAATGATTCAGTTACAGAATAGGGTTGATATTTTGTCGATGGCAATATCTACCAACAAAGATTTTAACTGAGATATTTTAACATTTCCAGCTGAATATTAATATTTAAAAGTTAGAAAACATGTTCATGAATTCCAAAACTGAATAAAACCCAAGAGACCTTTTCCAGTGTTAAACTAATCACTACAAATTTCATTACCATCCACTCTACCCTAAAATCTCCCCTAATTCACCGTTTCACCCTCTGCATAACCAAAAATAAACATAATAAAAACCCGTGAACCACACACATCGCATTAGTTAATCCGTGACTGCAGCTCGGCGGCAGCCGTCAGCCGCCTACCACAGCGTTTAGTTTCAACCAAACTCAATTACAGGCCCGCGGTTGTGTAGGGAAGGTACTACGCGCCTCTAGGGTGCGCCAGTATGCTCCAGGGGCTCGTAGCGCGACCTGCACCGCATCGGAAACGAGCAGTGCGAGTCCCCAACCACGAGAATACGAGATAGAACAAAGAAGGCATGTGCAGATTTGACGGTTGTGGTTTGTTGTTTTTGTTTCAAGGCAAGGGTTGATGGGTTGGTTCCTGTTTATGTTTGGTATGATTTATTTAAAAGAATATATTTGAATTTTTGTTTTTTTGCTGTCCAATATCTAGCAGTAAATAATGTTTATTTAATTTAATTTATGGGGTAGGTGGCTCAATCGGCCTATAAATTTGAGAACCCGGATTCGATTCCCACAGGTGACATACAATTTTCACCACATTAAAAATATCCCTGTAACTTTCCCTGTCTGTCTTAAAGGTGTATATTAGATCAACATGGGAAATCAGTTTTTTGCATGCTGTTGCTCTGTGTTCTACCGGATAGAAAAGATTGAAGTATCAATCGAAAAATATCATTTCAAGCAATTTATTTGACGTTTCAAAATAAAAGTCACAGGTAACGATATTTATTTTCCATAAAAATTTAATAAATCGGTGAATTTTCAAAATTAAAAAATTATTTTACGGAGTCATATTACAACTAAATTGAAATGTATTTTACATCGTTAGATTCAAAAAAATTATATCTTTCAATTGTTACCACAATCTTTGTTATCCGGTAAAACACCGAACAACTGATTTCCCATGTTAATGTAATATATATATATATATATATATATATATATATATATATATATATATATATATATATATATATATATATATATAATACATATAATACAGTAATTGTGAAAAACATTCAAATACATTGAAAACAATCAAGTTTTAAACATTTCATTAAATTAATTTCCAGAGCAAATTTATAATTATACAAAGCACAATTGTCTGAATATTGATTGTAGATTTCATTATGTTAAGTTGTAAAGGCTTTTTACAAGGGTATTTTCACACAAACAAGTTCACAACGCGTTAACTCCTAACAGTGGAATGTTATTTAATGGTTTCATAAAATATTAATTATATTGAAATTGTTTAGATTATAAGCGTAAAAGCTATGAAAGCTTTGGCTTTTTGCAAAATAAAGGCAAATTGCGTAGAAAGAACGCGATTGCTTGAGATTAGAGTAGGCAGATAAAAAATTGTTTACGTCGCGAACAAATACAAATACCCCAATTTTTAAAGTAAAACGAACGAACGAGCAAGCGAGTAGATCCTTTATTAATTCAAGTATTAAATCCACGAGTTTCTTGAGAAAATTTATCTAATCCTCCTTAATCTTCCTTTTCTCTGTTTCTATCTTCCGTACTCGATACAAGCTTCAAGGCCTTTGCGATTTTCCCCAATACGTATTTTCATTTTTTGTATAGCATTTGTTTCGGCGATTAAAATTTGGCCGAATCTACCGACAGTAATCGTTCTTCGTCAGTGGATGGGTTCCACTACAGCCTGTTCTCTCTTTTGTTTTCTCTTGGACTGGATGGCGATTGGCATTTGTTCTCGATGCGTGCTTGTTTCAGCGATAATCCGTCGACTCAGGATGGATTGCCTCGTGGATCGAGTTCAGTTGTCTGTTTATATGTGTGGGATACTTTATTTTCTCAGAATGATAAGTGGATCTCAAATGGTAAAACTCATCAATTTCACAGCTGTTTTTTTTCCTCTTAAAACAATTTTTCTTGCAGGAAATTTCTACTTCCCATTACGATTGAATATTCAATTACATATCCTGTTTCATGTTGTGAATCCTGAAACGCCAGTAATGACTATTTTAAATTGAAAAGTATTTTTTCTTGAAGATAATTTAAATCTTCATTTAGTTATTTATTGAGGCTCCGATATTGTTGTCTAATTAATTTATATTTGAAAGCTAAGTCTTGTACTATTTCTTAATTCCAATAAGACAATCCTAAATGAATATCCTAGCAACATAACAACAATAGTATATTAAAATACAAGCTATGGGATGGCTAGCTCAGTGGTATGAAGTCGGCCTGTGGATCCTGAGGTCCCTGGTTCGATTCCCACAGGCGACAAATTTTCATAATTTGAAAAAGCTATCCCTGTGGCTCCTCCACCACTAACATGTTTGGGGGCCGTGATTTGACGACTGGTAACCGCACTTCACGCGCAAAATATATCACTTACCGAGATCTGCTTTAGCAGAGTGCCACACCCAGCAATGGGTAGAAGGCGTGATTATATAAAACATTTTAAAAATGAAGACTACTTCCGACATTGTGCTTAAGAGTACTACTATAAGGTACATCAATTAAATCATTTCTATTAATGTTTTCCAGCAATGTTTTCCGTAATACATTATTCCGTGGTAAAACATGGAAAAACTCATTCTTACTATTTTTTTTCTACTACAGTGTGGTTCCACACATTCCTGAAATTATACAATAGTTTAAAATCAAATATAAAATTATAAAAGATATCTACTCACCATTAAATATACTTAGATTGCAATAATAACGCCAGATATATTTTTTATTTATTTGTCAAAATATAAAACACCGTTTGTCAAACATTTCAATATGTAATCTGTTTAACAATGTCAACTATTTAAATATTACCTACTATGATTCCTGTTCTTAATTTAAAATTGATTTAGTTCATTTGGGGCAGCAAGAGATGGCATTAAAAATCGCGTAACAAGGTTACTAATGCAGCTGTCCAGGCCCGCCCTAGCCTAAATATTTGTATAAACTGTGCTTGTTATTTTGTCCGTTGCCTAGATATTTGTATAAATTGTGTTTTTTATTTTGGTCCATTGCCTAGATATATTGTGTATTTAATGCAGTTATAAAAATCTAGTATGGGGTAATGGCTCAGTGGTATCGAGTCGGTCTGTGGATCCTGAGAACCTCGGTTCGATCCCCACAGCCAATAAACAATTTTCACCACATTAAAATTATCCCTGTGGCTTCCCCTCCACTAAAATGGTTGGGGGCCATGATTTGACGGCTGGTAATCGCATTTCACGCCCCTAAATATATCACTTACCGAGATCTGCTTCGGTAATAGGTAAAAAGCGTCATGATATATTTTTTTATTGTATACCAATTTATGATAATATTACGTCACCATAAATCCTGAAATGAAACTCATTCTAGCATCAATACGAGTCTGACAATATGTTATTCTAAGGCCAAAACAGAGAAATGATATTCACATCTCACGTTGCCTATAGTACAATCATAAATCATACATATCTTAGTAATCGCAGATTTTGTTTTAGTAACATAAATTCTGCATTCACAATTCTTAACTGTTTCGGTCTTTGTCGAAAGGAATTGAACCATTTCCAGCTGTTAACTCAAATACTGTTTTGTTTTATGTATATTCACATGCTTGAACTCGTATACAAAATTATATAAAACATTTTAAAAATACGAGGGCAGGGTGAAAAGTCCCTGAAAAATAAAACAGATGGCGCCACAATCGCAAATCTCATGTGACATTTGTGATGTGCCTTCTTTAACTAGAACGTATTAAAATTTTCAGACTGACATGTCATTCAGTTCTGTTTTGACACCCATCGAAACCAAGCAACCTTGAAGATTTTTGAAACCATGAAAAAAAGTGAATTTCGCGTCTTGATTAAACATTATTTCTTGCGTGGAAAAAACATTACGCAAACCAAAGCATCGCTTGTTAAACATTATGGGGACTCCTCACCATCGATTGGAACGATTTACAAGTGGGTTTACTGATTTTCGTTGTGGTAGTATGACCACAAAGGACGCCGAACGTTCTGGTCGTCCAACTGAGATTACAACGCCAGAAATCGTCGATAAAATCCATGGTATGATATTGGACGATCGACAAATTAAAGTGCACGAGCTTGCTGAGGCTATGAGCATCTCAACCGAAAGGGTACGGAACATTTTGCATAAATTTTTGGATATGAGAAAGCTATCTGCCAGATGGGTGCCGCATTTGCTCTCTATTGACAACAAGCACCGGCGCACAGGTGCGGACCTGTGCGCCGGTCGCGGAGTCGCAATGGCAAAATTGCATGAATTGCGCTACGAATTGGTTCGTCATCCACCATATTCTCCAGATTTGGCCCCCTGAGATTTTTATCTATTTTCAAACTTGAAGAAATGGCTCGACGGAAAGAGATTTGGCGCCAACGATGTGGTCATCGTTGAGATAAACGCCTATTTTGAAGGATTGCCAAAATCGTATTATTTGGAAGGGATCGAAAATTAGAAAAACGATAAACGAAGTGTATCGAGCTACAAGGAGATTATGTTGAGAAATAAAATATGTTTTGACCAAATAAATCATTTCTTGTTTCATTTTTCAGGGACTTTTTACCCTGCCCTCGTATAGAATATTAGTAATCAGTAAGTCATTGGTTTGTATAGTTTGCTATTATTTTTAATTTACTGTATAATTGAAAAGATAAAACAAAAATAAACTATTTTAGGTCCGGTTGTATGGTGGTGTGAATAGCGTTACGGCATTCGAATCCGGAGTTCCCCAGTTCGAATTCCACTCAAACTAAAAATACCGTGCGTTCTATTCAACGTGAAACATGGGATTTGCAATTTCCATAGAAACTAAATGGCAACTTCAAACTCTGTACCATATCATCGTAGAAATTTCGTTTTTTGCGTCCTTTACAGGAAATTGAATAAACTGTATTGCTCTAATGATGAATCGAGTCCACAAATTTTTCTTACTTCTTACAGATCGTCGAAGATGGACGGTTTTTCCTTTAAAAACATTTGTTTTTCTTCTAGGGGGTGGAGGGGACGGAAGGGGTTATCCCTAAAACCGAATGTATTCCCTTAAAGTAGACACTTTAAACTTTTTCGCCCTCAAAAATTCGTCTAAATTAGTTAAAAATTTGATATGTTCTCATGCTTTGAAAATTTTGAAAATTTCACGAATTTCAAGTGTTTCTTTTTTTTTATCTCTCTTTAGTAAACGATGTACACTTGCAACTTGCTCTATCGGTTTCATAGATAAACTATTATTATTACGTTACGTACATTCAGCCATTCTCACCTCGGTTAAAACATTATTTCGTCTTGGTTTCTTTTCATGTTCATATTTAACACAACCATTTCTCTTAAAATTATTAACAATTTGTAATACTGTTGAAACACTTGGTAATAGTCGATCAGGAAATGATGTACTCAGATACCTGTCTCAAGCTAACATCTATATTACTAGTGTTCTTTCTGGACGCTGATTCCTTTGATCGTGATTGCGTTGAATCATGATTAAATATGATACTAAAGAAAACATGAAACATGAATAATGATTAAAATACACGAACTAACTTATTTTAAAATGTCATAAATGACTGTTCTTTTGAGAAGAGTATATATTTATTTAATGTCCAGTTTTATAAAGGACAGATTAACTTTACTTTCATAATAAATTTAATTTATTATTTCGTTTAATTTATTTTTAAATCTTTGATACAAACCAGTCAACACGAATCATAGAAAAAATATCTTTCTTTCACAAGGATAAGAGGATTGTGGTTTCATGATCACAAAATGAAAGAATATAAAAACGAATAACGAACGAGGAAACATGTTTATTCTTGATAATGTCAACTTTGATTACGAATCACAATTCAAAGAAACACGTCTATTATACCATTGTATGATTTACACTTTTGCTTCAAACTTAGAAGGAACAATACAGCCCTAAATGACATGTAAATGTACTTGACAATGGCATCCTATTTTCTATTTTAAATGGAACGCTCATATAAATTGCTGTCATTTAGTTACTATGAAAATTTAAAATCCCATATTTCAAGTTAAGGGGAGATTCTGGTCTAAAAATCGGTTTTTTTTATTGCATAAATTTGAATCCTCATTAATATAGTTTAATGTGCTGAAAGAATTTTGACGATATTTAATGTATTCCAAAAGTTACAGCCGGTTGAGTAAAACAATGCACCGGCCGAAAACAAGTATACGGTGCGCGCAAAAATCTTTGACAAACTTTAAATGCGTTTTTCTCGAAACTTTAAATTTTCGCGCGCGGGGCGCTCTAGCAGTCAAACCAATGATCGGATGCACTTCGTTCTTTGTGTTCTGAATAGGAAATTCAATTTATGAGGTGATGCCGTTTCCGATTTTTTTAAATTCGAATTAGAAATATATTTTTTTGTACTTTGAAGAAAAAAAAAACCGGCTAAAAAAATCGGTTTTTTGTTCACATGCCTGCCATTTTGTTTTGAGTACTTTATTTTTAATTCTGGCAACGGCATGGCCCCTCAAATATAATTTACTTTACTTATCGCAAACGGTTTTCTGTGTGAGACACTCTGATGAGGGTGGGGAACGCCCCGTGCAACATATAACGCATGTGTCCGTTTGGAGGGGACTGGAGCCGCCATTTTGTACTTTTTTTTCAACAAAAATTACTTTTTATAGTGCTTTAGGTTCCTAATATACAGTTCAAACCGCTTTTCAAAATATTAATTCGGCTTCGAGAAAAAAATTCCCAAAGTTGCCCCATTTTTCAGGCGTCTAGACCAGAATCTCTCCTTAAATAATTCGCACGATATATGAACTACCATACTACGGCTCGGTGAGTTCGGCTCCTATACTATAATTGGGATTAAGTTCCTATTGTACAGAGTAGCATAAATAAATAAACAAGAACAAAACAAAAACAAAAACTTTGAAGTTTGTAAACTTTTATGTTTGTAAACTTTTATGTTTGTGTTTATACTTACGCTTAGACAAAGACTAAAACTTGAGATGGGAATGATCTGACGTTATTATTATGTTAAACATTTCAAGGTTATAACATACAACAAAAACAGTGACTATGTTAAACCTGAATTACATTATACTTTTTTAGTCTAGAGTTATGCTAGATTTCTTATTCGATTTTCATTAGAATTGCCCTCAATTTACATATTTTATTTTAAAACCATTCATCAATAATCGAGTAATTTCAATTTTTTACGAAGTATTCTAAATTGACAACTTTACAAAAGAAATACTGCATTTTTACAAATTGAGGTTATACTTTATTTGTAGCACAGAGATTCCAAATATGAAGTAAAATTTAAAAGATATTTTTAATAAATTTTAACAGCGAATGAATAAAAGTAATATAATACAACTTTCAGGTATTCAGATGTTGAAGCACGGTTGATAAAATTGAATGTATGCATATCTGCGCAGGCGTAGACGAATCGTTACAGAAAACGTTATAAAGATCGACTGACGTTATCAATCCTTATAAAAATTAATAAAATCATGAAAAAAGTAGTGCCTTATTTAATGACAATTTAAAAAAAAAATATGGCATTGAAAAACAAATCTCATATAAGAATATTGAACAATAGCTATATTTACTATCGATTCATGTATTGAAAATAATTCTTTTTCATTTATAATAATAATTTTATATTTTGCACGTTCACAAGACACACAATTGCTGTCTATATCGAGTTGTCATTGATGTTAGATTCTTGATCTATTGTTTCAAACATCAGAATATCTGTTTAAAGACTTTGACATTGTAGTAATTTGTAAAAGCTATTTTATAGAAATGCTGAGGGGAAAGAAATTTGTCAAAGGAATATCAATTGCTGATTCTTCATTTAATAATATATTTTAAACAAAAATATGTAAATAATGGGCCGCTCGTACCCTTAAGTGCTTTATGAGAGGTAAATTAGTATATGTCATTAATTTTCATTACATATATACCATGTAAACGTATTAGCGCCCTATGTCATTCAGCTAGTTATATTTTTTGATGAAGTCAGTCGATCTTTATAACGTTTTCAATATAGTATGAAAATCGAATAGACAAATAGAGCTGGGTGTATATTTCTATACTAGGAACTAGTATGAAACTCGAACGAAACTTGGATCGCAGTTTCTGAACATGGGCGTACACAGACATTTTTCCAGGGAAGGTGCGGGTCGCAAAAAAATCTCAGATAATATATTTTTTTCATAACATAAATACGAATACAAATACACATAACAAATAGATAAAAAAAATATTTAAATTTGTCAAATAAATTACTTGTCTTTGTCATCTGGGTTTGAATTGAACAGGAAGGACAATTTTCTAATAACTCATCCATAATTTGACACCATTTCTTCAATAAATTCCGATTTAGCAGTTTTACAGTTTTTATTTTCAAATATTTCGTGTCTGTGTGTATCTAATAAACTTAGATTACGATAGGGAATATGTCGCTGGTCATAAGAATACTGCTGAAAATTCAGTTTCAGCTTGAGTTTATTATCTTTAAACTTATAATTTAATTTTTATTATATTATATATATATACATATACAAGATGGTGACCGCGACTCTCCAACGTAGGACTTTAACATGTAAAACCATATTGTTTTAATTTAATGTTTCGTAATTATTTAAAAGAAAAAAGCTTCAAATAAAAGTTGTAGGGCATAAAATACGAAATTAATTTTGCATGCTTTCTAACGGCAAAAATTAGATCTGAAAATGACTAAAATTGTCTCAAAACTATCGATAGCTATGAAATTTAAACAAAATTAAACAAATGTTTCACGTTAAATCTGTCAAAATAAATCTTTTATTTATTATTTCATTTATTTTGACTCATAAAACGTCAAACATTTGTTTCATTTTGTTTCAATTTCATGCCTATCGATAGTTTTAAGGCAATTTTCATCATTTTCAAAGCTAATTTGTGTCGTTACAAAATATGTAAAATTTATTTTGTTTATTGGTTCAGATGCAGAATTTTATACCCTAAAATTTTTATTACAAGCTTTTTTGCATAAAATATTTAGGGAAGCAGGAAATTACAAAATTATAATTTTACATGTTAAAGTCCTATGTTCGAGAGTCGTCGGCGCTACCCTAGTTAAAATCCGGAGGGGGGGGGAGGCGAGCGCCCCTGCTTGCTCCCCCACCATGCAGACGCTCATGTTTCTGAATTACATTATACTAGAACTGGCTAGGAACTTCTCGGATGAAACTCGAACCCGGGGATCTATTCTAATTGGCATAGCCACTGTGGCAACGGTAGCCACATCGCTATACAACAAGGATCCACCTGGCGGTATAAATAAAAAAGTCATCGTCATCATTTAGCCACATCGCAAATTTATAGCGGGAGCTAGATAGGCCCCGCTATGGTCGTAGCCACACTCACTGTCATTCGATATTTCTTTTTTTCTGATTTATAATAATTTTCTTTAATGACTGACACAGAACTCAAATAGAAACTGAATTTATATAATGATATCGAACAAATATAACATTTTGGCATGAATATTTATTTATTGACAAGTATACTTTATTTTTAATACCAATATTAAAAATATAATTTCTTAATTTGTTAGTAAGTACCGCTATGAAGACAATTGAGTACAGCTGTCACGCAAAATATCATAGCGGTAGTCACATCCACATCCCGCTATGAATTAGAATAGACCCCTAGAATCTAGACGAAAAAACGTATAATGTAATTCAAGCTTAAGACTTGCGAATTAGGCTTAAAAGAAGAAAATAAAACTGTAATGCCTGTCCTACATTTAGGAATACCTATTCTGTAGGTTTAATCTAATCTATCATACATCATGTTTCTGCATATTCTGATAGCGTTACCTGCTACATAAAACCAATGTAATCATTTCAAGATAGCATTAATAATAATTGCATTTTCATGTCAGGATAAAATTAGTATTCGCTTCGCTTAATCGTCTAAATATATCGACAAATTCTGCACCGGCGCATTAATTCCAATCAAGTATGAAATGAATCAGATTCTGCACGAATCCGGTTCCAAGTCGAAGGAGTAATTTGCGTTCGTGATTACTTACACCGTATGCACGAACGTGGTATGTATTCGATGTAAGTGCATCATCTTATTCAGTACGAAGTACGAGATGAGACGTTAAAATAGAGTAGAGTAGTTATACATATGGTGAAGCAATTAACTTGGAAGCTGTTAGCTATAGAGTTAGATGCTGGAGTATTCTGCAGCTTTGGTGCCTTTCATTTCATTTGATGAGGAGTTTATAATACTAATGTAGATGCTTGCTTTACTACTAGAAGATGAAATGTTAATTCTTTGAATTTAATGGCCTATGTGTAGTCATTCCTACTATAAATCATGTAATAATATTGTAAGTATTGCAGGCCAACTATTCGCGTAACTTCATAAGGAAATGAGAGTTCAAAATTAATGAAGTATCTTGTAGTACATTGTAACATATAAATAGTATAACATAAAATAGTTATTTATGTACTTAGGCCGTGAAATGAGTGTTTGGCGTATCGAAGAATGGATTTGTAGGCTCAGGCGATAACCGAAGCAGACGACATTCTCAGAATACCGTACACATTTCGCGAATAAAATTAAACAAAAAAAATATATATACATACATACATACATACATACATACATATCTTCACGCTATATCCCAACAAATAGGGTAGCACGAACCCTAAAATCACTCATAAAACATTCACTCATCACACTCATCAAACAATCAGCCCTCGTCAAACATTTTCATCCAAACAAACCACCCTCATTTCAACCACATTCATAGATCACTCCATATAAACTCATTCATTTATTACACTCGAAATCATTATCACACAACAAACCTTCAATCACATCATTCCTATTCACGTATCATGTATTTTCTTTCTTCAACGTACATAACATATGCATAAAACATATCAAATTACTCACGTTTACTCCTAACAACGAATCTAAAAACGAAACTAACAACGAATTACTGGGTGAGGTACTCTGTAGTAACAGATTTCTGCAAGTCATATATTTTGCACATGACGAGTAATTACCAGCCGTCAAATTACGCCTTCCTAAGGATGTTAGTGGAGGAGGAAATACAGGGGTGGTTTTACTGTGGTGAAAAGTGTGTGTCGGCTGTGGGAATCGAACCCGGATCCTTGAATCCATAGACCACCTAGCCCAAGAACATGATGTACTCAAATTTTTTTTCACAATTATGTCAGAAATAATATTTTCTTGCCTCAATTGAGAGAATAAAACGATTCTTTTTATCGCTAGGTATGAAAAATTTATTTTCTGATAGGGTAAAGCAGTGGGTAAGGTGAATCCGGATTGATAATGAAGAGACGTAAAAGATAACGCGAATAATATTGGTAATATTGAGCATGTGCTAGAGCTAATAATGACTTATAATAAAGTAAGCAACAAAGTAAAAGACGCAAAGCAAGATATAACCAACTTTCATCTTTCTGCTTTACGTTACTTAAAATAGCCAATCAGAAGTCAACATTTTTGCATAACCTGGGAGATGATCAACTGATATTCTAGTCATCGGTGATCAGTATTATCAATTCTTATTTGTCAGTTGAAAACAAATCAAAATAAATTAATAAATTAATAAAATTTCAAAAAATCCAACAAAATAAAATGTTATACAATGAACAGATTAGTGCCGAAGTTCAAACAAAAGATAACGAAAAAACGAAAGATGACGAAATTACTAGTATATTATATCATTTGGATGATTGATGGTATTATTTGCATTACTTCTTACTTATTCCAATCGCGTTACCTCTTATGTTACGTCACTATAAATTCAGTTTAAGGCCATATCCATGACAACTGAAAAATAACAGTATAATCATGGCCAACTTCATTAAATTGCGCTACGCTTATTATGGCCGTTTCATATGTCATTAAAATTCCTTGTTTCAAATTTACAGAGCGAGCACGTCAACTAGTGCCTCTAACGAGATACGTCGTAAATAAATTTGAAAATACTACCGCTTGCATTGATTGAAAAAATCCTAAAAATAAGCCTAGTCATTGTATATTTATGATCATACGAGCTTTACTGTAAAATACTAACCGTAAGTCAATAAAACTTCCTTCTTTTGACCTATAAACACTTCAAACATTTTAAATAGGTAGACAATATGGTGGCGTTATTTACCTGAAGTGACAGATAATGCTACGTTGCCAAATGAAATTCACTTAGTCTAGACTATTATAGCTAGTCACTTTAGTCGAAAGCTCAGAATACTAGTCACAATATTTAATAATATTGAATGTATAAATAAAATACCCAGTTCCATTAAATGTATTTAGTATGATCACATAAACTTCAGTTTTCAAATATTTTAAGGTTTTTTTGTAACTTGACAGTAGTGCTGTGAGGATTCGACAAAACTTGGATCCGAGTACCCGGATATCAAAATATCCGGATCCTCGGATATCCGATGCTCGGATCTTGAAGCGGATATCCGTAAATTTAATTCGAATTTGGATCCGTATCCGGATTCGGGTCCGGATCTTGACTTGGATTCGGATTCGTTGTTTTGCTTACGGATTCGGATCCAAATTTTAATTCTGGATCATATTCTTCATTTAGAATGTAAATGCCAACATTTGGAACTGAGTTCAAATTGAAACCATTGAAGTGGGCATGTTTATCTTTACAGCGGTCTGTAAACAGTAATACATTTTATAATACCCCTCTAAAATAGCCAGGTAGTTTGTACATATATAAAGAAGAAAGGAATTTACTTTCACATAGTCCTATTTAGTTAAATGATGAATAAAAAATACAAATTTGTATTATTTAACATATACAGTAACATATTAATATGACATTAATTTCATTCATTTATTTTGTCATACTATGAGTATGAAGTTTGTAGCAAAACTCAGTGAATGCTTTCTAAGAAAACGATTCTAATTTCTTTTTACTTACCGTATAATATTATCAGAGTTAGTATATGCGATATGTAAAAAGTACTTGCATGATAAGATTTATATTATTGCTCATTTAAAAATATATATATTGTCATACTCTTAAACATACGAGTACAATAAAGCTAACATAAAATTTTGCATGTAAAAAAAAGGGAGATACTTCTTTGAATATTGAAAATTTTGCAGTTCTAAGATTTTATAACATTCATTAGACAAATACTTCAAAGCAAAAAGGGATTAAGGTGAAATTTGAGAAATAATGGCCATAGGTTCATTGCAGGTAGCGAATATATATTTATTTACATCGAGCACGTGTTTCACGTAAAAGGGATTGTTTTTGTTACCTACTTACCTACTAGTTCTGTGAAATTTCCTTGTTAGCAGATGTTAAAAGTTGTTCAACAGAAATTTAAACATCAGAAATATGCCGTTAACTACATGAAACGAAAATACTTAGTGGATTATTTCATAATCACATTTATATGGTTTTACTCAGAATATTTGACGAGAACCGATCCGGATACTGAAATTCCATATCTAAAATGCCATACTCATACATTCGATTCTAAGACCAGATGCTCAAATCCGTTTCCAAGATTCGACATTTGGATCCGGATTCCAGATCCAATACTGAGATTCGGATCCAAAATTCAATACTCAGATTCGGATCCAAAATCCGATACTCAGATCCGGATCCAAAATCCGATACTGAGATTTGGATCCGAGATTCGGATAGTTCAACATTCAATTATCCGGATATTCGGATATTTTTTTATCCGAAACCGAAACTATCCGGATCCAGATCCCACCACTACTTGACAGCGTTGTCATTTTCCTTTAATTGATATAAAAAGCACTAGACGGCATTACTTGACGTACCAAAATTGTAAAAAACTCACGACAATTTTGTATATGACAAAACGATGGACTGAAAGGCCATAATAAGCGGAGCGCAATTCAATGAAGGTGGCCGTGGTATGATTAGACGTTAGTGGCATCTATATGGAGACTAATACATCTTATCTAAATTTCTGGAAATTTTATTTTTCGGTAGGGTAGTAAAAAATTATATGTATGTATATCTCGTAAAAAAATATGTCATTCTTTTCACAGGTGCTTTGTATCCCTCGTCTTCAACTCTGGAAATGAAACGACACCTTTCCTTGATATACAAATAACTGTAAATAGAAATCGTCAATCTCTATACTATAAATGCCAGAATCAGAATTTGCCATTTAACATCACTTCACTATAAAAAGTCGTTTATCGAAATCTACAATTGCGAAGCTATCATATGGAAAATTGGATAAAAAGCTTAAAAAAGGTATGTTTTTTAATTTTATCAAATCCCTGTAGCCAAGGATGTAAATGACGAGAGAGGCACTGGAATAATTATTCCACACTGAATTTTTTATTACAACTGGGTCGAAATCCAACTAAGGATCTCCAGGACCAAAATCCACATACCATTAATTACCCTAACGTGTGCAATGTGCGGCGACGTGCACAAAGGGGGAACATTCAGGCAATTCCCCTCTTCTCTTTCAGCTATGAAAATAAATTACTTATGGGATGGCTAGCTCAGTGGTATGAAGTCGGCCTGTGGATCCTGAGGTCCCTGGTTCGATTCCCACAGGCGACAAATTTTCATAATTTGAAAAAGCTATCCCTGTGGCTCCTCCACCACTAACATGTTTGGGGGCCATGATTTGACGACTGGTAACCGCACTTCACGCGCAAAATATATCACTTACCGAGATCTGCTTCAGCAGAGTGCCACACCCAGTAATGGGTAGAAGGCGTGATGATATATTTATTTATTTTTATTTATATACATTTTTCACACAAATAGACGTAAATAACCATAGAAATAAATAAGCAGTAAGTTTTGCGTTCACAATTAATATTATATTTCTTGTTCATAAGTTATTGAATTTTGAAATACATGTTGATTTGACTGCTGATTCAACATTCAACTGCAGTAATCTATATGGTTATAATATGTCGTCTAATTTTTAGGCTGAACTTCAGTAGTAATTCCTCATATTCGCTACTGAGGCACTGAGGATAAAAATTAACAACAATTTTTCATTTGGAGATTAGAGATAAATTTGTCGTTTTAAGCCTTGTTTCCACCTCTTAATATAGTCTTAGTTTTAGTTTTTCGACATAACCTTAAGAGTTTGTCATATGTGAATACAGCTGAGCGTTTCCAGCTACTGGTTTAGGCTCAGTCTTTGTCGCTGCGCATAAACAGAAAGTTTGCAGACTTCATACTTTCAACACAGTCTTTCGTCGCTGTTCTGTAAGAGAGAATTAGCTGCGGTAATGCTATCTCATGTTATACTGCAATATACAGTCAATTCTACGCCGTATTTATCATTTTATGTCACTAGGTTTGTGTTGGGAATACGATCAATATAGACAATACAATAAAAATAGTAGGTAATAATTTCAGCTGAGAAAAAAAATTATAACAACTAGATTAATAGCAACAACAAAAACTAACTAGTCAAAAAGAAATTATTTGGTCGCTGTCATTTTAAAATTTATTTCTTTTCTTTGATTTTATAAGTATAATTGCAATTTAATCATATTTTAATAATATAAAAATCAATTTTGAAATTTAAATTACTATATTTGAAATATTCTGATTTGTTCACTACAATGTCTCAATTTTTTAAAATTATTTTGGAATTGTATAAATTAATTAAACTAGTGCTTAATTTTAATAATAATTACTGTTCTTCATTAATAATTTTATGTAATTTTTAAAGTATTTCAAATAGTTTTAAACAATTATTTTCTCATTTAAGTGAACAAACCTTTACTAAAATAATGAACTAAGGTTATGTTTATGTTAAGAGCTGGAAATGGATAAAATTTTTCCGGCATAAACAGAAACAAAAAACCAATAACAAAGACTAAAACAGAGACTATGTTAAGATGTTCAAACGTAGCTTTACAAAAAAGTTTCAAATCAAAGTCCTATTTTCAGATATGACTTATTGTTACATTTCATAAATAGAAAATTTATATTAATTTGTAAAGAGAACTTAGTATCTATAATTCAAGTACTAATTATGTCTTAAAATTATTTCAGAAAAATTACTATTTACTTTTGCTCATATCTAATACCTATGCATGATTATTTTTTTTAGAAAATCAAAAACGTCAATTTTACTGAAGTTATAGCTGTAAGAGTTTTCAATAATTGACAGTCCCCACCCAAAATTAGTCGTTGTCATCTTTCAGTTTTCACCGCTTGACAATTTCCAGCCCACTACACAATTTAGTTTTTCGTCACTTTGCGCCAATGTCGTTCGCTCACTGGCTGCCAGTGCCAACGAGTTAAATGAATCCGGTGCTAATTGCGAGAACGAGGAACGACTGCACAGGCGGCATCGCTATGTTAACCCTGCTATTAATACACAAACACACGCACATAGCACACAGCTGTCACGATGTCGTCCAATACACAAGTTCAAGACCCGGTGATTTTGGCGAGTTCCCACTTCGGTCGTTCCCATATCGACTAAACATCAAAATCCTATCATTATTGTTAGGATCTCGCCGAATATTTTATAACATAATATGTTATACATATAGACCACGGACGTGTGACGTCACGATTTCAGATGTGTTCCGTATCTGTCAAACAAGTAACTGTCACACCAGCATTAAATGTGCGATTTTCATTGTATAGATAGAATATCATTTTTACAAGTACATGTGCATATAATTCTATAAGTGATAAGTTTCTATTATGTGTATCATTTTGTGTATGATAAAGCAAGTGATTTATTTTATCAAGTGAAACGTAATTTGAATATTGTGTCGCGAGTGCGTACTTTAACAATTTTATAGTGTTTACATATTTAATAGGTAGAAAATAAATGTTCAAAAACAATTTGATATGTTTACAAAGTCAAGTAATTATTATAGCATTCAGTAGTTTTACTTTTATTGAAGTTTGAATATTTCAGTTTAGGTTCGAAAGCAACCAATTTCGTTAAAAATTTTAATATTTTACTCTAGTATTTAATTTTTTTCATTTATAATTGTTATTCTGTTTTCGATTACAGCGGAAATTCCAAAGATTCGACAAGACGAATGTTTAAGAAACTATCATAATTGAATTTGCGAATATTTTACTATCGATAGTAAAAAAAATATTTATATATCGAAATATGCAGGACTATCAAAACTATCGACAGTCTCTATCGACAGTCACTTTCGATAGTTTTCTATAGGTGCGTTCAATAAGCCCAGCAAAACAAGCAATTGCTAAGTAAGCAAAAAGCGATTTATTGCTTGGTCCACTGAACAGTTTTCTTGTTTCGCTACATTTTCAAGACCGAGTTGTACCGAACAAGACATCGTGAAATGTGTTCGGCTAATGATAAATAATATGAGTGCGCATGTTGTATGTACTTTTTATGCGTTTTGACTTTTGACAATGAAATTTGCGCTAAAAATTATCATCTAAGTTTGTGTTGGTGATATTAGGCTATTGTTTGGACTATGGAATTCAATAAATATACATTTTTTAAGAACCATGATGGCACATTCATTAAACCTGATGACGGCTTTTTTATAGCCCTTTGATAATAATAGTAATCCTACCGACAATAGCTTGATATAAATCAAGCCCATCATCTACGAAAAGCTGAATATATTCGTTTTCCATTTTTCATATACGTAAATTCATTATTGTCTGTCAACTATCAACATAGTTTCGATCTGTCAAGTTATAAACTTAAAATTTGAAATTCCCACAAAAATATTTGAACTTCTAGCACTTCGAGCGAGACATTTCTTACTTGTTTTGCTCGCGAGCAAAACGAGCAAATGCTAACCTAGCAAAACCGTTCAATAATTCTTACTTCCGGTTTGCTTGTTTTGCTTAGTACGTTGAACGCATCTTTACTCTCATTATTAGTTATAGATGGTTGGTAACTTTCGTGTCTCACTAGAGTTTCGTACCGACTAGTAATATCATGCTGCTTGTAGTTCTCGCCTTGTTGTCATAGCTTCTGCTGTGTAAAATCTTACACTGCTATTGGTTGGCATGAAACATTCACTGAATTTCATAAACTAGTTAAATAGTTTTATTTAATATATTCAATGTTATTGTTAATTATAAGATATTTGCAGCGAAATGTTAATTCTGTTAATAACCTATACCATACAAAAATGTAATAATTATTTTTATAAACTTTTTAGGTTACCTATACTTTTGTATGAGACTGTCATGATAGAACCACCTTAAGCGAATGATGACAAATTGAATGGCCTATATGAGAATGGCCGAAGTGAGAAGACATCCGTGTTTTTGCGGCACTGTCTCCCAACACAGGACAGAGTTTGTCCGGGAACTTATTATAGAAGGTCTATTAACGCACGCACCCGCCACGCCATGGGACATGTGTTATATGTTGTGTACGGCTGCTGTTTTCAGAACGAGTCAAACAAACGAGTGTTCAAAGATTGCCGACTCGTGCGTGGCTGCGGCAGCGTGCTCCGTGACGTACAAGTAAGAGTTTTATGAATGGAATATGGGTGTGTGTAATTGAAAAAATACTTTCATTCATTCGGTTTTACGCTTATAATAGTGGATGTTGTTGCTTGTACAGGCAACCAAAATAAATACGAAAAATGGGCTAAACTCCAGTATATCCTCTTGTAGACTGACAGTTGCTTGACGCATGCGCTAAATTTGAAATTTAAAATGATTGTAATGGTTCTAAAACAGTGAGTAGTCCTACACTGGTATGCATAGTCGTTCGCCCAGCGACGCGCTGAGGAAGCGCCCATAAGCGATACACTTGGCGAAACGCTGGCGAACGACTATGAATACTAGTGTGAGTGAGATAGTTGACAGGTAGATTGTTGTTATTGCGATAGAGAATCTAAAATCGGATGTCAGGTCGTGTGAAGGCAACGGCTGCAGGAGGGGTGGAAAGCGGGGATTGTTTATTTAAAGCGCGAGCGAAGCGAGTTAACCTAAAAACTGTTTTAGAATCACTACAAAAATGAACTTCTTACTATGATGCATCTTCAATAAAATTATTTTGTTAGTTAGTGTCTTTTGAATCTCATAGCATTAAAATTATGTATCTAGGAACAAGAATGTTTGGACAGAATAGAGCGTATTTTTAATTACTTATTTAAATATAATAAGAGTTAAATTATTAAGAGAATAATAATTATTTATTTTTAATTCTGGTTGGTTGGTGTCAATAGGGACTTATACAATTCAAATTTTTCGGTTGCCATCTAGTGCGTAAAATATTATTTATTAATTTGTTATGTAGCGAACATGGTATAGCTTTTCAGCTTGACGTTTGTCACGTGATCCAGACGTTAACGGTCAAACAGATCTGCGGGGTGAAGCGCTGAAAGGAGAAAGCAGTTAATCGACTCGGCATGGTATCACCTCTCTCTTTCTATAAATTTGTTGTTTCACACAAAATTGTGTGGAGGGGAGTTTCCTTCGAGTCTGCTGCATGTGACGTCAAAGTTTTAAGTCCCTATTGAAAATTAGATTCTAAATTTTTATTTATAGAATTAAAATATTATTTATTTTAAAAGTTAAAGTAATCTATTATTATCATTATTACTATTACGAAAAAGTAAAGTTTCATTCAAATAGAGTAGTCACTGGCACCGCACCGGGTTTAAGAACCCAAGTTCGATTCCTACACCCGATAAAATGATTTTCACCACATTAGAATAGTAGTCCTGTCACACTTCTTCCATCAATATCTTTGAAGGGCATGATTTTACGGTTAATAATTGAACTTCACACGCATAAATATTATATATATATATATATCGAAATCTGCTGTCACATCTAGTAATGGATAAAAGTCATTTATATCGCCAGAAGCTAAATTTTTAATTTCGTTTAAATAAATAAAAACAAATCGAATGTTTGATAGCAATAACAATTTGCTTTGATTCTATTTATTTAAACTAAGTTTACAATTTAATTTCTGACAGTGCAATAGACCAGAAATTAGTTTGATATATTTTTTAATAACGCTTGCATCTGATTATTTTCCATTTAGTTTGTGATTGCTTAATTGTGCTGCTTGAACAGTAACATCATATTTTGAATCCATATCAGAAATCATTTATTAAATGTTTATTTATTTATTAGCTATTCTCAGTAATAATATAACAAGAGAGAAGAGAGTGAGAATAAATTGAAAATAATTTGACAGATCTTTCGAAAACTTGTTGCCTGGCAATACGTTTGAGAAAGATACTGGCGAATTATTTTCTAATTTATCAAACTCTCGTGTTATATTTAATTAGATTATTTTTTGATTTAGCTGTTGAAGTCGATTCATCCAACTTAAAAGATTTTGAACTGGGTCCATTTCAATTGATTACCTATTAATGTATTCTTGCAAGTTGTTTCCAAAATTTGTTGGTGTATTTCTGTATCTAAAATACAACTAAATCGATTTTTTTCACACATTTTACTTGTTGCGTTGACAGTTTTAAATAATTATTTGACAACTACCTATCATTTGTCACAAACAAAAAAGCATCTACAGAGATAATTCCCAGGAATAATCACAAGAGCTTTATTCTCAGTATACTAATGACATGATTAGTTAAAATGCAGTCACGTGACATACAATAAAGAATTTCATTGGTTTTGAGAAAAACTAAAAAATAATCACCACAATTTAGTAACGGCATTCAAATCCCACTTATACTGAAAATATGACTACCACACTGCGGCTCTGTAAGTCCGTTTCTGTACTATAATTGGAATTAAGTTTCTACTCTACAGAATAGTATAAATAAATAAACTAACTGTCCAAAAACATTGACATTGTGGCAAGCTAACGCATATGTTCGCGAATACATTGCCATATTCATATTTACGTTTATAAAAATATACAAACTCTATGTTTACAAATACAGCGTGTTAAAAAAGTTCCGGGACGGTGAAATATCTCGAGAAATACACATCGAATCAAGAAACCAAAAAACATGTGTTTCATATTTTGCAAAAACCTATCTAAGCACACCAACCACAAACCCCAACTCCCAGCCCAAGGGGGTGGGGCGGGGGGCAATTTTAATTTATACTTATTTTTGCGTTTAGAGCGCCATCTATTCCGAATTGGAAAAAAAGTTTCAGATAAAATTAACTTATTTTTTTTCGCAGAATACGAATCTGTAATAAAAAATGGGGGTTCCCATTTAAGGTTTCAACGTTGCCCCCCGCCCCACCCCCTGGGGGTAGGGGTTGGTGTGCTTAGATAGGTTTTTGCAAAATATGAAACACATGTTTTTTGGTTTCTTGATTCGATGTGTATTTCTCGAGATATTTCACCATCCCGGAACTTTTTTAACATGCTGTATATACAAGACAACATTAATGATAATAATTTTTTTGAGTATTTAAGTTTCTGATAGTTGTACACTACTGCTCGAACAAAGCTCAAGACTACGATATTATAATACGCATAAAGAATTTTATTTTAACAAGTCTGAGAATTATTTTGAATTTGTTGGGTATATTAATTATATAATTAATTTTATTCATATTACTTTAATGGAACGGCGAGACGAGAGTACTCATATCTTTCCAAGCAACAAAAATGAGAGACAAAACCGAGAACGATATTAGGATGGAATATTCGAGACGAGATCGATATAAAGACTGCGAGTTCGAGAATCTCGCACGAGATCTCGTGAGAACTTCGCATTTTTATATAGCTCTAAAAAGTATCGTGTTTAATTAATTTTGTTTGTATGTACTATTTGTAATTAAATATTTCTTGTATTAAAATATGCACTCGAATAAAGTTAAATTTTTCATAAATTTTATCAGATTTTGTACATTACCCGAAGCTATATCTCAAAAACTAAACGATATGAAGATGCACTCAACGGCATTGAATTTCTTGTGCTTCAAGTAACTTATATAGAAATTTTTCGCAATTTTTAAACTTAAAATTTTTTTCCTACAACTGTGCGATTTCTTTGTTATTACGTAACTATAATTGCCTTGGTTACGTATGGAAAGTAGATGAATGCAGACCAAGTGCGTTTCCGAAAGCAAAGAAACACTAGTGCGGAAAGTGCTTCATTACGCAACGGTCAAAAGAATATTGTTTTGACAGCGATTTAAATTTCGCGCCGAGCGCGGAATTCATATTTTGACCACAGACGCTTATGGAAGAAGAAGATACGGTGAAACCAGCGCTAGTAAATATGCAGTAGTATATTTTGACGTTTATAAACGTAACCTTAATTTGCAGTATATCTAATCTGTAGACAATTAATAAAAAGAACCGAACAAAGTAAAATATATCGATAAATTGTTTTATTTAAAGAGTAAGTGAAATACTTCATATTTATTGTTTGTGTATATTATTAATACAGTTGTTACAGTTGCTTATATTGACATAATGTAAAGTGGAAACTTTTGTGTCTAAAGAAACATTGATTTCTTCCGTACCTGCTCATATTATTACCAGTAATATTATTGGTAACAATTTCGGAAGCTTCAGAAGTACCAGCAGCAGATTGATTGTCATTGTCGAAAATAGATCCAACATAGTATGATCCGGAGCTTCAATTATCTTTGGAGGTGTTAATGATAAAGAAGAATCACTCACTGTACTATTCCAATCAAGATGATTTTGAAGAAATTATTTTGACGTTAGTGAAATATTTTTAAATAACGTAGAACAATGTGCAAGCAATCAACAAACAAACCATAGCAACGCCGTAAAACATCGTTCTCATGTAATACGATATCATTAAAATTTTATAAATTTTATAAATTTTAATAATATTTTAGTGATTTACTAAATCGCACAGTTGTAGGAAAAATGTTGTTTATAACACGTGCCGAAAAAGGTTACATGCTCGTGCAGATTTCTAAATTCTGCACTTGCACGTAACGAGCCTTTTTCGGCACTTGTTATAAAAATAACTATTCTCAGAAAACAATTTTTGAAAAATATCTCGAGAACTAGAAGACATATGAACTTGCGGATTTTACCACTGGATTCAGTGGGTTAAAATCCATATGAACGTAAATTTTCGTTACATTGTTCGCACGAGTAAGAATGTTAGTATAAGTACTATAAAAGAGGCCAAAACTCAAAAATACTCCCACAAAAATTTTCAAAAAAATTTAATTGCTATAATTTACTAAAAAATGCTTATATATAAACACACGAGGAATTCAATGCCGTAGAGCGCATCTACATATTTTGTTTAGTTTAGACATAAATTCCGAAAAAGTTTGATCTTTTCCTAATTTTACTCATTTCGGATTTTGTACTTTTGCTATATCTTAAAAACAAAACGAGATAAAATATACGCATAAAGTCATACCCTTAAGAAATTAAAAAAAAAAAGTAATAATAAATCGCTAAAAATTTGTTTATAAGTCAATTCGGACACGAGAATTTTAGTTTAGTTTTAATTTTAGCAAGACTCCCACGCGAGAACGAGGTAAGATACGATAAATTTCATGCGAGAGTGAGATTAATATTGCTGATCAAAAAATGAGGCGAGATCAATATTATCTATTTCACGTTTTTATGGGGTGGCTAACTCAGTGGTATGAAGTCGGCCTGTGGATCCTGAGAAGCCTGGTTCGATTCCCACAGACGACAAGCAATTTTCATAATTTCAAAAACCATCCCTATGGCTCCTCCACCACTAACATCTTTGGGGGCCGTGATTTGACGACTGGTAACGGCACTTCACGCGCAAAATATATCACTTACCGAGATCTGCTTCGGCAGAGTGCCACACCCAGTAATAGGTAGAAGGCGTGATAATATATTTATTTTATTTACGTTTCTCTCCTTATCGTGTATCACTATTATGTATATTTCATTTGCCATTTATATTAAATCTAGCTAACACTTACTGAAACAATTCCCTTATTTATTTTACTAGATTACTTCATTCTGTTTATTTCTAGTACTAGATTTACTCATTCAGATTTAGCTTAAAGTAATACACCCTAATAAGAACATCAATATGCTTAGTTCAGTAATTAAGTCATGTTGTCTAATTTATCTGAACTAATTTAAGTGAACCAAGTGGCAAATGGAATACAGCTAATATCACCAAATGCCATGGCAACGAAAGACGATAGGGATATGTATTTATTCATCGAAATATCAAGTAATGAATACATTAGAAGTTATCGCATATACGAGAAGTTTCATATTCGATTGAAATTGATACGATACAAGACGATTTAGATTAGGGCCGTATGCCAGGCGGTCTCAACTTACGGTAAATGTGCAAAGTACATTGCAATATAATCCACAAAGGTTAAAGTCATGTTAAATTCAGATCTCGCCATTATACTACCTTTTCAACTCGCCCGAGCGTTTTAAACTTCCAGCCTTCATGAAATATTAAATCTGCCACAGTTTTATTTGTGTTACTCTTCCTCTACCACCACGCCAACGGGGAATTTAAATGTCGCCCGCCAATTTACTACACTTTTATGTTCTTCCCGGGATTCTCAAATGTCTCCACGATTTCCAAAAAATACTTTCATGCCTTGTTTTTCTCTCATCTTTATTTTTATAGTATTGTAAGATATCCGTCTTTATTTTGATGATTATTTATTTATTTTTCCGTCTTTTATCTGCACATAAGTATAATGTTTTATTTATTTATTTATTTATTACTATGCCCAACAGGAACTGAATTTCTCTTATTACAATACAGGAAGCCTACAGATTACAGTAGAACACAAACCACTCAGTCACAATCGTATTTTTTTTAAATATAAGTTCAAGTCAGCGAGATTTGAATAAAGGAGTTCTTAATTAATTAGTAAACAAAAATTTTACTTCGGCTGCGATTGCCTGTTTTCAAATTTATTAAAATATTTTCCTTCTTTACTAAAAGAATGTTTACAATACATAATATATTTCAGTATGGGATAGGTGGCGCAGTGGTATCTAGTCGACCTGTGGATTTGAAAACCCGGGTTTGACAGCCGACAAACAATTTTCATCACATTAAAACTACCCCTGTGGCTCCTCCTCCACTAATATCATTGAGGGTCCTCGATTTGATTGCTGGTAACCGCACTTCACGCGCATAAATATATCACCTACCGAGATCTGCCATGGCAGAGTGCCACACCCAGTAATGGGTAAAAGGCGTAATGATATATTTATTAATTTTTATTTTATATATTACAATTATTTCAATGTTTAGGTGCCAATTTCATACCCAATTAGGCACATGATTTACTGTAAATGGCAAAGGCATATCTAGAATTTTTTACGGAAGGGGCTCAAACATAAACAAATATAATAGTTATTTAGTCAACGGCCATGGCTGCGCTCGTTGGAACTGATCTAAGCGATAACGCGAGTTAAGTAACGTTGCGCGCGGGTAGTACTTGGATGGGTGAGCGTCCAGAGAAACCCGCGTTGCTGTTGACCATAATACCTGAAACGCAGATCAGGGCATAATAACGGCATAATGACGGCATATGACCTAAGTAGTTGGTCAGCCAAAGAAGCCACAAAAAAAAAATAGTTATTTATGTACGTTAATAATAAATAATGGATTATCTGGCAACACTCAATAGAAGAAATGTTAATTTTTGTCAGTATTACTATAGTAACGTACTAATTGCCCTAGGGCCTATTAAAATTATATAGTGCCCTAGGGCATTATTTGTTTATTTATTTATTAGTTATTCTACACAAAAGGAACTTAATTCCAATTACAGTACAGGAGGCCTACAATTTATGGTGGAATCCGAACCATTCTGAAACAATCGTATTTTTTGTTATAAGTAGAAGTCTGATGCTGGATTGCAAGAAAAAAATAAAGAGCTCTTTAGTTAAAGAATTGTTTATATAGCAACAGTATCAATGGCGATTTTCTGAAATTTATTGAACCGTTAGTTGCTAACGAAAACTTTCATGCAACCCTGCATGAGGGATGTTGCTTGTTAATCAGTAAATGAAATTTTATTTTCTTTTTTACCCACTGGGTTTCGATTGCCTATAAAACTAAATAATGTACCTTGTATCCATGGTATTAATAAACAATAATGAACTGCGAAGATATAATAGTAATTTCAGTATTTAGGGCTTAATCAAAAGATTATAGCACCGAGGGAGTGCTTAGCTCGACGGGTAGCGAGGAGCTTAAAATATTTCGAATGCTATAATCTTGATTATGCATGTGGTACATACAAAGTTTTATTTTATTTTGATCCTCGAAATTAAAGGATTCAGTCAGTAGGTATTTATTAATATCTCGAAAGATTAAATGCAGTTACCGGTTATCAAATTATAGCTCGCAAAAAAGTTAATGAAGGTAGAATCCGCTGTTTAATTTAAACTTGTGTTTTCATCCGCACCACAGTCCAATGCGTTACCAATGAAGCTGTTTACTTTATTGATGGTTTTGTTTTATAATTAAGTTAACTTTTGGTACTTTTAAAGATAAACCGAAGAATTTATGTAACTTAAACAGAATTTATAATACAAAATAAATACAATAAATTTATACTGTAAATGATAAATAAACAGAACAAATTTTATTTAAAATAAATATATTATCGCGCATTTTACAAATTACTGGATGTGGCAATTTGCCGTAGCCAATTTCGGTAAGTAATATATTTATGCGCTGGAAGAGCTCTTACCATCTATCAAATCACAGTCCCTAAAGACGTTAGCAGAAGGCATAATTTTAATGTAGTGAAAATTTTGTCGGCTACGTGAAACAAACTCTGGTTTTCAAATTCACCGTCCGACGCCTTGTCACTGAGCTATCATCAGCTCCTTATACAGACGTCTAAGTAACTGTATTCAAATGGCAGCGCTTTTTATTTATGACATTTGTAGTTCTGGACGAGTCTGTATTGCAGCGCTAATGTCGATTTAGTTCATGGACAATAAGGCACTAAAAAATAAAGGAATTAAAATTTTGAAATATACAATCCATTTTAAAAGGAATTAATTCATAATTCAAAATTAAATTGTAAATACATAAGCACTAATTTATCATTCATGAACTAATTAATAAGCGACATTAGTGTTCCAATTTAAACTCATCCAGAACTGCAAATTTCACAGTTATTCTGAAAACGTTATAAAGATCGATCCTGATAAAACTTAATAAAATCATAAGAAACTGGGAGTCTATTCTAATTGACATAGCCACTGTGGCAACGGTAGCTACATCGCTAAACAACAAGCATCCACCTGGTGGTATAAATAAAAAAGTGTGTCATTTAGCCACATCGCAAATATCGGGAGCTGGATAGGTCTCGCAATGGTCGTAGCCACACTCACTGTCATTCGATGTTGAATTTTTATTCTGATTTGTTTATTTATAATAATTTTCTTTAATAAATAGAACTCAAATAGAAAATGCATGAAATCGAACAAATTTAACAATTTGACATGAATATGTATTTATAAATAAAAGGGTTGACAACTATACTTAACTTTTAATTCCAATATTAAAAATATAATTTTCAGCTGACAACTTATGAAAGTAACCTTAACAACTTCATAAACTACTACGGAAAGTTGAACATAACATACACCTCGTATGTTAGTATAACGTACACATCTAACATATCAGGTGAAGTTCCACTGATTGACAACAGATGGCGTTACGATGAAAGAAAATAATAAAATAAATGAAAAGAATTTGTATTATTATTTAAATTGAACTTTTAACAGATTTTTATAACATTTGCACAAATAAATCTTATTTTTTAAAATAAATAATTACTTATTTACTAATATTATTAGATTATTCAATATTTTGACATTACAATTAGTACAGTTGGTATCACAATAATACCTAATACCTAACCTCAAACGTCAAACGTCAACGCTTACCTACAAAAACGCATCAGCTGTCAAAGTGCAACAACGAGCAATTCGTGTAGACTTTTTTTAGAAATATTTTGTGGTCGTCTGAAAAATAGTGTACATAACTCGCTCGAAAGTGTGATAACTATGCTCGTGTACTTAAATCACTCGGCGCTGCGCGCCTCGTTTTTCAATTTAAACAGTCGCACGTTATCTTACATTTTCGATACTTGTTATGTTATATACTATTCCTAAATTATAGCCTAAAGTATAGCTGCCACGAATATATTATAACCGTAGCCACAGCCACATCCCGCTATGAATTAGAATAGACACACGGGTGCAATATTTAAACGACAATTAAAAAAAAGGCATTGAAACACAAATTTTATATAAAAATATTACTATCGATTCATGTATTGAAAATAATTATTTTTAATTTTTTATAATTATTTTATATTTTGCACGTTAATATGACTCATAATTTCTATCTATATCGAGTTGTCATGGATCTGTCAGATTCATGATCAATTGTTTAAACATAAAAAAATCTGTTTAAAGTCTTTGACTTTGACCTACATTAGTTTTTAAAAGCTATATTATAACAATGCCGAAGGGAAGAAATTTGTCAAATGAATGCCAATTGCTGATTTTTCATTTAATAATTTATTTATGGGGTAATAGCTCAGTGGTATCAAGTCGGCCTGTGGATCCTAAGAACCCTGGTTCGATCCCCACAGCCAACAAAAACATTTTCACCAATTTAAAATTACCCTCGTGGCTCCCCCACCACTAACATCTTTGGGGGCCGTGATTTGACGACAGGTAACCGCACTTTACGCGCATAAATGTATCACTTACCGAGATCTGCTCCGGCAGAGTAATTTTAAATAAGAATATACAAATAATGGACCGCTTTTATCCCTAAGTACAGTACGAGAAGTAAATTAGTATATAATATTATTAATTTTTATGACTAATTTACAATTTATTAGAGCGTACTGGATGCACTAAAAGTCTCTAAAATATCTGCAAAGTCCAAGAAAAATTAAATGTTGTCATCTCCAAAGAAGCAACGCGCAATACAATTTAAAATTGGTTACATGTAAACGTAGCAGCACTCTATGTCATTCATCTAGTTATATTTTTTGATGACGTCAGTCAACCCTTATACCGTTTTCAGTATAGTATATATTTTGTCTGTGATATAAGTAAACAGAACAAATATTATTTTTCTTGACAAAATCAAAGTAACCCAATTTCCAAACTACAAATAAAAATTGTCAAATTGTACAAACACAAAAAACACAACCACAGCAGTTTCCCTCATAAACCCAGTAAATCCAAACGAAAACAACGTTATACAATTCCAGGCCATTCTGTAGAAACAATCCCCCTCACAAAGCCGAAAACAAACACAATATCACGAGTTCAGCATCTGGCTCAACAGTTCAACACCTAACTCCAACTATATCCTCGGTCTATTCAACCTAACTCGGCCTAACGCGGAATTACTGCGAGTCTAAATATTCATATTCGCAGGAAAACAGAATGTAGTAATAGTAGGCTTGGGTTACAAACACACAAACATTTGCCATCACAAACAAATGAATGTCGAGCAGCGCCGGGTAATAGAGAAGGAACGTGTTGACTGTCGGATGTTTATAGATATTGTGTTTGTTCTGTTAGATGAGATTTTTTTAGAAGGTTGTTAAGAAATGAAGATTATAATTTCAGAATATTTAGTTTTTGTTTTTACAAGGTGTGTGGCAAACTTTTAATTAACATCATAAGTCCATTTTTTATTATGCAACATTTACAATCAACTGCAACAGTTGCATATTTGATATGTACTTACATTTATTGATTTTTTTCTACGATCATATTGAAAAGTCAATATTCAAAATGAGTGTGGAAAATATCTCTTCACAACACTCAGTGCGGCAATAAATGTTGTGAATATTTGTATGTTATTTAGTCATCCGAGTTATCATTTTTTAAGTAAGTTTTGATAATTACTAGGTTACCACAGAGGATTGTTTAATTTTTATTTACTTACCGTATTTCGATCAGTAATTAATTATGTAGCGATTAGTATTTTAACAACATAACTTATTGCTTTGAAAACTATTTCGGATATATTTCAAAATCGATCGTACAAAATAGTTATTTAACTAACTAGTATAATAATGAGGACGAATAATAATCGTTCTCGCGTTAATTGTTGAGATTATTAATCGCCGATTAACACATGAATTAGTTACAATATTTTTCATAGAAAATCTGATTTTATTCCAAGACAAAGTTGTTAGGCTGGTAATATCATATCACTTTCAAATATGCTTCTTATTAAAAAGAGTGTTAATAAAGGAGGGAATAATCAAAAACTTATATTATTTATACGAGGAAAAGCCATATCAGGAGCTCCTAATATTAAAGGAACTAATCAATTTCCAAATCCTCCAATTAAAATTGGCATCACTAGAAAAGTTAGACACGTACCTGTCACAAAGGTTTGACAAGACGAGACAAATATTTGACAAAACGAAATGCGTTCAGTGCACTTAAGCCACGAAATTAGTAGTTAGTGTTAGTAGTTATGGTTAGCGTTAAAAGTTTGACATATGTATACCTCTAGTAGCGTTCACAACAACGAACTTAGCCCAGCGCAGGTCTACGCTAATCGTGGTTAGCGTAGAAGTTTGTAAACTTCAAACTTTTAGTTAGTGGTTAACGGCACAGCCAATCAAAAACGAGGAGTAAAGTGACAGTTGGTTTCTCAGTTTGATTTTTATGTAACGAAAATGAATCGAAGCACAATAAAAAAGTTGTTACTTGCAACTTCAATTGTGCAAATGAAAAGAAATAAAAACACAAATACAAGATGGTGGGTTCGCCCAATCAACCAAAACCGAACAAATCAGGGAGACTGGGATAATTTGATTCAAGAAATGAGGTCATATGATGAAGACATGTTCTTTAATTACACCAGAATGACCATAGCTCAATTTGATTTGTTGTTAGCACTTGTAGGACCAATTTTTAAATAAAATAGTAGAAGAAAACCAGTTCTATCAAATCAGAACTGCAGACAAAATATCAGAACTCAAACAAATAAAACTGTAACTATTTGTCAAAACTTTAAGTTGACAACTGTGACATCTATTATAATTTTTTGTAATATCTATAATTTTCAAAAATGTGCACTACATTACCGGCAGAAACATAAATTCGAAATCATTAATTTGGGACATTGTGAACGATGTATTTTAATCTATAACTACTAACTAGAACCACTAACCATAACCACTAACACTAACTACTAATTTCGTGTTGTGAATGAGGCTTTAACGTTAGCTAGCACCAGCGGTTTTTTCGTTTAGAATAATGTTTTGATTTTTATATACATTTTAAAGGAATATTATTTAGCAGTTAGAAATGTAAAATCATTTCGTTTAATTCTATTTAACATTTTGCTACAACTTAGCGCTATCCAATATATGCTATATTTATTAAGTGTGTTGTACACATCCAAATAAATCATTTATTAATAAAAATCATGCAATAGGAGTCATTAATGTATGATTTTGTATTGAAATCCATTAATGAACGGTCAATGGAAAAGTAAATAAAAATCACTATTCTAGGGACAAGAAATGAACCAGATAATACAGATATACGCATGCTAATAGTATTTTCCTTAATTATAAGCAACTTGTTTATTTTGCTTCCTCGAATAAGATTGTTGTATCAATATACAATTAAAAAAGAATTACATTTGTTCATACAATGTAGGAAACTGCATATTCATTTAACCTGAATTTTATAAATCTGTTTAGAGAAGAATTGCAAAACTGGTTAATCACTAACTTTTAATTAATACAAATTTAAAAATCATATTTGAATAAGTTTTTAATTGACAAAATATGTTGAAATACTGCATTAAAAAGTATTGTTTCAAAGTCATTTCATGCATGTTCTTGAATTAGAAACGGTATTAATTAATAATCTCAAGAAGGTATTAAAATGATGCAAGTTGTAAGAAATTATTAACCCGTTATGCACTTTTTTGCTAGTTTGTTCCTGTTATTATACTTTTCTTTTTGTAACTTTTTGTGATGACAAACTTGTGATGTAAAAGCAGAGAGAAAGTAGTAAAAAAAGGTTTTGAATGGGTAAAATGGTTGCATGAGTGTGACTCCGTGCTACTTTACATTTTGAGAATTGTTGTGTAATCACGAATGTTGTTTTCATTTTCACAGAACATAAGACAATGATATCAAAGTGAATTCCTTGTCATGCGAGTCAAATTATCTATGCCATTTTTCACATTTTTATTCTGGGAAGTCTATATTATATTTGTGAGTCAATTCGGTACATGCAACATTAAATTTATACATTGTGTTTGCTCGTTTTAAAGAATTGCTACAGAATTTTGGCTAAAGAGAAAATAAAATTAGCGAGAAGATTAGCCCTGTTGCGGTGCAGTCCTCGAACATCTTTAAGGACAGAGATTTCATGATTGGAAACTGCATATCAAGCCGATGTTACTGAATCAATGTTTACTTCAGTCTTACTTGTCAAATTATGCATGATGACGTTACATAATTCATTTTTATGTATGACGAAAACTAAGTGTGTCAGACGTTCATGATAATGATAAGTTTTATTTTTCATTTTTATTTCACAGATGATCACAATTTCGATATTTTGCGATCAGAATAAGTTACCCTGACATTTTTATGTTATAGTCATGTAATTTGTTTACTAATATTTGTAGCTGTTATTATAAATAGTTATTTATATATGTCAAAATAACATTTTGTAAAATCAAGTATTCACAATAAACAAAAATTGTCATTTTATGTATGTATCCATAAGAATTATTTTAAGCCCGTTTTTTTGGGCTAAAACACATTAATTTCGGCTCGGTTGCGCGTAAAAGTAATATAATGACATCTCACTGACAGTTCCATAAAAAGTGTGGTTAGAAATAATATTTTTTATACTAACAGTTTTGTACGAAAGCAAAATGCATAAAAGTAAAATAGAAGTAGCAGAATAAATGATTTTGATCACATAATGGTGGAATGGTGGTAATCTGCAGATTAATCATAAACAATAAGATTTGTCATTAACTTATCGATCATTAATAGATAATGATCGAGTTATGGAATAGGGGGGCTTTAACTATAATTAAATTGAAAATTTAAACGATGATGACCACAGTTTAATTTAGTTTTTTGTTCATTCAATCGTCAAAACAACAAAAGTAGAAACAAAATGTATGACATTAGAAACATTTCTATTTAGAGGATTTGTTCAAATTGAATGAAGGGATATGACATTTCTATATTTATTGTACAATAGTTATTTGTATATGAGGGTTGTAAGTACTTTTAACCACAGATGTATACAACATTTTTCTAAGATCGGAAATTAAGATTATTCGATGTTTAATTGTGATTAATACAAATTTTGAATGTAGGTAACTAAGAAGGCAATACAAATAAATGAAAAATGTATATATATATATATATAATGGGATGGCTAGCACAGTGGTATGAAGTCGGCCTGTGGATCCTGAGGTCCCTGGTTCGATTCCCACAGGCGACAAATTTTCATAATTTGAAAAAGCTATCCCTGTGGCTCCTCCACCACTAACATGTTTGGGGGCCGTGATTTGACGACTGGTAACCGCACTTCACGCGCAAAATATATCACTTACCGAGATCTGCTTCAGCAGAATGCCACACCCATTAATGGGTAGAAGGCGTGATGATATATTTATATATATATATATATATATATATATATATATATATATATATATATATATATATATATATATATATATATATATATATATATATATATATATATATATGTGTATATATATGGTCTGCAAAAACCTCCGTTGCCAATATAAACTATCTAAAAAGAGCATTGGCATTTTTCATTTTCTATAATCAAATCAATGAGATTCCAAATCAAATCGAAAAGCCCACTTTTATCACCATGGTAGAAAATAGTGCGTGAAGACATGCTTTGAACATGAGAGCAATTTTAAAGCATGAGCGAAGTGACAAATGGTGCAAATGACGTATTCGTGCACGAGGTTTGTACAAAGCTTTTTGTAACAGGCAAAAATTATATAACCGATAAAGAGAAAATTTATTAAACTTAAACCGTGAATTTATATTATGACAGTTTAGTATGCCATGAATTGAACTTTCTTATATTAAAACACATGGTATATTTTTTCACATAAAGCTTATGAAAATAGTTTGATTTATTTGAATATTTACTTTCAAATACGCCTCCCGAAGTACAGGAAGCTACAAATAATGAAGTAAATAATTTTAGCGTTTTAATACTCAAAATTTAGAATCATAAAAATGGGTGTTTTTTTCAATTACTTTAACACTAGTGCGCAAAATTAAATTTTACATTAGTTTCCAGAATAATGTAAAAATAATTTTAAAAGTTTTATTAACTGGTGAAACCATTGACTTTACATAAAAAATACAGTATTTTTAGCAATCACATTTGTGTAAACATACAAATATGTACATTGTCTGGTAGTTTTTGCAAGATCGACATTTAACTGTGAAGCTATTCTTCCGCATATTCACACGCAAATAACAATGTCAGCGACAGAAACTAACTACAGCAACTACAGTTAAAGGAAAGTGTCAGAACAACTTGTATCAAAGACAATCATCTTCTTACTTAGCTATCTGTTCTGTTATGTTGGTATCTCTGCCTTACAGACACATACCGAGAGGAAGTCAGGTCCATTTCATGTTGGCGCCTCCACCGATCCTACGTCATTTCCTGCCAGCACCTCTCAAACTCTTCACCACAAACCTTACAACCAATACTTTGTTCGATATTACATGTACAAACTTGCTGGTCGGTGATTATAAAAGTTTACACTTGTAGATAGTTTTAGTTTAAAGGTTGACGACAAAGTTTTGTTGTTCGGACATCGTTTAATTTTGGGATAGGTACGATACAGTATCGGCGTATAGGTAAATGCAGTGCCGGGTAACGGAGGGACTTTTGGGGTCTTTAACCCCCGGTGGTAGATACGTAAACGGCTGTACACCGATCACGTTCTTAAATAAAATTGATATTTTTTAAATAGCTCAAAAATAAATAATTTCCCAAAATTAAAAGTTTGAAATGAAGCAAATTATGATCTGATTATGATAGAAATATGTCAAAAGACAATTGAATTTAGTGTTATTTCCTTGTTTTTAAAACGTTGCAATGCTCTAAACTTATATTTTACGTAAGCGCACAGCACAATGCATACATCCACAGTAAGCAACTGATTTATTGTTAAATAAAGGTAAGTGATTAATATTTGTTAAATCTGATTCTGTACATACAAACATTTATAACATTAATGATTCCACAGTAAAATAAAATAAATTTAGATATTAATTCTTTAGTTTTTGGTTGAATACAATTTAACATTTTGTTTTTCATGTTTTTAAGTTACTATTCGAAATTTGATTCCCAATTTAGAAGAAATTAATATCGATGCCATAATTGATAATACTTGGAATTAAGAGCCCGGAAACAAAAATTTATTTTCCAGACGACCACTTATGAATGTAACCATAACAACATCATAAACTACTACGGAAAGTTGAACCTTAAGCTACATTCACAAATCGAAATTAGTTTTTGTTTTATGTTTTTAATTTTTGTTTTAATAACCTTGTAGACATGTTATCTTATGCAGTCATTCACAAATCAGTATTTAGTTTTGGTTTTAACACAAAAGTTTGCAAACTCCAAACTTATGTTTTAGTTTTACGTTTTATACTTAGGAATAGACCAATAGGACGAAGCGTAGAATGATGTAGTGATACATACTTGTCTCTTTCTATCATCCTTCGCATTGACGATAACCTAAATTTGTTTTTATTCGAGTGTCAAAATGAATGAAAATAAAAACAAGATTTTAATACCTACTTCCTTATTATGATAATATTTACCTTGCTCTTCCAAAAAATACGAAAGTAAACAAACAGCATATGACAGCATGTATAACTTAGCACATCTGACAGTTGCATTTACTGTATTTCCAATCTTCTAAAATTTATGATAGATGTCACTACTAACTAAAATCGACAAAAGCAAAACTATTTGTGAATGACACCTAAAAACACATAAAGCATAAAACAAAAACTAATTTCGATTTATGAATGTAGCTTAACACCTCGTATGTTAGTATAACGTACACTTCTAACATATCAGGTGAAGTTCCACTGATTGACAACAGATATCGTTACGATGAAAGAAAATTGTAAAATAAATGAAAAGTATTTGTATTATTATTTAAATCGAAGTTTCCGTAGATTCGTCAATACATTTGCACACATAAATCTTATATTTTTCAAATTAATAATTACTTATTTACTAATATTCTAGCATTATTTAATATTTTGACATTACGGTTAGTACAGTTGATATCATAATACATAACGTCAAACGTCAACGCTTACCTACAAAAACGTATCAGCTGTCAAAGTGTAACAACATCGCTTTTGTAAACATTTTTTTAGACATATTTTGTGGTCGTCTGAAAAATAGTGTACATAACTCCCTCGAAAGTGTGATAACTATGCTCGTGTACAGGTATAATAAAGTCTCAAAATTTCATTTTAATCCATTGATTAGTAATAGAGAAAAAATTCCCAAAAAAGGAACACTTTTCAGTGCGCCTGGTTAGTATAACCCCTTAAAAATCATCGTACTATACCTTGTCCCACATAAGAATGTAACATTTCATAACTGTAATGAAAACGAGGCCAAGTTTACACAGTACAAAAAAAATTGATCGTAGTTTGACACCCCTGCATCAGTCTCTAAATTTTTATTAGTGTCAAACATAATTGTTTTTTGTTGTTTATTTAATTTTATTCAAGTTTAATGGAAGAAAGCTATTTATTTACTAAGTACAGCGAGGTAAAACTTGCGTTTCTTAATTAGCAAGCAAGAGGTCGTGCGTTCATATCTCACTACTTATATCCAAAAAAATACGATTGTGTCTGAGTGGTTCAGATTCCACTATAAGCTGTAGGCCCCCTGTACTGTGATTGGGATTTACTTCCTGTTGTGCAGAGTAACAAATTAAGGCAATTAAGAATCGAAATGATTCATATATGATTATGTTATACAGAGTGATCAAAAGGAATTGTTACAGTTGGCAATAAAAAAAACTACTTGAAATTGGTAAGCCTGATACATAAATTCATTTCCTGTTGTTGACAGTGACATTTAAAATTTAAATTTGAGTACATTTATTATTACATTTATTTGAAAGTATTTCTATTACTTAAAAAGTCAAAATTCTATTAGCTGCCAGACTCCTGGCATAACCTATTTGTAATAATAATAATAATAATATATCATCACGCCTTCTACCCAATGCTGGGTGTGGCACTCTGCTAAAGCAGATCTCGGTAAGTGATATATTTTTGCGCGTGAAGTGCGGTTACCAGTCGTCAAATCACGGCCCCCAAACATGTTAGTGGTGAAGGAGCCACAGGGATAGCTTTTTTCAAATTATGAAAATTTGTCGCCTGTGGGAATCGAACCAGGGATCTCAGGATCCACAGGCCGACTTCATACCACTGTGCTAGCCATCCTATTTGTATTTATTAGAAATGTCAAATAGTATTTCCGCCTTTATCTGACGTGCCAAAAGTGGAATTTTATTGCCAACTATAACAATTCCTTTTGATCACCCTGTGTTTTAACATACGATGCAAATTAAATGGCATGTTAAAAATATGCTCTAATTGATCATGGTCTGTCAACTAGCTCTCTCACTAATACGAGATATCTCTTTCGGTTTTGTTCCCTTCCACCTCTGCCTGGTGTGACGTAAGAATTTTAAATATATAACTCGCCATTTAAATATTTTCCAATTTTAATTTCCCGCCAGTTGCGCTGCATTGTACTTAAATTTGATTAAAATGCACCTCAATTCAGTTAATTTACTGTACTCTAGGTAAATAAATAATGTAACATAATGTATAATTAATTCGCTTGCATGTAAAAAGGGTCGTAGGTCTGCTTGTCTGCAATTTAAATAAAACATGAAATGTGTTTCAAGGGAGCTGTTAAGAGCTCTGCATTTCCACTACAAGACCTCAACATCTCAACTTATTCGCATTAAAATTAAATTTTCATAATTCACTCAAACTCTCAGTCACTCTAAGAAGACAACATTTCCATAATTCGCAAGTTTTATCTTCACATTGCTGACCCAGTTCCGATAGAACAGAACACGAAGAGGAAATCAGAAACTTTGAACATTGATCAGTGGTTGGCAGTTGGTAGAAGTGAATTGGCCGGGGTGAAGGGGTTTTAGAACAGCAAGAAGTGAAGTATAATCGTACATCATGTATTCTATCCACGCGTTGAATCGCTGCACGATAGCCAGGGTCTACGTCCCCCAACCATTCCCAAGTCAGTAAATGTTATCAAAAAGAAATCATAGTGAAATCAGCATTTTCAAAAAGCGAAATTTTGTACACAAGTTTATATACATATGGAACAAATCAAGTGAAATAAAATTGATGGTGCTTCATCGCCAGATCTCATGAAAAATTGCATTATTCCAAAAACAATAATAATATTCACTTTGTGTCATATCAAGTTACCTGACCGCAATGAAGTAAAAACAAAAAAACATATCTATAACGCAATCAAAAAGTGAAGCCCAAATATGTTAACTTAATTATAATTTCATTTAAATCTCTATAAAATATATCTTACTTGACCAATAGTCGTAAATAACCTATAGGCAGCGTTGCAAACAGTAAAATGTTGATAGATTGGTTTTCTGTTATTTGAATTGTGAAACTATGTGTACTATTGTTTTTAAATCATTTATGAACAAAAAAGTAAGCAAATAAATAAAATAAATATATCATCACGCCTTCTATCCATTACTGGATCTGGGCACTCTGCCATAATAAATCTTGGTAAATGATATATTTTGCGCGTGAAGTACGATTACCGGCCGTCAAATCACGGTCCCCAAAGCTGTTAGTAGAGGGGAAACCACAGGGATAGTTTTAATGTGGTGAAAATTGTTTGTCAACCTGGATCTCAAATCCCGGGTTCGATTCTCGTAGCCGACAAACAATTTTATTTATTTATTTATGCTTCTTGCATAATCCCAATTATAGAACATGGCCCGAAATCATCCAGTCGCAGTGTGGTAGTTCATATAATTTTAGCGTGAGAGGGATTCGAACTGGGGATCTATAGATTAGAATTCCATAATACTACCCACACCACCGTACTGCCAGATTTCAAACTTTCCCTAGACTAATCTTTTTGTTTTCTTGTTTACAGAAATCGATTTGAAGTTTATCAAAACAATATATTAAATAAAATAAGTAAATAAATCATCACGCTTTTCACCCAATACGGAGTATGAAGGAATAATTTTAATGTGGAGAAAAGTTTGTCAGCTGCGGGAATCATACTCGGGTTCTGAACTACATATGGATAAAGTAGTTTGGTTTCAAAAACATATGTTATGGGAGAAGGAACAAAATAGGTAATTTTAATAGAAGTCGGGTTCTCAAATCCTAGTCTAACGCGTTGCCACTGACACCAATGACTAAAATAACAAATTAATTTCAATTTATGAAATTCAACATAGTACCACTTTGGCATAGCACTAACTATACGAGGTGTGGCTATTAAATAACGAGATTGATGATGTTTTAACATTTTATTTTGATTCCATACCTATTTACTTATTATCACTTTCAATATACAGTGCTGGAAGTCTTCTTCTGTCAGCTCCTTCAGAACGCGTGCCGATTTCTATTTCAAAGTTCAAATCTTTTTTCTATTAAGGCAAATTTCACCATAGGAAACAGACAGAAGTCGCACGGTGCACGATCTGGCGAATAAGGCGGATAGTCCAACACTGGGATGCTGTACTTGGCTAGAAATCTCTTGACAGACATTGCGAAATGAGCCAGCGCATTGTTTTGATGGAGAAAGTATGACTTGTCCTTCCACAATTCGGGTACTTTTTTCAATAAATTATAAGTTTCAGTTGCAGTTTCACCAAGCTTCATGTGAAATTTCACAATTCGTTGCTCTAATGTTGCACTTAACATTTTTTCGGCGAAACAAAAAACCAACTCGAATTAAAACGAATGCTACGGCTATACGGATTTGTTTGCAGAAGCAAGAGGTACTACATTCGAAATAGAAAGCTTTACGCTAAAAAGCTGATGGTCGCTTGTGTTTGGCGCATGCATACTTCGTCTGTAGCAGCGTCAGTCTCGTTATTTAATAGCCACACCTCGTATATCTTCCTTTTATCAGTAACTATATGTAACACGGGAAAATTTAATCAACTTTTTCAAATAAAGCTCCAATGAATATCTCATTGGAGTTAAACCCTTCAACCACAATTGTCCAATTTAAACTATAAAACAAGGCATTCCAGCCTCACATACGAGTACATGAACACTATAAAACTGTCCCGACCATCAGAACTACTGAAAATACACTCAATAAATTTATCGACAAAATCCAGCTGAATGCCAGCCGATGTATCCTAGCAAGCGACGAACGAAATATTACAAAAAAGACAAACACAAAAATAATAACAAAACACGGGCACTGGTAGTGGTATCCAGGCAACAGGATAATGCTAGGATGGCAGTGGAAGGACAGGATCAGCGGCGGGAAGGATGAAGGGGAAACAACATAAACAACTGGGAACAATACCAAAGCTTTATCGGGTCTGCTAGTGGAGTTGGCAGTGACGCCAAATGTGCATGCCAGTAGCGTACGTGAACGGAAAATTGACAAATCCCATGAATAAAGAATTGCAAATAGATGTCAAATACAATGGAAGTAGGTAGGAGATATATTCTGTGCAGATAATATTTTCAACTTGCTTCATATGGTGCTAATACATAAATAAATAAATATATCATCATGCCTTCCACCCATTACTGGGTGTGGCAATCTGCCGTAGCAGATCTAGAGGTGTGTAGTTCGTGAATGAACTAGTTCATATAAACTATTCCTTATAGTGAACAAAACGAACTAGTTCGTGAATTTATTATAGACTAGTTCACTGTGAACTATTCGGATATGATTCACCATCACGGCGGCACGGCCGATGAAGACGAATCGAAAGCGGAGAACGGAGAACAAGTGAACGAGTGAACGAGACTAATTACTAGAGGAGCTTATTAAGCTTACTTCATACTTCATTCGTTCGTGGTCGCTGCTATGATCACCGCTCTGCTTCTGTTGTCTGCTGTCAAATTATACTAGAACCAGATCCTAAAAGTTCACTGGTTCTCGCTCGTGAATCACAATATAATACGATTTCCGTTCATCATAGTCTTCAAAATTTCGTGAACGAAAGTGAACTAATGAAATAGTTCAGTGAACTAATCTTTTTGGTGAACGAAAACGAATGAACTAGAATTACCATCTTTAAGCAGATCTCGGTAAATAATATATTCTTGTGCGTGAAGTGCAGTTACCAACCGTAAAATGACGGCTCTAAAAAATGTTAATGAAGAGGGAGCCATAAGAATAGTTCTAATGTGATGAAAATTGTTTATCGGCTGTGGGAATCAAACCCGGGTTCTCAAATCCACAAGCTGACTCGATACTACTGAGTCACCTACCCCATAATAACTGGCATGGGCAGTACATAGTACAATTGAATTGATAAATAAATAAAAATAAATATATCATCACGCCTTTTATCCATTACTGGATGTGATACTCTGCCGAAGCAGATCTCGATAAGTGATATATTTATACGCGTGAAGTGCGGTTACCAGCCGTCAAGTCACGGCCCCCAAAGAAGTTAGGGGAGGAAGAGCCACTGGAGTAATTTTAAATTGATGAAAATGTTTGTCGGCTGTAGGGATCGAACCAGGGCTCTTAGGATCCACAGGCCGACTTGATACCACTAAGCCATTAATTGAATTGTTGACTGTACTATTTATGTAAAATATGAACTCTATTTTTCTATTCAAATTGCAATAAATATTTTTATCTACAACTCGTATATAATGAAGACATTATTACACTGATTTCAGTTGAATTATATGACTCATAAAACACTAGTGTTTTATATTCCATAAAACACTGTAAACAACTTGTTACTTAGCAACTACTTCATGTTCTACCGTATTTTGAGAAATTATATATAACTGAATCAACGTTAAACGATACGACCATCTTCTCCGATGCCTATAATTACGAGTTGTGGATAAAATGTTGTATTACACTTGTGTTTTATTGGAATATAAAACACTTAAGAATATTAAACACTCGACCTTCGGTCTCGTATTTAAACCTTTCTTGCGTGTTTTATATATATACACCTAATAAAACACTTGTATAATAAATAACTATTATAATAGAGGAGCGAACAAGCACAACAGGTTATATGCCAAAAACATAATCACCAACTATTTCCAAAGATAATTGTTGTCTCTTTTATCTATTTCTTGGTTTCTTATTTTTTGTTTTAAATTTCCCATTTCCCATTATTTTCTGAGCAAAACTCGGCCGTCTAGATTTTATCAATAAATTTATAGAAATTAATAGAACTACCAATTCCTTATAGTTCTCATTATTTTTATGCTACTAGTTTTGCAATTAAATAATTATCTCTAGATAAGATAAATCCTAATCGAGTATAATGGATATACTCCTATAATTAGAAACATTTAAAATATTGTGTCGGTCGAACACATGCTACCTCTCACATAAATCATCATAAAAATAATTAAAAGATCTTTAAAGTCATAGTAATCATGTTATCAGAAAATTACTTTCTAACTTTTATTTACTTGTCAACGAAACCTTTTAATTTAATATACCTCAACTTCCGATACCATTTACAATTTAAACTTAATTTTGGTTCTAATAATAAACAAAACTTTATTTTGTTTTGCTGATAACTTCTCAAGATAATTTAGTCTCTAGAGATGAAAATTTTCTTGTTATTTCGTTTTTCAGTCTAAAAATAAAACAAACACAGTAGCAACTGTTCCATAACAGCATCAAGCATCACTAACACTACTGACTACTGTATCGAACGGTTAAGGGATGGAGGGTTGAAACTTACTTTGTTATTAATAGGACTCCATAATAATTATTTATGTACCAAGGGTGAAAACAGACGTTTCTGATTATTAACACGAGGCGCAAAGCGCCGAGGGCTAATAACATGCTCAGGGTCAGAAACACTAATTTCACCCGTGGTACATACAATCTTTTATGCACAACAAAATAACATTTAATTATATGTTCAAAAAATTAAATATATACATAGGTTATATGGGGTGGCTAGCACAGTGGTATGAAGTCGGTCTGTATATCCTGAAAATCCCGGTTCGATTCCCACAGGCGACAAACAATTTTCATAATTTCAAAAATTACCCCTGTGGGCTCCTCCACCACTAACATCTTTGGGGACCGTGATTTGACGACTGGTAACCGCACTTCACGCGCAAAATATATCACTTACCGAGATCTGCTTCGGCAGAGAGCCACACCCAGTAATGGGTAGAAGGCGTGATGATATATTTTTTTTTATATTTTTTATGTCAAAATGTCATTTTGTAAAAATCTAGTATTCACAATAAATTAAAATCGTTATTTTATTTATGTATCCATAGGTATTATAATTTTCTGGCCCTAGGGCCAAAAAGAAGTGTTTAAGCCCGATTTTTGGGCTAAAACACATGAATTTCGGCCAGGCTGTGCATAAACTATTTAATTATGTATTATTTATTGCTTTACGTATATTAGTTTCGAAGATATAAGCATTCAAAGTTTGACATATTTTCGTTACATCCGCGTTCTCGATGTTAACTTCTTTAACTTGAAAATAATTTGTAGCTAGCTGCGGTTGTATTTCATTTGTTCTGCTGCAGGCCATTGTTTTCAAGTTAGCACACTAGATAGAGATTAGATGATGCACGATAGACAGAGATATATAGATATAGGTTGCAAGAGAGGAAATTAGTCTACAAGAGTATGAGCGTTTCAAATGTCATACCATACATAATTCTCATATTTTCATTAAATTTGCTTCTGCACACACATACATGTATACGTGTCAGTTTTATGTTACTCGAGTTAGTTAGATAAATTGATTGACATTAATTTTGCATATTTGTTGTCTCCCATTAATTAGAAATTTAAATTTGGTGAATATTTTACAGAATTGAATAGCCTATCTACACCAAGAACACTTGAAATTGACAATATAGAATGGAATGTTCGACAGCAATGTAAACTATTTTATTTGTTACTCATTTGTAAACATCATTTATTCAAACCGTTTATTCACTTTGAAACGAATCTTTACACGCTACTAACTTGTAATAGTATATTAATGTACGAGCGTATTATGATAACTATTATTAATTCTAATGAAGCTTACAGCACGAACCGTCGGCGAGGGCCGTTATCATCCGAATTAATAATAGCCATAATACGCGAGTTGAATACTATACTTTTTCCACGACCATTCAACAGAAATTTGCACTCTTAGATCGTAATTTGCTCAAAATAATAAATTGATGATAAACGTTAAACTTTAGTAGTTTCTAAGCAACATATGTTTTACCATCATTCCTTAGTGGAACATATAGGAGAGCAGGCACACCGAGCCGCAGTTTTTACACTGCCGTACTGCTGGTTTTTTCATAGTCGATGTTTCAGTTGTATGAGTGACTAGCTCATAGCGCCCGAGCGTGATAATACATGTAACTGTATTTTTATATTTAACGACAAATCACACATTGTCGACAGGCGGATTCGAACTGACGACCCAATGGTCGGTTGACGTCAGCATGTTAGGAGATGTACATTAACACGCTCGGCCATCGCGCCTATAAGCAACATAACTATAACAATAATACTTACCAGTGCGCTGGCGTAGCCGCAATCTGATTGGCTTAATAAGTATTAAATAATGGCATTATATAATCACCGCAATCTGATTGGCTTAATAAGTATTGAATAATGTGATTGGTTCATTATTCAATACTTCTTTTCATTATTCTTTAGTTTTGAATAATTCATCGTCTTATATATCTATAAACTTACATTCAATTAATGTAGTATTTAATGGTCGTGGATAAAATTTATTATTAGACACCTTATGAAATAGTGCATAAATCTTAAAATAGTTATTTACATAACAAGTGCGCTAAAAAATACTTTGCGCGAATGGTGCAAATGACGTCTTCGTGCACGAATTTTGTACAATACTTTTTGTAACGAGCAAAAATTATATAATCAATAATGAGGAAATTTATTAAATTTGAAGCGTGAATTTGTATTGACAGTTAGTACGCCATGAATTGACATTTGTTATTTGAAAACAAATTGTTTATTTTGTCTCGTAAAGTTTGTTAAAATATGTCTGATTGATGGCGTTATAAGCTAATGTCTGTATTTCTTTTATAAATTCCTTAAATATGTATGTATAAATAGAATAAGTGTTTTAATAGTCAAAATTTAGAACCATAAAAAAATGGGTGTTTTTCAATTACTTTGCGCACTAGTGCGCAAAATCAAATTTTCCATCAGTTTCTAAGGTAATGTAAACTTTATTTTGAATGATGCGAGTACAATGTATTAGGTTCAGAGCTGGGCAGTAGCTAGCTACTTTTGTAGCTACATTTACCTTAGCTGTAGCTGTAGCTTAGCTAAATGTGAAAAAATATAGCTGTAGCTTGTAGTGAGTTATATTTTTTTTCTATTAGCTTAAAAATATTGTTATAACAACTGTAACTACTTTTAAAGCTAGTTTTTGTAGCCCAAAGCTACTTTTTGTGGCTTAAAGCTACCACTGTTCATTAAGAAATACCTATTAAATTTTATTTTAAATTTGAATTGTACCTTCTTTATTGTTTTCTATACCTGTAGGATAACAAGTTATTATATAGTGTAAAATCTATTAACATATTTTATTTTTCGGTTGTTCTTAACCTATCCTACTTTTGTATTAAATATTAGATGAACTAAAACATGGACTGTTTAGGAGTCTTCTGTTAATGTGACTGTTAATTTATTCCGATATAAATAAGAATTATAGCATCAAAAATTAACAGTACATTCGTCCATTTGCGATTTTTTATATTTATTAACAGTCATTATAACAAAAGACTGATCAACTGATCATATGCCAATGGCAAATTTAATCATTCACAATAATTGAAAAAGTAGCTTTAAAATTTAACAGCTACTTTAATGAAAGCTTTTAGCTGTAGCTTAGCTATATTTTACAAAATGTAGCTTATAGCTGTAGCTCAGCTACTTTTTTAAATAATAGCTGTAGCTGTAGCTTAGCTACTTTTTTTAAATAGCTTGCCCAGCTCTGATTAGGTTAGAAGTAAAATCTTTTGAATAATACTACCTTTTACTAATTGGTATTGTACCGTTCAAAAGTCATAAAATAAACAGTTAGTTAATCTTGCATTTTGGATTTGCGAATCTTATTCTAGTTTGATTTTAAAATGATAATCAAAATCACTTTCCTAAAATTGAATGGTAACAAGATTATCTTAGAGTTTATTTAAATCTTTCGAGAAAATGGTTTAGCTTAAAATGACTAATCCAAAATTCAAGATTAGCTAAAACTCTTTTGAGAATTGAGATATATATTCTTATATTTCATTTGATTGTTTCTCAATCTCTTAGAAAACAAGTGTAATTATTAATAGCAAGTTAGATAATTAAATCAGCCTATATTATATATGCATAACACGATAATCTGCGAATCACGTATGTACGAAATCACAGCAGCAACAGATTTTAGTAAAGAGTAAATTAATTAAAGACTATGGGATTCAAACTGTTATTTTACTGAATATTGGACCAACTATCAATTCTAAATACATCTATTATTACTGCCGTAATAATAAATTACAAATAACGGACATATTTTCCTTTTCAACAATATAAATTGATATTCAAAGCGTCGAAAAACAAACAAATTTTGACAGTGAATATGCGGTTATTCGACAGGCTATAAATTAAACAAAATATTGTATCTCATATTTCCAGCTGTCAATGCAAATTCAGGGGAAAATATCATTTCAAAATTGACATTTAGGTAAATGTTAATATAGGGATTACCTTCGTCATTCTTCCTGCGCATATTTTAAATTCTGACATCTTTTGGTAACCGGCAACACTACAAAAATGTCAATAATTTGATAAATAATACATATGTTATGTAGGTATCTAAATATAAATTTAAACATGACAAGTTCAGATAAAATGATAGTTGAAGTCTTGAATTATTCTAGAAAGTATGTGTGGAATTTTTATAGAGAATTTTCATTTAACTTCTTCCGACAACTGTATTTTTAGATGTTGGGCTAAAAATATTAGTTCTATTATATATTTATCGTTGTCATTGTATAGAAATGTAACCATGAGAGTTGAAACATTTGTTATTTTATAAATACAACGAAGTATTACGATAATTATAGGTTTTATCTTCCTGTTGCCACATAAAAATAAGTCATATATTTATATATTTAAATATAGATGAATCGAGAAATAAGCAGCCTGGTATTTAAATTATTATTTAGTTTATTGACCACTTAGAGCAGCGGTTCTCAACACTTTTCAAATTATCCTTTGAATAAAAAAAAAGAACAAAATTAAATAGCAGATACTACATGATCGGATGAAAAACTATTTTTAAAATATTCGCAAAATTATTTACACTTCACATGAAGTATACAATTTTAGTGCCACTGCTAAGAGAGTTATTTCTAATATTAATTTAAGTATAATTGTAAATACTGCAATAATATATTTTTTCATTATACAATACCACATAAAAGATTATTTGTAGTGTTTATAATTAGAATTTAATTAAAAACATATTAAAACCAATTATAATTTTGCGAATTAAAACAAAAATATATATTTTTCTTATGAGATCCAGTATATTTATTTATTTATTTAATTAATTTATTCTGTATAACAGATGCTAATTACAATACAGGGTTCGGATCACCGAGCTGAAATGTAGTAATTCATATATATTTAGCATGAGTAGTAATATCTGTTATTTAACTTTGTTCCTGAAGTATTAAAACACCCTGTATATGTAGAAGTACAAATAAATTAGATATCTAGCTAATTATAATAAAAATAATTAAACTCGTTAATATTCATTTAGAAATATAAGAATACACATTTCAATGGCAGTTGTCATTATAACAATCTAGCAATTTTTTTTAATGGGGTAAACAAGCTCAGTGGAATCGTATCGGCCTGCGGATTTAAGAACCCTTGTTCAATGCCCGCAGTCGACAAACTTTATTCTACTTTGCCCCTGTAGCTCCCCCACCACTGACAACTTTGGGAGCCGTAATTTGACGGCTGGTAATGCATGAAAATACTATATTACATTGTTCACAACATTAAAATTATCCCTGTGGCTTCCTTCCACTAACATCTTTGGGGGTTGGTAACAGCACTTCACACGCAAAGTATAGCACTTGCCGAGATCTGCTTAACATAGTATCACAACCAATTATGGGTAAAAGGGGCATGATGGTATATTTATTATACAATTGTTTCTTGTATACATAGATTCAATTCGTTGTTTAATTGAGAAGTACATTTTTTCTTTGCTTCAAATTGCCAATACAGGGTGTAATGTAAGTAAACGTACAAAACTAATCTGTTAAGATAAATACCTAAAACCGAAATCTGCAGTAAGCCGATGTGGAACTATTTTCTATAGCAGCAGAAGAAGAAGTTTGAGCTGGACAAATGAGGAATAACTTCTAATTCGATTGAAATCGAAATTGTCCGTGAAAAAAAAAACACATAGAACAGTCACAATTGATATATACCACAGATCACAATATACTACTATAGATAGGAAAGTGCCATGTTACATACCGGAACTGTATTTGACGCCATCTCAGTAGTGGAAGTCTAACTAAAGTCATGTAATTGTAATTAGAATTGTAATTTTTATTATTATTTTACATTTATTTAAACTACATAAAATAAAAATTCATAAACACAATATCGTCATGTATACATATTTATTTATAATTTGAACTATTTTAATCGCAGTTTTATTCAATCTTTGTTAACCTAAAAATATATTATGACTTCCTCATCTAAATATTGTAGTAACCTAAAATCGATGTATTCACATAAAGACTATTAGCGCCATTCTTTAGGTGAAAGTCTGACTATCCTGATCCTGAGAACCCTGGTTCGATTTCCACAGCCGACAAACATTTTCAACGCATTAAAATTATCCCTATGGCTCTCCCTTTACTAACATCTTTGGGGGGCGTGATTTGACGGCTGGTAATCGCTCTTCACGCACATAAATATTTCACTTACCCAGATCTGCTTCGATAGAATGCCACACCCAGTAATGAGTAAAAGGCGTGATAATATATTTATTTATATTTTATATATTCGTTTAAATTTATTTCCAGTTTTCGCACTAGACATTAATATCATATATACATTTTTCTTGATATCGTCATAAAACAGGACAAAAGTATCGTTTTAGGGTTACAGAATCCGACTGCAGTTCTTACAGAAAGCATATAAAATATTGCCAGATTTACTATCTATGTGGTCAGCTCTACCACCAGTAAGCGTTGTAAAAATATATAAATAATTAAATATATCATCACGCCTTCTATCCATTACTTGGTGCGGCACTCTGCCGAACCAGATCTCGGTAAGTGATATATTTTGCGCGTGGAGTGCGGTTACCAGCCGTAAAATCACGGTCCCCAAAGATGTTAGTGGTGGAGGAGCCACACGGGTAGTTTTAAAATGGTGAAAATTGTTTGTCGCCTTTGGGAATCGAACCAGGGTTTTCAGGATCCGCAGTCCGACTTGATATCACTCAGCTAGCTATCCCATTAAAGCATTGTACGCTTTCTTAAATAACACTTTTCATATAAAAAACTTGAAATGGCTTAATGATATACACAAGTGAAAAAAATGATTGAGATAGAAAAAAAACGAACAAACGACATACATACGTACATCTATTTAAACCATAATTCATATTAGACATCAAGGGATTCTCTTCAGAATTTCTATATAATTTTGTTCATTATTATTGCCGATGATCATATAGACACAATACCAATCACTTATACAGGGTGATCAAAAGGAATTGTTATAGTTGGCAATAAAATTCCAGAGATCTTTTTATTCCACAATTGGCACAACGTCAGATAAAGGCGGAAATGCTTTGACATTTCTAATAAATACAAATAGATATATATATATGGGATGGCTAGCTCAGTGGTATGAAGTCGGCCTGTGGATCCTGAGGTCCCTGGTTCGATTCCCACAGGCGACAAATTTTCATAATTTGAAAAGCTAACCCTGTGGCTCCTCCACCACTAACATGTTTGGGGGCCGTGATTTGACGACTGGTAACCGCACTTCACGCGTAAAATATATCACTTACCGAGATCTGCTTCAGCAGAGTGCCACACCCAGTAATGGGTAGAAGGCGTGATGATATATTTATTTATTTATTTATTTATTTACAAATAGATTATGTCAGGAGTCTGACTGCTAATAGAATTTTGACTTTAGAGTAATAGAAATACTTTAGAAATAAATGTAATAATAAATGTACTCTAATTTAAATGTCACTGTCCACAACAGGAAATGAATTTATGTATCAGACTTACCAATTTCAAGTAGTTTTTTTTATTGCCAACTGTAACAATCCCTTTTGATCACTCTGTATTAGTCTCTTTGATAGTCAACAAGCGAAAAGAAAACGTTAAATCAAATTGATACGTCTGAATGAATGAATGAATACCGGTATTATTCACGAAGCAGTGAAATATAAATAACAAATTGGAAACTGTTAAATGATGCGTAGGCACACAACATTGACACTTCATCAGATTCCACGCGCTCCATTTTTCAATTTTCACTTTCGTGCGACCGGAGGTGCGCCCTTTTCACTTTTACATAGACATATACTTTATTTGAAAGCCTTCCAAATTTCTGGCAATGTTCATTTAGAAATTTCTCAGTTTGTACGACATACACGTACTATTAGTTTAACACTTGCTACATACAAAATAAGATTTCGATTTCAGAAATACATTTTATGGATAGGCGCAAGCAAGATGACTAGACTGACAGCTTGAATAACATACAATCAGCAATCGTAGTCCAGTGGGAAAAAGCGAGGTAAAACTTGTGTTTCTTAATTAGCAAGCAAGTGGTCATACGTAAATCTCACTGACTTCTACTTATCTCAAAAAAATACGATTGTCTCTGAGTGGTTCGGATTCCACAATAAGTTGTAGGTCCCCTGTACTGTAATTGGGATTATGTTCCTGTTGTGCAGAGTAACAAAATAAATAAACATATCATAGTTAGCCATTACATTCATCGATTAGATTTAGTTCCTCTGGTAATTTGCCGCTAGATGGAAATAATGCACTATTCCACCCGATTTATTGTACACAATGGAGGATTATAATGAGCAGAGCTGGGCAGTAACTAGCTACTTTTGTAGCTTAGCTACGTTTACCTTAGCTGTAGCTTAGCTAAATTTGAAAAAATATAGCTGCAGCTTGTAGCTATTTTTTTTCTATTAGCTTAAAAATATTGTTATAACAACTGAAGCTACTTTTAAAGCTACTTTTTGTAGCTTAAAGCTACTTTTTGCAGCCCAAAGCTACTTTTTATAGCTTAAAGCTACCACTGTTCATTAAGAAATACCTATTTATTTTTGTTTTGTATTTGAATTGTACCTCCTTTATTGTTTTCTATAACTGTAGGATAACATGTTATTATATAGTTTAAAATCTATTACCATATTTAATTTTTCACTTGTTCTTAACCTATCCTACTTTTGTATTAAATATTAGATGAACTAAACATTGACTGTTTAGGAATCTTCTGTTAATATGACTATTAATTTATTCCGATATAAATAAAAATTACAGCATCAAAAATTAACAGTACATTTGTCTATTTGCGATTTTTGATATTTATGTACATAATAGTAAATTAACAGTCATTATAACAAAAGACTGATCAACTGATCATATGATAATGGCAAATTAATTAATTCACAATAATTGAAAAATAGCTTTAAAATTTAACAGCTACTTTAACGAAAGCTTTTAGCTGTAGCTTAACTATATTTTACAAAATGTAGCTTATAGCTGTAGCTGAGCTACTTTTTTAAAGAATAGCTGTAGCTGTAGCTTAGCTACTTTTTTAAGTAGCTTGCCCAGCTCTGATAATGAGTAGGTTTTCAGCGCGATGTCTGTGGATATGTTTTAACTACCTCTGAAATTCTGTCGATATCGATAACTAGAAACGAATATCGATATCGATAAAATATCGAAACAAAAGAATCGAGTACATACTAAAATATGATCGAAAAGAAGGTATCAATACTTGAATTACAGTGGTTTTCAAACATTTTGGAGGAATGACCCCCTTGTAGACTAAAGTCCCAACTAAATTCTTTCGCGATCCCATTACTTTTGCAGTTTGTACCAGGCTGATTTATTAATGCACATTATAAACATAAAATCACGATGACACAAATTAGTAAAGGAAAAATTTCTCATTAAGAACTTTGGTATAGTTTCTTATGCCTGTTTTACATTGAGCAATATTGCAAGTGCAACTGCAACTTGCAAGAAATTGAAGCAATATTGAACGCGTGTAATACAGAAATTGCAAGTGCAAGAGACAGAAGCAATCTTGCAGAAACCTCTTGCATGAAATAGAACGTGTTTTAAATTCTGCAAGAGTTGCAAGGTCATTGATAGTTATTTCTAGTAATTTTAAATTTCTTAGAATGCTACCAACTTATTATAAATGTCAAAAACGATAAAGTTGGGTTAAGGATATTAAAATGATTTCTTGCATTGCAAATAATTGTGCAAATACTTATAAGAATAAATTTTTATATCAATGCAATAACATATGCAACAAATGTCAATAAAACAAGTGATATAAGAAGTTAATCTGATATAATATGAAGTTAGTAACACCAAATATTTGCAAATAAACTTATATTATATTGCAGTTGCAAGTTTCTGAATGTAAAGTGAAAAAACTATCTTCTGCAACATTTTATTGCAACTAGTTGAACTTAAAACTTGCAAGTTGCAATTGCAGGTTGCGCTTGCTCAGTGTAAAACGAGCATTAGGAACTTTTTATAAGTTTAAGTGACTGGGAAATATGAATAAGTAGGTAATAAACAGGACTTCAGTCAACGATTTTTTAACTTAAAATACTAACGACATCGACGTTTCGTTGTCAGTTACAACATCCTCAGGATCTGCAATACGATATGAGTAAGTAAAATTTTAATATTAAGCCTTACCTTTACTTACAGTCAGTACAATAAAAGTTATAAACAATAAATGTATAAATTTGGAAAACTTAAAGAAACTGATAGATTTATCATTGACAACGAAACGTCGATGTCGTTACTATTTTAAATTAAAAAATCGTTGACTGAAGTCCTGTTTATTATCTACTTATTAGGAACTTTGATATGATATTGACATAATAGTTTGAAGAATTAATTGCATCAGTTGCACCGCTGTTAGTTAAATTTTTATAACAAGTTTTCCTTAAATTAATAAGATCTTGTCGGGATGAACTATCAAATAAATTATTTGCTGTCAAATATTCGATATGGGATGGCTAGCTCAGTGGTATGAAGTCGGCCTGTGGATCTTGAGGTCCCTGGTTCGATTCCCACAGGTGACAAATTTTCATAATTTGAAAAAGCTATCCCTGTGGCTCCTCCACCACTAACATGTTTGGGGGCCGTGATTTGACGACTGGTAACCGCACTTCACGCGCAAAAATATATCACTTACCGAGATCTGCTTCAGCAGAGTGCCACACCCAGTAATGGGTAGAAGGCGTGATGATATATTATATTATTATAAATATTCGATTTGATATTTTTCATTTAATTAATCCTTAAAATGTAAATGAAAGTAAGCACCAGGATGGATTTTTGGAAACATGTTTTTTTTTAATTTGTAAATAGCATTCGACGACCCCAGTCCAATGTCTTCGCGCCATTCCGAAGAGTCGCGACCCACAGTTTGAAAACCATTACTTTACTGGTATCAATAGCATCGCAATATCCCTATTTATTACATATGTAAAAATCTGGTGTGGGCACCACACGACTTTCTTATACACAGCATATTTCATATTAAAAACGCTGAATTGAACACTTATGACTTGCTCCTTGCGTTTGACAATTATTATTTGACATATAAATATTAAACATGTTTTTGTTTTTTGTTTCTATTGCTACTATGATTATTGAAATATATTATTAAATATATAAATAGTTTTTCTCAAAATTAGACGCATATACAGGAAAATTGCAAATAACATTTTATGTTCCAAATATTTTTGCTAATATCTTTTATTTGAAACTTTTTTTCGTAACTGATTCCATTTTTGAAATAAATGGAATTGATTGTTTTGTGTGTCCAGTAAACTTCCTCTTCCGGTTTTTCAATTTCATTCAAAATCAACTCAGCTCTTCGTATTTTCATGAAACTTATAATTACCAAGTTTCGTTAACAAATCTTATCTCGTTCATGAGATATTGCACGACCGGACACACATCCATCCATCCATCCATCCATCCATCCACACACACACACACACAGACATCATTGAGAAAATGATCACAACAGATTCAGTGGATCTCAAAACACGTATTTCCGCGAAAATCTCGTCAACGATTTTTTTCACGATTCCAATACTTCCTTACACTACGTATAAGAAAGTAAAAATCGCAATAGTGGTTCTCGTAAGAAATTTTGGCACAAACAAATCGCTATTCATCTATCTCTTTCTACATGTGACGTTAATTTCTATATATGAAAAATTGTATGAAGTGTATAGAAAAAGGTACACTATAGTATAAGATTGATTAAAATTTTTAAAGTCATAATCTATTCCGTCAAATATCAAAATTGAGTCATTATACAAAACTGATTTTTACAATTTTGTAAATATAACTAATATTTTTCTTGAATGTATCTTTGGATAGTTATCTATTTATTTATGCTACTCTATACAACAAGAATTCACACCCAATTACAGTACAGGGATCAGGCTCACCGAGCCGCAGTATAGTAGTTCATATCTTCTTAGCTTGAGTGAGATTCGAATTCGGGATCTTCGGATTCGAATGTCACAGTTTTTCCATGCGCACTTTCCAAATTATTTTAGACAAAAATGCTTCACATAAAAGTTGTAGAGCTTAAAATTCTGCAGCTAAATCAATAAACTAAATTTATTTTCCGTGTTTTGTAACGGCAGAAATTGATTATAAAAATTTACAAAATTATAAAATATCGAAAATAAATTTACTTTATTAATCTTGATACAAAATTTTAGTTCTACAGCTTTTATTTGAAGCAATTATGTTTAAAAATAATTTGGGAAACAACGTGCATAATTTTATTCTAACTAAAATTAACCGTACCACAAGTAATTAGTAATTGCATTAAAGCCTCATGCGAAAAATTAAAATAAACAATTGAATTTCGTATACTTAATTAATTGGATACAGAGTTGAATGAGTATTTAAAAATGAAAATGTAGTATGCATTCTTTCAACCAAGAGACAAATATCATGGAAAGTTTTGCTCTCTTTCTCTAAATTGTACTATATTTAAAGCTGTCAATTCCATTCGTTTTTTTTGTCTTGTTAAAGTCGGTTTCAAATTCACATGTGGTTAATTTTAAATCGCTTATTAAAACGAATTATAAAATATTAATTGAGATCTCAATTAGTTGCTACTATTTTTACACACAAGAACTTTTTATTTTTTTATTTAAACAATCTTGAGCAAAATAAATGATTAACGTACATTATCACGCCATTACGTAATGTGGCAGTTTGTTTCTAACCTATAGTAATCTCGGTAAGTGCATTCGTACACTTGTAATATAATTACTAGCCGTCAAATCATGACTCCCGATTATATAAAGACATATTTTTATGTTATCTACAATCTATCAAACAAATTATTATAAAATGACTGTGACATTTGAATTTATATATAATTATGAAGGTTTATTTGTTGATAAAAACAGTCACAATTATTCTCGAGTTTTTGATAAACACTCAAAAAAGCTGTTGAACAATTTTTGAGTTGGCCAACGATTTTTTTTTCTGATGGTATAGAATAATTAAAAAAGAGATGACATAAGTGTATAAGTGTTGAAGAAATTTACGTCGAAAAATATATATTTTTTTTAATGATAAACGTTTTTCTCATGACTAGGTAGAAAACATAAAAATACGCGAAAGTAGTTTATATTTCCACAATTCAATGCAGAGTTATTTTTAAATACAAAAAAAAAACAAATAATTATATTTCTTCCTATAATCATTTAATTGTTAATGCAAAAAGTGGTAACTAATAGCAACATAAATATTTTCAGTTCAACACTATAATTAAAATTGAATATAAACATAGCAAATATTAAATTCGAGAAAATTAATTTGACTGTAGAGAGAGAATAAAGTTTCCATAATTAAATATGTCAGGAGTGACTGTTGAACCTTGAACGGTGAAACAGCGTAGTTAAAGTGCCTCTAAGCAGAGATAAAAAGTGCCACTTACGTGTACCGAAAATTGCCAGAAGCTGATTACCGTGCATCTGAGAAGGTACTGTACCATTATCCTGTTCCTGTGCCCTAAATTTTCCTACAGTGCAATAATATAAATTATAACTAAAACACGTGTTAACCGTAAGGTTAACCAAACCGCGCGCCATCTGCGGAGCAAAAGATACAATGACAAAAAAGCGAAATAAATGAATAGTTTAATTAAACAGATCTCTACTGGACAACCTCCGACTACGGGAGTTGTCCACACCAATCAACAAACAAATATACCCCAAAAAACACACAACTTGTCTTACGCCAACGCTACAATGAACACTTTCCCCAAAAAAGATCAAGCAATAATTATGCCAGCCTTAGAAGAACTGAAAATAAGAGATTATATTTCGGCCATAGGGAAAATTGTACAGCCTAAAAATATAATATTTGCATCTAAAATATCCAAGCAGAGAATATGCATCTTCTTGAGTAATAAAACAACAGCAGATAATCTAATAAAAAATAACGGAACAATAGAAATTATGGACAAGCAAATAAGTATCCGCCATTACAGCACACCCGCAAAACGCATTATTTTGTCAAATGTAAATCCTATTGTACCACATAATTTAATAGAACAAAAATTAAAAGAGCATAAATTAAAAATAGTGTCACCAATAAATTTTTTACGTGTAGGAATGCTAAACACCGAATATGAACATGTATTGAGTTTCCGTAGACAAGTATATATAACGCCGGATGAAAATATACAAATTCCAGCCACAATCTCAGTAGATTACGATGACACATCAAACAAAATATTCATAAACACCGAAGAAAATATGCTATGTTTTCTATGCAAGAAACCCGGACATACGGCAAACCAATGCGATAACGAAGAAGAAATAATTAATGATTCACAAACAGACAATAACCAAAACACAAATACACTAAAAAACCTAGGAACCACACTAGAAAATAGCACCGAAAACACCCAGAAAAGCACGGGAAAATTACAAAGTCAAGTCTCTACCTCTACAAATTCGCAAACAGAAAATGAAAATCCCCAAAAATCAACACCAAACCAGCAACCAGAAACTCCAACAACCTCAACACAATTTAAAAGACCAGCCTCACTAAGCGACACAGCCTCAACGGGAACGAAACACAACACAGCAAAAAAGAATAAAAAGCGCAAAACCAACCAAAATACAAGCCAAACCAGTATTACAAAACAAGTACACGCACAAATAGAACCACTTAAAGAAATTATAGAAAACGAACCAAATAAATACACGCTTAACTACGAACAGTTAAAAGACTTCCTTGAAAATGTTCACGGCAGTGACCAGCAATTAAACATTGCAAGACAATACACTGAAAACACAGAACAACTTCTTGAAATGTTGAGAGAACTATATCCACATCTAACAGACAAACCAATGAAAGCTAGAATAACCCGTATCATATCAAAAATAACAAGACAACAATTAACAGAAACTGGAGCCGAATGCAGCGATACAAGCCAAACAACATTCGAAGAAGCACCATCTGAATCAGAAGATTGTCTTAGTGAAAAAAGCAATAACTCACAATATTATTAAAATGGCTACAATAATACAATGGAACTGCAACGGCCTCTACGCACACCTAGCTGAACTGCAAAGATTAACGTACCAAATGAACCCACAATACATTTGTCTACAGGAGACTAAACTAAAACCGTCACAAAACGTCAAATTCAAAGGCTATACATGTCATAGAAAAGACAGAGATAACAGACCACATGCTAGTGGCGGAACAGCAATATTAATAAAAAACGAACACCACTTCGAAGAAATCAACCTAAACACCAATCTAGAAATCGTAGCAATAAAAATATACTATCCAGAGAAAATGACAATATGCAACATCTATATACCACCTGATCTAATTATACAAAAAACAGATCTCGAAAATCTCAGAACACAACTACCACAACCATACATTATAACAGGTGACTTCAATGGACACAATCCGCTATGGGGCTCAGATAATCACAATAGAAACGGCAAACTAATTGAGGACGTTTTTGAAAATGAAATAATACTAAACGATACAACCCCAACTCATTTCTCAGCAAGAAACGGATCCTTTTCATGCATAGACTTATCAATCACCAGCCCATCTATTGCTACAGACATGATATGGGAAGTGATACCAGACTCTCACAGCAGCGACCACTTTCCAATAAAAATAAATTATGCTAACAATAAAACAACCAATGACAACACAAACTATATTACAATAAAATGGAAACTTACAGAAGACAAATATGAACAATATAAAAACAAACTAAAAACAAAGTACAGTGTTATACAAGAAAATTCGAATATAAACGAACTAATAGATGACCTAACACACAAAATAACTGCCGCTGCAACGGAAGTATTTGGCCTAAAATCAACAAATAACAGAAGAAAAACAACACCTTGGTGGAATAATCAATGTAAAGAAACCGTAAAAGCAAATAAAAAAGCACTATACTTGTACAAAAAACAAAGAACAACTGAAAACCTAATACAACTAAAACGCTCTAGAGCACTAGCACAACGTACTATAAAGATGGCAAAAGAAACCTCCTGGAGACAGTATGTATCTAATATAAACACTAACACACCACCAAAAGAAACCTGGAATCAAATAAGAAAAATAAAAGGAATAAATACACCATACGGAACATCAACGCTAAAAATAAACCAAACATTCATTACCAACACACAAGAAATTTGCAACGAATTGGCACACACATTCGAACAAAACTCTTCTAACGACAACTACAAGCCACAATTTATAGAAATTAAAAACATCTCCGAAAATACACCTATTAATATAAAAAACTGCAACAAACCTATAAATAACCAATTCTCACTCGCCGAATTACAACACGCAATAAATACAACCAAACCTAATACTAGTCCCGGACCTGACCACATACCTCCCGAACTAATAAAACACTTACCAGAAGAAACCCTAAAACATCTGTTAAACATCTATAACCACATATGGACAAAGCGCAAGTTTCCGACAAAATGGAAAGAAGTTATCCTAATCCCAATCCTTAAACCGAACAAAGACAAAACAAACGCTCAAAACTACAGACCAATAGCACTAGCTAACATAATGTGTAAAATAATGGAAAAAATGGTCAATAAAAGACTACTCTGGTACCTTGAAAACAATAATCTAATAACGAAATATCAAAACGGATTCAGAAACTCAAGATCAACCACTGATCAACTAATGGCATTATCATCAGATATAAACACAGCATTCACCCACAAACAACACCTAATAGCAGTATCGTTCGACCTGCAAAAAGCTTTCGATACAACCTGGAAACACAACATCTTATCCACATTCCAAGAATATGAAATAGAAGGAAACATCCTACACTTTGTACAAAATTTCCTATCAGATAGAAAATTCAAAGTACGACATAATAGAAAGATCTCCGAAACAAAACTACAGGAAAATGGTATCCCACAGGGCTCTATAATTAGCCCTACACTTTTCATAATAGCCATGAACAAAATAACAAAATACATCCCAACAGACGTGGAACACTCAATCTTCGCAGACGACCTCATAATATATATTAAAAACAAAAACTTAACAAGAATACAGAACAAAATACAAGAAACAATAACTAATCTAGAAAAATGGTCTGAAAACATAGGTTTTACATTCTCAACTGCAAAAACAAAAGCCATACACTTCTGTAGAATAAGAAAAGACCAATTTTACCACCCAAACCTAACACTAAACGGCGAATCAATAACATATGAAAACACAATAAAATTTTTAGGCCTAACATTTGACCGAAAATTAACATGGAAAAAACACATAGAGAACCTAAAAACAGACTGCTACGTAAGACTAAACCTACTAAAAATATTATCAAACAAGGACTGGGGAGCAGATAACGAATCATTAACGACGATCTATAAAACATTAATTAGATCAAAAATCGACTATGGCAGCATTATATACACCACTGCAAAACAATACCTGCTCAAAAAAATAGAAACTATTCAAAACACTGCATTGCGAATAATATCAGGAGCACTAAGAACTAGCCCTATAATTAGCATACAAGCAGAAACAGGTGAACAACCCCTAAGTAATCGCAGAGACCAACTACTACTAACATACATAACTAAATTAGCTTCCAACCCAGAAAATCCTACATACAAACATATTTTCACTAACAGAGACAACAAAATATCTATAAAAAATGAAAATAGCCTACACCAACACATAAAACAAAAAATGAACGAAATAAACATAACATTTCCAAAAATACAAGAAATAAGAAACAGCCAGTACGAACCATGGACCCTAACACAACCAAACTTCGACTTAAACCTAAATAAATACAACAAAGACAACACCCTACCCTCTATCTTACAGTCAGAATTCCTACAGATAAAGAATGACACCTATAAAGATTACAACTTTATATATACAGACGGATCTAAAATGAACAGGAAAACTGGAGCAGCAATAAAGTCCAATAATTTTACAGAAAAATACCAATTACCTAACCTAACATCCAACTACACAGCTGAAGCATATGCTATAGACCAAGCAATAACACAAATAGTAACAAAAACAAACACCGAAAAACATGTAATCTGCACAGACTCTCTCTCCTGCATCCAAAATATACAAAACCTATACCCCACTGATCCCTTCATACAGCAAATCCAACACCACATACAGCGTACAAACGTACCCCATGCTAAAAACATAACCTTCCTTTGGGTACCTTCTCATAGTGGTATCAAAGGAAACGAAGAAGTCGACATCCTAGCGAAACAAGCCACACAAACAAGCACTGTTATAAACATCCCAATTCCAACTAAGGACTTCACAAATAACATCAAAGCCAAAATCAAACAAAAATGGACACAAACATGGAAACTAGTAGACAACAACCATCTAAGGCGACTTAAAAGTGATACCAAAACATGGAAAATACCAGGCACCCGAAGAGAACGAGCAACAATAACTAGACTGAGAATCGGACACACTCTCGCTACACACGCCCACATATTCAAACGAGAACCTGCAACACTATGTGACACCTGCAATACAAAACTAACAGTGGAACATATACTACTCCAATGTAATAAATATACGGATTCAAGACGAAGACATAACCTACCCGCCAACCTAGAAGAATGCCTCACAGTCAAAACAAATATTAAAAACACAATCGAGTACCTAAAAACCATACAAATGTACAATAAACTGTAAAATGTAAACTAGATCAATCAAATGTCATTGTTAATATGCATGTAAATACAAAGCCCGAGCACCAAGAGTCCTTGCTACTGAGGTGCTCGTAAAAAATAAACCAAATAAAAAAAAAAAAAAAAAAAAAAAATATGTCAAAAGCAGGTTTACATTTTATTGAAAATTTCATTCAACTTAAAATTAAACGAGTCGCACACAGGTCTCTACCAAAAAAAATTTATTTTTATTTTTTATTTTAAGAACTAATTAATAATTTATTTTAATAACAACATATTGGAAAGTGAAACTAATTTTTATCTCATAATTACGTCTGTGGTTCCACCTCCACAATCATCTTTGGGGACCGGGAGTTGACAGCTGGTAACCGCACTTCACACGCAAAAAATCCTCCTATTATATAACTAGATTAATCTTTAATAGATCGATGTATTATTAACAACATTTTCTATTACATAAATAAAAATATAAATATATCATCACGCCTTTTATCCATTACTGGGTGTGGCATTCTGCCGTAGCAAATCTCGACAAGTGATATATTTATGCGCGTGAAGTGCGGTTACCAGTCGTCAAATCACGTTCCCCAAAAGATGTTAGTGATGGGGGAGTCACAGGGGTAATTACCAGCCTCCGAAGATGTTACTTTCATGCATTTTGCTTAATTATACGTATACATAGAAATAAAAATATCTGAAATCCGAATCGGATCGGAGTTCTCTAGGATCGGATTCGGATCGGATCCGATCCGAGAGTCGGATAAAATATCCGATCCGAAAGTCGGATAAAAGATCCGATCCGAAAGTCGCATAAAATATCCGATCCGAAAGTCGGATAAAACATCCGATCCGAAATTTACATACATAACATTTAAGTATCCACTCTTTAATAAAAACATAAATTACAATTCCTTTCTAAAGAAATATAACTCTACGTTATATTTATAAGCATTTATGTTCTGTTACAACAAAATATGTCTCTTTAGATTTTATAACAAAACTATATATTAAATTTCATCTAAACTGTTATTTTTCTTTCGAGTATGCAACGTTAAAATTGGTTTAGAATAAATAGGAAAAACTGTATTGATCTAATGACACGTCTGGTCAGATCGCAGACCGGATTTCGGATCGGATCTCGTATCGGGTTTCGGATTCGATTTCGGATCGGATTTCGGATCGGATTTCGGATCGGATTTCGGATCGGATCGGATCTCGGATAGAGTCGGATCGGATCGGATCTTGAATCTAGTCGGATCGGATCGGATCGGATACCAAAATTTTCAAATATATATAATATAAAAAAAAAATATCATCACGCCTTCTACCCATTATTGGGTGTGGCACTCTGCTGAAGCAGATCTCGGTAAGTGATATATTTTGCGCGTGAAGTGCGGTTACCAGTCGTCAAATCACGGCCCCCAAACATGTTAGTGGTGGAGGAGCCACAGGGATAGCTTTTCCAAATTATGAAAATTTGTCGCCTGTGGGAATCGAACCAGGGACCTCAGGATCCACAATTTAGTTTTTGACAAAACAGTGAAATAGCTATTTACAAATAGTATCCGACGATTGCGCGACGACATACTTTTCACATGAGCGCAATTTTAAGGTGGTACTATCATGGAAGCATTTAACCCGGATTTTAATTAAATGTAAATATGTTATTTTTCATGTGTTTCTACACTAGTATACAATTTTTTTTTTTAAGTTTACCGTTGTTGAGCTGAGTAATGTAAAGTAAAGGTCGACCAAAAATGCATTGGCGTTAAAGGAACTGTACCTCGCAAGGCATCTTACTGCGTAATAATTTCATATATTGTAGTTATTTTTTAACAAAAAACTAACACACAGTACATCATGTAAAGGTAAAGGTATGAGAATTAAAAAATACATGCCTTACCGGATTAGTTTCAATGAAATTAGCGATGAAAGTTGGATATTCTATGATTTTCAATGAAACTGTCAGAAATGCTTGCACGGGTAGATAGAGATGGTCGCATGAATGATAAAGCAAGAACTATGAAAGTTATTATTTCAATCAGTAAAATATATTAATTTTAATACAAAAAAAAATATTACAGTATTTTATATTTATTTATTTGTTGTTACAGTTGATAATAATTGCTTTGGTGCATTTTTCTCATTTTTCTTATGAACTGTCAACAGGATGTATCGATAATACAGCCACGTTTCGTACCGACTGGTAATATTATGCTGCTTGTAGTTCTCGCCTTGTTGTCATATCTTCTGCTGTGGTAAATCTTACACTGCTATTGGTTGGCATCAAACAGTCACTTCCAAAATTTTTGTTATGTTAGTGAATTTCATAAACTAGTTAAATAGTTTTATTAAATATATTCAATGTTATTGTTAATTATACGATATTTGCAGCGAAATGTTAATTCTGTTAATAACCTATACCATACAAAAATGTAATAATTATTTTTATAAACTTTTTAGGTTACCTATACTTTTGTATGAGACTGTCATGATAAAACTACCTTAAGCACGGCCGAAGAAAATGTCTTAATTTGCAAGAATGGCGCAAATGATGTCTTCGTGTACGAGGTTTGTACAATGCTTTTTGTAATGTGCAAAAATTATATAACCGAAAGTGAGGGAAGTTAATAAATTTGAAGTGTGAATTTATATTGACAGTTTAGTATGCCATGAATTGACATTTGTTATATGGAGGCATATTGATAATTTTTTCTCGTAAGCTTGTTAAAATATGTCTGATTGATGGCGTTACAGGCTAACGTCTCTATTTCTTTTATAAATTTCTTAAAACGTGTGCAGATAAGTACAATTAGCGATTTTATAGTAAAAATTTAGAACGATAAAAATGGGTGTTTTTTTATTTATTTTGAAGCACTAGTGCGCAAAATAAAGTTTTACTTCAATTTCCAGGATAATGTAAACCTTATTTTGAATGATGCGAGTACAAAATAGTTTTTTTATTACATGTGCCGAAAAAGGCTTGTTACGTGCAAGTGCGGAAATCTGCACGAGCACGTAACCTTTTTCGACACGTGTTATAAACAACATTATTCCTATAACTTCATATAATTTTAATGATATTACACGAGAACGATGTTTTGCGGCTTTGCTACAGTTTGTTTGTTGATTGCATGCGTATTGTTCTGTTATTTAAAAATATTTTATTAACTTCAAGATAATTTCTTCAAAATCATCTAGATTGGAATACTACAGTGAGTGATTCTTCTTTATCATAAACACCTCCAAAGATAATTGAAACCCCAGATCATGCTATGTTGCATCTATTTTCGACAATGACAATCAACCTGCTGCTGGTACTTCCAAAGCCTCCGAAATTGTCCTCAATAGTATTACTGTTAATAATACGTACAGGTACGGAAGAAATCAATGTTTATTTAGACAGTACAAAAGTTTCCACTTTACATTATGTTGTGGTAAACGTTAGGAATATCATGAAAATTAATGGTTGTCATTAACTTATCGATCGGTAACAGATAATGATTAATTTACAGAATTCGGAAGCAAGGGATGTATTTATTACTTCAAAGTGCCATAGCCAGTAATGGATAAAATGGCGTAGTCATATATTTATCTTAATTTATAAATAGATTTGTAATTGCCAACAAACAATTATTATGAGTAGATTTATCATTCTGACAGATGGAGGTATAATATTGTACCCTTATGATCGATAGATTTCAGTTAATATGCTTTAATCACTGTGATTACATCGAATGGCACTGAACAGTGACAAATTATCAAGCAATTTCGTCTCGTCTCTGACCCATTAAATCTGGAATCCAGATATCGCTTCGAATGATGACTTTTATTTGTTTCCCTAAATTAATAACAGCCTACTTTATTGATGTTTATATATGAAATATCGTAATACAAATTAAACATATATTTGTTTTCTTAAGTAATTATTTAGTCTTACACCTGCAAAGGTAGTAAAGGCTCGAGATGTAAGGTATCTAAATAATTATTTAAGGGATTATATTCAATAAAAGGATATAAAGTTTGATTTGACTGTTAATAGTAACATGTGTTGTACAATATATTATAATACGTCCAGACTGCGTATTATTTAAATCACAACTACACACAACTAAATACTAGATAGCAGATAGGTAACTTAAATATTTGACTATAATAAAATGAAATTAGTTATAATTTTTAATTAATAAGTTAAACTGTTGTAAATAATAATAAGTAAAATATGAAATGTATATTAACAATTTGAGTTTATTATTGTTATATTGGCGAAAGTTTGAATATTTTTACCAATCAATGAAAAATACAAAAAAAAACATAAATTTCGAAAACCAATCTAAATAAAAAAAATAGATTTTTAAATTTTTTTACAAAAATAATCGATTTTTTTTCACATCCTGTAATAAATAGGTTTGTTCCAGCTCAAAATCACTCTCTTGTTATATTATTACTGCGAATTTTCTTTTTTGTAGCGTGAGTAGATTGATACAATTTTCAATCAAATCTAGATTTCGTTGTTTCTTTGCGTCACGTCGTTATTTTTCTGTCAGCACTTGTATCGTAAAATAATTCATTACGACACGCTTTTTAGTATTGTAATATTGATATTACGTTATGAAATTAGGTAAATTAACTTCTGTTACAAATGATGCCTTCATAATCCGTCATTTTGTTTTAGTTAGAACTTCAAATCTGTAAATACATCTTGATATTCGAAACAGTATTATAAATAGTAGGTAATTTCTTCTAGGAATATCTTAAGAAGTTTGAGTGCATGTTTTAGTTTCCGCGAAACATAAAATACGTTATATGCACGCAATCCCTACGCTAATAATACCTAATAACTGCAAATTGACATTTGAAACTATACCATAACTAGTTTACAATTGTGTGTCAAAGCACAGCACTACTCTACATAAAGTTTCCAATTCGACTCGGACCGAGCTAATTTCGTGACGTCACGCGAATTTCAAGAAATGTCAAAAGTTCGATCAATAGTCATTAGTGCATTATTACCACGTACTAAAACTCTGATTTATATTTTATATATTTGGTGTGGAAATAATATTATAATTATTGTAATTTGAGGTAGTATAAGTAATTGGCTTCACCGTGTTCTGGTTACTTAAGCCATTAAGTCGTTAAAATTCTACACTGTGTAAATTATACGCTAGGATTATGTTAAACAAACTATGCATGGTAATTTATATCTAGAAGGCTGCGAACAAATAAATTGCTGTAATACAACAAACTTTATGCGATGTATTTTATTTCAATGATATACGACTTAATATGTATTTAGTTTCTTAATCACTATTGTAAATTTACCAAAATTATTACAAAACTGTTTACTTTTTATACAAATTTAAAATAATAAGGTCATTGTTCAAAATAGCTACATAATGAATAAATTAAATATATTATTCACTGTTTTAGAGTTCATAAAAATTTGCTATTTTTTAATTTGATTGTAGAGTCTAACATGCATTTCAAGAAATCTTGTAATGGGCTGCTATACCTATTTTTTATTTATTTCTTTTTTATGAAACTATATGATGACGATTAGTGAAAACAACGCTGGCTGAAAATTCTTTATATACAGGAGAAACGATTTTTTTAAATTTTGTGTTTTGGTTGTGACGTCTCAAGTTCGTTTCAGTGGTATTTAACTTGTTTCGTTCAAAGATTGCAAATAATATAGGATTGAATTTTTGAAAAATAATTTTACTATGTTGCAAATCATATTTTATACAAGTTGTAAGTCCAAAAAAACGAAATTAAATTATTGTAATATATAACGTGTTGAACATTTATATACCAGCAAACGATATACAGTTTGAAAAACCAGGGCTGAAATGTCATAGTTAGTTACGTTCTACTCCGCATATAAATAATAGAACTTTTTAAAAATCGATTAAAATGTTATTATTTAAACAAATAAATTAAGTAATAATACGAGTATATAATTATGTTTTTTTCTTTTGTATATTTTATAAGACTTTTTGTTATATATTTGAGTTTAAATTTTGTTCAATGTTATGTATTAGTCAAGCTATTAAATAAATACATTATTATTATTATTATATGTCTCTTATTTACCGCGCGAAAATAATTGTAGCCAATGAGAACCTTTCGAATTTGTGATGCCACTATATTTTTAATCGCTCATATCTCAAATGTATTTTTTTTTTCACTAATACCTATTATTCAATATATATGTTATGTTTTTATCCTTCATTCTTGTTATTTCGATTATCATTCAGGAGGCATATATGAACTATGAAGCTGCCAGGTTACCTCAAATCTCGGAAACTCAAAAATAAGACCGTACATATAATTGAATAAAATTCATAATTTCAAAAAAATATCTATTTGTTATAAAAAAATTAGTTAACTTTACTCATACATTACACGTTAAAGCAATGGTTTTCACCCCGCAAAGACATTGTGGACGGGGATCGTTGCATATTATTTGTAAATTAAAAAAAAAACATAATTCAAATATTCATCTGCAGTGTCATCCAAAATGCACGCTTTCACTTAAATTTTAAGGATTACTTAAATGAAAAATATCAAATGGCAGGTTTAAGGTAGTACTAGAGTGAAAAAAAATTTGCAGATCTGAATGAAATTTGATGCACGTATACATTGGATAGTTATACGCATCCTGTTAAAATATGAATCACATTCATCGTCTGTGAACAAATATATTCGCTTGTAAAGTTGAGTTTTTATACGATCATCACTCAGAATCGAACATATTTGGTTTGTGTAACTCTAAAATTTTGCAGTTTCATTTGAAAAACTAGTATGATATTCTAGATCTATCCATGTATATTGTATCAGAAGGAGAAAGTTTTTTATCGTTTAGTAATGGATATATAACCATGCAAAGCCTTGTTTTTAACGAAAAATTAAGAATACCAATTTATAATAACAACACCACACGGTGGTATGGTATTTGAAAATTCACTATAATAGGTATAAAACACTTGTTTTATTAAATTTTTATATTTTTTGAGCGTCAGTTTCGCCACTCGACAACCGATGGCGCCACCGTCACACTAGTACTACCTTAAATGTATAGACAAATGCATCTAAGCGATTCACCACCTAGCGGTAATTTTTAGAACTACTGTATCCAGGATTCATTTTGAACTATATTATGTAATAGATATTTTGAAATATTTTTGGTGTGTTGATCAAATATACAATGTAGAATGATTATTGCTGCGTATTGGGATACAAATCTTTAAGAAAAAAAACATCCAAGCGTATCTATCTGTATTCTTATACTGCCAAAGAAAGAAACACAAAAAGTTAAATTTGAGACAAAATTTAGAGTAACATAGCAAAGTTTCTACGAACCTAAACCCAAAATTGAATTGAATGTAAAGTTTGATCCAAAATATTATCGCTTTAGGCCTGAAAATATGAAAAACTTCCACTGGACCTTTTACCCACCGAACAAGTAACCATAGAAGAAGGGACAGCTATAACAAAAGATTGTTACGCAGTTACTGATGACATTTCTTGGTGTCCCAAGTAATTATTATTCAAAATACCGATAATATAGGATATATATTTATCATTCTCGTGATCGTAATGACTAAAATATTTCAAAATAATTGAAATAAAAATATATTACAAACAACAAAAACAAACAATTAGCAAAAAGCTAGTTTTATTGAATCATATTTAAAATATTAATTAAACACACACTAGTATGCAATAGAAATAAAAATGAATACTGTATATTTTCGCCTTCTTATGCATTCTTATTTATCATTTCGCTAGTTTCTTCAGTATCCGTATTCTTAAATGTTGTTGTTACTGTTGTTATTGACAGATATGTGATATTTTCATCCCGAATTTTTGAAAATGAATTTGTATTTACTATAAAAGAATTTTCATAATTATAACAGTTTGAAATTTCACAATATTGCATTAATTACTTACATTGGTCAATATGTGGAACAGCCCCAATGTTTAATTTTTTTGATGTGTATCGATACTGTCAATTTTGAAAATTAAGACTACATACGACATTGTGCTTGAGTTCTTCTATAAGGCACATCAATTAAATTATTTCTATTATTATTGTCTTCCAACAATGTTTTTCGTTCTACATTATTCCGAAAAAAGAAACACCATTTTTTTTCTATTACAATGTGGTACCAGACACTCCTAAAATTGTACAAAAATATAAAATTATAAAAGATACCTACTCACCATTAAATATAGATTGCAATAATAACGACAGATATGTTTATTGTTTACAAATTTTACTTGTCAAAACATAAAACACCCTTTGTCAAACATTTAACTATGCAATCTGTTTCACAATGTCAACCTACTATGATTCCCATTATTAATTTAAATTGATTTAGTTCATTTGGGGCAGCAAGAGATGGCATTAAAAATCGCGTAACAGGGTAACTAATACAGCTGTCCAGGCCCTGCTTTTACCCTAATCTATCATTTTATATCTTAAGTTCCATTTATGTACATTTTATATTAATTAAAATATTACATAAAATCATAAAAATAATAATTAATTTCATCACCACAAATAAATCATTTAAGACAAAAGCCTTCCTTACAGAGACATCCCTTCTCCCACAAACCTTTAGTCAAGCTCTCCCCTACGATTCATAAATCGTTGCAATGCACCACAAAATTACGCAGTTTCTTATAAATCACCACCGCTCTCACTCCGTGCAGCTCCAGTGTAACTCCGGTAAGTTCGGTAACTCCGGTGAATCTCCGCATGACTTCAGGTAAATTGGTTACCAACTGGTTAGAGTGCGGTCATCAGCTCTGGGAGATACTGTGACAAATTCGCCAGCAGGTTTTTGCCGTTCGAGAGCGGTTATTTATTGGGAAGTGAGTGATTTAATGGCGCCTAAGCGACCGGTAAATCGAAATCCCGGTACTGTGACGCGGTTTAAATTTAGAAGAGAGGTGATATAAAGGGAGGGGTGAAAGCAAGCTGCGTTTGGAATTGTGTTTTTGTTCTCTTTTTGTGAAGCTCTTTGTGGTTATGTTATTTTTTACGCTGTATGCTGAAATGTTTTGTCAGTTGTCAAATTTGTTTAGCAGGCTCAAAGAATTTTTTGACGTGTTATACGAACATCTGTTTTTCTCCTTTATAACATGCAATCATCGTAACTTGATAACCAATAAAACCAAATGTCGTTATGTACGACTTGTTCAAGATTCATTCTTTTCATTTTTAGTTCCAATCATGAGAATATTACGAGGGTCGTTCAATAAGTCCTTAGAAAATCCAAGAGATGGTGCTCTTAGTATCGAAAATGAATTTTTTCCAGTAAGCAGCACTCCTAACTAGTCAACTGTTAGAGTTTTAGCTTTAGCCGTCACGTAGTTTCATTGTTGTTGTCAATTGTAGTAAAAAACTTTTGATAGTTTATAATAATGGATAAAAGTGAGTTTCGAGTGGTGATTAAACATTTGTATTTAAAAGGCTTAACGCCGAAAGAAATTAAAGCTGAGTTGGATGAAGTTCATGGCACATCTGCTCCTGTGTTTGCAACTGTTTACAATTGGGTGAATGAGTTTAAACGTGGCCGTACATCCACAAAAGATGAACATCGTTCCGGACGCCCTGTAGAAGTGTCTACCCCCGAAATGATTGACTAAATCCACGATATGGTTTTAAGTGACCGACGAATCAAAGTGCGCGAAATAGTTGAGGCTACAGGCATATCACAAGGCACAGTCGCTTTAATTTTGCACGAAAAATTAGGTGTGAAAAAAATCTCGGCAAGATGGGTGCCGCGTTTGCTCACAGTGGAGAATAAACGCAATCGTGTGGTGGACTCTGAGGCTGTTTTGGCGCTTTTCCGTAGTAATCCTGAAGATTTTCTGCGTCGATACATAACTGTGGATGAGACTTGGATACATTACTACACTCCAGAGACAAAAGAACAGTCAAAACAGTGGATTTTTGAAGGCGAACGGGCTCCGAAGAAGGCGAAGACGGCGAAATCGGCTGGCAAGGTTATAGCAACGGTCTTTTGGGATGCACGCGGAATCATCTTCATCGACTATTTGGAAAAGGGAAAAACGATTATGCGTCGTTATTGGACCGGCTGAGCGAAGAAATAAAAGAAAAACGTCCTCATTTGAAACGCAAAAAGGTCCTTTTTCATCAAGACAATGCACGTGTGCACACCTGCGCAGTTGCGATGGCCAAAATTACGGAATTAAAGTTCCAATTATTGCAACATCCACCGTATTCACCAGATTTGGCCTCCAGTGTCTTTTTCTTATTTCCAAACTTAAAGAAATGGCTTGGCGGACGAAGGTTTACGACCAATGAACAGGTCATCGCCCAAACGGAGGTATATTTTGAGGAGCATCCGAAATCCTACTTTTTGGACGGCTTAAAAAAATTGGGAAAACGATTAGAGAAGTGTATAGAGCTAAAAGGAGATTATGTAGAAAAATAAAAAAAAATCTATCCAAAAAAAGTGTTTTTTCTACTTTTTTCTAAGGACTTATTGAACGACTATAACGTAACCACTAGTAATTTCGGTTCAGGAATTTATGTTATATAGTATTTTTTTAAATAACATTTAAATTTATTTATTAGACACACATGATTTTATGACTTACCAGAATTGGATCGATAAGCAATCATTAATGTAGATAGTAAGAGACACTTACCTGAAACAAAATAAAAAATATAAATTAATAAATAAATAAATAATAGTATATTAAAGAACTAGTTTCATAAGGCACAGCGTGTTAATGCACATCTCTTAACATGCTGTGACGTCACCCGAACCAAGGTTCGTCAGTTCGAATCCGCCTGCCGACAAAGTATGATTTGTCGTTAAATAAAAAAAATATAGTTATTTGTATTAATCATACTTGGGCACTATAAGCTAGTCACTTATACATATGCCTTAAAAAAGTAACATGGACTACGAAAACCGGCAGTACGGCAACGTAAAATCTGCGGCTCCGTGTGCCCGGTAGGCCCAGGCCCGATTTGGACTATAGCGCCATTGAAGAAGAAGAAGAAGAAGTTTCATAAGGCAATATGTTAACGCACGAGTCCAAATTTGGAAAATGAGCCGCTTCGCAAGTAATTTTACAAAGAACGAGTGCGATAACAGGACCTTATGAAACGTGTTCTTCATAAAAAAAATTCTATTGAGATAATTTTATCAATCTATTAGATTAAAAAAAAAAAACTGGGAGAAAAATATTAGTTGGTGTTTTTTTATCAGTTGTGTTGGTAGCGCTTTTCATAACACAAACAATTGAAATTTCAATTTTTTTGACAGTTAATCAATATTTTTTTCTGTTTTATGAATATTGTGAACTTTGTCTTATTATAGCATATTCTTTTATGAATATTTCGACACCGACAATTTACAATTTTGAGGTTATGTGTCATTCATCTGTCAGATTTAAAAGTATTCATACCATGCCTACAAAATAAAAATCGCCAAAAACAGTGCGCTTAGATCTCCTTAACGATGTGTTAACAGTGCGTTTATAGACTTATAAGAACACCGAAATAGAAAAATAAATAAATATATCATCACGCCTTTTACCCACATTATTAGGTGTGGTACTCTGCCGATCTCATTAGGTGATATATATAGCGCGTGAAGTGCGGTTACCAGCAGTCAAATCACGACCCCCAAAGATGTTAGTGGAGGAGGAGCTACAGGGATAATTTTAATGTGGTGAAAATTGTAACTAATAATTAATAATTAAAATAAATGATTATGTTTCATAGTAACTCCATAGCATTGCAGTGCATAAAGCTTTAATTTCCGCATCGGTGATTGGCTGATCGCCATAGCAGATTTACAATATAATAAAAACTATAACAGAGACTTTGATACATACATACATACATATCTTCACGCTATATCCCATCAAATGGGGTAGCACGAACCCTAAAAACACTCATAAAACATTCACTCATTACATTCATCAAACATTCAACCCCCGTCAAACATTATCATCCAAACACACCACCCTCACTTCAACCACATTCATAGATCCCTCCATACAAACTCATTCATTTATCACACTCGAAGTCATTCTTACATAACAAACCCTCATTCACATCCATCCAATCACTCCTATTCACCCATCATTCCTTTTCTTTCTTCAACGTACATAACACATGCATAAAACATCTCAAATTACCCGCGCTTACTCCTAACAACGAATCTAATAACAAATCTAACAACGAATCTACAAAGATTAGAAGAGATGAAAGTGATAGCCTGCAATTGTATATGAAAGAAAAGTCCACACAAAGCAGTAACTGAAAATGAAACAAAAAGATAAGAAAGGAAGGGAATTTCGCCCTGCGCTTGTTTTTGGAAGTGAATTCCACACAATTGCAGTTAAACACTCTACGTAAGAACTGAAAACGAATTAAAAGATAAGAAAGGAAGGGAGTGTCGCTCTACGCTTGTTTTTGAAAGTGAATTCCACACAATTGCAGTTAAACACTCAATGATAAGACTTTGATAAGCGACATATATTTATATTTTTCTGTTTGTCAGTCAATGCATCGTTTTCACGCTTTTATTCTATTTTATGATTACGGTGATATTTCAAATAAGTTTCAAATTACTAACTTCTCGCTGTGTAAATTAGTCGGTGAACGTTGCACTCCACAATGAGACAGGCTATACTGCACATTTAGTTTAAAGAATTAAACGCATACATTAAAAACAATTGTTCTCTATTCCTCATATAGTTTATAATAACTTTATTTTTTAATTTGTAAACGAACATCTCTCTGGTAGAAGTCCATGTAAATCCATAAGGTTTGTCCGGCAGTACGGTAGAGTAGGCAGCGTTGCAGAATTCCAATTCGGAGATCCCGAATTCGAATCCTACTCATGCTAAAAATATATGAACTACCACCAGTTCGGTAAGTACGGACATTGTACTGTCATTAGGGTTAAAATCCTGTTGTAGAGAGTAGCAAAAATAAATAAATACATAAATAAATTTTGTAGATCCGTAAGTCTGTGCCAACCAGATTATCAGGAAAGTTTAGCTAATCCTGAATTTTGGATTAGCTAATCTTCTGCTAGGCCGATTTAAAAAAGTTAATTCAATACAGTTTCCAAAAACTAAATGTAAAAAGATTATGTTAATGTTTATTTAAACTTTTTTAGGAATATCTTCTTCTTCTTCTCTTTTATTAGGCTATCGCCTGTTCCTCTTCACATGCTCATGGAATGTCCTCAGATGTGATTACCCATCTTTCCTTCCATTGTTTTGGGGGGCGTCCTGGGGGTCGTTTGGTAGATGGTTTTTTATCTCTGCTGATTTGTATTAGTCTGTCTTCTTTTGTTCTATCTATATGTTCATTCCATTATTTTCTTCTTTTCTTTGTGAATTTTGCTATGTCCATGATTTAGCATTGATCTCTCTCACGTCCTTATTTTTTTCCTGGTCTATTCTTGTTTTTCCCACTATGGTTCTCAACGTGTTCATTTCAGTTGTCCTCATTAGTTGTTTAGTTTTGGTGGTGTCAGTTCGGGACTCTACTCCATATGTCATTTTAGGAATATGGTTTAGCTTAATTTGACAAATCCAAAATTCAAGATTAGCTAGATTCTAGTTAAAACTCTTTTGAAAATTGGGTTGTAAATGATGAACAAAATCACAACGGTTAGTTTATGAAATATTTTCTACTTATCTACAAATATTAATGTGATTTTGTTCATTATTTAAAAATTTACGCATCTATAAACTAATAGATTTATCAGAGAATTCCATTATTAATATTAAAAAACAGTATAATACCTATATAATTTAGTACTTAGCTACTTTTCTGTTTATAACTTATTTAAAAACAACAGAAGATATATTTTCACAATTCAAATGTTCTAAAAATAAAATCCATCAACACTTTACCTACACTCTGTAACTTCAAGCATAGGGAATAAAGTTTCGCATCGGTGATTGGCTGATAGTCGTAATGGATTTACTATGTATCAAAAAGTGCAGCAGTGACTACAAGTGACATTCGTTTGTATTTTGTGTCAGTTTACTATCAGTCAAGGCATCATTTTCACGGATTTAATCAATTTTGTGTTTGCGATATTTCGAAGATTTAAAAATTTCTTTATAATAATTTTTCGTAGTGTAAAACTATCTACTATGAATTAACGGTGAAACTTGAAACTTAGAATAAGTAACTCAATATACAAGCGCAAGGTGTCGCTCTCTTCTTTTCTATTATTTGTAGATTCGTTGTTACATTTGTTATTAAAGGAGTGAGCGTGAGTAATAGAGATGTTTTGAGAATGTGAAAAGTACGTGTAATGAAAGATTAAGGTAGGTGTATTAGGAGTGATTGGATGAATATAACTGAAAGTTTGTTGCATGATGAATGATTCCGAGAGTAAAGCTTGAATTAGATTATACTATTTTCGTCTAGATTCATTCTAGATTTTTTGTTCGATTTTCATTCGAGTTTGCTTCGATTTCGAGTATTCCAAATTGGCAACATTGCAAAAGAAATACTGCATTTTGACAAATTTGCATTTGAAGCATAGAGATTACAAATATGGAGAACAATTGAAAAGACATTTTTAATAAATTTAAACAGCGGATAAAAATAATAAAACACAACGTTCAGGCGAAATGTCAAAAAAATTACAGCTGATCGAATTGTTGCAGCACGCCAGCACGGTTGATAAAACTAAATGCACGCATATCTGCGCAAGCTTAAACGAATCTAGAATGAAAATCGAATAGAAAAATAGAGCTGGACGTATATTTCTATACTAGAAACTAGTATGAAACTCGAACGAAACTCGGATCACAATTTCTGAATTACAGAATTGGCTAGGAATTTCTCAGATGAAACTCGAACTACAGAGTAATCAAAAGGAATTGTTACAGTTAGCAATAAAAAAAACTTGAAATTGGTAAGCCTGACACATAAATTCATTTCCTGTTGTTGACAGTTACATTTGAAAATTTAAATTTAAATTTGGGTACATTTATGATTACATTTATTTCTAAAGTATTTCTATTACTTAAAAAGTCAAAATTCTATTAGCTGTCAGACTCCTGACAATAACCTATTTGTATTTATTAGACATGTCAAACAGTATTTCCGCCTTTACCTGGCGTTGTGCCAACTGTGGGATAAAAAGATCGCCGGGAATGTATTGCCAACTGTAACAATTCCTTTTGATCACTCTGTAGAATCAAGACGAACAAAGTACAGAGTGATCGAAATGAATTGTTACAGTTGGTAATAAAAAATCTACTTAAGGTGGTACTCTCATGGAAGCATTTAACCCGGATTTTAATGAAATGTAAATATGTAATTTTTCATGTGTTTCTACACTAGCATGCATTTTTTTTTTTTAAGTTTACCGTTGTTGAGCTGAGTAATGTAAAGTTAAAGTCGATAAAAAAATGCATTGGCGTTATAGGAACTGTACCTCGCGAGGTAGCTTACTGCGTAATAAATTCATATATTGTAGTTATTTTTTAACAAAAAACTAACACACAGTACATCATGTAAAGATAAAGGTATGAGAATTTAAAAATCCATGCATTACCAGATTAGTTTCAAAGAAATTGGCGATGAAAGTTGGATATTCTATGATTTTCAATGAAACTGTCAGAAATGCTTGGCACCGTTGCACGGGTAGACAGAGATGGTCGCACGAATGACAAAGCAAGAACTATGAAAGTTATTATTTCGATCAGTAAAATATATTAATTTTAATACAAAAAAAAATATTGCAGCATTTTATATTTATTTATTTGTTGTTACAGTTGATAATAATTGCTTTGGTGCATTTTTCTCATTTTTCTTATGAACTGTCAACAGGATGTATCGATAATACAGTCACGTTTCTTACCGACTGGTAATATCATGCTGCTTGTAGTTCTCGCATTGTTGTCATAGCTTCTGCTGTATAAAATCTTAAACTGCTATTGGTTAGTATGAAACCTTCAGTTCCAAAAATTTTGTTATGTTAGCGAATTTCATAAACTAGTTAAATAGTTTTATTTAATATATTCAATGTTATTGTTAATTATACGATATTTGCAGCGAAATGTTAATTCTGTTAATAACCTATACCATACAAAAATGTAATAATTATTTTTATAAACTTTTTAGGTTACCTATACTTTTGTATGAGACTGTCATGATAGAACCACCTTAAAATTTGTGAGCCTGATACATAAATTCATTTCCTGTTGTTGACAGTGAAATTTGAAAATTAAATTTAAGTACATTTACTTCTTATTTGTTTTTAGTTACATTTTTCTTAAATATCCATAAATAAAATTGTTATTTCCCTCAACCTTTCTTTATTAAAAGTCACAATCCTATTAGCTGTGAGGCTTCTGATGTAACTTCTTTGTATTTATTAGACATGTCAAATAGTATTTCCGTCTTTACCTGGTGTTGTGCCAACTGTGAAATAAAAAGATCTCCGGAATTGTATTGCCAACTGTAACAATTCCTTTTGTATAATGTAATTCAAGCTTAAGGAATAAATGAGCTTGTATAGAGGGAACTACGAATGTGGATGAAGCGAGGATGGTGAGTTAGGATAAGAATGTTTGACGAGGACTGATTATTTGATTAATCTGATGAGTGAATGTTTTATGAATTATTCTTCCCATTTTATGGGATATAGAGTAATTTTATTTATTTATTACTCTGCACAACAGAAAGTTAATCTCAATAACCCGATTTTAGATTTATCTCAGTATCGTCGACCTTAAATTACAGAGGGCCTCGTGTTCAATTAATAGCAATGCATGTGACATTGTACGGAATGTGTCAGAAATTGTGGAGTGGATATTCATTGGTTTCAATTTGCAATTGATATTACTGAAAAAAAACCAAATAGGTCTATATGTGTCTCAGTGGTGGAGTCGGACTGTGGATTCGATAACCTCGGTTTGATTCTCACAGTCGACAAACAATTTTCACCACATTAAAAACTACCCCTGTTGTTCCCTTCTACTAACATTCTTGCGGGCCGTGATTTGATGGCTAGTAACAGTACTTCACGCGAAAATATATCACTTGGCGAGATCTGCTACGACAGAGTGCCAAGTAATTGGTAGAAGATGTGATGATATAGTTATTATAGGCAACCTACAGCTTATAATTAAATCCGAATCATTCAGACACAAACATATTTTTGGTTTTAAGTTGAAGTGTGTGAGATTTGAAAGCACGACATCTTATTTGTTAATTAAGAAACGCAAGTTTTACCTTCCTTTTATCTACAATTGCCTGTTGATGTTGTACGAAATTACGCTAAAGTTCACATATTTTCTATACTTACGCTGTAAGTATTTTCTCGAAATTCTTTATTTGAAATATGTTCAATAAATATTAAAATTCAATTATATTGTTTGAATTCCGTAGTAAATATTTGTTTACTTTAAGTGAGTTTACTCTCCGCCGCAATAACATTTCGTTAGTTAAACAAAACCAACCAGTAAATATGAAAACGTGAAAACATTAAAACCCTACACCACAAATCCATATTATCCTTATGAATATTTCCACTCTACAAATACTCTATTTACAATTCCAAATACAAATACACACAGATTAATCCTATTAAATGGAAGTACCATACGACCTCCTTCCTAAAATCGCAGTCAAGAGAATATATTCGAGTACATTAATTCCGTTTAGCGGAGAAAATCGCGAAGATAAATAACAGAGAGAACGGGTAGAAAGTAATTAAAACAAGAGACTTACCCCCGATACCCACCCTTGTTTCGGCGCCGCTGTTGCGGAAAAAACACGATTTATATCCAAGAATAGTGAGTAAGCAACAGCGAGCATAGCAGCACAATTGGCGGTGTAGCTAGTACTAACCTAACCTCTAAAGATCTGTGTGTTGTACCTACTAGTATGCTTGCTTGTTTGTTTGCAGATGTTTTGTGCATTTTATTGGGGTTTGTGGTGGTGTTTTGTTTTGTTTTACGTAATATTGTGCTTGTAAGAGGAAATTGTGTAGCATTTAAGTAGAAGACATTTTGTTTTTATTTCTAAGAAAAATGTGGTTATATAATTGTACCGATTTATCACTAAAGTAGGTAAGGTAGTAGTTTTGTTTTATTTGCAAATAAAGCCAACAAAATAGTTATTTGTATCATAATACGACCTATTTTTTGTCCAACAATTTTTATTGCATAATAATAATTTGTAGAAAAAGCGAGGTGATAGACCATGGCCGAGTTGATCAACTGCTTTCTCCTTCAGCACTTCTCGCCGCAGATAAACATATCATCACGTCTTTTACGATTGATTTTGTTCGTTGCCTAGATATTTGTAAAATTCCATTTGCCATTTGGTTTAGATCAAACTTACATTTACTAACCCAGATCATTTATTTATTTCACTGGATTACTTTACTGACTTTATTTCCAGGACTAGATTTACTGATTATAATTTACTTTGAAGTAATTCAGCCCAATAAGGCCCAGTGGCAAATGGAATAAGGCTTTTGTATGCTGCCTAGATATTTTGTGTATTTTATGCAGTTCTATCAATCTATGATAACAATATGTCACCGAAAATCGTTTAAGAATAAAACTCATTCTAGCAACTATACGCGGCGTGGCTATTAAATAACGAGACTGACGCTACTACAGAAAAAGTACGCGTGCACCAAAAGCCAGCTACCATAATCTATTTAGCGTGAAGCTTTCTCTTTCTAATGCAGGGTGAAAAGTCCCTGAAAAATGAAACCAGAAATGATTTATTTGGTCAAAACATATTTTATTTCTCAACATAATCTCCCTGTAGCTCGATACACTTCGTCCAACGTTTTTCTAATTTTTCGATCCCTTCCAAATAATACGATTTTGGCAATCTTTCAAAATAGGCGTTTGTCTCAGCGATGACCTCATCGCTGGAGCCAAATCTCTTTCCGCCGAGCCATTTCTTCAAGTTTGGAAATAGATAAAAATCGCAGGGGGCCAAATCTGGAGAAAAAAGTCCTTCTTATTGCGCTTGAACATCGCCAAACACTCCTTTGAACTTGTCACACGGTCGCGCTTGTTGTCAACAAAGAGCAAATGCGGCATCCATCTTGCAGATAGATTTCTCATATTCAAAAATTTGTGCAAAATATTCTGTACCCGTTCGTTAGAGATGCTCATAGCCTCAGATAGCTCGTGCACTTTAACTCGCCGATCGTCCAATATCATACCATGGATTTTATCGACGATTTCTGGCGTTGTAACATCAATATTGACGACCAGAACGTTCGGCGTCCTTTGTGGTCATACTATCTCAACGAAAATCAATAAGCCACTTGTGAATCGCTCCAATCCATGGTGAGAAGTCCCCATAATGTTTAACAAGCGATGCTTTGGTTTGCGTAATATTTTTTCCACGCAAGAAATAATGTTTAATCAAGACGCGAAATTCACTTTTTTCCATGTTTTCAAAAATCTTCAAGGTTGCTTGCTTTCGATGGGTGTCAAAACAGAACTGAATTACATATCAGTCTGAAAATTTTAATTCGTTCTAGTTAAAGATGGTACATCAGAAATGTCACTTGAGATTTGCGATTGTGGCGCCATTTGTTTTATTTTTCAGGGACTTTTCACCCTGCCCTCGTATTTATATTGAAATCTTTTCAGTAAAACTGGGAGTGAGATCCAGGAACTTTATGCACAAAAAAAGTAGCATTTATATTTATACACAACTTTGAAACTTAAACTATAGGTCTAACATTAAAAATAAAGAAATAGGCAATTTGTCCCTATTTTTTCAATCACTCTATATTTTTGCGCATGTAGTGCGGTTACCAGCCGCCAAATCTCGAATTCTAAAGATGCTAATGAAGAGAGAGCCAACATGGGTAATTTTAATGTGATGTAAATTGTTTGTCGGATGTGTGAGTTGAACCTGGGTTCTCAAATCAACAGTTCGACTCGATACCACTGAGCTATCTACCCATCACTGGTAGTTAATCATCTGTAATCTCCATTCAAACTTGCGGTGGACTTAATTAAAATTTAATAGTTCATTTTATGCCGAGCTCCTATGTAATTTGAAATTTGCAAAAATTTCTAAAATATTTTTTTTACATAATGTAAATACAAATACACTTAACAAATAGACAAAAAAATATTTAAATTTGTGAAATAAATTACTAGTCTTTGATGTCTGGGCTTGAATTGAAGAAGGACAATCGTCGAATAACTCTTCCATAAATTGGCACCATTTTTTCAATAAATTCCGATTTACAGTTTTTATTTTCTAATATTTTGTGTCCATGTATACTTAATAAACTTAGATTACTCAATCGTTACGATAAGGATCATGTCGCTAGCTGGCCATAAGAATACTGCTGGAAAGTTTCAGCTTGAATTTATTATCTTTAAACTTATAATTTAATTTTTATTTAATTTATATATACTTATACAGTATGGTGAGCGCGAGTCTCGAACATAGGATTTTAACATGTAAAATCATATTGTTTTAATTTCCAGCTGCATAATTATTTAAAACAAAAAAGCTTCAAATAAAAGTTTTAGGCAATAAAATACGAAATTAATTTTTCTTGCTTTGTAACGACACAAATTAGAACGGTAAATGATTAAAATTGTCCCAAAACTATCGATAGCTATGAAATTGAAACAAAATTAAATAAATGTTTGACGTTGAATCTGTCAAAACTGACAAAATAAATTCTTTATTTATTATTTCATTTATTTTGTCAGATAAAACGTCAAACATTTGTTTAATTTTGTTTCAGTTACATGCCTATCGATAGTTTTGAGGCAATTTTCGTCATTTTCAAATCTAATTTGTGTCGTTACAAATTATGTGAAATTAATTTTATTTGTTGGTTCAGATGCAGAATTTTAAGCCTAAAACTTTTATTTCAAGCTTTTTTGCTTAAAACATTTAGGGAAGCAGGAAATTACAAAATTATTATTTTACATGTTAAAGTCTTATGTTCGAGATTCGTGGTCACCACCCTTGTTAATATCCAAGGGGGATGCCCCGGCTTGCCCCCCCCCCCTGTGGACGCCCATGTATAAGACGTCCAGAATGTCTTTTAGTTAAAACCTAGCTCACGTATCTCGCTTACGCCTTATAAAGCCCCTCCCGAAAATCACTTCAAAAATCCCAAGAGTCCTCTTGCTTCCAGCACTGTAACTACGAATTCTCTCTTACACGAAAATTAAGAAATATCATTCTCATTTCATTGCCATCTTCGCCTAAACCGCACACACCCATACACGTACATCTCACGCATTACGCATTCCACAAAGGAAGTGTGTAGTACGAATACTGCGTCGCACGCACGATAGTTAAAAATAAATTCTGGGGAATTGTCCTGGTAAGCCTTGCGGCCGGATAAAGTAGAGCGCGGTAATGTCGCTCCTTAATTTCCAGGGTTTGTTTTGTCAGGGAAAGAGAGAATACAGACTGAAATTTTGTTTCAACGAGGCTGGAATGGTGAAACTTTCACTGAAATAGCTGAAATAGTTAAGGAAATACGTATTATGGTCATATTGAAAGCATTTTGATTTAAATAAGAATTGTATATTAAAATACAAGTTACTAGCACGAATCCGAAATTTGGAAACGAGCAGTGAACGACGAGGGGGCGAACGAATGAGTGCTAGAATTGCCTTCTGTGACGCGTGTTTTATACTATTTTCTCTGTTTCGGATTTCCTTTGTGTAACGACCTCGCGTCAATAATAGATGATTCAATTAAATTTATTATTATTTTTATATTATAACAAAATATGTTTTATATTAGAACAATTGTTTAACTATTGTGAAGTTGTCTATATCTGTTCTCAACACCAATTACTAAAATCCCTAAATCCTGACACTTTGTATAATTTCTTTATAAAAATAGTTGACATTTGCCATTAAGGGAAATTTTTGGTGGAATAGTAAAGTTGGTGACAGTGATTTGCAATTGATTTTGTCCGTTGCCTAGATATTTGTATAAATTGTGTTTCTTTATTTTGTCAATAGGGACTCATACAATTCAAATTTTTCGGTTGCCATATAGTGAGTAAAATAGAATTTAATAATTTGTTATGTAGAGAACATGGTTTAGCTTTACTGTTTTACGTTTATCACGTGATCCAAACGTTAAACGTCACCACTCAGTTTCCTCATAGTTCAAACGCTTACAAAACACCGCCAAGTACTTTTTTTTAGTTTTTTTTTATATTGATATTTTGAACATTTGTGTCGTTTACATTTTTGTTACGAGGTTAGACACTTCTGTAATTCGGATTTTTGTATGAAAAGACATGTTTTAATGTTGAATATAACAATGTGCTTGAGCCCATATGTTACATTAGAAACTTTTGACTAAGATGTAATTAGGACTTTTCGGTTCTCCTTCTTAAAGAAACCCTTAATGTTCCAAATTTATATATCTTACGTTTCTCAGTTTCTAAGAATGTACTTGAGCCCACCTTTTATATCAGAACCTTACAACGCGGGAAACATTAGGGCTTGTAAGGGCAAATGTTGGAGGATGTTTTTGTACTTGGCCTGAACTTTTCAGTTGTACTGAATTTTTTTGAGTTATATCACATTCCTTTTCTAAAAACATACACGTATATATCAGAAGGTGTTCCGACGAGTGAGCATGCCACATACAGCTGTCCATGTGAGAAGCATGGATTTTCCAAATTTAATCCACACACTTGTAGCGATTGTCCCTGTGCTTTGTTGATGGTCATTGCAAATGCGAGTCGTACCGGAAACTGCAAACGTTTGAATTCGATCGCAAACTCGAACCGCGTTCGGGAAGATGGCGGATTGGAAGTTTATTATGTGTGTATGTTATGATTGGTTTTCATCTATGCCTATACCAAATTTGAATCGAATCAGTGCAGTACTTTTCAAGATAGCTACCGGCCATTTTGTTTCAAGATGGCGGACTGAAGCTTTATTATACCTATATGTTAAGATTGATTCTTGTCTAGCCTATACCAAATTTGAATCGAATCAGTGCAGTACTTTTCAATATAGCTACCGGCCATTTTGTTTCAAGACAGCGGCCTGAGGCTTTATTATACCTATATGTTAAGATTGGTTCCCGTCTATGCCTCTACCAAATTCGAATCGAATTAGTGCAGTACTCTTCAAGATAGCTACCGGCCATTTTGTTTCAAGACAGCGGACTGAAGCTTTATTATACCTGTATGTTAAGATTGGTTCTCGTCTATACCTATACCAAATTTTAATCAAATCAGTGCAGTACTTTTCAGGATAGCTAGCGGCCATTTTGTTTCAAGAAGGCGGACTGAAGGTTTATTATACCTGTGTGTTGAGATTAGTTCTCGTCTATGTCTATACTAAATTTGAATTCAATCAGTGCAGTACTTTTCAAGATAGCCAGCGGCCATTCTGTTTCAGGATGTCGGACTGAAGCTTTATTATACCTATATGTTAAGATTGATTTCCGTCTATGTCCGTACCGAATTTTAATCGAATCAATTTAGTACTTTTCAAGATAGCTAGCGGCCATTTTGTTTAAAGATGGCGGACTGAAGCTTTATTATACCTATATGTTAAGATTGGTTCCCGTCTATGTCTGTACCAAATTTGAATCGAATCAGTGCAGTACTTTTCAAGATAGCTAGCGGCCATTTTGTTTAAAGATGGCGTACTGAAGCTTTATTATACCTATATGTTAAGATTGGTTCCCGTCTATGTCTGTACCAAATTTGAATCGAATCAGTGCAGTACTTTTCAAGATAGCTAGAAGCCATTTTGTTTCAAGATGGCGGACTGAAGCTTTATTATACCTATATATTAATATTGGTTGCCTGGGCTTAATTTTTTAGTGCGAAAATAGACATTTGTACGGGATGGGGCAAAACGGAATGAGTCGTAGTAATGTGATGACGTCACACGCGGACGCTGAACAAGAAGACGACGTTTGCCCAATTTGAAAAACATCACTTTTCAAACATCCATAATCTTTGGAAAGGATGGACCAAATGGCATGAAACTTTTTTATTCCTACTCAGTTTTGTGCGGGCTACACGGTGGTTAAGTCAAAACATACTTTTGTATCCACTTGGGCTTAATTTTTTAGTGCGAAAATGGGCATTTGTTCACTCGGGATAAGAGAGACTGTAGTGTCTGGCCACTGTCGTTTGTACTTGGCCAGAGACACTACCGTGTCTCTTGATCTATTCGGTATTATACATAGTCGGCAGACCACCGAATATTAGTTTGTTGTTCGGTCGAATATCGAATAGTTTGACGTAATAGCTAATATTCAAACTAATGTACATAATATAATTATTAATTAATTAGTCATTTAAAACAAAAACAACATATTATTAATTATATAGTGGGTATCATATTTAATTATTTATTCTTCATTCAATAATAAATAATAAACATTACAAATAGGTTTTCAAATAAAAAGAAAATGAGTCAATTAATAATTTTAATGATGAATGATTAATTAATCACAGTAATTTTAAAATTTAAAAGCGACAAATTATATAATAAGATTTTCCGCATTCTATAGAAGTAGATCTATGCCTCTTTTCCTAGTACACGTTACTCTTTTCTGAGAAAAGATATTCTGAATATACTCAGTTCCCTGGAGAAGAAATCAAATTCTGACAAATTTTGTCAAATAATTTGAAAATAGATTTTTATTTGCTGCCTGTCCAACACGAATAAGGGTTAACGATGCGTTAAAATAAAATAAATTAATATATATATTATCACGCCTTTTACCCATTACTAGGTGTGGCACTCTGCCAAAGCAAATCTCGCTAAGTGATATATATATGCGCGTAAAGTGCGGTTACCAGCCGTCAAATTACGGCCTGCAAGGATGTTAGTGGTGGGGAAGCAACAGAAGTAATTTAAATATATATATATATATATATATATATATATATATATATATATATATATATATATATATATATATCTATATATATATATATATATATATATATATATATATATATATATATATATATATATATATATATATATAAATAAATAAATATATCATCACGCCTTCTACCCATTACTGGGTGTGGCACTCTGCTGAAGCAGATCTCGGTAAGTGATATATATATATATATGCGCGTAAAGTGCGGTTACCAGTCGTCAAATCACGGCCCCCAAACATGTTAGTGGTGGAGGAGCCACAGGGGTAGCTTTTTCAAATTACGAAAATTGGTCGCCTGTGGGAATCGTACCAGGGACCTCAGGATCCACAGGCCGACTTCATACCACTGAGCTAGCCATCCCATATATATATATATATATATATATATATATATATATATATATATATATATATATATATATATATATATATATATATATATATATATATATATATATCATCATCACGCCTTCTACCCATTACTGAGTGTGGCACTTACAGACGCAAATTCATGTGTCTTTTGATCTAACATCAGTATCATCAGTTCAGTTATTCGGCACATGATTCTGCCTTTATTTTGTATTCAGTATTCTGCAGATTTACTATTCCCTGCACCTCTAGTAAAAGTATATGCCCGAAGCTCGCCGGAGCTTGTATGGGATTGCAATTTAAATAGAATTGCTGAGACAATAGTTTCACTTGCTCTTGTACAACTTGTAGTATGTAAGAACCATTTGTTAAGCACATTCATTATAAACAAGAACAAGGGCATTATGAAATATTACGTCATCATTCACATTACATAATGAATTCACTCTTTCATGAAATAATGACAAATCACGTCAACAAACCAAACAGAAACTATTCACAAGGTAAGTCAATCTGATTTCAAATTCACATAAATTTTTTGGCTATCTGTACCAGAGCTGGGCAGTAGCTAGCTACTTTTGTAGCTTAGCTACGTTTACCTTAGCTGTAACTGTAGCTTAGCTAAATGTGAAAAAATATAGCTGTAGCTTGTAGCGAGCTATGTTTGTTTTTTTATTAGCTTAAAAATATTGTTATAACAACTTTGTAGCTTAAAGCTACCACTGTTCATGAAGACATACCTATTTATTTTTGTTTTTTATTTGAATTGTACCTTCTTTATTGTTTTCTATAACTGTAGGATATATATATATATATATATATATATATATATATATATATATATATATATTAGGGTGTCCGTTATTTTGGCGAAATCGGAAATTTGTTGCTCTCCCCCTCTAAATCTACTCAAAAAAAAAAATAAAAAATTGAGCCATCATCGCAGGTCCGATAAATGACGTTAACACGTGCCTGTAGAGGGATCAAAATTTATATGTAGTTTAAATGGGGAAAATGTCTTTTTTGATACTTTTATGTATAACTTTTTATATGTTTAAGCTAAAGATATTTCAAGATAACTACCGGAAAGCTAATAAAATAAGCTTTCAATCAGACTAAAATGCAAGTCATTTGAATAAAAATTGACGGCGTAGCGTCAATTTGAGTAATACGAATTTTGAAATATATAAAGAACAAAAACGTTTATATAGGAATTTTGAAAAATATTTCAGTTTTTACCCCAAAAATCGATGGACCACTAACAACAATATAAAAACTACATTCTGAAATTCATATTAACTATCTTCAAATGGTTGTAATAATCGCAGACATACACCATATCCATGGGTTCAACCAATGTGTCTTTTCTTGTATCGCTATTTTTTTGTTGTTCTCACTTATTTTTTGTAAAAAATCTGTAAAGTGTTATTTTTAGAGACTCTATAAAAATATTCAGGACTCCATATCTCTATCCATTTTGACTAAAATTTTATCATTTTTAGCATCGAATAATGCAAATATGATGCAAATTTAATTAATTATTAATATAATTGCACATTTTATAATTTTAACTTTATGTTGTTAAATTTAATGGTTTAAAATGAAATATTTAATAAGTCATTTGAAAAGCGTTTCTTAAACCTATGATTACATTAATTTGCCTAAAATATATTTTTTATCAGTTCAGCATTGTGTATGTCTGCGATTATTACAACCATTTGAAGATAGTTAATATGAATTTCAGAATGTAGTTTTTATATTGTTGTTAGTGGTCTATCAATTTTTGGGCTAAAAACTGAAATATTTATCAAAATTCCTATATAAACGTTTTTGTTCTTTATATACTTCAAAATTCGTATTACTCAAATTGACGCTACGCCGTCAATTTTTATTCAAATAACTTGCATTTTAGTCTGCTTGAAATCTTATTTTATTAGCTTTCCGGTAGTTATCTTGAAATATTTTTAGCTTAAACATATAAAAAGTTATACATAAAAGTATCAAAAAAGGCATTTTCCCCATTTAAACTACATGTAAATTTTGATCCCTCTACAGGCACGTGTTAACGTCATTTTTCGGACCTGCGATGATGGCTCAATTTTTTGTTTATTTTTTTCTGAGTAGATTTAGAGGGGGAGAGCAACAAATTTCCGATTTCGCCAAAATAACGGACACCCTAATATATATATATATCACACGCCTTTTTGGGAGTCTGTAGCCCCCATTATTCCTAAGGAGAAATTTGGCGGACCGGGCGCACCGAGCCGCAGATTTTACTCTGCCGTACTGCCGGATTTCGTAGTCAGTTGTTTTTGTAGGATAACAAGTTATTATATAGTTTAAAATCTGTTAACATATTTTATTTTTCCACTTGTTCTTAACCTATCCTACTTTTGTATTAAATACGTATTAGATTAACTAAACATTTACAGCCAGATTCACGAAACAGGTTAGCGACTAACCCCAAATTTAATCCCAGTTTTAGCCCTGTTTCCAATTCACGAAACAGGTTACTAGGTAACCCTAACCCCATTTTTAACCCTTGCTTTAATTCCATGAAATGTCAAAATAACCCCTGTGCTGATTCATTAAGCAGGGCTAAGGAAAAAAATTAATCCAAAAAATAACACTACTGATGAGTAGGGTTAAGTATATTTTTGACATTTTTATATATCTAGTATGAGTAGGTAATTGAATAAAAATACTGTATCACATTGATATTTGACAGTTGATATCAATTTTATGCCATGTATTATTTGTTATTTTTAATAAAATTTAAATGGTACAATGTTTAACCAAACAATATGTTTTGTAACTTATATTTTTTTGAAATTTTGTTTAAATCAAATGAATTACTATCCGCAAGTACCACGGAAGTTATAAATTAATATTTATATTATTTTTATTGATATATTGTTATTATTTTTCTTATTACAATACTAATTTCTTTTATAACTCTACTAACTGATTACTGACTCATTAATAATAAATATTATTGTCTAGTAAATCTCTAGTAGTAAGAAAACAAGGGATGTAAAAACTCTAAAATGCGGCTCAACACTTCTTTAAAGAGCTTCTCATGAACAGTATCAATTCCTTAAAAAGATACTTTACCATTTGTTTGTTTAAACGAAATAGTTCAATAAATCGAATATCAGGTAGTGAAAAGAGATCACTAGTTTCCCTAAGTATCCTATTTAGAAGCCATTGAATGGAAAACATCTACATGATAAAAATTATACTAATTAATACTAATATACAAAATATTTATACAAATTTTCACTTAATTTATGTTCATTATTTATTCACAAGACATGTTTATCTAAATAATATTGAAGAAAATGAAAATGCAGCTGTCAAAAATGACAATTTCATTTGAATCAGGTTTTTATTTCTAATAATCGCTACCACTACGTTGAAGCGTAGCATATTTTATTCAGAGTAATACTCAGTATCCCACCACAGAACTCATTTTATTATCTAAAATTTCCATAATTGATATTTCTTTTTTCTGTAAAATTATTATTTCTCGTTCTGTTTTTTTCTTCTATTATCGGATTTATTTCGTAAATTTTAACTTTCTGTTCTTCAAAGATTTAATAATTTGAACCATTTATTCAACCTTTTACTACTTTTGCTATCTGTCAAATGTCAAATTAATTACTTTGTTAATATTTTGAATGGAGACTTGATTTGAATCTGAAATAAAGTGGCGCCAAGTGTTAGTGGTAAAAATAACAACTAATTCAAGATGTCAAATTTAACACCAAAATTATGTCGTTTCGTGAATTGCCAATAGGGATTAAAATTTAACCCGGAATAAAATTAGGGTTACGTAACACAAAATTTAACCTTTTTCGTGAATCTACCAGTAGGTGTTTAGGAGTCTTCTGTTAATGTGACTGTTCATTTATTCCGATATAAATAAAAATTATAGCATAACAAATTAACAATACATTTGTCTATTTGCGATTTTTTATATTTATTAACAGTCATTATAACAAAAGACTGATCAACTGATCATATGACAATGGCAAATTTAAAAATTCACAATAATTGAAAAAGTAGCTTTAAAATTTAACAGCTACTTTAATGAAAGCTTTTAGCTGTAGCTTAGCTATATTTTACAAAATGTAGCTTACAGCTGTAGCTGAGCTACTTTTTTAAAGAATAGCTGTAGCTGTAGCTTAGCTATTTTTTTTAAGTAGCTTGCCCAGTTCTGATCAGTACAAATAAGCACTTTTACAAAATTTTAAACTTGATTTTACATGTTACAAAAGATGTAAAATAAAATATGATTAGTACTTCGTCGCAGAATTCAACTATTTACAAGATTTATTTGAAGCATTTTGCTCTAAAGTTAATATCGCTGTGACTTGATAATGTATCGGGACCGATTCGAAATCCAAACTAGGAGATTTTTTAAATTTATTGTCATAATATTATCACATACGGCTTAATAAAATCATTTCAAAATATTATTAATTATAAATGACACAAATAGTAGTACAAAAAATGTGATGTTTATGAAATTTTTGCTTTGTGAAGCGAGTAGATATTTTCATGTGTTTAGGCAGCATGTTACCAACGCTGAAAATGACGATAATAACGACGTTTATGGTGGCAACGAACGCTAGGAATTTATATTGAAAATATATTTGAATTTGTCCTCTGAAAAGAATTCCAGGAGAAGCAAAGAATTTCCTATCCGATCCACGCAACCATACACTCCGAATATTGTCTGAATTAACAGATTCTTCAAAATATTACAGCACACAAAATGCAGATCATTCAAAATTCTAAGCTAAATTCAAAGTTTTATAATATTTAGATAGTTATTGGACTCTAACAATAAATAAATAAATATATCATCACGCCTTCTACCCATTACTGGGTGTGGCACTCTGCCGATGCAGATCTCGGTAAATGATATATTTTGCGCGTGAAGTGCGGTTACCAGTCGTCAAATCACGGCCCCCAAAGATGTTAGTGCTGGAGGAGCCACAGGGGTAGTTTTTGAAATTATGAAAATTGTTTGTCGCCTGTGGGAATCGAACCAGGGTTCTCAGGATCCACAGGCCGACTTCATACCACTGAGCTAGCCACCCCATAAGGACTGTAATAATAAATATTATAATTGTGATTTAACAAATGTCAATGCATTGAAATATAGTTCGTCACAAAATTTAATCTATCCAAAAAGGCGTGAATACTTTTTTTCCAATATTTTTTAATAATACCATCAATATCTTGGCTTCTGGCATATTAAAGAATAAAGCCATCATTGTTAAGGATTCAATCTCGCCCTCTTTAAATCTCCTTTTTCTATGCCTCTAAAGACTCCAGTCAATGGCGTAGGTAGAATTTATTATACAGAAGAAACACATTTTTGTTAACATTATAGATACGGAAAATTTATTAATAAACAATAATGATGTACAATTTACAATACCGCATTTTTTATATATTTTATTATATATGAAAAAATCGCGATACGATACCGAAGAAGAAGAGATTTTGTCTGCTGTTAAATTGGTCAAGTCGTTTTACCTCAATTCAACTAAATTTATATGAAAAATACCTCTTTTTAAAATTTCCCCCATCACTATAATATATTCAAATAGCAAAGACTGAGATAATGTTAAGAATTTAGAAGCACTGGTATATTTAGTAATTTTTAGGGAGTTTTGAAATTCTCGAAAATTTACCAATCTAAAATTAAGTCGGGGGAATAATATTGCATGCTTGCAAAAAAAAATAGTTTCCCACGGAAAATTATGACTTATTAGGATACTAGGTAGTAGTGTTTGACATTTAATTATACGAGCCCTGCGTCACATCCAATTTTTTCATTTGATGTTTTATTTTGCAGTTTTATTTCTCGTGTAGTATGCAAGACAATTAAATTAAAAATGAAACATAAATACTAGTACAGATAAAATTTGATGGAGTAGGTGGCATAGTGGTATCGTGTCGGCCTGTGGATCTTGAGAACCCTGGTTCGATTTCCATAGCCTACAAACATTTTCACCACATTAATACTACTCCTGTGACTCCCCCTCCACTAACACCTTTATGGACCGTGATTTGACGGCTGGTAACCGCACTTCATGCGCAAAAATATATTACTTACCAAGATCTGCTTCAGCAGAGTGCCACACTCAGTAATGGGTAGAAGGCGTGATGATATATTTAATTCATTTATTTATATACAGATAAAATTTGAAGTTAATCGAAATATACATCTTGGAATGACAGCCATTAGAAAGAGGAAGTAAACATTTCAGTATTAACTACAATTTTTTCGTTTTGTTCGAAAACTGTTTAATAATAAGTTTATTTTAAATAATAATTAACTGTGATTTCATCCGTCAAATTACCCAGAAAATAATAATCATGATAGGCAATTTGAGTATTTAAATGTTAGTAATACTACTGTACATTTTGTATCTAAGGTATATTTAGTTCAAAATATTGAAAATTAATTGTAGAATTATAAGATTCTTTAAAAAGAAACACACGTTTAAAGTTTGGTTAGAAAAATAATGATTTATTTAATGGAATTAATTAAATTGATTAAATGACGTTTACAAATGAGTAACAAATAAAAATTATTTCGTATTATTAATGCACTTGGAATATTATAGCTGATAATTGACTGAATAGAGTATTGGACCAAAATCATGAAATTTATATTGGCCATTTTCAAGGTAATGAATATAAATAAAAGTTTATCTACTTGCAAACAGTTCTCTTCCCTGTTTATCCGATGTTAAACAAACAAAAGTTTCAGTATGAAGTTTTTATATATGAGTTGAAAAATCTAACATATTTTTACATAAAAATCAGTTTGCAGATCGTATAAGAGTACTTTGTATGCTCCAGGATTTGATTTCGTGAAGCTAAATGTTCTTAAAATTATTTTCAGAAACTTAAATAATAAAAAAATTATTAGACAATTTTGATTCTGATTCAACTTATGTTTTTGATTAGGTTTTTTTTGTTCCGATTAAATTGTTTTCCTTTGGTTCGGTTCTCGAGCCAGTTTAATTCGGGTTCAATTAGCGATTTAAAAAAAAATAAATAGAAATGCGTATACATAGATTCAGTAATGTAATATAAATTTATCGTAGATTTTCTGAAATTACAAAAAGGTAACCAAATATAATTATATTAAAGTAGTACTAGCGTGAAATTTTTTTGCAGATCTGAATGAAATATGGCGCACGTAAACATTGGATAGTCATACGCATCCTGTTAAAATATGAAACACATTCATCGTCTGTGAACAAATATATTCGCTTGTAAAGTTGAGTTCTTATACACGGGGCTTATGGCGATTATCACTCAGACTCATACATATTTGGTTTGTGAATCTCTAAAATTTTGCAGTTTCATTTGAAAAACTAGTATGATGTTCTAGAACTATCCATGTATATTGTATCAGAAGGAGAAAGTTTTTTATCGTTTAGTCATGCAAAGCCTTGTTTTTAACGAAAAATTAAGAATCTTATAATTTATAATAGCAACACCACACGGTGGTATGGTATTTGAAAATTCACTAGACCAACAACCTGTTAACAATTCATGATATTTAAATCAAAATAGGTATAAAACACTTATTTTATTCAATTTTTGTGCGTCAGTTTCGCGACTTGACAACCGATGGCGCCACCGTCACACTAGTATTACCTTAAGGTACCTTCATTTTTCGTTAAAAACAAGGCTTTGCATGGCTATATATCCATTACTAAACGATAAAAAACTTTCTCCTTCTGATACAATATACATGGATAGTTCTAGAACACACAGATTGAACTGAACCAATTTTAAAATCGGTTCATTGAACCGGTTTACTGAACCGATTTAATATTTATGGTTTAGTTATTCATGCTCTTTAATATTTATTTATCTACAATCGTGCGGTAAGTGACTCTTATCGCATTCATTTTGAGTGCGATAAGTACTTTATTAACGTACTAGTGCGTTTTCTCAAATATTGCCGCACTAGTGCTTTAATAAAGTAATTATCGCACTCAAAATGATAGTAATCGTGGTTTCACTTATATTTTTCTAAATGTCAATTAATTACGATAACTGTCAATTCAAAATTATTTTATTTTAATTTAAATTTATTTCTTGGTCGTAGATAAAATTTTGTACGACATACGTGTGAAAATATATAATTAAGATACTTGTATGATTACACAACTCGGCCATCGTCTCGTGAAAATTTCAATTTCTTAATGTTGCTCTTATCCCACTTACGAGGGCAGGGTGAAAAGTCCCTGAAAATCAAACAAGAAATTATTTATTTGGTCAAAACATATTTTATTTCTCAACATAATCTCCTTGTAGCAATCCTTCAAAATAGGCGTTTGTCTCAGCGATGACCTCATCGTTGGAGCCAAATCTCTTTCCGCCGAGCCATTTCTTCAAGTTTGGAAATAGTTAAAAGTCGCAGGGGGCAAAACTGGAGAATATGGTGGATGACGAACCAATTCGTAATGCAATTTATGCAATTTTGCCTTTGCGACACGGTCGCGCTTGTTGGCAACAGAGAGCAAATGCGGCACCCATCTGGCAGATAGCTTTCTCATATCCAAAAATTTATGCAAAATGTTCCGTACCCGTTCGGTTGAGATGCTCATAGCCTCAGCCAGCTCGTGCACTTTGATCATACCATGGATTTTATCGACTATTTCTGGCGTTATAACCTCAATTGGACGATCAGAACGTTCGGCGTCCTTTGTGATCATACTACCACAACGAAAATCAGTAAACTACTCGTACTTGTGAATCGTTCGAATCGATTGTGAGGAGTCCCCATTTTAACAAGCGATGCTTTGGTTTGCGTAATTTTTTTTCCACGCAAGAAATAATGTTTAATCAAGACGCGAAATTGACTTTTTTCCATGTTTTCAAAAATGTTCAAGGTTGCTTGCTTCCGATGGGTGTCAAAACAGAACTGGATAACATATCAGTCTGAAAATTTTAATGCGTTTTAGTTAAAGATGGATTTGCGATTGTGGCGCCATCTGTTTTATTTTTCAGGGACTTTTCACCCTACCCTCGTATATCACTTACCGATATCTGCTTTGGCAGAGTGCCGCATCCAGTAGTGGGTAAAAGGCGTGATGAAATATTTATTTATTTAATAAAAGAAAACAATTTTGCAGAAGAATATGTAGTAGATAATGCAACATCATCAGGGCACACAATTTTAAGATTACCTTCGTATTATTGCGTATTCAACCCAATTGAATTAATTAGTTAAAGATGATACATCACAAATGTCACATGAGATTTGCGATTGTGGCGCCATCTGTTTTATTTTTCAGGGATTTTTCACCCTACCCTCGTATTATGCTACTCTGTACAACATTAACTTAACCCCAATTACAGTGTAGGATCCGAACTCACCGAGCCGCAGTGTGGTAGTTCAAATATATTTTAGCTTGAGAAGATTAGAAGTCGGAATCTTCGGATTCAAATACCGTAAAGCAATCCACACAATTGTACTGCCGGACTATTGTGAGAAAAAATGTTTCGGTTTAAATTCAATAAAATATTCCGGGTCATTCCAGTTTCGGTTCACGTACAATAATAATACATAATTAGATACAATAAATTTCCAACGCTGCAAACATTGCACCCGGGAGTGTCGTTCCTGGATACGCCAGTGGTGTGATTTGAGAGCCATCAGCAACACTGAACGACACGCGCTCAAATGCTGCAATATTCCCAGCTGTCGTCGTCAATTTTGACGTAAAGGATCTAAAAATCTGTGATGTGCAGCCAGATGGAAGAGCACAGGGCGCCTACAGCCGACACATTGTCGTTAGTCAAAGGACTTTGATAAAGGGCGCATATTCAAAACCAACATCCTTTCAGAATTGCTGCACCGTTTCGTTCAATAAAATCTTTTTTATACTATTTTTGCTATGAATCAAATAAATATACGAGTATCTCGACACCCTCTTCTCAATTCTGAATGTGTGCTATTGAATATTTCGGCTTACAGCGAATAATTTTTACTATTAAATTAAAAATCATGGGGTAGATGAAATGTGTATTTCTCTGTTTCGGCATTAGAATAACATATTCTCGCATGCATATTGATACCAGAATGAGCTTCATTATTAAATGATGTTTGGTGACGTACTCGTATTTCTATGGAATGCCGTTTTACTTTTTATTTACACAAAATTGCGTATTTACAGATTATTAACATTTTTCAAGATTGAATTTAAAGCAAATCATCAAATTGACTTTAGTCATTTTTGTTTTAATAAATATTATCTCAATATAAAAATATGCTTATATTATAATATGAAAGTAAAAATGTTTGTGTTAAATTTGTTAAACTGAGTTGTGAATGAAAGTCAAATATTACGAAATAACTTAATATGTGATTAATGTTTTTCTACTTGAAATTTATAACAGTTTGTAATATGGTTTTCATAAAACTAACATTACAAAATATGAAACATAATATATTTCAATATCACAAACGAAGATAGAATATATATGCGTACTATATGGAATGTATACCTGTCTCTTTCTTGTAATATTCAACATGGATTTAATGTGATGTCAAAAATGCTGCTTAAACATTTAACACGATACTTTTTGAATCTTAAAAGCAAATTTAGATTAAAATTGTATGGCTTCAATTTATGCATGTACAATATTGCTATAAGAGCTCATAGGTTTTTATAAAATAATACTTATAAAATTTTGTTACTTGAAAATAATGTCTTACTTTAAAATTGTGTAACTCAAAATATTTTATATATAAATTTATGATACTTTGAAACTACATATCAAATCTTACTAAGATGAATTTTACATCAAGCATTGTGTTTAAATATGAAAAGTGTCAAGAACTGTTTATTTTGAAGCTCTACCGCTAACATCTTTCAATTCCATGTATGCTATTATATCATTTATATCTGCAATATTTAATATATTTAAAGAAACTTGGTCTTGAATATAATGTAACTCTGAAGTTTGAAGTTACATAATATGCAAGTATGGTGCTGGAAGTGTTGTACAATTGTATACTGTAATATTAAATTCGAATGTTGAATATATTAAGCAAATAAAATATAAACATAAAACGAATGTGTACGTGGAATGGTACCTAAGTACAAAATATTTTTATGTGTCATATTATTTAAAATAACAAATTTTGTTAGTACAATATTACAAGTCTAACTTATATTATACTATTTAAATTCAAATCCCATGTATAAAACGTAATCACAAATATTTATACATATCTGTCTATTCAACTGAAACAAAATTTGTTACTTTACAAAAAATGTAAATATAAAACTTTAGACTGTCATAAAATGCAAGTTCATTATTTTAAACATACATAATATGAGAGTTGAAAATATTAGACTTCCATAATATTATCTAATGTCAAAAAAGTGGTGGGGATTACCGACAGCGCCCACAGCTGTCAGTGATTGTCCTTTCGGGTTTCACCGCTAGATTGCGCTGAACGCAGAGTGACAAATACAATTTATTTATAATTAATAAATACAATTAAGTATAAGACCCTAGCTCCTGTTATTTTAAATCCGGAATGTAGGTGTACATTGCAATTTAATCAATTTCCAACCTTTAATTTGTACTTGTTTTATAATTCATATTTATCACACCTTCGAAATTCAGTCCTATCCAGACATGCCCTGCCATCTATTATCTGGCTTATAAATTAATTTCTATTCCCCCACTACTGAACTGACATTAGATAATTTTATGTAAGTTTGAAATTATCAACTTCCATATTATGAGAGTCTAATATTTCCAACTCACATATTTTGCAGGTTTAAAAATTTCAACTTACATATTATGTAGGTCTAATATTTCCAACTCACATATTTTGTAGGTTTAAAAATTTCAACTTACATATTATGTAGGTTTAATATTTCCATTTTAAATATTATGTAGGTTTACAAGTTTCAACTTACATTTATTTTTGTTCTACAGAATTCATACTAATGATTCACAAAAATTGCATGTTTTATATTTTGCTATTAGATTTTAATTTACAGTATAAAAGTGATACCTTAAAAGAATTTATGTTGTAATGTTGTAACTTATGGAAGTATATTTAAAATGTACAAATTTTTTCCTGTTTCTATATGAATCATTGCAGAAGATGCCATGATTAAATTGAATATGATTAAAATTGAATGTTGATAAATTGTCATTTGCATCTATACGAATATTTAAAATAATTTCATACATTTTCGCTGGTTTTCTCTAATATTAATAAAGAAATTTACTTCAATAAAAAGTAAAACGGCATTCCATATATTTGTATCATAGATTGGTATAACTGCATTAAATATACAAAATATTTAAGCAACTGACAAAATAAAGAAACACAATTTATATAAATATCTAGGTAACGGACAAAATTAATCGCAAATCATTGTCACCAACTTAACTATTCTACCAAAAATTTCCCTTAATGGAAAATGTCAACTATTTTTATAAAGAAATTATGTAAATAAAAGCCGAAACAGAAAAAATAGTATAAAACACTCGCTGCGCGGCTCGTGACCGAATTTGAAATTCATGCTAGAATAGATTACATTCCGTAACTTGTATTGTAATATACTATTAAGAATCCAAGTTCGATTCTCACTGCCGATAATAGTTATTTATTATACAAGTGTTTTATTAGGTATATAAAAAACGCAAGAAAAGTTTAAACACGAGACAGAAGGTGGAGTGTTTATTATTCTTAAGTGTTTTATATACCAATAAAACACAAGTATAATACAAAACTTTATTCACAACTCATAATTATAGGTATCGAAGAAGATTGGTCGTAACGTTTAACGTTGATTCAGTTATATATAGTTTCTCAATATACGGTAGATCATGAAGTGGTTGCTAAGTAACAAGTTGTTTTATGAGGCATATAATTCAACTGAAATCAGTGTAATAATGTCTTTATAATATATGAGTTGTGGATAAAACATATTAAAATTGGCTCTGTGGCTTCCCCTCCACTAACATCTTATGACAGAGAGGTACACTCAGTAATAGGGTAAGTAATTCAAAAATTATCTATAGCTCAAAGAAAAAAAAAGATTTTGTTGGCAGCGATGAGAGGGAGAAAGAGAAATTGATTGGGTCATGTGATGAGGAAAAATTAATTGTTGAGGGGACGTTTAGGAAGGAAAACGAAAGGTAGTGAGGCGAAGAAACAAGTAGATAAATGATTCTAAGGGGCGGAATTTTCAGTACTAAAGAGGAAGCTAAAGGAGCGTTAAGAATGGAGAATAGACATCTGAAGATCTGCAGAGGCAGAATATTTCCGCTGATGATACCCCAGTGAATTTTTATTCCGCTTGATATTTCCATTTCCTGTTCTTGCAATAGAATGTCTAACTGTAAATGTGTAAAATTCACTGTCTTCCTTTCATATCTTTTTGATTCGTTTTTTGTTTTTATAAAATAGTAATCAACGACAATTATGTTGAATTCATTTTCGAAAACAAACGCAGAATGACACTCCCTTTATTATCTTTTAGATTCGATTTCTGTTCTTACAATAAAGTCTTTGACTGCAATTCTATGAAATTTACTTTAAAAATAAACGCAGATGATGGTTCCTTCCTTACTATTCTTCTTTAGTTTTGTTGTTAGCGGATCGGAAGTAAATAAATTGAAATAATTTAAAATAAAGAAAGAAAGATAAATGAAACAGGGATATAGGATAGAATGGATAAATGTACATGACAGTTTGTTGTGTGATGAAGGATTCCGAGTGAAAGGAATATATGAGCTTGTATGAAGGGAACGCGAATGTGATTGAAGCGAGGAAGGTATGTCAGGATGAGAATGTTTGATGAATATTGATTATTTGATAAATTTGTTAAGTGGGTGTTCTGTGAATGTTTCAAAGATTCGTGCTATCCAATTTGATAGGACAACGAGATGTTATGTACGAATATATATATATATATATATATATATATATATATATATATATATATATATATATATATATATATATATGTATAATAGAATTTAACAGATTTGAGAAAAAACTCAACACTACGTATCTGCCACATTTTATTTACAGAGTGATCAAAAGGAATTGTTACAGTTGGCAATAAAAGAATCTACTTAAAATTTATGGGTCTGATACATAACTTTATTTCCTGTTGTTGACAGTGATATTCGAAAATGTAAAATTAAACTTGAGTACATTTAGTTCTTATTCATACATACATACATATATTCACGCTATATTCCAACAAATGGGGTAGCATGAACCCTAAAATCACTCATAAAACATTCACTCATCACACCCATCAAACCAGCCATCGTCAAACATTTTCATCCAAACACACCACCCTCACTTCAACCACATTCATAGATCACTCCATATAAACTCATTATTCGTTTTTAGTTATATTTTTTCTTAAATATTCATAAATAAAATTATTGTTCCCCTCACCCTTCCTTCTATTACTTAATATAGCAATAACCTAAAGTATTTCTATTACTGAAAAAGTCAAAAATCCTATAAGTTGTAAAACTCCTGACAAAACCTATTTGTATTTATTAGACATGTCAAATAGTATTTCCGCCTTTACCTGGTATTATACCAACTGTGGAATAAAAACATCCTCGGAATTGTATTGCCAACTGAAACAATTCCTTTTGATCACTCTGTAGAATTATCTGCAAAAAATTTCACCGGCAGATGTTTGTACAGCAATGGGATTCTAACTCTCTTGGACGCAAAAATCACAAATATGTATAATCTTTCGCAACCTCCTTACTTTTTTGTGAACAAAAACAATCATGTACGTTACAAAAATAGAACTACGATTTCAGAAATTGGCTAGCACAGTGGTATGAAGTCGGCCTGTGGATCCTGAGGTCCCTGGTTCGATTCCCACAGGCGACAAATTTTCATAATTTGAAAAAGCTATCCCTGTGGCTCATCCACCACTAACATGTTAGAGGGCCGTGATTTGACGACTGGTAACCGCACTTCACTCGCAAAATATATCACTTACCGAGATCTGCTTCAGCAGAGTGCCACACCCAGTAATGGGTAGAAGGCGTGATGATATATTAATTTTTTTTTTAAGAACTTTGGTATAGTTTCTTAGGAACTCTGGTATATGGTGGGTATAATAATTTGTAGAATTAATTGTACTTTGCTTTCAAGCTTATAATTTTTCTCCACTTGAATATGATAGTATTATTTCGACTTTTTCAATAATAAAATAATGCTATTTTAGGAATGTTTACGTTACCATAGATACGTTATCTTTTTTGGTCCTAGGACTAAAAATAGCATTTTTACTTAAATTGTCAAGGTGATAAAAATAATTTTGTCAATTTATTTCATTTTAATTCAAAGAAATCTGCAATATTTTCTAAATAAATAAATAAAAAATCATAATCAGGCAGATTCATAAAGCGGATTAGAGCTAACACGATTTTTTATTTCGTTTTTAACTCACTTTTCAATGTACGAAACAAGTTTATTTTAAGTTGAGTTAAAAAGAGAGTTAATAAGCATTAAATTTAGTTCATTTCTTTAATCTGTTTTAATTTGAAACAAAGTTATAGATAATATTAAAAACGGTGTTAGCGCTAATCCGTTTTATGAATCTGCCTGAATATGTTTAAATCGGACTAACAATATTATTTCGAGTCTCGTAATATTACTCCCTATTCTGTAACTGGATCATTATCTGTTAATGATCAATAAGTTAATGAAAACTTGTATTTTTTATTATTACTCTATAGATTATTATAATTTTCGTATTCTGTGAACAGAATAATTTACTGTGATATTTTTACTTTACTTTCATACATTTTTCTCATTTGTATACTAAGTTGTTATTATAAAAATAAATGTAGTGTCAGATCAATGACAGTTTTATAAAAGAATTGTTTAAAAAAATTTATTTTTTATATTAACAGTTTCATAGAGATCAAAATTCATAAAAATAAAATAGAAAGTACAGAATATTTTTTTTTAGCCTCAGAAATTCGAAATGATGTTAAAGTATAGAGTATTTATGAAAAATAGGGGTTGTCATTAATATGTCGATCAGTAACATATAATGATTCAGTTACAGAAAAGGTGAGGCGCGTCATCGGGCAACCTTGTATTTTTAGTCCTAATGAAACAAATAACTATTTTGAATAAATGAATACATGTTTTTTTTTAATTTCTTTGGCCGTGTTCGAAGTAGCCTTTTGACATTTAGGATTTAGGAATTGGGGAAAGAAATTAGGAATTTACAACTTCGAATACTATACTACTAACGACATCTGCAGTCTGTAGGTTGAATTGTTTGACGTTTAGACGTTTAGATATTAATAATAATATTTTTAATACTTGTTATACTTACACACAAAATACGAAGCCATTTTTATCTTCAAAAATGCTACAGCAGGGTACCCAGCCAACGTGAATTTTAAAATTCCCTGACTTCTCCAGGTTTTTCAGGATGGCAATTTTACTTTCATTAGTTTATCACTTAAACCAATTTTAACATTTTTGATTGAAATATTCGACGGTAATTTAGTATTTTTATGTTCGACGTACAGTATTATATTATCCCATAATTTAAGTGCAGTTTTAGCTGTCTCTGCATTTTCCACCCACCGGGTTACACAAATTTTTTTTGGAAATACTTCGCATTTTGTGAGGCCTGTTAAATCATTCCGTCTTCTCGGTGAGTCTTTGAAAAGGTAATAAATACCCCTAAGAAACTCATTCACTTGCCACTTGCAAGCTTTGTGACCTGTTTGTAGTGCTCCGTGGACAATATGTAGGCCGTACGACCCGATATCTAAAATTTGCTTCTCTGTTGATTGAGGCGCAGTTTTTTTGAACAATAAAGAAAATATCTGTTCGGTTTATTCCGACGTTCATCGTGTAATTCAAATAATAAAAAGTTTCAACGTATTTGTATGACAAAATTAACTATAAATTAGCAGCAAAAAATCAAAACTTTTTAATAAATAGACAATTTGCATCTTTTTCCAGAAAATAATTTAAAATTCCCTGATAATTTTTAATTTTTTGAAATCTCCCTGATTTTTCCCTGACTTTTCCCGGTTTTCCCGGTTTTCCAGGTCACTGGGTACTCTGTACAGCAAATTTGACGTCCAAAAATTATTCTTGTTTGGCCGCAACGTGCATTTAGTGCTTACCAACTTCAAGGCGTAGTGTGCTCTTACAAATCCTAAAATCTAATTGCTAAAACCCTAAATTATGACGTCATTTAGGGCATACAAATTTAGGATTTGGTATGTTAGGGTGATCAAAGTGCAACTCCGAACACAGCCTTTGTAGCATTCTACGCCTTTCCGTCAATATGTTTGTAACCCTCCGAGGAGTGAGGGGATGAAAACCACTAGTGTAGAGAATAAACGTAACTAATTAATACTATAACTTTCCTAATAATAAATTACATCTAGCGCAGCATAGATTTTATTCTGGTTTATAATCGTTTTGTAATTTATTTGTGTCTCCTTGCCCGCATCTTCGTACCTTACCGTAAACAACTAAACAAATAATCCCAGTGCGCCATATTTCATTGGGAAATCTACACTGGTTGACATCTGTATAAAAACAACACGAATGCGACTTTCCACCGTCGTAACCGTAACGCAAACGTAACGTAAACTGAATGCGGTTCAACCGTAAGCCACCCGTATGTTGGTACGCAATGCACTTTACGTTTTGCAGTTTGTTTTACAGGAATTGCAGTCAACGAAAACAGGTCTTTTGCTCGCTAGGCGCTGCTCTTAGTTTTCGTTTCGCTACATTTAAACACAGAACATGATATGGACTGTTTCCGTTAGAAGGAACATCTGTTTCTCCAGATTTAAATAACATTCGTATTGTTAGATTTTAAATGTCTCTCGAGTTAATTTTTTATTCACATGCACTATTACACTAAAGTAAAAAGTAAAAATCTAAGGCTAAGATATAATTAAAATAAAAATAACCCCTAAGCCTTAATCAATATAAAGAAAAATCTAAATACGTATTTCGAGAACTAAGTTCTCATCATAAGTAGACAAAAGCAATGGAAAACACCCAGATTACACAACTTGTGATCCAAGCCAGTGGTCCAGGTAGAATCCAAATTGCCGAACAGGTACATACCAATTTATACTAAAACGGAGCAATAAGCCGTGTCTAAGGAACCAATAAGCATGAAGCTTGAGTCAACTTACAAAACTAATTACCTAAGAAAGCAAACAATTTACTGTTAGGAATGGGACCCATGTCAGAATTAATCAGGCGGTGTTTATTTTTAAATATGTTCATATTTTCATACGCGTCTAATTGTCTAATATTATTCACTGATTTTAGTAATTTTAAATTATCCGAGTTGATGTTGTGATTATTATGAAAAATGTGTTCCGAGACACTCGATTTTTGAGGATTACCGTATTTAACGTAGTTTAAATGCTCTTTAAATCTAGTTGTTACTTGTCTTTTAGTTTGCCCAATGTACACTTTATCGCAATCGTTACATGATATTTGGTTTTTATTTTAATTATTACACTAAAGATTCTTAATTTGACTATAGTCTGTATACATTTGAAAAAAATATTTCCATACTAAATCTTAACATTGATATAAATATAAAAAATTGTGTTTAAAATGAATCCATTAAGTCATAATAATTATTTGTATAACAAGGTAATAATCACACTCAGAAAGATAAATTTTTAGAAATAAATTAGAACTTTAGATAAGATTTATTATTCTTTTGACAGTTGTCACCTGGATATCACTAATATCAAATTATAATGTTCTTTTTCAGTTACCATGAATATAGCTTTATATGTCTTTCCTAGGGATGAAAAATATCACTTCCTTCTCTCAATTGCGTAAAGAAAATTATGCTTTCTGACTGAGCCGTTAAATAGTTATTTAACTATCAAGTATTTAATGAGAGCGATTAATAGTCAAGATATTTAATTGGGCTTCCAAAATTAAAAAAACGCGAACTGGTGGTAGATAGTTAAACTAAATAAAAGGTACATATTTCGTTGTAAGGGTTTGATGGTAAACGTCTAATATAATGTATTTGTTATTGATTTTCTAAATTAATAGCAATAATTATCCTTTTTAAGTATTTCCAAAGTAAGTATTACAGTTATTTTGTAAATAACATATAAAAATAAAGAGTAAGTATGTTATATTTATAAATTAGTGGGTTAGATAAAATTTTCGCAAAAAAATTTTTTTTTTTAAGTTTGCTGTTTCTACTGCTGCTATTCTGCTGCCAATAAAAAACTATCCATCCGATTTCATTTATATTCTAAAAAAAAGGTGAAAAAACAGTTTTCGTGAAGAACAAATTAGATGACCGTATGCCGTGTGACAAATTAAAAGTATGAAAAAGAGCACTGAAAATTTCGGGGAAAATTAGTTTCAACAAATAAAATCATACACTAAACTACTAGAAACACAATTATACCAATTAATACCCACAATAATATTAAAATTAAATAAGAATAGCATATTAAAATACAAGTTACAGAGAGCAACCAGCGTGGCTTGTGTCCGAATTTCGAATTCATGCTAGAATTTCCTTCTGTAAGGGGTGTGTCATACTATTTTCTCCGTTTTAGCTTTCCTTTGCATAATTTATTTATAGAAATAGTTAAGTTGGTGACAGTGATTTGCAATTGATTTTGTCCGTTGCCTAGATATTTTCTGTATTTAATGCAATTATACCAATCTATGATAACATTAGCTGTATTCCATTTGCCACTTGGTTCACTTAAATCAATTCAGATAAATTACACAACATGACTAAACAAACTGAACCAAGCAAACTGAGGCACTTTTGGGTTGAATTACTTCAAAGCAAATTAGAATAAATAATTCTACAACTTGAAATAAAGTCAGCGAAGTATTCTAGCGAAATAAATAAATAATCTGGCTCAGTAAATATAAGTTAGATCTGATCCAGATGGCAAATGGAATAACGCCTATAATGTCACCAAAATCATTTAAGAATTAAGTTTATTCTAGCATCAATATAAGTGCCAAAATATGTTATTCTAATGTCGAAACAGAGAAAATATATAAAGCTACAAACTAATATAACCTAATTACACAGACTACTTAAATAAATTAAATAAATAAATATATCATCACGCCTTTTCCCCATTACTGGATGTGGCACTCTGCCGAAGCAGATCTCGGTAAGTGATATATTTATGCGCGTGAAGTGCGGTTACCAGCAGTCAAATCACGGCCCCCAAAGATGTTAGTGGTAGAGGAGCCAAAGGGATAATTTTAAATTGCTGAAAATGTTTTGTCGGCTGTGAGGATCGAACCAGGGTTCTTTGGATCCACAGACCGATTTGATATCACTGAGCCATTACCCCGTAGTTATTTATATTTATTTAAAATAAAAAATACTGCAATTACAACTTACATCCGCCATAAGAGACCAAAAAGAAATAAATCTAACATGTATCTTTCATGCATGGGGATCAGCGCCGTCTCTTGATAATTTGGAAGCCTAATAGCCGATATTCTTTATCAAAAATCTGAAACGAAACTAGAGTTTCCAGTGTCGTTTTGTAGCCTCTTTAAGGTGGTACTATCATAAAAGCATTTATTCCTGATTTAAATGAAATATAAGTATGCTATTTTTCATGTGTTTCTACACTACGCTTTAAGTTTACCGTTGTTACACTGTGTGATGTAAAGTTAAATTCGATCAAAAATGCATTGGCGTTATAGGAACTGTACCTCGTGAGGCAGCTTACTGCGTAATAAATTCATATATTGTAGTTATTTTTTACAAAAACTAACACATAGTACATCATGTAAAGATAAAGGTATGAGAATTAAAAAATTCATGCCTTACCGCATTAGTTGCAAAGACATTGGCGATGAAAGTTGGATATTCTATGATAAACAATGAAACTGTCAGAAATGCTTGGCAACGTTGCACGGGTAGACAGAGATGGTCGCACGAATGACAAAGCAAGAACTATGAATGTTATTATTTCGATCAGTAAAATATATAAATTTTAATACAAAAAAAAATATTACAGCATTTTATATTTATTTATTTATTCTTACAGTTGATAATAATTGCTTTCTTGCATTTTTCTCATTTTTCAAAAAAAAATATTACAGCATTTTATATTTATTTATTTATTCTTACAGTTGATAATAATTGCTTTGGTGCATTTTTCTCATTTTTCTTATGAACTGTCAACAGGATGTTTCGATACTACAGTCACGTTTCATACCGACTGGTAATATCATGCTGCTTGTGGTTCTCGCCTTGTTGTCATAGCTTCTGCTGTGTAAAATCTTACACTGCTATTGGTTGGCATGAAACATTCACTTCCAAAATTTTTGTTATGTTACTGAATATTATAAACTAGTTAAATAGTTTTATTTAATATATTAATGGTCGGTTTCGTCAACAAAAATTAAATTTTAAACATGGTTTAAATCAATAAAAGCAAATCGAATGTATGACAGCAATGTTAATTATTCAATTTGACATGTAATTTTGATTTGCTTTTATTTATTTAATCAACGTTTAAAATTTAACTTTTGTTGATGATACCGGCCATCAATGTTATAGTTAATTATACGATATTTGCAGCGAAATGTTAATTCTGTTAATAAACTATACCATACAAAAATGTAATAATTATTTTTATAAACTTTTTAGGTTACCTATACTTTTGTTTGAGACTGTCATGATAGAACCATCTTAAAATCGTATGAATGCGTCAAGAAACTTGTAGAAACTTTGTTATTTCTGGTATCAATTTTACAAAGTTTAAAGTAAGTACATTTTAGTTATTCTCGTATTTTATTATCTGCACTATTTTATCGATATGATAGTAAAAAAAATATACAAAAAACATTTAACAGCTTTAACAAGTTCAATAACTATGAAAGTAGCACGTATCATGTACATCTATTTCTCTCTCCAAGCAATAAATTGAAATGATAGCACCATGATCATTTCCGAGATCAAAACGACCACGAAAATCAATAAAAATAAAATACAGCAAAATTCATATTAAATTCTACGTCATAAAACATAGGAATGTGACGTAATAAACTGTGACCTAGCCAATCATTTGCCATTTATGCCTCAAGCTGCAGAAGCTGTAAAAAGTTTTAAAAAGCTCGTTAGTGTCAAGTGAAGAGTAAATTGCGGCTGATAAATCTTTAAGGGTGTATGGCACATTCAACTAATTTTCATTTAAAGGAAATCGTTTACTTTTATTTCTTTCAGACGTCAAATAGATTTATTAGAAAACTCTCGCAAAGTAGGTACTTGATTATCTATTGTTGGTACAGAATTTTATTATTAAAGTTGTTATTTATTAAGTTTCTAGTTACTCGATTTATTAGAAAATTTACTCTTTTTTAAAGTAATTCCGCTTATAGATAGGGAGCTAGGGTGCAAAATGATGTCTCATTTATTCCAGTGACAGAAATTGATTTTTTAATAGATTATGTCATGATAAACATGAAAAAAGAAAATTAGATTTGAGAACGAGTGAAAACTATAGATGGTGCCGATGAGAATGCGTCGATTTTAAGGGTAGTTGTTGATCCCTACACCAGTCCACTTTCAGAGCTTCTGTCACCAATGAGCAACCAGCAATAATTTCTATCAATAATTTTCTTGTCATGTATTCGTCGTGAACAGGTAGTAATATGTCACACGACACCATATAAATTGCTTACTTTGACCGGTTTTGTCGCGCATGCGTCACCGGCCAGAACTTCTGTCATCATTTTTATTACTTAATTATACCAAAGTCTATAATTTAAACTGAAAATTAGCATATAAAAAAAATATGTCAACAACCACCCTTAAAATCGGCGCATTCACATCGGCGCCATCTATAGTTTCCACCCGTTCCCAAATCTAATTTTCTTTTTTTCATGTTTATCATGATATAATCTATTAAAAAATCCATTTCTGTCACTGGAAAAAATGATACATCATTGTGCACCCTAGCTCTCTAACTATTAAGAACGGTTGAACAGAAGCAAGCTATGATGGAAATGGAAGAATAATAAAAATAATAGAGCTCGACAAACCAAAGTAGAACTGTGGCTAAAATGCGCTTTAACTCCACTCATTCAGGTATATAATGAATGGCATGGCTCTGCTTTGGCGCGAAAGTGAAATATACAGTCTCAGTGAAAACACTTGGCCGCCGCATCATGTGTACGATATGCGCATTTATGCAAATTTGTTAATTATATATTTATTCATTATTCATCCGTCATAAATATTATTCTTTTAATATGCTATTTTTATAAATGAAAAGAATAACATACCGTCTTATTATTTCATAAATTCAAATAAACCGCCATTTTTGTAAAAACAATCTTTGACACTGAATGTACCGACGATAGTATCGACCTCCAAAGACACTCCTCCCAGGGTTTTACTTTAGTTTGTCGATCTGTATGAAAGCTTTAATTTAATACTACGAGTATAGTGGACGCAAAGATATAAGGAATCGAGTTGACTTCTTAATAGGTGGGTTTTACCGGCCTCAGCGGGAAGTCTGGCTACAGTTAACAAAGGGGTGCATTAAGTAGATTTGTCACAAAGTTAATAAAATTCTATTTCATGCTCATATTATTGTTATTCTATTTTTATCCATGTTATTATATTATTATTGAACACTGTAACATGACTTTTGACTATATTTTAAACTAAAAATGTAAATAAATACATAAATAAATAATAAAACTTCTTTATTATGTTAACAGAAATAAAATAATTATTATAATACGGCTCTGTTTCTTTTCACATTTCTACAAGTTTAATCCTGGGATAAGCCTATACTAATTACATGCTGTGAGGGACGTCTAAAAGTCATTTTCTTATATCTTTGCGTCTAGTATACACTACTTGTAGTAATTTTAACATGGAAATATAAAATATAGTCGAACCTCTTGTAACTCGAACCTTCACAATTCGAAACTCCAATTTCCGTAACTTTTAAAATCTCCGTAATTCAAAGCAAATATCAGGTCCCACTAAAGGCCATTTGACACGACGCATTATTTTGTACAGAATTATGTGTTAAATTTTATTCATAAAATGATACAGTTGTCTGAACATTTTTCTATAGTACTGTATGCCACTACTTCATAATTTTGTATATAATTCTCTATAAGCGCTTGCGCACAAACTGTATCACAACCAGTGGTGTGAAATTATTCGAGGTTAGAGAAATTGAAAGAAATTAATTTAAAATTATTGTTGTTGTTGCCTATAATACAAGTAGTATCAAATAGACAATAAAAGAAGAAAATATGGTGTAGGAATTGGTTAAAAAGGCGAGAGGAGATCAAAGGAATCTTGCATTTATTGAATAACGAATTGAGAATTGATTTTGTTTTCAACGCATTGAATTTAATTTTGATGTTGTTGATAGTTGTATCGGGTCTTTTTCTTTTATTATGGCTAAAAAAATTCTAATGCCCGTCACCTTGCATATTTTTATATTCTAATGATTTAACTAAATATAAACATGGATATTTCTGGTATTTTTCAATTAAAATCTTCACATCATCACGAGACCAGGACATTTTGTAATTTAAAATTCACAAAAGAAGAAACAAAACAAGTGAAACCAGATGTAAATACAGAATCAAAAGCATTGATATAAAACTATGTAGGTTATAATTAAACATCAAATAGTAAACGAAATCGGAATAATTCACTGCGCATCTCCACTGCGCAATTTCTGTACAAAATTTTGCTACAATATAGAACAAGTTCTATATAATTTTGTACATTTTTTTGAACATTTTTCTGAACGTTATTTTACTGTATGCAGCGGTACATTTTTTTGTTCATAATTCTGAAACAGAAAAATGTACATAATTTTGTACAAAATAATGCATCGTGTCAAACGGCCTTAACACAGTACACTCCAGAAGCCGAATTTTCACGGTCAAAATGAACTCTTTCGGCACAATATTTGCACGTTATCTTTATGTAAGGTCGTCAAGATTCTTCGAGTTTTGTTTCACCACAATCTGTAGTCTAGGAAGTTTTTTGAGAATTCCCGAAGAGATCTACCTTCGTACTGATTTGTTTTGTTAGTACAGAACAGAGTATATGTTCCCTGGTATTGAGTGTACAGTATTGGTAAAAGTCACCGTTACATTTTAGATTGACTTAGAAGTATGTATTCTTTTTACGCCATAAAACATGTGTTTTTCTTTAAATCGAAATATACTGGTAAGAAAAAAAAACGAAACACTTGAAATTAGTAACATTTTCAATTTTTCAAACCGTCGCACAGTGGTCCAGAATCCCGAAAAGCTGGCCATAATATGAAGGTATTATGCGATTTATGTGAAATTGCATATATCGATTATTTTGAGCATGCTGATTTAGAATTTGACTTTAAAATTTTAAAGAAACAAAATGGCGGACCAAATATGGCGGTAATTTTTTTTATGTTTAAAAAAAATTAAAGCGGTACATCCGTGTTTTTGAGCATGCTGATTTAGAATACGACTTTAAAATTTAAAAAGCAAAATGGCAGAAAAAATGTCTTGTCTGGAAATTTCTATACTTTTATGACCAACAGCTTCTGGAATGCACAAAATAAATTTAATTATATATGACATGGATTGATTCATATGCCTGATAATCCGATTTTAATTCTAAATTGAGGTAAATTTTAGTATTTATAATAATATTAACCTCAAAAGTTCTTAATTTTATTTATCGACTAAATCTGCCAGTTTTGATTATTAATATAAAAAGCTGCACTACAAACGAAATAGCACCTAGTAGCAGCTAATTTTTTGCTGTTTATTTTTACAATAATATAAGAAATAAGGTGACGTTAAGCTTTCGACAGAACACGGCGGTAAAAATAACTTTTTCCTTGTTTAAAATAATATTTGTTTTTATTTTTATGTTAATTTTCATTATCAAAGATTGTTAATTATTATACTAACAAATTAGGTAAACAATTTTTATTATACAGCCTCTAATTCTATTTACGTGCAGGAGATGAGTCCATTTCACAGATCGAAATTCCGTTGATTACACGCCTAATTATTCGCAAATACAAAAGACGTACAAATCCGGCTATTGTGCTCGCCAGATTTGCACCGCTCGAGCGTCACCTTTGAAATGTTCTCTATGCTTATGTTTAAGATATAAATGGTAACTGCCTAAAGAATTTGACAGAGCTAATACCAATCTATCGAATTAGTAACGTCAAAATCCGTAGATAGTAATTTGTTTTTATTACTTTTGGCCAGCTTTTCGGGATTCTGGACCACTGTGCGTCGTAACTTATCGAATTTTTAGCTAATTTAGACGTATTTTCGAAGGCGAAAAAGTTTAAAGTGTCTATTTTAATTAAGGGGATACATGCGATCTTAGGATTAACCCCTTAGATGAAACACATATTTTTAGTAGAGAACAAGTCTATATTTGACGATCTGTACTGTGCTAGAAAAATTTGCGAACTCGATTCACCATCAGGCAAAAAAACTGTATTCAATTTCCTACAAAGAACGCAGAGAACAAAGTTCCTACGATGAGTTGGCACAGAGTTATTCGCGTTTGAAGTTGAATGTGCATTTAGGAGTTTTTGGTCTAAAAATATGTTATTTGTTTGGGAAGGGGGTTGAAGGGTGCAAAAGGGGATATGAGCCAAAAATGGTATGTTAGGATCAGAGCTTGGCAGTAGCTAGCTACTTTTGTAGCTTAGCTACTAGCTTAGCTACATTTATCTTAGCTGTAGCTGTAGCTTAGCTAACTGTGGAAAAATATAGCTGGAGCTTGTAGCTAGCTACTTTTTTTTTCTATTAGCTTAAAAATAACAACTGAAGCTACTTTTAAAGCTACTTTTTGTATCTTCAAGCTACTTTTTGTAGCTTCAAGCTACTTTTTAAGCAGAAGGTCAACAAAGTACGCATGCGTACAAGCTAAACCCACTCAAAATAATTATTTGTTGCCGGTTCTAACTGGCTCTAATACGCAAAAATACACAGTAGGTGCCAGATGGTATTTGCTATTTTTAATATTTATGTACGTAATAGTAAATTAACAGTCATTATAACAAAAGACTGATCATATGACAATGGCAAATTTAATTGTTTCACAATAATTTAAAAAAGTAGCTTTAAAATTTAACAGCTACTTTAACGAAAGCTTTTAGCTGTAGCTTAGCTATATTTTACAAAATATAGCTTATAGCTGTAGCTTAGCTACTTTTTTAAAGAATAGCTATAGCTGTAGCTTAGCTACTTTTTTTAAGTAGCTTGCCCAGCTCTGGTTAGGATGAGAATGAACCAGATGAGTGGATGTTCTATGAATGATTCTAGGGTACGTGCTACTCCATTTGATGGGATATAGCGTCAATTCTGGCAAGAAGAATTCAATACCGTTGACTGCATCTTCATGATGATTGGATGGACTGATTGATGGTTTGTTGTGTATAAATGATTACGAGTATGATGAATAAATGAGCTTATATGCAGAGAACTATGAATGTGATTGACGCAAAGATGATGAGTGTGTTTGACGAAGACTGATTATTATTATTCTGTGAATGTTTGTAGGGTACGTGCTACCCCATTTACTAGGATATAGCGTGATATGTATGTATATGTATGTATGTATGAATTGCAGTTATACATAAAAGCTACGTTAGAATACAAATCGAATAATGACATATGTTTATCTTTCTCTTTCAGTAGCAAAGCAATACATTATTGTACTTCTGTTCCAATAAATCCTTAAAAGGCTTTAATCCTACAGTCTCCCGGAAATAAAAATCCAGTCCACTGTGAAAACCGGAACCCGGAGTGGAGTGTAGAAGTGACGAGTGGACGCATTTGTTACGTTAGTGCTCCAATTAAACTGCAACTAAATTCAATTCCGGCGTAGCTTCACTCGTCTATTTGCCATTTAACTCGAAATGTCTGTTCAACAGTGGCACCAACTGAGTGGCTTTACTCGTTCGTTCACAATGTCCGGTTGTGTGTAGGTATGCGAGTGTGCGTAGAACAGTGACTCTCAACATGATGGAGAATATCACGCCAAGTTGTAAATTGCCAATGTTTTAATTAGTATGGAGGTTAACATTGCCTTTAAGTATCTAGGCAACAGGATTCATTAATCAAAATTGAAAATATGTAGTAATATTCTGTTGACGTGAAATTATGCTATTACTAAATCTAAATTTCACAAAATAGACATATGAGAATGAAATTAATTCCAAGGTTTTGACTGAATTCAGACATTGAACGCCAACTCATCAAATTTATTATTATGTACATATCATATTTATTTAAAAAAAAAACACGTTATTTTATTTATAAATAAAATAAATAAATAAATATATCATCACGCCTTCTACCCATTACTGGGTGTGGCACTCTGCTAAAGCAGATCTCGGTAAGTGATATATTTTGCGCGTGAAGTGCGGTTACCAGTCGTCAAATCACGGCCCCCAAACATGTTAGTGGTGGAGGAGCCACAGGGATAGCTTTTTCAAATTATGTAATATTAATTAAATATTATACATCAAAACACTAGAGATATTAAACCAACGAACAATGTTATACTAGACAAATTATAGAATTTTTTTATCACATTGTTATTGGCTTCTACTCTATATAGCATTATTTAGTCAGCCTTTGTAGATATCTTTAGAAATACAAATAGAATACAAACAGAACACAAATATCCATACCCTAGACGGGATTCAAACCCGCGACCTACGGCGTGCAATGCCAAGCGACTATTTAATAGTCGCTCGACTACCGTGGCCGGCAATTATCGAAATAAACGTACGAAAAAAAAAGTTGATTCATTACAAGCAGTGACGCGGTAAATACATCAAGAATTCAATGTTCAGATATTGTTGACCTCAAGGTATATAAAAGTACATTACATAATATAACCTTATTTTAAACTTTCTTAAAATCTTAACTTTGATTCTACATATCACAGAAACTATAAGAGATATTAAAATGTTTTAACCAGTGTATTGACGTGCTCCTATTAACTTATACCTGAATTTTGGAACTCTTCCTAGTTTTCTTAAAATATTCTCAGTAATAATATAACAAGGGAGTGAGAATAAATTGAAAATAATTTGACAGATCTTTCGAAAACTTGTTGCCGGGCAATAGTCATGAGAGCTTGAGTGGCTATTGCCAAATGGCAATAAGTTTGAGAAAGATACTGGAGAATTATTTTCTAATTTATCCAACTCTCGACTGATATTTAATAACGTTATTTATTGACTTAGCTGTTCGATTCATCCAACTTAAATGATTTTGAACTGGGTCCATATCGATTGATTACTTATTAATGTATTCTTGGAAGTTGCTTCCAAAATTTGTTGGTATATTTCTGTATCTAAAATGGAACCAAATCGATTTTTTCACACATTTTACTTGACGCGTTGACAGTTTTAAATAATTATTTGACAACTGTCTATCATTTGTCACAAACAAAAGCACCTACAGAGATTATTCCCGGGAATAATCACAAGAGCTTTATTCTCAGTATAATAATGACAGGATTGGTTAAAACGCAGACAAGTGATATACAATGAAGCATTTCTGGAGAAACGTCAACAAATAATCTTACCAATATAAGATGGGATACAGAAAATCGGTAAACACCAAGGAATTATTCGTGCGAAAATAGGTATGCAAATTCGCACGAGAAAAAAATTGCACGGATTATTTTTTTATTATAAAAAAATCAAAGTACTATTTTTTTGATGATTTTTCACGAATTTAAACCATAATCATATTTTTTGTCTAAAAATTCTGAAAAATTACAAATAAATAAATATATTATCACGCCTACTACACATTATTGGATATGGCACTCTGCCATAGAAAATCTTGGTAAGAGATATATTTTGCATGTGAAGTGCTGTTACAAGTCGTCAAATCACGGCCCCCAAATATGTTATTGGAAGAGAAACCGCAGAGAGGTAGTTTTAATGTGGTGAAATTTGTTTGTCTGCTGTGGGAATCGAACCTAGTTTCCCAAATTAACAGGCCGGCTCGATACCACTGAGCCTATTTATTTACCCTCGACGAATTCACCAGTGTTTCTTTATGTCGCTAACTTTGTTTACATATAGATAGAGAAACATTTTGGAAAGAATTGTACAATTTTCAAAAAGTTAGGTATAAATTAATGGCGAGTTATACAATTGCCGTCACGTTATAGAGAAATGGAAGGAAACCAAAAGAAATAGACATCTCGCACTAATGTGAGAGTTAGTTGACAGACCACGACTGACCAGAGCATACTTTTAACATACGATGCAGATTAAATGGCATGTTCAAAATATGCTCTAGTTGATCTTGGTCTGTCAACTAGCTCTCTCACTAATGCGTCATATATTTCTGTTTTGTTCCCTTTCATCTCTGCCTGGCGCGACATAAATAAAATAAATAAATATATCATCACGCCTTTTACCCATTACTGGGTGTGACACTATGCCGAAGCAGATCTCGGTAAGTGATATATTTTTGGGCGTGAAGGGCGGTTACAAACCGTAAAATCACGGCCCTGAAAGATGTTAGTGGTGGGGGAGCCATAGAGGTAATTTTAAATTGGTGAAAATGTTTTGTCGGCTGTGGGGATCGAACCAGGGTTCTTAGAATCCACATGCCGACATAATACCACTGAGCCATTACCCTATAAGCGTGACAAGAATTTTAAATGTATAACTGGCCATTGAAGCTCGGGATAGGATAATTGAAAAAATATAGTATCACAAAATAGCATTCGATATAATTATTATCATTTGTAAACCCCATTCCCTGTATGAAAACGATTACGTTATATGTGGACGAGGTTATCATAGATACGAGTAGGATATATATTATCTTTGGATACGATGAAATATAGCTACATTTTTTTAATAATATTCGTATCTATGCGAATGGCAGTAACGTATGTCTTAATAAGTAAAGACACACGTTTCATATATTTTCACGTTCTATCACATTTATTATTTTAATTAAAACGTATGACAGTTCTTACTAATACGAACATTTATATTTACTTTGTTTACATTTGTTTATAAAATAAAAATAGAGATCTATGGTCATGATTTTGTTATTTTCCCGCCTGTCATTTCTAAGTTTGTGACATTTTTGATACATAAATTCTGACTGTAAAATAAGAATGGTTAGAAAATTTTTAGGTAATCGAATGCAGAAATGCGTATATCATCTTCATTATTATTTTGTGCTGGAGTTAGAAAATCGAGGATCTTTAATTAATTCAACTTAGTACAAAAGGAAATGTACTTTTTATTTTGTATTTTCATATATTATGTGTTTATATATAATAATAATACAAATAAAAATGTATATTCCTTTGAGTTTTATATTACAAAATTACATATTTCAATCAGGTAGGTAATATATTTCATGAGTTAAGATAAATTTATATTTGGTTTTTATTTAAAAAAATACAGAATTTGGTTTCATTTATAAACTAATTAAATTTAATAAAGTAATAAATATTTTAATCTGACATTTAAATTTTAGGTTATGTTTTAAAAATGTCAATTCAATACCAATGTAAACGTTTTAAGTACACAAGAATCACATGGATACCGAATGTGACGTAATAGTTTTCATACAGGGAATGAAGTATACTATGATTTCAATGCGATATTTTTCTTGCTGGAAGTTATTGGAAACTTTATCCGAAGATGAAAAAACGGGCTCTAGTGTAATTAGGGAAGCAGGATATTTCGAAAGTATGATTTTATATAATAAAGTTCTATAACCAAGAATCGAAGTCATAATCTCTTGTACTCGTATATTTCGGAACAGCAATTCAAGTTGTTCACTAAATGTTGTATAAAGGTTGAAGACCACTGGCGAGTCGAGTCGATAGTTCGCGGAAATGGTCAAGGAAATGTCCCACTTAGTGACTTGGCCGGCAAACGTACACACTACACACAGACAGTTTAAAATGACTCGCAGAGTTTCTTCGCGTCGCGGTTAAATGCTTCAATAATACCCGGAATGTAGTTTTAAATTGTTCAAGTATCGCGGATTATTCAAGATGGAAATTGATGGGTTTTGTTGTAATCGAGTTTAGTTCGGTCTTCGATCCCAGTTCCGTTGAGAACGAAGAGCTTCTATTAGTGTTTTAACTATTCACGAACTTTGATAGGGTAATAAACTTGACGGAGATGCGATACTTGGAAAACTATGTGATTTATTTTAAGTTCCTGTCAATATGTATACCTTACACTGAAAATAAATAACATTTTCGCTGTAGATACATTAAAAATTTAAGAAAACATGGATGTCGGAAGTAAAATGTTTTGTATCTTGGAATATTTACTTTTTTTATTTAGTAAAATAGCCGGCGATACGGCAATGTGGGAAGCGTGACTTGCGTTGTGATTAACAGAGTTAAACACGCTTCACTACTGTTACAACTTGGATGGGTGAGCGACCAAAGACATGGACAAAAAAGTAAAAATTACATTTCGGATCGGTGAGCCCGACCATCTCAACACTCGAAAGGGTAGAGGGATGTAAAATAAACCATTGGTGGATTTTACCAAATGCAGAAGAGGAAAATACAGATTTGTATAAGATACTACAGAGTGATCAAAAGGAATTGTTACAGTTGGCAATAAAAAAAACTACTTGAAATTGGTAAGCCTGATACATAAATTCATTTCCTGTTGTTAACAGTTTCATTTAAAATTTAAATTTGAGTACGTTTATTATTATATTTATTTCTAAAGTATTTCTATTACTTAAAAAGTCAAAATTCTATTAGCTGTCAGACTCCTGACATAACCTATTTGTATTTATTAGAAATGTCAAATAGTATTTCCACCTTTACCTGGCGTTGTGCCAACTGTGGAATAAAACGATCTCTGGAATTGTATTGCCAACTATAACAATTCCTTTTGATCACCCTGTATCTTCCTTCATATTTTGCGTTCACAATTGGTTCATTATTATACTGAAAACATTGTAATAATAACACAGGCTATTGTTAAACTATTTTTAGTAACTTTTTATTTTGTAAGACTGGCACTAGTACAGACCCACATTTTAATAGTATATTACAGAGGTCGCCAACTTAATTTGGTATGCGATCGACTTTTGTTCTTGAAAATATAAAACGATCTACCATTTCCTAAATTAATTGCATATGGTTAAAAAAGTGAAGAAATGTATAATTAAAAATATTGTTTATTAATTTTGAAATTAAATACTACCAAATGTATTTTTTTTTGGCATTTATATGAAATGCAAATTTGAAACAAGTGAAGTTTGTGCCTTCATGTCATCTACCAAACTTTCAAAATCAGGGACGTACTGTGATAAAGCCAAGCGTATAGAATCTTCTGTATGCAAACCAGTAAGAGTAAACGATGTTTTGTTTTTGTTTGTTTTAATACGAAAAGGCCGATTCAAAGAGAGATGTGGAGCTGAATCGAGAATTTAAAAGTTCGTGTTTTTTTTTTGGAATTTGTATAGGTACTTTTCTGGGCAAACATATTTCTAAAAATCTGTTTCTGATAATCTGGCATTTAGAAAGATATTATTTTGCAATGTAATTATTTTATTGTCAAGTAATATATTTTCCATGTGAAAAATTTCAGCGATTTTACTTGCGATTTGCTTCGAATCTAAGTTGACATAAAATGGATAAGAAATGTATTGAAAAATATCATCAATTTTTTTTAAAACACTTTATCTATAGTTTCGGAACCATCCACAACATTCTTAATTTCAAAAATAGTTTTCACGCTATCAAATACAAAAACGGAATATTTTTGTAAATGATCTTGCAAATATACAAGATCTAATTTTTTTTTCTTTCAGATCCTTAACCATTGCCAAAACTTGATATTTTTATAGGTAAATACTACTAATCATGTCACCCACCATTTTTATTTTTTCCTTATAATTCCAATTCAAGAAATAATAATCAGTTTTTGCGGTAATAATAAAAAAATATATATTTTGATTAATTTGTTTTTATATTTAAATGTCGTTACGATCGACTGAAATCAAAGCCGCGAACGACTTGTTGGCCATCCCTGGTATATTACATAACAAGCATCGAAAGTGTAAGATAAAGTGCGAGTGTACAAACTGAAAAAAATTTTCAGATGACCACAAAATATTTCTAAAAAAAGTTTACAAAAGCAATATTATTAAACTTCGACAGCTGATGTGTTTTTGAAAGTTAGCGTTGACGTTTGATATTTGGGGTTAGATATGATGATACCTACTGTAATAACCGTAGTGTCAAAATACTAAATAATGCTAAAATATTAGTAAATAAGTGATTATTAATTTTAAAAAATAAGATTTATCTTTGCAAATCTGTTGAAAAATATGCCAAAACTCAATTTAAATAATAATACAAATTCTTTTCCTTTATTTTATTATTTTCTTTCATCGTAATGCCATCTGTTGTCAATCAGTAGAACTTCACCTGATATATAGACCACAGGCGTGTGACGTCACGATTTTAGATGTGCTCCGTAACTGTCAAACGAGTGACTCACATCAGTATTAAATGTACGATTTAGGGCCGGTTTTTCCATCTCCGGATAAAGTTCCCGGTAACTATCGGCAGAATAATTGGAAAAATATCGCATCAAAAAATGGCATTCAGTATAATTATTATCATTTGTGCTATGATTTCGATGCGATATTTTTTATTTATCCTGCAGATAGTTATTGGGAACTTTATCCGGAGATGGAAAAACCGACCCTTAGACTGTATAGATAGAATATATTTTTAACAAGTATCTGTGCATATAATTCCAAAAGTGACGAGTTTCTATTATGTGCATCATTTTGTGCGTGACAAATTGTGTGATTTATTTTATCAAGTGAAACATAATTTGAAGATTGTGTCGCGAGTGCATACTTTTACAATTTGATAGTGTTTATATATTTAATACATAGAAAATAAATGTTTAAAAACAATTTTATATGCTTACTTCATAGTGTAAAGTCAAGTAATTACTATAATATACAATAGTGTTACTTTTATTGAAGTTTGAACAGTTCATTTTAGGTTATCATTTTCCAAATCAACTAATTTCGTTAAAATGAAAAAAAATTAATACTATAGTAAAATATTAAAAAATTTAAATAATAAATTAATTATCAACGTTCTTTTACGAGGCGTATATACCTGTGAAATTTTAGGTTGTGTCCATATAAGTAATATTATCATAAATATATTATATCTTTTATGAATTGTATAACATATATAGTAATAAAGATATGGTAGGTATTATGAAACATTTATATATGTATATATACATTCGTTCTATCGAGCACTCTATATTCTACGTTAATTATTGTATATTGTATTTGTACTCGTGTTGTACAATATTGATTCACTTTCAATAAAAAATAAATAAGTTGACATATAACGATACATTATTTAAAATTACACAATAAATATTATTAAATCTCCTACAGCATTCGTATTATCGATATACAACAATAAAATATTCATATATAATTGCACGAAATATAATTTTATTTATTATAGTAAGCTACTCGATTGTACCATTATCATTTCAACTCTTTGGTCAGATCGTTAAAAATTAATAATACAATACTATCTTTATATTAAAATATTATTAAAGAAAACTAAACTAGCGTATTTTGTTTGTTTCATTTATAATTTTAAATGTGGCCTCATTTCTACATACAGAAAGGTGTAAAAAGATGAAATTACTCTCCACATTCTATCAAAGTAACGCAAGCTGTTTCTGAGATAGTTCTGTGTTATTCTGTTTCAATGAGGCGAGAACGTTACATCAAAGATAACCTCATTTAAATCTATTATGTGGTTAGAGTATATTATACCTACTTCATGGTAATTAGTTATTTATAAGCGAATATAGATAGATACAGAAATTGTATAAGCAGTGGCATCACCAAAATTTTCACATAAAACAGTTTTTGAACAATATCTCAAACACTAAAAGACATACGATACGTACTTGAGGACTTTACGATTGGATTTAATGGATCTAAATACATATGTAGGTAAATTTTCGTTACAAGATAAATACGAGAAAGAATTTTTAGACTCAACTTAACTGAAATTGGCCTCGTATCGATAAACCCCAAGGGTACCTCAGAAGAAATTTTCAAAAATTAAATCTAAAAAAAATTGCTATAAATTAATCCTGAATTTAATTGACCGCATCTTCATATATTGTTTGGTTTTGAATATATAATCTCTGGAAAAGTTAAATTTTTCCCAAATTTTACCTCATCAGATTTTCTACTTTTCCAAGTAATAAAGCCCAACTAACGAATCATTTGTTACAATTCATTCAACATGCAAAATTATAACAATATTTGTATTTATAACAATTTTAAGAACATTTCTTTAGTATTTGTTTAAAAAGATGCAACAGATTTTCAAAACTAACATTAAAAAAAATACTATTTTGAGCCTTATATCCTGTATAAGCAGAAATTAGAGCCCATTTAAATTATTTATTTTTTAAAAAAATAAAAAAATAAATAAAAAATAAATATATCACGCCTTCTACCCATTACTGGGTGTGGCACTCTGCTGAAACAGATATCGGTAAGTGATATATTTTGCGCGTGAAGTGCGGTTACCAGTCGTCAAATCACGGCCCCCAAACATGTTAGTAGTGGAGGAGCCACAGGGGTAGCTTTTTCAAATTATGAAAATTTGTCGCCTGAGGGAATCGAACCAGGGACCTCAGGATCTACAGGCCGACTTCATACCACTGAGCTAGCCATCCCATATTAAAAATAAAATAAATATTTATCAATATTCAAGTATTTTTATCAATATAAGCAGGACATATGAAGTCTTCTATGTCTTCAGACGTGAATCCTACGCATTCCTCATGTATTCATGACTAGCAGACTCGACAGGATCCCATGTCAGTGACATAATTTTTATTGTCAATTCTCTTCTCTTTGCATAATTTTATTTTTTTATCTGAGATAGACTAGAAGTATAAAATATATATATATATATATATATATATATATATATATATATATATATATATATATATATATATATATATATATATATCATCTCGCCTTCTACCCATTACTGGGTGTGGCACTCTGCCGGAGCAGATCTCGGTAAGTGATATATTTTGCGCGTGAAGTGCGGTTACCAGTCGTCAAATCACGACCTCCAAAGATATTAGTGATGTTTGTCGCCTGTGAGAATCGAACCAGGGTTCTCAGGATCCACAGGCCGACTTGATACCACTGAGCTAGAAGTATTAGGGACTGAATCTTGTATATCAAAAAGACTTTTAGTAATTTTCAATGCTACAAGCCTAGTAAAAAATTGCATGGATCTTATTTCCAGCAAATACATTTTCTAACATTTTCGAAATTATCTTAAAGTAGTATGCTTCAATTTTTTTTCAAATTTGCTTTAAAATTGACGTGCGTAAGTACTGAATAACAAACATCAATCAATCGAAAAGTAAACTTGCATTTTTCTAATCATACTACACAAATGTCAATACATTGTACGCGAGTTTCATCAGTTACATTTTTACATTGTGATTGACATACTACACAACCAAATAATTGCGCTCTTACCAACAGGATACCTACACATCAAACACTTTTAGGGCAACATATACTTGTATATGTCATTATTTGGCCAGATTGATGATCCACTTCCAGTAGTGAAAGTAGGCCGGTACGGCGTACCGGTACGAGAAATACAGCCGGTACGGAGTACCGGTAAGAAAATTTTACAAATAAGTTTATTTTCAATTATACTTATAATTAACAATGCTGTATTTAATATTGCATTATTTTTATATTTTCAAATTTTCAAATTTCAATTTGTGCGCCACAACTTCTATGAGACGACACTATTTTTAAATAGACCATATTACTTTCTATAGCGCCTCTGCCGGTAAATTTATGAAATGAAAAAAGCGTGCCAGGGTGACAAACTTTTTTTCTATTTTTTCCAATTATGTTGGCAATACTAATGTTTGTGACGCCATGTGACTCGAACGGTGATGCATATGCGCATGTGCGCTTAAATTGTGACAGTTTTATTGTCGCCAGTTTGAAGTTGACATGAAATCTTTAATTTTAAATGTTGCTCTGTTTACTATTCTTGGAAAAGAAATGAAAAAATATTCCCTTATTAATTAATGAATTCAAATTACAATCACAACAAAACGTAAGTTTAAAGTTATCGGCCAGTGACAGATGACAGAAGAGCAAATTGGCGCTTAAAATTTTCAAATTTTAATATTTATTTTAATATTAATGTATTGATTATTTATATATTATAAGGGCAGAATCCGATAGTACGAAATGAAATATAACTTGTATAAAAAAATTATCATTCATTTACGTTTAGATAAAATGATATTTTACTTTAAAAATACAATTTTTTGCATAAGAATACATTGGTTTCATTTTAGCTGTACTTCCTAGCATATGATTGGTGCATTATGAGCATGCGTATTGAGATAGTAATATGGTCTATTCTTGGTAATGGTAACATGTACACTGAATGAGCTCAATGCCGAGGTTTCATATAACATAATTTTGTTGTAAAATTTTACGGATTCGCGCTCTATCTCTTTAAAAGTAGCGTACCGGTAAGAAAATAAATCTACTTTCACCCCTGTCCACTTTGAGTTATAACAAATGGACCTTATAATCTGCTGCGCCTTATCACCTTCAGGAACCTTATTCAACGGTATTGAATTCCTCGTGCTTCAATTAAAAGTCAATTCAAACACGAGAAATTCATTATCGTTTAGTTTTAATTTTAGCGAGACTATCGTAAGACTCTCGCGAGAAAACGAGGACATACGCCGCCGCTGACAAACACACTCGGCGAACTCGGGGCTCTGTATCATTCGTACAGTTGATACAGCGGTTTCTATGTTGTTTATAAGATAAGCAGGTAGTACCATATTATACTAACATATCTAATATCTCCCAAAAGGAAAAATATTTCTCGATTGATTAAAGGCGCCTGATTCTTAAAAAAAAGAACTAATCCTGTATTTTAGTTGATCGGTAATTCAAAACTTAATCCAAATCATATTTTCAAAATGAAATGATATTAAGATTTACTTAAACTTATATAAGAAAAATCTGGTGTGGCACCACACGACTTTTTTATACACAGCATATTTAATATTTAGAATAAAGATCCAGGAAATTGATATAGCATCAAAAACGCTGAATTGAACACTTACGAGTTGCTTCTTGCGTTTGAGAATTTTTTTTTTTTCCTGGCTTCTTTGGCGGACCAACTACTCAGGTCATATGCCGCCATTACGCCCTGATCTGCGTTTTAGTTGTTATTGTCAACAGCAACGCGAGTTTTCTCTGGACGGTCACCCATCCAAATACTACCCGCGCGCAACGTTGCTTAACTCGCGTTATCGCTTAGATCAGTACCAACGAGCGCAGCCATGGCCGTTGACATTTGAGAATTATTATTTGACATATAAATGTTAAGCATGTTTATGTTTTTTTGTTTCTATTACTACTATAATTATTGGAATATATTATTAAATATATAAATTAGTTTTTCTCAAAATTAGACGCATATACAGGAAAATTGCAAATAACATTTTATGTTCCAAATATTTTTGCTAACATCTTTTATTTGAAACTTTTTTTCGGAACTGATTCCATTTTTTAAATAAATGGAATTTATTGTTTTGTGTGTCCAGTACACTTCCTCTTCCGGTTTTTCAATTTCATTCAAAATCAACTCAGCTCTTCGTATTTTCATGAAATTTATAATTAACAAGTTTCGTTAACAAATCTTATCTCGTTCATGAGATATTGCACACTCGGACACACATCCATCCACACACACACAGACATCATTGAAAAAATGATTAAAACGGATTTAGTGGACTTCAAAACACGTATTTTCGCGAAAATCTCATCAACGATTTTTTTCACGATTTCAATACTTCCTTATACTGTATATAAGAAAGTAAAAAGAGAAAATACCTAAATTCTGTATATGTACTTACTTGCAATAGTAGATGCGTCCGTCGTGAGTGAGATGTGCGGTCCAGCCAGGTCCAGGAGCGTAGTTGGGGGTGGGTCCGGCGCGCACCATTGCCCCAGCCAGTGCTACAGGATCACCGTCCCCAGCGGCGGCCGGAGCAGCAGCCACCGCTCCTCCGCCGCCACCACCACCGCCGCCACCGCCGCCACTCTGCTGCAGCAACATCACCAAAGTGTTTCTGTAACACACAATACAAACATTATTATAACTATTTGTTTTTTCTGTCCAAATCTCCAAAATGCTTTTCATAACGTACGACTTGATTATTATTATTTTGTTTAATATAAGGTTATAATATAAGATGAGCTAATCCAAAATTTAGTATTAGCTTAACTTTTTTTTGACAATTTTTCATATTGAAACTCTTGTAATTGTTTTAAGGTGGTTCTATCATAACAGTCTCATACAAAAGTATACGTGACCTAAAAAGTTTACAAAAATAATTATTACATTTTTGTATGGTATAGGTTATTAACAGAATTAATATTTCGCTGCAAATATCGTATAATTAATAATAACATTGAATATATTAAATAAAACTATTTAACTAATTTATGAAATTCAGTAACATACCAAAATTTTTGGAAGTGAATGTTTCATGCCAACCAATAGCAGTGTAAGATTTTACACAGCAGAAGCTATGACAACAAGGTTAGAACCACAAGCGGCCAGTCGGTACGAAACGTAACTGTATTATCGATACATCCTGTTGACAGTTCATAAGAAAAATGAGAAAAATGCACCCAAGCAATTATTATCAACTGTAACAACAAATAAATAATGATAAAATGCTGTAATACTTTTTTTTGTATTAAAATTAATATATTTTACTGTTCGAAATAATAACATGCATAGTTCTTGCTTTGTTATTCGTGCGGCCATCTCTGTCTAGTGTCTACCTGTCCTGTGCAACGTTGCCAAGCATTTCTGACAGTTCTATTGATTATCATAGAATATCCAACTTTCATCGACAATTTCTTTGAAACTAATCCGGTAAGGCATGGATTTCTTAATTCTCATACCTTTATCTTTACATGTTGTACTGTGTGTTAGTTTTTTGTTAAAAAATAACTACATTATATGAATTTATTATGCAGTAAGCTGCCTCGCGAGGTACAGTTCCTATAACGCCAATGCATTTTTGATCGACTTTGGTCGACTTGAACTTTACATTACTCAACACAACAACGGTAAACTTTTTAAAAAAAAATGCGTACTAGTGTAGAAACACATGAAAAATATCATATTTACATTTCATTATAATCCGGGTTAAAGTCTTCCATGATAGTACCACCTTAATGGATCGCCAAGTTGGGGAAAACGTATAAATAAAATATATCATCACGCCTTTTGCCCATTACTGTGCGTGGCACTCTACCGTAGCAGATCTTGGTAAGTAACATATTTATGCGCGTGAAGTGCGGTTAACAGCCATCAAATCACGGCCTCCAAAGAAAAAGTGTATATGTCATAATTCAAAAAAGATGGGACTTACTGCTATTTAAATAAAAAAAAATTGTATAACGAACTCATTTCATAAAATGTCAATTATGAAACTCATTATCTAATATACTATTTCAAAATTTGAACTATGATTTCGATGGAATATTATACAACATTATACAACATTATACAACAAATTATACAACAAATAATAGACCAAATACTTATTTCTTTTTTTTTAATTGATAATACCTGATACACGAGTATGTGATCTTGCAGCCTCTCATTGCAAATCTACATAATATATTTTTAAAAAGATTTGTATAATAAGTATATTTAAAGAGCAATAAACAACAACAAAAACCGAAAATATTTTTCAAAAACAAATTGTTTTATAAACATTAACTTATATTTTATAAATATTTAGAATATGCTAATAATTGTATTTTGTATTACAATTAATATTCCTACACATACAGATGTGTTAAATTAAAAAATAATGAAATGTATTTTTTATTATTGCGCAAATACAATTAGTTAACGGCTAAAGACTAAATTACTATTTTAGAAATACAAAGGTAATACATTATTATTGTTGATAATAGAAGTAGCACCAGATGATGATTCAATTATTTAGAAACAGTTTTAAGTATCTGCTGAAAGCATTATCTAACAAGCCAATGACCACAGAACTAAACATTTGTGCCAATATTTCATTCTGGCACTAAACATTATTTTTCTATTACATCAGTAATCACTAACATGCAGTTTCATAAACTGTTAACTAACTCCAATTTTATTCCAAATTTAAATGATTGGGTATTTACTAAACAGAATACGACTATTCATAAAATTTAAAGCATATAATCAAATTATTTTTCGAATTGTATTTTTTTTTCCTACTTTTCATTGACTAGTAAAAAGATTTAAATTTCCAACAATATAACAACAATAATATGGGGTCGCTAGCTCAGTGGTATCAAATCGGCCTGTGGATCCTGAGAACCCTGGTTCGATTCCCACAGGCGACAATTTTCACCATTAAAAAAAAACTACTCCTGTGGCTCCCCCACCACTAACATCTTTGGGGGCCGTAATTTTACGGCCGGTAACCGTAAAATATATTACTACTGAGATCTGCTTCGGCAGAGTGCTACACCCAGTAATAGGTAGAAGGCGTGATGATATATTTATTTATATTTTTATAACAATAATAAACTCAAATTGCAATATTTATTGGTTCTCTAATTTAGAATACATTAAAATGACAGTCTAGAAAACGCGTTGTACCCCTCCTGAAGAAGTTGTATCATTTGTCATAATACGAATTATTTTTATTTCTTCGCATGTTATAAACTTTTTTATTTTATTACTAGCTAACTACCAGTCGAGACAATTTAAATTTATTATTAAATTTGCGTCGAATAAAGTATCACAATCAAAAGGTACCGATTTTGTTTGAAATGTCAAAATTGTGACTGTTAACAGGATGTGAAAAAACTGGATTTTATAATTTAAATCAAATTATTTTTTAAGATGACATATCAAAATTAATGTTTTTTTTTGTACTTTTCATTGATTAGTAAAAAGATTCAAATTTCCAAAAATAATATACTCAAATTGCAATCTTTATTTCGTACTTTTATTATTTACATTTACATTTTCACTTAATAATTTAAATATAAATAAATATAAATAATATAAATATATCATCACGCCTTTTACCCATTACTGGGTGTGGCACTCTGCCGAAACCGATCTCGGTAAGTGATATATTTATGCCCGTGAAGTGCGGTTTCCAGCAGTCAAATCACGGCCACCAAAGATGTTAGTGGTGGAGGAGACACAGGAGTAATGTTTTGTCGACTGTGGGGATCGAACCAGAGTTTTTAGGATCCACAGGCCGACTTCATACCACTGAGCCATTACCCCAATTTAAAATTGTAACTAATTTCTTATTATCATAAGCCATTATTTAAGTTACCTACCTGTCCCCTTCATTAATAATAATTCAATCATTCCATTACTTTGCCTGATGTTTGTTGGTATAAGAAATATTATTATTAAAATTATTTACATTTAAAACAGATAATGGAAATATGGAAAATGATATTTTTTAAAGAAATGGGTATTTCATATTAAATATGTTATTGATTAAATAATAATAATAATATTGAAAGGTACAACAAAATGTAATTCTGATATAATAAATGTAACACATAAAAAAAAACTACAAACTAAAATAATTTATTATTTTGATTAGAAAAACTAGTATTGCAGTCTTTACAGTGCCTAGTTGGTCCCTTAATTTAAAATGCTGTAAATTCAATGTCAAAAAAAATGCTCTGTACCCCTTTGATTCATCTGTAAATGTATAACAAAAAAAAAAAATTATTACTTAACAATGTTAATTTGCCTTATCTCGCGATTAATATTTATATTAAGTACATCCGGTGGAAAATAAACATCCGATTAGCTTAGTTACTTCAAAAATAAAAAGGAATGAATAAACGAAGCAAGTCTTCTTAAGCAAGCTTTTAACTTTTAATTAAATCCGCCGCGCACATTAATTAAAAATAAATTTAAAACACTAGCAAACAAGAAAAGCACCTGCTGTGGCCTTGAGTTGCATTAAATTACATTACAGGGTACAGGGCATTGTACAATACAAGCGCAGTAATTCATCGCTCGCGAATTCTGTCTTGACTGGAAAACGAAAGGCGGCCTTGCCAACACCACGTTGCATTTGTTTTCGGTTGTTCCGCGTGCATGGCCAACCGCGACAAAAATACACCGGCGCCTGCTACGATGTTATAATTTGGAATCTCCACCAGGACCGCATTTACGAAGAAACGAGTGAAATCAACGAAAAATTAGACCTCAAAGTACATGAACTAAAGTGTAATTCCCTCTGAAAGAGATTTGTAGAAATAAATTATGTCAAAATTGACCAATGATAAAGAGTAATCTAGGCTAGGTAGCGTTGAAAATAGTCAAATGTTGATAGATTCGTAGTTATGTTATCAAATTAAATACCTATAATTATTAATTAAGATGCGAATGTTTGACGAGGACCGATTATTTAATTAATTTAATGAGTAAATGTTTTATGAATGATTTTAGGGTTCATGCTATCTCATTTGATGGGGTATAGCGCAGTGGCGTACCTAGAACTTTTCCGCTCAGGGCGATCTCCAATTTCCCGCCCTTTCTAAGTCAATCGAATGGTGGTTTTTATAAATAAAAAAAATAAATATAAAATAAATATATCATCACGACTTTTAGCCATTACTGAGTGTAGCACTCTGCCGAAGCAGATTTCGACAAGTGATATATTTATGTACGTGAAGTGCGCTTACCAGTCGTCAAACTACGGCCCCCAAAGATGTTAGAGGTGGGGGAGCCACAGGGGTAATTTTAATTTAGTGAAAATTGTTTGTCGGCTGTGGGAATCGAACCGAGGTCCTCAGGATTCACAGGCCAACTCAAAACCACTGCGCCATTACCCCATTAAATTAAAAAACATAAATAAATAATTAAAATTGAGACAATCTATAGATGGGGAACTTTTTTACCATTGGATGGTATATTTAAAATACGCAGTAATAAAGGAATTTTCCGAGATAATATTTTCAACCCTATATTGACTTGACGATGATGAAAAATATTCGAAATCATATAGTAATTCATAACTCGTATAAATCAAATAGTAAACTTATGAAGTGAACAAGTTATTTTTTACAACTAAAACTAAATATAAGAATGCCGCCCCAAAATATGTGCCGCCCGGCGCGAACCGCACCCACCGCCTTCCCCTAGGTACGCCACTGGTATAGCGTGATGTATTATGAGATGAGCAATGAATGACTGCTAACCAGCCCTATGCAACTTCGTATATAAGCGCAGTTAGTAAACGTCCAGCTTTATGTCATTCGCGCGCATGACTTTGAAAGAGAGAGATAACTTAAAGAGGCCGGCATTTACTCAACGCCATATGAACGCAGGTTACTTTTTTCAATCATTAGTGTTGTTTGGTGATAAATAGTTATAAACAATTAGTTTGCAATGGGTCGTAAGTGTTTTGCGCCCAATTGTACCAGCGGGTATGACTCAAATCATGACAAAATATCTTTGTTTCGTGCTCCGAAAGAGCAGTTGGAAATTTGGAAAAAAGTAGTAATATGAGCAGATATATATATATATATTATATTGTTTGTAAACAAAGAAAATGTATGTCACATAAAAGAAGCGGAATTAACAAATGTTAAAAGCCGTGGTTTCTTAATCCACCCAAATATAAACATATTTAGATTATCCAAATATATTCAAGATAAATTAATATTATATATAGATAACCCTCGTGTATATGAAGAAACAGTGTATTCTGTAATTGAAAATTATGCATTCTCTTTCTCTTGTAGAGATCACAAGAAAGAAATAATATCTGTTTTTGTCCATGAATTTATTTTAATGCGCTTGAAGCAATATTTTAAACAGAATCAAAATAATATCAAATCTCAGTGTAAGGAAGATCTAAAAATCTAAATTAAGAAAGAATTGAAATATTCAGTTCGATCTGTTTTTATTATTATAAAATTATAAAATATATTGTATAAGTACAAAAATATTAATTAAGAAAAAATTGAAATATTCGGTTCTATCTATTTTCTTTATTATTTTTTAAATAAAATGTCGTATTTACATTATATAAATTTTACCATTTTGTATTTTAAAATTAAAATATTTATGCCAATTTTACACTTGTGTAACTTGTCATGGTGTAGTTAAATAGCAAAAATGTACTACTAGAAAAATGTGTTTATATATGGTTTTACGTATTTATATTTGTCAAGCTAAACCTGATATAATTAAAGAACAGTGTGTCTTTAATTTTAAATAATTGCAAATCACATTTTTTAAAGTAATTAGTTCTAAAAGTAAAAAAAACATGAATAGACTCGTAAGCAACCATGCATTCGCCAGACTCTTTTTCCTGTCGCACTCACTTTTTTGTCGCTCTCTTTCTACAACATTTCTGCGGATGCTTTACCCGCAAGACTCGCCTGTCCTTCAATATAATAGTTCGTGCTGCTAACTGATAGAAATGTGTGACATTTTTATTACTAGACAACTTGACAACTTTACAAAGAATATCCCCAAAAACAGTTGCACAAAATTGAACTTTATCGTACTGTTTTTGACAAAATTCACTTTGTAAACGCAATGTAGGAAAAATATATTGTAGACCGTTATCAACAGTAATTACAATTAAAATTGATTATTTATTTACTGTCATTACAAAATTTTTATAAAAACTATAATAAATTTCAAGTTCGTAACACTGACAGATTCAATAAACATTTAAAATTTAATTTATGTTGATATTACATTACCTAGGTTATGTTATAAAAATAAATACCTTTAATAGAAGCGTTTTACAGTTTAATGTAATTATTTTAATTAAAAAAAGATAATTACAATAATTTTACAAGAGCCTAACAATAACAGCTAAACTGATAGATTTACGATTGACGTTTTTATAAAATGACAACTTCAGAATTTCACAAAAAAAAAATCTCCAAAAACAATTGCAGAAAGTTGAACATTGTAGCATTGTTTTTGACAAAAATATTTATATAAAATTCACTTTTTAAACGCATTATAGCGAAAAAATGTTGTACCTCTAATTGCAAGAATCTTTTTGCGCCCAGAAACATTAGTTCTACACGAGTTCTACATAATTTAAAATCGTCCAGAAACAGCCTGATTCCGGCCTAGGCCAGCAAAAACTAGAGACTTTGATAAGGTTAGCATTCGCATTAACTGGTTGTAAGCGTCAGTTTTTGTGTTGAGTATTTACATGTTCGAGATTTGACCAATTTTAGAACTAAATTATTGTTCATTTTAAACTCAAATGTAAGTATTTATAATTGATTTTGCAGTAAGACAACAAATACATTGTTCATATTTATTTAACTCTCGTATCCTTGTTTATCAATGTTAACATACAAAATCCCTACTATTTAATTTTTAACAAATAAATTACGAATTTCATTTAAATCTGCTCGAAAAATCTTTTGCATCACACGTCCAGAAACTGTTTTACCAAAACTCGCAAAAGTAATGTCTGGCCTAGTGATACAAACAACTATTTCAGTTCTCGCTGCTACAATCTCTAGCCTTGCTCTGAAAGGGCTACTAGGTCTAATATGTGTAAGTTCGGCCCTGTCTCCGAGTATAAACAAAGAGAAAAGTTACAAAATGTTCGCAGGATATTTTTAAATTGGAAGAGCCCGTGAAAATAGATGAAACATGATTTGGTTGAGAGCCAAGTTGAGGATTAATTTTGACGGTGGATTTATTTATTTTTGTTGAGGGTTCTTCGTGGTGATATAATTGGCCGAATGGGCCAATTGCCAAATTGTCCGCCGTGAAATCGGTGTAGGTGCCTTGTTTGTGTGGGTGACTGTGCAGATTAGACCAAATTTAGACTCACTTTTTTATTTGTTGTCCAAATATGCTTTGAACTTTCACCAATTTACCCGGAAGAAAAATAAGCATATTTTGCCATTATATTTAGCACGTATTTCATTCCCAATTTAACTATAAACTGGCTTTGATTTTAAATTAAATTTTAAACCGCTATTAAGCTGTGTGACACATACATTCAATTTTTCAGGTCAATTTTAATATTGATACATACATTATATTATTATTAATGAGGACTTTTACTGTTTCATGATTATTTGATAGATTATCACATTTTCAGTATTCTGTGAATACAACAATTTCAATGGAGTAGCTAGCTCAGTGGTATCAAGTCGGCCTGTGGATCCTGAGAATCCTGGATCGATTCCCACAGGCGACAACAGTTTTCATAATTTCAAAACTACCCCTGTGGCTCTCCCACCACTATCATCTTTGGGGGCCGTGATTTGACGGCTGGTAACTGCACTTCACTCGCATAAATATATCACTTACCGAGATCTGCTTCGGCAGAGTGCCACACCCAGTAATGGATAGAAGGCGTGATTATATATTTATTTATTTAACAATGTCCCTTCGTATTTTAAACTTAAGTGTGTCACCATTGCTATCTCGAGAACTATAAGAGTTACAAAGTTAGCTAAATCAGTAAAGAAATACCATTTTCCTAGTCTATTACAAATCTATAATCAAATTTTTTTTCGACCAGTTTATTTATTTATTTTGTTACTCTGCACAACAGGAACTTAATCCCAATTACAGTACCGGGGGCTTACAGCTTACAGTGGAATCCGAACCACTCAGACACAATCGTATTTTTTGGATATAAGTAGAAGTCAGTGAGATTTGAACGCACGACTTCTTGCTTGCTAATTAAGAAACGAAAGTTTTACCTCGCATTTATCCACTGAGCTACGGTTGCCTGTAATTGTTCTTCTTGTTAATAATTTTTTAATGTGAGGGTTAAATTCAGAACAAAATTCCCTTCCGCACAAAATAATAGAAAATATATTTTCTTATTTAAAATAAGAAAGTTGCAGCTTATATTTTCAGACACACTGGTCAAAAAAATATTATTAATAGTTTTGTAATAGACTTGGAAAATCCTTAATTGTCCTAATCTCATAAAAAAGTAAATCAATTTATTTTTTACTCACATTTAAATCACTATAAGCAACAATTAAAAAATCTGGTGTGGTCACCACACGACTTTCTTATACACAGCATATATAATATTTAGAATATATGAATATATAATATTATTAAACATGGGATGGCTAGCACAGTGGTATGAAGTCGGCCTATGGATCCTGAGGTCCCTGGTTCGATTCCCACAGGCGACAAATTTTCATAATTTGAAAAAGCTATCCCTGTGGCTCCTCCACCACTAACATGTTTGGGGGCCGTGATTTGACGACTGGTAACCGCACTTCACGCGCAAAAATATATCACTTACCGAGATCTGCTTTAGCAGAGTGCCACACCCAGCAATGGGTAGAAGGCGTGATGATATATTTATTTATATTTATATTAAACATGTAATTTAGTTTTTCAATAATTCAGCATTTATCTGTTTGAAACATATAAAATAACAAATTTGTTTACGTATAATTTTTTAGTAATGTTGACTACTTTATGATGAGGCATATACAGGATGTTCGTTTTTAGAGCCTAACCATTGGTATCTCTCGAACCGTGAGATACGAAGTCGATTAAATTGAGGCAAAGTTGCCAAATTAGTTAACCATTTTAATGATGTATTTGTTTTTCCGAAAAAAGACATAGATAACTAGATAAAGCGAAAATTAAAATTTTAGTCGATTTAAAATTATTTACTATTTGATCAATGAAATTGATATAGCATCAAAAACTCTGAATTGAACACTTATGACTTGCTCCTTGCATTTGACAATTGTTATTTGACATATAAATGTTAAATATATTTATGTTTTTTTGTTTCTACTGCTACTATGTTATTGGAATATATTATTAAATATATAAATTAGTTTTTCTCAAAATTAGACGCATATACAAGAAAATTGGTAATAATTTTTGCTAACATCTTTTATTTGAAACTTTTTTTCGTAACTGATTCCATTTTTGAAATAAATGGAATTTATTGTTTTGTGTGTCCAGTAAACTTCCTCTTCCGGTTTTTCAATTTCATTCAAAATCAACTCAGCTCTTCGCATTTTCATGAAACTTATAATTACCAAGTTTCGTTAACAAATCTTATCTCGTTCATGAGATATTGCACACTCGGACACACATCCATCCATCCATCCATCCATCCATCCATCCACACACACACAGACATCATTGAGAAAATGATCAAAACGGATTCAGTGGACCTCGAAATACGTATTTCCGCGAAAATCTCGTCAATGATTTTTTTCACGATTCCAATACTTCTTTATACTACGTATAAGAAAGTAAAAACAGACGTGTTACCACTAGATAAATATAATGTTTTTCCAGCATAAATTTTAATGTATTTTATCGTTTTTGTACTGCAGAATTGTTCATATTTATTGAAAGAATTTATGTACAACTTAATTTTAAATGACACCAATAAAACTGATCATAAATTGCGTCTTATTAAATTATCCTTAATTCAGTTTTAAAGGTTAGTCCCAGTTTTTTCTTTATATGATTTCAATCCCAATGTATGACAATTCTAAAACTACTATAACGCACTAGTCTAGAAACAAACAATTAATCAATAAAAACTAATATGCTCCGCAACCGTATTACTATATGTAACAGTTGCAAGCACGAATTAAAACAATAAACAAACAGACAAACTAACTAACATATCACTAACGGAACCACTCTATCTTGTTACTCTGTCAAATTCGCAATGATAAATATTTTACACGCATTTTCGATAACTCGGATTGGACGGAATTTAATCGCAATGACGCTCACCTGTTTTGGGAACAATTGCCGCACGAATCAATATACACACCTGAACAAATGAACAATAGACAAAGACAGTTGATATTTCAATACTAATGTTTTTTAGTTCCTTTGAAAATGGTCAACAAAGGGAATATTTATATAAATTCAATGAAACGAAAGTTTTTTTTTAGGTGTTTGGTAATTAACTTCGTGTACAGACTTTTTATTTTGTCAGTGACCCATGAAATTCATGGATAAATGCACAGGTGTTAGTAAAAGTTAATACATTGTATTAATTTTATTATCATTTTAATTATATTTCTTCAACTCGTAAATATATGCTTAATTAAATAATCATTGAGGTAGTCAAGTGATTATAGTTTTATAGAGCAAGGTTAATGCATTTGTTTACACACACACAATTATAAAATGCTAATATGATCAACAGGAAATTGTATTATTTGCAATTATATCAAAGAAAGGTTACTTCAAATTTATGAGCACTAAACAGTTTCAGAACCTCTGACACCTAATTTATATTTCATCCAACGATATAAGCAAGCCAAAATGATGACATTTGCCAAACGAGTAAAAAAAAACAACATCGTGCCAAAAAAAAAATACAATGAGATGATGATAACTCAATGCTGAAAATAAAAAATAAAATCTTTTGACAGTTGTCAAGAATTTCTTATTTTAATTGTTGAGCTGAACTGTCAGAATGAGATTGTTTTATTTGTTTTTTTTTTTCATGGCTTTCTGATATTTGACAAAAATGTCACATTTTATTTTTGAAATATTCAGTACCACAAATATGCTAGCATAGCAAATTTCTATTTTATAAACGTAAAATTTTATTTTAATAGTATATTAAAGAACTAGCTTCATACGGTAATCTGTTAACGCACGACTCCAATTTGGAGAACGAGCAGTTCTGCAGCGAATTTTACAAAGGACGAGTGCAATAACGGGCCTTATGAAACGTGTTCTTTATACAATATTTTCTATTGAGGCAATTTTATATTCTGTTTGATTTAAAAGAACTGCGATTTGTCAAAAATATAAGTTGGTTATTTTTATCAGTTGTGTTGGTAATGCTTCTCATAACACAAACAATAGAAATTTCAATTTTATGCCAATTTTTGTATGTATTGTGAATTTTGTCTGATTATAGCATTTTGTTTTAGTAATATTTCGACGCAAAAAAATTATAATTTTGAGGTTATATGTCACTCATCCGTCAGATTTAAAAGTATTCATACCACTGCTACAAAACAAAAAGCGCCAAAAACAGTGCGCTTATAGATCTCCTTAAGGCAGAACTAGCGTAAAAAAAATTTTGCAGACCTGAATGAAATTTGGCGCACGTAAACATTAGATAGTCATACGCATCCTGTTAAAATATGAAACACATTCATCGTCTGTGAACAAATATATTCGCATGTAAAGTTATACTTATACACGGAGCTTATGGCGATCATCACTCAGAATCGCACATATTTGGTTTATGTACCTCTAAAATTTTGCAGTTTCATTTGAAAAACTAGTATGGTGTTCTAGAACTATCCATGTATATTGTATCAGAAGGAGATAGTTTTTTATCGTTTAGTAATGGATATATAGCCATGCAAAGCCTTGTTTTTAAAGAAAAATTAAGAATACAAATTTATAATAACAACACCACACGGTGGTATGGTATTTGAAAATTTACTAGACCAACAACCTGTTAACAATTCATGATATTCAAATCATAATACGTGTAAAACACTTATTTTATTCAATTTTTATATTTTTTTGAGCGTCAGTTTCGCCACTTGACAACCGATGGCGCCACCGTCACACTAGTACTACCTTAACGACGTGTTTACAGTGCGTTTATAGACTTATAAGAACACCGAAATAGAAAAACAATTTTTTATTTTTGTGCATTTGTTCTAAAATGTACAGAAAAGCCAATTTCCGTACATTTTTAAAGTCCCGTGTTAAACTCCGATATTCCACATTTCTGTGCACACGCTGTATATGTATGTATGTAAATTTTTATTCATTTCATTATTCTAAATTTTAGAGTCTTTTTTGTATCCACCAGATGTCTAAACCGGCCCTGATACTAATCACATCTTAAAAATCACGCCTCACAAAATTCTAGTGGAAATATAAAATATTCTGTCTTTGTGGTGTGAGAAAAAATGTCATTAACCTAAATCTCCTTCACTGCCTGCTTCTTTCTTCACTCCTGCTTCGATTTAATAACAAATGAGATGAGTATCGATTCCAGAAAAAAATTACATCAAGTCACCAGGGAGCCAACTGTATTATACAACACATTCTCAGGGCCACGATTCTACAGTGTTCTTTATTTTACGCATAATAATCTAAATTTTGCTCAGAAATACTCACCCACTCATTTATTATTACATATTTTAGAGGAATCCTGAGAAAACAAAATGGTGTCTTCGATTCATGTTCTACAGTATTAATTTGTATGTATCACAGTCGACGGCAAGTAAAGTTCAGAAAATGTGTAAACTAAACTGTAATTTCGTCTGAATCTCTATGAAATATGTCAAATTTGAATGATGACAAGAAGTAACCTAGGTAGCGTCACTAAAATAGCTCTATTCCAGCTGTATTCCATTTGCCACTTGGTTCAGTTAAATCATTTCAGATGCATTAGACAACATGACTAAAAGAACTAAATTTAGCAAACTGATGCACTTATTGGAATGAATTACTTCAAAGTAAATTGAAAACAGTAATTCTACTACTGGAAATAAAATCTGCGAAGTAATACAGCGAAATAAATAGAAGATTTGGTTCAGTAAATGTAAGTTAGATCTGATTCAAATAGCAAATGGAATACGCCTTCCATTTGCCACTTGGTTCATTTAAATCAGTTCAAATAAATTAGACATATGACTAAATAAACTGAATTAAACAAACTGATGCATTTATTGAGGTGAATTACTTTAAAGCAAATTAGAATCTGTAATTCTAGTACTGGAAATAAAGTCAGCGAAGTAATCCAGTGAAATTAATAAGTAATCTGGTTCAGTAAATGTAAGTTAGCTCTGATCCAAATGGCAAATGGAATACGCCTAATGTTGACATATTTAGTTTCTATAAACTGTCACTTGAATTATGAAAATACCGGGTGACTATAAATGATTGATAATTGTTTTATGCACAACCGGGCCGAAACTAATTTGTTTTAGCCCTAAAAAGCGGGCTTAAACACTTCCCTAGGGCCAAAAAGAAATAATTCCTATGGATACATAAAATATGTAATATATGTATAACTTAATAATTGTACATTTTAGAATGATGAGATTTAATAGTATTTATGCACAACCAGGCCGAAATTCATGTGTTTGATGCTGGGTTGCAAGAAAAAAATAAAGATCTGTTTAGTTAAAGAACTGTTTATCTAGCAACAGTATCAATAGCGATTTTCTGAAATTTATAGAACCGTTAGTTGCTATTGAATCAATAAAACTTAGACACGAAAAACGGGCGTCTATAGATACATAAATAAAATGACAATTTATGTTTATTGTAACTACTTGATTCTGCAAAATGTCATTTTGACATATTTTAATCTTTTGAACATATAATTAAATGTTATTTTGTTGTACATATAATATTTTATGTACCACGAGTGAAATTAACGTTTCTGATCCTGAGCATGTTATTAGCCCTCGGAGCTTTGCGCCTCATGCTAATAATCATGCCACGGGCCGGAAACGCCTGTTTTCACCCTTGGTGCATAAATTACTATTTTTTTTTGCTATATATTTTAAGTTTTATGTTAGTATACCTGTTTGTCAAATTCAAATATGATTACCTATCATGGCCAAACTTTATTTCACCTTTATTTAGAAAAATGATTATTTACAATAACACCAAATTGGAAGAACTTTAACCTAAAAATGAATCAAGAGATGTCGTGTTTAATAGTAACCAGGTTTGCTAACTAAACAGGGTAGCTAACTTACAAATTTTTATCAATCAATTTTTTTTTTGTGGCTTCTTTGGCTAACCAACTACTTAGGTCATATGCCGCCATTACGCCCTGATCTGCGTTTTAGGTATTATGGTCAACAGCAACGCGGGTTTTCTCCGAACGGTCACCCATCCAAGAACTACCCGCGCGCAACGTTACTTAACTCGCGTTATCGCTTAGATCAGTTCCAACGAGTGCAGCCATGGCCGTTGACAAATCAATCAATTATCACTCGATATGTTATCTTCCACACTGAAAACGTTATAAATCATAAACTGGTGCAATATTTGAATGAAAATTTTTAAAAATGGTGTTGAAACACAAATCTTATATATTAATATTGTAAAACGCCCGAGGATTCTAAATTTCCTATCAGTTTATCTGTACTATTTATTTCGTTCGTTACTTTTCTTATTCAATGGTTATGTTTTATTTATTTATTTATTACATTTTTTCTTGACGAAGAATATAAAGTTAGTATGTATAGAAAAATGAATTAGTAGAGCAAAAATAAATTAAACTGAATTAGATTCAACGATATTTATAGAAGATAAATTTTATGGAAAAAAACTAAACTTTTAAAAATTCAAGAAATTCGTTAATCGTTTTTTTATGATCCTAAAATAAACAGTAATCTACTCCTACTCGCTAATTCATTTAACATTAATTTGCAATTTGGTATTGGAACATCATTCAATTTTACTTTATTTTCTGTCGTTTCAGTAACTAATAAATCTCATAAAAACCAAGTTTAACATATAAACAAATTTTTATTTTTAATACCTTTTAAAATAAGAATTGAAAGACTAAAGCCGAGATTTGCATAGATGTAACACCTCAAAATTGGAAAAACGTCATAACAAGCAATAAGTATAAAATGCCTTTTAAGAAATTTTGCTTTATTCTTTAGTTCCTAATAGGGTCGTTGATTTCTACCGAAGTTCGAATTTCTGAACGTTCAAACATTCGATCTTCGTCAGAAAAACTTCGAAGCTTCGAATTTTAGAATTTTTTGAAGTTTCGAATTTACGAATTTTTCAAAGCTTCGAATTCTCGAATTTTTTGTCTCTAAATTAACGCCATCTGCCATCTCCAAACATGCTCACGCATAATTCGCGAAGAGTCGGCTACGAATTATATAATAAACTCGGCGAAGTATTCTGCAAAAACTCTGTAAGTTTATGCGTCTTATTTAAGACATCTATTCGTTTTAAAATGAGAATAAAAATTATACAAAAAACGTTTTTGACAGTGTAGCGAAATTTTAAGTCTAAATTGAATTAATTTGGCAAATAATAATAATTACTTATGAATTAATACAAAACTCTGCAAATGAGTTTATTCTGAAAATAATTCATATCAACATGCCGTGTTCACGTTAGGATCCAGATTCACAATTCGAATAATTCGAAAATTCGAAAATTTAAAAATTCAAATCTAAATACGAAGGTTCAATAAATCCGAACATTCGAAGTCTCGAAAATTCGAAAAATCAACAACTCTAGTTCCTATATAGTCTAGCAAAGACAAAAACAGCATTAATCGAGGTGGCATGTATGAGAACAAGACAGAAATAGTTTGTCTATTTCCAGTTCACCACGTGTTGTTATCAACCATAACACACAACATAACCTAACATACGGTTTTCTAATTTTAATAAATTTCTATCCGTCTGCTAGTGCGCTTCTGTGAACGTTAGCTAAACAGGAAACTAAGCGATTCTAAACAGACTCGCGGCGTTTATTCTGCGGATTGGGAAAATCAGGTTATAAATATTTTCATGAAAAACTACTTTAGATTTCACTTGTTTATACAAGGCGCGATACGGTGACGTGTAACTTTTCAAATAAATAAATATTTCAAGTGTGCATCTGTAGCGTGATACTATTTTATATGTTTTTAGTAAAATAGAAAGTTGTTTATTTTAGTGTGCTTTGAATTTTCGCTACTTCACTGTTGCTGTTTATTTATTTTTTCGGAGTGTTTCAAAGAAATCTAGTTGTAATTCTAATGATGTGTCCAAATGTATTTAACTTTCAATGAACTGACAGAGGGGCATTTTTTTAAATTAACTTTGAAATATAGGCGTTTGCGTGTTTTCTTTTAGCTATTTTTACAATTTATGCTCAAATAAATCTTGTAGATAATTGAATTCTGCGTCTAAACCACAAATCACATTTTATTGTATACTTTTTTAACAGGTAAAAACCAAGTTTAAAATTTTACAAACTGATAGCCATGAAATTTAAACAAAATTACAAACAAATTCAAAACAATTTACAATAGTTTGACAGTTAATATGAATAATTAATATTTATGTGAACTGTCGAACAATTGAAAATTGTTTTGCATTTGTTTGTAATTTTATCTAAATTTCATGGCTATCACTATAAATAACCACTTTTACAAAATTTTAAACTTGGTGTTACATGCTATGAAAGATGTAAAATAACATATGATTAGTAACTTACGACGCAGAATTAAATTATCTACAAGATTTATTTGAAGCACTTCGCCCTAAAATCAGTTGGACAGGACATATCGCTATATAAAAAAATCTGGTGTGGCCACCACACGACTTTCTTATACACAGCATATTTAATAATTAGAATATATGAATGTTATATAATATTATTAAACATGTAATTTAGTTTTTCAGTAATTCAGCATTTATCTGTTTGAAACATATCAAATATCAAAAAAGAAATATAAAATTACTAACTATTTTATCAATTAAATTGATATAGCAAAAACGCTGAATTGAACACTTATGACTTGCTCCTTGCGTTTGACAATTATTATTTGACATATAAATGTTAAACATGTTTATGTTTTTTGTTTCTATTGCTACTATGATTATTGGTATATATTATTAAATATATAAATTCATTTTTCTCAAAATTAGACGCATATACAGAAAAATTGCAAATAACATTTTATGTTTCAAATATTTTTGCTAACATCTTTTATTTGAAACATTTTTCGTTACTGATTCCATTTTTGAAATAAATGGAATTTATTGTTTTGTGTGTCCAGTGAACTTCCGGTTTTTCAATTTCATTCAAAATCAACTCAGCTCTTCGTATTTTCATGAAACTTATAATTACCAAGTTTCGTTAACAAATCTTATCTCGTTCATGAGATATTGCACGACCGGACACACACACACACACACACACACACACACACACACACACACACAGACATCATTGAGAAAATAATTAAAATGGATTCAGTCAACGATATTTTTCACGATTCCAATACTTCCTTATACTGTGTATAAGAAAGTAAAAATAACATTGTATTTTATTGCATAAATCAATACACAACTCAGAATGTTTAGAGCATTCTGATCTTCATGGCTGCGAAGATTGTAAGAAATAGTATATTAAAATACAAGTTACAGAAGGCAACTTATTGTAGCACGAGTTCGAAATTCGAACAAAATCCGCGCAGCGGCGAGGATACGTACGAAAGATTGCTAGAATTTCATTCTATAACGAGTGTTTTGTACTATATTCTCTGTTTCGGCTTTATTTTGCATAAATTCATTATAAAAATAATTGGCATTTGTCATTAAGGGAAATTTTTGGTAGAATAGTTAAGTTCGTGACAGTGATTTAAAATTGTAAAACAATTGAAAGCGAATTGCAGCTTAGTTGTCAAAATTAATAGACGATAAAAAAAAACGAACTTGATGCGAACTTCTTGTAAAAATATATATTTATTAAAACATAAGATAAAATGCATAAAAATATAAATGGTAAAATTTACAGAAGTTATAAACTAATATTTAAATTAAGCAAATTATCCGGCAATGGAAACAACAACAACGTATGAATAAACTATTATTAATGTTACTAAGTTACATTGCAAGACCTAAATCTTTCACAGATGACGCGAGCCAAACTTGTCTCGACGAAAGCCAATCTACCACTAACTAATTATTGTTGTTTCCATGGGATGTTCTGACAGACGATAAGCGGGTGATATCGTTCCGTTGGTCGAGATAGCAGTTTCCACGCATGAGTTTACATCGAAAAACCTAGACGGGGTGAGTTACAAAGGTTAACTCTATCCGACCAGACGCTACGCTATCAATTTATCCAGATATGTCATCACATCCCGTATAACCAGACGCGACAATTCGGAAAAGCTATAAACTTGATAAATAATGATCTACGGAATATTGAAATTATTATAATATATGCACTAATAGATTTGATAAACAAAATAAACTCTGTCAAGTCAACTGTAGAAAGATACTTAAGGTAACACTTACTTAGTCTGTGTCTCTCGAAGCTGAGTTGATAGTGAAATATCATAATTTATAAACAAAACCAAATTCTGAATTATCCGTTTTTTTAACACAATTTATTTTGTCCGTTGTCTAGATATTTGTATAAATTGTGTTTATTTTGTCAGTTGCCTAGATATTTGCATATTTAATGCAGTTATACCAATCTATGATAACAATATATCACCAAAAATCGTTTAAGAATGAAGCTCAATCTAGCATCAATATGCCTGCGAGAATATGGTATTCTAATACCGAAACAGAGTATAAACATTCGATGCCAATTATGACCGTCGCGTACGTTATATCCCTGATCACGAAATATATGTTTCGTGATCAGGGATTATATGTATACAAGACCTGGAATGTCACGTTGTTTCCAAGTAATGGAGCCGCCCATAACCCTTTTTTATACATACATCTATTTCATTAATTATATATTTGATTCTATATTATTACTTTTATTTCATTATCATAATTATTATTATTATTTACTTTGTTAGTTTTAAGTATTGTATATTTATTACTTTTTCTTAATTATGTAACCTAATGCCTAATTCCTATTTTCACATAACTTGTATTCAAATTTGTTTATGTCAACCATTTTAAACAATTTTAGTTCGAAAGTCATCTAGACTAATTTATAGGTTCCTTTAAAACCTACAAACATGTTAGTGTCAACCCAAATCAAATTTTATAGCTAACACATTTTTAAAATCAGTTTTCTAAATTCTAACTATTGACAGATATTATCCAGACTTAGCCACTTAACTTCAATACTAAATTTTGACGCGTTTAAAGAAAATATGTGACCAATGAAATCTAAGAACGCCTACTAACGGGGGTAAAAACCCTCTAGTGGGGAGTAACTTCAAAGTTTATATAATTACTAATTTTTAGAAGAGAGAAGACTTGAACACAGAATCTCAAACTATCGACTTCTAAATTAAACACTTGATCACAGAATCTTAAACAGTTGACTTCTAAACTAAAAACTAAATTTCAAATTCAACTTCATTTTAAAACCAAATCATTTTTTGTAAATAGTATGTTGTAAATTGTAAATATATTTATATAGGAAAAATTTCACTATCCATTAGTAAAATCCAATACAAATCCTATAACTAAATAAATATAAATTACGTAGTGGTAACAACCGGGTCGTTTTGCCCATAACAAAACTGGTGTCAGAAGTGGGATGACATAACAAACACTGGTGTACGACAGTTGAAATAAGTATGTACGTGTAGTGGAAACAAACGGGTCGTTTTGCCCATAACAGTAAAAATGGGGGAAATATCAAATATTTTCAACAAACGACTGAATTCGAATTAAGTATATTGTAATATTATATATTCCAAAAAGAATTATGTATGTGTTTCAATAAAAAAAAAATAATAATGACTATAAATAAAATATGAAATGAATCATGAATGAATTTCCGATGTCAGTTGACCGATTTAAATCTAAACAATTTGAACACATCGATTAAAAAATCCAGTGAGTCCAGTAAAAATATTCAATTCAAATTCACAGCTATGTGACATAAAAATAAAAATAGTACAAAAAAAATAATCAGTATGTAGAGTAGGTATGGTGCGAGTTCATTTTATAAAACTGAACACGAGCGGAAGTAAATATACAAAAAGCAGATAGGATATTATTATCTCATTTGACATAAAAATATTTGTTTTGATTTTTATTTTTATACAATTTTATTTTTATTTAACTGCATCTAAATTGAATACAATTTTTAATAGTTTAACAAACCCAATTCTCAAAATGACTTTAAGTTAATCCTGAATTTTGGATTAGTAATATTAAGAAAAACCATATTCTCGAAAAAGTTATAGCTAACCCTGAATTTTAGATTAGCTAATCTTAATTTTGGAGTTAATCCAAATCACTTTCCAAAAACCAAATGATGACAAGATCATATTAGAGTTTATTTAAACTTTTTTGAGAATATTATTTAGCTTAATTTGACTAATCCAAAATTCAGGATTAGCTAAAACTCTTTAGAGAAATGAGTTGTATATTGTTACCATTTAGTTTTCGGAAAGTTATTTGAATCAACTTTTTTAAATAAAAACTAAAATAAAAGTAAATAAATATATCATCACGCCTTTTACCCATTACTCGGTGTGGCATTTTGCCTAGCAGATCTTGGTAAGTGATATATTTATGCGCGTGACCTGCGGTTACCAGTCATCAAATCACGGCTCCCAAAGATGGTAATGGAGCGAGAGCCACACTGAGCCACCTGCATCATTAATTAAAAAAGATTAGCTAATCAAAAATTTAGGATTAACTGAAATTTTATTGAAAATCAAGCTGTAAAGCTATGTTTCGACATCTTAACATAGTCTCTGTTTTAGTCTTTATTTTTGGTTTTTTGTTTCTGTTTAAGTCGGAAAAATTCCAGCCATTTCCAGCTCTTAACATAAACATAACATTAATTCATTATTTTAGTAAAGGTTTGTTCACTAAAATGAAAAAATAATTGTATAAAACTATTTGAAATACTTTAAAAATTATATAAAATTATTATTGAGGAACAGTAATTACTATTAAAATTAAGCACTAGTTTAATTAATTTATACAATTCCAAAATAATTTTCAAAAATTGAGACTTTTTATAGTGAACAAACCAGAATATTTCGAATATAGTAATTTAAATTTCAAAATAGATTTTTACATTATTAAAATATTATTGAATTGCAAAATTATAAAATCAAAGAAAAGAAATAAATTTTAAAATGACAGCGACCAAATAATTTCTTTTTGACTTGTTAGTTTTCTTGTTGCTATATCCAGCAATTTTAATTTTTTTCACAGTTGAAATGATTACTATTTTTCTTCTATTGTCTATATTTATCGTATTCCCCACATAAACCTAATGACATAACAAGAGATAGCATTACCACAGCTAACTCTCTCTTACAAAACAGCGACGAAAGACTATGTCGAAAGCATGAAGTCTGCAAACTTTGTGTTTATGCGCAGCGACAAAGACAAAGACTAATGCTGGGTTGCATGAAAACTGTTTAATAAATTGTTTACTGACTCTACAGTTACTGATCCTACAAAGTTAATGAATCGATAAAATTCAAACTGTTGCACGAAAAATATATTGAGATCTTTAGTTATCGAAATGTTTGTCCAGCAACACTATCACTGTAACTGTCACTGTCACTGACTTGTCATTATCGATAAATGTAAATACGAATCAATTAAAAAATGGTAAAAGGAATAGAAGCAGAAATTCTACGAAAAAAAAAAGACAAATTTAGCTGGAAATAATTCAAAACTTTATAAATGTAATGGAAACAAAAAAAAAAACGGTACGACAAATAAATTGGAAGCTTGGGAACAGCTACGAATGAAATCTCTACTCAAGGCAGCAATGCTCCTAGGGACTTGTCTAATAATCCGGCAAATAGTTGATTATGTATATTTATTTATATGATCGCCCAATGTAGTTTGAAACGCTCCAGTTGCATAGTAGCATAGTTATTAATAATTGCGTGTTTGCTGATAGAGGTATACTACATTTTGTTCTTTTTTCTAATTCTGAAATATTAGCATACAAATATTTTTAATAAATCTAAATCTTTGTTTAAACTCTATTATCCAAAATTTCTAATGGATATGATCTGTCACACAACATTCAGGGTCTTGGAAGAAGTTTTATAAAAATAATTTCTTCGTCCGAGGACGATGATAACAAAGACATAATTCTAGTAAAATATATTTTAATTATCTCCTAGTACAATATATGTAGGTTTAATTACTTACACTTTAATAACTAGTTATTTAAATTAAAATTTAAAATATACTTCAATTATAAAATAACAACGGATAGTTTTTCATTAATTCTACTTTGACATAAAACGTCAAACTGGATTTATTGAACCGTTAAATATTTATAGGTCTGAAAACAGTCCTATAAGTTGTAGGACTGTTTATCGATTCATTAAAATTATATGACATTCATGCAACGATTTTTTGAAACCTAGGGAACCGTTAGCTGCTATTGAACCGATAAATACTTTCATGCAACCCAGCATAAGACTAAAACAGTAGCTGGAAACGCTCAGCTGTATTCACATATGACAAAACTCTCAAGGTTATGTCGAAAAACTAAAACTAAGACTATGTTAACAGGTGGAAACAAGGCTTTAGCGTCTTAATTAATTACTAAACCGCAATGATTTTCTCTTTATTCTGAGATGCTATTATTATAGAAATTTGATTTTAAATAAAAAATTAATGTGAATAGTTGATAATATCAGCCGTATGTTGTATGCAAATAATGATTGTAGTCAGTTCACAATTCTTTCAATATTTCGCTGCTTAACATACAAAGTTAATGTTAACATTAATTAGTTCAGATTAGCAGAAGTGTACTGGTTTTCTCTGTACTACGTGGTATTTTACTTGGTAACTTAATTCAAAAATGCTGTTTTGCAACAGAACACTCGTAACAAGGTACCCTTTATGGTCAACACACATCGCACGAAGGTTCGCTATATTAGGTTACTTTCCCTTTAGAAAAGCAAAAATAAAAACTTTACCACAGAAATGTCGGCGTTACTGAACCAGTAACCAGTGGCGTACTTAATTAAAAATAACTTTCGTTTCACCACAAGCATAAAACGGTAACAATAAATAACTTTTTAAATATGTGCTGTTCATTCTTCATCTATTTCTGTCAATAGTTGTCATAATTTTAATATAGATAAATTGGTTATAAACGCAATGTTCTTTTCTATAAAAAAAGTTTTATTATACGAAATGTACATTTAGTATAATAAAACTTGTGTTGTTTATAAACATTTATCTTCACACAGCTCTAAACTATATATTAATAGATAAATTGATTAATTATACATATTGTTGAAGTGTGAAGAAATATGGTTGGAAAGATTCCAAAATAATTTACAAAGGTTTCTATTTGGAAATTGGCCATATCACAGGAAAGGTGTATCAAACAATATTTCTTAATGGTCTGGAATCAAATCTCATAAATGTTATTATAATCTATATCAAAAATAGATTTCTTTTACACTATAGTTTATTATTTTTTGGATAACAATGGTTCAATCATATTTGTTATATTAATCTTTTAACAGTTTATTTTAAACGTTAAAAATAAAAATTTCACAAAAATGCTTTTTACTTTCTTATACACAGTATAAGGAAGTATTGGAATCGTGAAAAAAAATCGTTGACGAGATTTTCGCGTAAATACGTGTTTTGAGGTCCACTTAATCCGTTTTGATCATTTTCTCAATGATGTCTGTGGGGGTGTGTGTGTGTGGATGGATAGATGTGTGTCCGAGTGTGCAATATCTCATGAACAAGATAAGATTTGTTAACGAAACTTGGTATTTATAAGTTTCATGAAAATACGAAGAGCTGAGTTGATTTTGAATGAAATTGAAAAACCGGAAGAGGAAGTTTACTGGACACACAAAACAATAAATTCCATTTATTTCAAAAATGGAATCAGTTACCACAAAAAGTTTCAAATAAAAGATGTTAGCAAAAATATTTGGAACATAAAATGTTATTTGCAATTTTCCTGTATATGCAACTAATTTTGAGAAAAACTAATTTATATATTTAATATTAAATTCCAATAATCATAGTAGCAATAGAAACAAGAAACATATACATGTTTAACATTTATATATTAAATAATAATTGTCAAACGCAAGGAGAAAGTCATAAGTGTTCAATTCAGCGTTTTTGATGCTATATCAATTTCATTGATCAAATAGTAAGTAATTTTATATTTCTATTAATATAAATTTATTTATATAAAATTTTGTTATATGGTGAACTACGACGATCAGTGAAAACGCTGGTTGAAAATTCTTTATATTACAAGAGATAGATTTTTTTGAAGTTTTGTGTTGGAGTTGTGATGTTCATTTCAGTGCTACTTAATTTGTTTCGTTCAAAGAGTGCAAATAATATACGATTGAATTCTTGAAAAATAATCTTACTATGTTAAAAATAATATTTTATAGAAATTACAAGCCTAAGAAAATGAAATTAAATTATTGTAATAAATATACAACGTGTTGAACATGTACATACCAGCAAACGACGAACAGTTTGAAAAAACAGTGATGAGATGTCATGGTTAGTTAGGTTCTACTGTGCATATGTCTCTTATTTACCGCGCGAAAATACTTGTGACAAATGAGAACCTTCCGAACTTGTGATTTCACTATATTTTTAATTGCTTGTATCTCTGATGTAAAACATTATTTTTAACTATTTTTTTCACTAATAGCTACTATTCAATATATAGTTTTTGTTTTTATCCTTCATTCTTATTATTTCGATTATGGTTCAAGAGCCCATTGTTCGTTTTTATTCGTCTGATTGTCCACTAGAGAAGAAATGTTGGGTATGAATTCTTTAAAGAAAGAACTAAAAGTCAAGATATATTTAACGCATTCAAAATTGTTATTATAAATATTAAATTCCCTCTGTTTAAACTCGTATCAATAACAACAGATGGAGCTAAATCAATGACAGGGAATCTTCACGGTTTTATCGCATTGTGCCGAAAAGATGATGAATTCCCAGGTTTTTTAAATTACCGCTGTATGATTTATCAACAAGTGTTAGTCAGCAAAAGATTACATATTAATAATGTCGTGGACATAGCTTTCAAGATTATGAATTTTATCAGAGGAAAATCTTTCCAAAGAAGACTTTTCAAAATGCAAAGCTTTACTTTCTTCTCTAAGGATGAAAAGTATCACTTTCTTCCCTCAATAGAAGAGAGAATATTTTACCTTCTGACAGAGTCGTGACAAAAAATATTTCCTATTACATTCTCATTTATTATTTTAAATAAATATACCAACACGCCTTGTACTCATTGCTAGGTGTGGCGTTCTGTCGTGATATATTTAGTGGAGCCACAAGGGTAATAGACCACAGAAGTGGGCGGTCCATATTAGGGCGGTAAATTTGAATGCGAGTCGAATGGTATATGCAGTTACCATTGTCTTATCGCGTTTTTATTTTATAAGTATCAAAATTGAAATTTTTAAGGGAAACGACCAATGATGCAAAAAATTACTGTTTTAATGTTACCAATATAAATGGTTATTGTTTTGAAATGTCAAGTAATAGATTTTTTATGTCTATTTTAAATTTGAAAAGAAACGTATGTCGTAGTGAACTTCATATCTCTATAATCATAACCTCACAATTTTGAATTTTGAATTTTTTGCACTTGTATATTTCGTTGTGATTAGAGCCAGATGCAAAACACCACCCCATTTTAATTTATTGCACAAAAAAGCGCAAAACAAAACATGTAAACAAAAATGAGGTTAAAAATCAAATGTTTGTTTCATAAGAAGTGTGCTACGCCATACGTTGCCTTACAATAGAAAGAGATAAAACGCTTAAGTCACGCCTCCTGGTGACGTTTACTTCTGTTTGTCAATCCGAATAAAATATAAACAAAAGTAAGAATTAAAACAATGCGTACGCCACTGTCTCTTCTCATTTCCATTACCCCACATGCAGCGAAGCCCTACGGACCAGCCCTACATCCTCCGGCCACGGGAATGTCTCGTCTCATCTCGCCTTCTCGCTTAACATCCACCACAACGTCGTCGGTCTTACGCGTTTCTCGTTCCATAAAACGCGGAGATAATGGCTGTTTTTGCGTCCGCTTATATATATCATACAGTGGCGTGTCGCAACAAGGGCATGCACACACACACATGGAAAGGCGAGGAATAGATTCGATCAATGCCCCATCAAATTTGACAAAAAGTTTCGTCGTAAAGTCAAGTTCAATTGGACAGAGGTGAAATTGGCTTTTTCCAGAGTTATGCGATCGAAGTAATGTCATTTTTTGTTGGTTAAGTTTATGAGATTGTCTGAAAAGTTGAAAAATGTATCTAGTTACTTATTTTCTCTAGATAATTTAATTTAAACAAGGATTGCCAAGCCTACTGCTTTTAAGAAATTAAGTTGCGCTCGCGTCTATCCAATTAACATTTACGATTAGTTATTTTAACTTAATTTTTCTATCGTCGTTAAGGGATCTAATCAGCGCACTGTTTTTGGCGCTTTTTATTTTGTAGGAGTGATATGAATGCTTTTAAATCTGATAGATGAATGACATACCCTCAGAATTGTAAATTATCGATGTCGAAATATTACTAAATGAATTTGCTATAATCTGCAAAAATTCAGAACATTAACAATACAAAAAAATATTAATTAATTGTAAAAAAAATTTAAATTTTGAATTGTTTGTGTTACGAAAAGCGCTACCAACACAACTGATAAAAACACCAACTTATATTTTTAACAAGTCGCAGCCTTTTTAAATCCAACAGAATTATAAAATTCCTCCAATAGAAAAAAATATATAAAGAACACGTTTCATAATTCCTGTTAACGCACGAGTTCAAATTTAGAAAACGAATCCCGATGTGCAGACTGCCTTATGAAACTAGTTCTTTAAGGTAGTACTAGTGTGACGGTGGCGCCATCGGTTGTCGAGTGGCGAAACTGACGCTCAAAAAAATATAAAAATTGAATAAAATAAGTGTTTTATACCTATTATGATTTGAATATCATGAATTGTTAACAGGTTGTTGATCTAGTGAATTTTCAAATACCATACCACCGTGTGGTGTTGCCATTATAAATTGGGATTCTTAATTTTTCGTTAAAAACAAGGCTTTGCATGGCTATATATCCATTAATAAACGATAAAAAAACTTTCTCCTTCTGATACAATATACATGAATAGTTCTAGAACATCATACTAGTTTTTCAAATGAAACTGCAAAATTTTAGAGGTACACAAACCAAATATATGCGATCACCATAAGCCCCGTGTATAAGAACTCAACTTTACAAGCGAATATATTTATTCACAGACGATGAATGTGTTTCATATTATAACAGGATGCGTATGACTATCCAATGTTAACGTGCGCCAAATTTCATTCAGATCTGCAAAATTATTTTTCACGCTAGTACTACCTTAATATACTATAATAACACCATTCTGCAACATGTCTGTTAATGTTTAACGGTCCTTTAAAATATTTAACCAATGCCAACAGACGCATCAACAAATCTTAAATGTTAAACTTATTTGAAATAAAAGCATAATAAATATTGCACAGCAATATCAATTATCCCATATATCCGGCAGTACGGTGGTGTGTGTAGCGTTACGGAATTCAAATCCGGAGATCCCGAGTTCGAATCGCACTCAAGCTAAAATATCTGAATCATCACACTGCAGCTCGATGTATCCGGACGCTATACAAGTACTGTAAATAGAAGTTCTTGTACAGAGTAGCATAAATAAATAAATAAATAAATATGTAACACCGATTACCTTTATTAATTTTAATCAAGTTTTAAATTTACGTTATGTTGGTACAGTTGGACGTAAAGAGAATTAGTGTGAAATGATATTTGTAGAGATTTTTTAAAAGAACATATGTAAACAACAACAAAAAACACACATGAACAGTTAATGAAAGTCTATGTCCTGTTGTTTGCACTACGTTAGTTATTATTACTTCCATACTACTTAATATTGTAGTTTTATAAAAATCAAGTCGCCTTTTAAATTGTCACTATCGGCAATTGTTTTAATGAAAGCGCTTCAAAACTTATTGTGTTAGGTATCAATGAAAGGTCTTTTGATGGGCTCCCGAGTGCAAAATTTGATTATTTACGATCGCTAATTGTTTTAGTGAAAATGCTTCAAAACCTATCGTGTTTATCAGATGAAAGGTCTTTTGAAGGGCTCGAATACAAAATCGAATATGATTCGATCGGCAATTGTTTTAGTTAAAAAAAGTGCACCAAAATCTATTGTGTTTGGTATCAAATGAAAGATCTTTTGAAGGGCTCACGCAGGCCCGGCAGTTCATTTTTTCGCCGAGTGGGTAGTTGACCTGGGTGGGGGTCCCCCCCCTCCTCCCCCCTACCTCCCACCGAAAATGTATTTGAAAAGAAAAATACACATTTTAATCGTAATTTATTTTCGCAAAGTAGAAACAAAATGGCGCTTTGCATTTTTTAAATATATACATTGAACTTGTAATATGTACATTGTCTTGTTTGTTTATTTTTTCAAAGCGAAAACAGCGGTACGCTTCACGTTCTTCGAAATAAAAATATTCAACAGTTGCTGCAGATCTAGTTTGTCCGTTAAATCGCGGTATACATGCAAAATCGCGATGCTGTTAAGCCGATCTTGCGACATCGTTGATCGCATGTACGTTTTCAGCCGCCGCAAAACCGAATATTTTTCACATCCAAAATCCCGAGTGGGTACTTTACCCACTCGGAGTGTCCCGAGTGGGTACTACTCCCCAGCTACCCACATTATCTGCCGGGCCTGGGCTCACGTGCAGAATTAGATTTTTTTCGATCGGCAATTGTTTTGGTGAAAGTACTTCAAAAACCATCGTGTTTGGAATTAAACGAAAGGTCTCTTAAAGAGTACACGTGGCGAATTGGAATTTTTTCGATCGGCAATTGTTTTTATGAGAGTGCTTCAAAACCTATCGTGTTTTGTATCAGATGAAAGATCTTTTGTAGGGCTCGCGTGTCAAAATGGATTTTTTTTCAATTGGCTATTGTTTTAGTGAGAGTTTATCAAAACCTATCGAGTTTGGTTCAAATGAAAGATCTTTTCGCAAGCAGAATTGGAATTTTTTTTCGATCGTCAATTGTTTTAGTGCAAGATCTTCAAAATCTATGGTGATCGGTATTAATAAAAAGGAGAACAGCCGTGCAGAATTGAAAAGTTTTAGATCGACAATTATTTAATTTATATTGTCTTACAGAAATGAATCCATCCTACTTCAATGTTCGCGGTGCCTAGCTAGTAATAATACTAAAATTATAATCAAACACAATGTATTTATAAGTGAAAAATAAAAAGTACACCTGTTAGAAACGATATTCAAATCATGACGCAAGTAGGCGTATCTTTCAAAAACTTCAAATGTGTTGTTTTCATCGTTTATCTTCTTTTTTATGGTGGAAATTTATTTTTATTATATGTTGCAAATTTTGTTATATTTACTGCAGTTTATGTTTACACTATAAGTTAAAAAAAAATTGATTATGTTTAACAACATGACACATTACGCACAATTGTTACTATACCTATTTCATTCCGCAATAATAATGTTTTTTGTCAATATTCTGTCTCACTCCACAACAAAAGTGTTGTCTGTTACTGTTCATCTACATACGTTACAAGACTTTTAAAAAATACTATTAGAGCACTCAACAGTTGTTTACGATAACAACGTTCACAACTAAGATTTTTGGCAGTATTGTGATAGAAAATTTGGTCCAATGATTTTTTGCCGGACACTTTTTATTTACAAAAGACTGCCTATGCCAACATTTACGTGGGGTATAAAAAAAATAGAATTCCATGATATTCAAACAATAAAAGAATAACTCTTCCTATACCGAATAAAACAAAACCGGAAACATAATCCAGCAAACAAAAACAATAAATAGGAACAAAAAATAATCCACATTCTATCTCTACATACAAACATACGAGAGTATTTCCCAAATCCATTAACAGTCATCAGAAACACATGCACACACATCAACACATCATCATAATAGTGGTGAAGATATTTTCTCACAGTTTACTGTATGCATACGTGAGTGTGAATGTTTGTGTTGATGACGTTTCGCAACGCACAGCGGAACCGGAAGTAGGAAGATGTTACCTCTGACGCCAACATTGCCTCGCCTAAATACACTATAACTACTGCTGACATGTGAATGAGATGTCAGGTGATTGAATTCTGTTCCATACGAATAGTGTCACTTATTATTTTTCTGTTCTGTTCTTAAATAAAATAAAATAAATATATCATCACGCCTTTCACCCATTACTGGGTGTGGCACTCTGCCGAACCCGATCTCGGTGATATATTTATACGCGTGAAGTGCTGTTACCAGCCGTCAAATCACGGCCCTCATAGATGTTAGTGGTGGGGGAGCCACAGGGGAAATTATAAATTGGTGAAAATGTTTTTTCGGCTGTGGGGACCAAACCAAGGATCCATAGGCCGACTTGATACCACGGAGCCATTACCATTCTTAATAAATGTAAATAAATATAAATAAATAAATATGTTTTTGGTTAACATTTTGATATTAAGCCGTAAAAGTTTATTTCATAAAAGGAGTCGAAAGATCCAGGGTTCTTGGATAAAAGGCTTAAAGAATTTAATAAAAATTATTTATTTTAGTTAAAGATGACGACGTTTCGAACACATGTTCGTGCTCATCCTCAGGTCAGCAAAATTAACCACAACGTGGTTATTACAGAATTAAATAAGTTACATGTTTAAAAAGAATTATGATTAAATAAATTATTTAGGAGTATGCAATTGTGCACACCTCCGAGTCAAAACGCCGTTTAATTCGATAATCACAAAATATGCCAATGTTAACGTAATTTTATTTAGTTTGGGATTATTATGAAATGCTTTGCTCGCTCGTGTTGTGTTGTATACTTCATCGTCAGGAATAATATCATCCATTATAGCATCGTTGTCTAATGTACTATTAAAACTATAGTACAATATTGTAAATAACTATGAAATGAATCACTCTCATAAGTATTACTGTCGAAACGCGCATCGGTTTAATAACTTGTAAGACAGCTTGACCTGTAAAAATTATACGAGTTAGTAGTTTGTAAAGATCAATTTTCAAAGTGAATAAACGCTTTGAATAAATGAGGTATACAAATGAATAAAAAATAAATAAATAATTATTATTTCATACAATTAGTTTTTGAATAATAAATTAAAAGAGTTTTATTAAAATTTCTATTTAATTAAATTTCTCTTTGTTTTACATAATAAAATAAAATTTAACAAACAAAACATTATTTTACATACTTATTTTAATAAATTAATTCAATACCAAAACATTTCCACAACTACAAATGAGAATAAAACAAATAAAATATTTATATATAATAAAATAAAACAATACAATAGAGGAGTGGGATTTTAAAATAAGAATGCACTCGTAGAATTAGAACTAGGGCAAAGGTACAATGGTCGCCTGAACCTATTTTTTATAATTTTTTTATGAAACTACATGATAAACTATGACGATCAGTGAAAATTCTGGTTGAAAAAAAAAATAAAAATAAAAAAAAATATATCATCACGCCTTCTGCCCATTACTGGGTGACATTCTGCTGAAGCAGATCTCGGTAAGTGATATATTTTGCGCGTGCAGTGCGGTTACCAGTCGTCAAATCACGGCCCCCAAACATGTTAGTGGTGGAGGAGCCACAGGGATAGCTTTTTCAAATTATGAAAATTTGTCGCCTGTGGGAATCGAACCAGGGACATCAGGATCCACAGGCCGACTTCATATCACTGAGCTAGCCATCCCATACTCTGGTTGAAAATTCTTTATATTACAAGAGATGAGGTTGTGGCCTCCCAAGTTCGGTTCAGTGGTACTTAACTTGTTTCGCTCAAAGATTGCAAATAATATACAATTGAATTCTTGAATAATAATCTTACTATGTTGAAAATCATATTTTATAGAAGTTGCAAGCCCAATAAAATGTAAATAAATTATAGTAATACAACGTGCTGAACACGTACATACTAGCAAAAAACTAACAGTTTGAAAACCAGTGCTGAGATGTCACAGTTAGTTACGTTATACTCGGCACATGTTTCTTATTTATCGCGCGAAAATACTTGTGGCCAATGAGAACCTTCCGGACATGTGATGTCACTATATTTATAATCGCTTATTGGTCTGATGTAAAACATTATTTTTAACTAATTTTTTCACTAATAGCTATTATTCAATATATATTTTATGTTTTTATCCTTCATTCTTGTTATTTGGATTATAGTTCAGGAGCCCATATGCAATTAACTTACAGGTAGATTCACAAAACGGATTAGCGCTAACACCGTTTTTAATATTATCTATAACTGTGTTTCAAATTAAAACAGATTAAAGAAATTAACTAAATTTGATGCTAATTAACTCTCTTTTTAACTCAAGTTAAAATAAACTTGTTTCATACATTGAAAAGAATGTTAAAAACGAAATAAAAAATGATTAATTATTTAAAATAATAATAAAAATGAATGGTAATAGAATTAATATTTATAATAAAGAAGGTAATAAAACTATAATTAATTAATATTCATCTAGTGTATGGCCGCCTTAAGCGATAACGCGAGTTAAGTAACGTTGCGCGCGGGTAGTACTTGGATGGTGACCGCCCAGAGAAAACCCGCGTTGCTGTTGACCATAATACCTAAAACGCAGATCAGGGCGTAATGGCGGCATATGACCTAAGTAGTTGGTCCGTCAAAGAAGCCACAAAAAAAAAAAATTAAAAACTACATTTTTTTATAAATTGATACCAGTACTAGCAAACAGAAAATCAAAGAAAAAACAAAGAAATACAAGTGACCGCTATAGTAAGCTCAGGCAGCGGAAAGTTATATAGGTAACCATGGGACAGTGTTTATAGTTAGACTTCCACCTAAGGAATGGCGCTAATAGTCTTTATGTGAAGACATCCATTTTAGAAAACTACAATATCGGCAATCATTGGTTACTAGATTGTTCCTGTAGTTTTCATTTGTATGTATTTCAAATATTTTAAACGGTCAAATATCCAATTAATTTTTATTTGTGAAATAATTTCATATAAATAATGTCAACTATTATGAATTGTTGTGTAAAAAAACTGCACTGCTACTGGTAAGTAAGTGATCATATAATAAATAATATTTACATGAGGAAGTCATAATATATTTTCAAGTTCACAAGAGTTGGATAAAACTGCGATTGAAACAGTTCAAATTATAAATAAATTGTATACAGGAGAATATTTTAATAAATATTTATATTGTAATAATGAATTTTTATTTTATGTAGTTTAATATAAAATAATAATAAAAATTACAAGCTGCCTAAATATGCATTTCGGGTTGCCTATATACATGACTTTAGTTAGACTTCCACTACTCAGATGGCGCAAAATACAGTCCTAGTGCATAATATGACAGTTTCTTATCTATAGTAGTATATTATGATCTGTGGGTAAGCTTATGGAGAACTGAAATTGTACCTTTGTCTCAAGTTTGACATATTGTCATCAACGCCATCTCTAAATAGTGAAATATCCCCAATACATGACATAGAAGCGATATTCTCCATTGAATTTCGGTCTACATTTCAACTGAATAATGTTCTACTGATCAACTCTACAGTACGCGTGGTGTTGACGCAGCAAATCGCAGTAAATATAACGGTAGAACAGCAGACAATCGCATTTGCATGCACGGACACCAGTGTCGGGGAATTTTAGGTGGGAACCTGACATATATTTTTAAAATATTTCTGCATCGTACGCTTCGCAGTAGGTTGAATTGTTCAATACACACATTATAAAATGACATCATTTTTAGTCTTATTTATACTATTTTTGTTTTTGGTGAAGAATGCTCCTTAATATACTATGTAAATGTCATTGGAAGTATAATCAATGAAGTAATTGTTTGTATTAATAAATACAGGGTCGGCTCAAGGAGCTTGGCGCCATAACTCAACGTTGCTGTTAACGCACATGCCTTTAGATATATTCAATATATTTTTAACACAAACTAAAATTAAATTTAACGCAAATTTATTATTTATACAAATCAGGAAAATGAAAGACTGGTTGAATGACAGGTCAATAAATTGTACCAGTGGTAATTAAATCTTTAACTAAGAAAAACTTAGTTTATTAATTTTTCTTTCGGAAATAACTGATATTAATTTATTTATGCTACTCCGTGCAACAGGAATTTAATCCCATTTAAAAGTATATGATCCAGACTCACCGAGCCCCAGTGTAGAAGTTCATATATTTTTAGTTTGAGTAGGATTCTAACTCGAGACCTTCGGATCTGAATGTCGTAATGATAACCACACGTACTGCCGCACAAATATATTCATATACAGGGTGTTAAAAAAGTTCCGGGACGGTGAAATATCTCGAGAAATACACATCGAATCAAGAAACCAAAAAACACGTGTTTCATATTTTGCAAAAAAAAGGCTTGTGGCTACTTGTGATTATGTTGATTTGTTTATTTGATTCAATGTTTATTTCTTGTCAAAACTTATTTTTGCGTTTAGAGCGCCATCTATTCCGAATTGGAAAAACGTTTCAGATAAAATTAACTTATTTTTTTTTCGCAGAATACGAATCTGTAATAAAAAATGGGGGTTTCCATTTAAGGTTTCAACGTTGCCCCCCGCCCCATTCCCTGGGGGTGGGGGTTGGGGTTTGTGTTTGGTGTGCTTAGATAGGTTTTTGCAAAATATGAAACACGTGTTTTTTGGTTTCATGATTCGATGAGTTTTTCTCGAGATATTTCACCGTCCCGGAACTTTTTTAACACCGTGTATAATGCCAGGCATGTGTTCAAATGGGGTAGCTAGCACAGTGGTATCAAGTCGGCCTGTGGATCCTGAAAAGCCTGGAGACCTATTCTAATTCGTTGGCGACTGGATTTAGCGACCGTTTGACGTCATATTTGGCGACTTTAATACTTACAAATATTTGAGTTTAACAAAGAAAAACAAATATCAGCAAGAAATAGCTACACAAAATACTCCGTCGTTCCTATTAATACCAACGTAAGAAATTAAAATCCCCATGATATTGACTGCACTGTGACGTCATTAACTTAGCGACTGAAACTAGTCGCCAAGCAGTCGCCAAGAATTAGAATAGGTCTCCTGGTTCGATTCCCACAGGCGACAAACAATTTTCACCATTTTAAAACTATCCCTGTGGCTCGCCCACCACTAACATCTTTGGGGGTCGTGATTTGACGCCTGGTAACCGCACTTCACGCGCAAAATATATCACTTACCGAGATCTGCTTCGGCAGAGTGCCACACCCAGTAATGGGTAGAAGGCGTGATGATATATTTATTTATTTTTTTACATGTGTTCAAAATTATCGAATATAATGTGTTGCCACGAACCATATTATTTTGAAAATCACGAGTCCGTAGGACTAGGCAAGAAATTATTGATATTTTTAAACCGATGAATTAGTAATAGTTTACGAGAAAACAAATGAATAACAGGGATATCATTGTAATGTATTAAAGGCCAGTGGCCAGAGAAAGATGGGTATACCGGGAAAGGTACAAAGATTTACTTGTAACTTTTGTTTTTAAAACTAATTGCAAATTATATCGCTTGATATTTGTCATTCTTCAGTTTCAACACTTGGGAGAGGACAGTGGCGTACCTAGGGGGTGGGGGGCGTTTGGTGCGGTTCGCACCGGGCGGCACATATTTTGGGGCGGCATTTTTTATATTTATTTTTAGTTTAAAAAATAACTTGTTCACTTCTTAAGTTTACTATTCGATTTCTACGACTGGTAACCGCACTTCACGCGCAAAATATATCACTTACCAAGATCTGCTTCAGCAGAGTGCCACACCCAGTATGGGTAGAAGGCGTGATGATATATTTATTTATTTTTATTTATTTATGTTTATTAATTTAATGGAGCAATGGCTCAGCGGTTTCGAGTTGGCCTATGGATCCTGAGGACCCTGGTTCGATTCCCACAGCCGACGAACAATTTTCACCAAACTAAAATAACTCCTATGGCTCCCCCACCACTAACATCTTTGAGGGCCGTAATTTGACGGCTGGTAACCGCACTTCTCGTACATAAATATATCACTTACCTAGATCTGCTTCGGCAGAGTGCCACAGCCAGTAATGGGTAAAAGTCGTGATGATATATTTATTTTACATTTATTTTTTTAATTTATAAAAACCACCATTTGTTTGACTTAGAAAGGGCGGCAAATTGGAGGCCGCCCTAGGCGGCAAAAGTTCTAGGTACGCCACTGAGAGAGGAATATACTCGTACGAGCTCAGAATCATACTATTTAGCCCATAATTTTTCTTTCGTTGAATTGAAATAATTCCAATAACGCAAGTATCTTATATTTATTAAATTCTATAATTAAATATAAATATAAAATATAACCTTAGACACAAAATGTATAGCGGTGTTACCAACAATTTATTTTATATAAAAAACTAATTCAACATATAAATGAACTATCATTATTATTGTCTTGTAGGCATTATGATGGATAAAATCGAAGTTAATTATTGTTTAAAATAAACTTTATTATTATACAGTTTTTGAATAAAACGAAAAAATTGTAGTTAATACAGAAATGTTTACTTCCTCTTTCAATACTGTCATTCCAAGATGTATAGATCAATTGACTTCAAATTTTATCTTTGTATTAACAGCGTCTAGTTTATTAGTATATGTCTCATTAAACGTCAAACGAAAAAATAAGATTCGGGCCAACTCATGCGACACAAGACTCGTATTACATATAGGAAAGAAGAACAAGAAGAGAAGTTTTGTTTTCGGACTTGATCTACCTCAATTACTGCTCGGCCATTATATACCAAATACAAATTTCCTTAATAATAATGTATAATTTTTTTAAAAAACTATTACGTTTTAAAGAATAACAACTTGGACTAAAATTAAGGGTCGTTGATTTCCACCGAAGTTTGAATTCCTGAACGTTCGAACATTCGAATATTTTGAACTTCGTTAGAAAAACTTCGAATCTTTTTAAAGCTTCGAATTTACGAATTATCGAATTTTTTGCCAATGAATTAACGCCATCTGTCATCTCCAAACACGCTCACGCATAATTCGCGAAAAATCGGCCACGAATTAAATAATAAAATCGGCGAAGTGTCCTACAAAAACTCTACAAGTTTAGGCGTCTTAATTAAGACATCTATACTCTTACCGCCCATCTAAATGCTATGGACTTTCAGTAAAACGTTTTAAAATGACAATAAAAAGGATACAAAAACTTCTTAATTAAAACGTTTTTGACAGTGTAGCGAAATTTTAAATCTAAATTGAATTAATTTGGCAAATAATAATAATTAATAATAATTACTTACAAATTAATACAAAACTTTGCAAATGAGTTTATTCTGAAAATAATGCATATCAACATGCCGTGTTCACGTTAGGATCCAGATTCACAAATCGAATAATTAGAAAATTCGGCTTATTCCAAAATTCGAAAATTCGGAATATTCAAAAATTCGAAAGTTCGAATCTAAATTCGAAGGTTCAATAAATCCGAACAATCGAAGTTTCGAATATTCGAAAAATCAACAATCCTACTAAAATTAAAGATTGTTACAATTTAGATGAAACTAAATATAGTGGCCATGTCACATCTTTTAAGCCGCCCCTGTATATAAGACAGAAAATATTATGTAAATAGAAATATTTTAAATGTGTAATAAAATATAAAGTACATGATGCAGATTTATTTATTAATATTCGTTTTTAATGACGAAAATAAACTGCGGAAATTTGTGCTCAAGGATTTTACAAAATGTTTACTATTTCATTCACGCCACATTCTAAATTATGAGGTTCCAAACTGGATTCATTATACAAACTAATAAATTTTATTTATTCTCTCTTTTCACGATTTCGCGTAAAATTATAAATAACTCTTTCTGCTAAACATTACTCAGTACTAAGTACAAGTACAAAGAAAAATAGTAAGAGATTCAAAAGAAAATATAAATATTATGTAGGCCACCTATATTTCAAAATAATTGGTCATTAAATTCGGCATTTTCACGCAGTCTTAAAAAAACGTTTATCAGTTGAACACAAATTTGATAGATGACGAATTGAAGAAGCCGAGGGCAGTGAACTTTACCAGTTCGGTAGCGGCGTACTCGTATTTATCAGCCGTTATTAAATAGGGATATAAATTTCGTTAATAATAGCGAGGCATCTCATAAAACTTTATTGGATTTCGAGCTCGTATTTTGTCCACAACTCTGCAGACTGCAGCAGACAACAAAAACAAATAGAGGGAAATTTCTAAACGACAAATAGATTAGAAGCTCATAAAAATAAAATAAAATAAAATGAATCTATAGTCCGACCAGAGCAGGAGACGGCAAAATTTGGAGGCAGAAGAGCCAAACATATCCCTCACAATAATTTAAATTTTTTCAAGAGCTTTAAATATGTTTTACAAATAATGTTAATTTAATGAAACTTAATATTGTATAATTAATTATATCTTTATAAATATACACAAAAAAATTCTCAGTACAAAAGGTGAGAATGAATTAAATAGTTATTTTTATAACAAGTGCCTAAAAAGGCTCGTTACGTGCAAGTGCAGAATTTAACGCACGATGCTTGCCGAGTGCGGAAATCTGCACGAACACGTAACCTTTTTCGGCACGTGTTATAAACAACATTTTTCCTACAACTGTGCGATTTAGTAAATCACTAAAATATTAGCCAATTTTATAAAATTTTAATGATATTACACGAGAACGATGTTTTACGGCGTTGCTATGGTTTGTTTGTTGAGTGCTTGCACATGGTTCTACATTATTTAAAAATATTTTACTAACGTCAAGATAATTTCATCAAAATCGTCTAGATTGGAATAGTACAGTGAGTGATTCTTCTTTATCATAAATACCTCCAAAGATAATTGAAGCTCCGGATCATGCTATGTTGCATCTATTTTCGACAATGACAATCAACCTGCTGCTGGTACTTCTAAAGCCTCCGAAATTGTTGTCAATAATATTACTGTTAATAATTGGAACAGGTACGAAAGAAATCAATGTTTCTTTAGACAATACAAAAGTTTCCACTTCACATTATGTCATAAGCAACTGTAACAACTGTGTTAATAATATACACACACAATAAATATTATGTAATTCACCTACTTAAAACCATTTATCGATATATTTTACTTTGTTCGGTTCTTTTTATTAGTTGTGTACAGATTAGATATACTGCAATTTATGTTTATAAACGTCAAAATATACTACTGCATATTTACTAGCGCTGGGACACTGCATCTTCTTGTTCCATAAACGTCTATGGCCAAAATATGAATTATGCGCTTGGCGCGAAATTTAAATCGCTCTCAATAAAACTTTTTTTACAGTTGCGTAATGAAGCACTTTCCGCACTAGTGTTTCTTTGCTTTCGGAAGCGCACTTGGTCTGCATTCATCTACTTTCCATACGTAACCAAGGCAATAATAGTTACGTAATAACAAAGAAATCGCACAGTTGTAGGAAAAATTATTTAATAGATTTTCGAAATCTTGTTGCCAAGGAATAGTTACGAGAGCCCAAAGGGCTCAAGTAGCGATTGTCAAATGCCAACAAATTTGAGAATAAATTTGAAGAATTATTTTCTAATTTGTTCAATTCTCGAGTTGTATTTAATTAGATTATTTTTAACTTAGTTGTTGAGGTCGATTCATCCAACTTTAAAGATTTTGAACTGGGTCCATATCAATTAATTAATGTAGGTATACTTGGTAGTTGTTTATTTCTGTGTCTGAAACGGATCTAAATCGATTTTTTTCATGCATTTTACTTGACGCATTGACAGTTTTAAATAATTATTTGACAACAACTACCTATCATTTGGCACAAAAAAAAAAGTATCTGTAGAGATTATGCCCGCGAGAATAATCACAAAAGCTTTATTCTCACTACAATAATGACAGGATTGGTTAAATGCATACACATTATATTTTGACGTTTCTCAAAACCAATGAAATGCTTTATTGTATGTCACGTGTCTGCGCTCTAGTGATTATTCCCGGGAATAATCTCTGTAGGTGTTTTAATTTGTGAAAAATGATAGGTACCTATTTGTCAAATAATTATTTAAAACTGTCAACGAAAGTTTCTGAGTATGAGGAACAAACGTGCTTGTATGAAAGGAATAATGAATGTGGATGAAGCTAAAGTGGTGTGTCAGGATAGGAACGTTTGGTGAAGATTAATTGCGGAATGAATCTGATGATTTAAGAAAAGTGCAGTATTTCTGATTTTAGTTTTGTTGTTTAGTAATTTCATTAGAGTGTTTACCTGCAATTGTGTGAAATTCACTTTCAAAAACAAGCACAGGGACGACATTCCCTTCGTTTCTTATCTTTTTTATTAGTTTTCTGATCTTACATTGAGTGTTTAACTGCAATTGTGTTGAATTCACTTTCAAAAACAAGCGTAGAGCGACACTCCCTTCCTTTCTTATCTTTCAATTCGTTTTCAGTTCTTACGTAGAGTGTTTAACTGCAATTGTGTGGAATTCACTTTCAATAACAAGCGCAGGGCGACACACCCTTCCTTTCTTATCTTTTTGTTTCATTTCCAGTTACTGCATTGTCTGGACTTTTCTTTCATATACAAGTGCAGGCAATCGCTTTTATCTTTTATCTTTGTAGATTCGTTGTTAGGTTCGTTTTTAGAATCGTTGTTAGGAGTAAGCGTGAGTAATTTGAGATGTTTTATGCATATGTTATGTACGTCTAAGAAAGAGGATGAATGATAAGTGAATAGGAATGATGTGATTTAAGGTTTGATTGTGACAAATGATTTCGAGTGTAATAAATGATTGAGTTTATATGGAGTGATCTATGAATGTGGTTTAAGTGAGGGTGATGTGTTCGGATGATAATGTTTGACGAGGGTTGATTATTTGATGAATGTAATTAGTGAATGTTTGATGAGTGATTTTAGGGTTCGTGCTACCCCATTTGTTGGGATATAGCGTGAAGATATGTATGTATGTATGTATGTAACGCGTCAAGTAAAATATGTGAAAAAAAAAATTTAGTTCCATTTCAAATACGAGTATAGAAATACACCAACAAATTTTGGAAACAACTTCCAAGAATACATATTAATGTAATGTAATGTATAATCAATCGATATGGACCTAGTTCAAAATCTTTTAAGTTGGACGAATCGATCTCAACAGCTAAATCAAATAATAATCTAATTAAATATAACTCGAGAGTTCGATATTTTAGAAAATAATTCTCCAGTATCTTTCTCAAACAACAAGTTTTCGAAAGATCTGTGAAATTATTTTCAATTTATTCTCACTTTTTTGTTATAGTATTACTGAAAATATAGTATTTTGTCCCCACTTCCAACTTTATTTCTTAAAAGCGGCACACAACTACCCAAAGAGCAGCATTTTGCCGAACCCTGCACTAGAGTATAAAAGTTGGCGTTTAAATTATTGTATGGTTGTGGTTTCTTTTCTATGGGAACCAAGGATCTGCTTCCAGGCACTCAGTCAAATGTTTCATTTGTAAATTCTAGTAAAACATTAGTATGTCTGGCTTAAAATAGATGGTTTACTGCAGTACAGTTATTGTCTCCGAATAAGAACGCAGGGATGTATTTAAAATTTTACATAAATTAATAAAAGAAGAGGTAGGTGGTTCAGTGCTATCGAGTCAGCCTATGGATTGGAGAACCCGAGTTGGATTCCCACAGACTAACTCTGTGACTCCCCCTCCACTAACATCCTTGAGGACCGTGTTTTGACGACTGGTAACTGCACTTCACACGCAAAATATATCACTTACCAAGGTTTGCTTCAACACTGTGCAATACCCTACAGGGTGAAAGGCGTGATAATATATTTATTTATTTACATTTTGTGATCCAACACGAATGTGTGATTTTTCCTAGGATTTTTCACATTAAAATCATAAAATTAATTTTTTATGCTACTCTGTACACTTAATCCCAATGGGCTCCTATATCTATTTTTAAAATGATTTTTTTTATGAAACTACATGATAAACTATGACGATTAGTGAAAATGCGTGTTGAAAATTCTTTATATTGCAAGAGTGATTTTTTAAAGTTTTGTATAGGAGTTGTGACGTCCTAAGTTCGTTTCAGTGGTACTTAACTTGTTTCGTTCAAAAAGTGCAAATAATATACGATTGAATTCTTGAAAAATAATCTTATTATGTTGAAAATCATATTTTATAGACGTTGCAAGCCCAAGAACATGAAATTATAGTAATAAATATACATGTTGAACACGTACATATCAGCAAACGGTGAACAGTTTAAAAAACAAATGCTGAGATGTCATGTTTAGTTACGTTATACTCCACATACGTCTCTTATTTACCGCGTGAAAATACTTGTGGCCAATGAGAACCTTCGGACATGTGATGTCACTATATTTAAAATCGCTTATATCTCTGATGTAAAACATTATTTTTAACCAATAGCTATTGTTCAATACATATTTTATGTTTTTATCCTTCATTCTTGTTATTTCCATTATGGTATAGGAGCCTATTACAGTACAGGGTGTGGAATCACCATACCGCAGTATGCTAGTTCATATATTTTTAAGGATGATTTAAAATAATAAATAAAAAAAAAACAAATACATTTCTTTTAAGATAAAAATAGTTATCCACTTAGTATTAACATAACTGATTCCTCAACAAAACTAAGGTCCATATTACCAAGAGATCACGACCCACAGTTAGAGCTGGGCAGTAGCTAGCTACTTTTGTAGCTTAGCTTAGCTACATTTACCTTAGCTGTAGCTGTAGCTTAGCTAACTGTGAAAAAATATAGCTGTAACTTGTAGCTAGCTACTTTTTTTTTCTATTAGCTTAAAAATAACAACTGAAGCTACTTTTAAAGCTACTTTTTGTAGCTTCAAGCTACTTTTTAAGCAGAAGGTGAACAAAGTACGCATGCGTACAAGCTAAACCCACACAAAATAATTATTTGTTGCCGGTTCTAACTGGCTCTAATACGCAAAAATACACAGTAGTTGCCAGATGGTATTTGCTATTTTTGGTATTTATGTACATAATAGTAAATTAACAGTCATTATAACAAAAGAATGATCATATGTCAATGGCAAATTTAATTATTTCACAATAATTTAAAAAAGTAGCTTTAAAAATTTAACAGCTACTTTAACGAAAGCTATTAGCTGTAGCTTAGCTATATTTTACAAAATATAGCTTATAGCTGTAGCTTACCTGTTTTTTTAAAGAATAGCTGTAGCTGTAGCTTAGCTACTATTTTTAAGTAGCTTGCCCAGCTCTGCCCACAGTTTGCAAAACACTGTATTACACAGAAAACAAGAAAATTATACTAAGGATAATATTTCAATATGATTTGGTACTGGTTACAGTAGAAAAAATGTCGCATTAATCATGTGTTTGTATAAATAAACCGACAGGAAATGCAATCTAGGACGATTTGATCGATAACTTTTTGTTCATACAGCGCAACCAACAGGAAGTGAAGTCCGGAAAATATGTGAACCAAAGTGTCATTTCATCTGATTGTCTACAAAATATGTCAAATTTGTCCAGTAATAATTAATAACCTAGGCAGCGTTAGAAACAGCAAATTGTTTATATTTTATTTCTTGAACTTTCATTTGTATTGTGAAAACATGCCTTCTATTGAGATATTCAAGTACTAAGAGATAGCGTTGATCACGATATGTCAAATTTGAGACAAAAGGCGTATTCCATTTGCCATTTGAATCATATCTAACTTACACTTACAGAACCAGATCATTTATTAATTTCACTATGTTACTTCCCTCACTTTAATCCCAGCTCTAGATGTACTGCTTCGGATTTAGTTTAAAGTAATACATTGCAATAAATATATCAGTTTACTGAGTTCAGTTCATTAAGTCATGTTGTCTAATTTATCTGAACTGATTTAAGTGAACTTAGTGGCAAATAGAATAGCTAAGGACACACTTTCTGTTGATCTTCATAAGCATACTATTGCTATCACTTGTATTTATTTGTTTATTCTTTTGTTTTTATGTTTGCTAGTAGTGTTTCTTTTATTAATTTATATGGAATACAATTCTGTGTTGTTAGTTGTTGTTTTAGTATTCATTTCATTTATTGTTTAACTTTTAGGTACATTTTAAGTATATAGTTCTTTTAGGGTCAGTTTTTCAATCACCGATTAAATTTAATCATGATTATATAGTAATGGAAACTATGGTTTCCATTATTATTTAATCATGATTAACGTTAATCAGGAGTAAACCGGTGATTGAAAAACTGGCCCTTAATAGTGTAGTGTTTTCTTAGCAGAAATTAGTTATGTATTATACTTAGTTCTTAGGTTAGTATAAACTCTACCTTTGTAGCTTTGTCGTAGTTCCAATTTTCGTCTCTGTGACCGCATTCTTATTTTAAAATCCCAATTGCATTTAAATTTATCACTTTCAAGAAAATTATCTGACACTACTGATTGAGATATTGCCATATGTACGTGAATTCTTAAATGAACCAGTTCAGAAAACTAAAATTTTAATAACATGATCTTCATACGTTGAATGAATATTTACTAAATAATAAATTGAAAAGTGCAAAAATGATATAAACGTTTTGTAATTTTTCAAAAATCAACAAGGAATCAAAATATCAATAACAACTCACCAAATAGACATAATATAATAATTGTAACTAATTAAATGTAAATAAATAAATATTATTAATTTTAAAACTTTTACAGCCAGATTCTCAAAAAGTTTTAGCTAATGCTGAATTTTTTGGAAAAATTTTATCCGTGCGATTATCTCAGCAACGTTTGATGAAATTGGGTACGGGAACATTAAAATAAATATATATATATATATATATATATATATATATATATATATATAAAATTTTCAGAATTTTAAAAATTTAGGTATAAGTTAATTAGGGCAAAATAGCATTTCTCTTGATTTTAAAAGGTCAAAAATCGGTTTAAGTCAATAACTAACAGATATATAAACATGCACTTAACGTCATTCGAATTCTTGTAGTCTGAATTATATATTTCTAAATTTTCGATTTTTGAACAGATTCAACCTGAAGTCACATCTGCAATCTGCATGTTTATATCACAATCTCTTAAATTAATCATTTAATTTATATCTCTCATTCTCATTCCTCAAGAGATATTTAAACTTTCTCTAAAGTACAATTTTATTTATTAGTGTCTGTCTACGAACATAAAAATAGTATTAATATGATAGGTTAGATTTATTTATAATTGTTTAATTTTGCCGACAGGTAGTAGTACTCCAGTTTCTAACGCAATGCTATCTTAGATATTTATTTATTTATGCTACTCTTTACAACAGGAACTTAATTCCAATTACAGTACAGACATTGTTGATATTATACCTATATCTATGTAATATGATTAAAATAATATATTATTCCATCCCTTCGTAACTCATAAAATCAAGTCAATATATCATTTTTCTCTTAGAAAATTGAATTAACCCATCTCTTGAGCCCACTTACAGAGCACCAAAAGCAGCTGGCGAGCCAGGTTATAATTCTTCCCGTTAATTACACTAATTATGATTAGTCGCCAGTTTTGCACACACACAGTGTTACGTAAACACGGCCATATAAGCGCTAACCGTAATCGTTAGTTGGTGTCTATGGATATGGAGCTCTCGGCTATTTGCGCTAGTGTGTGTGTGTGAGTCGTTTCAATTGCACATGAACACGCGTTTCTAAACTTCCGTAACTAAATATACCGGGTGCTAGAGAATAAACTGGCTGTAATTTATACATAAATTCTAAACAAACAAAAAGTTTGATGTGAATGTACTTTGTGAGACACGCCTGCACTAGAAATTAATCTATGGAAATGGAAACTAGTCGTGCTAACTAAAAAAGATATCAATTTTATACAGAGTGGTAAAAACTTTGACGGTGTATACATTTGATGTGCTGATTTTCAATCAATAGTAATACTTGTACTGTATGTTACTTATTAATGACAACGATAGTGTGTTTTAATAAGCCAAGGTAATGTAGGATTGAAATTAAAGGACTTAGGACTCCGAACTTCAACTAAGATTTTATCAAAGAAATAATTTCTTTTATAAAATCACATTCCTTGCAATTTAAAACTTTGGAATTTGTCGACATGAACGTTTAGACAATTTGATATTAGACAAACAAGTGTAATTATTACTTAAGTAAGTAGCTCTAAACAGAGAGTAGTAAGCACTCCTATATCACATATTTTTAATTTAGTTACATTTCTCTCAAATACATAAATACACTACATGACTAGAATTCAACAGTAGCCTGCTTGAAAATGCGAGCAATATGATTCGTGGCATCTTAGCTTCAAGACACCGAGACGAATGATGTATGCCCATTTGTATATTTTAGATCGTTTACCTCACATTATAAAGCAAGTAAACTTACTGCTAAAGTTTATTTAGGATTGTAATTAAAGGACTTAGGCTTAAGTTGTAGTCAATTCTATTGAAGCATAGTTGACAACGTTTCGGTTACGGATGTAACCATCTTCAGGTCTAGGTATAAAAATTAAAACAATTATATTATATTGTTTTAATTTTTATACCTAGACCTGAATATGGTTACATCCGTAACCGAAACGTTGTCAACTATGCTTCAATAGAATTGACTACAACTTAAGCCTAAGTCCTTTAATTTCAATCCTATTAATGACAACATTTAAACACAGAAAGTAGAACTTTTATTGCACAGTGGTTTACATTAGGGTAGTTGATTTCCACCGAAGTTTGAATTTCTGAACGTTCGAACATTCGAATGTTTTGAACTTCGTCAGAAAAACTTCGATGCTTCGAATTTTGGAATTTTTTGAACATTTAAAATTTTCGAATTTTTCGAAGCTGCAAATTTTCGAATTTTTTTGCCACTGAATTAACGCCATCTGCCATCTCCAAACACGCTCACGCATAATTCGCGAAAAGTCGGCCACGAATTAAATAATAAACTCGGCGAAGTATCCTGTAAAAACTCTGCAAGGTTAGGCGTCTTAATTAAGACATCTAGTCTCTTAATTATAATTTATATTATTTATAAATAAATAATAATACATAAATTTATGTACAACAAATGCATTGAAGTTGTTTTATTAATGTGCCATGCCTTTTAATCCCATAATATGGTTAGCGAATTGAACTCCCTAAAAAAGAATATCTAACACGTCCCTAGTAAAAATTGTGATCTGGCAATAGAATGACTAAGACGAGAATTGAACCCTTCATGCTTCAGTTTATGGGGTGGCTAGCTCAGTGGTATGAAGTCGGCCTGTGGCTCCTGAGAACCCTGGTTCGATTCCCACAGGCGACAACAGTTTTCATAATTTCAAAAGCTACCCCTGTGGCTCCTCCACCACTATCATATTTGGGGACCGTGATTTGACGACTGGTAACCGCACTTTACGCGCAAAATATATCACTTACCGAGATCTGCTTCGGCAGAGTGCCACACCCAGTAATGGGTAGAAGGCGTGATATATATATATATATATATATATATATATATATATATATATATATATATATATATATATATATATATATATATATATATATATATATATATATATATATATATATATTTTATGCTTCAGTTTGCTGTCTGACTGACTTGTCCTCGAGCTGTTAAAACATTTCAAATAATTCGAAAATTCAAAAATTTTAATAATTTGAAAATTCGAAATATTCCAAAGTTCGAAAGTTGCAATAAATCAGAACAATCGAAGTATCGAATATTCATAAAAACAACAACCCTAGTTTCCATGGTTATATCAGGACTTGGTGGACAGTAAGTAAATCTTACATATCAAGGCTCTGTTTATTTTGACAATTTGACAGCTGTCAATTATGAAATCTATTTTCCTTCTATTTATGTAAGTATCGTAAAAAATAGCTTACTAATCTCGAACTGTAAATGATTTTTTAGGTCGCGAATGTTTAGGAAATCGCGACCCTTCGGGCTTCGATTTCCCAAACTACATTCTTGACCTAAAAACTGTCACTTATAGTTCATGGTACGTAATATACTGTAACAAGGTGGTTTTTGAGTTGACTGCAGATATTCTGTTAGTTTGCTTCCCTGTTTTGCGCGATAAGATTCTGAGAAAAATCTTATCGTGGCAACGAATGTGTGTGGTCATCTGCAGTCTTCGGCCATGTGTTCATCCCCAAAATACCACCCTTCACCCCCGCTCAAAAACTTAGCGTGTAATTTTGAGCGGTAGCATCGGTCAAGCGAGGTTTGCTCTGTCGGCCGGTCAAGATGTGACCGACGCCGACTCCGTTTTGCGCTCCGCGCGCATTTAATTATCGTTTAGTTAATTATAAATGTTTCTAGTTTTATTTTATTATAATTTTACTCGTCATATAGTCCATTAAGTTAAATAAAGTTATCTATGTTTTATGGTGCGTTCTTACTTAATTAATCAATAGAACCGCGTTTCACTCACATCTAATAATTCGCGCTCGCGATGCTCAATACCCGCTTTGTTACAATACTATTGTATCACTAGGCCAAAAACTGTACTTTTGCGAGTGCAAGCATATTTAAAGCTTGAATTGCATTATATTTTTTTGTCTAGATTCATTCTAAATTTCTTATTCGATTTTCATACGAGTTTGCTTTCGATTTACATATTTTATTTTAAAACCATTCGTCCATAATCGAGTAATTTCAACTTTTTACGAAGTATTTCAGATTGACAACTTTACAAAAGAAATACTGCATTTTGACAAATTGAGGATATACTTTGCATTTGAAGTACAGAGATTACAAATATGAAGAACAATAGAAAATATATTTTTAGCGAATGGATAAAAATAATAAAACACAACTTTCAGGCAAAATTTACAGCTGATCGGAGTGTTGGTAAAGCAGAATGCACGCATATCTGCACAGGCGTAAACGAATCTAGTATGAAAATCGAGTAGAAATAGACCATTTTAATTAATATTTGAAGTTTTTCAATCGTGTCAATCCGTTTGTATATCATTTGCATTGTCGAAAAAACCCATTCGCACATTTGATATTTACGAACAATCGACACATAGGAAAAATCGCTTGTCAGTGCCAGCAATTAGACACACCTCTGTGGTCTAATTGGTAGGACGTTCGCGACCCTAGTGGAAGGTCTGGGTTCAAATCCAGGCGGAGGCAAGTTGATTTTTTCAAATTTAATTAGAAATAGAGCTGGATGTATATTGTTTCTAAACTAGAAACTAACTAGCATGAAACTTGAACGAAACTCGGATCGCAATTTCTGAATTACATTATGTTAGAACTGGTTAGGAACTTCTCGGATGAAACTCAAACTAGAATCTAGACGAAAAACGAATAATGTAATTCAAGTTAAACAGGCCGAGCCGAAGACGAGGTTTGCTAATTGCGAGTACTGGCAAAACAGTTTCTGGACGTGTGAGACACAAGAATTATCTTTAAATACTAGGCAATTTTTATATGTCACTGTCACTGACAGCCAGTTGATACTAATGCTAATATTATAAAAGTCCCTAGTTTTTGCCGGCCTAGTCCGGGAACAGGCTATTTCCGTAGGATTTGAGTTAAGCAAAACTAGTGTTTCTGAAAGAAGGCGTTTAAAAAGATTTTTTTTCATAATTCGCAAAATTAAAACTTGATTCTTGAAATGCACATTTGTAGTATCATTAATAGACACTAATTTTTTAATAAAAATAAAAATGAACTATTTCAGCACGTACCTAATGTAATAATAAAACATTATTATTTTTATTAAAATGTACACTTCAAAAACCACGATCATATTTTTTTTAACACTCTGTAATAATCAAAATTTTACATTTAAATTATATCATATTATGCTTGGTTCACGCAAACATTGTTTAATTTAAGAATTAATATTGAAAATAGCGCTGTTCAACTTGCGACCCGTGAAACTATTTTTGAAGACCGCAAATCATCCAAATGAGTTTATTTTACTACAGCTCAAAAGCACTACTAGAAGGAACTCGGTATTAACCATACCATCAAAACGATAGTATTAGTTTCTTACTTCATTTACTTAGCCTTTTTCGCCCCCGAAATGTTTGCTAAAGAAAAAATAATGAGCTAAGAGAAATTGGACAGCGCTGCTTAAAAAGATAATATAAAATAAATATATCATTCCGCCTTTCACCCATTAAGGCACTCTGCCGAAGCAGATCTCAGTAAGTGATATATCTATGCGCGTGAATTGCGGTTACCAGCCGTCAAATCACGGATCCGAAAGATGTTAGTGGTGGGGGAGCCACAGGACTACTTTTAATGTGAATAGAATTTAATTAAATGAATACGAGATACATATGTAGAACAATTTATTTATTTATTCACAACTCATATTATATAGATATTATTACACTGATTTCAGTTGATTTATATCGCTTATAAAACACTAGTGTTTTATATTCCTTAAAACACTATAAACAACTTGTTACTTAGCAACCACTTCATGATCTACCGTATTTTGAGAAACTATAAATAACTGAATCAACGTTAAACATTACGACCAATCTTCTTCGGCAGAGCTGGGCAAGCTACTTAAAAAAAGTAGCTAAGCTACAGCTACAGCTATTCTTTAAAAAAGTAGCTAAGCTACAGCTATAAGCTATATTTTATAAAATATAGCTAAGCTACAGCTAAAAGCTTTCGTTAAAGTAGCTGTTAAATTTTAAAGCTACTTTTTTAAATTATTGTGAAACAATGAAATTTGCCATTGTCATATGATCAGTCTTTTGTTATAATGACTGTTAATTTACTATTACGTATATAAATATCAAAAATAGCAAATACCATCTGGCAACTACTGTGTATTTTTGCGTATTAGAGCCAGTTAGAACCGGCAACAAATAATTATTTTGTGTGGGTTTAGCTTGTACGCATGCGTACTTTGTTGACCTTCTGCTTAAAAAGTAGCTTTAAACTACAAAAAGTAGCTTTAGGCTACAAAAAGTAGCTTTAAAAGTAGCTTCAGTAGTTATTTTTAAGCTAATAGAAAAAAAAGTAACTAGCTACAAGCTCCAGCTATATTTTTTCACAGTTAGCTAAGCTACAGCTACAGTTAAGGTAAATGTAGCTAAGCTAGTAGCTAAGCTACAGAAGTAGCTAGCTACTGCCCAGCTCTGTCCTTCGGTACCTATAATTATGAGTTGTGGATACAATTTTGTATTACACTTGTGTTTTATTGGTATATAAAACACTTGTATAATAAATAACTATTATGCTACTCTGTAGCTCTTATATTTAAATTTCTCATATTTTACCTTGAGTAGGTTTCGAACTCGAGAACTTCGTATTCGAATACAGTAATTCTAACCCAGTACCGTACTACCGGTTATAATAAATATGCGAATTCGACTGTGTAGCGCACAACCTCAGAGGGTCTAAAAAAACCTCATGTTTATATAAAACAATCAAAACAAAAAAAACATCTGGAATACAATAACAAGATGTATCTCTAGTGATTCGGGTAGTCCTCAGGCCCTTAATTCTAACACCTCCAGTTTGTATCAAATTTCCCAACGTTGATGTGATTTTCCGTCTCGAGAAACCTATTTCACTCAGTATTTCTTATTTCCACTATTTCTATTTCGTTTTCGGGCGCACACCGTCTGTTGTTTTTTGTAACGTTTTTGTTTCCACACTTTAGCCTCGGAGATGTAGTTCGTTTGTCATGTGTTATTACTTGTGTGTATTGCTTTTGTTTTATTTATGTTGTTATTGTTTTTTTGTTGGCTTAGATCTGAGAAAATTTTGTGTTGGCGTAATTTATTAAGGTGTGGAAACGTTATTTTCTTAGCTTTTCTTTTTGAGGTGTTGTTAATTACGTTTTAATATTGTGTTACTTTTATTACCGACTGTACTATTGTACACGTAAATCAATAGTTTCTATACATGCAACTATGGGGTAGATAGCTCAGTGGTAATGCGTCGAACTGTGGATGTGAAAACCAGAAGAAACTAAGGTCATTGACGGCTGGTATCCGCAGTTTTCATGCTAAATATATCACTTTCCGAAATCTGCTATGACAAAGCGTCACGCCCAGTAATGGGTAAAAGGCGTGTTTATGTAAAATACTAATATATTACAGAACAAGCATCGAAAGTGTAAGATAACGTACGAGTGTACAAATTAAAAAATGAGACGCGTAGCGCCGAGTGATTTAAGTACACGAACACAGTTATCACACTTTCGAGCGAGTTATGTACACTATTTTTCAGACGATCACAAAATATTTCTAAAAGCAGTTTACAAGAGCAATGTTGTTACACTTTGACAGCTGATGCATTTTTGAAGGTAAGCGTTGACGTTTGAGGTTAGGTGTAGTTATACCAACTGTACTAACCGTAATGATAAAATATTAAATAATGACAAAATATTAAATAATGCCAAAATATTAGTAAATAAGTAATTATTAATTTTTTTAATAAGATTTATCTTTTGAAGAAAGAAGATGAATGATAAGTGAATAGGAATGATGTGATTGAAGGTTTGTTGTGTGATGAATGATTTCGAGTGTAATAAATGAATGAGTTTATATGGAGTGATCTATGAATGTGGTTGAAGTGAGGGTGGTGTGTTTGGATGATAATGTTTGACGAGGGCTTATTGTTTGATGAGTGTGATGAGTGAATGTTTTATGCGTGATTTTAGGGTTCGTGCTACCTCATTTGTTGGGATATAGCGTGAAGATATGTATGTATTTATCTGTGCAAATGTGTTGAAAAATCTACCAAAACTTCGATTTAAATAATAATAAAAATTATTTTCATTTATTCTATTATTTTCTTTCATCGTAAAACCATCTGTTGTCAATTAGTGGAACTTCACCTGATATGTTAGAAGTGTGCGTCAGAATAACATATCAGTGTATGTTATTTTTAACTTTCCGTAGTAATTTATGATGTTGTTATGGTTACTTTCATAAGTGGTCGTCTGAAAAATAAATAAATATATCATCACGCCTTTTCTCCATTACTGGGTGTGGCACTCTGCCGAAGCAGATCTCTGTAAGTGATATATTTATGCGCGTGAATTGTGGTTACCAGTCGTCAAATCACGGCCTCCAAAGATGTTAGTGGTGGGGGAGTCACAGGGGTAATATTAATGTGGTGAAAATGTTTGTCGGCTGTAGGAATCGAACTAGGGTTCTCAGGATCCACAAGCCGACTCGATACCACTGAGCCACCTACCCCACAGTTTTTGAAATTTAAATAGAACTTTTAATGATTATACAATCTTATTGTATACCTAGGCTACGTACTATTATTTATATAGTCTGTGATTAAATTTTTATTACGAGTTAAGTAGTATTTTAAGACGTATAATTAGAAAAATAATATAAAGCAACGAAGCATAAAATATGAATTCTTAATAAGCACACACAACACATTTTGTTTTCTATTTATGATACAATCTGAACACAGTTTAAAATACAGTTAAAAACTATTAGTTATCAAAATAATCATTTCAAGCTGCTATTATGTACAATCTGGCGCTATTATTTATTCATTGTGATAGGTAAGTTATTAATATGTAATTATAAATTTATTATAATTGTTTTTCTTAATAATAAAAAGGTGTATTGATTTGTTTGTGAAAACATGTCTTTTATTACTTCGCTTGAAATACATTTTTAAACAAAACAGTAAATACTATAGCTATTTAAGTATTATGAACAGTAACAGTTTTCCACCAGTTGAGGGCGATTTTGAAGATCGAGATTTCTAAAGCTGGATTCAGAGTTCACGGAACGTAGCGTAACTTAAATTAATTAAGCTGGATTTATAGTTTACATAGCATAGCATAGCATAACATAACGAAAATATAAATACACACAAATCCATATACCATTTTATAGTTCACTTACACAGCACAATAGCACAAGGTTGTTCATATTTTACCCACCCAGAAAAACCCACCTGGGTTTTTTTTATTAAGACCCACCTAAAAAAACCTTAAAAAATCCAAATAAACCCATTAAAAACCCATTTGGTTGAATGGTTGAAAATACACCCTGGGTGAATTTTAAGATAGAGTCAAATGTCGGAACATAAATATCTTTTATTTATTTTACAATGTAATAATAAATAATCTCTTTACAAAATAAAACGTTTACGTTAAATTATCATTTATTACATGGCATCGTAGTATCACATTGCATTACTTTGACAAATGTCAATATCAAACTAATTTACGACCAAATATTATTAATATTACAAAAACTAATTGATTTCCAATCTTTTTACCGGCAAATTTGAAATATAGTTTTAAATTAAATAAGTATGACAATAACATGATGTATATAAATTTAGTTATAATGTTTAGTAGTATAATATTAAAAAATAGTAAATAAAAACAATTGGTTGTTTCAAAGAAAATATTTATTTTTATACTTTATACGTATTTCGGCTTTTGCACCATCACTTCTGATGTGTTTTTATTTACTATTGTTTAATATTATCAAATATGTTTCAACAAGTGCCAACGGCTTACTCAATTAATTATATTTAGTAGTATACAATATACATTTTAAATATTATATACAAAATTAATGTACGAGTATAATTAAATAACTTGAATTATTATTTGTCAATATTATAAAAAACCCAATATAGCCCAAATAAACCCAAAAAAACTCAGTGGGTCAGGACATGAGAAATTACCAAATTTCATTTCTTATGCTATGCTACATTCTTTCGGGAATCCTCGGTCATTATCGGAATCTCTCTGACAATTGTTTATTTATATGTGTCAAAAATTTAACAATTTTGGTTTATTATTCGGGTTTAGCTCTTACGTTTACTTCATTTCTTCATTTTGTTTTTAACAGCAGCAACTATCATAACATCACCATCAGCACGAGCAAAATTATAACTGTCAAACTAACACCGAATATGACAATAATCTAACAATATGAATACAGCCGGGAAAAATTTTTATACAAAAAAAAACATAATAAAATTTGAAACTGATAAATCTGTTATATTTTGTTATGTTATGTTATGCTACGTTATGCAATGCTATGTAAACTATAAATCGCGCTTTACCCGTAGCTTAAATAAACAAAAAATCTTAGTAAGTAATATCTCCCCCCCTATTTTGTAACTCGATCATTATCTGTTCATGATAGATAAGTTAATGACAAATTATTTTTTTATTAATCTGCAGATTACCACTCTTTCGGAAATCTGTGATCAAAATAATTTATTTTGTTACTTCTATTTTATTTTTATGCATTTTGCTCTCGTATAAAACTGGCAATATAAACAAAATGTACGAACATAACATACAAAAGTCGGGATAAATTATTCTGGTCTCAGAATACCGAAATTGCGATCATCCGTAACATAACGATGAAAAATAAAAATTATCATTAACTTATCGATTATTAACAGAATATAGGGGTATATCCGGCAGTACAGTGATGGGGTTAATAATACAGTTACAGAATATAGGGGATATTTATACGGGGAAACTGTGGATACCAGTCGGTAAATCAGAATCTCCAAAGATGTAAGTGGAGGAGGAGCTACAGGGGTAATTATAATGTGGTGAAAATTGTTTGTCGACTGGGAATCGAATCAGGATTCTCAAAGCCACAGTCCGACTCGATATCATTATGATTAAAGTATGTTTTGGTATTTGCTGTTATCTTGGAAGAATGTTTAATTTTTACTTACTTACCGGCTCCTAATCGGTAAGTAATTACTTACCGATTTGTATTTTGTAAACAACATATCATACTGTTCCTTAATATTGGATTTCTTTTACACCTTTTTTTTATGGGGTGGCTAGCTCAGTGGTATGAAGTCGGCCTGTGGATCCTGAGAACCCTGGTTCGATTCCCACAGGCGACAAACAATTTTCATAATTTCAAAAAACTACCCCTGTGGCTTCCCCACCACTAACATCTTTGGGGGCCGTGATTAGACGACTGGTAACCGCACTTCACACGCAAAATATATAATTTACCGAGATCTGCTTCGACAGAGTGCCACACCCAGTAATGGGTAGAAGGCGTGATGACATATTTATTTATATTTTTACAGATTTTCTTAGATTTGTCAAACAAAAAGCAATCTCTATTCGATTAAAGCGCTCGACAATTTACTTCTTTTAATTTTACCTATATGCTAATTTTTTTTACAGGTTTATTCCCAAATACAATTAATTTATGATTTTGTAAATTTCAGTAATGCAAGAACCCTACACAACTACACAAAAATCCGAGATAAAATCCAATTAAGCTCTCCAGCGAAAAAAAAAACAAAAAAAACATAACAAAAAGCATTTGCAATAACCAAAACGTCAATTCTGTTAAATAAAATTTATAAATTTCACACTACAAAATAGTAAAAAAACACAATCGAGCATCGTGCACGTGTCGAGTACAACCGAACATTGACGACAATTTGCGAGTCAATAAACAGCAGGATTATATTCCTGCTAATATAAGGAACATAAGCAGGAAAATTTTGTACAGAAAATAAAGAGGATAATGAAATTCCGGGTTGTTTAGCTTTACTTCAATTTAACGAATTTACATATTTAACAAATAAACTGAGGTGCAATATGAAGCATGATCTTTTTAATTTAAAAAAAAAACAAGTTGGTATTATATCTACGGCGACAAACATGAAAATTGGGGTTACTTGCCACTCTGAATTCCTTCAATTTAGCAAAATATTACTTTTATCATTTTCTTAATTTCAAAATATTTGTAGACTTATACCTACAAAGGTAGAAAAAGGCTCGAGTTGAAGTAACATTATTTGTAATATACAAGGGCAGGGTGAAAAGTCCCTGAAAAATAAAACAAGAAATGATTTATTTGGTCAAAACATATTTTATTTCTCAACATATTCTCCTTGTAGCTCGATACACTTCGTCCAACGTTTTTCTAATTTTTCGATTACTTCCAAATAATACGCGGTGGGATTTAAGAAACTGGGTTCGATTCCTACAGCTGATAAATTCATTTTCACCACATTTAAAATTACTCCTGTACTTTTCCACCTAATAACATATTTGGGGGCAGTTAATTTGATGGCTAGTAATCGCTCTCCTTACGCAAAATATAACAGTTACCGAGATCTGCTACGGTAGAGTGCTACACCCAGTAATCGGTAAAAGGCATGAAGAAAAACAAAAAATTGCTAACTTTAATTTAATCCAGGTACTGATATCGATCGAACGATGTATTTTTAAAATTGGATACAAAAATTAACTTTTGAATAAAACAAATATATAATTATGATGAAAGAAATTGTATGATATTAAAATATTTTCAAGCAAAATCCACTTCCGTTTGCACAATTTTGCTCAATATTTATTCCGCTTTTCCTTTCCTTTAAAATGCTCTATCCTATTTTGATTTGTTTGAATAGCTATTGCCTGGCAACTTTATACGCCTTAGGGCGATATCTATATTACGCCCGTTTTTGAGGGCAAATCATAGTTATTTATATACCAAGGGTTAAAATAGGCGTTTCTGGCCCGTAGCACGAGGCGCAAAGTGTCGAAGGCTAATAACATGGTCAGGGTCAGAAACGCTAATGTCACCTGTGGTACATACAATATCTTATGCACAAGAAAATAACATTTAATTATATGATCAAAAGATTAAAATATATAAAATAGGTCAAAATGACACTTCGCAGAATCAAGTATTCACAATAAACAAAAATTGTCATTTTATTTATGTATCCATAGGAATTATTTCTTTTTGGCTAAAACACATGCTTTTCGGCCCGGTTGTGCATAAACACGTTTATGAATATAAATAAAATAAAGAAAATTTTCTCTATTCTATGTAAAACCGAGCATTAATATTATTAACATATTCGTAGTCATCATGTTGGGACGCACTTGTTTAGCGCTTGCTATGTAAAAACAAATTTGACGTATATTATTTCTTAAATATCATTTTCCTTTTTGTGAATATTGTTCGATCCCCACAGCCGACAAAACATTTTCACCAATATAAAATTACACCTGTGTCTCCCCCACCACTAACATCTTTGAGGGCCGTGATTTGACGCCTGGTAATCGAACTTCACGCGCATAAATATATCACTTACCAAGATTTGCTTCGGCAGAGTGCCACACCCAGTAATGGGTAAAGGCGTGATGATATATTTATTTATTTTATTTATGTCATTGCGTTATTTTATCCGTTATTGGGTAGTAAATTTTGATAAGTAATATATTTTTACGCGTGAAGTGATATTACCTAGTTAAATCACGATAATTTTAATTTTCAAAACATAAATATTTATCAGTATCCTACAACCTCAGTGCTATTGAGCCAGACTAAAAATTTGAAAACTCAACAGTTTTAACTACATAATAATAATAATAATTTTAAAAGGATCGCTGTGGCTCCCTCTCCACTAGCTGTGATTTGACGGTTAAGAACCGCACTTCATAAGCATGAATATATCACTTACCGAGATCTGCTACGGCAAAGTGCCACACCCAGTAATGGGTAAAAGGCGTGTTGATATATATTTTTTATTTGAATCTTACAATATCTATGTTTTATTGACCCAGGAAGATAGAGTTGCATTAGTAAAATCGTATGCGTATCTATAATTTTCGATCATTTCAATACTTTCTTAAAATAACAAAATATAATAGTAATAAAAAATCTGGTGTGGTCACCACACGACTTTCTTATACACAGCATATTTAATATTTAGAATATATGAATGTTACATAATACAGGGTGATCAAAAGGAATTGTTATAGTTGGCAATACAATTCCAGAGATCTTTTTTTCCACAGTTTTTTTTATTTTAGATAAAGGCGGAAATGCTATTTGACATTTCTAATAAATACAAATAGGTTATGTCAGGAGTCTGACAGCTAATAGAATTTTGACTTTTTAAGTAATAAAAATACTTTAGAAATAAATGTACTCAAATTTAAATTTTAAATGTCACTGTCAACAACAGGAAATGAATTTATGTATCAGGCTTACCAATTTCAAGTAGTTTTTTTTTATTGCCAACTGTAACAATCCCTTTTGATCACTCTGTATTATTAAACATGTAATTTAGTTTTTCAGTTTCATCTTCATTTATTTTCACTTTTTTCATGTTCTTTGTAGTCATTATCTTCTCTTTTTCTTTTAAATTTTCGTTCCGAATATTATTTTCTTTTTCTCTCTATTCATTTTGCATTCTTTTAGTGTCGTATCGTTTTTTAAATTTTACTGATTTCTTTTCAATTTTCATTACAGATAATCAACTTCCTAACAAAATTTTATATAAATAAATTTATATTAATAGAAATAGAAATATAAAATTACTTATTAGTTGATCAATGAAATTGATATAGCATCAAAAACCCTGAATTGAACACTTATAGACGTATTCCATTTGCCATTTGGATCAGATCTAACTTACATTTACTGAACCAGATCACTTATTTATTTCGCTGGATTACTTCCCAGACTTTATTTTTGGTACTAGAATCACTGATTCTAATTTACTTTGAAGTAATTCACTCTAATAAATGCATTAGTTTGCTTAGTTTAGTTCATTAGTCATGTTCTCTAATTTATCTGAACTGATTTAAGTGAACCAAGTGGCAAATGGAATACAGCTTATGACGGCTAAACTGATCAATTTTTAAAATATCCCCCACCACTATAATGACATTTACTTATCAGTGATCCTAAAACTTTTTCAGAGATTTGAAGCTCATCGCAAAGGAGTATAAATGTCATAAATGCATTAAACTGGCGAAGACTGAGATAAGATTTGGTTAGGTTAGAAAGAATTTTTTTTTATTTCCTGATAATAGTAGATTACATCATGCTTAAGGTTCGAAGCAAAAAAATATTTTTCAAATAATAGTTTCGAAGCACTGGTTTATTTAGGTAATTTTTAGGGAGCTTTAAAATTCACAAAATTTTCCCAACCTAAAATTACATTCTTAAAAATTGGTTAGTGATACTGCACTTTTGCCCTTATGACTTGCTCCTTGCGTTTGACAATTATTATTTGACATATAAATGTTAAACATGTTTATGTTTTTTGTTTCTATTGCTACTATGATTATTGGAATATATTATTAAATATATAAATTAGTTTTTCTCAAAATTAGACGCATATACAGGAAAATAGCAAATAACATTTTATGTTCCAAATATTTTCGATAACATCGTTTCTTTGAAACTTTTTTTCGTAACTGATTCCATTTTTGAAATAAATGGATTTTTTTGTTTTGTGTGTCCAGTAAACTTCCCCTTCCGGTTTTTCAATTTCATTTAAAATCAACTCAGCTCTTCGTATTTTCATGAAACTTATAATTACCAAGTTTCGTGAACAAATCTTATCTCGTTCATGAGATATTGCACACTCGGACATACATCCATCCACACACACACACACGCGCACACAGATATCATTGAGAAAATGATCAAAACGGATTCAGTAGACCTCAGTGAAAATCTCGTCAACGATTTTTTTCACGATTCCAATACTTCCTTATACTGTATATAAGAAAGTAAAAATGTGTAAACATTTAAATAAGCTCTATAAATCAAACAAATATATTTATTATTCATTAAAGTTAACTTATCCAAATACAATTCTTACACAACAGTAAATTAAAATAATAATTGTTCATCACAGCATTTAAATTCTAATGACTCATATACCGCAGGTTCTACTCTTGTGAAGTTATATAACAATTTACATGCAAATGTTAATGAATTAAACATCACCAAACCGGTACCAGAAAAAACTGCGTCGTTTAAAAAATTCTACAAAATCTAGATCTTGAACTGTCCAACCGTAAAAATACCATCATTTCAAGATTCACTTTTAAATAAGACATTTCGTCAGCTAAAATTCTCAATCAAATCGTGAATGATGAATATTTGAAAGTTTTTGCGAAAGACCTTCATCTACAGATGTTTAAAGCACGACTCAGTTCCGTAAGAGGATGTTGCCTAAAACCGGCGACGAAAATACAAGAAATAATAACAACCAACTTTAAAGAGTTCAGATAATTTGAATACACATGAAAATTAAATGACAGTAAATGTAATCAGTGATACATTTTCCAGAGAGTCGTAAATAATTTCATACGTAAATTACTGGAGAGCGGTGACAGGAACGTATTGATTGAAATTTTTAATAAATTCGTGAGCACGATTTCTGCGAGGCGTGCCGAATTTAAATTATGACTGATGTAGCGCTAAATTGTTGTTTTTAAATCAACTATTTTGTCTCTAAAACAATTAAAATCAAATGACAGTAGCTTTCTATTATTTCGAATGTCGATTGTTGTGAAACATGAATTAATCGATTAATAATTGATAACGGGCAAAGAAGTCATGATCCTAACCGGACAAATTGATATTGAAAAAAGTACAAGTTTTAAAATGAGATCAAGCAGGCAAGGAATATTTACAAACACGTGCAAACTGTCGCAATTAGTAAAAGTAGTTCTGATTTTACTTTCACAATGGAATAGACTAGCACCAACGAAGGCGCTCAAATCCGCGATGTTAAAACAAGAATTACATTCCTTCTTCTAAAATGGGCAAACGATAATTCAAGGGCAGCTTGTACTGTTTGCTTATGGTTAAGGTTAAATACAATTAACAATTTGTACGTGGGCGACATTTAAAACAAATAATCCCATACCTCACTTCACCATGTCAAACATGTGTCAGATGAATTGCACTTGAAACGAACACAGTTTACAATCAGCACTGAACTAACACTCACGGTTTATTGAAGGAAGTTCATATTTCACCGTCAATTACCGAATAATTCGCGAATTAACTACACTTAACCGAATGTCACAGGACGGTTCATACACAACTACACCCTACTACGACTCAAAACAAACTGATTTGAAATTATGAAGCGCGAATCCACAACAAGCTACAGTAGCGCCAGTCAAACAAATGCAGAACTACAGTCATTCGTCATTTATTCGCTCAGCTATTCAGCGCTAGCTGTCTGATAATGTATTTTTAAAATAAAAGATTTTCAAAAAACTGTTACTATTTTCAATTGTTTCATATTTTCTCTACATTTGTTTCATTTTAAGTATTTAATAACACTGAAAATAGTTACAATAAAAAACACAACAATTATATTATTAAATAGTTATATTTACAAAACAAATACAAATATTATACATTAACAACTGCTATTATCATTTCGCAACCGACAAAAATTATGGAGTGTACAAATGGCTCCAGCAGCTAAAGAAGCAAATTTAGGACTTGTAGTATCCAAGCTCTTCATTCTTGGGAACCGATTTTCAACCATTCTAAAAGTTTTTTCTACTGTATACATAACAGTGCTATGTAATGCATTGAATTTTAATTCTCTCTCTGTTAACTTCTTATTTTTTGGAATTGAATATGGAGTTAATAACGTAGGCAGCTGTGGATGTTCTGTTCCTCCGAGTAGATGCTTTTTTGTTTTTATTAAAAGACTATTTTCGTCTGTTAAAATTCCATACAATGAACTTGCTTTTAAAATAGTTTCTATACTATTACTGCCTGGATATCCAGTAAATATATCACGAAATAATAAATTATTATCACATACTGCTTGTAATACAATTGTATGATTTTCCGTACGTTTGTTAAAATATTTAGCAGCTTCTGCATCATCTCTTGAAACATAAACAGCTAAATGTAGACAACCAATTATTCCAACTACTCCGGGAAATTGATATTCATGCAAAAAACCTTTCTCGATGCATAAAATTTCTGTATAACTAGGCCAAAAGATATATTTAGATGATATTGTAAGTATCATTTCAAAATACTTCTCACATAATTCATAAAGATCTTCTTGTTTGATATTTAATGCTAATGAAATTTCACTGAAAGATTTTGTATTACCAAGAACCCACAAGCAAACCAACAAATTCATATCAAGTTCGGTATCTTTTGTACAGTTACCAATTTCCTTGTTCAAATCTGAAACTGTCGACCGTTTCATCCTAAACAATTGTTCAAATTCTGAATCATTTATATTTTCTGGATTTCCGTCTTCTACATCTGATTTTATATTCACATTCAAATGTATATCAGTTATTTCATCTTGAGGTGTACTACCATCAGAAGTGTAATTTTCAAAAAGCACTTGAAGAGATTTTTGACTACTATTTAACCATTCTTCTGTAACATTTATAACATTCATTGGAGTTGAAGTATTTAATTCTGTTCCAAAGAACTGGACTAGTAAGTCTTCTACTGAAGCTTTGTTGGCCATTTTTTGAGGTTATAGTTCTTGTGTTTTGACATTAGTCTACTTTTTGACATTAAAGTTCTAACCTCACAAAATAAACAAAACTTCATTTAGAAGTTGACAAGGTGCTGGTTGCTGGTTAGGAATTGAGTGGAATGACTGGTTTTATTGCTGTTCATTGTGGTAAAATAAATATATTAGTGGCATAACAATTAAATTTTAAAATTGTCTTTATTTTTTCAGGAGCAGGCTATCATAAATCGAGTTTACACAAAAAATACAGAAACTTATGTAAGAAAGCATGTTTAGCTGCAGGAAATATTTTAGACTCTGGTGGAACTGCTTTAGATGCTTGTCAAGTAGCCGTTATGAGTACGTTTATTTATTTCCAATTTGAAGCATTATAACAAAATTTTGATGTGTCAGTTCTAGAAGATGACCCACTCACAAATGCAGGTTTTGGTTCAAATTTAACAATTACCGGTGACGTGGAATGCGATGCATCGGTAATGGACGGAAAAACGTTAAATTTTGGAGCTTGTGGTGCAGTTCAAGGAGTGAAATATCCAATTTCCCTTGCCACTCAAATCTGTAAAGATCAGTCAATCGATCGACCTTTAGGTCTAATTCCACCTTTGTTAATTATCGGCCAAGGGGCTCATGATTACGCTAAAACATCTAACTTAACTATAGTGGAAAATGATAAGTTGATTTCAAAAAAAGCTTTACTTCGACATAAAAAACAGAAACGTTTATTGAAGAAATGTAACAATTTACCACAGATGTTGGACCGTTTAGACACAGTAGGAGCGGTTTGTGTTGACAATAGAGGCCATGTTGCCTCTGCAAGTAGTTCAGGAGGCGTTTTTCTCAAATATAATGGCAGGGTAGGACAGGCTGCCACGTATGCTTGTGGAATTTGGGCGGATAGTATGGAAAGTAAGACTGAAAATTCTACTGCTATCTCAACAACGGGGACTGGAGAATATTTAGTAAAAACTGTTTTAGCAAAAGAGTTAGCTAAAAATATTAAAAATAGTTCATGCCCAGTCACTGCCTTTCATAGAACTCTAAAGGAAGACTTTTTAGGTACGATATAAACAAGTAAATTTTAAGAATCGTATAAAGATACGATTTTCGTTTCAGAAGCTGATTGTTTAAAAAATATACCAGAAAAATTAGGAGGAGCTTTAGCACTGCATATCTCACCCTCAGGGCATGGAGAATTAATGTGGGGCCATTCAACAAAAACTATGGGGCTGGGTTATTTAGACACCTCTAAGAAAAAACTAAAAGTACAAGTATATTTCAACTTTATCTAAAAATAATTCTAATGTACTTTGATTTTTAGGGTGTGATGTCAGAGTTACCTCAAGATAAAAAAGAAGGAGTAAATATTATTGTAAGTGGCGTAAGTTTTAAAATAGATGTTTCATAAAAGCGTATATATTTAAAAAGTACATTTTACAAAATATTTTAATAGTTTTACAGTAAAAAATGCGATATAAATGCATAACATGTCTATCGGAATATTTTAAAGAAAACCTCTTGTTTTAAACAATGTGTAAGAAACAAATTAAACATTGTTTTTCTTTTTCTACAATTTAATTATTTATTTAACTGTTTTAAATTTAATTATATTTATCATTTATGCTCTAATCGTAATAAATATATTTGTATAAAAAGCATACTGTCGAACAAACATCAAGGACTTATTTTAAAGTTTACTTAAACAATAAAATACTTAAAAATGGACGCAATATATTTTATTAACCATGGTTAACTTTATCTTCCTTAATAGCTGTGTATGTTAAGTATGAAGGCGTAATAATAATTGCACAACTTACGTTAATGAACGTAAAATATTACTAATCCTAAATACTAAAGTGCTTTGGTAATAGCCAATAGTAAATTTTGATTATCAATTGAAATTTCACAGAAAATCATAAAAAGTGTATGATTTGTGCGTTTCGTCAACGAAAAAGCAAAACAATTTGAAATTAAGTACTCGAAATAAAGAAACTTAATCAAATATAAATAATAAATAAATAACTCACTAATTTCTTTCGAAAATTCAACCTCAAAATATTATGTACAAACAACCAAAAAAAAATTGAAAATACACATTTAAAATAATCTTTATAAAAAAAAAAACTTACAAAAATTAATCAAAAAATAGCTGCATAAAATAACTTACCACTGGTTTTAATTTATTCTTAAGAATATAACCTAAACACAACCATATTCATACCATACTTCATTCTCTTTTGTTGGATCTCTAACTTTTCTGTCATGTTGTGCTGGTAAATCAACCGTTTGATGAGAATTATCCTCGTTATGTTGTTGATTGTGAACCGTTGGATCACCAATAACAGTTGAAATGCGGTTGTACACTAATAACGGTGCTACTGGTTGTTGATTGGTTGTTGGCTGCGGAGGTGTATCTTCTTCAGCAAGATAAACAGTGCGGCGGGTTCCGACGGAACCCAAACTTAAAGCACTTCCAGTATCGCGAGTGTAGACGTCACCAGGTATACTCGCTCTAAAAAAAAATTAATTTTAATTGGTAGTAACCAGACAAGATACATATTTAATTATTTCTCACGACCCGGTCAGAAAATAAAATTTTCTTCCCTCAATTGGGTTCCTATACTGATTTATTTTAATTTTTCTTTAATGAAACTACATGAAAAACTATGACATTCAGTAAAAGCACAGTGCTAAACTTCCTTATATTAAGATATATTTTTTTGAAGTTCTGTAGGTGCTTGAGACGTCACAAGTATCTTTCAATATCTTTAACTGGTACTAAACTTGTTTGATTCAATGAGTGCAAATAATATACGAATTATTTATTAGAAAATAATTTTACTATGTTATTGAAGAAAGTGTCATTCTTCTTTTAGGTGCTTTGTATATTCCGCGCCTTTGGCTCCGGAAATGAAATAACAACCTCGAGAAAAAATATCTAACTTTCTTCCCTTGATATACAAATAACTATTTCTTATAAATTCATTTATTAAAATTTTTAGTCAACAAGATTTGAAATAATGAATTTCCGCTTGTGAAACTTATAAACATAAAAATTAAAAATATGTCACCTATGTTGCGATAGATCTCTATGTGATCTCTTCATAGCAATCTCGTCCCTAGGTTTATGACTATGTAAACTTCCTTTAACAACTTCCGTAGTGTTTCTTGTGGTCAGTAAAGGATCCTCTAAACTGTTATCGGAGTCATTCCCGACTGATTCTCCTGAACCAGTACCGCCACCCAAAGTAAACTGAGATTGCGACAATCGCGAATCTTCGTGCCACGATCGACGATTCTAAATTTATTATTTTAATATCAATTAATTATTAAAATTCTGATATTATATATTTACCCTGCTAGGAACTTTATTGATAAAATCTGAACTTGCTTTTCTAACTCTTCTAACTAAGGTAGCTCCAAAACTTTTCTTCTTCGGTGCACAACTATCTAGTTTCCGATAGTGTTCCATAATTTTCTCTTCTAACTTCTCTTTTTGTCTATGTAGACTGTTCACTTTATCAGTAAATATTTTTTCTTCCATATGGTAATGTTGCTTGTCTTCCAAAGAATGCGTTAAAAGAGAGTGGTACTGTGATAATAATTGACTAACGTGGTCCATCAGAGCTCTGCGATCGGTATCCAAGGAGGTGTTCATTTCAAACAACATCTACAATAAATAATACTTATTTGTTTAATTACTCAAAAAAAGAGCACATTTACTGCGCCTCGGCAGTAAATATGCTCTTTTGTTATGTTGAATACATTTTTTTGTCGATTATTTAGACTGATTATTTTAAATATTTTTATGGACAGTTTTATAAACGCCAAATTAATTTCCTTCCAAAGTAAATAAATTTATTAATTCAAATTACAGGCGAATAGTAATATTATATATGTTATAATAGTTATTTATGCATTAAGGACATAATCAAAAGATGACAGCATTGAGGGAAAATTTCTCGAGTGTTATAATCTTTATTATGCCCTTGGTACAAACGTTTTATTTTATTTTGGTCCTCGAAATTGAAGGATTCAGTTAATAGGTATGCTGCGGTTTCTATACATGTACGTAGATTATTTGTGTTACTATATTGTTTGTTTAAAAAAAAAAATAATTATTGTCAAATAAAAATGAAAGATATCAATAACTATTCCAAAGAAATGTTGGACGAATTTGAGTCTGCCACAGGGACAATTAGTACCACAGAAGTCAAAAGAGCATTACGAAAAAGAAAACAAATTTATTTATTGTGTTGTTGACGTTTATTCATAAATCACAATTTTGATTTGTTTGAATAGCTGTTGCCTGGCAACTTTATACGCCCTAGGGCGATATCCAAATTACGCCCGTTTTTGAGGGCAAATCATAGTTATTTATATACCAAGGGGGAAAACAGGTGTTTCTGGCCCGTGGCATGATTATTAGCACGAGGCGCAAAGCGTCGAGGGCTAATAACATGGTCAGGGTCAGAAACGCTAATTTCACCTGTGGTACATACAATATCTTATGCACAGCAAAATAACATTTCATTATATGATCAAAAGATTAAAATATGTAAATAGGTTATAGGTCAAAATGACATTTTGCAGAATCAAGTACTCACAATAAACAAAAATTGTCATTTTATTTATGTATCCATAGAAGTTATTTCTTTTTGCCCCGGTTGTGCATAAACACGTTTATATATAAAAATAATAAAATAAAGAAAATAGGTTCGAATTTATTAATTTACTACGGTGGTAATTTATTCTATTCTATGTAAAACCGAGCATTAATATTATTGACATATTCGTAGTCATCATGTGTAACGCTTGCTATGTAAAAACAAATTTGACGTATAAAATTTCTTCAATATCATTTTCCTTTTTGTGAATATTGTCAATTAGCCTGCGGAAAGTATCAAAAAAATGTTAATCCCACCCGAGATTAACGAAGTGGTAATTGTTGTAAAAATTATATTCAGGGTCAGCTCAAGGTACGATCGAGCCGTGCGACCGAACGGGGCGTTAAAAATATTAGAGGCGCATCAAAGACGATAAACACACAACATTCATAGAATTGCGTCTCGAACAATCGGTTATTTGTAATTAATTGTAATAAATTGTAAGTACAATTTTTATACAATTCTACAAATTTCCTATTATGCAGTATTAATTTGATTGATTTGACGACTGGTAACCGCACTTCACGCGCAAAATATATCACTTACCGAGATCTGCTTCGGCAGAGTGCCACACCCAGTAATGGGTATCAAGGCGTGATGATATATTTATATATATTCAGTATTAATTAATATCACCAAATTAAATATTTTTAAAAAAGAAGCGCTCTCAAAAATTCTCGCCCAATGCGCCAATAGACCTACAGCCGGCACTGATTATATTTATTAAATTAAATTATAAATGTCAAATTTGTTGTTTTTCTATAGCAATTATTATTTATATTGTATTGTTGTTATTTCGTTCACTTACATCACATCTTTGTTGTAATTTGGTATTTTCTAACTGCAATGCCGCTACCAAATCAGATCTAGAACTAAGCTGGCCTTGCATTTCAGTCTGTCCCAATCGCAATCTTCCTGATTCGGCCCTGATGCCTCGGTATTCTTCCTGAAGCGACCTGTACTCAGTTTTCAATCGCTCACTTGCTGTAAACAAATTCCTGAAATCGTCCTTTAGTTTAGAGTGTTCGGCTCTTAAATTTCCAAGACTTTTTGATTCTGCTTTTAATGCTTCTTTTTCTTGATCTATTGTTTCGATTTTCTTTTCGTTTGAAGTGTTTGCTTCTTTTAAAGTACGGAGTTCGCTACGCAAATCACGATTTGTTTTCTTTAACGATTCTTGTTCTTTTCGTAAAGCTTCATATTCTGTATTTAATTGTTCATGTAAATGACGTAAAGTTTCTTGATCAAGTAACAATGTGTCATGATTGCTACTCTGGATATCTTGTTGCTTTGCCAACTAAAGAAAAATAATAAAATGTATAAAATAAATTATAGAATGAATAACCAAGAGATTACTGATAGCTACTGGAAATAAATCTCATTGCAGGCCAGTCCGTTAACTACTTCACAAAGAAGTGAGTAATATAATAATGTGATGATTTTTATGTTAAAAAGATACGTACCTCTTCTTTTTCAGCAACGAGTTGACTATTCGCAAGTTGCAACGCCATTTGCTGCGTTGTTAAAGAATTTACTTGAGAAGTCAAAGTTGAAATATCAACTTGCAATCTTGCATTCTCAGTCTGAAGTGAATCATTCACCAGCTGCAAACTGTTTAATTCTGAACACAATTTTTCACATTGTTGATTCCATTCTGCACTGACTGAACTCACAACTTGTTCTGTTTGACTTAAAATATCCCCAATTTCTGCTGATTTTGAATTCGAGTTACAGATTTCACAAACGGAATCAGTTTGAACTTTATCTTTTAAGTATGTGCTAACATTTTTCAATACTTCTGGATTAGTGCAGATTTTTTCTATTATTATATTTATATCGTTATCCAAAGCGTCTATTCCTAAACCTAGTTTTTCCATAACTACCCTGAATTTTTCTGTGCTAAGTTTTTCTGAAATTAAATCTTTTTGTAAAGTGGAAATTGTTTCTGAAAAGACTGCAGTTTGTGATATTAATTCTTGGGCTTTTTGTTCATATTCTTGTAGTTTTTCCAACTGAACAGTTACATTTTCATATTCCTTAGTTAATCGTACAATTTCTTTTTCTTGTTTTGTAGCTAAAGCTGCTTGTTCATCTAAACTAACGTCTTTTGTTTCAACTAATTCTTTCAGTTTCAAAATTTCCTTTTGAACTGAACTGGTTTCCTTTTCTAATGTTGTAATTTTGTCTTGTTGTTCATTGCTAAGTTTTTCTAATTCTTTGCAGCGATCTGCTTGTATTTGTAGCTGTTTAGCTTGCTCTTTAATTTGAGCTAAACTTTTTTCTGCATCGTCAGCTCTCTTTTGAACACTTTCGCATAAACTTTGTATCCGTTGTTTGTCTTTTGTCAAACTTTCAATATTCTTTTCTAAAGTATCTATTTTATTTCTTTCTGTTTGTAAATCTTGCATTAGTCTATCTGCATGAGCTTTATTTGTATCTACACTTTCTTGTAATTTTCTGTTTTCGAGTAGAGCATTTTTAAATATATTTTCTAACTCAGAATTTTGTTCAGTGAATCTGTCACAATTTTCTTGCAACTGATCACAACGTAACATCAATTTTTTCTTATCTTTTTCCAGTTCAAGAATTTTATTCGAGTTATCGTGGAAACTGGACTCTTTCAAAGAATCGATAGTTGATAAAAGTTTACGATTCTCTAGTTCTAATTTTAATGCTCTAGCTTGAGCGTTGTTTGAAAGTTGTTCTGATAGGCTGTTATCTCCTGAATTTAGTTCTGTTTCATCTCGATCGGAATCTGAATCCAATATTACTGCGCTTGTATCCTGAAGAGCAGATTTTGTTAATAATTGAAATTGAATGTTTTCGTCAATCAATTCTTGAATTTTTTCTCTTGCTGCATCTCTTTCCTATAAATAATATTAACTATTATGAAACAAACATTCTAAATAGTTAATTCGAGTTACACAAGTACTTACAAGGGCAACATCGTTTATATTTTGCTTGCAAGACATAATTTCTGATTCTAGTTCTAGAACATGATCTGCTCTTTGCCTAGCTCGAGCTAGTTGGGCTTCTAACATATCTCTCATTTCTAATACCATTCGATTTTCTTCTCTCAGTTCTTCAACTCGTACTCGGTAAAAATCAGCATCAGTTAAACGTTCCCGATAACGTTGAGTCTCGGCTTCAAGTCTGTCAACTCTTTCGGCTTTTTCTCTCATTGCATCAGCTTCATCTCTGTAAGCCTTAGCTTTTCTCGCTTCGGCTAATAACTCATTATTTTCGGTTCGTAATTTAACAAGAAGAGAATTGGCGTGTTCTAGTTCTTCTCTACATTCTGCCAGACCCTCCGATTTTTCTTCCCTACAAATTAAATCACAATTACATGTACTTTGATACTAAAAACTGAACAAATGAAAAAAGTCCACAGAAGTCATATTTAAAAATTAAATAATTCATGGTTTCTATTTTCCTGACGAAGGTACACGTTTAATGTACTGAAATATCGAATTATATAAATAATTTACTGAGCTTAACCAAAAATTGTTTTAATTTTTAAAAACTGATTATTACAATTCTTGTCGTTGTTTTCTAAGCCTGGCTTTCCAATCAGCTAATTCAACGGCTAAATGATTTGATTCAACTCCACCACCTGGACCAGTTGGAGTATTAGTTTGTGATGAATTCCTTGAGACGTTTTGTTCTTGCCCTAACGCAGTGCCCCAATGTTGCAAATACTGATCTCGTTCCCGAATTAAATTTCGTAAATGTAAGTACAATCGTTCTGCAGTTTGCTCTGACCAATCTAAAGTTAAAACTATACTTTGTTCGTCCGTAACCTATTAACACAATAAATAAAATTGAGAACAAATGATAAGTTAATTTACATACTTGTTTGATGCATTCAACGATATCATGTTGAATATCTAGTGGTAATTCTTTAATTTTAGTGATAAATCTTTCTTTGGTAGGACATTGTACAGCGCAACCTAAAAGTAGAAGTAACAAAAGTTTCATGTTTTCGAGACCAGCTTTAGAACTGGGTTCTCTTGAAAGGCACACATAATCAGGCAGAGCTATCACTATTTGCCCCAGTTCATCTTCGTAAAACGATTTCAAATTTTTAACAATGCATTCAAATGTTTTTATCCTGGCTACTACGATTGAAGTACTCCCATTTGTGGGAGTGTGTGGACTGGCAGAAACTTGTACTGGTTCAGGATCAATTTGAAGGAAAACTTCGTTTATTAATCCTCCGTCGAATAAACATTCGTAAACTGTGAGGGATTCTGGTTTTCGAACACTTGTCGCCAGCTAAAATTTAATAATTTCTATTTAAGTTCCATTTTGCAGAACAAAATTGATAAGATACTTCTGTTGATCTTACCCATGTCACAAGAGGTCCACCCAAGAACTCTTCTATTTCTAAAGATGTTGCTGGCATATATGCCATTTTCCTTGCATTTATACAATGTGTATCGTTTATATTTGATTTGTAAATGTTAAATCATACAGTAAACTCATCGCTTCCCATTTATGTACAAAATGTAAGCAAACTCATATATTACATTATTTACATTAATTAGTAGTATGAGATATAGATAGTATATAACACATATTATAATAAATTAATAAATAATAGTCATATGTTATAATAAATTTCACTTTCAATTAAAGAACATGTCATTTGTAGGCCATTGTCAAACAAAAGTTTTGTATCAACTAAGTACAGTCAGCGCAAAAATTAAGATACTCAAAAAGAACAATGAATCATAAACAAAATTAATTGATATGAAATTGCCGAAAATCATTAAATTTAAACAATGGAAAATACAATAAAAATTATTAACATGTTTAAATATACTTAACCCGGTAGATAAGTTTTATTTTCCTGTATATTTTGCCACGATTTCATTTTCCTTTACGGAATTATGCTATAATTTACAGTAAACCAAATAACAAAAGTTTATATTTTGTCCAAAACAATTAAAAATGGAAATTACTCAAATATAAATGGGATACAAAATATGTAAATTAAATTTTCACGAATTATGATAATCATAAACAAAAGTTCCAAGATCTTCAATTTCATCAATATAATATATAAAATGAAATTGCGTGAAAGGAAAGATGCAACTTTTATTTTGCTGCCTCAAAAATAATTTTCAAAAAGTTTTTGTTTTATCTAGTGTTTTTGGTTTTCAAAAGTTTGATGAGTCACTATTCATTGACAGTTCGAGACGTAGATCAGAATTTTGAAAATTAGTTCCAAAAATGTCAGAATATACAGTTGTAACGCAAGATTATGTGAATGTTCAAATTTCAACATCAAAAGATGCTATTAATTTTAATGAAAAGCGATTTCCGAAAGGAATAACAATTATGAATTTAAAGGTATTTTTGGTTATGTTTAAAATTTTGCAAGCTATTTAAATCTTTTATTTTTAGCGCAAACTGGAATTAATAACCGGTGGAAGTACAGATACCATGCAAATAGAACTGTTTAATAAAGATAATAAATTGATATGTGCTATGAATGATGATGACGCATTATTTGGTTCGTATCCTGTGGAAGATGGAATGCGCATCCATGTGGTAGATAAATTCAGTTTACGCAATGAATTAGAGTTTGAAAGTGTTGAAAAGTATGAGATGCCTACAGAAACATACGAAAAGAAGTCGGACACAGTCAGAGCGTATCTTATGAGAAATAAATTAGGTATAAAAATTTAAAACGTTATTGTATGCATTCATTTATCAACAATATTTGCAGGAAAATATCATGATGATGAATTGAAGAAACAAGAATTGGTTGAAAAAGAAAAGGAAGAGGAGAAAAAGTTGGCAAAAAATCTAGTAACTGGATCTCGTTGTCAAGTGAATTTACAAGGGGCAGCACGTCGACTTGGATGTGTCCGATACACAGGCAAAGTTGAAGGCCTAAATGGCTATTGGGTAGGAATCCAATATGATGAACCTTTGGGAAAGAATAATGGATCGTAAGTTTTAGAAATGATGCATTTAAAATGTATTTATATATTTTTATTTTAGTGTTAATGGAAAACAATATTTTGAGTGTCCGCAAAACTACGGAAGTTTTGTAAAACCACAATATGTAGTTTGTGGCGATTTTCCTGAAGAAGAATTTGATCTCGATGAAGAAATATAAAGCGTACTGTTGTATCTATTTTCTTCTCAAATAATCACATTCCCAGGACCACTTCTTATTTGCTATATGTTTTACTACATTAAATTATTAACACTTTTAGTAAAAAAAGGTTAGAATCAAAATTAAATTTTAGGGCAAAAATAACAAATCATCTTACACAGTATTTTCATGAAAGAGTGTATTTCAAAAGCTTATATCAATAAAAATTGTTTGTAAAATCTTAAATTTAATATTTTCTTCGTTTCAAAATATCAGGTCGCCAATTAATCGGATGTGTTTCTTCTGAAGCTGTATCATCCTCTTTATAAATCTTAATAGTTTTATCAGCTTCTGTTGTTATCAATCTCGATCCTGAATGATCAAACGTCATAGCGAATATTCCAGCTTCGCTGTCCATAGATCCAGGTTGCACTGGAGCCTGAAGACGTTGGAAATTATATCCAGTTCTCCAGTCCCAGAAATGGAGGGTGCCATTATCACCTCCGGACACGAGAACACCTTCAGAGTTTATACCCAAACAATTGACAATAGCATTGTGACCCGACAGGTTTTGTATGAATTTGCCTTCTGGGCAACGCCATTGTTTTATGTTGTCGGGAGATGCCGATGCAAACATGTATCTAAAATACAGTAAAATAATAAAAATGTTATTATTTATTAAAATACTGAAAAAGAAAAGCTATATCAAACAAAAAATAAAAAACTTTAACAAAAGTTTCAAAAAATTATTCATATAGTTATAAAGTTTGTTTTGATTTTCAAATGCAATTTAGATTGAATTTAATTAATCTATAAGACATAGTAATAATTAAATTTAGCTTTAATAAACTACTAAGACAACACAAAATATAAACATGACTTACAGCGTGGGATGGTAAACAAGGCTTCTCACGCTCTTCTTATGATTAGTCAATGTGCACATGCTCTTCCCCGCCGCTAGATCCCACAACCTGATCGTAGTATCATGTGATCCAGTGATGACTTGGGGCTCGGATGCCTGGCAGATCACGCTGGCCACAGTGTTTGTGTGTCCAGTCAGCGTGTGCACATTGGCTTTGGTTCGCATGTCCCACACCCTGGCAGTGGAATCGCGGCCGGCTGTAAGTAGAACGTCGATTGTTGGGTGGAGCGCCAATGAATAGACAGCGGAAAGATGGCCGTGGTAATGACGAATAACCTACAAACAAATGAAATATAAAAAATTGAAAATCAGGTGCATTAAATAAAATTGTACTACAATAAATACGTAATTCAAGAGAAAGTGTGAAATTACAATTGCTTGTTAAAAGATAATTTTAAAAGTTTTGTATACAATTTTTACTTTTTAGTAGCTATCTTTCAACTAAACATTAAGCATAAAATTAATTTCTTCCTGCAATCAATTAAAGTAAGTTAGAAAGAATCAAAATTTCTTAAGCTTAATGTGAAGATAAATGAATTAATACCTATAAATTCAATTAATACAGATTTAAATAAAGTCAAATTACCTTATTGTATTCGAGATCCCAACATTTAACTTGTCTGTCTTCACCACAACTGAACAAATACGGATGTCGGGTACTAACAGCTAAACCTCTAACAGAACTGACATGACCTGTTAAAGAAACTTTTAACTGTCCACTGGCTAGATCCCAAATTTTTATAACTCTGTCAGCAGAACCAGTTGCAAACCACTGCAAATGAAAATATTTTTTATTTTATAATCCAGTACGTCTGAGAAAAACTTACCTCATTTCCTGGTTCGACAGCCACACATCGCACCCATCCTAAATGACCAGCAATCACTCTGAACAGTTTCCAAGGAGGATGCCACTTTGGTTTGGGCATTGTTGGCGCTTTTCTCAACAATTGAATTTGATTTCCTGGTGTAGGATTGTTTCTTGAGGGAATAGCAGTTTCCGAATATGGAATGACTGCATTTTCTGTTGATTGCAAAGCCAAGTCTTGTTCTGGGGGAAAAACAGTACCTGGTGGAGGTGGATTTGGACCGGCTTCAATTGCTTGTAACTGTTTCATGGCTTGCATTTTTTTTATGTCGTCAAATACTAAACCATAACTGTCTCGTGCTTTTATTAACTTTTTTATGTTTTCCCTAGAATAATAGTGAGAAAATTAAGATTAGATGTGGAAACATTAGAAACATCTCTTACGCTCTGTCATCAACTGTAGGTAGTAATCCCTGATTTGATAAAAACATGTCGTGCGATCTTTTTAATGACCGGAACACAAGTGTGTGTACAGAATGTCTTTGAACGTCTTCATTCATTTTGATAGTTTACAATGTCTAACCTATAAATTATATACTCAAATTTTGCACTTTGCTCGCACTTATTAGAAATTATACGAATCAAGACAAACTCATAATCAGTGTTTTATCACTGCAATTATATACATTATTTCATTTATTATATGTAAATACCACAAATTCGAAATACAGCGCAAACGAATCAAAAACGCTCTTTAGGGACAAAAACTAGTTATTTTTGAATTTCACCAGAACTCTCAATTTTGTATCCTTGGAATGTTTATAAAATTTGCTTTGAAATAAATTGCGTACATAGGGTAAATTTGTTTTTCATAATTAGTTATCAGTATATTTATTGTTTAATTTTTTTTTGCGACATAAACACAAATGTGTATGAAATTAGACACGTAAGCTGTTAATATTTGACAGTTCTTTTAAAAATGACAGGCCGGGACTTAATACATAAATTTATGAATTATTGCTCTGTTGCAATTATCACATAACTGCCTTATATAAATATTTATTCTTATGAGCTCAATAGTGATACGATTTGAAAAATATATACGTATTACTCTTATTACATGATATGTAACCTCATTTTTTTTTGCTGAGTCTGTAATAGAAATTACTGATTATTATTATGGATTTTACAACATATCTTATAATAATTGCTGTATTTTACGGTATACTTCTGTTTTTTGATACATTTTTTAAGGTGCGTATAAATGGATCAGAAATTAATTTAACATATGACTTACTTTCAATTATTTTTAGACATGCGCTCATTACCCTTACGTACAATTTTTAAAGAATACTGGAGTTGAAATAGGCCTATTCCGCTTGAAATGGAACACAACATTTTTCAATCGCCTTATTTTACGAATAGGGAGCAGTCGAACTAGAATGTTGTTCTACTGGTTCGAATCAGGCTTGTATATTTCACTTATACTACTTCCTGTAGCAATTGGTTTATTACTTGTCGCAAATTATCAACTATTTTTCTCTTCAAAGTCTGGATCTTCAGATCAGAGTCAGCCAGTATTAGAACCACTAATTCCCGGCATAAATTTACCGGCCTCAGAAATAGGTTATTATGCAATCGCACTTTTAGTATGTAGCGTTGTTCATGAATTTGGTCACGCTCTAGCTGCAGTCAAAGAAGATGTGCACGTAATTGACATGGGAGTCAATGTACTATTTTTTCTTCCAGTAGCATTTGTCAACATTAGCTCCGAAAAATTAGCATTAATCAGTCAGTGGAGAATACTGAGAATTATGTGTGCTGGTGTCTGGCACAACCTAGTATTAATGTTATTAGCAGGTTTGCTCTACACATCTTTACCATTTATAATGACACCATTTTACGACACTAGTTCAGGAGTTATTGTAACACAAGTTTTACCAAAGTCACATTTGTCGGGTTTGCGTGGTTTGAGAACAAATGACATTGTAACAAAAATAAATGACTGCACAGTGACAGACGAAACTTCATGGCAACAATGTTTGTCACTATCACGTATTGTTAAACCTGGATATTGTGTAAACACTGATCTCGTACATGAATTAGATGAAAGTGGACCTTTTGTGCAACTAGCGAACGGTGCTTGGGATTGCTGCGCACCCAATAGCCCAACACATTTATGTTTTGAATATTTAGAACTAGAACAGTCTGGCGGAGTTGTTGAATTACCCCAACATGTTTGTTTACCAGCGCGAAAAATTGTTGAAGAATCAAAGGCACATTGTTATCCAGAAAAAAGACAATGTCCCGATCCGAATCATTGTATTAGACCACTTCTTGCTAATGATACATCATTGATCGTACTGTCACGTAGCAGACAACCAAATGTAGTATATGTTGGACATCCAGCTGATATATTTCTGACTATTGAGGTGTCTTCATTTATACCAAAGTATAGTGTAATAGGATCGACAGTTGCTGCTGTGATTAATAAGATGCTAAAGTATGTGACAGTATTTTCTGGAGGCCTTGCGATAGTAAATATTTTACCTTGCATTTGTTTTGACGGACAGCATATTGTGAATGCACTTTCTGTTATTCTTTTGAAGAATAGGATGAAGAGGCAGTCTGTTAACACGATTTCTGGAGTTGCTGCTATCTTGGGCACGTTAATGTTATTAATTAATTTCATATATAGTTTGTGGATATTTACTTTTAGAATTTAAAATAAAAATATTTTGAAAGTGATATTTTATTGTGTAGTTTTATTTACAATCTATAAATACTTTATAAGTTAACAACTATTTTGCTAAATGTATAGTATTTTCTAATTCTTTTAACGAGCGCTCGCCATGAGTTATTAGCATTTTAATTGTTATTTCATCAGTATGATGAGCGTTACTTTTAAAATCTGATCGAACCCACTGTAACATTTCGTTGCGGTATCCATCGTCAGGTATTTGTTTAACTGATTTTAATATTCTTCGATAAAGTGTAATAACTTGTTGCCTCACCATGAACTGTCAAAAATAATTATATTTAAGGTTATACGCCGAAATAAGTAGCTGAAGGTTATACCTGTTTCAACGACATTACAGGTTTATGAGACATTTCGTTATATAATATTTACTTATTTTAAGTATGTTTATTTACGTACAATAACTAAAAACCGAATTAGAGCATTATTTTGAATAGAAAAAACTAAACGATAAAGCGCAATCGTCAAACAGAGATGAATGTTGGCCCATGCGCAGTCAGATGTTTATAGTTGGCGGGAATTCTCCCCACTTCAGTTACCAAAATAATCAGGACGTCAACGATTATTGTTGAGAGACCTCGTAGCTTGTCTGCAGAGTGCTTCTTGCTGCTGCTGCTGCTGTTGTCGGAGACGCTAGAGCATCGGGTCAGTAGCACCACGTGGGCAGCACACGTGCCGCCGCACGCGACATGGACACGGCCGCTGCTGCGGTCACCGTAAAGGCGGAGCCGTCGAACTCCAGCGACGAGATGAAGGTACGTAGCCCGAGCGCTGAACAACGAACCTACATCGCGTAGCCAAAAGTATTTTCGTTTCAACGGATGAAAATACACCGTGCACTGTGTACTGCGACCGTGTCAGGTTACATAATTTTACATTCGGCTCGGGCTCGGAATCTGTCCGTGGTGGCGCGCAGCGAAATTCGACACCGGCCCCGTGTTACCCGATACCACCCCTATCAATTTCCAGATGTTCTGTGTAACCGATACGCGGCTCGCGCTCACATACACACGTACACATGGGTGTACGTGACGGCGGGCGTCACAACGCTGTGTCCGTGCGGTGTCGTGTTGCCTCGACGCCGCAGTTTAAATTAGACCCGGCGGTAACGCGATACCGCGCAGCCCAGACGCAGTGAGCTATGTTGATGTTGTGCTCTGTATGTGTGTTTAGCAGGAGTTTGCCGAGACGGCGATGAACGAGCTGCTGGGTTGGTACGGCTACGAGCCCGACGAGGATGACACAGACGCGCGCCGTGGCACAGGCGACAGTTCTGGCCCAGAATACTCAGGTACGGCCCTGTACATCCTGTAATTAACGTAATGAGAGCGCCGCTCATTAACACACAAACATTTTTATGCTTTTTCATAATATAACTATGTAATTTGATTACCAACCAATATTGTTAAAAAGTATTTAAAAAAATAATACAAGGTAAATATTATAAATAAAAATTATTTTAACTAAATATTTTTAATTTGAAAATATGGACTGTAAACATTTTTTAAAACATAACATTTTCAAAGAAAAAATAAATCAAAAATACTTTATTTATATAAGTTTACTTAAATTATCAATATTATATGATATTTAATCAGATTTTTAAAAATTTATTTTATGTTCTAAAAAGAGTTTGAATTATTTTTAATATCGATGTAATCATATAAAAATTTTGATTATTATTATTGCCAATGAAAACACATACTCGTACATATAAATTATTTGTATTGAGTTTGAAATATTGAATAAATATTGATAGTCCGGTCCTGTTCCCAATTAGTAGAATAATACAGCTGATGGTGTCACATGACTCATTACCCGGCGCTTGTTGGCTTATGTTGCAGACTCCGGCGGCGGAGGCGGTGGCGGGGGTAGCTGGTGCGGCTGGTGCTCCAAGCCAATGACGGCTGGCGCAGAAGCCACGGGTGCCTTCTGCAGCGAACTATGCTTCTCTCAATCACGTCGTGCATCCTTCAAACGCAACCGCACATGCGATTGGTGTCGAACCGCGCGCAACTCCGTCTCCCACGTAGACGTGCGCGACGGCTCGCGACGTCTACAATTCTGTGGTGATGCTTGCCTCAATCAGTACAAAATGCACATCTTCTGTCGAGAAACTCGTGCACATCTACAACTCCACCCACATACCACAGCAATCCCGTCGTCGGCGACAGGATTAATCACTCCTGAGTTGTGGTTAAAAGACTGCCGACAAACTGAAAGTCCTCTATTGCCCCCAGTACCCTCTCCACCGCCTCCGAGACGTCGTCCTCGGAGACCTCCTCGTCCTCAACCTGCAGTGTCTTCCTCCACGTCCACAATGTATCCGGAGCCGGCAGAAGGACCGGAGGATTTAAGGACGAGGCCACGGAGTCCAGCAGACAGACCTGCAGACTTGGAGGAGCGACCAAGGCCGTTATGGCCGCCACCGCCGCCTCCGGTTACGGTACTGATACCCTACCCTGTCGTAGTGCCAGTGCCATTGCCTTTACCACTTCCTATACCTATACCAGTGCCGGAAGAAGTTTTTAGGCGAGCATTGTTGACGAGTAGTGCAACTATGACGAATGTGACATGTACTACAACAACAACAGCAGCGACAACGACAACGACGACGACGACGACGACGCCAGTGACTGCGAGTGACGTGAAGCAATCTCGGAGAACGCTGCGTGCGAGGAAAAGACCTGCAGCGCCTCCACGAACCACTGTACCCGCGTGACGTCATACACACACACACACTGCTTATATTTCATGTCCATCACTTTATTGGCTGAGGCATTTTGGTTTACATTGATTATTGTAAGTTATTATTAATAATAGTAGTAGTCATAATAATAAGAATAATATATTTAATTCATATTCTGTTATTTATTATTATGTAATAGTTTAACCCCCATACATGTGTATTTTGCAACGCACCCATACATCAATTTTTTTATGATTTTTCAGTTTTTTTTATACTTTTTTTTTACATTTTACAAATCATCAATCCACTAAAATAACTACGTAAATATATATTTATTATACAACGTTGTTGTTGTGTATATATAGTAAAATATAGATTATGTATGTATGTTGTATGTATGAATGCATCCTTCTCAACCTATCACTTCTTGTTGTCTTTGTTGTTTAGTTGTCAATGAGTGTCGGGTGTTGTTGTAATTGTGTTCTAAGTAGAGTTACAGTTAGTGCCATCACAGGGTGAGTCGGGTCTCCCGGATTACTTAGCTTCGTATAAAAAACTATGTTTACATTTCAATAACGGAAAACAGTAACATATTCAACAATCAGTCCTTGCTTGTTAAATAACAGCGTATTGTAGTTTATATTAGGCCAATATCGGGGCGAAGTATAGGGGGCGAATCCAGGTTTCGTCCGGTCAGTTCTACAGTCTGTCTCAATGTAATAACGCGAACAGGCAGCAGAGCAGTGCTCACTACAACAAACAGTGGCGCATTTACAAAAACAAACAAGTCCAACAACCAAACATCATAAGGCTGATGCGCCACTGTTTCAGCTGGTGGTAGTGAAGGTTGTGTTGTCTTGTCCAAGTGAGTGACTATCTCTGTCTAACAACATACATATGTACAGGTGCGAGGAATGTGAACGAATATTCATCATCATTATAATAATAATTATTATATCTAGGTGTGTAAGAACTAACGACTACTAGTATCACACTGAAGATGGGGGCAGTTGCACGCACGGTGACACCAGGACCAGGAGCGGTGACTTTGGCGATGGAACGACGCAGCTCTCGGCGGGTGATTGTGTCTCTTTCTGGTACTGCTGGTCTCTGTGCTCAGTCCGTCGCTCTGAACCGACAAAGGCACCGCCCCCAGGTCCTCGCGTTCTCGCTAGCCGCCCCCAGGGTACGGACAGACAGCTGTGCGCTTATTGGTGAATTATCAAGTGATGTGCTATTAGAAAACAACAGACATTCATAGCTCTTCATTCGCAACGTTTCTAGCTCATTCTCTCACTCACACGTTCATGCGCAGTGCAACGAGTATTCACATGCGCGCTTCATCTGTCATTATTATTATTGTTTTATTATTTAAATATATTTATATTATATATTATCATATATATATCATATATCATAAATATAACTGTTTGTATATTATATATAAATATATCGACAATATCTATAATTAATTGGTGTAAGTGCAGTCTGAAGTGCAATTTGGTGCAAATTGAATAACACAAGTGGCGGGTTCGTGTCGTGTGCGTGCATTGCGTGCGTCGTGGGTGACTTGGTGAAACAACGGTAAGAGTCGTATGTTAGTCGCGGCGTGCGTGCAAAAGGACGGTGCTGTCAGCAAATGCGTGTGTCGTGTGTTGTACCGGTGCGGCATGCATAATGCGTGCTGTGTTGTGCATCGTGCGTACAGGAATGTGTTTTTAGAATGTTACAGTATACATTGCGTTCTGTGTCCAGAGTTGTCCAAGTCAAAAGTCTTTAGGCCGGACTTACATTTACAGAAAAATACACCAATGAAATGCTACCGATTGTTTTCTACTATTTTTATATCATTCCTTGTAGACAGATTGAACTCATCGTTAACAAGAACCAATTATATAACAGAGTTTTAAATTTGTCTGTCTTATTTTGATAAATAATTTAAAAATAAGTGAAAACAATCCGTGCACTTTGAAGTAGTACGTACATTTATAATTAGTTGATTTTTCTCAGTAATACTACCTAGATTTATATTACAAACCAATAAGAACATTTAGTAATAGTAAATACATATGTTATTATATAATGTAGTTAGACAAATATAATGTTGATGAAAATGTCCGGCCAGTGATTAGTTAGTTGCTAGTCAATAGGTCTTTGTGTGCGTGTATTTAGTTGTGTTTGTGTACGTTTGTAATAGTGTTGCCACACGGAATGCTTCATCATAAGAGTAGTAAGAGTAAGTCTCGTAGCTGTATAAACGTTAGCCGAAACGTCATCGCCATTGGGTGGTGGAATTGGTAGGTAGACCCTGAGTAGTGGTGCGTGTTGGGGGCGGAAGTCGGTTGGTGGATGGCGGTGGCGGCAGCACCGGCAGCTGCACCCCGCGCGGCTCACGCCCCGGTGGCTCAGCTCGCGGCGCGCTGCGGGGCCAGCCTCGAGCCCCCGGCGCCGCCGCCTTGCACCCTCACACGACGGCCCCCGCCCCGCCCGACCAGTCTCACCGCCGCTGTCTTTGTGCTATCTCATCACGATCACGGCCACGGAATACTAACATCAACAAATCTCAGTCATCTGAAACGAACGTGTAATTTGAACCTAGCGGCACAGCGCATCATCATCATCCTCATTCTATTTGTTGCTTGTTGCAATAAGTCTCGTACGTTCTTGTTCAAGTAGTAAAGAGGTATTCACGTCAACAGCAATAAACATATAACAAACAGGCTTTAACGTAGTCATAATCGTATCCTAAAATAAACACTTTGAAAATATTGACTATAATAATATTTGTAGATAAGTTCAAGTTGAAACAGTCTCTAGCTAGAGTTGATTAGGTCGCATTACCAAGGCATCGGGGCTACGTCGAGCGAATATTGTCTGAGTACGCGACCGGTGAACCGGCTACAGTTCGGGTCCGAGTCCGACAGAAACTAGAACTAAACCACTGCGACTGCGACTGTGACTGCGACTAGTCCGCACCGCAGCTGACGCCGACGAAGCGTTGTACGGTAAGTCTTGTCCTCTCTTGATGGGGTGCATGGACGGCACGCGCCTCGCAACGGCAACATGGGCGGCGCCGGCCTCGGCAACGTGGGCTCTTAGCGCCCGCGCGCCCACCGCAGCAAAGCGTCCGCCAACACATCCAAGTGTGCCTTTGTCTACAAATACAATCACTTATTAATTCATCGTACACCAACTATCTCGATCTCTTTAATCGTTTTGTGTCATTCAAAATTTGTTCATTTTAATCACTGCCAAAATCTCTCTTTTTACCAATGGAATAAGAAATCCTAAAATTTATAACTATAATATACATGGTGACAGTAACTATCAACAGCATGTGTGGAATAGTTTTTGATTTGATTAAATTTTGTAATTAGTAGTATGAGTATGATATTTATTTTTTTGACTCTAGTATTAGAAGGATGTATTGATTCTATATCATATCTGGTAAATGTTATTTGATTTTTTATTTTATCTGTTTTAGACCGCATGTTTGTTAGTCGTTGAACATAAGTTCTTCGAGGACGCGGCAGGTTGCTATCACGTCTTTTCAGTCGCCACTGCCTTTGCAATGACAGTGCGGTATTTTCGAAAATCAAATTTTATCCAAACCCACTCGATTAGGTTTCGACCCAATCCAAGATTCGATCCGACTCAAAATTCGATTCGAAATGCGATCTGAGATCCGATCCGCAATCCAATTTGAAATCCGGTCCGACCCGTCAATTTATAACGTAAATTGTATATTCGCAAGAAAAATAATAGTTATAACTTTGTTATGAAAAACATGTATTTTACGTAGCATTTTATAATTTCTATATAATGAAATTGAAATTTATATGTGTATATACCCGAAAAATTTGGACAAAAATTTTTATTCGTATTTCGGATCGGACGTTTTATCAGAACTTCGGATCGAATGTTTATCCGAATTATGGATGGATCCCATTATAATTCAATCCGAGAGAGTTCTAATCCGATCCGCGAGAATTCTCTATGCCGATCCGAAATCGAATTCGAATATCGGATATTTTTACCGACCTCTAGCGCACAGCTTATAGTGGAATTCGGATCACTCAAACACGATCGTATTTTGTTGAAATAAGTTTAATTTAGCGTAATTAGCTTGAGATCTAAGTTTTATCTTAGTTTTTTGCAGTGGGCTACGATTCCTTGTTTTTGTATTTATAATTTAATTATTACAATTTTTTATAAAAATATGTTCTTGAGTAAAATGCTTTTTTTCTTTTATACGAGAAAATGATAGTAATATTTCACAATTAAAAGTGCGCTGTTATTGTTTTGCGCAATATGAGACATTTAATTATGTATGGTGATGGAATAAAAAAATTGTAGTAAACCGAGTTATAAGCACAATAAAAAAGATGATTTTTCAGTTTTTAGAGATAATGCACTAGTTATAGAAGGTGGTGATGGTGTAATATGAAGTGTTGTCCTCCGATAGTCTGATAAGAGCGTTATTACGCAGAATGAATTAATTGAATTAAAGTGTAGCGTGCTGTACGCGATGATGACATGATATGAATGTTTTCACAGGAATTAGTTTTCGTCATTACGGGTCTAATTGATGATAATCAGCTGTAAGGTACCAGGAAACAGGAAAGTGGAGTGGTAAACAGATCGATGTACCGTTTTGTAGAACATGCAGGCCTGGCGGTCCTCGTCCTCGCCGGACGGGCAGTCGATGAAGCCGTCACAAAGCACGTGGTCGTCGATGCAGTGGTAGCGGCCCTGGCGATCCGGGGTCGGGCACGCAAACCTCTCCATGCCGTCGGCGGCGGGCGGACATTCTACAAGAGAGCACAATGCACGTCATCAGCCCTTGCCTTACAGTTACAACCCCCATTCCCTCCCCTCCCCTCTCCATCGCTACCGTAGCCCGCAGCTATTTTTAGCTTCGTAACGACGACGACGACGGCGACTGTTGCTGTCTCTTTCTCTCACACCCCTAAATAAAATGAAGAGAAAGCTAAAAGCAGTAGGTTAAAATGGGCCACGGTAGGTATGGCATGGGGTAGTTTTAATTTGACCCCTAATTATGATTTGTGTCTCGGTGTGTGAGTGAATGAGTTGCTATAAATACACCGGCCGACGTGTGGGGCTGAGGGCGGGAGTTCCCCGGGAGCCGCCCCCGCACGGTGCGCGCGACTTGTATTGATCGGTGCAGCGTGCAACCTGTGCGGCCGAGCGGCCGTCGCACCTGTAACACCCACGCACGCTATACAACACAGATCAATACACTTACCAATCTGAGGGACATCGTATTGTCGGGAGCTGCGTGGCGGCCGCAGCATGAGCTGACTTGGAGGCGCGTCGCGTTTGCTGGTCGTCCACGTGTTGTCCTGGGGCTGGGAGGCAGCGGCGGCGGCGGCGGCGGCGATCTCGGGATAGCCGCGGCGCGGGTGCAGCGGGGCGGCTCGCTCGGGCACGCCGCCGCGCACGACGGTCGCCGCGAGCCACACGGTGGCTAGCACTACGCACCACATCGTCCGGCGAGTCACTGGCGCCGCCGCCCGCGCCGTCCTCCCCCGCACCCCGCCAGCACCAGGTGGCGGCGCCTGCACAACACCATCGCCCTGGCACCAGCCCCGATCCTGCACCGTGCACTTGTTGCGTGTAGTGGTGCCTGACACCACCAGTGTGCCGTCCTCCTCTGCCGCTGTCGCTGCCGCGATACTCAGTCTCTTTAGCTCCAGTGTGTGTCGCGTTGCGCTCTCGCACTCGCACTGACACTGGCGGCACTCGGCGCACTGGACCCGGCGCCCGACGCCGCGGCCCTCCACACGTCGATGCCGCGCCGCCCACGCGCGCAACCACCACCAACTGCCGCCGCCGACAACATCATCCCCACTCCGGCATTGGGGGCGCAGCGCCTGCGTCACTGCAGGGATGGACTCACACTTACAATAACCCATCGAGAGACAAGACACGAACATGCACCACGGACCACAGCCACCCTACAACTAAATGTCACTCTGCAGCTTCAGCCTTATTTTACCCCGATTTACGTTCCCATCATATATGTGCTTGCACTAGTCATTTCAATTCAGTAGAATTTTATATGAAAACCGCGTATTCTACAATTGGCATAAATTCGTAACTATGAGTAATTCGCTTGACGGCATGCAACATGTGTGTGAGTGCGGCCCTGCAGGTTCGGTGTGACGCGCAGGTATCGCTCCGTCCTTGTGCGGAATCCCTCCGGACGCACTTGGCTTCTTTATTACCTTCAGCGTCATTACGTATTAATTAAAGAGAGTCGGTGTCGGTAGCGGTGGCGGTGGCGGTGGCGGTGTTGGGGCTGAGTCAGTGTCGGCGACGTCAGCACAGCATCCCGGGCGCCGCAACCACCGCCGCCGCCACGATCAATCCCGCGATCGATTCAACGGCAGGGTAGCGAGGGCGACGCGGCGGGTATGACGCACGCACCTCGCTCGAGGAGTGCGTGCACGCCCTTGACCCACTTATCCACTGCCTGACCTACTTACAATACCCTCGCACATCATCATCATCATCATCATCATCCACCAACCCTACACCAGAATCAACCCCTATCGCATCGCTACATTTTGCGGCCTACATATGGACCAAACCCACCAGCTAACTTGTATCTCGTTAGATAAATACAAGTATATCCCATTAAATTCATAATTTAATATATCGTAGTTACTAGAATCTCTGCTTTCCAGTATACGCCTATAGCCGTAGAAAACTGTACGTTAATTACTTTATATCAGTTTATCCATGTTTACAGATTTCACTAATTTCACCATCTGACGCAGATTTAATTAAATTTGTATTCTACTTTTCCTGTCAACAATTTATTTAATTAAACTACAGGAAATATAACTAAATTACGTTTGCATATGACAGATGGTTGTATTCAAAAAAAGAAAATACAATTTTTGTTTTCTGCAAAAGATTCGTTACGTTTAAAGGTTAAAATTTTATTGCAGGCATAGATCGTACACAGAAAATAAACTTCCTTTGAAACGGTAAACAAAAGAAAAATAAATAATTTTTCGCAGAAATGATAGAGAGAATACGGGCGTTAAAAGCTTTTTCATTTACACGGATGACATTTAAAAACCGAGAAAACATGATAAAGGTCAGAGCAATCGAGCAGTGTCGGTGATGACAGGGCCGCTACATAAACAAACACTAAATACCGAGAGCTGTTGTTGCGGCCGCAGGTACGTCCTGATGGCGGCGGCGGCGCGCGGGGGCAGCGAACTCGCACCTGTGGCTCTACGTGTTGCACGCGGCCGCGGCCGTCGGTATCGCTATTTTTGTCTCCGGCGACGGGCCAAAAATACAGCAGCCGGCCGGTCCGGCTGTCGTGGTCAGTGCAGATTTGCAAGCTGTGCAGACAACATGAGTGGACCATTCAAGAGAAGGCCGTCTCTCCGCCGGCCCTCCATGCCGGGAGGGCTCTCTGGAAGGAGACCAAGCTCTACGTTACTCGGACGCCGTCCCTCGACTGCCGCAGGGTTGCAACCACCACCTCAAGAAGTTCCCTGGGACTTGGTGGACCGGTGTTTTCTCCCTGTGCTATTTTGTCACGCTGCCGCCGTCATTCTAAGTACCCTGCTGAATTTACTGCACGTCTCGCAGGTTACGACACTAACCCTGTTTATATGGTTTACTATCACCACCGTCAGCGCCGTTTTGTTCTACCATAATCTCAAGGTATTGTACTCTCAAATCAATGTTACCTCTAATGCGCTACTTTATTCCAATAAGATTTCATTTGTTAATATTATACGTTGTGATCGATTCCATATTTTTAGGTTGTAAAAATTAGTAGAGTTTTTTTTTTGCCAGAATTTAATAATAAACCTCAACACGCCATCATTCATCACTTGTTGTTCTTGCTTTGAAATTTGGTTAAAAATATCGGACGTGATATATATTTATACAGCTACCGTTACAAGTAGTTCGGTGTGCGTGTCTGTGTTTGTAAGAAATTTGGTATCGTGCGCGGATAATTCATATTTAGCGATTTAAAGAGGACGCGGTTGGGGCTGACGTCACGCGCGCCGTTAAATATAGAAACCGATAATTTGAACCGTTCCTTGTTGGTGTAGGTAGGTACAGGGTTTACGATGAAAACATCGTCAAAAAACATCTTCATACAGAGCAACATCAACAAGCTAGATATTAAGCATTGCATAGCAACAACTCATTGGTCACCGGTATTCATCTGCGTAAATACATACGCAAGATCCTATCAAAATAATTTGGCAACCAAAACAGAATCTAAAGAGAGTTCTGTAAAAATAAAATCCGAGTATTGTTTTGGAAAGATTTGTTACTGAAATATTATTGAAAATTATTTTTATTCTTGTTTAAATGCCAAATTTAAAAAAAATAATTACATCTTAAAAACTAAACAAGATATGAAGTTAGTTTATAAGCAAATTTTTAAGTATTTAATTTTTTGAATTTTTGTAGACGTTCTGCTGTATAATTATATATTTAAGAATAAGGCACGATATTATATTTATTTAATATATAAAGTGTTTTTGTACAAGACAAAAGATGCTACAATGATTTCGCATTTTTCCAAAAAAAATTCATAAGTCGCTAAATATGATCAAATAATGAAATTTGTGAACATTTTAGTAATATTCCTGAAAATCCCGGGATATATTGAAAAGAACTTATCAGTAAAGTGACCATCATCTTTAGTTTAACCAATGTTGTATCTTTTTCTGTTCAGGAAAACACCTGTATATGATTTACTAAAAAAATATATAATATTGCAAATAGTAGATACAAACAAAATAAAATTAACATAATATTTTGTAATCATGTAATCTTATTGACTATAATAATTGAAATTAAAAAGTTTATTGGAATTCAGTCAATTTATTGTTTAAAACATCAGTCTCGAATTTTCTACTCTAATATCGTTTTTGTTGCGTGGCGAGATGATATACGAGAGTAATCTCAGTACGTCGTGCATCAGAATATTGTTTTGTTTTATTTATACTCTCTGTAATAGATATTTGTATACCTAGAGCAGAAAGTAGTCTATTGCCAATTGCGCATGGAGACGTAGCCGACAGAAACAATCATGCAAGAGCAACAAGGACACTTTCTACTCGAGGTGCACACAACATTTTTTCTACGACCATTTAGAAACGCTTGAAAAAGAATTTAAAATCATGTATGACAGTTTTTCTGTTTTGAAATTCACTTGAAAATGTTAAGTTTTCATGTATCCATGAATACACTTTTACTTTACTGCTCTGCGAGCGGCAAAATATTATTGCCGCTCATCAAGCGACAAACGTCAACTTTGTGCTTTCAACTGACAGTTGGAAATGACTATTTATGCTCGGTCGTAGAAAAGAATTTTTTATGAATGAACAGAAAGTAGACATTTCTAGGTGTCAAATGAGTGCAGAAAGTTGACGTTTGCCACTCGCCGGGCGGCAATAAGATTTTTCCACTCACAGAACGGTAAAGTAAGAGTGGATACATGAAAACTGTCAACATTTTTAAACGTATTTCAAAACAGAAAAACTGTCCAAAATGATTTTAAATTATTTTTCATGGGTTTCTAAATGATCATAGAAAAAATATTGTGCTTACCACGAGCAGAAAGTGTCCTTGCCGCTATTGCATGGCTGTTGGTCGCGGCTGTGCCTCGATCAACAATGTCCATGAGCAAGTGGCAATAGACTACTTTCTGCTCTAGGTACACAAATAACTATTTTGAAAAATGGTTTTAACTCTACGAAAAATACTAGTAAGAATATTATATATTCAATTACCGTTTCATTTTTCATCAGATTAAATTATTGTCATTGCTGTAATCAAGTGATCTACTTAAACATTTATGAATGTGTTACAGGTCGATATGTTACTAAAATGGACTCTTTAGTTAAGTAGGCTATTTATTTAAAGACAAACACATCGTTTCCGCCACCATTATTTCTTCTTCAGAATAAATTATTTATAAAATAGAGATACACTGTTGACTGGAATAAGTTAGCAGGTCATAATGATTGCCAACTTTTTTAGTACATTCAAAACAAAAACTAAGGCATTCATTTTGTTATGCAATATTCGAACCTAATAATACGTACACTCGAGACTTTTTTTACATATTACTCATAAGAAAACAAATACCTATGAATCTATAAGAAAAATGAATGAAGCTTGATAACTGGATAAAAATAGATTTTTAATGTTCATTTATTTTATTAGTAATTTCATAAACGTAATTTCAATCTATTTTAGAAGTAATTACTAATATTTCTTAATAGTTTTATTATAAAAATATTTAATCTATACTTTTAATTTTTGATCCGTACAAAATTTGTATTTTTTTACACTTCTAAGTTATATGTATTTAAATATATAGTTCGCAAGTACCTACAATAATATTTTAATAAATAGAGATTTTTTTTAGTTCAAATTCATTATTATTATGTCGCCTCCACCAAATGTTTCTATCATTCTATTCTGACACACGTTATAATTATAATATGCTCTTGCTCGGCATGTAATCTACAAGTCCTTTTGTTCCTCTACTAGGAAATTCTATCTCTAACAACAATTCATTAATTATATCTACCCATTTACTTCAGTTATCCGTGTAATCTCGCTAGTATTAATAATTATAATGAATACATGATAAATGGTAGTTCAACAATTGGATACCTAACAAATAAATAAATAAATAAATATATCATCACGCCTTCTACCCATTACTGGGTGTGGCACTCTGCTAACGCAGATCTCGGTAAGTGATATATTTTGCGCGTGAAGTGCGGTTACCAGTCGTCAAATCACGGCCCCCAAACATGTTAGTGGTGGAGGAGCCACAGGGATAGCTTTTTCAAATTATGAAAATTTGTCGCCTGTGGGAATCGAACCAGGGACCTCAGGATCCACAGGCCGACTTCATACCACTGTGCTAGCCATCCCATACCTAACAACTTATTATAATTAAATTACACACAGCAAGTTAGAGTAACTTATATTTTGAAAAATTTAGTTTAAAAATAAAAGAATTTTGACATTCTTTTTTAATATTAGGCTTAAAAATACATGTAGAAGAAAAAAAACAATGTGTTACTTGCACTAATTAATTTTGATTTTGAAAGTATTTAAAATCAATCATTTTTAAATAATTAATTTGACAGTAAATCATTAATTGGGTTAATTTTCGTTCCTTCTAAATCAATTTTCTATTTTGCTTCTATTCTGTAGATTTGAGCACGAATAAAATACATTTTGTTTTAAATTGTGTATATATTAGAAAACAAAAACAAATAACATCCAAACAAAGCCAATAATCGATGTTAAATTTTATTTAGTGTTAGTCAGTTTTCAAATAAATTCAATATTTTTTAAAATTTTAAAACAGGTTTTTCACTAAAATTTTGTTAAATATGTAAAAATGAATTAATTATTTAATTTAAAATACCAACATTTTGACTTGAAGTCTTATAATTTATATATTGTACGGATATTACTTATTTTAGTTTGTTTATTATTTGGTTTTGTTTAGCGTGAATATATAAATATATATATTATATATTTTATTTTGATATATTTTTTGTAATGTATTTTATTTTTTTAATTACATAAATATTAAATAAATTGAAAAAATACATATACATATAACTATTACTTTTCGAAAGAAGTTTTTAGAATTCATATTTAATAATTAAAACAATAAAATTTCAAACAAAAATTGTTTTAGTTATTTTTGTGTTACTGTTTAATACTTGTATTTTTATGTAAACATTAGAAAACCAGCTATTTAAAAGTCAATACGATATTTTAGGTGGCTCAGTGGTATCGAGTCGGCCAGGTTGGATTTCCACAGCCAACAAACAATTTTTACCACATTAAAATTACCCGTGTGGCTTTCCCTTCACTAACATCTTTGGGAGCCGTGATTTGACGGCTGATAACTGCACTTCACGCGCATAAATATATCACATACTGAGATCTGCTGCTGCTTCCCAGTCATGGGTAAATGGCGTGATAATATATAGTTTTTTAATTAAAAAAAAAAGAACTGGATTAATTTTATTTGAAAATTATCATAAATTTTTGACACAATCATTCTTTCAGGTAACAGCCGCAGGCAAAGCCATCCTGATCTCCGGTTGTGACGGCCGCGTCGGGTCAACTCTCGCCCGTCGATTAGACGAACTCGGCTTCACTGTATTCGCTGGTTTCCAAAACGCCTCTGTGAGTCCTCTAGCCGATGAACTCAAAGAAGAAGCTTCAGCTCGTCTTCATGTACTTCAACTTGATGTCTCCAATGAGGCTCAAGTCCTAGCCGCCTCCCTCTATGCCGTGGAACACCTCCCCGACGGCGCTGCAGGTCTATGGGCCGTGGTACACGCCGCACAATGGGTGGCTCTGGGAGAGATTGAGTGGTTGCCGCCCCAAGTGCAGAAGAAGGCGTTTGATGTCACGGTTCTTGGTGCAGCCAGGTTAACGCAGGTGAGAGTGTAATAGTTATAATGAATATAGCGTTTCATTATTTGACCACGTTGTCATGGAAATGAGTGAATTAATAAGTGATAATTGCACTAGTACAATTACAGCGATTATTTTTTGACATTTCTCAAATACAATTAAATTCTTCATTGTATGTCAAGTGACTGCGTTTTACCCAATCCTGTCATTATTATACTGAGAATAAAGCTCTAGTGATTATTCCCGGGAATAATTTCTGTAGGTGCTTTTGTTTGTGACAAATGATAGGTAGTTGTCAAATAATTATTTAAAACTGTTAACACGTCAAGAAAAATGTGTGAAAAAAATCGATTTAGTTCCATTTCAGTTACAGAAATACAGCAACAAATTTTTAAAACAACTTTCAAGAATACATTAATAAGTATTCAACCGATATAGACCCAGTTAAAAATCTTTTAAGTTGGATGAATCGACCTCAACAGTTAAATAAAAAAATAATCTAATTAAATATAACTCGAGAGTTGAATAAATTGGAAAATAATTCTCCAGTATCTTTCTCAAACTTATTGCCATTTGACTATTGCCTGGCAACAAGTTTTCGAAAAGTCTGTCAAATTATTTTCAATTTATTCTCACTTTCTTGTTATATTATTACTGATAATTTATCAAAATAATTTTCTGTATAAAAAATTGACAGTTTTACTCAATTTTTTTTAGTTAACTAGCAACGAAGTTATCTCACACATGTTAAACTATTGATATTGTAAAATTTTTCGTTTGTTTTAATGGGGCAATATTCTTACCGAATACAACATGAGCATTGAATATTCCCAGAATTTTTTTTTTCGCTGTTCACTCGGGGTTTTGTTGCTTTTAGGAAATCTGCACTCATCTTCGAGTCGTGCATATTTCCATAGCAACAACACTCGTGAGCTCAAAAAAAGTATCGGTAATATTCAATGCACTAGTTATATTATAAATGAAAATTATGTTGAGGTGAGTTTCAAAGTTGCGAAGTTGGGAATGGGGAAAGAATAAATAGGATTGAGTAACAGTAGATAATGTAAATGAAGCCAGAGGGATATTATGCAAGAAAGAAAGAAAGGTCATTTGGTCTTTTTAATATTGCAGTAAATTTTATTTTATCTAAAAAGCAAAATAATTACGTTACTTATTTTGTTGCTGTCAATTACATTTATATTTTGTGATAAAATAATGACGTCTATTTTTCTTATGATGTAATTAGAAGGATTTTGTATAAACAATGGATTGCTATCTTGCTTGTTGCATGCGTTGGCACTCTTGAGGCAAGAATGTTAACGGCGGCCATTTGCAGGGCAGACAAAAATAGCGCTATATTTAAATGTATTATAAGCATAATAATGGGGTGGCTAGCTCAGTGGTATGAAGTAGGCCTGTGGATCTTGAGAACTCTGTTTCGCTTCCCACAGGCGACAAACAATTTCCAAAATTACCCTTGTGGCTCCTCCACCACTAACATCTTTGCGGGCCGTGATTTGACGACTAGTAACCGCACTTCACGCACAAAATATATCACTTACCGAGATCTGCTTCGGCACACCCAGTAATGGGTAAAAGGCGTGATGATATATTTATATATTTATTTATAAGCATTCATGTTTTAAAAACATATTTAAATTTACTGAAAATATTAAATAAATTTTTTGATAAAGAAAAATACATAAAATAAATATAAATAAAATATATGATATTATTATTGAATTAGTATGTTTTTTTTTTAATTCGTAAATACAAGAAAATATTCAGAATTAAAAACTTTAGAAAATACTAATCTAATTTCAAAATATGGTTCATTGATGACAAATAATAAAAATAATGTGTACCCTCTCTTTAATATATGTATAATCTAAATTTTGAAATAGGATTATCCAAATAAAATTTTCTAAAACATTTAGTCATAATTTATTATTTTATTTATTAGTTTTGATCAACTCTATAATGATATTTAAATTTATTAATGTAATTATAATTATTTTATTATCAAAATGGGGTAATGGCTCAGTGGTATCGAATCGGCCTGTGGATCCTGAGAACCCTGGTTCGATCCCCACAGACGACAAACATTTTCACTAAATTAAAATTACCTCTGTGATTCTCCCACCACTAACATCTTTGTGGGCCGTGATTTGACGGCTGGTATATATTTTTATTTTTTTATTTATTATCAAAGTGCATCTCTAAGCAGCAAAAAAACGGCATTTTTTTTAGTATTTGTGTTATATATTTAATAACCTTTTTTATTCAATCTATAATTTCATATTTAATAGTATTTATTCAGTACAAACACAAGAAAAATTTCATATATTTCAATAAAGCAATATATGCTTTGCCTTTCCTGAAAATGGCGGCATACCTCCACCACTTACTTTCATATAAAATCATTGTGTAATTAAATTATTACCAAATGGAAATAAGCATGAAAAATGCAAATGTTCGCAACTTCATATCTCTTATCTCATAAATTGTATATTTTTGCCAATTTTTGCCTCTCTTGAGTATTCTTCATATAAACCCTCTTACATATAATAAAAATGAAATACTTTCTAGACTTTTCGAAGAAAACCAGATAAAAAGAATTTTAAAATTCACGATGAACGTTAACGTAAAAAGAAAAGAGCATATTGAAATTTAGTTTCTTATGGATATAGACGTTAGATATACCAAAAATCAATAATAACGTTGGTATATGAAAGCATGAAAGGCATTTTGAATATATAAAGAAGCGAAGAAAATAAGAGAAAAAGTAAATGGGAAAAACAAATATTACGATGTTGACCTGCGTTAATGTTAAACGTGGTTCTCTGTTACATCATTGACATTTCAAAATTTAATTAAACTTGTTTTCGTTCAATTAAATTCAGTACTATAGTTTACAGCATCATTTTTGTATTAAAGCTTTAGAATATTAAAAAATTAAAGAAAGATGAAATGATACATGTTAAATATTAAATTAAACTTAGGTAACTTATGTTTTGTGGTATGATATATAAATATAAATATATAATCACACCTTTTACTCATTACTGGGTGGCACTCTGCCGAAGCAGATCTCGGTAAGTGATATATTTACCAGCCGTCAAATCACAGCCCCCAAAGATATTAGTGGTGGGAGAGCCACAGGGGTAATTTTAATTTTATGAAAATTTGTTTGTCGGCTGTGGGGTATCGAACCGGGGTTCTCAGGATCCACAGGCCGATTCGATACCACTGAGCCACCATCCGATTATGATATAATATTTTAAATATCGAGATTTGTTTTATCATTGCGAGAACGTTAAATATTATGTCGATAAATTATGTTAAACTTATTCGACTCTTATAAATTATAAACTTATCTCCGATTTATGTAAATATAATTAATGTCGATTAAATACGGAATTTAATTTAGCCAATTTGAAACAAAGTTTAAATGCTGCGGCAAAATAGCGCAACCAACTTTTTAATTATCTAAAAATCTAATTAAAATTAAATAAAACACAAATAAATTTAAAGGAATTATGCTCCTAATTGAGTTTGAAGTTTTGAAAAACAAAATATTATTTGTAGTTAAAGGTAGAAAATATTGTAACAAATTTGAAAACATTGAATTTATATGCAAATAATACTAAAAAACGATTTAAAATGTTTATTTTTTGTTCACTAATTGAGTACTTTCCATTAACCTTTACTTCACTGGGGAAAAAAGATCTGAAAGCTATTCCGGCTTGCGTCCTCAAGGAAATAAATTTCCATTTCCGGCGCAGTTTCGGTGCGTTTCAACTCAAAAATACCTCAATTCCAAATGATTAGATCAAACATTTTATCTCATCAAATATTCATCATATAATTACAGTCGTTCTAAATGAAAGTTTGGTCATGAAATAAATTGCGTACTTGTCGTTTATTTTTAATATAATGTTATATTGTACAAGGTGATCAAAAGGAATTGTTTTAGTTGGCACTACAATTCCAGAGATCTTTTTATTCCACAGTTGGCACAACGTCAGATAAAGGCGGAAATGCTATTTGACATTTCTAATAGATACAAATAGGTCAGGAGTCTGACAGCTAATAGAATTTTGACTTTTTAAGTAATAGAAATACATTACAAAAAAAAATTAATAACAAATGTACTCAAATTTAAATTTTAAATGTCACTGTCAACCACAGGAAATGAATTTATGTATCAGGCTTACCAATTTCAAGTAGTTTTTTTTATTGCCAACTGTAACAATTCCTTTTGATCACTCGTAGAAAAGTACGTAAGTGATTGAAAAAACTTTGAAATCAATGATAGCCGTACCTAGGATATGATTTTTGGGTGTTAAAATAACTTTATATTTATTAATATTAATTAAATTCAGGTTAAAATAGCTATGTACAAAGTAAATTTGTGTTGATCAATAATACTGCGAGATTGTTTCATAACGATATCTATTAATTGATAAATTCTTAAAGCAAACAAATAAAATTATCTATTCAATTTCTGCTGATCAAACAAAAAGCAAAACAATTATTTTGTGAAAATTGCTTTTATTTTGTGTTATTCAAATGACAATCTATGACCTACTTAAATCAACCCACGTCCCAAAAATTGAATAACTATTTTTGCAAAAAAAGAAAACTATCCCAGTGATTCATCTGGTTCCAGCTTTCTTTTTGCAAATACGTCTAAGAACTGCGTCATAACAAAAATACACACTCAATCTGTGGGCGGATGATAGATAGAGAGATCAAAATGATTGATCCTGCTACGTCACAGAATTTTATTTTTTATTGTCACCAACTACTTTGAGTTCTAAAAACTAAAGTACAATTTTATCAGCGATGTCAATTTGACGGTTTCATTTTAGGGTTAAATCTACCCACACTTTTTTATCTTTTAATGATTATAATTATATCGAAAACATTTTCAAGTTATTTTTAATCCCAAACTATGTAAATATTTCCCAAAGGATAAAGGTTTGCGTCATGATAAGCAAAAATGAACATTGAAGTGAAATAGATATAAATGGAAATTAATTATAATGGTTCTAGAAGAAATATAAATGGCTGTCAAAAGAAATTCTTTGTGCACGCTTACAGTAGAAGGAAAAAATATTGAATGGAATGGATAATAATTGCAGTGATCATGATCAATCATTTTGAATGTTCCTTTGTTCAATTTTATAATATCGTAATAAATTTATTTCTTATGTTCAAATTTCTGGTTTCTTAGTTGCCAGACTATTTATAACAGTCATAATAATATATCGTCATTCCACGTTTATCATTTTAGTTAAATTTTAAAAAAAATATAAAAAGTGATAATGTTTCTTTTTTTGTGGAAAAATGTACTTTCCGGCAAAAATATGTTTAATCTATTTTTATATATCTTGAAAAGTATAAAAAGAACGTACAGAAATATGTATTTGTTATTTTAATCTTTATATTGACTTTATGTTAAATAAATAAATAAAAAATCTATTTACATTGATCTTAGGCAAGTTTCCGGATTACTATTAGTTTTATGCTATTTTTAATTTTTTAGCTTATTTTGAAATTATTCATTGGAAACAATATGAGTATATATAAATATTTTGTTGACCTTTAGAAATAAGGTAGATTCAAAATAGAATTTTATTTATTCAATAATCATATTATAAAAAATGTAAAACAATAAAGTAGAGGTATTACTAGGAAACAGTATAATTTGAGAACTTTATGAAAAAAACAATATAATCTAAAACAAATTTGATTTCCAAATTTCTATAATTTCCTTGTATCATAAATCTACAGTCAAGAACGCCAATACTAAAACCGTAGATAAATACATTTTCAAAACTCCGAATAAATATTTGAAAATCAACTATATACGAGAAATTCAAACGACCACACCTTTATACTTTTAAGTTTTTAAATAAATTTATCACCGTATTTTTCACCCTTACTGTGAGTGCGGTGTACTCTTAACTTTCGCTACATTATTTTTTTACTTCAATATTCTATTATATCTTCGTATATTTTTAGTTTGCATTTTTATTTATGTATAGGTTAATTATCATCGCTATTCAAACTTTTTCCATTAATTACACCCTAACTAATATGATCCACCCCTAGGTGATGCTTCCCCTACTCCGTCGGGCCCGCGGCCGCATCATCTGTGTCAGCAGCGCCCTCGCCCGGGTCGCCGCCCCCGCACGTGGGATGCACGGCGCCGCCCTCGCCGCCATCGAGTCTCTCGCCGCGTGCCTCCGTCTAGAGCTCCGTGCGCGCGGTGTGGACGTCGTACTCGTAGCTCCAGGCGAATACACCTCAGGCAGTGCCTGGACTAAAGATGAGGACCTCATGGATCAAGCAAAGGAGATGTGGCACCAGCTTTGTCAGGAACAGAGGGATGCTTATGGAGAAGAGTATTTTGAAACGGCTGTTAGAAGCATGGAAAAGTACACGAAATCACCGGTAAATGTTTTAAATAAATCAATTTTTAACAAGACAGAGTATTCTTTAAATAACAAAAAAGAATAGTTGTTTATGTATCAAGGGTGAAAACAGGCATTTCTGGCCCATGGCATGATTATTAACACGAGGCGCAAAGCGCCGAGGGCTAATAACATGCTCAGGGTCAGAAACGGTAATTTCACCCGTGGTACATACAATATTTTAAGCACAACAAAAGAACATGTAATTTTATATTTAAAAAGATTAAAACAGCTACATTTATATGTCAAAGTGACATTTTGCAAAATCAATTTTTCACAATAAGCAAAAATTGTCATTTTGTTTATATATCCATAGCAAATTATTTTATTATGGCCCTAAGGCCAAGAAGAAGTGTTTAAGCCCGCTTTTCTTGGCCGAAGCACATTAATTTCAGCTCGGTTGTGCATAATAATTATTTATGTACCAAGGGTGTAAACAGGCATGTTATTAGCGTTCGGCGCTTTGCGCCTCGTGCAAATAATCATTCCACCGGTCAAAATGCTAATTTCCCCCGAGGCACATACAATATTATATGCACAATAAAATAACATTTAATTATATGTTCAAAAGATTAAAATATGTAAATAGGTTAAATGTCAAAATCAAGTATTCACAATAAACAAAAATTGTCATTTTATTTATGTATAGGAATTATTTATGTGTAAGCCTGCTTTTTAGGGCTAAAACATATGCTTTTCGGCCCGGTTGTGCATAAAAGTATTTTTTCCTGTAATTATTTGACTTCATATAAAAAAAACCTTTTATCATTTTAGTTACTTATAAATTCAATTTGTAAAAACGAATCTGGTTTAAAAAGCGACAAAAAATCTCTTAATTAAACTTTCTCTTTTTGCTCTGCTACAAGAATTAAATATTGTCGCTTTGAATGCTGAATTTATTTAATTTCGTACCAGATGTGTAGTTCTCGGAAAATTAGATATAGAATTTATCCATTGACACACTAATTAAATAACAGAGTTCATAATTGCGTTAAAATTAATTAAGTAGCCTCTGCTTTGTGGGTAGTAAACTCAAAGAGTTTATGTTGTATCAGTTCCAGTGTTGAATAATTGATTTAAGTTACACGGACAATAATTCGTTTTATAACTAGATCTGCTCAATCTGTATAGCACTGTTAGTCAAAAAAAGTCATAGTAAATGTGGTACAAAACTATTTTTACAATTTTGATACTTTGACAATTTATAACAGCAACCTTTGTTACATGTTGGTAATATCGAATGCCTAACTAATTTTTTTTATTGCAGGACGCCGACCTGACGGCGGTGACGCGTAGTTTGACAGACGCTGTGGTTCGTACCTTCCCTCTGCCGCGGTACACGGTGAGTCGCGATGCGATCGCAAGTTGCGACGCCACCAAACACCTCCGCGAATGCCTGCAGTGATGTATGTGTTTGTTTGTTCACAGCCTGTGACCCGCCAGGAAAAACTCCAAGCCTTCGTCGCAGATCATCTGCCGCGCTCCGTCTACGACATTATGTACGCGTAATTGTACACAATGCATTCGATACCAAAGTGCCTTTATTATATCACTTTTTTTTTCAGTTTTATTAACAATACCTATTCCTGCATGTTGATAGAGATAGAAGTTTTTATATCTTGCTTTTGAAACCCGAATAAAATTTTCAACAAACAATATTATATGTATGTTTATTAATAACTAGCAGTTGTTTAAAACAGGAAAAATACAAAACAATACAATTTGTATTGTGGTTGTTGAGATTGTTCCGCGTTTAGAATCCAGGATTTAATTAATGATAGTAGGGTAGAGAGAAGAGTCTTAGCTGCGCATGCACTAGATCATGCAAATCATTGATGCACGCTAAACGTGCATATTAACGTTAACGTCAGTACGCACACGGCACAAGGCAAGAAAGGGAGACAAAGGTCTAGGGCTCGCGATATTGATCGCGAGCGTAGGTGGATGTGACCCGTGTTGACCCTGTCTCGCGTTACCGACACGGTGTGCGGAACAGCCTGTATTACCGGCGCGCACAGGGGCGGTCACCGGCCGGCTCACGCTCACGTCACGAGTTGTTTGTGTTGTTATTGTGTCGCGGCAATGTAAGCACCAGAAGCGCGATTTGTCATGGACAAAGAAGACCAGCCGCAGAACGGCAAGCCGTTCAAAATCACAGATGCCGTGCGGAATTCGCGAAAGGGGCTGGTGGCCGCGTCCCTGGCCGAGCTTATAAGTAAGGTGGCCGAGAAGATGTCCTTGGAAAATGTCACAGTGGTGCTGGAAGCCGACGGTACGGAGATCGACGATGAAGAATATTTTGCGACTTTGGAAGCACATACAAGTCTGATGGTGTTAGCGCGCGATGAGCGTTGGGCACCGACCGGACCGCCATGTCGCCTGTCCATGGATCAGCTGGATGATGCAAAGGGTGGGATGGAATTGGCGGGACTCGTAGGCAAGCTCAAACACAATCTATGCCATGTCTCGCTGCTGGGCGGTGCCGAGCTAGAACTGCTGTCCGATATGGATCCCGACAGCATCGCAGACATCACGTACCCCGATCGCATGTTTCTCGAGCAGCTGAAGGAGGCGTCGGGACGCTTCCTCAGTGAGAAACGTCAGGCGCAGGATGCGATGGAACTGCTGCGTATGTACCAGGAGAATGCCGAGGTGGCCGCGGCTACACAAGACTGAACTGTTGCTCAACGTCAACTTACACAACACCAAGCACAACGGATTTTAGGTTAGGCTTAAGCCTATTACGTCATGTCACGTTACGAATACGAGTAGATGATCCCCACGACACACTACTTATAACCTGCCATTTTGTGATTAATAACCCTTCGTACACACGTGATATGTAACACTCTTATGTGACCTTTGTATGTAATCAAACCAACCCACCTTGCACTGGCTCGGATCGCACAAGGTCCAATTATCATCTACCAATACCAAGTGCGACTCGAGCCACGGGATTACTCTCATTTGTTCATTATTCATGTTGTATACAACAGGCTTAACTATTTGAAATAAATAAATGGTAAAACTATTTATGAGTTACATTTCTTTATTACATGATAATTTGGCATTACAATATACATTATAATATAAACGTCAGACATTCATCAGAAATGAACAATGAGGATGATGAGCACCACCATCTGAATCTGTTTAAAGAGTTGAGACATGCTAAACCTGAATCTACAGGCGATTTTTGCAACATACATCCATTGACTTTAATTACTAGTATGTTTATAACATAAATGCTAGAGTTAAAACATAAAGCTAACATTTTTCTCTTTGTTTAAATTATAATTAGGTATGGTAGTGCTCAACTTAGTACATATATTAGATAAAATGGAGGGAACACATTCATATCAGTGTACAGGAGCTCTTTTCACGGAATGGATTAATCCGTTGACTAGAAAATCCGACAAGCAGGCAGTCTTCCTGTTCATGTTCCACGATGAATTTGATGATGTCCGCTACGGCTTGCGAAACAGGCATCCGTTTAATAGCTGCTTCACGTCGCAGCTGTTCAGTCACTGCACGTTGCTGCTGTAAATTTGAGACAACCATGTCCATCAACGCTGTATCTGAGAGGCCTATGTTGAACAACTTGTTGCAAACACCACACAACACAAACTGCCGTTGGGTGCGGCTGGCGGATAATTATTCCAAATTAACTGTTTAATGATAATAGAACTTAGATAACATTCGAGACACTTGTGCTAGAACTTTTAATACAAATTGAAATGAATATTTATAAAGTATACTATTTCGTTTCAACAAGTTTTATGTAGCATTTGACGGATGTCAATTTATTAATTGATTTATGAGTTCGTTCGTATGCTAAGAAGCTGAAAAAATGGACGATTTCCAGAGGTTGAAATAAATTTACTGTAATAGTTAGAAAATAAAATTCAAAAATTTAAATAATTTGTCTCTTTGGAAATGTTATTGCATATTTATAATCTAAATAACATTTATTTATAAAATTTATAATAAATATCATAGAACGCACTCAAAATTTAGGATTATTCTAGAGCAAATTTATTACTCATTTCACACGAGTCATCAGTTCGTATGTGGTGTACCGGTGCATAAAGACAAGTAATTTTGTATCTTTTTGTTAATTATTACTGAACAATTTGACACTAACAGCATTTATACACAATGGCTCTACACGTTCCAAAAGCGCCTGGTATGGCACAAATGTTAAAAGATGGATCTCGCGTAAGTATTTGACGTTTTAACCATTTAAAATTCCATGTGGTGTGTGTGATGGTGTAGGAGTCATTTTTCTGTTTAGTATTTCTCTGGTCTCGAAGAAGCAGTATTTCGAAATATAACAGCATGTAAAGAATTTGCGCAAACTGTGCGAACAGCCTACGGTCCTAATGGAATGAATAAAATGGTAATAAATCACTTAGAGAAACAATTCGTCACAAGTGATGCCGCTACGATAATGCGGGAATTAGAAGTCGAACATCCTGCTGTCAAATTAATGGTTCTTGCTAGTCAAATGCAAGATTCAGAGGTCGGTGATGGCACAAACTTCGTAGTTATAGTAGCCGGTGCTCTATTAGAAGCAGCTGAAGAACTCTTGAGGTTAGGTGTGACCCCATGTGAAGTAGCAGAAGGATACGAAAAAGCACTTGAGAAATGTTTAGAAATCCTCCCAACTCTAATTTGTCATGAAATTAAAGATGTACGCAACATCCCAGAAGCTGTCAAAGGTATCAAAACTGCAGTTATGTCAAAACAACTTGGGAACGAAGATTTCCTTAGCGAATTAATTACTCAAGCTTGTGTGTCAATCTTACCCGAAAAGACCACATTCAACGTCGATAATATTCGAGTTTGCAAAGTATTAGGTTCAGGTTTGTTGAACTCCCAGGTTGTTCAGGGTATGGTTTTCAAACGTCATGTCGAGGGGGATATTACATCCGTGAAGAACGCTAAAGTCGCTCTCTATAGTTGTGCTGTCGATATCATGCAAACCGAAACTAAGGGCACTGTATTAATTAAATCTGCTCAAGAACTTATGAACTTTAGCCGTGGAGAAGAATCTTTACTAGAAACACAAATCAAAGCAATTGCCGACACCGGAGCTAAAGTCGTCGTCGCTGGAGCCAAATTCGGAGACATGGCTCTTCACTACTTAAATAAGTTTGGAATTATGGCTGTAAGATTAAACTCTAAATTCGATCTTCGTCGTTTGAGCAAAGCTGTGGGTGGTACGGTTCTTCCTCGTTTAACTCCTCCCACTTCTGAAGAATTAGGCTACGCTGATGTTGTCTGCGTGGATGAACTTGGTGATACATCTGTCGTAGCCTTCAGATTAGAAGGAAAAGAATCTCGTATTGCTACCATCGTTATCCGAGGATCTACCGACAATTTCATGGATGACATCGAACGTGCTATTGATGATGGTGTTAACACATTCAAGAGTATGTCTCGTGACGGTAGATTTGTACCTGGTGCTGGCGCCGTAGAGATACAGCTAGCTAGACAGTTAGAAACTTATGCTGATACTCTACCGGGATTGGAACAATACGCTGTTAGGAAATTCGCTATCGCTTTGGAATCTCTTCCTAAAGCTATTGCCGATAACTCTGGATTGAAGGCCACAAATGTTTTAGAGGAATTACTTGCTGCACATGCAGATAATAAATCCATTGCTGGAGTTGATATTGAAGCGGAAGGATGCAAACCTTGTGACGTTAAAGCGAAAAATATTTTAGATTTGTATGTTTGCAAGGAATGGGGACTTCAGTACGCTGTAGGGGCAGCTTGCATGGTGCTTCGTATTGATCAAATTATTATGGCTAAGAGGGCAGGAGGACCTAAACCAAGACCAACTGGACCTGTTGATGAAGATGATGACTAGATCATAAAATTTCATCTAAATCACATTAGCTTTTTGTACTTCTAAAGTTTAATTCAAGTTGCTTTGTATCCGTATAACAAATAATATTTATAAAAGCATTTGCATTCATTTCATAATTCACATTAATAAAAAAAACTTTCATTGTATAATGAAATACCTCAACTAATAAAAATAAAACACATTAAAAAAAATTGAACACAAACAAGTTTCATTATTCTCAAAAAATAATTACATCACATTATTTAATGTTTACATTTTTCAACGAATTTGTAGTAACTGGACCCTTACCAGGCACAGAAATAATTGAACCTTTGTAAGTAGCTTGGAGAGTGTCATTTGTTTTTAAATCCGGTGCAACTGTTTCAAATATTTTCTTTTTGGGGTTCAGTAGAACATCAGGTTGACGTACATAACCATCACATTCAATAAGATCGCCTGGTTGAGCATCTTTGGGTGGGTTCAGTACTTCTACAGCTTCAGGGGTTGACGCACACATTACCATAGCTTCAGAATTAATTCCTCGCATCTTTGACAAATAATAATACTTATTTATAATTTTATTTTCAATTATAGTAAAATTATACGTACCTTTACTGGTTTCAAGTTACATAAAACAACAACTTTCCTGTTCTGTAAATCCTCAATGGAAACAAATTTAACAAGACCAGAAACAACAGTACGAAGAGCAGGATCCCCACATTGAATTTTAGAAACGTATAGACTGTCTGCATCCGGATGTTTTTCTACTTGCATAATATGACCAACACGCAAGTCCAAGCGACCGACATCTACTGGTAGTTCAGCTTGTTCGGGAGCTGGCTTCTTTTCAATCTTTTTTTTTTCTTTCTTAGGTACTTTATCTTTATTTTCCTCTGTATTATCAGCAGTTTTAGCTGCTGTCTGCACTTTTGGTTCTTGAGCTGGCGCAGGCTGAACAGATGGAATTATAGCAGAACACTTGGTATTCGGGATAGGAATTTGTTTTAGCCCATGAGCAGTTTCTAATTGAATTAACTTCCGCTTAGCATTTTCAACTTGCTTTGTTAATATATTGTTTTCTTCAGTTAAAGTCTTAACTCTAATTTTATTGTAAGCCTTCTTAAGAACAGATAACTGAAAAATTGGGAAAATATAATATATGCCATTATACATGTACTGTAAACTTACTTCGTTTTGTAAAAAAGATAATGTAATTTCCATATTAGTCGCATTTTTAACAATCTGTTCCATGGTTATTTTTAACATTCGTTTTCAAGAAATTTACAGTCGGCGACAGCTGATTGAATGTTTAAGGTTAGATTGCTAAATTGAAGTTCAACGGTCAATTAAGCAAATGTAAAAAATTACTGTTTTAACTTGTATCATTAACTTTTAAATATTATTCATAGATGCCAGCATCATAAAAGAATGACAAATTTAACACATAGAGAAGTGTTCTTTGTTCACCCTTCTATAAACTTTAGGATCAGATAACCTTTAAATAAGCGTTAATGCGTCATATACAGCAAAAATGAATTGGTTAGAAACATAGAACCTCAGATCTATGATAAAACACTAGAATTTCAATATTACTATGCCCATTGTATGGAATCCGGTAGGCCGGTCTCTAAGTTTACTAGCATGTAGACACCGGCTACGGGACTGTAGGATCTCTCCAGTATCGTTTTTTTCAGGTCCACATTGACATTGTTCTTAGTAATCGCTGGACTATACACGCCCCGCTCTAGGGATTGTACCCTTAATATGTTTACCGTTTATAAACATAAAGTTTTTGTATTTGTAATTAGAGAAAAGGGAATCAAAAGGAGATAGTAATTTATTTATATATTTATTTTGCACATATACAGCAAAACCCCATTTATATATGGATATAATAGACAGATACATTGATACTTAACAATGTGTACAACATCAATTTTAATTAAATATTATATTTCCTACAATGTTCTTGTTCTTCACGCTAAATATGCTTATACCAGAATTAATTATAAAAATAATTTACGACTTAAAACAGGTTTTTACATCTTCTGGTAAACTTCCTAATATCTATCGGCGAAACATAGAAAAAAAATCACATCAAAATCATAAAATGATAAAAATTATTCTGAATGTTATTTTTTGATACATTTTTTTCAGTTATTCTGTAGATTTTCATAAAAGATGAAAAAACCGGTCTTTATTTTAAAAGAATGTAAGATAGTTCAAAAAAATATATATTAATTAAAGATAGTTAGGTTCATAGAAAAAAAGCTATATTTATTTATTCAATCATTTATTTATATAGGTGCAGTTACTTGAACATGAATGTGCGAAATTAAAGATCTAGGACAAGATTTTTGTTACAGTTATATTAAAGCTATTTGACTCTCGTTAAATCTAAATTAGAAAATGCCGCCACTATATGGAATTCGGATACTGTTGGGCCCTATTTCATAAAACTAAACTTGTAAACTAACACTGTAGAACTATAAAACCATGGTTAGAAATATGTATTTTTATATTGTAATCATTTTATTGTAGTTCTACGGTGATAATTTACAAGTGCAGAAGTTTTATAAAACATGATCCTGTTGCTGTCCATTCGGAAAAAAAAAATGGAAAAGCAGAACTCTATTATAAATTCATATACCCTTATTTGAAAATAGGGTCTATGTAGTATCTTCTTCTGCATTATAAATAGATCATACCATCATCAGCACCTTTAAAGGCTTCGTTATTGAAACGTTCTTGATTTACTTTCCTGCTGATGATTCTCTTGCACATCTCGATTTGATCTGGGGTCCCCCTAATAATGAATGTCTTGTCCGCGTCCGCGGCGGTACCAGTGTCGCGCCGGTCTAGCTCGCAGTGCGCCCCCGACTCCTGTTTGATCTGCTTGATTGTTTCACCTCCCTTTCCGATGATCAAACCGCATTTGTTACTGGGAACTGCAATTGTGTCTTCCATCTGTGCTTCCTGCCGGTCTGAACCTCCCCAACCGCCACCACGATCACGAGAACCGCGAAAGTTTTGGCGACCTCCACCACCAGACGGACCATCGTCTCGGCGCTAAGAAAAGAGAAGCTAGATGTTTAAACTGTAAATGATGAATAAAATGATGTAACTTACGATAACGCTGTCGATAAGTTCCTCTATCCTCTGCCTAGCCATCTCAACGTGTTGTGGCTTACCAGTGAGAAGACATCTACGGTCACCAGGTCCTTCATCTCTTCCTTGTTGAAACTGTACTCTTGCTCCTGTTTCAGCCTGGATCCTCTTAATCATATCGCCGCCCTTGCCAATGACAACGCCCACGGCAGCGCGAGGCACTCCCATCTCCATGCTGTCCGGACCGCCACCACCACCACCCCCGTAGTCGTTGTATCCACCCTGGCCGAAGCCTTGATCATCGCCTCCTCCTCGACCACCGCCGCCGCCGCCGCCGCCACCACCACCACCACCGCGTCTGTTGTATACTTGCATCTCTTTCTCTGCGATTAAATCGTACACAAGCTGTTTAGCGTATTCCACTTTCTGCAAATCACCAAATATGCGAAGTGGTTCCTCTTGTTCTTTGTTTTATCCGTCTTGGATAAAAACAGAGATAATATATAAACCGAAGACACGATGCATGAACTAATACTCGAGTACACCGTGGCCAGAGAGAAATACAGACTAAGCAGATGTAAAAAATAACTGTTTTACTTGTATCGTAACTTCGCAATATTTTTCATAGATGTCAGCAGCATAGAAGAATTACAAATTTGACACATGAAAGGAGTGTTCTTTGTTCACCTGTATTAACCTAGAGATCAGATAACCTCATAAACAAAAATGCGTCATGTTGCACAAGTGAATTGTCTTGTGTAGATTGACTGGCTTGACTGTTCCTGTCAGATATGTGATTAGAAATTAAATTTGCTATTAAAATGTGTCTAAATATAGTGTTGGTTATTAATGGAAACAGATTTGTGTGAAGAACTCGCAAAATATGTTAACCAGAAGATTATTTATAAAGTATACGCTTAAAACGTAAGAAAATATTTTACAAAATTCAAATATCAAGTATTTTAAATAACAGCCATGATATTAAGTATCTTGTATGTAACTCGATATTTTAATGTAACTAATATAACATATATTTTATGAGTTCTGTAAGGAACGTTAATGACAGCTAATGAGATCAAGATAATCGAATAAGATGCCTTTTAAACTACGACTTAAGAAATCTAGACATTACAGTGTCGTTTCTAAATCTCTATTTATAATATCTGTTGAAGCTTTGGATAATACATTTATAGAATGTACACTTTCATCAGAAAGTACTGGACAAGAATGTTTAGAATGTGCTTGTCAGAAACTTTCAGTCAACCAGCCCCAGTTTTTTGGACTTCAGTACTTGAGTCGCGAAGATAGTAATACTTTATGTTGGCTGGAACTGGATCGGCCTGTGAAAAGACAGCTTGATAAACATGCAGCCAGGATGCTTCTTCACATGAGAGTTATGTTCTACGTGGTATCTGGCGTTAAGCTCATTACGGATGAATTAGCCAGATACCACTACTTCCTGCAGCTTAAAATGGATGTTATTGAGGGCCGAATCGTTTGCAATCCTAAACAAGCAGTTCAGTTGGCTAGTTACTGCATGCAAGCTGAATTTGGAAATTATGATGCTGAAAAACATACTCCCGATTATTTAAAGGACTTCCAACTATTTCCGAAGGTATGTGATTATTCTGATAGTATGTTTCTATTTAAATATATAATTAATCACACTACATAATGGGAAACTAAAATATTTACATTTATATGTTGTATGTAGAAAAATATTTAAAAATACTAGTTGCTAAAAATACTTGTTTTAGCTTGAAAACTTTTTTAACAATTAACCATAAAAAATGTTGGTCGGTTTTTGAATTCTTTATTTAATTACTTTCAGAATTTCACAGATCCTGCAATGTTAGATAGCCTTACAAACGCTGCCATTCATCAACACGCCGCTTTGCATAATTTACCACCAGGTATTGCCGAAGAACATTTTATTACGACGTGCCAGCATTTAGAAGGCTACGGTATCGACTCATTTGGCGCTAATGATACTCAAGATAACGACGTTGTTCTTGGAATTTCGTTAACTGGTATTTCTGTAGCGCATCTAGATGGCCGAGCTGCTAAATTCTTCGGTTGGATGGACGTTAGCAACGTCGTTAATCACAAGAAACTTTTGTGCTTGGAATGTGTCAATCATTCTGATTCTGCACAATTTCATTTTGCTAACGTTGATAGTGCCAAACGAGCTTTCCGTACTGCTGTCCTACAAAATATGTTCTTCCGAAAGTATGAAGTTTGTAATAATACTATTATTGGAACTAAAGACACGCAAGGTGCGTTGGCAGTTTTTCATCAACAAGAAGATAAAAATAAAAATCAGTTAGATAATTCTGACTTGTATTCAGTTAATCATCATAATCAGCAACAGTTACAGCAGCAGCAACAAGATGGAATGATGAGTATTCATCGACAGCTAGGTCAAAGAGCACAATCTACGTCTTGTTTGGATTTAACTACTCCAACACCAACGGATATTGACAAGTTACGCGGTCTTTTACCATCATATCGTCAAGCTCCAGATTATGAGACAGCTGTCCAACAAAAATACCGTAACTCTGCAGGAGCGGAACGATTATTATATAGCTCACAACCGGAAATGCAAGCGAGGGTGCATTATCCGGATGTGACACACGGCGCTGTTTATCGAGCTCCCGCTGTTGCTGCGGCTCCCGCACAAGCATATAATCGTAGTGTTCTTGACTTAGCTGAAGGCCTTCATCTCTTACATTTATATAAACCTCCACCCCCATATCCATCATGTCGTCTTGCTTCCAATTCTACACCAGATCTCGCTGCAAGTTCCCAAGCTACTAAACCACCTACGTTGTTCGTTAGTAATCAAGTCTCGGGTTCTAGTCCTGATTTAGTATCAGGTGGAACGCTACATTATCTTAAACAAGTGTTGTATCAACAGCCTACATATAATACACACGGCACGTACGAGAATTTAGCATCTGTATTCGACGGCACAGCTGCTAACATTGTGTACTGTGTACCAGCTCCTGCACCAAGTGGTTCAGCTGAACCTATTTATGAAAATATTCCTGCTGTTGCAGCTTGGCAAGCGGCGGCGGCTGGTATACGATCTCGAACTCAGTCTATTCAATCTGCACCTGAAGTTAGCCGCGAAAATTTGTACGCAAATATATTTAACAATGATGTGCAACAAAACTCTAGTACGAACAATTTAACAGATAGCAGCAGTTTGCTTAATCGTTCTACACATAATCTTAATACAACTCATACTATATCATCTTATAATAGTAGTGGCCAACTAAATGTATCTGGATCACCAGGTGACTCCGATTCATTGAACAGAAAAAATACGTTTACAATCCATCGTCAACAGCAAGAACAACAGAGGCATGAGTATTCAAATTCAGCATTCAATGATAGTGGATTAAGTACTGCGCCTGATACTTCAACAGAATTAAGTGCTAGTAGCGCCTCTAACGGTAAAAAACGAAGACGATGGGCGTTGTTAGGCGGAAGAACCAAAGATAAAGAAAAAAGTGCTACTTTGGGAAGAGAAAAACCTAAACGAAGTGAAGATAATTCCCAAACTAGAAAACATAGGTGGTCTACAGGCTTGCCAAGATTACAGCCTCTTCCACCTACAATCAGCAAGGAAACCATGGTAATAATAAAACTTTTTTGATTTGAAACTCTTTTAATCTTTTATTTGTGTTTAGTGCCAGCTGTTAGAACAAAAATTAGTAGATAGTCAACTATTTTTTGAGTTCGATAACATCCCCAAGAAGAAACCAAATGCGGAATTCACGACTGCTTTACATCCATTTAACGCACAGTTTAACCGGTTTAAAGATGTACTGCCTTATGAAGATAATCGTGTTCGACTCACACCCACTCGCGACAATAAATTCGGCTACATAAACGCTTCACATATTACGGTATGATTGATTTTGACTACAATTACAAAGATAAAAGGTTTTTTATTTTATATTTATTTTATAGGCAAGTGTTGGAAGCAGACAACGGTTTTATATTGCCGCACAGGGCCCAACAGCACATACATTGCCTTACTTTTGGCATTGTGTCTGGGAGTCTGAGGTTTACCTTATTGTACAGCTAACGGATCCGTCTGAAGATCTCAGCTATTTACCTGATTCAGCTGATAGATGTGTTGACGTCGGAGGACAGGTACGGCATATTTTTACAAATAAAAAAATATTTATCGGTAATATGTTGTAAAATTTATTATAGTATAAATTATGACCCAATAGATCAGTTTATAAATTTTTATTTATACAATAAATACATTAAATTGAAAACATACAAAATATATACAATTTGGTTATAGTACCAAGTATGGTGGGAGCTTTCCCAGCACACAGGCCACTGCGTAACAAGCAAAGTACGACTTTGCCATGTAGCATCGCGCCGATACCGAGCGATTTGGCATCTACACTACACGGACTGGGGCGATCAGGGCTGTCCCATGTCCGTTCAACACTTTCTCGGTTTCCTGGAGGAGTTACGTTCAGTGCGGCAACATACCCTCGCCGACATCCCGCCTGGTCACAACAAGAATCCTCCTGTCCTAGTGCACTGCACAGCAGGCGTGGGGCGCACTGGTCTAACAGTATTAGCAGATCTACTTCTCTACACTATCGATCACAATCAGGAACTCAACGTACCGCGCGTTGTCACTAACTTACGTCATCAGCGCGCCTACACCGTCCAGACCGTAGCGCAATACCGTTTCGTCTACACGCTGCTCATTCACTATCTCAAGCAGACCAGACTGATTTAAACGAAACACTCATGTGATACAAAAACAAATCAGAGTCTCTTTATTCAAATTAACTTATATCCTATCTTAGGTACAGTTTTATAACATAATAATTTAACTGACATCGATGTGCCTTATTTATGTAACTAAATTCGCCCATATAATTGTGAATAAAATTAAAATAGTGACAATATTCCGTAAGTTTATGGGGGTGGTGGGTAATACGGCCGATGTGGGGGCGGCGCTGCAGCTCCCGGTGGCGGTTGGTAGTATTGTGGTGCGACGACGGCCGGATAGTGAGGTGGAGGGGGCGCGGTCACGTAAGGTGGGTAAACGGTTGGTGGAGGACCCGGAGGTAACGGCGCTGGTAATGCGGTAGTGAAAGTTGGTGGATAGGCAGCCATGGGCGGTGCCGGATAGTTCTGAAATGGATACGGTGCTGCGGTAGCTGTTGATGGAATTTCTGTGGGTACTGGCTTCACCAGAACTTCATCTGGAATATCCTGTCCGTTGTTGCTAGATGGGGCGCCTGATACTTTAACAGGAATATGTGAACCTGCCTCAGCTATAGCTGCAGACCGTGGTGCTAATGGAGGACTGTCTGGTACATCCGTAGTAGCAGGCTGCGAGTACAAATCCAGAACCTGGTGGCAAATGTCTTCCAGTAAATCCATGGTAACGTCTTGCACGAACATATCCCACCAGCGCAAGTGTTTCGGTGTTCGGCCTGCCCAGTCAACTACTTCGAATTGGCTAAGTTTGCCTGCCAGATACATAAGAGCAACAGCGATTACCTCTGGCTCCCACTGAAGACACAACGTTGTGCAAAGACTATCATTCACGAATGTCCATGCCATTTGGACCATTTTTTGTAATTTAGCTTTGTCACCTTTTAAGCACTTGGCATAACGTACGACGTAGCTATATGGATGTTCTACTTGTAAATCGAATTTGATTGTTTGAAGTAAGATTCGTTCTAATGTCATTACTTCTTCTTTGGGGTCTTCACCAAATGTTGCATATTTACTTTCTGACAACGAGGCTTTAGCTATTTTTATGATATCTTTACATTTTTTAGGTGTTTCTTCTACTTTTCCAGCAAGAAATAAGCAACAGCATGCCATTACATATCGAGGAAATGTTCGAAAAGAATGAAACATATAAAATCTATGGAAGTAGACAACTCCAGTTGCCATTGTGTTGCATCCCAACTCCAGTTTGCCACCGGTTTCCACAATAAAGCGGGCACCTTCTTTTCGGTATCGACATTCTGTGTCATAATCAATGGCATCAGAAATTGATGGTGTATTTCTTAATTCCTTTTTATCATAATACCAGCAAGGCATAGTGATTTGTTATTATGTATTAGTTTGTATACATAACCACATAAAATATGTAACAACTTTGATTTTATATCTAAATTTATATATTTAGTATTAATAGATTATGGTGTTCTCGTAATACTATTTGTACGACTTATAACTATTTATTTACATTAATCGCTTTAATAAAATACAAAAACTCGTCGCTTGTCACACACACGGTACACAATTTCACGAAATAAATACCCTAACTAAAAATAATAACCCTACAACTACAATAAAATTTTATCGAAATTTGAAAAAACATTAAATAATTGCTCATAAATTTATTTGTAAATAAATGTTATATTATTAATTTATCTGTTTTGCAATAATTATATGATTTTTTTAATTTGAAACAACTTTTTCAAATGACGCCGGTAGTGACGTCAGAGTAAATTTGATTTATGTAGTTTTTGAATTAACCAATCATACCACTTGATTTAAAAACAATTTATAAAGCGTTAGTTTTCTTTTGATAATTGTAGTGAAAAATTTTGAGTGGGGTAAATTAAGTTAATTACATTATAATCAATTAATATTGTTTCCATGTGTTTATACGTATTCAGATTAAAATTTATGCTAATTGTTTACCAACATAATGAAATTATAACCCAACTTTTTTTTGTTTTCAAACAATCAAGTAAACGTTAACGTACCATTTGTTTCCATCAAATTTGAAGAAAATTAAAATTTCTTATTCTATTTGTTTGTAATGTTATATTTGTTCACAGTTTAACTAAAAGCAACCATGAAATTTAAAAAAGGACAAGCTGTTCATGTGAAGCTTTCTGGCTTAATAATAGCAGGATTAATAAAGGAAGAAGGAAAACTTGGTGAATATATCGTCCAGTTTGAAGGGGGATCTGAAAAAAGTATCCAAGAAAGATGTATTAAACCAGTTGAGGGCCAAACAATTAAAGTTGACAGTAGCGCGCCAAAACAAGACCCACGGTCTCCAAGTCGTCGTTCACCTTCAAGACGCTCTCCAGCCAGAAGTAGAACTAATGCATCCCCTTCACCGACGAGACGTTCACCAGGAAGGCCTAGAACAAATGCATCTCTATCACCTGCAAGACGTTCCCCAGGTCGACCCAGAAAGAAAACATCTCCATCACCTTCACGCAATAGAAGTCTAACACGCACTCCTTCTCGTATTTTAAAAGTCTCTTTAGAAAACATTGACGCAAGTGGGGATTACTCCACATTAACTGCAATACGTAAAAGAAAACCTATTCAACACGTACCTGATACTACCACCGATACTGAAAAATTAGTTACAGTAACAAATGATCAAATTATTGAGTCTGAATTGACCTCACCTTTACCGAATTTTAACGAAGAGTTTTTCGAGAAAAATGCCAAAGTATTCCATTTACAACAAACGGACCAAGTTATAAATGACATTGGGAAGTTTTCAGACGATGACGACGTTATTACAGAAGTTAAACTTCCAACAAAAGAACCAAAAACTTTGCGGCCACCAAGAGAATTTGGTGGTTGGTTCGGTGCCTTTATTTTAACATTTTTATTACCAGCATCAGTTCTCAGTTTACATATGTTTTGCAACAAAAATATTTGCTCTTTTACACAAATGCCAAATTTTTACGAGTACAAATTACAGAGTTTTTTTGATGCTAAGGCAATTGGTTCGTATTTCGGATACGTAGTTCTTCTCTCAGCAATTTCAAAGATTCCCTACGTCGGGCGAAAAATTAACAATCAACCAAGTAAAGATAAAATGTTCGTGTATCGAATGAACGGACTTTTTTCTGCATTCGTTATACTTGCATTATTAATCATTTTAGAGATTCAGAATATTCCGGTTATAAATTTTTTGACGGAAAAGTATTTCCAGTTGTTGGTTAGTTCATTGATTGTTGGATTCGTTATTTCTATTTTGGTTTTTGTTAAAAGTAGACATGTACCCGTAAGTCTATTAAATCCCTATGCGTCCACATATAATTTTGTGTATGACTTTTTTATGGGCCGACAAGTTAATAGCAGAGTTCTGGGAATTGATGTCAAGATAGTTTTGCTGCGAGCTTCATATATTGCATCTGTAAGTTTGATAATTTTATAAAGATTACGATAGGGGGAAAATAAGCGATTATAAATGTAGATGAAGTGATGTCAGGAGAAATATTGGGCGAAAATTAATTTCGGGTGAATCTAATGAATAAATGTTCAAAATGTTCAGTTAATATTTTAAGGGTTTATGCTACTTCATTTTTATATTTTAATTCTTTAATTAGAAAAGTATGTTAATATTTTATTGATTTCTACAAATGTTTTATTTTTTTCCAGCTCATCTTGAACTCTGTTTACCTATTAAGATCATTAAACGTATCACTAAACGGTGATAGTTTAATGAGTTTGGCTAACATCAGCCTGGACCTAACGCTATTAACATGCGCTGGACTTCAAATTTTGTACGTTTTGGATCTTTTGTTGTTTGAAGGACATCTTACAACAACTTTTGAACTGCAATATGAAGGTTTGGGCTACATGAAGACGATGTCATATGCTTGTTATCCATTCTTCATGACTGCGACGACAAAATATTTGTACGAGCATAGTACCCAAACAGAGACTTATCGTTTGATGTTGGGTGCTATTAGTATTGTTTTCTTCATGGGATATTTGATGTACCGGGGAAGCAATTCACAGAAGAACGCATTTAGACTCAATCCATATGATCCGGCACTGTCACGTAAGTCAAGGATTTTTTATTATTATATTGCAAGTATTAATGACGTAATAATGAATTATTTATGCATAAATATAACTGATTTCGTGATTTGTAACGGTAGAATGCCACACCTAACAATGTGTAAAGGCGTGATTATATATGTATTTTCTAATTTTTAAATAATTGTAATAATGAAAATATTTTAAATATATATATAATCACGCCTTCTACCCATTACTGGGTGTGGCATTCTGTCGTAACAGACCTCGATAAGCAATGTATTTTTGGCGTGTGAAGTGTGGTTACCAGCCGTCAAGTTACGGCCCCCAAAGATATTAGTGGAAAGGGAGCCACAAGGGTCGTTTTAATCTGATGAAAATTATTTGTAGGCTGTGGGAATCGAATTGAGGTTCTCAAATCTAAAAGCCGACTCGATACTACTAAGCCACCTAACCCATTTATTAAAATGACCATAATTTAATTCGAATCGCATATGAATCATTTATTTAATTTGTCACAAAATATTCTAATTGACATTTAATAACACATCTCCACAAAAAAAAAAAGATCAAAACAGCCAACTAGACCATCATATTTCCATTTATTTTTTGGCGCTGAATCCGAATCCGAGATTAAAAAAAGTTGTTCTCCTCCTGAAAAATGAGTTAGAGCCAAAAAACACCCCTTGAATAGTGAAAAAATTAAATCAATCTCCGAGAATAGTTGTTTGATGAATTTTCAAGTTTATCACAGTAAATTAAAGGTTTACATCAGTGGCTATTCAATATTAATTGAAACACACCCAGAGGGAGTAAACGACCCCAATATTTTACCAAACTGATAAAAAGCAATAATGTCTGCTGAAAAAGCTGGAAACGTTGGAGTTTTTAAAAGTGACATGGGAACTGTGGTAGATTTAACTTAATCCTTAAAAACTATCCCCATAGGATTGCGAAAAACCACCCCTAGCATCAAATGACATGGGAAAAATAGGGAAAAACATTGAATCAAATAGGATTGGCATTTTTATGGATTGGCCAAAGTTTCATACTGCTACGTCTTGGATATGTAGTCTCATGTACTACCAACGTAATTTTATGACGCCCCTAGAGGGGGTGAAAACTACCCCCATATAATATGTAACTTAAAAAACTAAAATGACTGCTGAAAAAGTTTTTTGTCTCTAACTCATTTTTTTGGGGGTGTACGAATTTTTTTAACCTCGGATTCGGATTCAGCGTCATAAAATACATAGAAATATGATGGTCTGGTTCGCTGTTTTGAATTTTTATTATTTATGGTGCTGTGTAATTTAATTAAACAAAAAATATATTGACGTTTATAATCTTCAAACATTTACGTTTATAAATAATTAATGAAAAATAAAAGTCATGGCTATTGCTACAATTTAACAAAAATTTTGAAAATATTTCCACTTTTTACGTAAAATTAATAGAAGTGCAGGAAATTATATAACACTAATATCCCATATTAAATTCCTATGTTCCACCCGGTATAGTATTTCAAATATCAAAATTTACACAAAAAGTAAGTGAACATACATACCCTAAAGATTTTCTGCTTAATATATTATCTAATTTTTTGTAAGTGAACATATGATTTTCTTTTTTACATTACAATTTTTCTGAAAATCATTATTTACTTATTGTGTATTTTTTTTTTTTTTCTGAATCCGACAAGAAATTTCCTACTTTCCTGACTAATTTTAGTATGGAAAGTATATTTTTATTAAAACCGCCAATTAAAGGTACGGTTTCCTAGACGCAACAACTCGCGCGACACCTCTGCTTAAGGTAAATTATTAAGAAGTGGTTTCCTTGACGCGACCGCGATAGCGCGACAGATTGTCTGTCGCGGTGACAAACGAATGAATGGTATAGTGAGGAGTACTCTGCGACAGTCGCCGGCGACAAGCTGACGAAACCAACATTTTTAATCGCAGATGACGAGAAATTAATTGAAGAAATTAGAAAAAATGTTTATTTATTAGTAAGACAAAATAACCTTCTGCTTCTCGACGTTGAAACAACATATCTGTGGTTCTCCTTTTTCCTAATTAGATAAGAAATCTCATTCTCCTCCTCTTCTTCTACGAGTAATAACATTTGTAAAATGTAATTGTTGTTTAAAATAATCCGCTTCATTTCGAAATATGCACTCCGCGACACTGCAGTTGTCGCGTCTAGGAAGACAGTAGTTCTCTGCGAGTAGCTATCGGCGCAAAGTAGCCGTACCTTTAAGTACGTATCTAAGGTTACAACAAAAATAACAGTTTGGTAAAGTACTAAACAGTCTGGTAATAGTTATTTACATTATAAGTGGAATAAGAACTTCATTTAGGTATACGTGTTAAATTTCTACAACGAGGCGATGGCCAAGTATCATAATGATACATTATCACACGTATATCATACAAAATTTTATCTACGACCACGAAATAAATTAAAACAAAAATAATTTTTAATTGAAAGTTCTCATAACTATTTGACATTTAAAAAATCTAAGTGAAACTATGGTAACTATCATTTTGAGTGCGATAAATACTTTATAAAAAAACTAGTGCAGTAATATTTTTAAAAATGCATTAGTGCGTTAATAAAGTCCTTATCTCACTCAAAATGAATGCGATAAGTGTCATTTATCGCACGGTCGTAGATAAAGACATTTTACCTAACCGGTTTTTTTTTTTTGTAACTTTGGATGCGAGTCTGCTGTTATCACAATTCATATCAAAAAATTTAAACATTTTGAATTATTTGTGATTAGTTATTGATTAAATTGGACTGTTTTATAAAAAATAGTGTACATAATACGTCAGAAAAGTGTTTTTACTTCACTCCGTAAACAAACGCTTCGTCCAGTAAAATTTCACGTTCCTGACTTATTATGTAATATACTAAGCCTATTACTATAGTTATTTGAAATAAATAATGTCCATTAGTCACTCAGTGAGAGAATAGGCATATTCCATTTGCCATTTGAATCAGATCTAACTTACCCTTATTGAACCAGATCACTTATTTATTTCACTAGATTACTTTGCTCTCTTTATTTTCAGTACTAGATTTACTCATTAGAATTTAGCTTACAGTAATATAACCCAATAAGTGCATGAGTTTGCTTAATTCATTTAATTTAGTCATGTTGTGGGATGTCTCCGTGGCTCTTTAATTTGTACATGGATGTATTGTTACGAACGGCGTTGAATGGGGTGGATGGTGTACATATTGGTGGTAGTGTTGTGCCTGCGTTAGCGTATGCGGATGATGTGGTTGTTATGGGTGAATCTGAAGACCAATTGAGACGAATGATTCTAAATATAAATGAAGTAGGAAAAGATTTAAATTTATTATTAAATGTCGATAAATGTAAAGTGTTAGTGTTTGAAAAGAGCGATTTGGTGACTGATTGTAATGTTTCGGTGAATGGTGTGAGATTGGGTCAAGTGAATGAGTTTTTATATTTGGGTAGTATGTTTTCAAGGGATGGACGTATTGATTGTGAGATTGAAAGAAGAGTGTCTGCGGGACGCAAGGTATTGGGTGCTATGGGAACCTTTGCTCGAAATGTGAATGTATCCAGAGATGCTCGATTGAGTGTGTATAATGGTGTTTTAGTGCCTACATTGATGTATGGTAGTGAATGTTGGGTGTGGATGAAGAAACATGAACGTCGTATAACTACTGTGGAAATGAGGTATTTGCGGGGTGTGTGTGGTTATACTAGAAGAGATCGTGTCCGGAATACATTGGTGTATGATGAGTGTGAAATTGAGAAGAATGTAGTTAGAAAAGTAGGTATAAGTCAGTTGAGATGGTTTGGACATGTTGAACGTATGTCGAATGAGAGATTAGTGAAACAGGTATATGTTGGTGAAATTAAGGTTGAAAGATTGCGTGGGCGACCTATGAATAAATGGATGAATATGATAGAAGGATTGTTGCGTGAACGAAAGTTTCCGAGTACGAGGAACAAACGTGCTTGTATGAAAGGAATTATGAATGTGGATGAAGCAAAAGTAGTGTGTCAGGATAGGAACGTTTGGCGAAGATTAATTGCGGAATGAATCTGATGATTTCAGAAAAGCGCAGGGTTTTAGATGTTAGTTTCGTTGTTTAGTAATTTCATTAGAGTGTTTACCTGTAATTGTGTGAAATTCACTTTCAAAAACAAGCGCAGGGACGACACTCCCTTCGTTTCTTATCTTTTTTATTCTTTTCTGATCTTACATTGAGTGTTTAATTGCAATTGTGTGGAATTCACTTCCAAAAACAAGCGTAGAGCGACACTCCCTTCCTTTCTTATCTTTTAATTCGTTTTCAGTTATTACGTAGTGTTTAACAGCAATTGTGTGAAATTCACTTTCAAAAACAAGCGCAGGGCGACGCTCCCTCCCTTTCTTATCTTTTTGTTTCATTTTCAGTTACTGCATTGTGTGGTCTTTTCTTTCATATATAAGTGCAGACTATCGCTTTCATCTTTTCTAATCTTGTAGATTCGTTGTTAGTTTCGTTATTAGATTCGTTGTTAGAAGTAAACGTGAGTAATTTGAGATTTTTTATGCATATGTTATGTACGTTGAAGAAATAAAATGAATGGTAAGTAAATAGGAATGATGTGATTGAAGGTTTGTTGTGTGATAATAATTTCGAGTGTAATAAATGAATGAGTTTATATGGAGTGATCTATGAAAGTGGTTGAAGTGAGGGTGGTATGTTTGGATGAAAATGTTTGACGATGACTGGTTGTTTGATGGGTGTGATGAGTGAATGTTTTATGAGTGATTTTAGGGTTCGTGCTACCCCATTTGTTGAGATATAGCGTGAAGATATGTATGTATGTCTAATTTATCTGAATGTATTTAAGTGAATCAAGTGGCAAATGGAATACAGCTAATTGGACCTATTTTGTAACAAATATTGCTAATCATAACAATTGATTGTTGGATTCCTTATTTCTATTTTGGTTTTTGTTAAAAGTGGACATGTACCTGTAAGTCTATTAAATCCCTATGCGTCCACAAATAATTTAGAAATTCAATTTTTTGTTTTTACGTAGTTCTGAAGATAATAAATTTACCGAAACATTAACGAATTTTTAAAGAGCTACTTTTTTTGTCGACACTCCGACAAAATTTCTGCTGAAATAAATAACGCACAGAAAGAATTGTAATACATAAAATATGTTGATTCTGAACAGAGAATTCTGTTGATAAAATGTCATTGCTTTAAATAACTCGGTCATTCATCCTACCTTTCATCAAAGTGTAAAATAAACATACAAAAACTTTCAGAACTCTTGTTAAACAAACTACGAGCCCTAACAACTATATGTTCGGACGGTCAGCATTTTATTATAAACAGTTGATTCTATGAATATAGTTATATTCAGAATGGATCAGTGTTACATATTTCTAAAGATATGACTATAATGAAACTATTTTGAAGAAAACAAATATTTTTATTAATACGAATAACTTATAGTCTAATTTGCAACAAAAAATCATGAAAATTGTCTGGCAACTAAATGTTAATAATTAATTTTCTTTAAAACAGAGTGCTATGATTTAAACAAAATATAATGGTTGCCAAGTTACTATGAGAGTCCTTTGTTATTGTTTCTGTTTATTAAAAAATATTAATACAACAATTTTGGCTCGCGGTGTACCGATAATGCAAAATATTCGTGAGATAATTATCACAAAATACCTTGAAGGTAAATCAATGTTTAAAATAGTAAAACGTCTTAATATGGCAGAATCTACGAATGTATTGATTGGTCATTGAACTGAAATATAAAAAAATAATAACTGGTAGCATTAATATACCGAGAGACCTCAAATGATAACATCTCGAAATAAAAGAGTTTTGATTAAAATTTGCAAGAATTCTAGACGATTCACATTACGCGAGATTACCGCTCGTTGAAACTTGGAATTAGGCATACATATTTCTCAAAAATTTTGTAGGAAGTGGATTATTAGTCTGGACCTAGTTTTTATATGGTACGCTATAGTTACTCACAGTTTAATTTGAACATTGAAACAGAGTTTCTGTAAACCAAGGAGAAACCATTATTAACAGGGACACAAAAGAGTGAAATGCTTGGATTGAGCCAAAGAAAGGATTTCCTGCACCAAAAAGGACTAGAATAAAGTCATCTTTAGTGACGAATCAAAGTTTAACGTGTTTGTAGAAGATTATCGGAAACTGAAGCATTTCACAAGATTTTTCAAGCTACATGTAAAATTTGCAAAAGTTCTGATGGTTTGGCACTGCATGTCAGCAAAACGACTGTGAACTATGCACTTCATTGACGGAATAGTAAAGTCAGAGAAATATCAACGGATTTTAAAAAAATTACCTATTTCGTACCATCTAAGAACTGTATCCAGAAAACAATTTTATTTTTAAGCAGGATGGCGCATTTTACCATACAGCAAAATCAACAAAAATATGGTTTGCAAATCATATTATATATCCTGACTTCAATGTTATAGAGACATTTTGGCACAAGATGAAACAGCGCTTGAGGATGATCCACAACTTATGAGTAAAAGGTCTACAATTTCGAAAATGCAAAAAAAAGAGATTTATTTTTAGTGCAAAAATATTAAAAACTTGTTATAACCATGCCATCAAGAATTGGGGCTGTTATTAACGCAAACGGATATGTTATTCGGAACTAAAACGTTAAATACTGATTTCGTCCGAACATTTAGTTGCCAGACAGTTTTCCTGTTTTTTTTTTACAACTTAGATTATAAGTCAACCGTATTAATAAAATATTTGTTTTCTTCAAAATAGTTTCATTATAGTCATATCTTTAGAAATATATAACACTGATTGATAATAAATATAACTCTATTAATAAAATCTACTGTTTATAATAAAATGCTGACCGTCCGAACATATAGTTGTTAGGGCTCGTAGTAATATCGACACTTCTTTTCATATGTTCTTTTTCAACCAAAAAGAACATTTTACTATTTATGTTACAACAAATGTTTATTTAGATCTAGAAAGCATGCCAACGGGCCAAGGTAAAAAACTCCTCATCTCTGGTTGGTGGGGTCGTCTTCGCCACCCCAACTATTGCGGCGACATCTTGATGCACTTATCAATTGGAGCTCTATGTGCTGGGAGTCCCGCAGGACTGGGCGTTTTGCCTCCGGCGTTGATGTTGGCCATACGTGCTGTAAGAGATTCTAATCGTTGTCGCCGTCGTTACGGCTCAGCTTGGGACAAATACAAGCAAAGAGTACGTTACAGTATCGTCCCATTGGTCTATTAATACGATTGATTAAGTCATCATAATGTGCCTAAATTCTTTTAACGACATGACATCTCGTGTAAATAGTTTTGTGTAAGTTCATTTTATTTTAGTTTATAGTATTTTAGTTTGAAAATAGTGTAAAGGTCGTTTGATATGATGCAAAATTTTGTTTTATCGAATAACACTTTTGTTGTAAATGTAGACTCCAAACAATATTTAATTTTGTGTGAATTTATTATATACAATTAGTATACATTTACAATAATTGGTTTTATGTATTCAAGTTTTTCATGATACATATTGTTATCCTTTTTTTTTTAAAGTAATATCTTTATTTTTTGTATCAAGAAATATTACCTTTAATTTTTGCATGAAGTTATGTTTATATTTGTAAAATATACTATTCTGTACCATATAATTTTTAAGAAAGTATTTACTTATTTTAACGAAAATTTACAAATAATTTAATATTTTAACTGGAGCTTAATATACTTTTACAGTTAATGTACTAAATTGTTGAAAATATTATATAATTTTATTTCGTTTCCACAAATTTATAGGAATATATATTTTTCATGTTACATACAATAATAAATAACATGATTATTTTTTTTAGTTTTTAACATTTACTCAAAAAATATATTGGTGTATATATATTTTTAAAAATAAATATAAATATATCATCACGCCTTCTACCCGTTACTAGGTGTGGCACTCTGCCGAAGCAGATCTCGGTAATAATAATATTACATGGTATAGAAAAGTTATGATAAGAATCTTATTTCATACTGTATCACATTTGCATGTTTTTAGTACAGTAAATATGTTATTACGGTATTTGTATCGTGGGTTTGCTAGGTAACAAAACGGTTTTTGACATTTAATTATAATTATTTTAAGATATCACTTACAAGATTAGGATATGAAAATAATGTTTAATAATTATATGCGACGCAGTATGAAATAAAATGTTGTACGTCATACGTCAGTTTTTACTGAACTTATAACGTAAATAACTATTACAAATTAGTAACAAATAAAAATTTTATACAAAATTTTTCCTTATATCCTACGACCATAACAGTTTGCCAGTTTTGTATTTTTATGATTAATTTTATGTATTAATTTGTGTGGCTAATTTACCTCATGACAATATCAAGCAATACTTTTAAATCTTTAACATTTTTTTTTTGCTGTACAGCCAGTATCTATAAGAAAACTTATTTTGTATAAAATGTATACAAATGCGTCGCATTCTTTTTTAGCTGGAATGGAGCAACGACAAATTTTAAATACCTATGAAGTTATTTTATAGTATGGATTGTTAACAAATCGTAGTTTTGTATTTTAGAAATAAAATTGTACAAGTTCAGATTCTAAATTAAATTTATTGTCACCAACATTTAGTAAAAATACAATATATAACTTCAATATAATTTATATATATTTATAATAATAATAATACACCAGTGAGAAAATATCGTTGGCGTTTATAAGAGTCGTGTAGGTGCTGCAGGAATGTCAAATAGAGTTAAGCCACGTTTTTATGATAATACATGTCCATTAGTTATGAATATGAGTCAATAATTAAACTTCATTTCTTATGATGTTACATTTTTTTTGTAAACATTTTTTTCTAACAATTACGATTTAAAAAAAGTAAATATTCACACACAGTGAAATTTTCACATTTTGTATAGTTTTTATCAACAATCTTAAAGTTAATTTTATATTTTGTACGGTACTAATTAAATAAATAATGTTTTTGACATCACTTATCATTTAACTTAATGAGATTTTTTTCTCTTCTAAATTAAGCATCATCATAAAAGCGTGGCTTTAGGTACATAGATACAAGAAATGGGGCTAGCTTAATTACGACAAGCGCAATCAGGTGGTGTGAAGCGCTGTGAAACACGAGGTTGTCCCAAGCGACGACCACCCGTATCACCGTATTGAATACCGGAACCTATGCGCTCCGGGTCCAACTCACCGCTCTCGATCTTCACCAAGATCGTCTTCGAGCACTTGAGAAAAGCCTCTTCTACATTCTCACCTGTCTTGGCGCTTGTTTCAAGAAACATCACATCTACGCAAATCATGAACAGGCAGATTTTTCAGTGTCAAGATTATACAATTTAAACAATAGTTTAATTTCAAAGTAAACAAAACCGAATCAGCCATTTATTAAAACAATATTTAAATATATTCAGTTGTTATATAGGTAAAATATTTAATAGTTATAAATGGGTTGCTTGAACATACCGTTTTCTTGTGCAAACCTGCTCGCCTCTAAAAAAGTCACCTCTCTGTTTTCATCTAAATCACGTTTGTTGCCGACCAGAAGTACACAAATATTTGGACTAGCAAGGGTTCTGGCATCATTCAGCCAGTTACTAAGTACATTAAAAGAGTCTCTTGAAGTCACATCATAGACTAGAAGTGCACCAGCTGCTCCACGATAATATGATCGTGTTACAGATCTAGATAATAACGATTTAATTTATAATTTTTTACGAAAAAGATAAAATTATACCTAAAGCGTTCTTGGCCTGCCGTATCCCATATTTGCAGTTTCACAGACTTTCCACCAACATTTACAATTTTTGATCCAAACTCAACACCAATTGTGTGACTACTGTCTTCTTTAACTAAATAAAAATTCCGAGAAATGTAATCACGAAACTATATGAAATTTATACGTGCAGTTTGCTTACGTACATTTATTTTCAACAAACTGGTGAAGTAAACATGACTTTCCACTGCCGGCTCTACCAATGACGAGGAATTTGAAAAGATAATCTAAAATATTTGAATTTATTAGCTTCTGTTTGATGACGCTGCAGAATGAATGAAGATTTGATGGTTTTAAAATAAATATTGATAAGACATACCGTAACTCTCGGACATTGTCGACCAGATTTAGTAAAACATAGTTTAGTTTTTAATACATCACAATTTTAATACTCGTCTAACAACCACACAGCTGACAGTTGACATTTGTCATTTACTTGCTTTATCAATGCGAATCTGGTCCTTATGTTTATTACACATACGGAATTTTTCCGAAACAGTCTGTTGTTGACGTAGCGGTAGTGGTTTAGTGGTCACTTTTATGTAGAAGCGCCATCATACAAAATTATATTATGCTTGTAAAATAGTATTATATAATAATTAGTTTATTTTGAATTATTATCCTTAATAATGATTAGCAAATTTATCGATTATTATTTATGTATCGCACATACATAGAATAATTCGTGTTAAAAGTGTACGTGAACACACCTGCAAAACTAGAATCAATAAAGATATATAATAATCAACCTCTTTAGTTCAGTCGATTTTAAATTTGACCTATAACTTCATTTATAACTCATATATCTGTCGGATTTAGAAATATATGACAGCTATATAAATAAACTATGTGATTTTTGTAAATATATTAATATAACTTTAAATTTTCAAACAAGAAGAGAATGTGGAAGCATATGGTTGGAAAGGATATCAAGACGCAGGAAGAAATAATTTATTAGGTATATAATTAAAATTTAATCAAATATGTCCATTATTTTCTATATATCCTTTGGATATTATCGCATAATACATGTATTTTACAGGTAATTAAGAACTAATAAAATTAAAACATGTTGGAAGGAGTAGTTGCGCGTTTATTAAACCGATGGTTGGGAAAATATGTACTCGATCTCGACACCGAAAATTTAAATGTAGGCATTTTTTCGGGACACGTACAATTAACAGAATTACGACTGAAACCAGAAGCTTTGGTAAAAGATTTATCTTGCAACAAGAACACTCTTATTTATAACTGTTGTTTATTTTTTAGTACGAATTAAATTTACCAATTGAAATAAAATTCGGAACAATTGGTAAAGTATCTATACAAATACCTTGGAACGCGCTATTGAACCAACCAGTTGTCATTCATATAGAAGATGTACATATTCTAGCAGGTCCAGTTGTATCAAATACATCTTTCGATTCCGATAAAGAGAAACGTTTAACTAGAGCTGCTAAACGTAAAGTTTTATCGGATTTATACATCGATGGAGATCTCATTGGAGGTCCCAATTTATTCCCAGAACATTTGGTGACGAGCATAATAAATAATTTTCAAGTAGTTGTACAAAATGTACACATTCGGTACGAGGATTATGTTAGTACACCCGACAAACCTATTGCAGCAGGTTTGTGCATCAGTAGCATCTCTGCTGAAACGACGAACAAGTAAGTTATTCTAATGTTTTATTTTATGCACGATAAGTCATCATATATTATAATAATGTATTTTATTCGGACGCGTGGCGTTTTTATATTTTTAATGCTGAACGAAATTATTTAACTGAACGTTGAATAACTTCAATTTATTTTTGTAGCAAATGGAAAGCAAGCAATACACCAAAAGGTTGTTCTACAGGGTACCATTTACTTAAAATTGAATCATTTTCGATTTATTGGAATCATTGTTGTGAATCACAAACATGGGATTGGAAAACTCAGTATTATATATGGAGAAATGCAATGACACACAGCTTACAAACATTTTCAATGAATAATGTCGATTTCGATTTCTGTATGTTACTTCTATCTTTTACATGACCCAGAATTCAATTATTTTAATGATATGTTTTAGTAATAAAACCCATGACATGTAAAATCAAGTTCATCATTAACAAATCAAATGGTACTCGTGCACTAAAATTGCTTATTGATGTTGTCCTGCAAGATTTTACTATGCAATTATCTCGAGATCAATATCAATCAATTCGAGCTGTATTTGATTCTCTATGTCGAATGCGCACAAGTCGGCAATTTCTATATTTGCGACCTGTTGAAGAGAAAATTACAAAAAATACAGCAGCTGCATGGTGGAAGTATGCACACGAATCTGTGCTGGAGCAACGCGTACGTCCATACACATGGAGCAGAATTGCTACTGTTAGATCAAATTACAGACTTTATAGAGATGCATACAAGAAAGTTCTTGTTAATCCAAATGATACTGAACTTAAACTCGATTTACAGATGTATGAAGATAATTTATCGTTGATTAATATAGTTATAGCTCGGGAACACGCTAAGCTTATGGTGAGTCACTGAAATTTTTGTAGTATGGAAGATAAATATTATACTTTTTAGATGGAACAAGATATTCCAGACTGTGAAAGTTCTCCTTTAGAACGAGGCAGAAGTTTCTGGTCAATGTTACCAAGTCCAGAACGTGGTCATCTTTGCCAGATGATTGGTTATTTAGAAAACTATTCTGATACTCCTACTTCTCTTCATTATGTTGGTAAATTATTCTATATTCGTATTAAAACATATTTCACTAACATCTAAATATCATTCGTTTAGAACATAAATATAATTTAACCGTAAGCAACTTTAGTCTCAGTCTCCTGTGTGGTGGCAAAGAAGTATTAGTAGCGACTTTAACTCAAGTGTTAGCGTCTGCAGAAACTCGTTCTCCAAGTTGGAGTAATTTTCATAAATTGTCAGCACGCGCTGAAGGTTTTGTAATGGAAGGTGCAAGTTTGGAAGATCACCTTGTACCTTTAGTTGCGGCTCAGCATCATTGCAATGGTGGCGGCGGTAATATGACACCCAATGTTTTTAGTTTAGATTTTGAGACCAATTCACCTGGATCAGAAGCGAATTGTAAACTTTGGTGTAGTTTGGAGGCCATTGAAATTACATTCTATATGGTAATTGAATTCATGGAAACATTTTGTTTTGTTTGTGACAGTCATGTGTTTGTTGTAGCATGCCGTTGCAGAGATTTTCAACTTTTTCGAAAATGAAAAATTCAATATTCCTAATAATTTATCAGATTACAGAAAAGTATTAACAAATAAATTAAGAAAATTATGCTGTAAAGTATTAAGTAATCGTGTAGATTTAAATTTGGATATTAAGGTTCCATATTTAGTTATTCCTGAATATGGATCAATGACTAAGTACGTTTATGTTTACCTTATCTCTTTTAGAATTTTTTAAATGTGTAGATAATTTTTAGGAGCGGTAATATTTTGATAATAGATTTCGGACGTCTAGTAATTCGAACCGAACTGACCGTATCAACGGACAGTTTGGAGGAAGCCACGCAAATGGAACTAGAAGAGTGCGCATATTCCCGAGTACATGTCGATCTATTTCACGCACAGCTATTGTTCTGTGATTCTGGAGAAAATTGGCGTGACGCTCGTAGGGAAACCGATACAGATATGCATATTATCTCTAAGATCAATATGCTTGTCGTTTTTGCCGTTTGTTCAAAACCTGATCACAAGACACTGCCCAAGTAAATTATATACAAAGACAAAAACTGCAATTTAAAATAATGAAATTAATTTTTCAGAAACAAACTAAATATAACTGTCCCAAGTGTAAAAATAAACATCTCTGAGCGCAAGATAGCTTTAGTACTTGGATATCTTGAGCATTTAGAACAAGTCCTAATACCGAATTTGGAAAAGAGTCCATTTGGACGACCTCATGTATTATCTAGTTGGGATTTGGACCGTGTCTTAGGCGGTTGGAGAATACTCCAATTAGCAGCAGTGCGTCGAAAGGTAGCAGCTTTAGGTATAGTACGATCATCAGTTGGAATTATTGGTGATATACGACGGGCAAGCAACATTTCTGTTATGACGGATCGCAGTGTTGAACCCAGCGAATATAGTTCTGAAAATTCGGAGGCTTGGGCAAGATGTGTTGATCTGCCTGGACTTGAAGATAATGTTAGTCCACATAACACTATTCAAGAACTTGTTAGGTATTATTTTCTGAGTTTTTTATGAGACCGTTATTTAAATATGTTTGTATTTTATTCTAGGCTCGTTGTGGGAGAATTGTGTGTTGTTTTGAGTCGTTCTAGTGAGCGGGTTGACCGTGCGTACTTAATGTTACGCGCTGGTAAAACTTGTCTTGATCTAGCACTTATGGATTACGGCCCAGCATTACAATTATCTATACACAGTATTTCGCTTACGGATAAGCTGCATACCAGTCCTACAGGCCAATATCTTGATTTGATTCATGTTCCAGCACCTGCAGAACAAGATTTTCTCATGTTTTTATACCGAAAAGTTCGTGCTGATTGTCCTGATTTTAGATCGCATTTTCATAGTGTGGAAAAATCACTGGTTGCTGATTTTGGACCAGTACATTTTTTGGTTCATCGGGATGCTATAAGAGCTCTTGTAAAATATGTCCAATATCTTTATAATAAGTATAATATATTTTTTTACGATTTTCCGTATTTAAGAATATCTTTATTCTTTCAGAATTGAAAAGCACACAAGTATTTGGACAAGAAACGCTTGCTCCAAATTCGTATTTTGGTGTCAAAATCTGACGCGTCCAAGTGGCCTAGATCCACCAGTTCCGCCAGGTGCTGTAAAGTTCAGCAATTCAGTACGGTTACAGCAAGTTGTGTTGCGATTGTGTGATGCTGATAGAGAACTGTTGGATGCACGTATATCAGGCCTAGAATGTGACTTTATGTTTCGAGCCAATGAACGACTGGTATTTAGAACATATCTTGGTGGACTACATGTTGAACATTTGGCGGAGGTAACGTTATATAGCAAGATTTTGGTTGCTGATGAAGATAAGGTGTTCGAGGTAAGATATTTGTCGTCGTTAAATAAATGTTGAATTGTGTTTATTATTTTTATTTTCAAAGGTAAAATATGTTCGCCACACTGCCGCAGCAACAGACGGAAGCATACGTGTTCATGTTGGCCGAATGCAAGTCACTTTATTATACAAACTCCTTCTCCAATTAAAACATTTTACTCGTCCTTTACTTGCTTGGCGTGGTATAAACTTTGCCAAGACTTTGATTCAAGACAGTATCACTAAAGCTTTACACCCTACTTCTCCCCGAATTCATCTCGCTGTAACTATTCATGGTCCCACTTTACTTCTTCCTCAGAAAACAGCGTCTCCCAACCTTGTTGTCATTCACACAGGAGAACTAAACATCGAAAACTTCTTTAAAGAATCAACACCTAATAAATCATCCATTGTGGAGAATATTCTTATTAAGTTAGAAGGCACTACAGTTTTAAGGGCTGTTATGACTTTAGCTTCATCTCTAGAGATGCAAGAAGCTATTCTGGAACCAATGTCAATTCGTTTGGATGTTAAAAGAGCAATTGCATGTCCTAAATCCGCTAATTTGATTTGTGGAACTCGACCACCGTCTTGGGAGATTGATGGTGTGATTGATGTTGTGAAAGTAACTTTAGGACAACGAGATTTGACAACGTTGCTTGCCGTATATACCGATAACATTAATGAAGGACATTTTGTTGACTTTAGTCCTGATTCTGGATCTGGAGATATTCGGCCACCTTCACCACCATGCGTAGAAGATCCTGCAGTAAAGTATGCACATTTTTAAATATATATAAATAAAACATAAATATATCATCACGCTTTTTACTCATTACTCAGATCTCGATAAATGGTATATTTATGCGCGTGAAGTGCGATTGTCAGCCGTCAAATTGTGGCCCCAAATATATTAGTAATGGAGGAGCCACAGGTGTAATTTTAATGTGATGAAAATTGTTTGTCGGCTGAGTGAATCGAACAAAAATAATACAAAATAAAAATATTAATGACGTAAAAGTAAAATTGTTGTTTTATAATGAATTTTAGATGTTTAGAGGCATTCTTCTGCCAAATGGAATCAAAATACAAAGACGTTTGTGTTAAAATGAATTTAGAAGGAGTTTTATTATCTCTATTTTGTGATTGCGAAGAGGTACTCAGTTCGCCAGTTCGGGATTTAAACCATGGATTGTGTCGTCTAGAAATTGGAGACACTATTTTCTCAGCAGATTTGTATACTGATCATAGTTTAGAAGCAAAACTATCTGTTCAAAGTGTCACTGTAGTTGATATTCGTCCTGAAACCAGTTCCTGCAATAATGTGTAAGTTATTTTCATTTAATTTTAGCAAATCTTTCTTATTCGTGGTACCTCTTTACATTTTAGAATTTTTCAATCGCACAGAGATGAAGCAAAAGCCAACACCTTCCAAATATCTGTCTCAACTCCTCCCGTAGTAGATATTTCTTTCCATCAGAATTGTAACGGTGACCGTTTCGTTGATGTAATTGTAGAACGCGTTTGTTTAGCAGTTTCGGTACCATTCCTTGGTGCATTGGGTCGCTTCATATTCGAGTCTCTTCCATGCGAACGTCGTCATGATGGTGGCATTGTCAACCATGGATATGTTGGTGATTTAGAGCAATCATCCGTTTCTACTGTAGAACCTCGTGATACACCAGGTTTAACAATTGCAATAAGAATGTGCAAACCTGAGTTTGTATTCCTTGCTGACGCACAAATAGAGAAAGGAAACAGTTTTGTTAGTAAAGCAGAAATTCTTGTTGATTATTCTCGACATTCAATGCGCGAGAATTTAATTATATCTTTGTCTAACTTTCATATTTTATTTAATGCTATCCGAACATCTGAACCATATATTTTGTTGCATCCATGTGATTTTGAATTTTCCAAATGTTTTAAAATTGAAGATGGGATAAAATCTATTTTAACTCTATCAACTTTACAAATACATCTATGTGCGGGAATATTTTTAACATTTACTGATATTTTAGAAGATATTTACTTGCATTTAAATCCTCCAACTGATATAAAACCTAAATTCTTACCCTACATTAATCGAAGTCAAGATAAAGGTGATGAACTCGATGATCTTTGGTCACCAAAGCGATTATCTCAAAGTTACGTTAGTGAACAAGAGCTACAAGAGGCAGTAACTGATGTTCTGGATGTTAATAAGATGTTTATTGCATCCGTGGCCAGCATTACCGTAGTTCTAGAACTAGAAGGAATCAATTACACTGCTCCCGTTGTCTTAATTCAATCTTCAGTGGAAGCTACTATTAATGATTGGTCAAGACAACTTCATGGAAGTATTGAAATTCATTTGCAAGCGAATTACTTCAACGATCAAGTTGAAAGGTAACAGAACTGTTATATTCGTTATATTAATTTCTTATTATAAGTTAAAATTTTCTTTTCTATATTTAAAATAAAATATTTTTATTCAAGGTAAAAAAATATGTAGAATTTTATACATTTATACAAAAAAAATTGTACTTTTCAAAAAACATTTGTTATTTACAGAAATTTAATTTGGGAAACCTTTTTTTTTAAATATATAGATGGGAGCCTCTTATTGAGCCAATAATCTGCAGTGAAGGCCAATACCGTCCTTGGGAACTCGTTATCCGCGTATTTCAAGCCGCCGCGGCTCCTGTATCCGGTTCCGCTGCACATACTCCTGCAGGCCGTGAATCAACTCGAGGAGCTGCTCGTTCAGCTAGCAGTAGCGGTGACGAGGATTCTTCGTCCGAAGGTGGAATGATATTCTTGCGACCGCAGAATGCATCTGCCGATAAACAGGCACCGCGTCTCACTACAAGTCTTGCTGCTTTCCTAGAAGATGAAGATAGTGAAACTGAAGATGGAACGATGGAGAAACTTGCTGCTGCTATATGTGATCTTTTCACCGGGTTCGTACATAACAATCTACAAATAAAGCCATCTTACTTAGAGTCAGTTGTACAAAAAATTATTGATATTATTGATTACATTTGATTTAAGCAATTAATTATTAAAACAGACAGTAAAATTTTCTCTTTTGTATAGGGATTGGAATGAGAGCGAAGACAGCGATTGTGGTCATTCTTCAGGTACAGATCAAAGCGGTGAATCCGATACCGAAGATAAACGTCAAACTCTAAACCCTCCCCCCTCTGATCAACTTGCAACTTTCGTTCTTCTTGATTCACGTGACAGTCTAAACATCACGCTGACTTCTCAGGCAGTGAAATTGTTTTATGATGTTACTATAGCGTATACAGATCGTACTGCACAATCCATAGCCTCCATTACTGATCGGACCATTACGTTGATCAACGACATTGGTCCTAAAAGTAAAGTGGAATTATTGAGAAAAGCTGAAGGAGAAAGTGAGAATGTTGTGCTGTGTTCGAAGACTTTTGAGAAAGTTGATTCGGGACATAGTAGCCCTACGAAGAGTTTGGAGGATCTAGATAGTTGTGAAGAAAGTATCAACAGTAATTGGTAAATTAATTACTATTTCGCTTATCTCATATTGAATTTCAATTGTGTTTTAGTTCTGAGGGTCATGCACGTACTTTAGAAGTCGACTGGCAACAAGATCGTGATATGATGCAAAGTTTAATATTTCCGGAACCAGATACAACGGCGGTATATCGTAATGTTAACGAAGAACAACTATCGGTTGAACTACCAGATTTCATACCGTTATTCACAAGCTGTCCACGTCGTGCTTGGCGTAAACTTCTTCGTTTACATAGTCCATCAATTTATTATTTGGTAGCTGAACACAACGTAACACGTACCAGCCGCAGTCTCATTGTCGCTTCACCATTACAACTTCGTAACGAAACATCTTATCCACTTGGTATATTTTACGAGCGTTCAGTATTATCAGATTTTGGTCAAGAGGCAGTGGGGGAAATCATGAATCCATTTGACGGTACAGCTCGAGTTGCTGTTCTAGAACCTCATGATGAGTACAATGTACCTCTTCATATTGCCTATCATTGTAAACTGTTCATTCAACCGGCCTACGCGGAAAGTCATGGTGTATCTAGCCAGGGATTGTGGTGGCCTGAACTAGCAGCGGATTTAGCAACAGCGCGTGATATTCTTTGTGAGCCTAAACCACCAGCGTCCGCATCTTTCTCACTGCGCGTGCGTACTGAAGAAAGACATCCGCATCCAATTCAAAATACACGAAATCGAACCATTCCTCACTATTTGATTCGTTTGCTACCTCCACTTCTTATTCATAACTGTTTGCCGTATAGCATGGAAATCAAAATGCCACAATTCAGTCAACAGGTAACATTATTCAGTATTTTAAAATGTTTATATCTTTATTTCTAATAATTTTTTTTGTTTGTTTTTGTTATATGATAGATTCATGTGGATGCTGGCGACAAGTCTACTATATATTCGCTAAATATTCAACGTACAGTTAAATTTTCTGTTGAACTAAACTATTTAGGGCTAGTATGGACAGGGTCGCTGAATTTAACAAATGATTTAGACGATAAAATGTTATCTATGGTCACAGATTATGACACGGAGGGTGGTAATAAACAATTAAGCATAAGCGTTCGTGTAGAGCGTACAGATAGTTGTGAATTATTTTTTTACTCACCATATTGGATAGTTAACAAGACTGGACTACCGTTACAACTTCGTGGATGTGTGTCTAATATAGTATACGACGTAGCAGGTGAAGATGCATTGTTGTTCGCCTATAAACGGCAAGCAAGGTCTGCAGTTCGAGTTCGTGCTTATCAGTCTAGCTGGTCTGCTGAATTCAGCTTAGACGCCGTTGGTACATCGGGATTAGTCTTAGCCCGAGATAAAGAACGCAGTCGTCGGTATCCTATTTTATTAACAACAACTTTATCTAGAATGGCACCACGATTTACCAAAATCGTCACATTGCTTCCTAATTGGTTAGTGGCGAACAATACCAAACGGCATTTGCGTTTTATGGAAGAAAACGAACGTACAGATCTATGGTTGGATCTGGCTCCAAGTCAATGTGTGCCATTTTGGCCTGAAACTCAAAGCATGCAAATGTACGTCAAATACCGTGATAGTCAAGTAGTATCACAAAACTTCAGCATTGCTCGTTCTCATCGAACCGTCTTGCGAATGGAACGAGGTGGTGCTGTAAGTGTTGAAGTCCGCGGTGGCAGAGAACAACCCTTCTGTGTTGCATTTAGTTCCTACAGAGCTGGAGACGCACCATGTAGAATTGATAATCATTGTGCTGATCTACATTTGAAGTTATCACAACGTGCACAACCTCAAGTAGCTTTATTGGCTCCGCTGCATTCTTTGTTGTACACATGGGATGATCCATGTGCTGACCGCATGTTATTGTGGAATGTGTACAATAATAAAGGGACGGGTTTTCCTCTGGACATACATACTGATGGGTTCGTCACATTTTACAAAACATTATTGTGTTTTGTTCGTTATTGTTTGGTTTTTTATTATTATTGTAAGTTTTTGTTATTTTTTATGTATTTATTTTATTTATGTAGATTAAACAATACATGTTTGTGCATGCAGATACGGAGAGGTCCGGATTCGTCTGCATACTGTGAAACCAGGTGCGGTGTCAAGTCCTCCAGCAGTTCCACCAGGCGCGTCTAGTTCTTCAGACAGTGATAGCAGCTCAGATGAACGTCCAGCGTTAACTAGAAAATCTACACGACGTGATAAAGTCTTAGTATACTGGCTTTGTTACATGGATGGTCCACAACGTACTGTGGTATTTACCCAAGATGCTCGTCTGGCTCATCAACTTCGCCGTCAAGCTCACCACGAACGTACGCATTGGGAAACAGCACTTTCGTTGTCTGGTATAGGTTTATCGTTGTGTATTCCCAACCCGAAACCACATGAGTTTGCATATTTTTCATTGGCTGATAGTCCAGCATTATGGGAAGTCAATATAGCGCATAAATGGAAAATGCTTACTTTAGAACTAGCGTCATGGGTTGAGGATAAGTATAAAACTCAACAAAAGAAATGCCAGTTGAAAGATTATGTTTTTATTGATTTCGAGAAGATGTACATGTTAAAACCATTTTATGGTGAGCTACGACGTACGTATCACCCAGCATTATGGTTACAGTGGCGAAGATCTCACACTCATGAATCTTGGCGATTGAAACTGAACAGTTTGGCTCTAGAAGCAGAAGGCGGGCGAATTGCACAACCTCTAGGAGGAATGGGGCCTAAACCATGGGGCGTGTCATGTCTAGAAATGCAAATATTGCGACGTCTCCCGGATGCTTATAAAGCCATAACATTAGATGTTGGAGACTTTCATATAAGTATAGATCGTGGATTTGTTGAGCGATTCCACGAATTCTTAGTGCCATGGTTATCACCACGAGATTCAGGTTGTGATATCCGTGCCGATATGGCGATATTACACTCACCTCTTGCTACATTGGTACAGCAACAACATAATACTGTCAATAACAATAAACGTGCAGTTATTGAACGGTTGAGATTTGCGCCTATCACATTACATCTTAATGTTTCAACTAAAAACATCTCAAATAAAGTTGAGATTTGTGACATGATGAATTACGTATTCAACTGTTTGGATATATCGTATGCTCCTGTAAAACAAACAAAATACATGTACGTATATTTCTATTTTTCCTTGAATAGTTTTAATAATTTTATTTCACAGGTTTACTTCTTTCGAGTTGGAAAACATGTATACAAGTTATGATCAACTTTTGTCCGATATGATCAGCCACTATCGCAGCGAACTACTCCAGCAGTTTCATGTCAATATACTAGGCCAATCTGTTCTTCTTAACCCTTACACCGGAACTGAAACAACTTCAACGCAACCACCTCCAATTGATACGGTTGGTGTGGACGTTGAACGCACCTGCCGTTCATTTCTCGGTCACGTTCACGGGGCTGCACCTCTTCCTCGTGAACAGACTCGACGACGTCGTTTCCAGCTACCACCGCCGGACGCACGAACTACTTTTGGTCGTGCATTTCTTGTTGGAGTACCGCTGGGACTTGCTGCTCCACTCAGTGGAGTGGAGGCCTTCTTCAGAGGCAGCGGAAAGGCATTGGCATCATTAATGACACGAGGTGGAGTGTCGGATTGTGTGGAAGTCGCAACGGATGCTATTAGAAGAGCCGCTCTGATGGGTGAGAGAGTGCATGTTCGGCATCGGTTACATCGGTATATTCATTCTCGCATGGTAAGATTTTTATAATAAAGAAAAATGTATTTTTTTTGTTAAATTGCCCTTTCTCTATTTATTATTTTAGCCTCTTAAACCTTTCTCTCTATATGAAGCAATGGGAAATAATCTGTTAACACTCTTGTCGAATGGTTGTTATGCTGATAGTGACACTTATTGGGCACATGGTGCACTTAACTTAACTGGCAAACAATTTCTTCTTATCACACTCCAGTAAGTAATCTATTTAATTAAATATAGAAATAAATTTTTAAAAACATTCCACGTCGTTTACCCATTACTGGATGTAGCAGATCTTAATAAGCAGAGTAATGGGTGAAATGGCGTGATGATATATTTGTTTAACTTATACGTTTTTAGAAACTAAGATACTGAAATAAAATCTTTTCTGTTTTGTGTGATTTAGGCACATTTTCTTGGTGGAGAACTGTCGTCAATGGGGTCCATGGGAAGTCGAATGGTCTATAGATATGGATGACGTTGTATCAGTGCCCAAAATAGTTGGACAAGAAATTGTTATTCATGTTAGACAGGTTTGCATTTTTTATATTAAACATTGAATTCGTACTTTGTAATATTTTCTTTCAGGACGATGTAAAACAAAAGAATTCTCCTGATAAGTACATAGTGCAAGGTGATCCAGACATCCTAAGCTGGTTAAAAGAAAAAATTGAGCAAGCACTGGTCATCAGTATGGAAGATAAATGTTGGGCATCGTTAGATCATTAAAGATGTCGGTGTGTCTAAATTTGGCATTGAATATTGGTATTCGATTTCTGGAACTAATCTTGCTTATATTTTTGAAACTAAACGTTTGTGCATGACGCAATAGTATAGGATAATACCTATTTGTTAATAACAATCTGAACGTGAAGAAATAGTTTTGTATAGGACTTCTGTAGAATGACCAAGTTTCCTTGATCTCCTAATAATAAACGAACATAAGAATGCTAATTTCTACAAAGTTAGAATTTATCAAAGGCCTTCACAGAAGAAAAATAAAAAATTATATGTTAGCTGCCCTAAGGAACTTGTTAAAAACCTGTTAGCTATATATTTTTATGTTAGATATTTGTTGTTGAATTATCCTATTGTTATAAACTGCATTTAAACAAGACGCACAAAATGGTTGAGTCAATTTTTGCTTGAAGTATATCAGAGAGCTTCAATGCTTTAAGGGATCAACTGAGCTTGGCCAGACAGTACCAACAAATGACTGTAAATCCGGATATAAAGTGGGTTCTTTATGCATGACTTACAAATAACTCAAAAAAGAAATTAAAAAAAAAATCTATATATATGTGGTACTAAAATTAACATGTTATATTGTTAAGTCTTGTTATACAGGGTCAGTTAAAATTTTGTACGACATGCGGATATAACAAATTCAAACTATCAGTGGTAACAACAAAGAACAGTGAGTTAGTCACGTGTTATATCCTTAATTCTTCAGAATTATTGGTACCTACTTGTAACTTCTTTCATCGTTTACCTATCGGCGAAGATTCACTTCTTGTGCTTATACGCTTACTAAAGTAACGAGATTCAGATTATGTTTGTGGGGCGACGCCAGCGCAGTTCGCGCTGTAAGGACCGAAGACCAAAAAACGAAGTTAGGATAATGGCGACAATAAAATACGTTCATAACAGGTAAAGAATATGTTTGACGCAGCGCGCGCTAAGCCTCAGACGCGAACCGCAAATCATTTGACAATTTATTGTTATTTGTTCACAATACACATTATATCAATAATACAGTATTTATGTAGACAAATTATGTTTTTCAATCTGTATCTGAATTACTAGTAGATGATCCATAATCCCCTACCAATCCTAATTTCGATACTTTAGGTGTTGAACTTGTAGATACTTTCAATTCCCGTTTTCGGACGATACCCAAAGCACTTCTGCTTAAACTTCTATTTCCTAGTAGTTTATTAACTTTTTGTTCTAAGGCAGGTGATGTTTTTGTCGTACTAGGTAAAGCTGGGCTTTCGATTACTTTATTAATTTTTTTCATACTAGTTTCTACCACTGTCAATGTCGGTTTCAAAAATAATAATTTTGCAAGTTTCTTATCTTCATCACGTTCAGGTACTAATGGGATGTTTAGACTAGATTTTTTCAAAAGTGCTTCGTCGACATCGCTTTGTAACTTTAATTCATTCTTCTTTCTCTGCAACAAGTAAAGTAAATAAAAATAAATATATCCACCCCTTTTACCCATTACTGGGCGTGGCACTCTACCGAAGCAGATCTCGTTAAGTGATATATTTATGCGCGGGAAGTACGTTTACCAGCCGTCAAATCACGGATCCCAAAGATGTTAGTGGTGGAGTCGCAGAGTTAATTTTAAATTGGTGAAAATATTTTGTCGGCTGTGGGGATCGAACCAGGGTTCTTAGGTTCCACAGCCCGACCTGATACCACTGAGCCATTACCCCATAACAAGTAAAGTAAAAGATTTAAATAATTACTACTACGATTATAAGAAATTGACCACTTATTACTACAAAATTATACATATAAACTGAGTGTAAGTGAAATGTTGAATGCTTCATTCGAGATTTGTTTGCTTTTTTATTTTGGTCTTTCTGTTGGTTCCACTGTAAAAATAAATTTATTATTTAAAATTAAGCTCTTACTCTAAACATATTGCGTAAATTTTGATTTGCAGTGAAATCATCATGCCATCTAGCTTCGTTTCTGTTGTATAACTTCGCTAGACGAGGTTTAGCATCACTGGCAACTGTTTTATCATCAGAACCGTGTTCCAATTTATACATAGCATCGTCAAAAAGTTTCTTTTGAACTTCCTTCGTTTCGGGTACAACTTGTTCATTTTGTGTTGGATCCCAACGATTTTCTTGTCTTCGTGCGCCAGAAATAATTACGTAATCCAAGTTCTGAAACCATAAAGTTTGTCTGTACTCACAATGAATAATTGAATTACTTTGTATACGATAGATACATACTGCTGGATCTGTTTTAATTTCAAAGTGGTTATCACATAAGTGGCATTTCATACGAAACTGGTAAACGGGAGTAGTATAATACATTCCAATTTTTGTTTTCTCTGCATTATAACGAACACCCATTCCTATGTGATTATTGCATCCTTCGCACCATATATTATATGGCATTTCAAATCGAATAATAATAATGCCCATATGTATTTTTCGAGCCCTTTCTCGAAGGGCATGGGTCCCCAAAAATTTGTTAAGTCCCCCCTTCCTTGGATCATAATCAGGGGGATAATATTTATTTGTACCTTTTCTTTCACCCATTGTTATTAATTAGATAGTTATTTTTAATAATCAAAATCGAGACAAATAAATTTGTTTATAGAATCACGTTGACAGCTGTCAAAACAGAAAAATCAATGACGTCACTTAAAATTAAACAGAGAAATTTTGTTCAATCGGTTCGGTACATGCTGTGGGTACATGTCTGGTAGGAGTGGTAACACTGACTGTCAAAATTAATTGTCAGTTGATTAAAGTTTTGACAGTTTTATTATCTAATTTATTAAATATTTATTTACGTCATGGAGGCATCGCCTCCTATCAAACCTCCAAGGGGCGTTAAGCCCGGAAAAGAAACTGTGAGTTTGTAATAATTTGAATTAAGTTATCATAGTCATTTATTTATCTTAATTCTTACAGAGTGGTTTGTTGATGTCTGTAATTCGTACGTTATCAGCCAGCGAGACGAACGAGCAAAGAGATTTAGAAAAACAGAAAATAGAGGAAGAATTCAGACGTAGTGATCGAAAACTAGATGAACTTGTTTCAAAGCATGACCAAGATCTTACAAAGGCAAGAATTTAGTTGGTATAAGAAACAGTTCCCATAATTTTGTTTTTAAACAGGTAATGCAATTGTTTGGAACACTATCAACTCATGTTAATGAATCTAGGGAAAACATACGACGTGTAAAGGAAAATTTAGAAGCATGTAAAGTCTTACTGCACTGTCGAAGGGACGAACTAAAGAAATTATGGTTCGAGGGTCTCGAGTACAAATATATGTTGCAACTCTTAGAAGAAATGTAATTATAAACTAGATTACACAATTATAAACAACAGTAACATTGTATAATATTCTAGAGAACAAATGACTGAAGTTCCGAACAAATTAGCCGGCTTTATGGCTCGAAAACATTATTTACATGCCATTCAGCTGCTTGTAAACGCTGTTTCATTAGGAAAAGGAAGTTTAGAGGGCGTTGAAGGTATTCGAGAACTTAGTACAGAGTTAGATCAGAAAAAACAAGTAATATATTTTAATATTTGCTATATTTAATCATTCTACTTAAAATATATTTTTACAGCAAATGCATGTAAAGTTAATGGAAGAAATGCGAACGCATCTCTATGTTCGACCATGTCAAGAAGCTCTAAATTTGCGTCGTCAGGGTTCAGGTCGTGAAGCACTTGCCACACCTTTTCAACGTAGCTCCGAACAACGCCTGTCTAATCGTCAGCGTTCGGCTGCTAAACGCAATTTATTCGAACTTTCACAGATCAAAACTGACGACCGTAAAGAGATTGACGTTAAAGAAGATCTCGACGTCGTTGATCCAGAAGTTGATTCCAGTCACTTCATGGCTGTACTTGTTAAATGTTTAGTACTATTAGAACGGCTTCCAGCCGCCGTGGAATATGTGCGGCAGAATTTGCACAGCGAATTATTATTGATTGTACATCGGAGCACTTTACATGTCAACGAATGGTTAGCGGTGCAAAGACCGGGAGTCAATGCCACACATGGACTTGTAGAACTTGTGCATACATTGTTTGATGAATTTAGATGCGTAGCTCATGCTCATGCTGTGTTATTAGGGCATTTACATAAACACCAGTCTCAGCAAGATCTGTATGATATGAAAGAATTTTGGGGAAAAGTACAGGATGTTGTAAGTACAATTATTATTTAGTTAAAAGTTTAGTAATAAATGTAATGTATTGTTAACAGTTGAAGCAAGTGTTATCAGACTATTTGGACATTCAAAATATGTCGTCAGATCCCCAAATTGCAATGGCCTATAATGATTTCAATGATCTGTCGTCTTATTTCTCCCGTAGAAAAGTTCAAAAGTAAGTATTACAACTTGTTATAAAATATAACTGTTTTGAAATTGTATTTATTTGCTATAGTAAAAAGAAAACTCCGTTATTTAAGTTCGATGGTTCATCTAGTGCGTTAACCATGACAAGTTGCACGAAAACTGAAGATGGGAGAAGCCGAAGTCAGCGTGATAAAGTTTTAGTCTGCACTCCTGATCCCAGTAACATTACTCTTATTTTTGTACCTCTAATGTGCTTCGTAGAAGAAATCGAACACGCATTGGGTCTCAAATCCGGAAGTAAATGCTCTTTGAACGCTTTTCTATCCGAATACATGACAGAAACATTTTTGGGTCAACGCCGAGCTCAATTACAAGCCCAAGTTGAAGCAGCAGCTCGTGCACCAGATGCCTGGCGTGCTACTGAACCTATAACAACAGCTGGTCGGGACAGCAAACCGTTATTAGCCAGTACATTCATTGTTGAGCGTTGTATGCAAGATGCAGCTCAGTTAATGCGATCTTTACCGTTGTATGGCGAAAGAATTCTCAAAGATACTTGTGTGGTATTAAGAGACTATCGTGAAACTTGTGGCGCAGCCTATCGAGGAATTGTACAACCACACCCTGAGGATAGGCGAGTTTGTAGCGCAGCTTGGCTGAAAGATGAAGACATCAGTCGATTCTTACAGTCGCTGCCTAATTGGTTGCAACTTAAAGCACAACAAGAAGCAGCAGCAAGAGTTGCAAGACACGGTGCGCAACTTCGCAGACGTCCAACTGAAGAAGAAAGTCCTGAAGATGTACGGCAACGGAATGTGCGCGAAGCTGAAATTCTTGCAAGTAATTTGGGAGAAGGTGGTATTGCTGCTCATGAAATTTTGTCGGATCCAGCTGCTCTTCGCGGTTTGGCTCAGCTTCAAGAGTCAATGGAATGGTTCGCTGTTAGAGTTTTACGTTTAGCAAATGAATTCAGACATGAACCAACTGCAGCGGGAGAATCTCCACCACCTCCTGTGTCTTCTGCTACTTTGCAATCTTTAACTGCTATTGGACAAGATTTTGACGAGTTAGCTAATACTTGTTTACTAGTACTTCATTTAGAAGTACGCGTTCAGTGTTTCCATTTTTTGCTGCCAGGAGTTGGCGATACTGGAAGAGAAGCAGGAGAGCCTGATCCACGAGTTTTAGAATTAAGCCGAGTACTAGCTGCTGTGGATGAATCTACAAGCGCTAGTCTGCAACCTCGCAAATGCAAGTACATTTTCGAAGGTTTGGGTCATCTTATTGCCAAAATTCTTATCAGTTCTGTTCAATATTTGGATCGTATAGACGAAACAGTGATTCAACGGATGTGTCGCAATGTATTTGCGCTACAACAGACACTAACTAATATCACTATGACTCGAGAATTGGCCCTGGATCATGCTAAACATTATTTTGAAATGTTTTATCTGACACCTGAGGAAATCTTGGGTGCTGTAATGGAAAAAGGGCCAGAGTTTTCAGAGCTGGAATATATGAACGCTTTCCAACTATTAGCGCGCAGTCAATCAGGTATTGGTGACGTCAATGCGCATCTCTCGCGACTGTCTGAAATCCTAGGTGGTGTTGGAGTCACCGTATAATACGTAGAAACATGTAAACACTGTATAAAGCATTCCACCTTTATTTGCTATAAATTACAACGAATTCTATATATATTGTTCTACAAAACTAATTAGTAATAATACAATAAAATATTAAAGCTCATCTTTTTTATTTGGGAATAAATTATGATTTTCTTTAAATGGTAAATCCAACCAAAATTGAACATTAACAAAATCTTGGGATTTCTTTACTACCACATCTGGAGATTGAATTTCAATGAAATTCAATGGATCATTGACGTTTACGCTTACAGTATCCCAAGAGGAGTTCAGCAATGTCGGTATACTAAAACAATTTATTTTCATTATACCATTTCTAACTAAAAGTAATTTCATACCCGTCATTGGTGTAAGATATCCATAAATCCAACATGGTTTGCATCATTTTTCTATCAGATTCTGTAGTGGTTACATCTATATCACTGGATAACACATATACTGCATCATCTCCATGAGAAGCTCCAAAATTTTCAGTACTTTGAGAAAGTACTTCCGATTTGCTGTGTGCTCCACGGTATGTAAAATAATAAAAATGAACTGTGCTGGTGACAACACTGGCTTGCAATTTAGCTGCTGTTTGTGCATCAATGACAAATATTCTGTCACTGAGCAGCTAAAATACAAAATGAAAAATTCTTTGAATAATTTTTTTTTATATATTAAAACATAATGAACTGAAAATTTTAAGACTGAAATTTTAAATACCTTTACTAATTCAGGAAATGTGGATTTCGAAATAGAATTTCCCTTGAAATACTTTTCTTTGATTATTGATGATATTTCTGCATGTTGAATAAAGTCCAACGTGTAATTATAATCCATTATATGAGTTGCTAGTTCATTCCACCGAGAGTCAAGTTCAGGTAATGTTTTTGGATCGGCCCAAAATTCTAGTCAAGAATTTATATTCAAATATTGTTTTATTAATATAAAATTGAGAAATTATACCTGCTGCAGGATAAAGACCTTCAGACTGCACCACAGATGTAATCCAAGGCAAATCTTGTACTTTCCCTTGTTTTAACATTTCGTATGGATGCGCAGGCAGAAACGCTTTAAGTGTACCGGGAGGTTCTACTACTATTCCAAATGGTGAAAATGGATTATTCAAAAATGCCTAAAATCAATCTAATTATCAAATAGTTACAAATAAAACAATAAATGAATTTACAAAGAAATGTGGTACGGTTTCCACTATACTTCGTGCAGGAATGTAACTCAAACAATTGATCATCGTTCTCATGTCATTAGTGGGACATTGCATAATTGCAGCTAGTTTCATAGCTTTTTCTCGAGGGTTCTCTTGTAATACCCAAGGATTGAGTGCTGTTCCGCTAAGGGAGAATCCTCGGGCGAACAATCCAACTGAAAGAGGAGATAAGTAGTGTAAATGTACACTACTACCTCCGGCGGACATTCCTGTTAGTGTTATACGTGTAGGATCTCCTCCGAAATATTGAATGTTGCTGTAGATCCATCGCATTGCCAACACCTATCATAAAAAATATATATTCATTGTTGAAGCAAATCCTTTTTAGTGATACTACGCACTTGATCTTTCATTCCATTATTGCCTGGCACAACTGCATCTTCAGTACTCAGGAAACCTAATGGCCCCAACCGATAATTGAAAGTAGCATACACCACATCTCGGTTCATAATAAACTGGTGTCCATAAGTGTAACCGGAACCAAACATGAAAGCTCCGCCATGGATAAAGACTACAACAGGCAGTGGAGTGCTGCTGTTTAATTGAGACGAATAAACATTGACATAAAGACAATCTTCGTCGCCAATAACAGCGTGAGCGTAGTGGTTGTATTGAAGACATGAGTATTGGAATCGGGCTTCTACGGTACCATGATACGAGCGAATTGGACGTGCTTCCTGCAAACATTAATTAGATATAAAAGCGTTTTATTTTTTGTTTATAATTATTAAATAGATATTTTTTTAAAAAATACTATCTGTAGATAATTTTCTTGACTTTTTTGAAACCATTTTTTTTAGTTTCTTTTGATATTTGAAATCACGCTATATTTTTGGCATTTCACTTATCATAAATAAGACAAACAAAATTTAATCACTTAATTATATAATTAATCATTGGATTTTGATAAATTAAAACAGCAAAGTCACTTAAAAATATATCAGTTTGATCATTTATTACATACGCGAAATCTGTATTTTTTTATTGGTGGTTTCGCATATGGAATGCCTTCGAAAGCTGCGTAATCCTGCCCTTCTTCGGTTTGAAGACAACGACCTCGCACGGCCCCCAAAGGAATTTGCACTAACGGGTCATTTAATTCCCCTAACACTGCTTCCGCCACTACATACCATTCTAATTACACACCTATCTATATTATTATTTATTGCAAATAATATTACTTACAGATCAAGGACAGAAGAAAACTAATTATTAAACTCATTATTATAAAGATAACTGCGTAGAAAACACTATGAATCCAGTTTTTATTGTATATTAGGAAAATTATGATAATAATTGTTTACAAATTCTCATGGTAGTCTTATCTCTGTTGTTTGTGATATCATTGTGGTTAATTGATGTTATGTAAATATTTTTTGTATATTTAATATTTTATCATATGGTTGATAAATTCGTGATTTATTATTTTTTTCTATTTAATAATAGAATACATTTATAAAAAAGGCAATTTTATAGAAAATAATTTATAGTTCATCTTTAACAGTTAATATTTTATCATTTTCTTTAATAGGCAGCGATTCCCAAAATGATCTTTGACCTAATTCATCAGTTTTTTCTAAATTTAAACTATCTGGGCCAGAAATGTTCAAATACTTGAAGGGATTATTTGGTTTCTTTGATACTGCTTCCCATTTTATTCCGGGTATTTTTGGTTTTCTGTAAAAATATTTATTAGAAATCAAACAAAAAATATATTACAATAATACAAAAAAAATTACCCTTTGTGTGCAAATGTAATCCACATATCTATTAAAATTTTTGATAGTTTTTTATCATCTTCCGATTGCATATATGTCGTAAACCAAGCCGGATCCGCTGATATAATATAAAATAAATCATCTGCATGAGATACTCCTGCAAAAAAAATACTATTATAGTTGTTATTTATTTTAATTATGAAAACAATTTACCGTAGTTATCTGTTTTTTGTGAGTAGTACTCTGATAAACTGTGATCTCCACGATAATTGAATGTATAGAAATAAACCGGTGACTTGTTGACTTCTGCTTGAAGACGAGCAGCTTTTTCTGCGTCAACTACAAAAAGACGATCCCCAATAGCTTGTACCAATTCATTGAATGTTTCACTCGAAATTGGCTGGTCATTGAGATAGTGCTCACGAATTTTCTGAGCTACTTCACCCCAACTATTTCTTTCAACAGTTTCATCGTAGTGCAAAATGTATGCAGCTAATTGGTTCCAATTTTTATCAAGATACGGAAGTCTATCATCAGAATACATAAAATCTGCAGCAGGATATAGCCCCTCATCTTTTGTTACTGAGGTAATCCATGGAACATCGGCAATACGACCAGAGCGAATTAATTCGTAAGGCTGGTCAGAAAGAAAAGCTTCATCTGAGTCAGGTTCTACTACTATTCCAAACGGAGAATAAGGATTGTACAACCATGGCTGTAATTTTTTAGAGGCTTCAGATATTTGTCTAGCTGATCTTTGACGCAAACAAGTAACTAAATCTTTAGTAGATACTTGTCCACATCCAACCACAGCTCCTAATTGTCGTGCCTTTTGCAAAGGTTTCTCCACCATAGCCCAGTTACTTAACGCAGTTCCACTGACAGAAATACCGCGTACAAATAACCCTTTAGACAATGGTGATAAATAATGAAAATGTACGCTTGCGCCTCCTGCAGACATCCCAGTAATTGTTACAGATTCTGGATTACCGCCGAATGCTGCAATATTCTCTTTAATCCATTTTAGCGCAAGGCTTTGATCTTTCATGCCGTAGTTTCCAGGTGAAGCTTCATCCTCTGTTGCGAGGAAACCAAGAGGACCAAGGCGGTAGTTGAAAGTGACGAAAATAACATTGCGATCCATCAACAATTCTGGACCGTAATATCCGCTTTTGCCAAACATGAAAGCACCACCGTGAATGTGAACAATTACGTCCATGGTTGCTGCTTCATCGTTGATTCGTGGACTGTAGACATTCACATAAAGACAGTCTTCATTTCCATGAACTATAGTTGCACCCGTCGGTAGGTGATCTAATTGTATACATTCGTGTTTGGTATTTGTGTCCCAGATTCCAGCCCATAATTCTTTAGGTACAGGTGGTTTAAATCTAAGTTCACCTAATGGTGGTTTTGCATATGGAATTCCTTCAAAAGCGGTAAATTGACGCCCTTGAATTGAAGTCCCGTATATACCTCTTACTAAACCATTTCGAGTCTTTACGATGGGCCGCTCATCGCCCAGTACACCTGAAATTAAACAAATATTTGTATAATCGTAATATTTATCTTAACAAGTTTATCGTACCAAATATTAGTAAAAGAAATGCGAGTGTGTTTTTCAACATGATGACAACTAATCAAAACTTGAAATGAAATATATTTAGATTCTTCAGTTTATATATATATACAGAGACAGATTAAAAATGACCTTTGACTATATGCCAGAATAAAAGAAAATATCTTTTATCATTATAATTAGTAAATATAGAAAATACATAATTATTTACAATTAATATATACTAACAAGCAAAAAAATTATTCAATCATATAAGTTAAAGATATGTATAGTTTTGTATTTACGATAATTACAAACATTTCATAAATGCCGTTTGTTTAATTGACATAACCATTTTTAGAGAAAATAATGCAGGTTATTTTTAAAAACGAAGTAAATATGAATTAAAGTTAAATACATTTGAAAACCGATAAACAAATATGAAATGTATTGTAAACATTTTAAAATGTGGTATAATAGTTATTTAATCAAGCATATATCGCGGTAAATAGTATTCGGTACATTTCGTAAGAGCGACGATTATTAACGAACATTCAAAAATGGTTCGGGCTTGAACTGTAGGTTGGCGTTGGCGGTTTAGATATTTATTTAATTTGTAGTTGGTTGTTTGGCGAGGATCTTTTTTAAAGAAATTGATGGTATACTTGAATTATTTATAGAAATTATTATTAGTTAATATTGCAAAATACTATATAAGATAGTTATAGGCTGTTTTGACTTTTATTTATTTTAATACTTGGCATTTATATTATAGGTTAATTTAATATAAAAAAGTGTGCAAACTGCAATATGACTAAAGAAATGAAGATATATTTTGTGTTGCCCTCAACCTGTGAAGATGAACTATCAACAAGTGAAGAAATGCAACAGGCATTTGAAGTTAATATTTTTATGACTACAAAGTTATTGTTGTATATGTATATTTAAATTATTTTTAGTTATGTCGACAAAATCAGATAATTCCTGAGTGGATAAGTGAAGCAAATTGCCTTACAAGAAATTTAAATAAGGAAGACATTGTTGTATTTGAAAACTTCGAGGGAGAAACGTTTGAGCAAGTTCAAACTCGTCTGTAAGATGTATTATTTTATAAAAATAATATGTTTTTATTATTATTATTTTTATGCGTAGCAGTGTTGTCGGGCCCTGGTGTATAATAACGTGTCTATTGGAAGGTCTTCAAGTGCCCAGTAATAAGTCTCCTATATATAATATGGCTATGAACAAGTTAACAGTAACTGCTTCAAATTATACGGCTAATGAAAAAGTAAGTTTGATATATATTTGTTTTTCTAACAAATAAGAATGAAATGATGAAATTGACAAGATTTTCAAATAGTGTCCTAAACTGATTCTGAACTTTTTAGAAAAAGATGAAGAAAAAAATAGAAATGATGGGTGGTGTGTTTATTTTACATATCACTGATAGTGTTACGCATCTTATTACAAATTCAGTGAGGACACAAAAATATGCGGTATAAAATTATTTTAAATAATTCAGTTATAAGATACAAAAACTAAATTTGTATTATAGGTGGCAAATGCAAGAGGTATATCTGTTATGTTAAATTCATGGGTAGAAGATGTATGGAACAGCAGTTTAACAAGAAATGTTAAAGCCACAGATGCAGAATTTGAAAAACACAAATGTCCTTGTTTTCAGAATCTGCGAATGTGTTCCACAGGTTTTGAGATATCAGAACGAAATCAGTTGCAAAAGTTAATAACACAGAATGGTGGTACTTATAGTGGAAAGTTGTTAACTGCTACAACAGATATTTTGATTTGTAAACTGTAAGTTTCCACCATAGGATGCGGGCACTCACGTGACATTGTGACGTAAAAGACAGCTGTTCGGGCAAAGATCACGAGATTTGAAAAGAACGGTTCTTTTCAAATCTCGTCCCAAAAAAAATAGTTCATTCTGTAGGTGGCGCAGTGATCTTTGCCCGAACAGCTGTTTTTTACGTCATAGTGTCACGTGAGTGCCCGCATCCTATACATAGTATTTTATAATTATACATTATTACATTGTACTATTTTGTTATATAGAGGTACAAAAAGTGAAAAATATGATGTTGCAAAGAAAGCAAGATTGCCCTGCGTTCGAATTGAATGGATTTTTGATTCCGTGGAAAAAGGTTTTGCTCTTCCAGAAGAAGAATATATTATTATATTAGCTAGTTCAACTCCCACCAAAGGCGATGCTCGTACGTACACTTCTATAATTTTAAAAGTCTATTTTTGACTTGTATTTCTCTGTTTTAGCATTAAACCCTGATTTTTCCATGATGAGTGTAATATCTGGTCATGAGAATAACGATACAAACAAAACATCTGTATCAGCTACCTTGAATGAATCGTTATTTAACATGGTCACACCACAATCTCATAGAGTTTCCGAGCAAAAGGAGAACCAGGAACCTGACGTAATTGCTGAAATTGATTTACAAGTTGTACGCAAAGCAGGCACATTTCTAGATGGCTGTGGTGTTTTGCTGGCAGGTTTCAGTCCCATACGCCGTGATAAACTTTGCCGCATATTACGAAGTGCGGGTGCTACTCGTTACGACACTATCTCGGATCGTGTGACACAGGTTTTAATCGGCGATCCTGCCTCTCATGAAGTTCGATTGTTTGATGGTCATGCTCCGCTTGTCTCCCCTGCTTGGCTCATAGAAAGCATCCGCTGCGGACAACCAGCACCTGAGGAGCCATATATCATTCAAACTGGGAACCAATCTCTCGCTGCACCATCCTCGCCGCTTAGCAAAAAGGGTCTCACTCTTCTGCAAAATAATACTACTATAATTGATCCTGAATCTCCCAAAGATCTATATCCTGAACAGGAACATGAAAGTATTCAGTTGTACAAAAATAATAAAATAAATACTGAAGAAGATACTTTGGCGCAATTACTGGCTGCAGCCGATAATATTGATACTAAATGTGAAACAAAAAATGTTAGAAATGAACAGATTGAAACTAATATTTCTGAACAAGAGCAAGAATGGTATGTAATTTTCGAGAGAAAAACTTTTAAATTAATAGACCAAACGGAGGAAGATACGAAGAGGCTTGAAACTTTGATTGAAAATGTTGGGGGAAAAATAGTGGAAACGAATTATAAAGGAGTAACAGATTATGCTGTAGTACCTCCAATGGTTGGAACAGTACGGCACGCTGCTGCTGAAGTAGTTAGCGGTCTTTGGATTTTAGATTGTTTCGCTTGTGACGAATTATTAACACCTGAATATTATCATCAGTTAGTCAGCATCGCTTCAAATGCACAACCACTACAAACCTGTGTCATCACCATCAGCGGCTATCCGAGCTACGAGCGCCAGTTCCTTATTCGCCTCATTCGGGGGTTGGGTGCCATTTATCAGGACAAATTTGCAAAAGTTGCGAAATTCGATGTAGTACCCAACACTCATCTTGTATGTCGCGATCCGGAAGGCGGCAAGTGGGAAGCGGCACAGCGCTGGAAGAAATACACTGTAACTCACGCTTGGCTGTTAAAGTGTGCTGAAATGGGTCAACGGGTTTCAGAAGAGGATTACTTATTGACAAAGAACAATTCGAACCGAACTGTTGCAGGTATGACGCCAATACCTGGTAGTAACAAAAGAGATTTTGAGGGTAGGATAATTTCACCGCCCTCTGTTACTACTATAGAAAATAGAAAGACTCCGCCAGCAGCAAATAAGACTGATGTAAATTTTAGAATTTATTGTTGTATCCATAAAATTTTATTTTAATGTGTTTTTTAGGTTCCTTTTACTCCAGTATCATACACCATTAAACCAAATTATGAAGGCTCGAATAAATCATCGCTGCTGCCGGCTGTTATACCAAAAAATAAAAAGCTATCGCCAGTTGGAACACCTGCATATAAGACTGACGTATGTTTAACCGTTTAATGTATCAACAAAATATTTTTAATGCATATTTTAGGTTCATATTACACCGGCTCCATTAAATTATAAAAGAGATTTTGAAGGTAGAAGAAAAACACCTGAATCACCAATACCTACTGCTATTAGTACAAAAAGAATTTCACCAACGGTTGCAACCACTCCCATTAATGTAAGTGTATTAATTTTTTTGATTTTGAAGTTTAACAGGCAACATCTTATAACCAGTATGTGTTCTATGGATTTAAGGTTTGTTTGTTCAAAATTATAGGTAGAAGGTTCTGGAATTACGAGTGAAATTAAATAACGAACTAAACAAAAAATAAAATTAACTTCAATTAAGATTGTCGAAATAAACAAGAAATTAGCAGTATTAGAGCCGTTTCACATGAGCGATATTTTAACGGACGATTTTTTTTAATTTCACGATAAAAAAATCGTACTGTAAGCTTAAATAATTGAATACAATTACAGGTTTCACACGATGACCGTGCGGTAAAATTATCGAATGATATCGCTTGTATGAAACGGTTCTTTTCCTATTTACTTTATTCCACGTATGAATGCTGAGGTACTTGTGACGATGTCTTATCACTAATCCCTGTCAGAGAAACCCAATTTAAATTTACAAAATAATTTTTTAGATATTTGCCATCATTTTAACGTTTTGGTAGCTAATTAAATTGACAAATTACGCGTATATATTCAATAATACATTTCAAATGACTGTATACTTACGTGGAATAGAGTTTAACAAAATAAATGACATTTTCCTAGGTCTCTACAAACAATGAAAAAGGAGAAAATCTAATGATAACTTTGGAAGATGGTAGTGTTAAATCAATGAGTAACTACATGGCAGACCTTCGTGCACAAGGTATATTTGATACACCATCTCCATTACCTCAACCAGCGCCTGGCACTCCTGTTCAAGAATTATTAGCGCGTTTACGTCGTGAGGGCAAATTGCCAACTGCACAAGGTAGCGACACACCAACTCGTAACGGCTCTGAGTTCGGCAGTGGCAGTCAAGGCACACCCGTGGGTCGTTACCTACGTAGTCTTCAAGAACGTAATGTACTACCCAGCTCACCTAAACAAGCAGGAGATACAACTGCTGACTCTCCCATACAACGTTCTATCTTCGACGTCAAGACGCCAGACACGCCTCTGGGTCGCTTCCTGGGCGAAGATAATCCATCGCGTTCTACGCGTAAACAGTGGCAACGTTATCTCGACAGATTCCCGCACTATGCACTACATGATCGTCCTGCCGCGCCTCCACGGCGGCCCTCAACACCTTGGTCAGAAGTGAAGCGTCAGGCTTGGTCCTGGCTACTTCGAGATAAAGATGGTAATGAAAGTGGGTCTGATTCATCACCAGCTCCAGCAGTCGATGTTACTTTCACTGAGGAACATCCTACAGAACCTGAACCAGTTACGGAATCACAACGCGAAATGAATAACCAAATCGCCCAATTGCAGGATATGTTTAAACGTCGTGAGAGCAGTGGAGCCAGCCGCTCACGTCTTCTAACACTGGATGGCCAGGGTGCTTCTACTTTCTCAGATCCTACTATTACTAACATTGAAGCCAAAGACTCGCAGACCGACACTGTGGGTTGGGATGAACCGATGGAAGATTGTGTGGACAGTAAAACATCCTTACCTATATCAGAACCACGTAAATTCATGATGTCGGCAGTTGAGGCTACAGAGCGCGTTAACTGCTGCAATATTATTCGATCGTTGGGCGGCGAAGTGTCTGATCTAAAATATTTCGATAAAACTGCTACACATGTAGTGTGTTCTAATCCCTCACGTAATGAAAAAATTTTATCCAGTATGGCAGCGGGATTATGGGTACTACATCATAGCTATGTACTACAAAGTTCAGCCGCCGGTCGGTTTCTTCCCGAGGAGGAATATGCATTGGGGAATCCAAAATCAGCGTCTAATCTTGCATCGTTCATTGAATCCTCGCCTGTGACGGACGCTATAAATTGGTGGCATGAAAATGTTCGCCAGACTGGTAAAGGTGCTTTTTGTGGTATGAGGGCAATTATTTTTGCCAAGAGTACAGAAGCTATTGTGCGTCTCTTCGAAGCGGGCGGTGGTACCATTCTACAAGCAAGGTAACATACAAAATATACAAAGTATCATTATCGATATACTAATGATATATATTTTATTTTAGTCCGCCGTTTGCACATAATTTGGACATCACACATTGCTTCCTAGACGCGAAAATAAATCTAGATTATGCTGAATTCATTCCCCTGGCTCAACAAGGTGTTCCTTGTTTAAATATTTTGTTTTTAAGTAATTATTTAAACAATCGAACGAATATTAACTTGAACGATTTTATAATGCCAGCATTACGTGATTATTACAATTAAACATTTATATTATTCTGTTAGATATTTATTGTGATATATTTATTATGATTTGTTACGATTTTAGTTTTTTATGTACGATTGTATTTAAAAAGGACTAGGCTATTTAATATTTTAAAAATGATAATTATATATGACAATTTGAATCATTGATGATTTAAAATTGTGTTATTATTTTTCTTAGTCCCAGACTTTCAGTATACATGTCGAGTTTGTTAAATTAAACATGTATATTATTCTGTCGTTTAATTTAGACAAAAAAATTAAATATTTATTGTAGTTTAATAATTAATAGCAGATGAAGTGCCAAGAAATAACTTAAGACATTGTTGATATATTAAATAAAGAAAGCATAATTCTTATAAAATTAAAGTAGTTCATTTGCCGCCAGAAGTTTATAACTAACACAGCGAATTCCCCTAGACGTTTGTTTTGTTGTACTTTTACTGTGATTATTCACGGTACTTCGGTACTCGTTGTAAGCAAGGTGTCAAGTCAGTTCATTATTAGATTAACAGTGTTATTCAATGCCATTTGGTTGTAGTTAATTGTTCGTACTGGTTCGGTTCGTTTATAAAGTGATGAAAGACCCGTTGTAATAGTATTTGTAGTGGTGAACAATAAAGAAAGTGATTAGAGAACGTAAATAGATATAATGATGGCGGAATCAGATACTACAGTCGAAGCTACAAGACGGCTAAACGTTAAAAAGCAGACATTAGATGACGCGTACGCGGTGCCGGCTAACTTTCTGGAAATTGACGTTGTTAATCCTGTTACTACAATTGGAGTTGGTAAAAAGAGATACACTGATTATGAAGTCAGGATGCGAGTAAGTGTCCTCCCACCAAAATATTGTTGCACTTTTCTAGAATATGCAAGATTCAAATTAGTATGCTATTCAAGTTTTCCTTTATAAATTATAAAAATTAGGTTAATCAGCTGTCACATAATCTTGTTACCAAATTAATCATATTTCAAATAATTGATAAGATTGCAAACAAGGAAAACAAAGTCCAGTCCAATAATTTACTTTTCTGTACACAAATATAACAAAGCTATTGTTTACAGACAAATTTGCCCGTTTTCAAAGTGAAGGAGTCCAGTGTCAGGCGACGTTACAGTGACTTTGAATGGCTTCGAAATGAGTTAGAACGTGACAGCAAAATTGTAGTTCCACCTCTACCGGGCAAGGCTTGGAAAAGGCAAATGCCATTTAGAGGCGATGATGGTATCTTTGAAGAAGATTTCATAGAGGAACGAAGGAAAGGACTAGAAGTGTTTGTAAACAAGTAAGGCATATATGGCGACACGTAGATTTATAGTATTTTATTTATTGTAAACTATGTTATATGTAGGATTGCTGGTCATCCATTGGCCCAAAACGAGCGCTGCTTACATATGTTTCTGCAAGAACCAGTGATCGATAAGAACTACGTTCCAGGAAAAATACGTAACACGTAAATTTATGTCCGCATTTTTTGCGTTAAGCGTCTCATGTGTGATTTTAGGTTATTGTTGAATTCCATCCTCTAAAAGTTTATTCATTTTTCTGTAATGTTTGTAAAGATAAAAGTACATATTATATAAAATTTGTGTAATTTTACATTGATATGAAAGATGTTTATAGTGTAATTATTATATAATTTTTTTTTGAAATGTTTATTGGTCAATTGTTCATTTATATAAATATTATGTAATCTCATAGCTGCATTTAAATGCAAGCGATATGTTCTTTTATATACACACATGCATATATTAAGAATTCCTTCATTGTAAATTGTTTATTTTAGGGTGAAAATATTTTAGTTAGGTAAATAAAGCGTTCTCTTATTTTAATGTGCATCAATATTGTTCACAATATCTAAACTTACATATTTATTGGTCTTCAGTTATATTTGAATAAATTTATTACATTACAATTAATTGTTCACTTGTGATAGCAAAAAATTATTTTTTTATTTATTTGAATTTCGTATTATCGTACAGTGACAGGTTCTACCAACATTTGGGGTTTTTTACTGTCACTGTCACTGCAATATTTGTTCTGTAAATTATAAACTACACGTCATTCAGAGCTTCATATGGTGATAATGGAGCCCGATAAAAGTATTATGAATGCGGATTCGGAAGAAGTTTTACAAAATAAAAATCCAGCCTTTCTTATTAAATTATATGAAGAAGGTATTTCAATTAGTTACTGACGTAATTTATAATTTAATTAAATTTTTCCACTTTATTTCAGTTTTCTCATTTTTCATTTATTATGGATGGCATTGTTTAATTGCATTACTGGGACTGTTGTATATTTATAGTAAATTACAGCCATATATAGAAAGATATTTTAAAAAGAAAGCCGAGATGGAATATGATGCGAAGTATCATAAAAGTAAATATTATGATACATACATATTATCATGATATGTCCCATGCATTAATTAATTTGAAATATGTAATTTCATTTCTAGATTCTGATCTTTACCTTGATAGACTGTCAGGAATGGAAAAAGCAAGACAAAAAATGCAGGAGAATTTAGATCGATCTGCAGAAGAATATAAGGAAAAAGTGAAACAGGTCATCATTTATTAACAAAAATTTAATTTGAATCAATAATGTCATATTAAATATAATTATAGAAGGAGGAAAAGCGCCGAGAATTAATACTATTGCAAGCAGGGGAATTATCCGGTCATCGTTTAGGTAACGGGAAGGCAGAAACAGACAAGAAATCACTGAAATCAGGTAAAAATGTGAATTTAATATCTTGCAACAATCATTAATACATTCTTTTCTTTTAGATTATAATCCTTTGATGGGCTCAGGAAGTTCCAGTTACAAAGCTCCCAAAAGAAGTGCGTGTGGCGGTGGTGGTTGCGGTAAAAAGTAAAATTTATTAATTTTTTAAATTACATATTTAATAATCTTTTAATGTAATAATAAATAATTAAAAAGATGTAATATATTTTTATATAAAAAAAGATTACTGCAACGAAAAGTACTTAATAATAAAATAAAAGCAATATTTTTAACAATAAGTTTTATCTCATTTAAAGCCCCTGGCACATATAGCGTCAAGACTCCGAGTCTACCATTTGACTGCCAAAAATAGAAACGCCTCTATTTTCAGCAGTCACGACTGCCGAAAACCAACTTCATTAATGATGCTGGTTTTTTCGCTATCTTCCTTTGTTGTTTGACGTATGAATTATTATTGTTTATGTTCTTGTTTGATTTTTGTACATTTTTATAGTTAAATTCATTTACTTTATACATAGTTAGATACTTTTAAGTTTTCATATTTCATTTATAGTTCATGTCGATTTTTTTTAATTTAATTTTTTGTTTTATATTTCGTAGTTTATAGTTTTTATATTTCTTAATAGTCGATAAATATTTTAAATAATACAAATTAACAAATAACACGTTAAAATTAACAAATATTTAATTCTGACTGCCAGAAACACCGACTCTATATGTGTCACCCGTTTTGGACGTGACTCTCAGTTTTTCAGCAGTTTGTAGCAGACAAGCAGACTCGGAGTTTTGACGCTATATGTGTCAGGGGCTTAAGTAAAATTTCAGATGCATTGATCAAATGGCGATTTGCTTTTTGTTGATACAAAATGAACATATAAAAACATCGTTAAAAGATCTCATATATACGTATGTTAGTACTTATAACGGATATAAAATCAGTAAAATTCAGGCTTTCATTCGAATGATATTCATAGGAACCAGAGATAATAGAATAGAAACTAAATCTTTCCGATGCAATAATTGTCAAATTTGATGTTCTGTAAAGATTAGGGCGTAATTACATTTTAGTTCATATATTTTCCGTGGTTGGTTGAACGGCAGAAAAAATATTTTAACATTTTGGGCTAGTGCAGTGCAAGTTTTGGGCATCCGTTTTGAGGTTAAAATTTTGACATGTCTGACAGCATGTGAATTAGAAATTATAAACTGATACAAAGAATGAATTCAACTGAAAATAGGTAAATTAAAAAGCAATTTTTTTAATTGATATAATTGATCAATCATATTCTAGATTAGGGGATTGCGAAGTATGTGGTATCGATGCTTCGAAATACACTTGCCCAAAATGTGAAGTAAAAACTTGTTCATTAAAATGCGTAAATATCCATAAAAAGGAATTACACTGTGATGGAATTAGAGATAAAACAAGATTCGTACCAATGTCAAAGTTTACTAATTTAGATTTATTAAGTGATTATCGATTACTAGAAGATGTAAATAGATCTGTTGAAACTATGAAGAAAGATAAGTCCAAAAATTATACAAGAATTCATAGAGATTTACCACGGGTAATATATTCGATATTTATGAAAAATTGATTAATAAATTTTACATTTTACAGCATCTTTACTTGTTGAAAAAAGAGCTTGCTAATCGAAAAACAGTAATTCAATATTTACCTGGAAATTTTACTCGACATAAAGAAAATACGTCTCATTTAGATTTCAAGAGCAATATAGTGTATTGGCGTATTGAATGGATTTTTGTACATGCTGATAATCTAAAATTAGTGGATGAAAAATGTGCAGAAACTTATAAATTATCACATCTCATAGATGAATATTTAGATTCAGATAAATATTCGAATGACAAAATGAAATATTATCAGTCTGTTGGTTTAACTGGAATAAATTTTTATCTAAAAGCAGAAAATAAGCCAGGAGATAAATTTTATAATTTAGAGTCATATTTAAGTCTTAAAGAATGTTTAAAAAATAAAATTATTGTTGAATTCCCAATAATATATGTTATATTTAAGGATCATAGTAACATGTTTGAAACACTTGAATCAGGTATGATATTTTGAAAAAGAAAAAAAGAAACAACATATTTCAAATGATTTATTGTTTTAGATGATGAATGCGTAACAAATAATCATTCTAATCCTGTAAAATATGTAACAGAACTTTTAAAAGCTGATGAAACAGAAAACAGAGCAAAAAAAGGTAGCCTTATGTTTATATCAGAATATTCTGATGGTGAGTTATTGTCGAGTGATGAAAATTAAATAAGTTATTCTAAAATATAAGTATTTTATTTTAATATTTCCGAGTACATTTTTATAATAATTTCTATGCTTCTGTTACCGTAGTTAGTTATTAATCAGTTCATTTGGGCACATATATTTGTTGCGAATAAAGAATGATTAAAGTAGTTTGAAACATATTATTACTATTATCATTAACGAAAGTTCTAACATTATTTTACCAAACCTAGTTGAAAATAAAGTTTATATAAAGAATTAATCACTGAACCAAACTTCCCAAGGTATATACATTATTTTATCTATAAATAAATCTTGTTCTTAAATTGTTTTGCTCTAGTTCACAATACCCAGAAATAGAGAATAAAAACAAAGACTACTATACACCCAGCTGCAGCCTTTACATACATAGATTTTGTGTTTAAATATGTTGCGTCTTTCTTATACTTTTGTGTAAGGATTGACAAATTTTGAGTTTTCGTATCCAGTTCTAAAAATAATCTGATATATTATTGTTGCTTGTGAAATAAGATATGTTTTACCTGATAGGACGGTGCCTCTCGCTAAAACATCATCTATATTCTGAACCATGATCCTCTGAACATCTTGTAACTGATTATTTATATTTGACATGTTTCTTCTAGCTCTGGAATCAGTAAATACTTTCTTTGCCTTTTGAATATATGTATCAAATTCAATAAAAGTATATGGTCTCGTAACAATATTCACTCTTTTCCCATATTGTGCATGAAATTCTTGAGCTATATCTTCTAAATATGAGTACGCTAATCGTTTGGAATACGTTCGTTCACATAATACTAAATAGCAAACATCATTTTCAATTAAATAACTAAAAATAAAGGTATTGTAATTAAGCTTAATTGACTCGGAGGATATTTTCGAACATACTGAAATAAATAAGGTCCTGTTTCAATAGTACATCTAGGTGGTGACTGTGGTGCTAATTTTCGGAATAACATTTTGGCTTGGTTTTGATAATCTAAAATATTTCTTCCAGACTAGAATAAAGTATAAAATAACAAATATTGCCAATAAATTTTTACTCATAAAATACTAACTTGCTCATCTTCCTGCATTGTTGCTGCCAATGGCAAGCCATCGACAACACGAGCTATCATCGTCATTAACACCATGATGTTTAATAACTTTTAATAGTTTCACAAAAATATTTGTACTATGTTCATTACTGAAAATGATTTAATCCAGGTTATGTACACGTCATGTCGACACGTCATTGATTTACTTTTTTACTTTAATATTTCGCCGACAGAGGCATTGCTTTTGAAACATCAAAATTATTATCTATTTATTAAAAAAAATTCATGATTAATTTTAAGCAGTAAAATGACAACTTTTTTTTAGTTTTTTGCAAATAACTTACGACCTGTAAAAAATATCGAAAACTTTTTGGAAATGAAATGTTCTACAGAAAATGTCCTATGGCATTTTCTCATCAAGTTGATGGTTGCGCCGAAAAATTAGAAAAATATAAAAATTTAATATCAATCTAACTCTATTATTAAATAACTTTTGAAAAAATAAATATATCATAAAATTGTAAGAGACCTTTTTTGTAGAGCGTTAAATTTTCTACAAGAGTATGTTTCGATCATTTCAAAATAATTTCCCTGACGTGAGTTACAAATTCCAAAGTCCAGCAGAACGTTGTTCTCATGTTATTTAAATGGGAAATTGAAATTTACGATGCGGCACCTCTTAACATTAATATTAAGAGCTCAAACTTTCACAGGATTTTTTTTTATCATTTCCAACATTTTCGATATAATAAAGAAAAGAAAAATTATCGATTTTTTTTTAAGCCCCTGGCACATATAGCGTCAAGACTCCGAGTCTGCTACAAACTGCTGAAAAACTGAGAGTCACGTCCAAAACGGGTGTCACATATAGAGTCGGTGTTTCTGACAGTCAGAAATAAATATTTGTTAATTTTAACGTGTTATTTGTTAATTTGTATTATTTAAAATATTTATCGACTATTAAGAAATAAAAAAACTATAAACTACGAAATATAAAAGAAAAAAATTAAATTAAATAAAAATTACATGAACTATAAATGAAATATAAAAACTTAAATATATTATTTAAAATGTTTGTCGATTATTAAGAAATATAAAAACTATAAATTAGGATATATAAAACAAAAAAATAAATTTAAAAAAATGACTTGAATTATAAATGAAATATGAAAACTTAAAAGTTTCTAACTATGTATAAAGTAAATGAATTTAACTATAAAAATGTACAAAAATCAAACAAAAACATAAACAATAATAATTCATACGTCAAACAACAAAGGAAGATATGGAAAAAACCAGCATCATAATGAAGTTGGTTTTCGGCAGTCGTGACTGCTGAAAATAGAGGCGTTTCTATTTTTGGCAGTCAAAACTCCGAGTCTGGTAGACTCGGAGTTTTGACGCTATATGTGCCAGGGGCTTTAGACTGTTTAAACCAACTTCATTATGATGCTGGTTTTTTCCATATCTTCCTTTGTTGTTTGACGTATGAATTATTATTGTTTATGTTTTTGTTTGATTTTTGTACATTTTTATAGTTAAATTCATTTACTTTATACATAGTTAGAAACTTTTAAGTTTTCATATTTCATTTATAATTCAAGTCATTTTTTTAAATTTATTTTTTTGTTTTATATATCCTAATTTATAGTTTTTATATTTCTTAATAATCGACAAACATTTTAAATAATATATTTAAGTTTTTATATTTCATTTATAGTTCATGTAATTTTTATTTTATTTAATTTTTTTCTTTTATATTTCGTAGTTTATAGTTTTTATATTTCTTAATAGTCGATAAATATTTTAAATAATACAAATTAACAAATAACACGTTAAAATTAACAAATATTTATTTCTGACTGTCAGAAACACTGACTCTATATGTGACACCCGTTTTGGACGTGACTCTCAGTTTTTCAGCAGTTTGTAGCAGACTCGGAGTCTTGACGCTATATGTGCCAGGGGCTTAATATATATATATATATATATATATATATATATATATATATATATATATATATATATATATATATATATGATGTCTACCAATTTCAAATTATAAAATTCCGAGATTCAAGGATTTCGAGGTATATTTTAGAATTTCAGGCTTTTTCCGGCGACACAATGATATAGTTATATATTTCATCTTAATTCTAAATTGACTTTTATAATGTTAAATTCACAATTACATCGCTAAATGTTGAATTTAAAGTTTTATAAGTATTTTAACTACTAATACACAACGAATTAGGATGAGGATATTTTTGTAGAAGAAATCGATCGCTAAATTTTTAGATAATATGACTGTCGAAATAAAATCTCGAATTGTTTTAATATAAAATCCATTGGTTGGCTACATTTTAAAAAAGCGACTGCATTTAAACGTGAACTTAAAACTGCACATTATAAACGGAACTTTTATTTATTGTATCAAATCTTACAATTAATCATTATAATTTATTTTCGTTGAATGTATTAGGTGCAAGAAAATATAATATAATTGTTATCCTAATAATATACAGTTTTTAAAGTAATAAAAAAACTTATAGATATTAGTGCACCTCACAATTCAACAATACTAGTTACAGATATTTATTAATTCGGCGTCAAAATATTAAGATAATTAACAAAATCCAAGAAAAATCTTTTTACAGCAAATATGACACATTTACTTTTTGTTATTGGTCGATTTTCATGATGTGTTTTAAGTATGAATATTAAAAGAACTGAATACTATACGTGCATTTCACAAATTATAAAAGGCACGTAATATATTTTAACAAACCAAATTTTGTCTTCGTTAACATTTCCACAAATTTATTTTTAAACTGTCACTTCAATGTCCGTAATTCAATCATTTTTATTATAAAGAAATATTGTCAACTAGGCAATTCAATATGCTCTCAAAGTAGTTATTGTTATAATTTTATAATTAATATAAATATATTTTTCTCTAATTGTGTCAAAAATCCTTTGAGGTAGTTGACTGAATTAAAATCAAAAGGACTTCAATTGGTTGAGGTTTCGATTTGTTAATTAATTGACATTGTACCGACATTTTAAAAATTAAACAACATAATCAAATGTTATTATCCACATCACTAGTTTATCATTTTATCAGTGCACTCACAATACATCCAGATATGGCTACGTGATAAAGCAGCACTTATTTCCGATATTTTTCTCTGTCTTGTTTATGTTTATTACTCGATCTTCCTTCTTTATGCTCTCTATCTTTATAATGATCATTCTCTCTGCTAGATCTGTGGTGATCTTTCTCTCTGCTGGAACTATAATGTTCTTCTTCTCTGTTTGTTCGGTAGTGTCGATCCCTGTGTGGGCTTCGTTCTCTGATTCTATCTCTTTCTTTGACTCTTTCGTGGTTTCTTTCGCGTTCTCTATCGTGAGGTCGCTCTCGTTTGTTGTTATCACGCTCTCTCTCGCGATCCCAGTCGCGGGTGCTTCGCTCGTAGGTTTCCTGAGGAACTGCAGGAACAGGTGTAGGGACAGGCGGGAACTTGTCTTGCATCTGGGAATTGATGCGTTGCTGAATTGGAACTGGGATGCGTGGAAAGAGAGTGGAGAACCACTCGAGCTTGACGAGCCACTGACGGAGCATCATACCAATTTTCATTGTTTGGCCACCACCTGCCTTCACGTCCAATTCCTGCAATGAAGAAAGAGATTTGACAGTGTATGGAAGATTGTTATTGTGTTCAATTTGTTTTATTTATCCTAAACTTGAACGATGTAAATTTTGTTGATCAAATTAAATATACATATTTTTTTACTTTGGCTTACTATTGGGATCTCGAGAATCATAAGATATAACGAAGTCGGTTAAATTAACAAAGTAGTGCCATTTTAGAAGATGGTATATGTGCTTTAACAAAAAAAACAAACTAATAATACTTAGGTAACTAGATGTGAAATCGACAATTATCTTCAATTTAATTTCAAAGTGGTGTAAGATAAAAAAAATGTTTCAAATAAGAAAGGTAGATAATTTTAAAAAGTACTCAGTAAATATAATATATACTTAAAAAGTATCTTGTTCAAGCGTCATAAGATGCTGATTTACGGCTTTGACAAATCACGGCAGTTAAGCTATTTTTTTGCCTAGTTAAACAAAAAATGTATATCTTAAATCAATGTGTGCGAAGTACACTTTAAAATAATCCACTTTTTTATCTGAATCATATATAAATATGTCATTTTCGATATCTGCAATTGCAGAGCTGTCACATCCAGCAACATGCAATACTAGTGCATTATTACATATTCTATACCTAAGAGATCCACACTACCTGTTACGCACCTCCGTATCATCCAAGAAGGGCTCGAACCAATCTAGCAAGTTCTGCGGCGGCTGCGTATACCGGATGTACATGAAGCCTAGCGCACGTATGTACGGTGAATCGCAGTGGCTGATGAGTCCATTGAGCTGCTTGCGCGTCAATTTCAGCGTGAACAGCTTATATAATAAGCAGTACGCTGTGGAGACAATTCCTCCAGCACCTACGCCCCTCACTCCCCCACACATGCCTGTTTGGCCAGAAGTTCGACGGGAGCCCTTTTCCCAAGGTTCTAGGTGCGTCACTTTGTAGTAGATTTCGTCTACTACTTCGTGGTAAGTTTTGAGTTCGTAAAGGTTTACTGTAAACAAATTAAATAGTTAATAGAATGTTGTGGTTTACGTGTATACAGTTTTAAAATTTATCTTTTCGCTGCAAAATTGGTGTTAAACGTAGCTTAAAATGATATACTATAATTTATAGATATTTAAAAGATGTAAAATATATTGAAATACAGGATCATCGCAAAAATTATGCTGGAATTTAAATATTAATTACATAAAAACCACTAAATACAAAAAAATTGTGTATTAGTTTTTATGTCATTAGAACCTAAAACCCCAAAATGACTATTTGATGACCTGTAGTAAAATAAATCAAAAATTTAATACAGAAAAATAGTTTCTATTAAATTTAATGATGAGAGATCTAAGATCTAAAAATAAAAAAATATGACTCTACGCATAACACTATAACTTGGACACCAAAAACACATTTCTAATAACAATGCAGTGTGACTATTTATATATGGTGGCTTATTCTGCAACTGAATTGCAAAATAACCATGAATCGTTGTTTTACCATGCTCCTAACGATGGCAGATCCCGGAATCCAACACTTGCTTCATCTGCACAGAGTATCCATTCCTGTACAGACTCCTGCAATGTGAATGCATCTAGAAATCTAAAAGTCCAGAAAATACTTTTAATATGTGAAATATATTTCCACATAAACATAATACATTTACCTTTATTAGTCTATCAATAGATAAACTTACTGCAAGAAACTAGGGACAATTTTGTAAATCAGTGTGCAGAATAAGGAGTAAAATTTTGTTGGTTATTTTCCTTGTAAATGTATTAAAAAGTGTTTTACTAAAGTAAACATCAAATATGAAATAAGTCCTTGCACTATTGTCATTTTTATTAAAAATTATAATTATTTCAAATTTTTATAATAAGAGCACTATATTCTTTTGATGATTACTGCAATAAAATACTCTCCATTGCCGAATAGAATTAATATAACTGTCAAAAATTATGTGGTAAATATCTTAAGCAGATTTTCAAGATGGATTGTTAGCAGTAGCAGTTGTTCAATATGTGTACCTACCCTTAAAATAATGAGAACTCTGTATATTTGTAAGAATAAGTGGATTTAAGTTCATACTTCTTTCGTTTCCCCATAATGGTAAAATATTACTTTGTTTAGAGCTCTGTTTTGGAGTATATTCTGAAAAAGAATGATTGTTTTGTAATTACATGAACAACTTATATACAAATGTCAATCTTAACGGATAATAGTAAAATTAATTACCTTCCTCATAACCACCATCCATTTTAAATATGTATTCAAATGTAACAACTAATAAAATAAACGGCAAGTAAACAAAATGATAACAATTTTTGAGGTAGAATTTTTTAACATAAAACGCGAGAACTAGTTTCTGCCATTTTTGAGTTTTATTTCTGACGTCACATTACTTTTTCATCCGTTTGGCGTTTCATGCATATTTTTATGGCGGGACATTCAAATATATAAAAATATATTAGATTTGTAATGTGCGATCACTAACATGCCGAATAAAAAGTATAATAATGGTTTATATTTATTATAGTTGGCAGTAAAATTATCAAATAAGAAAAGTGGAATAAAATCAATACAGTCATTTTATTAAATTTGATATACATAAAAAAGTCATAAAGACCATATAAAAAGCTACACCTATTTGAAATACTGATTTTGCTTTCAAGCAAGTACGTAATATACATATTACGCTATGTACTAAAACCTCACAAAAATACTTTTTAGAATATATTCTACATTCAAAATTATATGCACTCACTAAATATATTGCAAATTATTCTTGGATGACTTAAAGTACGGTATAAATTTGTTTATGAAGCATTTTCCATTCAATTTCTTTAGTTAAAATTTTTAGAATCACCAATTTAATTTTCTATGAAATTTGCAAAAAATATGAAAAAAAAAATCATAATCCAATCTTAAAGCTATAAAACATTTAAAGCTTACATTTTAACAATGCTTCGAATATCAACAGTTTCAAAACAATGTTTTCAATTTATAAAATTAATTTATAATACAATTTTCTATTTAATTTAAAAATTATTAATACTTCATACACTCAGTCAGTTTTCCACGGCGCTGCCATTTCATAGTATTTATAATAATCTTAATATACTACTACATTACATTCACGCATTTGGGCACTGAGTATTATTAAATTAACTATACCAGACCTGCTCTTATTATAATAAATAATACAAAACACACATTTGTGATATTTCAGACTTTAAATATGTACGTTAACAACATCTGATTAAATCTTATATTATTGTGCTGTAATGATTTGTGCTAGTACACCATAAGATTTGTAAATTAAAATTAATATATCTAAATCTTATTTACAAATATTATGGAAATTAATACAGCCTATATATTCTAGATAAAAAAAAATATATAAAAATACGCATAAATATAAATCACGCTCAGTGAACTATCACGAGTAAATAAATAAAATTATAATGTAATGGAATATATGTGTATTTTCCATATGTACGGCTCAAAATAAAATGTGGTTATCTCTTTACTATAAATACATAAAAATATGTTATCCTTAGGTATTAGAATTTGATGAGATTCAAAAACATTGCACTTACACAAAAGACATCACTGGTCATACGGATGTCTCTGAATTCAATCGTAAAACAAATTTATTACTCTTAGGATCAACTACTTCTTCAGTTATATTTAAATGAGGTAGCTTCTTTATTTGACATAACAACGATACATCGTTTTGTCTCAATTGGAAGCAAATACCATGGCCAATAGGCCTGGATAGCAGTTCTTCACAAATTAAGGCCCAAGTCTGAATCTGTTTCTGTTCCTTATCATTTTGTAATACTGGTGTAGTTTCTAAGTAGGGTTCTAAGAACGCTCTGGGAGTCAGATCATGGCTCAAACAATTGGCTAAATGCCCTAGAATGGATTCTACAGAATGTCGAGGTTGCTGGCGAGTCACTCGAAGATATTTTTGCAAAGAACGCGCCATGGAAGGGAAAATTGCCTGAGCTGCTTCTTGAGGATCCATTGGAATGGCGGAGACTTGTTCGTTGTGAAGACGTTTAATGTGCGTGAAAGCTTCTTCGGCAGCTGTAATTAATCGGGCGCGACGTTTCTTAACACGCCGTTCGTATTCATGTTCTTCATAAAACCGTTCATTGTGACTAGAATCTCGACGTCTAGCATGTGCAGCTAACATCGCTCGGGATTGACTTTGTTGTAGTGAAGTGTTATTCACACCATCTACTTCATAAAACTTAAAACTAGACGATGCTTTGCGAGATTTCGACACGGGTATACGTTCTAAGTACGGATTATAAATTGGAAATTCAGTGTAATATTTCTCTAAAACCCAGACAGCTGCTCTCTGGATACTAAATTGACCGATTGTGTATGCTTTACTTTCGCCATCAGGACTTCGTACAATTTTAATGTAATATGTTGGTTGAAGATGTCTTATTTCTACCAAAACTACGGCTAAATAGTGAATGAATAATAGTGTGTCTGTTAAACTAGATGCGTAAGCTACTAGAGCTTTATAGTCAACGGATTCCTCTGGAGTTGTGGCAGCCCTAGCAGTCTCTGTGACTTGTACTATATAAAACAACCAATATGCAAAAGTGCACACCAAAACAAATGCTAAAACAGCTGCTCGGAAGAGGAATATTCTGGGTAGAGTCGCATTGGGCCTCCGTAAAAATATCGCCCAAGCACCAACTGCCAAAATCACCAACTTAAAAGCTAACGAAACTAATTGTCCTTTACATTCAGCTCCGCAAGCCAAAAGTTTAATATTTTGTTGTAAACCTAAAGTTGAAGATAAGGCAGGAAAGAAACCCAACTTGGGTAAAACCACCATCGCTAAAGGGCTTAAGAAAGCTGCCACGGAAAGTACCATTGTAAGTACCGTACCGATATATCGATGACAAAAAAATGTGAGTCCCGTATCCGGTTCTCCAGGCCAATTGCTGACATCTTCGGTAGATTGAGACTGTTCTGATGTGTTTCCAGTAATAGCGGTTGTGTTTTCTCCCCAATTATCGTCTTGTGGTAGAATTTGCACTTCAATTACTTCTTGACCATCCCGATTATCTGGAGTTAAAGTAACTGCAGTTTGGAATGGAGCCATAATATCTTCAGGCTTTCTTGATGATTTACTACTTCTAAAATTAAAATGTACCTGTTAATAAGACATATTTGAATAAATGATGTAAGAAATACCTTGTGCTCCTGTGGGAATGCTGTCGGTGATTACTTCTTTCTCGATGACCTCTAGATCTGCGAGATCTTGAACTCTGTTCCGATTTCACCGATTCAGTTTCCATGTCTCGAGCAGTTTCGTTACCCATATAAACTCACAAAAATAATACACATAACAGGCACTTTGTAATGTCATTGAAAGCGATATTTTTATTTTTTATTTTATGTATGAAACACAAGTTTAATTCACGAGTGGCAATAATATTTTATACACCGAGTCAATTAATTACACTAGCTATTCAATACTTACAGAATTAAATTATTGTGTCAAATGCCTCAACATAATCAGATTCTTCACACCATGTAAGTAAAAAAGTGATTAGAATATAATAGTGACAGAAAGTAGAAATTATTTCATCACAAATCTTTATTAACACTTTAAACCATTGTAATACCTTTATTTAAAATGTTAAAACCCTAGTAAAATAATTTATAAAAGCAGTTCACACCTAAACTTCTTTAACATTTCACCGTGTTTATATGTTTCAAAATGGCTTCTTATGACATTGAATAAATAGCGGTACAAGTATGCTTTTAGAACGCACTTTCTAATTGAATAAAAAAATAAACAATAAAAACAAATTTATTAAATTAATTGTTGATAATTTATTAATATTATATCTTATTCTAATTATTATGTATATTAAAGAATTTATATTATTCAAATTACACTTTAAATTCAGAACGCATCCTAAAATTATATTTGAAAACAACAAGCCCATAATTTATAAAAACTGAAAAATAATATCCTGAAATGGTGTTGAAAATTTGAAATAACAAAAGCTATAAAAAGAAATAAATGAAATTTAAATTTTAATCTTTAGGGTTGTTAGTTTGTTTGTGTACCTGATTTTAAGTAACTCATGGAGTAATCATTACCAACTTCACCGGTATAATTTTTTTTATTCCTTGAAATTTCACAAAGGGCAGTGTGTTACAATTTTGTAAAATATTTCTGTTTGTTCATATTAATACGATACAATGGCAAGCGATAGCAAAAGTCAGGATAAAAAATCTCCTAAGGGAAAATCTCATGAAGAAATTTTTAATGGATTTCAAATGTTACGAGCAGAACAACGTAGTTTAGCAAATAAGTTATCAGAATTTAAATTAGACTTAACCGAACACAAGTAAGAAAAAGTTATTATCAATTTCCTTGTATGCTACTATAGCTAAATAAATTATACATTCAAAAATGATACTATACTATAACTCTTTCCTATATAACCTCACATACGTCATGCTTATCCTTATTTGGTTTTGCTCGATATTAAACTAATATATAAATATTTTGCACTTTCTAGGATGGTAATAGACACTTTGAAAGGAGTTAATGCTGACAGAAAATGTTACCGTATGATTGGAGGTGTACTTTGTGAAAGAACTGTCAAAGAAGTTCTTCCAGTTTTAGAAAATAATAGAGACCAATTAAGTAAAGTTATTGATGCCGTAACTGAACAGCTTACGAAAAAGGGTACAGAAATTAATGAATACAAGGAAAAACACAATATTCGTATAAGAGGACAAGATGAAATCCCCGATCCCGAACCTGAAGATAAGTCTGCATCTACAAGTAATGAGGGCAGCCGAGGAAATGTTCTCGTTGAAAATCCAGTTTAAGAAAATAATAAATGAACTATTTATAATGCATTTTGCAAGCTTTTGACTTTCATATATTTAACATCTTCAGTTTGATACTGTTTTGTTTTGTGCTTTCAAATAATTAACAAATGCTGGCGTCCAAACACATTTTTGTTTTAACACCTGTTTCTTACTTTGTGTTTATATAAGAAGGAATACTGTAATTAATATTTGAATTTCATATCGTATTAAAACTGATTTGATTTTAAAATGTTCACCAATTGCATTGTTAATATATTTTGTATTTATTATATCTCATGTTTAATAAACGCATATCTGTTTATTAATTAACACTTAATACTATTTGTATTTACTGATAAATACTATAAATATAGATAATAAATCCTTGAGTAAATATGAATCATTAATTTTATTTTAATATCTTATCAATCAACAGAATGATAGCATTCATTTGTGTGCAGGTAAAGAAACTGTCAAGAAAATGATTAAGTTTGTGTTTTTCACTGTTTTAAGTGTTTTATTATTTAATTTTTCAATTCAAGAAGATGGTGTTTTAACTAGTGATCAACAATTTGTTTGTGGAAGCAGCAAGCATTTGTCAAAATGTGGATGTGATCAAGAAACAGACAAATTTGAACGTATTCCATTATTTAATATCGACTGTTCAAGACTAGATATTAAAGAATGTCCGTCACAAGATATTTTACCACTTTTCATGGGGCACTTGGATGTATCACATAACATCATTACAACTTTGGATGAATCATCAAAGCTTACTAGCAACACATTGTATTATCTGGATTTTTCGTACAACAAAATCAATTCAATATCTGATACGTATTTTCAAAATTTGAGCCGATTAATATATTTAAATTTGGGCCATAATAAATTAAAATCGATAAATGAACATTCATTTCACGGATTGGTAAATCTTAGGACATTGAATTTGCAATCAAATAAAATTAAAACTCTACCAAGACAAACGTTTACTCAATTAGATGTCCTCGAAGAATTGATATTAAGTTACAACAACTTAGGTACATTTTTCGAAAACAGTCAGTTATCAGAATATTTACCTAATTCAATTATATATCTACATATGGATCACATACATTTAAAAAATATCAATAGAATTATGTTTAAAGAGATGAAGCAATTGAATAAGTTATCAATTGCGTACAATTCATATTCGGAACTACCATACCTTTCATTAGATAATCTGCAGTACTTGGATATATCTGGCACAAAAATAGTAAATATTACAACGAAATCTTTATCGTATCCAAACTTAAAAATCCTGAAAATGAATCGACTATCACATATAACTACAATATACGATTATACTTTCTTTAATCTGCATAAATTAGAAGAATTATATATTGAACACTGCATTCGATTAGAAGAAATGAAGCCTATATCATTTGGACTTATATTAGACAAAGAATCATTTAACCAGTTATCTTTACGAAAATTTTCCGTTGCATATAGTGGACTGAAAGTTTTACCAGATACGTTCCAGTTTATATTTCGTGATTTAGAAGAAATTCAGCTACGGGGAAATTTTTGGGATTGCAGTTGTAAGCTTATGTGGTTTACTCATTTGAAGAAAAATGTTAAAGATATTGACGAGATAAGGTAATGTTTAATAGATTATTGTACGGAAATAATTAATTTGCTATTAATCTGAAAGTAAATATTTAGTCAAGATTTATTTGTATTTACTGATCAAATATTTGCGACAAAATTAATGTTTGCAATACTTTGTTCTTGTGTATCGATTATTAGTGTTTAAAGTGAAATGAATTTTTCTTTGGTTAAAATAATTATTTTTCTGTAGTACTATAAAAAGTCTTATCTAGCGATTATAATTCTTATAAATAAATGTTTCGTAAAGTTAAAATAGGGACTCTTTTAAATTTTAATCTTGCAGGTATGTAGTATTATTTACTTGTCTGAAATAGTGTTATCTGTGTACTAAATTAAAATTTGGGTAATTTTATCAGTTTATAAAAATCTGATTGTTTCTTAAAAAAAAGGGTTACAAAATTTATTGGTTTAAGATAAAAAAAATACAGAAAATAAAAGAATGATTTAAAATATTAAGAAAACTTTTTAAAATTATTCTAGATGCAGTTCCCCAGAATCAAAAGCTAACAAAACAGTATTCAGTATGTCAGAAGAAGAATTTTCCTGTTTTGAAAAGAAGAAAATAACTGCGGTACCTGGTGCACCCGTTCAAAGCTGGCTCTTTCCTTTAATCGGAATACTTAGCATAATTATTTTAATATTGGTGGCAATACTTATTTATATGGGACCATATGGTCAAAATATTTATAAAATGGAGGGTAAAATGGTTGGTCCAGATTCACCATATAATCCTGTTACTATTTATCCTAACCAGGCAGAACAGTTCAAATTATGAGAAGAGATTTTGATTCATGTAAATACGCTAATTTATATTTTTCGAGAAATGTTATAATTTCATCTACGAGAATAATAATAATTCATAATTATAATGCAACATATTCCTAAATTATTATAGACAATAATTTTTCTAACATTATAAATTTTGTACCTTTTTCAAAAATAATTTAGTAACCCTTAGCAATTGAAAGATAGTAAATAATAGTTTATAAACATTTATATTACTTTTTTATTGTACATAAGTTAAAAATAAATATATTTATCTGAAGACTTATTTTTATTTTTAAGTAGTTTGAATATTATCTTTTTTGTTAGATGATATCTTTAATATAAAATTGCAATTCAATTGTGTTACATAGCAACAACAGAATATAGTAAGTAAATAACACTTTATTTTGAAACGTAGACTATTGTATTTGTTTCAATTTATCTAAAATTGATAAGAATCATACTACAATATGTTTAAATGCATTATCATTCTTTAAAAACGAGTGAATCAATTATAAGTGAATATTGTGTCAATATAACAATGAAAAATACAGTGTTTCTTTCGTTATTAATAACTGCAATATTTCAAAATTCTGCAGGAAATGAAAATGGATCTAAATTAGTGTGTGACAAATTTTCTAAATGTCAGTGTAGTCAAGAAACAAACAACGATCATTATATTCCATTGTTCAACATTGATTGTTCAAGATTGAAGTTAAAAGACAACTTTACACAAGATAAACTACCTCAATTTGTAGGCCGTTTTGATTTATCTCATAACAATATTGTAAACTTAAACAGCTCTATACAAATATCGAGTAATACTTTATACTACTTCGATGTTTCCTATAACAAAATAAATATAATTGATGAAAAATATTTTAAAAATATAACGAATTTGGTGTACTTAAATTTGGGCTACAATCAAATAAATATGTTGCAACCAGAATTGTTTCAAGGATTGAAGAAGCTGCAAATGATTAATTTAAAAGCAAATAAAATAAAATATTTACCAGAAAAAGTTTTCTACGCACCAAATCTTCAAGAACTGATTTTAAATGAAAATAATTTAGGGGAATTTTTCCTAAAAGTTGACTTAAACAAATATGTATCAAATACAGTTTTGAATTTACAATTTGAACAGATGAATTTAACAACAAATAATATTCAAAATATTTTGTCTACAATAACAAAACTGAAAAAGTTATCATTGGCGAATAATCCTATTTCAGATTCTTCAGTTGTATTGGGTCAAGATAAACAATATGAATTAGAATATCTGGATATATCTGGAACAAATATATCAAATTTAAGTTTAATAACTCATTTTTGGAGTAAGATAAAAGTTTTGAAACTAAATCGATTAACGAATTTAAGAAGAATGAATGGCGATGATTTTATTCTTACACAAATAGAAGAATTGTATTCGGATAAATGTATGCAATTAGAAGAAATAAATGATTTGAAGTCGGTATTTGATAACTTAAAACCTGAAAATATTTCTTTACAAAAATTATCTGTAACCTACAGTGGCATGAAAACATTACCACATGCTCTGCAGCCTCTGTTAAAAAATATAAATGAAATATATTTAAGAGGTGATACCTGGATCTGTGATTGCAAATTAAGTTGGATAAAACAAGTGACAAATATTATGGATATGCATCAAATGAGGTAAGAATAAGACATATTTTTAAGTAAGTGTTTCAGTTGGCAATAAAAAATATATTTGAAATTGGTAAGACTGATACGTAAATTAATTTCCTGTAATTAATAGTGACATTTGAAAATTTAAATTAATAAAAATTGTTGTTTCTCTTACTCATATCCTTTTATTTCTTACCATTACTCACAGAGAAATAATCTACAGTATTTATATCGCTCAACCCAATTGTTATTATTATAAAAATGATATGTCAAATAGTATTTTCGCTTTTACCTGGCGCTGTGTCAACTATAGAATAAAAATATCCCCAGAATTGTATTTGCCAAGTGAAACACGATCACTCTGTTCATATCACCACGATACGTACCAACCAGCTGCACCGCCAAAAGTTCAATTTTAAACTTGGTAAAAGCAAATCGAAAATATGACAGCATTGTCAATTATTCTATATACGTAACTTAATTTTGCTTTTTTTTATATAACCCAAGTTTAAAATTTAACTTTTGGCGGTGCTATTGTAACTCTTTCAACATTTATTCATTAGATTCATCCTGCAATTAATTAATCTTCGCCAAACATTTTATCTTGGTACATCACTTTCGTTTCATCTACATTCATAATTCTTTTTATACAAGTTGTTTTATTCCTCCTACTTGGAATCTGCCGTTCACGCAGCAAACCTTTAATAATATCCATCCATTTATTCGTATGTTGTCCGCGCAATCTCTCACCATCAACCTCAGACTAACCATACCTTAGACAGAGAACAACGGCGTTTGTTGTGAAGTAAAAAGAGTTAAAGTAAGTTGTTGGTGAGACGGGTGCGCGGCAAAGAGCTAGTATCCCTTGGTGTTATGCGGGTTGCATTTTTGTTGATGACAGTTATTAGACACGAGCATTTTATTTATTTAAACACAAAAGTACGTATACAAAACACTTAATATGTCAAAAACTAACCTTTACTTTGATGTATAAACAGTAAGTAATTGAATATAAGAATAACTATACAAATGTTTGCAACTCGCATAACATCAAAGGATACTCGCTCCTTGCCGCGCACCCGTCTCACCCACAACTTACTTTAACTCTCTCTACTTCATAACACTGCATTGACTTGAATACGACAGACTTTGTCTAAGGTATGGTTAGTCTGAGCCATCAACACAGAAAGAGCTATCTCGTATTAGTGAGAGAGCTAGTTGACAGACCATGATCAACTAGGGCATATTTTTAACATACCATTTAATCTGCATCGAATGTTAAAGTATGCTTTGGTTAGTTGTGGTTTGTCAACTAATGTGATATGTCTCTTTCTTCTGGTTCCCTTTTATCATTCCCTGATGTGACGTCATTAGGGAGTTATACATTAAAAAATGGGAACAAAAAGAGATATCTCGTATTAGTGAGAGAGCTAGTTAATAGACCAGGATCAACTAGGGCATATTTTCAATATGTCATTTATTTAATCTGCATCGCATTTTAAAATTATGCTCTGGTTAGTCGCGATCTGTCAACTAATTCTCTTACTAGTACGAGATATCTCTTTCTTTTGGTTCTCTTCCATTTCTCCATGACGTGACATCAATAGTATAACTCACCATTTCACCAACATATACCTGTCTCAACAATTTTTTATTCAATATGCGAGAATCTTCTACTGTCGTTGCCAAGAGAGTATGCCAAAGGGGCAAGGGAGAGTAATTCATTTAATAGTGGTGTTACATAATAAACCATGGGCGTCGCATCTGTGTAATTTGCTATTCTCGGTTAAAATATTTTAATTCTTTTTCTTGATTTTTAGTTGATAAATTTAATTTTAGTGCTTTATTTTGTGCATCATTATCGGACATCTATATAAAATATGCAAAAATACTACGAATAGTGTTGCCCTGTGTAGATTTAATTTTGCTACAATTATGTGTTGCATTTATCGCAGCTTGCAAACGAAGTAGGAATACAGTGGTGCAACTGTACTCTCCACAGAACGTCACTGTGAAATTGTATTTATTTTACTGGTCTATTACAGTTAGTATTGGTCGGCAAAGCGGTTCATAAAGCCCGTCTGACACGATCTATTTTTATGTACATTTTCAATGTCAATTTTTTACTTTGTAAAAAATTTAACGTATCATACATGCTCGACACTTCAATGTATCCTTCAATCTTAATGTTAATGAAAAAATAGAATCGGTCCTATCTTCTTCAATGTTTCCTTCAATTAAATGCGCAAATAAGCTATGCACAGCATAGTGTATTGTTAAAACATTAAACTGTGTTGAATCTGTTGAAACCATCCATAACTTCATTTTTTCTATTTGTATCATTATTTAATCAAAATGTCCTAGTCTCGGTAACGGGTGTTCATTTTAATAGAGAAGTACAAAAATAAGCCTTGCTTGTATGCCTCTAAAACTGCCATATATAAATTATAATTTTGATTCTGACACAAAGACCCTAATTCAATGCCAACATATTTTCAAAACGGATCGAAATTCGCATGTGCATCTAGTAGAAAATTGATGTTGCATACAGGAATTTTTGTCTTCAATGAAAATGTACTAAAAAATTGAACACAAAAAATTGATACACTAATAGTAAAATATTTCTAATCGCAGTACCGCTTTGTAAAGATCCTGCAATCATTTCACATTTTTGAACTTGGCATACTCTCATGTCGATAACAGTACATCTATTTATTTCAACTGACATACAACTATTCTTCTGATAACATTCTTTTTATGAACATACACAAGTTGTACTAAAGATTTCAGAAAATAATTAACACTGCAATGTGTATAGAGTGTTAGGAAAACGTTTTAAACATAATATTTTTTTTCGTTGCAGATGTGTATCTCCCGAATTTGTAAGAAACAAAACAGTAGCAGAAATTCCAGAAGAGAACTTTATATGTGTTGAAACTTCATCTTTGCTGGATAGTATTTTAATTATAACAGTTGGTATTTTATTTGTAGTAGTGTTAGTATTATTAGCATTATTTATTTATATACATTTTTACAATTTCAAATCTTATACTCCGAAATACATAGGACCAAATTCCCCCTATTATAGTCCCGTAACAATAAAACCACATAAAGCAGAATTATTGGAAACTTCGTAGCGTTGATTGATTCATAATACAATGTGATTAAGAGTAGATGTTTCAGTTGGCAATATAATTCTAGGGATACTTTTATTGCACAGTTAGCATAACGCCAGGTAAAGGTGGAAATATTATTTGATATGTAATTTTTATAATAAATGCAAATAGTTTGAATGATCGAAATACTTTAGATTATTACTATGTTCAGAAATAAAAGGATGTGGATAAAGAAAACAACGATTTTTATTAATTTCAATTTTCAAATGTCACAGTCATCAACAGAAAATAAATTTATGTAACTTCTTCTTCTTCTTCAATGGCGCTACAGCCCGAATCGGGCCTGGGCCTGCCGGGCACACCGAGCCGCAGTTTTTACGCTGCCGTACTGCCGGTTTCCGTAGTCGATGTTACTTTTTAAGGCATATGTATAAGTGACTAGCTTATAGCGCCCGAGTATGATTAATACAAGTAACTGTATTTTTTATTTAACGACAAATCATATTTTGTCGACAGGCGGATTCGAACTGACGAACCTTGGTTCGGGTGACGTCAGAGTATGTTAAGAGATGTGCATTAACACGCTCAGCCACTGCGCCTGTTAAATTTATGTAACATTCGTTCCAATTTCAATTTTTTTTTATTATCAACTGAAACATTTTCTTCTAATCACGCTGTATACATGAAAATTATGCCATGTACGACAACATGAGAAATAAGTATTCTCATACCATTTAATGCCCTTGTTACTTTACAGGAAAATAACATCTGTGGATAATTATGTTCTGCATTTAAATCAATGACCGGCAACAAAACTGGATCACTTATAATTTAAGAATTTTATTTATTTATTTCATTGTATTGTATTGATATATTGGAAAAACGGGATAACTGGTAGTATTTTAAAATAATTTAAGCAGTTTCAATTTGTTTGAAAGCATTTAATTATAAATTATTACTAAATTATAAATTATTAATAAAGTTTGAAATTTTTCAAAGTATGCACAGAAGAATGGAAACTGCAATAAGGGCAAGAGCAGGAAATACGAGTTGTTGATAACTTAGTAACTTAAGTAGATAACTAAAATTTATTTCATATATTTTTTTAATAATTTGTAATGTTTTCTAATTTTAATAATAATTTATAATTAAATGCTTTTAAATAAATTTAAATTGCTTAAATTATAGTAAAGTACTGCCAGTTACCCCATTTTTTCAATACATCGGTTAATATGATTAAATAAATAAATAAAAAATTCATAAATTATAAGTGATCCTGTTTTTTTGCCGATAAGTATATATTATATCATACGGTAAGCTTAATTGCTGTACATAAGTAATATTTTATCGTATGATAATTTTACTGCACGGTCGCCGTCTGCTATTGCATTCAATGCATTTAAGCTTCTTATATTTTAATTGGCCTAAATTATTTCATTGTTGCTAAAATTTATTTTATTTTGACTGCACCATAACCAATTTATTTATAACACTGCTTAGTGTCCATAAAATGACACTTTATTGGAATATTACGATAAAAGAGCAAATTTGAACTTTTGTCAATGTCAAAAATAAAAGAAAAATAAATATTATACCTAATTAGTTAATTAATTTCTTTGCATTTAATGTAATTTCTTCTACTTCTTTTGGGATTCTTGAAAATTTTGAGGCATTATGAACATTTTTTCCACATTTTTTTCTTTGGCTAATTTGACAATTTAATAATTATAAATATCATTGTTAAACAAAAACAACAACTGCCTCCAAGACAGTCGAACATAAAGCTTTGTATGCAATTAGTACTTTATAGAACTCGTCTTATTTATCAGCCTGGCTTGCTGCGCTCGCTCGGCTGTAAACTACAGCTTTGTCCATAAAGTTCTACATTATGTTCTTGTTACATAAATAGCTACTAAAAGTTGTGAAACATTAATATTATTTACATAGTCATGAAACTAGAACAAATGCAAATAAATGTATAACGTTTAAAGCTACATTCACAAATCGAAATTAGTTTTTGTTTTATGTTTTCCATTTTTGTTTTAATAACCTTGTAGACATGTTATCTTATGCAGCCATTCACAAATCTGTATTTAGTTTTGGTTTTAACACAAAAGTTTGCAAACTCCAAACTTATGTTTTAGTTTTACGTTTTATACTTAGGAATAGACCAATAGGACGAAGCGTAGAATGATGTAGTGATATATACTTGTCTCTTTCTATCATCCTTCGCATTGCGATAACCTAAGTTTGTTTTTATTCGAGTGTCACAATGAATGAAAATGAAAACAAGATTTTAATACCTACTTTCTTATTATAATAAAATTTATCTTGCTCTTCCAAAAAATACGAAAGTAAATAAACAACATAAGACAGTATGTGTAACTTAGCACATCTGACAGTTGCATTTACTGTATTACCGATCTTCTAAAATTTATGATAGATGTCACTACTAACTGAAATCGATAAAAGCAAAACTATTTGTGAATGGCACCTAAAAACACACTAAAACATAAAGCATAAAACAAAAACTAATTTCGATTTGTGAATGTAGCTTAACTGTCACATATATATTTTATACTGTATTTCAACAATAACTAAAGAAGTAAAATGAAATATCTAGACTGATATAGATGAAGAATTTAATTCTTTTTAACTTTTATTTGAAAGATTTTCTTGTAAAGTAAACAAACTAACAGTTGCGAAATTATTCTCATGTTATGGAGTCGGTGGCACAGTGGTTATCGTGTCGGCCTGTGGATCCTGAGAACCCTGGTTCGATTCCCACTGGCGACAAAAATTTTCACCACATTAATACTACTCCTGTGGCTTCCCCTCCACTAACACGCAAAAATATATCACTTACCGAGATCTGCTTCAGCAGAGTGCCACACCCAGTAATGGGTAGAAGGCGTGATGATATATTTATTTTATTTATTTTTTATTATGTGCAGTTTTTTTGGGACATTCGGTATACATATTTGAAGCATTTCTCTGAATGTAATTTAGATGCTCTTAGTAGCCAAAAACAACGTATACAAATGTATCAAGTTCTTTTGTACTATTGTGATTAGTATATTTTAGATTGTTCTGTAATAATAATTAATATTTTTGACCATACAATTGTAATATTAAATATTTATATAATAATTAAAGTAAAACATTCTGTTTTTTCAGCTACTTCAATACGACACTATTCCCTTCTATTCTGTAACTCCAACATTATCTGTTAATGATCGATATTATTATTTATTATGATTGCAGATTATCATCATTTCGGCATTATGTGATCAAAATAATTTATTTCTATTCTATTTTACATTTATACATTTTGCTCTCGTAAAAAACTGGTAGCATATTTTAACCACACACACTTTTTTACGGAACTGTCAGTTATGTTATTATATTATATTATTTTTTATAATAACAGCTACATATATTAGTAAACAAAATGCATGCCAGGATAAATTATTCTGGTCTCAGAATACCGAAATTGTGCTTATCTGTAAAATAATGATGAAAAATAAAAGTTATTAATTTATTGATCATTAACAGATAATAGTTGTATTCCATTTGCCACTTGGTTCACTTAAATCAGTTCAGATAAATTTGATAACATGACTAAATGAACCGAATTAAGCAAACTGATGCACTTATTAGGGTGAATTACATCAAAGTAAATTAGAATCAGTATTTATAGTACTAGAAATAAAGTCAGCGAAGTAATCCAGCGAAATAAATTAGTGATCTAGTTCAGAAAATGTAAGTTAGATCTGATCCAAATGGAAAATGGAATATAGGAGTATGTTTCAATTTTTTCAATAGTAAATGAACGCTATTTCAGGAATGTTATTTATAACCATGACAACTGTAGAAAATAGTTATTTATTATGCAAGTGTTTTATATACCAATAAAAAACAAGTGTAATACAAAATTTTATCCACAACTCATAATTATAGGGTATCGAAGAAGATTGATCGTAACGTTTAACGTTGATTCAGTTATAGGTATAGTTTCTCAAAATACGGTAGATCATGAAGTGGTTGCTAAGTAACAAGTTGTTTCTAGTGTTTTATGGAATATGAAACACTAGTGTTTTATGAGCCATATAATTCAAGTGAAATCAATGTAATTATGTTTTTATAATAAATGCGTTGTGAATAAAATGCTATTTTTAGTCCTAAGACCGAAAAACGATGATTTATCCATGGTTACGTAAATAATTTTGTTAATTTGTTTCATCTTCATTTGAATAAATCTGCGAAATTATCTAAATAAATGAGTAAAAAAAAAGTTTCAATCGGATTAAAAATATTATTTCGAGTCTTGCAATATTGACGTCTCGTTTGGTAATCTTTATTACTCGAGCCGATAACTCGTATTTTTAGTCTTAATGAAATATTTCATAGCAAAATTTATTTTGCATCTGCCATATTTTAAACAACATTTATTAAAGAAAAAGCGAACAACTAGAAATATAATATTGCAAATAGTTTCGATATTTATCATAATCTTGAAAAGATGTCATATGTCCAAGTTTGAAAACTTGTTAAAAGTGAAATTTAAAACATATAAATACTCTTCAAAACGTTGGTGAAACCAAATACAAAACAAATTCACCCTTTCAAAATTCGCAACATCTGTAGTCGTGTTGTGTTAGTCTTTATTCTATTCACAAATGAACTAGTGTTGAAAGGGTGACAGAAACTGGCAAACAGATCACAGATAGCACTGACATAAAAGACGTTCACACCAGTAAGATGTTATCTAGGCCGAACAGAGACCAACCCGGGAGCAGGAGAAAATCGATTGTGGAAGATACCTACATCGCATTTTGTTATAAGCTTTTATATACAAATTATGAGTATCTCATGAAATTATTTCCCAAATATATTTGTACAGGATTATCAAAAGTATAGGTGCGTTCAACGTGCTAAGCAAAACAAGCAAACCGGAAGTAAGAATCATTGAACGGTTTTGCTAGGCTAGCATTTGCTCGTTTTGCTCGCAAGCAAAACAAGCGAGAAATTTCTCGCTCGAAGTGCTAGACATTCAAATATTTTTGCGGGAATTTCAAATTGTAAGTTTATAACATGAAAGATCGAAACTATTTTTTAGTTGACAAACAATAATTAATTTAGATATATGAAAAATGGAAAACAAATATATTCAGCTTTTCGTAGATGATGGGATTGATCTATATCAAGCTATTATCGGTAGGATTACTAATATTATCAAGGGCTATAAAATAGCCGTCATCAGTTTTAGTGAATGTGCCATCATGGTTCTTAAAAAAATGTATATTTATTGAATACCATATTCCAAACAATAGCCTAATATCACCGACACAAACTTGGGTTAAAATTTTTAGAGCAAATTTCAATCTGTCAAAAATCAAAACGCATAAAAAGTACACACAACGTGCGCATTCATATTATTTATCATTAGCCGAACACATTTCACGATGTCTTGTTCGATACAACTCGGTCTTGAAAATGTAGCGAAACGAGCAAACCGTTCAGTGGACCAAGCAATAAATCGCATTTGCTTACTTAGCAATTGCTTGTTTTGCTGGGCTCATTGAACGCACCATAAGTGTATCAGTTGGCAATAAAAAAACTACTTGCAATTGGTAAGACTGATTATTTCCTGTTGTTGACAAATACATTTGAAAATGGGCTTCTGAACCATAATCGAAATAACAAGAATGAAGACATATGCAGAGTAGAACACGTTCTATATTTATTACTATAATTTAATTTTCTTGGGCTTGCAACTTCTATAAAATATTATTTTCAACATAGTAACATTATTTTTCCAAACTACAAGCGTATATTATTTGCACTCTTTGAAAGAAACAAGTTAAGTACCACTGAACCGACGTCACAACCTCAACACAAAACTTCAAAAATCATATCTCTTGTAATATAAAGAAGTTTCAACCAGCGTTTTCAGTGATCGTCATAGTTTATCATGTAGTTTCATAATAATAATAAAAAATAAGTTCAGGAGCCAATTTAAATTTGAGTACATTTACAATTCATAAATAAACTCGTAGTTTCCCTTACCCACATGTTTTTATTTCTTAACATTACTCATAGAGCAATAATCCAAGAATTACTATCACTTAAAATTCTATTATCTGTTAGACTCCTAATTAACTTATCTGTATTTATCATAAAAATGATGTGTCAAATAGTATATTCGCCTTTACCTGGCGTAATACCAACTGTGCAATAAAAAGATCACAAGAAATGTATTGCCAACTGAAACACTTCCTTCTGATCATTCTGTATATACTGCGTGCAATACGAAAAGCTAATTTTACATACTTTGTAACGACACAAATTAACTTTGAAAATGACGAAAATTCTCTCAAAATTATCGAAAGGCATAAAATTGAAACAAACATCTGTCAAAATAAATGAACTAATAAATAAAGAATTTATTTTGACAGTTTTGACAGATTTAACGTCAAATACACATATATATATATATATATATATATATATATATATATATATATATATATATATATATATATATATATATAATATAATAAGAATTAAATTATAAGTTTAAGTGCCAGTTTTTCAACCACTGATTAATGTCATGATTAAATAATAATGGAAACTATGGTTACCATTATTATTTAATCATGATTAACGTTAATCGAGAGTAAACCGATGATTGAAAAACTGGCCCTTAAGATAATAAATTCAAGCTGAAACTGAATTTTCAGCACTATTCTTATGGTCAGCTAGCGACATGTTCCCTATCGTAATCTAAATTTATTAAGTATACACAGACACAAAACATTAGAAAATAAAAAATGTAAAACTGCTAAATCGGAATTTATTGAAGAAATGGTGTCAATTTATGGAAGAGTTATTAGACCCAGACGACAAAGACTAGTAATTTATTTGACAAATTTAAATACTTTTTTATCTATTTGTTATGTGTATTTGTATTTATGTTATGTAAAAAATATTTTAAAAATTTATGTGTATCTGAGATTTTTTGCGACCCTCCCCCTCTGGAAAAATGTCTGTGGACGCCTATGGTTTAATTTTGTTTAAATTTTATGCCTATCGATAGTTTTGAGCAAATTTTCGTCATTTTAAAAGCTAATTTGTGTCGTTACAAAGTATGTGAAATTAGTTTTGTTTATTGGTTCAGATGCAGAATTTTATGCCATAAAACTTTTGTTACTAGCTTTTTTGCTTAAAATATTTAGGGAAGCAGGAAATTACAAAATTATAATTTTACATGTTAAAGTCCTATCGAGAGTCGTGGTCACCACTCTAGTTAAAACCCAGATACATAATAATTTACTAATCATAAAATAAGAATTATGAGTAATGTATGACATGTACCACAAACAAAAATATGACGTAAATGTCATCGTGTTTTAAAATTTTTTTTAGTATATATACAACATTGATTTACTTTTTTTTATTCCTTTATCGTATCAATCGTGTCTTATCTGCTATGTGCCCGCATAATCAATCCTTAGTAATTATTTGGAACCAGAGTGTGAACAGATGTCAGTATTATAACAACTGTACGAATCAGTGTTCGAAATTCGAACTTCGAATTCAATACCGTTTGAATGTAGAGATGCAAATGTTAAGATAAAAATATGACACGCGGAATCTATTGTATGAGATTAACCTTCTAGTCTACATATACATACATACATACATACACGTAACGGGTGCTGCTGCTAAGGGGTAAAAAGAGGGATTTAACATTTGATATTAATTTTATGCAATTTCCTGCTCTCCTGTTCATTTTACAAAAATATTGTCGAGTGCAAAGATATTTAAGAATAAGTTGTACATAAAATTATTTTTACATTTCTTAATTAAAATTTTGGTTTCATTCTAATATGAAAAATAAATTGCTAAATTTTTGTTACATAGGCAATAAGAATGACTTTTTTATGACAGACAGATGTGTCAAAATATTTAACAAAAAATTAGCATTTTCTTTTTAAAATTGTGAAGAAACTAAAAACTTAAGAACAAATGTAAAACTATTCATATGCATTAATTTATTCCACGCAATCTCATACCCTTAATTGTACAAACATACAGTGGCGCACTCAGGGAGGGGAGCAAGGGTGCAGTTGCACCCTCATTTAAAAGGCATTTTTTCTTGTAAAAGGTGAATAATTCTACCTATTTTACATTTTTTTTATAGTATGAGGGAAAATAAATATATTCTCCTATTTATTTGAAATTCTTGGCTATATTGACAATTTATAAAATATGATGACGTCATCATTTTTTGTTAATCGTCAATAAAACCAAGAATTCTAAATAAATAGGTAAATATATTTATTTTTCCACATTTCCCTGGCTAAATAAAATATTTAAAATAGTATATTACGTACCATGAACTTATAAGTGACAGTCTTTAGGTCAAAAATATAATTTAGGAAATCGAAATCCGTAGAGTCGAGATTTCCTAAATATGCGCGATCTAAAAAATCACTTACCAGTTCGAGGTTATTAAGTTATTTTTTATAATACCTGCACAAATAGAAGGAAAGGAAAAATAGGTATCAAAATTAACAGCTGTCAAATTGTAATATTTACTTAATGTCTACAGTAAATATTATAGTCCTGATGTAACCATGGAAACCAACTGTGCAATAAAAGTTCCACTTACTGTGATTAAATTTTGTCATTAATGGGTAACTTACAGTACAAGTATTGTAAAAAATAGTTATTTTTATAACAAGTGCCGAAAAAGGTTTGTTACGTGCAAATGCAGAATTTAACGCACGATGCTTGCCGAGTGCGGAAATCTGCACGAGCACGTAACCTTTTTCGGCACGTGTTATAAACAACATTTTTCCTACAAGTGTGCGATTTAGTAAATCACTAAAATATTAGCCAAATTTATATAATTCTAATGATCAGGCAGCGGAAAGTTATGTAGGTAACAATGGGACTGTGTTTATAGTTAGACTTTCACCTAAGGAATGGCGCTAATAGTCTTTATGTGAAGACATCCATTTTAGATAACTACAATATCGGCAATCATAGGTTACTAGATTGTTCCTGTAGTTGTCATTTGTATATATTTCCAATTTGTCAATCTGTCAAATATCCAATTAATTTTTATTTGTGAAATAATTTCATATAAATAATGTCATCAACAAATATGAATTGTTGTGTAAAAAACTGCACTGCTACTGGTAAGTAAGTGATCATGTAATAAATAATACTTAGATGAGGAAGTCATAATATATTTTCAAGTTCACAAGAGTTGAATAAAAATGCGATTGAAACAGTTCAAATTATAAATAAATTGTATACAGGAGAATATTTTAATAAATATTTATTTTGTAATAACGAATTTTAATTTTATGTAGTTTAAATAAATATAAAATAATAATAAAAATTACAAGCTACCTAAATATGCATATCGGGTTGCCTATATATATGACTTTAGTTAGACTTCCACTACTCAGATGGCGCAAAATGCAGTCCCAGTGCGTAACATGGCAGTTTCTTATCTATAGTAGTATATTATGATCTGTGCTAATGATATTACACGAGAACGATGTTTTACGGCGTTGCTATGGTTTATTTGTTGATTGCTTGCACATTGTTCTACGTTATTTTAAAATATTTCACTAACTTCAAGATAAAAAAAAATAAATATATCATCACGCCTTCTACCCATTACTGGGTGTGGCACTCTGCCGAAGCAGATCTCGGTAAGTGATATATTTTGTGCGTGAAGTGCGGTTACCAGTCGTAAAATCACGGCCCCCAAAGATGTTAGTGGTGGAGGAGCCACAGGGGTAGCTTTTGAAATTATGAAAATTGTTTTAACTTGAAGATAATTTCTTCAAAATCGTCTAGATTGGAATAGTACAGTGAGTGATTCTTCTTTATCATAAACACCTCCAAAGATAATTGAAGCTCCGGATCATGCTATGTTGCATCTATTTTGGACAATGACAATCAACCTGCTAATGGTACTTCTAAAGCCTCCGAAATTGTTCTCAATAATATTACTGTTCATAGTATGAACAGGTACGGAAGAAATCAATGATTCTTTAGACAGTACAAAAGTTTCCACTTCACATTATGTCAATATAAGCAACTGTAACAACTGTGTTAATAATATACACAAACAATAAATATTATGTATTTCACTTACTCTTAAAATAAAACCATTTATCGATCTATTTTACTTTGTTCGGTTCTTTTTATTAGTTGTCTACAGATTAGATATACTGCAATTTAAGGTTATGTTTATAAACGTCAAAATATACTACTGCATATTTACTAGCGCTGCTTCACCGTATCTTATTCTTCCATAAGCGTCTGTGGCTAAAATATGAATTCCTGGATGCGGCACTGTCAACATACATCTCTTTCACCAATATTTCAATCGACATACTTTCCACGTGCCCAAACCATCTCAACTGACTTACACTTATTCTTCTGCCAACATTCTTCTCAATGACATATTTATCATACATCGATATGATCCCGTTTTGTATACTATTAGAATTGTGGCACACCAATTTCGCTTCATACACATTCATAATTCTTTTCATAGTTTGTTTGTCCCACGACATACGAAAACATACAAATAAAATCAAGTTGTGTGTGAAAAAATCAATTCAAATTTTTAATAAATTAAAATATATAAATATAAAATAAAATATATCATCACGCCTTTTACCCATTACAGCTATCAAATCTCGGTTCTCAAAGATGTTGGTGGTGTGGGAGCCACAGGTGTAATTTTTAAATTCGGTTTGTCGGCTGTGGGGATCGAACTCGGGTTCTTAAATTCACAGTCCGATGCGATGCCACTTAGCTATCTACTATAGTAGTTTTGAATTATAGTTCAAATCCTGGCGATATCCTAATTTTTCTCTTTATAATTCAATTTTATTTTATCAATTGAAGATTTTAAATTTAAAAGGGTCTGAGTGCCAAATTTTTCATTTTGAAATAGATAATGTTTTTTAAATATTGATATATGTAATTTATGGGGTAGAATTCAGTGGTATCGAGTCGGCCTGTGGATCCTGGGAACCCTGGTTCGATTTTCACAGTCAACAAACAATGTAACCACATTAAAAATTACTCCTGTGGCTCTCCACCACTAACATCTTTGGCGGCCGTGATTTTCTGGCTGGTAAACGCAGTTCACGCGCATAAATATATCACTTACTGAGATCTGCTTCGGCAGAGTGCCACACCCAGTAATTGGTAAAAGGCGTAATGATGTATTTATATTTATTTATTTATTTTTATTAAAATAATTTTGCAGCGATTATTTATATTGTTGTTTATTTCTATTAAAAATGTAATACGTAAAAGAGATTATACGAGGCAGTCCCTGAAAAATAAAACAGATGGCGCCACAATCGAAAATCTCATGTGACATTTGTGATGTACCATCTTTAACTAGAACGCATTAAAATTTTCAGACTGATATGTCATTCAGTTCTGTTTTCACACCCATCGAAAGCAAGCAACCTTGAAGATTTTTGAAAATATGGAAAAAAGTGAATTTCGCGTCTTGATTAAACATTATTTCTTGCGTGGAAAAAATATTACGCAAACCAAAGCATCGCTTGTTAAATATTATGGGGACTCCTCACCATCGACTGGAACAATTCACAAGTGGTTTACTGATTTTCGTTGTGGTTACAACGCCAGAAATCGTCGATAAAATCCATGGTATGATATTGGACGATCGGCGAGTTAAAGTGCAAGAGGTTGCTGAAGCTATGAGCATCTCAACCGAACGGGTACGGAATATTTTGCATACATTTTTGGATATGAGAAAGCTATTTGCCAGATGGGTGCCGCATTATGGACAACGCACCGGCGCACAGGTCCGCAGTCGCAATGGAAAAATTGCATGAATTGCGCTACGAATTGGTTCGTCATCCACCATATTCGCCAGATTTGGCCCCCTACGATTTTTATCTATTTCAAAACTTGAAGAAATGGCTCGGCGGAAAGAGATTTGGCTCCAACGATGAGGTCATCGCTGAGACAAACGCCTATTTTGAAGGATTGTCAAAATCGTATTATTTGGAAGGGATCAAAAAATTAGAAAAACGTTGGACGAAGTGTATCGAGCTATAAGGAGATTATGTTGAGAAATAAAATATGTTTTGACCAAATAAATCATTTCTTGTTTCATTTTTCAGGGACTTTTCACCCTGCCCTCGTATGTAACAAATTATATTTTCGATTTAAAGTACTTTCAGAGTAAAAACTATTTTTTCAATTAATGGCACTTACACCCTTTTGAATTTAAAGTCTTCAATTGTTAAGTATTTACCTAAAATGCTAATTAAATATAGAGTAGTTTTATTTTCACATTAATTTTTTTTCGCTATTGTCGATCAGTGTTTTAACATGAAAATCATAAAAGAAAATATGTATAATTTCTTGGAGATGCTAGAATTTACTAGTCTTATAAATAACAAAGTGCATTGCGGTAATTTTTGCACAAAGAAGAAGACATTTCTACGAAGAATTAAGCCGTAAGTCACACACGAGCGTCAAAATAGTGCGTTGTGGTTCACCGGTCGCATTCCAGGCGCTAAAGATGTCCGCGAAGAAACGATTGAGAGCAAGGAGTTGCTTTGTTGCGGTCGGAAACGCATATTGGGTTATGTAGAATACAGTTAGTGTAGCTAATTATTGTTCGTTAGTATGTGCACGCTTACCGCTTGGTATGCAAAGTGAAAAAATTGCAAAATTATATCTGCATTGTTGTGTGACATTTGACATACGATATAGGTACGCTACAGAACACACTACAGGTTTATGACATTTCAGATAATTAAAACATATGTATGCTGTTATTCGTTTCTACTATAACAAAACCGACAGGAAATTATCTCCGAGCAAAAAATTTACAAATTTAATTAGTTATTTTTCGCACCGATTTCAATGATTTAAAATTGGTAAAAATCTCTAACCTTCAAGCACGAATTGACAAATGATAGGTAGATGTCAAATAATTATTTAAAATCAAAATAATTATTTTTATAAAAATGTTGTTTATAACACGTGTCGAAAAAGGTTAAGTGCTCGTGCAGATTTCCGTACTCGGCAAGCCTCGTGCGTTAATCTCCGCACTTGCACGTAACAAGCCTTTTTCGGCACGTTTTATAAACAACATTTTTCCTACAACTGTGCGATTTAGAAAATCATTAAAATATTATCAAAATTTATAAAATTTAATGATGTTACACGGGAACTATGTTTTACGGCGTTGCTATGGTTTGTTTGTTGATTGTTGCACATTGTTCTACGTTGTTTAAAAATATTTCACTAATTTCAAGATCATTTCTTCAAAATCGTCTAGAGTGACATACTACACTGAGTGATTCTTCTTTATCATATACAACTCCAAAGATTTTTTTCATGAAACTACATGATAAACTATGACGATCAGTGAAAACGCGGGTTGAAAATTCTTTATAATACAAGAGATATGATTTTTTTAAAATAAAAGTTGTGACGTTCCAAGTTCGGTTCAGTGGTATTTAACTTTTTTCGTTCAAAGAGTGCAAATAATATACAATTGAATTCTTGAAAATTAATCTTACTATGTTGAAAATCATATTTTATAGAAGTTGCAAGCCCAAGAACATGAAATTAAATTATTGTAATAAATATACAACATGTTGAACACGTACATACCAGCAAACGGCGAACAGTTTGAAAAACCAGTGCTGATATGTCATATTTAGTTACGTTATACTCCGCATAAGTTTCTTATTCACCTCGCGAAAAAACTTGTGGCCAATGAGAACCTTCGGACATGTGATATCACTATATTTATAATTGCTTATATTTCTGATGTTAATCATTATTTTTGACTAATTTTTTCACTAATAGCTATTATTCAATACATATTTTGAGTTTTATCCTTTATTCTTGTTATTTCGATTATGGTACAGGAACCTATTGCAGCCCCAGATCAAGCTATGTTGGATCTATTCTTAACAATGACAATCAATCTGCTGCTGGTGGTACTTTTAAAAGCTCAGAAATGGTTGTCAATAATATTACTATTAATAATATGAACAGGTACGGAAGAAATCAATGTTTCTTTACACAGTACAAAAGTTTCCACTTCACCTTATGTCAATATAAGCAACTGTAACGACTGTGTTATTAATATACACAAACAATAAATATTATGTATTTCACTTACTCTTTAAATAAAACCATTTATCAATATAATTTACTTTCATCGGTTCTTTTTATTAATTATCATATTTAATAATGATATACATGAGTTCTTGTCCGCTCAATGTGATGTGTATAGAATAGATATACGGCAGTTTAAGGTTATATTTATAAACATCAAAATATATCACTGCATCTTTCTCCTTCTGAAATTAAATTCTACATTTGCACGTAACAAGCCTTTTTCAGCACTTGTTATAAACTTAACTGTTCTTACAAGAACGGGCATTGTCAAAATTATATTAAAGTATAGATATAAATATAAAACTTACCTTTACTGTAGTTGCAAAATAGCTTTACTGTTGCAGAGATGACGATGACAGAATTGAATTGCAGTACCTGTAATAATAATAATTATTATTATTATTAGTTCTAGAATTAGAAACGAAGTTAAGTTCATTCACAGCTATCCAATTAATAATTACAATTTATTAATAATCGCTGTTTGTCATCACAATATGTCTCATAATACTAGCTTTCATAATGACAAAATTATATAAATATAAATAAATATATCATCACGCCTTCTACCCATTGCTGGGTGTGGCACTCTGCTAAAGCAGATCTCGGTAAGTGATATATTTTTGCGCGTGAAGTGCGGTTACCAGTCGTCAAATCACGGCCCCCAAACATGTTAGTGGTGGAGGAGCCACAGGGATAGCTTTTTCAAATTATGAAAATTTGTCGCCTGTGGGAATCGAACCAGGGACCTCAGGATCCACAGGCCGACTTCATACCACTGTGCTAGCCATCCCATTCATGACAAAATTAAGTACATAAATAGTGAAATTTTTGCGAACTTCAAACTTTTCAATTACTGTTTATTAATGCGATATCTACAGAAATGCGGAACATACGAGATTAACATAGGATTTTAAAAATGAGCGGTAATTGGCTCTTCTGTACATTTTAGAGCAAAAGTACAAGAATAGGAAATTGTTTAAAATTAAATTTTACGATTAAAAAGTTTAAGTTTGTTGTACTAGCATGTTTGTAGTACTAGATATTTAATAAAATAAATTCAATATAATTTGAGCTATAATTCCGATGCGATTTTTGTTTGTTTGTTTGACAGATACATTTAGAAGCAACTTTGTTAGGAAATTAAAATACCGGCCTTAATAATTAAATTATGATTGTAAACACTACAAATAGCTATTTGTCTGATGTTGTGTAATGAGTAAATTGACTATTGTAGTGTTTACAAATATAATTTAAGTATTATATTAGAAATAAATATCAAACTAGTGGGACTAAACATGTTCACTTTAAGTAAACCATCCTTAATTTTGTGAATAAAAAAAAATAAACGTAAAGTTTGTTCATCAAATTTAGAAGCGCCTGTATATTCTTGAAGTAGTTGTTCTTGTGCATTTGCAAAAAAGAGTGAGTCGCATCTACACCGTATTCGTATACAATAGCACCATAATCTAGTTGACGGGTAATGCCAGTAACGAACTCCTGCGGAAATACACGAACACAAGTTGCTGGGGTCCCTAGCCAGGCGTAACAATCGAGTTGAAAAAGAAATTTCCTTTTTCAATTTTCATCCCGCCGTCAATCTCTTACACTTATTTTCCTCGGAACAGATTTGATTTCATTTCGGGCTCGGCTCGGCGACTCGCCTTTGTTTCCTGGCGGCTCGCGGCCTTCGTTTTATTTACGTTTTATTGTTTTAACAATTGAATGTCCCTTGACGCACGACGCGGAGCGAGGTCCTACCAAGGATAACTTGATGGCGAGGGGAACATCTCACGAAGTTATGCATGTATGCATATAACATTACATGGAGTGTGGTGATTGTCAAGACTTTAGATATGGTTTCGTCATTTCTTTCATAATTTTACAGTTACTACGTTCTAACAGTAACACACTTCTATACTGTCTTCAGTATTACTTTATTCTACACGTAATGATTTATTAATTCTATAATGACAGAAATATTATAGAAATGGATTTGAAGATAATGAGATATTCAATAGCTGTATTCCATTTGCCACTTCGTTCACTTAAATCAGTTCAGATAAATTAGACAACATGAAGAAATGAACTTAATTAATCAAACTTATTGGGGTGAATTACTTTAAAATCAATTAGAATCAGTCATTCTTGTACAAGGAAATAAAGTCAGCGAAGTAAACTGGCGAAATAAATATGTGATCTGGTTCAGTAAATCGAAGTTAAGGTTCTAGCGTGATTTTTTTTACAGATCTGAATGAACTTCAGCGCACGTAAACATTGGATAGTCATACGCATCCTGTTAAAATATGAAACACATTCATCGTCTGTGAATAAATATATTCGCTTGTAAAGTTGAGTTCTTGTACACGGGGCTTATGGCGATCATTCAGAATCGCACATATTTGGGTTGCGTACCTCTAAAAATTTGCAGTTTCATTTGAAAAACTAGTATGATGTTCGAGAACTATCCATGTATATTGTATCAGAAGGAGAAAGATTTTTATAGTTTAGTAATGGATATATAGCCATGCAAAGCCTTGTTTTTAACGAAAAATGAAGAATCCCAATTTATAATGGCAACACCACACGGTGGTATGGTATTAGAAAATTCACTAGACCAACAACCTGTTAACAATTCATGATATTAAAATCATAATAGGTATAAAACACTTATTTTAGTCAATTTTTATATTTTTTTGAGCGTCAGTTTCGCCATTCGACAACCGATGGCGTCACCGTCACACTAGTACATGGCCAACTTCATTGAATTGCGCTACGCTTATTATGTTCGTTTCATTCCATCATTTTACCATGTACAAATTTGTCACGAGTTTTTTACAGTTTTGGTACATCAAGTAATGCCATCTAGTGCTTTTTATTTCTATTAAAGGAGATTGTCAACGCTGTCAAGTTACAAAAACAACCTTAAAATATTAGAAAACTGAAGTTTATGTGATCAAACTAAATACATTTAATGGACCTGGGTATTTTATTTATACATTCAATATTATTAAATATTATGATTAGTATTCTGAGCTTTCGACTAAAGTGACTAGCTAGTCTAGACTAACTGAAATTCATTTGGCAACGTAGCATTGTCTGTCACTTCAGGTAAATAATGCCGCCATATAGTCTACCTATTTAAAAATTTTGAAGTGTTTATATGTCAAAAGAAGGAAGTATTATTGAATTATTGGTGCCAATGGTTAGCATTTTACTGTAAAGATCGTATGATAATTAATATACAATGACTAGGCTTGTTTTTAGGATTTTTTCAATCAATGCAAACGACAGTATTTTCAAATTTAGTTAAGACGTATCTCGTTAGAGGCGCTAGTTGACGTGTCCGCTCTGTAAATTTGAAACTAGGAATTTTAATGACATTTGAAACGGTAATAATAAGCGTAGCGCAATTCAATGAAGTTGGCCATGACTAGTACTACCTTAAATCTGATCCAAATGGCAAATGGAATACGCCTATTAACTAAGAGATGGCATTGATCACGATATGATAAACTTGATATAAAGGTACACTTTCAATTGGTCTCCATAAATTTATCATTATTGCACGTGTACTTTTTTGTTTTTATTTTTATTTTGTGCTTGCTAATAGTAGTTATTTTTTTATTAATTTATATATATAATATAGGTCTATGTTGTCGTTATTTGCAGTTTTAGTATTAGTTTCATTTATCGTTTAACTTTTAGGTACAAATTTAAATACACGGGGTGAGTTTTTTTTGGGCCACCATTGGGATTTCGAGAACTATAAGTGCTACAACTTTAGTTAAATTAGCAAAGTAGTGCCATTTTTTGCAGTGATTTTAATAATGACTCTTTTTTTAAAAAAAAATTCGCAGGTGACAAAATCTGAGGAAAAATGTGAAATTTACGATTTTCATTCAATCATTTTAATTCCAAATTGGCAGATAGAAACAAAAGTTACAAATAGAAGTTGTAGATATCAAAGCTTACTTTATACTAGGAAGTAAAAATATTTCTTTTACTTCATAGTTTTTGAAATACGATACATTTACATTTTTTTAAATAGAAAACATCCACATTTTTTGTATTCCATTGCAAAGAGAGAATTTTTCTATTAATTTTACACTATTCATTTGTTTTATTTGAACAATAATAACCTACGAGGTATGGCTATTAAATAACGAGACTGACGCTGCTACAGAAGAAGTACGCATGCGCCAAACGCTTTTTAGCGTGAAGCTTTCTCTTTCGCATGCAGTACCTCTCGCTTCTGTAAACAAATCCGTATAGCCATAGCATTCGTTCTCATTAGAGTTGTTTTTTTGTTTCGCCGAAAAAATGTTAAGTGCAACATTAGAGCAACGAATTATTGTGAAATTTCGTATAAAACTTGGCAAAAATGCTACTGAAATTTATCATTTATTGAAAAAAGTACCCGAATTGTGGAAGGACAAGTCATGGATTCTCCATCAAGACATGCGCCAGTTCATTCCGCAATCTAAGAGGTTTCTAGCCAAGTACAGCATCCCATTGTTGGACCATCCGCCTTATTCGCCGGATCTTGCACCGTGCGACTTATATATGGTTTCTAAGGTGATATCTGCCTTAAAAGAAAAAAAAATTGAACTGTGAAAGAGAAAGCGGCACGCGTTCTGAAGGAGCTGACAGAAGAAGACTTCCAGCACTGTTTCGAACAATGGAAGATTCGCATGGAGCATTGTAGGGATAGAGGAGGGGTGTATATTGAAGGTGATAATAAGTAAATATGTATGGAATCAAAATAAAATGTTAAAACAGCATCAGTCTTGTTATTTAATAGCCACACCTCTTATTTCTAGCACTCAACATATTTGTATTTATTATAAAAATAACCTGTCAAATAGTATTTCTGCCTTTACCTAGTGTTATGTCAATTATGGAATAAAAAGATCCCCAGAATTGTAAGTAACTGAAACACTTACTTTTGATCACTCTGTATTTTATTTCACATATTTGAATTTGACAATCAGGAATACCAAAATAAAACATGAAATATGTAGGTATCACTAAAAAAACGATGTCAATCATTTATAGTCAGCCGGTATATACATGTTGTAGTTATATTATTTCCTAATAATTTTCAAATTCGTATTAAATTAATATGATTATCCTATTAAAACCAAATAAATTAGGTGGGTATGAACAAAAAAGACAATAAACAACTTAGCTATTTTTTCAATTTTATGTTGGTATACTTGAATTGTAATTTGATTATCTGTTATTGTCAAACTTTATTTCATAAATAATTATTTACAATAACATAAAATTGGGAAAACTAACCTACAAATTTTATCATGAGATGTTACATTGACAGTGACGTGCCTTGCCAATAACTAAAGACGGTAACACTAAATTTTTTTTGGCAATCAATTATTGTCACCCGATACAATATACACGAGACGCAACCTTAACACATAAGTAACTATTTATTCCATGCGAAATTGACAATTTCGAGGAAAAGAATCGTTTTTTAAATTTTTTCCATATTTTTTCTGAAATTTGACGAATTCACTTGAAATGAAAATTTACAAAGTTATAGATTACGATATTTCTTTCAATTGTTTTTCAGAAATTGAATATAAATTTTGAAATAATTTGCTTAATAACAATTAATACCATCTTGTTTTAAAAAAGATTAGTTTTCAGGTGCAAACTTCATTCACTATTAAAAATCGATCAGAAACTAAACATTTCAAAGTGATCCTCAAATGTTTATCTCCATCTGAAGAAATGTGACCTGCTAAATTGACCCGCGTGTTCATCTGAATGTCAATTCACAAAAGCCCGATTTCTTTAAACGTTGAATTAATTGCACGAATACATTATACATCAATGATAGAATTTTAAATGCGCGCCAAGGGGCCAGGCAAATCAGGCATGCCAACATCACGTTGTCATCAGCATCAGTCCTACCAACTTTCACCCCTTCATCTGAGACGAGAATCGTGATAGCTCGTGTCGAACAATAGCTAGCGATCAACTGATCTAAATGACATCATAAATATTGTAATTTGCCACCAGGGATGCACAGTCGACTGGAAAATTTCACGGAAAATGTAACCTAACCCCTGCACTGACACACTGACATTCGACACGAAGGCTGGGGGTGTGATCTTGGTGGGTGTCATCGTAATTTAGTATTTACGTTTCAAAGAGCGGGTTGATTCTAGACAGTTATTATTTTAAATATGTAGGCTGGATGGTTGGAAAATAAAATTGATGTATTTATGGGGTAGGTGGCTCAGTGGTATCGAATCGGCGTGTGGATCCTGAAAACCCTGGTTCAATTCCCACAGCCGACAAACATTTTCACTGCATTAACATTACCCCTGTGGTTCCCCCACCAATAACATCGTGATTTGACGGTTGGTAATCGCACTTCACGTGCATAACTATATCACTTACTGAGATCTGCTTCGGCAGAGTGTCACACCCAGTAATGGGTAAAAGGCGTTTTGGTATATTTATTTACTTTTATTAATTTATATTGCTAATTCGGACTGTATGTTTGAGAACCCGGGATCGATTCCCGCAGTCGACAAGCAATTTTCACCACATTTAAATTACCCCTGTGTCTTCACCTCTAGTAACATCTTTGGGGGTCTTGATTTGACGACTGGTAGCCGCACTATAAATATATCACCGAGATCTGCTTCGGCAGAGTGCCTCACCAAGTAATTGGTAAAGTGATGATATATTTGTTTATTTTATTTGGTGGATTTATAGACTATTCTTCCTATTTGTAACTGCGTCATTATCTGTAATCAGTTGATATATTAATAACAACTTTTCGTATTTAGTCCGGCAGTACAGTAGTGTGGTTAGTGTTACGGCATTCGAAGCCGAAGATACCGAGTTTGAATCTCACTCAAGCTAAAAGATTACTTCATAGATAACGGATTTTTATTTTTTTGCAATAAATATACAAGATCCGAGCAATGACTGCTAAACTGATAGATTTGTGTTTGACATTTTTACAACTAAACAATTTGAAAACTTCACAAAAAATATCCCTAAAAACAATTGCATAAAGTTGCAGATGCACAAAATTCACTTTGTAAATGCGATATAAGAAAATAATTTGACAGATTTGCATATACAAAAATTTAAATTATTGCTATTATTTCTCATGGCACTCTGTAAAAAGCTTAAAGATGGCAGCTTTATACAGGAAATATAAAAGTGACTATTTCCCACATTAACCAATCATTTGGTTCAATTTTGTCATTTCTGACCAATCACGTACATATTACCGGTAACGAAGTAACAAACTACCTGTTACATATCCATGACAACCATGTATAACAATTTTTTTTTCACTATTTTACAGTTTCGACAAAAAACTAGATTTGAAACCAATTTAGAAAATTCTGTAATGAAAAAAAAAATATATGATCTAAATGCTAACATACAAGACTCGTATTCTTGAACTCTTGCGAGTATATTCGCATACGAATAATAATGGAAACCATAGGCAAGTTTTGACTAAAATTCAAAGATTTTAACATTGTTGCTATGGTTTAAATCATAATTCGTTGAAGAATAGGGCTTCCGGTTAGTACATTAGCAAAAATTTTAATTGAAATTATGAATAAATGACTACAAAGAAAGTTGCATGAAAAATATGTGGAATACAACAGCCAAATTACTGCGTGAATATTATTTTTTGAAGTTTCTCAAAACCAGTGAAAAGCTTCATTGTATGCCACGTGTCTGGGTTTTAACTAATCCTGTCATTATTATATTAAGAATAAAGCCCTAGTGATTATTCCCGAGAATAATCTCTGTAGGTGCTTTTGTTCGTGACAAATGAAGGGAAGTAGTCAAATAATTATTTAAAACTGTTAACGCCTCAAATAAAATGTGTGAAAAAAATCGATTTAGCTTCATTTCAGATACAGAAATACACCAACAAATTCTGAAAATAACTTCCAAGAATACATTAATAAGTAATCAGTCGATATGGACCCAGTTCATAATCTTTTAAGTTGGAAGAATAGATTTGAACAGCTAAGTCAAAAAATAATCTAATTAAATATAACTCGAGAGTTCGATAAATTAGAAAATAATTTTCCAGTATCTTTCTCAAACTTGTTGCCATTTGGCAATAGTCATGAAAGCCCGTAGAGCAACAAGTTATCGAAAGATCTGTAAAATTATTTTTAATTTATTCTCACTCTCTTGTTATATTATTACCGAAAATTTTAATATAATATTTAATCCTTTTTCGGACACAATTTTTAAGAATATTAGAAATGCTAAAGTTGCTATGCGCAAAGAATTGCAAATTTGGGAAATAATGTAATAAAATTTCTATTCTATTATTTTGCAGGGAATTTTTTTACTTGCTTGGTAACATTTCTCGACAAATGGGCCTTTCAAGACTTTTTTGAATTTTTTATATATTAGTCTACGTAATAAAATTATTATACCCATTTTTTTTTATTTTTTATTTAGCTTGTATTAAGCATGATAAAAATATTTAAATTTTCGAAACAAACGAATATGACGTAGTTGCATCTTAGCTTAAAGAGAGACAGATAAGACAGAGATAAATAACACGTAACTTCACGTAACGTGTGTCGTTGTCATAGAATCCTCAGACAAAACATAACTAGACGGATAACAACGGCGTTTGTTGTAAAGCAGAAAGGGATAGAATAACAGGTCGGTGAGGCGGGTGCGCGACAAGGAGCAACTTGCATAACATCAAAGTGTACTCGCTCCTTGCCTTATACCATCCCTTTCTGCTTCACAATACTGCATTGACTTGCACACGACATAATTCGTCTAGTATTATACGTCATTGGTAGAATCGTGGAATGCTGAATGCTTATTTCTTCTTAGTCTTCCTCTCAGTAAAATTGAGCACCGACAAACGTTTCAGACAATAAAGATATCATTTATAGTATGATTTTATGTTGTATTAAATATGATGTACGGTCAAGAATTTATTTTAATAAATATATATTAAAAAGCTCTACCACTTGAATGAAATATAATTTGTTACAAAATTTTGCCCAACAACAATCTTTCGAAGTAAAATTTTTTCTCGGCAAAATAATGCTCCGTTGATATATTACTATTGATTAAAAAAAAGAGTAGTGACAAAAAATTTGAAAATTATGAGGAAATAATATAACTACAACATGTATATACCGGCTGACTATAAATGATTGACATCGTTTTTTTAGTGATACCTACATATTTCAAGTTTTATTTTGGTATTCCTGATTGCCAAATTCAAATATGTGAAATAAAATATAGAGTGACCAAAATTTCAGTTGGCAATACAATTCTGGGGATTTTTTTTATTCCATAATTGACATAGCACCAGGTAAAGGCGGAAATACTATTTGACAGGTCATTTTTATAATAAACTAGCTATTACCCGCGACTTCGTTCGCGTGGTCTACAATTTAATGCGAGTACCCGGCATGCGTTGCATTTCAACTCAAAGAAAGAAAGTGTTTGTGTACAGCTGTCCATGTGAGAAGCATGGATTTTCCAAATTTAGTCCACACATTTGTAGCCATTGTCCCTGTTCTTTGTTGATGGTCATTGCAAATGCGAGTCGTACCGGAAATTTCAAACGTCTGAATTCGAATGGCATAGCACTGAAGCTTTATTATACCTATATGTTAAGATTGGTTCTCGTCTGTTCCTATACCAAATTTGAATCGAATCAGTTCAGTACTTTTCAGAATAGCTAGCGGCCATTTTGTTTCAGGACAGCGGACTGTAGCTTTATTATACCTATATGTTAAGATTAGTTCCCGTCTATGCTTATACCAAATTTGAATCGAATCAGTGCAGTACTTTTCAAGATAGCTAGCGGCCATTTTGTTTCAAGATGGCGGACTGAAGCTTTATTAAACCTACATGTTAAGATTGGTTCTCGTCTATACCCATACCAAATTTTAATCGAATCAGTGCAGTACTTTTCAGGATAGCTAGCATCCATTTTGTTTAAAGATGGCGGACTAAAGTTTTATTATACCTATATATTAAGATTGGTTCCCGTCTATGACTATACCAAATTTGAATCGAATCAGTGCAGTACTTTTCAAGATAGCTAGCGGCCATTTTGTTTCAAGATGGCGGACTGAAGCTTTATTATGCCTATATGTTAAGATTGGTTCTCGTCTATGCGTATACCAAATTTGAATCGAATCAGTGCAGTACTTTTCAAGATAGCTAGCGGCCATTTTGTTTCAAGATAGCGGACTGAAGCTTTATTAAACCTACATGTTAAGATTGGTTCTCGTCTATACCCATACCAAATTTTAATCGAATCAGTGCAGTACTTTTCAGGATAGCTAGCATCCATTTTGTTTCAAGATGGCGGACTAAAGTTTTATTATGCCTATATGTTAAGATTAGTTCTCGTCTATGCCTATACCAAATTTGAATCGAATCAGTGCAGTACTTTTCAAGATAGCTAGCGGCCATTTTGTTTCAAGATGGTGGATTGGACTTGTGCTAAATCATAAACCTTCGCAGGCGTGCGCACAATAACTTAGCAAAGTTTCATCGCAATCGGATGAATGGTATAGGAACGCATATGGGACAAACAAACAATCATTAATTTTTATATACTATATAGATACAAATATGTTGAGTGATAGAAATAAGAGATGTGGCTATTAAATAACGAGACTGATGCTGTTTTAACATTTTATTTTGATTCCATACCTATTTACTTTTTATCACTTTCAATATACACCCCTTTCTCTATCCCTACAATGCCCCATGCGAATCTTCCATTGTTCGAAATAGTGCTGGAAGTCTTCTTCTGTCAGCTCCTTCAGAACACGTGCCGATTTCTCTTTCAAAGCTCAAATCTTGTTGCTATTAAGGCAAATTTTACGTTAGGAAACAGATAGAAGTCGCACGGTGCAAGAACTGGCGAATAAGGCGGATGGTCCAACACTGGGATGCTGTACTTGGCTAGAAATCTCTTGACAGACATTGCGGAATGAGCTAGCGCATTGTTTTGATGGAGAAACCATGACTTGTCCTTCCACAATTCGTGAACTTTTTTCAATAAATTATAAGTTTCAGTAGCAGTTTTGCCAAGTTTCATGTGAAATTTCACAACAATTCGTTGCTCCAATGTTGCACTTAACATTTTTTCGGCGAAACAATGAATAACTCTAATTAGAACGAATGCTACGGCTATACGGATTTGCTTACAGAAGCGAGAGGTACTGAATTCGAAAGAGAAAGCTTCACGCCAAAAAGCTGATGGTTGCTGGTGTTTGGTGCATGCGTACTTCGTCTGTAGCAGCGTCAGTCTCTTTATTTAATAGCCATACCTCGTACTTTAGATTATTTTTTTGTGAGTAATGTTAAGAAATAAAAGGATGTGGGTAAAAGAAACAACGATTTTTATTCATTTAAATTTTCAAATGTCGCTATCAACAACAGGAAATAAATGTATGTATCTGTATTACCAATTCCAAGTAGTTTTTTTTTATTACCAACTGAAACACTTACTTCTGATCATTCTGTATAATTATAATTTGATTACCCGTTACCTTCAAACTTTATTTCATCTTTATTTATGTCATATTCAAATATAAATATAAATAAATAAATATATCATCACGCCTTCTACCCATTACTGGTGTGGCACTATACCGAAGCAGATCTCAGTAAGTGATATATTTTTGAGCGTGAAGTGCGGTTACCAGCCGTCTAATCACGGCCTCCAAAGATGTTAGTGGAGGGGGTGCCACAGGAGTAGTATTAATGTGGTGAAAATGTTTGTTACCAGTGGGAATCGAACCAGGGTTCTCAGGATCCACAGGCCGACACGATAACCACTATGCCACCTACTCCACTATAAGTCAAATAAAATATAATTATAATTTTATTATCTGTCATTGTCAACCTTTATTTCACCTTTATTTCTAAAAATGGTTATTTAGATTAACTCCAAATTGGGAAAAACTTTAATCTACAAATTAATCAAGAGATGTCATATTGACAGTGACGAGGCTTGCCAACTAAACACAGGAGCCAACTCAACATTTTTTGTCAATCATTTAAAGTTACCCGGTATTTATTCTACATACTTTTCTCACCCTCGCATGAACTTACGTGATTCAAACACATGTACCACACACAATCCTAACACTAATACCTAGGAGCAGTTTTTAGCGTCCCATTAAAGCTACACCGAGTAGCGCCCCTACGATTTTCCTCTGACACCGTCACCCTCGTCTCCCCTACATCCCTCGCCAATGAACTCACCGCGGGGAGAGACGTATCCGCAGCTTAACGCCAGGCCACTAATCCGCGTCTCTCTCGGGATTCGAACCCGAGCCCTCGAGTTGACGCAACGGCAGCCAACGTGATATTATGTTACGGTGATGGAGATATAGATGGAGATTCATATAAGCCAGGGCGGGACTCAGAAATATTTAAATTTGTTTATTAGTTTTGGAGCAGAGCTTTTTACTCATTATTGAGTGAGGCTCTCTGCCGTAGCAGATATCGGTAAATGATATCTAAACTCAAAACACAATTTCATTGTAAAGAGTTACGGCAAGAGTTCCGCAGCAGTGTTTTAATTAAAACTCAAAACAGTTCCTATACAAAAATGAGTGATATCATTCATAAGTAAGAAATAAATTTTGATAAATCAAAATGTCTCGAACGTAATAAATTAAAATAAAATCAGACAAAATATAAAATTAAAGAATTTTTAAAAACTATTATGACTAAGTTATTGTTTCAGTAATATCTATCCCATCAAACCGTAACCATCTCAAATTGCATTGGTTGACAAGGTATCAAACGTGCACAACTTGAAATTAGTTAGTTTTGTTAAATACAGAAATAAAGGGTATGATACAATAAAAAGCCTAAACAAATTTTAATAAAACAAAATTGGCGAATAGCTAGCGGCCATTTTGTTCAAGATGGCAGAAACCATCGCGGGCGTGCGCACAAAAACTTACCAAAGTTGCATCGCAATCGTTTTTTTGATAAATTTTTAATTTAAAATATCTACAATTAATCCTAGACGAGTACTGTCAGCGAAAAAGTTGTTCCTTATAATTTAACAAATATTATGCCAAGTTTGAACGGATTCCGTATTGTAGAAATCAAAATATTGACATTTATAATCGCGCGCGTCTGCCGACACGTGTATGCATACAGAAATGTCACGCGATGTACTGACAGATAAGTGCCCCGTCAGGTGCTGCCTTAAGCGGCGACTTTTGGTGATGGACAAAATCTGAAGACAAGCGAATTTGACAAAAACGGTTCCGCGCCCACAAAAATCATTGAAAAAACATATAAAAACAACCAGACTCGCATCGTGACCTGACTCATATGTTATGTATGTATCAAAACGACTTGAAAATATGGGGAACACACTTCAAAACCGAACGCAAGTAATAGATTTGGTTTGACATTTCAGGTTAGGTCTAATGTTAACTGTTAATAAGTAGTTTCAGTCAGACGCCTATGTACTCTTGCCGTCGTCGTGTCGACCGAACGACTTGATATTTATAAGCATGAACTGTGTTTACCAGACATCAAATCACGGCTCCCAAGGATGTTAGTGGAGGGAGAGCCACAGGGGTAATTTTAATGTGACGAAAATTGTTGTGCGAATCGAACCCTGGTTCTCAAATCCGTAGACCGACTCGATACCACTAAGCTACCTAAAATAAAAAAATAAATATATCATCACACCATTTACCCATTGCTGGGCGTGGCACTCTGGCAAAGCAGATCTCAGTATGTGATATATTTATGAGCGTGAAGTACAGTTACCAGCCGTCAAATCGCGGCCCCCAAAGATGTTAGTGGTGGGAAAGGCACAGGGGTAATTTTAATGTAGTGAAAATTTTGTCGGCTGTGGGAATTGAACCAGGGTTCTCAGGCTCCACAGGCTGACTCGATACCATTGAGCCACCTATCTAATAATAATGGGGGATTCAAGTGGTAGAGGTTTTGAATATATATTTATTAAAATAAGTTCTTGACCGTATATCATATTTAATACAATATAAAATCATACCATAAATGATATCTTTATTGCTGAAATATGAAAGTTAAAGTTGAATAATTTAAAACGCTCGTTGCAATTACGTAGTTGCATTAAGCCAATCACAGAGCTTTGTCTGAAACGTTTGTCGGTGCTCAAGTTTACTGAGAGGAAGACGAAGAAGAAATAAGCATTCAGCATTCTACGATTCTACCAATGACGTATAATACTAGACGAATTATGCCGTATTCAAGTCAATGCAAACGCCGTTGTTATCCGTCTAGTTATGTTTTGTCTGAGGATTCTACTGACAACGACACACGTTACGTGAAGTTACGTGTTATTTATCACTGTCTTATCTGTCTCTCTTTAAGCTAAGATGCAACTACGTCACATTCGTTTGTTTCGAAAGTTTAAAAATTTTTAACATGCTTAATACAAGTTTAAAAACAAAATTAAAATTTTGGGTATAATAATTTTATTACGTAGATTAATATATAAAAAATTCAAAAAAATCTTGAAAGGCCCATTGCAGTAAAAAACGAGCCTACAGCTTAAAGTGAACGCTGAACCTCTCTATATGAACAGATGAGTACGAGTAATATCCAGTTAAATTTGCATAAAAAAATATTCTAACTAATCTATTGCATGAAATAAGTGAGGACTGTCCGTAATAAAAAATTATCTTCTTAAAATTTCCTGAAATACTGATTCATTTTTTCTTATAAATTGTTGTAATTTTTGTACTCAAGATTATAAAATTAAAATGTTCAAATTATTAAAACCGATTTTTATGATTTTTTAAAAAAAGTTATTCACCTTTAATGCTGGATTGCAAGAAAAAAATAAAGAACTCTTTAGTTAAAGAATTGTTTATCTAGCAACAGTATCAGTAGCGATTTTCTGAAACCTATTGAACCGTTAGTTGCTAATGAACCGATAAAATATTCATGCAATCTAGCATAAAACTGACTAACTATATTTTCTTCCATGATGTAGGTACATTATAAAAGAAATCTGCGTTATTTATTTATGTTATTCTGTGCAAAAGGAACTTTATCTCAATACATGTACAGGGTCCAGACTCACCAAACCGCAGTGTGATAGTCCATATATTCTTAGCTTAAGTGAGATTTAAACTCGGGATCTTCGGATTCGAATTCCATTACGCTATGAACATAACCGTACTCCCGCACATGCATACGTCTTTACTTATAAGTTGAATTAACTTCATAGTGGGCACTTGGTGAAACATTTTTAATAATTGATCAAATAAACAATACTTGGCTAAGTTTACCCGATTTTATTTCGTTACTACGTATAATAATAATAATAATATTGTATTTATTTAATAGCTTGGCTAATACATAACATTGAACAAAATTTAAACTCAAATATATAACAAAAAGTCTTATAAAATATACAAAAGAAAAAAACATAATTATATACTCGTATTATTACTTAATCTATTTGCTTAAATAATAACATTTTAATCGATTTTTAAAAAGTTTTAGAGTTTGGGATGTTTTAATATCAACAGGCAATCCATTGTAACACTGTAAACCTTTATGAAATGTCATGTTAAAAGTATTTTTTTTACTTTTCTGATCTATATAAAAACATTCACCATTTCTTGTATTGTACATATGCATATCCTTGTGATATTTTAAGTTACTTTTAAGGTAATCTGGTAACTGCCCATTAACAATTTTAAATATGAATATCATAGCATAGTACTCACACAGTTGATTTATACTCAACCATCCTAACACATTCATCATATCACTTACCCTACTGTATTTAGAACATTTTAAAATAATTCTCATAGCTCTGTTCTGTAATACTTGGAGCTTATTGATATCTTTTTGGTTACTTAGTTCAATAATTAAATAACATAAATCGACATAAATCGACATAAAAGGACAGAAAGCAGTATGCCAGTATCTACAGAATAATGCGTTTTAAATAAATATAAATTAATTTTGAATGATTTGCTAATATTAAGACATTAATTTAACACAGTAAAATTCATTTTTAATTACAGTAATTAATATTATTTTCTAGTTTAGAACTATTTACAAACATTAATTTTAATCTTTAAACAAATTTGTTTAGTAACCATGACCTATTCAAGTCTCAATATTGAAAATTAAAATAATTAACAATATCTATTTGCCTGAACGATTGAAGGTCAGTTGAAATTACTACATTAACTAAATGACGCTTTTTAATTATTCAGGAATAGTTTACTACACTTCGAATAAAATATACACAGAATTTATTATTTGTACAAATTAATTGGATGCATTATTCTCAAAAATAAGTTAGGACTACCTACTGAAAAATACAGTTAATACAGATAATCAACTATTACTTTAAGGACCTTCTAACAAAGTCCCTAATAAATATTTTCATCTAACAAACAAAAAATAGCACATCAACAAATAATAGATCATATAATTTTCATGATTTCAACTATGATTTCGACGCGATAATTTTTGTTTGTTTGATAGATCAATTCATTAGGATTTTCCATTCTGTAATTGGATCATTATCTGTTACTGATCGATATTTTTAAGCATTCATATAATAGTATATTACATGATAAGTCAGAAAAGTGATGTTTTACTTGATGAAGCTGCTGTTTGAAATACGAGGCCTTGAGGTCGAGTATTTTAATGCGCTGAGTCCAGTAAAGACATTTTTTTGGCGTATTATGTATACAATTTTTTCTGATATCGTTAAAATTTAATCAATAATTAATCATAAATACTTGGTAAAAATCATATTGAAAGCAGACTACGTATCCGAGGTAACGACAAAAGCTTTTGAAAAGAACGTCAAATAAAAAAAAGCTATTTCTCTGTTTCGGCATTAGAATATCATATTCTCGCACGTATATTGATGAGCTTTATTCTTAAACGATTAAATACACAAAATATCTAGGTAACAGACAAAATGTCAATTATATTTATAAAGAAATTATGTAAAGAAAAGCCGAAACAGAGAAAATAGTATAAAACACTAGTTACAGAATGCAATTCTAGCACGAGTTCGAAATTCGGACACGAACCTTGCAGCGGCGAGGGGATGAACGAACGTGTTGCCTTCTGTAACTTATATTTTAAGGGAGTACTAGTGTGACGGTGGCGCCATCAGTTGTCGAGTGGTGAAACTGACCTGCAAAAAAATATAAAAATTGAATAAAATAAGTGTTTTATACCTATTATGATTTGAATATCATGAATTGTTAACAGGTTGTTGGTCTAGTGAATTTTTAAATACCATACCACCGTGTGGTGTTGCCATTATAAATTGGGATTCTTCATTTTACATTAAAAACAAGGTTTTGCATGGCTATATATCCATTACTAAACGATAAAAAACTTTCTTCTTCTGACACAATATACATGGATAGTTCTAGAACATCATATTAATTTTTCAAATAAAACTGCAAATTTTTAGAGGTACACACACCAAATATGTGCGATTCTGAGTGATGATCGCCATAAGCCTCGTGTATAAGAACTCTATTTTACAAGCGAATATATTTGTTCACAGAAGATGAATGTGTTTCATATTTTAACAGGATGCGTATGACTATCCAATGTTTACGAGCGACAAATTGCACTTAGATCTGCAAAAAAAAATTTCACGCTAGTACTACCTTAATATAAAAATACAACAAGTGCGCGAATGGTGCAAATGATGTCCTCGTGCAGAGGTTTATACAATGCTTTTTGTAACGAGCAAAAATTATATAATCATCAATGAGAAAATTTGCTAAATTTGAAACGAGAATTTATTTCGACAGTTTAGTATGCCATAAATTGACATTTATTATCTGAAAACAAATTGTTTCTTTTTTCTCGTAAAGCTTGTTAAAATATGTCTGATTGATGGCGTTATAAGCTAATGTCTCTATTTCTTTTATAAATTCCTTAAAATGTGTGTGTATAAGTGCAATTAGCGTTTTAATAGTTAAAATGTACTTACTTTGAAGCCCTAGTGCGCAAAATAAAACTTTACTTCAGTTTCCAGATAATGTAAACCTTATTTGAATGATGCGAAAAAAAAAGATTTTTATGCACGACCGGGCTGAAATTCACGTGTTTTAGCCATGAAAAACGGACTTAAACACTTGCTTTGGCCCTTAGAGCATAATAAAATAATGTCCTATGGATACATATACAAAATGACAAATTGAATACTTGATTTTGCAAAATGTTATTTTGGCATATAAATGTACCTATTTTAATATTTTGAATATAAAAACTAATGTTATTTTGTTGTGCATTATATTCTTTTTTATATTAATAGCTATAATATAGGTAAAGAAAAATGCATGAAAATGACTGGGTAAATTATTCTGGTCGCAGAATATCAAAATTATAATAATCTGTAAAGTAATCATGAAAATAACTTATCGTATCTTTCATTGACAGATAATGATCCAGTAACAGAATATACGGGTTTGTTTATTGAAATATCGTCCAAAAGTTGAATTTCTAACTCATCAATTAATTCTAATTCCGGCTCTGTCTACAACAAAACACAGGGGTGCTTCCTGGTTTCCACGTTGCACATGGTTTGATTTTACTGCAGGATTTGATCCCCGACCATCGTGTAAAATAATACAGCACACATTTTAAGCATAGACACAACTAATACCATAATTCTGTTTTGTTATTCTGTGTTAAGTACGTGTACATACAACATGGAACTTTATATGCAGCGGTAGCGAATAATAAGATGATTACAGATGTTTCAGCTGATTAGTTTTTTATGCGCAGTTGCAATGGGGTGCGACTAATAGAATTGGGTTTGTGGTAGTGGACGTGATTGTCTGTTGTGTGGTACTTTATTGCACGAAGAGATTATTCGTGTCATTGTGTTAAATCGTTTTGTGCGATATTAAGTTGTATGTTTCGATTTATTCGGGCAGTAGAGACCTTTAACTACCATTATACACCAGAACCAATGAGAAACGAAACCTGGAAAATACTCGTATGTTAATTAAAAGTGTAATTTAGAAACAACAATTTCGGAAAAAGCTATGAACATTCATCGGGATTTGAACCCAGAGCTTTTCATACGCTAGATGACTGCTCTAACCAAGTGATCTACAAACACTCGGTGAAGTCCTCATCTTTTTTCGTGCAATTCTTGAAAAGGATTTCGACATCGCGTTGCGAATTTATTTGGTAATTCCAGTTGCTAATAAGTAACCTGAAATATCATTTTCAAAATTGTCAATGATTAAAAACAATTTTAGATCGACCATGAACAAAGAACGTCTTAATACCTTGTCCATTTTGTCTTTGAAATGCGACATAACAAAAAATGTAAATTGATGAAGCAATAAATGATTTTCCCGAAGAAAAGTGTAGGAACTATTAAAGTATAAAAATGTATTTTTAAATGCATCATATTATTATAATAGCTGTATTCCATTTGCCACTTGGTTCACTTAACTCAGTTCAGATAAATTCGACACATGACTAAATGAACTCAATTAAGCAAACTTTTGTGCTTATTGGGACGAATTCCATCAAAGTAAATTAGAATAAGTAATTCTAGTACTAGAAATAAAGTCTAGTACTAGAAATAGATAAGTAATCTGGTTCAGTAAATGTAAGTTAGATCTGATCCAAATGGCAAATGGAATACGCCTATTGACCTACTTATAAGTTACCTTTTAACTTTTACCAAAGTAAAAAAAGTAGTTTGCATTGTTTCTTTTACATTATTATTATAAGATGTTTTCTGTTTTTGTTCCCAGAGTTAAAATGTGTTTGCTAAAAATATGCTCTTATGAAAATTTTAATTTTTAAATATAGGTATGAGAGGGCGGCAAAAAACTATGCCTAGGATACTAACATGCCTTAACGTGGCCTTGTCTTTTTCTATTTCAATAATAAGTTTGTATCTATTGCACTATTAATTTGAATATTGACCCATAACTTTAAACAACCAATGGAATTTCATTATTTGACCACGTTGTCATAGAAATAAGTGAATTAATAAGTGGTAATTGTACTAATACAATTTTCGCAGCTGTATTTCATTTGCCACTTGGTTCACTTAAATCAGTTCAAATAAATTCGACATATGACTAAATAATCTGAATTATTTAAGCAAACTGATGCATTTATTGGGATGAATTACTCTAAAGTAAATTAGAATTAGTAATTCTAGTACTGGAAATAAAGTCAGCGAAGTAATCCAGCGAAATAAATAAATGATCTGGTTCAGTAAATGTAAGTTAGATCTGATCCAAATGGCAAATGGAATACGCCTTGTGATAGTTTTCTGTATACAAAATTAGTAGTATTATACTTTAATTTTTTTAAGTAGCAACTAGGTTGTCTGACATATAATGTTTAAATTATTATTATAGGCATGTCAAAAATTTAATTTTGTAATTTTTGATTGTTTTCATGGGGCAATATTCTTACCGATATAACATGTGCATTGAATATTTTCGGATTTTTCTTTCTCGCTGTTTACTCGGGCTTTTGTTGCTCTTAGGAAATCTGCGCTCGTCTTCGACTCGTGCATATTTATAGTTATATTATAAGTGACAATAATTCTAAATTAATATCCTAGCAATGTAACAACCTGTGAATATGTCATTCATATCTCACGTTATCCATGGTAACTGTGTATTCAATATACTATTCCCGTAGCAATAGTAAGCAAAATATATTAACTGTAGTTATATTTCGCTAATTAATATTAGTATCATTGGACGTATATTTCTATTATTGTGATTAGACAAAATGAAGAGAAGTTTAAGCGCTAAAATTAATTTGTAATTTTGATTTATCTTTCGTCTATGTGACAAAATGCAAAATGCGTGAAACATGTTTTAAAAGAGGCGGGTATAACGTGATTTGTTATTAAAGTAGGAGAGTAGTTTCATATTAAATTGACATGTAGACATTAACCTGATATTTTTAAATTGTCAAAGGTATCTAATTTCTCTATGTTAAAACTAACTACGAAAGATTGTAGAGACATCTATTGGAAACTGTATTCTTATGCAAGTATAAATTATAATTTTATTTTAATTTCTAAAAAATATAAATCAAATTCAATTAATGACAATGAGTAAACTAGATTATTTTAATCCACCTATAATAAAACTAGAGTTAGTTAATTCTAAATTGAATGAATATATCTATTAAATATATTATTTATTGTCACAGAAACGAAAATCTCGCGTTGAAACTGAGATCAACGAACGGAAAAACCATAAATTTGTATCTTCCCAAATTCTTCGGATCATGAATTGGAAATTTCCACAGTTAATGACAAATAGAAACCGATATATAAACTAAAGAATAACAACGATTATTTTGAAGTATTATACATGAGAAACAATAATGAAATACAAAAGATTCAGTGAGAGGTGTTAGTTTCGGAAAGTCCATAAATTTAAGGACCTTTTGACGTCCTGCCGAGTAAGACTCTTCAATCGGATTCAATATACTAATGATGTGTCTGTATTTTCTATCAACACAAACGATGATACTTAGGATTGGTGGATTGGAATTTCCAAATTCTAGGGTTTGATAAAGACTTCAAATAAGAAATTAAGAAGACGCAGTGATATTTAAACACGTTTGAAACAGTCCTACTCTTACAAAATGTGGCTAAACTCCAATATACCCTCTTCAAGACTGACAATTGATTGGAGCATGCGCTAGATTAGAAATTCAATGGTCCTAAAACAATGGGTAGTTCTAGTTAGACAGTTGACAGGTAGATTGTTGTAATTGCGATGGAGAATCTAAAATCGGGAGGCCAGACCGTGTGAAGGCAACGGCGGCAGGAGCGGTGGAAAGCGGGAATTGTTACGAGAGAAGCGAGGTAATCTGAAAACTGTGTTAGAAACATTGGAAAAATTAACTGCTTCAATGTCAAAATAAGGCAAGAGTGTATATTGGAGTTTTACCCAAAATGTAAAACAATGAAATAAATAAATGGGAAATATGGAAATACATCTGCGCCCGAGTGGTTCAGATTGTACTATAAGCTATGGCCCGGTTGTATAAGACGTTGTCAGTTAATCACATTGTTAACTACGCGAAAAAGTTGAACTAGAATAAAAAAATGCATCTAAGAAATATCATTTTTTTTATTTTTAAATATTTTAAAACGTTATGACTTCTATAGTATGTATTAAACTAATATTTATTTGTTACAAATATTGTTTTATCATTGTTATTTAACTAATTTTAATGCTGATATTAATTAATTATAATTTTGAACTGTAAGAATTGCTGCGTGTAAAACGGCTGCGTCCACAGTGCCATCTGCTATATTCGAAGCTGAAATGGACCATCGGTAGGTAAATTACTTCAAGCAGAATCAAATAAAAAATAAAATATAAATATATCATCTCGTCTTTTACCCATTCCTGGGTATGGCACCCTGCTGTAGCAGATCTCGGTAAGTGATATATTTATGCGCGTGAAGTGAGGTTATCAGCCGTCAAATCACGGCCCCCAAAGATGTTAGTGGTGGGGAAACAAAAGGAGTAATTTCAATGTGGTGAAAATGTTTATTAGCAGTGGGATTCGAATCGAGGTTCTCAAATCCACAGGCCGACTTTAAATTACTTGTTCGTATGCTGCTTCTATTGGCAACGTTTGCTAAAACTGATAAAACACTGAATATTTGTTGGCAATAAATGTCAAAAAATTTTATTGTTTCCTTCGTTACAAAACGTATTTATAGGTACGTATAATACGATTTTTAAATTAAAATTTGTAATAAATTTTGCAGTTTTTTTAATATACATGAATTTATAACGTAAATGCCTAAAAATATTGTGTACACCTCATGCGTAAAATGTGTTTGGCGTCCTCAGAATGTTAATTTATTTTTCAGACGAACACGTATGAGAATAACCATAACAACATCATAAACTACTACGGAAAGTTGAACATAGCATACACCTCGTATGTTAGTATAACGTACACTTCTAACATATCAGGTGAAGTTCCACTGATTGACAACAGATGGCGTTACAATGAAAGAAAATAATAAAATTAATGAAATGAATTTGTATTATTATTTGGATTGAAGTTTAGGCAGATTTTTCAACACATTTGCACAGATAAATCTTATTTTTTTAAATGAATAATTACTTATTTACTAATATTTTAGCATTATTTAATATTTTGACATTATGATTAGTACAGTTGCACAATACCTAATCTCAAACGTCAACGCTTATCTACAAAAACGCATCAGCTATCAAAGTGTAACAACATTGCTCTTGTAAACTTTTTTTAGATATATGTTGTGGTCGTCTGAAAAATAGTGTACATAACTCGCTCGAAAGTGTGATAACTGAGCTCGTGTACTTAAGTCACTCGGCGTTGCGCGCCTCGTTTTTCAATTTGTACACTCGCACGTTATCTTACACTTTCGATGCTTGTTACGTAATATACTATTTCGATACCCCAAAGTCATTTAAGATAAAGTCTGTGCGATTTAAGAAATTATTTCGAAACTAAAAAAATAGTTTTTCTACTCTCATCATTCAAAATAAGGTTTATATGATCCTGGAAACTGAAGTAAAGTTTGATTTTACGCACTAGGTAATTGAAAAAACACTCATTTTTATGGTTCTAAATTTTGACTATTGAAACGCTAATGGTATTTATATATATATACATTTTACGGAATTTATAAAAGAAATAGAGACATTAACTTATAAAGCCATCAATCAGACATATTTTAACAAGCTTTACGAGTAAAATATACAATTTGTTTTCAAATAACAAATGTCAATACAGGCATATTAAACTGTCACGCTTCAAATTTGATACTTTTTCTCATTGTCGATTATATAATTTTTGCTCGCCACAAAAAGAATTGTACAAACGTGCACGCAGACGACAATTGCACCATTCGCGCAAATTAAAGCACGCGCTTCGCTCGTGCTTTTAAAATTGCGCTTATGTGAAAGTATGACTTCACGCACTTGTTATGTAAATAACTATTGTCCATTGGTCAAAAGACAGGTATTACCACAACGTTCAAATATTTGTTATTTTAAAACTTGTCAAGAAAATCTAAAAGAAACTTAAGTAGCCATCATGCAAACAGCCACAACCTGAGCTAAACTCATAAACTATGTTCCTTTATAATGTGATATTTGTATATTTTCTTTCCGACATTGCTAATGTTTACCTAACAGAACGAAGAGCAGCTAAATTTCACGAGTAGTTACATGTACACTTTCAGAAAATGGAAACCAAAAACTTCTCACGATTCAACGTTAGGGTCATGAAGGTTATGTCAAATATGAAGATAATTGCGTTGTTGAATTTGTTCCTGAAACAAAACATACATTACTCATTTATATAATTTATAAAAATAAAATAAATAAATAAATATATTCACAGGCCGACTTGATACCACTGAGCTAGCTACCTCATATATTATTTATGAAGGTTTATTGTGTGGACAAAAGATTCCATATTCAAAATGGGCGAAATAGTCGAGTTTGTATGAAAGGAATTATGACTGTGAGTGAAGCAGAAGAGGTGTGCTAGCAGAGCGGGCAAGCTACTTAAAAAAAAGTAGCTAAGCTACAGCTACAGCTATTCTTTAAAAAAGTAGCTAAGCTACAGCTATAAGCTATATTTTGTAAAATATAGCTAAGCTACAGCTAAAAGCTTTCGTTAAAGTAGCTGTTAAATTTTAAAGCTACTTTTTTAAATTATTGTGAAATAATTCAATTTGCCATTGTCATATGATCAGTCTTTTGTTATAATGACTGTTAATTTACTATTATGTACATAAATATCAAAAATAGCAAATACCATCTGGCACCTACTGTGTATTTTTGCGTATTAGAGCCACTTAGAACCGGCAACAAATAATTATTTTGTGTGGGTTTAGCTTGTACGCATGCGTACTTTGTTGACCTTCTGCTTAAAAAGTAGCTTTAAGCTAGAAAAAGTAGCTTTAAAAGTAGCTTCAGTTATTATTTTTAAGCTAATAGAAAAAAAAGTAGCTAGCTACAAGCTACAGCTATATTTTTTCACAGTTAGCTAAGCTACAGCTACAGCTAAGGTAAATGTAGCTAAGCTACAAAAATAGCTAGCTACTGCCCAGCTCTGTGTGCTAGGATAGGAATATTTGATGAAGATGAATTGCAGAATGAATTAATGCTCTACGAATGATTCAAAGATCCGTGCTATTCCTTTCAAGGTAAAGTGACTATCCGTTCAACGTTAGGCTGGCTTGCTTTTGCATGACTTGTGCAGCATTGATAAGTTTCCGTCATTTTGTCCAGAACTATTTTTATTTTCAGTTTTCAAAGGCACAAAATAATATTTTAGTTAATTAGTTGACATAACTGCATAGTTTTAAGATTTTTCACTCAGTTTCGGAGTATTTGAGAATTTGAATCACTAATTTTGTTATCAAAGTGAATCGTTAAATATTATAATTTTCTATAATCCGTGATTTCTTTGTATTATGGAGTATATAAACTATATTTCTATTGCAGAATTATTTAGAGTGTACTAACCATTTAGCGATTTCAAAATAATCGCCTACATTCTACTATACGGGGTGTGCACACTGAATTTAAAAAATGTTTGGAAATTGGTATCCTTGTACATTTTGGAGCAAAATTACAAGAAATATATTTTACGTTTAAAAAATTTAAATTTGTTATACTACCATGTGTGTAACACTAGATATTTTCATAATAAAATAGGACATTTTTGTCAAAAATCAGATAGTCATGCAAATAAAAAACAAATAAAATAAAATCTCATTCTGACAATTTAACTCTACAATACTAGCTAGCTCATTCCATTTGCCACTTAGATAGTTCTCATAAAATCAGTACTGAAAATAAAGTCAGCGAAGTAATCGAGCGAAATAAATAAGTGATTTGGTTCAGTATATGTAAATTAAATCTGATCCAAATGGCAAATGGAATACGCCTTAAGATAAGCAATTCTTGAACTGTCAAAATTTTGTATAATTTGTTTTTTTATTATTATTATTTTCATAGATATCTGATTTTTGATAAAAAAATAACATTTTATTTTTAAAACATCTAGTACAACAGACATGCTACACTCTGTTTTTTAACCAGGAGGAGTAATTTAAATTTTAACCGCTAAAACTGACGCTTCTGATTGGCTAGTGCTTCGTCCAGTTTACACTGTACATAGATTTTACATTTGATTTATTAGAGCTCTCATAAGTTTTGAGGTTATCTGTTTTCTTGTTGTTTTTTTTGCATTTCTGTGACATTAACATAAATTAGTTCTTTTAAGAACTAATAATATACGGAGTGACAAATTAGAGTTTATAATGTCATTTGTATTTTAAAATAAATGCCATGAGACTTAATCAGTGCAGATGTGTAAGAAATTTTTGTATTTCGCGCGAACAAAAACCTAGTAACTTTCTTTGGTAACTTCTATAGTGTAAATCTGACTTGTGCATTTACTCCCCCTGGTTAAAAAACAGAGTATAGTATAATAAATTTAAACTTTTTAAACGTGAAATTTAATTTTAAACTATTTTTTATTTTCGTACTTTTGATGTACAGAAGAACAAATTTTCAAACAATTTAAAAATTCTGTGTTAAACTATTATGTTCCGTGTTTCTGTGCACATTCTTTATAATTCTACATGGTGCAATTCGGACGCAGGTCACGAAAATGTTGAATGTGGATAACTAGGAAACCCACACAAACAAAACAAAAAGTTAAAATAAATGGTTATTTCTGTTCTACGAAGAGCCTCGCAACGGTCTGCAAAGAGCTTTGGCTGCATTTATTCACTTTTTGCTGCCAAATGAAGTACGAAAAGTCTACTTTTTTACTGATCGCAACAAATTAATTTTGCTTGCTTTGCAGCGGTATAAATTAGATATATAAAAATATCGAAAATAGCGATTGCTACAAGAATTAAAATAAACAAAATAAACAAATTTCTAGATATTTATATGTATTATTATATTGGCGTGTTAGAAAAGAGAATGAGAATGGAATAAAGTCCGAATCTCCATTTTCCATTTTCCTCTACTGTACACTCATGAAGGACGTCTGCGGCGAAGGCATCTCAACAAGGGCGACAAGGGGTACGGGGGTAGAAACGGAAGGTAAAGAGACATGCGACAGCTGGCGTGGATGTTGTTTTGATTGCTGGTCTGGTGGCGCCACACTGCATGCGACGGCGGCGCATGGAACTACCCGCCAGGAGAACAGGATTCAGCTGACGGTTGGGGGTTGTTAGTCGATATCTTACCATGAAGTGGTGGTTGAGTTTTGTTAGGAAAATAAGAATATTTACTTTATTATGTTTGTAGTTTTGTGAGGATAATGCAAACAATAAGTTGATGCCGATGTTTCTTTATGATCCCTTTAAAAAATATAATTATAAGTAAAGTTAATTATGTTTATATTTATACAGTCTTTTAAATAATTACTTAGAACATTTTGCATCGTATGTTTTCCGCTTTCTAAATTGATCTTGTTTATTTATTTTTTTGTAACTTTAATTAGAAGCAGTTTTCCAAAATAACTTAGATACGTTTGACAAAAGAAAATATATGATGCTGAATAGTCTAGATTATTTGAAAATACTGTACGTTACTGAGTTAAAACACGAAAGAATATAGCAGCAGCAAAAAAAAAAAATTCTCTATGTGTCGCTGTTCATATTAATTTTTAGCAGTTAAAAACTATCAACCCGATTTTCACAAATGTATTTTAGGTATTTTGGTTTAAATAAATGTATAAAATTTTCAAAAAACTTTGCATAAACCCTGAATTAATAAAAAAATTTGGATTATTTAAAACTTGTTTGAGAATTAAACTGCGTAAGTACTCAGTAGAATTTGAAGCATTAAGGTATCTATAGAGTAATTTCTTTATATTATATTTATCAGTAGTATTTGATGTATTAATTGAAACGTTTTTATGTAATTCTGGTGGATACAAGAAATGATAAAGCAACAGAAAATAAACATTAGCCTATGAAAACCTTAATCATATTTCAATACAGCCCAACGGCACTCCAGAATAAATACAAAACAGATTAAATTAATGAACTGCGCTCGCAAACAAACTAACAAGCATTTCACGTTTACACCAAACAAGAACGAAGCGTGGAAAGCGCAAACAAGCGAAAAAAAACCAACATCACATCTAATATTTAAAGAGTCGGTAAAAAAGAGCCGGGTAATGCAAGGTAATATGGAAGTGTACCACTTTAACCATCAGATTTAGTTAAAGGCTCCACGACGATAGGTCTTACTAGGAAACACATTCCCAAATGACAAGAGCAACACCCATCCATCGGTTCATCCCTACCACTAGCTGCTGATTGGCTGCTTGCTGGGCGCGTCGCCGTGGCAACGGTCCAACCGGCCACCAATCACACGCCTGAAGACTCGAACACCACGAGATGAGAGCCTTCAACGAGATCCAGTCTTCGACCGCGAAGCCCAACGCAAAGACATACCACTCTGACACATCACTAACTTTATTTATTATTGTTGTTGTTAATTAGTGACAGTGTAGTGTTTAACCGTCTTAGTGACAGTCTTGTGAATGTGTTAAAGTGACAATATGGCATTGAGCCTGAGTTCCGGTTTGTGTTCCGGTAGCTCGGGTCCAGGTTCCGGTGGACATTCAGACACATCTTCAAGTCCTGGCATCAGCATGCCGCTCCCAGTTGCACCGGCTCCAATTTTACCAAACCCTATGTTCGCGCTACCAACTTTAAACTTCACTGTCACCCAAGTGGCAGCGGTTTGTGAGACATTAGAAGAAAGTGGTGACATTGAACGATTAGCAAGGTTTTTATGGTCTTTGCCAGTTGCCCATCCAAACATCAGCGAACTTAACAAAAGTGAAGCAGTTCTGCGAGCAAGAGCAATCGTTAGTTTCCACAGTGGCAACTTCCGGGAAATGTACTCTATTTTAGAACACCATAAATTTACTAAAGACTCGCATGGAAAACTACAAGCAATGTGGCTGGAAGCACACTATCAGGAGGCAGAAAAACTTCGAGGACGACCTCTAGGTCCTGTTGATAAATACCGCGTGAGGAAAAAATTCCCATTACCGAGAACAATTTGGGATGGAGAACAAAAAACTCATTGTTTTAAAGAGCGTACACGGAGTTTGTTAAGGGAGTGGTACCTGCAGGACCCGTATCCCAACCCTACGAAGAAGAGGGAGCTAGCGCAAGCGACGGGACTCACTCCAACTCAAGTAGGAAATTGGTTTAAGAACCGACGGCAGAGGGATCGAGCAGCGGCAGCTAAAAACAGGTGAGAGAGATCTTTCTTTGTTGTTTCTTTTTTTCTGTAAATTCCAGTAGTCCTGTTTTGTGGGTCGTTTATCATTGAGTCTTATAATTATCGCAGCTTCGGAAATTATAGAGAGCGCAGCAGAAAGATACAGCTAACACCTCTCTAATCGACAAAGATTTATATGCGATATTAGTTCGGAATTAGTAGCAAGAAATTGAAATTATGAGAGATTTTTTCTGTAATAGGTTGTATTAGAGAAATATTTGGAAATAAATCAGGTAATTATCCAGGGAATTAGTCAGGAATTCGAACGCAGCTGCCGTGGTGAATTCAGATCGAATTTGAAATTGTAATTGGACGAATTTGTATTATTATTCATTTTTGAATGTTGCTTACAAGACTACTAATAGAACTTTTATATCTTATTCGAAATAATTAAAAAAATGTATAGTACATAATTTGAGAAGAAAAAATTGAATAGGTACCTATCAAAATTATTTTATTTATTAAAATATTACTATTGAAATCTTGTACTTGTTACGAAAGCGATATTAAAATATAAATTATACAAGATTTTAGTTCTTTAAAAACTGTTACGAAAAATCCGTGAAAAATTGATCCGTTTCTATGAACAATCTATCTTTGGAAAACAAAAATGAATTTAGATGAAATATTAATGGAATTTATTGGAATATGCATTAATAAAACTTATATGCTAAACTTGATTTATAAAAAATTTGTGAAGCCATAAAGGATTTAAACATCGAAAAAATACAAATTCAAATTTTCCTTGTTTAGATTTCTTGTCTTTAATTGAAGTAAAAATTCAAAATATCGTCATGTAATTATTTAAACCATTAGGAAACAAAAAATGATCCAGGGATATTGGATTATATGTAATTATTATTACTTAAATTAAAGCCAAGAAATCTAATCAAGGAAATTTAGATTTTTATTTTTCCTATCTATAAATAATTATCAAATTTAAATGCCATACTACACATATATCTATGAAATAATGGAATATTTGTTATTGCTGTTAAATATTTCATTTCGATGAACATTTTATCGCATTTACAAATGCAAAATAGTTAATTTATTACAGATCTACTCTATAAAACTAAGAAAATAATGATATATCTGTTTATATTTTAAGCCTATCAAAAATTAATTCAATTACCTAATTTTAAATTGTAACATCAATGTATGTAGATTTTCAAAAGATCTTGATATATTTGGCATAATATATTTTCCCTTGTTAAAGATATTTGAATTATTTTTGAAGAACAAAATAAAAGTGGTAACAAAGATATTATTTATTTGAATAAGTATTTCCTAAAATAATTTTAAGAATTTGACTACCGCAACATGTCAAAATCTTTTAAAAACGCCTTAGTGTATTAGTTTGTCCGAAATATGAGAGCAACATTTAGGTAAATCACATTCACTTCAGTACCCCTTGTCAAAATCGCCCCAAACCACAAATAAAAAACTAATCTTTCGGAACTACGGACGAACACGTACATAAAACTGTTAAAATGTTAAAAATCCAAATCCAGTCAGTTTCTTCAAGCTTTGCTAATCAATGCGCATTTAGTATTTAGCATTGTGCTAAGGGCTAATCCTCGTTTAGCCACGGCTAAGCGACGCAAACAATCAGCGGGATTTTGGGGTTTTCCTACAAGGAGCAAGGAAGACTCTGAAACGAAGTGGTAGCCAGACTTGACCAGATGGAGAGATGGAGATGAAATGTGTTCTTTGTCACCCCCTACTGGGAGAAGAGGGAACCCTTTGTGCCCTGAATAACTCGTGTGCTTTGAGTAATTGGTTATGATTAATATTGTAAATATTGGGTGAAGACTGGATGGTTTATTTTAGATGTACTGGCTTTGTGATGAGTGAGGGGATGCATTTTGGAAATGGAATACGAATGGAATGTTTATTTGATATATTTCTGATATCCGACGGATAGCTATTGCTTAAATAATAAAATTATGTTTTATTTTCAATATACAAAACTTATTTACAGAAAAAATGATAGTCGAAAAATTTAATTCCCGGTACATTTTATTTGCAACATTTCTGGTAATAATCATAATAATAATTAGAATATATGAAACCTATTGGATGGGAGAGCTATCATTTAATTTGCAAGAATTTATAAGTTTAAACATTACTGTCATTCAATTATAACCAAAAATATGTTTGTGTCCGAATGATACAAATTCAGCTATAGGCTACAAGTGTCGTGGTGTGGGATTCTCTAACTATTATAACTACTCGTATGTCTGTTTTGATTTGAGTGCGTTATATGATTGAAACCATAGCAACAATGTTAAAATTTTTGAATTTGTGTCAAAATTTATCATTGCTGTGTGGTTTCAATCCTAAAGTTTTCAAATCATAACGGATACAGTTACAGAATACGACCTCTGAACTGTAATTTCAATTAATTTTCTATAGTCCAAAGTAAAAAAAATAAATAAAAATATAGATTTAGATGAAGAATTTAAGTAAATCTATTTAATATCGCCCAGAACTGAAATATAAATAAATAAATATATCATCACGCCTTTTTACGCAGTACTGGGTGTGGCACTCTGTCTCGAAACAGATCTCGGTAAGTGATATATTTATGCACGTAAAGTGCAGTTACCAGCCGTCAAGTTACGGCCCCCAAAGATGTTAGTGGTGGGGAAGCCACAGGGGTAATTTTAAATTGGGAAAATGTTTGTCGGCTATGGGGATCGAACTAGGGTTCTCAGGATCCACAGGACCACTCGATACCACTGAGCCATTACCCCATACAAATGTATAAATTGAAATTGATATAAAACAAAATAGTTTTTGTACTTTTTATGAACTCATATAACATACAATCGCAGTGGATCTATATAAAACTTGCATCTTAAGTAAAAGATCGTGCATTCAAATCTCACTAACTGCAATTTATATTTAAAAAAATAGATTCTGTCTGAATTTGAGTTATATGGATTTCACTATAACTTAAACTCTCTGTACTGTAATTGGGATTAAGTTCTTGTCGTGCAGAATATCAAATAAATGCTTGAATTTGCTAAATAAATATTTATTGCTTTTTAATGTATTATTTCCGATATGTGTGATGGTTTCTGATATTTTATAACTCGAAAGCTATTGTAAGCAATCTGGAAACTATAAAGGAAGCCGATGTAACCGATATGTATCTATTGCTTCTAGATCAAAAGAAGTATCGGTTTCTTTCGGTTTTCAGTCATGCGGCAAAGTAAAACAACTGATTGAACTTGATGTCATTCTAATCTACTTCATGATTGATTGTTGTAACCGAAGAACTAACATAATTTCTACGATTTTCGATAGAGGATATGGTTAAATCTGTCAATTTTTGGAACATTGAATACAAATTCAAAATACGTCACAGACTTCACTCTGTATCCGATTGGTTCGAAGTCCACTATAAGCTACAAGTCCGTTTTGGTATAAGTAAAATTTGTGTTTTGTTGTGCTGATGACTAGTAAATGAGTAAGTATTGATATATCATATTCTAATTTATGCAACAAAGTTCGGCGTTTATAGTAAGTATTAGTTCAGTTCAACTCATGTTAAAAACACCCTATTGAAACATTACTTTTATTTATTGGCAACATATAAACAGGGAAAAGAACTGCTTGTAAGTAGATAAACTTTTATTTGCTTTTTTTGCCTTGGAAACGGCAGATATAAATGTAATAATTTCGATAACTTAAGGGCCATTCACAGCTTTGCAATTAAGTGAAATTTTACTTAGCAATTAGGATACATCTTAAAACAATTTTAAGCAGGCTACGAAATTAACAAACTCATTTTAAATTAGTGTACTATACGCAAATATTTGTTTCCAACGGATATAATTTGTTTGTGTACAAGTGACGGGAGTGGTATATTTTTGACAGTAATTATAATATGAAATCAAACAATAAAAAAATAAATAAATATATCATCACGCCTTCTACCCATTACTGGGTGTGGCACTCTGCTGAAGCAGATCTCGGTAAGTGATATAGTTTGCGCGTGAAGTGCGGTTACCAGTCGTCAAATCACGGCCCCCAAACATGTTAGTGGTGGAGGAGCCACAGGGATAGCCTTTTCAAATTATGAAAATTTGTCGCTTGTGGGAATCGAACCAGGGACCTCAGGATCCACAGGCCGACTTCATACCACTTAGCTAGCCATCCCATAAAACAATTTTATATTATATTATTATCTAGCAAGTAAGATTCATTTAAGTCAAAATACAATCATTTCATAGCAATGAACGCTTGCATTTATTTACATTAAACTAATTTTTAAGTCAAAATATAAGTCGAACTATTAAGTAAAATTTTGTTCAATTTCGGAGCTGTGGAATCCCTTCAGCAAATTATCTTAATAAATATCACTCGAGGTTCAGTTTTTCAGGTCAAATTTGTATTTCCTTCATACTAACTTGATTACATTGAAGTAAAACGATTCAACCAATTAGTAATTAGACAAAAACTTTGTACCTTCGATGTCGCGGATTTTTCATATCAATTACTCTTGTCAGTTGTTACCAAGCAAACTCGTACTTATAAATAAAAGTTTGTTGGATAAAAATTAAACTTCTGGACTAATTTACAACTATCAAATTCAAAATCTAACGAATGAATATTTAAAAATATCCGGTCAATATCAAAAACAGTTACTGTTACATGATAATTACATATTTTTATTTAAGACACAGATGCTGTTTCTAATAATATGTTGTCAGTGGTAAAATTGAAATATGCTACCTCGTGTCATGTATAAAAATAAAACAGAATCTTGCTTTTCAAATAAAAATAGAGAACTCTGCTCGTATTGCATCAACTGAATTAATTTATGTTTTAATAATGTATAATTTACATTATAGATTCAATTTTTTTGTAGGTTTTGGCGCATGCTCGCTAAGCTTCCAACATGGAAATATAAAACGATAATAATAGAAATAATGTTCTGGATTAAAGCGTAAAGTACATAGCTACGTACATAAATATTAATTGTCTGTCATGGGTGACAAATGACATTCTAGTATTGTAAGGCAATTTGTAACAAAAGAAATAACTATAAAAATTGTAGCGAACTATATAAAAGATATTAGGCTTTGAATGTATACTAGAAAGCTTTCGATTATTACAATAATTACCAGTAAGCGTGCGCCTGATATTTTTAGAGTAGATTAAGTGACTGAAAAGTAGTGAATAGTGTTATCAACTGCTTGGAAGAAAGGTGAAGAAAAATTACCCAATGATTAGGAAGTTGCACGAACAGTGCAATTTTAGCTATCCTGAATTGATTAAGAAATATTTTTTTATAATTACGCATAAGTTTGCGATAAAATAAATAGTTATTTTCTAAATAGATAGGTTTTTATGGGGTAAGTGTTTCAGTGGTATAGAATCCGACTAAGTATTTGAGAAACCGGATTCAATTTCAACATCCAACATACAATTTTCACCACATTAAAATTAGCCCTGTGATTCTCCCTCCACTAATATCTTTGAGGGCCTTGATTTGACGACTTAGAGCCGCACTTCACGCGCTTACATATATCACTTACCGAGATCTGCTACGGCAGAATGTCACACCCAGTAATGGATAAAAGGTGCAATGATTTTTTTTTAAAAGCGTGAAATTTTTTTAAGCGTCCCACAATTTCAATTATTTTAATATAAAAAGCTAGAAAAATATATTATATTACTTTATTTATTTATTCTTTCTACTTTGTACAACAAAAACTTGATCCGATGCCTAATTACATACAGAGTCTCGACTCATCGAGCCGAAATGAGATATTTCATATATAAGTGGGATTTGAACTCCAGATCTCCGAATTCGAATGCCGTTATGCTATTCACACCACTGTACTGTTGGACAAATTACAAATAAAAAAAGAGAAACGGAGAAATTTCTTGACTGTTTCAGAAGAATGCAAAATAAAAATACTTGAAATGCAGTCACATTTCTTTTATTTTCTCACAAAACTGAATTGAGAATTAAATATACGTATACCTAATATAATATCTCCTAATATATAGAAAAAGAACATTTTCAATGTCACTTTCAAGATATTACAATTTTTGCTGGATAAAAATAATTTTTTCGGTAATGGGGATCCCAATTTTTGTGAGCTCGGATATCTTGCATCCGTTGCACCTATGTCCTCCTAAAACCGGCCCTGGAACCACGGTAGTAAATGAAATTTCACTGACTTATAACTAATATATCTACGGAAAATTATAAAATTTTATCCTGAATTGATTAAGAAATATTTAATTACAATTACTGAATTTGTGACATAAAATTTTTCTAAATATATGAGTCATTTTAAATAAATTATAGACAGTTGTAGCATCATTGTAGCGTTATCGCTTCACAAGCAAGAAATAATAGACCTCGCTATCTTGATCTTATAATCAAAATTCCAAATTGCGCCCAACTGTACTGTACTTGGAATTATATTCCTGTTGTGCAATGCAGCAATAAATTAAACAAAAAATCTTTATTTGTAACTAAGGCTACTAATAGAAATAAATACAAACAGAGTAATAAACGAAATATTTATATTATTCGTGTTCTTCATTTCTTATTCTAGAACTTTACAAGACACACTTAAGTTTACGTTTTGGGCGTGGTTTCCACAACGTTATATGCTAATGTACATACTGGGCGTTTGATAAATCAATCCTGGTATTGTTACACACAAACGCGAAGCTCTGTAGATGGAGAGTCGGTAAAGTAGTGATCTGAATTCACTACTTTGGACGTTGTGGTTGTTCGTTGCATGTTTGTTACGCTAATTACTACTGTTTTAACTATGTCGCTCTAATGAGATAAAAGTAATTATTTAACATTTGCATATCGCGAGTTTAATATTTCAATTAGAGTATTTTTCGTCTAAGGAGTAATTTACATTTTACAGGACTTTAATTGCTGAATTAATACAATTCTTGACACAACACAAAACTTTCTTCTTGTAAACATTTTAGTATTTAGTTGGTTGATCTTATAGGAATACGAAATTTTGTCAGATATCTCCATGTAGGTCAAAAAATGCAGACAAAACAATAAAAATAATTGTTTATTATATTCGCGGACGTTTCGAGTAGATAATAAAACGCATTCATCTTCAGCGATAGGAAAACGGAAAATGCAACATAATAATATAAAATTCTAATTAGCAAAACTTAGTTATATTTATTTAGGACATTCTGTATAACAGGAATTTAATCCTAATTACAGTTCTGGATCAGGACTTACCGCGAGCCGTAGTGTGGTAGTTCATATAGTTTAAACTTGAGTGGGATTCGAAGGCAAGACCTAAGGATTCGAATGTCGTAACGCTAACCGCACCACGCCAGATATGTCATACGCAATAATTAACATTGTTGTGAAACATTCGATTTGATTTGATTTATTTAAACGAAGTCTAAATTATAACTTTTGATAAGGCAACTGTCAATTACTGATTGACTGCAAAGTGTACCAGTTCCTCGAAGTAAACACTAACAATCAGATTCATAAAACAGATGAGCCCTTAATACTATTTTATTGCCAATTTGAACTCAGTTTCTATTAGGGTCGTTGATTTCCACCGAAGTTTGAATTTCTGAACGTTCGAACATTCGAATGTTTTGAACTTCGTCAGAAAAACTTCGATGCTTCGAACTTTCGAATTTTTTGCCACTGAATTAATGCCATATGTCATCTCCAAACACGCTCACGCATAATTCGCGAAAAGTCGACCACGAATTAAATAATAAACTCGGCGAAGTATCCCACAAAAACTCTGCAAGATTAGGCATTTTAATTAAGCCATATATTCTCTTACCGCCCATCTAAATGCTACGGACTTTTAGTAAAACGTTTTAAAATGACAATAAAAAGGATACAAAAACGTCTTAATTAAAACGTTTCTGACAGTGTAGCGAAATTTTAAGTCTAAATTGAATTAATTTGGCAAATAATAATAATTAATAACAATTACTTACGAATTAATACAAAACTCTGCACATGTGTTTATTCTGAAAATAATTCATATCAACATGCCGTGTTCACGTTAGGATCCAGATTCACTATTCGAATAATACGAAAACTCGTAAATTCGGAATATTCGAAAATTCGAAAATTCGGCATATTCAAAAATTCCAAAATTCGAAAGTTCGAATCTAAATTCGAAAGTTTGAATCTAAATTCGAAGGTTCAATAAATCCGAACAATCGAAGTTTCGAATATTCGTAAAATCAACAACCCTAGTTTCTATGAACTTACATTTATTTTGTTCTTTATAATATTTGACATTTAAATAAATAAAATGAATAAATAAATATGTCATCACGCCTTTTACCCATTACTGGGTGTGGCACTCTGTCGAAGCAGATCTCGGTAAGTGATATATTTATGCTCGTGAAGTGCGGTTGCTAGTCATCAAATCACGGACCCCAAAGATGTTAGTGGAAGAGCCACAGAGGTAATTTTAAATTGGTGAAAATGTTTGTCAGTTGTGGGGATCGAACCAGGATTCTTAGGATCCACAGGCTGACTTGATACCACTGAGGCAATTCATTACCTCATCATATTTGGCATTTATTAATTGATAATATCTGAGCAATGATTAAAATTAAAAATACAGTTACTTGTATTAATCATACTCGGGCGCTATAAGCTAGTCACTTATACAAATGCCTTAAAAAAGTAACATCGACTACGAAAACTGGCAGTACGGCAGCGTAAAAACTGCGGCTCGGTGTGCCCGGTAGGCCCAGGCCCGATTCGAGCTGTAGTGCCATTGAAGAAGAAGAAGATTAAAATTAAATATGTTCATTAAACTTTAATTCTATTTATCTCAAATTTTATTTAAATCAAATAAAAACGGAATTAGTTAACTTTAATTGATTTCTTCTTTCTGAATCTGCCTGCAATGTTAGTATTTAGTTATTATACTGTTAATCTATATGAACATTATTTTAGGAAGATCGAAAGGTAGGAAAATTTGAAGCAGTATTCATGTAATATTCCAAACAATCAATGAACTGTCATGCAGTAAAACGCCTGAAAGCAAAGTAATGTTTATGAAATTGAAAAACATGTTTACAAAAAGTTTCATTGACTAATTATGGTAGGAAGTGAGAATTTCTCCCCCGGGCAAATAATTCTACCTTCATATTACCTCGTTATTTAAGGTTTTAGCTAAATTTAGTACAAAGCAAGATGTTGTATGAAGATAAAAGTAATAATGTTGTCGATAGTTCATTCGAAAGTTTGTTAATTCATGTAAATTTATTTTTAATGAATGAATATTATCAGTTTTATCTTAAAATCTTTGAAATATTTTGAACATTCATTCAAAATTGAATTGTTCTTTGCACTTTAAACAAATTAACAAGAACAACCATGAATAAAAATAATGCTGGTAAAGTATAAGACAAATGGGAAGATAATACGTGATACTCATTTAAAAACTGTATATAAGGCATGTCAAATGCTTTGATAATTACATCAGTCAATTTATTGTAGTATAGACAAACGTACTTCATTTACAATTTCAATGTTCGTCAAGTAAACGCTAACGTGTGTCGATTGTTGGTAATTATTATTTAATAATAAACGATTATTATAAATAAACCGACAGAAAGTAAATACTCGGGTGCTTTGATTAAATGAAGATTGCTTTTGTTCGTACATTATATGCAAAATGAACAAGTCTATGGAAATTTGTAAAATATTTCTAATATATATTAAACTACGGTATAACATATAATTTAATGCAAACTATTCACAATTGATAGAAACAAAATCCGTTAAAATTTTGCCGTTTTCAACGATACATAGGATACCCCATTGGTCAAGCTAGACATATTTTGTAGAGATTAAGGTGAAATTTTATATTAGTTCACATATTTTCCGAACTTTATTTCTCGTTGATTGTGCTGTGCAAGATATTTGAGGAAGCATAAAGCTGGATTTATAATGAAGTAACGCGAATGGTATCGGTAAAGTAAAAAGTTCAGCATGTGTTAGAGCTAGTAATGATTTAAATAAAGTAAAGTAAGCAGCAAGGTAAAAGACGCAAAGCAACAGATGACCAACTATTATTATTCTGTTTTGCGTTAACTAAAAAATGTTACCTAATTGATAGATTAGTGTCGCAGTTTAAACAAGACATGTAGATACTTTCTTATAAACCCAGTTTAAAGGCAGGAGAGTTCTTGGAAAATAAACTCATTTATTAAAATACAATATACAGGGTTCAAAACTGCAAAATACTCTGATAATTGTATTTTATTGAATTGTTATAGGCAGCCGTAGCTTATTGGATATAACTTACATTTACCACAATCACAATTTATGCGTTGAAACAAATTTTATACAGACGCTTACCAGAAGCGGATTTAAAATATCTCGGGCCCTAGGAAAAATATTTATTTCGGGCCCTATAAATATATATATACATGGTGGTGACCGCGACTCTCGAGGGATTTAACATGTACAATCATAATTTTGTAATTTCATGCTTCCCTAATTATATTAAGCAAGAAAGCTTCAAATAGAAGTTTTAGGACATAAAATTCTGCATCTAATCCAATAAACAAAATTAATTTTTTACATACTTCGTAACGACACAAATTAGATCTGAAAATAACGAAATTATCGATAGCCATGAAATTGAAACAAAATTAACAAATGTTTGACGTTTTATCTGTCAAAATAAATGACATAACAAATAAAGAAATTATTTTGGCAGATTAAACGTCAAACATTTGTTTTATTTTGTTTTAATTCAATGGCTATCGATAGTTTCGTTATTTTCAGATCTAATTTGTGCCATTAAGAAGCATGCAAAATTAATTTTGTTTATTGGATTAGATGCAGAATGTCCTAAAACTTTTATTTGAAGCTGTCTTGCTTAAAATAATTAGGGAAGCAGGAAATTATAAAATTATGATTTTACATGTTAAATACCCATGTTCGAGAGTCACGGTTACCACCCTGTATACATTATAAGGAAATAAAATTATATATTTCTATTATTTAAACTAAAAGTTTGAATCCGGGCCCTAAAATTTTTTGGCCCTAGGCTATTGCCTCTTTAGCTTAGGCCAAAGTCCGCCTGTGCGCCTACCTAAATGTATTCAAATGGTAGCGTTTTCATCAATGAAATTTGTAGTTCTGGGCGAATCTGTATTGCAGCTCTAATGTTAGTTTAGTTCATGTACATTGAAGTAGGCTAAATAAAGTTAAGGAATTAAAGTTTCACAACACATAATTTATTTTAATAGTATATTATAACACAAGTGTGGCAAGTCTCTTATTGCCATAGCCACCTATATGTTACATACTATTTTTTCTAAACTCGTGAACTTTTATTTCTAAAAATTGATATTTAAATTCATATTTGATATTTGCTATTTTCTATAATATTTTACATTAATTCACCTGAAAAAAAAGATTGTTCAACAATAGTTGTCTTAGAAACAACATGATAAATGAATCGTATACAGGTATCATGTTGCAAAGAGATACTTTCCACACTCATTTTGAATGTTGATATATTGACTCTTCAACACGACCGTAGAAAAATAGTTAATTTTATAACAAGTGCCGAAAAAGGCTCGTTACGTGCAAGTACAGAATTTAACGCACTAGGTTTGCCGAGTGCGGAAATCTGCACGAGCACGTAACCTTTTTCGGCACGTGTTATAAACAACATTTTTCCTACAACTGTGCGATTTAGTAAATCACTAAAATATTATCCAAATTTATAAAATTTTAATGATATTACACGAGAACGATGTTTTACGGCGTTGCTATGGTTTGTTTGTTGATTGCTTGCACATTGTTTTACATTATTTAATAATATTTTACTAACGTCAAGATAATTTCTTCAAAATCGTCTAAATTGGAATAGTACAGTGAGTGATTCTTCTTTATCATAAATACCTCCAAATATAATTGAAGCTTCGGATCATTCTATGTTGCATCTATTTTGGACAATGACAACCAACCTGCTGCTGGTACTTCTAAAGCCTCCGAAATTGTTGTCAATAATATTAGTGTTAATAATTTGAACAGGTACGTAAGAAATCAATGTTTCTTTAGACAATACAAAAGTTTCCACTTTACATTATGTCAATATAAGCAACTGTAACAACTATATTAATAATATACACACACAATAAATATTATGTATTTCACTTACTTAAAACCATTTATCGATATATTTTACTTTGTTCGGTTCTTTTTATTAGTTGTGTACAGATTAGATATACTGTAATTTAAGGTTATGTTTATAAACGTCAAAATATACTACTGCATATTTACTAGCGCTGGCTCACTGCATCTTCTTCTTCCATAAGCGTCTGTGACCAAAATATGAATTACGCGCTTGGCGCGAAATTTAAATTGCTCTCAAAAAAACTTTTTTTACAGTTGCGTAATGAAGCACTTTCCGCACTAGTGTTTCTTTGCTTTCAGAAATGCACTTGGTCTGCATTCATCTACTTTCCATACGTCACCAAGGCAATTATAGTTACATAATAACAAAGAAATCGCACAGTTGTAGGAAAAAGATATTAATTCACAATTAATTGTAAATACGTAAGCCCTAATTTTTCGTTCATGAACTAATAACTGATATTAGCGCTGCAATACATACTCGTCCAGAAATACAAATTTCATTAATGAAAAGCGTTACCATTTGAATACATTTAACCAGATTCAACATCGAAAAAACTTCGATTGTTTCTGAGTTGTTCGGATTCTACTATAAGCTGTAGTTTTCTTGTACAGTAATTGAAATTAAGTTTTTGTTGTGCAGAATAGAAAAAAATTGTATTCTCCATTTGAGAAAGAAATACGGTAAGGATGCAATCCTTAATATGAGGAAAAGTCATAAACGTCTGTCCTACAAAATCCAATATTTCAAGTTGAGAGCAACATGTCTTCGTCTTCTACTTTTCACAATGTCTCTCTGAAAATAGTTTCCAGTACATGTTCTATCATATGTTCGTTCATACAATTTACCTACCCATCTATCTAGTACGTGGCACGGACTACAAACTGCACAAAACGAAAAATGAAAAACCCCATCGCGAATATTCCACATGTGAGTTTTGCTCTTCGCTCTTCGCTAGCCAAAGGGCTGCTCTCCGGAGAGGAGAGTAAGAGAGCAAATTGTATCAGGGGTAAACGTGATTCTTGTGCTTCACCCTGCATTGTGCTTTGGCGGAGCTGCACGATTCTGGCCGATAATACACGATTACTGTTATTAAGTTAGGGAATAGCTCGTTTCCCAAACGCATACGAGCAGGGACAAATGTAACGGTGTATGGGATGTATGCAAGAGCTTCTATGTATGCGTGTGTCTTTAGTCGATTCAAAGATCACAGAGAGCTTGTCGGCGAATAACAGTTGACGGGCTGCATTATGATTTTGTTGGAATTGTTTGTTTTCAACTGTTTTCTAACTTGATTGTATTTTCATGTGAATTGTGAGAATATATTATTGTTGAGATATATTACGAGTATTCTCAGTCTGCATTCGTTATTTCTTATTTCTCTTACTGGATTTTCAAAAGATCTTCACACATTTGACTTTGTATTTTTGCGTTTCTAAATTATTTTTTTATATTTATTTGATGCATTTTTAAAGAGGTTCTATTGAATACATTTTTATTTTCTTGGGAACAACTGACAAGAGCAACTGACATGAAGAAAATCACGATATTGTAGATGTAGAGATTTTGGTTTATGTCAAATTGATTAAGTCATTTTATTTCTAAGCTACAAAGTTTGAGTGAAGAAAATAAAAATTTAGCCTGAGAAAATCTACACCTCGAGTGGTATTTATTGAGACAATTTATTGCCAGAAATATTTTATTTATTTATTATAACAGGAACTGAATCCCAATTGAAGTATAGGGTCCGGACTCACCAGGTTTTTAGCTTGAGTGAGATTTGAACTCAAGATCTTCAGATAATAATTTCGTAACGCTACCCACATCTTCGTATTAAAATTATTACAAAAAAAATTGCCGTTTCCAAGATAATGAAGAAAAATCAAATGCTTATCCACTTGCAAACAGTTCTTTTCACTTTTAATCGATTTAAAATGATAAAAGTGTCATTCAGATATAGAGTTTTTGTACACGAATTGAATGATCTATTATATATTATTCCACTATTAACTATAGCTTCTTTGCATTATTATTGGTAATCATTTCCTATGGTGCAGTAAAATAAACAACAAACGAAATATGTCCGTTCTTGTTTACAGAAAAATTGATAATGTAAATAATAGAAACAAAATAAGTAACGTACGTTAATAGTATATTAAAATACAAGTTCAGAAGATAACCTATTCTAGCACGAGTTCGAAATTCAAATAAGAGCCGCGCAGCGGCGATTGGTCGAACGAACGAGTGTTAGAATTGCCTTCTGTAACGAGTGTTTTACACAATTTTCTGTATTTTGACTTTCTTATATATAATTTCTTTATAAAAATAGTTGACATTTGCCAGTAAGGAAAATTTTTGGTAGAATAGTTAAGTTGGTGACAGTGATTTGCATTTGATTTTGTCTGTTATCTAGAAATTTTAAAAATTGTTTTTTTTATTTTGTCCGTTGTCTAGATATTTTGTGTATTTATTGCAGTTATACCAATTTATAACAATATGTCACCAAAAATCGTTTCAGAATGAAGCTCATTGTAGCATCAATATGCGTGCGAGAACATGCTATTCTAATACCGAAACAGAGAAATAAATTTATTGACGAAATTGTCTTCCGATATGACATGACCTATATTTTTAATCGCCACAATAAAACTCGGTGGTAGTTGTTATTCTGCACAACAGCAACTTATCCTAATAACAGTATAAAGGGTATACCGTTTATAACGAAATTCGAACCACTCAAGAATTCGTATTTTTTTGAATACAAGTAGAAGTCAGCGAGATTTGAACGCAGGACTACTTGCTTGTTAATTAATAAATGCAAGTTTTACCTTGGTTACCACGTTCATAAACAACGAAATTCCAAATAGTTTACATTTCGTTTGATCATTATCTTATCATTAAACAATCATTCTCATTAATCTTCCTTCTAAACAAGGTTCAAATTCTACTAAATTTACCCTAAATTCGTTGTTTAAAATTTCATTACCCCTTCAGAAGACTAAATTTCGTTAATGTTCGCGGACAATACAGTGTTATTAAAATATTGATACATTCCATTCTTGACACTTGGCTGCCCTGCTGTTTACCCTCGTGCGCCCCTAGGGGGTCCCCTCCCCGTCCCTCTTGTAAGGGCGCAAGGCGTGATGAATGATGACGTAATGCCCTTGTGAGCATTTACAACCCCCGACACATAACACACCAATTTTGAACGCATTGACATATTTAAATTGAATAGTGCTCGCACCACTTTAAATGCAGTTGGAATTTTAAATCGCCTACTTGTCTAAATGTGAAGGAGATTTCAGGAAAATGTTTACGGTAAATTGATTATGTAATTGTTAGTTAAGGACGGGAATGAATATTTAATAGGCGGAATTATAGATGTCACTGTTGTAACTGTTCTCAGATTTGACACAAAGGAAATAATGAAAATTATTATTATTATTGGAAGGAAGTGAAATGTTTTGTATCAAACAATAATCGTGGACAAATTACTCTATGCAAAACTGTTTCTGATAAAAGTGGTAGAAAATTTAAAGATATTAATTTAAGTACTAAGTGAAATATTTGCAAACATTAAACTTTTCACTTACAATTAATGCGATAGATACATTGTTTTGTTTCTAACAATCGTTACCTAAGATTTTCTATTTTTTGACAGTGACAACTTGAATGTCAGTTGTGGTCACTTGCACCAACAAAACCTAAGTTTTAAACTTGGTTTAAATTAATAAAAGCAAATTGAAGTTATATGTTATATAGAATACATACAAGTATGTACCAATTATTTTGGAGCCTCTACTCACCAACAAAAAAATTAAAAAATCTAAAAATAGCACTCATCATTATCTCTTTACATATAATTACAGGGTGATCAAAAGGAATTGTTACAGTTGGCAATACAATTCCAGAGATCTTTTTATTCCACAGTTGGCACAACGTTAGATAAAGGCGGAAATGCTATTTGACATTTCTAATAAATACAAATAGGTTATGTCAGGAGTCTGACAGCTAATAGAATTTTGACTTTTTAAGTAATATAAATACTTTCGAAATAAATGTAATAATAAATGTACTTTTGTCAACGGCCATGGCTGCACTCGTTGGAACTGATCTAAGCGATAACGCGAGTTAAGTAACGTTGCGCGCGGGCAGTACTTGGATGGATGACCGTCCAGAGAAAACTCGCGTTGCTGTTGACCATAATACCTAAAACGCAGATCAGGGCGTAATGACGGCATATGACCTAAGTAGTTGGTCTGCCAAAGAAGCCACAAAAAAAAAAACTTAAATTTAAATTTTAAATGTCACTGTCAACAACAGGAAATGAATTTATGTATCAGGCTTACCAATTTCAAGTAGTTTTTTTTATTGCCAACTGTAACAATTCCTTTTGATCACTCTGTAATACAAATGTATATATTCGACGGAAGAAATTGGCGACACTTAAGCAAACTTCCCGGTGTATTTAAAACAGCTCTTCATAATAATAATTTTTATATATGAACTAATGTCATCAGTCTGAAAAGTTAGAATAATTTAATATTTATTAAATGTTTTTAAAGTTAATTTTTGTTGATTAAAAATTGTAAAATACAATAAAATATTTAATCAGAAATTAATTTACAGATACAAATATTTTAGGAATTTTGTTTCCAGGGGCGTGTGGGGCTCTAAACTACTACTTACTTTGCTTATACGTAAATTCGGCCCTGCAAACATTCGATATACTTTTATTTATTTAAAGTAAGTTTAAAATATGGGATGGATTTGCAAACATGGGTTCGCTTTCCACAGTCGACAAACAGTTTTCACTACATAAAAACTACCCCTGTGGCCCTCTCTCCACTAACATTTTTGGCGGGCCGTGATTTGTCGACTGATAACAGCACTTCACGAATATTAATATATAACTTACCGAGATTTGCTACGGCAGAATACCACACCCTGTAAGGGTAAAAGCATGATATTTATTTTAGTTAAAATCTTTTTAAAATCCTATAATTTTGTTGTTTATTTGTTTTCTTTAATTTTCTACGACGTCAGTTTTCATTAATTTGCACCATTCATAAGTAAAATTATTTATTATTATTATTATTTTAAATATGAGGTGGCTAGCTCAGTGGTATGAAGTCGGCCTGTGGATCCTGTGAACCCTGGTTCAATTCCCACAGGCGACAAACAATTTTCATAATTTCAAATGCTACCCTTCACCACTAACATCTTTGGAGGCCGTGAAATATATCACTTACCGAGATTTGCTTCGGCAGAGTGCCATACCCAGTAATGGGTAGAAGGCGTAATGATATATATATATATATATATATATATATATATATATATATATATATATATATATATATATATATATATATATTTACATATTTTTACATATTACATATTTTAAATATTTTTATCATTTACTGAGATCTGCTACGGCAGAATGGGGTAAAAGGCGTAATATATTTATATTTACTTATTTCTGAATGCAGCTTAACTTGTACATGGAAATCTTTTAAAATTAATTCTAAATCTAATTTCTTATCGTACAATCAAATATTAACATCCTCATTTTAGTATTTTTCATCATTTTAGAGATATTGGATAACTTGGCTATATTTTTTTTATATTTACAAATAATTTCCTTATTTCAAAACACGTTTTAATTTAAAACACAGATAATTTATATATGAATATATTAAACAGATTTAAATATCATTTATATCAATGCTTGAAATAATAGAAGTGAAACTAGTAGAACAATTATTTAAATCTGACAGTTATCAAACTAAAGCCTTAGAAGAATGTTAATCTAAGACATTACATACAGATTAAAGATTATAATTAAAGTAACAATATTCTTAATTTAATCAAATTAGGGCAGATTCGTTGCGCAACTAACATGACAAACAGCTATATCACAAGTAGTGTTCAGTCAGACTCAGCTGTTCCGTATGTATCCGATACAATAATTAAGACGTCCTGAGTTTGAATCCTGCCCGAGGCTAGATCATCATCATTACTTTATTACTCAGCTTTGCTTTCGTTGATTAATAACCCTCGGTTCACGGCTGCCTTGGATCTCTTCTCCGCTAATGATGCCAGAAAATGCTGACCTCAGATCACTCGGCTACCCACAGACATTCTCAAAATGTTTCAGTAAAGAAACTTTACATTTTTAGATTATATCTTGATATCTTCTACATTTAAAAAGTTGTTAAGAAGCTAAAAAAAGTAAAATACTAAAATTCTGATGTACTTCTATTATTTATTTTAACACTATATTTATTTACATTTGTACAGAATAGGATACTCAAAATATCAAATATCTGAAATATTAGAAGGTATGTTTTTGCCAAAAAATATTTCTGAATCTGAGTTATAATGATGCCAACAATAGTTATTTATATATCTAGGCAATAAAGAATATTTTTTTATCACCAATATCTAAAGCTTTGAAAAACAACCATGTGAGTAATAAAAAATATCTTTATAGCCCAGATCTATATTATATTTTTTATCTACGACTAATGTTTTATGTGTATATTAAATGTGTGATTTTTGCTACATGTCTAAATTCCGCAGGGAATAATAACGAGGAAATAATAGTTATTATTCCCGCATCTGCACCAATCAGAAAATTATTATATCTAAAATAATTCATCTATGCAAAAAATAATAATAATAAAAACTCATAGGTAACGTAGGTAATTTTAACATTTCAATATGATATTTCTCAATCACCATAGTTACATCAAAAAATATTAGCTGTGTTCTATTTGCCACTTGGTTCACTTAAATCAGTTCAGATAAATTCGATACAAGACTATATGAAGTGAATTAATCAAACTGAGGCACTTATTGGGGTGAATTAGTTAAAAGTAAATTAGAATCTGTAGTTCTAGTACTGGAAATAAAGTCAATGAAGTAATGGTCTGGTTCAGTAAATGTAAGTTAGATTTGATTAAACTGGCAAATGTAATACGCCTATTGCAATTTAATCGGCAGTACGGTAGTGTGGGTAGCGTTACAGAATTTGAATCTGGAGATGCTGAGTTCGAATCCCATTCAACCTAAAAAAAATATATAAACTACAATACTGCGGCCCGGTGAGTCCGGATCCTGAACTATAATTGGGATTAAGTTCCTGGAGAATAGCAAAAATAATGTTAACGTAATTTTATTTAGTTCAGATTATTATGAAATTACTTTTTTAATTATACAAAAATTTGCTTGTAATACATTAGTCGAAGACAAAGTATAGTATATAATACGCTATAATGTGTACTATTCCCTCCGCTGATTACAACTTCGTCGTTGGGAATAATAGCATCTATTTTAGCGTTATACTATTATAAAATCGCACAATGAATTTCAAGTTAATACAAAATATTTAGGTTAATTACACTTAGGTTAGTAAAAGTTGTCAAACTTGTCTGACATTCGGGACGATTCGGCAATAGACGTCAGCGATCGGTAGACAGACAGTGCTCTGATTAGTCAAAAATAATCGACACGAAAGTAGTACTTTTCACTACAATTTTGCGAAGCTAAGGTAACTCATTACTGTAGGATTTCATAAAAAAAATCAAGAATTGCAATAACCCCTAATATATTTTGGCAATACACGAATACATCTGCTATAGGATCTTATTGAAAATAGCTAAAATATATTGGCTAACACCCACTGTTTGAGAGTCCCTGGCCTATTCAAACAAGCTGCAGTGGTTTGTATATAAATACTTGATGTGAGTGTGTGCGTGAATGTATTTGTGTTGGCTAGTATAAAGGCATTTGTCACACGTAATATACAGAGATTAACAAAAAAATTGTTTTGATAAAAAATAATATTAATTATGTTCAATTTTTCATAAGCTTCAGAGACGTGATTTAATTTGTGAAATAGAAGAAGTATGCCGTGTGAATAATAAAAGTTTATATGTAATAAACATGAATATTACAAATGAAATATTACGTCGTTTAGTGAATAATTTGCTATTAATAATGTCATTAGTAGGTTAGGATTCTTCATTAGGCGGCAAGAGATAAAGCAGTTTAGAAAGTATTAATATTTTCAAGGCTCAAATTGCATTCATTTTACTATCAGTGAATTTATTTATTTACTCCGGCGCACAAAAAGAAATTCATCGGAATTAAAGCACACACTGGCCATATTTATTTGGCATTTTTAAAGTAATCCGACAGGTTACTTTTGTTTAATTGGCACGTTGTAAGTAACAGAACAATACCTGAACCGATCCTATCGTCCCAGCTATTTTGCTGGGTTTGCAAGTTTAATCGGTTTTCTATTTCTTTCTAATCAGTTTGTGTTCCTTGTTATCCATTTTGAAGTGGTAGCATCGCAATTTGTATTTATTAGGATTGTTGATTTTTCGAATATTCGAGACTGCGAATGTTCGGATTTATTGAACCTTCAAATTTAGATTCGAACTTTCAAATTTTTGAATATTCCGAATTTTCGAATTTTCAAATGATTCAAATTGTGAATCTGGATCCTAACGTGAACACAGCATGTTGATATGAATTATTTTCAGAATAAACTCATTTTGTATTAATTCATAAGTAATTATTATTAATTATTATTATTTGCCAAATTAATTCAATTTAGACTTAAAATTTCGCTACACTGTCAAAAACGTTTTAATTAAGACGTTTTTGTATCATTTTTATTCTCATTTAAAACGTTTTACTAAAAGTCCGTAGCATTTAGATGGGCGGTAAGAGAATAGATGTCTTAATTAACACGCATAAACTTGCAGAGGATACTTCGCCGAGCTTATTATTTAATTCGTGGCCGACTTTTCGCGAATTATGCGTGAGCATGTTTGGGGATGATAGATGGCGTTAATTCAGAGTCAAAAAATTTGAGAATTCGAAGCTTTGAAAATGCGAAAATTCGTAAATTCGAAGCTTAAAAAATTCGAAAATACGTAAATTCGAAGCTTAAAAAAATTCGAAAATTCGAAGCTTCGAAGTTTTTCTGACGAAGTTCAAAACATTTGAATGTTCGAACGTTCAGAAATTCGAACTTCGGTGGAAATCAACGACCCTAGTATTTATGCAGATGTTAGTTAGAACGTGCATCCAGATTTTAAATAAATCGATCATTTTTACAACAGACACTAGATGCAGCTTTTATTTCGAAGTAACACGAGCTAGTTCTAGATTAGTTCAGGTTGAACCTATAGTTCCCAAACAAATACGGCCATTATTGGAATATCGCAATACTGGTAAGAATGCGAACCTAGTGGCGCAATTTGAAACTAAGATAAAGGAGCACTTTCATGAAATTTGGATGTTGCTATATAGAGCGCCACTGTTCCAATATTGTTTGTGTATTTATTTTAAATATTTTCGAAGAAAATTGATTTTAAATTTCATCCTTATATTTTTTTGTTTCTGTAAGTACAAATTAATTGTACATAATTATGTTGTATACTTCATATGAAATAAAATAGCAAATGTGTAATATCTTTATAGGTTATAGTAAAAAATTGATTTTTGTCCAAAAGATAAACATTAAAAAGTAGAAAATATTGTTGTGTACCGAATGTACTGCGAAGAACAATCGAACAGCTAGATTCCACAAATTATACTTAAATAAAATTAACTACAAAGTTAACTAGTTACTAAATTACATATCTAAACTGAAAGATTAAAATGAATATACTACCAAAATTAACACAACAAGAAACACTGAACTATAATCTACCTAAGTTATTAAATTGTACACAATTATGTTGTATACTTCATATGAAATAAAATAGCAAATGTGTAATATATTTATAGGTTATAGTAAAAAAATTTTGTCGAAAAGAAAAGACATTAAAAAGTAGAAAATATTATTGTGTACCGAATGTAAATCTACTGTGAAGAACAATCGAACAGCTAGATTCCACAAATTATACTTACAATAAAATTAACTACAAAGTTAACCTAACTAGTTACTAAATTACATATCTAAACTGAAAAATTATAATGAATATACTACCAAAATTAACAAAACAAGAAACACTGAACTATAATCTACCTAAATTATTGATAAATCCGTTAACTGAACCAAACTGAATATGTAATCGGTTTATAACGGCTAGAACTGGTAGTATTACGCATGTGCACTAAATAAGTCCTCTTTTTACTACAGAATTTTATTTTTATTTTTATATATTTACGTAAGTATTTACAGAATGTAAATTCGTTTAAATTTGTACCTTTAAATTAAAATTGGAAATTTAAATCATAAACTATAAGTAACATTGTGGGTAACTGAACCGTTTCATGAACAAAATTGAATTACTTTAAATTGGATCAATAATCAAATTGACAAAGTGTGATGAACCACGACCCGAAACCGAATCGATTTTTTGGATTACAGCATTGCTTAAAAACCATGACAATAAAATAACAAACGAAATACGTTAATGCTTGTTTGTGGAATATCGAAAATGTAAAAATCAGACAAAAAATGAGAGAATAAAATAACGTAATTGTTAAATCATGTAACATGCCGGGTATTGTTTTGAAGTATTTTCTTTTATTTTATATAAAATTCCTAAGTGACTTAAATTGATTGAAATATGTATATTCTTCTTGGCAATGACTTATATGTATTATTGTGTTCCGGAGTGTAATTCGTGGGCTAAAAAGATACCAAAAATTTGTTTCTCAAACCTGATAAATGAAAAGTATTATTTGTTTATCTATTAAGAGTAAATGAAACAAGAGATAAACATTTAGTAGGAATTTAAAAGCTTTTAGAAATATGCAACTTATATTAGTTTTATTATTTAGTTCATATTTTATAAAACAAATTGAGATTACTTTTGAATACACAACTATATTATACTCAATTTTTTGTCTTAATTATAGAAGTTTGAGCCATAGTTCCACCTTCTAGTATGCTCTTTACTAAAAAATAATGTTTTAATCAAATGACACTAGATACTCGTATAAGTAAAAAATATCGAAATGTTGTCAGAACGCCATGCTTGCTCAATGTAAAGAATATACAATATCGGATCGATGGCATCACCAATAGCAAAATATTGCGATCCGCACCGGGCGGCACATATTTTGGGGCGGCATTTCTTATACTTAGTTCTAGTTGTAAAAAACAACTTGTTCACTTCATAAGTTTACTATTCGATTTCAACGAATTATGAATTACTATATGATTTCGAATATTTTTTTTGTCGTCAAGTCAATGTAGAATTGAAAATATTATCTCGAAAAATTCCTTTATTACTGCCTAATTTAAATATGCCATCCAATGGTAAACAAGTTCCCCACCTATAGTTTGTCTCAATTACAATTATTTATTTATGTTTATTAATTTAATGGCGTAATGGCTCAGTGGTTTCGAGTTGGCATGTTGATCCTGAGGACCCCGGTTCGATTCCCACAACCGACAAACAATTTTCACCAAATTTAAATTACCCCTGTGGCTCCTCACCACTAACATCTTTGGGGGCCGTGATTTAACGGCTGGTAACTGCACTTCACGTACATAAATATATCACTTACCGAGATCTGCTTCGGCAGAGTACCACACCCAGTAATGGATAAAAGTCGTGATGATATATTTATCTTATTTTTCTAATTTATAAAAACCACCATTTGTTTGACTTAGAAAGGGCGGCAAATTGGAGACTACCCTGGGCGGCAAATATTTTATGTACGCCACTGATTACATGTATCCCGCAATTAATCTGTATTAAACATTACTATGTTACTACACCACTTTCGCTTCATCCACATTCATAATTCCTTTCATACAAGCTCGTTTATCCTTTTCATTTACGTAATAAACCCTCAATCATATCCATGCAATTATTCCTAGGTCATCCACACAATCTTTCACCCTCATTTTCACCAGCATACACCTGTTTTAACAATCTTTCGTTCGACTACAAGAAAACACGATGTGTAGTATTTAAAGTAAAACCCCTATTACAAAAAGTTATACAAGTTAATTGGTACAAGCTTAACTACCAGCAGAAAGCTTATACACGCATTTAGCTTCCAGTAAACAATGTTTAACTTCTTAATAGTGGAGTTAACTGAACACAAACACGCAACATCACACCAGTAACTGCCCATCTACTGCACAGTAGCCAAGTTAACAACATCTTCGCTGATCTTTCGTTATAATTGTCGTCGTTTAGGACTTTAGTACAAAACAAATTGTTTTTCTCCTCATAATAATTATATCTTTAATGTGTACCTGCGTTATTTCGATTTTAATTAAGGCTAATTTTGTTTTAATCGCTTCATTGTTACTAAACGCACTGACAAAAAAAAGAAGATTGGTATCGCCTCAGCGACGAGGGCGCCTCTAGTGGCCAAAGTTCGTGATGGTCTCTAAGATATTTCGGACCGGAAACGCGAGGAGATATCATCTGCCGCCAAACGTATCCGGCGTGAGGCGATTAACGCGTTTACATTACGATTTCTGTAAATTACGTCCCCATGACAACGTGGTGTTCGTTCTTCGTTTACTGACGAAGAAGCTGATAAGTTATACCGGGTGTTTGTTTTACGTTTCCGCGAGATTGTTATTTGTTTTCTGCTAATGAGTTGTACGTTTAATTATTTGTGCGTGCTTAATTTTTTGGAAACTTTTTTTTGGGAGATTAATTGCGGAAATTTGGTGCTTGTACGATTAAGATCAAAGATGCCGACTACTACCGGATTCATTATTCATTCAATGATTCAAATATGATAATTATTTTAATGAAATCAGTTTTTTTAGTTAGAAAACATTTTAAAATTAATTTTAATATTATTACGCATGCATTATAAAATACTCTACTTTAATAAAAAAAGGACGAGAAGAAAAAGATTTTTTATACAGTACGTGTACTGTAAGTTACTCATTAATGACAAAATTGAAACACAGTATGTGGAACTTTTATTGCACAGTTGTTTCCATGGTTACATCAGGACTATAATACAGGGTAATCAAAAGGAATTGTTATAGTTGGCAATACAACTCCAGAGATCTTTTTATTCCACAGTTGGCAGAACGTCAGATAAAGGCGGAAATGCTATTTGACATTTCTAATAAATAAAAATAGGTTATGTCAGGAGTCTGATAGCTAATAGAATTTTGAATTTTTAAGATACAGAAATACTTTAGAAATAAATATAATAATAAATGTACTCAAATTTAAATTTTAAATATCACTGTCAACAACAGGAAATGAATTTATGTATCAGGCTTACCAATTTCAAGTAGTTTTTTTTTATTGCCAACTGTAACAATTCCTTTTGATCACTCTGTATTTATTTACTATTCACCGTGGACAGTAACTAAATAATATAGTTAAAGGTCCTGTTTATTTTGACAGCTGTTAATTTTGAAATCTATTTTTCTTTTCGTTCAATTTGTGCAGGTATTGTAAAAAATAACTAACTAACCTCGAACTGTAAGTGATTTTTTAGGACGTAATTGTTTAGAAGCCTCGATTTCCCAAACTAAATTCTTAGCCTAAATACTGTCACTTACATTTCATGGTACATAATATACTATTAAACAAGGTTTTCAATACTGAATTAAATTTTATCATAATCATACATACATACATACATACATACATATCTTCACGCTATATCCCAACAAATGGGGTAGCACGAACTCTAAAATCACTCATAAAACATTCACTCATCACACTCATCAAACAATCAGCCCTCGTAAAACATTATCATCCAGACATACCACCCTCACTTCAACCACATTCATAGACTACTCCATATAAACTCATTCATCATAATCAACTATGAGAATTTAGGTTGCGCATCATTGGTCCAGCGTACAATACAATCTGATATTGCAAATTTGCTACGCGTAGAATTAGTTAAAACAAACTATAGTTAGTCAAATTTTATTAGTTTGTGACGTAATGAATGTTATAGGTATAGATGTATATTTAATTATTTTATTTTAATTTCATTATTCCATTTCAGATATATGTCTCATGGTCACAATAGGTATGTAAAAACATTATTTTACTAATATTGACAAAGATCTGTAATTGCAGAGTTACCGCTCACCCATAGAATTGATTGGCTATTTAAGTCTTTGAGATATTTATTTATTTGTATTGTTTTATCATTATTAATGTATTATTATTATTATTATATAACTGTCAAAAAAGTTAACATTTGCGAACGAGAGTCTATCCAAGATCTAATATTTTTTGTCCAATACTACTTTATTTTACGTTGCTATTAGCGACGGCCGTTAAAACGGTTGCTATTAGCAGCGTCAGCCAAAACAGCTAAAATATCAAATATTTTTTGGGAATAAATCTTAAACAAAGTTGTTACCCAATTTTTGGTTACATAGAATCATACAGGATGCTCCACAAAAACTATACAATAGGCTAATAACTTAGTAAATAAGTATTTCGTAACCAATGCTTTCTTGATTAGTTTACAGAAAAATATTTAACTGAATATTTAAGTATTAAATTCTGCTCCTATATCAGTTTAGATCTAGATCTAGTCTAGAGTTACTATTAAAATTAAGTTTAAAATTTGTTTGTGACAGTTAACCTTTACGCATTTGTTTGCATTCGTTCCAGTTTCATGGCTAATATGTAGATAATATAAATTTTTGACAAGAAATTAAATTAATTTTAGCTATAATGAAATAAGTAATTGTTAATTGGTTTAGATGTTAAATTTAATATCTCTACAACTTTTTTTTAAACATTTTTCTGTAAAGTAATTATAGATGTTATATGAATCGCCTGTGGCACAATTTTCATGAGAAACTCCCTATATTATTATTGTTATTATTATTATTATTATACCAGGTATAAAACAGTTTTGAATTAAAATTTATAATAAATTTTACAAGTTTTTAACGAACTACATAGGTAATGCAGTTGCATAAAAAATTATACATTCAGGGTCAAGTTCATAGTCATTACTTACCCTCAACTCATTCTCACATCACACTCGAACGCAAAGTAACTAAGGCAACTAACTCAAATTGTGAAAATTCTTGAATTAGTTCTGTTAGGGCTAGTTTTTCAATCGCCGGTTTACTCTAGCTTAGTGTTAATCATGATTAAATAATAATGAAAACCATAGTTACCATTATTATTTAATAATGATTAACATTAATCGGTGATTGAAAAACTGGCCCTTAGTTACTTCGTCACAGAGTATCAGATGAGGATGAGTCACAACTATGAATTTGGTCCTTAGTCCGTGAAATATGTTTGGCGTTATCAGAATGTCGTCTGCCCCGGTTAAGTTCATTCTTTTATAAGCCAAACCCTAATTTCACAGCCTCTGTATACAAACTACTATTTTAAACTAAGGTTTGAAACATATTTTACACATTTGTTTTAATCAGGACAATCAAAACTTAAATTTTAAACTTGGTTTAAATTAAGAAAAGCAAATCGAAGTTTCATGTCATTATGAAATAATGAATAGTTCTGTCAAACATTTAATGTACTTTCATTTATTTAAACTAAGTTTAAAATGGGGTAGTATGGGGTAGGTGGCTCAGTAGTATCGAGTCGGCCTGTGAATCCTGAAAACCCTGGTTCGATTCATACAGCCGAAAAACATTTTCAGCACATTAAATTACCCCTGTGGCTTTCCCACCACTAACATCTTTGGAGGCCGTGATTTGACGGCTGATAACCGCACTTCACGCGCAAAGTATATCATTTACCAAAATCTGTTACGACAGAGTACCACACCCAGTAATGGATAAAAAGCGTAATGTTAGTTATATTCATACTTTTACTATTAAAATTTAAGTTCTGTTGGTGCAACTGGCCATTAATCGCGCGAAATCTTGCTGGACTACAACAGCCTATCAATTTTCCACGAAAAGCTTTGACTAAAATCTTCTCAAAGTTCAAACTGATCGTACACAAAACAGGAGGTCCTGTCATCAACTGCTCTTGTCATTCGATAACCGCCCGTTACAGTTTCAGTAACCTGTTAGGTGATCCCGATTGCTCGGCGGGTAATGAAGCGAACTCCGTTAGGCTTACTGAGCCTCGGTGTAACGGGACACCCACGTCTAGGATTACGTGGAACGTCACACCAATCACGCGCCTCGTTACACAATTTTAAGACTAGAGATTTTTTGTGGTGGTTTCTCATTGCACAGCATCTGATCTTGGATCTCGATGATTAAGAGACAGTTGCAGGTTGATCAAGGTGATCTGGTATTTTGCTAAATTGCGTGATGTGTGTGTGTGGTTTTAGTGAGCGAGTGGTTAAGGCGTTTTGTATGAATTTGATATTGTAAGATGATATACTCCGCGTGAAATATTAAACTGCAAGTAGGTAGATGGTAGATTACAAATTATTTCGGTGGGTGGGTTTATATTGTTTTCTTTTTATACACGATTTTAAAAGGATGGGTCGTTATGTAAATTACGGATGTTGCAAAATAAAGAAATAAAAATAAATTATTTATTTGACTTACCAAGAAGTAAATATTTTATTATGCTCTGTAGTTCTGCTACTTGATGAAGTCCTTTCTGAAAATAAAAACAAATTATTAGATTAGTTTGTATAACGAAGAATTATTTAGAATATTGCCCCCCAACTTTAAACAACCAATAGCGTTTCATTATTTGACAACGTTGTCATGGAAATGAGTAAATTAATAAGTGCACTAGTGCAATTATTGCGACAATTGTCTGTATTAAAACTCTATTACTTGACTTAAATTTTGTTTAAGATGAAAAAAAAGAAAGAATCGGAGCTGTCTATGGCACGTGACAAAATAGAAAAAAAACCTGGAAAAAAATTAGATTTGAATTATTTGGCGACCGTATTTTATAAAGCATATGACTGAAATTCAAAGATCCAATGTTGAAATCCTGGCGGCATTTCAAATATTCTCTTTTAATTTAATCCCCAGAGCCGACAAAAACAATTTCACCAATTTGACTTGATTTGATGGCTGGTAACCTGACTTCACGCGCATAAATATATCACTTATCGAGATCTGCTTCGCCAGAGTGCCACATCCAGTAATGGGTAAAAGGCGTGATGATATATTTAGTTTATTTATTTATTTTATTTTGTTTGACTTTTTTTAAAAGTAGGTATGTGTTTGACAGTTCCATCGTTGCACATTTGTTCGTCTTTTCCATTTCTCCCAAGACTAGCTACTTAAAAAGTCTCCATTTCAGACAATTTTGAATTTTGTTCGAAATAAGATTAGGAACATTTCAAATATGCCGGCAATCCAAATAATTATCTAATCTTTAACAGCCGACTCTCAAAAAATTTGTAACTAAATCTGATTTTTGGTTTAGCTAATTTTTTTCTATTTCCAAAAAGTTAATCCAAATCATATTCTAAAAACCAAATGGCAAGATTATATTAGAGTTTATTTAAACTTTTTTGAGAATATGATATAGCTCAATTTAACTAATCCAAAATTCAAGATTAGCTAAAACTTTTTTAAGAATTGGACTCTAAAATTTTAATTTCTATTTTTGCTATTTGTCTGTAAATTAATTACAAAACATATTGATGAAACAACATACATATATAAACATCTCGCTATATCCCATCAAATGTGGTAGCATGAACCCTAAAAACATTAATAAAACATTTACTCAATAAATTCATCAAATAATCAGTCCTCGTCAAACATTCTCATCCTAACACACCACCTTCACTTCAACCACATTTATAGATCCCTACATAAAAGCTCATTTACTAATCACATTCGAAATCATTTATCACACAACAAACCTGCAATCACATCTATCTAATCACTCCTATTCACTTTTCATTCACCTTTCTTTCACATAACATGCGCAAAACATCTCAAATTACTCACGCTCCTAACATCTAATCTAATAACGAATTTACAAAGATTAGATAGATAGATAGCTCAGTGGTATCAAGTCGGTCTGTAGATCCTGATAACCCTGGTTCGATTCCCACAGGCGACAAACAATTTTCACCATTTTAAAACTACCCAAATGGCTCCCTCACCACTAACATCTATGGGGGCCGTAATTTCACAGCTGGTAACCGCACTTCATGCGCATAAATATATCACTTAACGAGGTCTGCTTTGGTAGAGTGCCACACCCAGTAATAGGTAGAAGGCGTGATGATATATTTATTTATTTATTTTAGAAAAGATGAAAGCGATAGCCTGCGCTTCCACACAATATAGTAAATGAAAATTAAAACAAAAAAATAAGAAAGGAAGGGAGTGATGATACAGAACCTCCCAGAAACTAAATTTCCGTAAAACCTCTGCTCTTAAAGGATCCTCATCCCTTATTACACTCCAACATCAACATCGAAGTTCAAGCCCCAAATCCCTAGTACTCGTACGTCCAAGAGCCGACACTAGCCACGAGAGCTACTACCAGAGCTGCACTCTGCTTTTAGTTGGCTTTGCACTATCCATTCCAAATCGGATCAACTTCAGCACAGAGCGCAGGCAGCGTCGGTAGCATCGGTAGCGTCGGTGGTCGTCGCGATGCCACGCTGACCGACCAGACTAACAAGCGCCTTGGATACGATGTCGGAGATGTCGGATTGTGAGAGACTTAGTTAAGACGGCGCCGGATTTGGGTGTTAGTTAGTGGGATTTGTTACGGGGCTGGTTTTTTATTGTGGTGTTCTTGAAGGAAATACGTATTTTGTAGCGACGTAAAGGAAAGAGAAGGTATGTGGCTGTTGATATGGTACGGATATGTAGAATATACGTCGAAGGACTGTTGTAATAGATGTATATTAGGGAAATTGAGGGTGAAAGATTGAGTGGATGATCTAGGAAGTAGGAATAAAGGAAAGGGGAAGGAAGATGACGCTGGTAAGATTTTTTAGCAAAAATAAATGACAAATCTGAAGAATGTTCATGAAAATAAAAAATAAAAAACCGTATTTATTTTAATACTTCAGCAGTTAACACTTGGATGGGTGACTCAAGTAGACAAAACCATATTGGGGCTCGGTGAATCCGGCCATCTCGACACTCGAAAGGGTAAAAGAGATATAAATGATTATGAATGAATGAATGAATGTATTTATTGTTTTATTTTTTAAATATTAATGAATTTTTTTGATAAAAATAACAATGTTAATATTGTCGCTAAATCATCTTTAATATCAACTCATTTGAACTAATAGAAACTGATGTCACAAAACAAATAAAGACAAATATCGATCATATTAAAAGTACTCCTGTTGCTTCCCCTCCACTAACATTTTTGGGGCCATGATTTGACGGGTGGTAACCGCACTTCACTCGTATAAATATATCACTTACCGATATATGTTTCCGCAGTGTGCCACACCCAGTAAGGGGTAAAAGGCATGATAAATATATTTATTTATTTTATTTAAATATTTATTGTTAAGAAATAAATAAATCCAAGTGACAATGCTCTAAATTAAGGACGGACCGTGTGAAATCAAATAAAGTGTGAAATGTAGTATTAATCGCCAGTTGCACCAACAAAACTTAAATTTTAAACTTAAATTAATACAAGCAAATCGAAGTTACATATCATATGGAATAATTGAAGTTGCTGTCAAATATTCGATATACTTTTATTTATTTATAAATAATGCAAATTTTGCAAAAAAAAGAAACATATACAGGCTGTCCCATTTAACTTGACAACTTGAAATAACTCAAAAAATATGCGATGTACGAAAAATTGAACCGAGACTAAATCTTAACAGTTTTGAAGGGGGAATCATTCTATGCTAAAATCAGGATCCCCCCTGCTCCCAGTGGGTGGGGCGGTGGGCAACATTGAAATCTTAAATAGGAACCCCCATTTTTTATTTCAGATTCGGATTCCACGGACAAAAATACATAAGTTTTGTGTGAAACTTTTTTTCATAAAAAATTGTGGTTCCTATTTAAAATTTCAATGTTGCCCACCGCCCCACCCACTGGGGGTAGGGGGGGTCCTGATTTTAGCATAGAATGATTCCCCCTTCAAAACTGTTAAGATTTAGTCTCGGTTCACTTTTTTCGTACATCGCGTATTTTTTGAGTTATTTCAAGTTGTCAAGTTAAATGGGACAGCCTGTATATAGACTTACAAACTTACGAGTTTGTTTGTTTAAACCGCGAGTGAAGCAAGCCATACCAAGAACACGTTCAATATGTAAATAAACTTCGATCATGTATTAATTAGAATTTGTTTGTTCAAAGTGTGAGCAAAACGACCCTGTTAAAAATATGTTATAATTGATTCAGGGTTTAAGTACTATTTTATTTTATTCCTGTCTATCTGTATACCTAGTTGCTACGAGCGAAATTGTAAATGCACATGGAAATTATCAGAGATTAATTAAATATTTTATGATTATTTTAATTTGACTCAGTAATAATAACGTCTCTTATTTAGCATCAAAATAGTTTACGCATTATTTTAAATACGGCATTTCATTTGAAAAATGTTATTTTGTAGAAAATATACAAAATATTTTACATTGGCATTTATAAAATTTAGACGTATCCTCGACCAAAATGAAAAGACTAAGCTTTTGGTTCAAATTGCCCCCATTTGATGCGATATAAGCGTAATGTTAGTACTTGTAACAGTTTCCTTGTAGAACATAACCGTTCATTAGTAAAAATCCGTTGTCGCTCCAACCAACAAGATAGCATCATCTCCGTAACCGTGGCAACAATGTTATGACACAAACCTCTACGATCACGGCACACTGGATGTAACAATAATGTGACAAACATCTGACGGTAACGAGCCGTGACGAACAAGTGACAACCGCCGTGTCTTTGTTTCCCCCCCTCTACAGTTTAGCGCTTGCTATTGTTCGTCAAGACAGAGACATTGTTTAGTTATCTTTTGGTAGATAATATCTTTTTGGTGAGATTCTCATTCCGTTGGTGTTATCCGGAAATAACGAGGTCTGAATGAGAGATTTGTTTTTTGATAAAATGGCGATTAGGAGGCGTTGGAAATTGTGTTGGATTTTAATTTTACATAAATGTTTACACAGGGTAATTTCACTGTTTAAATCTTTGTTTTTGTTGATCTACTAGGCTTTAAATAATTGTAAATGAGGCTAAAGTAGGCGGCTAATTGTCCAAGTAACTAGGTTTTAATTAAGTTTTTAATTTATTGTTCTTTACATTGTACTTTGGTAGAATTAACATTTAAACTGAATGTTAATGTCCTCAATTTGTAAATTGTTTCTTATCTAGCTAACTTTAAATTTATGGACTGAAACAAATGCTTTTCGCGGTCTATTACAATGCAAACATTAAGGTGATGGCCCTTCGACTATAACAAATAGACAAAACATAGGAACATTTGTTGTGAAGCCAACACATCTTAAAGTGGTGGAAGGGAAATAGCTAATATTGTTTACTAATCAGAACTGTCATAATACGAGTTTGTATTATAATATTTCTCCATTATTCATTCATTAATGACCTTTATTTATGTGTTCAAATTCATACAATTATGATCCTTATAGCATATATTGGCTAGCGCTAAGTTGTAGCAAAATGCTTAACAGAATTGAACGAAATAATTTTGACACTAACTAAATAACATTCACAATACATTCCTTTAAAATGAATATAAAAATCAAACATTATTCTAAAAACGAAAGAAACCACTGGTGTTAGTTAAAGTTAAGTGAACTGAATGCATCCACTGTTGTCAAAATCTTTGTGACAGATACGTTCCTAACCTGACATATTACAAACATTACTAAACTAACAAATTTGTCATAGAATAAAAAAAAATATATTTTTACTTAATTAATAAGGTACGATCAGTGGAAAAATATTGTAACTAACTTATGTGTTAATTGTCGATTAATATTCTCAACAATTAACGCACTCGCTACGCTCTCGCGTTAATATGTCTTGAAAATTAATCGCCCTCATTAACACACTAGTTAGCTAAATAACTATTACTTTTACATGACTCTTTTAAATTAATAATAATCAAATATTTCTAACGCGTTGCATATTTAATAATATAAAAATATGAATTCATATTTTGTAATATTTACCGTAATATATTCAAAAATATTTTCATATTATAAATAAATAGTGCGAGATTAAAAACTGTATGAATTGTATTTATGCCCTCACTCCAACTGTTCACAACATTGTGTACACGAGCACAGAGAATTACACGTTTATTTTAGATGGTCGAAGGTGATGCCACATTATCCCTTGTCAAATGATCGCAATAGTAAGCAGAGAACTAAATCATTTACCACTTCTATTTGGCGCTTTTTGCTCTAAAATTATTTTAAAACACTAAAATATCCGCAACACTATTTAATTTTGAGTAATTCAAGACGAGACTACTACAATTCAAGAGCCACACTGCTAATGTTAGTTGAAAACACACATTTAAATATTTATAATTTCTATTTGTTTTCAAAAAGTGAAGTGTTTAACTAAATGTGACAAGTAGAAACAATATGTGAACAGTTTGACAATTTGACAGAAACAAATATAACAAAGAAACTTAAATAATTTTTATTTGCGCATAAAATTTGAATAACTTAAATGTGTTAAGTATAAACTGTAAACAGTAAACTATAAATACTTATTGTACTTGCACCTGACAATATTTGGTGTAACTGTACAGTTTTTTAACATATCTTGACTTATTTGGCATCAGTAAATTTCTGTTATCAAATGTTTCTGGAATATTTTTAGGCAAAAATATTTCAGATAAAAAATCACTTTTAACTGAAGCATTTTTTTTATAGATAGTAAAAATATATATCATATCATCACGCCTTTTACCCATTACTGGGTGTGGCTCTCTGCAGATCTCGGTAAGTGATATATTTATGCATGTGAAGTGCGGCTACCAGCCGGCAAATTACGCTTCCCCTTTGGGATGGTGGGGGAGTCACGGGAGTAATTTGAGTGTGGTGAAAATTGTTTTTCGGCTGTGGGAATTGAACAGAGGTTCGCAACCTACCCCATTTTACAGATAGTAATCGTATTCTAATCAAACAAGAGTTTTCGTGTTCAAATCTCGCTGACTTCAATACAAAAATACGGCTGTCTGTTTGGTACGGATTCCACTATAAGCTGTAGGTCCCTTGTATTGACTTGGGATTAAATTTGTTTTTCCTACAACTGTGCGATTTCTTTGTTATTGGTTACGGGTGGAAAGGAGACAAATGCAGACCAAGTGCGTTTCTGTAAGCAAAAAAAAAACACTAGTGCGGAAGGTAATTCATTACGCAAATGTAAAAAAAAGGTGTATTGAGAGCAATTTAAATTTCGCGCCGAGCGCGGAATTCATATTTTGTTCACAGACTGTTATGGAAGAAGAAAATTTTGTGGTTTATAAACATAATCTTAAATTGCAGTATATCTTATCTGTACACAATTAATAAAAAGAACCGAACAAAGTAAAATAGATCGATAAATGGTTTTATTTTAAGAGTAAGTGAAATACATAATATTTATTGTAAATAAATAAATAAATAAATATATCATCACGCCTTCTACCCATTACTGGGTGTGGCACTCTGCTGAAGCAGATCTCGGTAAGTGATATATTTTGCGCGTGAAGTGCGGTTACCAGTCGTCAAATCACGGCCCCCAAACTTGTTAGTGGTGGAGGAGCCACAGGGATAGCTTTTTCAAATTATGAAAATTTGTCGCCTGTGGGAATCGAACCAGGGACCTCAGGATCCACAGGCCGACTTCATACCACTGAGCTAGCCATCCCATATATTTATTTTTTGTTTATATTACTAACACAGTTGTTACAGTTGCTTATATTGACATAATGTAAAGTGGAAACTTTTGTACTGTCTAAAGAAACATTGATTTCTTCCGTACCTGTTCATATTATTAACAGTAATATTATTGACAACAATTTCGGAGGCTTTAGAAGGACCAGCAGCAGGTTGATTGTCATTGTCGAAAATAGATCCAACATAGCATGATCTGGGGCTTCAATTACCTTTGTAGGTCTTTATGATAAAGAAGAATCATTCACTGATGTAGTATTCCAATCTAGACGATTTTGAAGAAATTGTCTTGAAATTAGTGAAATATTTTTAAATAACGCAGAACAATGTGCAAGCAATCAACAAACAAACCATAGAAAACGCCGTAAAACATCATTCTCGTGAATATCATTAAGATTTTATAAATTTTGACAATATTTTAGTGATATTCTAAATCGCACAGTTGTAGGAAAAATGTTGTTTATAACACGTGCCAAAAAAGGTTACGTGCTTGTGCAGATTTCCGCATTCGGCAAGCATCATGCGTTAAATTCTTCACTTGCACGTAACAAGCCTTTTTCGGCACTTGTTATAAAAATAACTATTAGCAAATCTGCAGAAATAAGTGAAAAGAGTTTTTAATGTACATATCAATATTTTGTACCAAGTTCTGTAACAGTAGGTGTCTCAGTAGTATCGAGTGGGCCTGTCGATTTGAGAACCCGGATTCGATTCCCACAGCCGACAAACAATATTCATCACGTTTAAACTACATCTGTGGCTCCCTCTCCACTAACATCTTTGGCGGCCGTGATTTGATGGCTGGTAATCGCTCTTCACGAGCAAAATATATCACTTACCGAGATCTGCTACGGCAGAGTGCCACACCCAGTAATGGGTAAAAGGTGTGACGATAATTTATTTATTTTATTTATCTGCAATTGTTAAGCTGCACAATTAAATAAACAAAATGATGATATACACTAATATATATTTCATTTCAATAAGATATCTTTGGAGTAAAGTATTTTCATTGAATCTGTTTTCCTCTGGGAATGTACAAGTGTCGATTGGAGCAGTCGATTTCCAGTCGATCGAAGAGTCGCCTGATAAGGACAAGGGTGGGAGGAAGGGTGTATAAAGAAGGTGTGCAGAGAAGCATTCACATCAAAGAAGAGCGGAGAATTGAAATCTGCAGGGGATAACATTTGCAAAAGCTACTGGTGTTGCCGCTTGGCGCTTGTAATGTTACAACTTGCCGAGACGCCGACGCCGATGTCGGGCGTCGGTAGACACTGAAGGCGATGGTGGCGCAGTGAGAGCGACGCTAGGGTGATTGAAACTGTGACAAACTGACAGCGTCGGTGCAGAGATTGATAAGTGTTTATTTAGAAAATTACTGATTTCTAAATGATTTTGTTTTTGTTAAATTATAATAGATTCTTAACTACAAAAATTTCAGCCGACATGATGTTTCTATAGTTTCTATAAGGAATAATTCAAAATTAGAATTCCACTGTATTCACTATGTCACTTACTTCACTTACAGACAGATTCATAAAACGGATTAGCGCTAACACCGTTTTGAATATTATCTATAACTCTGTTTCAAATTAAAACAGATTAAAGAAATGAACTAAATTTGATGTTAACTAACTCTCTTTTTAAGTCAAGTTAAAATAAACTTGTTTCGTACATTGAAAAGAGAGTTAAAAACGAAATAAAAAAAGGTGTTAGCGCTAATCCGCTTTATGAATCTGCCTGGATAGGGTCAGTTTTTCAATCACCGATTAATGTTAATCACGATTAAATAATAATAGAAACTATGGTTTCCATTATTATTTAATCGTGATTAACCCAATCGACAGTAAACCGACGATTGAAAAACTAGTCCTAAATCAATTAAACTAAGTAAACTGATGTACTTTATGGATTGTATTACTTTAAGCTAAATCTAAAAAAAGAAAATCTAATTCTGGAACTAAAGTAAACGAAGTAATTCAGTGAAATAAATAAATGATCTGTTTTAGTAAAAGTGTAAGTTAGAACTGATCGAAATGGCAAATGGAATACGCTTAATGATGGGCTTATCAAAGTGTTACAATAAGTATTTGTACAATTAGTAATGAAAGAAATTAGGTTTTATCATGAATTTGAAGTTCGATGCACGACCGTGTAGTCGGAGTGAAAAAATATGCTTTCATTACGTGTTGTACGCGTAACTTTTTTGCATATTAATATTAGATAGATTTTACGCCGAAAAAATTATTTTGATAAATTCTAAAATTTCGATTGCATGTTGATAAATTTTATATGATCTCCAAGGAAATAGATATCTAAAAATAGTAAAATTAAACCACGAAAATGTATTTTTTTCCTATTTTTACTATATTTACGATTTGAATTGATGGAAAAATGTGTTACTTCCTGTACGATTTTTCATTAAAAATACGATTTTCATGATCAATATGCAAAAAATAATATTTTAAATAAATTTTGTTTTTTGTAGCGTTGTCATACAATAATGGTATTGTATTATCTATCATCTGATATGACATCTAAAGAAAAATAGATATCTAAAGGATATAATCAAGTTCGAGTGAGCATATTTTAATTTCACTAATTTCAATTTATATTAAAAAATACTGTTTCGGAGTAATTTAAATTCCATTTTAAGTTACTAAAATTAGGATTAAATTTAACAAAGAGTAGCAAAAGAAAAAAAAAACTAATAAAATATCACTAAAGAAGTGATTTGAGGATTTTATAAACGTAAAATGACATGGCGCAATTTAGAAAACTTCAGATTTCAGATACAGTAATCTTCTGAAAGATACCTTAACTTATTGGAAAGTTCTGATGCTTGAATTATACCTATTGCATGATCACAGAACTTTTGAATATGGAAAAACTTAGCAAAGTATATGAAATATTCCAAGATATCTTTCACTTTGATAAGGAAGATGAATAAGAGGACTCATCTGACACCAAAACTTTATCTGCGTTACTAGAATATATAATACATACATACATACATAACATCTTGATATGTTCCATCAAATGAAATAGGAGGAACATTTGAAATATTCATTACACATAGAGCTGGGCATGATTTAAATCAAAAGGAATTATAAATTAATTTAAATCATATTTTTTTTATTTGAATCAAGTGAATTAAGCCTTTTTTAAAACTTCGCAAATCAGGCTTGCGATTTAAGACCTTTAAAGAAATTGATTTGGGCTTGTGAATTGTTCCAGAGCTGAAAAAAGGCTTAATTCATTTTTCTGGGCTTAATTCAAATGAAAGGGTTTAAATCAATTGAAAGAGCTTAATTCAATTGAAATGACTTAATTCAATTAAAAGGACACATAAATTTGTTATCGTGCGTTGTAAATAATATTTTTTTCATTTTTAACGGTTTCTTTATTTTTTGGATTATATAACAGTACATTATTTTTGTTATAGAGATTGGCAATGCTGGTGTACGTATAAATGTTACATTTCTGGCTGTAGCTGTCGATGATCTGTGAATTGATTCATGATTGTGTTACATTAAACATTTGTTTCAAATTACTAGCCATTTTATATATTTTTACAAAGAAAATTCGTATATTTGAAGACTCTCTTAGTCTATAGTAGTTTTAAAAGCTAAACTGTTATAATGCAATACAATGTAAAACCAGGTACAGATTATGTAAACATGCCAAAACATGTCATTCATTTAATTACATTTTTTGATGATGTAATTCAATCCTTTGAATAAATCTACTTAAATCTGTTTTCATTCGGTTGTTCACATATCTTTGGCATATTGCAATGCACATAGTATTTTTCTAAAGTAAATATTAAATAAATTGATAATATTTAGTACTTGTAAATGTGATTTAAACCCCAAGCCCCAAGCCTCAAGCCCCAATTCACAAAAAGGCTTGTAATTTATAATTCACATAAATAAAGCACAAATCACTTTGATTTGTAAATTAATTCACTTTGAAAATGAGGTGGAATTGTGAATTGTCACAAAAAAATAATTGTTTGATTTGTGTATTGTGATTTAATTCCTTTTGTTCGTGATTTTGCCCAGCTCTGGACATGAAATCACTAGATTCATTCCCATTCACTAATTCTCTCCACCTTCATAATTCCTTTCATACAAGTTTACATACCCGAGCCATCTCAACGGACACTCACCGACTCTTGTAATAAGAAGTAACATTACTATGAAAGACCAGAACGACCAAGAAGACGTCTAAAGCTGAAAGAATCATAAGAGTCTTGTAGTTGATTGTTTCCTATCGAAAAATCGATCTCTATTCTTGTCAAGTACCTCAACAATCAACATCAGTAGAGAAAGCAAAGCAAAGACAAAGAAAAGGAAACACATTTCGTGCGTCAAATGACACTTCTCTTACACGCGAACATATTCTCATCCTCATCCTCGTTCCGAAGGAAGATGATGCGTGGAGATGACAAATGACGTATGAGCGATCGGCCAGCGGGGTTCCAACCCGTGCTAATGAAGCAGGCAGGACGCCTAGTCGGTAAGCGATTGCCTGGCCGGTACAACAGACTCACGCATTGCCGGACAAATGTGATCGTCAGTTGTTGATAGCTCAATCCGTCACTTCTGACAAAAGACCAACACCAACGCAACAATGGACAGGCGGCAACAATGAACGGGAACTGATTAATAAACACTATTAGTGTATCGCTGACAGACGAACAATGACGAACATTGTCGAAGCGCGCCCGAATACAATGATGGCATCTTCGTACGATTGCTCTTTATCATTTGATTGTTAATTGATGCCGTTAGTAACGAATCACATCGATTGCGATTGTTTGGAACTGTAAATTGGAAAATGGTTTTCCTATTATTGTCCCGTGCGAGTTCATTTGTTTTCAAATAGACAACGCAAACACATCAGAACAGAACTGCAAAGAGACAAATTGTTGGTCATTTGATTAAGCTTCCAGTTTATTAAACGAATCTTGATAAACTCAATCAGTCTGATGCAATATCTAGTTTGTAATTGACCATATTTATTTTTATCAATAATACAATAAATTTGTTTCTGCTTGCGCATTGTACAGTTAATTTTCAGCTTATATTGATGTTGATACCACTCGGATGCAGATTTATTTTTACTTATAATATAGTATACATTAGGTGATACCAATAAGAGTTTCACATGTGATATTAGTTTTCTGCAATTTCCTGCTCTGCTGCTCAATTTTATAGCAACTACGTTAGAATGCAAAGTTATTTAGAATTAAAAGTTTATAGGGTAGGTGGTTCAGTAGTATCGAGTTGGATTTGTGGGTTTGAAAACCCGGGTTTGATTCCCACAGCTAACAAACAATTTTCACCACATTTAAATTACCCCCATGGCTCTCCCATCACTAACATCATTGGAAATCATGATTAGACGGCTGGTAACCGCACTTTACGCGCAAAATATATCATTTACCGAAATCTACTACGGCAGACTGCCACACCCAGTAATAGATAGAAAGCTTGATAATATATATATTTTTTAAATTATCCCTGTGGCTTCCCTTCTTCTAACATCTTAGGGGACCGTGATTCGACGACTGGTAACCAAACGTCCCACGCATAAATATATCACTTACCAAGATCTGCTACGGCAGAGTGCCACGTCCAGTAATGGGTATATTTATTTTTATTTTTAAAAATTACAAATAAAACTATGCTTATTAAGTTTTTATTTCTTTATAATTTTAAAAAGAAATTGTTAAATATTTATTAGATAGTAGGACAATAGCCACAGGCGCGATGGCCGACCGTATTAATGCACATCTCTTAGCATACTGTGACGTCATCCGAACCAAGGTTCGTCAGTTCGAATCCGTCTGTCGACAAAGTATGATTTGTAGTTAAATAAAAAATACTGTTTTTTAATCATACTCGGGCGCTATAAGCTAGTCACTTATCCATATGCCTCAAAAAGTAACATCGACTACGGAAACCGATAGTAGGGCAGCGTAAAAACTTCGGCTCGGTGTGCCCTGTAGGCCCAGGCCCCATTTGGGTTGTAGCGCCATTGAAGAAGGGCAATAGCCACGATTTTGTTTTTTTCTTTTTTGACACATTTGTCATTAAAATTGCCTAAAATTAAAACAAAAATTTTGCAATTTATTTTTTAAATTGTGAAGAAACCAAAAACTCAATAAAAAATATGAAAATACTATTGTGTGCAACTTTTAATTCTATGCAACTTTGTACTCTAAAAAGAACAGGAAATTGCATTAAATTATTATCACATGTTAAATCCCTATGTTCATTCCTTACCTTACCAGCCGGCATATTAGAGTGGCTACTGCTCATATGTTTTCATAGAAATAAATGGTACTCGTGAAGTGCCACACGTCATTATTCTGCAGGATTAATATATCAGTCTAATTATAAGATCACTCTTTTTTTTAATAAAGGAAATACATTAAACAAAAAAACGGATACAGCAGATTTGGGAATTTTAGAAGACTTTATTAAAATATGATATCAGCCACTCCAGATTATATTTTATATTAACTCACTGTTATAAACTAACAATAACAAAAGACTTTCTATGGTGCTACCATTGCTCACATTTGTACGAAGCATAGATTTAGCTGCACAACAGGAATTTAATACCAATTACAGTAAAATGATTTATGAGCAATTATCAGCAAGAAAGACATTGTTTATGTCCATTTTTAATATATAAATATACAGTAGAGGTTCTATTACGCAGTTAGTGCATATGTAAAATAATTTAGTGTGAATAAACGTTCTAGATAAAGTATAAACGTAAAGCAATTAATTAAAAGGCGTTTAACTTAAAAGAACTTCAAGAAAACTTCCAACACAGGCGTTAACATAAACAGGTACCCATCAAGTTCTTTTATAAAAGTTTCATCTCCCGTTGAGACACTTCAAACCCGTCAACGGAACAATTAATCTTAAGAGATCGTTTCTCTTTGACGTTGCAAACAAGGAAATCAATCTAGGAGGCCGGGGGTGACATAACCCGTGTTCAGGTTTCGAATTTGTCCTCTGAATTTAATGATATCCCATTAAATAACACTTTAAGAGCCAAGCAGCAGACGCCAAGCAAGAGGGAGATATGTCTCCTCTCTCGCAGTCAATGTTTGCGTTGACTCTCGAGGGCAACGGCGAGAGAAAACAATCGAAGGACGAAACAATGGGTCGTAGACACAGTGTAAACAAAATCGCATCAGATGTGAAGTTGTTACACACGCTCATGACATCATGGTGATTGGTGAATTCAAGTTGATGGCTTTTGTACAAGTTATACATTTTTCTACCAAATATAAGTTGCAATTTACTCAACATTCATCTGTAACAGGTTCATTTACCATAATCAATATATGACAAATTTTTATAAAAAATGTTAACTTTTTCCATCTCCGGATCCAGATAACTATTGGCAGGATAACTGAAAAAATATCGTATCAGATAATGGCATTCAGTATAATATAAGAAAATCGAACACACACTTGGTTTGTCCACTAAAATATTTATTTAAACTTGTTACGTACGTTTCGTCCATTCGGACATCATCAGACACTTCAAGTGGACTACTACTACTTTTTTTAAGTAGCTTGCCCAGCTCTGTTAAGCACGTTGCTTTTAGATAACAGTCCTCCGCATTCGGCGTCGGGAGATTTCGAAGCCACGTGCTTTCGGATTGTTGTAAAATTATTTCGCATTATCAATGCCCTTGGAACATTACAGCTGATAACGTCATCATTTACCGAGATCTGCTTCGGCAGAATGTCACACCCAGTAACGGGTAAAAGGCGTGATATATTTATATACTTTAAGTCGTAATTTATTAATAAATATAAAGTATAAAAGAGCTGTGATTTGACGGTTGGTAACCGCACTGCTATAAGTAGTGTATCAATTAAAATATTTATTTACTTCTAAAGTATTTCGAATTATACAGCAGCAGCATTCTTTCAAGTTTTTATCCAACAAAAAAAAATCGAATCATTCAGCTACCTAAAATCATTCCAAGCGAAAAATTTACCGAAACACGATACCTTTTTAATTCAGTTATGCTGTATTAATTACAAATAACAAGTAAAAAATGTACATAAAAAATGGCAAGCAGAATACGTCAATCTGTGTTAAGGTACGTTTTATATAATAGTTGGTTGCAACTTTTGATCGGACGCATTGTTGCAAGGGGTGGGGGTTACCGGTGCCCGTGACAGATGAAAGCCGGCCACGTCACATCCGCTTGGTCCGGTAATTGGTGCGGAAAACGACCACCAGCGGCGCTGACGTCGATATGAGCCATAGACGTTGAAATCGGAAAATTGGAATTGGTACTTTTTTAAATAGCGTTCTTAGAACCAGTTGGGATGACTAGCTCAGTGGTATGAAGTCGGCCTGTAGATCCTGAGGTCCCTGGTTCGATTCCCACATGCGACAAATTTTCATAATTTGAAAAAGCCATCCCTGTGGCTCCTCCACCACTAACATGTTTGGGGGCCGTGATTTGACGACTGGTAACCGCACTTCACGCGCAAAATATATCACTTACCGAGATCTGCTTCAGCAGAGTACCACACCCAGTAATGGGTAGAAGGCGTGATGATATATTTATTTATTTTATTTTAGAACCAGTTGCATTCACAAAACTTAAATTTTAAATTCTATTTAAATTAATAAAAGTAAATCGAAATTATATTGTCTTATGGAATAACTTACATTGTTGTCAAACACTTTCGATATGCTTTTATTTATTTAAACTAAACTTAAAATTTAAGTTTGTTGGTACGACTGTCCATTAGAGGTTTTGTAATCATTATAATTATAATCATTAATTAACAGATAATGTAGTTAACATATCTGTCAAAATTCGTTACAACACTTGTAACGTAATAGAACTCATTACGACACGCTTTTTAATATTGTAATATTGATATCATGTTATGAAATAAGGTAAATGTATGGTTTTGCTGTCAAATAACTACTTAATGTTTTTCTTAAATATTAATAATTTTCATGTTACAATGTATACATGCCGGATGTATTGGTATTTTATTTAAGGTTATACCAAGAAATAATGTATCAATTAATGTCTGTTGTCCTTTCTTCAAGTTATTATCCAGATCGGACAATTGAATGACTTAGCAGCCTATAGGTTATGAACTTGTTGCCGCCACACAAATGTTTATTTTCTGTAATAATATAACAAGAGAGTGAGAATAAATTGAAAATAATTTGACAGATCTTTCGAAAACTTGTTGCCAGGCAATAGTCACGAAAGCCTGTAGGGCTTGAGTGGCTATTGCCAAATGCCAACAAGTTTGCGAAAGATACTGGAGAATTATTTTCTAATTTATCGAACTTTCGAGTTATATTTAATTAGATTCTTTTTTGACTTAGCTGTTGAGGTCGATTCATCCAACTTAAAAGATTTTGAACTGGATTCATATCGATTGATTACTTATTAATGTATTCTTGGAAGTTGTTTCCAAAATTTGTTGGTGTATTTCTCTATCTGAAATACAACTAAATCGATTTTTTTCACACATTTTACTTGACGCGTTTACAGTTTTAAATTATTTGACAACTATCTATCTTTGTCACATATTCCCGGGAATAATTACAAGAGCTTTATTTCTCAGTATAATAATGACAGGATCTGTATTATAAATTATTTAAAAAGGATAAAAATAAAATATGTCATCTTGCCTTCTACCCATTGTTGGGTGTGTCAGTCTGTCGTAACAGATCTCGATAAGTTATATATTTTGAGCGTGAAGTGCGATTACCAGCCGCCAAATAAAAATTATAAAGGGTTCAAAATATGTGCATTTTAAAATTGTATGAAAATTATGGAAAGTCAAATTGTAAAAAAAGGTAGATTTAATTGATATTTTCCGTCCTTTACATTTTGTCGCTCTAGGCTATAGCCTACTGAACTGAAATCCGGTGCGGGATCTGTAATTGCAGAGCTACAAATCTTATAACTGGACAAATGAAATAATGCTATATTGCAAGTTAACCTCAACTGAGTCTTTGAATGAACTTGGTTAAAATCTACATGTACGCCAATGCAAATTGCATTCGAGTAATGTTAGAGAATCTGTGATATATTGTGGCCGCTTCAAATAGTTCAGGTGGAAATGATTGTTTACTGAAATCATTTCAATGAAATTACAAATCGCTTTGTGTTGGTTCATGTGTGCGCCCGGCTCTTGTTTGATTCGCTATTGTTGTCGTTTGCACGGCCATTGTTGGCTTATGACACTATTGAGATATCAAATAGCTTTAAATTTGATATTTTATACGGAGGGTGAACGCAAACGTACCCTATTATGCACCGTGAAATTGAAATTATTTGGAGAGCTCGCGCTGATACGCTGCTAGGTTACTAAGGACTATTTATGCCTGATTGTATTAATGCAACTTAAATTTTAAGTTTGACATAAACTAACAATATCGCATTAATGTTAATGTCATATGATATTTTCCTTCAATTTGCTTTTATTTATTTAAGTCAGACACACCATTTATATATAGTTGGTGCAAATAAGCTTTAATGTTGTAAGTTCTGTAAGAGAATAAAAAAATATCGTCTAAAGCCGGTGTCACACGGTCAATAATAATAATAATTTTGTTATTCCTTTAGCAAACACTAGTGTTTTATATTTCATAAAGCACTATAAACAAATTGTTACTAAGCAACCACTTTATGATCTACCGTATTTTGAGAAACTATATATAACTGAATCAACATTACTATACGATCAATCTTCTTATACCTATAATAATGAGTTGTGGATAAAATTTTGTATCACACTTGTGTTTTATTGGTATATAAAACACTTGTATAATAAATAACTATTATCCACAGCTCATATATTATAAAGACATAATTACACCGATTTCAGTTGTATTATATGGCTCATAAAACACTAGTGTTTTATATTCAATAAAATACTGTAAACAACTTGTTACTTAGCAATCACTTCATGATTAACCGTATTATAAGAAACTACAGAGTGATCAAAAGAAATTGTTACAGTTGGCAATAAAAAAAACTACTTGAAATTGGTAAGCCTGATACATAAATTCATTTCCTGTTGTTGACAGTGACATTTAAAATTTAAATTTGAGTACATTTATTATTACATTTATTTCTAAAGTATTTCTATTACTTAAAATGTCAAAATTCCATTAGCTGTTAGACTCCTGACATAACCTATTTGTATTTATTAGAAATGTCAAATAGCATTTCCGCCTTTAACTGACGTTGTGCCAACTGTGGAATAAAAAGATCTCTGGAATTGTATTGCCAACTATAACAATTCCTGTTGATCATCCTGTGTATAACTGAATAGACGTTAAACGTTACGACCCATCAAATGGGGTGGCTAGCTCAGTGGTATGAAGTCGGCCTGCGGATCCTGAGAACCCTGGTTCGATTCCGACAGGCGACAAACAATTTTCATAATTTCAAAAGCTACTTCTGTGGCTCCTCCACCACTAACTTCTTTGGAGTCCGTGATTTGACGATTGGTAACTTCACGTGCAAAATATATCACTTATCGAGATCTACTTCGGCAGAGTGCCACACCCAGTAATGGGTAGAAGGCGTGATGATATATTTATTTTATTTATTTATGTAATTTATTTCTGAAAATTTTACTTTCTGATAGAGTAGTAAAACAAAGTATACGAATATGTATATCACGTAAAGAAAGTGTCATTGTTCCCTTGCTTTATATATCCTTCGCGTTCGGCTCGAGAAATGACACTGCAAATTCGGGAAGAAATGGTTAATTTTCAATAACTATTTAATTAAGGTATTTTGAAGCATTGGTTACATTTGCTATAATACGGTACTGCATTTTAGTTCCATTTTCGTACATTACATACGATGTGTCAGGTATTAAAGCAAATAAGTTAGTTGTATGTCACCATAGTTCCGTCTAAGTGTAATAAATTTCCCCCATTTCACAAATATCCAAGACCGCGTTGACCACAACATAACAATCAACTACTACTACTAAAACAAAGTACGGTGGTAGGCGTGGCATCACAATTTGAAATTCTAGCGACCAACCAACAACAACAGAACCGACAAAACCAGCGTCCATTCCAAAACAAATTACCTCCGCTGACATTTGCGTCCAAATCAATAAAAGAACATTAATATCATTTTAACGTCATGGCACCACAGCATAGAATTAGTTTCACTCCCGCTCACCTCCCACACGCCACGGCTGCTGCTACTGAAGCCAGGTTTACACTACCATTAGCACACACTTATATTTTATATTAATGTTGAAATTCCCTCAAATGTCATAAGTTTTGTAGATGATGAACAAAATCGCAACGAAACTTACAAGTTAATGAAATATTTTCTACATATTAACAAATATTGTTATGATTTTGTTTATTATTTACAAATTTACGAAACTATCATTTTATAGATACATCACAGAATTCCACCATAAATTGTTTTATGTTAAATTACTTAGCATGCAATTTTTTTAAACAAAATGTGCTATGTTGCATCATATGGGGTAGCACGAACCTTCGAAACATTTGTTGAATATTTATCTTTTATTTGATATAGCATAGTTTGACTTGAAAAATCTTCAATACATTATTTTCCAGAAAAATAGCTGAAATAAAAAATATAGAGAACTGTTTAATTTTTTTTTTAAATAAATACTTAGTAATTAATCTAAATTGTAAAGAGAAAAATTGGGATATAGCCAGGACGGTGGTTTAGTTGGTTAATGCATATGACCAGAGTTCATAAGGTACCAGGTTCTAATCCTGGTCGCATTCCAATTTTTCTTTTAATAATTTAATAGAGAACTATATATAAAGCATTTTTTTTTCTAAAATAATTTAGGAACATTTTACATAAAAAAGAACGAATGGATATACAGGTTGGTAATTACAAAACTTGCGAAAAGTATTTGACTTGGGAAATTAGTTTTTTCCTGCGCAAAAGTTTTCAAATTATTTTAGACAAAAATATTTCTACTAAATGTTGTAGAGAATGAAATGCTGCATCTAAGTTAGGAATCAGATTGAATTTTTGACATTTCATAACTGAAAAAAATCAAGTTTCAAGTTTTATGAAAACAGATAGTTTATAGGAATAGCTATGGAATGAAACAAAATTTCAGACAATTGTATGATATGTATGAGTTCTGGGATTTCCGATTAATAACATATTCCCCCTATTCTGCAATTCGATCATTATCTGTTACTGATTGATAAGTTAATGACAACCCTTATATTTGATGATTACTCTATAGATTACCAGCATTTCGGAAATATGTAACTAGAATCATTTACTCGTATTTTGTTATTTTTGTTTTACTTTTATGCATTTTGCTTTGGTACAAAACTGCAAATATAAAAAATATGACTTTTAACCACACTTTTTAAGGAACTGTCACTGAGCTGTCATTATATTCTTTTTTTAAATAATAGCTACGTATATATTAGTTACCAAAATGCATGAATTTAACTTAAAAATTCCAGAGTAAATTATTCTGGTCGCAGAATACTGAAATTTTAATTTGTAAAATATAATAAATAAATATAGCATCACGCCTTTTACCCATTACTGAGTGTGGCAGTCTGCCGAAGTGGATCTCGGTAAGTGATATATTTATGCGCGTGAAGTGCGGTTATCAGCCGACAAATCACGGCCACCAAAGATGTTAGTGGTAGGGAGCCACAGGGGTAATTTTAAACTAGTGAAAATGTTTTGTCGACTGTGGGGATCTAACCAGGGTTCTTGTGATCCATAGGCCGACTTCATACTACTGAGTCATTACCCCATAATTTGTACAATAACCATAAAAAATGTCATTAACAGACAATGATACAATTACAGAATATGGGGGATTGTTGAAAGTATGGAACAGGTTTTTTTAGCAGAAGAGCTTGAGATCATAAAAAAGTTTCAGTCTGGACATAGTTACCGCTAAACGTGAATGGAAAGTTACAAAAAAAAATGAAATAGCATTAAGATCAGTTCAAAAATAGTCGCAGGCCGGACATAAACCTCTTGAGGGTCAGACGTGGCCCGCGGGCCGTAGTTTGGAGACCGCTGCTATATATAAACAATCTTTTTTCAAAAAAACTTTAAACTTAATTTTTTCATTTATAAATAAAATAAAATAAATATATCATCACGCCTATTATTCATTACCGGATGTGGCACTCTGCCGTAGTAGATCTCGGTTAGTTTTACAATAATGTCAAAAATTAAACTAAGATTCAAAAATTTTCTTCGAGATTCATTTAAAATATTTTAATTTAAAATAATTTGGAACTTTTCTGGAAGAAAAAACTGATTTCCCATATTAAACATTTATGACCAATTTTTAAATAACATCCTGTATTTGTTCATACAATTATTTAGTTGTATGGTTATAAATGATCCTAGTATAATTCCCTAATGTAAACCAGGCTTACTCACACACTGTCATTCGTACATGTGTCGCATTATGTGCGCAAGTCATGAATAAATTAACCGAAAGAAAATTATTTCATGTCAGACAACACACGTCGTCGATAAGATCGCGGGTAGCCGTGAAAAGTTGAATTTATACCAGAGGGCGACCAGGAAGTAATTACCTCCCTCTCCGCTCGCGTCTCGACGCCCCGCGCCCTTCCAACACTCGCCGAGGCGAATTGTCACGAAGAGAAAATAGAAATAGTCAAGCAGTAATTGTCATGAGGGTTTAGATGGATTACTTTACTAAATAAATGCGATAGCATGCTAGACTTTTAACCAAGTTACTCATGAACTTTTTCAATGGGAAAACTGTATATACATTGATAGAATAAAAAGAATTAGTACGATATTTCATATTTACAGATTTCTTTCAATTTTCAGGAATTAAAAATAAAGAAGTATCAAAATTATATTTAACAAGGATAATTTTAATCTTATTTATTTTGTTTTTCTGCACTACAGGAACATAACCCCAATGGGGAACTTATACAATTCAAATTTTTCGGTTGCCATCTAGTGCGTAAAGTAGAATTTAATAATTTGTTATGTAGCGAACATAGTATAGCTTTACAGTTTGACGTTTATCACGTGATTGCAACAACTGTTCATTTGTATGTCAAACAAAATATGCAAACATGTCTAAAATTGAATACGTAAGAATAGAAATATCTTGTGTTAAATTCATTTCTTTACTTAAAATAGACTATAAAAAAGATAAGATATATTCATTAACTAAACGACAAACATCGAACATCCAAGCATGTGTTGATTAAATAAGAAATGATGATATCTGCGGGGAGAAGTACTGAAGGAGAAAGCAGTTGATCGACTTGACCATGATCTATCACCTCGCTCTTTCTGCAAATTTGTTGTTTCACACAAAATTGTGTGGAAGGGAGTTTGCTACATGTGACGTCAAAATAGTACAGTAGAGTAATACAGTACCTTATAGTAAAATTCGAACCATTTAGAAACAATCGTATTTTTTTGATATAATTTGAAGTCGGCGAAATTTGAACGCAAAACTTCTTGCTTATTAATTAGTAAACCAAATTTTACCTCAGTTTTATCCACTGGACTACAGACATAATATTTCTAATGTATCCTAATTATACCTATAAAATTGTTAACAATTAATTAGAAATATACATCAAATAACAGATATAAAGAAATCAGCTTCCACATTTATCTGAATTATTTTTATATAAATTTATTTAGAAAGGTTTAATAATAGAGCAGACAATATACAATGCTGAAAATGTTCAGATCATTTGAAGTAGATAATGAGTGAAAGAGTTATGCATTAAATGTACTATTATGACTTAAATATATTCTCTGAACTATTAATATTAATGTATTCATACAACAAAATCCTTTTAAATTAATATAATCTGCCTGAAATTGTTTCATCTAATTTAACAATCCATTTGGATAATTAATTCATATATAATTTAAATTATTTAATTCAATATGTTAAGCAAATTTATCCAGAATAATGTACCATAGTACATAGGTATTCACCTGTCAAATTATAAGAAAATATTACATAATTAAAATAATATTGCATATTTACAAATGAGATGCAAACTTGTTGAGGTTCAAAATCGCCTACAGAGATTTATGAATTTCAATTAATTGGGTAACTTTGCTATTCTTTTTTATGTAATACCAAGCTTGAACAAATACATCTGACAGATAACAATTCATAATATTGATTACCAATTACTAGAATATCAGATAACCACCTCCCAGGTTAGGCAAAAATGTTGACTTCTGATTGGCCAAAAGTAAAGTATTTTAGGTAACGCAAAGTAGAAAGACAAAAGTTGCTTATCTCTTGCCTTGCATTTTTTAGCTCACTGTTTACTTTACTTTATTATAAATCATTACTAGCTCTAGCACATGCTCAAATTTCTACGTTACCATTACCATTCACGATTCCTCTACGTTACTTCATTATAAACCCAGCTTTATGCATTTTACCTTCCTATGAAACTTTTCATAAATTTTTTTTCGAAGCTGTCAGTGAGCTGTTATTATATTATTTTATTATAATAAAAGCTATATACAGAATGTTCAATTTAACTGTGCCAGCATTGCTATCTCGAGTACTATAAGAGCTATCAAATTGGTTAAATTAGTAAAGAAATACCGTTTTGCAATTCTACTACAAAAGTATTATTCGACCAAATATTGGACACAACTTTCTTATTTTAAATGAAAACATATTTTTTAATTTTTTTTGTGCGGAAGGGAATTTTATTCTGAATTCAACGAATACAAAGTTCAGTACCCTCATATTACAAAATTTTTGAGTTAAATGTATTAAAAATTGACAATAATTCAAATAGAAATTATGGGCTATGAAAGAAACTAATAATAAAATATCGTCACGTCTGTTACCCATCACTGGGTGTGACACTCTGCCGAAGCAGATCTCGGTAAGTGATATATTTATGCACGTGAAGTGCGGTTACCAGCCGTTAAATCACGGCCCCCAAAGATGTTAGTGGTAGGAGAGCCACAGGGGTAATATTAAATTGGTGAAAGTGTTTTGTCGCTGTGAGGATCGAACCAGGGTTCTTAGCATCCACCACTGAACAAGTAACCATAGAAGAAGGGACAGCTATAACAAAAGATTGTTACGCAGTTACTAGTTACAGAACGACTTTAAAGAAACAAATGAACAAATCATAATATTTTTGTTTATTTGAATAATTCTTAAAATGTCAATTCGACTATTTTGTGAAAAAAGTAGTAAGAAAATGCATTAAAATAATATCAAAATTCTGGTCATGGAATACCAAAATTGTGGTAATTGATAAAGCTATCATGAAATATGAAATCGATCGATTACAAATAACGACTCAGTTACAGAGGAGGGAGGATGGATAAACCTAAAAGAAAGTTTCTGTGCAAATCTAAAGATGTCATGTAACTTTTCCATCTTTAATCATTCTGACACCACAACAAGTTGTGTTAATTTCACGTCAACTTTCATGCGATGCTAATGTGCTTTATTCTTATTTAAACAAACAACTCAGTGTCAAACATTCTTCTTATTATTATTTCAGTGAACAGAGAAGCCCCGCAGCTGGCAACAAAATATGCTGATAAAAAATCTGCCGGTTTGGCCTTCGGCACGTGCGAAATCGCTTACATGATGTTTAAAAAGTATAATGGAGTTGAAATTAAACTGCAATATGTATAAGCAAGCGGTGCCTTTCTCGTTATCGACCAACTGGCAACTGTTGATGAAAGTAAAGATGTGAACGTTGACTAAATTGATTAATTTAAACCTGATATGCAAATTTAAGTTTGTAGCTTTTTCTTTGATTAAGATAAGTCAATAGTCATTTTAATCAAGTACAAATTTTAATGTTATTTTATTTGATTGGTTTGATTATAATTACATGAAATGTCACCTTGGCTTTTTACTCGCGAACTATACGAGGGCAGGGTGAAAAGTCCCTGAAAAATTAAACAAGAAATGATTTATTTGGTCAAAACATATTTTATTTCTCAACATAATCTCCTTGTAGCTCGATACGATTCGTCCCACGTTTTTCTAATTTTTCGATCCCTTCCAAATAATACGATTTTGGCAATCCTTCAAAATAGGCGTTTGTCTCAGCGATGACCTCATCGTTGGAGCCAAATCTCTTTCCGCCGAACCATTTCTTCAAGTTTGGAAATAGATAAAAATTGCAGGGGGCCAAATCTGGAGAATATGGTGGATGACGAACCAATTCGTAGCGCAATTCATGCAATTTTGCCATTGCGACTGCGGATCTGTGCGCCGGTGCGTTGTCCACAATGCGGCACCCATCTGGCAGATAGCTTTCTCATATCCAAAAATTTATGCAAAATGTTCTGTACCCGTTCGGTTGAGATGCTCATAGCCTCAGCAAGCTCGTGCACTTTAACTCGCCGATCGTCCAATATCATACCATGGATTTTATCGACGATTTCTGGCGTTGTAACCTCAATTGAACGACCAGAACGTTCGGCGTCCTTTGTGGTCATACTACCACAACGAAAATCAGTAAACCACTTGTGAATCGTTCCAATCGATGGTGAGGAGTCCCCATAATGTTTAACCAGCGATGCTTTGGTTTGCGTAATGTTTTTTCCACGCAAGAAATAATGTTTAATCAAGAAGAGAAATTCACTTTTTTCCATGTTTTCAAAAATTTTCAAGGTTGCTTGCTTTCGATGGGCGTCAAAACAGAACTGAATGACATATCAGTCTGAAAAATTTAATGCGTTCTAGTTAAAGATGGTACATCACAAATGTCACATGAGATTTGCGATTGTGGCGCCATCTGTTTTATTTTTCAGGGACTTTTCATTCTGCCCTCGTATATATAGTGTATTTTCAATGTGATGATGCTTACGTCATTAGTTTCCGAATCAAGAAACGACATATAAATATATATCTTTCGTTGTCTTATATACGTTTAATTTTAACCGTACGAATATAAGTAATGACGTGGACGTATGCATATTTAATAGTTATTTGACGAACTAGTGTATTACTGAGGGCGATTAATAATTGAGATATTTTAAAGGGAGAGCGTAACGAGCGTGTTAATTGTTAAGATTATTAATCGTCGATTAACACATGAATTAGTTACAATATTTTTCCGTTGATCGTACATTTTTATTTTGAAGAAAATCTAATTTTATTTCATGACAAATTTGTTAGGTTAGATACGTTTGTAATATGTTAGGTTAGGAGCGTACCTGTCGCAAATATTTTGAGAACAGTGGATGCGTTCGGTTCATTTAACGTTAGCTAGCTCTAGCAGTTTTTTCGTTTTTAGAATAATGTTTTCGATGTTTATATTCATTTTAAAGAAATGCTACGTGAATGTTATTTAGCTAGAAGTGTCAAAATCATTTCGTTTAATTATGTTTAGTATTTTGATACAACTTAGCGCTAGCTAATATATGCCATAATACGTGTGTCGTACGTATTAAAAAAAAATCGTTTATTAATAAAGAATTATGCATTAATAGAGGTCATTAATGTATGATTTTGTATACATTAATGAACGATCAACGGAAAAATAAATTTTACATTGTAAACACATTTTATTTTCGGCCATTCATTTTAAAGTAACTAAATTAAGACAAATAACAGCTAAAGATAGATCGCGCTGTGGTGACTGGCACGTCACCAGTTTCTGAACTAATAACAGACATTATACATATACTTATATTTATCTTTGTCACATACATGCTTGTTCATTCATTGATTCATATTACTTATATGTTCATCTCGTTTTCACTACTCGAAAAGAAAAAGATAGATGATCATGTCAAGGATGGAGTAGACAAGTCATCGATCTGTCATTTCAAAATATATTTAGGTTATGTTTGAAATTAAACTGCGATCTCACAATTAATTTCAAAATAAAATTGAAAATTCTTAAATAATAATAATAAAACGTTAATCAGAGAGACAATCGCAAACCACAAAAGAATAATAACCTCAAATGTGAATAAAAAAGGATTTAGAAACTTCAAAATGGGGTGGTTAGCTCAATGGTATGAAGTCGGCCTGTGGATCCTGAGAACCCAGGTTCGATTTCCACAGGCGACAAACAATTTTCATAATTTCACTATCCCTGTGGCTCCTCCACCACTAACATCTTTGGGGGCCGTGATTTGACGACTGGTAACCGCACTTCACACGCAAAATATATCACTTATGCCAATGGCACACTGGTCGAGGAGCAAAATGAGCATCGATGAGTTCCTCGATAACACAACAGAACGCACCCGTCATCGATGAAAAATAGAGGCGCCGCTATTTCCATCGAGGAGCCTCGATGAAACGATTATTGTCTCTTTTCACACGTATCTTTGTGTCTGATTTCACGTTAGCGTGGGTTGTCATTTTGTTTTTGCTTTGTGCTAATCTTTTGTGTTTGCTTATTTTTATCAGTATTTTAGTTTTATTTACTATATTTTCTTTTTATATTAGTATTTAATTTTCTTTTTATATTTAGTGTTTAATTTTCTTTTGATATTTAGTGTTTAATTTTCTTTTTATATTTAGTGTTTAATTTTCTTTTGATATTTAGTGTTTCATTTTCTTTTTATATTTCTGCCTAATTTTATTTAGTACATTATCGAGGAACTCATCGATGCTCATTTTGCTCCTCGACCAGTGTGCCATTGGCATTACCGAGATCTGCTTCGGCAGAGTGCCACACCCGGTAATGGGTAGGAGGCGTGATGATATATTTATTTATTTATTTAAAATAGAGAGCTAAATATGCCGGTGATTCTAAAACAATGGTCCCCTTTGCAAAATATTAAATAAATTCATTGCCAAATCAGTATTAATTTTTTAAGTAATTTAATAGAATTAACTATAATTCAAAAACTAAAATAGACACAAAGAAGCGTCAACGGCAAAAATTCTCGTTGTTAAATTCATTGAAATGTGTGAAATATCATAAATTGCAGTAATTTACAAAACTGTCCAACAAATTAACCGCAACAAATGATTATTTACATTTTCGTCTCGCTTGAATAATCTGACTTCAGTAACAGGAAACGCTATCATATGTGACTAACTTCATAACATAACCTCACTTCATTCATATAATAATTCTTCCTGAGTCCTCGTCTGCTGTGAAGATAAATACAATTCATTTCATACCTGAACACAGGTGCAAACCGCATTCAACTCTTTGTTGGCGAAACGTCTTAAATAAATATTTGAAATTTGTTATCTTTATCGAAGCACATCAGTGCGTTCTGCGCAAGCGCAATCATTATGAATTCTCACCAACGGAAGGCTGGTTATTTTTTATTTTAATTCGTATTTTAATTAAAAAAATAATCTAATTAATTGATGTGATAATCCTGTAGAACGCTAATTATTGTAATTGATAAATTAGCTGGTACAAGTGGCAGTGTGTGTGTTTTTCTGTGTGCAGTCGCCATGACGGAAAGTTGTGAATTAAATTATGAATTTTAATTTCTGATTCGTTTTATCTTGGCTTAACACTGGATTTGTTTGTTAATCTTTATGGCAATGATAAATTTGTAATTTAATAACACCATTTCGCAAAATTTATATTACGAATTAGATATAGTAATATTTTGTTATTAGCTTTTCGCTAAATATTAAATTATACAGTGCATATTAATTATGTTTCTATTTATTATCACATTCTTAACTAGCATTATATGTAACATTTAATTTTTTAAGTTGATGGGGCGACTCTCTTTCCTTTCTTATTTTTTTTGTTTAGTTTTCAGTTCTTACAATAGAAATAGAGTGTTTTATTGCAATTGTGTGGCATTTTCTTTCAAATAGAAGCAAAGGGAATCGCTCTCTTTCTTTCTATTATTTATAGATTCGTTGTTGCAGGAGTGAGCGTGAGTAATTTGAGATGTTTTTGAGCACGTGAAAAGTACGTCGAAAAAAATGTTAATATAGCCATATAGGAAATAGGAATGATTGAATGGATATGATTGAAGGTTTGTTTCGTGATGAATGATTCCGAGTGTGATGAATAAACGAGCAAATTAAATTGACAATTTAAAATCGCATAGGGATCAGCAGAAACAAATGACTAATAAAATTATTATTTTATTTTTTCACAAAATAGTCGTATTAACATGTAATGGGGTAGCTAGCTCAGTGGTCGGCCATTGGATCCTGAGAATCCTGATTCGATTCCCACAGGCGACAAACAATTTTCATAATTTCAAAACTACCCCTGTGGCTCCCCCACCACTAACATCTTTGGGGGTCGTGATTTGACGGCTGGTAACTGCATTTCACGCGCAAAATATATCACTTACCGAGATCTGCTTTGGCAGAGTGCCACATCCAGTAATGGGTAGAAGGCGTGATGATATATTTTTTTTTAACATTTAATAAAACGAATGAAAATTTTGTTAATAATTTTGTAATATACTTGAAAAAAGATATTTCTTTGCTAATTTAACTAGCCTTCTACCTCTTATAGTTTTCGAGATAGCAATGGTGGTACGCTTAAATTGAACATTCTGTATATTTAGACGACAATTCCGAGCCAATTTACTTTCAAATAAACACGAAAATTCAAATTTTACGTGAAACTGAAAGATCAATTTGGTCGGTGTCTATTCCACTTGGTTGCACAGTACTTGCTAGTTACTTTCTTATACACAGTATAAGGAAGTACTGGAATCGTGAAAAAAATCGTTGACTAGATTTTCGTGAAAATACATGTTTTGAGGTCCACTGAATCCGTTTTGATCATTTTCTTAATGATGTCTGTGTGTCCTTAGTGTGCAATATCTCATGGACGAGATAATATTTGTTAACGAAACTTGGTTATTATAAGTTTCATGTAAATACGAAGAGCTGAGTTAACATAAAACAATAAATTCCATTTATTTTAAAAATGAAATCAGTTACGAAAAAAGTTTCAAATAAAAGATGTTAGCAAAAATATTTGGTACATAATATGTTATTTGCAATTTTCCTGTATATGCGTCTAATTTTGAGAAAAACTAATTTATATATTTAATAATATATTCCAATAACCATAGTAGCAATAGAAACACAAACATAAACATGTTTAACATTTATTTGTCATATACAGGGTGATCAAAAGGAATTGTTATAGTTGACAATACAATTCCAGAGATCTTTTTATTCCACAGTTGGCACAACGTCAGATAAAGGCGGAAATGCTATTTGACATTTCTAATAAATACAAATAGGTTATGTCAGGAGTCTGACAGCAAATAGAATTTTGACTTTTTAAGTAATAGAATTACTTTAGAAATAAATGTAATCAAATTTAAATTTTAAATGTCACTGTCAACAACAGGAAATGAATTTATGTATCAGGTTTACCAATTTCAAGTAGTTTTTTTTTATTGCCAACTGTAACAATTCCTTTTGATCACCCTGTATTTTAAACATGAAATATGCTATGTATAAGATAGTCGTGTGGTGCCCACACCAGTTTTTTTTTAGGGAATCAAATTTTATTGAAAACTAAATTTGAATTTGTTGTTCGCCACATGTTTATTAGTATTAATAACAGGTGTAAAGTAAAAATTTCGCAATCTAAACCAGACATATTCACACATACTATTTCAGAGCAAGGCATTAATTATCCTATGACCATTTATACATACACACATACACACTGACAACGTGTAGATGTATTTGTGTGTGTATGAGCTATTAGTCCATGTTTTCACTGGCATTATAGGCGTCAGTCTAACATACTGATGTGTTTAATATGGTAAATGAAGCATATGACATTTAAATTACTGATATAAATGATTCTCGAAAGTCTCAAGGAATCGGGTCCAGTGGCGCCGATTACATTTCTAAACGGGGAGCATATAATTAGATAATTATTAAATTAATACTAGATATCTATTATTTATATGAGAATATAATTCACATGTCACGTGACATGTTTTCCGCCAATCAACAATGAGAATCTTCCTTAATTACATGTCTATCACAGCGATGATATACGATAGTTATTTATGTACCAAGGGTGAAAACAGGTGTTTCTGGCCCGTGGCATGATTATTAGCACGAGCCGCAAAGCGCCGAAGGCTAATACCATGCTCAGGGTCAGAAACGCTTATTTCACCCGTGGTACATACAATATTTTATGCACAACAAAATAACATTTAATCATTTGTTCAAAAGATTAAAATAGTACATAGGTTATGTGTCAAAAGTTGGGTCGTTGATTTCCAGCGACGTTTGAATTTCTGAATGTTCGAACATTCGAATGTTTTGAATTTTATCTAAAAAACTTCGAAGCTTCAAATTTTCGAATTTTTGAAGCTTCGAATTTACGTATTTTCGAATATTTTGCCACTGAATTAACGCCATCTGTCATCTCCAAACATGCTCACGCATAATTCGCGAAAAGTCGGCCACGAATTAAATCATAATCTCGGCGAAGTATCCTACAAAAACTCTGCAAGTTTAGGCACCTATTATCTTACCGCCCATCTAAATTCTACGGACTTTTAGTAAAACGTTTTAAAATGACAATAAAAAGGATACAATGTACTAATTAAAACGTTTTTGACAGTGTAGCGAAATTTTAAGTCTAAATTGAATTAATTTGGCAAATAATAATAATTAATAATAATTACTTACGAATTAATACAAAACTCTGCACATGAGTTTATTATCAAAATAATTCATATCAATATGCCGTGTTCACGTTAGGATCCAGATTTACAATTAGAATAATTCGAAAATTCATAAATTTGGAATATTCCAAAATTCGAAAATCCGAAAATTCGAAAATTCGGAATATTCAAAAATTCGAATCTAAATTCGAAGGTTCAATAAATCCGAACAATAGAAGTCTCGAATATTCGTAAAATCAACAACCCTATTTAATTATATGTTCAAAAGATTAAAATAGTACATAGGTTATATGTCAAAAGGACATTTTGTAAAATCAAATATTCACAATAAACAAAAATTGTCATTTTATTTATGTAACCATAGAAATTATTGTTTTAAAGCCCTAGGGCCAAAAAGAAGTGTTTAAGCTCGCTTTTTAGGGCTAAAACACATGAAATTCGGCCCGGTTGTACATAGAAAAACAAATTAAATTATCATCTTGATTTGGTCCGTTGCGAAGGACATTTTTGTAATTTACAGCCAGATTGTCAAAAGAACTAATCCTGAAGCTAAACCATATTCTCAAAAAAAAAATGATTTGGATTAACTTCTTAAAATCGAACTAGAATAAGATTAGTTAATCGAAAATTCAGGATTAGCTAAAACTTTTTTGAGAATCGAGCTGTTATAGTATAGAAATGTGTAATGATTATCGGGACAATACTAAATTGTTTAGCACACTTAAGGGTGCGTTCTCGTTCGCATTTCACTTCACAACAAATTATTATTCATTATATTCTCTGATTAATGGGTAAAAGACGTGATAATATATTTTATATTTATTTTATTATAAAAATGGAAACTTAAGAAAAGTCTATGTCATAAATTTGTGCTCATACTAAATATCATATCGTTAGATTGGTATTCAGAACGTACGGTAATGGCAATATAAAAGATGGCGGCCAATAATATAACTATTAATATCCAGGAAGACAAAACTTAATGATACTTAAGAAATAAAGACCACTAATGACAAGCTACGTAACCAAGCATTGAGCAGTAATGTGGCCGTTTGCCTTTTCATCTGTCTTTAATCTTTATTCATACTCTTTGAATATCTCCAGAAAGCAAACGCAAACGCGTTTTTAATTAAACACCAACACGCCAACAAACATTTGCGGTCTTTATGTAACAGACAACGCCGCGCCGCGCCGCACCGCAATCGTGTTGAAATTTAAAAAGAGAATTTCATGTTTGTTTAAATGATTGATTTGTCTGACGGGTAATTTTCTTAATTAGCGCTAATAGCACGTTTAGAGGTACGAATCATTATTAGTCACTTTTTATCGAAGTTCTCCACTGATTAAGATGTAAAAATATAATTATTTTTGCAATTTGTATTATGAATAAACACAATGGAAAGTTTCTAATGATATTAGAATCATATATGTGCGATACTAGACTACGAAAATTGCGCCATAGATGAATAGCTTGAGGATTAAGTTTTTCACAATCATTGCTTCTCTGATTACTTTACAGGGAAAAGCTTCAAATAAAAGTTAAAGAGAATTAAATTTTTCGCCTAAATCAGACTTGGTATTTTATTGTATTTAATTATTTACTGTTAAATCGAGGTTAAAATATATATGTGATTGTTAAACGGTATATATTTGTTTGTTTGTATTTGTCCTAGTTTCAAAACTCACTGTGTACAGAAAATCAGTTATTGACAATTTTAAAATTAATATTTCGCACGCGTAAATGGCATACTTTATTCTTCCTTTTTGAGAACTGAAGTGATACTTTTAATCCCGCAGGGATTAAATTCCAAATTTAATCTTGAAGGGATTAAATTGACAGGTAAACAAGCCTTACCGTAGCAACAAGTATATTATAAACCTTAAGCTCAGTGGTATGAAGTCGGCCTGTGGATCCTGAGAACCCTGGTTCGATTCCCACAGGCGACAAACAATTTTCATAATTTCAAAAACTACCCCTGTGATACCTCCACCATTAACATCTTTGGAGGCCGTGATTTGACGACTGGTAACTGCACTTCACGCGCAAAATATATCACTTACCGAGATCTGCTTCGGCAGAGTGCCACACCCAGTAATGGGTAGAAGGCGTGATGATATATTTATTTTATTTATATAACATTCCAAGAACGGAGGCGGAGCTTGCGTAATCGAAGTTCTTGTTACCGTACGAGAATAGTTGTAGTACTTATATTCCGCGTTGCTTATTATATTTAACGCGCCATTGGCAGCAATTACCTTCAAATAATGTTAAAATCTTTGAAGAACGTGGGCCACTTGACAGTTTAAATTTATTTATTTGCAACTTTTTATAGTTAATTTTGCTCGTTGCTAGACGACTAAATAAGTGCCACACCCAGTAATGGGTAGAAGCCGTGATGTTATATTTATTTATTTATTTTAAAATATTCCACTTTGTTTATGTTGTCTAATTTACCTACAAATTTGTATAATGCTGTCATTGTGAATTATATGTCAAATCAAAATCAAAATTAATCATTAATTCAATCAGTTTGGAAATGCAAGAAAATAGTGTACATACCATAGGACTAAAATGTATTTAATTATGCACTTTAGTCCCTTGGTATATAATATGCTACTATCAGTAATGAAAAAAGTAAAATGCGTGTTTATTTATTTGAAACATTTTTGTGTAAAGTAATTAGAGTAGCAATATTTGTAAACAACTCATCTTCCATGATAGTGGGCTTAATTTTCGTGGGATACCTTTATACAGGATGTTTTTATTTTACGGGAAAAAATTTAAGAAAATATATTATATGACAGAACAAAAAGAATTTTTTTCAAACTAGCCAAACATAATAATATTCTGTCTTTCGTACTATCAAACATTTCTAAATTATCTCAGAGAAACATATAAAGATAACATCGATAATAGACGTATTCCATTTGCCATTTGAATCAGATCTAACTTACATTTACTGAACCAAATCATTTATTTATTTCGCTGCATTACTCCGCTCACTTTCTTTCCAGTACTAAAATTACAGATTCTAATTTACTTTGAAGTAATTCACCACAATAAGTGCATCAGTTTGCTTAATTCAGTTCATTTAGTTATGTGTCAAATTTGTTTGAATTGATTTAAGTGAACCAAGTGACAAATGGAATACAGCTTATGTAACAAATTTTATAAATGTTACTATAGTTACGAGTGTATAAAAAAAGAAAGGGTAGGAGCTTAAAAAATGAGTCACATACTATATTTTTTCTACGATCGTAAATTAAGAGAAAAGAAAAATGTAAAGTTTTATGAATTATTTGAAACGTGTTAAAGTTACATGACAGATGAAGGAAGCTAATTTCAGCCCGAGCTTAATACATCAGTTGTAAACTTCACGCCGTGACCAAAATATTCGAAGCCACAGTTTATCAACATGTGATTAAGATATTATTTAACGCCATGAAAATCAGTACGTTAATTGTTATTTACGGTAGTAGTACATAAAGCTAGTCTTTACTCACGAGCGAGTCAAAGTTAAAACCCGAGATTGACTAAAGATGCTTTACGTATGTGTATCGTACAATATTTTATCTACGACCGAAAGCTTTAGCAAAAGTATCCAAATTATTGATGAATGTCATCCATTAATACTGACAATTATTTTAATTTATTGAGCTTACCTTTAAAACTATTGTAAAAAGTTTGTAAAGTGATTTCAAACAGTCATTTTACGAACTGAAAACAGCTAATTAAAAGTTAGTTTTACCCACAGTCTACTATTTTTTAGGATTTTATACAGAAAAGTAAAATATTTACAAAACTGACATTACGAAAAATATCACATCAAAAAGTGACATTCTATATTAATTTTGCAATTTCAGTATTTATAATCAAGAAAATACGTAACATGACAATTGTTATGCAATAATGAGCGTTATGAAATAAAATATCACGGTATTAAATGATTTTGAATATAGGAATCTAGTCTATTATTAAATGTAATGCAAAAAAAAATATATATATTTTATCCATAACTCATATATAATAAAGACATTATTACACTGATTACAGTTGAATTATATGGCTCATAAAACACTAATTTTTATATTCCAAAAAACACTGTAAACAACTTGTTACTTAGCAACAACTTCATGATCTACCGTATTTTGGGAAACAATAGGCGTATTACATTTGCCATTTGGATCAGATCTAATTTACATTTACTGAACCAGATCATTTATTTAGCTTGATTGCTTCGCTGACTTTATTTCTAGTACTAGAATTACTTATTCTAATTTACTTTGAAGCAATTTACTCCAAAATAAGTGCATCAGTTTGCTTAATTTAGTTAATTTGTCATGTTGTCTAATTTATCTGAGCCAAGTGGCAAATGGAATACAGCTTATATAACTGGTATAATTGGTTTATAAAACACTTAAGAATATTAAACACTCAACCTTCTGTCTCGTGTTTAAACTTTTCTTGCATGTTTTATATACCTAATAAAACACTTGTATAATAAATAACTATTATCTTCGTCTGTACCTATAATTATGAGTTGTGGATAAAATTTTGTATTACACTTGTGTTTTATTGGTATATAAAACACTTGTATAATAAATAACTATTATCTTCATCGGTACCTATAATTATGAGTTTTGGATAAAATTTTGTATTATACTTGTGTTTTATTGGTATATAAAAAACTTGTATAATAAATAACTATTTTTATTTGTTCTTCTTCGTAACAGGAACGTAATCTTCATTACAGTATAGGAGTACCACAGCTTATAGTTGAATCTGAACCACTCAGGCACAATCATATTTTTGATATAGTAGAAGTCAGCGAGATTGTATCGAGCGAACTCTCGTCTTGCAGTCACAAGTTGTATCCAAAAGTTGAAATCACAAATACAAACTACATTAGGGTAAATCCCTGAAGAAATACGCAACAAAAATCCTTAATAAAATATTTATCTCTTCGTTTATGAAAATACAATCTTTTGATCTGTTTTTTCAATCTCATTTTTGTGTAAGGTTTTAAACAAACACGAAATCAGTAACAACACAGGACGAAAAATACAATTACTCGGCTCGCGCAAAATTAAATTCATAACAAAAAGGATAACGGCATAAGTGAACAGGACAAGTTAAGCCAATTGTCAGGCTATCCCCGCCGAGTGTGCCATGACAATGAAACATTAATTTCGGTATGTTTGCAGCACTCGCCAAATCGAATTTAAAATTTATATAGCGATGCTCTTTGATACTGCCGAGCCCTTTGTAAACATATCCCAAGGATTTCACGCGTATTTTTACTCATGGTATTACAGACTGATTATTTCGGTACGAAATACACTGCTCACATGATCAAAACAAACTGTGCCAGACGACTGCTTTCATGCTCTATTGACTTTAGAAAATTTTAATATTGCGTTCGTTTTTTTCTTTTTGAGTGTTACAATATAAATAAATTTAATAAACATAGCAAAATCGAAAAGATATCATCCCTATTATAATTTACAAAACCGAGGTACAGATTTCCAGTTATTTTCTTTTTTAATTCGCTAACTTAAGAGTATGTTTGAAGTGTACATTTTTAGTGCCACTGGTTGACACGAAATTTTTAATAATAGTTTTCAGTAATAGTTCGTATGACAAGTATCAACTTGTTCTCTCAAGTAGTTTGTATACACGAATTTTTGAGGTAGACGTTTTGCGTGTTTTTCTTTAAAATGGATAAACTTGAATATCATGCGGTCATAAGATTCTTGGTTTTGGATGGATTAACCCCTAAGGAAATTCATCCCAAGTTGACAAAAGTTTACGGGGACTCTGCTCCATCCATGTCAACCGTTAAAAAGTGGGCAGCTGAATTTAAACGTGGACGCACGTCCCTCGATGATGACCCACGTGAAGGACGGCCAAAAACCGCCACCACACCGGAAATCATCGAAAAAGTGCATGATATCGAGTTGGACGATAGGCGAGTGAAGGTGAGCGAGACTGTGGGGATATCGGAAGAAAGGGTGCGAAACATCTTGTACAAAGAATTAGAGATGCGAAAGCTCTGCGTAAGATGGGTGCTGCATTTGCTGAATGCCGATCAAAAGCAAATGCGCAAACTATCTTCGCAGCAATGTTTGGACCGATTCAATAGGGATCCGACTGTTTTTGTGCGGCGATTTGTCTCCATGAATGAGACATGAGTCCACTACTACACGCCAGAAACGAAACAGTAGTCCAAGCAGTGGGTGGAAGCCGGTGGTTCAGCGCTAAAGAAAGCAAGGTCGATCGCATCTGCCGGAAAAGTCAAGGCCACCATGTTTTGGGATGCGAAAGGGATCCTGTTAATTGATTACCTTGAAAAAGGCAGAATAATTACTGGCAAATATTATGTTTTCTAAGATCGAGTTTTAACTAATTATAGTAACTACATTTCTTAGTAGTTAGGGTTTGTTTTGTAGCATTTATTTTATTGCATACTGGACGATTAGCAATCACTTTTTACACAAAAAGTAAGTACGTATTAACTAACAAATGTAGAAATAATAAAAGTATTATTTAAAAAAAAATAATCGGTTAATGGCACGAAAAATGCACACTTCAAAAATTATGGTCTTTCTGAATTTTGAAAAAAATCTTTTGAGAATCATATATACCCTCCTATTTTGTAACATCCTGTATGATTTAGAAATGTAGAACACATATTATAAAAGTAATGTAGAATACAGCAATTAAATTAAATACAATACCAACATAAATAATATAAGCCACGATGTTTTTACTAAATTGAACATTGAACATAAGCTATATAGGAATATGTATTACATTTATTTGTTTAATTTAGATTTTTCAATTTGTTTAAAATGAATAAATATTACTATAAAATACTAAATAAATTGTAATAATTATAATTTACCTAATTTAAAAGTAGGTTAAAATGAGTAAAAACATGGCAGACTGCTCCATATGTCGCCGTTGTACTTAATGCAAGCATTGTAATGTAGAATAAACTACAGTGCACCCGATAAAAAGTGAAATTTGAAAAGTATATGTCTATATTTAGTTTAATCAATGGTAGAGATTAACCTAGATTGCGTTGGAAACAGCAAAATTTGACAGTTTTTGTCATTTGAATAGTGAAAACATGTCTGTTACGAGTATAAACAGAAAATTAAGTAGTTATATTTAAAAATAAAATAAATATATCACAACACATTTTACACATTACTGGCGTGGTACTCTGCCATAGCAGATCTCGGTAAGTGAAGTACAGCTACCAGTCTTCAAATCACGTCCTCTTCCTAAAAATGTTAGTGGTGAGGAGCTATAGGGGTAATTTTAATGTGGTGAAAATTACTTGTCGGCTATGGAATCGAACCTGGCTTCTCAAATCCACAGACCGACTTCATACCATTATAACGACTTTGATAATCAAGTTACAATATAACCCTACTAAAAAAAAAGAGTGCGTCGTTCTGTGTAAAAAAGATTTTTATTGTATTTTGGGAAATTAAAAAAATAAACAGTGATATTTTGGTTCTTCATAAGTTCTTCTAATTTTTATTATCAAGATCATATAACTTCTTGTTTAACGATACAAATTTAAACTAATCTTTATTAGCCAGATTCTCAAAAAAGTTTTAGCTAATCCTGAATTTTGGATTAGCTAATCTTATGCTAGTCCGATTTGAAAAAGTTAATTCAATTCACTTTCCGTAAACTAAATTGTAAGAAGATTACCTTAAAGTTTACTTTAACATTTTTTTAGGAATATGGTGTAGCCTATTTTGACAAATTCAAAATTCAGGATTATCTAAATTCTAGTTAAAACTCTTTTAAGAATTTAGCTGTAATGATCAAAGTTCGATTATCTAAACCATTGTGCGAACTACCCTATATATGTTACACTGGTTGTTAATATTAGATAACTTTTAGACGTTTTCTTAGATCTGTTCATTTTGCAAAACAAGTTTCCTTTGATCAAAGTGCCCAAGAATTTACATCCCGTTTAATACATTAATTTAATATGATTATTCTTTTATTAATGTTTCTTAAGTAAACAGGTACTTATCTACAGATTAAATCAATAATTCAATTAAAAATAAAAGTAAAAATCCAAGTTAAATATGTTTCCTTTTCTCCACATCGTAAAAAACAGAACTTAAACCTAATACATTACACATACATCATGTTTTATACATAAAGCAAACATCATAGGGAGAACATCCAACATAACAGCAACATAGGTGGCTATGCGAGCGCCTGCGACGAGTGAGTAAATATTGTGACTCGCTCAGCAAGTGGTCCGTTTTAAACAGTTTGTTTATGCCGAGCATCGACTCCAGCAGGCCGTGCTGGCGCCGCTCAATGCTAAAGGGATTGTCAAGTGTCACTGGATGGATGTATGCTAGTTGCAGTGTTGGCTAGGGGAACAAAGTATCAAATGTTTGCACTTTTAATACGCTGAGCTACAAATTAGATTACGAACATCAAAAGATTGAAACGGGTGGATGGCCAGTTGGAAAATTACTCTATTGTATTGGAAAGGGGATATTGGATAGTTTGATTGCAGTTTTTTAAAGCTTATTTGTAAGCAGTTAGAATAAGAGTAAATTCATTTAAAATGATGGCTTCGTGATACAGTCTTAGGTGTGATGCAGATCTTGGTAGAAAATAGATATTGTTTTTTCACCCACTTCAATATGACACTATTATTTCAATCTTTTTCAATAGTAAAATAATGCTATTTCACGTTACCATGGATACATCATCGTTTTTTGGTCTTAGGACCAAAAATAGCATGTATACTACAATGGGCCTTTCAAGACTTTTTTATATATTAATCTACGTAATAAAATAATTATACCCAAATTGTTTATTTTTTTAAAAAAACTTGTATTAAGCATGATAAAAATATTTAAACTTTCGAAACAAATGAATATGACGTAGTTGCATCTTGGCTTAAAGAGAGACAGATAAGACAGAGATAAATAACACGTAACTTGTCGTTGTCAGTAGAATCCTCAGACAAAACATAACTAGACGGATAACATCGGCGTTTGTTGTGAGTCAGAAAGGGATAGAATAACTGGTTGGTGAGGCGGGTGCGCGGCAAGGAGCAACTTGCATAACATCAAAGTGTACTCGCTCCTTGCCGCGCATCCGGCGGACCCTCAAGTTATTCCATTTCTCTCTGCTTCACAACACTGCATTGACTTGAATACGGCATAATTCGTCTAGTATTATACGTCATTGGTAGAATCGTAGAATGCTGAATGCTTATTTCTTCTTCGTCTTCTTGAGCACCGACAAACGTTTCAGACAAAGCTCTGTGATTGGCTTAATGCAACTACGTCATTGCAATATGGCAGTGCGAACGTTTTAAATGATTCAACTTTAACTTTCACATTTCAGCAATAAAGATATAATTTATGGTATGATTTTATATTGTATTAAATATGATGTACGGTCAAGAATTTATTTTAATAAATATATATTAAAAAGCTCTACCACTTGAATCCCCCATTGTCACGGTAACGTAAATAAATAAATAAAATAAATATATCATCACGCCTTCTACCCATTACTGGGTGTGGCACTCTGCTGAAGCAGATCTCGGTAAGTGATATATTTTACGCGTGAAGCGCGATTACCAGTCGTCAAATCACGGCCCCCATAGATGTTAGTGGTGGGGGAGCCACAGGGGTAATTGGTGAAAATTGTTTGTCGCCTGTGGGAATCGAACCAGGGTTCTCAGGATCCACAGGCCGACTTGATATCACTGAGCTAGCTACCCCATATATTTCTTTTATGAATTCCTAAAATGTGTTTTTTTAATTACTTTGCGCACTAGTACGCAGTATCAAACTTTCCATCGGTTTCCAAGATAATGTAAACCTTATTTTGAATGATGCAAGTACTAAAACACTATTTCGAGTCTACGCGTCATCCGGTAACTCGATTTGTATTTTTAGTCCTAGTGAAACAAATAGCTATATTTGTTATACTGGACAATAGGAAATAATACAGGAAATCTGTAGATTAGAGTAAAATTCAAACCACTCGGATGTAGTATTATTTTTGATTGAGTTTACTATCTCTGTCCTCTAGGCATCCGATTCGATTAAGTTGATTTTTCTATTTGTAACTTTTGTATGGTCGGATGGTTCGATTTCCATTATAAGCTGTAGGGTTCCTGTTTGGTAATTGGGATTAAATTTCTCGCAGAGTAGCAAATCAATAAATAAATTATGGTACCTCCACGTGTTAGTGGCAGGTAAATCACATAATTTCGTGGTACATAATTCTTAAAAAGAAAGTGACAAAAAATGTAAAATTTATAAATTGAATCACATCGCGCTATATCTCATCAAAGAAGTAGCAGTTTCTATTATACGGTGCTAATTTACGAACATCGTTGCCAATTAATATCGATCTGATCTCTCCGTGTTACGATAGGATCCTTTACTGCTTGGTTCATTACTGCATTCTCCCTTGCTTGGCGCACCGTTGTTTGCAAGCAATTAAAATACCATACGTGGTCGCAAATCGCAGTCGGCACCGAGATTAATTTCTTGCTTTCGAGAGAATTGCAAGCACTTCTACTCACTTATAAATGAGTGTTTTTACCCCGCCTACCCTCACACAATATTTTCTCTTCATCCACATTCATAATTCCTTTCATTCAAACTCATTTCTTTCCCTCAATCGGAACTTTTCGTTCATGCATCGAAAAACTACATTTTTTATTATTTTTATTTGAAGCATTTCGCCCAAATTAATGAATCTTCATTCAAACACATCCTTTTAGTTTGACAACTTTTGTACACATACATAACATAACGTTGGAATCCATCAAATGAAGTAACTTTTGAACTTTTGAAAGACTCGCTAAGCATTTATTTATTAGATTTATACTGTAAATAATATTTTTGAAATATTTTTATTCTAGTATACCACGCATCATTAACATTTACAGCTTCATTCTCAAAAGAGTTTTAGCTAGAGTCTGGCTAATTCTAAATTTTAGATTTGTCAAATTAAGCTAAATCATATGCCCAAAAAAGTTTAAATAAACTTTAATGTAATCTTCCTACCATTTAGTTTTCGGAAAGTGAATTGAATTAACTCTTTTAAATCGGACTAGCATAAGATTAGCTAATCCAAAATTCAGAATCAGCTAAAAATTTTTGAGAATCTTGCTGTTAGTGAATGTATTTACTCTCCTAACCTAGCACGCCGTATTTCCTTCAACCACATTCCTAATTCCTTTCATACAAGCTCGTTTGGTCCTCATACTTGAAATATTTCATTTACGTAACAAACCTTCGATTATATCTATCTATTTATCTCTCATTCTCAATTTCATATCACTATATTCGTGTTTTTTTGGTACATTTGAATGACATTTTCACGCGCAACAAAAAAAAAACACTCATTTAACACACTTAAGATAGTACTAGCGTGAAAAAAAATTTGCAGATCTGAATGTAGTTTGGCGCACTTAAACATAGGATAGTCATACGCATCCTGTTAAAATATGAAACACATTCATCGTCTGTAAACAAATATATTCGTTTGTAAAGTTGAGTTCTTATACACGGGGCTTATGGCGATCATCACTCAGAACACACATATTTGGTTCGTGTACCTCTAAAATTATGCAGTTTCATTTGAAAAACTAGTATGATGTTCTAGAACTATTGTATCAGAAGGAGAAAGTTTTTTATCTTTTAGTAACGGATATATAGCCATGCAAAGTCTTGTTTTTAACGAAAAATTAAGAATCCCAATTTATAATGGCAACACCACACGGTGGTATGGTATTTGAAAATACACTAGACCAACAACCTGTTAACAATTCATGATATTCAAATCATAATAGGTATAAAACACTTATTTTATTCAATTTTGATATTTTTTTGAGCGTCAGTTACGCCACTCGACAACCGATGGCGCCACCGTCACACTAGTACTACCTTAATACAAAAATAACTATTTTGGCACACGCACATAAAAAGATTCGCCACCACTGTCCTATGAAATGGGTTAACACGGATCCTAGAAACATGCACTGAAGAAATTATTATTCACATTAAAATTATTGTGGGGCATAATTTGACGACTGGTAACTGTATTTCATTAGATTCATCCTGCAACTAATCATTCCCGAACATTCTTATCTTCGTACAGCACTTCAGCCATATTCATTCCATCAAGCTCCTTTATTCCTCTCACTCAGAACCTTTCGTTCTCATAACAAACCTTTAACTGTATCCATACATTTATTACTAAGTCATATGCGTAATATATCATCTTCAATTTCATCTACCTGTACGTAATATTGGTATAAAACATTAGAAATTATTAATTTCGCTTGTATACTCACGTAAACAATACATTATCCGTCATTTAACTACCAGCACGCAACACATAATATCCTGAATATTCAAGAAAATTTATACGATCTCATAACGACGATAACAGAGAAATATTGCTTACTTTATAACAATGCGCCGTCGGACAGTTACTAGTTTTTTTACCGGTCATGGTTGCCAATTATGCGCAATGAAAATACCTACGGACATAAAGTGTAATAGGTATTTAAACGGATATGATAGCCATTAAGAAAAGGCATTTGAATCTCGGATATTTATCAAATATCATTAAAATGGCTTCATGTCATCGGAGAGTCACTCGAGGTCTGCACTCCGTGCGGTGATTCCAAGAATTTATCGAGAAATATTTCAGATAACACCGTTAAAAAATTATTCGCCAATGAACATTCTTTGAATTGTTTGTGTATAATATCTGTGAGATGGTTTTAATTTCCTTCAAAGTACTGTTTTTTTTTTAGTTGACATTAAATATTTTAGTACCGGTCTATTACTAGCATTTATTGTCATTGCTATCACACATTTGTAAGTTATGTTGTATTAAGAAATGCTTAAAATAAAGATAGTAGGAATAGTTATTTTTATAACAAGTGCCGAAAAAGGCTTGAAGCCTCGTGCGTTAAATTCTACACGAGCACGTAACCTTTTTCGGCACGTGTTATAAACAACATTTTTCCTACAACTGTGCGACTTAGAAAATCACTAAAATAGTGTCAAAATTTATAAAATCTACTATGGTTTGTTTGTTGATTGCTTGCACATTGTTCTACGTTATTTAAAAATATTTCACTAATTTCAAGACAATTTCTTCAAAATCGTCTATATTGGAATACTACAGTGAGTGATTCTTCATTATCATAAACACCTCCAAAGATAATTGAAGCCCCAGATCATGCTATGTTGGATCTATTTTCAACAATGACAATCAACCTGCTGCTGGTACTTCTAAAGCTTCCGAAATTGTTGTAAATAATATTACTGTTAATAATATGAACAGGTACGGAAGAAATCAATGTTTCTTTAGACAATACAAAAGTTTGTACTTCACATTATGTCAATATAAGCAACTGTAACAACTGTGTTAATAATATACACAAACAATAAATATTATGTATTTTCTTTATTCTTTAAATAAAAGCATTTATCGATATATTTTACTTTGTTCGGTTCATTTTATTAATTGTGTACAGATTAGATATACTGCAATTTTAAGGTTATGTTTATAAACGTCAAAATATACTACTGCATATTTACTAGCGCTGGTTCACCGTATCTTCTTCTTCCATAAGCGTCTGTGGCCAAAATATGAATTCCGCGCTCGGATAAGTAATGAATTACTTTCCGCACTAGTGTTTCTTTGCTTACAGAAACGCACTTGGTCTGCATTTGTCTCCTTTCCACCCGTAACCAAGGCAATAATAGTTACGTAATAACAAAGAAATCGCACAGTTGTAGGAAAAATAACTTTTTTTCACGGCCCTATCACAAAGAAATTTTTATTCCTCAACTGAGAGAAGAAAGTGTTACTTTTCATCTCTAGGGAATAAAAGTAAAGGTATATCCCTGGCACCGGGAAAACAACTTTATGATTTGATACTAGTAATACCTTGTCCCTGGATCGCGCAACATAGAATTCTATTCGCGACATTAGAATTGCTGTCATCTGCCAAGTAAAATTTGTAATTTTATCTACTATGTATAGCATAAAATGACCAGTGCTTTTTGTACCAAGTACGACACAAATGTTCTAAACTACATTTCCACTGTAGAATGATTTAGAACTACTAATTTGGCGATTTGAAAATTATGAGTAATAATATAACAAGAGAGTGAGAATAAATTGAAAATAATTTGACAAATCTATCGAAAACTTGTTGCCAGGCAATAGTCACGAAAGCCCGTAGGGCTTGAGTTGCTATTGCCAAATGGCAACAAGTTTGAGAAAGATACTGCAGAATTATTTTCTAATTTATCGTACTCTCGAGTTATATTTAATTAGATTATTTTTTAACTTAGCTGTTGAGTTCGATTCATCCAACTTAAAAGATTTTGAACTGGGTTCGTATCGATTGATTACTTATTAATGTATTTTGTAAAGTTCTTTCCAAAATTATTGGTGTATTTCTGTATCTAAAATACAACTAAATCGATTTTTTCGCACATTTTACTTGACGCGTTGACAGTTTTAAATATTTTTTTGACATCTACCTATCATTTGTCACAAACAAAAAAGCATCTACAGAGATAATTCCCGTGTATAATCACAAGAGCTTTATTCTCAGTATAATAATGACAGGATTGGTTAAAACGCAGATACGTGACATACAATGAAGTATTTCAGTGGTTTTGAGAAACGTCAAATAATAATCAGCTAAATATTAATAATAATGACTATGTTCTAAATTTCCAATTATTTCTGAAAATATATTTATATGCTCCGCCTTCGACTCAGGACATGAAACGACATCTTCGGGAAGAAATATCTAACTTTCTTCGCTTGCATTACAAATTGTTTCCTATCTTTTATTTGAAGCATTTGCCTCGTGTATCTCACCGTCAACTTTTTCATTATTTAAGACTTTTGTATGAGGAACACAAAAATGTCATTTCATACAATTAGGTCAAATACTCTAAATAGAAACATTTTAATTCTGTCGATTCAACTTTTGTAATTTTGACAGATTGAATATACAAAATTAAACACTGATCCTCTAGGTTCCACTATTCAACATGGTTATAGTAATAATTCGAATATCACTTAATATAAATAATTTGAAGTGCAGAGTAAGCGTAACTTAACCTGCAGGTTAGATTATGTTATATTTAAATTCGATATTCTTCACTCTAGTTAAAAATATAATAGTCTGACGTATCTAGTTTTCATCATACGTCAAATTGAATTATGTGACGACATCAAACAGAATTTGACCAACAATGAAGTAAGCATTGACCATGTGACACTGGTTTTAGTGCTTAAAATAAAAATAGTAGAAAATTCACTTCTTTAAAATTATTTATTTGAAGCTTTTATCTCTAAAATAATTTTGAATTATTTTACAGGAGATAATGAGCAAACATTTATGAAGCTAGGAACAATTGAATTAAATTAATTTATCAAAAATTTATATTCTACTTATGTAAATTAATAATAACTTTACTGAAATTATCATTAATCATAAAAAAATTATATGAACTGTAGTATTAATTAACCATAAAAGAATGGTTGTACTCGCACACTTACTTCAACTTGCAATCATAATAATGTCTAGTAATCACGCTAAACAATTTCTTTGTATTAAATTAATAAATAATAACAATAACACAGCTATAAAGAGCAAGATTGTTTCCAGGTTAATTGTTTCAAATTACAAATAAATTCCTGTCCAGTAGCGAACTAACAAATTATTTATATCCGTGCGCAATTAACTTCTTAATTACTTTTTATAATAATCAGCAGATCGTGTGTAATAATTATAATTATCTTAACGACGCAACGTAATTAAAAGTAAGCTTAACATACATTTTTAATACCTACTTTGTATATTTTTCTTTATAGGGCATTTATGTACGAGTATTTGTTTTTTAACGTTTGAGTGTTTGATGACGATTATAATTGCAGGATGAATCTAATATATAAAAAGGTTTTACCTTCATATACTCGTTTATATTTTTAAAAGTTATTTATATTTATATAGTTATTTGTTTCATTAGGACTAAAAACACAAGTTTTCGAGTCGAGTAATAAAGGTTACCGGACGACGCAGAATCTGGCAATATGGTAGGGTCGTTGATTTCCACCGAAGTTTGAATTTCTGAACATTCGAACATTCGAATGTTTTGAACTTCGAATTTCGATTTTTTTGCCACTGAATTAACGCCATCTGTCATCTCCAAATACATTCACGCATAATTCGTGAAAAGTCGGCCACGAATTAAATAATAAACTCGGCAAAGTATCCTGAAAAATCTCAGCAAGGTTAGACGTCTTAATTAAGACATCTACTCTTAATTATAATTTATATTATTTATACTTAGATAAATAATAATACATAAATTTATGTACAACAAATGGTTAGAAGTTGTTTTACTAATATGTGGTGCCTTTTTTATCCTATAATATGGTTAGTGAATTGAACTCCCTAAAAAAGAATATCTAACACGTCCCTAGTAAACATTGTGATGAGGCTAAGATCTGGCAATAGAATGAATAAGACAAGAACTGAACCCTCGATGCTCAGTTTGCAGTCTGACTGACTTATCCTTGAGCTGTTAAAACATTTTAAATAATTCGAAAATTCGAATATTCGAAAAATTCGAAAGTTAAAAAATTTGAATAATTCGAAAATTCGAAATATTCCAAAGTTCGAAATTTCGAATCTAAATTCGAAGCTTCAATAAATCTGAACAATCGAAGTCTCGGATATTCGTAAAATCAACAACCCTATAATTCGTCTCGAAATAATATTTTTAGTCAGACTAAAAAATATTTTTTTTACCCACATATTTAGAAAATTTCACAGATTTATTCAAACTAAAATTAAACAAACTGAGTAAATTATTTTTATCGCCATGACAACAGTAGTAAAAATGCTATTTTTGGTCCTAAGACAAAAAAATGATGATGTACCTGTACACATGGTAACATTAAACATTCCTGAAATAGTGTTTTTTTATTGGAAAAAGTTGAAATAATAGTTTAATTTCAGTGGGATTTGAACTTGGAATCTCCGGATTAGAATGTTGTAATGTTACCCATACCACCGTACTATCGGTGTATATAAGTATAACATAAAAATGAGGTAGCTGGCTCAGTGGTGTCGAACCAGCCTGAGAATTTGAGAATTTGGGTTCAATTCCCACAGCCGTCAAACAATTTTCATCACATTAAAACTACCTCAGTGGTTTCCCCTCCACTTACATCTTTGGGGACCAAGATTTGACGGTTGATAGCCGCATCACTTACCGAGATCTGCTACGGCAGTGTCACATTGTGTTTTAACGCTAAAAAGCGGGCTTAAACACTTGTTTTTGGCCCTGGGGCCATAATAAATAATTCCTATGGATACATAAGTAAAATGACAATTTTTATTTATTGTGAATACTTGATTTTACAAAATCTCATTTCGACATATAGTCCATGTACTTGTACATATTTGAATCTTTTGAACATATAATTAAATGTTATTTTGTTGTGCATAAAATATTGTACGTATCACGAGTGAAATTAGTGTTTCTGGCCTGTGGCATGATTATGGCTTTGCGCCTCTTGCTAATAATCATGCCGCAGGCCAGGTACGCTTGTTTTCACCCTTGATACATAAATAACTATTATTTAAAAATACCTATACAAAATATTAATTTTTCTTAATAAAATAATGTTTAACAATTAGTTTTAGTAGATCTACACACTAATAATTTTTAATTTCTGAAACCATGTATTAATATGCTAGTCGAAGGCAATAAAAAAAAAGAACAATAGTCTCTGATTAAATCTCACAATGTCGGCAGTCTCGCAAATCGTTTAAAGGGTAACAGTCCCCAACTAACGCGCTACTAGGCCTTCACTAATTACATGAAGTACTTGTTGATCGCAACAAGTCAAGTGAAACTAAGTGCCAAGCTGCGTACGGGTAACTTTCTACACTTTAACTTTTACCCTCTGTATTAACTCTACATTTCATGTCATTTGTTATTATATTCATTTGTTTCTTTGAGGTTGCTGGTTGTTTCTCAGGCTGCTACGATGTTTAGAAGTTTGAAGCTTGATCGTGGGATAGATTTTAACAGTTTATTAAGAATTGAACTGAATTGCTGTAATGGGTTAAAGTGTATAACTTGATGGAAGAATAGGTTAATTGTTTTTATTGTTTGTTACGTTGATACCTTGATTTGATATGAAGGTAAAGAATAGAATTGTTAAGCAACCGATGGGAATAAAATCATGAAAAACAAAATGCAGTTTTGGATGGTGGATTTGAATAATAACTTACATTAGGCGTACTACATTTACCATTTGGATCAGATCTAACTTACATTTACTGAACCAAAGCACTTATTTATTTCACTAGGTTACTTCGCTTACTTTATTTCTAATACTAGATTTACTCATTCAGATTTAACTTAAAGTAATACACCCCAATAAGTACATCAATATGCTTAGTTTAATTCAGTTAGTCATCTTGTGTAATTTATCTAAACTGATTTAAGTGAACCAAGTGGAAAAATTTAATATATCTACATACGGAAACAGATTACTTTTGACCAGTTGCACCAACAAATCTTAAATTTTAAACTTAGTTTAAATAAGCAATAATATCAAAATGATAAATAAAACACTTGCTATTTGTTTCACAAAATTTGACAAATCTTTATTATATAATTTCGGCAGTTACGCCATCATCAGAAGACAAGTAAAAGGTTTACAAAACATATCTTATTTATATTACAATGTACCAGCAATATCAATTATTTCATATGATATACAATTTCGATTAGTTTTTATTAATTTAAACTAAGTTTTGAAGTATAAGGGTTAAATTCATAGTCGTGACTCTCACCCTCACCTCATTCTCATCTCACACTAACTCAAATTGTACAAATTCTTGAGTTAGTTGCCTTAGTTACTTCGGCTTTGAGAGTGAGGTGAGGATGAGATGAGAGTGAGTGACGACTGTGAATTCGGCCCTAAGATTGGTTTTTGCAACTGGCCATAATATATTCTTCTATTGGACTTCGTTCAGTTGTCATTCATAACTACTAGATTAATTAATTTAGGCTTAATTTCATGTAATGCAACTTTCTATGTGATTTAGTTTGTTCATGGAACAAAATTACAATTATTGCATTGCATGATCTTTAAGAAAAGTCCGTCCGCATGTAGAAATAACATATGTATGTATTTACTTTTTGTAGAAGCCTGACTATAAGTGGACTTAAAATAACAATGTTAGTAAGAGTTCGTGGAACTATAGAATTTAATTTTATTGGTTTTTATTCCACATAAAACAATAAATGAAATCTAAGAAAAACTGTATATAAGTTTAAAATATGTAAAATCAATTCTAGTTGCACGATATATTCCAATAGTAATATTTTTTGTTTGATAGAAATACTAGTAAAAATGAGGTGAATAGCCGAATAATTTAAGTATTGATATTTGAATTATATATTTTCGTGTTTGTTATACTTCGTATAAAAATACTTTTTACTGCATAACAGTTCTTATAATACATATCTAGAAATAAAAAATTTCGTCTACCGAAATTATAGCTTAGGACATTTTTAAATTTGGCTAAATAATAAAAGACAAAACGTACATTTAGATGAATGCTGTATCGTTATTCCAGCACTTCTTAATGTATGGAGCACTAGTTTGATGTAACAAAAAATATTACAATTAGTATAATGGTAAAATGTTAAACTAAACAGTATAGGAATAAACATGTACCGTTTTTTTTAAGGAACATTTGGGGCCGGTTTTTCAATCTCCTAGCAATAGTCCTAATAAGTAAAACAAAAAAAAACTCACCGAAAAATGAGAGTTAATATAATTTTCATAATTTGAACCATCATTTCGATGCGATATTTTTTGTTTGTTTGACAGATATATTTATTAGGAAATCTATTAAGAGATTGAAATACTCGTACTGGGCCCTAAGAAAATAAAATATATCATCACGCTTTTATCTTCTTCCAAACGTTGTTATAGAAATATTTCTTACAAGTTGTTTGAAGAAGTTCGAAAGAACGAAACGATCGTTACATAAATCAATTCAAATTGTGAAACAACCAAATGTTTTATTATTGTTAATTAGATTATAATAATTATTAGAATTTGAATTAGTATAAAAATAATTTAGTGTAACGTAAACTAGGTTTTGGTTATGTTTGATAAATTACACTCTTGTGAAAAAATTAATTGAATGATATGACGTTATCATATATAATTTGACAAATCAGAATGAAGTAAACTTTGACACGTGACACAGAAGATTTTATTTAGTCAGTTGTTTAATATTACCGTTAAATATCTTTTTGCTTAATACGTCGTTTCAATACATAGTAGGGCTGTAGATTCGAATTTAGATTCGAATTTTGAGACATTCTGAATTTTCGAATTATGGAATATTTCGAATTTTCGAATTTTTTAATTATTCGAATTGTGAATCTGGATCCTAACGTGAACACGGCATGTTGATATGAATTATTATTTAAATAACCTATTGTGCAGAGTTTTGTATTAATTCATAAGTAATTATTATTTATTATTATTATTTGCCAAATTAATTCAATTTAGACTTAAAATTTCGCTTCACTATCAAAAACATTTTAATTAAGACATTTTTGTATCCTTTTTATTGTCATTTTAAAACGTGTTACTAAAAGTCCATAGCATTTAGATGGACGGTAAGAGATGGCTTAATTAAGACACCTAACCTTGCAGAGTTTTAGCAAGATATTTCACCGAGTTTATTATTTAATTCGTGACCGACTATGCGCGAATTATGCGTGAGTGTGTTTGGAGATGACAGATGGCGTTAATTCAGTTGCAAAAAATTCGAAAATTAGAAGCATCGAAGTTTTTCTGACGAAGTTCAAAACATTCGAATGTTTGAACGATCAGAAATTAAAACTTCGGTGAAAATCAACGACCCTAATATGTACATAGCACTACTACATCAAAAGACAAATGATAACCGATTGTCGTAAAATAATAATAGCTATACGAGTATAACAAGTTATTAATAATAATAACTAGAACGTTGAAACATTGTTAAATAGAACGGAATCAAACAAAAGTTGACTTATTATTTATTTTGTTTATGAATAGTACTAGCATATTTTTATTTTTTATTTAAAGGCAACTAAACCCAATAAAATTAAATCTAAATCATATATCCATCCCAAAGCACACAATACACTCTTCACAAAATCTTTCCTTCAGGTAACCGAAACAAATTTTGATATCTTCCTTTTCGAATCCTCATATGTTTCACCTGTGTTCATCAAACATTTCTTCCACCTGGTAACTCGATCTCTCGATCTCCCGATCTCTTCGCTACCTTCATAGCTTCATATATTTATCCAGTAGATTTGATCAGCTTCGATTTCGGGGGTGTCACATTACAAGCACCGATACGCGAGGTAGCACATTCATATTGTTTACTACACTCTTTGATTTTTTACTGAGGGTTCTTGATTTTTCTGTTTTGTGGAGGTTAAATACTTGATAGCTATGGCATCTGCTGTGTTGCAACGTTTCAAGCAAATGAGAATGAATGTGAGAAGCTGAGTTGTATTAGGGATTAAGTATGATTTGATAAAAGTGGTATTTTAATTGTGGATTCTTTTGAAGATCATGAGGATGATTTAAGATTATTAATTCTTTACTTAGCAGATTATTATAGTGAGGAAGAAGAAGATTCCTGTTATTCCATTGCATCAAAGTAAAGACCGTTTGGATGAAGAAATATGTAACATACGTATTTATTTATGTATGATATTCTGTACAACAGCAACTCAAGCTACGTTTCCACATCTTAACATAGTCTCTGTTTTAGTCTTTGTTTTTGGTTTTTTGTTTCTGTTTATGTCGGAAAAATTCCAACCATTTCCAGCTTTTAACATAAACATAACCTTAATTAATTATTCTATTAAAGGTTTGCTCACTTAAATGAGGAAATAATTGTATAAAACTTTTTGAAATACTTAAAAAATTATATAAAATTATTAATGAGGAACAGAGCTGGGCAAGCTACTAAAAAAAAGTAGCTAAGCTACAGCTACAGCTATTCTTTAAGAAAGTAGCTAAGCTACAGCTATAAGCTATATTTTGTAAAATATAGCTAAGCTACAGCTAATAGCTTTCGTTAAAGTAGCTGTTAAATTTTAAAGCTACTTTTTTAAATTATTGTGAAATAATTAAATTTGCCATTGTCATATGATCAGTCTTTTGTTATAATGAGTGTTAATTTACTATTATGTACATAAATATCAAAAATAGCAAATACCATCTGGCACCTACTGTGTATTTTTGCGTATTAGAGTCAGTTAGAACCGACAAGAAATAATTATTTTGTATGGGTTTAGTTTGTACGCATGCGTACTTTGTTGACCTTCTGCTTAAAAAGTAGCTTTAAGCTATAAAAAGTAGCTTCAGTTGTTATTTTTAAGCTAATAGAAAAAAAATAGCTAGCTACAAGCTACAGCTATATTTTTTCACAGTTAGCTAAGCTACAGCTACAGCTAAGGTAAATGTAGCTAAGCTAGTAGCTAAGCTACAAAAGTAGCTAGCTACTGCCCAGCTCTGATGAGGAATAGTAAGCCGGACTAATGCAACTAGTATGAAAAGTATCACTTAATTGCACGAGTGACAAGCTCGTGCTGCAAACCCATGAGTGCAATAAAGATACTTTTACACTATTTTTTCTACGATCGAATTTTAGTCCCGGTTGTATAAAACGTTCACAGCTAAACACATTATTAACTAAGCGAAAAACTTGAATTAGAATAAAAAACGCATTTACGAAATGGAAAAAAATTTGATAGTTAAAATAAAATAAATAAATATATCATCACGCCTTTTACCCATTACTGGATGTGGCACTTTGCCGAAGCAGATCTCGCTAAGTGATATATTTACGAGCGTGATGTACGGTTACCAGTCGTCAAATCACGGTCCCCACAGATTTTAGTGGAGGGGTAGCCATAGGGGTAATTTTAATGTGGTGAAAATATTTGTCGGCAGTGGGAATCAAACCAGGGTTCTCACTAGGTTCTCAGGATCCACAGGCCGACTCGATGCCACTGAGCTATCTACTCAGTTGAATATTTTAAAACGATATAATTTCTATAGAATGCATTAAACTAATAATTATTTGTTAGAAATATTGTTTCACCATTGTTATTTTAAAAAACGGGACCTCCGGATTTTAATCCCGTAATGCTATCCGCGCCACCGTACTGCCGAATATATATATCTTTACTTAATTAATAATAATTTATGGGATGGCTAGCTCAGTGGTATGAAGTCGGCCTGTGGATCCTGAGGTCCCTGGTTCGATTCCCACAGGCGACAAATTTTCATAATTTGAAAAAAAGCTATCCCTGTGGCTCCTCCACCACTAACATGTTTGGGGGCCGTGATTTGACGACTGGTAACCGCACTTCACGCGCTAAATATATCACTTACCGAGATCTGCTTCAGCAGAGTGCCACACCCAGTAATGGGTAGAAGGCGTGATGATATATTTATTTTATTTTATTTATTAATAAATCATGCAAATTTTGCCAAAAATAATTATAAAAGTTTGTGAATATAGCAGGCGTTCGATGGGCTTAGAGTTTTGTGTATTTATAACGCGAGCGAAGCGAGCCTTACCACGAACAATTATAATTTTCAATTCGAATCCCACTCAAGCTAAAACTTGATGAACTTCCACATTGCGGCTTGTACTGTAATTGAAATTAAGGTCATCTTGCACAGAGGAGCATAAATAAATAAATGAATAAATATTTAAATAAATGCATAAACAGAGAAAAGTCGCGTTGCTGTTGACAATAACAACTAAAACGCAGATCAGGGCGTAATGGCGGCATATGACCTTAGTAGTTAGTCCGCCAAAGAAGCCAGAAAAAAAGAAGAAAAAAGGAAAACAATTCGGAAAAATTTGAACTAAAATTGAATATTTGTGTGTGGAGTATATGTATTACGAGCTCAGGATTTGTTTGTCAGAAGAGCGAGAAAACCGATAAATAATATATGTAATTTTGAATTTGGTATTTTGCCAGTGGTTTTCAAATTGTGGGTCACGACTCCACGGGAGGTTGCAGAGACATTAAAGGGGGGTCGTCGGACGCTATTTTAAAATACATGTTTCCAAAAATTAATCCCGTTACACGATTTTATTTAAATTTTATGGATTACTTAAATGAAAAATATCATATCGAATGTTTGACAGCAATGTTAAATAACTCATTTGTTAGTTCATCTCGACAAGACCTTGTTCATTTAAGGGGAGGGTTACTTGGATTTTGCTGAAAAGCAGTTGAACTTTGCAATTTTTTTGCAGGAGAATGAAAAGACATACGAACTTTCGGTTTCGATAATTATATTTGTCAACTATTCCTTAAAACTTAGAAATATTTTGAAGGTGAAAAAACAAAATGGCGGCTCGCGTGGAGGAGTGTGAGCCAGGTTTTGCTGCAGGACTTAGGGTGCACACCCTCTGGTGGTGAACTGAAATGAAAATTTTTTTTTGTGATTAAAGTTGATGAAATTCCCTATGGCTTATACCTAACTAGAACGACGATCGGTAGTCGTAGAGAACTGCTGTTTTCCTAGATGCGACCACTGCAGTGCCGCGGTGTGTATATTTCGAAATGAAGCGGATTATTTTAAACAACAATTACATTTTACAAATGTTATTAGAAAAAGAGAAAGAAGAGGATGACGTTTCCTAATTAATTAGGAAAAAGGAAAACCAAAGATATGTTGTTTCAAAGTCGAAATGCAGAAGGTTATCTTGCCTTACTAATAAATAAGCATTTTCTCTAATTTACACTATACCAGTCATTCGTTTGTCGCCGCGGCAGACGATCTGTCGCGCTGTCGCGGTCCCATCAAGGGAACCACTTCTTAATAATCTGCCTGAAGCAGAGGTGTCGCGCTATATGTCGTCGCGACTTGTCGAGTCTAGGAAACCGTACCTTAAGGAGGTCGCGAAAGAATATATTTATAATTTTTGCCTCCAAGAGGGTCATAGCTCCGAAAACTTAACAGCGAGGGTTACCTTGTCACTATCAATATTATTAAATTATTTGACAGAAAACTCTTCAAATAGAAGATGGGAGAAACTAAATTTTCTTCCATTTGTATTCAAAGTAATTGTCTCTAAAATAATTTAGAAGCATTTGACAGCGGAAAATTTACATGTCAAGTTCGTTTGAAAACTGCAAATTATAATTGTTGTTGAATTGAATACTAAATTCAAGGCTCTTAAAATATTTATTTAATTATAAATTTATAAATACTTGACCTTTATAAAAATGCAGACACAATGTTTACCTTTAAACCATTAACAATACAACGTTAAGTAAACATATTTCATGTTTCTGTCTACACTTTCAAAAGCCCTAGTCACTACACAAATGCATTGTTTTCAATTAACCCGCGGATAAAAACGATAATTAAGTAATACTATTTACGGTAATAAGAAACAATTTCATCTTCAGTAACTGTCAATCGAGCAATCGATCAACAAGAAGTAAACGTAAGTTCTGGCAGGGTTTGTTAAACGAGCACGGTGACTCCGCAAGATCGCGTCTGAGAAAAACAAACGCGGCTCGCTGGCGCCGTCACTTCCGGCGACGTGAGGTGACGCGAGGTGACGTGACGCGACGCTCAGGGCAGCCAACATATGGGGAATATCACCAGGAGAGAAAGATGCTGCTGGTAGAAAACTTGTCCTAGACTGGATCGTATTACTGCGTCAACTGAACTACATCAATGTGATGTTTAGAATAATAAACTGATGGCTGTGTTTGTATACTGGTGCAGGGATGAGGGATAAGAAATTAAATCTGCTTGTGGCGCTTACTGACAGACTATTACAGGAAGATTAAAATTCTCAACGACAGAAAGCAGTCAGTAACGTATTACATTCTTGAATTTTGTTATCTAAGCCATGTACTTAGATTGGCAACTATGGAACTGCTACACGGATAGAGCAAATCAAAAGTCGAAGAAAATTTAATTCTCAGTATCTTTTATAGAAATGCGAGACGACACGAGAAATAAAAAATATCGATCTCACCTCATTTCTTGATCAGCTATCTTGATTTCACCTTAGCTCTCGCATACAAATTACCATGTATCGCCTCGTTCTCGCAGGAAAGTCTCGTTGAAATTAAGACTATATTTGACTTATAAGCTAATTTTTAACGACCTTTGATTTGAATATTTTTGCGCATCTTCATCTTTCATTTAGTTTTTGAGATATAGCTTCGGAAAAGTACAAAATCTGAAATGAGTAAAACTAAGGGGGAAAAATCATGTTTTAAAAACTAAACAAAATATGAATATGTGCTCAACGGCATTGAATTTCTGGTGTTCGAATTGACTTGTAAGCAAATTTTTTAGTAAATTTTTAGCAACTGAATTTTCTTGTAAATTTCTTAAGGATTACCCCTAGAGATTTTTTCGATATTAGACCAATTTCAGACTGTTAGCTGTAAAATTATTTCTCGCCTAAATATTGTAAAGAAAATATACGTACATATGTATTTCGACCCATTGAATCCAACGGTAAAGTCCTCAACTGTATACGTCTTCTAGTTTTTGAGATATTATTGAAAAACTATATTCTGAAAAAATGTTGCTGTAAATTTTTAAAATTTTAAAAATTGCTGATTTTTACTTTATAAGTTAATTGAAGTACAATAAATTAAATGCCGTAGAGCACTTCGGAAATGTACAAAATGCGATGAGTAAAATTTGAGAAAAATTCAAACTTCCCGGAGTACGAGCCCGGCCCCATTTCAGTTGGTCCAATTTTATTTTTTCGTTTGAAGTTATATTTTATAGTTTTATTTCTCGTGTAGTATGCAAGATAATGAAATGAAATTTTAATGAGATATATACTAGTATGTTGTTAATACACAGATAAAATTTTAAGTCAATCGATACATACATCTAGAAATGACAGCCATTGAAAGAGGAAGTAAACATTTCTGTTTTAAATTAAAAAAATGGTTTTATTCAAAAACTGTATAATAATAAAGTTTATTTTAAATAATAATTAACTTCAATTTCATCCGCCAAACTGCCCACAAGATAATAATCATGATAGTTCATTTGTGTGTTAATTTAGTTTATGTGAAGACAAAAAAATAAGAGTTATACTGTTACACATTTTGTGTTTAACCTATATTCAATGTTAAATTTAGTTAAAAATGTTGAAAATTAATTGTAAAATGTAGTAAATATAAGATACTTGGATTTTTAGTATTATTGAAATTTTTAACAATAACATTAAATTCGGGCCAACTGAAGTGGGAACGGGCTCGTATAAGACATATGTTAAGTATCAGAAAAAGAAACATGTAAAGTATAAAGTTTTCAGACAAATATTTTTTCTGCCACTCGTTAAGATCAGAAAGTTTCATTGGTTCACCAAAAAATAGCATATTTTATGTAGAGCGAATGTGACCTATTGTGTCTCATCTGTAGTTGTCCATTTTGCTGCGCTCATCCATCAATACGTATAGATTCGCCACAAAAAGTATCACTTCAGCTCCTCATAAAATAATATACTATAATTATAAATAGTAGATACACAAAAAATAATTAACATAATAATTTGAATATAAAAATTAGAGACTCTCACAAGATCTCAAGCGAGATTCTTGCTATCACAGTCCGTATATCGATCTCGTCTTTAATTTTCTATTCTAATACAATTCTCACTCTCGTCTTTCATTATTTTTGCGTGACGAGGCGAGATGCAAGTGTACTGAATCACTAATCTTTTACAGGCAGATTCATAAAGCGGATTAGCGCTAACACCATTTTTTATTTCATTAGTTAACTGTCTTTTCAATGTACGAAACAAGTTTATTTTAACTTGAGTTAAAAAGAGAGTTAATTAGCATCAAATTTAGTTCATTTCTTTAATCTGTTTTAATTTGAAACATAGTTATAGATAATATTAAAAACGGTGTTAGCGCTAATCCGTTTTATGAATCTGCCTGTATGTTGAAGTATTATTTTCTAAAATTATTTGAGTACGTTTCACCTACATTTTTCTGTCATCATTAGCTGTATTCCATTTGCCACTTGGTTCACTTAAATCAGTTCAGATAAATTTGACACATGAGTAAATGAACTGAATTAAGCAAACTGATGCACTTACTGGGGTGAATTACTTCAAAGTAAATTAGAATCTATAATTTTAGTACTGAAAATAAAATCAGCGAAGTAATCCAGCGAAATAAATAAATGATCCGGTTCAGTAAATGTAAGCTAGATCTGATCCAAATAGCAAATGGAATACGCGTATTGTCAATTTATCTTGGATAATTGCTATGCAACTACATATCCCAACTAGTATAAAATTTATCAAAATTCACAGAAAGCAACAAGAAATAATAACAAACAAATAAAACTAATGATCCGAACTTAATTTGCGATATTCTCTCCCTGCTGTCAGATGAAACTTTGGACTCATTACTGGTATTTACGTTGAACGCGTGTCCGTTACCCTACATGGCAACATAAACCCTGCACTGTATGTGACACTGTGTTAGTGTGAGTAACCCTAGATGTTCACCAACTGACCGACATTGCGATAACTACCCTCGGCAGTTCGGCGTCAGTTCAGTAGCAAACGACCAATTTCTCTCGCTTCGTTCGCCCTACACTGATTAGTTTCTAACCGAAATTAGTATCAAGGCACAAAATCTATTTACTGTTATTTTGTTAGCAAGCTGGACTGCGGTTGGGTATCACAAACGATTGATGAGTGATCACAATCATTTCGTTTCTATAAATTTAAAACTATGGCAATCAGAAGCGAATTTAACATATTTCGGGCCCTTTAAATACATACATTTATATATATATATATATATATATATATATATATATATATATATATATATATATATATATATATATATATATACATATAGAGAGTGATGACCGCGACTCTCGAACATAGGGATTTAACATGTAAAATCATAATTTTGTAATTTCCTGCTTCCCTAATTATTTTAAGCAAGACAGCTTCAAATAGAAGTTTTAGGACATAAAATTCTGCATCTAATCCAATAAACAAAAATAATTTTACATGCTTTGTAACAGCACAAATTATATCTGAATATAACGAAATTATCGATAGCCATGAGAAATTGAAACAATATTAACAAATGTTTGACGTTTTATGTGCCAAATAAATGGCTTAATAAATAAAGAAATTATTTTGACAGATTAAACGTCAAACATTTGGTTAATTTTTTTTTTCAATTTTATGACTATCGATAGTTTTGAAGCTATTTGCGTTATTTTCAGATCTAATTTATGCCGTTACGAAGCATGCAAAATTTATTTTATTTTTATATATATATATATATATATATATATATATATATATATATATATACATTATAAAGGAATAAAATTATATATTTCTATTATTTAAACCAAAAGTTTGAATCCAGGCCCTAAAATTTTTGGGCCCTAGGCTATTGCCTCTTTAACCTAGGCCAAAGCCCGCCTGTGATGGCAACCTAACAATAAACGAAATACGTTGTTGTTTTCTTGATAAAAATATATAAAATTTAAATGAAGGAAACAAAATAGTCAATGATGTTATTGTCAATCCATTTGATATAATACAGTGATCAGAATAAGTGTTTCAGTTGACAATTAAATAAAAACTACTTGAAATTAGTAACACTGACACATAAATTTATTTCATGTTGTCGACAGCGACATTCGAAATTTTGAATGATTAAAAATCGTTTCGCTTTCCTACATTCTTTTAATTCTTAACATTACTCACAGACCAATAATCTAAAGTATTTCTATCACTCAACCTATTTTTATTTATTACAAAAAAGAACATGTCAAATAGTATATCCGCCTTTACCTGGCGTTGTGCCAACTGTGGAATAAAAAGATCTCCAGAATTGTATTGTCAACTGAAACACTTACTTTTGATCACTCTCCAGTACATTAATGTCTATTATATTATTACATTCTTATGGGGTAGGTGGCTCAGTGGTATTGAGTCGGCTTGTGAATTTGAGAACCTGGGTTCAATTTCCACAGCCGACAAACAATTTTCACCACATTAAAACTACTCCTGTGGCTCCTCTTCCACTAAAATCTTTGGGGACGTGATTTGACGGCTGATAACCGCATGTCACGCGCAAAATATATCACTTACCGAGATCCACTACGGCAGAGTGCCACACCCAGTAATGCGTAGAAGGCGTGATGATATATTTATACTTTTAATATTTTATGTCTATTCCGGAACAAAAATTGTCAAGTATAGCAATTTCTAACATGATCTTTTGCTAGTAACTTCTGGCAACCATTGTTGATCGGGAGTGCTAGCAATTGCTATACTTTATAATAAATAAGTGAAATAAGTCATTATATGCGGGTGTGATAATTCTCATATACTGATATTTAATTTACATGTGCTATACAACGTTTTATCTTAAAGTAGCGGTTTTTCTACATCAAAATTAGAAAAAGGTTCAAAGTAAAATGAATGGAGATACTGTCAAATAAGTGAAATATCAATGTTTTCAAGCTGGTACATTGGTATAAATTATTAGTCGTTTATGGTTATTATCGTTTTAAACAATTTTAGTCGCATGTGAATAATTGCTGATTTTAATCACTGAAAACGATTGTATAATGTACATCAAAAACCGCTACTTTAAGATAATAGTATATTACGTAAAAAGTTTTATAAACATTGTTAATTACGAGTTTTTTTTTACATAAGCTGAGTGAAGCGAGTGTATAAAAAAGTGTATCTAAAGAGTTTATAAAATAACTCACATACTATACATTTTATTTAACCGCAATTTAAGACAAAAAAAAGAATTATTTAAAAAGTAAGGTTAAGTTACAATGACAGATACATAAAGCTAACTTCAGTCCGTGCTTAATATATCAGTTGTCAACTTTACGCCGTGAATAAAACAATTGAAGCCACGGTTTGTCAGCATGTGATTAAGCTGCTATTTAGCTTCATAGAATTATTTCACTAGTATGCTAATGAGGGTGATGAATAATCGAATCATTTTAATGCAAGAGCGTAGCTTTACGTATGTATATCGTACAATATTTTATCTCCGAACAAGAACATTAGTAAAAATATCTAAATTCTTGAAATAAATGTCATCCTTGAATACTGAAATAGTTATTTATTATACAAGTATTTTATTAGGTACATAAAACACACAAGAAAAGTTTAAACACGAGACCGAAGGTCGAATGTTTAATATTCTTAAGTGTTTTATATACCAATAAAACACAAGTGTAATACAAAATTTTATCCACAACTCATAATTATAGGTATCGAAGAAGATTGGTCGTAACGTTTAACGTTGATACAGTTATATATAGTTTCTCAAAATACGGTAGATCATGAAGTGGTTGCTAAGTAACAACTTGTTTACAGTGTTTTATGGAATATGAGCCATATAATTCAACTGAAATCAGTGTAATAATGTCATTATTATATATGAGTTGTGGATAATAGTTATTTATTATACACGTGTTTTATTAGGTATATTAAACACGCAAGAAAAGTTTAAATACGAGACCGAAGAGCTCGTGTTTAATATTCTTAAGTGTTTTATATACCAATAAAACACGAGTGTAATACAAAATTTTATCCACAACTCATAATTATAGGCACCGAAGAAGATTGGTCGTAACGTTCAACGTTGATTCAGTTATATATAGTTTCTCAAAATACAGTATATTGAAGTGTTTGCTAAGTCACAAGTTTTTTACAATGTTTTATGGAATATAAAACCTTAGTGTTTTATGAACTATATAATTCAACTGAAATCAGTGTAATAATGTCTTTATTATATATGATTTGTGGATAAAATACATTATTTAGTTCAGCTAACCATGGCAAGCCTGCAATTTTGTGTAGTTATAAACTTTAACCACTTGTTGCTGAACAACCCGTGACTAAAGAAATTTTGTTATTAAACAGTAATTTTACGAACAGCAATCTAAAATTAATTTTTATATACGGTCATAAATTAAAAAAAGTGAAATCCGGGTGTTTTTTTTTTTAGATATATAGGAAATGCAATAGAAAAATTTTCATTTGGCGATTGTTTCTTTTCTATTAATTTTAGAACAAAAGTGCAAATATAAAAGTTGTTCAGAATTAAAAATGAAAATTATCACTTTTAAACTGTATATAAAGTGCCATGAGAAATGAAAGGAATAATTGGACAGATTTATCATGACAAATAAGAAAATTATTATTATTAAAAATGTTTCTAATTTATTTTAGAAAAGAATGTTTCAAATAAAAGTAATAAAAATGTATATCTCTGTATATGTGTGAACTTTATTAGAAAATAATTAAGACATGTTTAACAGAAATACGAAGCGAAATATGTCTAGATCTTTTGAAAATACTTCAAAACATTTGTCAATTAGAGAGAATAAAACTTCTGGTCGGCAAAGAAAAAGAATAAAGTCCAAGCAGTCAAGATGACATCACTGATTATAGCTCCATGTCTGGTAAACAAATTATTCTTGTTCAGTGGATGAAATAATTTCATTACTGAGCCTTATACACCGTCGCCTACTGTCTAGACAACGGTTTCATCTTTCTTATAACCTGGTTTACTGTTCGGTAACATGTCTCTTCCAAATCATTTGCGTTCAGATACATTTCATAATTATTATTTATCTCTTCTGGACATCAGCGGCTAATAACATTTCAAAATAGGATTAAAGTAATCTTTTGTTCTTCCAAATCATTTACGAGCAAAATTACTAAACTACACCAAATATGAAATCAGTGTAGTGTGTGCAGAAACCGAATGGTTTGTAACCAAGTCCCGCTGTAATCTCTCGATGGTTCCAGGATCGGATTTAAGTTCCCACGAAAATGGGCAGTCAACAAGCAAACACAAAACCCTGGGTAGAACATTTCTCTTTCTAGGTTTTTACTTTTAGTTGAACGTAGACTTAAAACGAACGAGTCTGTTTGCAGAGCATTCGATACTTTATTTTTTTCGAGTTGATTCACAAATGTTTTCCCCTTCTTGACTACGGCTTTGAGTGCCTTTCAACGCACTGTTTAGTTAGTTATACATTTCTATTTGATAGAAAGACGAGAGCGATTTCACTTGAGCTTTTGCGATATGGATAACTTGATTTTCAGTTTTAACCTAACGAATAGGGGTATTTTTCATGCTTTAAATAAATATAGCGTGTAAGCAAAACAAACGGGATGACAATTTAGAAATGACAATGACAACTGATAGAAAATTTAGTTCGATGTATGTTTTATTTTAAGGAGTTTTTTTTTAAATAATAAAAATCTGGTTGACTTCAACCGATAGAGCTGTGCTAAAATTATATTATTTACTAGTTATTTTTTCTACGATTGCTATCAAAAGTTGACAATTACGCTCTCATTTGTCACAGTAAGGTTAACGTTTTCCGTGGAGTAATCGTAATTTTGTTGTTGTTAGATATTAGCTATCGTCCATTTGCCGTTTGCGTTAAGGGGTTCTACCCAGGCACACTGAAGAGTGAACCTTTTTTTGGGAATTAAATTTTGATTCTTTATTATACATGTATTAAGGTATATAAACATATTTTTATTTAAATTTACGATACAAAATGGCGTCCTAGCACTAGGTAACTTGAACACATGTTTTTCAAATTGGCATGCAGCGTAGCTCGCTCAATTTTTATCGGATTTACTTGAAATTTTAACTGTAGCTTCTTAACTAGAATATCAATGGAAGTACACACAATTTTTAAGAATGATGAATAATTACATTTACAATAAACTATTTAACTTCGCTTTTTTGCCAAAAAATTAGAAAAAAAATGAAAATTTATGCCAATTTGTGAATTTTCAAAAAAAAATTATAATCTTGGGTACTTCCCAAGAAAAACTAATGTAGATTAAGGAAAAATTTAGTTTTTTGCTCTAGGTAGTGTACGGAGACTGATACAGTGCACGCCGATTTCCTCCTAAAAAACATGTTTTCAAGTTACCTAGTGCCAGGACGCCATTTTGTATCGTAAATTTAAATAAAAAATATTTTTATATACCTTAATACATGTATAATAAAGTTTCCAAATTTAATCCATTGATTAGTAATCAGTGCGCCTGGGTAGTATAACCCCTTAAATCAGTTCAGATAAATTTGATTTGACTAAATGAACAGAATTAAGCAAACTGATATACTTATTGGAGTGAATTAGTTCAAAGTAAATTAGAATCAGTAATTCTAGTACTGGCAATAAGATCAGCGAAGTTATCCAATGAAATAAATAAGTGATCTAGTTCGGTAAATATAACAGATCTGATACAAATGGCAAATGGAATACTCCTATTGCGCACTTGCCTTAATAGTTACCAGGGATACAAACAAAATGAAAACTTGTTATATTGACAGAACGAATTAATTTTTAGCGCTTTTATTTTTAACTCTTTTTATAAATAAAGATGTAATTATAGAAAAAATTATGTGTGTCACGAGCAAAAATTGTCTTTGTTCTTCTTACACTATTGCAGTTCTCGTCTTCGACTCGCCTTGCTATGACCGTGCTCTAGTAACAAAGAATCACTTTATGCTCTTAATACACAAATAACTATTTTTATATTAGAACGTATTCTTGGCGATGCTTGTATTTTTATCAAACAAATTCTAAGCTCGTAAAATATATATATATGTATATATAATAGTCGTTATATTCGATGTTAGCTAAAATTATATATTTCATATATTTATTTAAATTGGAACTGCAAACTAAATCAGAACTTGAACCGAAATCGAACCGACTTTTTTTCTTGAAACACGAAGTTGAACCGAACCGTTAATGACCAAAAGGTAATTTTTACTTTTTATTATAAAATGAAATGAAATTTTATATTTTTAAAATATTTACATAGTAGGTATTTACAAAATGTAGGTATATACCTGGCAATTTAAATTTGAAAATTAAAATTATAAATTACCAGCAACATCGAAGGTATTTATAAAAATAATAATAATAATAATAACTGAACCGAACCATGAACTGAACCGATCTTATGAACTGGTTTATAAATCTTTCCAAAATTTAATTACTTTAAACTGAAAGAAAACCAAACTAAAAAAGTATGATGAACCGTAAACAAAAACCAAACCTATTTTTTTCAGCGGTTTGCAGTTCTGATATAAATACTGAATGTGGTCTTGACAAGGCTCGCTTCGCTCGTAAAAACAAGATCAGCATATCATATCATTACACCTTTTACTCATTACTGGGTGTATACTCTGCTATAGCAGATTTCGGTAATGTTACGGTTCCCATAAATGATAGTGGTGAAGGAAGGGCAAATTTTAATGTGGTGAACAATGTTTGTCGGCTGTGGAAATCAAACCCGAGTTTGGAAATCCACAGGCTGACTTAATACCACTGAGCCACCTATCCCCACGTAAAAAACAAACTAACCATAGGCGTGTTTCTTTGGACTGTGATTCGTAATCAAAGTGATCAAACTTAACATGATCATGAAGAATCATGTTTCTTCGTTCGTTATTCGTTATCCCTACTCTTTCATTTTGTGATGACGAAACGACAATCCCCCTACCCTTCTGAATCATACTTTTTCTATGATTCATGTTGACTGATTCACATCGAAGGTTTAAAAATGGCGTCTGATGATAAATTTATGTGCTCTATTTGTGGAATTAAGGGAAATTGGCTGCTTCTGGAAGAATTTTTAAATGGCTTACATGGACACTCATTTATTAAATTTTAAAATAGGTTAGTTTGTGTATTTGACATTTGCAGTTATTTTAACGATCATACTATAGGATCGCGTCGATCGGGTTGGATTTGAATCATTATTCCTGTTCGATGTTTTCTTCAGTATCATATTTAATCATGATTCAACACAATCACGATCAAAGGAATCATGATTTAGAAAATCACAATCACAATCCAAAGAAACACGCCTCATAAGCGCATAAAATGCACGCTACATACTTTATATTTATTTTTGGTAAAATTTACTTGATTTAATACTGCATTTTTCACTTCACTAGTGACATATAAAATATGGTTGTGGTTCTGATTCCACTAGAAGATGTACTATAATTGGAATTAAATTTCTGTTGTGCAAAGTAATAAATGAATAAAACAGCTTTGAAGCCAGCCTGATTTAAACCCGTTAACTTTCATGTGTGATATGAGGTGACAAAATTAAGTTAAAAAATATATCAATGGAAACTCTACTTGTAATGAATGATTTATAAAACTGAATTTGTTCAATGGATAGTTATCAATGAATTTTCGAATGAATATAAAATTATCTAACTCCATACGTCATATCCCTATAAAAATACAATTTCCCGTTAGATTTCATGAATGAAACGATCATGACCGACATCCCAATGTCAAATCAAACTTCTGTACCTCTCTCCCCCGTAATTGTGGCATCGGGCGAGTCCATCTCGAGGTCGCAGTAGTTTCCGCATATTATCTAAAACCAGTATCATTACGAAGGGCGGTTCAGGAAGATAAAAAATTGAACAAAGGCCGCCATGCTGGATAATGGACGTGTCGCGTTTGTTTCCATGGTAGTGTCGGTACAAAAGGCACTACATCGATACATGGCAATTAGGGCGGGTCGCCAGTCATGTGATACCATCGCTGGTGTTTTAGAAGGAATATCAAGTATGCCTTGGAGCTATCAGAATGTTATAAGCTGAGCTGCTGAGCTGATAGCACTTAGTCGGACGTTTAGACTTTTCACTGTTTGACGGTAGCTTAACCCATTCCTAAAGGAGGTTGATAATGGTACGATTAAAGGATGTTGTATTGCTAAACGGATTATAATCGTTACTGACCTAATTTAAAATTACTCATTATGCTCATTACTTAGATATAAATTGTAAGTACCTTAAATGATATTTTTAATAATAATTAGTACCTGATGATGAATTTTCGATATTTTATTTTTTCATTTGTTACATTGTACAACAATAAATTTATTCCAATTTCAGCTTATAGTGCTATCTGACTAGCTCAGCTGTATTTTTACTTTCTTATACACAGTATAAGGAAATCTTGGAATCGTGAAAAAAATCGTTAACGAGATTTTCGCGGAAATACGTGTTTTGAGGTCCTCTGAATCCGTTTTGATCATTTTCTCAATTATGTCTATGTGTGTGTGTGGATGGATGGATGGATGTGTGTCCGAGTGTACAATATCTCATGAACGAGATAAAATTTGCTAACGAAACTTGGTAATTATAAGTTTCATGAAAATACGAAGAGCTAAGTTGATTTTTAATGAAATTGAAAAACCGGACGAGGAAGTTTACTGGACACACAAAACAATAAATTCCATTTATTTCAAGAATGGGATCAGTTACGAAAAAAGTTTCAAATAAAAGATGTTAGTAAAAATATTTGGAACATAAAATGTTATTTGCTATTTTCCTGTATATGCATCTTATTTTGAGAAAAACTAATTTTTATATTTAATAATATATTTCAATAATCATAGTAGCAATAGAAACAAAAAACATAAATATTAATTTTCGGTTTATCTAGGCCGTATGTGTTTGGGAAATTTTGATTCAACCCTGAACTGACCTAGAACTAACTCGTGTTATTTCCAAATAAATGATGCATCTAGTGTCAGTTGTAAATACTGGCGGTAAATTTAAAATCTGAATGCATGTTCGAAGCGACATCTGCTTAGTTTTGTTTGTGTGTTAAATTGCGCTTTTAATTGGATGTTTTGAGTCATCTTTATATTTTTTATATGTAGTCAAAAAGCAAATAACGTCAGGGTCTGTTTTTTTTTATAATTTTGTCATCAGCACTATCAAAATAATGAATTTCGGAGTCGCAATAATGTGTCGTAATATTATCCTCTGTGGCTTATATTGCAAGAAGCACATAATGCATATTGCTCTTCCATCATCTGCATAAATAATAGTTTAGTATATTTTTTCAAAATATTATTATAAATTACTTACGTTTTTCATAAAAATAACTCCTAACCTCTTTATACTATTACAAATCGCGATGCCGCCACGAATAACAAGGAACACAAGTTGATTAGAAAGAGATAGTAAACGGGTTGAATCTACCAACCCGCTAAAATAGCTGGGGCAGTAGGGTCAGTTTAAGGTTAGTTCCAGGTTACTTAAAGTGTGCCAAGTAACCTACCAGGTTATTTTAAAAATCCCAAATAAATGCGGCCCTAGTTATCTATGTCTTATTTTTCTAAAACCAGCAAGAAAATGCCTACTTTTCTGACCAATTTTAAAATGAAAAGTAGATTTTTACCAAAACAATCAAGTAAAGTACGTATCCAAGGCTACAACAAATATAACAGTCTGGTAAAATACAAAATAGTCAGTTTTACCTGACTGTTTTGCATTTTACCTGACTGTTTTTTTTAACCTTAGATACGTAGTCTGCTGTCAATACAATTCATATCAAAAAATGTAAACAATTTAGAATTATTTATTAAATTAAACAGTTTCATAAAAAATAGTTTATGTAATACGTCAAGTAAAATATCACTTTCCTGACTTATTATGTAATATACGAGTACTATTATTTTAATTTGTCAAGAAAACAACAACGTATTTAATTTGTTGTTGCCTTGTTCTTTTAAAACCTAACATAGGTAATTGTCAAGAGAATTCTGAAGAGATCTCCAGTAAAATTAGTCCAAAATAAAGCAAAACTCCCTACCGCTATACTCGCCTAACAAACTGCAATCTAACAATGAGTCTGTAATCGACACCACCTATACAGCACACACTTCTTACATTGCGTACCCGTATGCACCCTCTCACAATTCAATCTCACTTCATAAAACCTCCAACATCACACTCTCCTCTCTCTTAACTTTAAATGAATCGCTGATATCTCACCATGGTACACATTTGAAATTGATAACCGGGCATGTTTTCAGCGTTTTGTTTGAGGAATAATTAAGAAGATGAAATGAAATGGTAGACGTATCGGTTACGTGAAATACCGGGTCGAGGGGAAAATGATACCGGGCCCATTGTGCAGATTGTTGGTGGATCATTGTCATGTTGGGACTGCAGCTATTTTCATGTCAATTGTTGGAGACTGAAGTTGTATTCAGCTTGGTATCGCTACGTCAGATCGTTAGATCGTTGGTTTGTCTGGTGGTTTTCAAATGAGAGTATTTTGAAAAGATTGCAGGTTTTTCTTAGAAAATATGGTCAATTTGAGGAAAATTAAGAGAGAGAGAGAGAGAGAGAGAGAGAGAGAGAGAATGGAACGAATTGGATGAACTAAAATTAATATGACAGAACTAGGGTTGTTGATTTTTCGAATATTCGAGACTTCGAATGTCCGGATTTATTGAATTTTTGAATATACCGAATTTTCGAATTTTCGAATTATTCGAATTGTGAATCTGGATCCCAACGTGAACACGGCATGTTGATATGAATTATTTTCAGAATAAACTCATTTGCAGAGTTTTGTATTAATTCATAAGTAATTATTATTAATTACTATTATTTGCCAAATTAATTCAATTTAGACTTAAAATTTCGCTACACTGTCAAAAACGTTTTAATTAAGACGTTTTTGTATCATTTTTATTCTCATTTTAAAACCTTTAACTAAAAGTCCGTAGCATTTAAATGGGCGGTAAGAGAATAGATGTCTTAATTAAGACGCATAAACTTGCAGAGTTTTTGCAGGATACTTCGCCGAGTTTATTATTTAATTCGTGGCCGACAAAAAATTCGAGAATTCGAAGCTTTGAAAAATTGGAAAATTCGTAAATTCGAAGCTTCAAAAAATTCGAAGCTTCGAAGTTTTTCTAACGAAGTTCAAAACATTCGAATGTTCGAACGTTCAGAAATTCGAACTTCGGTGGAAATCAACGACCCTAGACAGAACACGATTTTTTAGCAAAAATTAATTTTGAATTTGGCTCCATTACACTTTCTTGTCACACGAATTTCAATAAGTTTTTAGTGTTAAATGGCAGATTAACTTGTTATTTGATTGAATATGAAGAAAATTCGCGGAATATTTATACATTTTTAATAAAAACACAAACCAATGGTTTGCGTGTGTTGAGCGTGAGTTTTGTGGGCTTAGGGTTTTTTGATAAAAGTGGAAGCAAAGCGAGTTTAACAAAAAAAAAATGAATTCCATTAGAAAATATGATCCATAAATGTTCCGCATTTTGATAAAACTCCAGTATACACTCTTGCCTTGTTTTGACATTGAAGAAGTTCATTTTTTCAGTGATTTTAAATCATTTTTTAGGTTAGCTCGCTTTGCTCGCGCTTTAAATAAACAACCCCCGCTTTCCACCGCTACTGCCACCGTTACCTTCACACGGTCTGGCCATCCGATTTTAGATTCTTCATCGTAATTACAACAATCTATCTGTCAACTGTTTAATTAGGACTACTCACTGTTTTAGAACCATTTCTAATCTAGCGCATGCGTCAAGCAACTGTCAGTCTACAAGAGTGTATATTGGTGTTTAGCTGCCATTTGTTTAAAATTCTATATTTATGTTAAAATTATCTACTACATAGGATGTAAATTACTCTGATAAGTAAATTAATGTGTGACCATTTACAGTAAAACATTGAAATTAAAATAAAACGTGGTATGCAGGTAGTGTATTTTATGAGTGTTATTTACATCAGGGTGACATTTCTTTTTATTTTTAGCTTTGAAATATTTCCACAGTCGCATTGGTAACACGTATTCTCAAACTTTAAATGCCCGAAGTAACGATATTATCTCAGATTAATTTTCTCACCTTATTAGAATAAATTAGCATAAAAGTTCGATAAGGCATAGGAATTAATATGTGTTTTTTATGTGAGTAGCGTTCTTAATTTGAGAGTATGTTCGGTTAATGACAGTATTTCGAAACACATTAATTTCTTTGTTTTGCATATCGACGCAACGTAATGATAACAAAATAAAAAAAAATAATGAAAAATGAACATGTATCTACATCCATAACAGAATAGATTAGTATCAACATACTCGTATGATTAAATTGTTGTTTGTGGTAAAGTTATAGTCTATATTTTTAATACAATTCAAAATACTTTTCTTGCATATTGATTATGAAAGTCATGTTTTTAACAAAAAATTGTAGGACAAGTGATATGTTTTTCAACTATTTTATAGTTATTTAAGTCACAAGGAATGTAAGTACATTATAACATTCGAGAAGGTATGAACTGAGGCGGAGCTTGCGTAACCGAAGTTCTTGTTACCGTACGAGAATAGTTGTAGTACTTACATTCCGCGTTGTTTATTATATTTTTCGCGCCATTGGCAACAATGAACTTCAAATAATGTTAAAATCCTTGTAAAACATGGGTCACTTAACAGTTCAGATGTAATTAATTGCAACTTTTTATAGTTAATTTCGTTCATTGCTAGACAACTATAACTGAAATAACTGAAAAGTAAATATAGGCAAGCTATCAGAAAATTGTATAATTATTCTACTAGTAGGACTGTTATTATCTACAACACTTATGTTGCTATGGAAGTAAATTACACTTAAGTTACAGGTTGTGCGAAAAAAATCGTAACAAAATTGAATACTACATTATCCTTGGTTTAATTTGATTCTTTTCACTATTTTTATTAATTTGTCTCTTTGCAAATCTTTTAAAATTTAATAACATACTATCGAAATTTCTTATTTTTAAGATGTCAGAACTTCAAGTTTAATTTTAAAGAATGAATTGTATAGATGTGCAACATTTAACTATTTCTTATGCCCGTTTTACACTGAGCAAGCGCAACCTGCAATTGCAACTTGCAAGTTTTACGTTTAACTAGTTGCACCAGAATGCTGCAGGAGATAATTTTTTCACTTTATATTCAGCATCTTGTAACTGCAATATGATATACATGTATTTACAAATTTTGGCGTTACTAACTTCATATTATATCAGCTTAACCTCTTATATCACTTGTATTATTGACAGTTGTTTCATATGTTGCTTCATTGATATAAAAATTTATTCTTATAAGTATTTGCACAATTATTTGCAATGCAGTAAATAATTTTAATATCCTTAACCTGACTTTATCGTTTTTGACATTTATATTAAGTTGGTAGCATTCTAACAAACTTAAAATGATTAGAAACAACTATTAATGACCTTGCAACTCTTGCAAAAATTAGAACACGTTCTAATTCATGCAAGAGTTTGCTGCAAAATTACTTCTGTCTCTTGCACTTGCAATTTCTGTATTACACTCGTGCAATATTGCTTCAAATTGTTGCAAGTTATTGTTGCACTTGCAATATTGCTCAGTGTAAAACAGGTATTAGTAAAACAAAAAGAAATTCTTGGTATTTTAGTATGTGCAACTTGGTACTAAACAATGCAAATAATTTAAAAAATAAATAGTATCAATAAATGACTGTTAATATAATTTGTATAATTGCAGACAATCATAGCTCAATGGATAAAAGTGAGGTAAAACTTGCGTTTCTTAATTAAAAAGCAAGAGGTCGTGCGTTCAAATCACACTTCTATATCAAAAAAATAGGATTGTATCTGAGTGATTCGAATTTCAGTATAAGCTGTAGGCCCCGCCCCCTGTACTATAATTGAAATTAAGTTAATGTTGCGCAGTATAAGAAATAAATAAATAAATAAATTTATGGACTAGTTAGACTGTGGATTTGAGAACCGGGGTTCAATTCTCACAACCGACAAATAATTTTCACCACATTAAAATTTCCCCTGTGGCTCCCCCTTCACTAACATCTTTGAGGGCCGTGATTTGACGGCTGATAACCGCACTTCACGCGCATAAATCTATCAATACCGAGAATTGCTACGGCATAGTGCCACATTCAGTTATGGGTAAAAGGAGTGATGATATATTTATTTTATTTTAATTTATGCTTCGCTTTAGTCGATGGTTTATAGCCGTAAAGGTTCCGGAATGAAACACATATAAAAATGTAGAATTACTCAAATTCACATCATTTCAATTATTCCCTGCGCTATCATCGTTCTCCCGTGACGTCATATGCACAGTGTGGTCGACAATGGCTGGAGCCGGGGGTGATCTTCCCCACGTGTGCTCTAACTGCATTACAAGTCTATTATGTGCCGCGCTCGACGCAAGCTAGCCTGGCAGCGTCCTCAGGCGACGACAGACAAAGTCCGATGTCGTCGGTTGGCGTTTGTGAACCCCAGATCCGATTCAGCGTAACTGCATCATACATGGCCGAGTTGTTTATTCGTAGAAGATGAAATTAGGTTGTGATTGTAGTCGTGTCTTTGTTTTATTCTTGTGGTTTGATGAGCAAAGATGGTAAAGTATGGTTTCATGTTTGTCTGGGTTTTAAAGTTGTCTAAAATGTTTTTATATGAAAATATCTCTACTGCTAGTAACAACAATACAGTTACTTTCCGTATTAGGAAATTATAAGTAAATATTTCCTTCTTTGTCATAAATTAGTACCTACATGATTACCTTTTACCCATTACTGGGTGTGATACTCTGCCGAAGCAGATCTCGGTAAGTGATATATTTAGGCGTGTGAAGTACGGTTACCAGCCGTCAAATCATGGCCCCCAAAGATGTTAGTGGCGGGGGAGCCACAGGGGTAATTTTAAATTGGTGAATATGTTTTGTAGGCTGTGGGGATCGAACAAGGGTTCTTAGGATCCACAGGCCGACTTGATATCATTGAACCATTAGCCATGTGGTAGTTTAATATGATCCACTACTCCAACTACTTTTAATTTAAACCATATTAATACCAATAATGACATGAATATCATCACACTATGAATATGTATATTAAATCACTATGAACTTTTTTAGTAGTTTTCTTAGATTTAAAGAAGGAACAAAAATAATTCTCTATTCGATCAAATACCTTTTACGCCAATTTTAGATTGTTGATTAAAAAAATCCTTTCTCGTACGAATATTGTACCGAAAATAGATTTTGACCCGTTGAATCCAATGAAAAAGTCTTCTAGTTTTTGAGATATTGTTTAAAAATTGTTATATGAGAAAATTTTGTTGAAAATTTTTGGAAATATAAAACTTGCTGAAAATTTATTTATATTTAATAATTGAACTACGAGAAATTCAATGCCGTTGAACAAATCTTCATATCTCGTTTAAGTTTTTAAGTTAGAGTCTTAGAAGGTAAAATATCTGATGAGGTTAAAATTTGGAAAAAAAATACTTTTCCGGAGATTATATCTAAAAAACTAAGCGAAATTTAAAAATACGCTCAACAGTATTGAATTCCCTATATCCGAATTGACTTATAAGTATATTTTTAGCAAATTTGTAGAGATTAAATTTTTTGACAATTTCTGGTAATCAAGCAAACTTTAGTTTTTTTCCAAATTTAGGTCAATTTCAGAATGTTATCTCTAAAATTCTTTCTCGTACTAATATTGAAACGAAAATTTACATACATTTGTATTTTGATCCATTGAATCTAATAATAAAGTCTTCAAGTGTATATGTTCTTTATTTTGTAAAATATAGTTTAAAAGCTGATTTATGGGAAAAAAATTTAATTATAAAAATTGCTGAAAATTTGTTTATATTTTTTGATTGAACCACGAGAAATTCAATACTGCTGTGATTTAATTTGGGAATGTAGAGAATGAAGTAAAATTTTGACGATGGTAGATAAAATATTGTACGATTCATATACGTAAAGCCTCGCGGTCTTAAACCACTCCCTATATTCTGACTTGTTCATAACTAAATACTAACTTTACGTATTAGTAGTGTAAATAATTATTGTTTTATTTTTAAATGACTGAAGTGATCTACGTGACAAACTATAGCTGTATTCCATTTGCCACTTGGCTCACTTAAATCAGTTCAGATAAATTTGATGTATGACTAAATGAACTGAATTAAGCAAACTGATGCACTTTTTGGGATGAATTACTTTAAAGTAAATTAGAATCTGTAATTTTAGTACTGGAAAAATAAAGTCAGTGAAGTTAATCCAGCGAAATAAATAAGTAATCTGGTTCAGTAAATGTAAGTTAGATCTGATTGAAATGGCAAATGGAATACGCCTTATATGTCGACCTAGTTCAAAACCAAAATCCTAAAAACCTCAAGATTGCAAAACGAAGGCAGCAAGAGTAACAGTAGCATACAATCTCCAAGTTTCGCAATTAAGACGTCGTGAGGAGTGCGGAGATGCAAGGAGGGTGAGTTTTAATTCCCTCTCGACGATCTCCGTGAAACTGTAGAATTTCAATCGCGCCGTATCGCGGGCTAACCTCGTTAAACGCCATTGTGGCATCTAGTCGCTCAATGTTCGCTGCTTGAAGCTCAAAGCTTCAGAGTCAATGTTAACAGGCTATTCTCCTCTAAACAAAACCGATTAGCTTTAACCGGGTCTCTGGTTTCAACGCTTCGGGCACTCATTTCAATACGTAATCGCGTTAATTCGGTATATGAGTTTTGGTAGCGAGAAACATGTACGGAGACAGGGCTGGAACATGCTTTTGTTTACACGACAATCAAATATACTAGTTCGGAAATGGAGCACAATTCAAAATGATCATCTACAAAATTTACGACAGCAGATAACAGAAACAATATATCTCTTCCCACTTTTTCAAACGAGCCAGAATTTTAATAGTAAAACTTGGCGAAATATTGGTAGCCAAACAGGTCTATACCATTAGTAAATAATATTTTTAATATAAACTACATAGAGTAATAAAAAAAAATTAAATTTTACTAATGCAAAACACAAAATAATCAGCCAGATACCAATATATACGAGAGCAGGGTGAAAAGTCCCTGAAAAATAAAACAGATGGCGCCACAATCGCAAATCTCATGTGACATTTGTGATGTACCATCTTTAACTAGAACGCATTAAAATTTTCAGACTGATATGTCATTTAGTTCTGTTTTGACACCCATCGAAAGCAAGCAACCGTGAAGATTTTTGAAAACATGGAAAAAAGTGAATTTCGTGTCTTGATTAAACATTATTTCTTGCGTGGTAAAAAACATTACGCAAACCAAAGCATCGCTTGTTAAACATTATGGAGACTCCTCACAATCGATTGAAACGATTTACAAGTGGTTTGCTGATTTTCGTTGTGGTAGTATGACCAGAAAGAACGCTGAACGTTCTGGTCGTCCAATTGAGGTTACAACGCCAGAAATCGTCGATAAAATCCATGGTATGATATTGGATGATCGGCGAGTTAAAGTGTACGAGCTGGCTGAGGCTATGAGCATCTCAACCGAACGGGTACGGAACATTTTGCATAAATTTTTGGATATGAGAAAGCTATCTGTCAGATGGATGCCGCATTTGCTCTCTGTTGACAACAAGCGCGACCGTGTGAAAGGGAGTGTTTGGCGATGTTCAAGCGCAATAAGAGGGACTTTTTGCGCCGTTGCGATTTTTATCTATTTCCAAACTTGAAGAAATGGTTCGATGGAAGGAGATTTGGGTCCAACGATGAGGTCATCGCTGAGACAAACGCCAATCTTGAAGGATTGCCAAAATCGTATTATTTGGAAGAGATCGAAAAATTAGAAAAACGTTGGACGAAGTGTATCGAGCTAGAAGGAGATTATGTTGAGAAATAAAATATGTTTTGACCAAATATATCATTTCTTGTTTCATCAAGATCTGCTATGGCAGAGTGCTAGACCCAGAATGGCTAATATTCATGATGATATACATATGTATTTATTTAAGTTTAAGATTTATATTTTGTTGGTGCAACAACTATGTATCTTTTATTTGGAGTATTAAAAAAATAATAATAATTTCGGAACATTTGACAACAGAAACACTACAAGTTTTTTATGCCGGGAATCTGGAAATTGTTTGAAAATATATAATAAATTTAGAGGTTGCGCACTTGCAAATAGTTTGCTAATTTATTTATTTAGTACAATTATAAAATTTCTTATCTATAATTTGATAATATATATAACTAGCATGAACTTGGTTGCAGTGAATATACTGAATTCAATTTAAAATGTTAGTTTTCATATTTTAAAATATAAACTTTTTGAAACAAGGTAAGAAAAATTGTATGGATGTAACGAGTATCAATTTGGATATAACAAGTAGAATACATAAAATAAATTTATAAGAACTAATATTAAAGTTACAGAATGTAAAAAAAAATAAATAAATATATCATCACGCCTTCCACCCATTACTGGGTGTGGCACTCTGCTAAAGCAGATCTCGGTAAGTGATATATTTTGCGCGTGAAGTGCGGTTACCAGTCGTCAAATCACGGCCCCCAAACATGTTAGTGGTGGAGGAGCCACAGGGATAGCTTTTTCAAATTATGAAAATTTGTCGCCTGTGGGAATCGAACCAGAGACTTCAGGATCCACAGGCCGACTTCATACCACTGTGCTCAGAGAAATTAAAACCAAAAAAAATCTGTTCTTATTTTAAATTCTCTCGCTCTAAAATTAAAGCAGCACATCTGCAAAATATGCAATGTTGGCATAAAATATTATATCTGATTACGGACCTGCGTAACCCTCGTACATCCTACCCCTGCGCCCGGGGGGTGAAATTTGCTCGTCCAACCCCAGAAAGAAGCGGTAGGAACGATCACGTTATCTAATTAAAACTGCAGATTCAAAAAGATTGACAATCAAGTTATCTGTCACCGCGGAAATTGTTTTGCATGCATTAGAACAAAAGTTTTGATAGCAAACGCTGCAAAAGTACAAGGTTTTGTAGGGAGAATGTAGCTAAAACTTACTTCGTTATGAAATAACAATGATGCAGTTATTTTTATATGTAGGGCACTACTGGCAAGCTTGCGCCATATGGCGAGAACGAACGAAAATACTGGCCCAAAAGAAACTAATTTTTCGCTTCATTTACAAATTGGTTGTTTTTATACGCTCATTTATAAACGAGGGGAATTCATTTATTGTTTTATGTTTTCACAACAAAATGACTCTTAATCAAATTGATTGCATTTATTTCATTTTGGTATTGTCATCATTCAGAATTTTAACCTGCATTATCGCAATAAAAATGTAATAATATGATTACTTAGTTCGAACAAGTGATTAAAAGTATCTATCCAATTTTATTTCTACATGTGAAATGTTAGTAGTTTATTTTACAATTTTTTTTTAAATAATGAATATTTGTACCACTAAAAATGAAATTTTATTTTTGATTTAAATAATGCACACAACGCGTTGTGGGGTTCAACTATAAACACCAATATCAGAAGTGTGGAATAAAATTTGAAAAATTAAAAACCAAAATTATACCCATCCTACAAATGTCATTATAGACAACAACATAAGAATAACAGACCCGCAACAAATATAAAATATATTAGCTAACACTATAGAATCAAATGCCAGAAATAAAAACGAATTTCTGCAATACAAAAACGGAGAAGAAAAATAAATAAAAATAAAGTTCCTTATCATTCGATTTACTTTTATTTATCTAAACCAATTAAATTCTAATTTTTTGTGGTGCAATTGACTATAAAATGAGACAGAAGGCTAAATATTATTGTACCACTTATATTTCAAATACTTTTTTATAAAATAATTTAGGAACGTTTAATAAATGAAAAATAAAGTTCGTCACCTATAATCAACATTTATACTATCGGTCAAAATTATAATTTAATTAATTTCCTGTTATGCAGTGTAACAGGAAATTAATTCCAATTACAGTGCAGTTTATAGTGAAAGTTGAACTACTAGGATGCATAGTTACATTTTTGATTATGTTGAAATTATCTCTCATTCGCTAGCGAAACGAAAGTGTAAATTATTTAGGAACAACTGTCCTTATTTATTTATTTATTTACTAAAGCAAAAAACTATACTATACTACGGACCCTGTACTGTAATTGTGATTAATTTAATGTAGTTCAGAAGAGCATAAATAAATATTTGCTACGTTGCAAAACAGGAAATTATATTTTACTAAAGCAGACCTACAGCATACAGTGAAATTTGTACCACTAGGATAAAGTTGTATTTTTAATTGATGTTTAAAGTCAGTGAGATTTGAACTCTCGCTTCTCAAGAAAGAGCGATAACTATCCCGGTTCCTTAGTTTGTGTAATGAAGACGTCGAGTAAATCTCGAATTTACTTGTAGTCAAAGAATTAAAATTGTAATTCTATAAATAAATAAATAAATAAATATATCATCACGCCTTTTACCTATTACTGGGTGTGGCACTCTGCCGAAGCAGATTTCGGTAAGTGATATATTTATGCGCGTGAAATGCGGTTACCAGCCGTCAAATTACGCCCCCCAAAGATGTTAGTGGTGGAGGAGCCACAGGGGTAATTTTAAATTGGAGAAAATGTTTTGTCGGCTGTGGGGATCGAACCAGGGTTCCTAGGATCCACAGGCCGACTCGGATACCACTGAGCCATTACCCTTATTATTATTATTATTATTATTATTCTTTATTTCCAGAAATATACTAAATTTTCTTTTCTCTTCCAGAATGCAACAACAGCAACTCGCCGCCCAACTAGCCCACCACGGGGGTTCCCGCCAGCCCCCCTTGAGTCCAGCAGCTCACACCTCCGACAGCGACAGCGACATCTCTTTAGGGGCACATAGTCCTCCTCTCCCATCACCAGGTCCACCAATGACGCGTTTCGGCGCTTCATCGCCGACTCCTTTATCAACGTTCCGCTTTGGACCTCATTCACCGGGGCCTATGCCACAACAGTTCCGTTTTGGGGGACACTCACCCGGGGGATTTCGTATCGACAGGAGGTTGGATAACACCAACTCACCTCCGGTAGTGGGAGTTGATACTCCTGCGAATTTCTCTGCTACGAATACGAGATTAGATGATAGGGGAAATAGTCCTATTGATGTGGAAAGTACTGAGTCTGTATATCAACTTGATAAGGACAATTCCTTGCATCATTCTCCTCCAATGAATCTAAGGATTGCTGATAATCCTCTCCCGTTACGGATACAACCAGAGAATCCTATTCCGATTAGATTGGGGAGCTCCCATCAGCTGACTACACCGTTAAGAATCCGAGTGAATTCGCCGAGTCGATTGACAGCTAACGTTTCCCCTCAAACTAGTCTGGGATTAGGGGCGCCAACTCATGGGGGGATAGTGAGGATAGCGCCTCCGAGTCCTGCTACGCAAACACTTCATAGGCCGTTCTCGCCGCCTAGACTCACGTGATACCAACTACCGGAATACTAATTCCCCTAAATGAAGTTTCCTATTACACTGCTTCTAAATTCGCTTTGGATTTATTTGTTTGGTTCAAGTTGTTAGTTATGAAATTGTGAAAAGTGCAATGTTTCTCACAGAGATAAATACTGTTTAACAGCAAGATACTATTAGAAAGTTTGGTTAGTAGATCGTTCATTAGGATTATCTATATAGATAATATAGTATTTATTCGATTTGTGTGTGAATGGTAAATTGCATTTTAGTGTAAAATATTATAAAAATATAATTTTTAACTGTACAAAATATAATTATATGTTCTGTGGCAATTGTAGATACTATAAATATATTCGAAATATTTAAATTTAAATCATTCAAGTTTCACGCCAATCTGAGGAAAGTACTAAAGTTATTCGTTCTTAATTTAACCAACAGTTGATTATACAAACAATCATAATATTAGTCATACGACGTTTTTGAGACCATATATTGTTGCGTTATCCCGATATATTGAAATTATGCAAAAAATGTTTACTTGAAGCAATTTAAGAACGTTTGACAGAATATTTTTATGTCGAAAATATGAAGGTCTTTGTGATTGTTTGAATGATCTGGTGTAATTTAATATTAGTAGTTTAATTTCAAATCAAAATCACTCTTTCAGCAAGCTTAGAATAAAAATGCTTTCAAAAATACTAATAAAATTTCTTCTTCTTGAAGCAATGACTTTTGTGTTCAACACTGTCTGTTCTACAACGTGATAGGGTTATACTATTTGCATGGTTGGGCATTTGTATTAAACAAATATACATATTTTAAAATGGATTAATTGTACATACATAATGATAATGAATATACACACGTATACAAATTGAAATGGCGGCCGTTTTATTTATTATCCATCCTTGTCCATCATAATGGAACCTGTAGTCTTCTCTCGCGTAATTATTTCGCATTCTGCTGTTTCTTGAACCGTATCTAATTGTTGCTATGTAATTAGCAGATCGAGTTAATATACACAGAGATAAATTACGACGAGTTAAATTAATATCTTTCTACTTAGAATTATTTTAACATCAAGAAGGAAAGATTAGGATGTGAGATATTTTACAGAAGGTACGCAATTTGATTTAGAAATAGTAAATTGCCATATGAGATGCTGTGCTACGAGTGACGAAAATTTGTTTTTGTTTGTTCATAATTTCTATTTTAATATTTATTTATTTATTTGCTATGGCGTACAACAGGAAATGAACTCTAATTAAAGTAAATGGGACCTACATTTTAGAGTGAAATTATATTTTGGTTATAGGATAATGTCAGCGAGTTTTTGCAATAACCTTAAACGTCAGTGGAAAAAAGTATTATTTTATATTATTTTATAATTAATTCTTTTCAGTATTTTTTTTATATATAAATCGAATAAATTATTATAAATTGTAGGTACTCACTTTTTTTCTATATATTTCACAAGAATTTATCAAAATAAAGCACAATAATGTTGACATATATCGAGCATGCGCAATAAGTACTTCGAGAGAAACAAATTGATGACAAGATGATTGAATGCGCATGCTCACTGATATTGGTCATCAAAAGCTGAATATTTGAATGATAAACTTATTAAAATTATTTACAAATTCTTTTATGGGGTAATGGCTCAGTGGTATCAAGTCGGCATGTGGATCCTAAGAACCCTGGTTCGATCCCCACCGCTGGCAAAACATTTTCACCAATTTAAAATTACCTCTGTGGCTCCCCCACCACTAACATCTTTGGGGGCCGTGATTTTACGGCACTTCACGCGCATAAATATATCACTTATCGAGATCTGCTTCGGCAGAGTGCCACGCCCAGTAATGGGTAAAACGCGTGATGATATATTTATTTATTTATTTACAAATTCTTTTGCAATCGGATTTTATAAGCTGTGAGCCTCCCTGTACTGTAATTGAGGTTATGGTGAATAATACTTGTACTGTGGTTATGCCCTATTCCAGTTAAGAATGAAGTATATGGCACTGTGTACGGAATGGACTATAGATTATTATATTTATTAATATTCTAATATTTTTATTACCATCCTTCCAACTATTTTTGAGAAATTGAATCAACATTTTGAAACCATTTTCCAATGATTTAAAATTTACAAATTAATTATAAACAATTATCACCACATTAAAATTACCCCCATAGCTCCTTTTCCACATACATCTTTAGCGGCCTCGATTTGACGGCTTATAACCTCACTTTACGCGCATAAATATATCACTTAGCAGCATCAGCTTCGGCAGAGTGCCACACCCAGTAATGGTTAAGAGGCGTAATGATTTATTTATAACTTGTTTAAAAAAGTTAAGTTTCTGTTGTACAGAGTAACAAATAAATAAATAAATAAATCTAATATTTAACATGAAAGACATCATATAACATCGAGAAGCATGCATGGCGGAGGTACAAAGGGATCTATTCATCATTTTGTCACGCGTATTTGTCCTGGGTCTCATCAGCAGCACGTTGTATACGAGCGGCATGCGATGTTATCGTCACCGGAGCTGCCCCGGACAATGTGTTAGCTGTCACCTTGTCGAGTAATGACGGAAGGAAATTTTGAGCGTAGAGAGGATAACAGGCGAATGTTTTATTATTTTTTCTTCAATAAATTATGTGGATTTATATCTAATTATGAAATTTGGTAAGATAGGTATATCTATTTTAATTGAACATATATAAATATATATATATATATATATATCTTTTCCTAAAACTGTAGGTATATTTGAATTTAGAAATGATTTTAAATAAAAATGTAATATATAATTAGAAAATTATTTTGCTGCCTACAACATGAGAGGAAAAAGGTTCAAATAAAAGTTGTAGATGATTAAATAGCAAATTTAAATCTGTCTACACATTTTATTATTTCTTATTTAGTACTACTTAATCAAATTTAAAATATGCATGCATGTGACTGTTAAACATTATTACACAACTTTTTAACGTATTTTAACAGAAATTAAATAAGGAAAATAACACGAGTAGACTGATTTAGATATAGATCTTAATTATCTATATATAAAATATTTATTTGAAAATGACAGTAGAAGAAATATTTTCTCCTGTTAATTCTTTATGACCCAGGGCTGTTTTATGCTTCTGGTTCTTAAGTAAATAGTAGTAATTGATAAGCAGTTTTTTAGAAATATAAACAAATGTTATTAACTGAAAATAATAATTCATTATATACCAACGTTTTAAATATACTTTCTCCTGTACTACACTATTATTCGCACTTCCAGTCATATACATATTTTGAATTAATAATTAATTTTGATATTGACTAGACATATAATTCACAATGACTGCATTATACAAATTTTTAGGTAACTTACGCAACATAAACAAAGTGAAATATTTTGAGGTTTATAATATACTTGTTGTTACGGTAATGCTTGTTTGCCTGTCAATATAATTCCAGCGGGATTAAAAATTACACATCAGTGTTCAGTCCTCGAAAAAGGAAGAATAAAGATAATCACTTCATTATTGCTATTATAAAATTTATTTATAATCAAGAAAAGATTTAATTTTTAAAGAAATTAAATTACTTCATTTACAAATTATAACAATTCTTTAACTTTAACGCTTTATTATAAAGACAAACTATACAAAGTGCCACAGTTTTCATGGGACATTCTGCATTATGTAAAAAATATAAAATAAAAAATATATAAATATATGTGTATCATCACGCTTTCTACCCATTACAGGGAGTGGCACCATAGCATATCTTAGTAAATGATATAGTTTGCGCGTGAAGTGCGGTTACCAGCCGTCAAATCATGACGCCTCAAAGATGTTAGTGAAGGAAAAGTCACAGGGGTAGTTTTAAGATGGTAAAAATAGTTTGTCGGCTGTAGGAATTGAACCCGGGTTTTCAAATATACAGGCCGACTCGATATCATTGAGCTACCTACCCCATATAAAAAATATGTACAATTCAAACATAAAACTTCTAGTTCAGCGATTCTGACCTCTGAATTAGGGATCCATGGACCAACAAAAGATTACGTAAGGCCTCTAGAGGGCCAAGCAAATAATTTTTCCTACAACTGTGCGATTCATTTGTTATTACGTAACTATTATTGCCTTGGTTACGTATGGAAAGTAGACAAATTCAGACAAATTGCGTTTCTGTAAGCAAAGAAACACTAGTGCGGAAAGTATTTTGTATTTTACGTAATTGTCAAAAGAAAATATAAATGAGAGCGATTTAAATTTCGCGCCAAGCATGGAATTTCATATTTAGGCACATACGCTTATAGAAGAAGAAATATGCAGTGATATATTTTGACGTTTATAAACATAACCTTAAACTGCAGTATATCTAATCTGTACCTACACATGACATTGAACAGACAAGAACTCAACTATATCATTATTAAATATGATAACTAATAAAAATAATCGAACAAAGTAAAATATATCGATAAATAGTTTTATTTAAAGAGTAAGTGAAATACATAATATTGATTGTTTGTGTATATTAATAACACGTAGTTACAGTTGCTTATATTGACATAATTTGAAGTGGAGACTGTCATACTATCTAAAGAAACTTTGATTTCTTCCTTACCTGTTCATATTATTAACAGTAATATTATTGACAACAATTTCGGAGGTTTTAGAAGTACCAGCAGCAGGTTAATTATCATTGTCAAAAATAGATTCAACAATTACCTTTGGACGTGTATATGATATAGAAGAATTACTCAATCTAGACGATTTTGAAGAAATTATCTTGAAAATTATTGAAATATTAGCTGTATTCCATTTGCCACTTGGTTCACTTAAATCAGTTCAGATAAATTCGACACCTGACTAAATGAACTGAATTAAGTATAGTGATGCACTTATTGGAGTAAATTACTTCAAAGTAAATTAAAATCTGTAATTCTAGTACTGACAATACAGTCAGCGAAGTAATCTAACGAAATAAATAAGTGAACTGGTTCAGTAAATGTAAGTTAGATCTGATCCAAATGGCAAATGGAATACGCCTATTGTTAAATAACGTAGAACAATGTGCAAGCAATCAACAAACAAACCATAGCAACGCCGTAAAACATCGTTATCGTGTAATCATTAAAATTTTATAAATTCTGTTAATATTTTAGTCTAAATCGTACAGTTGTAGGAAAAATATTGTATATAACACGAGCCGAAAAAGGTTACGTTCAAGTGCAGAATTTAACGAGCACGAGCCTTTTTCGACACTTGTTATAAAAACAACTAAATCGCAATATTCTTGTTTTTAAACTAGTTAGTAATAAATTTCGTTATTAATTTATAATAAAAATTTCATATTACCAACTGACAACCGGTACGTAAAGTTTCATAGTGAGGCTATGATTGAAAAGAATTCAGGAGCGCTCAATATGTTTGTCATTTAGGTATTGAATTTGAGAAGGGCTTGTCATATATTTTATTGTGGAAAGTTATTTTTACATTTCGTCGGATATATTGCACTCTTCTTGAAAATACTAGTAATAATAAATTTTTTGAACCTGTAGCTCATTGTATAGTTATTTGTATCATTCAGAAGCACTAATGCAGGGTTGCATGAAAGTTTTATCGATTCATTAGCAACTAGCGGTTCAATAAGTTTCAGAAAATCGCAATTGATTCTGTTGCCAGATAAACAATTCTTTAACTAAAGAGCTCTTTATTTTTTTCTTGTCGCCCAGCATTTGACGCTCAGTAACTTTTCACAAAAAATCTCGTAATTTCAATTCCATCTTTGTGATTTGTTAATTGAAATTAAGACATGGAGTATTGTGTCCTAAAACTGCAAGTGGCAATATTGTCCTCATTTTTCAACCTCCACCAGCATCGCTGTCACCGATATTTAGGGCGTCACATCGTGGCCTACTCCGCACTAGAGTGTATCGTATCGCGTGGTACCCGCGCCAACCGAGGTATCGGTTTCATTGGAGGCCGGAACGCGTGTTCTCATTGGTTGTCCGCAGCCTGGCCACGCCCACTTCTGGTGTCATCACTCAATCTACCACTCTTTCATACACGTACACATTGAGAGTTAACTTAGAACCACGAGAACCTCGTAAATGGTAAAGAAGATGTTACAAGAACTCAAGAAAGATTAATTGCTCAAGGAATTATAATTTTAATTGAATTTAATTATGTTTTTTATTAAGAGGCATGCAGGTTGTAATTTGCACGATGCAGGCATTGTGTTATAAACCAGAAAAATTATAAACTAATTAACATATATTATCAATTAATTGTTGTCACTGTAAAGAAAATTAATTTACTTTATGTTTAATTAAATTATTTATACATAACCATTAAATTGTTGGCTTAAGGATCTAGAGTCTAAGCAGCAGTTATGTTCATTTATTTACTATGCTATACACAGGGCTCGAAATGGAAATTTTTACGAAACGGAACGCTCGATTTATAATATTTATTAAAATTACATACAATATCAACAACATTATAATTTTATTATATGAATCAAAAACATATACATACAAAGAAAAAAGTTAAGCAATGTAATGTTTGTTACAATAATTTTCACAGATATTCATACGTATTGTCAACTTGAGTTTCCCTTTTTCGGCTAGTTGTATCATCTGCCAAATGATGACCTTTTTGTAACCATGAACAAACATATTTCTCTGGTTGAAACTGTATTAGTGGTGGTCCTGCGATATTTATACACATTATGGCTGCTTTTTTATGTGCATCACTTTTCTTATGTTCATATATTTTTTATTTATTTATTTATTTATATTTTTTTTCCTCAAACTAGATTGTTCACTCTTCCTACTTTTTCCACAAGACTGGATTAAGCAATCTTGCCAAGGTTTAGACAATCGTAAATTTTTATCGCGGTTTATACCAAAATCTTGAACAGTTTTGCAGATGGAGCACCCTAAAGTTTTTTTATTTTTAATAATAAGCTAATTATGATTACTTTGGTATAACTTGACTTGTTCCATAGTTCAACAAGATGGAAGATGAGAATCACTTTCTGTAATTTTAATAGATTTATCAAATTTCTCGTTAGAATCAGTAACGGTTACTTTACTTGTTGTTTGGTCACAGGATGACTTAATTTTTTTCTTCGATGGTGATAATGAACGTTTATTTGATGATAAATCAATATCTTGTTCATCTTTCTTGGTCGATGAATTCTTTAAGCAATTATTTATAAAATTTGAAAAAATTGTGGTTCAGAATGTCTTTCAAAATTAATTCTATTAGGAATTAAAAATAAATATAATTTTATATTTCATTTGTGTTTTTTGAAAAGTGACGAACCGGAGCGGTATTGTCCATTATTTTACGAGACGGAACGATATAACTGACCATTTCACGAACCGGAACAACGTTCCGGTCAGCTCCGGTCCATTTCGAGCCCTGGCTATACAACAGTAAATTAATCCTAATTGGTACGAGAGATCTACAGCGTCTAGTGGAATTAGAAGCAGATTTGGATTTCAAAAGGTCCAGGGTTAGAGGTCTTCACTACGTTTCATTTATGTTAGTTAAATTTGTATTTCAAAATTAGTACCACAGTTAACAATAAATAATTAAAAAATAAGTGCAAGTTAAGCCTGGTTTCCACATCTTAACATAGGCTTAGTTTTAGTTTTCCGACATAACCTTGAGAGTTTGTCATATGTGAATACAGCTGAGCGTTTCCAGCTACTGTTTTAGTCTCAGTCTTTGTCTTTGTCGCTGCGCATAAACACAAAGTTTGCAAACTTCATAATTTCGACATAGTCTTTCGTCGCTGTTCTGTAAGAGAGAGTTAGCTGCGGTAATGCTATCTCTTGTTATGCTGTCAATTCTATGCCGTATTTATCAAATGTCATTAAGTTTGTGTTTAAAATGGGATAAATATAGACAATAGAATAAAAATAGTAACAATTTCAACTGTGAAAAAAATAAAAATTACTAGATTAATAGCAACAACAAAACCAACATGTTTAAAAGAAATTATTTGGTCGCTGTCATTTTAAAATTTATTTCTTTTCTTTGATTTTATAAGTATAATTGCAATTTAATCATATTTTAATAATATAAAAATCAATTTTGAAATTTAAATTACTATATTTCAAATATTCTGATTTGTTCACTACAAAAATGTCTTAATGGGATGGCTAGCACAATGGTATGGATCCTGAGGTCCCTGGTTCGATTCCCACAGGCAACAAATTTTCATAATTTAAAAAAGCTATCCCTGTGGCTCCTTCACCACTAACATGTTTGGAGGCCGTGATTTGACGACGCGCAAAATATATCACTTACCGAAATCTGCTTTAGCAGAGTGCCACACCCAGTAATGGGTAGAAGGCGTGATGATATATTTATTTTATTATTTATTTTAAAAATGTCTCCATTTTTCAAATTGTTTTGGAATTGTATAATTTAATTAAACTAGTGCCTAATTTTAATAGTAATTACTATTCCTTATTAATAATTTTATATAATTTTTAAAATATTCCAAATAGTTTTATACAATTATTTTCTCATTTAAGTGAACAAACCTTTACTGGAATATTGAATAAAGGTTATGTTTATGTTAAGAGCTGGAAATGGCTGTAATTTTTCCGACATAAACAAAACCAAAAACAAACACTAAAACAGAGACTATGCTATAAAGTCGAAACGTTGCTTTACAATACAAACTTTTAAGAAGTAAATAGCTATTTGTGTCATTCTATTTTTAAACAGTTAGTTTCTAAACTTAATTATAAAGCTTTAAAGGTAAAAAATCGTAAAATTAAGCGTGATTTACCTGAAGTGAACATTTTAGTACCACTGGTTTAATAGTCATTTCTAATATGTAAATTAAAAATATGTAAATAAATATATTATCACGCCTTTTATACTATAGAATGTAGCACTATGCCGTATCAGATCTCGGTCAAATCACGACCCTTAATTTTTAATGTGAGATCTGCTACGACAAAGTGCCACATCCAGTAATGGGTAAAAGGCGTGATGATATATTTATTTATTTTATTTTTATATATACCCTTAAAGTTTGTTTAAGTTTAGAAATACCCTGTATATCTTGCTTGATTTTATAAGTACAGCGTTTTATGTACTGATGGTCCTTCTTTGAAGTCGATACAAAAGAGTCATTCGGACACGCTAAAAAGTATGAATTTCGCCCATAATATATAAATAACACTATTTCTACAATTGTCAAAAAAGAATAATACAATCATTATTGATTTATTTAAGTAAATTAAAGAAAAAATGTGTTGGTACCAAAGGAATGTGAAATTATTTGATAAATGAATTTTAAAGTGTTTTACCGAATTTGACATATCACTGGAAAAACTTAAATTATTTTTTACTCATGTGAATACGTTGCATATCCGTAGTGATGTAAAAATATCCTGTTTTTTTACAGTTATAGAAAAACAAATTTTTATAATACCTATTTTGTTAGTTACCCGTTAATAACAAAATTTAAATGCAGTAAATGCAACATTTATTGCTCAGTTGGTTTCCATAGTTTCTTCAGGCCTATGATAGCTGTATTCCATTTTCCACTTGGTTCACTTAAATCAGTTCAGATAAATTACACAATATGACTAAACAAACTGAACTAAGCAAAATGAGGCACTTTTTGGGGTGAATTACTTCTAAGCAAATTAGCATCAATAATTCTAAAACTTGAAATAAAGTCAACGAAGTAATCCAGCGAAATAAATAAGTGATCTGGTGCAGTAAATGTAAGTTAGATCTGATCCAGATGGCAAATGGAATACGCCTTATAATTTACTTATCATCCACCGTGAATAGTAAGTAAATATTATAGGCCAAGGTCCTGCTATTCTGACAACAACAATTTGACAGAAATTAGTTTTGAAACCTATTTTTCTTTCTCTTCTATTAGTGCAGGTATTGTAACTGCTTAGTAACCTCGAACTGTAAATGATTTTTTAAGTTGCAAATGTTTAGGAAATCTCGAACCTACGGGCCTCGATTTCCCAAACTACATTCTTGACCTAAAAACTGTCACTTACAGTTCATGGTATGTAATATACTCTTACATTTTAAATAAAAAATAAAATAGCGGATAGATCCAAGAAATACATATATTTTCATATAATATTTTCAACTTATGTATGTATAGACAATTTTAAAAAGTGTTGTCAACAAAATATAGTTTTAAAATTTAAAAATAATTTTAACGTAGTTAATTTGCAGACTTAATAATTTTAATTTACATTACTATTTTGTTTGCTAAGAAATATCAGTAACGTACAGACAAACATCTAACATACACCCCATACAACGAAGTATATTTTCATTTCCTACCCACAAATACCTACCAAAGCGGCAAAGCACTAGTCACCTATTTATACACCACATAGGTGTCTATCTAACAGATTTACATTCTAGTGTATTGTAGTGCAACAGAGACGGCCCTATACAGTCCACAAAGGACAAGAGAAAGATGGAATCGCTTTAGGTCTACTGTGAGTTTGGACAATGCGATTTGTAACTGTTGTATCGTTAAGCCCTCAGAAAGAGAGCTATTTTTGTTACTGTCAAAAGTGTGAATTTACGCTTGTTGGTTCACGCATCGGTTCACTGATGGATTGAAAGAGACTTACTATAATAGCTGTGTTTTTTTTACCACAATCAATGATAGCAGGGCTCGAAATTTGATAATCTTGTTTAGTAGTAACGCATCGGATTGTGGATTTGAGATCCTGACTTCGATTCTGGCTGACACTTAAAAGGAATCATAAAATTTTAAAACAAAGGGTAAACATTATTTTTTCTGAATGTGATAATACAGAGTGATCAAAAGGAATTGTTACAGTTGGCAATAAAAAAAACTACTTGAAATTGGTAAGCCTGATACATGAATTCATTTAGTTTTTGACAGTGACATTTGAAAATTTAAATTTAAGTACATTTACTATTACATTTATTTCTAAAGTATTTCTATTACTTAAAAAGTCAAAATTCTATTAGTTGTCAGACTCCTAACATAACCTATTTGTATTTATTAGAAATGTCAAATAGCATTTCCGCCTTTACCTGACGTTGTGCCAACTGTGTAATAAAAAGATCCCTGGAATTGTATTGCCAACTATAACAATTCCTTTTGATCATCCTGTATATTTATTGGAATTCAGTCAATTTTTAAATTTTTTAATTTTTTTATATTTTGTCGAAGTTTCGACTGCCTCTGCAAGTCTTCATCAGGACAAAATAAATATAAATCTAAAACAATATTTATAAATAAATCATTAACAATGATAAATAAAATTCAATCAAAATGATAAATGTGTAGATATATGACATAAATATTTGTCACTGAACAATTAAAAAGAATTTTTTTGAAACGTCGACAAAATATAAAAAAATTTAAAAAAAATTAAAAAATTGACTGAATTCCAATAAATATATTATCACATTCATTTTAATCTACAGTCAAACAAAAAATATATCATTTCTTAAATTATTTTTTCTGTATTTTAATTTTTTTTTTAATTTATTGATGTAGAAATATCAACAATTTCCAATAAAATTGAACATATCTTTAGAATCTTACATGTTTCAAAATAGTTATCTGTTTTTGGACGTTTGATACACAAGATTTTTTACGCCGATTAGCAAATTAGTAAAGAAATACCATTTTGCAAGTCTATTATAAAGTGTTAACAATTTTTTTTCCGACCAGTGTTTCTCAAAATACGGGCTGTAACATTCTTATTTTAAATGTGAACCTACTTTAGTAGCTTAACCCATTCCTGAAGGAGGTTGATAATGGTACGATTAAAGGATGTTGTATTGCTAAACGGATTATAATCGTTACTGACCTAATTTAAACTTACTCATTATGCTCATTACTTAGATATAAATTATAAGTAGCTTAAATGATATTTTTAATAATAATTAGTACCTTGTGATAAATTTTAGATATTCTATTTTTTCATTTGTTACATTGTACAACAATAAATTTATTCCAATTACAGCTTATGGTGCTATCTGACTAACTCAGTTGTATTTTTACTTCCTTATACAGTGTATAAGAAAGTATTGTAATCGTGAAAAAAATCGTTGACAAGACTTTCTCGGAAATACGTGTTTTGAGGTCCACTGAATCCGTTTTCATCATTTTCACAATGATGTCTGTGTGTGTGGGGGGGGGATGTGAATTCAAAATGTTTAAATTTGTTGTCATGAATTGTAGGTGTTGACGTATCCAAGGTTACAAAAAAAACAGTCAGGCTAAATACAAAACAGTCAGGTAAAATATTTGCCTGACTATTTTATACTTTACCAGACTGTTATTTTTATTGTAGCCTTTAATACGTAGTTTACTTGACTGTTTTGGTAAAAATATACTTTCCATACTAAAATTGGTTAGTAAAGTAGGCACTTTCTTACCCAGTATTTAAAACGAATTCTTATTTAAACCAAGCAAGGATGATTAAAATTAGTTTTTTGCTTTCTTCCCTTAATAACGCGAGTAAAATACTCTTAGCAACGCAACTAAAATACACTTTCTCTCCTGTCGTTATTATCAACGGAATAAAATACTCCTTTTAGTCCCGTCCCCCTTAACAACGACATAACGGGCTAAAATTTATTATTTCTGTCATGATTTTGATGTCATAGAAATCGAGATGGGAATTCTAGTTCACTTGAGTTAACTAGTTCATTCGTTCTCGTTCACCAAAAAGATTAGTTCACAAGCGAGAACAAGTGAACTTTTAGAATCTGGTTCTAATATAATTTGACAGCAAGTATGAACGAAGAAAAAAATAAGACAAAATTGGTTTTTTAAAGTTGTATTTTTAAATAAATAAAAAATCAAAGCAACGACCACGAACGAACAAAGTATGAAGTAAGCTCCTCTAGTAATTAGTCTCGTTCACTCGTTCACTTGTTCTCCGCTCTCCGCTTTCGATTCGACCTCATCGGCCGTGCCGCCGTGGTGGTGAATCATATCCGAATAGTTCGCAGTGAACTAGTCTTTAATAAACTCACGAACTAGTTCGTGTCGTTCACTATAAGGAATAGTTCATACGAACTACACACCTCTACATAGATACTGACTTTTACTCCTGATCGCGGCAAAGTTTACTTTCTTTCCCCGGGATGAAAAGTATCACTTTTTCTCTCAATTGCTCTCTTAAGTTGAATTAGTAAAAATCTACTAATTTATAGTGAATATTCACTTTTTGAAAATGTCCAATGTATACCACTAGTAAATAGTAGTTGTTCACTTTTTCAATTAGTGAAACTTGTCACATTTTTAATTAGTGAATTTTTTACTAATAAAAAAGTAAAATTCACCAAATGAAAATGTGATTTATTTACTAATGAAATAGTGAAAATTCTACTATTGAAAAAGTAAATTTTCTACAAATCAAAAAAGTAAAACTCTTTTTAATGAATATTTAATCATAATTTATTGAAAACGTAAAAATTCGATTGTTATAAATAATAAATATCCATTGATAATTATAGTAATATAAAACCTTACAAATAAATATATAAAACAACAATAATTGATATATTATCAAATTTCTAACCTTAAATAATTTACGTCAGTAGTGATATTGAAAAAAAAACAACATTGGAGTTAATTTATATTCAGAATTAATGTGGACATGTAACATAGTTGAAATGTGACAATAATACGGAAATTACAACATTTTATTTATTTTCATTTTATTGCTTACTTTAAAAAAATTGATTTGCACAACGGTAGATCTTCTCAATGTTCTATACAGGAACCAAGTACACACACGCGTAAAACTTATACTGTTGACACGGTGGCGCCACTGAATCGCTTGAGGACTACTAATTCGATAGTAGCTTTGGATCTTATCACCATTTTAATTAGTAGAAAACAACCGATTAAAAAGTGAAGCTATTACCTTACTAAAATTTTAGTAGATTCAATCTTAAACTACTAATTTTTATGTAGTTTTCATACTTACTATTTCAATTAGTGAATATTCTACTAATTCAACTTAAGAGAGTGAGGGAAGAAAGTTTAACAAGTTTAAGTTTCTGGCAACATAATGAAAAAAAAATTGCCCTCTCCTTAACGACAATCCTGGCTCAAGCTACTCATGATGCTTGCTTCATGCTACACTGCATGAGTGCACCAGCGGAATGACACCACATGAAGCACATATCTGAGGTGTCATATAACATCCGCAGATACAATAGCATACTCTGGAAAGGTGTTGCTGCTTTGAGAAGCTTTTAGTAGCGCTGAAGACGACTGCAGACACTAGCAGCACGCGTTAAGCGCTTACATCTCACCACCTCGAAGTCGCAACGCATCAGAGGATCTGGCTGATGAAGCTTGAAAGCTCAAATCCACAGAAACGAAGAGTGAGCAGTAGAAGGGACGATGGAGATGTGGAAGAAATACAGTGCCGTAAACGAAATTCCAATGTGAGAACAAAATAACTCTATTTTATTTAGAGCAGGCAATGCCAACATTATTTGGCTGCGGGTCAAAAATATGCAAAATGTGACTATTTCGAAGATATTTTGGGTTAGTGAATATTTTAATTTTAAAACAGTCTTAAATAAATAAAATAAATATATCATCACGCCTTCTACCCATTACTGGGTGTGGCACTCTGCTGAAGCAGATCTCGGTAAGTGATATATTTATGCGCGTGAAGTGCGGTTACCAGTCGTCAAATCACGGCCCCCAAACATGTTAGTGATGGAGGAGCCACAGGGATAGATTTTTCAAATTATGAAAATTTGTCGCCTGTGGGAATCGAACCAGGGACCTCAGAATCCACAGGCCGACTTCAAACCACTGAGCTAGCCATCCCATAAAAAACAGTCTTAAATAAATAAAATAAATATTTCATCACGCCTTTTTCCCATTATTGGGTGCAGCACTCTGCCTAGAAGATCTCGATGAGCAATATATTTACCAGCCGCCAAATCACGGCTCCTAAAGATGGTAATGGAGGGGAGCCACAGGGGTAATTTTAATATGATGAAAATGTTTGCCGACCGCGGGAATCAAACCAGAGTTCTCAGGATTCACAGGCCAACTCGATGCCACTGAGCCACCTACCCCATAAACAGTCTTGTAATAAGATAAATTCAATATATCCATAATTTTCAATCCACATAATATGAAATAATCTTCCTTTTTTTTGTTCTTTGGTTATCGATGGTATTAAAAAAAACCTAAATGTTAATCTTTTACAGGCAGATTCATAAAGCGGATTATATTTATGTTTTATAATTTTTATATATTATACTTTTTTGTAATTCAAAATATATATAAATGCTAACACAATGATTGCTAAATATTGGAAGATTACAAGTGATTTTTTTTTCGACACCTAATTTAGAGAATCTTACAGTTTGAATGAAAATATTTTTATCTAAAACAATATAGAACACATGGAAAATGTACAAAGCCAAATATTCATGATAATTTAAAACTGCTACACATTTACAAATAGCAAGTCGTTTTTCATTAATAATTAATTTAATTAAAACAAAATATTCTGATCGTCTCAACAACCAACATTTTAAATGTCAATATGAATAAATTTAGTAACTATACATACGAGTATGAGCATATACCTATTAGAGCTGGGCGATATTGAATATTAAATATCGAATAACGGTATTATTTAAATATCGATATTATCGAAATATCGATATTTTCGATATATTCGATATTATCGATATTATTGATACTACCGATAATATCGATATTATTGATACTATCAATATTATCGACATTATTGATATATTGATATATCCGCAAGTGGATATCATTATTACACCGAAAATACTAGTAAAATGTTGAGTAAAAAATAGAGTGGAAAATAACGGTCTTTCCATTTAGAAATAAAAATTTGTGATAAGGGGAGAAGGGAACTATCTGAGTCAGATAATCTGATACAGAAACGTAAAAAATATAGCATCATTCTAAATCATAGAACATATATTTAAAATTATACTGGGTGTAATGTAATATTCAGTATTTTATTTTTTATTCGGAGCTACAAAAAGTACTAGGATAGTATATTATTATTACAAAACAATAGGGCGTCAAATAAAAAGTCATTTATCGCATATGAAAAAATAATATTATATTAAAAAAAAAGATGAAAACAAAATACATAAATATTATTTAAAATTATGTTCTACAAGCCAAACTTATATGTATGTAAAATGCAATGTATTTATTAAAATGATTGAAATTGGAACATGTTGAATATTTTGCGCTAAAAGATTAATTGTTCAACGTGTTCACCCGTCAAGGAACATCTCGTATCAGTTACGACTTTACCTCCTCTACTAAACACTCGTTCTGAAGGAACACTAGTTGCCGGAATACATAAATATTTATATATTTATATTTATAATAATATTTTTATATTTTAAAATTACGTCATGTATCTCTAGAGGGCAGGGCGATATTAAATATTTAATATTGAATACCGATATTATTTTAATATCGATATTATCGAAATATCTTTGTTATTCATATTATCGATATTTTCGATAACACCGATATTAACTATATTATCGGTATTATCGATATTATCGATATATAGTTATTTTCAAATGTGAACATCGTTATTCGATAATATCGCTATTATCGATAATATCGATATATTGATATTTAGTCCCAGTGCTAATACCTATACTCCAGTGGTTATGTTACCATTAAATTGTGCGAGTATAATGCTGTTACTTCATGAAATACCTAGATAATGTGTAAAATTCCAATTGTAAAAATTGAATTATTTATCACTTATTTTTATATTAGAACGCATTCTTGAAGAGGTTCGCTTCACTCGCAATTGTTACAAACCGTAAGTTCGTAGAACATATGCTGTACACACTCAAACCGTTATATACAATTTTTGCTCGAATTATTCCGAACTTAAACATTTACATAAATATTTTGGCAAAATTTGCATGAATTAGTACTGCATTTAAAACTTTACCTGAATTTCACATTTTAATGGTAACTGATACATCGCCCACTCTATAATCGAGTCTAGCTGACTTCAATTTACGAGTACATAACATCCCGTAAACCCCAAAAAATGAGGTAGCACGAACCAAGTATTCATTTATAAAATATTCATCAAATAATCCGTCCCTCGTCAAACATTTTCATCCTAACACACGATCCTCGCTTCAACCACATTAATACTTACTTAAATATATAAAGAAATAAAACGCCGAAAATAGCGATAAATAAATAAATAATAAATATATCATCACGCCTTCTACCCATTACTGGGTGTGGCACTCTGCTGAAGCAGATCTCGGTAAGTGATATATTTTGCGCGTGAAGTGCGGTTATCAGTCGTCAAATCACGGCCCCCAAACATGTTAGTGGTGGAGGAGCCACAGGGATAGCTTTTTCAAATTATGAAAATTTGTCGCCTGTGGGAATTGAACCAGGGACCTCAGGATCCACAGGCCGACTTCATACCACTGAGCTAGCCATCCCATAATAGCGATGATATTCCTAATGCCTGTTTTACACTGAGCAAGCGCAACCTGCAATTGCAACTTGCAAGTTTTACGTTCAACTACTTGCACCAAAATGTTGCAGAGATATTTTTTTCACTTTACATTCAGCAACTTGCAACTGCAATATAATATTAATTTATTTACAAATTTTTATCGTTACTAACTTCATATTTACCTCTATGCCACATTCACAGCTCGAAATTTGGTGAACTTCGGTGAAATTAGTAGAGTTTGACATATAGCTTTGTATGTATACGTTCACAGCTCTGAAATTTGATGCGCACAAATTTCACTTTCTACAAAAGTTTGCAAACTCCAACCTTTTTACCAAATTTAGAGACCGTTCTACAAATAAAGTTCATCGATGGTACAAATTGAACGAATTCTCTAACACGTGGTCAGTTACAAGCCAATCGGAAAATTGCTGGTAGATGGTACATTGAAAAGATAATAGATGTCGATATTACATCAATTTCGAGTTGTGAACGCACGAAGTAATTTACAGAAATTCGTGTTTACAAATTTCACCAAATTTCGAGATGTGAATGCGGCATTATATCACTTGTATTATTGACATTTGTTTCATATGTTATTTTGCATTGACATAAAAATTTATTCTTATAAGTATTTGCACAATAATTTGCAATGCAGTAAATCATTTTAATATTTTTAACCCAACTTTATCGATTTTGACATTTATATTAAGTTGGTAGCATTCTAACAAACTTAAAATTACTAGAAATAACTAACAATGGCTTTGCAAGTCTTGCAAAAATTAGAACATGTTCTAATTCGTGCAAGAGGTTGATGCAAGATTGTTTCTTGCTCTTGCACTTGCAATTTCTGTATTACACTCGTTCAAGATTGCTTCAACTTGTTGAAAGTTGCAGTTGCACTTGCAATATTGCTTAGTGTAAAACAGGCATAACAGATTCTTACTCGTATAACCTGGTGACGTCACTGGAGCAAAGCAGATGCTCTGGATTTAAATTCGTTGATGGAGATGGTTATCAATGTGAGAGGATTACTTGTAGTGCAAAGTGACATTATATGTACCTCGCAACTCTATTCAAATTCGGGGATGAGAAAAAAAGTATTTAACAAAAAGCTCAGAGTACATAAAACTATCTGTGCATGTGGTAACTGTTAGAATAAAAAGAACGATTGTTAAGGCGGAACCAACAGAAAGCTACGAAAAATCTGTGAACTAAAGAGTAATATCCACTGAATCCTTACAAAATATGTCAAAAACAGAAAAAAGTTCATAGATTTGATTTATGTGAATAGTTTTTAATGCAATAGGTGTACTGCATTTGCATTTGGATCAGATCTAACTTATACTTATTTAACCAGATCACTTATTTATGTCACTGGATTACTTCGCTCATTTTATTTCCAGTACTAGATTTATTAACTCGGATTAAGTTTAAAGTAATATACCCTGATAAGTGCATTAGTTTGATAATTCAGTTCAGTTAGTAATGTTGTCATTTATCTGAACTGATTTAAGTAAACCAAGTGGCTAATATAATACAACTATTGCTTTTATATCAGTTATACGAGGGCAGGGTAAAAAGTCCCTGAGAAATGAAACAAGAAATGATTTATTTGGTCAAAACATAGTATTTTATTTCTCAACATAATCTCCTTGTAGCTCGATACACTTCGTGCAATGATTTTATAATTTTTCGATCCCTTCCAAATAATACGATTTTGGCAATCCTTCAAAATAGGCGTTTGTCTCAGCTATGACCTCATTGTTGAAGCCAAATCTCTTTCCGCCGAACCATTTCTTCAAGTTTGGAAATAGATAAAAATCGCAGGGGGCCAAATCTGAAGAATATGGTGGATGACGAACCAATTCGTAGCGCAATTCATGCAATTTTACTATTGCGACTGCGGACCTGTGCGCCGGTGCGTTGTCCTGATGGAAGAGCACTTTTTTCTTTGCCAAATGCGGCCGCTTTCACTTTAAATCGGCGTCGAATCGATCCAACAGCTCTGCATAATATACGCCGGTGATCGTTTTGCCCTTTTCAAGGTAATCGATATGGACGATACCGTGTGCATCCCAAAAAACTGTCGCCATGACTTTGTTGGCCGACAAATCTACTTTGGCCTTTTTCGGCTTCGATTCGCTAGGACAAGTCCACTGTTTCGACTGTTCTTTGGTCTCTGATGTGTTGTGATGGATCCATGTTTCGTCCACAGGTACGAAACGGAGCAAAAAGTCCTTCTTGTTGCGCTTGAACATCGCCAAACACTTCTTTGAAGTTGTCACACGGTCGCGCTTTTTGTCAACAAAGAGCAAATGCGGCACCATCTGGCAGATAGCTTTCTCATATCCAAAAAATTAAGCAAAATGTTCCGTACCCGTTCGGTTGAGATGCTCATAGCGTCAGCAACCTCATGCACTTTAACTCGCCGATCGTCTAATATCATACCATGGATTTTATCGACGATTTCTGGCGTTATAACCTCAATTGGACGACCAGAAAGTTCGGTGTCCCTTGTGGTCATACTACCACAAAGAAAATCAGTAAACCACTTGTGAATCGTTCCAATCAATGGTGAGGAGTCCCCATAATGTTTAATAAGCGATGCTTTGGTTTGCGTAATGTTTTTTCCACGGAAGAAATAATGTTAAATCAAGACGCGAAATTCACTTTTTTCCATGTTTTCAAAAATCTTCAAGGTTGCTTGCTTTCGATGAGTGTCAAAACAGAACTGAATGACATAGACAAGATGGTACATCACAAATGTCACATGAGATTTGCGATTGTGGCGCCATCTGTTTTATTTTTCAGGGACTTTTCCCCTGCACTCGTAAGTAGAAAAAAGAACGCATTTTGTATATCATTCTGATAATTTTTAATGGTAGGTAGTCAATGAAAAGATATATAGAATATTATTTTCTTTGTTTATTTAATGATATACAAAATTATTTGTTATTCATTTGTAAACTTTATTTGTTCAAACCGTTTATTTACTTTGATAATTATTTAATGAATTTAATTAGTAAAGGATGCGCGTTGCTACAATAATACTTTATTTAATACTGTATTATTTTACAAGGAGCTAAACTGATACTTTTTGTATAAGTATTGATGGACGAGCGCAACGAGGCCGACACAGGCGCAAAAAGTCATTTTCGCTCCGCATAAAATATTTTGAAATAAAAGTTTTAGGGCTTAAAATTCTTCATCTGACCCAATAAACAAGATTAATTTTAGATACTTTGTAACGACACAAATTATATTTGAAAATGACGAAAATTACCTCACAACTATAAATAGCCATGTAATGGAAACAAAATGAAACAAATGTTTGACGTTTTATCTATCAAAATAAATGAAATAATAGACCACGGGCGTGTGACGTCATCAAAATGAGATGTGCTCCGTTACTGTCAAACGAGGGTCCATTATGAAAGTAATGCGCATGATCGTATTGTGACGCGACTATCCATCACAGCGCGCTCCGATTGGTCGGAAAATATGGAGGGGGTTCTGCCCGTTAAAACGCGCCTGGTCTTGTTTCGCTCCGAGCATTGAGAGCGGAAGGACGTGTTTTTGCGTGGACGTTGTTTTTCGCCTTTGTAACACGGCGTGATGGAGGGTTCGCTTGAAAATGATCCGGACTTTTTAAACTCCGCACACAAAATCATCTCCGCGCCCCAAAAAAGCGCGCATGAGCAAATCTCGCATCAAATCCATGCTCATTGTCTTCTTTGACGTCCGAGGAATCGTCCATTTTGAATTCGTACCGCCAGGACAAACCGTCAACGCAGTCTTTTACTTGGAGGTGCTCAAAAGATTGAAACGCCGGGTCGCGCGCGTGTGGACTGACATCCAACTTCACCACGACAATGCCCCCAGCCACTCGGCCTTCATCGTGACCAACTTCCTGGCCCGGAGCAACACCCCAGTGGTCCTCCAGCCACCTTACAGTCCCGATTTAGCTCCCTGTGACTTTTTCTTGATTTTAAGCATTTTAAGCATTTGTACCAATAAAATCATTCAATCTATTTTTCGCATAAAATGCGCATTACTTTTATAATGGACCCTGTATGTGCATATAATTCCAAATGTGACAAGTTTCCATTCTGTGCATCATATTTTGCATGACAAAATGTGTGATTTATTTTATCAAGTGATACGTAATTCGAAGATTGTGTCGCGAGTGCATACTTTTACAATTTTATACTGTTCACATATTTAATAGAAAGAAAATTAGTGTTTTTATGGGGTGGCTAGCTCAGTGGTATGAAGTCGGCGTGTGGATCCTGAGAACCCTGGTTCGGTTCCCACAGGCGACAAACAATTTTCATAATTTCAAAAACTATCCCTGTGGCTCCTGCACCACTAACATCTTTGGGGGCCGTGATTTGACGACTGGTAACCGCACTTCACGCGCAAAATATATCACTTACCAAGATCTGCTTCGGCAGAGTGCCACACCTAGTAATGGGTAGAAGGCGTGATGATATATTTATTTATTTATTTAAAATTAGTGTTTAAAATTAATTTTATATAATTAATTCAACATGTAAAGCCAAACAGTTGTTTAAATATTTAGTCATTTTACTTTTATTGCAGTTTGAAAAGTTCCGTTCAGGTTAAGTTTTTCCAAAACCACTATTTTCGCTAACACAAGCATCGAAATAAAACTGTTACACTGGTATGCATAGTCGTTCGCCCAGCGACGCGCTGAGGAAGCGCCCATAAGCGATACACTTGGCGAAACGCTGGCGAACGACTATGAATACTAGTGTTAATATCTTCACTGACTATTCTTGAACAAATTCTTTGTCAAGCATAAAAGGCAAAACATGAATAAATACACCAGACAGCACCACTAACACCAAATTCATACAAACATTATAATTTAATTATGAGGAACCATACAGTTGTCAGATTAATTATTTCTCACGATTTATAGCAATTTAGTACATATTTATGGTCCTTTAAAATATTTAACTTAAATCCGGTATGATAGTTGGCGTTGTTTCTTTCTTCGGAAGCTCTAATCTCGGCAAATCTGCTATTTTTACTTCTTACTGTCCTATACTTCTTCCAATCTGCTGTGAACATAAAAATAATTATTTAAACATTACAAAATTAATACAAAAAAGTGATGTGGCCTGAGGGAGCTTTTTCAAAAATCCCCGCGGCAGTTTGCATGTTAAGTAATAAATTATTAATCTCACCGGTTCAATAATTTTCTTAAAGAGATCCTTTTTAACTTTATCAACTGTATTTTCTTTGCTGGTCCCACTAGAAATGATTTCATCCAATTTTTGCAAATCAACTGGATTAACATTCGGAATTTGTTGCATGACGTGTAACACATCAGGGAATAGAGGTCGTAGCATTTCATATAACTGAGCACCCAAGGTTAACAGCGATCCTTGATTAGCCTCATGCTGTCCATGCAGTTTTAAAGCTTGCAGTACAGACGTCATAATATGATCAGCCATTCCTCCTGTCAAAGAACCATCAGCAACTAATAATCTTACAACTGGACCAGTTAATAATGTTGCTTTCATTGATGCGTTGCTGTCAATCCAAGATACTGCTCCAAGTACAGTCAGAACAAGTGGTTGACAAGTGCGTTCATTCCGTAATAGCAGAGTTCCAAGTTCTGAGATTACTTCTGTTGCTAACGCATTACGAGAAGGCGGTGGTGGTGCATCCATAGACAGTTCTTCGTTTTCTGCAGATTCAGGAAGACTACCACCAATTAATGCACTTTTAACTACATCTAAATATTCGCGGGTTAAAGCTCGTGTCAAAATATCGTCGAGAACTTCTTGAGTATCAGTATTTTCATCTAAAGCGCCACTGTCAAGTAGTTCACTTACTTGTTGCCATTTTGCTTCCAAACGAGTCACCACTGAAACAAAAATAAATTATTGATATTTGATCGTGAATATGTTTAAAGTATTAGAAAAACTTACTAAAAGGAGCGAGGTGAGCCAAAACTGGGAGAAGAACGGCTTCATAAAATTCCGGCGGACAAGAGAGTATAAACGGTTTTAAAAATACTCGAATCAGTGGTCTGAGTCTGTAGTCAGGTATTAAGTGTAAACTAGACAAGACGCTATTAACTACAGCGTCTCCAAGCATCGTTTGTTGATATAAATCTCTACCTAATGATGGTCCAGCAGAACCCAAAATATGATAGCACGCATCGTGTAAATACATTAAAAACCTCTGCATCCTCTCTCCAGGAGTCTGTGTTCCAGATGCCTCCATAGGGTCCGTGTTTACGGAAGTTCCCACATGTCTTAGTAAATTAGTACGTTCTACAGTTGACATATTCAAACAAATTGAGTAACCTTTAGATATTCGAGCTTGAGCTTCCTGACAATAAATTTCATTCAATATTCTCGTCAAATCAAGTATATTTGGCAACAGATGTTCAACATGAGGAGTGGCAGGATTTCGACAAATCTGATTTCCAGATTCCGTTAATCTAACCACGAAACCACCTGTAGCTGCTCGTTCTGGGTCTTCTGGCCAAGCACAACGTTTGACGACTTTTAGGAGTAAATTAACACACAAAACTATATTTTGTCTGTTTTGACCACACGCATCATCTGTTCCTGGTGCTACTGGAGGTTTGTCCAAACCAATAAAAGACATAAATGGCATAACAAGTTTAAAAATACTCGCTAGTCCTATATATACCCAATGAGCATGTGCTTTGACAATAACTTCTCCAACAAAAGCAGTTTGACGCTCATAATCATAAAAATGATTTGAAATTAACAAAAGAGCTTCTTGAAGAGTCACTCTTTCCAACATACTCAGCTGTGAGGCCCCAGTTTGACGTTCCAAGTTAGAAACAGTAGCTCGAATTTGATCAAAAACGGGTAAAAGTAGAAGAGGATATTTGTGACCAATTTTAACCATTAATAAGGCAGCGTGACGCCGAACAGATTTCACAGCTTTTGATCGAGTGCCTTTAGTTTGTCCTGGAGAAGAAAACATAAAAACAGACAATATTTTATCCAAAACTCGCGGTAATAAAGCTGCTCCTGACATTGCAACAGGATTAACAGCAGGAGCCATATGTCCTGATGACACACTTAAAAATACAAAAAGAGCCGAAATGCATGTCAATAAAGTAGACAGAATCAATGGATCATGAGGTTCATATGCTAAACACAGTTCAAGTAATCGTAATCCAGCTGCGGTTGATGGACGATCATTTGCTTGCAAAACCCGACTTAGAACACTTTCTGTAATTTTGGCTAAAGCCTTCCATTCTAAATAAAGCGGATCTTGAGCACTTAAACCAAATGTAGTATTTGGCATCTGCAAACATTTATTCATCCACTGTTCCACATATCCAAAAGTAACCAACGGAGCGACCACCGTAGCCTGTCGGAATGTGTCCAGAAAATCAACGCGACAACGATAGAAGAATAGAAAGAATTCTTCTTCACTGTCATAGTCCAGTTTACAATAACTGGCAGTATTAGGAGGACTGCAAGGTACCAAAGTGAGTGGATAGTTCACTTTCATGATCTTCGGAGCAGTACATTGAACCCAGCGAGAAATATAATACAAGAACATCGGATCACGAGAGATATGATCATGTTTCAACATTCTATTCCACAGTGGATTCGCTAAATGCGCAAGAGTTAAACTTGCATGACTGGAAAATGCTAATATGGCGTCGAGATATAAAGAGAAGTTGTTTGGAGGACCAACTAAACTAGGATCTTTACCCCATAAAGCGCATAATTGAGAACCCAAACCAGTTAGAACCTACAAACATTTCCTCATTAGTTGTAGAGCTTCTCGTTAAAATAGTTACACTTACATGAATTATTTTCTTCTTAAATAAATACAGCTGATCATTTAATGTTGGACTCTCCAGTTTGGCAGCTGCTAGTAAACAATTTGCCGCTTCATCACTGAATAAAATGAGCATCGGTTTCCGTTCTTCTGTGCGTCCTTTACGGTTCACTATCTGGAACGAATTATGCAAAATAGATCACGGGCGTGTGACGTCACGATTTTAGATGTGGTCCGTAACTGTCAAACGAGTGACTCTCACATCAGTATTAAATGTACGATTTAGACTGTATAGATAGAATATATTTTTAACACGTATATGTGCATATAATTCCAAAAGTGCCAAGTTTCTATTCTGTGCATCATTTTATGCGTGACAAAGTATGTGATTTATTTTATCAAGTGAAATGTAATTTGAAGATTGTGTCGCGAGTGCATACTTTTACAATTTTATAGTGTTTATATATTTAATATATAGAAAATAAATGTTTAAAAACAATTTTATATGTTTACTTCATAGTGTAAAGCCATGTAATTACTATAATATACAGTAGTGTTACTTTTATTGAAGTTTTAATAGTTTATTTTAGGTTAACATTTTCCAAATCAACTAATTTCGTTAAAATTTTTAATATTTTACTGTAATATTTATTTTTTTCATTTATAATTGTTGTTGTGTTTCAATTGTAGTGGAAATTAGAAAGAATCGACAAATCGAATGTTTAAGACACTATCAGAAATGAATCAAAAGGGAAAAGGACTCTTTGGCTCTGAAATAGCAATAACAATATAAGGTAATATAAAATATTGTCATAATCACAATATTACAAGACCTAGGGCAAGAACGGAAGGAACGTCGGTTTGTTTGATTACAACAATGTGTTCATGCAACAAAACATTGGTTACAACGTGTTTTAATATAACATGATTCGCATTTATAACAGTAACCGTCAAAACCTACATAAAACTAAATATAAATGTTTCGGATTACTGTTTCTATTTTTTATATTGTAATATTCAACATATCTTGAGCCAAAAACTTCGACCTACCTTCCTTTTCTCTTTTAAGTCAATTCAGATAGTATCTTAAACATTCGTTTTATCGATTCTTTGAAATTTCCACTACGATCGAAAACACAATAACAATTATAAATAAAAAAAGTTAAATACTACAGTAAAATATTAACGAAATTAGTTGATTTGGAAAATGTTAACCTAATATGAACTGTTCAAACTTCAATAAAAGTAACACTATTGTATATTATAGTAATTACATGGCTTTACACTATGAAGTAAACATATAAAATTGTTTTTAAACATTTATTTGCTATCTATTAAATATATAAACACTATAAAATTGTAAAAGTATGCACTCGCGACACAATCTTCAAATTACATTTCACTTAATAAAATAAATCACACACTTTGTCACGCATAAAATTATGCACAGAATAGAAACTTGTCACTTTTGGAATAATATGCACAGATACTTGTTAAAAATATATCCTATCTATACAGTCTAAATCGTACATTTAATACTGATGTGAGAGTCACTCGTTTGACAGTTACGGAGCACATCTCAAATCGTGACGTCACACGCCCGTTATCAATAAGTGTTCGTCCTTGAAAGTTCTTGCTTAAAAATAAACAAAAATTAATTTACCTGAAGGAGGCATTCTGCGGCTGGGCACTGAAATGCGCTATCAGTCAAAAGTAAACACAAAATATGCAAAAGTCGACCTTCATGAGCCATAATCTGCGTTATCGATACCCATTCAACAAATCCGCCAAGAGTTAGCAAAATAACTTGTACAACACGTCCATGAGGCGTATCTTTCTCGGAATCTCCGGCTTCACTGAGCGCTCGATATTGTCCTACATGTTGTTCAATTAGTTGTAAAAAAAAGTCAAAAATTACTGCCATATTTGTTGTCAATGCTTGATATACATCTTTTCGTCTTTGATTTGATTCTAAGGTCTAAAATGAATGTTATTACAAAATGAGTAACAAAAGCTATTATTATAATCTTACTTGTAATAAAGCCACGTCTTCCACCAATCTTAAAAAGATCATTGAAACTAGTTCAGTCTGTACTTCTCCACAACTACATGCATCGAACAATTCGGCAAGCAGACTAGGCCACTGCTGTGGCCATTCTCGTTTCACCATTTCAACGACAACTCGACTCAAAGCATCTTTCATATGTGGTTCATTGCTTACACCCCCAGCCGCCAATAATTTCATAACATTTTCCTGTAAAAAAAAACAAATCAAATTAATGCATTGGCATTAATTAACGAATATAAATGTACCTTTATAAATAACTTTTCATGTTGAGACATGTGATTCCAACGATATTTCACAGTATGTTCCATAAGTTGCAAACCAAAATGCTTCACGACAGTAGAATGTTGTTCACTACCAGTTAAATAAAGACCAGCTTGAGCGCAGAGCGGCGAAATTTCTTTAAATCGTTCGCAAACAGTGTAAGCTTCACGTCTTGCAACTTGTGATGCAGTTGCACTCATAGTGATTTCAACTGCTCGCGCCAATTCTTCTGCCAGCAGGGCCACATCTTCCCCAGACATGATTCACTATTCGTAATCAGGCACCAGATTCCTAAAATAACATTTAATTTATACGTTGAAAACTATCGTTAAGGCAGCGGTCTCACTGAGCGAGTACTATCAATCGTTTGCTATCGAGCAAATTTCAAACACGTGTATTGTAATGGCGGGTGTCTCACTGAACCATCGTTTTGTGTCGAGTGCCGTCGAGTTGTTTGATTTTCAAGTTGGTTTGAATCGACGCTCGATGCTGCTCGATGTCAGTTTATGACAGGTTATGTGCATATGTTTATTATTATTTATGTCATCTGATGACAGTTCGTTGTAAAAATGGAATCAATCCAATTAAATGATAAAGAGTGGACCCCAAGCGAAATTGATATATCAATCAATTGATCTTTATGGTAAATCTAAAGCTACATTCACAAATCGAAATTAGTTTTTGTTTTATGTTTTCCATTTATGTTTTAATAACCTTGTAGTCATGTTACTTTATGCAGCCATTCACAAAGCAGTATTTAGTTTTGGTTTTAACACAAAAGTTTGCAAACTCCAAACTTATGTTTTAGTTTTACGTTTTATACTTAAGAATAGACCAATAGGACGAAGAGTAGAATGATGTAGTGATATATACTTGTCTCTTTCTATCATCCTTCACATTGACAATAACCTAAATTTGTTTTTATTCAAGTGTCAAAATGAATGAAAATAAAAAGATTTTAAGAGTAGTTTTGCTAATCAAATCATCTAAAATAGTTTAATAACAAATTAATACTTACCTTCTTATTACAATAATATTTACCTTGCTCTTCCAAAAAATACGAAAGTAAACATACTTATGACAGCACGTGTAACTTAGCATATCTGACAGTTGCATTTACTGTATTACCGATCTTCTCAGTATAATCGATTTTTTAAAATTTATGATAGATATCACTACCAACTAAAACCGACAAAAGCAAAACTATTTGTGAATGCCACCTAAAAACACACTAAAACGTAAAACATAAAACAAAAACTAATTTCGATTTGTGAATGTAGCTTTATACGTTGAAAACTATCGTTAAGGCAGCGGTCTCACTGAGCGAGTACTATCAATCGTTTGCTATCGAGCAAATTTCAAACACGTGTATTGTAATGGCGGGTGTCTCACTGAACCATCGTTTTGTGTCGAGTGCCGTCGAGTTGTTTGATTTTCAAGTTGGTTTGAATTTTACTCGACGCTCGATGCTGCTCGATGTCAGTTTATGACAGGTTATGTGCATATGTTTATTATTATTTATGTCATCTGATGACAGTTCGTTGTAAAAATGGAATCAACCCAATTAAATGATAAAGAGTGGACCCCAAGCGAAATTGATATATCAATCAATTGATCTTTATGGTAAATCTAAGACAGGGTATTCAAATTTCAATATTATTGACAAATGTTGCCGACACATTTCAGAACGCTTTCAAAAAAAGGATGGTAAGTAAAATTTTTATTTTAGGATTACAATTATTTTATTTAACGAAATTGTATTGAACCTGTAATTGATTTTAGCCACATTATCTAAAAGTAAATGACAAGTACTTAAAGTACAAAGAGACAAGAAAATTATGCAGCATCTGATTCTGCCGCTAAAAAGACAAAGAAGTGGGCGTATTTTGATTCAATGTTATTTCTGGAGAACCATTTGACAGAACGAAATATATAGTTATTATATTTAAATTGGAAATAAATTAATTCTAAATTATTTAATTTTATATTTGTCAATTTTTTACTTGTCAAAAAAGAAATGTACTTGACACCAAACGATCTATACAACTCGATCAGTGAGACCGGACCATCGATTTTTAATCAACACGACAGGACTCGACACGACACGACTCGTTCAGTGAGACTGCTGCTTAAAGCAGCATGGTCCATATTGCACATGTGTATAACACAGTGTTTCGTCATCTAAATATGATAAATATGAGATAATCACTTACTTACCTAAAGCTAAACAGAAATCAAATGCTCATAATCGGGAATTTAATATTTACATATACATGAATACCGGCAACAGCAGCGTATCACAAGCATCGAAATTGTTCAAAACAAAAAGAGTTTTGACAGATTGAACGTTAGACATTTGTTTAATTTTGTTTCAATTTCATAGCTATCTATAGTTTTGAGACAATTTTAGTCGTTTTCAGATCTAATTTGTGCCGATACAAAACATGCAACATTAATTTCGTATTTTGTGGCTTAAAACTTTTATTTGAAGCTTTTTTCTTTTAAATAATTAGGAAGCAGGAAATTAAAATAATATGATTTTACATGTTAAAGTCCTATGTTCGAGAGTCGCGGTCACCAAAACCAAAATAAAAATTAAATTATAAGTTTACGGGACGGTTGCACCAACAATAATTAAATATTTAATGGAAAGTTAAATTTAACAAACATTAAAAAAAATTTAATTTCGTTGCACCAACATACTTTTTCTTTAATGAAGCATTAAATACTACATTAAATTAGGGTACCATTGTAGTAGCATTAAATATTTAAAGGTCCATTAATAATTTGACAGGTTGCAATAATTTCATTGTTTATAGAGACAGACGTAGTGAATTTGTGAAAAAGACGTGAATATACATATTATAAACAGGTTATTTTAAAATAGCCAACATAATAATCATCAGAAAAATACTGAAAAATACAAGTAATTTAATTATTATTTATATATTATAGAATGTCATCACAATATAGTAATAATATTTGATTTTGTTCTTCAAATTCCATAAGTTTAATTTTTAATTCAGTTTCAATTAAATCTTTTTTTGTTTATTTAAATTAATTTTAGTAATACTGCTTTCCAAATAGATTCATATACTTTATTTGGCTTATAAAATTTCTCACGGTTTTTTTATCAGGTGTTTGGTTATATTTTAAAAATTTTTGTAATGTGGATGTTTCTGAGGTTTCAGCATGAACGTTAATAAATACATCTGATACTGCAGAATTAGTTGTAGCAATTACAATATTTTTATCATTGGGCATAAATACTGATTCATTTGATTGATCCTTATATTAAATTAATTTATATTTAATTATAGTGTTGTACGAATTTGTAAGTGGTTGAAACTTATTGTTGAAATTTGCAATAAATCGTTTTTCATCTAAAGCCCCTGGCACATATAGCGTCAAGATTCCGAGTCTGCCATTTGACTGCCAAAAATAGAAACGCCTCTATTTTCAGCAGTCACGACTGCCGAAAACCAACTTCATTATGATGCTGGTTTTTTCGCTATCTTCCTTTGTTGTTTGACGTATGAATTATTATTGTTTGATATTTTGTACATTTTTATAGTTAAATTCATTTACTATATACATAGTTAGATACTTTTAAGTTTTCATATTTCATTTATAGTTCATGTCAATTTTTTTTAATTTAATTTTTTGTTTTATTAATCCTAGTTTATAGTTTTTATATTTCTTAATAGTCTATAAATATTTTAAATAATACATTTAAGTTTTTATATTTCATATGGGATGGCTAGCACAGTGGTATGAAGTCGGCCTGTGGATCCTGAGGTCCCTGGTTCGATTCTCACAGGCGACAAATTTTCATAATTTGAAAAAGCTATCCCTGTGGCTCCTCCACCACTAACATGTTTGGGGGCCGTGATTTGACGACTGGTAACCGCACTTCACGCGCAAAATATATCACTTACCGAGATCTGCTTTAGCAGAGTGCCACACCTAGTAATGGGTAGAAGGCGTGATGATATATTTTTTTTTAATTTAATTTTGTGTTTTATATTTCGTAGTTTATAGTTTTTATATTTCTTAATAGTCGATAAATATTTTAAATAATACAAATTAACAAATAACACGTTAAAATTAACAAATATTTAATTCTGACTGACAGAAACACCGACTCTATATGTGTCACCCGTTTTGGACGTGACTCTCAGTTTTTCAGCAGTTTGTAGCAGACTCGGAGTTTTGACGCTATATGTGTCAGGGGCTTTATGTATATTCACCGTAAAAAGAATTAATTACTGAACAGTTCTTTGCTCTTCTGTAACTACATTCAATTTGTAACATACAGAGTTCCACGCATTACTTTTTTTCTTAATGTTTCCCTATCGGTTTTCTAATTTTCTATTATTGGAAAATATTCATACAGTATTTCAAGTAAAATGACCTTTTCTCTCTCCGTAAAGCACTGATCTCTATTTATTATTAATAAATAGAGATCAGTGCCGTAAAGTTATTTCCACGTACACGTTCTTCCATTTTAGATCTTTAAAATATTTTGATTATAAGAATAGAAATTTATTATTGTACTATATACATAAAGGTAAAAACAGAAAATTTTACTTACATTTATTATGATAAAATATAAAACATAACCTTATAAAATAGCAAAGAGCGCATGACAGAATGTCAATGTTGCCACTTATATATAAACAAATATAGCAAATTTTTGTTACCAACCTAACTACAATGACTCATTTACTAATGGCGGATTATAATTCATTTCAAAATTCGGTGCAACGATAATTAAAATAATGCTACCTTAAATAATAACTCCCCATTACTTAACGTACATTAAATGAAATGTTGGTGCAACCGGCCCTAAAGATAATAAATTCTAGCTGAAACTCTTTCCAGCAGTATTCTTATGGCCAGCTAACGACGTAGGTGAAGCAACCGCCTGAAGTTCATTATCAAACAATTTGTTATTGCGTAAGTAGGGTTTCTTGTGGTCCTAACAAGAATGTGGATCTGTATAGAATAGCGGAAGGGGTATTGGCGCGCGTTTAAAAACTATACAAACGTGAAGATTTTCAAGAAAATTATTTTAAATCGCAAAAAATATTTTTATATGATGACAACACAAAAACTAAAATTTAATCAAATATAGTATTTTATTTGATATTATAATATAAAAATAAAAATTTTTACTTACAATATTATTTCAATTATAAATAATCATATATAAAGTATATTATTTTATAAGGAGCTAAAGTGATACTTTTTGTGCGCTCGTCCGTCAACTACAAATGAGGCACAAAACGTCATTTTCACTCCACATAAAATATGTTTTTTTTTCCTTGAAACGCCGGAATATTTACCCATTATGTCGTATAATTTCTCTGACACTCGTGAGCGGCAGGAAGGCATTTTCTGCCGCAAGTAAACTAAAGAAATTTCTTGATTTTAAGGAGCGCCAGGAAAAGTATTTGACAGTAAAATCTAACTTTAACTGTTTCTCTAGATTCTGATATGGTATAGCTTTTTGTATACAATTTTTCGCTTTCACCATTATGCCAGCTATGCCACTTATATCAATATATTCTCGAGTCATGACGAATTAGAAGTGTCATTTAATGAATGATTTATATGCATAAAAAATGTCCTCTATAAATGCACCAGAAAACCGTATTTTCCGTCCCACTGAATTAATCAGGTTATTTGAACTCTTTTCAAATTTCTTACTTTCCGTGTTTCTGTGGTATATTCCTGATCGACATGCTTCTTTCTTTTCGTGAATCAACTATTTCTGGAGCAAGTTCTTTTATATAAAATTTCTTTAATATTGGAAACACCCATTGAACAAACTCCTCATCAATTTTTATTGTCTGTACTTCTATAACCTGAGGTGTCCAAATGATAAAATCTCATTCCTTTCGTCCAGTTATGAATTTTATTTTGATGAAATGTTTGAGGTTAGAAATGAATTACTTTCTATAACCGTATAATTAGATACTTTTATGTTGAAAATATCATTTACGGAGAGATAAATAATACATTCCAGAACTTCAAATTATCCTGTTCCACTAGTATGCTCTCCTAAAACTGATAAAATATTTTATTATAAAAAAGTACCCATGACTTTGAATATTATAATATAATATAACACGAAAAACAAAATAGACATATTTCAAACCACAAATTCTGAAATATTAATTTCATGTACATAGTGTAACATTTTAAAATATAACATGAATTATGACAGCTGTCAAAACGCCAGATCATTTTTGCGCTGAGTGTACACCAAAGCCTTCTTCAATAGATTAAAATGAGAATTTCTCAAAATAGCTAGAACAAATTCAAATTTCAAAAAAATATTTTATGTACGTATTCTCACCTAAATGAAAAAACAAGTAATACTGCATAATCTTAGAACATTCTACTTTTTGATATATAGATTAAAAAGAAAGTGAAACCTTTATAAAAGAAACAAATTTAAATTGAAATTGAGAAGATCAAGATATTAAAATTTCAAGTCCGATTTTCTCAAAAATGCTAGAAACGATTTTAATTAAAAAAATTCTGTATATTTAAGAACATGATTCTCTATACCTCAGAAAATTTTTATCCAATTTAAACTTGTAACTTTTGAGAAAAAACAAAAATTACCCGAAAAAGGCTGGATTTCATCGTTTTTTCGCACATTTTATTTTTTTTCTCCAAAGTTACAAGTTCAAATTGGATAAAATTTTTCTGAGTATAGAGGACCATATTCTTAAATATACAGAATTTTTTTATTAAAATCGTTCCTAGCATTTCTGAGAAATAAATTCAAATTTTGAGTACAACTTCTTTCAACATTTGTACATAACACTAATGGTATCTAATTTATTACCATACTTTGAAGTTTTGACTTCAAAATTATATACAATAATTAACAAGTTTCATTCAAAATAAGAATAATATTTCGTTTTAAAGAGATAAAGGCAGATCATCGTTCTGATACTAATTTCAGATCGCATGCTTCACCTTAAGTATACTAGGACTCAAAATATTAGAAAATAAAAACTGCTAAATCGGAATTTATTGAAGAAATGGTGTCAATTTATGGAAGAGTTATTCGAAGATTGTCCTTCTTCTTCAATTTAAACCCAGACGACAAAGACTAGTAATTTATTTTTGGTCTATTTGTATTTATGTTATGTAAAAAAAAATATTTCTGAAATTTATGTTCATCTGAGAGTTTTAAGCAACCCCCCGCTCCTGGAAAAATGTCTGTGGACGCTCATGCTCGCCAGTCAATTCCTCCTTTTAGCAGTAAAATCCTTTTTATCATGCTAGTAATGTAATGTACTATATTGGGCGTTAAAAATTAAGTCAGTTATAGAGTACGCCTAAAAGTAAGTACCTACTTATAAGTATAATTTTATAAATAAATAAATACTTGTATTTCATCACGCCTTGTATCCATTACTGGATGTGGCACTCTGCCGATATATTTATGCGCGCGAAGTGCAGTTACCAGCCGTCAAATCAGAGCCCTTATGTTAGTGGCGGGGGAGCCACAGGGGTAATTTTAATGTGGTGAAAAATTTTGTTGGTTGTTGGAATCGATCCAAGTTTCTTAGGATCCACAATCCCACTGAACCATCTACCCTATAAGTATCATTTTTATATTATTAAATTGAAGCTCGCAATAATGTTTCACTTTTTGCCGGGTAATCTGAAGTAGAATTATTTATCATCAGTTGATTTCTCTTTTATCTTAATCATCAAAAATAATATTCTATGGCCTCAATTTAATATTGACGGATTGAATATTCACTTCAACTTCTAGTCATAAAAATAAAATTGCATCCCAATAGTGCAGAGGCCACCACAATTGTTTATTTTCCTGTTATGCAGAGTATCAAGTAAACACAAAATAATAAAAACAGGAACGACGCAGCATCATTCATCTTTCTCAGTATCAAATACCCCAAAACCAAGAAGCGTCAACCACAACAGTTCGATACAGTTGTCAACGCCAGGCAGCAAATCGGTTGAATATCAGGCATTAGGTAAACAGTGATTGTTCGCAGGCAACACAGCGTGCCTAATCCGTGGATATAATGGCTTCAGCGGCTTATGTCTGGCTAGCTGCGAGGCGGAGAAGGGACGGAGGAGAGATTTTCGCACCTCGACAGCGAGTGAATGAACTCCGGCGAGTGGATAGTCGGATAATAGACTGCGACAATGCGACATGAGGCCTGCACGCCGGAAGAGGTTTAACATGGTAATGATCAGGGCCGGTTTTGCCATAAGGCGGGTGAGGCGATCGCCTCAGGCCTCTGATTTTAACCGGCCTCATAAAAATTCGGCCACAAACAAATTAGAATTTTTATATATAAAAAATGTATATGCAATTACTATGCAAAACAAAAATTTAGTTTTATAAATACTATTTTCTGCAACGAATTGTTTTGTATTTTAATTATATATTATACCTAAGTACATGTGGCAGCACTGTGTAGTCGCGTTGTGGCAGTAGCAGTAGTATGTAGCGTCGTCGCACAGTGCAAAGTGCACTGGCTACTCCACACAATCCTTCAGTACCAGCGACGTTCAAGAAACAAATATACTGATTATTAAAAATAGATCACAAGCAACATTTCCAAATATAATGACTCTTCTACAAATATATTTAACGCATCCTTTATCAAATGCATCCGCTGAACGATTTTTTTTCATGCTTAAAACGAGTAAAAATTATCTACGCTCGACCATGACCCAAGTGCGATTGCAATCACTAGCCATATAAAATATAGAGGCAAAGATTTTGAAATCCATTGATTGCAATGATGTAATTTAGTAAGTTAGCTGAAGAAAAATCCAGAAAAAGAAATTACATTAATGTAAATTTTGCATTTTATAATTAATTTATAATTTTATGTTAGTATAGTATGAGACTGTGATTTTAGCTTCATGTAGGTACTGACTGAATAATCATAATTTTTTTAATCCTGTGTAGGTGCAATTTTTTTAAATCTTTCGTTACGTGACTGTGCATTTTATTTTATGTACTATTTTTTTTCTTCTGGATACCTTCATATGGCATATAATTCCCCCCCCCCGGCCATTGGCCTCTAATTTCCTTCTGCCTAGGCCTCCAAATTTGTAAAACCGGCACTGGTAATGATATAGTGTGGTCAGCTGGTGAAGGAGAAATGAAGTATGGTTTGATCAAGAAATATTTCCTTCTATCTTCTAAAGCAGTAGGTTCCAAACTATTCGGAGCCATGACCCCCCTTGGAGACAAAAATTACAAATAAAATCTTTTACGACCTCCTTACGTGGGTAACACAGTCGGCCTATGGATCCTGAGATCCCTGGTTAGACTCCCACTGGCGTCAAACATTTTCACCACATTATTACTACTCTTGTGGCTCCTCTTCCACTAACATATCTGGGGGCCGTGATTTGATTGCTGGTAACCGAACTTCACGCGCAAAAATATATCACTTACCGAGATCTGCTTCGGCAGATTGCCACATCCAGTAATAGGTAGAAGGCGTGATATTTTTATTTATATTTATTTTATTTACGACCCTCTTACTTTTTATGTGAACAAAATTGCAGTTTGTAAAATGTTGATTTAATCATGTGCATTACAAAATGGAACAACGATTTTAGACATTTGTAAAGGAAAAACTTCTCGTTAATATTTGTATCTATCAAAATTGTAATATAATTATTTATGTATCAAGTGTGAAAATAGATGTGCCCATGGCATGAATATTAGCACGAGGCGCAAAGCGTTGAGGGTTAATAACATGCTCAGGGTCCCAAACACAAATTTCACCTATGATACATATAATATTTTACGTACAACAAATTCGACATTTAATTTTATATTCTAAAGATTAAGACCGGTACATTTATATGTCAAAGTGACATTTTGTAAAATCAAGTATTTACATTCAATAGGAAATTATTTTACTATAGCCATAGGGCCAAAAAGTAGTGTTTAAGCCCGCTTTTCATGGCCAGAACACATGAATTTCGGCCCAGTTATGCATAAAATTTTGTAATCGCCAATGGGGGATTCAAGTGGTAGAGCTTTTTAATATATATTTATTAAAATAAATTCTTGACCGTATATCATATTTAATACAATATAAAATCATACCATAAATGATATCTTTATTGCTGAAATATGAAAGTTAAAGTTGAATAATTCAAATCGCTCATTTGTATTTCGCACTGCCATATTGCAATTACGTAGTTGCATTAAGCCAATCACAGAAGTTTGTCTGAAACGTTTATCGGTGCTCAATTTTACTGAGAGGAAGACGAAGAAGAAATAAACATTCAGCATTCTAGAATTTTTAGAAAAACTTTTGGCATCGTATGTTTTATTTCTTAAATTATTTTAGAGAAAAAATGTTTTAGATAAGAGTAATAGAAAATTTAGTTCTTAGTATCCATTATTCAAAGTAATTTGCTATAATAGCTAATTATAGAACAAAATATATAGACCTTTAATGAACGAGTCTATATAACGTCCGATTGTGTACGAGTTGCACACACATAGCATTATGTTCGACTGCCTTGCAGACGATATATATTCTTAAAATTTTAATGTGAAACATTTAGTTGTATCTCAGTGTGCTTTATTGTTGCTTTTGTTTAACAACGTTATTTAAGTATTATTATTAAACTGTCTAATTTGTAAAAAAAGATGAAAATACCTGTTTACAATATTTTAAGACTCCCATAAGAAATAAAAGAAATTATATTAAATGCAAAGAAATTAATTAATTAATTACGCATAATATTAACTTTATGGGCTAGGTATCGAGTCGGCCTGTGGATCCTGAGAACCCTGGTGCGATTTCCACAGCCGACAAACGGCTGGTAACCACACTTCACGCGCAAAAATATATCACTTACAGAGATCTGATTCGGCAGAGTGCCACATCCAGTAATGGGTAGAGAAAGGCGAGATGATATATTTTTTAATTTTTATATGAATTTTGACTGTTTACCAATTTTGCTATTTTATGGTACTAGTACAATAAAATGCTATTTTATAGACTCTAAAGGGTGCAGTCTTACATAAAATAATTTAGATACTAAAAAAATGTACAAAGGATAAATATCTTTCGAAAATCCTTTATGACTATTATAAATAAAATAAATATAAATATTACGCCTTTTACCCATTACTGGGTGTAGCACTCTGCCGAAGCAGATCTCGGTAAGTGATATATTTATGCGCGTGAAGTGTGGTTACCGGCCGTCAAATCACCGCCCTCAAAATATTACTGGTGGGGGAGCCACAGGAGTAATTTTAAGTTGGTGAAAATGTTCTGTCGGCTGTGGGGATCGAACCAAGGTTCTCAGGATCCACAGGCCGACTTGATACCACTGAACCATTACCCCATTAAATAACTATATGACTATTATAATAACGGCAATGGGGGATTCAAGTGGTAGAGGTTTTTAATACCTATATATTTATTAAAATAAGTTCTTGACCGTACATCATATTTAATACAATATAAAATCATACCATAAATGATATCTTTATTGCTGAAATATGAAAGTTAAAGTTGAATAATTTAAAACGCTCATTGCAATTACGTAGTTGCATTAAGCCAATCACAGAGCTTTGTCTGAAACGTTTGTCGGTGCTCAATTTTACTGAGAGGAAGACGAAGAAGAAATATGCATTCAGCATTCTACGATTCTACCAATGACGTATAATACTAGACGAATTATGCCGTATTCAAGTCAATGCAAACGCCGTTGTTATCCGTCTAGTTATGTTTTGTCTGAGGATTCTACTGACAACGACACACGTTTCGTGAAGTTACGTGTTATTTATCTCTGTCTTATCTGTCTCTCTTTAAGCTAAGATGCAACTACGTCACATTCGTTTGTTTCGAAAGTTTAAATATTTTTATCAGGCTTAATACAAGTTTAAAAAAATAAAATTTTGGGTATAATAATTTTATTACGTAGATTAATATATAAAAAATTCAAAAAAAGTCTTGAAAGGCCCATTCACCATTTCTGGGAGTAGCACTATGCTAAAGCAGATCTTTCAGCCGTCATCACAAAAGTATTATTGGAAGGAAATCAGCAAGAGTAATTTTCATGTCATAAACAGTAAAACATACCAGCTAATATTATTTTAAATTTGAACATTCTTACTTGTCAATCCCTCACCCAAAGCTGTTGACATCTTTAAGAAGGAAACAGGGGATATAACTAATAGATATTTTCACCTTTGTCTGATAAATTTCAAAACGCAAACAGACGAATTACAACAATGGCCCCCTTCTGCTAGAGATTTGTGGGTATTTCCTCGCTGGATAAAGCCGAGGAGGGTCAGTCGCAGCGAAGGGGAGATGAAGCCAGAAGCTTTCAATACCTGCACAACCTTTCTCGGATTCCCGTTAAATATTAACTCTTTATGAGGAAGTGGTGCTGTTGGTTTAGAAGATTTAACATGACTTAGGGACATCGTTATGGGACTTAGTAACACTTTTATGCCCCAGATGATAATACTGACCAGTTTTAAAACATTGTCTTTTTAATGTGGTTGTTGTGGTCAGTTTTGGTGTGAATTGTGAATGGTCAAAATCTGTTTTACTTTTTGTTGTACATTATACTAATTAGATTTATAATGATCCTGAGAAAATACTGCACCCATTTTATCGAAGATTATATCATTTTAGTTCGTTTGATGAAAGATTACATGGTGGTTGTATAGAATGTAATTGATCTTGAGAATGTTATATAGCATTAAAAACTTTTAACAATGAGGACGCTGAAAACTAAGTATATTGTTTCGCATTTTTATAAATAAATAAATATATCATCACGCCTTCTACCCATTACTGGGTGTGGCACTCTACCGTAGCAGATCTCAGTAAGTGATATATTTTGCGCGTGAAGTGCGGTTACCAGCCATCAAATCACGGCTCGCAAAGATGTTAGTGGTAGAGGAGCCACAGGAGTAGTTTTTAAAATGGTGAAAATTGTTTGTCGCCTGTGGGAATCGAACCAGGGTTCTCAGGATCCACAGGCCGACCACTGAGCTAGCTACCCCATACACGAGTATTTGGTCCATATCTCGAAAACTATAGAACTTAGAGAAATAGGGCTTAGCAGGTTTCCTTCGTCATTTACAAGGCTATAAAATGTTTTTTAAAGAAAAAATTAAAAAAAAAAATCTTTTAAAATAATTACGTCTTTATCGCCAATCTAGCACTTTTTAGACAATTTTTTATTTTTATTTTTTCAATATCTATGGATACGTCGACCGTAGAGCAAAAATACCGACGGGATAGTGTTCAGGGAGAAGAAAACTATAAAATAAGAGCTAAAAATATTAGATATAGACTCACATGCAGTTTTGTGGTAGCTTTGAATAATACGCCATCAAAAAAATATTTTAACATTCAAAAAACGTTTACTAGCGACCTGTGAGGGTTAATATTTTGGGCTCAAAATTTCAGGGGTCTCTCAGTACTTCCAATGGATACTTTTTAGCGAAGAGCACCATAACATTTCAATACTTCGGTTGGGCAGTCTAATATATATATATATATATATATATATATATATATATATATATATATATATATATATATATATATATATATATAAATATACAGAATATTAGCTTTTGTATCAATTTATAGTTATTTATTATACAAGTGTTTTATATACCAATAAAACACAAGTGTAATTTTATCCACAACTCATAATTATATGTACCGAAGAAGTTGGGTCGTAACGTTTACCGTTGATTCAATTATACATAGTATCTCAAAATACGGTAGGTCATGAAATGGTTCCTAAGTAACAAGTTGTTTACAGTGTTTTATGAGGCATATAATACGTTTGAAATATAGTATAGTTATGTCTTTATAATATATGAGTTGTGGATAAATAAATAATAAATGGGGTAATGGCTCAGTGGTATCAAGTCGGCCTGTGGTTCCTAAGAACCCTTGTTCGATCCCGACAGCCGACAAAACATTTTTACCAATTTAAAAATTACCCCTGTTGCTCCTCCAACACTAACACCTTTGGGGGGCGTGACTTGACGGCTGGTAAGCGCTCTTCACGCGCATAAATATATCACATACCGAGATCTGCTTCGGCAGAGTGCCACACCCAGTATTGAGTAAAAGGCGTGATGATATATTTATTTATTTTTATAAATAAATAAATGGTCAAATTCATAGTCGCAACTCACCCTCACCTTATCCTCACCTCACACTCAAAGTCGAAGTAACTAAAGCAACTGACACAAATTATGCAAATTCTTGAGATAGATGCCTTAGTTACTTCGACTGGGTGGTGAGGAATGAGGTGAGGGTGTCACGACTATGAATTGGATCCGTAGTATAAATGTATTTTTGGAATACTATTAAAACATGTAAAACTACACTTGACACTATATGATGTACTGTCAACATCTCAAATTATTTGGTTTTCGTAGCCAAAATAAACAAATGCTCTAGACCTGTCATTATTACATGCTCTAAATTGCAAATTTATTTTAAATAGTATATTATTCAATGAGAATGTAATACATAGCTATAATTTATGAGGATGAGTCTAAGGTTCGTATCGCAATTTATCCGAATGAATAATAGCCATCACGTGCTAATGGGCCTTTCAAGACTTTTTTGAATTTTTTATATATTAATCTACGTAATAAAATAATTATACCCAAATTTTTAATTTTTTAAAAAAACTTGTATTAAGCATGATAAAAATATTTAAACTTTCGAAACAAACGAATATGACGTAGTTGCATCTTAGCTTAAAGAGAGACAGATAAGACAGAGATAAATAACACGTAACTTCGTCGTTGTCATAGAATCATCAGACAAAACATAACTAGACGGATAACATCGGCGTTTGTTGTGAGTCAGAAAGGGATAGAATAACTAGTTGGTGAGGCGGGTGCGCGACAAGGAGCAACTTGCATAACAGCAAAGTGTACTCGCTCCTTGCCGCGCATCCGGCGGACCATCAAGTTATTCCATTCCTCTCTGCTTCACAACACTGTATTGACTTGATATCGGCATAATTCGTCTAGTATTATACGTCATTGGTAGAATCGTAGAATGCTGAATGCTGAATGCTTATTTCTTCTTCGTCTTCTTGAGCACCGACAAACGTTTCAGACAAAGCTCTGTGATTGGCTTAATGCAACTACGTCATGGCAATATGGCAGTGCGAGCGTTTTAAATTATTCAACTTTAACTTTCATATTTCAGCAATAAAGATATAATTTATGGTATGATTTTATATTGTATTAAATATGATGTACGGTCAAGAATTTATTTTAATAAATATATATTAAAAAGCTCTACCACTTGAATCCCCCATTGTCATGGTAATGTAAATAAATAAATAAATTAAATACTACACTTTTTCTATAAGTATACTTTTAGCTTTAGATAAGTTAGATAAAAATCATTATTATTAGAGGTTATATGGAGTGAACTCAAACTTTAGTTAACATGTTATAGTAACCTGTATGTGTTTGTGAATAATAATTATTACTCACGGCCGTCGCTGCATTGTTATAGTAAACGCGATGTGACTACAACTCAGAGTAATAGATTATTACTCACCACCGAATTATCTGTCAAGAAACGCATATATAATCAAATAATTACATAATGGTTGTAGAAAAAAATTATTAATAGTCCACTTTTATCTTGAACATTTAACTTTGTATAATTATTACTATCAAATGTTTAACAATTATTTGAAAGAAAATAGCCTCAAATAAATGTTAAAGAAACTTCAGTTCATCATAATATCACGTCTTTTACCCACTCTGGACGTGGCACTCTGCCGTGGTAGATTTCGGTAAGTGATATATTTATACATGTTTATAACGTGAATTTTAATGTTATTTGAAAGTCACAGTAAGAGGTTTTGGTTGGCTTAGTTCGCTCTTTTCACGAGTTCTTCTTATTTCACACCTGTTTACACCACCATCATTTTGTGCACTCGCTCAGTCATCATCCGCCTCCATTCGCATATCATCCATCATCACCTTTTGTAAGTATTATTGATATTGTAAAACTTATTATTTGTAATAATTACCTTATATTGTTTATACACAACTTTGTATTTTTGTCTGATTTTTAGCTGAAGATGGCATTATTCAATGCCGAAATATAAACCAAATTTCTCAAGATTAAATATGTAAAAATTCTTTCCCTTTGTCCCTATTTGTCCCACCTCTTACTGTGACTTTCAAATAACATTAAAATTCACGTTATAAACATCTACAAGTCAAGAATTCCCATATTATATTTATACATGTGAAATGCGTTAACCAGCTGTCAAAGCACCCCCCCCCTCCCGTTAAATGCTAATGGAGCGAGAGCCGTAGGAGTAATTTTAATGTGGTGAAAATTGTTTGTCGGCAACTTTTATTTGTAGTATTGAATTAGTATTTTAAGTAAATACTTAAGAACTGATGAAATTAAATTAAATTAAAAAGAGAAAATGACTCACAGGGCGACCGTAGCTTTGTTGGTTTAAAACATATGACCGGAGTTCGTAGGCCCCAGGTTTAAATCCTGGCAGTATCCCAGTTATTCTCTTTATAATGATTACATCAGTTGTTAAGTATTTACTTAAAATAGTACCTAATTAAGTTTCAACTGATAAATATTCTCCTTAAAGAACAGTGTTACTGCAGTCGACTTTCGTGTCAAATCTTTCAGTATATGACAGCTGCCTATGACATATAACAAAATAGAGAGAAAAATTGAAATAGAATAGATTGAATCACATGGAGACCGTAGTTTAGTTGGTTTAAAGTATATGATCGGCATTCATATCCAGGCTGTATCCCAAGTTTTCTCTTCACAATTAAATTTGATGATTTTTTTTTTCTAAATTGAGTTACAATCATTTGTATTCACAATAAAGATAATTTTTTTTTAAATCACTTTTATATTAAAACTATTATGTACTATTACGTACCATGAACTGTAAATGACAGTTTTTAGGTCAAGAATGAAAATCAGGATCCGTAGGGTTGCGATATCCTAAATATTCGCGACCTAAAAAATCACTTACAGTTTGAGGTTAGTAAGCTTATTTTTACTATACCTGGAGGTCTATTCTAATTCATAGCGGGACTTAGTAACAAATTAGGAAATTATATTTTTAATATTGGTATTGAAAATAAAGTATAGTTGTCAACCCTTTTATTTATAAATCACTATTCATCCAAAATTGTCAAATTTATTCGATTTTATGATATAAATGCAATTTCTATTTGATTTCTATATCTGTCATTAAAGAGAATTATTATAAGTAAACAAATAAGAAAAAAATGAAACATCAAATGACAGTTGGTGTGGCTACGACCATAGCGGGACCTATCCAGCTCCCGCTATAAATTTGCGATGTGGCTAAATGATGACGTCATTGATGATTTTTTATTTATACCGCCAGATGGATACTTGTTGTTTATCGATGTGGCTACCGTTGCCCAGAGCTGAGCAGTAGCTAGCTACTTTTGTAGCTGAGCTACTAGCTTAGCTACATTTACCTTAGCTGTAGCTGTAGCTTAGCTAAATGTGAAAAAATATAGCTGTAACTTGTAGCTACTCGTAGCTACTTTTTTTTCTATTAGCTTAAAAATAACAACTGGAGCTACTTTTAAAGCTACTTTTTGTAGCTTAAAGCTACTTTTTGTAGCTTCAAGCTACTTTTTGTATCTTCAAGCTACTTTTTGTAGCTTCAAGCTACTTTTTAAGCAGAAGGTCAACAAAGTACGCATGCGTACAAGCTAAACCCACACAAAATAATTATTTGTTGCCGGTTCTAACTGGCTCTAATACGCAAAAATACACAGTAGGTGCCAGATGGTATTTGCTATTTTTGATATTTATGTACGTAATAGTAAATTAACAGTCGTTATAACAAAAGACTGATCATATGACAATGGCAAATTTAATTGTTTCACAATAATTTAAAAAAGTAGCTTTAAAATTTAATAGCTACTTTAACGAAAGCTTTTAGCTGTAGTTTAGCTATATTTTACAAAATATAGCTTATAGCTGTAGCTTAGCTACTTTTTTAAAGAATAGCTGTAGCTGTAGCTTAGCTACTTTTTTTAAGTAGCTTGCCCAGCTCTGCCGTTGCCACAGTGGCTATGTCAATTAGAATAGAACTCCTGCACAAATATAAGGAAAAGAAAACTATTTTCAAAATTGACAGCTGTCAAATTGTTGTCAAAATAAAAAGGACATTGATACTCATATAATATTTTTTTACTATCCACGGTGGATGGTAAGTACATATTAAGTATAGTCCTGATGTAACCATGGAAACCAACTGTACAATAAACATTCTATTTATTGTGTTTAAATATTGTCATTAATAGGTGACTTACAGTATAGATATTGTAAATAAATTGTTTTCCTAGAACGCAAGAAGATCTGAAGACAACCCTGCCTATAATGTTTCTAGAATAACTTGTGCTAGTTTAGATATTTTACGAAAAATAAAACTGGAATTGAATTTATTTTGATGTTAATAACGTCAAAAAATTAATAGCTATGTTATTTGATAAAACGTTCTGGTAGTATACACACTCCCCTAATAACCAAGTAACCACAATCGATTACCTGAATAAATTATGTAAATGTCCTAAAAAAAACACACACATTCATCCACTCAGACACCCAAACAAAAACCCACAAATATCCATCACCCTCCAATATTCAGTGTTTGTATCATCATGAGCGCACTTTACGTGTCGTTGTTCTACACTATACAGCTAGCAGTGTCAGTAACGACAGCGAGAGCTGGGCGTGGCCGGCGGTCTGACGGCGCCATTGGCCGCCGCTGACCGGATCTACCCGGATCAATATCACGCGCCCGCTCCGGCCGCTCCGGGAGCCCGGATATCTCATGCCGGAGCAGCCCCGCGTCCCGGAGAGAAGCCACGGAGAATGGAATGAAAGTGGAATGACGATGTGGTGATATGGAACGATGGTGTTGGAGATGGAAGCATCCACTATTAAATTAATGTATTTTACAGGCAGGTTTCAGTTGCAGATCTTAATAGATGACTGTGTGAAATGTAGGCTGATTAATTAATTGATAAGAAGTAGTATACAATTTATATTTGCAGCAAGAGTTTCTGCTTTCAAATTTATATAGGATGTTTCTAAATAAATATAAATATATCATCACGCCTTCTACCCATTACTGGGTGTGGCACTCTGCCGAAGCAGATCTCGGAAAGTGATATATTTTTGCGCGTGATGTGCGGTTACCAGTTGTCAAATCACGGCCCCCAAATATGTTAGTGGTGGGGGAACCACAGGGGTAGTTTTTTTTTAAATGGTGAAAATTGTTTGTCATCTGTGGGAATCAAACCAGGGATCTCATGATCCACAGGCCGACTTGATACCAGTGAGCTTGTTAAAGAATGTTTCTAAATTTGATAATACAACTTTAAGATAGAGATAACATTTTTAGTACCACTAGTTTGATAGTTATTTCTAAATAAAAATAAATAAATAGGCAATACTGGGCCAATGACGGCCTCCAAAGATCTCGGTAAGTGATATATTTTTGCGCGTGAAGTCACGGCCCCCAAATATGTTAGTGGTGGGGGAGCCACAGGGATAGTTTTTTTAAAATGGTTAAAATTGTTTGTCGCCTGTGGGAATAAAACAAGGCCGACTTGATACCAGTGAGCTTGTTAAAGAATGTTTCTAAATTTGATAATACAACTTTAAGATAGAGATAACATTTTTAGTACCACTAGTTTGATAGTTATTTCTAAATAAAAATAAATAAATAGGCAATACTGGGCCAATGACGGCCTCCAAAGATGTTAGTGGAGGAGGAGCCACAATGTGTGTAAATTGTTTGTCAAACCCAGGAATAATTGTAAACAACACAAAATAGTCAGTTATCTGATGTTGTATGATGAATAAATTGACTATTATAGTGTTTACAATGAGGATTTGTACAATTCCAATTTTTCGGTTACCATGTATGGAGTAAAGTAGATTTTAATAATTGGTATAGCGTTACAGTTAGACGTTTATGACGTGATCACAACAACTGCTCATTTGAATGTCAAACCAAATTTGCAAACATGTCCGAAACTAAACACGGAAGAGTATAAATATCTTGTGTTCATTTCTATACTTAAAATAAACCATAAAGAGATCAAATATATTCATTAACCAAATGTCAAACATCAAACATTCAAACATGTGTTGACTGAAACAAATGAAGATATCTGTGGGGAGCAGTGCTGAAGGAGAAAGCAGTTGATCGACTCGGCCATGGTCTATCATCTCACTCTTTCTAAAAATTTGTTGTCTCACACAAAATTGTGTGGAGGGGCGGCTTCGCTACATGTGATGTCAAAATTGTAATTTAATTATTAATATATTACAAATAACGAAATAACTATCAAACCAGTGGTACTAAAGTATTTATTTGAGATAAACTGTATTTAATTTTGTAAATTAAAAAATCTTTGTATTCCATTATGAGTAGGTATATCGTATAATACATATCCTTAAAGTTTGGTCATCAAGTTTTAAAATAGCCTATACATGTTACCAGCAGAGTAAAAATTCCAAAATAATATATATGTTGCATAGGCACTATAGGTATAAATTTCTAAAGCAAAAATTTAATCAGTTACTAGTTATTTTTTATATTAGAACGCATTCTTAGCGAGGCTCGTTTCGTTCGCACTTTTAAGAAACAAATCCTAAACCCGTAGAACAATGCTGTATACTCGCAATCTGTTATATTCGAAGAATTTAGCTGAAATTATTCTGAATTTCATGTTCCTCTGACATATATAATAAACTACAGATTTGCAACGATAATAATATGAGATCTTTAATTTAATACTAAATACTAAAAATAATTTTAACCCTTCAAAATGCAACAAATTTTATTTTGAGTGAGAAACAATATTTTTGCAATGATTTGGAAATACGCAGCAGGGAAAAACAATTTTAATAACATTTGCTGTTATTTAATTTTTCTTTGGCTTCATTAAATTTTGCTAAGCTTCATTCCCTGTATGAAAACGATTACGTCGTATGTGGATGAGGTTATCATAGATACGATGAAATATAGCTATCTTTTTTTATTAATATTATTCGTACCTATGCGAATAGCATTAACGTATGTCTTAATGAGAAAAGACACACGTTTCATATATTTTTTCATATTCTATCACATTTATTATTTTAATGAAAACGTATAACAGTTCTTACTAATACGAAAATTTGTGTTTACTTTGTTTACATTTGTTTATAAAATAAAAATAGAGACCTAGGGTCATGATTTTGTTACTTTCTCGCCTGTTATTTATAAGTTTGTGACGTTTTTAATACATAAATACAGACTGAGAAATAAGAAATGGCTAGAACAAATTTGGGTAATCAAATGCAGAAATGCGTTTGTCATCTTCATGATTATTTTGCGCTGGAGTTAGAGAATGAAGGATCTTTAATTAATTTAACTGTAGTACAAGAGGCAATATGCATTATATTTTGTATTTTCATATATTATTTATTTATATATAATAATAATACATATTCGAATTTTATTTTACAAAATTACATATTTCAATAATGTACGAGTAGATAATATTTTTCGTGCGTTAAGATACATTTATATTTGGTTTTTATTTAATATTTGCAGAATTTGGTTTCATTTATAAACTAATTAAATTTTATAAAGTAATAAATATTTTATTCTGATATTTAAATTTTAGCTTATGTTATAAATATATCAATTCAATACCAATATAAACGTTTTAAGGACAAAATTTTGAATCACATGGATATCGAATGTGACGTAATAGTTTTCATACAGGGAATGAAATATAGTATACAACAACATGCAAATTTTAAGAATAGAAAATTACATAAATAATTCTTTGAAATGCATATTGTTGCTTATCTGCAAAAACCATATATATTATGATGTATACAATGTGATAGATTTGCAACAAACAAGATCAGCGAGATTATAACAGATACATGTATGTCCGATCAAAATTAAAAAATATGGTTCAAGTACAAACATTTTAATATAAAATTCGGAAAAAAAAATTGAGTAAGATAAATACACTTAAAAGGATTCAGCATTTATAAGTTCTAATGAAAGCTGCCATCTAAAAATTTATTTAAAAGTTTTGTTCTGTTCTACAATATGTTACCAATCCACAACAGCAGACACAATAGAAAAAATTGTTTTCATATATAAAATACTATTTTAAAATCGAGATGTTGCAGAAATGCTACTCGATGCATTTAAGAGTTAAATATTGCGTTTCTATATATTTATTTGAAAATAAAATAAGATCTAAGAATAAATGTAATATACAGAATGTTCAATTTCAGTGTACCACCATTTCTATCTCGAGAACTATAAGAGCTACAAGGTTGGTTAAACTATTAACAAAAAAAAATTGCGACCAGTGGTTTCAAAACCAACTTTCTTATTTTAAATAGGAACCTATTCTTTTTATTTGCTTATTCGGTTGGGCATTTTTTCCTGAATTCAATGACTATAAAGTTTAGTACCCTCATATTACAGAAACAAATGAACAAATAATAATATTTTTGTTTGTTTAATTCATTATTAAATATCAATTATTTTGTTAAAAAATAAATAAATAAATTTGATTAGTCATTTGTTATAGTTCTCGACAGTGGTGAAAGTAGGCCGGTACGGTCCGGTACGCCGTACCAGTAAGAGAAATAGAGCCGGTACGAGGTACCGGTAAGAAAATTTTACAGATAAGTTTAATTTAAACGATAAACTTAGTATTGCATATAGAATACGAGAAACCAAAGTAAAACCGTGGCTGGAATGCGCTTTAACTCCACCCATTCAGATATATAACGAATGGTGTGGCTCTACTTTGGCGCGAAAGTGAAATATAGTCACCAACATGATTATTATTCTTTTGACATACTATTTTTATAAATGGAAAGAATTACACAGTCTTATTATTTCATGAATTCAAATAATTCGTCTTTTTAAAACCAACTATTGATACTGGATGTATCGACGATAATAGCGACCTGCTAAGATATTCCTCTCAGAATTGTAAATTACTTTACCCAACTATATATATAAAACATAAAACTATTTTTTTTCTCATTATCTCTTTCAAAGTAGCGTACCGGTAAGAAAATAAATTTACTTTCACCCCTGGTTCTCGAGATAGCAATGATGGCACATTTAAGTTGGACACCCTGTATAGGTAGATAGTGAGGATTGTATCCGAATCTTCTAGAAACAAAAGCCGTCCTCTTAAAGCTCTTAGCAATGAAAACAAATAAAAAAACATGTACTGTTTTTTGTATCAAATTAGTTTTGTTAAATTTATTACTAATTACTTATTACTTTGTGCTATACTAGGTAGCTGTATTTGTTCCTACAAGTAAAGGGTGAAGCATGTCTTCATAAATTTCTGAAGCAATTTAAGCACCCTTCTTATTGTGAAAGAACTGAAGACACCCACAATTTCCATTCGAAACCACAAACCGAAAAAATCCTCACAAAGTATTTATAAACTTGGCTACTGTTAAACGCATCAGCAGCCAACATTTTTTCATAGTATCAAATTATCAAAAGACGTAACAAAAGACGAGCAGCAAGCATCAACAAAACAACGCCAGAAAAACGTGAAGAAGTCCTTGGATTAATCCCATCTGGTGATCAACAAGGCAAACAAGCGCATAGCGACCGCAGCACTCTGACAAAAACGAAAGAAAAAATACCACCGAGAAAAAACGACTCGTTACCACGTTCAAGTAAGCGTTTAGAATTTCTTTTCGTGTATTCTCGATTCGTACCAATACCTGGAAATTCACGACGATGAGTTGGACATTACAAATTATAGTACATTATAATACAAAATACATCAGTACGAGAAAAAGTTTGAAAAGTATGACCCACAGAGGCGAATTTTTTTAATTTTTAAGTTTTTGTCTTAAAATATTTAACGATCGAGTGTTTCATAACTATTATATTTTGCATTTTGATCATATATTTTTCAATTAGTTTAAAATCGAGATAAAAAGTAAAAAATGTGGAAAAAAGTAAATATTATCAGAGTGCTATGAGAAATTAAACAATAATTGTTTGTTGTTTTTGACATATCTGATAGATTGACAATACTTTGGATTGTTTTTTATTAGAATCTGTGAATTTTAAAATAGGTAGGTCCAGGCCTGATTAGGGCTGTAGCGCCATTGAAGAAGGAGAAGAATTTTATAATTTATGGGGTTTGAGGACCTCGGTTCGATTCCCACAGCCGATAAACAATTTTCAGCACATTTAAATTATCCCCATGGCTTCCCCTCCACTAACATCTTTGGAGTGGTGATTTGACGGTTGGTAACTGCATTTCATGCACATAAATATATCACTTACCGAGATCTTCTCCAGCAGAGTGCCACACTCAGTAATGGGTAAAAGGTGTGATGATATATTTTATTTCTTAAAGAGTCTGTGATTAGAAATAGGGGAATAATTAATCTTGAAAACAAACTATTTTTAAAGTGGTGAATTAAAGGAAATGTCAATTCCGTCAGAAATAACAAATAATAACAATCTAATAATTGCCATAAATCGTATATTTTCACTTGCTTATAATTTGTACATAATAAACAATTGAACATCAAATTTATTACTCATTTGATGCGGTTTGTCATTCTGAAAATTTTTCCTTATTACACTTCAACTATAAAATTAATAAGTAAAGAGATATCGTTTAATATAAATTTTTACATTGAATTTTCCATGTTCGGAATTTGGTTTAGTTTCTTATACTAGTCCGATTTAAAAAAGTTAATTCAATTCACTTTCCGAAAAGTAAATGCTAAGAAGATTATATTAAAGTTTATTTAAACTTTTTTGAGAATATAGTGTAGCTAATTTTGACAAATCCAAAATTCAGGATTAGCCAAATTCTAGCTAAAACTCTTTTGAGAATTGGGCTGCGTCTGAATATATGGGTAAAATTGGTAGTGGTCGAAATACTCCACCCTTAAACTTTCTCCAGGTTAAAACAGGGATCAACAAGGATGAGAAAAGAAGGGAGTCACTCCAATTTGAACCGGAGCGCGAAATTCACCGGACCCTGAGCTTTTTGTGGCGTCCCTCGAGACCAACTCAACATTCAGTCCAACAACTACGCTAGTATAGAGTTACCAATGCCACTCCCTCTCTACAAGGTTTTATATGAACTCTTCCGATTGTTAAAAGGTAAAAATTCACAAGGATAATCAGTCATCAACGCGTCATACATCAGACAATAAGAATTACAACAGTCAGCAGGTGTGAAACATAGAGAGAGGTGTCAATATCTTGTGATGGACGGATCTTTATGGTACATCAATTTGAATATACTAATGACAAAACTTCGTTCATTTATAACTCATAGGTTAGTAACCAGATAGCGGGGGAGGCAAGACAATGAAGACCTCAAGAGTGTAATTACTAGACTCAGCATGGAAATGATAGAGATAGCAGAGAATGACCTTTCATCTTAACACTTTGTAGGTTGTAGTGTTGATGATAAGATGTGTTTTGTTTAATGTCACTACTTCAAAGCCTGTTCAGATTATAAGATTTTATAATTAAATATACATATTACTTTATGCTATCTATGTTGCATGTATTTGCGCAACAGGAATTTAATCAGTATCCATACACGACGAGGCGAGATTACTCTCGTATCTCGTCTCGTCACGCAAGAAGAAATGACAGACGAAAACAATATTATCTGGAATAGAAAATTTTAGATGAATCTATATAAAGACAGCGAGAGTGAGATTCTCGGATTTTTATAGGAAAGTATACAATAGTTATTTTTATAAGAAGTGCCGAAAAAGGCTTGATACGTGCAAGTGCACAATTTAACGCACGAGGCTTGCCAAGTGTAGAAATCTGCACGAGTTAGATTCTGCGTAGTGAATTAAATATATACGAGGGTAGGATGAAAAGTCCCTGAAAAATGAAACAAGAAATGATTTATTTGGTCAAAACATATTTTATTTCTCAACATAATCTCCTTGTAGTTAGATACACTTCGTCCAACGTTTTTCTAATTTTTCGATCCCTTCCAAATAATACGATTTTGGCAATCCTTCAAAATAGGCGTTTGTCTCAGCGATGACCTCGTCGTTGGAGCCAAATCTCTTTCCGTCGAGCCATTTTTTCAAGTTTGGAAATAGATAAAAATCGCAGGGGGCCAAATCTGGAAAATATGGTGGATGACTAACCAATTCGTAGCGACATACCATGGATTTGGACTTGTCACACGGTCAGAGAGCAAATGCGGCACCCATCTGGCAGATAGCTTTCTCATATCCAAAAATTTATGCAAAATGTTCCGTACTAGTTCGGTTGAGATGCTCATAGCCTCAGCAAGCTCGTGCACTTTAACTCGTCGATCGTCCAATATCATACCATGGATTTTATCGACGATTTCTCGCGTTGTAATCTCGATTGGACGACCAGAACGTCCTTTGTAGTCATACTACCACAACGAAAATTAGTAAACCACTTGTGAATCGTTCCAATCGAGGAGTCCCCATAATATTTAACAAGCGATGCTTTGGTTTGCGTAATGTTTTTTCCACGCAAGAAATAATGTTTAATCAAGACACGAAATTCACTTTTTTCCAAGCTTTAAAAAATCTTCAAGGTTGCTTGCTTTCGATGGGTGTCAAAACAGAACTGAATGACATATCAGTCTGAAAATTTTAATGCGTTCTTGTTAAAGATGGTACATCACAAATATCACATGAGATTTGCGATTGTGGCGCCATCTGTTTTATTTTTCAGGGACTTTTCACCCTGCCCTCGTATGTAAATATTTGTTAAGATATTCGAACGAGAAATAGTTTTAGTCTAAAAATGGTCCAGTCAATTTTAAAAATTTCAGATATATTATGATAAATTCAATTCTGTTGAGTGTATCATCATAATTTTCTTAGTTTTTGAAACTTAACCTCCGCAAAAGACGAATTTTTATAAATATTTTGTAAATTTACAATATATTCCTAAATGGGGTAAGTAGCTCAGTGGTATCGAGTCGGCCTGCGGATCCTGAGAAACCTGGTTTGATTTCCACAGCCGGCAAATATTTTCACCACAATAAAATTACCCCTGTGGCTCCTCCTCCACTAAATCTTTGGAAACCGTGATTTGACGGCCGGTAATCATACTTCACGCGCATAAATATATCACTTAGCGAGATCTGATATGGCAGAGTGCCATACCCAGTAATAGGTGAAAGGCGTGATAATATACATATTTTTATTTTTATTTATATTATTCCGAAATTAATTTTGTTACACATTTTGTGGAATAAAGAATATATCCATTAATTTATATAAATAAAAATACGTTTACTTCTACAGAAAACAATAAGGAATAAGTACAACAAAATAGTGAAGTAGTAATATAAAGAGATCTTAAATAATTCGTATAGAATTCCTATTCCTGACGACGACATAAAATAACGAATTTCATGTACTTATCTTTGTAGCCCAGTGGGATCTTTTATACACACCAAGCCTGAGACACATTAGAGAAGCATGAAAATATTTTCCTTAGCTAATGCAAGTGTATTTTGCTTACGGGTGTCAACGGAACCGGAAGTGCGATGCGAACAATCCGTATCGATACCGACGTTACGTTTTAGCTGGTTTCAGACACATTTTATCCAACAACAATATTTAGTTAACGACGAGGCTCCTCACCAAGCTAGGGAAATTTAATTAAGGCGACAGTGTCAAGTTGGCAACGATCGTTCAGTTGTTATTGCTGTTTTAATGTGATACTAGGATGTATTTTCCTCGAGCGAATTTACAGCAATTCTTGGGAAGAACAAGAACACTTGAAGTACATAAATGTTCTTCATAATACTATTTAAATTTAACAATACATTTAAAGATCAATATTTGGAAAGAACTCAATATTTATATGTTGTACAGATAAACAAACAGGAAGTAAATCCGAGAGGCATTGATCGAATGAAGATTGCTTTTTGTTCGTACTTTATTTGCAAAATGAATGAATATAAGAAATGCTCTAAAAGATGTCCAATATTAAATAATAGTAGAATACATAATTTTTACAATACCTGTACTGTAAGACAAAATTTAAACACAGTAAAGCTACATTCACAAATCGAAATTAGTGTTTGTTTTATGCTTTATGTTTTAGTGTGTTTCTAGGTGGCATTCACAAATAGTTTTACTTTTGTCGATTTTAGTTAGTAATGACATCTATCATAAATTTTAGAAGATTGGTAATACAGTAAATGTTACTGTCAGATGTGTCAGAAGTTGCACGTGCTGTCATATGTTATTTGTTTACTTTCTTATTTTTTGAAAGAGCAAGATAAATATTATCATAATAAGAAAGTAGGTATTAATTTATTTTCATTCATTTTGACACTCGAATAAAAACAAACTTAGGTTATCGTCAATGCGAAAGATGATAGAAAGAGACAAGTATATATCACTACATCATTCTACGCTTCGTCCTATTGGTCTATTCCTAAGTATAAAACATAAAACTAAAACATAAGTTTGGAGTTTGGAAACTTTTATGTTAAAACCAAAACTAAATACTGATTTGTGAATGGCTGCATAAGATAACATGTCTACAAGGTTATTAAAACAAAAATGGAAAACATAAAACAAAAACTAATTTCGATTTGTGAATGTAGCTTAAGTGGAACTTTTACTGCATAGTTGATTTCCATGGTTACATCAGGACTATAATATTTACTTACCACACACACAAAATTTGACAGCTGTTAATTTTGAAACAAATTTTTCTTTTCTATTTGTACAGGTATAGTAAAAAACAGCTTACTAATTTCGAACTGTAAGTGATTTTTTAAGTAGCGAATATTTAGGAAATTTGAATCTTTCGGGCCTCGATAACCCTGTAACAGACAGGATGTACAAGAAATAACCGTTTGCAAAATTGTTGATTAGATTGCGTCTTTAAGACACATGTCATGTTATTCACCTTTTGGAATACGCGCGATCGTCTGAGGTATTTGCCACATTCAGCGAAATTATTGCGATCTAGCATTTATTTAGTATAAATGCCGTAGTTTAGGATGATAGTAGATGATAGTAGATGATAGTAGATAGAGAGTATACTATGTAGCACACAGTTCGAATGTAGTAGATAGTACGTAAGTAGTCAATAGTTATGATTCGGGAGTAGAAGAATATTCGAGGGTGTCTATCCCGAGAATATGATGTTATTAATTTGTTATTTGTTGTTTAATTAATTCATTATCTTTATTTTATGTTGATTCTTATTATGTTGTTTAAATAAAATATTTACCACTCGCACATGCAGCGTTCATTACTTAATATTCAACTTCAGCACGTCGACAATCAGTGATCAAGATAAATTATCTTTTTTGACCACCATGATTTGTTACAACCCAAACTACACTCTTGACCTAAAAACTGTCACTTACAGTTCATGGTACATATCGTAATATACTTTTTTACCAAGTTTTAGAAACGACAGAATAAATTAACTTTCATGGTAAATATATACCTGTTAACAATTCATGATATTCAAATCATAATAGGTATAAAACACTTATTTTATTCCATTTTTATATTTTTTTGAGCGTCAGTTTCGCCGTCACACTAGTACTATCTTAATAAGTGGAACAATGTATATGACATTTTACTTCGACCTATTTAATTCCGCCAAACATAAAATATAAGTTTCGTTGGTGTAAACGATCATACTCGTAAGAGTAGTAAATTGCACTATAATTAGTATTAAGTTTCTGTTGTACAAAATAGCAAAACAAATATGCAAAACTAAATGAATTGTTAAAAAAACTTACTAATTAAGATATTTTTCATTGCTGTAAGTTACGATATTATATGTTTGCATGATTGATGCTTAAATAGTAATTAGTCGGACAAAAGACGATGCTAACTTGACTATGAATGCCGTCTGCTATTATTCTAAATCAGAATATCCTTGAAATCTACTCTTGTCCTTGCCTTGTTATTTATAATTTTACTTCTATAATTACAAATCTTCTGATGACTTCATCAGTCATCATTTTGCCTGTCATTGAAAGTAATCATTTGTAGAAGATATTATTTTAATTTTCAGATCTTATTTCTACATTGTTTATTACGTACTGTAAAAGTTTCTAAATTTTTTAAACAAAAGAGAAAGATAATTTAGTTTTCCGTATCTTTAATTTCACTATTTTCTTAGATTTGATAATTTTTAGTTCGAATAATCGCTACTCGATCAAAGCACCCAAAGATTTACTTCTTATTAGTTTATTTCTACTTCTTTCTACCATGTGTTTTATTTAACGTGAAACATGGAATTTGAAATTTTCATAGTAACTAAATGACAGCAATGTATAAGAACGTTATATTTTTAAATAGAACATAGGCTGTCAGTGTCAAGTAAATTTACCTGTTAATTAGGGTTCTATTCTTGGTAACTTTGAAAATGGTACGATTTAAATTGTTCTTTCCTTAGTACACGATGTACAGTGATTTTGCTTATATTTGCAGTTGCCCTATAATTTTCATAGATTATGTATTATTATTATGTACCAGGAGACCTATTCTAATTAATTGGCGACTGGATTTATCGACCGTTTGACGTCATATTTGGCGACTTTGATACTGGCGCCATCTGTTATTATAGTTAAAAAGTACAATCCTGAGGTCATTGTTGGCGACTGGTTGCTCACGGAGTCGCGTATGCAGGCGACTAGTACAAGGCTGTTGTGAAGTGTCATGGCGTCAGTCGCTTTGCATTTTTTGGTTGATTAGTTTCGAAGTTAGAAAAGTTTTATATTTTATGTGCACTGTATATTATTGTTATAAAGTGTAAATACGAGTAGGATCTGCCAATTATTGAACAAAATCCAGCTGCAGATGTACATTACTGATAATTAGGACAACAATATCGTCGTTTACGTATTAATAATAATTTTAATGTAAAAATGTTTATTTAAGATTTTATTACAATTTGTATTATTTATTTTAAAAATATTACCAATTGCTTTAAAATGACTAAAAATTCCGTTAATTTGTGATATGTCAAGTTTAAGCAATAACATACAAATATTTGAGTTTAACAAAGAAAAACAAATATCAACAAATGGCTGTCAGAAATGATAAGTACCAACACAAAATACTCCGTGGTTCCGATTAATACCAACGTAAGAAATTAAAATCCCTATGACATTGATTGCACCGTGCCGTCATTGAGTTAGCGACTGAAACTAATCGCCAAGCAGTCGCTAAGAATTAGAAGAAGTTTCCAGCGTAATATAAATTAATAGCGTAATATTTTCGTAGTTAATGTATTATTATTTAGACCATATTTATTTCCGTTAAAACATTCCCCCTATTCTGTAACTGCATCATTATCTGTTAATGATCGATAAGTTCACGATAATTTTGATTTTTCATCGTTATTTTACAATTAATTACAATTTCGGTTTTTCGATACCAGAATAATTTACTTTAGCATTTTTAGCTGTTATTATAAAAATAATATGTCAGCTCACTGACAGTTCCGTACAAAGTGTGGTTAAAAATAATATTTTTTTATACTGGCGTTTTTGTACGAACGCAAAATGTATAAAAGTAAAATTGAAGTAACGGAATAAATGATTTTGGTTACAAAATGTCGAAATGATAATAATCTGCAGATTAATCATAAAAAATAAGGGTTGTCATTAACTTGTCGATCGTTAACAGATAATGATCGAGTTACAGAATAGAGGAGATTATTTAGTTTTGTTATCTTTTCGTGTTCAAGTTTAATGTAACTATTTCTCTAGAAATTGTTAACAATTCGTAATTCTGTTGAAGCACTTGAAGTTAGTCGATCAGGAAATGATGTGCGAAAGAAATTAGATATCTGTCTGATGCTAACATCTACATTATTTATTTATTTATTTGTTACTCTGCACAACAGGAATTTAATCGTAATTGCAATACAGGTGGCCTACAGCTTATAGTGAAATCCAAACTACTCAGACATAACCGCACTTTATGGATATACACAATTTGTCCCAAAAATAGCGAAACTTTTAACTTAAATCATAGAACACGTAGCGCAATCTATTGAACATACACATTGTTAGAAAGATACGTCTTTCCTCTTTCGAACGCATACAACTTCATGCAATCAGGTGACAGTTTAAAAATTACGCGCATTTTGATGACAGTAGTTTTTGTGTTTATGTTGTAAAAATATAATGGAACAACGAGCAAATATTAAATTTTGTGTTACTTGGAAAAAAAATTGCTAAGACATACGAATTGATGAAAAAAGTTGATGTTGATGATTGTTTATCTCGTTCACAAGTTTATAAGTCAACGAATTTTTGATGAAAAAACATATTTATGTCGTCGACCACCCTCCGTATTCACCTGATCTATCACCATGTGACTATTACCTTTTTCCAAAACTGAAAATTGCCATGAAAGGAGCGATTTATGATGATATTATGATGCCATTCAAGCAGTCGTGACACAGGTGTTAAAGAACGTTCTTTAGATGGCTTAAAAAAATCTATGCATGCTCTAGTTGATCGTTCTAAAAAGTGTATTGATTCAAATGGAACCTATTTTGAATAAATATTAAGTTTCAAACATAACACAATGCGTGTTTTATTCTATATCTAAAGAGTTTCGTTATTTTTGGGACATACTGTGCAAATAGAAGTTAACGAGATTTGAACGCACGATCTCTTGCTTGTAATTAGTAAACGCAAGTTTTAGCTTGGTTTTTATCCACTAAGCTACATTTACCTTCATGATTCATAATAATTGAAGACGTTTAACAGTGGGAACAATTCGAGGAGGATCGTTTGAAAATATTGTAGTTCCATGTCGAACGGTTAATCGAAAAATGAATATATCATGTCCAAATTAATAACTACCAAAAAAACAAAATTCTCGTCCCAACAAACAATATACCCTACTCATGACACTACACTCCATTCAAGCGATCAAACAGAAACATCTATATCAAACTACCAATCTATACACTATGCCTAATACATAAAGACGATTAAGCTTTCTTCATTTTTTTATCGGACAAAGCACGCTAGTCATCCAAGCGACGTCAGATGAAGCGAGATGGGCTGATAGGGGCTGGTAGGTGCTGGAGAGAGAGGCATAGATGATAGAGGCATTATAGAGCGATCAGAGCGTGTAATAGAGTCGTATGCGATGGTCTGACAGGGGTTATGCTGGGATGTGGCGCCCTGCTGAGGGCCAGGTCAGGAGAATGGACTGATCTGTAGTTGTGGTATGTGGACGCGAATGTATGATGGATTTGTAGGGTGTAGGATGTGATATTATTAGGAAACATGTTGACAAATGATTTTATACTGTGAATTATGAATATTGGGATATTTAAATACCAAGAGATGGTGTTGATCATGATATGTCAAATTGAAGACAAAGGTGCATTAGGTATTTCTTTGTATTTTCTTATATTTTGCATTTGCTAGTAGTTTTTTTTTTTAAATTAATTTATATAAAATATAGTTCTATGTAGTCGTTAGTTTTAGTATTAGTGTCATTTGTATATAGGTCAATCGTAGCTCAGTGGATAAAAGCGAGGTAAAACTTGCATTTCTTAATTAGCAAGCAAGAGGTCGTGCGTTCAAATCTCACTGACTTCTGCTTATATCAAAAAAATACGATTGTGTCTGAGTGGTTTGGATTCCACTATAAGCTGTAGGTCCCCAGTACTGTAATTGGGACTTACTTCCTGTTGTGCAGAGTAACAAATAAATAAATAAATAAATAAATATCCCTACTAAATTAAAAAAAAAAAATCTGATGAGAGAAAGAGACGCGTTACGATAAATTCCATGCGAGAGCGAGAGTGAGATCGATATTACAAATAAAAAATGAGGCGAGATTGATATTTTCTGTTTCTCGTCTCGTCTCGCCTCGAGTGTATCACTAAAAAATTGTCTATTGTACTATGCTTTTTCTATGACTACTGTATTGATGCCATATTTATTAACAGTCAGATTCTCAAAAATATTTTAGCTAATCCTGAATTTTGGATTAGCTAATCTGATGCGAGTCCGATTAAAAAAAAAGTTAAATCAATTCACTTTCCGAAAACTAAATTGTAAAAAGATTGCATTAAAGTTGTTTGAGAATATGATTTAGCTTATTTTGACAAAACTAAAATTCAGGATTAACTAGATTCTAACTAAAACTCTTTTAAGAATTGGGCTGTTATTGTTTAATAATAACTTTGATATTTTTTGTTTAATTGTAATTGTATATAACAAATTCGTTGAATGTTAATTAAATTTGGTCTAATTGGTAGGACGTTCGCGGCCCTAGTGGAAGGTCTGGGTTCAAATCCTGGCGGAGGCAAGTTGATTTTTTCAAATATAATTAATAACTTTGATAGTTCTAAATTAGTATCTTTGCAACAAAACAACCCCTGAAATATGACATTCATAGCTGTATTCCATTTGCCACTTGGTTTACTTAAATCAGGTCAGATAAATTAGACAACTTGACTTAGGGCCAAATTCATAATCGTGACTCACCCTCATCTCATCCTCACCTCACACTCAAAGCCGAAGTAACTATTGCAACTAACTCAAATTGTGCAAATTATAGAGTTAGTTGCCTTAGTTACTTCGACTTTGAGTGTGAGGTGAGAATGAAGTGAGAGTGAGTCACGACTATAAATTTGGCCCTAAATGAACTGAATTAAGTAAAATGATGCACTTATTGGGATGAATTACTTCAAACTAAGTTAGAATAATTGATTCTAGTCCTGGAAATAAAGTCAGCGTAGTAATCCAGAGAAACAAATAAGTGATGTGGTTCAGTAAATGTAAGTTAGATCTGATCCAAATAGCAAATGGAATAAGCCTTAAATCTCACATTGTCTATAGTGAGGTATGAAAATATATACACAATGTATATCTCCGTAGCAACGACAAGCATACATCTTGAGGTATATTTGGTTGACTTAAATCAGTTCAGATCAATTAGACAACTTGATTAAATGAACTGAATTAAACAAACTGATGTACTTATTGGGATGAATTACTTCAAACTAAATTAGAGTAAGTAATTCTACGAGTAGTACTGGAAATAAAGTCAGCGAAGTAATCCAGCGAAATAAATAAGTGAGTTGGTTCAGTAAATGTAAGTTAGATTTGATCCAAATGGCAAATTGAATACGTCTTTAGTGATAGTAGCAAAAATTAATTTAAATGCATTATTGTAATCCTGTTATTTAAATAAAGTCTTTGGCCCAATTGCACAAAGCAATGTTAACTCAGTTTTAACTAACACCATGTTAAAAGTTAACAATGTTATAATTAATTAATATCAATATTAAAATGCTTATTGTTAGTTAAATAACATTGGTAAAACAATATTTGTAACAAATAATTATTAGTTTAATGCATACTACGACTATATAAATTATAAAGTTTTAAAATATTAAACTGTCTAAAATTTTAGCATTACTTAAATGCGTTTTTTTATTCTAATTCAACTTTTTCTGGTCGTTAATAACGTGATTAGCTGACGTTTTATGCAACTAGGTCTCCCAATGATCAGAGTATTTACTTTTACTAATGAATTATAAAATCGAAAATTTTAGACACCACTTAAAAGAAAATAACACTTGATTGCTGGTATAAGAACATAAAAAGAAAAAAAATATATATATGTATATATATTTTATTATTAATTTAATGTACCACGAGTCTTAAATTATTTGGTAAATTTGAAGTAAAAAGAAATTATTGACTCATATAAAAAATATCTTCCTGTAGCAAACAAATTGAGAAGATAAAAAAGCACCATAATTTTTAATTAATCTTTTCTGATATAACAAAATACATTCAATTTACTCATTCTTCAAAGAAGCGCGCCGGCCGACAACAAAAAATTGAAATCTAACCAAGGCGTGTGTTTGGGGTTCCACGTTCCATAATGAGTTTCCTTTTTTAATAAATCGCCTAATTAATAACTGAGAGCTGCGAGGAAGCGCACGGACATCGGCAACGGCAGCGGCATCCCTTCACGACACGGGCCACACCGAGCGAGAGAAGGGCACGCGTGGAGCCGGGAGGCATGATCTCAAACACTACATGGACACAGAGAAATGCAACGAAATCTCAATAATAAACAGCCAGTTGTAAGATACTAATATTTTAGAATTCGCTCATTTAAAATGATATTTAATCAGTGATGGAAGTATCGTCGATAAGCAGAGTAGTACATAATTTTATTCATAAATGTATTGAATAATGGTAATAAAATTTTCAAATACAATGTATTTGCAACTTAAAAATTAAAGGAGAAGAGATATAATATTTTGTATATAACGATATTTATTTATTTATTTATGCTAGTTTGTACAACAAGAATTTAATCCCAATTACAGTGAAATGTCCGGCCTCACTGAACCGCAGTGCATATATTTCTATTGGAATATCTCAACAAGAATGCGAACCTAATGGCGAAATTTGAAACTACAACAAAGGAGCACTTTCATGAGATTTGTATGCTGTTACATAGTACGCTACTATTTCAATATTGTTATATATTTTTCCTTGTGCAGATTTCCGCACTCGGCAAGCCTCGTGCGTTAAATTCTGCACTTGCACGTAACAAGCCTTTTTCGGCACTTGTTATAACAATAACTATTTTGTACCCGCATCATTAAAAATAAGGTTTACATTACTTTGTAAGTTATTGCGATAGTTAAATTTTTTTCAAAAAACGAAAATTTAAAAGTAGAAATTATTGTTGTGTACCTGAATGTAAATCTACTCCGTAAAACAATCGAACAGCTAGATTCAACAAATTATACTTACAATAAAGATAACTACAAAGATAACCTAACCAGTTCTTAATGTATGTATCTCAACTGAAAAATTAAAATTAATGCACCACTAAAACTAACAACAAGAAACACTGAACTATAGTCTTCCCAAATTATAAATAAAAACTTAGAAAATACTGAAAATATAAGAATAGAACAAAGAAATACTACAGCCTGCAATGTTACACAGACGGAAGTCAAACATAAGTTTTCCTTTGTTCAACTTTTGACATATAGGTTTCGGCGCCATATCTTATTAGAGAGATATGTCAATACTACAGGAGTCGATGAGTATTCATTAAACTATTGTCAGTTAAATTCTGTCGATGTCTATTTTAACTGAAACAATTATAGTGGAAAACTAGTTTACAACGCTTATGGTGTTTTCGTGAAACACAAACAATACATGCATATCAAATCTCACAGATTTTAACTTAAACATATAAAAAAAATTGTGTTTGAGTAGTTCGGATTCCACTAACAGCTATAAGCCCCCTATATTGGAATTGGGATTAAGGTCATGTTGTACAGAGTAACAACAAATTAAAAAAAAAATAAACATTTATGCCTATAGAAATTTAAATATCTTATATATTGGTTTGTTACAACGTTACAAAGAAAATGAATTAAATACTTGATTCAATATCATATCGATACAATAGCATATTTATTTTAGATAATTAAACTGATACCAACATAATATTGTGCTAGTATTTATAAATTTATATTCAATCAGATTAAAATATTTATTTCTTTGATTAGATCTGCCAAAGTAGGTTACAAACAACATGTCTTGGAACTACGAACCATGAAAAACAATACACCATTATTTTTAATTGATTAAACTAACCCGGTAGCCATTAAATTCTCACCTTCCCTTTTTAGGAACAATATCTTTGAATTTTACTGATATCTAGATTTCCTACTTTATTTTAATAAATCATTTTTATCTATGATATATTTATTTATTTATTTTTATCTATTTCGAAACATTCTAGCTCACATGTAGGTATATTTAATTACAGGTTACGATGTTTAAACAAATGTATGATGGAATTATGTGTAAATCCATAAATTTTACAGATCCAAAAATCAATGACGAACAAAATCGCAACGAAATTTATGACTTTATGAAATATTTTCTACTTATCAACAAATATTGATGTAATTTTGTTCATTATTTACAGATTTACAGATCTATAAACGTAGATTTATCATGGAATTATTCAACCTACTCATATATGGACCGTTTATTTTGAAAGTTGTGTATGCCCATTTTCTCTTGTTTCGAGAAAATGAAAGGTTAGCATATTTGTCAATAAAAAAATATAGGTTAATTATATCAAGTGTGACAATGTTTCTACTTATTTATCAATATGTAATTTAATTATATAAATTTGTTATAGGCGAATTTCACTAAAATAATATATATTTACGGGCTGCAAATGGACTTACACTACTTTCAAAATTAGTCAATTGTAATCGTTTAACTTATTATTTTACTTTTGTGCCCAATTTTGTACTATTCGTGTTTATTATTATTATAGCTGAAGATGATATTAACCAATACCGAAATATAAACCAAACTTAAATGATTTAATCCATTTATTTCCCATCCTACAATCATGACTTTATATACATTGAAATTCACAAAATAAAATAATATTGTTATAAAATAATCTCGAAATTTTTTGTAATTAAGTAACAACAGTATCTTTGCACCATGGTTTTATTTTACTGTTGTTACTTAATATTTAAAATGTAACGATTATTTATTAATTCTTTAAATTGCTTGGCAATGGCCAAAATTTTGCGCCGACACGTCGCTGTACGAATAATAAAATTTTTATTTTTTTTTCCTACAACTGTGCGATTTCTTTGTTATTACGTAACTATAATTGCCTTGGTTACGTATGGAAAGTAGATGAATGCAGACCAAGTGCGTTTCCGAAAGCAAAGAAACACTAGTGCGGAAAGTGCTTCATTACGTAACTGTCAAAAGAATATTGTTTTGACAGTGATCTAAATTTCGCGCCGAGCGCGGAATTCATATTTTGACCACAGACGCTTATGGAAGAAGAAGATACGGTGAACCAGCACTAGTAAATATGCAGTAGTATATTTTGACGTTTATAAACGTAACCTTAATTTGCAGTATATCTAATCTGTAGACAATTAATAAAAAGAACCGAACAAAGTAAAATATATCGATAAATGGTTTTATTTAAAGAGTAAGTGAAATACTTCATATTTATTGTTTGTGTATATTATTAATACAGTTGTTACAGTTGCTTATATTGACATAATGTAAAGTGGAAACTTTTGTGTCTAAAGAAACATTGATTTCTTCCGTACTTGTTCATATTATTACCAGTAATATTATTGGTAACAATTTCGGAAGCTTCAGAAGTACCAGCAGCAGGTTGATTGTCATTGTCGAAAATAGATCCAACATAGTATGATCCGGAGCTTCAATTATCTTTGGAGGTGGTAATGATAAAGAAGAATCACTCACTATACTATTCCAATCAAGATAATTTTGAAGAAATTATTTTGACGTTAGTGAAATATTTTTAAATAACGTAGAACAATGTGCAAGCAATCAACAAACAAACCATAGCAACGCCGTAAAACATCGTTCTCATGTTATATCATTAAAATTTTATAAATTTTATAAATTTTAATAATATTTTAGTGATTTACTAAATCGCACAGTTGTAGGAAAAATGTTGTTTATAACACGTGCCGAAAAAGGTTACATGCTCGTGCAGATTTCCGCACTCGGCAAGCCTCGTGCGTTAAATTCTGCACTTGCACGTAACGAGCCTTTTTCGGCACTTGTTATAAAAATAACTATTATTTTTTGCAATTTTATTATCCACGTTAAGTTCGTAATCCATTTAATATTTAAATTTTATGAAATAATATTGAATTACCATTTCTTCTTACCTATATCACTATCTGATGTTAATATGAAATTATCCATTTTAGAAGGAAAATAAAGTAAGTAACCTAAAATAGTAACTCTTAACAAGTGAAATAAAACATACGTAAAACAGCAGGCCACTGACTCTATTATCTGTCTATGGAAATTGAACTTACACCATTTTCAAAATTAATGGTTACGTAATTTCTTTTACTGGCCAATATTAAATTGAACAAAGTACGGGCATTTTTTAAGAAATTAAATACTAACTAGTTATAAATAAAAAGTTTACACTAAATTAAGCATAAATTACGTGATATATCTTTTTTTTAAAAGTGGACTAACACCACTTTCAAAATAAACTGTCCATATATTGTTCCATGTATGAATGCAGCAGAGAGGTACTTGTGACGATATTTTATCACTAATCACTGTGAGAGAAATAATGCAACATAAGATGTCAATGTCAAATGAACTTGTCATCATACTTCAAATATGTTTACTAAGGAAGAAAAAATGAAAATGGTTACTTAATACAATTCTTGTTATAGTTTGAAAAATGTTTGTACTTTATGTAGAATCTTTCCATTGTTTCGAGAATATTTACAAAATTTCAAAGTAGGACTCAATTAGATGTTAATATCTGGGCTGGCTTTATTAATGGCGAAATATACGGATATTTGGTACTGTTATAATCAGATTGTATTGAGTTTAAATAATTTGAATTTAAATATGAATGAAATATGTTTTCAATATGACGATTGTCAAACTCACAACCATCGAGTAGTAAAAGACTATTTCGATAGAATATTTTCTCATCGTTGGATAGGACGTGGGGAAGAAATTAACTGCTAACCGTGTTCAGCAGATCTCTCTTCTAATGATTTATTTCATTTGGGGTTTCTAAAATCTAATATATATATATACGGGAGAAATTGAAAATTTAGAAGAACTCAAATTTAAAATTAGAAAAGCTTCATTAACAATAACTCCCGAAATATTACATTCTGTTTTCGATAATTTTTATAATCGTCTAAATTATTGTTTAATTATTAATGGTGCAATCTTAAAAAATATGTTGTAATTTATGTCTGTAAATATATTGATTTTTTTTTCAATATTTATTCTTATCCTACTTTACGTTATTTATAAAACAGTAAATTATGATGATAAGTTTATTAAACATTGACAACCAAAGTTGCATTTTATTTAGAACGATACGGTGGTACATATAACTGGTATCCATGATTAAATATTAATGATAAATTAAAAAATATTGCATCTTAGCTGAAACTCACAGTATATTTTGTTATAAGCTGAAGACAGCGAGGCTGGAATCAATTTGAATCAAGTGCTCAATACTCTCCGTTCAAGCTATAGCTCAAATTACAGAAAACAAAACAAAGTAGGAAACAAAACAACCCAACCGTCAAAATAGAAATACCCTCAGTCGGAAAACACGACAGCTTCGAGTTCGTGATGTTGTTCGTGTTGTCCCGTGACACTTGTGATTGATTCGAAACAATTTGGCGATTTTTTTGTGGGCGCAGGATCGAAAAAATGGCAGTCTCGCGTGCGCTGTCCAACGCCACCTGCGACGTGCGCGAATAATTAAATCATCATTAATTACGTGAGAACTGAGAGCGTCTGGCGAGCGAAAAACGTAAAGCGATCTAGCAAGCGAAGATCCGTAGCGAGCAAAATTTGTTTCCGACAAAGGGAAGAATTTTTTAAAAGATATGGTCATTAATTTGTAGATATTTGCTTCAGGGGTAGTTTGACAACAATATGTTGTATACTTTCAACTCTTAGTTTTAGAGAAAATAATATTGCAAGAGACCGTTTTTATCTATTCCTTATTACGTTTTTTAGGTTTCCATAAATTTACTTTTTTTTTAAAATTTTTTTATGGGGTGGCTAGCATAATGGTATGAAGTCGGCCTGTGGATCCTGAGAACCCTGGTTCGATTCCCACAGGCCACAAACAAATTTCATAATTTCAAAAACTATCCCTGTGGCTCCTCCACCACTAACATCTATGGGGGCCGTGATTTGACGACTGGTAACCGCGCTTCACGCGCAAAATATATCACTTACCGAGATCTGCTTCGGCAGAGTGCCACACCCAGTAATGGGTAGAAGGCGTGATGATATATTTATTTATTTTTTTTTATAAATTTACTTTGTACCAAATTCATTTAAACAATACATTACAGGAGATTGAATAACTGACACGTATTGTTATAAACTTTGGCTTTCAAAACTATTTTGTGAATAGAACTATTTTTGGAGAAAATACTAGTTATTTGGATATCAAGGAAGTTCCCGATTGTGTCGTTTCATTTTTCAAACCTATGACAAGAAATATGAAGCACCTGGGAGAAAAATTACCTTTTTTTCACGAGATATACCTATCATTCTTTTCATTATTCGATCAGAAAGTAAAATTTTCAAAAATAAATTATAAATTTAGATAAGATTTAATAATCTCTTAGCATATATCATCTGGATGTCACTTATGACAAATGATACCGTTGTTTTCCATTTGCCATGGGCACGGTTTTTTTTTTCTTAAAGAAAATTGATGATTAAAAATCGTCCAATAAAATATCGCCTGTATGAAACGGCTGTCGGGGATGAAAAGTATCACTTTCTTTCCTAAACTGACGAAAGAAAATTTAACTCTTTTACAGGATCAAAATAGTTATTTATGTATCAAGGGTGATAGTAGGCTTTGCGCCTCGTGCTAATAACATGCCCAGGGTTAGAAACGCTAATATCACCCGTGGTATATAAAATATTTTATGCACAACAAAATAACATTTAATTATATGTTCAAAAGATTCAAATATGTACGTAGGTTATATATCAAAATGACATTTTGCAAAATCAAGTATTCACAATAAACAAAAATTGTCATTTTATTTATGTAGCCATAAGAATTATTTTTTTTTATGGCCATAGGGTCAAAAAGATGTGTTCTAGCCCGCATTTAGGGTTAAAACACATGAATTTTGGCCCGGTTGTGCATAAAAATAATTTACTTTCACTGTTAAAAAATTGCGACAGAAACTCCGCCGGTTTCATTTTTACGAATATTTTTAATATCATGTAGTTAAAATTTAAGTATCAAAATTATGTCTGATAGTTATATTATAGATGGCTCAATGGTATCAAGCCGGAATATAGATTTGAGAACCCGGGTTCGATTCCCATAGCCGACGACTAATTTTCACCAAAAATTATTCCTGTAGCTTCCTCTCCATTATCATCTTCGGGGGGCGTGATTTGACGGTTGGTAAGCGAATTTCGCCCGCATAAATATACCACATACCTAGATCTATTACAGCACACCCAGTAATGGGTAAAAGGCTTGATTATATATTTATTTATTTTTTATAAAAATAAAGAATCCTCATTTTCAAGTAATCAGTATTCTGAAATTAATTTTAATGTGTAATATTTAAATAGTTCTTATGGAAATTTAATAAATCATTAGTATTTAAGCATCTCTTGTACATTCGAGCATTACTATCATTTATTTAAACAAGTTTAAAATATAACTTTGGCCATAAGACGATTAAATATCTATTAAAATATATCCGTAATATCCTTGTCTGAGATAAAGACAACACGGTTACGATTCGTTCCATCGTATGGTGCGTTTGCGAAATGTGCTTTCCGCTGAGGCGGTTGGAATGAGGAACGATGTTTGTTTATTTGCGGGTAATGTGTGACAGAAGGTTGATGATGTTGATTGTGCTGGGGAGAGTGTTATTTTTTCTTGGTTTGGACAATAGCTGAAGTAATGGTTTTAGCAAATGATGGAGGGTGCCTTGAGTGAGCCACTTCATTTATACCGGCTGTCTAAAGTTATGTGAGATTATTACTTATTTATTTATGAAGCACAACAAGAAATTAAAACAAACTACAATAGCTTGTACTGGAATCTGAACTATTTAAATGCAGTTGTAATTTCGAAAAAGATATTGATTTCAATCTCTTAATAAGGTAGTACTACTGTGACGGTGGCGCCATCGGTTGTCGGGTGGCGAAACTGACGCTCAAAAAAATATAAAAATTGAATAAAATAAGTGTTTTATATCTATTATGGTTTGAATATCATGAATTGTTAACAGGTTGTTGGTCTAGTTAATTTTCAAATACAATACCACCGTGTGGTGTTGCCATTATAAATTGGGATTCTTAATTTTTCGTTAAAAACAAGGCTTTGCATGGCTATATATCCATTACTAAACGATAAAAATCTTTCTCCTTCTGATACAATATACATGGATAGTTCTAGAACATCATACTAGTTTTTCAAATGAAACTGCAAAATTTTAGAGGTATACAAACCAAATATTTGTGATTCTGAGTGATGATAACCATAAGCCTCGTGTATAAGAACTCAACTTTACAAGCGAATATATTTGTTCACAGACGATGAATGTGTTTCATATTTTAACAGGATGCGTATGACTATCCAATGTTTACGTGCGCTAAATTTCATTCGGAACTGCAAAATTTTTTTTCACGCTCGTACTACCTTAACAAAGTTCCTAATACATTTATTTGTATAACAAACAAAAATAGCACATAAAAATGCTAATATAAATTTCATAATTTAAACTATGATTTCGATGCGACGTGTTGGTTTGAAAGATACATGTATGTTTCATTTTATGATTTTGTGTTTAAAATATTTTTGATGCACAACGGGGTCGAAATTCATGCGTTTTAACCCTAAAAGGCGAGCTTAAACACTTGTTTTTGGCCCTAGGGACATAAAAAAATAATTTCTATGGATACATAAGTAAAATGACAATTTTTGTTTATTGTGCATACTTGATTTTACAAAATGCCATTTTGACATATAACCTATGTACATATTTTAATCCTTTGATCATATAATTAAATGCATAAAATATTATATGTACCACAGGAGAAATGAGCGTTTTTGACCCTAAACATCTTATTAGCCATTGGCGCTTTGCGTCTGTACTAATAACCATACCGCAGGCCAGAAACTATTACCATGGATGGTACGAAGTACCAAGTTAATCTAAAACACAGCTCTTAACCTAAACACTTTTTTATCTTTGTCTTTGTTTGGAATTAGACAATTATACATGCTTGTATACAAAATTATATAAAATATAATATATTTGCAATCGTAGTCCAGTGGATAAAAGCGAGGTAAAACTTGCGTTTTTTAATTAGCAAGCAAGAGGTCGTGCGTTCAAATCTCACTGACTTCTACTTATATCCAAAAAATACGATTGCTGAGTGGTTCGAATTCCACTATAAGCTGTAGGCTCCCTGTCCTTCCTGTTGTGCAGAGTAACAGAGTAACAAATAAATAATAGAATATTAGTAAATGGTAATAACTGATTTGTATACTTTTCTACTATTTTTAGCATAATGTATAATTGAAGAAATAAAATCAAAATAAACTAGGAGCCCTGTGTCATTAGTTGGTCCGAATCTTATTTTATCGTTTGATATTTTATTTTACAGTTTTATTTCTCGTGTAGTATGCAAGAGAATTAAAGACATAGACTAGTTTGTTGTTAATACACAGATAAAAGTCATTCGACACATACATCTCGGAATGACAGCCATTGAAAGAGGAAGTACACATTTCCGTATTGATTAAACCTTTTCCATTTTATACAAAACTGCATAATAATAAAGTTTGTTTTAAATAATATTTGGTTTGATTTCATCAGTCAAACAGCCTACAAAATAATGATCATGATAGTTCATTAGTATTTTGATCTATTTCTTTGTAAAAAAAAAAACTAGTTGTATTGTGTCAGTTAAAAATTAATAGTAGGATTTAGAAAATGTAAGATACCTACGTTTTTAGTGTTATTTAGATTTTTAACGAAAACAGAATTATGGGCAAAATGATGTGATTTTAGGTTAAAACATCGATAAAACAAAGACAAAAGTTTGACGTTTGCAATCTTTTATGTTTGTATTTATGTTTATCCTTAACAATTTATGCTTATCCTTAACACAAAGACTGGAACTATAGTTGGGAATGGTGTAACGTTATTACGTATATCAAACATTTGAAGATTATGACAAACGAGAAAAATAGTCAGCTTTACTGAACTGATTATAGATTTTCTGACAAAATAATGACACCGTATTATAAGTCAAAAGTCTAATTTATATGATATATGAACTGATTAAATAGAATCAAGTGGCAAATATAAGCTATATTCCATTTGTCACTTGGTTCACTTAAATCAGTTCAAAAAAATTAAGTAACATGGCTAAATTAATTGAACTAAGCAAATTTATGCACTTATTGGGGTGAATTACTTTAATGTAAATTTGAAGTGATTGTAGTGCCAAAAATAAAGTTAGGGAAGTAATGCAGCCAGAACTGGGCAAGTACCAGGGCCAAAGTACTTAAGTATAAATACCAGGACTAACCATGGTCAGTACTTGTTTTGCAGTACATTTTAATAACAACATATTCTAAATATACATTTTGAAACATGATTAAAAAATAAAAAAAAAAATTTTATTTAAAAATTAAGAGGTACACGCAAAATTTACTATGTAATCGGAAATTATAACAAAAAACAGTCTAATATATAAAAATAAACATATATATATATATATATATATATATATATATATATATATATATATATATATATATATATATATATATATAGGCGCGATGGCCGAGCGTGTTAATGTACATCTCCTAACATGCTGACGTCATCCGACCAGTGGGTCGTCAGTTCGAATCCGCCTGTCGACAATGTGTGATTTGTCGTTAAATATAAAAATACAGTTACATGTATTATCACGCTTGGGCGCTATGAGCTAGTCACTCATACACCTGAAATAATGTAACATCGACTATGAAAACCAGCAGTACGGCAGTGTAAAAAAACTGCGGCTCGGTGTGCCTGGTCTCCTATATGTTCCACTGAGGAATGATGGGAAAAACAATAATACAAATAATACTAGTGTACTAATGTATAGGTATATAAATAAAAATGTACATTGTTGATAAAGTAATATGTAATATATTATTACAACAACAAAAAACAAAAATATACATGTTTGTGCCCCTCACGTTCACGTCACAGTACAGCACAATAAAAAAACTGCATTAACCGCAAACTCAAAGTACTTCAATGTTTCGAAATATTTAAGTACGTTTCGTGATTTTAGTAATATTGACGTACTTAATTATTTGAGAAGTACTTCAATATTTTTTACATTTACTATCCAAAAATATAAGTCTTAAGTACAAGCTGAAATTTAGTACTTAAAAATTTCAAGTATTAAGTAACACAGAAATAAATATACTTCAGTATAAGTATTAAGTACTAGAAGATACGAAAAATTGGTACTTAAGTACTTAAGTAATTAAATATTGCCAAACTCTGAATGCAGCGAAATAAATAAGTGATCTGGTTTAGTAAATATAAGTTAGATCTGATCCATATGGCAAATGGAATACGCCTATACCATAATACCATTTAAATTGACGATAAATCAATTTACTAGTTACAGAATTAAAAAAAAACTATAGTCACATCTGCCCCCGGATCATGTAAATATGAAAACGATATTGCGTTTTCACTTAAGTGAAAACGATATTCGTTATTCAATTGATCACGTAAAATGAGTCACTCACTACGTTTTCAACTTCGGACATTTCCGTGAACTCACTACGTTTTTCTCTAAACGATATCGTATTCTTAGTACCTTTTTATTTTTATGTCAAAAAACTTTGACAAGTAAAAATCAACACTATTTAATAAACATAAATAGTAAAAATAATTATTATTTAAGTAAGTATATCAATATTATGTAGCTAAAATTATTCATATAAAACAATTCTTAGTTCTTTCTACATAATGCTCCCTATTTTTCCTCCGCCAGTTTTTGGTAGTTCTTTTTTTTAAAGCGCTGCTTTGCTTTTAGCCCTCTGCTTATTGTCTGACCAAGCCTACAAATGAATACATTTTTTTTTAAATAATAAATGTCAAATTGCAATTATACTTTCTACCACAATTGAACAGCTTTTATTCCACTGCCCAGCGCATTTAAGCGTATGGTCAAGTCGCTCCACAGTTCATTAATTTTGGCCCGTTCTTAAACTGCTTAATATGTCCTTGTATCATTTCCTTATTTATTTCAAAATATGATATAAAGGTTACCCATATATAAGCCTTTCGTGCCATTCTTGAAATTTTATTGTCCTGTAATATTAATTATAATAAATTTTATGAAAACATTAATCGTCAAATATTTTCATATGAAAAATTAACGTATTTCATTATTTATAATTGATGTACCTTGCTTTTTTTACCTGTGTCGAGTGCAAACGTCAAACTTCCTTAAATTGTGACATAGTAAGCACTGAGTAAAAATTGAAAAAAAAAGAAAATAATTTTGAAATAAAGAACGACTTAGAGAAATATAAATGAATTAAACAAAGATGTGAATAGTGAGTAACGTTTTCACCCACAATGAACATTGCGTTTAGAAATGACAATTTTACTAACGCAAAACAATATCGTTTTCGCTATTCATTTTTACATAATCGCAATTGACACGAGTCACTACTATTCACTTCTACTCATTTTTACATGATCCCATCCCAGGGATGACAATAACTAACAAGAAAACAAGAAGCTATGACTAAAAACAGTAACAAGCAAAAAATAAAATAAAAAACACTAATCATCATAATATAAACAAACAACATCATTACACCAAGTCTTTCCTCATCTAATTTGTCATCCTATCCTCGCAACTCAACACCACCTCGTAGCAAATACGAAAACTCATAAACAAATGACTCCCACCGTTGTCTACAACATCAAATTTCACACGCACCAATTTACGTTGTAACACAATACCAACAAACGCGCATCACATCGTCGTCGTTCAGTTGTCTTGCGCTAGATAAGCGATGCGAGGATGTTTCTCGCAAACCTGCACACTCATCGAGCTCTTGAAACCTGGCGCCGGCGAAGGGAACACCCGTCGACAAGATAAATAAAGAGTCACCGTAAGAAAGTTCCGTTAATGGTAAATGTGTCCCTTGTTTTAGTTTTAGAACGATGATGGCAAGGGATGGCAAATACTTCACTCGGTAAGTAAACACAGTAAGGATTGTTTTTAACTTTTAAAGTTAGTTAACATATATACATAAAGTGCAACGGGGAGTGAAGTTCGGTATACAGGATGTGCCACCATTGCTATCTCGGAAACTATAAGAGCTACAAGGTTGGTTAAATTAGCAAAGAAATACCATTTTGTAAATCTGTTATAAAACTATTAATAACTGATTTCTTTTTAATTTTCATTACAGATAGTCAACTTACTAACAAAATTTTATATAAATAAACTTATATTAATAGAAATATAAAATTACTTACTATTTGATCAATGAAATTGATATAGCATCAAAAACGCTGAATTGAATATTGACATATAAATGTAAAACATGTTTATGTTTTTTGTGCTACTATGATTATTGGAATATATTATTAAATATATAAATTAGTTTTTATCAAAATTAGATGCATATACATGAAAATTGCAAACAACATTTTATGTTCCAAATATTTTTGCTAACATCTTTTATTTGAAACTTTTTTCGTAACTGATTCCATTTTTGAAATAAATGGAATTTATTGTTTTGTGTGTTCAGTAAACTTCTTTTTCTGGTTTTTCAATTTCATTCAAAATCAACTCAGCTCTTCGTATTTTCATGAAACTTATAATTACCAAGTTTCGTTAACAAATCTTATCTCGTTCATGAGATATTGCACATCCATCCATCATTAAGAAAATAATCAAAACGGATTCAGTGGACCTCAAAACACGTATTTCCGCGAAAATCTCGTCAACAATTTTTTTCACGAATCCAATACTGTTAATATATTCATGAAAAGCAAAAATCACAGCTATTGCTATAATTTAACAGAAATTTTAAAATTTATTTTAAAAATTGTGGCTAAACCAAACACGTAATTAAAAATGTAAAAATAGGTTGCACCTTGAACACTACAGTTTTTTTTCCGTAAAATGTACAAAACTCTATATTCACCCTTAACAAACACCGCTAGGTATATGAACTTAAGTGCAATTTCGTCTGAATATCAACAGAATATGTCAAATTTGAACAATTATAATGAATAACGTAGGTAGCGTTCGAAAAAGCAAAATGTTGAATTGTCAAAATAAACAAGTATCTTCTATTAATTTAAATCAGTTATAAACAGAAAAATGGGGTAATGGTTCAGTGTTATTAAATCGGCCTATGGATCCAAAGAACCCATGGTTCGATCCCCACAGCCGACAAAACATTTTCACCAATTTAAAATTACCCCTGTGGCTCCTCCACCACTAACATCTTTGGGGGCCGTGATTTGACGGCTGGTAACCGCATTTCACGTGCATAAATATATCACTTACCGAGATATGCTGCGGCAGAGTGCCACATCCGGTAATGGGTAAAAGGAGTGATGATAATTATATGTCAAATTGTTTCTTAATATTAAGCATATTTTAGAGGTTTCTATTCTAGAACACCATCCATATTCACAATTCTTTCACACAAGTTCTCAAGTTTCGTACACGTCCCAAACCTTCAATTATATCTATCATTTTCCCCTAAATTTTACACGAAATCTTTTACTAAGTAAATAAAGGATAGAGTTAATTTAAGTTGTATAGATTAGTAAGATATAAAAATTGCTTAATGATTACTAGATTACTTTCGCTCATAAAATTCGTTACAAGCACCTGTTACTTGCACTGAAATATGGACACGGAAATGACAATGCAGAATAATAATTAGAACTACTATCTAATGTGTTTTTCCCTTTTTGTTATCAATAATAGCTGTATTACATTTGCTACTTGGTTCTCCTAAATCAGTTCAGATAAATTAGACCACATGAACAACAGAACTGTACTAAATAGACTTATGTACTTATTGGGGTAGATTACTTAAAACTGAATGTGAAATCAGTAAATTTAGTAAAGTAAGTAAATAAATAAATATATCATCACGCCTTCTACCCATTACTGGGTGTGGCACTCTGCCGTAGCAGATCTTGGTAAGTGATATATTTATGCGTGTAAACTGCGGTTACCAACTGTCATATCACACTCCCCAAATATTTTAGTGGAGGAGGAGCCACATGGGTAATTTTAAATTGGTGAAAATTGTTTGTCGGCTGTGGAAATCGAACCCGAGTTCTTCTTTTATATCTACGTAATATCTTTTACTAAATAAAAATCATAAAACAAATCTTTTCTACCAGTTATATAATAATTGTTTCTAACTTTGTTTCAATTCCATGACCATTAAACTAGCAGGTATAAAATAACTTTAAAATTGATTTTAAGATAAAAAAATGTCAATAAAAAGAATCATGTAATCGTATTCGACGTAGAATATAATTCTCTACAACTTGTATTTAAAAAATGTTTATTTAAATTTATTTGGAAAAATTTAATATGAGGAAAAACTTATTTGTTTTTCATATGCTTCAATATGACACGATGATTTCAACTTTTTTAATAGTAAATAACTTTATTCCCAGAATATTTACATTACCATGGATACGTCATCGTATAGCATTTTTACAACTGTTGTCATGGCGATGAAAATCTTAAGCTGTATTCCATTTGCCACTTGATTCATTTAAATCAGTTCAAATAAATTCGACACATGACTAAATAAACTGAATTAAGCAAACTGATGCACTTATTGTGGTTAATTACTTCAAAGTAAATTAGAATCTGTATTTTTACTATTGGAAATAGTCAGCGAAGTACTCCAGCAAAATAAATAAGTGATCTGGTTCAGTAAATGTAAGTTAGATCTGATCCAAATGGCAAAAGGAATACGCCTTTAGCTGTATTCTATTTGCCACTAGGTTCACTTAAATCAGTTTAGATAAATTCGACAACATGGCTAAATGAACTGAATTAAATTAAAATACAGTCAAAAAATAAAAACTTAATCAAACGTAATAAATACAACATTTAAAAAAAAAATATGGTGTCGACACCAGAGTCAAACCAATAATTACAAAAAAATAAAAATTTTTAATCACAAAACATCCAGGTTACCATTGCCATCTAACGGCAAGATTGACTGTATTTTCCATGTGAAATTATTTTTAAATTGTTGTTAACTGTTATAATAATTCTTATTACTGTTTGGTAAGTTATTTAATTTTCAATTGTTATGTTTGTAACTTAATTTAATTCAAAAAAACGTTTTTAGACTTAAAAATGGGACCAACCCTTAGTCCCGAAACGTCGTCTGTTCCATAAATTTGTAAATTTAAAATTACAAAAAAAAAGCAGCCAAGTAATTCAAACACATAGGAGTAATTATAATTATTTATCGTTCCTACTCCTAATTGGTGAATTAAGAAAACTAATGCACTTATTGGGGTGTATTACTTCAAAGTAAATTAGAATAAGTAATTCTAGTACTGGAAATAAAGCCAGCGAAGTAATCCAGCGATATAAATGGTTCAGTAAATGTAAGTTAGATCTGATCCAAATGGCAAATGGAATCCGTCTAATGTTGTCTATTTGTTTCACTTCAATTTGAATAAATCTGCGAAATTTTCTAAATAAATGGGTACAAAAATATTAATATGTTTCAATTTGACTAATAATATGCTACGCGTCATCCGGCAACCTTTATTACTCGACCCGAAAACTCGTATTTATAGTTCTAATGAAACAAATAACTATTTTCTTTTAAATGCTCGTGAATTAACCCTCTATATATTATTCCGCATTTTTGGGAGTAAAACATTTTCCTTTAATGATAATATAATCTAACTTATTTAAAGATAAGAATGAAATATGAGACCATATATTAACAAATGACATTTCTAATAATAGATGTATATATAATTAATCATTTCAAAGAATCTATAATTATCATTAATTAATATTAAATTACTCTAAGCAAACATATAACAAAATTCTGAGAATTAACTATAAGAATGACCTTCTAAACGAAAACTAACCTTATTAAAATATAAAAAAATAAACTAACCCTCAATGAAAACAAGGGACAATCTGACATTCCCTCAATTGACAGGATGGTGACATTAAAAGGCTAATAACTAATTTCTGGGAAGCTTCTTGCCGAGTGTGTACCCCAGTGTGGCTTCTAACCTCTGATTAACGAACAAAACACAGTCAGAAACAAAAGCGACCCACAGGATAGCGCCAATCATATTGTGTTTCGTTTGTTGCGGGGCGGACAAAGAGACGGACACGCGGCTGTCAATCAAAATGGCCGCAGGAATGACGTGGACTCATTGAAAAATTTAGACGCACCCACACTTTGACGGGGATGAGATATTAATGGATGCTGAGATCATCGACAACCGGCGAGCGTATTTATAATTGTTTCTTGAATGATTTCATTTTTAAAAATGTATCATTTGAACGACTTACCCAGTTGTTCGTGTGGTAGTCTGCTATTGTAGATTTTGATACACAAAGAGAAAAAAAGTGTTGAATCAAAAGGATTCGTTTTGATCTGACTCATTTTCACGCTTCCAGAGAAACAAAAACGTAACTGAGTTAAATTGAACAGTGATAAAGTGTTGATTAAATAATGTTGTTTCAATGCCAAGCAATGTGTTAAAATAAAACTTTTGCAAAATGTAAATTTAATTCATTTGTTTTCTTTTGTTGACATTATTAATAATTTGATTTAATATATGAAATGTTTTGTTTAAATATAGTAATTATTTTAGAACAAAGTTTAAAGTTTATTTAATTAATATAGTCATACCTTATTTTAAAATGAATTGATATGTTGGATTAATAAATTTGATAGGTTAGATTAAGATGTACATATTTTCAAATCAAATGCATTTTATTGCTTTATTTTAAATATAAACAAAAAGTGTAATTTCTAATTAACATTATTAATATACATTTTGCCATTTGGGCTTAAACAACAGTATAAAGGATTGAGTTCTATTAAATCTTCTAACAAATTACTGTCAGTTAAATGAGTTGTGGCTATTTCGTAACATAAAACAAGTTCAGAATAACTAAGTACTTCCAATTTTGATATATGAAAAATAAGTCATTTTGTTTAATTATTAAAAACTACATTTTTCCATAAGCTGGTATAATATTTTCATTACTGAGAAGTAAAACAAGTTCTGGTTGGTACTTTATACCAAAAATTTCTATCCAAAGTACAATTAATCCATCATCGTTAAAACATTTAGGCAAAAAACTTTGAAATGCTTTAAAAGAGAGTATATTTTCTATAGGACATTGCAGATTGCAGTACCTATAACAATAACAGATATTATTACAGGGTGATTTATATTATGATAAGCGGCCCAGGCTTTTAACATGTGAAAACAGTTTTTCCGTGTGTATTGCTTCCCAAATAATTTTAGACAAAAATGCTTCAAATAAAAGTTCTAGAACTTATAATTCTGTATCTAAATCAATAAATTAAATTTATTTTCTATGTTCTGTAACGGCAGAAATAATATATAAAAATTTTGACAATTACAATTTTATAGTGTTAAAAAATAACAAACAAATGCGCGACTTAATTCTGTCAAATATAAGTTTTTTTATATGGAATTTTACATAATTTTTACAAATTTATTAAAAATGGAAAATTATTCACATGAAGAAAAATGACAAATAATTAAATTGCATTATACAGGGGAAAGTTTGACAGAAATATTTTTTTAATTCTGTGGTTGTACACTAATTAAATTGCAATTTTGTAAATTTTCATAATTAATTTCCGTTAAAAATACAAAAAAAAATCTGGTGTGGTCGCCACACGACTTTCTTATACACAGCATATTTAATATTTAGAATATATGAATGTTATATAATATTATTAAACATGTAATTTAATTCTTCAGTAATTCAGCATTTATCTGTTTGAAACATATAAAATATCAAATTTGTTTACGTATAATTTTTTAGTAATGTTGACTTCATGATGTCTAACTTTACTGATGAGGCATATACAGGATATCCTTTTTTCGAGCCTAATCCTTGGTATCTCAAGAACCGTGAGATACGAAGTCGATTGAATTGAGGCAAAGTTGCCAAATTAGTTGACCATTTTAATAATGTATTTGTTTTTCGAAAACAAACATAGATAACTAGTTAAAAACATAGATTTTACTGCTACTATGATTATTGAAATATATTATTAAAAATAAAAATTAGGTTTTCTCAAAATTAGACGCATATACAGGAAAATTGCAAATAATATTTTATGTTCCAAATATTTTTGCCAACATCTTTTATTTAAAACTTTTTTTCGTAACTGATTCCATTTTTGAAATAAATGGAATTTATTGTTTTGTGTGCCCAGTAAACTTTCTCTTCCGGTTTTTCAATTTCATTCAAAATCAACTCAGCACTTCGTATTTTCATGAAACTTATAATTACCAAGTTTCGTTAAAAAATCTTATTTCGTTCATGAGATATTGCACACTCGGACACATCCATCCACACACACATACACCCACACACACACACCCCCCCACCACACACACACACACACACAAAATGGATTCAGTGGACCTCAAAACACGTAGGTATATCTGCGAAAATCTCGTCAACGATTTTTTTCACGATTTCAATACTTCTTTCCACTGTGTATAAGAAAGTAAAAATAATTTAGTTTATTGATATAGAAGTTCTACAACTTTTATTTGAAGCATTTTTGTCTAAAATAATGTGGGAAGCAATGCGCACGGAAAAATTTTTTCCCCCTGTTAAACGCCAATGGCCCGCTTTTTGTGAGACACCTGGTATTCTGGTGATAAACAATAGAAAGATCGGTACAAACTGTATATGTTGATGAAACTAAGGGTGAGATATTACGTAGACAACCAACCCAGTAATGAGTGTAGTAGTCTGCCGTAACAGATCTCGATATGTGATATGTTTATCCGCGAAAACTGCGGTTACCAGCCGTCAAATTACAATCTATAAATAAGTTAGAGGAGGAAGACCTACAAGGGTAATTTTACGAGGGCAGGGTGAAAAGTCCCTGAGAAATAAAACAGATGGCGCCACAATTGCAAATCCCATGTGACATTTGTGATGTACCATCTTTAACTAGAACGCATTTAAATTTTCAGACTGATATGTTATTCAGTTCTGTTTTGACACCTATCGAAAGCAAGCAACCTTGAAGATTTTTGAAAACATGGAAAAAAGTGAATTTCGCGTCTTGATTATTTCTTGCGTGGAAAAAACATTACGCAAACCAAAGCATCGCTTGTTAAACATTATGGGGACTCCTCACCATCGATTGGAACGATTCACAAGTGGTTTACTGATTTTCGTTGTGGTAGTATGACCACAAAGGACGCCGAACGTTCTGGTCGTCCAATTGAGGTTACAACGCCAGAAATCGTCGATAAAATTCATGGTATGGTATTGGACGATCGGCGAGTTAAAGTGCACGAGTTTGCTGAGGCTATGAGCATCTCAACCGAACGGGTACGGAACATTTTGCATAAATTTTTGAATATGAGAAAGCTATCTGCCAGATGGGTGCGATAAGTTTAAAGGAGTGTTTGGCGATGTTCTAGCGCAATAATATGGACTTTTTGCGCCGTTTCGTAACCGTGGACGAAACATGGATCCATCACAACACACCCGAGACCAAAGAACAGTCGAAACAGTGGACTTGTCCAGGCGAATCGAAGCCGAAAAAGGCCAAAGTGGGTTTATCGGCCAACAAAGTCATGGCGATTACCTTGAAAAAAGCAAAACGATCACCGGCGTATATTATGCATAGATGTTGGATCGATTCGACGCCGATTTGAAGCAAAAGCGGTCGCATTTGACAAAGAAAAAAGTGCTCTTCCATCAGGACAACGCACCGGCGCACAGGTCCGCAGTCGCAATGGCAAAATTGCATGAATTGCGCTTCGAATTGGTTCGTCATCCACCATATTCTCCAGATTTGTCCCCCTGCGTTTTTTATCTATTTCCAAACATGATGAAATGGCTCGGCGGAAATAGATTTGGCTTCAACGATGAGGTCATCGCTGAGACAAACGCCTATTTTGAAGGATTGCCAAAATCGTATTATCTAGAAGGGATCGAAAAATTAGAAAAACGTTGGACGAAGTGTATCGAGCTACAAGGAGATTATGTTGAGAAATAAAATATGTTTTGACCAAATAAATCATTTCTTGTTTCATTTTTCAGGGACTTTTCACCCTGCCCTCGTAATGGGGTGAAAGTCAGGTTGTTGGCTGCGGGAATTGAACTTAAAATTCTAAAATCCACAGGCCGACGAATTTACATTCAGCTATCTACCTACGAGTATAAAAAGAGGTATGCCAAAATAAGAATATTTGGCGGAGATTAGTTGCAGGATGAAGTTAGTAAATAATATAGATTTCGTGCACCTTCTCCTTAATTCTTTTAGAAAAAAAAACACCTTTAAATAAAAGTTGTACTAAATGCAAAATTTATGTTTAGCAACAGAAGAATCAGAGTTAAATTTTTTGTACTTACATCATTCAAAATAACGTTTTTGTATGGGCATCATTCTAAATAAGATTTACATTAACCTAGAAACTGAAGTAAAGGTTGATTTTGCGCACTAGTACTTCAAAGTAATTGAAAAAAAAACTTCCATTTTTATGGTTCTAAATTTTGACTATTAAAACGCTAATCTACACAAATTTTGAGAGATTTATAAAAGAAATAGAGATATTAGCTCATAATGCCATCAATCAGACATATTTTAAAAAGCTTTACAAAAAAAATAAATAATTTGTTTTCAATTTAATGGCATACTAAATTGTCAATTCACACTTCAAATTTAATAAATTTTCTTATTGCCGGTTATATAATGGGGTGGCTAGCTCAGTGGTATGAAGTCGGCCTGTGGATCCTGAGAACCCTGGTTCGATTCCCACAGGCGACAAACAATTTTCATAATTTTAAAAGCTACCTCTGTGACTCCTCCACAACTAATATCTTTGGGGGCCGTGATTTGACGACTGGTAACCGCACTTCACGCGCAAAATATATCACTTACCGAGATCTGATTCGAAAGAGTGCCACACCTAGTAATGGGTAGAAGGCGTGATGATATATTTATTTATTTATTTTTTATATAATTTTTGCTCGTTACAAAAAACATTGTACAAATCTCGTGCAAGAAGACGTCATTTGTACCATTCGTGCATTTTAAAGTTCTCACTTCGCCCGTGCTTTTAAAATTGCGCTCATGTGAAAAATATGTGTTCACGCACTTGTTATGTAAATACCTATAAAAGTACTGAATATCTACTCGTTTCTGCCCTCACACTACTCTATTTAGATTGATTGTAACACCACCTCGTGTGTCTACCTCTACATCATCGGATGACCAGCAGAAACAACGAATCGATTATCCACGAGTATCGTATCTGTATCGTGTATCTGACCAACGCTTCGGCCTGCCTATACCCTCTCGCTCTTTCACTCTGGTAATGTCCGTGAGACAATGCATTATGGTGGCTGTCCAAACAGCCGTGGCCCGTGAAATCAATTATGCGCTCTCCGATTTAATTGAGATGTGATGGTGGCCTGTTGCTGGTATAGGTGGTTTCAATGGTTTCATAGACTTCCACGCATCGAGGTGTATTGTTGGTTTGGTTGATTAACTGGCTGGCTTTGGATTTCATTTTGTTGTGATTGGATGGACTGAATAATTATTGGAAAGAGTGGGAGATTATTGATTCGGGTGGATTTGCGGCTATTGTTATAAATATAGTAGTAAATTCGGAACGGTATTGAAGGAAAAACAATTAACAAATAAATATTCACTTATAATATAACTAGTGCAATGAATATTACCAATTTTTTTTTTGAGCTCACGAGTGCTTTTGTTGCTATGGAAGACCATAAAAAAATTAGAAAATTAATATTTTTGACATGCTTATAATAATATATTAATTTGTTGTTGTGTTGTTTATAAACATTTATCTTCACACAGCTCTAAACTAAACTATTTATTAATATTTATTACATGTCATACAACCTAATTGCTAGGTAACTAAAAAAAATTGGAGTAAAACGGGCCAATTTTATATACACAAAATTGTCGCGATAATTGCACCAGTGCAAATTATCACTTATTTCCATGACATGGTCAAATAATGAAACGCTATTGATTGTTTCAAATTAGTTGTAGAATCAATAGATTTTATTTTGCTCATTTAGTAACCGTGTACAATAGGTTTAAAAATTTGTAGAAATTTCATGTTCATGGCATGAGCTTCGTTTGAGAAAGCAATCAAAAATTAATTTGATGTAAGAGGGTAAGGTGAAATGTTCTCGGCCTCACACAGAGATGGCGTTCCAATTAGTAAAAATTTGTGTTTCCTGCCTGGGTGCACGTGTCATTAGTTCGTATGACAAGTTTCAACTTGTTCTCTCAAGTAGTTTGTTTACACGAATTTTTGAAGTTAGACGTCTTGCGTGTTTTTCGTTAAAATGGATAAACTTGAATATCGTGCGGTCATAAAATTCTTCATTTTGGATGGATTAACCCCTAAGGAAATTCATCCGAAGTTGACAAAAGTTTATGGGGACTCTGCTCCTTCCATGTCAACCGTTAAAAAGTGGGCAGCTGAATTTAAACGTGGTCGCACGTCCCTCGAAGATGACCCACGTGAAGGAAGGGCCAAAAACCGCCACCAAACCGGAAATCATCGAAAAAGTGCATGATATCGTGTTGGATGATAGGCGAGTGAAGATTAGTGAGATAGCTGAGGCTGTGGGCAAACATCTTGCACAAAGAATTGATGAATGAATGCCAAATTTACTGAATGTCGATCAAAAGCAAATACGCAAACGGTCTTCGCAGCAATGTTTGGACCGGTTCAAAAGGGATCCGAGCGACTTTGTGGGTCGATTTGTTACCATGGATGAGACATGAAATGAAACAGAAGTTCAAGCAGTGGGTGAAAGCCAGTGGTTCTGCGCCAAATTTGTTTGATATACGATGATATACCATATTAAAAATTGTAATTAGTTTACTTTTCTTCATTAGTGTATAAATATACAATTTTGCATTACGATAGCAAAAAACATTATATTTAAAAATTCGTAATATTTATTATAATTGTATTGTAGAGGAACAAAGATCAGGTTTACTCAAATAGTGTATGACGCGCGATTCAGGGTCAAATTCATAGTTGTGGCTCACCCTCACCTCATCCTCACCTCACACTCAAATTAGAAGTAACTAAGGGTCAAATTCATAGTCGTGATTTATCCTCACCTCACACTCAAATTGTACAAATTCTTGAGTTAGTTGCCTTAGTTACTTAGACTTTTAGTGTAAGGTGTGAAAGAGGTGACATTGAGTCACGACTATGAATTTGGCTTTAAGTCATGTTAGATTTCGTCCATATACACTCAGCTAAAAAGTAAGAAACAAAATGTGCTGTGCAATACTGACAATACAATTTTTTATTTTGGACGTACCTCACCGTTTCCACTTGCAAAATCTCAGATAGCTGCGATGACTATACAAGCACCTGAAGTGGTGAATACAAGAGTTTCGAGTATTGCACTGGTCAACTATGATACTCAAAAATAAAACATGATCTGTGGCATAAACCAATATGGCCTATCATGATTGTATCTTGTAAAAGCTAAATTATAATATCACAACAGGCCTCGGAGTCATCGTATTCACAGACATGGACGTGAGACGTGCCGAACACGAACACGAAGAGCACGATGAGTACAAGAGACGCAGATCACGCTCACGAGTCGATATACAGTCAATAACAAATTGACAGATAATCGTACAGTTACCAGACATACACAAAAAATATTTTCTAGCAAAGCAGTTCTCTCTGACATTTTCAGTACGGAGAAAATAGATAAAGATGTGGATGACAGATTTGACGGTATTTATTTAAAAAAAATACTATTTAAAATATTCGTAGAATAGTCTTAGATTCTAGAAAAAAGGTGTCAAACTGATGGTCCTCAAAACAATTTCTTGCGACTCACGATATCTCAATGAAATAAAGGATGTTTTTATACTTTAAGGAAAAAAAATTAAGGCTATATATTATTTGATGTACTGTTCACTTCTTAAAAATAAATAAATAAATATATCATCACGCCTTCTACCCATTACTGAGTGTGGCACTCTACTAAAGCAGATCTCGGTAAGTGATATATTTTGCGCGTGAAGTGCGGTTACCAGTCGTCAAATCACGGCCCCCAAACATGTTAGTGGTGGAGGAGCCACAGGGATAGCTTTTTCAAATTATGAAAATTTGTCGCCTGTGGGAATCGAACCAGGGACCTCAGGATCCACAGGCCGACTTCATACCACTGTGCTAGCCATCCCATAATTCGCAAAATTAAGGGTGGTTTACCTTAAGTAAATATTTGTATATATACAACTGGTAAATAACGTTAACTTCATTCTTATCCAAATCATGTTTTAATATGCTTCATTATTTACCAAGGGAAATAAAAATGACAAGTACTTTCAGGAGAGTAAGCTGATTCAAGGCCACTGCCAGTGCCACCAAGAAAAAATATTTCAATAGACCTTCTTCATTGCTCTTGTGCGCATGTCAGAGAGCGACCATCGAACGTCTCTGTGGAATTATTTACATGATTATTTTTTGACGTTTCTCAAAACCACTGAAATGCTTCATTGTATGTCACGTGTCTGCGTTTTAACCAATCCAGTCATTATTATACTGAGAATAAAGCTCTTGTGATATTCCCGGGAATAATCTCTGTAGATGCTTTTTTGTTTGTGACAAATGATAGGTAATTGTCAATTATTTAAAACTGTCAACGCGTCAAGTAAAATGTGTGAAAAAAATCGATTTAGTTCCACTTCAGATACAAAAATACACCAACAAATTTTGGAAACAACTTCCAACAACACATTAATAAGTAATCAATAGATATGGATCCAGTTCAAAATCTTTTAAGTTGTATGAATCGACCTAACAGCTAAGTCAAAAAATAATCTAATTAAATATAACTCAAGAGTTTGATAAATTAGAAAATAATTCTCCAGTATCTTTCTCAAACTTGTTGCCATTTGGCAATAGACACTCAACCCCTACGGGCTTTCGTGACTATTGCCTTTGACTATTGCCTGGCAACAAGTTTTCTAAAGATCTGTCAAATTATTTTCAATTTATTTTCACCCTCTTGTTATATTATTACTGAAATTTTTTTTATTAACATTAAAAAAATATAGTTTTTCGTTCGTAGTAATGTTATTAATTCTTGCAAGTTTTACATGCTATTAACAGTCTCGTTGATTCAGTAAAATTCGTCAATATTTATCTCAAGTGAATGCATCAATCTTCGCTCTCGACATATATTGACAAAGTTTACTCTCTTGTTTTAAAAAACTATTAGTACCATTGTTTTGATGGTTCTTTCTAAGATATTAATTCTTAATTTTACATCATATAAATAACTGTTTATAATTATCGGCATATTACACTAAACAAAAAACTTTAAAAAAACATGCACGTGACTTTGCAATTAAAAAATATATATTTTTGTCTACAACTAATGTATTACGTGTATAATAAAAGTGTGATTTTTACTATATAATATATACCCACAGGGAATAATAACAAAGGAATAATGGTATTTATTCCCTCTTCAGCACAAATCAGAAAATTATTAAGCCTGAATCAATTTCTCTAGGATAATAAAAAAAAGATTGGTAGGTAACTATGAAAAACCAAATAAACAAAAATAAATATGCAAAAATTTTGACATTTCAAAATAACATTTTTTATCAGAGTTCTTTACTTTTTTCTTGCAACCCAGCATGAGTCTACTGCATCAGTTGATTTTTTAATGCATTTCCTTTCTTTTTTTCGTAAAAGAAAGAATCTCATAATTAGAGTAAGAATCTCGTGGAAAAATTATGACACTGGTATGATTTATTCCTATAGAAACATTTGGGTAAACTCCATTCGCTGTATTAAAACGATTACGTCATATGTGGACGAGGCATCATAGATACGATGAAATATAGCTATCTTTTTTTTTATTAATATTATTCGTACCTATGCGAAATAGCATTAAAGTATGTTTTAAAAAGTAAAGACACACGTTTCATATTATTTCACTTTCTATCACATTTATTATTTTAATGAAAACGTAGTACAGTTCTTACTAATACGAAAATTTATATTTACTTTGTTCACATTTGTTTATAAAATAGAAATAGAGACCTATGGTCATGATTTTGTTATTTTCTCGCCTGTCATATCTAGGTTTGTGACATATTTGATACATAAATACAGACTGAAAAATAAGAAATGACTACAAAAAAATTGGGTAATCAAATGCAGAAATGCGTTTTTCATCTTCATGATTATTTTGGGCTGGAGTTAGAGAATCGAGGATCTTTAATTAATTTAACTGTAGTACAAGAGGTAATGTGCATTGTATTTTATATTTCCATGTATTATTTATTTATATATAATAATAATAAATATCGAAATGTATATTCCTTTGAGTTTTATTTTACAAAATTGCACATTTCAATAAGGTAGGTAATATTTTTCATGCGTTAAGATAAATTTATATTTGGTTTTTATTTAATATATGCAGAATTTGGTTTCATTTATAAATTAATTAAATTTTATAAAGTAATAAATATTTTAATCTAACATTTAAATTTTAGGTTATGTTTTAAAGATGTCAATCCAATACCAATGTAAACGTTTTAAGTACAAAATCTTGAATCACATGGATACCAAATGTGACGTAATAGTTTTCTTACAGAGAATGAACTAACATATTTGAGGGTCGTGATTTGACGGCTGGTAGTAGCACTTCACGTGCATAAATGGATAAAAGGCGTAATGATATACTTATTTATTTATAAAAACGCCTTGTATACCAGAAACCTCACACTAACCTAATAAAAATAAATTATAATTTAAAATATTCTGAATTTTTTGAGTTGACGATGCAAAATTTACAATGATAATTGAAGGAAAAACAATAAAGATTATAATAATAACAATAAGTAAAACAAAAGGTTGTATTTTCGACGGCTTCCAATAATAATAATGTCTCCTCATGTGGTGTTGTGTAGCATGTACTAAATATTCACTGAAAGTGTGAAATTACAACGTATTGGACAGCTGCGCGTTGAAAATATACACCACCGCAATGTTTTTATACCTTCCAATTCGATATTATTCGTTCATTCGCTGCGTCTGCATACTGCACGGTAAACAAGCATCGCACGTCGAACAATTCAACATCAACCAGCCAAACTCGAGCATTCAGCTGTTTTTGTTCGCTGTCGATACGAGATCGGAATAGTTTTTGTTCAGATTCAGTTGTTTCATTGACAATAGAATGTCATACGTGCGCGATAAATTCGCGAGCAAGAAATGGAATTGAATGATGTATTTTGAGATTGTAAATATATGGAGTGTTGATAATTTGTTTTAAATTTGATGGTATTGTTGAAATTAGTTACGGTTTTGAGAAGATCGTGACAATTGACAAGATTATACGAAACATGAACTTGCAGATGTAAACATACTAGGGTTGTTGATTTCCACCGAAGTTTGAATTGCTGAACGTTCGAACATTAGAATGTTTTGAACTTCGTCAGAATAACTTCGAAGCTTCGAACTGTCGAATCTTTTTAAGCTTCGAATTTACGAATTTTCGAATTTTTCGAAGCTTCGAATTCTCGTATTTTCTGCCACTGAATTAACGCCATCTGTCATCTCCAAACACGCTCACGCATAATTCGCGAAAAGTCGACCACGAATTAAATAATAAACTCGGCGAAGTATCCTGCAAAAAACTCTGTAAGAGCCATCTATTCTCTCTCAGCCCATCTAAATGCTATGGACTTTTAGTAAAACGTTTTAAAATGACAATAAAAATGATTCAAAAAGTCTTAATTAAAACGTTTTTGACAATAAAAAGGCTACAAAAAGTCTTAATGAAAACGTTTTTGACAGTGTAGCGAAATTTTAAGTCTAAATTGAATTAATTTGGCAAATAATACTAAATAATAATAATTACTTAAGAATTAATACAAAACTCTGCAAATGAGTTTATTCTGAAAATAATTCATATGAGTATCAACAAGCCGTGTTCACGGTAGGATCCAGATTCACATTTCTAATAATTAGAAAATTCGTAAATTCGGAATAATCCGAAATTCGAAAATTCGGAATATTCCAAAATTCGAAAATTCGAAAATTCGGAGTATTCAAACATTCTAAAATTCGAATCTAAATTCGAAGGTTCAAAAATCCGAACACAATCGAATATTCGTAAAATCAACAACCCTAAAACATACGTATTTATGAATATAGATGAACCAACCAAAATACTACGAGTAAGGGTGTGACACCAAAAGTGAGCCATAAGCAGTTAATACAAGTAATCGTGGCCCAGTGGAAAAAAACTGGGGTAAAACTTGCGTTTATTAAGGAGTTATACAATTTTTTTTTCCATTTTTACTTTCTTATACGCAGTATAAGGAAGTATTGTAATCGTGAAAAAAATCGTTGACGAGATTTTCGCGGAAATACGTGTGTTGAGGTCCACTGAATCCGTTTTCATCATTTTCTCAATGATGTCTGTGTGTGTGTGTGTGTGGATGGATGGATGGATGGATGTATGTCCGTATGTGCAATATCTCATGAACGAGATAAGATTTGTTAACGAAACTTGGTAATTATAAGTTTAATGAAAATACGAAGAGCTGAGTTGATTTTGAATGAAATTGAATAGCCGGAAGCGGAAGTTTACCTGACACACAAAACAATAAATTCCATTTATTTCAAAAATGGAATCAGTTGCGAAAAAATGTTTCAAATAAAAGATGTTAGCAAAAATATTTGGAACATAAAATTTTCCTGTATAGGCGTCTAATTTTGAGAAAAACTAATTTTTATATTTAATAATATATTTCAATAATCATAGTAGCATTAGAAACAAAAGACAAATTTAAATTTTTGCTTTATCTAGTTATCTATGTCTTCTTACGGAAAGAAACTAAATTACATGTTTAATAACATATATTCTAAATATTAAATATGCTGTGTATAAGAAAGTCGTGTGGTGGCCACACCAGATTTTTTTTATTGGCTTAAATGATGCATAAACTATTTGAAAATAATATTCTAAAACTATTTTGGGAGACAAGTTATGAAAAACAATTTTACAAACTTATTTTCCGACACTCCTTTGAGCGCTCAGAAACGTTTAAAAAGGCCGCTCTGCTGCGTGCATCATTTTAAAGCCGCAAACTGCTCTGCATCGAATCATCGGAAAAGGGCTCGGGAGACCTTACGTCCCTTAGAAAAGAGCCTGAAGAGCGAAATGCATGCTTGGAAGGACAGTATAGTGCTGGGATAGCAGAGTAAAAAAAATAGCATAGCTATATTTTGAATATTTCATATAGTAAACGCGTTTTTCACGAAACTATGTTTTTCAAATTGGCGTGCAGCGTAGCTCGCTCAATTTTTATCGGATTTACTTGAAACTTTAACTGTAGCTTCTTAGCTACAGTACACACGATTGTTAAGACTGATAAATAATTGCATTTGCAATAAACAATTTAAGGTCGATTTTTTTGCCAAAAAATTAAAAATTAATGCCAATTTGTGAATTTTCAGAAAAATTTTATAATCTTGGGTACTTCCGAAGAAAAACTAATGTACGGAGACCAGAGCTGGGCAGTAGCTAGCTACTTTTGTAGCTTAGCTACTAGCTTAGCTACATTTACCTTAGCTGTAGCTGTAGCTTAGCTAACTGTGAAAAAATATAGCTGTAGCTTGTAGCTAGCTACTTTTTTTTCTATTAGCTGAAAAATAACAACTGAAGCTACTTCTAAAGCTACTTTTTGTAGCTTAAAGCTACTTTTTGTAGCTTCAAACTACTTTTTAAGCAGAAGGTCAACAAAGTACGCATGCGTACAAGCTAAACCCACACAAAATAATTATTTGTTGACGGTTCTAACTGGCTCTAATACGCAAAAATACCCAGTAGGTGCCAGATGGTATTTGCTATTTTTGATATTTATGCACATAATAGTAAATTAACAGTCATTATAACAAAAGACTGATCATATGACAATGGTAAATTTAATTATTTCACAATAATTTAAAAAAGTAGCTTTAAAATTTAACAGCTACTTTAACGAAAGCTTTTAGCTGTAGCTTAGCAATATTTTACAAAATTTAGCTTATAGCTGTAGCTTAGCTACTTTTTTAAAGAATAGCTGTAGCTGTAGCTTAGCTACTTTTTTTAAGTAGCTTGCCCAGCTCTGACGGAGACTACTACAATGCACGCCGATTTTCTCCTAAAAAAAAACATTTATTCAAGTTACCTAGTGCCAGGACGCCATGTTGTATCGTAAATTGAAATAAAAAATACTTTTATATACCTTAATACAGGTATAATAAAGTTTCAAAATTTTATTTTAATCCATTGATTAGTAATCGAGAAAAAAATTTCTAAAAAAGATTTACTTTTCAGTGCGCCTAGGTAGTGTGACCCCTTTTATTTAACAAGGAGAGTGGATAAAAATCGTGATTTAAAAAAAAAATCAAAAAGATCGATTTTTTTGATTTAAATCAGATTTTTTTTTATTTAAATCAGATTTTTTTTATTTAAATTAGATTTTTTAATAATTTTTTTTAAAAACGGGTATTTTGAATTAAATTTTTAAATATTATGTGTTGTGTAATGTTTTCAAAAGAAATTCTGAACAACGTTTCAAATGTTGAATAGTGTCCCAAAAAGATGAATTAGGACCAAATAAATTGAAAATTATAAAATCACTTTTATGCGGCACTTCGTCTTCAGCTTGTGTTGAGCGAGTTTTTTCATCATTTGAACTTGTGCATTCAAAATTGAGAAAGCGACTTGGAACTGAAAAGGCTAGAAAACTTGTCTTTTTATTTAAACATTTTAATAATAATGTACCACTAAATGAATAAACGTTTCTACTTTTTTTTTATTTTTATATTTTCATATTCAAATATTTATGATTTATTAAAACATGTTTTTATTTTTTTACTTTGATTTTTTTTGTATTTTTAATTTAATAAATACGTATACAATAATAAAAATTATTCATTTATTTTTAAATTATTCAATTGAATTTATCTTGATTTAAATCAATGATTTTTTTTTAAAAATCACTTGATTTAAATCTCTCTACCCTGTTAACAAGTACAAGATCGTGCATTCAATTCTCGCAGAATAAGTTCCTGTTGTGCAAAGTTGCAAGTACATAAATAAATGGCTAAACTCAAATATATTAAATGGCAGTCTCTCAAAATCTTCTAATGACCCTGTTCCCAAATGTGTTAAACTGTTTCTATCTCTGTTGTATTTGTATGTATTTAGAGATACTCAATTTAACTATATAAATAGATTGTTTTTGAATTTTTCGACTCTTCTGATAGTGGTGTAAAAGCCGAAATACGTATTAAGTGTAAAAATAAATATTTTCTTTGAAACAACCAAGTGTTTTTATTTTGTATTTATTAAATATTATCCAATATATCCTTTTGTAGATTGACAGTTGCTTGATACATGCGCTAGATAAGAAATTTAAAATGATTTCAATGGTTCTAAAACAGTGGGCAGACTTAGTCAGACAGTTGACAGGTAGATTATTGTTATTTCGATGGAGAATCTAAAATCGGATGGCCAGACCGTGTGAAGGCAACGGCGGCAGGAGCGGTGGAAAGCGGAGATTGTTTATTTAAATCGCGAGCGAAGCAAGTTAACCTAGAAACTGTTTTAGAATCACTGGAAAAATGAACTTCTTCAATGTCAAAATAAGGCAAGAATATATACTGGAGTTTTACCACGTCAATTAATTCGCTAAACTCCAGTATACTCTCATGTCGACTGATAGTAGTTTGACACAACACTAGATTAGAAATTTTATATGGTACGATCGGTTCTAAAACAGTGGATAGTCCTAGTCCTATAGTAAATTTGTCCAATGGTTGTTGAAAATGAGTATGTTTCGAAATAAGTATGAATGTGAAAAATGTAGTGAACAAATAAAATTATGTAAAACAAGTCGCTATAGTGATGGTTTCGTGTGATGGATAGATCAAGTGACCAAACCTAAGGTCACTGGAAACATGAACGTCTCCTATACAGCGCCAACTTTTGGCAAAATATCAAAATAAGGCAAGAAGGCATACTGGAGTTTTACCAATTAATTTTAGACTAACAAGCTTGAAATAAAAGTTTTAGGGCCGGTTGCACCAACAATAATTAAATATTTAACGGAAAGTTAAATTTAACAAACATTAAAAAAATTGTAATTTCTTTGCACCAACATACTTTTTATTTTAATGAAGCAATAAATACTACATTAAATTAAGGTACCATTTTAGTAGCTTTAAATATTTAAAGGTCCATTAATAATTTGACAGATTGCAATAATATCATTGTTTATAGAGACAGACGTAGTGAATTTGTGAAGAAGACGTGAATATACATATTATAAACAGGTAATTTTAAAATAGCCAACATAATAATCATTAGAAAAATACTGACAAAATACAAGTGATTTAATTATTATTTATATATTGTAGAATGTCATCACAATATAGTAATAATATTAGATTTTGTTTTTCAAATTCCATAAGTTTAATTTTTAATTCAGTTTCAATTAAAATCTTTTTTTGTTTATTTAAATTAATTTTAGTATTATTGTTTTCCAAAATCGATTCATATACTTTATTTGGCTTACAAAATTACTCACGTTTTTTTTATCAGGTGTTTGGTTATATTTTGAAAAATTTTTGTAATATTAATAGATGTGAATGTTTCTGATGTTTTAGCATGAACGTTAATAAATACATCTGATACTGCAGAATTAGTTATAGCAATTACAATATTTTTATCATTGGGCATAAATACTAATTCATTTGATTGATCCTAAAATTAAATTAATGTATATTTAATTATAGTGTCAATTTTTAAAAACAAATATGTATTTGTATAACAATTCATTTGTATGAATTTGTAAGCGGTTTAAACTTATTGTTGAAATTTGCAATAAATCTTTTTTCATCTTATATTCATCGTAAAAAAAATTAATTACTGAACAGTTCTTTGTTCTTCTGTAACTACATTTAATTTTTCACATACAGAGTTCCACGCATTACTGTTGTTCTTAATGTTTCCTTATCGGTTTTCTTATTTTCTGTTATTGGAAAATATTCAGACAGTATTTCAAGTAAAATGTCCTTTTCTCTGTCCGTTAAGTTATTTCGACGTACACGTTCTTCCATTTTAGATCTTTAACATATTTTGATTATAAGAATAGAAATTTATTATTGTAATAAATACATAAAGGTAAAAACGGAAAATTTTACTTGCATTTATTTTGATAAAATATAAAACATAACCTTATAATCTAGCAAAGAGCGCATGACAGAACGTCAATGTTGCCACTTGTATATAAACAAATATAGCAAATTTTTGTTGCCAACCTACATACAATGACTCATTTACTAATGGCGGATTATAATTCATTTCAAAATTCGGTGCAACGATAATTAAAATAATGCTATCTTAAATAATAACTCCCCATTACTTAATGTACATTAAATGAAATGTTGGTGCAACCGGCCCGTAGAGATTTAAATTCTTCATCTAAGGTCATGACAGATACTTAACTGTTATACTATATAAATTGAATGAAGGTATACGTAGTTCATAGGTAACTAATCTAGGTGACACGATATGTACTATAAATTTGAACAAGTATAGTGACTTACAGTTTGCACATCTACAAAACTTACAAATAAATTAATATAAGCACAATTAATATCATATAACCATACTATAACATCATTTATTACTTACATGTTCAGATTCTCTGCCTTGTCCGGTAGCTACCGTCTCAGCCACGCTCTCAGTTTCTTATCAAACACTTCACACACACTTCATTCACATTATAAATCATATTTCACTATAAATTATCACACATTTCCACACATAAAATAATAAAATGTCGCACACAACAGCGAAACACTACTACTAGCGTTAGAAACAATGCAATGTCGTGACGTAGCCGACTAGATTTGTCGAGAAACAAATGAATAATTAGTTTTTATCTGTTCAGGCTTGCTCGTTGCGAGCAAACCAAAATAGATAAGTAATATTCAGACAAAGTAATGATTATTTTTGTATTAGAATTTAAAAATTTTACAATTGAATAATTTAGAGAATTCTAAATTTTGGTTTAGCTAAATTTTATCTTACATGGTATTAAAAAAAAATCTACATCATATTCTCAAAATAAAATAATTTAATTTAATACAGAATATTTAAATTTCCTAATCCCAATAAATTATTAGGACAAAAAATATATCGCATCGAAATTGTAGTTCGAATTATGAAAATTATATTACCAATCAATTTTCCGATCATCTTCAATGTTTGTTTGTAGATGAATAAATTTATTAGAAACTTTGGAGATTAAAATACTGGCCCAAATTATTACTTTTGAGAAGCTGTTACTTAAAAAATTAGGTATAAAGTTTAAAAAAAATTGCTGTCTTAATTATTCCGCCATAGAACTTAACAAAAATGTTAAAAAAAACATATCAAATTTCTTAAAGATGAATAATTAAAATTCAAATAATATAATAGTATTTATATCTTTTCTAAGATAGTTAAGAATTTTTAAAAACAAAATATTCTAATGTCAAGTAAAACCAAAAATATGTAATCGTATTTTTTGCTTCATCCACATGCATAATTCCTTTTATACAAACTTATTTGTTTCTCCCACTCGGAATTTTTAATTCCCATGATCAACCTTCAATCATATTCATTTATAAAATAAAAGAAATATATATATATATATATATATATATATATATCATCACGCCTTCTACCCATTACTGGATTGGCACACTGCCGAAGCAGATCTCAGTAAGTGATATATTTTGCGCGTGAAGTGCGGTTACCAGTCGTCAAATCACGGCCCCCAAAGATGTTAGTGGTAGAGGAGCCACAGAGGTAGCTTTTGAAATTATGAAAATTGTTTGTCGCCTGTGGGAATCGAACCAGGGTTCATAGAATCCCCAGGCCGACTTCATACCACTGAGCTAGCCACTCCATCATATCCATTTATTTATACATTAATTGATTTTGTACGAACATTTATTCTTTAAATTCATTCTGCAATTAATCTCGGTTATACATTCCTCTCCTGACATACCTGGCTTAATCATAAATACATACATACATAACGCTATATCCCAACAAATGAGGTAGCACGAACCCTAAACCAAATAATCAGTCTTCGTCAAACATTCTCATCCTAACACACCACCCTCACTTCAACCATAATCATAGAGCCCTCCATATAAGCTCATTTACTCATCACACTCGCAATCATTCATCACACAACAAACCTTCAATCACATCGATCCAGTCACTCCTATTCACTTTTAATTCATCTTTTTTCGACGTACATGCGCAAAACATCTTAAATTACTCACGCTTACTCTTCTATCAACGAATCTAGCAACGAATCTACAAAGATTAGAAAAGATGAAAGCGATAGCTTGTGCGTGTATGAAATAAAATTCCACACAATGCAGTAACTACAGAGTGATCAAAAGGAATTGATACAGTTGGCAGTAAAAAAAACTACTTGAAATTGGTAAGCCTGATACATAATAATAATAATAATAATAATATACTTTATTACCCAACAGTAAACCATTTACAGGGTAATTGATATTCAAAATAATAATTAAAATGCATGTACATAGAGAATGTATATATATATATATATATATATATATCTATATAAGTAAACATAACAAATCTTAAATTAAACAAAGATATCTTCGAAGTGTAAGTCAGCATTTCGGCACATGACATGGATGGGTGACCGTTGTAATACATCGGTGTGCGAGGCCGGGAGATAAAAACTTCTTGCATACATGGACCTAGAAGCTAACCTGGGAACATGGAGAGAAACACGTGACAATAGATAAGGAGCATCAACATTGTTGTGAAACAGCATCCACAGAAATCTCGCGCTGTACATCTCTCTCCTATGTGATAATGAAACCATGGAATGACGCTGGAGAAGTGAGTTCTGATCTGTTCCTCTTTCTGGATACACATTATCAAGTTTATACGAGAGAAATTTTAGAAATCTCCGATGAATTCGGAGATATATAAATTCATTTCCTGTTGTTGCCAGTGACATTTAAAATTTAAATTTGAGTACATTTATTATTATTTATTTCTAAAGTATTTCAATTACTTAAAAAGTTAAAGTTAGCTGTCAGACTCCTGACATAACCTATTTGTATTTATTAGAAATGTCAAATTGCATTTACGCCTTTATCTCACGTTGTGCCAACTCTGGAATTGTATTGCCAACTATAACAATTCCTTTTGATCACCCTGTAAAAATTCAACAAAAAGATAAGAAAGGAAGAGAGTGTCGGCTTGCATAATTTCATTCCTACTAGATCGATTCTCTCAATCGTAATCTTTCGTTTACGCAATAAATCTTCAATCACATTTTTCAATAAATGATCTACATGTGTATTAGAACTTCAAAGTGTTAATATTTTGAAGACAAATGAATGAAGAGTGTCCGTAAGTGACCAGTACATTTTATTATTTTTAGAAATAATAATGTATCACCCCTGACGATTGTGCGTACGCCTATATAACAATCGTGGCTGTTCTTTTGTCAAAACACGTTCGTCAATGTGCGATCCATTGGATCGCAGTGACACCTGACAAAATAAATGACAGCTGAAAGAGTTGCTGGTACAAATTGGGTCCATCGCGGATGCTGCCGCTGCCACTGCATTGCTCTTCAGCAGCTAGAACCACTCCAACAAACTGGTTTTTATCATAACGAAATTAATTTTCAAGTGCGACCAGAACATCGTCATTATTAAATTGATGTGGATTTTTATTTTATTTTCTAGTCTTTTATTTCGGGTTTCCAGTTCTCTGTTTGTAGGATGATGTGACAGACGGAGGCAAGGACTAAAGGAGAGGAGTTCAGAAGAGGTCGACGAGTGGACACTCGCTCACTCTCGTCTATTCTCTCGCAAACTGTTTCCAACTACTTGTTGTTACTTGATATTCATTTATTTATTATTAAAAGGACACTTTTACTATTTCATTGATTTAGTTATGTGTTTGTTTGGTTATTGTTTCATGTTTAATTGCATTTGTTATTTTGTTGGGTCGTCATTAATGAGTTGAATAACCGAGGGCTCTTCAAATCAGATAATTGATTAAAATGTCCTGATTTGTTTTTGTTACATATGATTGCTTCGAAATTGTTATCATATGAATCAGTAATTACAGTCTTTGGTTATTATTACAAAATATTATAGTTACTTAAATTTATACCATTGCTACTCTGTACTACAGGAATTTAATCTTATAGCTTATAAGGACGTCCGAAATATTCAAACAAAACGTATTTGTGTTTGTTTGGTTATTGTTTTATGTTTAATTGCATTTGTTATTTTGTTGGGTAGTCATTAATGAATTGAATAACCGAGGTCTTTTACATACATACATACATATCTTCACGCTATATCCCATCAAATGGGGTAGCACGAACCCTAAAATCACTCATAAAACATTCACTCATAACACTCATCAAATAAATAATCAGCCCCCGTCAAACATTATCATCCAAACACACTACCCCCACTTCAAGCACATTCATAGATCCCTGCATACAAACTCATTTATTTATCACACATGAAATCATTCTTACATAACAAACCCTCAATCACATCCATCCAAACACTCATATTCACTTATCATTCATCATCTTTCTTCAACGTACATAACACATGCATAAAACATCTCAAATTACCCGCGCTTACTCCTAACAACGAATCTAATAACAAATCTAACAACGAATCTACAAAGATTAGAAAAGATGAAAGTGATAGCCTGCAATTGTATATGAAAGAAAAGACCACACAATGCAGTAACTGAAAATGAAACAAAAAGATAAGAAAGGAAGGGAGTGTCGCCCTGTGCTTGTTTTTGGAAGTGAATTCCACACAATTGCAGTTAAACACTCAATGTAAGATCAGAAAACGAATAAAAAAGATCAGAAACGAAGGGAGTGTCGACCCTGCGCTTTTAAAATCAGATAATTGATTAAAATGTACTGGTTTGTTTTTATTACATATACTTGCTTTGAAATAGTTATCATCATGGGCATCCGCAGAGAGGGGGGGAGCAGGGGCGCGCGCCTCCTTGATATTAACTAGAGTGGTGACCACTACTCTCGAACATAGAACTTTAACATGTAAAATTATAGTTTTGTAATTTCTTGCTTCCCTAAATATTTTGAGCAAAAAAGCTTGAAATAAAAGTTTTAGGGCTCAAAATTCTGCATCTGAACCAATAAACAAAATTAATTTTGCATACTTTGTAACGACACAAATTAGATTTGAAAATGACGAAAATTATCTCAAAACTATCGGTAGGCATGTAATTGAAATAAAATTAAACAAATGTTTAACGTTTTATCTGTCAAAATAAATGAAATAATCAATAAAGAATTTATTTTGTTAGTTTTGACAGATTGAACATCAAACATTTGTTTCATTTTGTTCCAATTTCATAGCTATCGATAGTTTTGAGACAATTTTAGTCATTTTCAGTTCTAATTTGTGCTGGAAATTAAATCAATATGATTTTACATGTTAAAGTCCTATGTTCGAGAGTCACGGTCACCAGCCTGTATATGTATATATAAATAAAATAAAAATTCAATTATAAGTTTAAAGATAATAAATTCAAGCTGAAACTTTCCAGCAATATTCTTATGGCCAGCTAGCGACATGTTCCCTATCGTAACGATTGAGTAATCTAAGTTTATTAAGTATACACGGACACAAAATATTAGAAAATAAAAACTATAAAACTTCTAAATCGAAATTTATTGAAGAAATGGTGTCAATTTATAAAAGAGTTATTCGAAGATTGTCTTTCCTCTTCAATTCAAACCCAGACGACAAAGAATAGTAATTTATTTCACAAATTTAAACATATTTTTTTGTCTATTTGTTATGTGTATTTGTATTTATGTTATGTAAAAAAATATATTTTAGAAATTTATATCTATCAAAGTTTTTTGCAATCCCCCCCTCCCTGGAAAAATGTCTGTGGACGCCCATGGTCATCACATGAGTCAGTATTACAGTCTTTGGTTATTGTTATAAATATTATAGTTACTGAAATTTATATCATTGCTACTTTGTACATTAGGAATTTACTCTTACAGCTTATAGTATTCTTAAAAATCTAAACAAATAAATGCAAATAGTATATTACGTACCATGACTTGTATGTGACAGTTTTTAGGGCAAGAATGTAAGGTCGAGAATTAATAAACATTCGCAACCTAAAAAATTACATACAGTTCGGTGTTAGCAAGTTTTACAATACCTGCACAAATAGAAGGAAAGAAAAATAGGTTTTAAAATTAACAGCTGTCAAATTGTTGTCAAAATAAACATGACCTTGATCTATAATATTTATTTACTGTCCACGGTGGATGGTAAGTAAATATTATAGTCCTGATGTAACCATGGAAACAAACTGTGCAATAAAAGTTCCACTTATTTTATTTCAATTTTGTCATAACAAATATTGTAAAAATGTATTTTAGTAAAACAATTGAGAAGAAAACGAAGAAAATATGAAAGCAATACAGAAGAATAAATATAAAAGTTACAAAACAAGATCTTTTTATGGTCAGTTACACCAACAAAATGCAAATTTTAAACTTGGTAAGCAAATCAAAGTTACATGTCACATAGAATAATCAATATTACTGTCAAACAATGGATTTGCTACAATTTTTTTATACTGTGTTCAAATTCAAATTTTTTTTAGAGCAATTGGGCATAAGATATTTTCAATATTTTGAAGAATAAACAAAATATAATCAAAAAGAAATAAATAAGTTTTACATATTTGAAATTTCAGTGGAACATTTTTTAGTTTAGCCAATATAAATTCTCGGGATAAATAAATGAAGTTTGTTAATTTACGTCATTTATCAATTAACCAACCTTAAAATAAATAAAAATATTACAAAAAAGGTATTTGTGTTATTAGGACTAAAAATACAAGTTTTTGGGTCGAGTAATAACGAAGCGTCCGACGAATAAATATAAATATTATAAAAAAATCTACTTTATTACCGATCCTTAGGCCCGGTTGTACAAACATTGGTTCATATTGAGCTTTACTGAACTACGGTTTTATAGAACCAGAGTTCAAATTGGCTGTGCGTTGTACAAAACAAATTTAATGCAAGTTCAGCTGAACCTCAGCTAAACTATGTATATAACTAATCAAAATTACTTCAGTTGGTAATGCATAATGTCAAATGTTATAATTTTTCTTGTCATTTTCAATTTTAAAATTGGTTATTTTATGTCAGTTTGCATTAAATATAATAAGGTAAGGCAAATTAAGGTTAAATATTTCGCATCAAATGCATTATATACTTCAATGATGTTATCGATTTAATTTGTCACAGTTTTGCTACATTATTTATTTCATTATTATGATGCGATCAGCAAATTTTACAAATTCAGAAGAGACAAAATGATACTGTTGATAAAAAAAATATGTATCGGTACTGGAATTTACATTCGATATAAACATGAATAAAAAGAAAACAGAATGTTGGATGGAAATTAAAAAAGAATTTAATACAAATAATGAGATTTATTCTTCTGCATTTTAATATAAGTATTATGCTATCTATCAATTGATCTTGACACTTTGTGAATGATTGTACTAATAGTAGATTTATCAAATCCACTAAAATCTCCTGCTACTAGCAAAAAAAGACCAGTTGCAGAAAAGCACAGAGTCACTAGCACCTTATTTTCCGGCCATACAATGTTGTTTCTTAAATAAATTATTTATATAACATCAGCTTTCGACAAACAGAATCTCGCACTAAGTTCTTTATCATTTAATTTTATTAAATGATCTTCGCCTTTTCCACATTTTTACACTGAACCTATATACAACCGGGCCTTAGACCTACAAGTTACAATAAAAAAATAAATAAATATATCATCACGTTCTGGGATGACATTCTACCGTAGCAGATCTCGATAAGTCATCTATTTATGTGCGTGAAGTGCGGCTACCAGCCATCAAATAACGGTACCCAAACGGGAGCTACAGGGATAATTTTAATGTAGCGAAAATTATTTGTCGCCTGTGAGAATCTCAAATCCACAGTTTTATACGATACCACTGAGCTATCTACCCTACAAAATTTCTTCAAATTTTCCGCTATTAAAAGTTACTTTAATTATCTTAGAAAACTGCTTGTAAATGTTGCTCTCCAAAGGCAAAAATGTATGTTCAATTTTAATGACCCATTTCTCACATTAAATATAAAAACATCTTATTTCCTATTCCATTATTCATTTCAAAATCTTAATCCTTTCTAACGAGGCATCCACCACCTCACAGACATTCCTTCACCGCTATTATGACAGTCACTCACCGGCAATTATCCCCTCAACAATTGAATCCCTAAGAACAAGACCTCATTCTCACCGTTAAGGGTCATCTTGACCAGTACCATCGACCAGTGACCAGTTCCTAATAACCGCAACTATATAATACCACGACCTTTTAATGATCTGGTTCTCGCTCTTCGCTGACCATTTCGTCAGACTAGGGTTTCTAGTTTAGGGTGATAGATGTCATATGGGGTGCAGTAGCGAAGCAACAGCCCTTGGGTGGTAAGGTGGGTTTATTAGTAGGGATAATAGGATGAACTTCAAGGTGACAAAACGAATTATAAAAAGAGTTATGAATTTTAAATTGAAGGGCTGAACGCTACTGAGAAATAGGGGTGATATTTTAGGAAATAACACTAATGGTAGATAATTATTAGGTTCAAAACGGTAAAGTCAATACATTGTGGATCTGATCTGCAATTGCAGAACTAAAACAGAAACTATCTGTGTAGTTATTTGGAGTGAAAAAAGATGCTTTCAGTACTTATTATAAACTCCATTGCCTGTACGAAAACGATTACGTCATATGTGGACGAGGTTATCATAGATACGATAAAATATAGCTATCTTTTTTTAATCATATTATTCGTAGCTATGCAAATGACAGTAACGTAAGTCTTTATAAGTAAAGACACACGTTTCAAGTTTTTTCACGTTCTATCACATTTATTTTTTATAATGAAAACGTATGACAGTTCTTATTAATACGAATATTTATATTTACTTTGTTCACATTTGTTTATAAAATAAAAATAAAGACCTATGGTCAGGATTTTGTTATTTTCTCGCCTGTCATTTCTAAGTTTATGATATTTTTGATACATAAATACAGACTGGGAAATAAGAAATAGCTATTGGGTAATCAAAAGCAGAAATGCGTTTGTCATCTTCAAAATTATTTTGTGCTGGAGTTAGAGAATTGAGGATCTTTAATTAATTTAACTGCAGTATAAGAAGTAATGTGAATTATGTTTTGTATTTTCATATATTATTTATTTATAAAATAAAATAAATAAATATATCATCACGCCTTCTACCCATTACTGGGTGTGGCACTCTGCCGAAGCAGATCTCGGTAAGTAATAAATTTTGCGCGTGAAGTGCGGTTACCAGTCGCCAAATCACGGCCCCCAAAGATGTTAGTGGTAGCTTTTGAAATGATGAAAATTGATTGTCGCCTGTGGGAATCGAACCAGGGTTCCCAGGATCCACAGGCCGACTTCATACCACTGAGCTAGCCATCCCATAATTAATATATAATAATAATACATATAAAAATGTCAATCAGGTAGGTAATATTTTTCATGCGTTAAGATAAATTTATATTTGGTTTTTATTTAATATATGCAGAATTTGGTTTCAATTATAAACTAATTAAATTTTATAAAGTAATAAATATTTTTATCTGACATTTAAATTTTAGGTTATGTTTTAAAAATGTCAATTCAATATCAATGTAAACGTTTTAAGTACAAAATCTTAAATCACATGGATACCGAATGTGACGTAATAGTTTTCATATAGGGAATGAAGTATACATGTTTTTTTTTATGCATATTGACATTAGATTGATTTTACATAGATAAAAAATAAAAATTATTTTGACAGATGTTAAAATTTCGATAAGATGTTAAATTTTGAATGATCCCCAAAAAAAATATATAGTTATTTGTTTCACTAGAATTAAAAATACAAGTTTTCAGATCGAGTAATAAAGGTTTCAGGACGATTCTGTCAATATTTTTAGTCCGATTGAAACATCTTATTATTTTATGCACAACCGGGCTGAAATTCATTAATTTTAGTCAAGAAAGGTGGGCTTAAATACTTCTTTTTAGTCCTAGGGCAATAATAAAATCATTTTCTATGGATACATACACAAAATATAAATTTTTGTTTATTGTGAATACTTGATTTTGCAAAATATCATTTTGGCATATAAATGTATGTTTTATGCTGGGTTGCAAGAAAAAATAAAGAGCTCATTAGTTAAAGAATTGTTTATCTAGCAACAGTATTAATAGGGATTTTCTGATATTTATTGAACCGTTAGTTGCTAATGAACCGATAAAACTATCATGCAACCCAGCATCTTTTAAATGTTAAATGTTATTTTGTTGTGTATAAAATATTGTATGTGCCACGTGTGAAATTAGCATTTCTGATCCTGAGCATGTTATTGCCACTGACTAGAAATGCCTATATTAACTCTTGATACATACATAAATAACTATTTTCATCTACTTATTTTGAAAATTTCGCAGATTTATTAAAATTAAAATTAAACAAATTGACAAAATTATTTACGTTCCCATTACAATATTTTTAGTCCGATTGAAACAAATTATTATTTTTTCACCTACTTATTTAGAAAATTTAGCAGATTTATTCAAATTAAAATGAAACAAATTGGCAAAATTATTTACATCTTACGACCAAAATAGCACTTGTATGGTGATAAATAATATTCGTGAAATGGCGTCCTTTTACTATTGAAAATGTTGAGATATTAGTAGCGTTCGATTTGCAAACAATCTCACCTCAGTTCATTTCAACTGAGTTGAGATTGTCTGAAATGAGATGATATTTTTTCGATGACAAATCGAATGGGTTTTGACAGGTCTGAACTGAGTCGGTTACGTGACGAACGTTGTAGTATCATTTCGCGGACAACACATGATTTGCTTGATGTTTTTGTTGGCAGTTAGCTGTGAGACATGATTTATAATAACATGTACAATTTAAAAAAAATATTAAATAACTTCCAAATATTCAAACTACAAACAAAACATAACGAATTCTACCCGGCACTCTAACTGAGTAGAAAATCTCAGTACGCACCAGTGAAATAGGTAGTGCAGCATCGGCAAGGGGGAAGTGAGTATCTCACTTGATCTCAGTTATGTCAGTGCAAATAGAATAGCACAAAAAAGCTGTCAAACTGAGGTGAGGTGAGATGAACTGAGATTTGGTGCAAATCGAACGCTACTAATAGTGTCTTACTGATGTGGGTAAAACAATATTACAATATTGAAAAAAAGTTAAATTAAACCAATGAAAATGTAGTATTTACTTTTTTCACTAATTTTACTTCTTTCAAGATTTTTTAAATAATTTTTAAATTTGTCACTTTCTATACGATTTTTCGTTATACACAGTCGTCTTTCATAATCAATATACAAAAAAAATATTTAATTTCTAAAACACAGTCGAGGCTTTTTTTAATGAAATTGGTATCATAATTTTGGTAAATTACGGCTGTTTTTTTAATACTAAGCATCCAAGAGTTCACTTCCGGTAAAAGACTTCCAGTTTTAAGCAAATATTTATTAATTAAATAAGATTTAAATAACCAAAAAATATGTTTTCCTACAACTGTGCGATTTCTTTGTTATTACGTAACTATTATTGCCTTGGTTACCTATGTAAAGTAAACAAATGCAGACCAAGTGCGTTTCTGTAAGCAGAGAAACACTAGTGCGGAAAGTAATTCATTACGCAACTGTAAAAAGTTGTATTGAGAGCGATTTAAATTTCGCACCGAGCGCGGAATTCATATTTTGGCCACAGTCGCTTATGGAAGAAGAAGATGCAGTGAGCCAGCGCTAGTAAGTATGCAGAAGTATATTTTGACGTTTATAAACATAACCTTAAATTGCAGTATATCTAATCTGTACACAATTAATAAAAAGAACCGAACAAAGTAAAATATGTCGATAAATGGTTTTGTTTTAAGAGTAAATGAAATACATAATATTTATTGTTTGTGTATATTATTAACACAGTTGTTACAGTTGCTTATATTGACATAATATGAAGTGAAAACTTTTGTATTGTCTAAAGAAACATTGATTTCTTCCGTACCTGTTCATATTATTAACAGTAATTTTATTGACAACAATTTCGGTTGCTTCAGAAGTACCAGCAGCAGGTTGGTTGTCACTGTCGAAAATAGATCCAACATATGTGTAGCATGATCTGGGGCTTCAATTATCTTTGGAGGTGTTTATGATAAAGAAGAATCACTAGTATTCCAATCTAGGCGATTTTGAAGAAATTTTCTTGAAATTAGTGAAATATTTTTAAATAACGTAGAACAATATGGAAGCAATCAACAAACAAACCATAGCAACGCCGTAAAACATCGTTCTCGTGAATATCATTAAGATTTAATAAATTTTGACAATATTTTAGTGATTCTGCACTTGCACGTAACAAGCCTTTTTCGGCACTTGTTATAAAAACAACTATTACGTATTGAAAAAAAACCATTTGAAATTAAAATTTCCAAACGAGATCTCGTTATCCTTATTGTATTTGAAGTTACAGATAATTAAAGGTAGCATTTTTAAACATTCAAAAACTGTTTCATCATTTAACAGGTTAGGGGTTAGTCTATCAACCCTCTCTGTAAATATATAATTTAAATAATATTAAAACCTATATTCCTGAATTTGTGTTGATCATTCTCAGTGCAGCTGGAGTTGTTAATAACCATCGTACCATCAGAGATCTCAGTCTTGTAAAGTAGAAGAACACAAGAACAGATATAATCAGCGTTTCAGGGCGATACTAATTGCCACTCAGTGGGCGGGCCAGGCTCCCTTACAGAGCCGTATTTAAACATTTAAACGAGTCCGGATCTGTGGATCTGTGGAAAATGATCCACAACACAGACTCGCAGAGGTCATATACTTTTCGTTGAGCTGACAGAAGAAGGCTGTGAAAGATGATAATGGTACAATATAATTATTATTATTTTTGTTACTCTGTACAACAGGAATTGAATCCCAATTACAGTACAGGGTCCGGACTCACCGAGTCGCAGAGTGGTTGTAATTATAATTTTTAGCTTGAGTGGGAATCGAACTCGGGATCTCCTGATTCGAATTCTGTAACGCTACCCATTCCACCGTACTGCCGGACATAGTATACTTCGATCATAAGATATTTTTATCTATGAGTACTTCGATAACGACTTATTACATACATGATTTTCAGTTGTTAGGTAATGCAGTTCATTACTACACTAGTTATACGGCAGTATAGTAATTGGGATTAAAGATCCTGTTGTACAGGATAAATAAATAAACTCATTACTTAACGCTTTTAATTATGAATAAAAATATTATTCAAAATTAATCGAAACAACACAAAACAGATAACATATTTATTATACTATTATTATTATTATTATTTATCATTTATATTTATGAAAATGTCAATTTTTTTAACAAAAAATTAGATTTTCATGAATTGTGAGTATTCTTAAATCAAATTTTGTAAGTCACATTTGGTCTAAAGTATATTACTGTACTCATGTGATTACATTTGTGATGTTGTAATAATGCTTTTATCTCACTAGTAACATCAATAATTATTAAATACCATAAACAAGTTCGAGTAGCAGCAATTTTGGAACACGAGAGAAGCGAGTGCTTTAATTTGCGTGAATGGTGCAATTGCCGTCTTCGTGTACGAGGTTTGCACAATTCTTTTTGCAATGAGTAAAAATTATATAACCGGGTATAAAAACGTTATTAAATTAGAAACGTGAATTTATATTAATAACAGTTTAGTATACTATAATTTATCATTTGTTATATGAAAACAAATTGTTTATTTTTATGTGTGATTGATGGCGTTATAAGCTAATGTCTCTATTTCTTGTATAATTTCCTTAAAATTTGTGTAGATAAGATCAATTTCCAGGGCAATGAAAACGTCATTTTGAATATTGCGAGTACAAAAAGATTTTAATATTATTTGAAGTTAAGGTAGTACTAGTGTGACGGTGGCGCCATCGGTTGTCGAGTGGCGAACCTGACGCTCAAAAAAATATAAAAATTGAATAAAATAAGTGTTTTATAACTATTATGATTTGAATATCATGAATTGTTAACCGGTTGTTAGTCTAGTGAATTTTCAAATACCATACCACCGTGTGGTGTTGCCATTATAAATTGGGATTCTTAATTTTTCGTTAAAAACAAGGTTTTGCAAGGCTATATATCCATTACTAAATGATAAAAAACTTTCTCCTTCTGACACAATATACATGGATAGTTCTAGAACATCATACTAGTCTTTCAAATGAAACTGCAAAATTTTAGAGGCACACAAACCAAATATGTGCGATTCTGAGTGATGATCGCCATAAGCCCCGTGTATAGGAACTCAACTTTACAAGCGAATATATTTGTTCAGAGACCATCGTCTCTGAACAAATATGTTTATATTTTAACAGAGTGCGTATGACTATCCAATGATTACGTGCGCCAAATTTCATTCAAATCTTCAACAAAAAAATTCACGCTAGTACTACCGTAATGACTGTCCCAACGGTGCGAAAAACATAGTGAGCGCCACGGAATGTAAGTACTACAACCATTCTTCTACGGTAACATGAACTTAAGCTACGCAAGTTCCGCCTCAGTTCATACCTCCACGAATGTACTTACATTGCTTGCAGGGCCTGGACAGCTGCATTAGTTACCCTGTTACGCGATTTTTAATGCCATCTCTTGCTGTCCCAAATGAACTAAATCAATTTTAAATTAAGAACAGGAATCATAGTAGGTAATATTTAAATTGTTGACTGTGAAACAAATTATATAATGAAATGTTTGACAAACGATGTTTTATATTTTGACAAGTAAAATTTGTAAATAATAAACATATCTGTCGTCATTATTGCAATCTGTATTTAATGGTGAGTAGATATCTTTTATAATATTAATTTAATTTTATACTATTTTATAATTTTAGGCGTGTCTGTAGTAGAAAAAAAATTGTAAAAATGTGTTTTTCCATGTTTTATCACGGAATAATTTATTACGGAATACATTGCTGGAAAACATTAATAGAAATGATTTAATTGATGTACCCTATAGTAGTACTCTTAAGCACAATGTCGTATGTAGTCTTCATTTTCAAAATAGACAGTATCGATACACATCAACAAAAAAATTAAACATTGGAGCTGTTCCACATATTGGCCAATATAAGTAATTAATACAATATTGTGAAATTTGAAACTTTTATAATTATGAATATTCTTTTTTAGTAAATATAAATTCATTTTCAACAATTCGGGATGAAAATATCACATCTCTATCAATAAGAACAGTAACAGCAACACATAAGAATACGGATACTGAAGAATTATAAATGAGAGTGTGCATAAGAAGGCGAAAATATATATTATTATATTATTACTATATATTATTGTATTGCATACTAGTACGTGTTTAATTAATATTTTAAATATGATTCAATAAATCTAGCTTTTTACTAATTGTTTGTTTTTGTTGTTTTATAATATATTTTGATTTTAAATATTTTAGTCATTACGATCATGAGAATGATAAATATGTATCCTATATTATCGGTATTTTTAATGATAATTACTTGGGGCAACAAGTAACTGCGTAACAATCTTTTGTTATAGCTGTCCCTTCTTCTATGGTTACTTGTTCGGTGATTGCTTGTAATAAAAAATTAATTCCAATTGCAGTACAAATAATCTACAGTTTATATCTGGCAGTATGAAGGTATGGTTAGCGTTACGACATTGGAATCCGAAGATCCCGAATTTAAACTTCACTGAAACTAAAAAAATGTTAACAGTCACATTGTGGCTTGGTTAGACCGAATCCTGTACTGTAATTAGGATTAATTTCCTGTTGTGCAGAGTACCATAAAATAATTAAATAGTGGAATCTGAATCATTCCGATGCTGTTGTAAGTTGAAGCCATCGAAGATTGAATCATTTGTGAAACAACAGCAAGAACTAAATTATTTACCACTTTTATTTGCAGATGTTTTTCTAATATAATTTAGGAACATTTGACAGCTGGAAAAATACCGCTAGACTATACTAACTCAACCTCAAACAAACTAGTTTTTATTAATGATCATATTAGTATTTGAAGTAATTTAATTTGCTTTTTGTGAAGCATTAATGCCCTCCTCGCTTCATTTTCACTGTCGATTTATTATCCGCGATCGCGCTGCTCTCTACGCCTCTACGGCTGCTGAGATATTTCTCATCTTTGTCCGAGTTTCAGCGCTTGAGCGCAGCTGAAGACAGATATGTGGATGTGTTTTGTAATAGTAGCACGGCGGTTGCCTCTGTATATACGTCGTCCGACAAATAATTGAAAATTACGTTTTAATTAGGATATTAAATCGTGCTCGCTAACAAATTGGTAATTATAATACCACGGATTCTTTGGAATACAATAGATGAGGATGATGTATGGTGGAATTTACTTTTTATGCTGTACTATTTTTATTATTGAAGAAGAAATACAATATTAGAAATATTGTAATGAATTGATTTATTTATTTATTTATTTGCTACGATACTATACACAACAGAAAATTAATTCCAAATGCAGCATCTTATATTGGAATCTGAACTAGTCAGAAATACCTCTATATTCTAGTACTGTATCATTATCTGTTAATGTTCGATAAGTTAATGATAATTTTTATCTTTCATCGTTATTTTACCGATAATTATAATTTCGGTATTCTGAGACCAGAATAATTTACCCTGACATTTTTAGGTTATATTCAAGAATTTTGTTTACTAATATACGTCGCTATTATTATAAAAAATAATATAATGACAGATCATTGACAGTTCCGTAAACAGTGTGGTTGAAAATAATATTTTTTTTATGCTGACATTTTTGTACGAGAGCATAATGTTAAAAAGCAGGGTTGAGAGATTTAAATCAAATTGATTTAAATCATGATTTAAATTTACTAATTTAAATATAAATGAATAATTTTTATTATTGTATACCTGTATGTATTTATTAAATTAAAAATACAAAAAAATCACAGTAACAAAATAAAAACATGTTTTAATAAATTATAAATATTTGAATATGAAAATATAACAATTAAAATAACAAAAAAAAGTAGAAACGTTTATTCATTTAGTGGTACATTATTATTAAAATGTTAAAATAAAAAGACCAATTTTCCAACCTTTTCAGTTCCTAGTCGGTTTCTCAATTTTGAATGCACAAAATGATGAAAAAACTCGCTCAACACAAGCTGAAGATGAATTGGCGGATAAAAGTGATTTTATAATTTTCAATATTATATCTTTATTTGGTCCTAATTCATCTTTTTGGGACATCCACCACATTACACAATACATAATATTTAAAAATGTTATTCAAAATACCCGTGAAAACGGGTATTTTAAAAATAATTTAGAAAATCTAATTTAAATCAAAAAAATCTGATTTAAATAAAAAAAATCGATTTTTTTTTTATTTTAAAAAAAAATCATGATTTTTATCCAGCTTGTTTAAAAGTAAATAAAAGTAACAGAATAAATTATTTTGATCAAATGATTGTAATCAATAGAATATTCATAAAAAATAAGGGTTGTCATTAACTTATCGATCATTAACAGTTAATGATCGAGTTACAGAATAGGAGGGTTAGTCTTATTGTTTGTAAACGATAAAATGTCTACAAAATCATGTTTCACCGCCCTGTTAGAAAGTACAATTTTCTTTTCTCAATTAAGTGAAGAAAATGATACTTTTCATCTCTAGAGAAGAAAATAAATTTTACTTTCCCAGGGATGGGAAGTAAGACATATCCAAAGCAACTGGAAGGCAACTGTATAATTTGGTATGAGTGATATCTAGGTGGCATCTGTCGAAAAAATCTTATTATTTATGTACCTGGAGCAGAAAGTAGTCTATTGCCGCTCGTGCGAGGAGAGCAATAACCATGCAATAGCGGCAAATTCACTTTCAGTTCGAGCTGGATGTTATTTTTAAAACTTGAAAAATTATTTTAAAATTATTTTTAACAGAATTTCTGATTTATCAATTCGTTTCAAATGCTGACTGGTTTCATGTATCGTATATGGAAACGACGTTCTAGTTGATCAGAATATCTGACTTTTCGCACGTGTGTGGAATGTAGTAGTTGAAAATAAAAAAAAATTGCTTGAAATTGGTACTACACATACATTTATTTCCTGCTGTTTACAGTGACATTTATTCTACTTGTATTTATTCCAAAAATGAAATGCCAAATAATATTTCCGCCTTTACTTGGCATTATGCAAACTGTGAAATAAAAATATCCCCAGAATTGTGTTGCCAACTGAAATAGTTACTTCTGATCACCTGTACGTAAGCGGCAAATATCTACTTTCTATAAATAACATAAATGCAAAAAAGTCTACTTTCTGTTAAGGTCAGAAAAACTATTTTTTCACGATCCTATCAAAAAATAAAATTTGTTTCCGTTAATTAAGTGAAGAAAATTATACTTTTCTCCCTAGGGAAAAAAATAAATCTAATCCATGACTACTGAAAAATAACGGTACGATTTGATTAGTTGACATCTAAGTGACATCTGTCAAGAAAATAATGAATTTAATCTACATTTGTAATTTAGTTTTGATTTGTTTATGTTATGGAAATAGTATATCACTTACCATGAATTGTGTCTGTTTTTAGGTCAAGAATGGAGGATCGAGATTTCCTAAACATCCGAGACCTAACAAATCACTTACAGTTCGAGGTTAATAAACTATTTTTTACAATACCTGCACAAATAGAAAAAAAGAAAAATTGGTTTCAAAATTAACAGCTATCAAAATAAACAGAACCTTGATCTATAATATTTACTTACTGTCCACGATGGTGGTAAGTAAATATTATAGTCCTGATGTAACCATGAAAACTAACTATGCAATAAAAGTTCTACTTAAGCTACATTCACAAATTGAAATTAGTTTTTGTTTTATGTTTTCCATTTTTGTTTTAATAACCTTGTAGACATGTTATCTAATGCAGCCATTCACAAATCAGTATTTAGTTTTGGTTTTAACACAAAAGTTTGCAAACTCCAAACTTATGTTTTAGTTTTACGTTTTATACTTAGAAATAGACCAATAGGACGAAGAGTAGTATGATGTAGTGATATATACTTGTCTCTTTCTGTCATCCTTCGCATTGACGATAACCTAAGTTTGTTTTTATTCGAGTGTCAAAATGAATGAAAATAAAAACAAGATTTTAATTCCTACTTTCTTATTATGATAATATTTACCTTGCTCTTCCAAAAAATACGAAAGTAAACAAACAACATATGACAGCATGTGTAACTTAGCACATCTAACAGTAGCATTTACTGTATTACCGATCTTCTAAAATTTATGATAGATGTCACTACTAGCTTAAATTGACAAAAGCAAAACTGTGATTGGCACCTAAGAACATACTAAAACATAAAGCATAAAGCTACATTCACAAATCGAAATTAGTTTTAGTTTTATGCTTTATGTTTTTGTGTGTTTTTAGGTGCCATTCACAAATAGTTTTGTTTTTGTCGATTTTAGTTAGTAGTGACATCTATTATAAATTTCAGAAGATTGGTAATACAGTAAATGCAACTGTCAGATGTGCTAAGTTACATATGCTGTCATATGTTGTTTGTTTACTTTCGTATTTTTTGGAAGAGCAACGTATATATTATCATAATAAGAAAGTAGGTATTAAAATCTTGTTTTTATTTTCATTCATTTTGACACTCGAATAAAAACAAACTTAGGTTATCGTCAATGCGAAGGATGATAGAAAGAGACAAGTATATATCACTACATCATTCTACGCTTCGTCCTATTGGTCTACTCCTAAGTATAAAACGTAAAACTAAAACATAAGTTTGGAGTTTGCCAAACCAAAACTAAATACTGTTTTGTGAATGGCTGCATAAGATAACATGCTACAAGGTTATTAAAACAAAAATGGAAAACATAAAACAAAAACTAATTTCGATTTGTGAATGTAGCTTAAAGCAAAAACTAATTTCGATTTGTGAATGTAGCTTTACTGTGTTTAAATTTTGTCATTAATAGGTAACTTACAGTACAGGTATTGTAAAAAAGTTATTTGTGTAGCACATGAGGAAAGTGTAATTTTTTCCCTCAAGTGCTTTATATTCTTCGCCTTCGGCTCGGGAAATAAAGCGGCATCTTCGGGAAGATATGTTTCACTTTTCTTCCCTTTTAGGAATTTAGGAATAATTCTTATTATATAGGAGCAGCAAATAAATAAATAACAACATTGGTACAGTCACTAAAACCAGAAGACGAATGAAGTTCTTCCCATTAGGCCAAGGCCATTCAAAATCAATTTTCGTAAAGTGTACCATCGAACCAAGGTACCTACTAGCTAGCCTCGACGAAGCTTCACTGTTCGTACATTTGTGACTAGTCATGGAACCCATAATGAAAACATCTTACGGACAGATCGCCAGTCATTTCACCGCCTCCTTCGTGACTTTTGACGCTAACACGGCCAGCGTGATGGATGAATTAATCCAAGATCTACACTTCATACATATTTATGCTATACGAACGTGCGAGCAGTGTGCTGTGAGTGCGAGCGTACATTACATATTGTCTTTTATTAGCATTTTGTTTAATCATTGCTGAGATGGGCGCCCCAACAAAGATTCACGCAGGGGGTAATTGCTATCAAAATATTCATTATTTCTACAAAAATGCGATGAAAAACATTAATTGATAATTTATTTATTGCCAAGTAAAGTGCAAATATATTAATCATTACTTTTTAATAATAGGGTAGGTGGCTTAGTGGTATCGAGTCAGCCTGTGGATCCTAAAAGCCCTGGTTCCATTCACACATGCGACAAACATTTTCACTACATTAAAATTATTATTATCATTATTTAATGGGGTGGCTAGCACAGTGGTATGAAGTCGGCCTGTGGATCCTAAGAACCCTGGTTTAATTCCCACAAGCGACAAACAATTTTCATAATTAAAAAAAACTACCCTTGTGGCTCCTCCACCAGTAACATCTTTGGGGGCTATGATTTGACGACTGGTAACCGCACTTCACGCGCATAATATATCACTTACCGAGATCTGCTTGGGCAGAGTGCCACGCCCAATAATGGGTAGAAGGCGTGATGATATATTTATTTTTATTTATTTAAAATTATCCCTGTGGTTCCTCCACCATTAACATCTTTGGAGGCCGTGATTTGACGGCTGGTAACGACACTTCACGCGCATAAATATATCACTTACCAGGATCTGCTAAGCATAGTAATGAATAAAAAGGCGTCATGATATATTTATTTATTTTATTACTTTTTATCTATTTACTCAAATTCCAAATCATTATCATTTAATTATAAGCGAAATGGATTGATGTGATTGAAGGTTTGGTGAAAAATTAAACAAGAAATGATTTATTTGGTCAAAACATATTTTATTTCTCAACATAATCTCCTTGTAGCTCGATACACTTCATCCAACGTTTTTCTAATTTTTCGATCTCTTCCATATAATACGATTTTGGCAATCCTTCAAAATAGGCGTTTGTCTCAGCGATGACCTCATCGTTGGAGCCAAATCTCTTTCCGCCGAGCCATTTCTTCAAGTTTGGAAGTATGTAAAAATCGCAGGGGGCCAAATCTGGAGAAAAAAGTCCTTCTTATTGCGCTTAAACATTGCTAAACACTTCTTTGAACTCGTCACACGGTCGCGCTTGTTGTCAACAGAGAGCAAATGCGACACCCATCTGGCAGATAGCTTTCTCATATCCAAAAATTTATGCAAAATGTTCCGCACCCGTTCGGTTGAGATGCTCATAGCCTCAGCATCTCGTGCACTTTAACTCGCCAATCGTCCAATATCATACCATGGATTTTATCGACGATTTCTGGCGTTGTAATCTCAATTGGACGACCAGAATGTTCGGCGTTCTTTGTGGTCATACTACCACAATGAAAATCAGTAAACCACTTGTGAATCTTTCCAATCGATGGTGAGGAGTCCCCATAATGTTTAACAAGCGATGCTTTGGTTTGCGTAATGTTTTTTTCAGGCAAGAAATAATGTTCAATCAAGACGCGAAATTTTCCATGTTTTCAAAAATCTTCAAGGTTGCTTGCTTTCGATGGGTGTCAAAACAGAACTGAATGACATATCAATCTGAAAATTTTAATGCGTTCTAGTTAAAGGTGGTACATCACAAATATCACATGGTATTTGCGATTGTGGCGCCATCTGTTTTATTTCTCAAGGACTTTTCACCCTGCCCTCGTATATGGTCAATTCCAGCATCATTTAAGCTTTATACGCCTACTTAAATAACAGATAAATTGTCGCGGTTTAGTTATTTAACTTTCATCATTTAACAGCGAAAATGTTTGCAAGTGGACAAACTTTTATTTACATTGGAAACAGCGAATATAAATTTCGGTTAATCATCTCAATAATGACTTGAGGTTCAATTTTGTATACGTCAAATTTTTATTTCCTTCACTTGAACTTAGTTGTTTGTTGCTTTGCGTTAAAACGACTCGAGTAATTTATTATTAGACGAAATCGGTATTGTGATTTTTTTCCTTTCCGATGTCGCCAAATATAATTTTTCTGAAAATAGCTTTAACAAATTTTTAGTGCTAAATAGGGAGTTGGGATCGAATCTAACACCTTAAGTGCCTCTGCCATCGTCTTAAGAACTGGTTTATTTATCTAATTCATAATTTTGAGGTTATGTAGGATCCATGAATGTATGTTAAATATAAAGAAAGGCCTTCAAAATCCAGATATTGGTAAATAATACACAGACAACAATTAAACTATGTATTCATCAATATAAACGTGGACGTTTCGGTTGTGGAACACAGCCATTATCAACACTACAAACAAAAAAATTTTACATTTATATAAATGCGTCAACTTAAATTATACAACAAAAAACACAAAAAATAAACCAAAACAACTCACCATATGTGAAAGACGTCAATTTTATTAAAATTTTGAACTAAATGGATAGACCAAAACTAAGCCAGAAAAACGTAATTTGTTCATTTTAATTTTAAAACAAAAAAGTTTTTAACGATGTAGCCCAACTGAAAGTTGGAGCAATTCTGACGGACAAAATATTAAACATCTGAGAACTGTCAAAACCTCAACACACAAAAAACCCTAAACTAAGATCGGACCAAAAATACTATTTGAATCTTTCAATAAAATTGTTTATATATTTCATATTATTTTTGAAATCAGTTTGTGAATTAATATTTTTTTATGTATCTAAATTAATGTAAAACGTTTCTTTTAGTAATCTGTTATAGTAGTAAGGTTCGGAATTCATAATAAAATGTGATTATAAATTTTTTGTGCCGGAATTATTTATATATGTACGCCTATGTTCGTGGATTGTTGTTGAATGCTGGTTGTACATGTTGCATTTTGAATCGCGGCGTTCTTTTGGATTAAGAATTGCATGATGAATGATTTATTCTCGAAATAAGGAGTGAAATCGATAGTTGGTGTATTTAGATGTAAATGAATTTAGATTTAATAGATATACCTGCAGCATAAATTAACAAACTGCTTTCTCTATTAACATTAAAATTCACTGCATCATTTCGAATTATTAAGGTCGTAAGTATTTCATCTAAAAGCCAGACAAATTTATTATTAAAATTTATATTATCACACAATTAAATCCTTATAAATTTGAAAAAAACTTTAAAACTGATTTGCCATGTTATTTCCTTATACCCAGATTTTCTTGAGACACATTACATAAGTACCAATGACTTTTTTGAATTTTTTATATATTAATCTACGTAATAAAATTATTATACCCAAAATTTTTATTTTTCTTTTAAACTTGTATTAAGCATGATAAAAATATTTAAACTTTCGAAACAAACGAATATGACGTAGTTGCATCTTAGCTTAAAGAGAGACAGATAAGACAGAGATAAATAACACGTAACTTCACGTAACGTGTGTCGTCAGTAGAATCCTCAGACAAAACATAACTAGACAGATAACAACGGCGTTTGTTGTGAAGCAGACAGGAATAGAATAACTGGTTGGTGAGGCGGGAGCGCGGCAAGGAGCAAGCATGCATAACATCAAAGTGTACTCGCTCCTTGCCGCGTACCCGGCGGACCAACAAGTTATTCCATCTCTTTCTGCTTCACAACACTGCATTGACTTGAATACGACATAATTCGTCTAGTATTATACGTCATTGGTAGAATCGTAGAATGCTGAATGCTTATGTCTTCTTCGTCTTCTTTTCAGTATAATTGAGCACCGACAAACGTTTCAGATAAAGCTCTGTGATTGGCTTAATGCAACTATGTAATTGCAATATGGCAGTGCGAAATTTAAATGAGCGCTTCGAATTATTCAACTTTAACTTTCATATTTCAGCAATAAAGATATCATTTATGGTATGGTTTTATATTGTATTAAATATGATGTACTGTCAAGAATTTATTTTAATAAATATATATTAAAAACCTCTACCACTTGAATCCCCCATTGCACTAATTTAAACTTTAAGTTTTCCTTAAATGAACAATATTTTGTTGACATGAACTATAAAATGAGTAGCAACATTGCTGTCCATTATTAAATTCAATATTTTTCATTTATCCAATCTTTAAAATATGGGATAGGTGGCTCAGTGGTATGGAGTCGGCCTGTGAACAATGGTACGATTTTCACAAACATTTTCCCTCACCACTAACATATTTGGGGGCCGTGATTTGACGGCTGGTAACCGCATTCCACGCGCATAAATACGAGGTGTGGCTATTAAATAACGAGACTGACGCTGCTACAGGCCAAGTACGCACGCGCCTGTCAGCTTTTTAGCGTGAAGCTTTCTCTTTCGAATGCAGCACCTCTCGCTTCTGTAAACAAATCCGTATAGCCGTAGAATTCGTTCTAATTAGTTGTTTTTTTGTTTCGCCAAAAAATGTTAAGTGCAACATTAGAGCAACCAATTGTTATGAAATTCCACATGAAACTTGACAAAACTGCTATTAAAACTTATAATTTATTGAAAAAAGTACCCGAATTATAAAAGGACAAGTCATGGTTTCTCCATCAAAACAATGTGCTGGCTCATTCCGCAATGTCTGTCAAGAGATTTCTAGCCAAGTACAGTATCCCAGAGTTGGACCATCCGCCTTATTCGCCACATCTTGCACCGTGCGACTTCTTTCTGTTTCATAAGGTGAAATTTGCCTTAATAGCAACAAGATTTGAGCTTTGAAAGAGAAATCGGCACGCGTTCTGAAGGAGCTGACAGAAGAAGACTTCCAGCACTGTTTCGAACAATGGAAGATTCGTATGGAGTATTGTAGGGATAGAGGAGGGGTGTATATTGAAAGTGACAATAAGGAAATAGGTATGGACTCAAAATAAAATGTTAAAACAGCATCAGTCCCGTTATTTAATAGCCACACCTCGTATATCACTTACCGAGATCTGCTTCAGCAGAGTGCCACATCCAGTAATGGGTAAAAAGGCGTGATGATGAATTTATTTATTTTATTTGTAATTAATCTTCCGCCAGTTTTTGTTGGCTATCAAATCTAACAAATATTTTTATTATGTGACTGTTATTGCACACATACGAGGGTAAGGTGAAAAGTTCTCGGCCCGACAATGAAAGACTGCGATTTTCAGTTAAAAAATGATGTTTCTACATACTGTCCCTTGACTTCAGCACACTTGATCCAACGTTTCTCCAATATAAATATTCCTTCCCGGAAGTGAGAGTCTGGAAGGCTGTGAAAATATTCATCTACGGCCCTCTCAACTACTTCATTGAACGCGAAGCGCATCCTAGAAACAAATTTCTTCAAGTTTGGGAACAGATAGAAGTCTGAGGGTGCCAAATCAGGAAAATATGGGGCATGGCCGAGCAAATCGTACCCCAAATCCCGCAGTTTTCCCATCGCCAACGCATCCTTGTGTGCAGGTGCGTTGTCCTGGTGAATGATGATTTTTCTTCTACCAGCCTGGCCTCTTCTCGCAAATTTTGGCATCCAGCTGGGCAAGAAGGTTGGTGTAATATATATATAAGTTACAGTGCTCCACTCATCACCAAACTGCTGATACAGACATTTCCCCCGAACGTGACATTATGATATGTAGAGTTCTTTAGTATGTAGTAATGATATGTAACCTTAGTTCAGATTCAGACTTAGAAGTAGAAACACATGTAAATGTTATAACTTAGTAAAAGTCAAAATAAATAGTTTTTAAAAACTAAATTGGTGTTTCGAGAAAGTTAAGTGGCGCAGTCGGTAGGATTGCCAGTACAAATTAACGAATATAATTTGGTTCACATTTGTGATTAAATTGGCAATCGATCAAGAAAAAAAAATTCAAAAACTTCTCCGATCAACATCAGTCAGAGAGCAACTCAGAGCACATCAGAAGCCGAGATTCGACATCCGTAACCATCTGAACGAACATCAGAGAACTTCGGTCGCAATCTTCAACCCCGTGGACGACTTCAGGGCACATGAAGCGGACACTAATATTTCTGTAAGTCATACATGTCATTTAGAGAAAATATTCTCATTCATTCTGATACAAGCTCAAATACAGAATCTGAACCAGATCTTGATGATCTAATTGAAATTAATTTAAGTAATACAAATTTCATTTTACGACAATCTCAATTAAGAATGGCTACTTTAAAGAAAGAATACCTTGATATGCTGCCGGAATTCCACGGCGAGCGCGAATTACTCCCTCGTTTTATTGATATTTGTGAAAAACTTGTAAACAAATTTTATATTACCACCGACACAACAGATTTTCAAAACGAGTACTTAATGAATAGTATACTAACAAAAATTAAGGGCGAAGCCGCTGTTAATATTGCAAGTTGTACGGTCAAAACATGGGAAGAATTGAAAAAGGCATTATTAAACGCGTTTGCGGATAAACGCGATTGGTTTACATTAAATATTGAAATGACCGAGCTTAAACAATATCCAAATGAAAATGTTTTTGAATTTTACGGAAGATTGCAGCACATTTTAAATCTGCAAATATCTTATATATCCACTCATGCTACAGCCGACGCAGCTCTTGTTATGAATGATTACTTTCAAAATTATGCTCTACGCATATTGCTACGTGGTTTAAAGGAACCTATCGGTCAACTCATGAGAGCCAAAAATCCTTCTGATTTAAATGTGGCGTTAGGAATGTTAGCGAACGACTTTCAATTCGAACACGTCTCCAAACCATCTAAGAGCATTAACTCGAATAATTTTAAACCAAATCACAAACCACCTGCACACAACACAAAGCATTACTCTCCTAGACCAACATATTACAATACGAATCCTTTCCCTAATAATTATTATAATCAACCTAACAGAGCTCCAGTACGTCCTAATAATCAATCAACAACTATACCCCAAAATAATGTGCCACACAATAACCAAGGCCCATCTACCAGTCAAAACTATCCAAAACCCACTCCAATGAGTATTTCCACTCGAAACACTCAACAATATCGTCCCAGACCGAACCCGTCTTACCAGAGACAAAATCAATTCGGACAAAACCCCTTTGGACGAAATCTACACAACTACAATTTCACAACAGAAGAATTATTTAATATTGAAGACACAGAACCAGTTAATAATTTGGAAACTTATAATTTTAACGAACAAGAACAAGTCACAGATCAAAATTTAGTAAATGATGACAGTAACATTCCTAATCAAACCGATAACTGTTTTTTAGGAGAAACAGCCTCGAGTCTCGATCCTTCCCTACATTCGAATTATTAAATCTAACTAACCACCAAAGTAAACTTCCCTTCATCATTACCCCCGAGAATAAACTAAAAATTCTCATCGACACTGGAAGTACAAAATCTTTTATCAAACCAGACATAGCATACAAATATTACAAGAATTTCATCCGTCACGACCCGTTTCAAATTACTACCGCTCACGGCACGTCTACTGAGGTTCATAGCACAAGAGTTCCTATTTCAAAAATATTTAATAACAAAGATAAGAAATTGTCACATCTTAAATACCATCTCTTTAATTTCCACGAACAATTTGATTTACTTTTAGGCATGGATAATTTAAAAATCTTAAAAATTTTGATTGATACTCATAATGATTTAATTATAACACCAAATGCAAAAATTAAAATACAATATCATGAATCTTTAAATAGTTCTAATACAAATAATATAACAACTATAAATAAAAACGTTATAGAACCAAATTCTGAAAAGATTATTAAAATTAAAGTAGATATTAAACAAGGAACTGTATTAATACCCCAAATTAAAACTGAACATTTGAGAATACCAGAGTGCATTACGGTCGCAGATAACTATCACGCATTATGTTCAATTATTAACATATCTGACCAGGAAATAAATTATAACCTTTTAAAACCAATTATAGCGGAAAAAATTGATAATTATGAAATTTATAGCAGCCCAAATCTAAATATTACACACGTTGAGAAAACTCACTTCGATTTTTCTAAAATAAGAACCGCTCATATGAACTCCGAAGAACAAAATGCATTGTTAAATTTACTTAAAGATTATCCCGATATTTTTTATTCTGACGATCAAAAATTGACATTCACTAACCAAATTAAACACACTATTAAAACTCAAGACGAAATTCCAGTTTATACTAAATCATATAGATACCCCAACGTGCATAGGGAAGAAGTTAGATTTCAAGTAAATAAAATGTTAGAACAAAATATTATTAAGCCTTCCAACTCCCCATGGTCCTCCCCAATTTGGGTTGTACCAAAAAAAATTGATGCATCCGGTAAGAGAAAATGGCGCATAGTCATAGACTATCGCAAATTAAACGAAAAGACCGTCGGTGACAAATACCCGTTACCCAATATTACTGACCTCTTAGACAAACTCGGACGTTGTCAATATTTCACTACTCTCGATTTGGCATCGGGATTCCATCAGATAGAAATGGACAGCCAAGACATACCCAAGACCGCATTTAATACTGAAGACGGGCACTACGAATTTTTACGTATGCCATTTGGACTTAAAAATGCACCAGCGACATTCCAACGAGTTATGGACAATATTTTACGCGGACTAACACACGACAAATGTCTCGTTTATCTCGACGACATAATTATCTTCAGCACTAGCCTTCAAGAACATTTGCATAATTTAAAATTAGTATTTGACAGACTGAGAAAATCTAATTTCAAAATTCAAGTTGATAAATCGGAATTTTTAAAAAAGGAAGTAGCTTACCTCGGACACATCGTAACACCCGAAGGCGTGAAACCGAATCCGGATAAAATATCAGCAATTTTAAATTACCCTATTCCGAAAACTAGTAAACAAATTAAAGGCTTTTTAGGACTCCTAGGCTATTATCGTAAATTTATTAAAGACTTTGCAAAATTGACCAAACCCCTTACTAAGTGCTTAAAGAAGGACGCCATCATTGACATAAACAACCCTGAGTATAGACAATGCTTTGAACTTTGTAAAAATTTACTGACTAATGAACCATTACTTCAATACCCAAATTTTGACAAGGAATTTATCTTGACGTGTGACGCAAGCAACGTAGCGATAGGTGCCGTTTTATCACAAGGCAGCCTTGGCAATGACCTGCCCGTAGCTTACGCTAGCAGAACACTAAACGAGACCGAGACAAACTATTCAACAATCGAAAAAGAACTGTTGGCCATCGTATGGGCCACCCAATACTTCAGACCGTACCTTTTCGGACGCAAATTTAAAATTTATACTGACCACAGACCATTACAGTGGTTAATGTCACTTAAACAATGTAGTCAAAAACTAATACGCTGGCGACTAAGACTAGAAGAATACGACTACGAAATAATATACAAAAAAGGCAAATTAAACACCAACGCCGATGCACTTAGCCGTATTCCACCAAAAGACGATAATAAAACCCAAAATTCACTCAAAAATTTGGATAATGAATCACCTGTAATTATATATCAAGATTATTTAAATAATAAAAATCAAAATTCTAAAAACATCATTATAGAAGTCACAGGCGATTTATTCAATGCACCACTAGATTCTAGTTTAGCTCATTGTGTGAGCAAAGATTTAGAAATGTCATCTGGTATAGCAGAAAAATTCAAAATTAGATATAATAACGTTCATAAACTCAAAGCACAAAATCCGCAACTTTATAACCTAGTTTATCTAAAATATCGAGGCAGATATTTAATTTATTTAATTACAAAAGAAAGATACTTTAATAAACCTACTAAACAAGGACTATTTTACACATTATTAAAATTAAAAGAATTTTGTTTAAATCAAAAAATAAATAACTTGAGTATACCTAAAATAGCTTGCGGTACGGACAAATTAAATTGGAATGAAGTTAAAACAATGTTAGGATACATTTTTCAAAACACCGACATAATAATAACAGTTTTCAATCTCCCTGAAATTTCTCAAATTGAATTAAATATAAATGAATCAGATAATCTTGAACATTTGAACAAATATATGGAGAATTTTTACAAAAAATTAGAAAAGAATAAAGATAATAATAACGATGACGACACACAATCCCTTGCCGTTGAAGTAGGCGACGTACAATCCAGTGTGATAAACGACGATGATTCATCGAGCGAGAGTGATATCACAGTACACTCGAACAGAGAAAACCCTGTTATCGGAATGCCGATTGTAGAGTGCCCGGTTAATTACGGAAAGAATCAAATTATAGTATCAGAAATAGAATATAATCCTAAACCCCCTAAAATAATTAAATTATATAATCAAACAAAACAAAGAATTTTGGTTGAATTTTCAAAAAATAATTATAAAAATGAAATGATAACGTTCCTTAAAGAATATATTGTTCCTAGAGTAAAATATCATATCTATTTTAAAGATGAATTATATGAAAAATTAAGTTTAATACTCCAGAACTATTTTAAAAATTCTGAAATAAATATTGTCAAATGCACACAGTACTTAACCGATGTCATCGAAGAAGAAGAAATCATACAAATAATAACTAACCACCATCATAGTAAAACTAATCATCGCGGAATTGATGAAACGGAAACACGCATAAAGCAACAATATTATTGGCCGAAATTAAGAAAGTCTATTCAAACATTTATTAACAGCTGTGAAATATGTCAATTAACTAAGTATGATAGACAACCACTAAAATTAAAATTTAACATCACACCCACAGCTATTAAACCTTTCCAAATTTTACATATCGACAGTATTACCCTAGAACATGCAAAATTTCTAACTATCGTAGATTCATTTTCGAAATATGCTCAAGCGTACAAATTAAATTCCGGTCAAGGTGTAGAAGTGGTTAATAACCTTATAAAATATTTTACACACCATTGTATACCAAAACAAATAATTTCGGACAACGGATTAGAATTTAAAAATTCTGTTGTAAAAGAACTATTACAATTACATAAAATCGACATTCATTTCATAAGTTCTCAGCACCCCGATTCTAACGGTATAATTGAACGTTTTCATTCTACCCTCATTGAACACATTAGATTATTTAATAATCAAAATGAATATAAAAATGAACCCATAGAATCCAAAGTAAATTACGCCCTTCTGGCATATAATAATACAATACATTCCGTAACTAAACTTAAACCATGCGAAATCATTACCGGCCATTTAGATACAGAATCACCCTTTAACATTGACATAGATAAACAGCTTATAAATAATTATATAGAAAATCATAAAAATAAAACAAAATTACTTTATGGAACAATTAACGATAAATTGAAACAAAATAAAGAAAAGGTAATCGGTAAATTTAACGAAGTTAGAGAAAATCTACCCGATATATCTGATACAGTACATGTTAAAAATAAACAGAAACAGCAGAAAACAAAAAATAAATTCAAACGCGAAAAAATTACTAAATTAAATAAAACACTTAAAACCGGTAAAATCAAGGCCTCTCATGGCAACACAGTAGAAAAAATACATCTTTCTAATATAAAACGACCCCGACAAAAAACTTATAACTTTGAATCACTTCCAGGCTGTTCGCGCTGGGGCGAGGAACAATCATAAGAAATATAACAGAAAATCTCGGAATCCTTCCCATCAATCTCGGTGCCGCTAAGCTCGAAAAAACCACACACACATTCATACACTACTATAACCTCAAACCTCTCCTTGATCAGTACAACAGCTTAAACACACAATACGATACATTAAAATTAACAATATCTAACAACACACAGTACCTTTATGAATTAAATAATTATGATAAAATATTAGAGTTCATCCGAACTAACATAGATACAAAAATCACTAACATCGGACTACACGCTAATTACAGAAATAAACGTGGCCTCATAGATGGATTGGGGACAATTTTTAAATCCATAACCGGAAATTTAGATGCCGAAGACGGAAAAAAATATAATGATATGTTAGCTCATATGCAAGAGAACGAGCATGATTTAGAAAATCAAATTAAATTAGCGTACTCAGTAAATCACCAAATTATTACAAATTTCAATAATACGATCCTCGATATTCAACATAATGAAGAAATATTAAAATCCAAAATTTTACAACTTTCAGAAATAATAAATAATATGCATTTTCAAGATATTCTTTATGCTAAAAATATTTACGACCAGTTAATTATATTATATAACTCGGTCCTCAATATCTTACAAGATGTTGAGAACTCTATTACTTTTTGTAAATTACGAACCCTACACCCGAGTATTATACACCCTCTTGAATTATTGTCAGAACTTAATAAAATTTCTAACTTTTATCATGCACAACTGCCATTTGAACCTAAACAAGAAAATTTACTCGCTTTTGAATCCTTATTAAAAATTAATTGTAAAGTAAAACCTACACAAATAATTTAATTTATTTCCACCCCAATCAACTTTGAAAAAAATTTCGAATTATATTATTTATATCCCATTCCAACAAAATGTGGTTCAGATTTTGTTACAATTATCCCAAATACAAAATATCTTTTAAAATCTGATAAAGAAATTATCCCTCTGAATGACATGTGTGTACGAGCAAAAATATTCCAATGTCCCAACAAATATCACGCCCATTTTCCTGCAAGCTGCGAAGAAGAAATATTCCAAGAGCAGACTTCAACCCACTGCCACTACACAAAAATAAACTTAATAGAAAACCACGTTGAAGTCATTCCAGAACTCAACAAATACCTGGCCATCTTCCCCAAGGAAGAAAAAGTCGTAATCAAATGTCAAGACGAAACTAGCATCAAGCCGTTAGTAGGAATCTACTTAATAAATAATGAGGATAACTGTGAAATTTATTTCAAAAACCAAAAATTAGTATTTTCAAGTAAAATCCAAGGACGACCATTATTATTACCTAAATTAAATTTTAAAATCCAACCTCATCATATTACAAATTTCTCAATTAACCTAAATCCATTAAAACTTAATGATATTTCCTTTAACCCAATGGTCCCTATAAAAGAAGAATCCATCAATTTCCACATTCCCAGTATCTGGTCCGTATTACTATACATCATCATTGCGATGACCATCGGCTATTTTGCTATAAAATGGCTAAGAAAACGAAGAGCCAAAAGATCCACTTCAAGGAAGACACCATCCGAAATCCAGACGGAAGACATTGAACTTCAACTCCCAGGAGGAGCTCAATTCTAGGAAGGGAGGAGTTACAGTGCTCCACTCATCACCAAACTGCTGATACAGACATTTCCCCCGAACGTGACATTATGATATGTAGAGTTCTTTAGTATGTAGTAATGATATGTAACCTTAGTTCAGATTCAGACTTAGAAGTAGAAACACATGTAAATGTTATAACTTAGTAAAAGTCAAAATAAATAGTTTTTAAAAACTAAATTGGTGTTTCGAGAAAGTTAAGTTATATATATATATATATATATATATATATATATATATATATATATATATATATATATATATATATATATTCGCCTGTAATTGTTCTGCCCTTTTCAATGTAATAAATTAACAGGATCCCTTTCGCATCCCAAAACACGCTAGCCAAGACCTTTTCGGCAGATGCGATCGACTTCGCTTTCTTTGGCGCTGAACCACCGGCTTCCACCCACTGCTTGGACTGCTGTTTCGTTTTCGATGATTTCCGGTGTGGTGGCGGTTTTTGGCCGTTCTTTATGTCGGACATCTTTGAGAGACGTGCGACCACGTTTAAATTCAGCTGACCACTTTTTAACGGTTGACATGGAAGGAGCGGAACCCCCGTAAACTTTTGTCAACTTCGGATGAATTTCCTTAAGGGTTAATCCATCCAAAACGAAGAATTTTATGACCGCACGATATTCAAGTTTATCTATTTTAACGAAAAACATGCAAGACATCTACTTAAAAAATTCGTGTAAACCAACTACTTGAGAGAACAAGTTGAAACTTGTCATACGGACTAATGACACGTGCACCCAGGCAGGAAACACAATTTTTTGCTGATTAGAATACCATCTCTGTGTGAGGTCGAGAACTTTTCACCTTACACTCGTATGAGGAAATACTTAAAATAAAATTCATGAGAAGAGTAAACAAAAATTTCATATATATATATATATATATCGTAAGGCGCGCGTAGCGGCAAACACACCGCAAATGTGTCCACTCTGTACAAAATTATCTACAGTAACTGTACTGTAATGAACAGAAATGAGACACATACAACAGGCGACGACATATGTTAGATTAACGAATACTAGAACGCTTGTGCGCATAACTTTAACAATACTTGTGATGCAAGGCCTTTCACGGGTTCGTCCGCCGAAAAGTTAAATCTATTAATTTTAGAAATATTTTTTCTGAAACCGGCAAGAAAGTCCCTACTTTCCTGACGAATTTTAGTATGGAAAGTAATTTTTACCAAAACTGTCCAGTAAAGTACGTACACAAGGCTACAACAAAAATAACAGTCTGGTAAAATACAAAACAATCTGGTAAAGATTTTATCTGACTATTTTATATTTTACCTGACTGTTTTTGTTGTTGCAACCTTGGATACGTATTCTGCTGTCAATACAGTTCATATAAAAAAAATTTAGCATTTTGAATAATTTCTTATTAATTATTGATTAAATTAAACGGTCTCAGAAAACTATAATGAACGAACAAATAGATTTGTACCGTTCACCGTTAATACGCCCGCTTTAATTCCTTTACAACCATTCACAAGATGTATTTTCCCATTCGCATTTTTCTTGTTATAACTGTTGTCATTATATGTACTTTCCCTTTCCAGTTTATAATTTACTTGTTTCTACTATTTATAAGACTCACACAAATGTACAAACTTATTATTCTTCTGTAATCATTACCTGATGATGGTCTAGTCGACCGAAATACGTATAGTGAATAAACTTATTTACTTTTTTGAAACCTGCCTAATGTTGATTTTTTAATTTTTAATTTTATTAAAAAAAGTATACATAATACGTCAGGAAAGTGTTTTTACTTGACTCAGCGGATTAAAATACGAGGTCGCAGGCCGAGTATTTCAAAAAACCGCTTCGTCATGTAAAATATCACTTTCCTGACTTATTATGTAAATATACTATTACGCGTACGAACAAAAAGAAGAAATTTGCGATTACAAAACATTGAAATCATTTTCATGCTCAAGTCTCTAACTTCATGTTTTCAAGTTATTGACAATAACGTCTGATATTTGGTGCGGTTGCGACTGAATTTATCTTATAATCCACGCGAAGCTAGAAGCGTAACACTTCATAATGGTAAACCGCGAACAAGGAGTAGCGCTGTTGTTTTATGCAAATTAATACAGTGTTTCTTCAATTCTATGAAATATTAATGGAGATTACGTACACGACGTGTGCCTCCGAACGCTCACTAATGTTTGCGCATTAAGTTTTTCAATTTTATGCTTCCAAGAAAAGAAAATAATTTGATGCAGCTGCTGATTTCATTATTAGATTAGTTTGTTCTACAACTTCTTTACACAATAAAGAAAACTGTTTTCAATATAAAACGAATTTTTGTACATTATTCGAATTATTATTTTACAGTTACGAGGGCAGGGTGAAAAGTCCCTGAAAAATGAAACAAGAAATTATTTATTTGGTCAAAACATATTTTATTTCTCAACATAATCTCCTTGTAGCTCGATACACTTCGTCCAACGTTTTTCTAATTTTTCGATCCCTTCCAAATAATACGATTTTGGCAATCATTCAAAATAGGCGTTTGTCTCAGCGATAATAATAATAATAATAATAATAATAATAATAATAATTTATTTGCTAGAGTGATCATATACAGATATATAGCACGTCAAATACATAAATACATACAATTATTTAATTATAAAACTTCATTAAGATATTCATTTACACTGTAATATGTTTTATCTATCAAAAATGTTTTCAGCTTTACTTTAAATTGTCTGTTTGTCTGCGCATTTTTAATAGACTTCGGTAGCTTATTTAGCAACCTTATACCCATTGAAATTGGATTGTTGGCGGCTAATTTTAATTTATGTTTAGTTGTGATAAAATTGGATTTATTTCTAGTGTTGTAATTGTGCACATCTTCGTGAATTTTAATATTACTACAATTACTTCGGGCAAATAATATAACCGATAAAATATACATACAAGGCATGGTTAATATTTTTTCATTTTTAAAGGAATTGCGACATGAATCACGATACTTTAAATTAAATATATTTCTTACAGCCAATTTTTGTAACTTAAATATTCTTATTGCTGCAGATGAGGATCCCCAAAAGATTATACCATAGTCTAGGACGGAGTTGAACTTAGCATAGTAAAACATTCTTGCTGTCTGTGTGCTACTGATTTTAGTTAAGTGTTTAATTGCATAACATAAGGAAGATAGCTTAGAGCATATAGTGTCAATGCAAGCGTTCCAGTACATATTTTCATGTAGCTCTAGACCCAGGATTTTACTGGAGTTTACTTGAGACAACGATTGAGAATTACACTTTATTAACATGCTTTCTTTCCGCTTGCTTGTGCTGAAATGAATCATAACTGATTTATTTATATTTAGTGTCAGTTGCAAAGATGTAAACCACTCTGATAATCTAGTCATTAAGTTAGATATAGTCCTTGTATGCTCAGTGACATTAGTAAATGGTATTAAAATAGAGATATCGTCTGCATAAGCCATGAAAGAGTATTCCTGGATAATTTGTTTTATATTATTTATGTATAATATAAACAATATTGGTCCAAGAATACTACCCTGTGGCACGCCACATGAAATGGATTTATAGTCGGATCTGTGATTATTAAAAAATACAAGTTGCTTTCTTTCACACAGATATGATCTAAGCCAACTCGAAAATGTGCCACGGAGTCCATAGTTGAACATGACCTCGATTAATTTGTCATGTTCAACACAATCAAACGCTTTAGACAAATCTAGAAAAATGCCCGTAATAGCACTGCCTGAATCTAAGTGTTTATATATGTTATCCAACAAATGAAATAAAGCTGCAGTGGTGCTGCAGTTTTTCCGAAAACCGAACTGTTCAGCAATTAATGTATCATTCTTCGCAAGAAAAGATCAAATCCGATTTAGCATGACCTTTTCGAAAACCTTGTGAAAAACTAAAACTAAGCTTATGGGTCTGTAATTAGACACTTGATCTTTATTACCTTTTTTATGCAGTGCAACAACTTTAATGTTCTTCAATGCATCAGGAAAAATTCCTTCTGACATTGAAGCATTAATACAGTGTGTTAGTGGCTTAATTATTAAGGTACAGCAATCTTTCAAAAGTCTGCTTGGAATTTCATCAAGTCCTGTAGAAGATGAGCAATTTAGAGACATTATTACTGAGGCTACTTCACTTTCCGTTGCTGGATCTAAAAAGATTGTGTCATTATTAATGTGAGTATCGTAACTGATGCTAGTGATATTTCTATTTTTATTCCCGGTATTGCAAAGTGCTGCAGGAATGTTTACAAAATATTCGTTCAACAAGTCCGCAATATCTTTGGGAGATTCGGCCTCCACACTACCATGTGACATGTGAGATACATTGTTTGTTTGAAAAGTAGTTATTCCTTGATTAAAGTTACCATTTATAATACGCCATATTTTTTTACTATTTTTACAGGATTTTTCAATTAACCACATATTGTATTGTTTTTTACTTTCAACTAATAAATTTCTATATTCTTTTTTGCAAGTTTTATAGCATTCCTCAGAGACAAGACCATTTTTATACAGGGAAAACAGATCTTTTAAATATTTAGAGAAATTTCTAATATTTTTTGTTAACCAATTGTGAGGTTGGTTTTTACTGTTGCAGCAGACAGTAGGAAAAGATATTTTAAAATACTAAAGAAAAGAAACTATAAAGTTATTGTACTTAGTGGTAGCATCATCCGATAAATATACATCGCTCCAATTTTCCTTGGACAAATGAAACTTGAATGCATTGTTATTATTTGTACTGAAAATGCGAGCATATCGTTTAGGACTCATTTTTCTACATGCCGCCATATTATTGATTGTAAAGACAATACTTTGTGGTACGTGATCAGACAATTGGTATTCAATTATTTTGGCTTCATACGAATTTTGATTTAAATTTGTAAAAATATTATCTATACAATTTTTTGTATTGTGACATATTCTTGTAGCTTCTTTAATGGTGGGATGTAAATTGTATGCTGCCATTAAATCGAGAAATAATTTCGTTTCGGTGTTATTGCTTTGAAAATTTACATTAAAATCACCAGCAACAAATATATTTATATGATTATGGTAACTAAATATCAAAGATAAACAGTTATTCATCAGATTTAGGAATTCACTAAAGTTTCCGTTTGGTGAACGATAGATACTTAAAATAATATAAGTTATGTTATCTCTGGATTTAAATTTTAAGCCGCAACATTCAAACGTTAGTTCATTATTAAATTTATCTATAAGTTCTATACGCTCACCAACCAGAGTATTTTTGAGAAATATAGCAACTCCGCCATGGATATGAGCTTGTCTGAAAAAACCAGAGATATATGTAAAATTATTAATGTTTAGTAAAAGTTCTTCTTCTTTACGCATCCAATGTTCAGATATACATAACACTTCACATGGATATTGATCTAAAAAGATTTCAAGTTCTTCGATCTTATTTCTAAAGCACTGAATGTTCAGATGAGTCAATTTAATATATTCGATCTCATTGTTGGAGCCAAATCTCTTTCCGCCGAGCCATTTCTTCAAGTTTGGAGATAAAAATCGCAGAGGGCCAAATCTGGAGAATATGGTGGATGACGAACCAATTCGTAGCGCAATTCATGCAATTTTTCCATTGCGACTGCGGACCTGCGTGCCGGAGCAGAGAGCAAATGCGGCACCCATCTGGCAGATAGCTTTCTCATATCCAAAAATTTATGCAAAATGTTCCGTACCCGTTCGGTTGAGATGCCCATAGCCTCAGCAACCTCGTGCACTTTAACTCGCCTTTCGTCCAATATCATACTATGGATTTTATGGACGATTTCTGGCGTTGTAACCTCAATTGGACGACCAAAATGTTCGGCGTCCTTTGTGGTCATACTACCACAACGAAAATCAGTAAACCACTTGTGAATCGTTCCAATCGATGGTGAGGAGTCCCCATAATGTTTAACAAGCGATGCTTTGGTTTGCGTAATGTTTTTCCCACGCAAGAAATAATGTTTAATCAAAACGCGAAATTCACTTTTTTCCATGTTTTCAAAAATCTTCAAGGTTGCTTGCTTTCGATGGGTGTCAAAACAGAACTGAATGACATATCGTCTGAAAATTTTAATGCGTTCTAGTTAAAGATGGTAAGTCACAAATATCACAAGAGATTTGCGATTGTGGCGCCATCTGTTTTATTTTTCAGGGACTTTTCACCCTGCCCTCATACATATTGGTATCCAATAAGGCATCTTTTATAATGTCATTTAATTTGGTTCAAATTTCTTTTACACTGAAACAGAAGCATGTCACTTATTTGATTGATTCATGGCCGATTTAGCAATTTATCAATTGATTATTAAGTAAATGTTAAGTAACAGTAATATAAATTATATGTATTCTCCTATATTTAACAGGCACATAAATATAACACAAACATAAGATAGAGTTGAATACAAAACTGAGCATTATGGGTGTATCCAAAAACATACTTTTTAATCTTGAACAGCCCCTTAAGATTTAACCAATAAAAACATATGTGTCAAATGAAATTTTATTTATAATTCAATACCGTCTGTTCTTTGTTAATAGTTATTTTTATAACAAGTGCCGAAAAAGGCTTGTATCGTGCAAGTGCAGAATTTGCACGAGCACTTAACCTTTTTTGGCACGTGTTATAAACAAAATTTTTCCTATAACTGTGTGATTTACAAAATCACTAAAATATTTTCAGAATTTATAAAATTATAATGATATTACACGAGAACGATGTTTTACGGCGTTGCTATGGTTTGTTTGTTGATTGCTTGCACATTGTTCTACGTTATTTAAAAATATTTCACTAATTTCAAGACAATTTCTACAAAATCGTCTAGATTGGAATACTACACTGAGTGATTCTTCTTTAACATATACACCTCCAAAGGTAATTGTTGGAGCTATTCTTGACAATGACAATCAACCTGCTGCTGGTACTTCTAAAACCTCCGAAAGTGTTGTCGATAATATTACTGTTAATAATATGTACAGGTACGGAAGAAATCACTGTTTCTTTAGTCAGTACAAAAGTTTCCACTTCAAATTATGTCAACATAAGCAAATGTAACAACGTGTTATTAATATACACAAACAATCAATATTATGTATTTCACTTACTCTTGAAATAAAACCATTTATCGATATATTTTACTTTGTTCGGTTATTTTTATTCATTATCATATTTAATAATGATATACTTGAGTTCTTGTCTGCTCAATGTGATGTGTAGAAATTAGATATACTACAGTTTAAGGTTATGTTTATAAACGTCAAAATATATCACTGCATATTTCTTCTTCTTCCATAAGCGTATGTGCCTAAAATATGAAATTCCGTGCTTGGCGCGAAATTTAAATCGCTCTCACTTACATTTTCTTTTGACAATTGCGTAAAGTACAAATAGCTTTCGGCACTAGTTTTTCTTCGCTTACAGAAACGCACTTGGTCTGCATTTGTCTATTTTTCATACGTAACCAAGGCAATAATAGTTACGTAATAACAAAGAAATCGCACAGTGCGATAAAAATTAATAGGTATATTACAGAATATCTCCATTATTTCACATTATTTAACCCGACTACTAGATTTACTGATTTAGGCTCAGCTAGAAATAAATCACTTTACTAATGCCCGTGACTCATATACAGTTTAAACTCTGAGTTTTTAAAAGCTGTTAAAAACCAAATTTTTGTTGAAAGTATGTGACACATATAAAGTCGGTGTTTCTGACAGTCAGAAATAAATATTTATTAATTATAATCTGTTTTTTTGTTAATTTTTAGAAATTAAAATATGTATAACTATTAAGAAATATAAAAACTATAAACTAGAAAATATCAAATAAAAAACTAAAACAAAATCGGCAAGACCTATAAAGGAAATATAAAAACTAAAAATTATCTAACTATGTATAAAGTAAACGAATTTAACTTTAAAAATATTCAAAATATCAAACCAAATCATAAATAATAATCTCTTAGATCTCAAAAACAATGTGAAGATAGCGAACAAGCCAGCATTACAATAAAGTTGGTTTTTGTCAGTCTGACTGCTGAAAATAGAGGCGTTTCTATTTTTCGCAGTCAAATGTAGACTCGGAGTTTATACTGTATACGAGATGGAATACAACTATAATCACAATTAAATTTCATCTATATTCAGTCACGCTGAAATAAATCAACATTTACATCAAAATAAAAACAAAACGACCCCAGCCAACTAATTCAATAGCCATCTAAAAAGAATCGAATTTCATTTAGCTGCAGTCCAGCGTTCATTTAGCGGCTTTGTTAAAATAAACAAAAGCACATCGATGATGGCGGGGTGCTATGGTAGTGGCGCTCTCTCCTCTACCTTCCCAGTACCCCTCGACGTTGGGGTACTTCCCAAATGGAACGTTCACAAATCAGCAAGAGGATTTTTAGCGTAGTAATATATTCGTATATTTATGTCATCAGTTCAAACATAGGATTTTTGGCACCATAAGCCATCACAAAATAAACTACGATATTTATTAGTTCTTTCAACAAACTTTCAATTCTATTTCAAATCATTAATTAAAGAAAATAGATTTGTTTTACCAGCTTTTCGTTCGAGATACCTTGTGCATTACCTCAGTTTAAGTCAGTAAATAGTAAGTAAGCCAGTTATCGGTTTCAATAAGTATATCTAAGTTATCTAACAGGGCTGAGAAAGCCGACTGTTACGCTTAAAAGACAATTGTTAATGAGACGAATTAAACTTTTAAATTAACGCGATTTAATACCAGATGCGAACTTCTTGTAAAAATATATATTTAAAACATAAAATGAAATACCAATATTTACAGAAGTTATAAATAAACAAAAGAAATTAAACAAATTAGCCGAGAATGGAAACAACAACAACGTATGAATAAAATAATCTTAGTTAAGTTACAAAATTACATGGCAATCTTCCACAAAAGAGAGACAACTTCTCTCGACAGTAGCCAATCTACCGCTAACTAATTGTTGTTGTATTCCATGGATATTCTGACAAAGGGTAAGGGGCTGGTATCATTGCGTTGGTCTAGATAAGCGTTTCCACGCATAAGTTTACATAAAAAAACCCAAACGGGGTGAGTTACAAAGGTTAAATCTATCCGACCCATGCATAGCTATTAATTTACCCAGATAGGTCATCACATCCCGTGTAACCAGACGCGACAATTCAGAAAAGCTATAAACTTGATAAATAATGATCTACGGAATACTGAAGTTATAACATATGTACTAATAAATTTGATAAACAAAATAAACTCTGTCAAGTCAACTTTAGAAAGATACCTAAAAGAACGCTTAATTAGTCTGTATCTCTCGAAGCTGAGTTGATAGTGAAATATCATAATTTATAAATGAAACCAAATTTTGAATTGTCCGTTTAGTTACAGTTACATAAATCATAGACAAAATATATACAGACGTCTAATTACATGTATTTAAAAATGGCATCACTTTTTATCAATGAAATTTGTAGTTCTGGACGAGTCTTATTGTAGTACATGAAAGATAAATTTGGACTAATATATTTATAACTTATTTTGAATTGAGAATTAATTTCAAAATGTGTATTGTGAAATTATATTTTCTTAACTACTATTGCTCTAATTTATTGTCTATGAACTAAATTGACATTAGCGCTGCATTACAGGCATGTCCAGAACTACAAATTTCATTGATAAAAACACGCTGCCATATTGTCTGTGGTTAGATCTGATCCAAATGGCAAATAAAATGCACCTAATAAACTCAGTGACAAAGTATTGAATTATATAAACTAATTCTTTCATTACGGGGTAATGGCTAAGTTGTATGAAGTCGGCCTGTGGATCCTAAGAACCCTAGTTCGATCTCCACTGCCGAAAAAAACATTTTAACCAATTTAATATTACTCCTGTGGCTCCCCCATCATTAACATCTTTGGGGGTCGTGATTTGACGGCTGGTAAACGCACTTCACGCGTATTAATATATCACTTATCGAGATCTGTTTCGACAGAGTGCCACACCCAGTGATGAGTAAATCCGTGATGGTATATTTATTTATTTTATTCTTTCATTAAATTTTGTTTTTCTAATTTTCATGCAGTTTTTTCGCTCTAGATCCACATACGTCTAGATCAAAGAAAAATAAATTAAAATGTAAGCACTACGTCATAATAGTGAAACTGGCCAATGACCAATACCCGAGTTTATCTGTTCTGCCGCCCTGATTGGGATACCGCCAGGATTTAAATCTGGAATCTTTTCAATTTAAATTTTTCGGTTGCGATCTAGTGAGTAAAATGGAATTTAATAATTTGTTATGTAGTAAAAATGGCATAGCTTTACAGTTTGATGTTTATCACGTGATTCAAATATTGAACATCGAAAATCCTGTGTTGCATGAACAACAAATTACAAGCAATCGTAGCCCAGTGGATAAAAGCGAGGTAAAACTTCCGTTTCTTAATTATCTAGCAAGTGGTCGTGCCTTCCAGTCACACTGACTTCTACTTATATGCAAAAAATATGATTGTATCTGGGTGGTTTTGATACCACTATAAGCTGTAGGCCCCCTGTATTGTAATTGGGGTTTACGAAGTGTGACTATTAAATAACTAGACTGACGCTGCTACAGACGAAGTACGCATGCGCCAAACACCAGCGACCGTCAGCTTTTTAGCATGAAGCTTTCTTTTACGAATGCAGTACTTCTCACTTTTGTAAACAAATCCGCATAGCGGTAGCATTCATTCGAATTAGAGTTGTTTTTTGTTTCACCGAAAAAATGTGTAGTGCAACATTAGAGCAACAAATTGTTGTGAAATTTCACATGAAACTTGGCAAAACTGCTACTGAAACTTATAATTTATTGAAAAATGTACCCGAATTGTGGAAGGACAAGTCATGGTTTCTCCATCAAAACAATGCGCTGGCTCATTCCACAATGTCTGTCAAGAGATTTCTAACCAAATACAGCATGCCAGTGTTGGACCATCCGCTTTATTCGCCAGATCTTGCACCGTGCGACTTCTATCTGTTTCTTACGGTGAAATTTGCCTAAATAGCAACAAGATTTGAGCTTTGAAAGAGAAATTGGCACGCGTTCTTAAGGAGCTGACAGAAGAAGACTTCCAGCACTGTTTCGAACAATGGAAGATTCGCATGGAACATTGTAGGGTTAGAGGAGGGGTATATATTGAAAGTGATAATAAGTAAATAGGTATGGAATCAAAATAAAATGTTAAAACAGCATCAGTTTCGTTATTTAATAGCCGTACCTCGTACTTCATGTTGTGCAAAGTAACAAAATAAATAAACAACAAATGTGGGGATCTACGGAGAAAAGTGCTGAAAGGAGAAAACAGTTGATCGACTCGGCCATGGTGTCACCTCGCTCTTTCTACAAATTTATTGTTTCACACAAATTTTATGGAGCGGTGTCTGCTGCATGTGATGTCAAAACTATAAGTCCCCATTAAAATCTGATTTATACCTCTCTTTTATTATGTATCAAAGACAGCCTAGATCCAATAAATCTCTTTATAGTTCAATTTCATTTCATCATTTGTTTAGAATTTAAAAAATACTAATTAAATTTTAATTTCTTCATTTTTCGCTGTCCGAAAAACGAACAAATATCCCTAGTGTGTGAATTGGTAATGGTGGAAATGTATCGTGCATGTGTGTTGTTTGTGTGTATGTGTTCGCTGGCTGCTCATTTCGTCCAATCACCGGCTGTCATAACTCGGCAGCGGAACTTGTCAATCACATGCGGTTTAATCTCTGCACACGTTTGTGTTATATTAACCTGTTTGTTAGTTTTCGATATTAATATATCGTACGCGGGAGACTAAACTATATGGAATACGGAAGCGAGTTGAATGGGAATGACTAGTGTTTACTGTTGTCCAATTGAGGGGACGGGGGTTTATTTAGTCTACTAATATACATTTTCATTTCCTAATCATTATTTAACTACTTTTTGTCATAATATTGTCAGTAGTTTAACCGTCCAAAATTGTACATTCCTTGCTTATTATTGGATAATTCAATTTAGACAGTTGTACCCCAGTGAATAAGAATACAATTTGTGTCTATCATAAAGGAATTAGGGCCAGTTTTTCAAACACCGGTTTACTCTCGATAAAGCTACATTCACAAATCGAAATTAGTTTTTGTTCTATGTTTTCCATTTTTGTTTTAATAACCTTGTAGACATGTTATCTTATGCAGCCATTCACAAATCAGTATTTAGTTTTGGTTTTAACATAAAAGTTTGCAAACTCCAAACTTATGTTTTAGTTTTACGTTTTATACTTAGGAGTAGACCAATAGGACGAAGCGTAGAATGATGTAGTGATATATACTTGTCTCTTTCTATCATCCTTCGCATTGACGATAACCTAAGTTTGTTTTTATTCGAGTGTCAAAATGAATGAAAATAAAAACAAGATTTTAATACCTACTTTCTTATTATGATAATATTTACTTTGCCCTTCCAAAAAATACGAAAGTAAACAAACAACATATGACAGCATGTGTAACTTAGCACATCTGATAGTTGCATTTACTGTATTACCGATCTTCCAAAATTTATGATAGATGTCACTACTAACTAAAATCGACAAAAGCAAAACTATTTGTGAATGACACCTAAAAACACACTAAAACATAAAGCGTAAAACAAAAACTAATTTCGATTTGTGAATGTAGCTTTAATGTTAATCATGATTATTTAATGGTAGCCATAGTTTCCATTATTATTTAATCATGATTAACATTAATCGGTGATTGACAAACTGGCCCTTAGGGAGTTCAAATCTCCATGTTTAACTTAGATCCAAAAAATACGACTGTGTCAATCCGGGATTAAATTTCTGTTTGTGCGGAGTAGTAAATAATAGTATATTATAACAAGGGACTAAAGTGAATAATTTTATCCGCAGGCGACGGAAGGAGGTACGGCGTTCGAATCCGAAGGTCTCTAATTCAAATCTCATTTAAGCTAAAAATATATAAAACTACCACACTGTGGCTTGATGACATAGTCCTGTTATGGGCCCCTGAACCAAAATCGAAATAACAAGAATGAAGGATAAAAACATAAAATATGTATTGAATAATAGCTATTAGTGACAAAATTTGTTCAAAATAATGTTTTACATCAGAGCAATAAGCGATTATAAATATAGTGACATCACATGTCCGGAAACTTCTCATTGGCCATAAGTATTTTCGCGCGGTAAATAAGAGACATATGCGGACTAGAACGTAGCTAAATATGACATCTCAGCACCAGAGCTGGGCAGTAGCTATCTACTTGTGTAGCTTAGCTACTAGCTTAGCTACATTTACCTTAGCTGTAGCTGTTGCTTAGCTAACTGTGAAAAAATATAGCTGTAGCTTGTAGCTAGCTACTTTTTTTTCTATTAGCTTAAAAATAACAACTGAAGCTACTTTTAAAGCTACTTTTTGTAGCTTAAAGCTACTTTTTGTATCTTCAAGCTACTTTTTGTAGCTTCAAGCTACTTTTTAAGCAGAAGGTCAACAAAGTACGCATGCGTACAAGCTAAACCCACACAATATAATTATTTGTTACCGGTTCTAACTGGCTCTAATACGCAAAAATACACAGTAGGTGCCAGATGGTATTTGCTATTTTTGATATTTATGTACGTATTAGTAAATTAACAGTCATTATAACAAAAGACTGATCATATGACAATGGCAAATTTAATTATTTCACAATAATTTAAAAAAGTAGCTTTAAAATTTAACAGTTACTTTAACGAAAGCTTTTAGCTGTAGTTTAGCAATATTTTACAAAATATAGCTTATAGCTGTAGCTTAGCTACTTTTTTAAAGAATAGCTGTAGCTGTAGCTTAGCTACTTTTTTTAAGTAGCTTGCCCAGCTCTGCTCAACACTGATTTTTCAAATTGTTCGTCGTTTGCTGGTATGTACGTGTTCAACATGTTGTATATTTATTACCAATGACGTATAATACTAGACGAATTATGTCGTATTCAAGTCAATGCAGTATTGTGAAGCAGAAAGGGATACAATAATTGGTGGGTGAGGCGGGTGCACGGCAAGGAGCGAGTTTGATGTTATGCAAGTTGCAAACATTTGTGTAGTTATTTTTATATTCAATTACCTGCTTTTCATACATCAAAGTAAAGGTTAGTTTTTGGCATATTAAGTGTTTTGTATACGCACTTTTGTATTTAAATAAATAAAATGCTCGCACCTGATAACTGTCATCAACATAAATGCAACATGCATAACATCAACTGGTACTCGCTCCTTGCCGCGCACCCACCTCACCCACCAGTTATTCTATCCCTTTCTGCTTCACAACAAACGCCGTTGTTATCCGTCTAGTTATGTTTTGTCTGAGTTTATTACTAGAATTTAATTTCATTTTCTTGGGCATGTAACTTCTATAAAATATGATTTTCAACATAGTAAGATTATTTTTCAAAAGAATTCAATTGTATATTATTATTTGCATTCTTTGAACGAAACAAGTTAAGTGCCACTGAACCGAACTTAGGACGTCACAACCTCAACACAAAACTTTAAAAAATCATATCTCTTGTAATATAAATAATTTTCAGTTAGCGTTTTCAATGATCGTCATAGTTTATCATCTAGTTTCATAAAAAAATAAATAAAAAATAGATTCAGGAGTTCATGAGAAATAAAGTTCTGTTGCACAGGGTAAGATAAATAAATTAATTAAATTGAGCCAATTACCCATGCTTACAGAAAACTATTACATATTTTCCGCATATATATATATATATATATATATATATATATATATATATATATATATATATATATATATATATATATATATCATCACGCCTTCTACCCATTACTGGGTGTGGCACTCTGCTAAAGCAGATCTCGGTAAGTGATATATTTTGCGCGTGAAGTGCGGTTACCAGTCGTCAAATCACGGCCCCCAAACATGTTAGTGGTGGAGGAGCCACAGGGATAGCTTTTTCAAATTATGAAAATTTGTCGCCTGTGGGAATCGAACCAGGGACCTCAGGATCCACAGGCCGACTTCATACCACTGTGCTAGCCATCCCATATAAATTGACTAATTGCCAAACGAGAGAGATACATTGGAAAAGTTGTGATAGACATGTAAATATCGTGTGTGTGAATTTCAGAGAACAAAGTCAAATATGTTCTAAAACAAAAAAGAACTATTGTGCATATATAACAGAGGCACTAAATTTATCAACTAAAATTCCAACTATTAATGTACGATAAGTTGATCTTAAAATTAATGATCGCTTGCTTCAAAATCCAAGTCTAAAGAGTAAAAAACCTGTGGAATAATACAAGTGCGCATCAAGCAGGTCTTCGTGGAAGAAGAAGAAGACCACGAGCAGTCTTCACAACAATACCAGCATTGAGTCCTCGCCTCGCCACAAAACGTCCATTCACCGTGGATTTCAGTAGCCAATTAGCTCAATTGAATCTTCCAATTAACAAATTCCAGAGCTGGAGGATTTCGCCTTGATCGGCACTTGTTTTGACATCCCAACAATGGGTATCTCAGCAGGCTGCTTAAGAAGGATACTATACACTCTCTATAACAAGATAGCTCACCTATGCTTTGTATGTAAACATGGTTATGTAACGTATGATTATGTTGAGGTACTTGACAATTTATAACATGATGGTGAAGACTATTGTTGGCGGGGTTTTTTATTTATTTTATTAGTGAAATAAGCGTCTGTCTACAGTCTTAGTATTACTTATTTGTTCTATATTCACTTTTAGCTTTTCTTGCAATGTTCTGAATCTTGAACCATGTTGAAAATTTTTCAAGAAATACTGAGATCGTAAATCGAAAGGTGTTTTACAACAACATAATGAACCAAAAGGTAATAATTATTTGTATATCAAGGGAAGAAAGTGAGGTACCATTTTATTTCCTGAGTCTAAGGAGAGGGATATAAAACAACTGAGGGAAGCATTTCACTTTCTTCACGAGGTATACATATATATTTTTTTCACTACCCTATCAGAAAGTATAATTTTCAGAAACAGATTCGTAATTTAGATAAGATTTATTATTATCTTGACAGATGTCATCAGGATGTCACTAATGTTAAATCATAAATTTTTCTACGGTCGTACAAAAAAATGAGTTATTATATACTCATTTGGAGTTCAAAAAGTGATTATGCTTTCTACAGCGTGCAATAAAACTTTTTTTACAATACTTGTACTGTAAGTTACCTATTAATGACAAAATTTAAACACAGTAAGTGAAACTTTTATTGCCTAGTGGTTTCCATGGTTACATCAGGACTTTAATATTTACTTACTGTCCACCGCGAACAGTAAGTAAATATTACAACATTTCTAGGTCCTGTTTATTTTGACAACAATTTGATAGCTGTCAACTTTGAAACCTATTTTTCTTTTCCTTTTATTTGTGCAAGTATTGTAAAAAATAGCTTACTAACCTCGAACTGTTAGTCGCGAATGTATAAGAAATCTCGACCCTTCGGGCCCCGATTTCCCAAATTGCATTCTTGGCAAAAAAACTGTCACTTAAGCTGGATTCAGAGTTTACACAACTTAATATAATAGGCGTATTCCATTAGCCATTTGGATCAGATTTAACTTACATTTACTGAACCAAATCACATATTTGTTTCGCTGGAATACTTCGCTGCCTTTATTTCCAGTACTACAATTACTTATTCTAATTTACTTTGAAGTAATTCACTCCAATAAATGCATCAGTTTGCTTTATTCAGTTCATTTAGTCATGATGTCTAATTTATCTGAACTGATTTAAGTGAACCAAGTGCCAAATGGAATACAGCTATCGTATAATAGCATAATATAATGAAAATATAAATGTACATATATATACATATAAAGTTTCATAGTTTTCATAAGAATCATAACATAACATAACTTAAGAAAACATAGAATATGACCAATTTTTATTTCATATGGTTATGTTATGTAATCGGTTACGATCGTACGAATTCGTGGATCATCGTTATTTGTTTATACTTAAAACGAAAACAGAGAGAATAACAATTTAGACAGCTGTAAAATTTGAAAAAGCAATTTTTTTGTAAAATGGGTGAAATATTACAAATCTTACCTGTAGAAAAGAATGCATCAATATATGATAATTATATATGTTCAATTCAGCGGTTTTGATGCTATATCAATTTCATTGATCAAATAGTAAGTAATTTGATATTTCTATTTCTATTAATATAAGTTTATTTATATAAAATTTTGTTCGGAAGTTGATTATCTGTAATAAAAATTAAAAAGAAATCAGTAAAATCACAAAAGTTATTAAAAAAATAATACCATCAAACTAAAAGGATGCAAAATGAATATATATTCCAACTATTAAATATGCTGTGTATAAGAAAGTCGTGTGATGACCACACCAGATTTTTATAACTAGTTATAATATGAACCACGTTTCACAACTAACTATTTCACGAAATAAAGCAATTCAACAACATTTTAAATATTTTGACACTTACTTATAAAATAAACAAATCAGATAAAACATATTGTTTATTTTTTGTCAAAGTATTTAATAAATAAATAAATATATCATCACGCCTTCTACCCATTACTGGGTGTGGCACTCTGCTGAAGCAGATCTCGGTAAGTGATATATTTTGCGCGTGAAGTGCGGTTACCAGTCGTCAAATCACGGCCCCCAAACATATTAGTGGTGGAGAAGCCACAGGGATAGCTTTTTCAAATTATGAAAGTTTATCGTCTGTGGGAATCGAATCAGGGACCTCAGGATCCACAGGCCGACTTCATACCACTGAGCTAGCCATCCCAAAGTATTTTGAGTGGTTGAAATCATATTGAAAGAAACATCAAAGTCATAATTTCATTTTAAGATCGTCTTAAGAATATCATAATCATAGTAAATAAATAGAAAATCATAGTGATACCTTTGGGGCGGGGAGTTTGGTTTGTCGGCTGGTAGAGTGAAAGAATTTGATAATCTAGTAGCGGATGAGGGCTGTCTGTATTAACTCACCAAACTTCCTAATTAATTCGTCTTGCCGTTAATTAATAAATGATATGATATTCACTTTTTCTTCTCGTGAATATATTCATTATTAGCAGCCGACATTTCAGTGCGCATGCGTCGGTTTCACCTCTCGGATTCTGCTCAGTCATCGTGAATTAAGTTCCAGCAGACAGCAGGTTCGTTGAAAGGAAATGGTTGGCGGTTTTTTATTTTTTACCTACGTTCTTTATCTGCTTTTATTTATTCATAATAATAGTATAACACAGCAGAGAGAGAAGTGAAACGCAGTTGTGACAGCACAAGAAGTGTTTGTTACTTTACAAATGAAAAAAGAATTCATTATACTAATGAAGATGTGCAATTTACTGTAATTATAAGTGATGGAAAAATTACTCTCATGCCACTGTATTTAGATACGGCAAAGATGGGAACCTTTTTGCAATAGGAGAACTTCTTATCCTTCCTTATAGAGATTAGATTGTACTATTTGATGTTTTTACACATTGATTGCAATCTTTTTAATTGATTATCTACTTACATTTGATTCCGGAATAATACATACTCACAGAAACCGTTATGATTATATATGGTAGATCGTACATCTAACAGTAATTCTAATGAATACTCAATTCATATAAATATACAATACATATACGAAAATTAAAATTAATTCACATTTTTTTTACAAGATTACAAGATTTAGAACTAACACGATTCATATTTGTTACGATAACAAAATTAAAAAATTAAATGATTAAACTAAATTAAAAATATATATATACCCCAGTTCAGCCATTACCAAACATTTTCGCCTGAGGATTTAATTTTTACTTTTAAAAATTATTGAGGACTCCAAAGACGTATTCCTTTGTTTACATAAGTTTTATTGTGATTTACATCTTAAACAAAGTAAGTGAGAAATAGTGTTGCCGTCAGACGGGAGCCGATGAGATTTAGTATCGACTTTGTCTCAAGCTGGTCTCTCGACTACCTAAGTCAGAATCAACATTTATATTATCTCACTGTCGTTCTGGCATGAAAATACTGTATTTCGCTGCTTCGTGAGTCTCACGAGAGTTAGGAAAATTAAAACTAAACTGCATTCAATTTCTCGTGTCCGAATTGACATTTTTAGTGATTGAATTTTTTGAAATTTTTTAAAATCTGATGAAGTAAAACTTAAACAAAAACCACTTTTCCAGAATATATGATTTAATATATTAGTTATTTATTATACAAGTGTTTTATTAGGTAACACTCAAGAAAAGTTTAAACACGAGATCGAAGGTCGACTGTTTAATATTCTCAGTTTTGCTGTGAAAATTAGTTTTTATAATGATCCTGAGAAAATACTGCACCCATTTTAAAGAAGATTATATCATTTTAGTTCGTTTAATAAAAGATTGTGTAGAATTTATTTGATCTTGAGAATGATTGGCTGAAGACATGTTATATAGCATTAAAAACTTGTAACAATGAGGGCGCTGAAAACTAAGTATATTGTTTCACATTTTTATAAATATAAATATACAGAATATTAGTTTTTGTATCGATTTATATTTATTTATTAAACAAGTGTTTTATATACCAATAAAACACAAGTGTAATACAAAATTGTATCCACAACTCATAATTATAGGTACCGAAGAAGATGGGTCGTAACGTTTAACATTGATTCAGTTATATATAGTTTCTAAAAATACGGTAGATCATGAAGTGGTTGCTAAGTAACAAGTTGTTTACAGTGTTTTATGAGCCATATAATTCAACTGAAATCAGTGTAATAATGTCTTTATTATATATGAGTTGTGGATACAAGTATTTAATTACAAATATTAGATACAAACAAAATTAAATTAACATAATATTTTGTACAGGAAGATAAAAAAGGAAAATTATCATGACATCTCAGGTTCTCGCTCTCACAGTCTTTATATAGATTTTTCTATTTTAATATCGTTCTCGCAATTGGCTCTCATTTTTGTTGCGTGGTAAGACGAGATGTGCGAGTACTCTCGTCTCGTCGTGCAAAACTAGCTTGAGAAACGCTGAAAGTTGTCAGTCGCCATTTCCAACCAAATGACAAAAATAATAACATGAATTTGTAATCGAAGGTTTATTCTATTTGCCATTTGGTTTACTTAAATCAGTTCAGATAAATTAGACAACATGACTAAATGAAATGAATTAAGCAAACTGATTGGGGTGAATTACTTAAAGTAAATTCGAATCTGCAATTCTAGTACTGAAAATAAAGTCAGAGAAGTAATCCAGCGAAGTAAATAAATGATCTGGATCAGTAGATGTATGTTAAATCTGATCCAAATGGCAAATAGAATACGCCTTTAGTCATTATTTTGACAAAAGAATGGCAGCTGTCAATTTGACTATCATTGTAAATCGGTTTTCTAGTTACAAAACTCTTTTAAAAATGGAACTAGAGTGTCCCTCATAAAACTATTTGATCTTTTGCTTCATATAAACAACACCAACAGTTACCAAGGTAACAAGGTGGTATCAAACCAGCTCAGTCTGCTTGTTGGAGCCAGTGGTCGTCTCCGGCCATTTGCTTACATGACAGGCACTTTTTATAATGACACCTCGGACATATCAAATATATCCATTGCGTAGCCGAGCTGCCGTCTGTCTGCTCTTGGTGTCTGTCTGTCTCTCTTCAACCTGCACCAACACCGGTAGTCGAGGCTCCTCACATCACGTCGACGAACAGTTATTAACTCCAGAGATATTGTAATTTATTTGTCTTAGAAGGATCTACTGCTACATGGGAGAAAATGGACATGTGCTTTCAGAAGAATTGTCTTTGTTCGCATTTTAATCATTCTGTTATATATTCTGTAAGATTTGTTGGTGTTTCACGTGAAATTGAGAAGAATGTTGATAGAAGAGTAGATGTGGATGATTTTACTCCATTGAATATTTCATCAAATAAACGGAAATATGAATTGCATCTATTTTTCAAACATCTTAAATAAATAGTTATTTGTATATTAAGGAAAGAAAGTGACCTTTTTTTCGAAGTAGTCATGTTATTTTCTGATCGGATATCTAGGGATATGAAGCACCTGAGGGAATAATGACGCTTTTTTCATGAGATATTCAAATAATTTTTTTCACCACCAAAGTATAATTATCGGAATTAAATTAGAATTTTAGATAAGATTTATTATTATCTTGACATATATCACCTAGATTATACTAATGTTAAATATGTAACGCCTCAAAAAGTTACAAAGGTTAAATCTATCCCAGACCTACGCTTAGCTAATAATTTACCCAGGAGTCCGATTCTACTTCGTAGCAACCAAATATTTAGTTGAATGACGTATTTTTGATGACGTCGGGCGATTTAGTTAAATTTCTAGGGAATTTATTTTGTACTGTTGGTAACAAAAGTAGCGTTCGATTTGCACCAAATCTCAGTTAATCTCACCTCACCTCAGTTTGACAGCTTTTTTGTGCTGTTCTATTTGCACTGACATAACTGAGATCAAGTGAGACACTCACTTCCCCCCTTGCCGATGCTGCACTACCTATTTCACTGGTGCGTACTGAGATTTTCTACTCAGTTAGAGTGGGGGTAGAATTCGTTATGTTTTGTTTGTAGTTTGAATATTTGGAAGTTATTTAATATTTTTTTTAAATTGTACATGTTATTATAAATCATGTGTCACAGCTAACTGCCAACAAAAACATCAAGCAAATCATGTGTTGTCCGCGAAATGATACTACAACGTTCGTCACGTAACCGACTCAGTTCAGACCTGTCAAAACCCGTTCGATTTGTCATCGAAAAAATATCATCTCATTTCAGACAATCTCAACTCAGTTGAAATGAACTGAGGTGAGATTGTTTGCAAATCGAACGCTACTAAAGATCAGACTATATATTTTGGTGCGGTATTTCTGAAAAACTTGTTGCCGCTTTTTGTGATGCCTTTAGTCATTATTTTTATTATTAACAAGTCCACTTTGTTGGTTGAAATTGTAACTATGTTTCTATATTTAGTATTATTTATTAAAATAACGAAACTTTTCAAAACACAACACTGTAAAATATACAAATAGGACGTAGTGACTGAGTTAGCGACTGGTTCAAAGCAATTGCTAGCAGTAAGTCGCTAGAAAATGTCAAGTCGCCTATAATGACGTCAAACGTAAGTTACACTTTATCCCGCAAGGTGGCTACACTATCGGTAGCGACAAAAAATGACGTCAAGCCAGTGGCTACAGCTGGTTGCTATGAATTAGAATCGGTCTCCAGGAGACCTATTCTAATTCGTTGGCGACTGGATTTAGCGACCGTTTGACGTCATATTTAGCAACTTTGATACTGGCGCCATCTGTTGGTATATTTAAAAAGTACAGTCCTGACGTCATTGTTGGCGACTGGTCGCTTAGGGAGTCGCGTATGCAGGCGACTAGTACAAGGCTGTTGCGAAGTGTCATGGCGTCAGTCGCTTAGCATTTTTTGGTTAATAAGTTTTGAAGTTAAAAAAATGTTATATGTTTTGTGCACGGTATATTATTATAAAATGTTTATTATTTATATTATTAATTTAATAATTATAATTATTGCACAAAATCCAGCTGCAGATGCCCATTACCGACAATTAGGATAATAACATTGTCGTCTACACATTAATAATAATTTTTAATGTAACAATATTTATTTAAGATTTTGTTAAAATTTATATTATTTTTTTTAATATTACTAATTGCTCGACAATTACTGAAAATTACATCAATTTGCGATATGTCAAAGAAAAACAAATATCACCAAGTTGCTGTCAGAAATTATAAGTACCAACACAAAATACTCCGTTGTTCCTATTAACACCAACGTAAGAAATTAAAATCTCCATGATATGGACACTGCTGTGACGTCATTGACTTAGCGACTGAAACTAGTCGCCAAGTAGTCGCTAAGATATAGAATAGGTCTCCTGATATGTCATCAAATCCCGTATAACCAGACGCGACAATTCAGAAAAGCTATAAACTCGATAAATAATGATATAAGGAATACTGAAGTTATTATAACATATGCACTATAACAATTTATAAACAAAATAAAATCTGTCAAGTCAACATTAGAAATATACTTAAGATAACATTTAATTAGTCTGTATCTCTTGAAGCTGTGTTGATAACGAAAAATCATAATTATAAACAATACCAAATTCTGTATTATTTCACTTTGTTACAAATAATACCATTATTATGTAGTTGCTATGTATATGGATTTAATTTCTGTTCTAAGGAAGAAAAATGTACTTAATAATCAACCATTATATCCCAAGTGCTACGAATTTAATCTATTAAATGTGACATGTCTGGCTTATTTACAAAATTTTGCTTAGAAAGTGTTTGATTACATAATAATTGGTCTCGGAATTTTATCTGAAATTATTATGTGCGAAATCATTTTCTTAAAAGCAAAATATTACAAATAAGCCATGCAGACAGGTTCAATTCTTTAGCACGAGGGGTGTATGTCAAGATTATTTCTTGAATTCACAGTAAATGAATTTTGTTGTTATGTAACCATTGCGTCCATAGCAAATTGTTTGCAATTTTTCATTTCTGTCAAATAATGGTAAAAAATACTACAATATATTTGCAAAATATTACTAAATTGGCGTGTTTAATGAAATACAATATTGATAAACGTTAAGGTGGTACTATCATGGAAGCATTTAACCCGGATTTTAATGACATGTAAATATGTTATTTTTCATGTGTTTATACACTAGTATGCATTTTTTTTTTTAAGTTTACCGTTATTGAGCTGAGTAATGTAAAGTTAAAGTCGACCAAAAATGCAGTGGCGTTATAGGAACTGTACCTCGCGAGGCAGCTTACTGCGTAATAAATTCATATATTGTAGTTATTTTTTAACAAAAAAATAACACACAGTACATCATGTAAAGATAAAGGTATGAGAATTAAAAAATCCATGCCTTACCGGATTAGTTTCAAAGAAATTGGCGATGAAAGTTGGATATTCTATGATTTTCAATGAAACTCTCAGAAATGCTTGACAACGTTGCATTGGTAGACAGAGATGGTCGCACGCGTAAACAGAGATGGTCGCAGGCGTAGACAGAGATGGTCGCACGAATGACAAAGCAAGAACTATGAAAGTTATTATTTCGATCAGTAAAATATATTAATTTTAATACAAAAAAAATATTACAACATTTTATATTTATTTATTTATTGTTACAGTAGATAATAATTGCTTTGGTGCATTTTTCTCATTTTTCTTATGAACTGTCAACAGAATGTATCGGTAATATAGTTACGTTTCGTACCGACTGGTAATATCATGCTGCTTGTAGTTCTCGCCTTGTTATAGCTTCTGCTGTGTAAAATATTACACTGCTATTGGTTGGCATGAAACATTCACTTCCAAAATTTTTGTTGTTACTGAATTTTATAAACTAGTTAAATAGTTTTATTTAATATATTCAATGTTAATGTTAATTATACGATATTTGCAGCAAAATATTAATTCTGTTAATAACCTATACCATACAACAATGTAATAATTATTTTTATAAACTTTTTAGGTTACACATACTTTTGTATGAGACTGTCATGATAGAACCACCTTAAAATCATGTAAGTATCTTGTTTCTGCGACTATTCATAAATGATATATGCCTCCAAGAAATTCGAAATTTCCCAGCAAGAAGCTAGTTGCAATTTAATTGCAAGTAAAGAGCTGGGTGCATTTTAATCACGTATTTAAAATGTATAACAACGGAAAATGAGGCTATCTGATTGGTTGAATTTTTAAGGAATGAAATAATGAAAAATATTATTTTTTAAACTATTTTAAATATTGTGAAAGAAGTAAATACTAAGTGGTATCGAGTCAGTATGGATTTGAGAACCTCTGTTCGATTCCCACAGCCGTCAAACAATTTTCACCGTATTAAAATTAGACCTGTGGCTCTCCCTCCACTAATATCTTTGAAGGGGGCGTGATTTGACGACTGGTATCTGCACTTCACGCGCTTAAATATATCACTTACCGAGATCTGCTTATTATTAAATTTATTTATTTATCCTTGGAGATAATTTAAAATTTAATTAAACACTATTGAAATTGTGATATCTGTTAAAATATTTTTTAATGTTTATCTCAATAAATGAAATGAATCTAATATTAACAAGTAAAAAAATATGTTGGAACACGTAATTTACGAATTATTACCATTTTTTTAACTCATTTAATTCGTCTTCACGTGCATCAAATTTCAAATTCGTGAGAAAAGCTATTATTTTAATATTCTAAAATAAAATAAATATATCATCACGCCTTCTACCCATTACTGGGTGTGGCACTCTGCTGAAGCATATCTCGGTAAGTGATATATTTTGCGCGTGAAGTGCGGTTACCAGTCGTCAAATCACGGCCCCCAAATATGTTAGTGGTGGAGGAGCCACAGGGGTAGCTTTTGAAATTATGAAAATTGTTTGTCGCCTGTTGGAATCGAACCAGGGTTCTCAGGATCCACAGGCCGACTTCATACCACTGTGCTAGCCACCCCACATATTCTAGAGATGGAAATATCACTTTTTTCTCTCAAAAGAGGAAAAAAAATTTCTGATTGTATGGACAAAAATATTATATAATAAATAAGAGATTATTATCGCCAGTCTTCACTTATTAACATTTTTCTCCTATGTTCGATTTGCTGACTTCAATTTTTGAAATGTTCGTCTAATATGTTATCATGTGAAACAAATAAGTTTTATAATAAAATAAAGTGAAAAATAAAAGTAAAACAAGGGAATAGACTCTTGGTATATATAGCAAATAAAAGGTAGATGAAACAGAATAAATATATTCTCTATTCTCTTCATTATTATGCACCTGCGGTATACGAGTGATAAAAAGTTCTCCATTTTCGCGACCGAAGACTGCAGAGAAGCTCTTCTTGTTTTAGTTTTGAGAAGTTTTGTTAGTAAAATGAGAATTAAAAATTTAAAGCTTCTGCTGATGCAAGAAAAGCAAAGTTTGTTTTGCTGAAGTTTTTAATAATAACGATGACAAAAAATATGAATATTAGAACAGCGAGATTTAAATCTCCCTGAACTCAAAATTAAACTTTAGTTTAGTTTTTGTTCATTAATAAGGAAAAAAATGAAGCATATATTTTAATTAGGTACTTCTAGCTTAACAAAGACTAGCGGTTACTGCCGAATACTTACAACCTTTTTAATTGCTTCGAGAATTTAATTCGATATCGTATATTTATTTTTTCTATAACTGTGCGATTTCTTTGTTATTACGTAACTATAATTGCCTCGGTTACGTATGGAAAGTAGATGAATGCAGACCAAGTGCGTTTCCGAAAGCAAAGAAACGCTAGTGCGGAAAGTGCTTCATTACGCAACTGTAAAAAAAGTTTTTTTGAGAGCGATTTAAATTTCGCGCCAAGCGCGTAATTCATATTTTGGCCACAGACGCTTATGGAAGAAGAAGATGCAGTGAGCCAGCGCTAGTAAATATGCAGTAGTATATTTTGACGTTTATAAAAATAACCTTAAATTGCAGTATATCTAATCTGTACACAACTAATAAAAAGAACCGAACAAAGTAAAATATATCGACAAATGGTTTTAAGTAAGTGAAATACATAATATGTATTGTGTGTGTATATTATTAACACAGTTGTTACAGTTGCTTATATTGACATAATGTAAAGTGGAAACTTTTGTATTGTCTAAAGAAACATTGATTTCTTCCGTACCTGTTCATATTATTAACAGTAATATTATTGACAAAAATTTCGGAGACTTTAGAAGTACCAGCAGCAGGTTGATTGTCATTGTCGAAAATAGATGCAACATAGCATGATCCGGAGCTTCAATTATCTTTGGAGGTATTTATGATAAAGAAGAATCACTCACTGTACTATTCCAATCTAGACGATTTTGAAGACATTATCTTGACGTTAGTAAAATATTTTTAAATAATGTAGAACAATGTGCAAGCAATCAACAAACAAACCATAGCAACGCCGTAAAACATCGTTCTCGGGTAATATCATTAAAATTTTATAAATTTTGATAATATTTTAGTGATTTACTAAATCGCACAGTTGTAGGAAAAATGTTGTTTATAACACGTAACAATCCTTTTTCGGCACTTGTTATAAAAATAACTATTCCTACAACTGTGCGTAACTAGTCTTTTTCGTAAATTCGTAAATATATCAAAATTCAAGTATTCATAATTATGTATAGGATTCGTTCATTAAGGAGAAATTAGCTATTTGATTGAATAAACTAGAACATAGTATTTCCTGACATTTCCTTCGGCCAAAATGTGAATTAAATTGATTCTTTATTTATACTCTATTCCAGCTAAGTATGCAGTATACGTTCTATATCGTAGATGGAACAAGGTATAGACTTTAATTTCTGAAACATACCGCTTCGTTTCGTGTTATAACTTTTCATATATATGATCGTTTAGTTTAAAAAGAGATAAGTTATAATCTGTGCCTGATTTTACGCATAAAAATATGATTTATTTCATCTTTTGCACTGTTATGAAGTTCTTGTTGTACGTTAAGAGTCTAGGATACTAAAGTACCGAGATTTATCACCTTTTGTCTTTAAATTTGAGCGCCAAATTTAAAATTAATATAGTTGTCAAACAGCTGTTCGACATTTTGGCTCCAACCAGCCCTATGCAACTTCGTGTATAAGCACAGTTAGTAAACGTCCAGCTTTATGTCATTCGCGCGCATGACTTTGAAAGAGAAAGATGCTATAAAGAGGCTGGCATTTACTGAACGCCATATGAACGCAGGTTACTTTTTTCAATCATTAGTGTTGTTTGGTGATAAATAGTTATAAACAATTAGTTGGCAATGGGTCGTAAGTGTTTTGCGCCCAATTGTACCAGCGGGTATGACTCAAATCATGACAAAATATCTTTGTTTCGTGCTCCAAAAGAGCAATTTGAAATTTGGAAAAAAGTAGTAATATAAGCAGATATATATTATTTTATATTGCTTGTAAACAAAGAAAATGTATGTCAAATAAAAGAAGTGGAATTAACAAATGTTAAAAGTCGTGGTTTTTTAATCCACCCAAATATAAACATATTTAGATTATCCAAATATATTCAAGATAAATTAATATTATATATAGATAAACCTCGTGTATATGAAGAAACAGTGTATTCTGTAATTGAAAATTATGCATTCTCTTTCTCTTGTAGAGATCACAAGAAAGAAATAATATCTGTTTTTGTCCATGAATTTATTTTAATGCGCTTGAAGCAATATTTTAAACAGAATCAAAATAATGTCAAATCTCAGTGTAAGAAAGAACGAAAAATCTAAATTAAGAAAGAACGGAAATATTCTGTTCGATCTATTTTTATTATTACAAAATTATAAAATGTATTTTATAAAGTACAAAAATATTAATTAAGAAAAAATTTAAATATTCGGTTCTATCTATTTTCTTTATTATTTTTTAAATAAAATATCCTATTTATATTATATAAATTTTACTGTTTTGTATTTTAAAATTAAAATATTTATGCCAATTTTACATTTGTATAACTTGTCATGGTGTAATTAAATAGCAAAAATGTACTACAAGAAAAATGTGTTTATATATGGTTTTACATATTTATATTTGTCAAGCTAAACCTGATATAATTATAGAAAAATGTGTGTTTAATTTTATATAATTGCAAATAACATTTTTTAAAGTAATTAGTTCTAAAAGTAAAAAAAACATGAATAGATTCGTAAGCACCACGCATTCGCCAGACTCTTCTTCCTATCGCACTCACTTTTTTGTTGCTCTCTTTCTACTACATTTCTGTGAATGCTTTACCCGCAAGACTCGCCTGTCCTTCAGTATAATAGTTCGTGGCTCCAACACAGGATTCACGCATCGTTGTACTTTAGTATGAGTGTATATACTTACAACTAAAGTCACATATAGGGTTGTTGATTTTACGTATATTCGAGACTTCAATTGTTCGGATTTATTGAACCTTCGAATTTAGACTCGAACTTTCGAACTTTGGAATATTTCGAATTTTCGATTTATTCAAATTTTTGAATTTTCTAATTTTTCGCATATTCGAATTTTCGAATTATTTAAAGTGTTTTAACAGCTCGAGGACAAGTCAGTCAGACTGCAAACTGAGCATCGAGGGTTCAATTCTCGTCTTAGTCATTCTATTACCAAATCTTAGCCTCATCACAATTTTTACTAGGGACGAATTAGATATTCTTTTTCAGGGAGTTCAACTCACTAACCATATTATGGGATAAAAAAGTCATGGCACATTAGTAAAACAACTTCAATTAATATGTTGTACATAAATTTATGTATTATTATTTATTTATAGATAATATAAATTATAATTAAGAGACTAGATGTCTTAATTAAGATGCCTAGTATTGCAGAGTTTTTGCATGACACTTCACCGAGTTTATTATTTAATTCGTGGCCGACTTTTATGCGTGAGCGTGTTTGGAGATGACAGATGGCGTTAATTCAGTGGCAAAAAATTCAAAAATTCGAAGCTTCGAAAAATTCGAAATGTTCAAAAAATTTGAAAATTCGAAGCGTCGAAGTTTTTCTGACGAAGTTCAAAACTTCGGTGGAAAGCAACGACCCTAGTCACATATAACATTACTGTCAAAAGTTCGACTGTCATTTCAATGAATAAATTGTAGGGGAGACTGGGTACGGATGTGACAATTTTGGTTTGATCGCCAATAATTTTGTTAATTTACTAGTTAGCTGCGAGAAAAGTAATTTAAATCTTAATTTGTACTTTTGTCTACGTAAAAATACCAAAATGTTGTCCCTAAATACGCTGTATTAGTTATAGCATCAAATTAAAAGAAAAAAGAGAAAGTGTCGCAACCGACCACACCCCAAGGACGGTTGTGACAGTGGTTGGGGTCAGTAGTGACAGACATAATAATTACTTTTATTGTTAGAAATATGTAACATAACACAACATAACTGTCTTCTATAAAAAGTTAACATTCATAATTAAAGCAAATGAACTTACATCTACAATCACTTCTATTCTTACAATTAATAATGCACTGCATCTAATGTTATTATAACCAGGGTTGAGAGATTTAAATCAAATTGACTACGTAACCTGGGGAACGCGTTTAGACATGCATGCCGCTTCTCTTTCACCTTGCACCCTTTCCAAAATTCCTTATAGTTTTGCTGTTATGACGACTGTCACTATCGTAACCTGGCACAACCGTACCCAGTCTCCCGTATTTACTTTGGAAGTAAATCAATTTGTCGTTTATAAAACAGGCCATAATTGTGAAATATAACAATAAATAACAGATGTCATATCGATTTTAAGAAATAAAAGTTCACAAATGACGAGTGCTATAACAGGCCTTATGAATCGTGTTCTTTATACAATTTTTTCTAATGAGATAATTTTATTATTCTGTTAATTTTTTAAAACTGCGACTTGTCAAAAATATAAGTTGGTGTTTTTATCAATTGTATTGGTGGCGCTTTTATAATGCACAATTTAAATTTCAAATTTTACAATTAATAAATATTTTCTTTTGTATTGTGAAAAAAATACTACTATATAGTAGAGACATCTGGTGGATAGTAGAGGTCGGCAAAAATATCCGAAATCCGAATCCGATCCGAAGTCGGATTCGGATCAGATCGGAGCTCTCTCGGATCGGATCCGATCCGACAGTCGGATAAAATATCCGATCCGAAAGTCGAATAAAAGATCCGATCCGAAAGTCGGATAAAATATCCGATCCGAAAGTCGGATGAAAGATCCGATCCGAAAGTCGGATAAAATATGCGATCCAAAATTTACATACATAACTTTTAGGTATCCACTCTTAGTAAAAACATACATTCCAATTCCTCTCTAAAGAAATATAACGCTACGTTATACTTATAAGCATTTATTAAATTTGAAAAAATCAACTTGCCTCCGCCAGGATTTGAACCCGGACCTTCCACATGGGCCGCGAACGTCCTACCACTTAGACCACAGAGGTGTGTCTAAATGCTGGCACTGACAAGCGATTTTTTCTATGTGTCGATTTGTTTGTAAATATCCGATCCGAAAGCATTTATGTTCTGTGATAAAAATGATTAAATAACGTTACAACAAAATATGTCTCTTTAGTTCTTTATAACAAAATTATTTATTAAATTTCATCTATAACTGTTATTTTTCTTTCGAATATGCAACTTTAAAATTGGTTTAGTATAAATAGGAAAAACTGTACTGATCTAATGACACGTCTGGTCAGATTTCGGATCGGATTTCGGATCGGATCTCGGATCGGATCTTCGGATCGGATCTCGGATCGGATATAAAAATTTTCAAATATGCCGACCTCTAGTGGATAGTTTCCGTCACTGGTATTTTATGCAGGGTATCATAACAACTGAAGAAACCTAAGATTTTATCCGTAGCTACCGTGATAAACATTTCAAAGGAAGTTGCACCGTATTAACAAAAATACCTCATAGTTACATTCAGTTATTATTTTACCACAGTAGCTATCGTCTGTTTCCACTGAAAGTATGGAATGTTCACACAGAAATCTTCACTCCAACAAACATCAACGCAAACGCTCGCCTCGCAATTCGCAGTTGAACAAACTTGGCGATGGTGCTGCTGCTAGCGTGCAGGCGATATAAATATTCAAATAATCCGGACGCTCACAAATCAGATTACAAAAGTTGTCCGCGCCTCGTGTGAACAAAGCTGCTATGTTTGCAACGTTCACAGACAACTTCTTGCACGCATGATGACAGCTGAGGGAGACAACTTGCTAGCCGTAAATTCGACCCCAGTGGGAATTGTTCCACGATATTTTGTCCCCTACAGATGATCGTAAACAGTTAAGCTATAGTCCGTTCGGTGAGAGACTACAGACTGGTTGTATAGGACATAAATACAAGTTATTTATGATACATATCTTCATTTTTTTAGGTGACACAGTGGCATCGTGTCGGCCTGTGAATCCTGAGAACCTTGATTCGATTCCCTCTGCTGGCAAACATTTTCTCCACATTAATACTTCTCATGTGGCTCCCCCTCCACTAACACCTTTGGGGGCCGTGATTTGACGACTTACCGAGATCTGCTTCGGCAGAGTGCCACACCCAGAAATGGGTAGAAGTATAACACTACCCAGGCGCACTGAAAAGTGAACCTTTTTCTGGGAATTTTTTTCTCGATTACTAATCAATGGATTAAAATGAAATTTTGAGAATTTATTATACATGTATTAAGGTATATAAAAATATTTTTTGGTAGTGTGTTTTAATAAGCCAAGGTAGTTTAGGAATAAAATTAAAGGACTTAGGCTTAAGTTGTAGTCATTTATTGAAGAATAGTTTACAACGTTTCGGTTACGGGTGTAACCATCTTCAGGTCTAGGTATAAAATGAAACAAAAATAAGATAATTGTTGGTCAATACAAAATGAACAATAAACTCACTTTTTGTGAAAGAATTTAATTTCTTTATTTTGTTATTTATTTACCAACGAATTCTCTAGTGAGTTTATTGTTCATTTTGTATTGACCTCAAAACACATATTTCCGCGTATAAAGCCCCTGGCACATATAGCGTCAAGACTCCGAGTCTACCATTTGACTGCCAAAAATAGAAACGTCTCTATTTTCAGCAGTCACGACTGCCGAAAACCAACTTCATTATGATGCTGGTTTTTTCGCTATCTTCCTTTGTTATTTGACGTATGAATTATTATTGTTTGATATTTTGTACATTTTTATAGTTAAATTCATTTACTTTATACATAGTTAGATATTTTTAAGTTTTCATATTTCATTTATAGTTCATGTCAATTATTTTTAATTTAATTTTTTGTTTTATTAGTCCTAGTTTATAGTTTTTATATTTCTTAATAGTCTATAAATATTTTAAATAATACATTTAAGTTTTTATATTTCATTTATAGTTCATATAATTTTTTTTTAATTTAATTTTTTGTTTTATATTTCGTAGTTTATAGTTTTTATATTTCTTAATAGTCGATAAATATTTTAAATAATACAAATTAGCAAATAACACGTTAAAATTAACAAATATTTAATTCTGACTGTCAAAAACACCGACTCTATATGTGTCACCCGTTTTGGACGTGACTCTCAGTTTTTCAGCAGTTTGTAGCAGACTCGGAGTTTTGACGCTATATGTGCCAGGGGCTTTAGAAAGTAAAAATGGAAAAAAAAATTGCTGAGTAGTATAACCCCTTAATGGAGGGGGAGCCACAGGGCTAATTTTAATGTGGTGACAATTGTGTGTCGGCTGTGGGAATCGAACCGAGGTTCTCCAATTGTCAAATCCACTGACCAATTCAATACCACAATTATTATTTCATACTTCATAGTTTATTCGCGTCAGCGAGAGAATTTGGGAATAATATCCCCATTCAACCAATAGAATGACATGGCTCTTGCTGCGAGTTAGTTCAAATTCTTTTGCTAACATGCGCATGAACTATAGTGAAAGACCACAGTGCTAGTGTTTCAAACCTAGTAGCAATAATTTTGTCCCCTTCATATTTTCAACATTTGTCGACTGATGAAATGATGCAATGCTTGCCCATGCACGTTTGCATGCAGAACTACCGAAAAATGAAAAACAACAACTTTCTTTGTAACATTAAAAAATGATGGTTTGGTACATTACTGCCTTCTACAAAGTTGGGCTTGAAAACTCCCATCATTGTAAAACCCTGGAGACCGATTCTAATTCGTAGCAACCAGCTGTAGCTGACATCATTAGCCACACTATCGGTAGCGACAACAATGACGTCAAGCCAGTGGCTACAGCTGGTTGCTACGAATTAGAATCGGGCTCCAGAGAGTTGTATTTACAAAAATGGCGGTTCATTTGAATTTATGAAATGTTAAAAGAATAAAAGATATTAACACTCGCAAAATTGAATGCATTCAAACTCGGAATTAAATCGAATTTAAATGTGGCCTCATTTCTATCTACACAATTTCTTCACCACGCTAAATTTAATTTTGTTAATCGCCAATACATTTCATGTTGGAAGTTCTCTGTAGCGGAAAAGCGGCAAATTATTGACGAAACTTGAATCGATCAGCAAGGGCTTCAGAAAACCTTTTTATAACATATATTTCATCCATATTCTCACTGCATGACCCCTATTCTATAACTTTTATCACCGGTGATACGCGTCACTAGGTGATATATTTCAGACTGCCATCTGACGGACTAACTACGAAACAAGCTATATGACGTCACACTTGGTGAGAGACATTTCACCTCTCAGAAGGATGGTGTTATATTTATATCACCGGTGATATTTTGACGTTTGAGTTTCGAGCAGACGCTGACAAATTGTATTTATGACAGTTGGACAGTTTATTTTGTGTGAAGTGATTTATTGTGAATTGTATTGGATTATTGAGGTGTTCATATAATTTTTATTTATAAAATATATTATTTTAACATATATCTGCGTAAAAATATTAGATATTTGAAATGTAATGATGCTAATTATGCATTAAACTAAAAATATTTGAAGTGTTGAACAACTTCAATTAACAAGTTAACTTTGAATTATCATTTTAAATTAAATATATGTTTCGGCTGCGATATGCAATCGTCTTAAAATATTTTTAATGCATTTATTTGTATTTTATTATAAATGGCTTTCTTGTATGGTCAGTTGAGAATAGTAGAAAGTTTAAACGACAAAGATGCTGATCTGCCACTAGTTATTCATCCCTCTGGCCCCAACAATTTTACCCTACCGATATACATGTGCACGGTCATAAAATCTATTAATACATTTTTCTGCTTAACAGTGACCTTCTCCGTTTGTTTAACCTCCATTTCCACAAATTCACATGTGTCAAAGTTGCTATTTGTATTTGTAAATAAAATTTAAATGTAGTACCAATATAAATATACTTAACCAATAACATAACCAAGCAAAAGTTACTAAAAATACCACCCCTAGTTCATCACTGGTGAAAGGTGATATGACGTCATCAGAATATCACCGAAAATCGGTGTAAAGTTATAGAATAGGCGTCCATATGACAGAGCCAATGGCTCTACATTTCATATCGTGAGCTTCCAATTAATATCGAGCAATTATTGTAGATTAGAGTTTCACGAATTATTAGCACACCTGATTTATTTTATTTCTTAAGTTGCACAACTTTATCAATTAAAATATTTTGTTTTGTTGCACTACAGTCTGAGCGAAATGGATTTTAGTAGACTGCCTTTTATGCCAAGCATTTCAAATACACAAGATATCGCGTTTTTATAAGAAACTTGTTACATAAGGCTTATTCCATTTGCCATTTGGATCTGATCTACCTTACATTAACTGAACCAGATCAATTATTTATTTTGCTAGATTACTTCGCTGACTTTATTTCTAGTACTAGGATTACTTATTCTAATTTACTTTGAAGTAATTCACCCCAGTAAGTGCATCAGTTTGCTTATTTAAATTCATTTAGTCATGTTATTTATTTTATCTGAACTGATTTAAGTGAACCAAGTGGCAAATGGAATACTGCTATAATTCAATGCATCCAGCACAGATCATAATATACTACTATAGATAAGAAACTGCCATGTTACGCACTGGGACTGTATTTTGCGCCATCTGAGTAGTGGAAGTCTAACTAAAGGCATGTATATAGGCAACCCGATATGCATAGTTAGGTAGCTTGTAATTTTTATTATTTTATATTTATTGAAACTACATAAAATAAAAATACATTATTACAATATAAATATTTATTAAAACATTCTCCTGTATACAATTTATTTATAATTTGAATTGTTTCAATCGCAGTTTTATCCAACTCTTAACTTGAAAATCTATTATGACTTCCCCATGTAAATATTATTTATTATATGATCACTTACGTACAAGTAGCAATGCAGTTTTTTACAGAGCAATTGATATTAGTTGATGACATTATTTATATGAAATTATTTCACAAATAAAAATTAATTATTTATGGGATGGCTAGCACAGTGGTATGAAGTCGGCCTGTGGATCCTGAGGTCCCTGGTTCGATTCCCACAGGCGACAAATTTTCATAATTTGAAAAAGCTATCCCTGTGGCTCCTCCACCATTAACATGTTTGGGGGCCGTGATTTGACGACTGGTAACCGCACTTCACGCGCAAAATATATCACTTACCGAGATCTGCTTTAGCAGAGTGCCACACCCAGTGATGGGTAGAAGGCGTGATGATATATTTATTTATAAAAATTAATTTGACATTTGACAGATTAAAAAATTTGAAATATATTTACAAATGACAACTACAGGAACAATCTAGTAACCAATGATTGCCGATATTGTAGTTATCTAAAATGGATGTCGTCACATAAAGACTATTAGCGCCATTCCTTAGGTGGAAGTCTAACTATAAACACAGTCCCATGGTTACCTATGCCTGGTATCCAGTAATCCAGTAATTTTTTTGTAGCTATGGTGAATATAATGAATAATTGAAAGTTTGACGGTTACTATTTATATATTTGATTGAATTCAAAATTGTCAAATTATTTGTTTTTAATCTGATTTAAAGAAATTATTTGATAAAATGGGGAGAAACCCGCCAAAATTATTATCTCGCGATATTCATGCGATGGCATCACTTCATGAACAAAAAGAGTCTTCATTGCCGGTAGTGAAACAAGTTCGATATGAACTCAGTGATACCAAAAATGCTCCACGAAATGTTATACTGTTGATATAATCTACATCTATTTCTACAGAGTCAACTATTTGGTACTTGCCGGCACATATGAACTCAGTGATGCAAAAAATGAACCAGGTAATGTTACACTGTTGGTACTAAGTGCATTGAAATATTCTGTTGGTAATGATTTGGTGTTGCTATGTGCCGGCAAATAGCACTTTCAAACCATTATTAACAGCTTACTTCAATGAAGTAAGCTGTTGCTAATGGTTTGGTGGTGCTATGTGCCGGCACATAGCACCACCAAACCATTACCAACAGCATATTTCAATGCACTTAGTATCAACTGTGTAACATCACCTGGTTCATCTTTTGTATCACTGAGTTCATATGTGCCGGCAAGTACCAAATAGTTGACTCCCTAGAAATGGATGTAGATTGTAAAAGAAAAAAAAGAAGTAGCTTTGTCCTCGGTTTCCCTGCAAGAAACGATGCTACTAACAGACGTACAGGCCACCATCTTAAGCAGCATTCTAAGTCAGCCAATCAGCGGAAATCAGAAACTGTTTCCAGCGCAGGATAAAAGGTAAAATTAAACTATTGTTTTCTAAATATCTTGTAGAGTTTGATACAAATAAATTTATTGTCTTGTAACTTCTGGGATGGCTAGCACAGTGGTATGAAGTCGGCCTGTGGATCATGAGGTCCCTGGTTCGATTCCCACAGGCGACAAATTTTCATAATTTGTTAAAGCTATCCCTGTGGCTCCTCCACCACTAACATGTTTGGAGGCCGTGATTTGACGACTGGTAACCGCACTTCACGCGCAAAATATATCACTTACCGAGATCTGCTTTAGCAGAGTGCCACACCCAGTTGTGGGTAGAAGGCGTGATGATATATTTATTTATTTATTTGTAACTTCTGCTATACTCCATTCCCTGTATGAAAACGATAACGTCACGTTCGGCATCCATGCGATTCAAGATTTTGTACCTAAAACGTTTACATTGGTATTGGATTAACATTTTTGAAACATAACCTAAAATTGAAATGTCAAATTAAAATATTTATTATTTTATAAATTTTAATTTTTTTATAATGAAACCAAATTCTGCAAATATTAAATAAAAATCAAATATAAATTTCTTAACGCACAAAAATTTTACCTATCTTATTATAATATGTAATTTTGTAAAATGAAAATCAAAGGAATATACATTTTTATATGTAGGTATTATTATTATATATAAATAAAAATATTTGAAAATACAAAATACAATGCACATTACCTTTTGTACTACAGTTAAATTAATTAAAGATTCTCGATTCTCTAACTCAAAATAATCATGAAGATGACAAACGCATTTATGCATTTCATTACCCAAAATTTTTGTAGGCATTTCTTATTTCTCAGTCTGTATTTATGTATCAAAAATGTCAGAAACTTACAAATGACAGATGAGAAAATAACAAAATCTTGACCATAGGTCTCTATTTTTATCTTATAAACAAATGTGAACAAAGTAAATGTAAATTTTCGTATTAGTAAGAACTGTCATACGTTTTCATTAAAATAATAATGCTGGGTTGCAAGAAAAAAATAAAGAGCTCTTTAGTTAAAGAATTGTTTATCTAGCAACAGTATCAATGGCGATTTTCTGAAATTTATTGAACCGTTAGTTGCTAATAAACCGATAAAACTTTCATGCAACCCAGCATAAATGTGATAGAACGTGAAAAAACATGAAACGTGTGTCTTAACTTATTAAGACATACGTTGTGTCATTCGCGTAGGTACGATTAATATTATTAAAAAAAGATAGCTATATTTCATCGTATCTATGATTACAGCTGTATTCCATTTGCCACTTGGTGCAGTTAAGTCAGTTCAGATAAATTAGACAACACGACTAAATGAACTGAATTAAGCAAAATGATGCACTTTTTGGAATAAATTACTTGAAAGTAAATTAATAACAATAATTCTAGTACTGCAAATAAAGTCAACGAAGTACGCCAACGAAATAAATATATGATCTAGTTCAGTAAACGTCAGTTAGATCTGATCCAAATGGCAAATGGAATACGCCTATTATCGTCCACATATGACGTCATCGTTTTCATACAGGGAATGGAGTATATAACTCATTTTTAAAGAATTCTGTGTGGAGAAAATAGGACACATTTGACTTTGTTTATACGCACGATATTTCAATCCATCTCAATTTGTTTTCTAATCATCTTCCGATTGACATTTTGATAATTTTTAGGCAGGAAACTGAAATAATTTTCTGTAAATATAAACAATGTGCTCCATAGTATGATTTTGTGTTTAAAATATCTTTTAAAACCCATTACCATGGCTAATAACGATGTGCCAAAGTCATCTAAATATGAAAAGTATTTGTCAGCCCTCATTTTTTGCCAAATGTCAAAAATAAAAACATAGGTTTCTAATCTATTCACTATTATAAACATATTATAGACTTTTTGTTTCGAAAAATAATGACAACTGTCAAATTATGTACATAAATTGACAGTTCCGTACAGTTAGTCAAATGGCCAGTTGCACCAACTAAACTTAAATTTTAAAGTTAGTTTAAGTAAAACAAAAGACAAAATGTCTATTGCGATGTGGAATTGAGTTTTAATAAATAAGAAAAAATAGGAAAAAACTAATTTTTCATCACTTGTCTCATAATTCCACAATGTTTTACAGCACGTTTGCATCAACTGTCAGGTCATCAACAAACGGCTGGTCAGTTCAGCTTTAACCATAGACGCGTTTCGTCCTTACAGACACGTAAGGACAAGTGATGGAAAATTAGTTTTTTCCTATTTTTTCTTATTTATTAGTTTAAGTGATTAAAAGCGTAACGAATGTTTGACAGCAATATCAATTATTCCATATGACATTGCTTTCATTAATTTAAACCAAGTTTAAAATTTAAGTTTCATTGGAGCATCTGGCCGGATGTGTTCTAATTTCAGAATTCTTAAAAAAAGAACTATATTTTCGATTATTTTTCATTTAACTCGATTATTTTAAGAGCAACACTAAGTTAATTTTCAACACTAACTCAACGCTAAATACGCAGCTGACAACATTTCAACTAAGAAAATAACATTTCTGTAAAAAGTGTAAATTTTGTTATGTTTAGCTGGAGATGAGCCAATGGATGTGTCATCCCCTAGGTTGCGAAGTATTCATCACAATGTAAGCCCTAGAAGACAATCAGTTCCTCGACAGCGCGAAAATCCGAATGAAAATGATTAATTAGATGATATATTAGTTTCCTTTTTTTACCTATCTCTGTACAATTGAATTACCTATTATTTTTTACTTTTGTTCAAAATTTTGCGTTAAAAATAAAGTAAATTGTAAATATTAAAATATGTTTTTGTAGTATAATTCGAATTTAAGTGAGAATAGACATGATCTTAGTATCATATAGGAGTGAAATTGCTAGATTGACAATAGATAAGGTTGTACTTAACTTTTTTCTAAAAATAATTTAAATTAAATTTATAAATAATAAGTTTTAAATGTCAGTTTGACATAGAAATTACATAATACTCAATATTTATTACTACCACAAAATAATAGTTGAAATGCTGTAAATAATTATTAAAAAAGATAATATGTATTGGTAGAAATCAAAATCTTGCTCCTGTAAATTATTATTTACATTGATATTTTATTTAAATGGGGTAGGTGGCTCAGTGGTATCAATATTTTTTTTCTTAATTATATCTAAAATAATGTTGGAAATGGTAAAAAAAAAATCCTGTGAAAGTTTGAGCTCTTAATATTAATGTTAAGAGGTGCCGCATCGTAAATTTCAATTTCCCATTTAAATAACATGGGAACAACGTTCTGCTGGACTTTTGTAACTCACGTTAGGGAAATTATTTTGAAATAATCAAAACATACTCTTGTAGAAAATTTAACGCTCTACAAAATAAATTTGGCTTGATATTAAATTTTTACATTTTTCTACTTTTCCGACGCAACCATCAACTTTATGAGAAAATTCCTTAGGACATTTTTTGTAGAACATTTCATTTCCTATAACTTATTTTCAAAAAATATCGAAAACTTTTTGGAAGATAAGTTATAGGAAATGAAATGTTTTACAGAAAATGTCCTATGGCATTTTCTCATCAAGTTGATGGTAGCGTCGGAAAATTAGAAAAATGTAAAAATTTAATATCAATCTAACTCTATCGTTAAATAACTTTTGAAAAAATAAATATATGAAAAAATTGTAAGAGACCTTTTTTGTAGCCAATCAGCTAAATTTAAATCCGCTCTATATAACCACGCTGTAATCTCTCACGGAACAGACTATAAGTTTTCTGTTGTAAAGGACGAAATATTTCGTGCTATCCCGAACGAATCTTCCGAGGACTAGTTGTCGAGCTTGACGAAGCAATTCTCCGACGGTGCTGCCGCGATGTTGTGTTTAGGAATTAGCGGCACCTGCGAGGTTCCCAGCGCGTCGCGGTGTCGCAGGCGACGTGCGCTGTTTGTTTTACGAACTAAATCGCGATACGCGCACTTGATCTTTTGTCATAACACTGTCACTTGCTTGTATGTTACGTTACGTCAGTACGTTATGTGCTAAAGAGAGGACAGGGAGATTGTTTGTTTGTTAGAGTAGGGGTGAAAGTGTTTTTTGTAGGGTGGTTTTTGCTAATTGAATGTCGGGGTTTTGTAGAATTATTTAAGATTATAGCGCGGAAAGTTACAGCGGGGCTAATTCCTAAATAAACATGAAAAAACACAGTTTACTTTTTGTTGAATGCTGAATATGTTATCTCCCTGATTCATTTGTAAAATAAATAAATAAATAAATATATCATCACGCCTTCTACGCATTACTGGGTGTGGCACTCTGCTGAAGCAGATCAGTGATATATTTTGCGCGTGAAGTGCGGTTACCAGTCGTCAAATCACGGCCCCCAAAGATGTTAGTGGTGGAGGAGCCACAGGGGTAGCTTTTGAAATTATGAAAATTGTTTGTCGCCTGTGGGAATCGAACCAGGGTTCCCAGGATCCACAGGCCGACTTCATACCACTGAGCTAGCCACCCCATGATTCATTTGTAACTTAAATAATAATACAAAAATGTATCATCACGCCTTTTACTCATTACTAGATAAGGTGATATATTTATGCTCGTGAAATGTGATTACCAATAGTCAAATCACGCCCATAAAGGTGTCAGTGTAAGAAAAGACACAAGAATAATTTTAATGTGATGAAATTTGTTTGCCGATTGTGAGAAACAAACTTAAATAATTTTTTTATACTAAAATATAAAATAAATAAATATATCAGCACGCCTTTTACCCATTACTGGGTGTGGCACTCTGCCTAGCAAATCTCGGTAAGTGATATATTTACACGCGTGAAGTGCGGTTACCAGCCATCAAATCACGACCCCCAAAGATGTTAGTAGAGGAGGAGCCACAGGGGTAATTTAAATGAGGTGAAAATGTTTGTCGCCTGTGGGAATCGAACCAGGGTTCTCAAAATCCACAGGCCGACTCGATACTACTTAGCAACTACCGTATAAAAATACTCTGTTTTAAATTAAGATCCTGTTATGCAAAGTAACAAATACAATACCAATAATAGTTATTTATTATGCAAGTGTTTTATTAGGTATATAAAACATGCAAGAAAAGTTTAAACACGAGACCGAAGGTCGAGTGTTTAATATTCTTAAGTGTTTAATATACCAATAAAACACAAGTGTAATACAAAATTCTATCCACAACTCATAATTATAAGTATCGAAGAAGATTGGTCGTAACGTTTAACGTTGATTCAGTTCTATATAAGGTGTATTCCATTTGCTGTTTGGATAAGATCTAACTTACATTTACTGAACCAGATCATTTATTTATTTCGCTGACTTTATTTTCAGTACTAGAATTACTAATTCTAATTTACTTTAAAGTAATTCACCCTAATAAATGCATCGGTTTGCTTAATTCAGATTATTTAGTCATATGTCGAATTTATCTGAACTGATTTAAGTGAACCAAGTGGCAAATGGAATACAGCTATAGTTTCTCAAAATACGGTAGATCATGAAGTGGTTGCTAAGTAACAAGTTGTTTACAGTGTTTTAAGCTACATTCACAAATCGAAATTAGTTTTTGTTTTATGTTTTCCATTTATGTTTTAATAACCTTGTAGTCATGTTACCTTATGCCACCATTCACAAATCAGTATTTAGTTTTGGTTTTAACACAAAAGTTTGCAAACTCCAAACTTATGTTTTAGTTTTACGTTTTATACTTAAGAATAGACCAATAGGACGAAGCGTAGAATGATGTAGTGATATATACTTGTCTCTTTCTATCATCCTTCACATTGACAATAACCTAAATTTGTTTTTATTCAAGTGTCAAAATGAATGAAAATAAAAAGATTTTAAGAGTAGTTTTGCTAATCAAATCATCTAAAATAGTTTAATAACAAATTAATACCTACCTTCTTATTACAATAATATTTACCTTGCTCATCCAAAAAATACGAAAGAAAACAAACTTATGACAGCACGTGTAACTTAGCATATCTGACAGTTGCATTTACTGTATTACCGATCTTCTGAGTATAACCGATTTTTTAAAATTTATGATAGATATCACTACTAACTAAAACCGACAAAAGCAAAACTATTTGTGAATGGCACCTAAAAACACACTAAAACGTAAAACATAAAACAAAAACTAATTTCGATTTGTGAATGTAGCTTTAAGCTACATTCACAAATCGAAATTAGTTTTTGTTTTATGTTTTCCATTTTTGTTTTAATAACCTTGTAGACATGTTATCTTATGCAGCCATTCACAAATCAGTATTTAGTTTTGGTTTTAACACAAAAGTTTGCAAACTCCAAACTTATGTTTTAGTTTTACGTTTTATACTTAGGAATAGACCAATAGGACGAAGCGTAGAATGATGTAGTGATATATACTAGTCTCTTTCTATCATCCTTCGCATTGACGATAACCTAAGTTTGTTTTTATTCGAGTGTCAAAATGAATGAAAATAAAAACAAGATTTTAGTACCTACTTTCTTATTATGATAATATTTATCTTGCTCTTCCAAAAAATACGAAAGTAAACAAACAACATATGACAGCATGTGTAACCTAGCACATTTGACAGTTGCATTTACTGTATTACCGATCTTCTGAGTATAGCCGATCTTCTTAAATTTTTGATAGATGTCACTACTAACTAAAATCGACAAAAGCAAAACTATTTGTGAATGACACCTAGAAACACACTAAAACATAAAGCATAAAACAAAAACTAATTTCGATTTGTGAATGTAGCTTTATGGAATATAAAACACTAGTGTTTTATGAGCCATATAATTTAACTGAAATCAGTGTAATAATGTCTTTATTGAGTTGAGTTGAGTTGTGGATAAAAAATATTACCCTCATAAAGAACATTGAACTAAAGATTCCACCACTTATATTTGAAACATTTTTCTCAATAATTATTTAAAATAGCGATGTTTTTTAATAAGCCAAGATAATACTTGGAATTCAAAGATGGACAAGGGCTTGTATAGTTTTATTGATATTTTCCATAACAAGTTTTTTCATTTTTTCATGGCTCCCGAATATTAAATTCATACAACTTTAATTTATATGTTCTTGTGTACTAACATCTGTACTGTCGGTAAGTTTAATTATTAATTTGATAATTAGACTACCATTTATAATAATTGTTATATTTTTTCACTATGTAGACCTGAAGTTAGCCATAACCTTGACCGAAACGTTATCTTATCTTTAATAAAAGTATACAACAATTTAAGCCCTTGTCCGTTATTGAATTCCAATTATTTAAGATGTTTAATAGCGTTTTAGAAAACAACAATTTTTGGTTATTTACAAATTACGTTCTTACGGCTGTCACAATATAAATAAAAAGTAAAACATTTAAAAAAGAAATCATCATACTCTCTCCACACTCAGTATACACCCTCCCACCCTTCCTAACCACGGTAGAGCTCACCGAAGCAAGGAAACATTCAGATTACCAGAGCGGTAGTTATGAGATGATCAGCATCAGTTTGTGCTGCGGAACAGAAGCGTATTCAGCGTCCCTGTGTCGCCCCCTCGTCGCTGTGCGCGGTGTCTGGTTAATATTCATCAGACGTCCGTATGCAAAACGCTCGCTGATTCGACAGTCCGGGCTCCGGGTCTCCGGTCTCCGCAGCCGGAGTTAAACTAACCGCGACAAACGTCAACGCTGATGGTCATTTTAGTGATGGGAATTTTAAAATGCGAAATTCAATTCGAGATGTTTTGTTTTATGGTTTGGACGGAAGGTGGAGAGAATGTTGAGTGGACAGGTGACATTGTTGTTTCTTCTTTCAGACATAATTTAATATTATTTGTAAATACATACAAACGTACATAACATCCGGTTATGTACCGTCAAATGAAGTACATCATTTTCGATTCATTCATATTCATCATTCCTTTCAGTTAAGCAACAAACGTACAATCATTTGCTTCCATTTATTCCTAGGTTGTGTTGTAATATTTATCTCTCACTATCAATTTCACTCGATAAGGGGTCCTATACCTATTTTTTTTATGAAACTGCATGATAAACTATGACGATAAGTGAAAACGCTGGTTGAAAATTTTTTATATTATAAGAGATATGATTTTTTTGAAGTTTTGTGTTAGGGTTGTGACGTTTTAAGTTCATTTCAGTGGTACTTAACTTGTTTCGTTCAAAAAGTGCAAATTATATACGATTGAATTCATGTAAAATAATCTTACTACATTGAAAATAATATTTTATAGAAGTTGCAAGCCCAAGAAAACGAAATTAAATTATTGTAATAATGGGGTAATGGCTCAGTGGTATAAAGTCGGCCTGTGGATCCTAAGAACCCTGGTTCGATCCCCACAGACGACAAAACATTTTCACCAATTTAAAAATTACCGCTGTGGCTTCCACACCTCTAACATCCTTGGAGGCCGTGATTTGACGGCTGGTAACCGCACTTCATGCGCTTAAATATATCACTTACCGACATTTGCTTCGGCAGAGTGCCACACCCAGTAATGGGTAAAAAGGCGTGATGATATATTTATTTAATTTATTTATTTGTAATAAATATGCAACGTGTTGACCACGTACATACCAGCAAACGACGAACTGTTTGAAAAAGCAATACTGAAATGTCATAGTTAGTTACATTCTACTCCGCATATATCTCTTATTTACCACGTGAAAATATTTGTACCCATTGAGAACATTCCGAACTTGTAATGTCAATATGTTTTTAATCGCTTGTATCTCTGACGCAAAACATTATTTTTATCAGACTTTTTCGCTAATAGCCAATATTGAATATTTTATGTTTTTATCCTTAGTTCTTGTTATTTCGATTATGGTATAAAAGCCCACTCAACTCATGTGTAAAACCTTTATATAGAAACGTAATATTTGTCATTCGACATCAGATAGTAAGGAAAGAGAACTGTTTTTATATAGATAATAGTTATTTACGATATAAATATTGTAATATATCATATTACAATACGAGATGGAAATAATCTATCGAGTATTGTACAATACATTACAATACATACAGGGTGGTGAACGCAACTCTCGAACATAGGGATTTAACATGTAAAATCACAATTTTGTAATTTCCTGCTTCCCTAATTATCTTAACCAAAAAAGCTTCAAATATAGGGAATAAAATTCTGCATCTAATACAATAAACAAAATTAATTTTGCATGCTTCGCAACGGCACAAATTTGATCTGAAAATAACGAAAATAGCCTGAAAACTATTGATAGGTATGGAACTAAAACAAAATTAAACAAATGTTTGTCGTTTTATCTGTCAAAATAAATGACATAATAAATAAAGAAATTATTTTGACAGATTATATGTCAAACATTTGTTTAATTTTGTTTCAATTCCATGGCTATCGATAGTTTTGAGGCTATTTTTGTCATTTTCAGATCTAATTTGTGCCGTTACGAAGCATGCAAAGTTAATTTTGTTTATTGGCTTAGATGCAGAATTTTATTCCCTAAAACTTTTATTCGAAGCTTTTTTGTTTAAAGTAATATCGTAAAATGGTTTTTTCTGAAACCGGCAAGAACATGTCTACTTTCCTAACAATTTTAGTATGGAAAGTAGGTTTTTATAAAAACAGTCAAGTAAAGTACGTACCCAAGGCTACAACAAAAATAACAGGGTGGTAAAGTACAAAACAGTCTGGTAAATATTTTACCTGACTGCTATTTTTGTTGTAACCTTGGATACGTATTCTGCTGTCAGTACAATTCATATCAAAAAATTGAAACATTTTGAATTATTTATGATTAAATATTGATTAAATAAAACGGTTTCAGGAAAAATAGTATACATAAAACGTCAGGAAAGTGATTTTACTTGACTCAGCAGATTAAAATACTCGGCCTGTGGCCTCGTATTTCAAACATCCGCTTCGTCAAGCAAAATATCACTTTGCTGACTTATCATGTAATATACTATTACCTTAATTCATGATATAAAAAAAAAATTCAAAATTGATATGACGTCATGAAATTAGATAAATATTTATATATTTCATACTGTGTCTTATTTCCATGTTCACAGTAGTGATTTTAGTCCGAGAAGTGAGACTTCACAGTTTTAGATACCGTAATGAAATATTACGGTATTGTATCGTAAAATTACTAGTTAACAAACGTTTTTTTGAAATTCAATTATAATTATTTTACGATATCACTTTCAAGGTTAGGATATGAAATTAATGTAATAATGATATGAGACACAGTATGAAATAAAACGTTGTACATCATACGTTCGTTAATAATTTATTACGGTACTCATTTAGAAATTCCAGACTCGGTTCTCTCGACGCCTCGTCCGGAAACAACTTCCTTGTACCCTAAAAACTTATTTCCTGGACTTAAAACGTAATAGTTATTTACGATACGATACAACAATGTATATTACAATACGAGATGGTCAAAATTGTTAAACGAGGCAGTAGGCCGAGTTTGATAATCTATCGAGTATTGTACAAGACATTACAATAAATATATCATCAATGTTATATGTAATTTCATGATATGATATTGCAAAAATTTAATTTTTAAAAATTTAATACTTTTCTCTTTTGTTCTTATTTGAGGCGTGAGTAGATTGATTCAATTTTCAATAAAATCTAGGTTTTATTGTTTGTGTTAGACTGTCATTTTACTGACAAAATTCATTACAGGGCTTGTATCGTAACAGAACTCATTACCACACACTTTTTTATATATATATATATATATCATCACGCCTTCTACCCATTACTGGGTGTGGCACTCTGCTAAAGCAGATCTCGGTAAGTGATATATTTTGCGCGTGAAGTGCGGTTACCAGTCGTCAAATCACGGCCCCCAAACATGTTAGTGGTGGAGGAGCCACAGGGATAGCTTTTTCAAATTATGAAAATTTGTCGCTTGTGGGAATCGAACCTGGGACCTCAGGATCCACAGGCCGACTTCATACCACTCTGCCGAGTCAAGTAAAATCACTTTCCTGACGTTTTATGTATACTATTTTTCCTGAAACCGTTTTATTTAATCAATATTTAATCATAAATAATTCAAAATGTTTCAATTTTTTGATATGAATTGTACTGGTTACAACAAAAATAGCAGTCAGGTAAAATATTTACCAGACTGTTTTGTACTTTACCACCCTGTAATATTGATATTAGGTACGTTATGAAATTAGATAAAATAATTTCGAAACATTATATAGATAATACTTTTGTGAAATCTCTTCATTAAAGACAGAGTTCTTTTTCAATCTTTCAATGAAATTTATGTGAAGATAAACTTTGTACATATATTTCAATGCGTTAATTGCTGTTATCAACCGTCAAATTAGTGCCCCAAAGATGGTAATGAAGAAAACATTTTAATCTAAAAAACTCAGTAATAATAAACAAAAAGTAAATCTGCGTCTGTATGTATCTTTCCCAGTGTGACTCCGGCTATAGAGCTACACTGCGAACACTTAATTCCGGCAGAGCGACGCTCGGCGTCGGGCGGTGACTGCTGTGTCAACTGTCACCGCCGCGTCGCCGCCGTCCTGGTGATTACTTATGTAAACATGATCTCGGGGGTGTAATTGGGCGCGCAATCAATGACGCGTTTGCTGGCGCGCTCCGCGTTTAGCATGGCAAATGAACGGAACGAATTCAATCCGAGACTGAAGCTGCAAAACGTAGTTGTAGTGGTCGCAAGAATCAGAACAAGAACGTCTGTCAGATGGAGTTGGATAGTGTTCATTTTCTAGAGAACTGTTTTAGCTTAGAATTATTTATTTTGCAACTCTATACAACAGAAAAAAATATTTCCTCTTATTCCCTATTGAGTGGACAAAATTATATAAAACTCATAAAAACTTAATTTTGTTGATGATAAGGAAGTGAAAGTTCTATTTAAAGACATTTCGATCTATTGCTAGAATCATATTATATGGGGTAATGGCTCAGTGGTATCAAGTCGGCCTGTGGATCCAAAGAACCCTGGTTCGATCCCCACAGCCGACAAACATTTTCACCAATTTAAAATTACCCCTGTGGCTCCCCCACCACTAACATCTTAGGGGGCCGTGATTTGACGGGCGGTAACTGCATTTCACGCGCATAAATATATTAATTACCAAAATCTGCTTCGGCAGATTTATTTATTTAGTTTTATATATTCTATGGGGTAAATGGTACAGTGGTATCGAGTCGGCCTGTGGAATTTAGAATTTCGGTTCGATTCTCACAGCCGAGAATACATTTTCACCACATTTAAATTACCCCTGTGACTCCCCCACCACTAACATCTTTCAAGGCCGTGATTTGACGGCAGGTAACTGCGCGCATAAATACGAGCCCGTTCCCAGTTGGCCCGAATTTAATTTTATCGTTAAAAATTTAAATAATACTAAAAATCTAGGTATCTTACATTTACTAAATTCTATAATTAATTTTCAACATTTTTAACTAAATTTAACATTGAATATACGTCAAACACAAAATGTGTAGCAGTATAACTCTTATTTTTTTGTCTTCACATAAACTAAATCAACACACAAATGAACTATCATGATTATTATCTTGTGGGCAGTTTGGCGGATGAAATTGAAGTTAATTATTATTTAAAACAAACTTTATTATTATACAGTTTTTTAATACAACAATTTTTTTTAGTTAAAACCGATATGTTTACTTCCTCTTTCAATGGCTGTCATTTCTAGATGTATGTATCGATTGGCTTAAAATTTTATCTGTGTATTAACAACATACTAGTATATGTCTCATTAAAATTTCATTTCATTTTCTTGCATACTACACGAGAAATAAAACTATAAAATATAACTTCAAACGAATAAATAAAATTGGGCCAACTGAAGTGGGGCCGGGCTCGTATATCATATACCGAGATCTGCTACGGCAGGATGTCACACCCAGTAATGGATAAAAAGCGTGATGATATATATATATATATATATATATATATATATATATATATATATATATATATATATATATATATATTATTTTCTAGTTTGTTACAAAATCATTTGGTTTATTAAGACGTTTAAAAATTAAAAATTGAATTACTACCCTCGAAAGGTACCGTCAGGCAGCGGAAAGTTATATAGGTAACCATGGGACTGTGTTTATAGTTAGACTTCCACCTAAGGAATGGCGCTAATAGTCTTTATGTGAAGACATCCAGTTTAGATAACTACATAATCGGCAATCATTGGTTACTAGATTGTTCCTGTAGTTGTCATTAGTATCTATTTCAAATTTTTTAATCTGTCAAATATCCAATTAATTTTTATTTGTGAAATAATTTCATATAAATAATGTCATCAACTAATATCAATTGTTGTGTAAAAAACTGCACTGCTACTGGTAAGTATTGATCATATAATAAATAATATTTAGATGAGGAAGTCATAATATATTTTCAAGTTCACAAGAGTTGGATAAAACTTCGATTGAAACAGTTCAAATTATAAATAAATTGTATACAGGTGAATATTTTAATAAATATTTATATTGTAATAATGAATTTTTATTTTATGTAGTTTAAATAAATATAAAATAATAATAAAAATAACAAGCTGCCTAAATATGCATATCGGGTTGCCTATATACATGACTTTAGTTAGACTTCCACTACTCAGATGGCGCAAAATACAGTCCCAGTGCGTAACATGGCAGTTTCTTATCTATAGTAGTATATTATGATCTGTGGGTACCATTTTGTCCGGCTGCATAAAGCAGTTCAAAATTTGAAAGTAGTTTCAGTAGTACGTTCTTAATGTTGTTAGATTGTTGGTTATGATTTGAACTACGTTTATATTTAAATTTGCTATACAGGGTGTTCAATTTAGTAGTGCCGCCATTGTTATCTCGAGAACTATAAGAGCATCAAGGTTGATTAAATTAGCAAAGAAATGCCGTTCTGTTGTTTCATCGATGAGTTCCTCGACGCTCATTCATGCTCCTCGACCAGTGTGCCATTGACATAAGAAACATATTATTTCTCTAAAAAACATATCTAATTTAAAAGATCTTCTTTCATATTAAATGTAATTATAATCGTCAAATCAACGGCTAGAAGGTGTGAGCAGTTCGTAAACTGTGATTTAACATTAGGTTCTCATTACCACAATCCAATATATGACTAAACAAGAAACAACAATAACACATTTATACTACGTCAAATCAACATTAATATCAGATTAATCCGCGCAGGTAGTTCAGCAAACAAACACAATTAATAAGTAGTCCATCGAAGCGTGAGCATCAACGCCAACTGCCGGCAAAGATCAAACAAACACAAGTTCACCCTCAATTCATCAAAACCTCTTCCGCCATCTACAACTAACTCGTCCTGTCTCCCTCTTCTACCAATTCAGGAAACGGACATAAATTAAAGTACCGCCTTGGGCGGAAACGTAACAATCGCACGGAACAAATTATATTTATTTTTCGACTCTTTAACGGATTATCATACGTGTGCGTCGTGGATATTCCACGGTCTGAAGACCAGCTCAGGTGCTGCTAACGACGATGAAGAAGAATTGTGACTGGTGCATGCTGCTCCCTCTTGTTTGCCAGAAGAACTATACGACTGAGTGCGTAAGAGGGTGCTTCAACGACTCTTGCAAATGATTAATAAAAATAGATTGTTCGATATATAAATTGGTTTTATTTGTTGTTTATAATATACTATAGTAGAAACGTTTCAGGGATGGACTTACGTCAACAATCGAGAAAAGAAACAGTAAAACCAAAAAAAAGTAGTGCAATATTTAAATGACAAACTATTAAAAAATAATAATAAACGCAAAACTTATAAAAGAGTACTGAATAATATTTAAATTTTCTATCGTTACATGACATGCGTTAAAATATATATATATATATATATTTAATGATTTCTTTATGGGGTAGCTAGCTCAGTGGTATGAAGTCGGCCTGTGGATCCTGAGAACCCTGATTCGATTCCCACAGGCGACAAACAATTTTCATAATTAAAAAAAAACTACCCCTGTGGCTCCTCCACCACTAACAGCTTTGGGGGCCCTGATTTGACGACCGGTAACCGCACTTCACGCGCAAAATATATCACTTACCGAGATCTGCATCGGAAGAGTGCCACACCCAGTAATGGGTAGAAGGCGTGATGATATATTTATTTTTTATTTTATGATTTCTTTATTTTTTGGAAAAAGTATAATTCTAGTATAATTTCTGTTATTGGAGTTCATATAAAATAAATAAATAAATATATCATCACGCCTTTTACCCATTACTGGATGTGGCACTCTGCCGAAGCAGATCTCGGTAAGTGATATATTTATGCACGTGAAGTGCGGTTACCAGCCGTCAAATCACGCCCCCCTAAGATGTTAGTGGTGGGGGAGCCACAGGGGTAATTGTAAATTGGTGAAAATGTTTGTCGGCTGTGGGGATCGAACCAGGGTTCTTTAGATCCACAGGCCGACTTGATATCTCTGTGCCATTACCCCATTAAAAGTTCATATTTTTTTATATAATTGTAAATGACTTAAAGTCAGGTGAATGTTAATTAAATTTGAAAAAATCAACTTGCCTCCGCCAGGATTTGAACCCGGACCTTCCACTTGGGCCGCGAACGTCCTACCACTTAGACCACAGAGATGTGTCTAGAAGCGATTTTTTTCTATGTGTCGATTGTCAGTGCCAGAATTTAGACACCTTTGTAGTCTAAGTGGTAGGACGTTCGCGGCCCAAATGGAAGGACCGGGTTCAAATCCTGGCGGAGGCAAGTTGATTTTTTCAAATTTAATTAAAAGTTCATATTGTTGATGTTATATTGAAGATTTATTTTAAAACTCTAACAGTTTTGTGAATTTTTACTAAGAAAGATCTTATTTTTAGAAGATTCTTAGCCTACAGTAGATTTAAAAACTAAACACATATCATTCATTTTTTTATGACTGAAGTCAATCTCACGATTATTTATAATTTTTTTTTATTTATTTATTTAAGCTACTATGTACAACATGAACTTAATCCCAATTACAGTACAGGGTCTGAACTAACTGAACCACAGTGTGGTATTATTTATTTAGCTTAAGTAGGATTCGAACTCAGAATTTTAGAATTTGAATACCGTAACACTAACCATACTACCGGAATTAATTTCAATAGAGAACATTCAGTTAACTAGAGCTGGGCAATAGCTGGCTACTTTTATAGCTTAACTACAAATACAGAGTGATCAAAAGGGATTGTTACAGTTGGCAATAAAAAAAACTACTTGAAATTGGTAAGCCTGATACATAAATTCATTTCCTGTTGTTGACAGTGACATTTAAAATTAAAATTTGAGTACATTTATTTCTAAAGTATTTCTATTACTTAAAAAGTCTATTAGCTGTCAGACTCCTGACATAACCTATTTGTATTTATTAGAAATGTCAAATAGCATTTCCACCTTTATCTGACGTTGTGCCAACTGTGGAATAAAAAGATCACTGGAATTGTATTGCCAACTATAACAATTCCTTTTGATCACCCTGTACTTTAGCTATAGTTGTTGCTTCGGTAAATGTGAAAATATATAGCTATAGATTTCGCAATTAATTTTTCCTCTCGAATAAATTGTGTTATCGGCAGGACAATGGTGGTCCCAAGTTCGAATCCCAATCAAGCTATATATATATATATATATATATATATATATATATATATATATATATATATATATATATATATATATATATATATATATATATATATATAAATGAAATAAATAATCACGCCTTCTATTCATTACTGGGTGTGACACTCTGTCAGAGCTGGGCAAGTACCAGAACCAAAGTACTGAAGTATAAGTACCAGGACTAACCATGGTCAGTACTTGTTTTGCAGTACTTTTTAAGCACAGCTTGAAAATACTTAAGTAAAGTACCAGTTTTTTTAGACCAAGGTATTTAAAAATAAGTATTTTGCATGTACCAGTATTGGGTACATTCATATGAAATAGTTTTTCTGTTATTGTTATTTATTTTAATAATAACATATTCTAAATATACATTTTGAAAACATGATTAAAAAATAAAAAGATTTTTTTATTTCAAAATAAATAGGTACATACAAAATTTAGTATACATACATACATACATACATACATACATATCTTCACGCTATAGCCCAACAAATGGGGTAGCACGAACCCTAAAATCACTCATAAAACATTCACTCATCACACCCATCAAACAACCAGCCATCGTCAAACATTTTCATCCAAACATACCACCCTCACTTCAACCACATTCATAGATCACTCCATATAAACTCATTTATTTATCACACTCGAAACCATTTATCACACAACAAACCTTCAATCACATCATTTCTTTTCATTTACCATTCATTTTCTTTCTTCAACGTACATAACGTATGCATAAAAAATCTCAAATTACTCACGTTTACTCCTAACAACGAATCTAATAACGAAACTAACAACGAATCTACAAGATTATAAAAGATGAAAGCGATAGTCTGCACTTATATATGAAAGAAAAGACCACACAATGCAGTAACTGAAAATGAAACAAAAAGATAAGAAAGAGAGGGAGCGTCGCCCTGCGCTTGTTTTTGAAAGAGAATTTCACACAATTGCAGTTAAACACTACGTAATAACTGAAAACGAATTAAAAGATAAGAAAGGAAGGGAGTGTCGCTCTACGCTTGTTTTTGGAAGTGAATTCCACACAATTGCAGTTAAACACTCAATGTAAGATCAGAAAAGAATAAAAAAGATAAGAAACGAAGGGAGTGTCGTCCCTGCGCTTGTTTTTGAAAGTGAATTTCACACAATTACAGGTAAACACTCTAATGAAATTACTAAACAACGAAACTAAAATCTAAAACCCTGCGCTTTTCTGAAATCATCAGATTCATTCCGCAATTAATCTTCGCCAAACGTTTCTATCCTGGCACACCACTTTTGCTTCATCCACATTCATAATTCCTTTCATACAAGCACGTTTGTTCCTCGTACTCGGAAACTTTCGTTCACGCAACAATCCTTCTATCAAATTCATCCATTTATTCATAGGTCGCCCACGCAATATTTCACCCTCAATTTCACCAACATATACCTGTATATATATATATATATATATATATATATATATATATATATATATATATATATATATATATATATATATATATAATATGTAATATGTAATATGTAATATGTAATATGTAATATGTAATATGTAATATGTAATATGTAATATATTATTACAACAACAAAAATATACAGAAAACTGTATTAACCGCAAACTCAAAGTACTTCAATGTTTCGACATATTTAAGTACTTGTCGTGATTTTAGTAATATTGACGTACTTAATTATTTGAAAAATACTTCAATATTTTTTACATTTACTATCCAAAAATGTAAGTACAAGCTAAAATTTAGTACTTAAAAATTTAAAGTATGAGAAGATACGAAAAATTGGTACTTAAGTACTTAAGAACTTAAGTAATTAAGTATTGCCATAGCAGATCTTGGTAAGTAATATATTTTGCGTGTGAAGTGTGGTTACTAGCCATCAAATCACGAATGTTAGTGGAGGGGGAGCCACAGGGATAGATATGTTTTTTTTTAATTTGGTGAAAATTGTTTATCGGTTATGGGAATCGAACCCGGGTTCTCGAACTCCACAGACAAACTCGATACCACTGAGCCACCTATCCTAATAAAACAAAATATATATGAACTACCATACTACGGCTCGGTGAGTCCGGACCCTGTACCTTAATTGGGATGAAATTGCTTTTGTACAGAGCAAATAAATAAATAACAATTGAAGTTACTTCCTAAACACTTTTTATAACTTAAGACTACTTTTTGCAGCTCAAACATTTTGTACTTTAAAGCCACTTTTTGTGCAGTTTTAACCCACGCAAAATAATTATTTTTTGCAAGCTCTAGCATACTAACTGAAAAAAGAAGTTTCAAAATTTAACAGCTCTATTAATATAATTTTTTAGCTATAGCTTTCTTATGAATTACAAAATATAGCTAGTAGCGATAGCTTCGCTCCATTAAAAAAAAGTAGCGGTAGCTACGATATACCATCGCTAGTTTCTTAAAATAGCTAACCCAGTTAACAATAATATTTTTACTTCGACGCAATTATATTTCTTATTATTAGAATCAGCTAGATTTAATAATTACGAAAAATTATTATTGTCAAGTTATTCTAAAAGTTATCTACTAAATACAAAATACAATTTGTTCCTAATAAGTTCTATAAAGTTTCACTAATGTTCTCTTTCTGCCGCCCTTCGCGCACGCCATTGGTTGCTCTATTTTGTGGGTGAACTGCGACGATGTCAGGTGGAAACCCAGCTAATTTAATCGACCAAAATGAATTATGTAAATACATATTTGTCTAATTAATTTTATCATTTTATTGCGTGCATGAAATGAAATAAAGTGTCGCGTATAATGAAAAATTCATTTGTCTTTTTGTTATCGTACATAGAATTTCAGTTTTTTCTATAATTGTTTTGTTCTAATGTAGCTGCGTTAATGTTTTATTTCAAAGATGGTGATTCTGATACACTTTGATATGAGATCTGATAATAATGACAATTGAAATTTGTATTCTGATGATGATGAATGTCTTTTGTTATTAGTTTTTTAATGGATGGAAGTAGTTTTGTTAATGATGTACACTTTTAATTTATTATTCTTATACATCAATAAAACTAATTTTACTTTTAGTTGCTAAATTATTAAACAAATTTGAATTACAGATGGCTTCCAGCTACATTTATTAGATTCACTCTACAGTTAATCTTTGCCAAATTTTCGCTCCATCTACATACAAAATTTCTTGTGCTTGTACTCATATATTCGTTTATACGAGTATCTTTCACTGTCGAGTCGGTCTGTGGATTTCAAACTCGCCCTTTGATTCTCCCTCCACTAACATCTTTAGGAGGGCGTGATTTGACGGCTGGTAGCTGCACTTTACGCACATCAATATATCACTTACCCAGTTCTGCTGTGGTAGAGTGCCACACTCACTAATGAGTAAAATTTTGTTATGGACCTTAGAATATACAATAGTAAAATTTTCATATAGCTGTTAATTCTTTCCCTATTTAGGTATGTTAGAACAAAAGTGTAAATACAAAAAAAAATGTTCAGAATTAAAAACTGTAGTTTCGTTCACGATAGAGAGGCAAAATAAAAGTTATAATTTTCAGTTACTTAAGGAGTGTTATGAAAAATACAACAAAAATGTTATATTGTTTTCAAACGACAACTTTTGAAAGTAACCATAACGTCATAAATTACTACGGAAAATTGAAAATAACGCACTCTGATATGTTATTATAACGCACACTTCTAACATTTCAGATGAAGTCCCACTGATTGACAACAGGCAGCATTATGATGAAAAAATAAATAAATAAATGAGAAGAATTGTTTTATTATTTAAATCAAAGTTTTGGCAAATTTTGCAACAAATTTAAACAGATAACTCTTAATTTTTAAATTAATAATTGCTTGTTTACTAATATTTTAGTATTATTTAATATTTCGACATTATGGTTAGTATATCACTACACCTAACCTTGAACGTCAAATGTCAACACTTATCCTCAAGGATGCATCAGCTGTCAAAGTGTAACAACTGTAACACGAGCTCGTTGAGCGTAAGAGCGAATAAGTTAATATCTGATATAATTATTAATTAGATGTGATTGTTACTTACTTGTTGTGTGAATTTTCTTCTCGTTGTGGACTAAAACTATTGGACTGGCAAATCTGTTGCCAGTTAGAACACATATCACTTATTTAAGAACTAATGAAAACTTAATTAATTGGAAGGATTAATAAAACGGACTTTGATATTTAGATATATAAAATATTGAAAATGAATGAGGATAAAATATACAAAACACTTGAACGTAATAATATATGTGAAAACAGATTTTGAGTATGAATTTAAGTTGCACAAATTAAATAAAGCTTAAGTGAATTCGCGCCATCGCGTCTTATAAAGATGTTCGCACATCTTTATCCGTAGAGTCGCTGTTTCTGACTGACTTGGCTATCCCAAACACTTGACATCCTCTGGGTAAAACTACCCACATCTGGCATCCATTTCCACAGATGTCTCAAGTGTTTGGGGCTGTGTAATCTGACACAAAGGCACTGCCGTCCCGGCAAACACGAAAAGTTTCTAGAATTCTTGGTAAATTAACTAATAACTGTCACTTTTATAAGTTAAAGTTCCATATTTGAAAACCTAAATTACACGAAGCCAAGCTTTTATCTAAAGCAACATACAATAATGAGATAGCTCATATTGTTACACAACATTGCTTTTGTAAACTTTTTTTAGAAATATTTTGTGGTCGTCTGAAAAATAGTGTATATAACTCGCTTGAAAGTGTGATAACAGTACTCGTGTAAATCAATCAATCGGCACTCTGCGCCTCGTTTTTCACTTGTTGTACATTTTCGATGCTAGTTATGTAATATACTATTGAGTTCGAAAGATGACATCTGTCATAAAGATATCATTTCAAACATTGAACTTTTGCTTATACACTAAATCTTTCCATGATTTTCAAATCAACATAAAAAGAAAATAATAATATTAACAATTAAATATCAATTAATGAACTTTCAAATCTGTCAAACATAAACATGACCATATGACCGTTTAAATCAGTTTAAATTGTATGTTTTATTTTTCAAGGCATTCTGCAAATAGCTTAAAGACGGAAATTTTATTTTCAGACGACTACTTATTATTATTTATTATTTATGTTACTTTGTACAACAGGAATTGAATCCCAATTACAGTACAGGGTCCGAACTCACCGAGCCGCAGAGTGGTTGTAATTATAATTTCTAGCTTGAGTGCTTGAGCTTACATGTTATTATAACGCACACTTCTAACATATCAGGTGAAGTTCCACTGATTGACAACAGATGGCGTTACGATGAAAGAAAATAATAAAATAATTGAAAAAAACTTGTATTATTGTGAACTCGAAGTTTTGGCAGATTTTTCAATACATTTGCACAGATAAATCTAATTTTTTAAATTTAATAATTACTTGTTTACTAATATTTTAGCATTAATTTTTCACATTGCGGTTAGTACAGTTGGTATCTCCACACCTAACCTCCAACGTCAACCGTTAACGCTTACCTTCAAAAACGCAACAGCAGTCAAAGTATAACAACATTGCTCTTGTAAACTTTTTTTAGAAACATTTTGTGATCGTCTTGAAAAATAGTGTACATAACTCGCTCGAAAGTGTGATAACTGTGCTCGTGTCCTTAAATCACTCGGCACTGCGCGCCTCGTTTTTAAATTTGTATACTCGCACGTTATCTTACACTTTCGGTGCTTGTTATGTAATATACTAATTTACGTTTATCTGATGGCAGGAAAGTATACAATAAATTTAGGCTCATTTGATGCAGTTTTTAATTCTGAACATTTTTCTGTATTTACATTTTTGTTTTAAATTAATAGGGCAAAAATGATTCATAAAATTTATTTACATATTTATTTTTACACAAAATAGTTGTATTGACATATAATATTGAATCAAAAAAACTAAAAATATTATGACCTGTTCATTTGTTTCTGTCACAGCACGCTGATCCCTATGCGATTTGAACTAAATTAATGTCAATTTAAAATGAATTTTTGTCAAAACTTTTGTAATGTGAGGATACTGAACTTTATGGTCGTTGAATTCAGAAAAAAATAATGAATGGAATAAGCAAGACTTAGAAAATGGCATTTCCTTGCTGATTTAACCAACTTTGTAGCTCTTAAAGTTCTCGAGATAGTAATGAATGGTGATCAATTATTAAATACGAGGGCAGACTGAAAAGTCCCTGAAAAATAAAACAGATGGCGCCACAATCGCAAATCTCATGTGACATTTGTGATGTACCATCTTTAACTAGAACGCATTAAAATTTTCAGATATGATATGATATGCCATTCAGTTCTGTTTTGACACCCACCGAAAGCAAGCAACCTTGAAGATTTTTGAAAACATGGAAAAAAGTGAATTTCGCGTATTGATTAAACATTATTTCTTGCGTGGAAAAAACATTACGCAAACCAAAGCATCGCTTGTTAAACATTATGGGGACTCCTCACCATCGATTGGAACCATTCACAAGTGGTTTACAGATTTTCGCCGAACGTTTTGGTCGTCCAATTGAGGTTACAACGCCAGAAATCGTCGATAAAATCCATGGTATAATATTGGACGATCGGCGAGTTGAAGTGCACAAGATAACTGAAGCTATGAGCATCTCAACCGAACGGGTACGGAACATTTTGAATAAATTTTGGATATGAGAAAGCTATCTGCCAGATGGGTGCTGCATTTTTTCTCTGATGACAACAAGCGCGACCGTGTGACAAGTTCAAAGAAGTGTTTGGCGATGTTCAAGCGCAATAAGAAGGACTTTTTTCTCCAGATTTGGCCCCCTGCGATTTTTATCTATTTCCAAATTTGTGAAGAAATGACTCGGTGGAAAGAAATTTGGCTCCAACGATGAGGTCATCGCTGAGACAAACGCCTATTTTGAAGGATTGCCAAAATCGTATTATTTGGAAGGGATCGAAAAATTAGAAAAACATTGGACGAAGTGTATCGAGCTACAAGGAGTTTATGTTGAGAAATAAAATATGTTTTGTCCAAATAAATCATATCTTGTTTCATTTTTCAGGGACTTTTCACCCTGCCCTCGTATTTACATTAAAAAATACCATCACTATAGTAAGAAAATTATTAAACTTTACAATAATTTATCAATTCCAAACACTTGTCACAGTTCTTTTTCTAACAGTGTCTTCATCAGCTCATCTTACAATTCCTCGCTAACAGTTCTTCGTCATCTTTCAAATCATACATCGTCACACAACTGACCACCGCCTCCTATAATTTTCGATTTATTATCCAGCAGGAGACGAGTCAGACTCTTCTCTTTCTCACTGCATTACGTTTACGTTTACCTTTGCGCTGTTAACGAGCAATGGAGTGTCAGCTCTATGCCGAGTCATCCTCTGTCCGTTGCGTTCAGTCTTATGTCTGTGTTCACTGTATGATGTTCATGCACTTGATGGTGTGCGAGGATTCAGTAAAAGGATCATAGAATTCGACAGAATTGAGTACGTTTTGATAGTTACATAAAAATTGTTTTGTAAATATAAATAAGATTTCGATCACAAAGATTAGCGAAGAACATACTTATGTAAATTTCAGATAAAATACAGATTAAAGAAAAATATCTCATTAAAATGACAATTATCTTTCATGTCAACAGGCTTAGCAATTATACCCTGCAACATCGCAAAATATAGGATATATTTGAACTTGATTGTGATTGGCTAACAAAAGGACAAGTTTGTTGCACGGAAAAATATTAATAGTAGGTAGTTTAGCATCGCTGTATTAGTTTTCAGATTTCTGTTAATGTCACATTTTATTTTTGTAGATTAAATAATATTATTTTTAGCCGTTTGACATTAAAAGTGAGCTTTTATTGTCAATTAATAGGCTGTGAAATGCTACTTTTACAACCTGTCCTATAAAAGTGTTGATTAATGATTTAATTTAATAATAATATATTGTAACACAAGTGTGGCAAAGCTTTCATTGCAAAAGAAGGATGAAAGTCAGCGAGTGTTTCCAATCATACTAGTTTTGTAATGGCCGTTGCAACACGTATGGTGCATACTATTTTTTCTACAATTGTATATATTATTTCTGAAAATTGATATTTGGTTTCGGTCATTTACTGTTATATTTTACATTAATTAAAAAAAAAGATTCTTCAACAATGCTTGTCTTGAAAATAACATCATAAAAGATTTCTTGCCGAAGAAATCATGCCGCATTGAGTGTTGCAAATAGATACTTTCCATACTCATTTTAAATGTTTATATGTTGACTTTTCAACACGTCCGTAGAAAAATAAAATTACAACCACATGTCACTTCTTTATTCCTGAATAGGATTACCATTTTCCTCTATATAGTTATATTGTAAATTAATAAATAGTGATTGACAATATAGAAACGTCAAATTTTTTATATAGCAACCGATAACATTAAAAAAATTTAAAATAAAATAAATATATCATCACGCCTTCTACCCATTACTGGGTGTGGCACTCTACCGAAGCAGATCTCGGTAAGTGATATATTTTGCGCGTGAAGTGCGGTTACCAGCAGTTAAATCACGGCCCCCAAATATGTTAGTGGTGGGGGAGCCACAGGGATAATTTTTTTAAATGGCGAAAATTATTTGTCGCCCTTGGGAATCGAACCAGGGTTCACAGGATCCACAGCCCGATTTGATACCACTGGGCTAGCTACCCCATAAATTGTAAATAATACAATTTTTTAAATAATCGGCAAAACAGTATGTGCCAACACAGCAATAAAAGCAGATTTACTGCCTTGGCTAGCCGCGGCAGTAAATTTATTACTTTTTGTCTTGTTAAACAAGTAACTATTATTCTCGAAGTTAAATGGAAGAAATCTATTTAAAAATGAACGAACGAATATTAACGAACAGTTATACTTCGTTCAACAGTTTTTCCCTAACGTATGATATAAACATTTTGACATATAACAAGATGTTGCAATTTTAAGTCAAGACGGCTTAATTTTCCCATATTAAATAGGATTTTGATCGCAGCGCCATCTACTATATTCTTAGCTTGGACAGAGTATAAGTTAGATTTTAAATCATGATAACATAACAACAAATAAAATATTTTGTGTTAGCCATTGACCGAGCTGGGCAAGCTACTTAAAAAAAGTAGCTAAAGCTACAACTACAGCTATTCTTTAAAAAAGTAGCTAAGCTACAGCTATAAGCTATATTTTATAAAATATAGCTAAGCTACAGCTAATAGCTTTCGTTAAAGTAGCTGTTAAATTTTAAAGCTACTTTTTTAAATTATTGTGAAATAATTAAACTTGCCATTGTTATATGATCAGTCTTTTGTTATAATGACTGTTAATTTACTATTATGTACATAAATATCAAAAATAGCAAATGTACAAATGTACTGTTAATTTTTGATGCTATAATTTTTATTTATATCGAAATAAATTAACAGTCTCATTAACAGAAGACTCCTAAACAGTCAATGTTAGTTCATTTAATATTTAATACAATAGTAGTTTTTTGAGGGTCCAAATGTTAAATAATCAGTTATTTTTTGTTTTCTTGAATTTCCTTCGATTGGGGATGGTACATATTCGGAATCGTTATGACTATCGTTTTGAAAAACGTCGGTGTCGACAGTATCCTCCTAATAAAAGAACATATTTTATACAATAATACAGATACAATAATATAATAATTACATACCGAAAGCAACAATTCATTATTTTAGATTAAAATTTACTATTATTTTTACCTTGATTTGATTTTTACTTAAAAGAAAATATTGCACTGTACTATACATTCCAGTTCCACTTGCGCTTCTATACCATCTGGCACCTACTGTGTATTTTTGCGTATTAGAGCCAGTTAGAACCGGCAACAAATAATTATTTTGTGTGGGTTTAGCTTGTACGCATGCGTACTTTGTTGACCTTCTGCTAAAAAAGTAGCTTTAAGCTACAAAAAGTAGCTTTAAGCTACCAAAAATGGCTTTAAAAGTAGCTTCAGTTGTTATTTTTAAGCTAATAGAAAAAAAAGTAGCTCGCTACAAGCTACAGCTATATTTTTTCACATTTAGCTAACCTACAGCTAAGATAAATGTAGCTAAGCTAGTAGCTAAGCTACAAAAGTAGGTAGCTACTGCCCAGCTCTGGCCATTGATAATGTAAACGTACCACGCAAACAATACAAAGTGTAATTTCATCTAAATCTCTATAAAATACGAGAGTTTTGTAACAAATTCATCGATATAATTCCACAATTGTCTATCAATTTGAAATGGCCTTCTAAAGCATGATCAAACTGCTCTAGAACTACATGTTGACTATCAATAAAATTAAAGAATCCAGCAACAGAATGATCAGCGGTCCTGCCAGTCATCTGTAAGCGAGAACTTAATTTAATATCACTTGAACGGTTGGTAGGAGGAGCAGCTTGTTACAGCACAATGTGTTGATGATGCACGCCAACAGGAGCCCTGACGCTGACGACCAGATCAACTAGAAAAACTCAATAGCGAGTGATTGGCCTTTGTTAGTACTTTTTAATAGTTGCGATGATGTCTTATTTTAGATTGGTGATGACTATATACTATACTTCTTGTTGAAGATATTTTCAAAACATGTTGCGGCAAAACTCTTCATATATATTCTGCTGTCAAACGGTCCAGAATTATTTTACAGAAATATGCTTCGAATAAAAGTGATAGATATTTTGATATTTCCATTTTTTAACTCAAGCATTTCGTTCGAGGGTAATACTGAGCTTCAGTTTAGTTTTTCGCATAAATTGTTATTTATGAAATTTTGATTACTTGGTAAGAAGTAATGAAAGCAAACGACTTGAAAAAATTACAAGACCTCAAAGAAATATTTAATCTTAAATCAAATTACTTGAATCGTTTTACGTCAAAACTACTAAATTTGAGTGAAATAAATAAAAATTTGGATGAGAAAAAAATTAACTTATTTTATTAAAATGATATTTATCGCCGACCGTGTGTAAAATTGACTTTCAGGTGGCTCTTTTCAGTTCGTAAAATGACTGTTTAATGACAAAATGTTATTTTTTAGTCTTTATATTTTTTAACCACGCAAAATTATAGTAGTTAGCTTAATAAAATCAACAATTCGTCAGTATTCAAGGACGACATCTATGTCAAAAATTTAGATATTTTTGTTACTGTTTTCAGTCGTAGATAAAATATTGTACGATACACATATATAAAGCATCTTTAGTCACTCGCGAGTTTTAAAACAGTTGCTTTGCTCGTGTTTTATTTTTCACCCACTTGTGACTGACTAGTTTTACGTACTAGTATCGTAAATAACTATTTATCTACTTGCCAAATCCTTTTCTTTCTTGTATATCTAATACCGAATAAAAAATACTTACAGATAAATCGACAGAAAATAAATCCTCGGTGGCTTTGAATTAAGATTGCTTTTTGTCTAAAAAATCTCAAAGATATTTAATATTAAGAAATAGTAAAACACAAAATTTAGTAATGGGGTAAGTGGTTGATAAACATTTTTCACCATATTGAAATTATCCCTGAGGCTCCTCGTCCACTAACATCTTTAATGGTAACCGCATTTCACGCGCATAAATATATCACTTACCGAGATCTGCTTCGGCAGAGTGCCACATCCAGAAATGACTAAAAGGCGTGATTTATTTTTATTTAATTTATAATTTACTTTGCTATTTATAAATGATGTAAAAGTCATAGAAAACACATGAAATCATTTTATAAGAACAAAATCAAAATATTTTGCTGTTTTACATATTTTGTAGAAATTCTGAAAAAATTATACATTAGTTTACATTTCCGTCGATTGTGCTGTACATGAGACGATTTATCTAAAATAATTTAATGATATTTGACACCAGAAGACATGGAACATTTTTTAAGTCTAAATTGTTAATAGGAAATTCAGAGAAATAAGTGTTTTATCATTTTATTTACCGCATTTTTCACTAATATATAGTAACATTTCCTAAGCTGAGGCCATGTTCGGAGTTGCAGTTTTACCACCCTAATACGAGTATACCAAATCAAAAATTTGCGTAACCTTAAAATTATTCTTGTTTGCTAATAGCTAAAATCCTAAATTTTGACATCATTTAAGGCACATAAATTTAGAATTTGGTATATTTGGGTGATAAAAGTGCCACTTCGAACACGGTCTGAAAATGTCAAGATCTTTTGAAAATATGGGGTGGCTAGCTCAGTGGTATGAAGTCGGCCTGTGGATCCTGAGAACCCTGGTTCGATTCCCACAGGCGACAAACAATTTTCATAATTTCAAAAACTACCCCTGTGGCTCCTCCACCACTAACATCTTTGGGGGCCGTGGTTTGACGACTGGTAACCGCACTTCACGCGCAAAATATATCACTTACCGAGATCTGCTTCGGCAGAGTGCCACACCCGGTAATGGGTAGAAGGCGTGATGATATATTTTATGTATTTACTTTTGAAAATAGTTCGTTGTGAAATCTATGTAAAACAGGCTCACGTCTTTACATTTTCCAGACAGTATATTTCAATTTCATCTCATTCTCATTCGATTCGCAATCCGCTAACATCTAACGCAAATCATTTGATTCTAGGACGAGTGTCCTGTCTGTCCCCTTCTGGACAGAGTCCCCTCCTTCCCCTCGTGTATAGTGTAGTGTAGGTAATCACTTGGAAGCCAGCATTTCCTCCTTCACGGCACCCGTCACTAATCTTTTTCACACCGCCGCCACTGTCCCCCAGCGCTCGTCCGGAACACGTCAAGTAGCGGCTCTCACGACCACTGCTTCCCCTGCAGACCTACATTGCCAGTGGCGGCTCGTCAATCATTTCTAACCAACCGTTGCGTTACGGTTTGTTTACTGAGAAATTTGTATTTAAATTATTAAAAGTGTGCCCTGACTGAAGAGAAAATTAATTGGTAGTTGCATCAGTTAAATTTTATTTACCTAGTAAAAATGGGATCGATGACCAATTTGATACAAAAAAAAAATATTACAGCATTTTATATTTATTTATTTGTTGTTACAGTTGATAATAATTGCTTTGGTGCATTTTTTCATTTTTCTTATGATCTGTCAACAGGATGTATCGATAATACAGTTACGTTTCGAACCGACTGGCCGCTTGTGGTTCTAACCTTGTTGTCATAGCTTACACTGCTATAGGTTGGCATGAAACAATCACTTCAAAAAATTTTGTTATGTTACTGAATTTCATAAACTAGTTAAATAGTTTTATTTAATATATTCAATGTTATTGTTAATTATATTATATTTGCAGCGAAATGTTAATTCTGTTAATAACCTATACCATACAAAAATGTAATAATTATTTTTATAAACTTTTTAGGTTATCTATACTTTTGTATGAGACTGTCATGATAGAACCACCTTAATCTATAAGAAAAAAATATATAAAAAATTAGAAGAAGAAATATGTGTAGCATTTGTTTGACATTACACGCCGTAGGTCGCGGGTTCAAATCCCGCCTGGGGTATGAAGTTTGTAAATCATATGTCAAGGTTAGGTGGAAGAACAACCATCGGTTGAACCTTGTCCTTGAATCTAAGTGGTGAACAATGTAAAATAAAATAATTTAAACAATTTAGTTTATAATTTGTTCCCTTAAATTCGAATATGGTGACAAGCCGCTTTCTTACTGACTTTGGCTCATTTTCATTGCGAAAAAAGGTTATTTTTGCACAACATGCAAAAAACTTTTTTGTGCACGTTGCTAATGGAATATAATAAAATAGTTGCTACACAGCAAACTGAATTATGTAATTAACAAAATAAATGTTTTACAAATTTGAGATGTAATAAGTATAATTACTAGGAGTAGTTAAAATTAGTTAAAATTCTATCGTAAAGCAATTAGTATTAAAAGTGTGTTTTCGCAACACTCAGTGCGCCATGATTTCTTGCAACACTCAGTGTAGCAAGAAATCGTTTCTGATGTTGTGGAACAAACTTTTTATTTGCATTAATGTGAAAAATAACATTAAATATCAGATGTGAAATATTGATTTTAAAAAATAAAAATATACGACCGTAGAGAAACTACAGGGTGATCAAAAGGAATTGTTATAGTTGGCAATACAATTCCAGAGATCTTTTTATTCCACAGTTGGCACAACGTCAGATAAAGATGGAAATGCTATTTGACATTTCTAATAAATACAAATAGGTTATGTCAGGAGTTTGACAGCTAATATAATTTTGACTTTTTAAGTAATAGAAATACTTTAGAAATAAATGTAATAATAATGTACTCAAATTTAAATTTTAAATGTCACTGTCAACAACAAGAAATAAATTTATGTATCAGGCTTACCAATTACAGGTAGTTTTTTTATTGCCAACTGTAACAATTCCTTTTGATCACTCTGTAATATATTACATATGTGTGGCAATGGCCATTGCAAAACCCGTTTGATTGGGAATACTTGCTGATGCTCGTGCCCCAACTGCCATACTCGTACAATGAAATTCTTTCCACACTTGTGTTACAACATACTATTATTATACTCGGGTTTGCAAGCTTGCCACTCGTGCTATAAAATCACACTCTTGACACTAGTTGCATAAATAACTATTTTCTGAAGCCGGCGAGAAAGTGCCTACTTTCCTGACCAATTTTAGTATGGAAAGTAGGTTTTTACTCAAACAGTCAAGTAAAATATGTATCCAAGACTACAACTAAAATAACAGTCTGGTAAAGTACAAAATACTCTGGTAAAGATTTTACCTGACTGTTATTTTTGTTGTAACCTTGGATACATAGTCAGCTGCCAGTTCAATTCATATAAAAAAATTGTAACATTTTGATTAAATATTGATTAAATTAAACGGTTTCACAAAAAATTGTATACATAATACGTCAGGAAAGTGTTTTTACTTGACTCAGCGGATTAAAATACTCGACCTGCGTCCTCGTATTTCAAACAACCGCTTCGTCAAGTAAAATATCACTTTCCTGACTTATTATGTAATGTACTATTTTCTCGTCTTTTATTTGAAACATAAATAAACATTTCATTACGTCATTTATCCGTTGTTGTGCATGGCACTTTTCCGTAGCAGATCTCGGTAAATGATCTATTTTTACTATAGCATGGTTCTCCAAAAGGTAAGTGAAGGGAGAGCTATAAAGGTAATTTTAATGTGGAGTAAAGTTTGTCGACTGCGGGAATCGAACTCGAGTTCTCAAGTCTACATGCCAACGCGATACCACTGAGCTACCTATTCCATTATTTGAAGCATGTTTCTCTAATATAATGTTGGAACGAAAGGAAATGTCATTGTCAGGTTATTCTGTAAATTTTATTCGTTTGATTCTAGTGAAAAAATGCAGTGAGGCGCCTATGGCGAAATCGAACAATACGTTTCCTACACTGCCCCGTGTCAAATTCAATCACGCTCAATATAATCTCAGATTGACACTACTCTTCCAAAACATCTTACGTTCCCTGTCGCTGGAAATCACGTTTGATAAAGTTCTCTAAGCTGACGACTTGATCTGTACCACTTAGAATTCATTTGTGGTGGACGAAAAGTCTTCTGGACTATACTTTGTTTCAGGAAATTGATTCCTTCTCTTCAAATATATAATATATTGATGTTGGGTTGCATGAAAGTTTTATCGGTTCATTAGCAACTAACGGTGCAATAAATTTCAGAAAATCGCTATTGATACTGTTGCTAGATAAACAATTCTTTAACTAAAGAGCTCTTTATTTTTTTCTTGCAACCCAGCATTAGCCTAATCTAATAAATCTCTAGATATATTCAATGCTATTCTATGTTATATTAATATATTAAAGAACTAGATTTATAAGGTAATCTATTACCACACGAATCCAAATTTGGACTCGTGTGTTAACAGGCTTTATAAAACGTGTTCTTTACACAATTTTTTTCTATTGAGAGAAATTTTATAATACCGTTAAATTAAAAAAAAAACTGCGACTTGTCAAAAATATAAGTTGGTGTTTTTTATCAGTTGTGTTGGTAACGCTTCTCGTAACACAAACAATTGAAATTTAAATTTTTTGACAATTAATCAAAAAAATTTGTGTATTGAAAATGTTCTTTTCGTAATATTTCGACACCAACAGTTTACAATTTTGAGGTTATCTATCTTTCATTTGTTAGATTAAATTTGTAATTATTACATAATAGTACATAAATTTTGTTTAATGTTTAGTAGTATACAATATACATTTTAAACATTATATACAAAATTAATCTAGAATTAAAAAACTTGAATTAAAAAATGTATTTGTCAATATTATAAAAAACCAAATAATGCCCAAATAAACCCAAAAAAACCCAGTGGGTCGGGTTTTTTTCAACCCTGGCTTATAGATCTCTTTAACGATCTGTTTACAGTGCGATTATAGACTTATAAAAACATCGAAATAGAAAAAATAGTATATTAAAGAACTAGTTACATAAAGCAATCTGTTACCATACGAGCCCAAGTTTTACAAAAGACGAGTGCGATAACAGGCCTTATGGAACGTGTTCTTTACACTATTTTTTTCTATTGAGGTAATTTTATAATTCTGTTAGATTAAAAAAAAAACTGCGACTTGTCAAAAATATAAATTGGTGTTTTTTATCAGATGTGTTGGTAGCGTTTCTTATAACACAAAGAATTGAAATTTAAATTTTTCCGACAATGGGCCTTTCAAGACGTTTTTGAATTTTTTATATATTAATCTACGAAATAAAATTATTATACCCAAAATTTTTATTTTTTTTTTAAACTTGTGTTAATCATGATAAAAATATTTAAACTTTCGAAACAAACGTATATGACGTAGTTGCATCTTGGATTAAAGAGAGACAGATAAGACAGAGATAAATAACACGTAACTTCACGGAACGTGTGTCGTTGTCAGTAGAAACCTCAGACAAAACATAACTAGACGGATAACAAAGGCGTTTGTTGTGAAGCAGAAAGGGATATAATAACTGGTTGGTGAGGCGGGTGCGCGGCAAGGAGCAACTTGCATAACATCAAAGTCTACTCGCTCCTTGCCGCGCACCCGGCGGGCCAACAAGTTATTCCATCTCTTTCTGCTTCACAACACTGCATTGACTTGAATACGGCATAATTCGTCTAGTCATTGGCAGAATCGTAGAATGCTGTATGCTTATTTCTTCTTCGTCTTGTTCTCAATAAAATTGAGCACCGACAAACGTTTCAGACAAAGCTCTGTGATTGGCTTAATGCAACTACGTAATTGGAATATGGCAGTGTGAAATACAAATGAGCGATTTGAATTATTCAACTTTAACTTTCATATTTCAGCAATAAAGATATCATTTATGGTATGGTTTTATATTGTAATAAATATGATTTACGGTCAAGAATTTATTTCAATAAATAAATATTAAAAAGCTCTACCCTGTTAGATTAAAAAAAAAACTGCGACATGTCAAAAATATAAGTTGGTCTTTTTTATCAGATTTGTTGGTAGCGATTCTTATAACACAAACAATTGAAATTTAAATTTTTACGACAATTAATCAATAGTTTTTCTGTATTGAAAATGTTGTTAATTTTGTCTGATTGTACCATATTCTTTTATTAGTATTTCGACAGCAACAATTTACAATTTTGAGGTTATCTGTCTTTTATCTATCAGATTTAAAAGCATTCATACCACTTCTATAAAATAAAAAGAGCCAAAAACAGTGCGCTTATTGATCTCCTTAACGACGTGTTTACAATGCGTTTATAAAGCTATAAGAACACCGAAATAGAAAAACAATTTTAACTATTGCATGATTATTCTCTGGATTATAATTATTTCTTTGGTATATTTACGTTACTTTCATACATTTTACTTAATTATATACGTAGCTGTTATTATAAAAAGAATAAAATGAAATTTCACTACTAGCTTCGTAAAAAGAGTAATTCGAGAATTTTTAACTGACAGTTTCATACAAGAGCAAAATGCTTGAAAATAAAATCATAAGATGAATCATAAAATATAATAGTTATTTTTATAACAAGTGCCGAAAAAGGCTCGTTACGTGCAAGTGCAGAATTTAACGCACGAGGCTTGCCGAGTGCGGAAATCTGCACGAGCATGTAACCTTTTTCGGCACGTGCTATAAACAACATTTTTCCTACAACTGTGCGATTTAGTAAATCACTAAAATATTATTAAAATTTATAAACTTTATAAAATTTTAATGATAGTACATGAGAACGATGTTTTACGGCGTTGCTATGGTTTGTTTGTTGATTGCTTGCACATTGTTCTACGTTATTTAAAAATTTTTCACTAACGTCAAAATAATTTCTTCAAAATCATCTTGATTGGAATAGTACAGTGAGTGATTCTTCTTTATCATTAACACCTCCAAAGATAATTGAAGCTCCGGATCATACTATGTTGGATCTATTTTCGACAATGACAATCAACCTGCTGCTGGTACTTCTGAAGCTTCCGAAATTGTTACCAATAATATTACTGGTAATAATATGAATAGGTACGGAAGAAATCAATGTTTCTTTAGACACAAAAGTTTCCACTTTACATTATGTCAATATAAGCAACTGTAACAGCTGTATTAATAATATACACAAACAATAAATATGAAGTATTTCACTTACTCTTTAAATAAAACCATTTATCGATATATTTTACTTTGTTCGGTTCTTTTTATTAATTGTGTACAGATTAGATATACTGCAAATTAAAGTTACGTTTATAAACGTCAAAATATACTACTGCATATTTACTAGTGCTGGTTCACCGTATCTTCTTCTTCCATAAGCGTCTGTGGGCAAAATATGAATTCCGCGCTCGGCGCGAAATTTAAATCGCTGTCAAAGCAATATTCTTTTGACAGTTACGTAATAAAGCACTTTCCGCACTAGTGTTTCTTTGCTTTCGGAAACGCACTTGGTCTGCATTCATCTACTTTCCATACGTAACCAAGGCAATTATAGTTACGTAATAACAAAGAAATCGCACAGGGGAAAATATTACAAAATATAAATGAATTTTTCTGGATATTAAAATCTCCTTTTTACTTTCTTATACGCAGTGTGTGTGTGCATGTGTGGTTGGATGGATGGATGTGTGTCCGAGTGTGCAATATCTCATGAACGAGATAAGATTTGTTAACGAAACTTGGTGATTATAAGTTTCATAAAAATACGAAGAGCTGAGTTGATTTTGAATGAAATTGAAAAACCGGAAGAGGAAGTTTACTGGACACACAAAACAATAAATTCCATTTATTTCAAAAATGGAATCAGTTACGAAAAAAAGTTTCAAATAAAAGATGTTGGCAAAAATATTTGGAACATAAAATGGTATTTGCAATTTTTCTGTATATGCGTCTAATTTTGAGAAAAACTAATTTTTATATTTAATAACATATTTCAATAATCGTAGTAGCAATAGAAACAAGAAACATAGATTTTAATTTTCGCTTTATCTAGTTATCTATGTCTTTTTTCTGAAAAACAAATACATCATTAAAATGGTCAACTAATTTGGCAACTTTGCCTCACTTTAATCGACTTCGTATCTCACGGTTCTTGAGATACCAAGGGTTAGGCTCGAAAAACGGACATTCTGTTTATGCCTCATCAGTAAAGTTAGACATAAAGTAGTCAACATTACTAAAAAATTATACATAAAAAAATTTTATATTTTATATGTTTCAAACAGATAAATGCTGAATTACTGAAAATCTAAATTATATTTTATATATTCTGAATATTAAATATGCAGTGTATAAGAAAGTCGTGTGTTAAATTAGTTAAATCATGTTACAAAAATTGATTGTGTAATAAACAGTTCTTTCGTAAAGCAAATAAATTCCAAATTTTCCTTCTTCCATATAATCTTCTTCTATTGTATTCCTACGTCGTCTCCAAGATTGAGAGATCGCGTCCGGAATCCATTTTCCTTTCTAGACATCTTTTCAGTTGCCTGGCGTCGGCGTCGGGTCAGCTTGAGACGAGACGCTCTCGACAGACGCTCGGTCGTCGAGTGGCTTGGACAATACGATTCCCTGGATTGGTGTGAGTATATGGAATATATTGTGACGCACTGATCAATATGACATGTTGGTTATTTTCATACATATTTCGGCACGAAATTGTAACTAGAGATCACTATTTTATTTTTATTTGCCTTAATCCCAATTACAGTACAGAGCGTGTGATTAAATGTCAGGTATTGCGGAATTTTAACGATGTACACTCTTGTCGACAAGTAGACTTGAATCTTAATCTGTACAGGTTTCTTAAGTCACAGAAGCAGTGGACTATATTCTAATGCGCTCGATCAACGTACAAAACATTTGCTACGCTACACACAGAAAGTAAATTCACATGAAATAAAAATAAAATAAATATATCATCACACCTTCAACCTATTACTGGGTGTGGCACTCTGCTGTAGCAGATCTCGGGTATTGATATATTTTTCGCGTGAAGTGCGGTTACCAGCCGTCAAATCACTGCCTCTAAAGATCTTAGTGATGGCAGAGCTACAGGGGTAGTTTTAGGCTTGCCACCTCTCCAGGTTTGACCCGGAGACTCCGGGTTTCAGTGAGTTATCTCCGGGCTCCGGGTTTAATTATTATTTCTCCGTGTTGTGTAAGTAAAATTGAATATGTAGTGCTATGTAGTTAGTTGTCCAGGACAAATCTGTCTCATTTTCGGAATCTCCTACGCCGCTAAATTATCAAATTTTTTTCTTTGATAATCTTCTACATCTTACTGTTTCCTAGTTTAATTTGCGTCACTAAATCTTCCAATTTCTTGATTCTGTCCTCATGATTTTAAGGAAGAATTTATACAATTAATTTCGGTTCTAATAGGTGATATATCATCTTGTATCAGATCAAATTTTTTAGAATTGTATCAAGTTTTCAGAAATAGACATAATTTTTGGTGAGGGGATGTCTTCTGTTGCATGTAATTATCTTCAATTTTGTCATTATTGTTACAGTTTAATCATATATATGTCGTTGAATACACTCATTTTATTGTTACAGTAGATTTATCACTTCCAATCTTGTTTTACTTTATTTTATATGTAATTATTTTACCATGATAACAAAAACACTTGTCTTTAACAAAACAATGTAACTCTTTTTTATCAAATATGGTATTGCAGGAACTTCTTTAAAAAAATAGTTATCGTCTCCGGGCGAGACTTAGTTCTGAGGTGGTAACCCTAGGTAGTTTTAATGTGATGAAAATTGTTTGTCGGTTGTGGGAATCGAATCCGGATTCTTAAATCCACAGGTCGACTCGATACCACTGTGCCATCTACCCCATCTAATTACAGTATCTTATACTATTAATCAGAGACTTGAAGCGAACCGGAACATTAATTGAAATCGAATTGAACCGGCATATTTCTAAGAAACCTGAATTGGAACATGAACCTTTACTTATAATATTCAAAAGTGAGAACCTTAACCGAACCGAAAATATTAAACCGATTCAGTATACCAGTTTTAAAATTGATTCGGTTCAACCTATATCTTGCCTGGAAAAGTCACAATGTACGAGTTTAGAGTATATTGCATTTATAACGAGCGGATTCACACCGTAACAACTTATATTTGTATATTTTGATCGAATAAATAATTAATTATATTAAGGTCAAGTTTTTAAATCATTGGTTTATTCTCGATTAATTTTAATCATGATTAAATAATAATGGAAACTATGGTTACTTATTATTGATTAGCTTAATCGGGATTAAACAGGTGATTGATTGATTTCTCCACCACTAACATCTTTGGGGGCCGTGATAACTAGTAACCGCACTTCACGCGCAAAATATATCACTTACCGAGATCTGCTTCGGCAGAGTGCCACACCCAGTAATGGGTAGAAGGCGTGATGATATGATATGATATGACACTCCCTTCCTTTCTTCTCTTTTTGTTTCATTTTCAGTTACTGAATTGTGTTGACTTTTTTTTCATATACAATTGCAGGCTATCTCTTTCATCTTTTCTAATCTTTGTAGATTCGATGTTAGATTCGTTGTTAGGAGTAAGCGTGGATAATTTGAGATGTTTTATGCATGTGTTATGTACGTTGAAGAAAGATGATAAATGATAAATGAATAGGAGTGATTGGATGGATGTGATTGATAATTTTTTATGTAAGGAGTGATTTCGAGTGTGATAAATAAATGAGTTTATATGGAGGGATTTATGAAAGTGGTTGAAGTGAGGGTGGTGGGTTTGAATGATAATGTTTGACGGGGGCTGATTTTTTGATTATGTTATGAGTGAATGTTTTATGAGTGATTTTAGGATTTGTGCTACCCCATTTGATGGGATATAGCCTGAAGATATGTATGTATGTATGTATTGAAGAACTGGCCCGAAGTTTTCTTTTTGTTGTAGTAAGTTATATTATTTTGTATTTCCAAAAAAATCTACTTTAAATTGATATAACATTACTGAATTTGTGTGGACGCAGTTCTAATTTAAATTTTAAAAATTAAACTTGTATTCACTCAACTTGATTCAGTTCGCAAATAGAACCAAAAGAAAACTATCGAACCAGAAGTTTAAATTCAACCATATTTTTTTTAATTCGGATCCCTGCTTTTAATACTATGTAGAATCATAACTCAGATCTAATTATATTTTGTTTATAAGTTAAAGATTATGAAGCTTTCGATTTTATTATCGTTTACTCACAAATGTCAGGAACAGGTGTGACAGGGATTCGTCGAGTAGATATGTGTGTTGCGGAGGGGTGAAAGAATGACATGCCAGGAGCTCGTGCACCGGAAGTGACAAGCAACAAGCGCGGATTGCCACTAATTACCGCCCTGACGCCTGCCACTGTCGTTACCACCGCTGACCAACTGATCAACGAACACTTCAACAACACGTTTCTTTCTATTTGTGTTCTACAGATAAAGAAATAAGCATGTGTGCCAAGAAATAGAAAAATACATGTACGGAAAAGACTTATCATTCTTTCAATTCCTTAGGTCCAACATAATACAGGGTATTATGGCAAGGCGATGGCAAAACAACCAAAAATAAATCGAAAAACCTTAATGATAACAAACCGCGTTCAATTTAATTAATTAATTATGTACTGTACGATTTTAAAATATTCTAAGCCATTTTTAACCCTCTGTATATTTACCGTTGCGAAACGTTTACAATTTAATTTAAAATAAAAAGCTTCAAATAAATAATACAGACAATTAATTCACTATTCGGACACATTTGCGTGCGGAAAGTGACTAATTCCTGCACACAAGTCAACAGGATGACATTGGCCATATTTGTTTGGGAAATTTTGATCCAACCCTGAACTAACTCGTGTTACTTCCAAATAAATGATGCATCTAGTGTCAGTTGTAAACACTGGCGGTAAATTTAAAATCTAAATGCATGTTCGAAGCGACATCTGCTTAGTTTTGTTTGTGTGTTAAATTGCGCTTTTAATTGGATGTTTTAAGTCATCTTTATATGTTTTATATGTAGTCAAAAAGCAAATAACGTCAGAGTCTGTTTTTTTTATAATTTTGTCATCAGCACTATCAAAATAATGAATTTCAGAGTCGCAATAATGTGTCTTAATATTATCCTCTGTGACTTATATTGCAAGAAGCACATAATGCATATTGCTCTTCCATCATCTGCATAAATAATAGTTTAGTATATTTTTTTCAAAATATTATTATAAAATTACTTACGTTTTTCATAATAATAACTCCTAACCTCTCTATACTATTACAAATCGCGATGCCGCCACGAATAACAAGGAACACAAGTTGATTAGAAAGAGATAGTAAACGGGTTGAATCTACCAACCCGCCAAAATAGCTGGGGCAGTAGGGTCAGTTTAAGATTAGTTCCAGGTTACTTAAAGTGTGCCAAGTAACCTGCAGGTTACTTTAAAAATCCCAAATAAATACGGCCATTGTGTTCGATTGTCAGAAATACGAAAATGAAATAATGAATCTTTGATATTATTTGAGGGATAAAAAAAGGATTTAAAAATTAAATAATCTTGTAGTGTAAAATGTTAAAAATAATATGTAATACACGGATTGAAATGTCTTTAGAAAACTTGTCTTACAACATGCTTTCCAATGATACACTTTCAACCTTTGAGTTACAATATACTATTGTCTGTGGTTATATACTGAAAACGTTATAAGGATGAACTGACGTCAGTTGAGATGGTTTGGGCATGTAGAACGTATGTCGAATGAGAGATTAGTGAAACAGGTATATGTTGGTGAAATTCAGGGTGAAAGATTGCGTGGGCGACCTCTGAATAAATGGATGAATATGATTGAAGGATTGTTGCGTGAACGAAAGTTTTCGAGTATGAGGAATAAACGTGCTTGTATGAAAGGAATTATGAATGTGGATGAAGCTAAAGTGGTGTGTCAGGATAGAAACGTTTGGCGAAGATTAATTGTAGAATGAATCTGATGATTTCAGAAAAGCGCAGGATTATAGATTTTAGTTTTGTTGTTTAGTAATTCCATTAGAGTGTTTACCTGCAATTGTGTGAAATTCACTTTCAAAAACAAGCGCAGGGACAACACTCCCTTCGTTTCTTATCTTTTTTATTCGTTTCCAGGTACTGCATTGTGTGGACTTTTCTTTCATATACAAGTGCAGGCTATCGCTTTCATCTTTTCTAATCTTGTAGATTCATTGTTAGTTTCGTTATAAGATTCGTTGTTAGGAGTAAACGTGAGTAATTTGAGATGTTTTATGCATATGTTATGTACGTCGAAGAAAGAAGATGAATGATAAGTGAATAAGAATGATTGGATAGATGTCATTGAAGGTTTGTTGTGTGATAAATGATTTATGGGATGGCTAGCTCAGTGGTATGAAGTCGGCCTGTGGATCCTAAGATCCCTGGTTCGATTCCCACAGGCGACAAATTTTCATAATTTGAAAAGGTATCCCTGTGATACCTCCACCACTAACATGTTTGGGGGCCGTGATTTGACGACTGGTAACCGCACTTCACGCGCAAAATATATCACTTACCGAGATCTGCTTCAGCAGAGTGCCACACCCAGTAATGGGTAGAAGGCGTGATGATATATTTATTTATTTTATTTTTATTTAAATAAGTGAGTTTATATGGAGTGATCTATCCCAGTAAACACAGAGACGTGTATAAAATGAATGATAAGTTAATAAGAATGATGTGATTGAAGGTTTGTTGTGTAATAATGATTTCGAGTGTAATAAATTAATGAGTTTATACGGAGTGATCTACGAATGTGGTTGAAGTGAGGGTGGCTTGTTTGGATGAAAATGTTTGACGAGGGCTGATTGTTTGATGAGAGTGATGAGTGAATGTTTTATGAGTGATTTTTGGATTCGTGCTACCCCATTTGTTGGGATATAGCGTGAAGATATGTATGTATGTATGTATGTATGTTTGACGTCATCCATCCTGATAAAATTTAATTAAATTACAAAATAACTGGAGCTATATTTAAATGGCAATTAAAAAAATAGCATTTTGATACAATATTATATAAGAATATTCAATAATAGCTATATTTAATATCGATTCATGTATTAAAAATAATTATTTTTAATTTCCAATTATTATTTTATATTTTGCACGTTCACAAGACAAATGATTTCTATCTATATCGAGTTGTCATTGGAATATAAGATTAATGATCATTATTTCAAACATAACAAAAATCTGTACTGCAGTAAGATTCTGTAATTTTAAAACGATACTTTCGTCACGTTTTATGACGATATCACGTTGTCACGGAATTTTGTATATACAGTTGATATCGTCCCGTGTCGTGATACTGAATTTTGTTTCGACAAATTGACGGAATGCAAGTTGGTACCGTTTTCCTTCATTTTTCATGTAAGTAATATATGGAAAAGTGCATTAACTGATATATTATATTATTATTTCCAATAATTTTAGATACGCCTAATGACAAAAAATAATAATTTTAAATATTAGCTTATCTCAACATTTCCAACACTTCTCTGATAACACCCTGTTGCATAGAATCTTAAAATGGTGAAAATTTTTAATTTTTGGGAATGTACGTATATCTGTAACCATCGCGTAAATGTGCAGTGATTAATGACATTAACATTCTCATTGAATCTTTTTTTTAAACAATATAATTCTGTGAATCTATTTTGGGTCATCTCAAACAGATTACTCATAATGTAATATTTTTCGTCTTATTCTTACCTAATTACCAGTGGTGAAAGTAGGCCGGTACGGTCCGGTACGCCGTACCGGTAAGTGAAATAGAGCCGGTACGAAGTAACAGTAAGAAAATTTTACAAATAAGCTTATAATAAACGATACTTATAATTAATAAGGCTGCATTTAAAATTACATCATTTTTATATTTTAAAAAATTCAAATTTAAAATTGCGCTTTACAACTTCTGTGCGACGACATAATTTTTAAATTCGTATGTTCTGTTACTTTTACGGATTTGCGCCCTGTACTTACAATTTCGCATATTTCACAATTAATATTTATTACAACTACTGCTCCTCCGACTACAAAATTAATTCTCAGGCGTATATTAAACCGTGAGAAGGAATGACAATAAAAGAAACAAAGTTGATAATTATTATAGTGAAGGAATAGAAAATATTATAAATATTCAAAGTATTGTACCTGAACCTATTAGAAATATAATATTTTTTTAATATTATTAAAATAAGTATTGCATATGGAATCAAGGACGTTGAAAGGAGGGGATATGGCATGACGATACTGTAGCATTGTTTGAAGTGAGGCTTGGGTAAGGGAAAGAGACAACAATAGTTTTTCTGCACCGTGCTTAGCCAAATCTCTTCTTCTTTCAAATATTTTGAATTTTTATATAGTGACGTTTAGACGTTGTCAGGGAGCGTTGTTTTATGTAAACATAACCACGAAGTGTCATTTGTGTTTCAATTTTTGTGTTGTAGGGAATTGGACATAATTTTTGTGGACAAAATGGTAACAAAGTGTTTATAATTTCAGTTTCCTTGTAAAAATTTATAATCTTTTAGAGAGAATGATTCTGTTCTGTCTATTTAAATTTCAAATCTCTTTATGACACATGTCAATCAATAGCAGGCTAAGCACAGTACAGAAAATAATACTTCTGTCTCTGTCAATCTGCCGAGCCTCACAGTCTTGACTTGAATGCCATAGCCCCTCCTTTCAACGTCATTGTATGGAATGCGACAAACCAAAGTAAAACCGTGGCTGGAATGCGCTATAACTCCACCCATTCAGGTATATAACGAATGGCGTGGCTCTACTTTGGCGCGAACGTGAAATATACAGTCTTAGTGAAAACACTTGGCCGCCGCACCGTGTACGGTATACACATTTATTCAAATGTATTAATGATATATTTATTTATTATTAAGCCAACATAATTTTTATTCTTTTGACATACTATTTTTATAAATGGAAAGAATTACACTCAGTCTTATTATTTCATAAATTCAAATAAAAATAATCCGTCTTTTTTGTAAAACCAACTATTGACACTGAATGTATCGATGAGAGTAGCGTCTCCTAAGATATTCCTCTCAGGGTTGTAAATTACTTTGCCCAATTCTGTATATAAAATATAAAACTATTTTTTTCCTCTTAGCATAGCCCCCCACCCTCCTTATCTCTTTCAAAGTAGCGTACCGGTAAGAAAATAAATCTACTTTCACCCCTGCGAATTACAGAATCCTACTGTTGATCTATTGATATGCCCTGTCGGATTTCGCATCTGATCTCGGGTCGGATCTTGAATCAAAATTTAAAAAAATGCCGACCTCTAAATGTATACCATGTAACCACATAGCACCCTATGTCATTCATCTAGTTATATTTGTTGATGACGACAATCCGTCCTTATAAATAATAAACTAAAAACTAATTCTCTTAAAAGAAATAAAGTTCTCGTTTTGGCGCTGTAGTATTCTCTCAATTTTCGTCACGTTTGCATCAATCAAATATTCCTTGTCAACAAATATTGGCGGCAAATATGGTCGGTTAATTTCATATGTGGTCGTCGCCTGCAGCAAAACACACACATATACACCATGTGAGCGTGATCGTGACGCTGAAGGGTTAGATTAGGTTACGTTGTGTCGTGTAGTTCGCCACAGAACCGCCTGCGGCGTCTACGTCGTGATATTGGCACCAATGAGACACAGATCTAATATTTGCTCCCCAGATCTTGTCTATTGTGTGACACAGAAGTGAGAAAATAAAGTACTGAGAAGAAAATTGAATAAGGTGGAAGCTCCTCAAAATATTCTACTTATTTTGTAGCTAATAGCACAGACAACCAGAGCTGAGCAGTAGCTAGATACTTTTGTAGCTTAGCTACATTTACCTTATCTGTAGCTGTAGCTTAGCTAACTGTGAAAAAATATAGCTGTAGTTTGTAGTTAGTTACTTTTTTTTCTATTAGCTCAAAAATAACAACTGAAGCTACTTTTAAAGCTACTTTTTGTAGCTTAGAGCTACTTTTTAAGCAGAAGGTCAACAAAGTACGCATGCGTACAAATAACAAAATAATAATTTGTTCCGGTTCTAACTGGCTCTAATACGCAAAAATACACAGTAGGTGCCAGATGGTATTTGCTATTTTTGATATTTATGTACATAATAGTAAATTAACAGTCATTATAACAAAAGACTGATCATATGACAATGGCAAATTTTATTATTTCACAATCATTTTAAAAAGTAGCTTTAAAATTTAACAGCTACTTTAACGAAAGCTTTTAGCTGTAGCTTAGCTATATTTTACAAAATATAGCTTATAGCTGTAGCTTAGCAACTTTTTTAAAGAATAGCTGTAGCTGTAGGTTAGCTACTTTTTTTAAATAGTTTGCCCAGCTCTGCAGTCAACTATATACAGATGTCTAACTAAATGTATTCAAATGGCAGACATTTTATCAATGACATTTGTTGTTCTGAATAAGTCTGTAATGCAGCGCTAATGTCGAATTAGAGCACTAAAAATAAAGGAATTATAATTCACAATACACATTTTTTTTTAAAGAAATTAATTCATAATTATTAAATAATTGTAAATACATAAGCCGTAATTTATCTTTCATGAGCTTTGTTAGTTTCGCTACGTGGCGGTTACTGTTTACCGCTGCGGTAAGAATTTTGTATTCGATTAAGTTGGCGGTAAAATAATAAGTTACTAGATTTTGTTCGTTTCACTTTTTGACATCTCGCGGTAAAACGCTGCGGTAGCTGGCGGTAAAAAATTTTACAGCACTCTAGGCTTCGCTGAATAGCGGTAGAAGTTAATTTTGACACATTTTTGACTTCAGGAAAAATGAATAACGAATGTAGCAGCGGTGAGAAGAAGAAAATAAAATATCTATCTTGGTAATCTATAAATAAAAATATTTATTTGATTTGATGCGTCCATGTCTACATGAATAATTTTGGGGCTCTATACTAAAGGGTCCAATGTAGCACGTTGGGCCCCAAAAAATACTATTTACATCTCCACGTGGAGCTAAGCGTAATGTGTCCAATGTGGCATTGCCCATTGGTGTGGGGCAAGGTCTCACCGTATTTAAGAAAACACCCATCATCTATATATAGGAAAGTTTTTATCTGTTAAATTATTCAAGTCGGCCTGTGGATCCTGAGAACCCTGGTTCGATTCCCACAGGTGACAAACAATTTTCACCATTTTAAAATTACCCCTGTGACTCCCTCACCTCTAAACTCTTTGGGGGCCGTGATTTGACGACTGGTAACCGCATATCACATACCGAGATCTGCTTCGGCAGAGTGCCACACCCAGTAATGGGTAGAAGGCGTGTTGATATATTTATATTTATTTATTTATATAAATTTATACAAATGAAACATTTTATTGTAAAATGGGGCCCACCAAACTATTATTAAGTTTAAATTCATCATTTTCGATAGAACTTGTATCTATCGTTAAATCCTCCTCACTTTCCGATGACAAAATCACATTTGTAACAAATTCTTCCATAAATAAATAAATCAGGGCGTAATGGCGGCATATGACCTAAGTAGTTGGTCCGCCAAAGAAGCCACAAAAAAAAAAATAAATAAATATATCATCACGCCTTCTACTCATTACTGATTGTGAAATTCTGCCGTAGAAAATCTCAAAGGTTGCTTGCTTTCGATGGGTGTCAAAACAGAACTGAATGACATATCAGTCTGAAAATTTTAATGCGTTCTAGTTAAAGATGGTACATCACAAATGTCACATGAGACTTGCGATTGTAGCGCCATCTGTTTTATTTTTCAGGGACTTTTCACCCTGCCCTCGTAACTAACAGTACAGTAACCGCCACATAGCGGAACAAACAAAGCTATGAACTAATAATCAAAATTAGCGCTGTAATATAGACTCGTCCAGAACTATAAATTTCATTGACAAAACTTTACCATTTGAATACATTAGACGTATGTAAATATATTGTCTGTACTATTAGTATTTACGAATTCAAACATTTCTAGATCGTTTTACCACAAGAAGAATAACAATGCTGATAATTCACTCAATCATATTTTCAAATTTTCTTGAAAAGAGTAGATATCCAAATTAAATTCTTCTATATTTTTATGAAATTGGTGGCTCAGTGGTATCGAATCGACCTATGGATTTGAAAACTCGCGTTCGGTTCCCACAGCTGACAAACAATTTTCACCATATTAAAATTACTCCTGCAACTGTCTCTTCACTAACATATTTGAGGGCCGCGATTTGACGGCTGGTAACTACACTTCACGCTCATAAATATATCATTTAATTAGATCTGCTACGGCAGAGTGCCACATCCAGTAATGAATAAATAGCGTGATGATATATTTATATTTATTTTTTTTAATTTTTAACGCGTTTGTAAAAATAATAGATCAAAAGAAAATTACACTGTTAAGCGCATTCTTGTTATACGAGAATGTCAATAGTTATTTGTTTCATTAGGACTAAAAATACAAGTCTTCGGGTCAAGTAGTAAAGGTTGGTAGCGGAGTCTGACAATTTTTCGAGCTTCGAAATAATATTTTTATGTTAGGTTGCATGAAAGTTTTATCGGTTCATTAGCAACTAACGGTTCAATAAGTTTCAGAAAATCGCTATTGATAAATAAATAAAATAAATATATCATCACGCCTACTATCCATTACTGGGTGTGGCATTCTGCCGAAGCAGATCTCGGTAAGTGATATTTTGCGCGTGAAGTGCGGTTACCAGTCAACAAATCTCGGCCCCCAAAGATGTTAGTGGTGGAGGAGCCACAGGGGTAGTTTTTTTTTAAATTATGAAAATTGTTTGTCGCCTGGGGGAATCGAACCAAGGTTCTCAGGATCCACAGGCCGACTTCATACCACTGAGCTAGCCACCCCATAAATTGATACTGTTGCTAAATAAACAATTCTTTAACTAAAGTGTTCTTCAGTTTTTCTTGCAACCCAACATTAGTTTGATTGAAATATATATTTTTTTACCTATCCATGGTAATGTAACATTCTTGAAATAGCGTTATTCAACTATTGAAAAAGTTTAAATAATAATGTCGTGAAAAAATAATTTTACCGATTTCCACTTGCACGTTCCTTGTACCCATTTGCACCAATGAAACTTAAATTTTGAAGTTTAAATGAACTGTCAATATCTTAACGAATGTTTGACAGCAATGTAAACCTTTTCACATGACATATTATTTCGATTTGCTTTTATTTATTTAACTCAAACATAAAATATAAGTTTCGCTGATTAACATTGCTGAATCGGTACGAAAGTCTAACTTTTACATAAATATTTAGTATTAAATTTAATATAATTATGCATTTTCCTAAAAAAATATAATATACATCTCGGCTATGAGGAAGTCGTTAGCCGAGGAAAACAATATTTTACATTCATAATAAAAAATCTGTCTTTATAGCCTAGGTAGCCTAATAAAAGCATTTTTCTCCAAAATAATTCAAATACGCTTGTCAGTGAAAATATTCAATGTTAGTAATTGAAGTTCAACCCCGCGAAGCACAACTTTGTAAAAACGTAACCCAACCAAATCCTTCGCAACGGCAGCGAAGAATAAAAAAATGTTCTTTTGCGTCGACGGCGCTGTAAATCATCCACGCAGTGATTGTAATTGCTGGTTTAGCTGTATTTAAATATTATTATTGAGTATGCGGTGGCGCGCTACAGAAGAAAGCGTTATTTATTATTTGACGAGCAAAGTGCTAAATCACATTTTATTTATTCCCTTCCTTCGTTGTTGCTGGCCGCAACGCGAAGGCAACTGTAGGTCCATCTGACACAAGAACCAGGAGGCTTGAAAGAAACTAAGACCTGTCTTCCTGCATGCATGATTTATCATCTTTATAAGAATTCAACTGATACTATTGGGATTGTTAAATAAAAATGCGCTCATAGTGGCGAAAATTGGAACTACGACAGAGGTACAGTACAATTTAGTTGAGAGTGATTTCATATTTAATTCGCAAAGGCGACTAACTTCCCTCTCGTTTGCACCCGAAACTATCATCGATATGTCATTTACGTATTGAATAATTGCAGTATCCGCCTCGTCAGCCCCAAACAAGTCATTCACAAAAAAAAAGTATCAAAATGAACACTGTATCTTATGGTGTTCCAATGTCATTCTATAAGTTATCAAAATTTAGTTAAAACAAATACTTTCGTTTTTTTAATTTCACAGAAATATGCTGTGTACGGTTACTCAAAAAAATTAGTTTTGAGTTGTTTCATATGCATTTGACTTATCTAATAGTTTTGTATGATCTAGACCAAGTCGGCAAACTTTAGAGCCAGAAGAGCCAAAAGTGTCTCTCACAAAGATTCAAAAAATTTACAAGAGCCATAAATATATTTTTAACAATAAGATTCAACAATAATTTTCTTTGTTTTTTATTTTAATTTTCGTAGTCGTGATGAAAAGCACTTTAAACATTGTCTAAAATATAATAAGACGAATTTTATTTTTTTTATGAAATTAAAATAATTATATCAATATTTAGGATATAAAATGTAAGCGCATAAACTCTATATTCGCATTTCGATTCTAGCGCAGGCCCTATTGTAGATACTGCAAACTCGGTGCGAGAAATAGTTATTTGTGTATCAAGAGCGTAAAGTGAATCTTTATTGCTCGTGCTCGGCAATAGAGCGAGAGCAATAAAGACACTTTATTTTTTCTACGACTTTACTTACTAAAAAATTTTAAAAAATATTATGTGCTATGCTAGTTCAATTCACGTTCCACCAATTTCTGTATTGTATGTAACCATGACGTTATCAGTATCCAAATAAATAATTAAAAAATTCTGTTATCATTGTTTGTAATAAATTTTCACACATAATTAAAAAATGTGCTCAAAAATCTCAGAAAATAGTGATTGGTATACTAACTGAAAATTCTAATAAGAATATCACAGAATCTAATTTATCCTCAAATTTATCAAACACCATTTCAAAACAAAACAAAACTGTCAAAACCGCACTTTGAATTTTAACAACTCTCATCCTCATTAAGTTGGCACTGCTGCGCAGCTGAGTTCAGATTCAACTTCAAATCATAGCGCAACAAACTTCATGTATAATATGTGTAAAAGTGTAAAAATGAATCTAACCTATATTTTAGATTTTGTAAGTATTGTTTCAATAAATTAAGATTCCAGCAACAATTTATGTTTTTCTAAGCGAGCGGTAAAGTACTTTACCGCTTGTTGCTATAGGAGACGCGCGGTAAAGTATTTTATTGTTTGTTACTCAGTAACTATCAACTTTACGATGACAATTGAAAGCATAAATATCAACTTCTCATAGCAGTCGTAGAAAAATGTATTTTACAATATAAAAATAAATTAAATCAATTGTGAATAAATTTTTTATAAATGAAAATATAGTACTTTTATCTCCATTTTCAACTTTATCTCCAAAGAGCCGCACATAACTATCCGCAGTTTGCCAACCCCTGATTTAGACAATCAATTGTTTTAGATATATAACAAAAAATTCCTGTGTTAATTTTTTTACTTTCTTATATACAATATAAGGAAGTATTGGAATCGTGAAAAAAAAATCGTTTACGAGATTTTCGCGGAAATACGTGTTTTGAGGTCCACTGAATATGTCTTGATCATTTTCTCAATGATGTCTGTGTGTGTGGATGGATGGATGGATGTATGTCCGAGTGTGCAATATCTCATGAACGAGATAAGATTTGTTAACAAAATTTGGTAATTATAAGTTTCATGAAAATACGAAGAGCTGAGTTGATTTTGAGTGAAACTGAAAAATCGGAAGAGAAACTTTACTGGACACACAAAACAATAAATTCCATTTATTTCAAAAATGGAATCAGTTACCAAAAAAAGTTTGAAATAAAAGATGTTAGCAAAAATATTTGGAACATATAATGTTATTTGCAATTTATATATTTAATAATTGAAAATTTACAAAACAATAATAAAGCCAGTATTGATGTATGATGCAGAAACATTAACAATAACAAAAAAAGAAGAAGAACAACTAAGAATAATAGAGAGAAAAATATTAAAGGATATACTAGGCCCAATTAAAGTGGACATAAATGAGTACCGGGCACGAATGAACTATGAATTATTACAAGAAATAGATGGGGAAGACATAGTAAAAACAATTAAACAGCAAAGAGTAAAATGGTTAGGCCACGTATGGAGAGCTGGAACAGAAGAAATGATACACTCCATACTGCAATGGGACCCTGGATCAAAGAGAAGAGGAAGACCAAGGTCAACATGACTCAAGGAAGTAAAGGAGGACCTTCAAAACGCTGGAATTACAAATTGGAAGACGAAAACAAATGATAGGAAACTATGGAGAAGCATAAGTAAGATGATATGAAAAGGAAATTAAGGGATTGATCCTCCCTAAAACGTAAAGGATCTAGAGAGCTCTATTGAGCGGCGCAACCCCACTTGGGGTGTTAAGCCACCATATATATATATATATATATATATATATATATATATATATATATATATATATATATATATATATATATATATATATATATATATATATATATATTTAATAATATTTAATAATATATTCCAATAATCATAGTAGCAATAGAAACAAAAAACATATACATGTTTGACATTTATATGTCAAATAATAATTGTCAAACGCATGAGCAAGTCATAAGTGTTCAATTCAGCGTTTTTGATGCTATACCAATTTCATTGATTCTAAATATTAGATATGCTGTGTATAAGAAAGTCGTGTGGTGACCACACCAGAATTTTTTCTTCAGTATCCCAAATGATTCTATCATGCAAGACTGAATTATATATTTATTGATGTATTGTTTAAATTGATTTATGAAACAATACTCGAAAACGTTCGAAAAGAGCGTAACTAGTTTATAATTATTGATCTTATCCCTTTCGCCTTCCTTGTATATGGGAGCAATTTTGCCTTGTTTGAGGCATCCGAGGAAGGCACCGCAGATGAAAGATAGATTTATTAAAAATGTGAGTGGAGCTATAATCACATAAAAAATTCGTTGGTATTTCGTCCTGTCTCGACGATGTTTTATTTTTTAGTTGTGAAGTAACGCAAGCACGCAATTATGAAATATGAGGTCTGCAATCTTTTCACATATAAGTATGTTATTTTTAAAATATCTTTAAAATTTCCAAATTATATTACGAAATATAAAAATACGAAAAACTAAATTTTCTATTATATTTGAAACATTCTACAATAATTTAAAAACGTTTATCAACGAAAACGGCATAACTAAAGGAATGAAACCCTTTTAATAGACCGTTAATTTTGAATGAGTTTCGAAACAAAATGATTTCACGCATCCTGGCTTTTACGAGTCCATCGCACGCAGTGAAGATGGCATATGGCTGGTGTTTAATCCTTAGTTCAGTGGTAACATGAGATAATAACTTGTCAGGAGTTATTAACCCATAGTTCGCTAAAGTAGCAATTTATTCTTAAGTTTTATGTGTAATTAAATACATAGAATATTTCCATAACCTTACACTTGCTTCAAAGTCTATTATTGTTCTTGTAACAAGTATTAAATTTTAGTTGGGATGTGTTAAGTTAAAAACAATAGAATTATCTATAGTATTTGATTGTCAATGATTGCATATACCGAGTGTTGAATAATATAAAGGAAATATTTATTGTTTTAAAATTATATGCATAGTGTACTTACAATTTTTTTCCAAAAAGTAAATAAATAATTGAATGTTCTATTGTTCGAAGATACTAGATATTCATATTTATTTACTAACGGTAAACAACAGGAAATTACTTCCATTTACAGTACTTACTGAAAGTTTACTGCTTTAAGAGAGTTTCGAACCACTTAGAAGCAGTAAGATTTGAACTCAGCGTCACTGAGATAATGCGTAACAGTAAGCGCGAGGCTATGCAGGTATGCAAACTCTATATTGAAATGTCATTTAAAAAAATTAAAACTAAATAAATATATCATCACGCCTTTTACCCATTCCTGGATGTGGCACTCTGCCGTAGCAGATCTCGGTAAGTGATATATTTAAGCGTATAAAGTGCAGTTACGTTCAAATCACGGCCCCTAAAGATGTTAGTGGTGGGGAAGTCACAAGGATAATTTTAATGTGGTGAAAATGTTTGTTGGCTGTAGGAATCGAACCAGGACTCACAAAATCCACAGGACGACCCGATACCACTGAGCCACCTACCCCATTAAATATCATTTTTACAATACTTGTACTGTAAGTTACCTATTAATGGCAATTTAAACACAGTAAGTGCAACTTTTATTGTACAGTGGTTTCCATGATTATATCAGAACTTTAATATTTACTTACCATCCACCGTGAACAGTAAGTAAATATTACATATCAAGGCTCTATTTATTTTGACAACAATTTGACAACTGTCAAATTTGAAACCTATTTTTCTTTTCCTTCTACTTGTGCAAGTATTGTAAATAATAGTTTACTAACCGCGAACTGTAAGTGATTTTCTTCGGGCCTCGATTTCCCAAACTACATTCTTGACCTAAAAACTGTCACTTACAGTTCATGATATATAATATACTATTTTATAGCTTGATAATTGGATAAACAGGGAAGAGAACTGTTTTCAAGTGGCAAAACTTTTTTTCACGATCCTTTCGGAAAGTAAAATTTTCTTATCTCGATTGAGAGAAGAAAATATTACTTTTTATCGGTAGGGAAGAAATTAAATAATTCTTGTTTTTTGACATCTGCCCAGAGAATCATAAATCTTACTTAAATTTTTAATTTATTTCAGAAAATTATACTTTCTGATAGAGTAGGTAGTGAAAAAATTATATTTATACCTCGTGAAGAAAGTGTCATTCTTCCCTCAGGTGCTTTATATCCCTCACTTTCAACTCGAGAAATGAAACGACACTTTCGGCAAGAAATGTATCACTTTCTTCTCTTGGTATACAAATAACTATTATTTTTCGAAACAGCGAATGTAAATATTAATATTTTAATAGATTACTCCAATCCGTAAATTATCCTAATAAATGTCACTCGATGTTTAGTTTTTCGTCAAAATATATTTTTTTCACGCAACAGAGCAATTTGACAATAAACTAAATGTTTCTACCTTCGGTGTTACGATTTTTTCAAGTAAATTACTTTCGTCAGTTTTTCCCTAAAAACTCTTAATAATTTTATAAAATTTTCTTAATCATGTAATAGGGTAGGTGTTCAGTGATACCGAGTCGGCCTGTGGATTTGAGAACCTGGGTTCGATTCCCATAGCTGACAAACAATTTTCCTCCCACTAATATTACCACTGGGCTCCTTCACCACTAGTATCTTTGTGGGTCGGGATTTGACGACTCGTGACCACATTTCACACGCATAAATATATCACTTACCAAGATCTGCTATGGTAGAGTGCCACACCCAGTAATTGGTGATGATATAGTTATGTTTTATTTTTTATCCACAACTCATATATAATAAAGACATTATTATACTGATTTCAGTTGAATTATATGGCTCATAAAACATTAGTGTTTTATATTCCATAAAACACTGTAAACAACTTGTTACTTAGCAACCACTTCATGATCTACAGAGCTGGGCAGTAGCTAGCTACTTTTGTAGCTTACCTACTAGCTTAGCTATATTTACCTTAGCTGTAGCTGTAGCTTAGCTAACTGTGAAAAAATATAGCTGTAGCTTGTAGCTAGCTAGTTTTTTTTCTATTAGCTTAAAAATAACAACTGAAGCTACTTTAAAAGCTACTTTTTGTAGCTTAAAGCTACTTTTTAAGCAGAAGGTCAACAAAGTACGCATGCGTACAAGCTAAATCCACACAAAATAATAATTTGTTGCCGGTTCTAATTGGCTCTAATACGCAAAAATACACAGTAGGTGCCAGATGGTATTTGTTATTTTTGATATTTATGTACATAATAGTAAATTAACAGACATTATAACAAAAGACTGATGACAATGGCAAATTTAATTATTTCACAATAATTTAAAAAAGTAGCTTTAAAATTTAAAGCAATTAGCTGTAGCTTAGCTATATTTTACAAAATATAGCTTATAGCTGTAGCTTAGCTACTTTTTTTAAAGAATAGCTGTAGCTGTAGCTTAGCTACTTTTTTTAAGTAGCTTGCCCAGCTCTGATGATCTACAATATTTTGAGAAACTATATAAAACTGAATCGACGTTAAATTTTACGACCAATCTTCTTCGATACCTATAATTATGAGTTGTGATTAAAATTTTGTATTACACTTGTGTTTTATTGGTATATAAAACACTTAAGAATATTAAACACTCGATCTTCGGTCTCGTGTTTAAATTTTTCTTGCATGTTTTATATACCTAATAAAACACTTGTATAATAAATAATAATTAACCCAAACATTATGTGTTAATGATCGATAAATTAATGACAACACTAACTTTTTATGATTAATCTGCAGATAACCGCCATTTCAGTATTCTGTGATCAAAATTATTGATTCTGTTACCTCTATTTTAATTTTATGCATTTTGCCGTCATACAAAAATGCCAGAATAAAAAAAAAATATTATTTTTAACTACACTTTTTATAGAACTGTCAGTAAGCTGTCATTATATTTTTTTTTTTATGTTAACACGTATATTAGTAAACAAAATGCATGAATATATTATAAAAATGCCATAGTAAATTATTCTGGTCTCAGAATACTGAAATTGTGATCATATGTAAAATACCGATAAAAAATAAAAATTATCATTAACAGATAATTAACCAGTTACAGAATATAGGGGTAAATCTTAAATTTGAATCGAAATGTATCGTATGAGATAATTTACATTGCTGTCAAACATTCGCTTCGATATTGTCACTCTTAAAATTGAAGTTTTGTAACGTTAAACTGTTCACCACTACCACTACCATTTCTTAACCCTTTGAACTGTCAAATCAACATCCTCCTTACTTGCAACGGCGGCTAAAAGCTAAACCATATGCCGTCAAAGCCTCGCTATCGTGAACCAGCCATTATCACCTGGTCGCTGTTCTTCTCGTCATCATAATGACGGTTTTATGACGTCATTAACAACTGAACATCCGACAGTTTAATTAAAGCAGAAGCGGTCCATATGGAAATCCATTACAATACGATGGAGAAACGAAGAGAGAGCGAGTGCATGAGTGAACAGTTATAAGTGACAAAATGCTTTGGACAAAATTAACACCTTTGCTCAGGTGATTTACGACAGTGTAATATGTATCCCAGAGATGGAGATGGGTTGGTATGTGAGCCGACTTTAAACTTACGAAGGTGATTAAGAAGGAATACTTTGTAAGGGTTTCGACATGAGAATTTTGTCTTTCAACAGAGCACATGACTCTAACTGTTATTTTATGAATTTATTAGAGTTATGACTTTACTTTTATATAATAATATATATTTATTGCCCAACAGATAAATCCAATTACAGGACAAAATACAAAACAACTTTAAATTTAAATGTTAAGAAAATACAAACAATTTCGATTAAATATTTGAGATTATAGAAAAAATTAATATAAATAAATTAAATAAAGATATCTTCATAACGATTATCAGCATTACGACACATCTTATGGATGGGTGAGCGCCGTGTAATGTCGGAATGACCAACTGGTGAATGGAAAGTCATGGTAAACCTGGAAGCAGGGTAAAAATATAATTTTCAGTAATAATATAACAAGAGGGTGAGAATAAATGGAAAATAATTTGACAGATCTTTCGAAAACTTGTTGCCAGGAAATAGTCATAAAAGCCCGTAGGCTATTGCCAAATGGCAACAAGTTTGAGAAAGATACTGGAGAATTATTTTCTAATTTACCGAACTCTCGAGTTATATTTAATTAGATTATTTTTTGACTTAACTGTTGAGGTCGATTCATCCAACTTAAAAGATTTTGAACTGGGTTCATATCGATTGATTACTTATTAATGTATTCTTGGAAGTTGTTTCCCAAATTTGTTGGTGTATTTCTGTATCTAAAATACAACTAAATCGATTTTTTTCATGCATTTTACTTGACGCGTTGACAGTTTTAAATAATTATTTGACTACCTATCATTTGTCACAAATAAAAAACAATTTACAGAGATAATTCTCGGGAATTATCACAAGAGCATAATTCTCAGTATAATAATGACAGGATTGGTTAAAACGCCGACACGTGACATACAATGAAGCATTTCATTGGTTTTGAGAAACGTCAAAAAATAATCAGCTCAATTTCCTCACCGGTGTAATAAAATTCTCCTCGATATGAAATTAGTAATATGAATTTAAAAATGTGAATACTTTGTTATGATTATATGCATGTACAAAATTGATTTCAGATAGCTATTTTATAAACTTTTTATTTGCCTTATTATTTCTGTTTTGAGTTATTTAACTGTTCGATATATACCAATTTAAAAATACTTTTCATTGTTTTATTTATCCCATCTATAATAAAATTACCTACTACTAAATATTATATGAGCATCAAAATACATGTACCCCCCAAGTTTTAAATCCCTCTCCCCCTAAAGTGCTTGCAATTTGTTTTAAAATTTTTATTAGTCAGTGTCATTATGAATATTTTAATTTGTCTAATAGTTTCTGGTGAAGTATTCAGATATTTGTCTTGTACTGAGCCCTCCATAATACATTCTAGTTATATTTAGACAGTTCTCGACTTTTAAAATATTTCAAGATGACAATGACAGATTAAAATATTTAAAACAAATTGTCACACTTTATGGGATGGCTAGCTCAGTGGTATGAAGTCGGCCTGTGGATCCTGAGGTCCCTGGTTCGATTCCCACAGGCGACAAATTTTCATAATTTGAAAAAGCTATCCCTGTGGCTCCTCCACCACTAACATGTTTGGGGGCCGTGATTTGACGACTGGTAGCCGCACTTCACGCGCAAAATATATCACATACCGAGATCTGCTTCAGCAGAGTGCCACACCCAGTAATGGGTAGAAGGCGTGACGATATATTTATTTATTTTATTTTATATATATATATATATATATATATATATATATATATATATATATATATATATATATATATATATAGTGTGTTCATCCAAAACCCGAACATAGGCATATAACATGTGATATCAGTTTTTTGATGCGCATTGCTTCCCAATTAATTTTACATGAAAAAATTTAAACAATTTTCTACTGTCAAAATTTTTGACAGTAGAAATTTTTTCAAGGATAGCTTTATTTTTACGAATATTACAAATATTTAATTAAGTTTTGCGCTTTGATGAAATACACACATGAAATGTGTTTTATATGAAAAAATTCGTAATTTTATTCTCTACACCTTTTATTTGAAGTATTTTCCTGTAAAATTTATTGGAAAGCAATGCGCATCAAAAAACTGATATCACATGTTATATGCCTATGTTTGGGTTTTGGATGTGAATCCGGGCCCTGTATTGTAATTGGAATTGAGTTCCTGTTGTACAGAATGGAATAAATAAATAAAATAAATATTATGAAACGTTTAATTACAGAATTTTTGGAATTATCAGTTTCTATAATTCACAAAATTAATCTTGCAATATATCACATTCCTATCCTGACAAACCATTCTTCATTCACATTTATAAATCCTTTAATTTTTCTTCTTCGAAATATATTATTGGCTCAACAAACTTTCAATCAAATTCATCCATTTATTTTACCAACTTATACCAATTTTACCAGTCGTAAATACTAGATATGTTCCAATTACCCAAACAATCTCTGCAGACACACAATCACTCTTCTACAAAGGATAATTACTAAAAACAAATAAAATAAATAAATAAATACTTACTCTGCAATAGCAAAACTCGATAATGGCTAATTGCACCAACAATAATTAAAAATAATAAAAGCAATTCAAAGTTACATCTCAAATGGAATAATCGAGCTGTCAAACATTCGATATGCTCTTATTTCTTTTAAAATTTAAGTATTGTGGGTACAACTGACCATAAGTGATATATTTATGTACGCAAAGAGCGGTCACCGGCCATCAAATCACGATTCTCAAAGATGTCAACAGAGAGGGGACACGGAAATAACTATAATGGCCATTTGCATCACTATTGAAATTTTGTTTCAAATAAATAACGCAACTCAAATGTTTGACAATATAAGCAATTATATTCTATATAACATCTAACTTCATTTTGCTAATATTTATTTAAAGTTTAAAATTTATCTTTTCGTGGACCAACTGACCTTAAAAGTTAACTATAAAACTTGGTTTAAATACGCTACGTGGCGGTTACTGTTTACCGCTGCGGTAAGGATTTTCTGTTCGATTGAGTCGGCGGTAAAATAATAAGTAACTAGATTTTGTTCGTTTCACTTTTTGACATCTCGCGGTAAAATGCTGCGGTAGCTGGCGGTAAAAATTTTCACAGCAACTCTAGGCTTCGCTTAATAACGGTAGAAGTTAAATTAGATACATTTTTGACATCAGGAAAAATAAATAACGAATGTAGCAGTGTTGAGAAGAAAAAAGTGAAATATCTATCTTGGTAATTTGTAAATAAAAATATTAATTTTATTTAATGCGTCCATGCCTACATTAATAATTTTGAGGCTCTATATCAATGGGTCCAATGTAGCGCGTTGGGCCCCAAAAAATACTATTTAAATCTCGACGCGGAGCTAAGGGTAACGTGTTCAATGTGGCATTGAGCATTGGTGTGGGGCAAAGTCTCACCGTATAATGTGAGGCCCCACGCTGATTTAGGAAAACACCCATCATTTTATTATATAGCAGAATTTTTATCTGTTAAATTATTTTCATATAAATTTATACAATCGAAACATTTTACTGTAAAATGGAGCCCATCAAATAATTATTAAATTCAAATTTATCATTTTCGATCATCTACCGTTGAATCCTTCTCACTTTCCGATGACAAATCACATTTGTAACAAATTCTTCCATAAATAAAATATAAATAAATATATCATCACTCCTTTTACCCATTACTGATTGTGGCATTCTGCCGTAGCAAATCTCTGTAAGTGAAGTGCGATTATCAGCTGTCAAATTTATATCAATTTATGTCAAAATGACAATTTAAATACACAACTCGTGTAGTATACTAGGCATATAAAACAAAAACATAATTTACCTCGGATGAAAAAAACTAAAATTATTATTTTACAGGCAGATTCATAAACCGGATTAGCGTTAACACCATTTTTTATTTAATTTTTAACTCTCTTTTCAATGTACGAAACAAGCTTATTTTAACTTGAATTAAAAAGAGAGTTAATTAGCATCAAATTTAGTCCATCTCTTTAATCTGTTTTAATTTAAAGTGACTTATATTATTACTGTCTCTTTTTGTGGTATACAGTAAAACGCTGCTGTAACAAACCGCCGCGTTTTACAGTAACCGACACGTAGCAAAACGAACAAAGCTAATAAATAAAAGCAAAGCGAAATTTAATATCATATGGAATAAACGACATTGATGTCAAAATTTCGATTTGTTTTTTATTTACTTGAATTAATTATAATATTTAACTTATAGCGATGCAACTAGTCATAAATATGGTGATTAATTAGTTGTCAGCTGCGAGAATCGAACACGGATTTTTAAATCCACAATCCAACGCATTGCCAATGCGCTATCTACCCCCATACTTCCACAAATGTATAATATTTTTAATCTAAGTAAAATATCAATCGATCTAACAATACCATCATCAACTGCTTTCAACCTATTAAAAAACCTAACACCTTTAGCTAACCAAACCATCCAAATCGCAAGATAAAAAAGGCCCTCATGCTCATTTCCATACATACAAATTCATTTCTTCAAATAAACGTCCTGGAGGGTGTAAAAAACCGTTCATCAACATATCACGGTGCCGGAGGCTCTACAGCTTGGCTTATTTACGAGGTATTATTTCAGGGCGGGTGCTCGGCCCCCGGATCATATCAGATGCGATGTGGCGGGTGATACGCCCCATTGGCCGCTTCGCGCCTCCGTACAGAACAACAAGAACAGATAGTTATAGTTCATAGCGCACGCGATGACCGAGATGAGCTCTCTTCGGCAATAACTTAGGATGTTTGTAACGCAAAACGGGAAATGATTTAAATTTTAGATGGTGTGTCTACAGGTCTATTATACTTGCTTCTATGATTAAGATATTTTAATTCTACCCGTGTAGATGTATTTATTATGCAACACAACATAAAATTAATTCCAATTATAGTACAGAAAGCTATAGCTTATAGTGGAATTCGAACTACTAGGTTATAATTTTGTTTTCATTTGTGTACCGATAGCGCAACTATGGTGCTAAACTGGAATAGTATATTGTAAAACAAGCTTCAAATGATACTCATTTCGCATGAAGAATGCTACAATTTCTGTGAGAAATGGACATTCCATGCAAGTTGTACACTACACAGTATGTCCCAAAAATAACAAAACTTTTAATTAAAATCATAGAACACGTAGCGCAATCTATTGAACATACACATTGTTAGAAAGATACATCTTTCCTCTTTGGAACGCACACAACTTCATGCAATCAGGTGACAGTTTAAAAATTTACACGCATTTTAACGACAGTAGTTTTTGTGTTTATGTTGTAAAAAAATAATGGAACAACGAGCAAGTATTAAATTTTGTGTTAAACTTGAAAAAAAAATTGCTGAGATATACGAATTGATGAAAAAAGTTTATGGTGATGATTGGTTTGCAAAATTTTATAATGGTCGTGAAGATTTAAATGATGATTAAAGATCTGGACGTCCAAAAGCCGGAAATCGCGCTGAATTAGTCGAAAAAGTGCGTGAAATCATTGCTGTCGATGCGAATTTTACTGTTAGAATGTTGGGTGAAGAATTAAATACGAGTAAAAAATATTAATTGGAGAATTATAACTGAAGATTTGGGTAAAAGAAAGGTTTGTTCACGTTTTGTTCCACATGAATTAAATGAAGACCGAAAAGTCGCTCGTGTAGAGCATTGTAAAGACATCGTTTCAACTGCTGAAAACGATCCAAATTTTCTTGATTCGATCAAAACTGGTGATGAAACATGGTGCTTTAAATATGACCCTGAAACTAAGCGTCAATCTGTAGAATGGAAGTCGAAAGGGGAACGAAAATCTAAAAAATTGCATTTTCAGAAATCAAGAATGAAGACAATATTGATTACTTTTTACGACTCACAAGGCATTGTCCACAAGGAGTTTGTCCCAGAGGGTCAAACTGTTATGGAGAATACTATTTACAAGTTTGTGGTCAAGAATAGTTTGTGTTAGATCTGAATATTCAAAAGGAAAACAGCTCTTTTTATTGAACGATAATGTACCACCTCACAAGACTAAAAAAAAACGAATTTTTGATGAAAAAACATATTTGTGTCCATCCTCCGTATTCGCCTGATCTATCACCATGTGACTATTATCTTTTCCCAAAACTGAAAATTGCCATGAAAGGAGCGTTTTATACGTTCCTTTCGATGACATAAAAAAATCTATGCATGCTCTAATTGATCGTTTTAAAAAGTGTATTGATTCAAATGGAACCTATTTTGAATAAATATTAAGTTTCAAATATAATACAATGCGTGTTTTATTCTATATCTAAAGAGTTTCGTTATTTTTGGGACAAACTGTGTATGTACAATACAGTGGTATGAATAACGTTACGGAATTCGAAATCGGCGATCCCGACTTGGAATCCCACTCGAGTTAAATATATGAGAACAAGCACAATACGACTCTGTGAGTATGGACCCTGTACTGTAATTGGGATTAAGTTCCTGTTATGCAGAGTAGCAAAATAAATAAATAAATGATTTTTCTACGACTACCATATTATTGGCCTATTAATTTATATTTGAATTAAGTTTGTGCCTATTTCCTTATTTCTTTGGGAATTTACTACGTATATGTGGGAACCAAAAGAACAACGAATTTGTTTCAAAATAAACCAATAATATTAAAGCTATTTTGCTAATTTTTCATTAGTGAAATTAATAAGTTTTTCACTGTAATTAAATTTCTTTATTTACCAATAACAAATGCTTTTTTCTAAACGTCAATTGAAAAAAATCTATAAAAATTATAAAGCTTGTTAAATTTTCAAGCAAAATATAATTCGTACTATGATAATTGTCAGATAATATTCGGTATATTTCCATTTTTATAAAAACTCATAATATAATATTATTGAGAATTATTATATCACTTTTATATTAGTTACGATAATTCTAAATTAGTAGCCTAGCAGCGTAACAACCCGTGAGACATGACATGCATATCGCACGTTATCTATGCAATATATTATAGTCAGTGGTGAAAGTAGGCCGGTACGGTCCGGTACGCTGTACCGGTAAGACAGAGACCGGCAAGAAAATTTTATAAATAAGTTTGTTTTGAACGATACTTACAATTAATAATGCTGTATTTAATATTACATTTCAAATAATGCCTCACAAGTTCTGAGCGACGACACCATTTTTAAATTGTTGGTAATGGTAACATGTAAACTGAACGATCTCAATTCCGAGGTTTGCATAACAAATTATGTTCTGTTACTTTTACGGATTTGCGCTCTGTACTTACAGTGTCGCATATTTTATAATTAATATTTATTTCAACTACTGCTCCTCCGACCACGATGTTTAATTCGCAGCCATATATTAAATCGTGGTTAGGAAAAACACGATTAGCGAACTCGTGAGAAGTAATGATAAGAAAAGAAAAAAAGTTGATTATTATTACAGTACAGTATGGAAAATATTATAAATATTCGAAAGTATTGTACCAGAACCTACCTGAAGTATATAATTTTTAATATTGTTAATATAATGTTGCATATAGAAAACGACAAACCAAAGTAAAACCGTGGCTGGAATGCGCTATAACTTCATTCATTCGGGTATATAACGAATAGCGTGTCTCTACTTTGGCGTGAAAATGAAATAGAAAGTCTAAGTGAAAACACTTGCCCGCCGCACCATGTACAATATACGCATTTATACAAATTTATGAATAATATATTTATTTATTATTAAACTAACATTATTATTATTCTTTTGGCATACTATTTTTATAAATGGAAAGAATTGCACAGCGCCTTATTTTATAAATTATTTTTTGAAAAACCAACTTTTGACACTGAATGTACCGATGATAGTAGAGACCTCCGAAGGTACTCCTCTCAGGCTTGTAAATTACTTTGACCAATTTTATATATAAAATATAAAAACATTTTTTTTCTCTTAGCATATCCCCCCCTATATCTTTATACCGGTAAGAAAATAAATCTACTTTCACCCATGATTATAGTTAAGCCCCATTCACAACACGAAATTAGTGGTTAGTGTTAGTAGTTATGGTTAGCGTTAGAAGTTTGACATATGTATATCTCTAGTAGCGTTCACAACAACGAACTTAGCTCAGCGCAGGTCTACGCTAATCGTGGTTAGCGTAGAAGTTTGTAAACTTTAAACTTTTAGTTAGTGGTTAACGGCGCAACCAATCAAAAACGAGGAGTAAAGTGACAGTTGGTTTTCTCAGTTTGAATTTTATGTAACGAAAATGAATCGAAGCACAATCAAAAAGTTGTTACTTGCAACTTTAATTGTGCATATGAAAAGAAATAAAAAAACAAATACAAGATGCTGGGTTCGCCCAATCAACCAAAACCGAACAAATCAGGGAGACTGGGATAATTTGATCCAAGAAATGAGGTCATATGATGAAGACATGTTCTTTAATTACACCAGAATGACCATAGCTCAATTTGATTTATTGTTAGCACTTGTAGGACCAATTTTAAAGAAAAATAGAAGAAAACCAGTTCTACCAAATCAGAACTACAGACAAAATATCAGAACTCAAACAAACAAAACTGTAACTATTTGTCAAAATTTTAAGTTGACAACTGTGACATCTATTATAATTTCTTGTAATATCTATAATTTTCAAAAATGTGCACTACATTACCGGCAGAAACATAAATTCGAAATCATTAATTTGGGACATTGTGAACGATGTATTTTAATCTGTAACTACTAACTATAACCACTAACCATAACCACTAACACTAACTACTAATTTCGTGTTGTGAATGAGGCTTTAGTTACTTTCCTACGACAGCGTGGAAAGTGAGTACTTTGCGTATTCATTTGCATGCGAAAAGTAATTATTGTTTTCAGTTACAAAAAGCACAACAATAACAGTGAGATAATGGAATCCGAAACAACATTTGATATTATTTAAGAAAATAAAAAAAAGTTCTAAAAATTAAATAATTTCTTGTAGTGTAAAATGCTAAATTGCCGTAGGAATAATAGTACATAATACACGTGTTGAAAACCCCTTTTCATTGATACCCTCTCAACACTATAACATACTATAGAAGTAAATAAAGGACTAGAGCTTAATATATCATCATCACGCCTTCTACCCATTACTGGGTGTGGCACTCTGCCGAAGAAGATCTCGGTAAGTGATATATTTTGCGCGTGAAGTGCGGTTACCAGTCGTCAAATCACGGCCCCCAAAGATGTTAGTGGTGGAGGAGCCACAGGGGTAGTTTTTGAAATTATGAAAATTGTTTGTCGCCTGTGGGAATTGAACCAGGGTTCTCAGGATCCACAGGCCGACTTCATACCACTGTGCTAAGACACCCCTAGAGCTTAAGCCCTTATTCAGGATGGGACAACGTTTCGGCCAGGGTTATGGCCATCTTCAGGTCTATATAAATTTGTAAAAATATAAAATTATAACAATTACAAAATTGTGTATCTAATACCGACAATACAAAGTTTGTACAAATCAAAACATAAAAAATTAAATTAAATAATATTATTCGGAGTAGACATAACAAAATGAAAAAAAATATATGTATGAATGTAAATAAAACAAAATGATTACAATATATTATTATAAATGGGGTAATGGCTCAGTGGTATCGGGTCGTCCTGTGGATTCTGTGAATCCTGGTTCGATTCCCACAGCCAACAAACATTTTCACTAAATTAAAAATTACCCCTGTGGCTCCTGCACCACTAACATCTTTGGGGGTCGTGATTTGACGGCTGGTAACCGAATTTCACGGGCATAAATATATCACTTACCGAGATCTGCTTCGGCAGAATTCTACACCCAGTAATTGGTAAAAGGTGTGATGATATATTTATTTATTATATAATACTGGTTCAAAGTAGCTGTTTGCATATTATAGTACGAGCATAACGAGGTCTGTAAAAATACTTTCAACCAGATATTTACACAACTTTTTTCTACGTTCAGTAAGTAATATTATTAAATTTTTAACTGTAATTAATAAAAAAAATTAATTTGAATAGGTACCTAGGAAAAAAATACAAACAAAACAAAAATGTAAAAAAATATATTGTTTGTTCTCGCTACATTCAAAATAATGATTACATAACCTTGGAAACCGATGAAAAGTTTAATTTTGTACACTAGTGCGCAAAGTAATTCAAAAAAACACCCATTTCATATGATTCTAAATTTTGACTATTAAAACGCTATTGGTACTTATTTATATACACACATTTTAAGGAATTTATATAAGAAATTGAGACATTAGCATATAACGCCATCAAACAGACATATTTTAACAAACTTTACGAGAAAAAATTAACAATTTGTTTTCATATAACAAATGTCAATTCATGGCATACTTAACTGTCAATATAAATTCACGCTTCAAATTTAATAAATTTCCTCATTATCCATTATATAATTTTTGCTCGTTCCAAAAAGCATTGTACAAAACTCGTTCGCGAAGACGCCATTTGCACCATTCGCGCAAAGTATGTCTTCGTGCACTAGTTATGTAAATAGCTATTTTTGTTTTGCACAATTCCTTGGTCCGCAATTGTTCATTTTCTGTCACCAAATGATATCAGATGATATTCGAAAAATCTACTTTTTCACTAACCGTAGAAAAAAGATATTTATAGTTTTAATTCAAGATGTGATAATCTACAATTGCAGATCTAGAAAGTTATAATTCTAATGGTCAAACAATTTATGAATAATAATATAGAAGACCTCAATATAAATAAAGAATTTAATTCCAGCTAAAACGTAGAAACACCATCGTCGTTTCTATCCAATCCCAACGAACGAACATACTCCATACACATACAGTCACCTCATGCAAAGCAACAATGATAACCTCATTGCCGCGGGTGCAATGATATCGCTATAATTTAGACATACACAGTAGGCGCTCTCATTCCACAATCCGTTTTCAGTGTTGTCTTAATCATATCGTGCATCCTGGTCTCACATCGCGTGCTGCAACCTCATCGTGGCTCACAGCTCGCGTCTGTCGACCTGGGCTTTATCGTTCTTTAATTTACAGCCACTAATTGGCGGGATTGGACGTAGACGCGAGAAGCTATCGATGCCGATGAGGCGATCGAGATGGCGGAGATATTTGTGTGAGGATGGTGGAAAAGAGTGCTTGGATTTTCAACTAAAATTACTATATATTTCAGTTACGATTCTCTATTGAACTAATTTTAATATTTGTTGATCGAGAAATTAACGAAAATCTGTAAAATTGTACCATACATACATATCTTCACGCTATATCCCATCAAATGGGGGAGCACGAACCCTAAAATCACTCATAAAATATTCACTCATTACATTCATCAAATAATCAGCCCTTGCCAAACATTATCATCCAAACACACCACCCTCACTTTAACCACATACATATAGATCACTCCATATAAACTCATTTATTTATTACACTCGAAATCATTTATCACACTACAAACCTTCAATCACATCTATCCAATCATTCCTATTCAATTATCATTCATCTTCTTTCTTCGACGTACATAAGATATACATAAAACATCTCAAATTATTCACGCTTAATCTTAACAACGAATCTAATAACGAAACTAACAACGAATCTACAAAAATTAGAAAAGATGAAAGCGATAACCTGCACTTGTATATGAAAGAAAAGTCCACACAATGCAGTAACTGAAAATGAAATAAAAAGATAAGAAAGGAAGGTAGTGTCGCCCTGCGCTTGTTTTTGAAAGTGAATTCTATACAATTACAGTTAAACACTCTACATAAGAACTGAAAATGAATTAAAAGATACGAAAGGAAGGAAGTGTCGCTCTACGCTTGTTTTTGAAAGTGAATTCCACACATTTGCAGTTAAACACTCTACGTAAGAACTGAAAACTAATTAAAAGATAAGAACGGAAGAGAGTGTTGCTCTACTCTTGTTTATGAAAGTGAATTCCACACAATTGCAGTTAAACACTCTACGTAAGAACTGAAAACGAATTAAAAGATTAGAAAGGAAAGGAAGGAAGTGCCGCGCTACGCTTGTTTATGAAAGTGAATTCCACACAATTGCAGTTAAACACTCTATGTAAGAACTGAAAACGAATTAAAAGATAAGAAAGGAAGAGAGTGTTGATCTACTCTTGTTTTTGAAAGTGAATTCCACACAATTGCAGTTAAACACTCAATGTAAGATCAGAAAACGAATAAAAAAAAAAGAAACGAAGGGAGTGTACCATTACAACTAAATTAATAGTTAGGATAAATTTTGTATTTAGCAGTGCTGTGAAGATTTACACACGATGAGATCGTAGTGCTGTAATATACTTTAAAAATAGGAGGAATGTGTGATCAATATTTATAAAAATAATAATATTCACCTAATCAACGAACTTAAAATATGAATGCATTCACCATTGGTTAACTTAAAACTTATAATAAATTTTGCAGTTTTTTAAATTGTTGTATAAAAAATATTGTATACGAGTATACACCTCATCCGTTAAATACTCATATTTTTAGTATTCTTAAAATGTCAGCTGCGTTACTTATTTTAATTTCTTATAAAAAGTACTTATAGAAATGATAGAATTTACTTACAATGCGTGGAAATCAGCAAAGTAGTCCATGGAATTATCCTAAAAGCAAAATAAATAAGTCAATAAAATATTATAACATACTATGGTGGAATTCTTTAATAATTCTATAAGTTTATAGATCCGTTAATCTGTAAATAATGAACAAAATCACATCAATATTTGAAAATATTTGAAAATATTTCATAAAGTCACAAGTTTAGATGCGATTTTGTTCATTATTTACAGATTCACGGATCTACAAAATTTATGAATTTATGCAGAATTTCAACATAAATAATATAATTATCAAAATAATTTGACAATAAAGTCGTTATGAATATGTGTATCCCATTATCAAACTTTCCAAAATTATTTTAAAAAATTTCGAGATAAAACTTCTTTAAATAAAAATGGTAAAGAATTCATAACAATTTATTTCAAAATAATTTTAAAATGTTAGACAGCGAGATAGTTACATAAAAATTTAATGGCGTCATTCTCAAACGTTGTTCATGTCTCATTTCAAAATGTTAAAAAGAATATATGTAATTCTGATGCATAACGCAAAACTGATACATATGTAAATAAAAATTATGAAAATGTCTAATTTCACAAATTAGTTTACTGCATTCAGTAAAACATAACCTTCGAATATATAAACATTAATTGTTGACAGTGAAAAATGATAATTTCTATATCACATAAACTATTTCACACTTCGCTCCTAATGTCACAATAAATTAACTTTGATAAAAGTATCCGCGCTGACCTTTTTAACACAGGCTCAAAAAATGAATGTAATTAAACGATAATAAACTATCAGGCGTCTATAAGTAATTAAATACCAACAAATGAACTTATACTAGCTGTAAGTACATTGCTATAAATCATAATAAACGTTCTAAAAGGCGCATGCAGTATCAACAAAACAAGTATTACAATTTACAAATACGCAGGTGCGTACCTTGCGTACGGTGCGATTTTATAAACCTGATTCATGGACGTAGGATGCATGCTGCTGATGGGAGCACGTGCCCCACTTATTGTTACTAAGTGCTTCATTTTTCAACGGATTAATGTTGCCTGCCTGCGAAGCACGCTTTAGTGATAAATGCGAGTGTTGAAATTTTAAGAATTGCTGCGGTGAAATTAGTTTATGAACATCTGTGAGAAGAAATAAACATCTGGAATAATTTGTTTAGTCTTTATTCTGTCAATTCTCCATTTTTAGTTTTTTCTTCATTTCATTAAAAATTATTATTCTCCAATTCTACGATCTTACTTCATTCATTTGAATAAGATATTAAATTTACATATTACGAGTATATCATTATAAAAAGCAATTCCCATGGCAGCGGTGGGACTCGAACCCACGCCTCCGAAGAGACTGGTGCCTTAAACCAGCGCCTTAGACCGCTCGTCCACGCTACCATACATTTCACATCTAAAGACTATTCTAACACACAGTATATTAGATTATTTTGTTAAATCGTAAAAAGATTCCCATGGCAGCAGTGGGATTCGAACCCACGCCTCCGAGGAGACTGGTGCCTTAAACCAGCGCCTTAGACCGCTCGGCCACGCTACCATACATTTCATATCTAACGACTATTCTAACACACAGTATATTAGATTATTTTGTTAAATCGTAAAAAGATTCTCATGGCAGCGGTGGGATTCGAACCCACGCCTCCGAGGAGACTGGTGCCTTAAACCAGCGCCTTAGACCGCTCGGCCACGCTACCATACATTTCACATCTAAAGACTATTCTAACACACAGTATATTAGATTATTTTGTTAAATCATAAAAAGATTCCCATGGCAGCGGTGGGATTCGAACCCACGCCTCCGAGGAGACTGGTGCCTTAAACCAGCGCCTTAGACCGCTCGGCCACGCTACCATACATTTCACATCTAAAGACTATTCTAACACACAGTATATTAGATTATTTTGTTAAATCGTAAAAAGATTCCCATGGCAGCGGTGGGATTCGAACCCACGCCTCCGAGGAGACTGGTGCCTTAAACCAGCGCCTTAGACCGCTCGGCCACGCTACCATACATTTCACATCTAAAGACTATTCTAACACACAGTATATTAGATTATTTTGTTAAATCATAAAAAGATTCCCATGGCAGCGGTGGGATCCGAACCCACGCCTCCGAGGAGACTGGTGCCTTAAACCAGCGCCTTAGACCGCTCGGCCACGCTACCATACATTTCACATCTAAAGACTATTCTAACACACAGTATATTAGATTATTTTGTTAAATCGTAAAAAGATTCCCATGGCAGCGGTGGGATTCGAACCCACGCCTCCGAGGAGACTGGTGCCTTAAACCAGCGCCTTAGACCGCTCGGCCACGCTACCATACATTTCATATCTAACGACTATTCTAACACACAGTATATTAGATTATTTTGTTAAATCGTAAAAAGATTCTCATGGCAGCGGTGGGATTCGAACCCACGCCTCCGAGGAGACTGGTGCCTTAAACCAGCGCCTTAGACCGGTCGGCCACGCTACCATACATTTCACATCTAAAGACTATTCTAACACACAGTATATTAGATTATTTTGTTAAATCATAAAAAGATTCCCATGGCAGCGGTGGGATTCGAACCCACGCCTCCGAGGAGACTGGTGCCTTAAACCAGCGCCTTAGACCGCTCGGCCACGCTACCATACATTTCACATCTAAAGACTATTCTAACACACAGTATATTAGATTATTTTGTTAAATCGTAAAAAGATTCTCATGGCAGCGGTGGGATTCGAACCCACGCCTCCGAGGAGACTGGTGCCTTAAACCAGCGCCTTAGACCGGTCGGCCACGCTACCATACATTTCACATCTAAAGACTATTCTAACACACAGTATATTAGATTATTTTGTTAAATCGTAAAAAGATTCCCATGGCAGCGGTGGGATTCGAACCCACGCCTCCGAGGAGACTGGTGCCTTAAACCAGCGCCTTAGACCGCTCGGCCACGCTACCATACATTTCACATCTAAAGACTATTCTAACACACAGTATAGATTATTTTGTTAAATCGTAAAAAGATTCTCATGGCAGCGGTGGGATTCGAACCCACGCCTCCGAGGAGACTGGTGCCTTAAACCAGCGCCTTAGACCGCTCGGCCACGCTACCATTCATTTCACATCTAAAGACTATTCTAACACACAGTATATTAGATTATTTTGTTAAATCGTAAAAAGATTCTCATGGCAGCGGTGGGATTCGAACCCACGCCTCCGAGGAGACTGGTGCCTTAAACCAGCGCCTTAGACCGCTCGGCCACGCTACCATACATTTCACATCTAAAGACTATTCTAACACACAGTATATTAGATTATTTTGTTAAATCGTAAAAAGATTCCCATGGCAGCGGTGGGATTCGAACCCACGCCTCCGAGGAGACTGGTGCCTTAAACCAGCGCCTTAGACCGCTCGGCGACGCTACCATACATTTCATATCTAACGACTATTCTAACACACAGTATATTAGATTATTTTGTTAAATCGTAAAAAGATTCTCATGGCAGCGGTGGGATTCGAACCCACGCCTCCGAGGAGACTGGTGCCTTAAACCAGCGCCTTAGACCGCTCGGCCACGCTACCATACATTTCACATCTAAAGACTATTCTAACACACAGTATATTAGATTATTTTGTTAAATCATAAAAAGATTCCCATGGCAGCGGTGGGATTCGAACCCACGCCTCCGAGGAGACTGGTGCCTTAAACCAGCGCCTTAGACCGCTCGGCCACGCTACCATACATTTCACCTCTAAAGACTATTCTAACACACAGTATATTAGATTATTTTGTTAAATCGTAAAAAGATTCTCATGGCAGCGGTGGGATTCGAACCCACGCCTCCGAGGAGACTGGTGCCTTAAACCAGCGCCTTAGACCGCTCGGCCACGCTACCATACATTTCACCTCTAAAGACTATTCTAACACACAGTATATTAGATTATTTTGTTAAATCATAAAAAGATTCCCATGGCAGCGGTGGGATTCGAACCCACGCCTCCGAGGAGACTGGTGCCTTAAACCAGCGCCTTAGACCGCTCGGCCACGCTACCATACATTTCACATCTAAAGACTATTCTAACACACAGTATATTAGATTATTTTGTTAAATCGTAAAAAGATTCTCATGGCAGCGGTGGGATTCGAACCCACGCCTCCGAGGAGACTGGTGCCTTAAACCAGCGCCTTAGACCGCTCGGCCACGCTACCTTGCAATATTATTTGTAACACTTTCTTCTCGATTGATATATTATTAGAATTGCAACAAGAATAGTTTTCAATGACACGAACAAATTTATATTATTTTTACACTTCTAACCTCGTTTCTAACCTGGCACAGAATTATCTATTTTTATTGCGATACACAGAAAAAAATAACACATTTGGGAATTGTACATTTTAGGCTGTATAATAATTCTTTATCATTCCAAAAAAAAAATGCTACATTTAAAAATACAGAAAACTAAAGTTTCTACCACGTTTGGAGCATATTTTTCAAAATAATTTAGAAACTAAATAAGTTAGAAACTTTTGACATCGGAAAATAAACAATCTACACGATATTTAACAGGTACGGTTGTGAAACTTTATGAATAGTTTCATTTCCAATAGGTATACCTACAAGTTTCCTTTCCACGTGCCGTAGTTTCAGTCTGCAATTGAAATTTCATCAGCTCAGTTTTCACAGACGTCGGCAAGGAACGTGCAATTATAGTTAGGATCCGTGTAGTTGTGTGTGTGGGGTGATACATGACTAACTGGCTGCTAGTTGCCGGAAATTAAAGGGTATGTCTGCATGTGCCGTACGCTTCCTGCACCTCGCAGGGCTGGACTCACCCCTTAGTACGTATATTAACACTATCAGGAGCTAAACTGTTGCTGTTGAGGGTAGTAAATGTTGGCATATGCAGTTAACATGTAAAATCAGTTTTTTGTAAATAAAAAGTATTCGGCTAAAAATTATGCGACCAAATTTTATATTACAATACTGCCAATATCGCTACATCTTATTTAATACAGATTATTTAATTTTGATAGCGTACATTAATGACATCATATATTTCCTAATTTTTCGCCTACTCTTTTATTGCTATTGACGTAAGTGCGTGCAATTTGTTTTAAATATTTTAATCTGTCACTGCCATCTGTCAGTGTCATTATGACTATTTTAATTTTTCTGTTTTTGACTAAATACACAGATGTTTGTCTTGTATTGCACCCACCATTATACATTATAATAATATTTAATTTTTAAAATATTTATGATAACAGTAACATTAAAATATTTAAAACAAATTACAAGTACTTTACGTCAGTAGCAATAGACCACGGGCGTGTGACGTCACGATTTTAGATGTGGTCCGTAACTGTCAAACGAGTGACTCTCACATCAGTATTAAATGTACGATTTAGACTGTATAGATAGAATATATTTTTAACAAGTATATGTGCATATAATTCCAAAAGTGTCAAGTTTCTATTTTGTGCATCATTTTATGCATGACAAAGTGTGTGATTTATTTTATCAAGTGAAACGTAATTTGAAGATTGTGTCGCGAGTGCATACTTTTACAATTTTATACTGTTTATATATTTAATATATAGAAAATAAATGTTTAAAAACAATTTCATATGTTTACTTCATAGTGTAAAGCCAAGTAATTACTATAATATACATTAGTGTTACTTTTATTGAAGTTTGAACAGTTCATTTTAGGTTAACATTTTCCAAATCAACTAATTTCGTTAAAATTTTTAAAATTTTGCTGTAGTATTTATTTTTTTTCATTTTCAAAGGCGCGAGTGAATAGCGAGAAGAAAAATCTAGGAATATTCAATGCACGTATTATATTCGGTAAGAATATTGCCCCACGAAATCAAACCAAAAATTTTACAAAATTAATATTTTGACATAAGATAAATTCGTTGCTAGGTAACTAAAAAAAATTAGAGTAAAACTGTCAACTTTTTATACAGAAAATTATCGTAGTATTTGCACTAGTGCAAATTAGCGCTATAATTGCACAAGTGCAATTTTCACTTATTTATTCACTCATTTCCATGACAACGTTGTCAAATAATGAAACGCTATTAGATGTTTAAAATCGTGAGGCAATATTCAGAAATAAATTAGAAATTTAGATAAGATTTATTATTCTCTTAATCTGAATGCCTTTCTCGGGAGACGAAAAATATACGTGTAGGGCCGATAGTATAAAGCAGGTTTCTATTAAAATGTATTTCAAATAGTTTCATAACCAATGACATAATAAGACTGCTTAAACCAAGTTTTGATAAGAAAATGGAAGTAGTAAATAGGTAAATTAATTAAATAAAACACTACCCAACGATTGGTTCACTTGGTTTTGGTATAATTAAAACTTTTCCAAACGTTTGGTAGTATTGTATATAATTAATTCACCTACTTACTACTCCTATTTAAAAAAAAAACATTATCAAGCAGATTCATAAAACGGATGGATTAATGCTAACACCGTTTTTAATATTATTTATAACTTTGTTTCAAATTAAAACAAATTAAAGAAATGAACTAAATTTGATGCTAATTAACTCTCTTTTTAACTCAAGTTAAAATAAACTTGTTTCGTACATTGACAAGAGAGTTAAAAACGAAATAAAAAATCTGGTGTGGGCACAACACGACTTTCTTATATACAGCATATTTAATATTTAGAATATATGAATGTTATATAATATTATTAAACATGTAATTTAGTTTCACAGTAATTCAGCATTTATCTGTTTGAAACATAAAATATCAAATTTGTTTACGTATAATTTTTTAGTAATGTTGACTACTTTATGACTAACTTTACTGATGAGGCATATATAGGCTGTCCATTTTTCAAGCCTAACCCTTGGTATCTCAAGAACCGTGGGATACGAATTCGATTGAATTGAGGCAAAGTTGCCAAAATAGCTGACCATTTTAATGATCTATTTGTTTTTCCGAAAAAAATCATAGATACCTAACTAGATAAAGAGAAAATTTAAATTTATGTTTTTTGTTTTTATTATTGAAATATATTTTTAAATATAAAAATTAGTTTTTCTCAAAATTATACGCATATACAGGAAAATTGCAAATAACATTTTATGTTCCAAATATTTTTGCCAACATCTTTTATTTGAAACTTTTTTTCGTAACTAATTCAATTTTTGAAATAAATGGAATTTATTGTTTTGTGTGTCGAGTAAACTTCCTCTTCCGGTTTTTCAATTTTATTCAAAATCAACTCAGCTCTTCGTATTTTCATGAAACTTATAATTACCAAGTTTCGTTAACAAATCTCGTTCATGAGATATTGCACACTCGGACACACATCCATCCATCCATCCACACACTCACACACACACACATTTTCTCAATGATGTATGTGTGTGTGTGTGTACACACACACACAGACATCATTGAGAAAATGATCAAAACGGATTCAGTGGACCTCAAATCACGTATTTCCGCGAAAATCTCGTCAACGATTTTTTTCACGATTCCAATACTTCCTTATACTGTGTATAAGAAAGTAAAAATGGTGTTAGCACTAATCCGCTGTATGCATCTGCCTGTTACAGTTTAATAAACATAGAATCTCAATTTTGGGATTTTATAAATCAAGTTCAAAATTTGAGCTGGCTTTATACTATCGGCCTTTAAAGTGTCACTTTCTATTCTCAATTGAGGAAAATATTGCTTTCTGACAAGGTTATGAAAAAGATTTCAGATGTTCTTCATTGTCAGCAAAGATAGTTTTGTCAAAAAAATCATAACCATGAAAAGTCTGGTATCAACTTTTTGCATAATCAGTCTGAATATCTACGTATATATTCGCGATTTAATTGCTGAATGGTTTTCATTTAAAGTGTAGCAATTACTTGATAATAAAACCATGGTTTTTGTTAAAACTGCCCTCGGCATCGTTGGCGGACTCACTCTCTACTTACTCATTAGTCCAGATATAAAAAGTCGAGTATCGCGTGCTTTAATTACTCCAGTAAGCAACGAACACATGCACAGCACACTGCACATCTTGATTACACTCGTGAGCTCCACTGATTATATCTACCATTGCCTCTTCAAGACCAGAGAATATTTTTCATTCTTTCCAACTTGCGATAATTGTTATGAATGCCATTATTACGATTGCGAAGTTGTAGAATATGTTTATAAGTTAATTGAAGCCCGGAAAATTCAATGCCGTTTGGTGCATTGTCATATTTCGTTTAGCTGTTGTAATAGAGCTCATTTTATTTCTTTTATAAATTAACTAATTCACCATTAAATTAGAGATACGAGGGCAGGGTGAAAAGTTACTGAAAAATCAAACAGATGGCGCCACAATCGAAAATCTCATGTGACATTTGTGATGTACCATCTTTAACTAGAACGCATTAAAATTTTCAGACTGATGTCATTCAGTTCTGTTTTGACTCCCATCGAAAGCAAGCAACCTTGAAGATTTTTGAAAACATGGAAAAAAGTGAAGCATTGCTTGTTAAACATTATGAGAACTCCTCGGCATCGATTGGAACGATTCACAAGTGGTTTACTGATTTTCGTTGTGATAGTATGACCACAAAGGACGCCGATCGTTCTGGTCGTTCAATTGAGGTTACAACGCTAGAAATCGTCGATACAATCCATGGTATAATATTAGGTACGCCACTGAAAACATAATTAAATGAACTAAATTAAACAAACTAATACAATTATTGCGATGAATTACTTCAAGTTGAAGCTGAATCAGTAAATCTAGTACTGGAAAGAAAGTAAGTGCAGTAAATCAGTCAAATAAATAAATGATCTGTTTCAGTAAGTGTAAGTTAGATTTGACTCATATGGCAAATGGAATACGCCTTTGGTTATTAAGATATAAAAAAGCATAAATTTAATTAATCCACATAAGTTCAGTGGTATCAAGTCAACCTGTGGATCCTGAGAACCCTGGTTCGATTCCCACAAGGCGACAAATAATTTTCACCATTTAAAAACTACCCCTGTACCTTTCCCACCCCTAACATCTTTGGGGGCCGTGATATGACGACTGGTAATCACACTTCACGCGCAAAATATATCACTTACCGAGATTTGCTTCGGCAGAGTGCCACACCCAGTAATGGGTAGAAGGCGTGATGATATATTTATTTATAAATAAGACAATTTCGCTAAATTTTCTTTCATTATCAACTATTATTTTAAAAGCTAGTTAACCCGACGAAATTGTGTAAATAACAAAAATCTCTGAACGCGAAGTATCCAGGTTTAGAACCTACTTAGTTACATTAAAAAAACAACGTTTTCATAAAAGCAGAAAATCGATTGCCGGCAAATTGACATTAGCAAAGTGTACACCTCCATATTGGGTATCAAATTTTTAACTAGCGCATCTCTGATGTTGGGTTGATTACAGATCTGGCATAATTAAATGCGTCAGAGAACGTTTGATAGCCGGATAATTAATAGGTTCGTGACGTGTTCGAGAGCGGCAAGGGATTCGATCCCGATCACAGCATCAGCAGCTGGAAAGAGAGAGCGGACTATCTCTGGAGAGAAGGATAGAGAAGGTAAAGTGAGAGTGGTGGGACGAGAGAAATCAGGAGAAAGATGGATATTGGAAAATTCAGAAATTGTAAGAGAAAAAGAGGACAAGAACAGGGAGTGTTAGAAACAATGGAAAAAGGATTTTGTTTATATTATTAAATGTACTTTAAATCACTTTTATAGCAAATAATTAAAAATATATAAAGATACCAGTTATTCCAGAAAGAAAAACAAATAAATTGAAAGATTATCTTAGTCAAAGGTTTGATTACCACTGGTATGATTTGCTGATATGTACTATTCAACATGTCTTTTCCCTCACAGATTTGTGTAAACATAACCTAAGTTTCGATCTAAGCAATATATAACAACCATTTTTAACTAAGGAACATATTAAGGCGTGGTTGCATAAATCGTTATCAGTTAATCATGTTGTTAACTACGCAAAAAAGTTGATTTAGAATGAAAAAGCGCATCTATGAAATGACAAAATTTTTGACAGTTCGATATATTTAAATGTTATAATTTCTATAATATGCATTCAATTAATAATAATTTGTTACAAATATTGGTTTAGCATTGTTATTTAACTAACAATAAGCATTTTAATTCTGATATTAATTAATGATAATAAATGAAGTTTACCGTTGTTGAGCAATAATGTAAAGTTAAATTCGATCAAAAATACATTGGCGTTATAGGATCGCTATCTCGCGAGGCAGCTTACTGTGTAATAAATTCATATATTGTAGTTAGATTTGAACAAAAAACTAACACACAGCACATCATGTAAAGGTAAAGGTATGAGAAATAAAAAATCCATGCCTTACCGTATTAGTTTCAAAGAAACTGGCGATGAAAGTTGGATATTCTATGATTTTCAATGAAACCGTCAGAAATGCTTGGCAACGTTGCACGAGTAGACAGAGATGGTCGCACGCGTAAACAGAGATGGTCGCACGCGTAGACAGAGATCGTCACACGAATGACAAAGCAAGAACTATTAAAGTTATTATTTCGATTAGTAAAAAATATTAATTTTAATACAAAAAAAAAATTACAGCATTTTATATTTATTTGTTTATTGTTACAGTTGATAATAATTGGTTTGGTGCATTTTTGTCATTTTTCTTATGAACTGTCAACAGTATCTATCGATAAAACAGTTACGTTTCGTACCGACTGGTAATATCATGCTGCTTGTTGTTCTCGCCAAGGACGTTGAACGTCCTTGGTTCTCGCAATGTTGTCATAGCTTCTATGGTATAAAATCTTACACTGCTATTGGTTGGCATGAAACATTCACTTCCAAAAATTTTGTTATGTTACTGAATTCCATAAATTAGTTAAATAGTTTTATTTAATATATTTAATGTTATTGTTAATTATACGATATTTGCAGTAAAATGTTAAGTCTGTTAATAACATATATCATACAAAAATGTAATAATTGTTTTTATAAACTTTTTAGATTACCTATACTTTTGTATGAGACTGTCATGATAGAACCACCTTAAAAACTGAAATATCTGCAAAATACAATTTCGAAATTCTAATCGTATCTGGCACAAGGTTTTTGAGTAAACTTTATTGACCTGATGGTGAATCGAGACCACATTTTAAACGTTTTCGCTTTAATTCCCAAAGATACGATTTACTAATCTGTCATTTAATAGAGATTGCAAATTAGTCAAGCTTTTCTAAAATTACAATCCTCACTTTACTGCACTTGATCATCAGATATTATAGCCCTGACTATATCAAAATTCCAATTTTTATTTTATGTTTTTCAGAAAGAATCAACTGAGATCGATGAGAAAATTTCCGATTCAAACCAGCGTGATATTTGTGTAAAATATTCAGCTTATACAATAATCTTCTTAAACGAAGTTTGAAAGTGCACTCCGCGATGGAGGCTCGCCTTGCCATCTCCGCCATGATAATGAATGCAGCAGCACAGCTTTACCCATCACGCGAACTCCTACATTATTTATCACCGGATTAAAACTCGTATCTAGAATTCATCATATTTGAATAAGAAACAAAAAACAGAAATTCGCTTTCTTCCTTTGTGAGAAACAAAACGGATAATGTAATTTCTGATTAAATGGGCATGATTTGGATTTCTTTTTCGTGATGCTGAAAGACTTGAATGGACGGTGAGTTATGTGTCATGGGAAGGATAAATAATGGATCGTGGATGGTGCGCTTTTCGTTGTAAAGAAGTGTTTGTGTCATTTTATTTTGTACATTGAGATAGCGTTTATTGTGCATTTGGAACCATATATCATTTTTAATGAAAATTTTATTTAAAAAAAAACTTGAAGGAACAGGAAATGACAAGGCAGAATTTCTGACAAGGGATATATTAATTGACTACTATATTTAATAACTACAACTTATGAAATGTGGCTCAGTGATATCGAGCCGGACTATGAATTTAAGAACTTTGGTTCAATTCCCACAGCCGACAAACAGTTTTCACCACATTCAAATTACCTCTGTGGCTCCTCCACCTCTAATTTCTGAGAGAACCTTGATATGACGACTGGTAATCGCACTTCACGCGCATAAATATATCACCGAGATCTACTACAGTAGTGTGCCACACTCAGTGATGGGTAAAAAGCGTGATGATATATTTATTTTTATTTTTTTTATAAAATACGAGGGCAGTGTGAAAAGTCCCTGAAAAATAAAAACAAGAAATGATTTATTTGGTCAAAACATATTTTATTTCTCAACATAATCTCCTTGTAGCTCGATACACTTCGTCCAACGTTTTTCTAATTTTTCGATTCCTTCCAAATAATACGATTATGGCAATCCTTCAAAATAGGTGTTTGTCTCAGCGATGACCTCATCGTTGGAGCCAAATCTCTTTCCGCCGAGCCATTTCTTCAAGTTTGGAAATAGATAAAAATCGCAGGGGGCCAAGACTGGAAAAAAAGTCCTTCTTATTGCGCTTGAACTTCGCTAAATACTCCTTTGAACTTGTCACACGGTCGCGCTTGTTGTCAATAGAGAGCAAATGGCGGCACCCATCTGGCAGATAGCTTTCTCATATCCAAAAATTTATGCAAAATGTTCCGTACCCGTTCGGTTGAGATGCTCATAGCTTCAGCCAGCTCGTGCACTTTAACTCGCCGATCGTCCAATATCATACCATGGATTTTATCGACGATTTCTGGCGTTGTAACCTCAATTGGACGACCAGAACGTTCGGCGTCCTTTGTGGTCATACTACCACAATGATAATCAGTAAATCACTTGTGAATCTTTCCAATCGATGGCGAGGAGTCCCTATAATGTATAACAAGCGATGCTTTGGTTTGCTTAATGTTTTTTCCACGCAAAAAATAATGTTTAATCAAGACGCGAAATTCACTTTTTTTCATGTTTTCAAAAATCTTCAAGATTGCTTGCTGTCGATGGGTGTCAAAACAGAACATATCAATCTGAAAATTTTAATGCGTTCTAGTTAAAGATGGTACATCACAAATGTCATATGAGATTTGCAATTGTAACGCCATCTGTTTTATTTTTCAGGGACTTTTCACCCTGCCCTCGTATTTTGTATTAAAAAGGCAACTAAAACAAGACAATTCAAGTGTTTCAAAACACTTCAATATTTGGCATCATTGTATATTTTTTCTACAGTTATTAAAAAAGTATGTTTTTCGAACGTCATTTTTTAACAAAATCTTCAGGTCAATAACAAAGATTGTTAACAAAAAACATTAACATAAAAAAAAAATTGAAATATATCATCACGCCTTTTAACCATTACTGGGTGTGGCACTCTGCCGAAGCAGATCTCGGTAAGTGATACATTTATGAGCGTGGAGTACGGTTACCAGCCGTCAAATCACGGCCTCCAAAGATGTTAGTGGTGGAGGAGCCACAAGGATAATTTTAAATTGGTGAAAATGTTTTGTCGGCTTCGGGAATCGAACCAGGGCTCATAGAATCCACAGGCCGACTTGATACCACTGAGTCATTACCCATTTCAAAAACATAATTCGCCAAAACCACCCTAATACAATCTTCCAACCCCCGTCGCTGTGTTTTCAACGAATTACGTTATTAAATCCAAATATCCTCGACAAGAAAAAATCAAAATCATTGCTTAGCTGTACAACGAGTCGGAGTGAGATAAAAACATCGCGAACGCTATACAAAGTACGTTGAGCCGTTGGGCGTGCCTGATTGAATTACCAACAGAAGGATCCGAACAGTAGTTCCATCTGACGCCGCTAGATGGGGCTACAACGACGCAGTGGCGTAGCAAGAAAGGGATAATAGGGTAACGATAAGAAAGAGAGAGAGTAAGAGAGAATGAATCAATGAGAAGATATTCATCTGAAAGTCAGTTACAGTCGTAGAGATAATAGAAATAGCACATATGACAAATAGTCAAGGTTCATTCACTAATCATAATTGTTAGTTTTATGTTTTCCGTTTTTGTTTTAACAACCTTGTAGTCATGTTATCTTATGTAGCCATTCACAAATCAGTATTTAGTTTTGATTTTAACACAAAAGTTGGCAAACTCCAAACTTTTGTTTTAGTTTTGTTTCGTAGTTAAAAATCGACCAAAAGGAAGAAGGTTAGAATGATGTAGCGTTATATAGTTATCCTTGTTTAGAATTGTCAAATGTGTACTTTGTTTGGGATTGTTTGTATAGTTATGAATAATAAATTGTTACCTGCATTTTATTAATAAAAGTATACAATGATAAGAAAAAGAAAGACAGAAGAAGATGGTGGGTATGCTCAATAAATGAAATATAAGAACAACAAGTAGACCGAAAAAATTGGCAACATGAGATGAGATAAATTATGTAATGATGTTATTTTACCGATTGAATATTGAACTATTTGACTAATTATTACTATTAATGGCTGGACCCGTAATAACAAAATCACAATTTCTGCTGGCTTCTTGTGTTACCGATTTCATTATATTTGTTCCTCACTTTTATCAATTGGTGTCATTACAAACTAAGATCCCAACTAAAATATGGTTTGTGAAAGCTGCTCCAAAATGGTATAAATCGTAAAACATAAAACTAACACTAATTTTGATTCGTGTATAAATAAATAAAATAAATATAGCATCACGCCTTTTATCCATTACTGGGTGTGGCTCTCTGCCGAAGCAGATCTCAGTAAGTGATATATTTATGGGCGTATAGTGCGGTTACCAGCCATCAAATCACGGGCCCCAAAGATGTTAGTGGAGGGGGAGCCACAGGAGTAGAGGTGTGTAGTTCGTGAACGAACTAGTTCATATGAACTATTCCTTATAGTGAACGACACGAACTAGTTCGTGAGTTTATTAAAGACTAGTTCACTGCGAACTATTCGGATATGATTCACCATCACGGCGGCACGGCCGATGAGGTCGAATCGAAAGCGGAGAGCGGAGAACAAGTGAACGAGTGAACGAGACTACTAGTTCACTTCGAACTATTGGCATATGATTCACCAGCACGGCGGCACGGCCGATGATGTCGAACGAAAGCGGAGAGCGGCGAACAAGTGAACGAGTGAACGAGACTCATACTTCATTCGTTCGTGGTCATTGCTATGATCACCGCTCTGCTTCTGCTGTCTGCTGTCTGCTCTCTGCTGTCAAATTATACTAGAACCAGATCCTAAAAGTTCACTTGTTCTCGCTCGTGAATCACAATACAATACGATTTCCGTTCATCATAGTCTTCAAAATTTCGTGAACGAAAGTGAACTGATGAACTAATCTTTTTGGTGAACGAGAACGAATGAACTAGTACACTCAAATGAACTAGAATTCCCATCTCTACACAGGAGTAAGTAATTGTAATGTGGTGAAAATTGTTTGTCGGCTGTGGAAACCGAACCCAGGTTCTCAAATCCACAGGTCGACTCGATACCACTGAGCCATCTACATAAAGTGTTTAACTGCAATTTTGTGGCATTGACTTTCAAAAATAAGCACAAGACGACATTCCCTTCCATTCTTATCTTTTCGTTTTATTTTCAGTTACTGCATTGTGTGGAATTTTCTTTCAAATACAAGCGTTATCGTTCTCATCTTTTCTAATCTTTGTAGATTCGTTGTTAGAGGAGTAAGCGTGAGTAATTTGAGATGCTTTGCGCATGTACTCGTACGTCGAAGAAAGATGAATGAAATGTGAATAGGAGCGAATGGATTTGATGTGATTGAAGATTTGTTGTAAAATGAATAATTTCAAGTGTAATAAGTTAATGAGCTTATACGGAGGGATCTATAAATGTGGTTGAATCGAGGGTGGTGTGTTAGGATGAAAATGTTTCACAAGGATTCATTATTTGATTAAACTGATGAGTAAATATTTTAGGTATGATATCAGGGCTCGTATTACTCCATTTGGTGGAATATAGCGTGATGTTAGTAATGTATATGGGCGTCCGCAGGGTGGGCAAGGGGGCGCCCCCCCTGGATTTTAACTAGGGTGATGACCACGACTCTCGAACATAGGACTTTAACATGTAAAACTATAATTTTGTAATATCCTGCTATCTTAATTTTTTTAAGCACAAAGCTTGAAATAAAAGTTTTAGGGCATAAAATTCTGCATCTGAACCAATAAACAAATTTTATTTTGCATACTTTGTAACGACACAAATTAGATTTGAAAATGAGGAAAATTGCCTCAAAACTATCGATAGGCATGAAATTGAAACAAAATTAAACATATGTTTGACGTTTTATTTGTCTAATGACCGATTTCACCAACAAAAATTAAATTTTAAACATGCATTAACTAAATAAAAGCAAATCAAAATTACATGTCAAATGAAATAATTAACATTGTTGTCATACATTCGATTTGCTTTTATTTCTTTAAACCATGTTTAAAATTTAATTTTTGTTGATGAAACCGGGCATAAATACATGAAATAATAAATAAAGAATTTATTCTGACAGTTTTGACAGATTGAACGTCAAACATTTGTTTAATTTTGTTTCAATTTCATAGCTATCGATAGTTTTGAGACAATTTTAGTCATTTTTAGATCTAATTTGTGCCGATACAAAGCATGCAAAATTAATTTGGTATTTTGTGCCCTTTTAACTTTTATTTGAAGCTTTTTCTTTTAAATAATTAGGAAGCAGGAAATTTAAAGCAATATAATTTTACATGTTAAAGTCCTATGTTCGAGAGTCGTGGCCACCACACTGTGTATGTATATATAAATAAAATAAAAATTAAATTATAAGTTTGAAGATAATAAATTCAAGCTGAAACTGAATTTCCACCTGTATTCTTATGACCAGCCAGTGACATGTTCCCTATCGTAACGATTGAGTAATCTAAGTTTAAGTATACACAGACACAAAATATTAGAAAATAAAAACTGTAAAACTGCTAAATCAGAATTTATTGAAGAAATGGTGTCAATTTAAGGTAGAGTTATTCGAAAATTGTCTTTCCTCTTCAATTCAAACCCAGACGACAAAGACTAGTAATTTGTTTCACAAATTTAAATATTTTCTAATCCATTTGTTATGTGTATTTGTATTTATGTTATGTAAAAAAAATATTTTAGAAATTTATGTATATCTGAGAGTTTTTTGCGACTCGCCCCCTCCCCCCCCTGGAAAAATGTCTGTGGACGCCCATGGTAATGTATGTACGTATGTATGTTAATTGTAATTATTTATTGAATAGCTGTGAACACCTTAACAACCTATTCTAGTATGAGTTCGAAATTTGGACCCGAGCCGCATAGCGGCGAAGGTACGAACGAACTAGTACTAGAATTGTATTCTGTAACGAGTGTTTTATACCACTTTCTCTGTTTTGGCATTCTTTTACTCAATTTCTTTATAAAATAGTTGACATTTACAATTAAGAAATTTTTTGGTAGAATAGTTAAGTTGGTGACAATGATTTGCAATTGATTTTGTCCGTTGCCTAGATATTTGTATAAATTGTGTTTTTTACTTTGTCAGTTCCCTAGATATTTTGTGTATTTAATGCAGTTATACCAATCTATGATAACAATATGTTACCAAAAATCGTTTAAGAATAAAGCTCATTCTAGCATCAATATGCATGTGAGAATATGTCATTCTAATGCCGAAACAAAGAAATAAAATACTGTTTGCATAGCTTTAAAAAATCTGAAGTCAGACAAATTTTCAATCCGCCACTGAGCGATACGCAAGCTCAAAGTTATTGCTGCCGCTGCTGCTGCTGCCTGTGCCTACTGTGCTGTCTCCTCTTCTTGTGTCTCTGATCAGAGGAGCTGCATTAACATTATTATCACGGATTCCGAGTCGAAAGAATCAAATTATGAGGAATGTACGAAGCCCGAAGGCGGATTCGTGCTTGCCTCGACGACTGAGCGAACAATTTTATACTTCCACTTTATTTATATTCGGGTTTCTTTGCATCTTTCCTTTCTAAGTACTAGAACATTTTAATAAGACTTTATTCGACTTTTAAAATTAAATGAGATTACTGTCTTCAAAAGCGAACACTTTTAGCAAGAAAATTATCTTCGAAACATCTATTAAATTGTGGGTGGAAGCTGTTGTTTAGAGTATATTAGCGCAGCGGCATTCAAATCCGGAAATCCTGAGTTCGAATCTCACTCAAGCTAAAAATATATAAAGTACCACATTGCAGCTCGGTTAGTCGGGACCCTGTGCTGCAATTGGCATTAAGTTCCTGTTGTACATCATCAATAGTTAACAGGAGACCGATTCTAATTCGTAGCAACAAAATATTTAGTTGAATGACGTATTTTTGATGACGTCAGGCGATTTAGTTAAATTTCTAGGGAATTTATTTTCTATTGTTGGTAACAAAGATCAGATTTATGAAAAACTTGTTGCCGTTTTTTGTGATTGTTTATTATTAACAAGTCCATTCACGGTTTGTTGATGAATACATAGATTAATAATTTTTCTGTGTATTTCTTACCATGTTCTGGATTTTGAAGGCCTTAAATTCCAATTACATAAATATATAATCAAGGATCCTACATAATCTCAAAAAAGTCCATTTTGTTGGTTGAAATCGAACTGTGTTTCTATATTTAGTATTATTTATTAAAATAACCAAACTTTTCAAAACACGGCATTGCAAAACATACGAATAGGATGTAGCGACTGAGTTAGCGAATGGTTCAAAGCAGTTGCTATCATAGAAAAGAGAGGTAGAATAGAACGCGCTCTCTTTAACAATCAGGCGGCTTTTTTGAACCGTCCATACTAGCGCTATGCGAGTGCAAGAGGAACTAAATTTGTATCGGCCGGTAATATAAATGTCCTTAAAAGGGAAGCAAAAGTATTGTTTAATTTAAAAATAATCAATTTATAATTATTTATGATATGTATTAAACTGCTTTTTATTTTGCGAGTGAAAAAGTTTGCGAAACAAAGGTGAGTTTAACACATATATCATAAATAAGTATAAACTGATTTTTTTCAAATTAAACATAAATATTTGAACTAACTAACAGGTATAAATAACAATAAATTTAAATAAATTCAGTTTATATTCATATATTTATATTATGCTTACCAAAGATCAAATTAATTAAATATAAAAGTAAATTCGTAAGATTAAGTACTTAACTAAAATAAATATATTTTGCCTTCATGTGTAAAATTAACAGGTTTTCAATCACCGATTAATGTTAATCATGATTAAATAATCACGGAAACTATGGTTACCATTATTATTTAATCATGATTAACATTAATCGAGAGTAAACCAGTGATTGAAAAACTGATCCTAAAATAATAGTATAATACATAATATAATACATATAAGTAAAAATATTTTCTTGGCGTATTATGTATGCTATTTTTTCTGAAACCGTCTAATTTAATCAATATTTAAACACATATAATTCAAAATGTTTAAAATTTTTAAAAGAAATGTACTGACAGCAGACTACGTATACTACAAAAATTATAGACTCCACTCGATCACAAAAGGGAACTCAACAACGGTTTTTGAAAGACATGATCAAAACCACGAACACAAAATAGCGCACTGAAATTTTAGACAACGTACAACGTACTTGACTGCAAAAACAGAAGTAAACACCTCTCTTTTCTATGGAAGTAAATAATTTTGTTATTTTACTACCACCATCATGCTGTACCATGCGTAAAAAAAGTGCATTCTGCGCATGACTGACATAGCGGCGCACTTTAGTAGCGACAAAGTGTGTGCAAAAAGAACTAATTAAAAAGTCTGCCTTCCCGGATAGAGTGCGCAGGGCATGGTTGCTATCAGTAAGTCGCCAGAAAATGTCTAATCGCCAATAATGACGTCAAACCTAAGTTACACTTTATCCCGCAAGGTGGCTACACTATTGATAGCGACAATAAATGACGTCAAGCCATTGGCTACAGCTGGTTGCTACGAATTAGAATCGGTCTCCTACTTGACGCATGTCCTACTTTTCTATTCATAACCAACCTCTTCAATTCTACCTAACTTCTCCCTTCTTTTAGGTCGTCTACCATCTTTCTTTTCCTTTTGCCTATTTTACTTTCTCCTTCTGCTGTCCTTCTATTACGTCCCACATTCTTTTTCTTTTCATAATAGTCTCAAACAGTGTCCTTTTTTCTCCTACTTTTTCTACACTTGTTCGTTGCTAACTCTATCAGATCACTTAATACCAAGCATTCTTCTCCAAATCCACATTGCCATGACATCAGTCCTTTCCCTATCTTAAAAAAAAACTGTTTATATCTCTATCTCTGTTGTACAGAGTAGTATAAATAAAATAAATAAATATTAGGAAGTTTAGAATAGCTATTTACACAAAAGTGCGAAGACATGCTTTTCATATGAGCACAATTTTAAAAACACGAGCGAAGTAACGGCTTTCATTTGCGCGAATGATGCAAATGACGTCTTCGGGCACGAGATTTGTACAATGTTTTTTATAACGAGCAAAAATGATATAATCGACAATGAGAAAATTTAATAAATTTGAATTATGAATTTATATTGACAGTTTATAATTAATTGAGTAAGCTGTTGGTACTTGTTGAAACATATTTGATAATATTTAAAAAATGCCAAAAACCTTTGGTTGTTTCAAAGAGAATAGTTATTTTTACACTTAATACGTATTTCGGCTTTTACACTATCATCAGAAGTTTTGTATTTTTTAAATTGTCAGTTTAGCTAGCTCAGTGGTATCAAGTCGGCCTGTGGATCCTGAGAATTTTCACCAATTTAAAATTACCCCTGTGGCTCCCCCACCACTAACATCTTTGGGGGCCGTGATTTGACGGCTGGTAACCGCACTTCACGCGCAAAATATATCACTTAACGAGATCTGCTTCGGCAGAGGGCCACACCCAGTAATGGATAGAAGCGTGATGATATATTTATTTTTATTTCATTTATTTAGTATGCCATGAATTGACATTTAGAACCATAAAAATGGGTGCTTTTTCAATTACTTTGAAGCACTAGTGCGTAAACTCAAACTTTACTTTAATTTCCATGGTAATGTAAACCTTACTTTGAATGATACGAGTACAAAAAATTAATTTGAAGGATTCTTTCTCCCTAAAATAATTTTGTAACGTTTGACTTCAAAAAATATACGATGACAAAAGCTCAAAGAAACAAGAGAGAAAAAAATCGTCTCCCCAAAATTCACTCGTTCATCAAGTCGCGTCTTTCACTCAACCAGCTAAAAACCTATCGGCCGTGTTTTTCATATTCAAATTGAAACGAACAAGAATTTACATTGTTAGCGAGTTCATCTGTCTCTCGTTTAAATAAAAGAAAATCGAGAGAGTGTTTTGTTTCCTGTTCCGGATAGAGCGTGGAAAATCTGTCGTCGAATCACTAGAAAGGGGAAACATTTGACTGCGCGGCGCCACGACGTCTTGGCGTCGGAATATTCTGATACAGCTCGTTCGACTAATTTTTCAAACTGAATTATGTTGATATTTAATTAGTACTCTTTAAATAAAAAGACGAAAAGAAGAATAAGATTTTCTTCTCCCACATTCATTTAGAATGGATGAGTATTAGAAATTTAATCAGTAATCAGATGATTAAATAGATTTGATTGTGTTAGTGGAGTTTTGATTTTAATGAATGAATTTTTCGGAGCTCCAAGTTTGACAATATTTTAATGTTTACTTACTTTAATTTGCTCCCAATTTTAAACTTTCTGATGTTTAGATAAAGGAAGCAAATAAGGGGGATTCAATTTCGTTAATGACAACTTGATCAAAAAATATAATTGCGTCTCAATGGTTCGGAGACTACAACATCTTGTATGCGTCATGCAATAAAAGGTAAGTGTTATGTGTATATGAAGAGAAGACTGAGACATTTCTGAACGAGGTATACTTAGCTTTCCTATCTGAAAGTAAAATTTACATTCTATCTCACCGCATATGGAATAAATTTCCGCGTGGGTGATTGGTTAATCGCCCTAGCGGATTTACAATGTAAAATAAAGTACAGTAGTGACTATGACAAATGACATCTATTTCTATCTTCTGTTTGTTTCGAGTAATTGTCAGTCAATGCATCGGTTTTACGCAATTTTATGATTGTGGTAATATTTCGAAGATTTCAAAATTTCTTTATCCTAATTTTTCACGGAATAAATTAGTCTACTATAAAGGTACTCTGAGACAGGGTATAGAATTTAAATAAGATTTTTTATTCTCTTGACAGATGTCCATTCCTTTCTTAGAGAAGAAAATATTCTTTCTCCTCTAGGGATGCAAAGTATCAATTTCTTCTCTCAACTGAGGAAAAAAAAGTTTCTAAAATGGTTCTAAATTTTTTTTAATGCTTTGATAAAATTGTTACTTTCACTAAATTAAAATAAAATAAATAAATATATCATCACGCCTTTTAGCCTTTACTAGGAGTGTCATTCTGCTGTAGCAGTAAGTGTTATATTTATTTATTTTATATATTAGAGGAGAGGGAGCCACAAGAGTAATTTTAATGTGGTAAAAATAGTTTGTCGGTTGTATGAATCGAACCCGGATCCACAAGTCAACTTGATACCACTAAGCCACCTAACTTATAAATACTAATATTCAATATATTATTCTATGTTTGTTATTTTTTCTTTTATTATCAGTCTCACTTAAACAATGAAAATTTGTCACATCTCGAAAATGAACCACTAAAAAGATTTTTTTTAACTACCAATGTCAAAAATACTGTTAAATACTATCTAGAGTCAAAAGAACGTTATTTTTGCACGTTGCTATTAGTAACGTGCCAAAATGTAATTAAATAGTTGCTACAAAACAAATTTAACTACATAGCCTACAAAATAAATATTAGTTAGATAAGTATAATTATTTAAACTTCGATCGTAGAATGGTATATTATATAAGTCAGAAAAGTGATGTTTGCCACAGGCCGAGTATTTTAATCCGCTGAGTCAAGTAAAAACACTTTCCTAACGTATTATATATACTAGTTTTTTCTGAAACCGTTTAATTTAATCAATAATTAATCATAAATAATTAAAAATGTTTAATTTTTTTGATATAAATTGTATATACAGCAGAATACGTATCCAAAGTTAAAAAAAAACATAGTTAGATAAAATATAGTATTTGCCAGACTGTTTTGTAATTTACAATTCTGTTATTTTAGTTGTAACTTTGGTTTTGGCAAAACTCTACATTCCATACTAAAATTGGTCAGGAAAGTAAGCACTTTCTTGCTGGTTTCAGAAAAAAATATTAACTACTATCGTCACATAATATCAAAATTATCTAACTATTTTGAGTGCTATAATAACACATTTAACCGCACTAGTGCATTAAAGTGAATATATTGGGTTTGCATTAATAAACATAAGAATCAAAATTCATGGCAACTTTATTATATATTTGAATAAAATTCACGAATTCGAAACTCAATGGTTGTCTAATTTAACCGAAGTCGTCTTTCTCATAATTCTAGAGATCGTAATCTCTAAATCTAACATATATTGTATATGCATTTTTAACTGGATAGTTAAAGCTATCGCTTGAGAAGTAATAGTTCACAGGTTCAAACCTCGTCAATTTCAACTTTCAACCAAAAATACTACTTCGTCGAAGTGGTCAACATTTCTTTATAATCGAATACAAAACCTCCATCACGCAAGCAACAGATCATCACACATATCGTATCACCCTTCACGTGATCCAGCGCTCAGCGGATCGAATGTGGATCTCACACGTGAAGTGATCCTCAATGCGCACTGGGCAGGTATCTGATGGTCTTGTAGGTGACTAGGTAATCCATTATCCTCACCAGTAAGAAGGTGGCAGTGGCTACCGGGCTGACAGTGACTGATGTGCCGCCCTGTGACCTGGTGCACGATCTCGTGGGCTATGATAACATGTGCTGTATGAGACCAGCAGGACCGGAATGAGGAGAGAACTTTCACTAACTTGTTTCACAGACAAGATATATACAAACTCAATGTATTCAAATAACAGCGTTTTTATCAACGAAAGTTGTAGTTTTGGTTGAGTCCGTATTGCAGCGCTAATGTCGATTTAATCTACGGACAATGAATTGAGACACTAATAGTTAAGGAATTATAATTTCACAATACACAATTCATGGAGTGACTAGCTCAGTGGTATGAAGTCGGCCTGTGGATCCTGAGAACCCTGGTTCGATTCCCACAGGCGACAAACAATTTTCATAATTTCAAAAGCTACCCCTGTGGCTCCTTCACCATAACATGTTTGGGGGCCGTGATTTGACGACTGCTAACCGCACTTCACGCGCAAAACTATATCACTAACCGAGATCTGCTTCGGCAGAGTACCTCACCCAGTAATGGGTAGAAGGCGTGATGATATATTTGAATTTTTTATTTTATTTTATTTACAATTAATTCACAATTCAAAATAAATTGTAAATACGTAAGCCCTAATTTATTATTCATGAATTAATAATCGAATTTAAAAATTAAAATAATATATCATTCCGCCTTCTACCCATTACTGGGTGTGGCATTCTACAGTAGCAGGTAAGTGATATATTTTGCGCGTAAAGTGCTCTTACCAGCCATCAAATCACGGCCTCCAAATATGTTAATGGAGGGGAAGCCACATGGATAGTTTTAATGTGGTGACAATGGGCCTTTCAAGACTTTTTTGAATTTTTTATATATTAATCTACGTAATAAAATAATTATACCCAATTTTTAAAATTATATTAAGCATGATAAAAATATTTAAACTTTCGAAACAAATGAATATGACGTAGTTGCATCTTAGCTTAAAGAGAGACAGATAAGACAGAGATAAATAACACGTAACTTGTCGTTGTCAGTAGAATCCTCAGACAAAACATAACTAGACGGATAACATCGGCGTTTGTTGTGAGTCAGAAAGGGATAGAATAACTGGATGGTGAGCCGGGTGCGCGGCAAGGAGCAACTTGTATAACATCAAAGTGTAATCGCTCATTGCCGCGCACCCGGCGGCCCATCAAGTTATTCAATCTCTTTCTGCTTCACAACACTGCATTGACTTGAATACGGCATAATTCGTCTAGTATTATACTTCATTGGTAGAATCGTAGAATGCTGAATGCTTATTTCTTCTTCGTCTTCTTGAGCACCGACAAACGTTTCAGACAAAGCTCTGTGATTGGCTTAATGCAACTACGTAATTGCAATATGGCAGTGCGAACGTTTTAAATTATTCAACTTTATCTTTCATATTTCAGCAATAAAGATATAATTTATGGTATGATTTTATATTGTATTAAATATGATGTACGGTCAAGAATTTATTTTAATAAATATATATTAAAAAGCTCTACCACTTGAATCCCCCATTGTTTATCGGCTGTGGGAATCAAACCCAGGTTCTCAAATCCACAGGCCGACTCGATACCATTAAACTTTTGAGAATTGAGCTGTACAATTTTATTGGTGTAATGACCTTTTTTCACTATTCTTATTTATTTGTTTCCTTGAAGATCAACAAAATTTTCCAACAAAATACAGAATGATAAGAAGTATCTGTTTCAGTTTCTCTCATTTATATCAACATTATTACAGAATAAATATCTTATGTGACACGAGAAATCGAGTTGCAAAGTATCACTTTATACACTTGTCTGACAAACAGCTATTTTAGCTTTCATTTGAAACAGTTCTCTAAAATAATTTAGGATTGGGATATATGTATATGAGACAATCCGAGTCAACCGGATCAGAGCTACGACCAAAATTAGAAGTAACCAAAAAAATCGACCAAGGGCTCATTTTAAAGCTTAAAGCGTCTTCTTTCAAATGTCGAGTGCGCCTTTAAAAAATCCAATATGGCGGCCGGAAGCCGGAGAAAAATCGAATGTCCAGAAAAAAAAGCTTGTAAAAATAAAAATTCGCAACCGATCTGGTCGTTTTTTGACTCAAATTGTAGTTGATGGACGCTCCTGAAAAGCTGGTGTGATAGATTGACATAATCCAACATGGCGGTCAAATATTCAATATGGTGGCCGACTTTTTAAAGATCTACCAATTTGCACCAAATATACGGGGGTGTTTGGAGTCGCTGATCACGAATCTGAGGACACATTTTCCAAATTCAAGATGGCGGATACAAGATATCGACCGCAAAAATCCCCTTACATAAAATTTGGCGCCAATCGGTAGATTTTCGAAAATTTAGTGCGCCATCTTGGATCCTCCATCTTAAATTTGGCAAATCTGACCTCGGATTCGTGATTAGCGACCCCAAAAACCCCCGTATCCTAAATTTGGTGCAAATTGGTTGATTTTCAAAAATTCGGCCACCATATTTTTGATACGCGATATTTTATTTTATCGACCTACCACACCAGATTTTTAGGGGCGTCCATCAACTACAATTTGAGCCAAAAAACGACCCGATCAGATGCGAATTTTTATTTTTACAAGTTTTTCTTTCTGAACACTCGATTTTTCACCGGCTTCCGGTCGCCATATTGGGGCCGCCATATTTGATTTTTTAAAGGCGCTCTCGGCATTTGAAAGTAGACGCTTTAAGCTTTAAAATGAGCTCTTGGTCGATTTTTTTGGTTGCTTCTAATTTTGGTCGTAGCTCAGATCCGGTTGACGCGGATTGTCCAATATACAAATATTTGTCACAACTGAATTATCAAGACATTGGTACTGTGTGTGCTACAAGCTCAGAGGTATGTCTCCTTAAATAGATTTGAAACAGTGAAATGGGCAAGTCCGTCTCTGGTGTGTATGCGATGTGTGTGTTATACTACAGGCGCGAAGCGAACTGCCGTGTGGTCGTGTTCGTGTCTGATGAGCGTGCGATTGGTTTCTGCTCAGTGCTCGCTGATCATTAATGCGATCCGTCAGATCCGTGTGATCCATGTTTTACTTCATTTCTTGTTTATTTAATTATTCCCTTCGCTGAGAACAACAACATTTCACTAAATTCATTAAGATGCTCTCGAACAACTCATTTTCTTCTAACTTAATTAATTCTTTTTACTTTCTTATACACAGTATAAGGAAGTATTGGAATCGTGAAAAAAATCGTTGACAAGATTTTTGCGGAAATACGTGTTTTGAGGTCTACTGAATCCGTTTTGATCATTTTCTCAATGATGTCTGTGTGTGTGTGTGGATGGATGGATGTGTGTCCGAGTGTGCAATATCTCATTAACGAGATAAGATTTGTTAATGAAACTTGGTAATTATAAGTTTCATGAAAATACGAAGAGCTGAGTTGATTTTGAATGAAATTAAAAAACCGGAAGAGGAAGTTTACTGGACACACAAAACAATAAATTCCATTTATTTCAAAAATGGAATTAGTTACGAAAAAAAAGTTTCAAATAAAATATTTGGAATATAAAATGTTATTACCAATTTTCCTGTATATGCGTCTAATTTTGAGAAAAACTAATTTATATATTTAATAATATATTCCAATAAGTAGTAGAAACAAAAAACATAAACATGTTTAACATTTATATGTCAAATAATAATTGTCAAACGCAAGGAGCAAGTCATAAGTGTTCAATTCAGAGTTTTTGATGCTATATCAATTTCATTGATCAAAAAGTAAATAATTTTAAATCGAGTAAAATTTTAATTTTCGCTTTATCTAGTTATCTATTTCTTTTTTCGGAAAAACAAATACTTCATTAAAATGGTTACCTAATTTGGTAACTTTGCCTCAATTTAATCGACTTCGTATCTCACGGTTCTTGAGATACCAATGGTTAGGCTCGAAAAACGAACATTCTGTATATGCCTCATTAGTAAAGTTAGAAATAAAGTAGTCAACATTACTAAAAAAATTATACGTAAACAAATTTGTTATTTTATATGTTTCAAACAGATAAATGCTGAATTACTGAAAAACTAAATTTAATGTTTAATAATATTATATAACATTCATATATTCTAAATATTATATATGCTGTGTATAAGAAAGTCGTGTGGTGACCACACCAGATTTTTATATTTAGACATAGATTTTTTAAATACCTGTATATATGCCAAAAACAAATTGTACTTATAAATGGATTGTTGAAACATAAATTAATGCGTTATACCGAAAAATATATTCGTAACAATAAAAATAAATATATCATCACGCATTTTACTCATTACTGGTTGTGGCAATATCGTAGGAGATCTCGGTAAGTTATATATTTTTGCGCGTGAAGTACAGTTACCAGCCGTCATATCACAACTCCCAAAGATCGTAATGAAGGGTGAACCACAGAATTAATTTTAATATAGTGAACTTGAGTTCGAGGTTGTCAAAGTCACTGAGCTATCTATTCCATTTATAACAATTTTTACTTTTCTAGGTACAATTAGGAAACGTAGCTTAGTACAACGGTTCTTAACTTTTTTTTCCTCGTGGAACTCTAAATTTTCCAAATATTTTTCGCGACCCTCCACTTTCTTGTGAAAATAAGAATATTATACTAATTTTTAAATAAGAACCTCAAAAAAATTAAAATATCTATTTTTTATAAATAATATATTATAACTTCTTTTACCCATTACTGGGTGTGGTAATCTGCGTTATCAGATCTCGATAAATTATATATTTATGCGTGTGAAGTGCAGTTACCAGCCGTTAAATCACGATCTCCAAAGATGTTACTCGAAAGTGAGCCACAGGAGAACTTTAATGATGAGAAAATTATTTTCCGGCTGTGGAAATCGAACCCAAGTTTTCAAATCCTCAGTCCGATTCAATAGCACTGAGCCACCTACCTCATAATTTTTATTATATAACCAGAAAGAATTACATACAGACATACATAAAAATAATATTTCGCCAGCAAGTGTTAAAATACAATTACCTGCTAATATGAGAGCAGGGTGAAAAGTCCCTGAAAAATAAAACAGATGGCGCCACAATCGCAAATCTCATGTGACATTTGTGATGTACCATCTTTAACTAGAAAAATTTTCAGACTGATATGTCATTCAGTTCTGTTTTGACACCCATCGAAAGCAAGCAATTTTGAAGATTTTTGAAAACATGGAAAAAAGTAAATTTCGCGTCTTGATTAAACATTATTTCTTGCGTTGAAAAAAATATTACGCAAACCAAAGCATCGCTTGTTAAACATTATGGGGAGTCCTCACCATCGATTGGAACGATTCACAAGTGGTTTACTGATTTTCGTTGTGGTAGTAGGACCACAAAGGACACCGAACGTTCTGGTCGTCCAATTGAGGTTACAACGCCAGAAATCGTCGATGAAATCCATGGTATGATATTGGACGATCGGCGAGTTAAAGTGCACGAGGTTGCTGAAGCTATGAGCATCTCAACCGAACGGGTACGGAACACTTTGCATAAATTTTTGGATATGAGAAAGCTATCTGCCAGATGGGTGCCGCATTTGCTCTCTGTTGACAACAAGCGCGACCGTGTGACAAGTTCAAAGGAGTGTTTGGCGATGTTCAAGCGTAATAAGAAGGACTTTTTGCGCAGTTTCGTAACCGTGGACGAAACATGGATCCATCGCAACACACCAGAGACCAAATAACAGTCGAAACAGTGGACTTGTCCGAAGCCGAAAAAGGCCAAAGTAGATTTATCGGCCATAAAAGTCATGGCGACAGTTGGGGTGCACACGGTATCGTCCATATCAATTACCTTAAAAAGGGTAAAACGATCAATTTGGTCCCCTGCGATTTTTATCTATTTCCAAACTTGAATAAATGGCTTGGCGGAAAGAGATTTGGCTCCAACGATGAGGTCATCGCTGAGACAAACGCCTATTTTGAAGCATTGCCAAAATCGTATTGTTTGGAAGGAAACGAAAAATTAGAAAAACGTTGGACGAAGTGTATCGAGCTACAAGGAGATTATGTTGAGAAATAAAATATGTTTTGACCAAATAAATCATTTCTTGTTTCATTTTTCAGGGACTTTTCACCCTGCCCTCGTATATCCTCGTAAATTCCTATTCTGCAGACTAACAATTAAATAGCCTATGACAGAATAAACGTAAAATTCCAAAAATACTGTATATTATTTGAACAAAAAACAAATTTGTCTGATTAGTATTCCAATTGTTTTATTCCGGGATTAATAAATTATTTTCAAAACTTTTCTGCATAATGCATTATGCATTATTGATTAGCCTTCATTTATTAAATGATTGCTTTTAATTTTAGTTTTATTGAAACAAACGCAATTGATCAGATAAACGCACATCGCTGTTTTAATTATTTCAAAATGAACATTTTTCCTAACAGCTTATTATTTTAATTTCATAATTGTGATAAAAGGTATTTAATTTTACATTCCCACATTAATGCACATTCGATGTGAATAATTCATTAATTTTTTCAATTAATAATTTCATGACTTTTCGGTACGTGAATATTTTGAAATATAAATATTTTATTTACTTTTAAAAGCATGTCAAATGTGGTTTTACTTTTACAATTATTAATTTTGCTCATTTATATACAAATGGTTTTTAAATTTACGTTGAAAATATTTCATTATAAAAATGCATTAATATTAATTATTGTTTCATTACAGATATCACTTGTCCGGTGCAGGTTTTTTACTCCGTGCAAGCCTGGTGCAGGTGCAGAGCCAGAACACCAACGAAAGCGAACCCACGACGGATATAAAGATGTGTCAGGGATCTTGATCATAATTTAATGACTCAACGAGAAAATTAATGAATCAAATTTTTTATACAAACTTTTTTGCTTCCTTGTATTCATTTTATAATTATTTAATTTTGATGTTAAAAATACCTTGGCCTCAAATTGAAAAACGTGAATACTGGGATAAGTTTCATTATGTTTTTAGTTTATTTGTTTTGTTATATTGATACACGGTGCATCTCAAGGATAGTGATAATTCATTAAAGTTTAAGACATTTCAAACAATTTTAAATCTTTATATTTGTTGTTTATTTCTATGATACGAAGTATATGAGGAATTCAATAACGACCGGAACGTTATATGCGAGCATTATAATTCATAACGCCCGTTCCGTTCATGTAATGCTACAGTTGATTAATACTCTTGCATTACAATAATCATGATTATTATAAATTAAAACTAATACCACATATTCTAGTGATTATTTTTTGACGTTTCTCAAAACCAATTAAATGCTTCATTATATGTCACATGTCTGCGTTTTAACCAATTCTATCATTATTATACTGAAAATAAAGCTCTTTTGTTTATTCCCGTGAATTATCTCTGTAGATGCTTTTTTGTTTGTGACAAATGATAGGTAGTTGTCAAATAATTATTTAAAACTGTCAAAGCGTTAAGTTAGATGTGTGATAAAAATCGATTTATTTGTATTTTAGATACAGAAATACACCAACAAATTTTGGAAACAACTTCCACGAATACATTAATAAGTAATCAATCGATATGGACTCAGTTCAAAATCTTTTAAGTTGGATGGATCGACCTCAACAGCTAAATCAAAAATTAATCTAATTAAATATAACTGGAGAGTTGGATAAATTAGAAAATAATTCTCCAGTATCTTTCTCAAACTTGTTGCCATTTGGCAATAGCCACTCAAGGCCTACGGACTTTCGTGACTATTGCCTGGCAACAAGTTTTCGAAAGAGCAGTCAAATTATTTTCAATTTATTCTCACTCTCTTATTATATTATTACTGAAAATAAAATCATGTATACACAACGTACGTTACTAGATAATAATGACCTTGATGCATAAATTACTATTACGTCTTTACTGCACAACAGGAATTTAATCCTAATTATAGAATAGGAGACCTACAATTTATAACAGTATCAGTGCCGATTTTACATTTTTAAAGATTTGTAACGATCATGTTCATGTGAACCCTGCCCCTTATACAAAAACTTATTCATATTACTAATTCTCATATTTTTATTCAACTGTTATGTTTCTGTTATAATTACATTTATTTAACACTCGATTCGTTCAAAAGATATTGGCATATTATCATGCAGATGTGTATTTTTGGTTCAAATATTGAACAATTTGAAAATATGGTTCCATTTCATTCAAACTACGAGAAATCTTCATATCTTTTTTAGTTTTTGAATAACAGCGATTCTTTACTTTTTTTAAATCTCAACTTTGATAGCCAATATCTCAATAAGTAAAGGAAATGTTGGAATAAGGTTTGAACCATCTCTGCGAATTTTTTAATACAAATTTACATACCTATGTATTTTTACGCATGGAATTCACTGATATGCACAGATTTTTTTAATCTCTGTAACTCGAGAAATAAACACACGAGAAAAATATGAAAAAAATCTCAATATTTTCTAAATGAGTATAAGTTAATTGGAAGATGAGAAATACACTGCTTTAAACCGAATTTCAATAAAACTTTTAGTTTTTGAGATATGAACTCTCAAAGTTGAGATTTAAAAAAGGTCAAAAATCGTTGTTTCTTTAAATCTATACCTCAATTTAAATTAAATAAATATATAAATATATCATCACGCCTTTTACCCATTATTGGGTGTGGCACTCTGCCGAAGCAGATCTCGGTAGCTGATATATTTATGCGCGTGAAGTGCGGTGACCAGCCGTCAAATCACGGCTCCCAAAGATGTTAGTGGTGGTAGAGCCACAGGAATAATTTTTAAATTGGTGAAAATGTTTGTCGGCTGTGGGGATCGATAAAAAAGGTCAAAAATCGTTGTTTCTTTAAATCTATACCTCAATTTAAATTAAATAAATATATAAATATATCATCACGCCTTTTACCCATTATTGGGTGTGGCACTCTGCCGAAGCAGATCTCGGTAGCTGATATATTTATGCGCGTGAAGTGCGGTGACCAGCCGTCAAATCACGGCTCCCAAAGATGTTAATGGTGGTAGAGCCACAGGAATAATTTTTAAATTGGTGAAAATGTTTGTCGGCTGTGGGGATCGAACCAGAGTTCTAATGATCCGTAGGCCGACTTGATACCAGTGAGCCATTACCCCAATTTGATCTCAACAATATTGAGGAAAAAATAATATATGCAAACAGAGGCATCATTATGTTTCTAAAACTAGATATTTCCACCACTATTTTATTCTTAAATAAATATATCATCACGCCTTCTACCCATTACTGGGTGTGGCACTCTGCCGCAGCAGATCTCGGTAAGTGATATATTTTGCGCGTGAAATGCGGTTACTAGTCGTCAAATCACGGCCCCCAAATATGTTAGTGGTGGAGACGCCACAGAGGTAGTTTTTGAAATTATGAAAATTGTTTGTCGCCTGTGGGAATCGAACCAGGGTTTTCAGGATCCACAGACCGACTTCATACTACTGAGCTAGCCACCCCATATATTTTATTCTTATTTCTACAATATCAAAGTAGGCTTCAAGAACACAAAACTATAATATCTACCACTACCTTATGGTGTAGGTGGTGTATCAAGTCGGACTATAGATTAGAGAACCTGGTTTCAATTCGCACAGCCGACAAACAATTTTCATCACATTAAAATGATCTCTGTACCTCTGCCTTCACTAACATCTTTGGCAGCCGTAATTTGTCGGCTGGTAAGCACACTTCACGCGCATAAATATATCACTTACCGAAATCTGCTTCGACAAAGTGCTACACCCAGTAATTGGTAAAATGTACCGACAATAAAACTCTAATGACACATTTATTTTATTACTCACCCAATCTCAAATTTTCAACCCTTCCCAAGCAATCCCCTTCTTCCTACGGGATCACAAGCCTCAGCAAGAATTCATCCCCGCCGCCCTTTCCCTTTCCCGTCAATACTGTGATTCCTTCTCGACAGGATAAACGTCAGGATAGCGCGATCATCGCCGCAGTGCTACACTCTAGCGGCAGGAGCGGCAGACACGAAGCGCGGACGTGATGAATCACTCGATCAAGTCTACTTGACAGCACTGACGGAGACGCGAGTGTGTGTGAGGGTGTGAGTTTATTTGTGAGGGTGTATGTACGAGAATATTGTCTTTGAATAGAAAGGAAAGAATGCTGTGCTAAATTTAAGATGGAAGAGATGTTTGAAGATGGAGAATATTTAGCAGAAGCATTTTATATATGTCCGAGTGGTTTTGAATTTACTATAATTGTGTAGATTCCCTGTACTCAGAGCTGGGCAGTAGCTAGCTACTTTTGTAGCTTAGCTACTAGCTTAGCTACTAGCTTAGCTACATTTACCTTAGCTGTAGCTGTAGCTTAGCTAACTGTGAAAAAATATAGCTGTAGCTTGTAGCTAGCTACTTTTTTTTCTATTAGCTTAAAAACAACAACTGAAGCTACTTTTAAAGCTACTTTTTGTAGCTTCAAGCTACTTTTTGTATCTTCAAGCTACTTTCTGTAACTTCAAGCTACTTTTTAAGCAGAAGGTCAACAAAGTACGCATGCGTACAAGCTAAACCCACACAAAATAATTATTTGTTGCCGGTTCTAACTGGCTCTAATACGCAAAAATACACAGTAGGTGCCAGATGGTATTTGCTATTTTTGATATTTATGTACGTAATAGTAAATTAACAGTCACTATAACAAAAGACTTATCATATGACAATGGCAAATTTAATTGTTTCACAATAATTTAAAAAAGTAGCTTTACAATTTAACAGCTACTTTACCGAAAGCTTTTAGCTGTAGCTTAGCTATATTTTACAAAATAACTATCGGCAGGATAATTGAAAAAATATCACATCAGAAATTTACATTCAGTAAATTATTACCATTTACGATAATTTATGATTTCGACGTGATATTTTTATATTTATCCCGCTGATAGTTATTGGGAACATTATCCTGAGATGGAAAAACTAGGCCTTAGAAATTTAAAAGAATATGCATCAAAGATTTAAAATAGTTATTTTTATAACAAGTGCCGAAAAAGGTTTATTACGTGCAAGTGCAGAATTTAATCTGCACGCGCACGTAACCTTTTTCGGTACGTGTTATAAACAACATTTTTCCTACAACTGTGCGATTTAGAAAATCATTAACAGGCAGATTCACAAAACGAATTAGCGCTAACGCCGTTTTTAATATTATCTATAACTCTATTTCAAATTAAAACAGATTAAAGAAATAAACTAAATTTGAGGCTAATTAACTCTCTTTTTAACTCAAGTTACAATAAACTTGTTTCATACATTGAAAAGAGAGTTAAAAACGAAATAAAAAATGGTGTTAGCGCTAATTCGCTTTATGAATCTGCCTGTGAAATATTATCAGAATTTATAAAATTTTAATGATATTACACGAAAACGATGTTTTTCGGTGTTGCTATGGTTTGTTTGTTGATTTTTCTACGTTATTTAAAAATATTACACTAATTTCAAGATAATTTCTTTAAACTCGACTAGATTGGAATACTACATTGAGTGATTCTTCCTTATCATATACATCTCCAAAGATAATTCGTGGATCTATTCTTGACAATGACAATAAGCCTGTTGCTCATACTTCTAAAACCTCCGAAATTGTTGTCAATAATATTACTGTTAATAATATGGACAGGTACGGAAAAAATCAAAGTTTCTTTAGATAGTATAAGTTTCCATTTCAAATTATGTCAATATAAGCATCTGTAACAACGTATTATACACAATCAATATTATATATTTCAGTTACTCTTGTTTGGCAGTGTGTAGTGTAAGAAAAATCTTGTCTTGAAATAAGAAACAAGAAAATTGCAAGAATAACAGTAGTTAACAAACAACAATAATAAACAGTATCTTCTAAAATATGTAGAAATTGAATCAATTGTCAATAATTAGGTCAAGAATAAAATAAAATGGATAAAATAGTTAATATTGATTAATTTGTCAATATTTAGAAGTATATGATGCTAAAATCGTTCCAATTTATTGTTTAAAATTAATCAAATTTATTAAATTGTTAATTATTAGCTCAAGGTATATATATATATATATATATATATATATATATATATATATATATATATATATATATATATATATATATATTAAAAATGGGTAAAATCGTTTCAGTTTAGTGGCATAAGTTTGTTAAAATTGATTCAATTCTCAATATCATGTCATATCATATAATGTCATATAATGTCATGTAATGTCATATAATGTCATATTAATGTCATGTAATGTCATAGAGAGTAAATAAATAGTGAAGTAAGTTAAAACTGTAGTCTAGTTAATTAGATAATAAATGAAGTAAGTCATTGAAGTTATGTCATTATTGTATTAGTGTTTGGTAAAAAGTCAAAGGCATGTGAGAAAATAAATTCAGTGAATTAAGTGAGTTAAGTAGGTCAAAATCATTGTTGTAAGTCACTGTTATAAGTCATTATTATATTAGTTTGTGAAGAAAGTCAAGTAAATCATGTAATTGTAGTAAATCTAAAAAAAAACTACTAATTCCTATAGTCTGGGATCGAACCCACAACCTACCGTGAGGATGACGTAATCACTCTATACCAAAATAAGCGGCGCGTTAGCATTTATCGATATATTTGACTTCGTTTGGTTATTTTTATTAATTATCATATTTAAAAATGATATACTTGAGTTCTTGTCTGCTCAATGTGATGTGTACAAATTAGATATACTGCAGTTTAAGGTTATGTTTATAAAAGTCAAAATATATCACTGCATATTTCTTCTTCTTCCATAAGCGACTGTATCCAAAATATGAATATCGCGCCCGGCGCGAAATTTAAATCGCTCTCAATACAACTTTCTTTAGACAGTTACGTAACGAAATACTTTCCGCACGAGTGATTCTCTGCTTACAGAAACGCACTTGATCTGCATTTGTCTACTTTTCATACGTAACCAAGGCAATAATAGTTACGTAATAACAAAGAAATCGCACAGTTGTAGCAAAAAAAGTATTACAAGCTTGAAAGCAAAATACTATTAATTCTCCAAACTAGTATACCAACATACCATCTATGAGGATTCAATTACTACCAGGTTCTTCGGGTAACTAAAAACCTATTACCCGGATACCCGTTAAAAGGAAAAAAGTGTTTACCAGATTAAAAAGTAATATTTTTCTTAGGTGCAATTTTAAATAAAATTGTTGCCTTAGTTAAAAATAACTATCAATATTCTTATTTTCTTTTTGGAAAAAATCTCCAAACAGATGATATTTTTAAACGTCTGTAATAAATTGAATATAACCAAATATTGTTGAGATGCAAATATGAACTTGTAAATTACTGAAATTAATAAAAACAATTTTCTACAAATATGAGAGAAAGTGTTATTTGTTTTTGAATTTATACCGTATAACTCTAAGAAAGTCATAGACTTCTTATTCGTTAAGGCAACTTAGGTACAGGAAACAACTATATGCTCTTAAAGAATAGGCTATAAAAAAACCATTTTGACAAAACTCTCTTCTACACAACACAAAGAAAAATTAGTATACAAATAAACCAGATAATGTTTTTTATCAGTTTACATTTGATTTAAAAAAATAGCCGGGTAACCGATACGTATTACCCGGATATCGAATAGTAAAAAAAATCTTCTATTACCGGGATAAAATATCAACATTCGTAAGAAACTTATACCAAAGTTCTTAATGAAAAGTTTTTCCATTTCTACTTTCTGAAATCGTAGTTCCAATTTTTCTAACGTGAATTATTTAATCAAACTTCAATTTTGATCACACAGTAAGGGTATCCCGAAAGAATTTATTTCTGATTTTTATATCCAAGAGGGTCATGTCATTTCAGTGGTCTGCAGATTGTTTCAATCTCTCGCTCTGTAGGTCGAGTGTTGTGGTGGGGGATTGAAATACCTTGAACAGAAACAGCAGCGCATCGAGCATGAGGGGGTGAATAAGCTTTCATAACCAAGCTACCCTTGTTATTCCACGCGCGGCTAATGGATTGTGTGCTATTTTAATATGGACCTACTTACACTCCGTGCAAGGTGCATGCAGCAAACAGTGGCGTAGATTCAGAATTACTTTCAACAAATTATTACAATTCTCTTTTATGTTTTATATCTTCAAGAAATATTTAAATGTTGTTCCCATGGGCGTCCACAGACGTTTTTCAAGGGGGAGGGGGTCGCAAAAAAACTCTCAGATAGACATAAATTTCTAAAATATATTTTTTACATAATATAAATACAAATACACATAACAAATAGACAAAAAAATATTTAAATTTGTGAAATAAATTACTAGTCTTTGTCGTCTGGATTTGAATTGAAGAAGAAGAACAATCTTCGAATAACTCTTCCATAAATTGACACTATTTCGTCAATAAATTCCGATTTACAGTTTAAATTTTCTAATATTTTGTGTCCGTGTATACTTAATAACAGCTTCATAATTATTTAAAACAAAAAAGCTTCGAATAAAAGTTTTAGGGAATAAAATACGAAATTAATTTTGCATGCTTTGTAACGGCACAAATTAGAACTGAAAATGACTAAAATTGTCTCAAAACTATCGATAGCTATGAAATTGAAACAAAATTAAACAAATGTTTGACGTTCAATCTGTCAAAACTGACAAAAGAAATTCTTTATTTATTATTTCATTTATTTTGACAGATAAAACGTGAAACATTTGTTTAATTTTGTTTCAATTACATGCTTATCGATAGTTTTGAGGCAATTTTCGTCATTTTCAAATTTAATTTGTGTTGTTACAAAGTACGTGAAATTAATTTTGTTTATTGGTTCAGATGCAGAATTTTAAGCCCCAAAACTTTTATTTCAAGTTTTTTTGCTTAAAATATTTAGGGAAGCAGGAAATTATAAAATAATAATTTTACATATTAAAGTCCTATGTACAAGAGTCACCACCCTAGTTGTTATCCAGGGGGAATCTTAATGATATTACACGAGAACGATGTGTTACGGCGTTGCTATGGTTTGTTTGTTGATTACTTGCACAACAGTCTGGTAAAGTACAAAACAGTCTGCTAAAGATTTATTTGACTGTTTTGTATTTCATCGGAGTAATTTTTTTTTTGTTGTAACCTTGGATACATAGTCTGGTGTCAATACAATTCATATTAAAAAATCTAAACATTTTTAATTATATACATATGATTACTTATTGATGAAATGAAACGGTTTCAGAAAAAAATAGTATACATAATATATCAGGAAAGTGTTTTTACTTGACTCAACGGATTAACATACTCAGTCTGCGGCCTCGTAATTCAAGCAACCGCTTCGTCAAGTAAAATATCAGTTTCCTGACTTATTATGTAATATACTATTATTTTAGTTTTAATCGCTAGGCTGAGATATAATAATAATAATAATAAATTTATTTATTTAGCAGAGTTGCTAATAAACACATAATTACAAATTAAATAAAATTAAATAAATATCCAATAACAATTTACAAAAAATTACAAAAACGTAAGAGAAGTACTATTTTACAAAGGTAAATACAATTTCTTAATTTTATATTTAAACTCTCTTAGAGATTTAGCATTTTTTATTTCTAAGGGTAATTTATTATAAACTAACAGCCCTTGGTCGAAAATTGATTTTGATGAACTAACTTTATTCTTTTTTTAACATAAAAATGGTCAATTTGTCTAGCTACATAGATATGTACATTTTTAACACTTTGCTAAATTAGGATACATACCATTAAGTATTTTAAAAATAAAAATCATGCAATTATATTCACAGAATTGTTCAACATTTAACCAATTTAATATTGTGAGCATATTTGAAATGTTACTGTACTTATTATATTTAAGTATAATACGCATACATCTGTTTTGCATTTTTTGTAACTTATACAGATCACCTTGGTCACACATATACAGTATTGTACTACAATAAGTGAAATGAGGCAGTATTATTGTATTATAAATTAGTTGTCTGGACCACAAAGATAGATCTTAACCAATTCTATGAAGAAAGTTTAATTTTTTTGCAATTTTTTTACAAATATATTGGACATGATTATGAAATTTTAATTTTCTATCAATTATACCTCCTAAGTATTTAATTTCTTCTACTAATTCTATGTTACTTCCACCTATATTGACAGAACAATTGGAATTATATTTTATAGCTGTATATTTATTATCGGAACACAGTAGGTATCATATATTTTGATTTAGAAGCATTTAACTTTAATTTATTTACAACCATCCAATTTTCAACTATATCTAATTCAGTATTTACAGTTAAATATGCATCTTCGATATTATTACTATCATAATATATTAAGGTGTCAACTGCGAATAATTGAATATTACATTTAGTTAATATATTTGGAATATCATTAATATAGTATATTAAAAACAGTAAAGGTCCCAGTACACTGCCTTGCGGTACTCCCATATTATTTACAAGTAGTTCTGATTTAATATTATTAATTTTAACAATTTGTTTTCTGTTAGATAAATAACTTTTTAGCCATTGGTAAGCCAAGTTACACACACTATATTTGTTTAGTTTTGACAACAGAATATTTCTATCTACAGTCTCAAAAGCTCTTTTGAGATCTAAAAATATTGCACAAATGATTCTGTTATTATCTAAATTGAGCTTCCAATCATTAATAACATAGTTGAGAGCAGATTCTTGCGATTACCTAACTAAAGTTAATATCCTTTCCTTTTTATAAGTTCCACCGCTGCCACTGTGCTTAATAGCTCGGGCTCATGCTCTAGCACTCACACTAGCTCTAGGTTAAAGATCCGTTCTCCTTGCGATAAGTTGCAATATATTTCCCCGTGGGAGCATCAGCGGAGCCTCTTCACCACAGCGATGTTTTCGCGAGTAATTAGCTGATGGCTTCCTGGTTCCATTCTCTCCTCTGCACTCTCTATCTCCTCTCTTGGTGTTCATTGTAATCCGCTTTCGGTCTGATTCGACCATGTTACGTGTTCGTTGCGTGTGTAGGTTTGCTTTGGCAGCTCGGAGCTTGTAAGATTGTTCGCGTTGTTCTCCTCGTGGTTTTTGATCGCATGTCGGCATGTTCGCGCTGTTCGCAGCTTTGCACCGAAGGATTATTTGTTCGGAAGACGGATTTGTGGAATAAAACGAACGTAGGAGTGTAGAATGAAGATTTTATTTTGATGGAAGGTGTAGTAAAGGATTTGGAAGGCTTTGAAGTGCTGGAGAATTACTACTAGTTTGCGGCTATTTATTTGAAGAAATTTTACAATTGTTAGATAGACAGGCATGTCCTTGTTCTAACTAAAATGATGTACCGCGTGATTATAATTGATTGATAAAAAGTTTTTAGTTGGCTACCCTGTTTAGTTGGCAAGCCTCAGCACTGTCAACATTACATCTCTTGATAATTTTCTTAGATTAAAGCTAACCCAATTTGGTGTTGGTGTAAATAACCATTTATATAAATAAAAGTGAAATAAAATTTGACATACTTAAATTTGATAGTCAGGTATACCCATGGGCGTCCGCAGGGGGAGGCAAGTCCCCCCCCCTTGGATATTAACTAGGGTGGTGACCAAGACTCTCGAAAATAGGACTTTAACATGTAAAACTATAATTTTTTAATTTCCTGCTTCCTTAAATATTTGAAGCAAAAAAGCTTGAAATAAAAGTGCATCTGAACCAATAAACAAAATTAATTTTGCATACTTCGTAACGACACATATTAGATTTGAAGATGACGAAAATTGCCTCAAAACTATCGATAGGCATAAAATTGAAACAAAATTAAACATATGTTTGACGTTTTATTTGTCAAAATAAATGAAATAATAAATAAGGAATTTATTCTGACAGTTTTGACAGATTGAACAAACATTTGTTTAATTTTGTGTCAATTTCATAGCTATCGATAGTTTTGAGACAATTTTAGTCATTTTCAGATCTAATTTGTGCCGATACAAAGCATGCAAAATTAATTTCATATTTTATACCCTAAAAATTTTATTTGAAGCTTTTTGCTTTTAAATAAGTAGGAAGCAGGAAATTTAAAACAATGTGATTTTACATGTTAAAGTCCTGTGTTCGAGAGTCGTGGCCACCACACTGTATATGTATATATAAATTAAATAAAAATTAAATTATAAGTTTAAAGATAATAAATTCAAGCTGAAACTGAATTTCCAGCAGTATTCTTAAGGCCAGCTAGCAACATGTTCCCTATCGTAACGATTGAGTAATCTAAGTTAAAGTATACACAGACAAAAAATATTAGAAAATAAAAACTATAAGACTGCTAAATCGGAATTTATTGAAGAAATGGTGTCAATTTATGAAAACTAGTAATTTATTTCATAAATTTAAATATTTTTTTATCCATTTGTTATGTGTATTTGTATTTATGTTATGTAAAAAAAAATATTTTAGAAATGTATGTATATTTGAGTTTTTTCCGACTCGCCCCCCCCCCCCTGGAAAATTGTCTGTGGACTCCCATGGGTATACCAACATAAAACTTAAAATATATAGATATCACTAAAAAACAATGTCAATCATTCATAGTCACCCGGTATTTTATATAGAACAGGTAAATAATGCCAACTTTATTATTATCAAAGATATTACTTAATGTGCTTCAATATTTACCTAGGGAAATAAAGTGATTCAAGGCCATTGGCAGTGCCACCTAGAAATAGTTTTATTTTCTTAGTATTCAATAAATCTTCTTTATTGCTTTTGTGCCCATGTCAGAGAAAAACCTCCGAACTTCTCTATGACATTATTTACATAAATATACATATTTATAATATTTGTTAATACGAGGGCAGGGTGAAAAGTCCCTGAAAAATTAAACAAGAAATGATTTATTTGGTCAAAACATATTTTATTTCTTAACATAATCTCCTTGTAGCTCGATACACTTCGTCCAACGTTTTTCTAATTTTTCGATCCCTGCCAAATAATACGATTTTGGCAATTCTTCAAAATAGACGTTTGTCTCAGCGATGACCTCATCGTTGGAGCCAAATCTCTTTCCGCCGAGCCATTTCTTCAAATTTGGAAATAGATAAAAATCGCAGGAGGCCAAATCTGGCGCAAATAGTCCTTCTTATTGCGCTTGAACATCGCCAAACACTCCTTTGAACTGGTCACACGGTCGCGCTTGTTGTCAACAGAGAGCAAATGCGACACCCATCTGGCAGATAGCTTTTTCATATCCAAAAATTTATGCAAAATGTTCCGTACCCGTTCGGTTGAGATGCTCATAGCCTCAGACAGCTCGTGCACTTTAACTCGCCGATCGTCCAATATCATACCATGGATTTTATCGACGATTTCTGGCGTTGTAACCTCAATTAGATGACCAGAACGTTCGGCGTCCTTTGTGGTCATACTACCACAACGAAAATCAGTAAATCACTTGTGAATCGTTCCAATCGATGGTGAGGAGTTCCCATAACGTTTAACAAGTGATGCTTTGGTTTGCTTAATGTTTTTTCCACGCAAGAAACAATGTTTAATCAAGACGCGAAATTCATTTTTTCCATGTTTTCAAAAATCTTCAAGGTTGCTTGCTTTCGATGGGTGTCAAAACAGAACTGAATGACATATCAGTCTGAAAATTTTAATGCGTTCTAGTTAAAGATGATACATCACAAATATCACATGAGATTTGCGATTGTGGCGCCATCTGTTTTATTTTTCAGGGACCTGCTCTCGTAACATTTAAAAAATAATAGTTTTTCATTTATAGGAATGTGCCTCAATCTTACTAGTTTTACATGCTGTTAAAAGCCGCTTTTGTTAAATAACGACTTGTTCCATTTGTATATAAAATATTACATATAACACGTGAGTAAAGTGTTATTATTTGCCTTAAGCGATTACATCCTTCGGACTACGCCCTCATGATTCATCTTCGTTCTCGACAAATAATGACGAACTTTACTCCCTTGTTGTATAAATTACTATTAATTTTATTCTTAAATCTCTAATAAAAATCTTACAGCCTTTGTCTTAATTGAAAATGAAGCAAAATGAATTATTTTTAATGCATTGTTCTGAATATTTAGTTAGGTTAAGCGTAAAATGTTAAATTTAATTTTTGATTCATTATTGTCGTTAATCTTTAGTTAACATATTCTCTCAATACCCGACCGGTTGGAATGATTTAACTTTTTGTAATATTCCTTTAATATGTTGTAGCTTTTTTATCCGATCGGTTTAAAAATTATGCTTTTCTTGTGTGTTTAACAGGGAATCACTTTTCCGTACTATTATTTCTTGTTGTCTAATTATTTATTCCTGTAGGTTAACCATAACCTGATTAATTCTGAGGGTGTAAATGTAAAATAATAGTTATTTATGTATCAAGGGCAAAAATAGGCGTTTCTGGCCCGTGGCATGATTATAGCACGAGGCGCGATGCGCCAAGGGCTAATACAATGCTCAGGGTCAGAAACGCTAATTTCACCCGTGGTACGTATACCATTTTATGCACAACAAAAAAACATTCAATTTTAAATTCAAAAGATTAAAACAGATACATTAAATGACATTTTGCAAAATCAAGTATTCGCAATACAACAAAAATTGTCATTTTATTTTAGTTTCCATGAGAAATTATTTTATGTGTTTAAGCCCGCTTTTCATGACTAAAACACATACATTTCGGCCCGGTTGAGCATGACATAATTTATCCACAACTCATAGGTATATTATAAAGACATGATTATACTGATTTCAAATGTATTATATGCCTCATAAAACACTACTGTTTTATATTCCATAAAATACTGTAAACAACTTGTTACTTAGCAACCACTTCATAATCTACCGTATTTTGAGAAACTATATAACTGAATCAACGTTAAACGTTACGACTCATCTTCTTCGGTACCTATAATTATAAGTTGTGGATAAAATTTTGTATTACACTTGTGTTTTATTGGTATATAAAACACTTGTATAATAAATAACTATTAATATAATTCGATTGAATAAAAAATAGGTGGTTCAATACGTAGGAAAATTAAACTTTTGCTACAAGTTACTTATTTTATTATTGTATTACAAATGAGGTAATATAATAGCGGATTTTCGGCTAACAATAGTAATAATATCGGGCAAAAGAAATTTAATAGATTTCATTCTCATTTAAAGCAACCAGCCATGCATGCATGCATGCACAATTCCACCGATTGATGTTAACACACAAAAACTATATATATATAAAAAACGAATTAAAATTAAATTAACAAATTGCTACTATAAATCCCTTGCAACAAAAAAAAAAACGCATTTGATTCATTTGTTGATATTACGTAGCATAATCTAATTTGCAACATCAATTTATCTGTATTACTTCCTCTACTATTCAACTAATATAATGAAAAATATTTCTATAAAACTGAGCTGGCGTCTATCGTTGCTCTTCCTGTTGTGATTGCAGATGTGAATATGTTTGTATTTGGTTTGTTTGTCAGCAAACGTCACCCAGCAGTGGCGGCAGCACCAGTCAGCGCACTGAATGTACATTTGTGTATAAATGCACTCAGCGCAAAAAATAACGAGCAAGGCAAACAGAATTTGCTCGTTTTACATGTTGTTAAATGATAATTCTATTAGTGTCGCTTTAAATCAGCGCATGTCAAACATTCACAATCATAAATTAAATCCATTATTTGTGCAGTTGTGGCCCAATCCTACTGATAACATTAATACTTTTAAGAAAGAGTTCACTTATTTTAAGTATTAATGACTTAAACTTATAATCAAAAATATAAATGAGACTATAAGCTGTAAGATTTTCTTTTAAACTTATTTTTTTAGATTTTGTGTTAAAATGTAAATATTCCCCAAATCTTGAGATCGATGAAAATCACATTTATTTTCTTATTATACAGGGCTGTTATATAAGTAAAAGTACATATAAATATATCATCACGCCTTCTACCCATGACTGGGTGTGGCACTCTGCCGAAGCAGATCTCGGTAAGTGATATATTTTGCGCGTGAAGTGCGGTTACCACTCGTCAAATCACGGCCCCCAAAGATGTTAGTGGTGGAGGAACCACAGAGGTAGCTTTTTTGAAATTATGAAAATTGTTTGTCGCCTGTGGGAATCGAACCAGGGTTCTCAGGATCCACAGGCCGACTTCATACCACTTAGCTAAAAGTACATAGCTTAATCAAATGTTAAGATGACTGTCTGGAGCTCAATTCTGCAGTAATTCGATGTTTAACTTTTTTCATATACTGTATACTTAGTAGCAGAAGAAGTTTGAGATGGACCAATAAGAATAATTCCGAATTCATTGAAATCAATTGCCTGTGAAAAAATACACACGGAACTGTCATAATTGGCATATAAGATCATTGGCGTCGAAATTAAATAAACTCCACTCCCTGTATGAAAACGATGACGTCATATGTGGACGAGGTTATCATAGATACGATGAAATATAGCTACCTTTTTTTAATCATATTCGTACCTACGGGAATGGCATTAACGTATGTCTTCATAAGTAAAGACAAACGTTTCATGTTTTTTCACGTTCTATCACATGTATTATTTTAATGAAAACGTATAACAGTTCTCACTAATACAAAAATGTATATTTACTTTGTTCACATTTGTTTATAAAATAAAAATAGAGACCTATGGCCAGATTTTGTTATTTTCTCGCCTGTCATTTCTAAGTTTGTGACATTTTTAATATATAAATATAGACTGAGAAATAAGAACTGGCTAGAAAAATTGTAGGTAATCAAATGCAGAAATGTGATTGTAATCTTCATGATTATTTTGCGCTGGAGTTAGATAATCGAGGACCTTTAATTTAACTGTAGTACAAGAGGTAATGTGCATTGTGTTTTGTATTTTCATATATTATTTATTTATATATAATAATAATACATATAAAAATGTATATTTCTTTGAGTTTTATTTTTAAAAGTTACATATTTCAATATGGTAGGTAATATATTTTGTGAGATAAGATAAATTTATATTTGGTTATTATTTAATATATGCAGAATTTGGTTTCATTTATAAACTAATTAAATTTTATAGAACAATAAATATTTTAATCTGACATTTAAATTTTAGGTTGTTTTAAAAATGTCAATCCAATACCAATGTAAACGTTTTAGATACAAAATCTTGAATCACATGGATACCGAATGTGACGTAATCGTTTTCTTACAGGGAATGGAGTATACTACATTTTTATGAACACTGATTTTTGGAAAAATATGCCTGTCTATAAGTAATTAGACAAGTGAGTAAAACAAATGAGTATAAAATAAACCAAATACATGTCTGCATACTCTTGATTGGTGAAGGTAATTGCGAATTTGATATTTAATAAACCAAATATTAAATTGTACGCCAAAGCAAAAAAGTTCACATCAGTTCTGACAATTAACTTTTTTCCAGAGAACACATTGATTTTCATTTTTTTAATATAATTTTTAATCATGTAGTACTGGATAAGTTTTAAGAAGTTCCAGTTCTTACAGAACGCAAGTAGAACAAAAATTATTATCAGATTTACTATCTGTATGTGGTCAGTTATACCATCGGTTAAGTGTTGTAAGCTTACTTAAATAACACCCTGTACAGGTTGAAGAAGTAAAAAATAGATTAAACATAAATTTCTAGCTGCCAAAAATTCCCATATTAATTACGAAAAAATGCTTGAAATAAAAGTGACAGAAAAATCAATTTTGAGTATTTTATATTTGAAGCTTTTCATTCTAAATTATATTAAAATCATTTGATAGCGGGAATAGCAAAAAGTACAACTAGTAATAAAAGCAATACTTTTTACCATGAATTAAATAAGTGGAAAAAAGATACTTTCATTACGTGTTGCACACAAACTTTTTTATATTGATATTAAATTGATTTTACGGAGATTACAAATTATTTTGACAGATGTCAAAGTTTCAATAGGATATTTAAATGATCTACAAGGAAATAATTAGTAGTTTACATAATAAGGGAGTAAAGTTCATCATTATTTGTCGAGAGCGAAGATTGAATCCTCAGGATGTAGTCCAAGGGTTGCATTCGCTTGAAGCAAATAATGACACTTTACTCACGTGTTATATGGGATGGCTAGCACAGTGGTATGAAGTCGGCCTGTGGATCCTGAGGTCCCTGGTTCGATTCCCACAGGCGACAAATTTTCATAATTTGAAAAAGCTATCCCTGTGGCTCCTCCACCACTAACATGTTTGGGGGCCGTGATTTGACGACTGGTAACCGCACTTCACGCGCAAAATATATCACTTACCGAGATCTGCTTTAGCAGAGTGCCACACCCAGTAATGGGTAGAAGGCTTGATGATATATTTATTTATTTTATTTACTCACGTGTTATATACGATATTTTATAAGCAAACGGAAAAATTTGTTATTTAACAAAAGAGACTGGTAACAGCTTGTAAATATGTAAAATTGGTAAGAATAAAGGATATTCTTATAAACGAAAAACTATTTATTATTTAATGTTATTACTAAATATTTTCACGTAAATAATGTTACACAGAAGTTCGGAAGTCTCTCCCTGGCATGTGCACAAGAGCAATGAAGAACATCTATTGCATACTAAGAAAATAAAAATTTTCTAAATGACACTGCCAATGGTCTTTAATCTCTTTATTTCCCTAGAGAATACTTATAATTTTTATTTCCCTTCGTAAAGAATGAATTACATTAAGTAATGATTTTGTTAAAAATAAAGTTAACATTATTTACCGGTTGTATATAAATATATAAAAATAGTGATGAGAATTTACATGTCGAATAGTCCAGTATATTTTTTTTGTCTGCTCTAACAACCCAATTCTCAAAAAAGTTTTAACTAATCCTGAATTTTGGATTAGCTAATCTTATGCTAATCCAATTTTAACAAATTGCTCCAAATCACTTTCTGAAAACTAAATTGCAACAAAATTATACTAGAGTTTATTAAAAGTTTTTAAGAACATTGAACTTAATTTAACTAATCCAAAATTCAAAATTAACTATAACTCTTTTAAGAATTGTGCTATCCATGTCTAATAGCCAAATCAACAAAACTAAAATTTCAAACTTAGTTATAGGGTCAAATTCATAGTCGTGACTCACCCTCTCCTCATTCTCAACTCACACTTAAAATATAAGTAACTAAGGCAACTAACTCAAATTGTGCAAATTCTTGAGTTAGTTGCTTTAGTTACTTCGACTTTGAGTGTGAGGTGAGGATGAGATGAGAGTGAGTAACGACTGTGAATTTGGCCCTAAATCAATAAAAGCACATCTAATGTTTGACAGTAATATCAATTATTCCATGTCATGTCACTTTGATTTGTTTCTATTAATTTGCACCAAGTTTAAAATTTAAGTTTTGTTGATGCATAAATCTATCTCATTTATTTCATGTGATGCTGATGCCCACCTATTGGCGAGCTCTGCTCGTCCGCCACAAACAGCGCTTCGGTCAACTGCAACGCAGATTACCGGTTTAACAATTAGTTAAATCTCATTTAATTCAGGATGCGCTACTCAAATATTCGTACAGTGTTTATTAATTTTCATTTTGAACAAATACACAAGCGAACAATAAACCAAAGCGCTATAAACACAACGTAATGAATGTTACTGTCACACGAAGCTCGGACTGACACTACATCAACTACAAGTTGCGGATTCAATATTTGCTAGCAAATAAATATTTACCACTACTTATAATATCATCACATTCACATGAGCGCCATTTCATGCAATCAGAATGTTCCAATCAGATTTGACAATCATATTGACAACAATGCTACAGAACTTTCAAAAGAATTTAGCAATGGCATGATCAAAATTATACATATCGTTCCTGCAATAAGATTTCTAAGTATTTTTACAGACTATTAATTCAAACAAAAGTATATTTTAAATTTTTTTTTATTTGTACCATTTTTCTTTAAAATAATTTAGATATTGCATTTTACACTGCTCAAAAAAAAACCGGACACCTAAAGAATCCCAAAAAAACGTCACTTTTCAAACCACTGTCAATTTGTCAGTTTTGAAGCAAATTGGATGAAATTTTTTTTCCGACGTCGCCCAAAGTCTAGTCTTTGAAAAGCTGTTAATTGATTTTGATTAACCTCCCTTTCCCTTCCCCCAGCCACCCCCAAACGAGAACACCTTTTTTTCTAAAAAAAAAGGTGATTTTTCAAGCTTTCTATGGAAATCATCAGCCGTCAATTGACAAATCTGTCATCAGATAATAAAAATATGGACATTTTTGTTACTGGAACTTAAAACAGAATCAAAATCGGATGATTTTTAAAAAGTTATGATTTTTTGAAAAAAAAGAGACATTTGCAGAGGTTGGCATTCAATTGTCCGTAGTACGTAGACACTCGAACACATACGGACATTCAAACGCACGCACGCACACAAACAAACGCACACGAACACACACACACACACATACACACACACACAACGCACACACACACACACAATTTCATCCAATTTGCTTCAAAACTGACAAATTGACAGAGGTTTGACAAGTGACATTTTTTTGGGATTCTTTAGGTGACCGGTTTTTTTTTTGAGCAGTGTATATGAGATAATGGCTTAGTGGTATCAAGTCGGTCTGTGGATACTAAGAACCCTAGCTCGATCTTCACAGCCGACAAAACATTTTCACCAATTTAAAATTACCCCTGATATGTTTGCTGTTACAGAGGACGCTACTGTTTCAATATTATTTGATATTATTTGTGTATTTTAAATATTTTCAAAGAAAATTGGACTTAAATTTAATGCTTATACTTTCTTGTGTCTGTATGTACAAATTAATTGTAATTATGTTGTATAAATGCAATAGATGGCACAGTGGTATCGTATCGGCCTGTGGATCCTGAGAACTCTGGTTCGATTCCCACTGCCGAAAAACATTTTCACCACATTAATACTACTCCTGTGGCTCCCTCACCACTAACATCTTTGGGGGGCATAATTTGACGGCTGGTAACCGCACTTCACGCGCATAAATATATCACTTACCGAGATCTACTTCGGCAGAGTGTCACACCCAGTAATGGGTAAAAGGCGTGATGATATATTATTATACATTAAATGACATTTTGCAAAATCAAGTATTCGCAATACAACAAAAATTGTCATTTTATTTTAGTTTCCATGAGAAATTATTTTATGTGTTTAAGCCCGCTTTTCATGACTAAAACACATACATTTCGGCCCGGTTGAGCATGACATAATTTATCCACAACTCATAGGTATATTATAAAGACATGATTATACTGATTTCAAATGTATTATATGCCTCATAAAACACTACTGTTTTATATTCCATAAAATACTGTAAACAACTTGTTACTTAGCAACCACTTCATAATCTACCGTATTTTGAGAAACTATATAACTGAATCAACGTTAAACGTTACGACTCATCTTCTTCGGTACCTATAATTATAAGTTGTGGATAAAATTTTGTATTACACTTGTGTTTTATTGGTATATAAAACACTTGTATAATAAATAACTATTAATATAATTCGATTGAATAAAAAATAGGTGGTTCAATACGTAGGAAAATTAAACTTTTGCTACAAGTTACTTATTTTATTATTGTATTACAAATGAGGTAATATAATAGCGGATTTTCGGCTAACAATAGTAATAATATCGGGCAAAAGAAATTTAATAGATTTCATTCTCATTTAAAGCAACCAGCTAATGCATGCATGCATGCACAATTCCACCGATTAATGTTAACACACAAAAAAATATATATAAAAAACGAATTAAAATTAAATTGACAAATTGCTACTATAAATCCCTTGCAACAAAAAAAAAAACGCATTTGATTCATTTGTTGATATTACGTAGCATAATCTAATTTGCAACATCAATTTATCTGTATTACTTCCTCTACTATTCAACTAATATAATGAAAAATATTTCTATAAAACTGAGCTGGCGTCTATCGTTGCTCTTCCTGTTGTGATTGCAGATGTGAATATGTTTGTATTTGGTTTGTTTGTCAGCAAACGTCACCCAGCAGTGGCGGCAGCACCAGTCAGCGCACTGAATGTACATTTGTGTATAAATGCACTCAGCGCAAAAAATAACGAGCAAGGCAAACAGAATTTGCTCATTTTACATGTTGTTAAATGATAATTCTATTAGTGTCGCTTTAAATCTGCGCATGTCAAACATTCACAATCATAAATTAAATCCATTATTTGTGCAGTTGTGGCCCAATCCTACTGATAACATTAATACTTTTAAGAAAGAGTTCACTTATTTTAAGTATTAATGACTTAAACTTATAATCAAAAATATAAATGAGACTATAAGCTGTAGGATTTTATTTTTTAGATTTTGTGTTAAAATGTAAATATTCCCCAAATCTTGAGATCGATGAAAATCACATTTCTTTTCCTATTATACAGGGCTGTTATATAAGTAAAAGTACATATAAATATATCATTACGCCTTCTACCTATTACTGGGTGTGGCACTCTGCCGAAGCAGATCTCGGTAAGTGATATATTTTGCGCGTGAAGTGCGGTTACCAGTCGTTAAATCACGCCCCCCAAAGATGTTAGTGGTGGAGGAGCCACAGAGGTAGCTTTTTTGAAATTATGAAAATTGTATGTCGCCTGTGGGAATCGAACCAGGGTTCTCAGGATCCACAGGCCGACTTCATACCACTGAGCTTAAAGTACATAGCTTAATCAAATGTTAAGATGACTGTCTGGAGCTCAATTCTGCAGTAATTCGATGTTTACCTTTTTTCATATACTGTATACTTAGTAGCAGAAGAAGTTTGAGATGGACCAATAAGAATAATTCCGAATTCATTGAAATCGAAGTTGCCTGTGAAAAAAAAACATACGGAACTGTCATAATTGAGGAGTAGAAATTCAAAACGTAGTTTTCACACAAAGTTACATTTGGAATAAAACGCAATAAACTGTTTCTCGTTAAGTAAACTGTGTACTTTTATGTGTAATTTGTATTATTGTTAATCACATGATATACGCAAACTTGTTTAATTAAAATAAATATTGTTCATTCCATTTGGCCATTATTCCCTAATAAATTTTTAAAAACTATGTTTTGAACGTAAATTAAAAGAAAACTTCATTTTGAAAAACATAAATGAAATTATGTAAAACTACATTTTGTTAATCAATCAATAACAACCTGTTTAACTTAAACAGGTAAAAGTTACGTTTTGATTTTCATAATTATCACATATGGTTGTAAATACTGCGTTTTGATATTCCATCCAACTTTGAGCGTCTTATATCGTAACTTGGAAGAAATTAAGTTTTGAAAATTATACATTTCATTACTAGAAAGAAGCGGATTTGAAGCATATATTGCCATCTATAACTTTTTTTTCGAACTTTTGGTCAAAACTGCGTTTTGAATTTCTGCTCCTCAATTGGCATATAAGATCATTGGCGTCGCAATGAAATACTACATGTTTATAAACACTGATTTTTGGAAAAATATGCCTGTCTATAAGTAATTAGACAAGTGAGTAAAACAAATGAGTACAAAATAAAATAAATACATGTCTGCATACTCTTGATTGGTGAAGGTAATTGCGAATTTGATATTTAATAAACCAAATATTAAATTGTACGCCAAAGCAATAAAATTCACATCAGTTTTGACAATTAACTTTTTTTCCCAGAGAACACATTGATTTTCATTTTTTTAATATAATTTTTAATCATGTAGTACTGGATAAGTTTTAAGAAGTTCCAGTTCTTACCGAACGCAAGTAGAACAAAAATTATTATCAGATTTACTATCTGTATGTGGTCAGTTTTACCATCGGTTAAGTGTTGTAAGCTTACTTAAATAACACCCTGTACAGGTTGAAGAAGTAAAAAATAGATTAAACATAAATTTCTAGCTGCCAAAAATTCCCATATTAATTACGAAAAAATGCTTGAAATAAAAGTGACAGAAAAATAAGTTTTGAGTATTTTATATTTGAAGCTTTTCTTTCTAAATTATATTAAAAACATTTGACAGCGGGAATAGTTAAAAGTACAACTAGTAATAAAAGTAATACTTTTTACCATGAATCGACAGCCTATGCAGCTAACGCGCCGCTTATTTTGGTATAGAGTGATTACGTCATCCTCACGGTAGGTTGTGGGTTCGATCCCAGACTATAGGAATTAGTAGTTTTTTTTTAGATTTACTACAATTACATGATTTACTTGACTTTCTTCACAAACTAATATAATAATGACTTATAACAGTGACTTACAACAATTAGTTTGATCTACTTAATTCATTAACTCAATCTACCTTGACTTTTTTACAAACTAATATAATAATGACTTATAACAGTCACTTACAACAATGACTTTGACCTACTTAATTCACTGAATTCACTGAATTTATTTTCTCACATGCCTTTGACTTTTTACCAAACACTAATACAATAATGACATAACTTCAATGAATAACTTAATTTATTATCTCATTAACTAGACTACAGTTTTAACTTACTTCACTATTTATTTACTCTCTATGACATTACATGACATTAATATGACATTATATGACATTACATGACATTATATGATATGACATGATATTGAGAATTGAATCAATTTTAACAAACTTATGCCACTAAACTGAAACGATTTTACCCATTTTTAATATATATATATCCTTAACCTTGAGCTAATAATTAACAATTTAATAAATTTGATTAATTTTAAACAATAAATTGGAACGATTTTAGCATCATATACTTCTAAATATTGACAAATTAATCAATATTAACTATTTTAGCCATTTTATTTTATTCTTGACCTAATTATTGACAATTGAATCAATTTCTACATATTTTAGAAGATACTGTTTATTATTGTTGTTTGTTAACTACTGTTATTCTTATGAGTGGAAAAAAGGTACTTTCATTACGTGTTGCACACGAACGTTATTTTATATTGATATTAAATTGATTTTACGGAGATTAAAAATTATTTTGACAGATGTCTAAGTTTCAATAGGATATTTAAATGATCTTCAAGGAAATAATTACTGGTTTACATAACAAGAGAGTAAAGTTCATCATTATTGGTCGAGAGCGAAGATTGAATCCTCAGGATGTGCTTGAAGCAAATAATGACACTTTACTCACGTGTTATATATGATATTTTATAAGCAAACGGAAAAATTTGTTATTTAACAAAAGAGACTGTTAACAGCATGTAAATATGTAAAATTGGTAAGAATAAAGGATATTCTTGTAAACGAAAAACTATATATTTATTAATGTTATTACTAAATATTTTCACGTAAATTCTGTTACACAGAAGTTCGGAAGTCTCTCCCTGACATGTGCACAAGAGCAATGAAGAAGGTCTATTGACTAGTAAGAAAATTAAAATTTCTAGATGGCACTGCCTGGCCTTTAAACTCCTTATTTCCTTAGAGAATACTTATCATTTTTATTTCCCTTCGTAAGGAATGAATTACATTAAGTAATGATTTTGTTAAAAATAAAGTTAACATTATTTACCGGTTGTATATAAATATATAAAAATAGTGATGAGAATCTACATGTCGAATAGTCCAGTATATTTTTTTGTCTGTTCTAACCCAATTCTCAAAAAAGTTTTAACTAATCCTGAATTTTGGATTAGCTAATCTTATGCTAATCCAATTTTAACAAATTGCTCCAAATCACTTTCTGAAAACTAAATTGCAACAAAATTATATTAGAGTTTATTAAAAGTTTTTAAGAACATTGAACTTAATTTAACTAATCCAAAATTCAAAATTAACTATAACTCTTTTAAGAATTGTGCTATCCATGTCTAATAGCCAAATCAACAAAACTAAAATTTCAAACTTAGTTATAGGGTCAAATTCATTCTCAACTCACACTTAAAATATAAGTAACTAAGGCAACTAACTCAAATTGTGCAAATTTTTGAGTTAGTTGCCTTAGTTACTTCGACTTTGAGTGTGAGGTGAGGATGAGATGAGAGTGAGTAACGACTGTGAATTTGGCCCTAAATCAATAAAAGCACATCTAATGTTTGACAGTAATATCAATTATTCCATGTCATGTCACTTTGATTTGTTTTTATTAATTTGCACCAAGTTTAAAATTTAAGTTTTGTTGATGCATAAATCTATCTCATTTATTTCATGTGATGCTGATGACCACCTATTGGCGAGCTCTGCTCGTCCGCCACAAACAGCGCTTCGGTCAACTGCAACGCAGATTACCGGTTTAACAATTAGTTAAATCTCATTTAATTCAGGATGCGCTACTCAAATATTCGTACAGTGTTTATTAATTTTCATTTTGAACAAATACACAAGCGAACAATAAACCAAAGCGCTATAAACACAACGTAATGAATGTTACTGTCACACGAAGCTCGGACTGACACTACATCAACTACAAGTTGCGGATTCAATATTTGCTAGCAAATAATTATTTACCACTACTTATAATATCATCACATTCACATGAGCGCCATTTCATGCAATCAGAATGTTTCAATCAGATTTGACAATTATATTGACAACAATGCTACTGAACTTTCAAAATAATTTAGCAATGGCATGATCAAAATTATACATATCGTTCCTGCAATAAAATTTCTAAGTATTTTTACAGAATATTAATTCAAACAAAAGTATATTTTTAATTTTTTTTTATTTGTACCATTTTTCTTTAAACTAATTTAGATATTGCATTTTACACTGCTCAAAAAAAAAACCGGACACCTAAAGAATCCCAAAAAAACGTCACTTTTCAAACCACTGTCAATTTGTCAGTTTTGAAGCAAATTGGATGAAATTGTTTTTCCGAAGTCGCCCAAAGTCTATTCTTTGAAAAGCTGTTAATTGATTTTGATTAACCTCCCTTTCCCTTCCCCCAGTCAACCCCAAACGAGAACACCTTTTTTTCTAAAAAAAAGGTGATTTTTTAAGCTTTCTATGGGAATCATCAGCCGTCAATTGACAAATCTGTCATTAGATAATGAAAATATGGACATTTCTGTTACTGGAACTTAAAACAGAATCAAAATCGGATGATTTTTAAAAAAGTTATGATTTTTTGAAAAAAATAGACATTTGCAGAGGTTGGCATTCAATTGTCCGTAGTACGTAGACACTCGAACACATACGGACATTCAAACGCACGCACGCACACAAACAAACGCACACGAACACACACACACACATACACACACACACAACGCACACACACACACACACACACACACAATTTCATCCAATGTGCTTCAAAACTGACAAATTGACAGAGGTTTGAAAAGTGACATTTTTTTGGGATTCTTTAGGTGACCGGTTTTTTTTTTGAGCAGTGTATATGGGATAATGGCTTAGTGGTATCAAGTCGGTCTGTGGATACTAAGAACCCTAGCTCGATCTTCACAGCCGACAAAACATTGTCACCAATTTAAAATTACCCCTGATATGTTTGCTGTTACAGAGGACGCTACTGTTTCAATATTATTTGATATTATTTGTGTATTTTAAATATTTTCAAAGAAAATTGGACTTAAATTTAATGCTTATACTTTCTTGTGTCTGTATGTACAAATTAATTGTAATTATTTTGTATAAATGCAATAGATGGCACAGTGGTATCGTATCGGCCTGTTGATCCTGAGAACTCTGGTTCGATTCCCACTGCCGAAAAACATTTTCACCACATTAATACTACTCCTGTGGCTCCCTCACCACTAACATCTTTGGGGGGCGTAATTTGACGGCTGGTAACCGCACTTCACGCGCATAAATATATCACTTACCGAGATCTGCTTCGGCAGAGTGTCACACCCAGTAATGGGTAAAAGGCGTGATGATATATTTATTTTTATTTTGTTTTATTTCATATATCAACTTTTTTCACACTGTCAAACATTCCTCAATTATTTTAAAATAAAAATTTGTATCAATTGTTTTACATTGTCTAACCAAATGTGTTCAAATAAAGGCGTTTTTATCAAGTGCGAGTGTTTTATACTATTTACTCTATTTCAGATTTCCTTTACATAATTTCTTTATAAAAATAGTTGAAATTTTCCATTATGGTAAATTTTTGGTAGAACAGTTAAGTTTGTAACAGGGATTTTGTCCATTGCCTAGATATTTGTATAAATTGTGTACTTTATTTTATCCGTAGTCCAGATATTTTGTGTATTTAATGCAGTTAAAGCAATATATGATAACAATATGCGCAGGGCGACGCTCCCTCCCTTTCTTATCTTTTTGTCTCATTTTCCGTGACTGCATTGTGTGGTCTTTTCTTTCATATATAAGTGTAGACTATTGCTTTCATCTTTTCTAATCTTGTAGATTCGTTGTTAGTTTCGTTATTAGATTCGTTGTTAGGAGTAAATGGGAGTAATTTGAGATTTTTTTATGCATATGTTATGTACGTTGAGGAAGGAAAATGAATGGTAAGAGAATAGGAATGATGTGATTGAAGGTTGGTTGTGTGATAATGTTTTCGAGTGTAATAAATGAATGAGTTTATATGGAGTGATCTATAAATGTGGTTGAAGTGAGGGTGGTGTGTTTGGATGAAAATGTTTGGTGATGGCTGGTTGTTTGATGGGTGTGATGAGTGAATGTTTTATGAATGATTTTAGGGTTCGTGCTACCCCATTTGTTGGGATATAGCGTGAAGATATGTATGTATGTAATATGTCACCAAAAATCGTTTAAGAATGAAACTCATTCTAGCATCAATATGCGTGCAAGAATATGTTATTCTAATGCCGAAACAGAGCAAATTACGTTTTAAGTTGAAAAAGTTTAAAAGTGTTATATGAACATATCTATAATACGAGATATTTGAAAAATAAAATGTTAAAATCAGATAGCCATGAAAATAAAAAACAAATAAAACAAAATCACATTCTAACACATCAGCTCAACAATTAAAATAAGGAATTCTTGATTGAGCTGTCAAAATGAGATTTTGCTTAATTTGTTTTTTTTTTTTTTCATGGCTATGTAAAATTTAATTTAATTTTTTTTTATTTATGTACTCTTGGATCAGTTTTTCAATCATCGGTTTAAGCCTGATTTATAGATTGCATAGAATAGAATAAAATAAAATAGAATAAGGAATGAAATGGAGTAGAACAGAAATTTGTAATAACAATTTATAGATTTCACAGAAAGGAACAGCAGTGAATAGAATGATGTAATTTTTACATTAAAATAGCTATGTTCATACTGGTATTTTAGATTACTATTACAAACTTCATGGTGATGAAATGACTTGAAAATTTTATCACTTGAAAGTTGTAGTTTTAAAAAAGTGGAAATTAACTTAGCATATAAATTGGGGTGTATAGCACATGCTATAGTTTGTATTTGTTACAAAATTTACAAACAAAACGAAGACGAAAACGAAGTAGTAGAATTCGGCAAATAAATAAAAGAAAAATATAGGCGGTTTTTCAAAAAATATTTTTTAAAATGATAAATGATAAAATAATAAGTGTTTCTCTATTAATTCGACTAACCAATAATAGTCAAACATGTATTTTTTTATAAATACAAAATATTCAAACAAATAACACTGCTTTAAAATACAAATGTTACAAATGACAAAAGATGTCGCCTAAATTTCAACCAAAATAGAACGAAATGTGTCGGAATTGCACAACCGACGTAGGAATGGAATAGAATAGAACACGAAATAAAATTTGGTTATTTTGTCAACGGCCATGGCTGCACTCATTGGAACTGATCTAAGCGATAACGCGAGTGTTAAGTAACGTTGCGCGCGGGTAGTACTTGGATGGGTGACCGTCCAGAGACAACCCGCGTTGCTGTTGACTGTAATACCTAAAAAACGCAGATCAGGGCGTAATGGCGGCATATGACCTAAGTAGTTAGTCCGCCAAAGAAACCACAAAAAAAAATTTGGTTATATCCTGTTCTGTGCTGTTCTATTCTATTTCATTCTATGCAACTATAAATGGTCGCATGCATTTTCATAGGTTTATATTTCTGTTCCCTGTTCTATTCTATGCAATCTATAAATCTGCCTTAACTCTCGATTAATGTTAATCATGATTAAATAATAATGGTAACCATAGTTTCCAATATTATTTAATCATTGGTAAATGTATGATAAGCCGATAGGATATATTTGTTAAATAAATGGATAACTGGCTTTTTTTAAAGTCTTTATTAAAAAGACGACGTTTCGGTTCTGATTAGAACCATTATCAAGTCTAAAAAATTTAATTGTTACAACGTTAAATTAACATTAGTAGTTTACAAAAATAATTAAATAACCTACCTTACTAAAATTCGTAACAAAATTTTAGTCATCTGTTGACTCTTGAAAGTGAAGCTTCACTTTCAAACAGTAATTTTAAATTTAAAATTCAATTTATTTTTACTTCAACCTTACGGTTGCAAATTTTATTTATAAAATGTCAATTAACTTCATTTAATTAAGGTAGGTTATTTAATTATTTTTGTAAAGTACTAATGTTAATTTAACGTTGTAACAATTAAATTTTTTAGACTTGATAATGGTTCTAATCAGAACCGAAACGTCGTCTTTTTAATAAAGACTTTAAAAAAAAGCCAGTTATCCATTTATTTAACAAATTATTTAATCATGATTAACATTAATCGGTGATTGAGAAACTGGCCCTAAAATGTATAAAAGAGCCAATTTCCGCAAATTTAATAGATCCTATGTTAAATTCCTGTGTACTGCATTTCTGTGCACATTCTGTATATATTTTCAGAGAGCACGCCGTAGCATGCGTGATCTGAAATAAAAATTCAAAATTGTTCCGTAATTGATGTACTTGAATGGTCAGAAAATAGCGTTTATGATTGGACGTGAATCATAATTCACAAATAAAATATAAAAATACATAATTGATCTGGGGAGAGTCTCCCCATACCGAACGGATTTTTCTGCTACAAAAGCAGGCACTTAGAATAATTTCTGGTGTTGGTTCTAGAAATTCATGCCGAGAATTATTTAAACTGAACAAAATTCTAACTGTTTATTCTTAATACATATTACAATGTGTAGTATATATTAAGAAAAACTTGTCCAACTATGTAACTCACGCGCAGACTCATGAATACAGCACTAGAAATAATTCTGATTTGATAAATCCAATAACTATTTCAAAAAATGTTAAAGTAAATTGTATAAAGTTAAAAATATATAATAAATTACAACATGAAATAAGACATTATGAGGTAAAAAAGTTCAGAAATGTTATCATTCAAAAGTTATCTGTTAAGTCGTATTATAATATCGGCGAGTATATCACGGACGAAAATTTCTGATTTTTTTCAATTGAAATACCAAAAATGTATAAAAAATTGTATCATCCTTTTGTATAATTTTAATTTAATTTGTCGTTTTAATATTGTCTTCTTTATAAAGTATTTGTATTTATATGACGTACTGTGCAAGTATTAATGCTTTACAGTTAATAAATATTATTATTATTATTAGAACTTCTAGCCAACAAATATTTTCATAAATAAATAAATAAATATATCATCACGCCTTCTACCCATTGCTGGGTGTGGCACTCTGCTAAAGCAGATCTCGGTAAGTGATATATTTTTGTGCGTGAAGTTCGGTTACCAGTCGTCAAATCACGGCCCCCAAACATGTTAGTGGTGGAGGAGCCACAGGGATAGCTTTTGCAAATTATGAAAATATTTTCATCGATATTTTAAATAGTTATTTGTGTACCTAGAGTAGAAAATAGTCTATTTCCGCTCGCGGATGGAAATTGTTGATCGAGGCCCAGCAGAGAATAACAACCCTACAAGAGTGGCAAAGACACTATCTGCTCATGTTGTATACATTACTTTTTATATTAACTTTGAGAAATGCTTGAAAAATATTCAGCATATGTCAGAAGTCATTCACGTGCCAGCATCCACCTCAAAAAAAATCAATAAATATCTAGTTATATAAATCTGAAAAAAAAAATCCCCAGACTCAAACCACTTTTCCAGATTATTCACATAATCCACTATACACTCATCAAATTAAAAAGTAGAGGCAACGAAACGAAAAGCAAAAAGAACCAAAAAAGAAGAATCATAACTCGAATCACATCAGACATCAGACGATACGAAGCGAAAATAAGAAAACGCGTAGTCTCGCGACAAAGACAGCACCATACTGCACTTCATAAGCTTCCGTGAGAGAGAAAGAAACAGTGGTATCCAGGTGTGAAGGGTATAAACTGCGTACGGCTCGATTTTCCTTTGAACTGATTCACTTTGATACGAAGTGAGGAAACTCGAATATGCGGAGGCAGGCTCAAATAAAACAAAATCAATCGCAGATTCGGCAAATGTAATCTGTGGGATCGCAGTCGCCTTACACGGAATATTGACTCGTTTGGGGTAAACGGAAACGGGGAAGGTTACACTTGGCAGGAGAATATGTACCAGCGTTTGAGGTTTACAAATAATATAAAATCCTGACTGAAATCTTGGATTTTATTTCCAAGTCGTTCTAAGAGTTACAAGATTAAACGATACAGACATATATTTTTCTACGATCATTAAAAAAGTAGGCTTTACGAACATCATCTGGTGATAGAAAGTGAACAATTGCGGACTAAGGCTCTTTACAGGCCGTTGTTATTGGCAACGCGGCTCTTTGCGGATCGTTGCTATTGGTAACAGTTTTTAGGTCAAGAATGTAGTTCGGGAAATCAAGGCCCGTAGGGTCGAAGTTTCCTTAATATTCGCGACCTAAAAAATCACTTACAGTTCGGGGTTAGTAAACTATTTTATGCACAACCGGGCCGAAAAGCATGTGTTTAAGCCCTAAAAAGCGGGCTTAAACGATTTTTTTGGCCTTAGGGCCTTAAATTCTTTTTCAAAATGTCATTTTAACATAAATGTATCTATATGAATCTTTTGAACACAAAATTAGATGTTATTTAAAATATATACCTACAAAAAGTAGTATTATTACTATTATATTATTTATTCTTTTAAATAAATAAATAAATAAATATATCATCACGCCTTCTACCCATTACTGGATGTCGCACTCTGCTGAAGCAGATCTCGGTAAGTGATATATTTGGCGCGTGAAGTGCGGTTACCAGTCATTAAATCACGGCCCCCAAACAAGTTAGTGGTGGAGGAGCCACAGGGATAGCTTTTGAAATTATGAAAATTGTTTGTCGCCTGTGGGAATAGAACCAGGGTTCTCAGGATCCACAGGCCGACTTCATACCACTGTGCTAGCCACCCCACATATTCTAGAGCCACATCCCGCTATGATACAGAACAGGCACTGGAAAATCTTATGAGCGAAGCTGCGCACTGTTTTTAATTCCTGACCCAACCAAGAGATGGCGCACGTGCTATTTTAGGTGATAATTCAGAAGTGTGTTTTTACCGACTAGGCAAATGACAGGTCTTTCATTCGTTTTCTGCAACCAGTTTGTTTTTACGTTCAAAGATAATTTGCGTTTTCTAGTGCAGTTATTCATTGCTAACGGTTTTTTGCTTTAAAGTTTTAGAATTGTATTACTATTGACATTTAGTGCACTTAATCTGTATTTGAAAATATTACCAGTTTTTGCGATTTCTAGTTTAGTTTAGTCAACGATTTTTGTATTTCATTACTGTTGTCATTTGGTGTACTTTTCAATACAAACTGTAATATCTTCTACGTTCTACGAGTACAAAGTGCTGCATCGTCGGATGTCAGGCTACTGGTAAGTATTTTTTATTATTCTGTAGATTTTAATATACTTGATCCCTCCTAATATGCACAGCAACACGCTTTTCAGAAACAGATACATTTTTCTTATATTGATTGTAGTTATTCGCTAATTATATCCTTTAAATTTGTAATTTTTTTAAACAGATGTCCACTATCATCGATTTCCTAATCCAGGAAAGGATTTGGTTCGTTTCAACAAGTGATTGGATATATTGGATATGGACGAGTTTCGTTTGATGGATAGTACAAGCACCGGTAATTTATAAAAAGTGTCGAATATGACGAAATTACCAGGCTGTAATATCCTTCATTTTCAATCGTAACAGCGTTTACAACTATTAAAGACATAAGTTTACAGTTTATAAAATTAAATAGTGAAAAAAATCAATTTTGTCAAACATTTAAAATCATTTGTGAGAGAAAATGTTAATTTTTATTCCATAATGTATTGATCACAAGGAACTTGTAATGGATTCGATAATATCCATTTTAATTTTGCATCACTATATAAATGAAATAGACAGTATAATAATAAGGAAGAGAAGAATGGTTAATACCGATGATACATTAGTAAGTAAAGTCAAAATGTGCTATAAGGAAATTGTAAAATTAAAAATATTACAAATAAAATATAGATACTAATTTACTGTTGCATTTTTTGTTGAATGAAAAATTTTATTTTTCTGTCACATAATGTACAATTTTTAAAGAAATTGTGAAGTTATTTTCATGTAATTCACAATTTCTTTAAAAAATTGTATGTTATGTGACTAAAATATATATTTCATATAATATAAATTCCCGGCTACACTTTTAAATCTAGTTTAGTTCATGACCCAACCAAGAGATGGCGTTGAAAGAGTGCGCCGGCCTTTAACATTACAGTTTCCCATCTAGAGTAGAATATATATTATCTTTGGATCTACAGGCCGACTTCATATCACTGAGCTAGCCACCCCATATTATTATTTATTCTTTTAATTTTGGAAATTTATTGTTAGTTGAAATAGTTAATTTTAACATTAAATAAAAGGACCATAAGATAGATGAGAATTACGCCAAAAGTATGTTTTCAGTGTAACTACTTATCTTCTTTGCTTTGCACCATTCACAAATTCGAAGCAGATTTTTTCATATAGTTGTTTTGAATTTAACGGCAATAATTTCAGAATCGCATTATTCGCAGCTTCTTTTACATCAGGCGGAGTACAAGCCAATTCATTATCGCTGCTGTCACTCATTTTCACACAATACAAAAGTAAACAAACTGATTTTTATTGTTTACTATGGATACATAAACAAAATTAAATTTTTTTATTGATTGTGAAAACTTGATTCTGAAAAATGTAATTTTGTCATAAAAATATACCTATTTTAATATTTTAAATTAAATGTTTTTTGTTGTGCATAAAATATTGTTTGTACCACGGGTGCAATAAGCGTTTCTAACCCTCAGCATGTTATTAGCCCTCGGTGCTTTGCGCCTCGTGCTAATAATCATGCCGCGGGCCAGAAACGTCTGTTTTCACCCTTGGTACATAAATAACTATTTTACAATACCTGCACAAATAGAAGGAAAAGAAAAGTAGGTTTCAAAATTAACAGTGGTCAAAATAAACAGAATCTTGATCTGTAATATTTAATTACCTACATTTAAAATTTATATTAATTACAATTAAAATCAATGCTATCTATCTAAATACGAATAGAGAGAAAAATTGGAATAAAATCAAATTTGAATCACATGGCAACCAAAGCGGTCTCCGTGTGATTCAAATCTGATTTTACATGCTACATATACCTAATTCGTTTAAAACATTTGGTTTAAATCCTGGCGGCATCCCATTTTATCCCTCTGTAATTCAATTTGATTTCATCAATTGTTAAGGATTTACATAAAATACTAATTAAATTAAAAATTCATTAATGTACAAATAAATATGGTTTCAAAAATCTTGATATTGATATGTCCTCAATATACCTGAAACGCCTTATAAAATTCTCCCAAATAATTTTAAAGCAAAATGATTTGTTGAAGAGAAGAACCTATACCTAGTGTACATATATCTGCAATTATTTCACAAGTCTAAAATGAAAAAAAATAATTGAGTACTAAGAAAAGTACAAATTAATATTTATAAATTTGTAAAATTTAGTTTTGTACAATTACTAAATTTTGACATTTCACATTTTGTTGATTGATGACAGATTAAATTGTCTAATTTTATTTAATTTTAAATTATTCTTAAGCTGGATTTATAATGAAGTAACGTAAGAGGTAAAGTAAAATAAAGCAAAGTAAAAAGTAACGCAGGCAAATTACTGATTTATATTGAGCAAAACCAAATACTGTTTGCCAATCAGAGGTGTGTCGCAAATTCTTTCCTTTCTCTCATAATTTTTTAACAACGTTCGACATATGTAGCTAAAAATTAAATACGAATCAAAATTTATTAATATAATAATATAACCTCAAAAACTTGCCGTTTGTTTTCAGAAAATTTCCTAATCCTTTCTACAATTGCTATTTTTTCTTAAAAAAAATAAATCTTTTGATGGCTTTGTCATACAGAATTTTATTGGCCTCCAAAAATTGTATTCTCTGTCGATTTTTGAAAAATTTAGGTCAATAAAAATGTTTGACAGTGACAGCTGATATTTCACGGTCGGTAACAGCGATTACAATGCGAAGTTCTGACTTCTGATTGGCCAGCGGTAAGAAATGTTAGTTAAAGTAACGTAGAAAGATGAAAATTGACCATCTCTTGCATTGCTTATTTTACATTACTGATTGCTTTGCTTCAATATAAATGGTTCTACTTAAATTACAAGTTTTAACTTGTTGCCTTACCTACTACTTTTGCCTCTTGCGTTACTTCATTATAAATCCAGCTTTACTGATACACATTTCAGGCGTAATATGTAATATATTATTTTTCAAATAGTACTGTAGATTCTTTAAATTACGTACAATTTTTGTTATTTATTATTATAATACTCGTACATATCATGTAAAATCAGTCTAACTCTTGGTTATAGAAAAAAATACTCTTTTATAATAATTGAAAGTTTTAGTTTATTTGATTAAAATGTATTTTCTTTATCCCTTATCGTTTAGTATCTACCCCAATTTCACCACAATCAATTAAACATTCAAATGAGAAAACTGAACACTGTCTCCATCTACCAATTCCAGCTGGAACTACTTGCCCGGAGTCGGGAGGCGGAGCTTGTAATGGAAGCTCCGCCTGCGGATCGTGCGACTCCGCCTGGGTGAGGGATGATAGGGGATCGTTGCACCCCCTCCACGCAAGTGAAGCGAGCTTGATTGACAGCGAGACGCTATTGATAATGGCTGCCATGTTTTCCGAGCCGCGAACCCCGAGACGGAGAATCTGATAGCTGTAGGTGATATGGAGCGTCTTTTATTTTTAGAAGGAGAAAACTAAGACGAGATATTATTTGTTATAGATAATTCAACGTAAAAACTCTATACAGAAACGTTGTTTCTGTCATTTGATATTGGATAAACAGGGATGGGAACCGTCTTTAATTTGTCTTCGTTACCTTGGTAACATTAAAAATAAATTTCATTCTTTTATTCAAATACTCCATTCGGTAAATAAATCATAAGTTATAGAACAAGTGATATGATAATTGCTGATCATATTTTGACATAAATTTTGAATTTTTATGGAAATTGAAATATAGCAAGTTAGCAGCACGAGCAGAGGCGGACTTTGGCCTAGGCTAAAGAGGCAATAGCCTAGGGCCCAAAAATTTTAGGGCCCGGATTTAAACTTTTAGTTTATGCTTGTTTTGACTATTTATTTTTATGATTTTATGTTATGTTTGATATGTATTAGTTGTACAGAATTTTATATTATTTATATTGGCAGCCCAGCAATCTGTCATTTCTGTTAGCGAACGCCTTTCAAGTTTATTTCTTTATTAAGTATTTGTTTACAAAGCTTGTTTGTCTACTTGTTTTTGTTTCATATACAAATTTATTTTATTATATCATATATAAATTTATTTAACGCTTCCTGTAACAAATACCACTGGAGAAAGATCTTTTTCTGTACTGAAACGCGTAAGAAACTATTTACGTAGTACGCTCGCACAAGAAAAGTTAATAGCTTTATCACTATTGTGCATAGAGCACGATAACGTTGACAAAATGGATTGTTGTGCAATAATTAAAAAATTCGCGGAAATTAAAACGCGAAAACGAAATATTTAAATAAAATTATCAAATAAAATATTCAATATTTAATGTGTGAATTTTGTTACATCGAAATATAATGTATGTATTTTGAAATGTGCAATTTAATTTTTTTTTATGTTATATTTTTGTAATTATATTACATATAGATAATTGAAATATATAATTTTAGTCCCTTATATGGTAGTAGGTATATATATATATATATATATATATATATATATATATATATATATTCTCCAAAATTTGAAGCTTGAAATAAATTTTTGAAGAGCATGGAAAAATCGGCAAAAGTATCTAGTTTTCATCTATGAGTGGCGAAAATGATAATCTTCATGATTTTAGACTGTTTTGATCACTTTTTTGGTCACAGATTTAAGAAACAAAATTTTAAAGTTGAAAAAAATGCTTGAGTTTGGTTTATTCTACATTTTGATGGCGGCATCTCGTTTGCTATCGAAAAACTGAAATATTTTGTCTGGTATCAATCTATCTAAAAAGTTATGCTTCTTTAGCAAAAGTGGGTAGAAAAAATAATTAATATTTGAAATTTACCAATTTTTTAATCTAAAACAAGGCATCCGACGAAAAAAAAATATGTAACAAAAATTATTGGGATTCATCAAAAAACACGTGTAATTTTGCTCTGAATTTTTTGACACATTTTAAAAAAATTAGCTTTTTTTGGACTTTCAGGAAAATTTGAAATGTGTCAGAAAGTTCTAAAAAAAAAGCATATGTTTTCCTTGGTAAATTCTAAACAATTTCTGTTTTTTGAATTTTTTCTAGAAATTTGATCCTTTTCGAGTAAAAAAATCATGAAATAATAGAATTATAAAATTTTTCACACAAAAAAAAAATAATTTTTAAAATGAATCAAAATTTTCTGAACAAAATCACTCGTATTCTTTTATGCATTATAATCATTTTTTGTTACATAATTTATATCGTGCGATGCGTTGTTTTTGAGTAAAAATTTGGTAGATTTCAAATATGAATTATTTTTTCGACTCACTTTTGCTAAAAAAGGGTAACTTTTTAGATAAATTGACACGAGACAAAATATTTAAGTTTTTCAACAAGAAACCGAGATGCTGCCATCAAAATGTAAAATAAACCAAACTCAATCATTTTTTTCAACTTTAAAATCTTGTTTCTTAAATCTGTGGCCAAAAAAGTGGCTAAAACACTCCAAAATCATGAAAATTATCAATTTCGCCATTCGTAGTTGAAAACTAGATACTTTTTCTCATTTCTTCATGTCCTTTAAAAATTTATTTGACGCTTCAAATTTTGGAGAGCGTGGGGTGTCAGTTTCCCAGAGAATGCCCCATATATATATATATATATATATATATATATATATATAAAATAGTTTATTTTATGTTACACTGTACAACAGAAATTGAATTCCAATTACTGTACAGGGCCGAGCTAACCGAGCAGCAGAGTGGCTATTCTTATACTTTCTAGCTTTGAGTGGGATTCAATCCCCACAGCCGACAAAACATTTTCACCAATTTAAAATTATCCCTGTGGCTCCTCCACCACTGACATCTTTGGGGGCCGTGATTTGACGGCTGGTAACCGCACTTCACGCGCATAAATATATCACTTACCAAGATCTGCTTCGGCAGAGTGCCACACCCAGTAATGGGTAATAGGCGTGATGAGATATATATATATATAAAGGGCCCGAAATAAATATTTTGCCTAGGGCCCGAAATACTTTAAATCCGCCTCTGAGCGCGAGCTGTAATTCTTATTTCTGTAACAACAAATTTAAATTAATGTCAAAATATTATCTGACAATTATCATATTACGAGTTACATCTGCCTATTCTGTAACTGGATCATTATCCAGGTTCAAGAACATCTTCTACTTGCATACGGCTAGAACTAAAATGTTATCTAACAGTCGTATTCATAGAAAAAATAGTCTAGGTTTAAACTCGAATTATCTCTAATACAGCTGTAACTGAACATTGCCTTATTCATACCGCAGTTTAGTCTCAGTCTATCTTTAGTGTATAGTTAAACCAGTACTAAATTTTAATCCTAGGTGATAGTAGGTTTATCTTGCTATTTTCATGACTTCAGTGAGTTGACAGTCAATTTTGCAAGTGTTCAAAGCTTTTTAAGTATAATTAAAAATCACAATTATAGCTCTTGCTATTTTACATAATATTGCAATCAAGGAAATACAAGAAATTAACGTTATAAATGCAAATTTAAACTTACATAAAATAAAAAATACCATTATTTAAATTTAATTTCGGCAATAGTCTATTCTGATTCGAATGAAGAAAATGAAGACTGCAACTTATTTCGAGCGAATTTTATTAAAAATAATTTTCATTAATATTATATTGTGTAAAATAATTTTTAAAAAGTCAAATACATTAAAAAAGTATTAACTGATAGTAAAAAAAATACTTCAGAAATGTCTAAGTAGTAATTCAAATCTTAACTTAAAAACTTTTTCCTCCCAGCGCTTCCTCTTGTTTTGAAGTTTCTTTGTATGCTTCATTTGCAATTTAATTTTTATCGTTTGCAATTACAATAAATTTTCTTCACATATCGTCATGTCTCCGAATGTATTCTTCTTTCCCTTTTAAATACACTAGCTGTTGGAGTTGATGCGGCAGGAATATTATTTGTAACGGAAGGAATTGTTAAACCGTTAATGGTATAATAGTTGTAACATTTTCTGTAGTAGGAAGGAAAGTGGCTATAGGCAGATTTTCTAGAAAAGTATTATCGTAATTGTTTATTTCGTAGTCAGTTGCTAGAAGTTTCTTGCCTCGTTGGAAACCACTGGCCACAAAATTATTTGTTATTTTTACCCAAATTGAAAATTTCTTTACATTTATTTTTGAAGCAATCGATTTATTTTCTAATAAGTGTATTTTCGGTTTGATCTCTTCAATTAAAAAATATTTTTCTTCGTGCGTCCAATTTGCATCAGGAAGAAATCAAAGCATACAAAAAAATTCCAAATCAAACATTCGTTTATGTCACGTCACATTAACACTTCGTAAAATACCAATATGCGCACGCGCAAACCATGGCCTAGTGTATCGCTTTCACTAGTACAGAGATAGTTCGTATTTACGTAGTTCGAATCAAATCTAGGATTATGTTTGTCTATGAATAAGGGGTTTTAGTCGCAGTTTAAACCGGTACTACGTAATACGAGTTTAAATCAGAACTAATGGATATTCTATGAATACGGCTGTATGTCACCAATTCATCAAATGGTTAATTCACACAATGACTTTGAATGTGAAATTGATATTTTTCATAACACCATAAATGATATAAAGAAATTTATTACTTCCCGCTAATTTTGGTGTTTTTTTTTCCTTACCCTAGAATTGGGCGCTTTGCCTGTTGGGTAATGTATCAATAATAATAATAATAATAATAATAATAATAATACTAATTATATGTTAATAATCGATAAGTTAATGATAATTTTTATTTTTTATTTTACAGATAATTACAATTTCGGTATTCTGGGACCAGAATAATTTACCCTAGCATTTTTGTTCAATTCATGGATTTTGTTTACAAAGATACATATAGTTAGAGAACTAGGGTGCAAAATGATGTCTCGTTTATTCCAGTGACAGAAATGGATTTTTTAATAGATTATGTCATGATAAACATGAAAAAAAGAAAATTAGATTTGGGAACGGGCGGAAACTATAGATGGCGTCGATGTGAATGCGCAGATTTTAAGGGTGGTTGTTGATCCCTACACCAGTCCACTTTCAGAGCTTCTGTCACCAATGAGCAACCAGCAATAATTTCTGTCAATAATTTTTTTGTCATGTATTGGTCGTGAACAAGTAGTAATATGTCACACGACACCATAAAAATTGCTTACTTTGACCAGTTTTGTCGCGCAGGCGTCATCGGCCAAAACGTCTGTCTATCATTTTTATTACTTAATTATACCAAAGTCTATAATTTAAACTAAAAATTAGTCTATAAAAAATGTCTCAACAACCACCCTTAAACTCGGCGCATTCACATCGGCGCCATCTATAGTGCCACCCGTTCCCAAATCTAATTTTCCTTTTTTCATGTTTATCATGACATACAGGTAATCTATTAAAAAATCCATTTCTGTCACTGTAATAAATGAGACATCATTTTGCACCCTAGCTCTCTAACTAATAGCTGTTATTATAAAAAATAATATAATGTCAGGTCAATGACAGTTCCGTAAAAAGTACGGTTAAAAACATATTTTTTTTATACTGGCAGTTTTGTACGAGAACACAATGCATAAAAGTAAAAAAGAAGTAGAAGAATAAATTGTGGTAATCTGCAGATCAATCATAAAAAATCAGGATTGTCATTAACTTATCGATCGTCAACAATTAATGATCGAGTGACAGAATAGTGGGCATATTTTGCGTGAGCAAAAATAATAAAAATTTGCCATTTCGACAGATTTATTTCTCAATTGATGTTTATGAAAATAGCATTTATTTATTGATAACCAAGGAGATTTAATTACAGTGGAAAATTATCACTTATTAATTTAACTAGTGGAAAACTATTAAGATAGTTTTCATTTTATTAGTTAATTTTGAAGCAAATTCGTGAGTTATTGGTTCCCAAATATACGTGGTAAATTGGCCGCGTTGAGGTAAAATGACTCCAGAAATCTGACTTTAGACTTTTTCGGTGTCGTGATCTATTGTTCTCGTCAGTTGTTACCAAACTACATCGTTCTCGTAAATAAAATTTTGTCCGATAATATTTATTGGTGATATTCTGTCATAAATCTCGAAGTTTATGGATCTGTAAATAATGATCAAAATCGCTCCAATATTTGTTGATACAAAAAAATATTTCATAATGTCATAAGTTCAGATTTTGTTCATTATTTATAGATTTGCAAAGCCTTATCTAAAAAATCTGGTGTGAGCACCACACGCCTTTCTTATACACAGCATATATAATATTTAGAATATATGTTATTAAACATATAATTTAATTTCTTTCCGTAAGAAGACATAGATAACTAGATAAAGCAAAAATTAAAATTATGTTTTTTGTTTATAATGCTACTATGATCTGTGACGAAGCGCAATTGTCACAATGATTTTCGGCTCAGAATCCGCGGTTTTTAATGCGCGAGTCACGGAATCGCGAATAGCGCGCGAACGCAGGACCGTACTCGCGCGCCGTGTTCGCCGCGGACACAATGCTATCCATCTCACCCGATTTCCTACTTTTGAACCAAATCCAAACTCCCGTGATCCAGTTTCCAAATTCAACCAAATCTCCCTATCCTTTAGCATTGTGCGAGCCACCGACAACATCCTAGGACCGGATTAATTAGCAAAACTGTATATAAACCGGGCCCTCAGCCATCGAAAGACAGTCAGTTCATCCGTCTTCGAGTGTGAAAACCTCGAAGATAGCGAGTCACCTGAAAGTTCACCAGCCGTCAAAGAAGAAGTCGTCTTCTCCGTCTTCTAGGTAAGCAACCGCACTCCGTTTGTTTTCCGTACCGTGTCGTGCGCTTCCTAGAGGTTGTTTTTGTTTTTTCGTCGGGCTACCAGCGTCCGTCACGTGTCCCCCTCCGTTTTCTGGTACTTGTGCAGAGGCACAAAATATTACTTCTGTCACGCAGAGCGAGAAATCCTAGGCGTCCCAGTCGTAACGTTTGTGTTTCTCTCCGGGCTACCGGCGTCCGTCACGTGTCCCCCTCCGTTTTCTGGTACTTGTGCAGAGGCACAAAATATTACTTCTGTCACGCAGAGCGAGAAATCCTAGGCGTCCCAGTCGTAACGTTTGTGTTTCTCTCCGGGCTACCAGCGTCCGTCCCGTGTCCCCCCTCCGTTTTCTGGTACTTGTGCAGAGGCGCAAAATATTACTTCTGTCACGCAGAGCGAGAAATCATAGGCGTCCCAGTCGTAACGTTTGTGTTTCTCTCCGGGCTACCAGCGTCCGTCCCGTGTCCCCCTCCGTTTTCTGGTACTTGTGCAGAGACACAAAATATTACTTCTGTCACGCAGAGCGAGAAATCCTAGGCGTCCCAGTCGTAACGTTTGTGTTTCTCTCCGGGCTACCAGCGTCCGTCCCGTGTCCCCCTCCGTTTTCTGGTACTTGTGCAGAGGCACAAAATATTACTTCTGTCACGCAGAGCGAGAAATCCTAGGCGTCCCAGTCGTAACGTTTGTGTTTCTCTCCGGGCTACCAGCGTCCGTCCCGTGTCCCCCCTCCGTTTTCTGGTACTTGTGCAGAGGCACAAAATATTACTTCTGTCACGCAGAGCGAGAAATCCTAGGCGTCCCAGTCGTAACGTTTGTGTTTCTCTCCGGGCTACCAGCGTCCGTCACGTGTCCCCCTCCGTTTTCTGGTACTTGTGCAGAGGCACAAAATATTACTTCTGTCACGCAGAGCGAGAAATCCTAGGCGTCCCAGTCGTAACGTTTGTGTTTCTCTCCGGGCTACCAGCGTCCGTCCCGTGTCACCCTCCGTTTTTGGTAACTTCACGAGATTGCCGGATCTCACTCCAACCACGTCAGAGCGAGAAATCCCCGACGTCCGCCGCGGCTACCGTCACGCCGTCGCCGAAGTCAACCGCATCCGGCACCTGTCACCGTCATTTTGGGGTACGCCCTCAGCCGCGATACTCCGTACATTATCAGCCGTAACTCGGGTACCCCACGGAAATCTTAAAAACGGTTTTCACTTCCACCATCAGCACACCATCCGTCATCTCCGAGCACCCAGCGTCGCGACGCCAGGCGTCGGTTTCCAAAAAAGTTGGAAAACCACTCTTCGCCATTCGACACTACTAACCAGCCGCTACTTAGTGGACCCCGCCGTCGGGACGCTCGGCGTCGTTATTTTTACAAACTCCGGTTTTGCGCTCTACGTGTTCGCGGGCACCCCAGCAGTCGATTGCGACCACCCCCCGGGTCATATCAGCGTCGCGACGCCCGGCGTCGATTTTCGAAAATCCGAGTTTGGGCTCGTTGTACTCGCGGACACCCAAGCAGACGATTGCGACCACTCCCCGGGTCATATCAGCGCCGCGACGCCCAGCGTCGCCCACAGAAGCCAGGTAGAAACGATTCTCCCGGGTACACCGACCCTAGTGGTGGCAGCTATCATCACCCGCAACACAATCACCGTCCGGACCAGTTTCCAGTATACCAACGAATTGTTTTTTATATCAAATAAAACGCAACAGCACTGTTTTACCATTATTGTATGTTTTATTCTTTTCTTCGTACCCAAACCTCAATCTCCATACCTGCTATCCGGAACCGTTGGCGCCCGAGCAACCAGCGCCAACCTTTGTCGCCGAGTTGGTAAAGAACTCGTCACAAATTTGGCGCCCGAGCAGGGACATCGAAGAAGAGAATACAGACGTCCACAAGATGGTGCAATCCAGCACTGCGAAGACCAGCTGGGTCACGAAGGAGCCTCTGCAACAGAAGCTGCAACGTTTCGTCCTCGACCCCGAGGGCACCGTTACCGAGCTCCGGAACGAGTGGCAGTCTTGGTCAAAAAGGCTACCACAAAAATCTACGAAAATTTTTTGTAAGGCTGTTCTAGATCCGACATCTAGAGGGCAGCCAATCCAACTATGCTAGGGTGGGACCACCTAGGCTGGGACCACGTCGTGTGGGACCACCTAGGGTGGACACCCTGACGAGTGGCTCCGTCAGGGTGATAGGATGGGCTGGCTGCGGACCGTTACCGCTGCCAGGTACCGGTCGGGTTACTAGGCGCAAGAAGCCACGGATCCGTCCGGTCATAGGGATCCTGGAGGATCGCCTTATCTGTCCCGCCCGCACTGCACCGCCACCGACTCCAGCACATACAGCAGCCTCGTTGCCGGGATGGGAACCTGGCGATGGCGATGAGGCCCTGCGAGTGGCCTTGGTCGCCAGGTTCGGCCCATTCCCCGGAAGTGGAACCATGGCACCAGAAATCCGGCCCCTCCGGTCGCCTTCAGCTGAAGACGACATCCTAGACCTGGCCACGTCGCCCATACCGTCCGATACCGAGGACGACGTGGCGCAGGCCCCGTCAGGATCCGGAGACACCCTGGTGCGGCAGGACGTCAGCCTGACGCAGAGTCCAGTCCGACTCCCAGCGTCAGACGTCCACTCCCTTCCCCCGTGCAGCATCGAGGCAGCGGCGCAAGAGCTGCTGGACTTGCTCTCGGCCCTCAGCGACGACGATGCGGAGTCGACCCCCCAGCAGCCGAACCCACCGCAGCCCACCTGGAACCCCGTTCCGCCGGCCGGCCAGGACTACGCCGTCTGGATCCAGGAGCAGCGACCCCCTGGATCATCGAGGACAAAGCGGCTGCGGATCCGGCTCCCCAACGGACTACGGGTCACCATCCCCCGTCGCCCAACCCCTCCCCCAAGCCCCTAGTGCAGTGTGCCACCGCCCTCCCCCCAACGACGAGGTTAGACATTTCTGTGCCGCCTTCGAACGTTTTTGTGTTAGTTAAGTGTAGTTAAGTGTAGGTAAGATTAGTTAAGTTTGCTTTGTTTCTTTTTTTAAATTCATTTTGTTTAGTTTTTTGGTTAGTCATGTAAGTCCTGGTTAGTTAAGTTATGTAATTATGTTTTTTTTCTACCGTTTGTTAGTTAAGTGTGTTAATATAAGTCTTTAGCTTAGTTAAGCCAATTTGTGTACTTTTTGTACTGTTACCTGTACTATTACCTGTACTGTTGGACTGTAAATACACCGATTCCGTTTCCTGTTTTTCTCCGAAGTAACCCGGGGATGTGACGAAGCGCAATTGTCACAATGATTTTCGGCTCAGAATCCGCGGTTTTTAATGCGCGAGTCACGGAATCGCGAATAGCGCGCGAACGCAGGACCGTACTCGCGCGCCGTGTTCGCCGCGGACACAATGCTATCCATCTCACCCGATTTCCTACTTTTGAACCAAATCCAAACTCCCGTGATCCAGTTTCCAAATTCAACCAAATCTCCCTATCCTTTAGCATTGTGCGAGCCACCGACAACATCCTAGGACCGGATTAATTAGCAAAACTGTATATAAACCGGGCCCTCAGCCATCGAAAGACAGTCAGTTCATCCGTCTTCGAGTGTGAAAACCTCGAAGATAGCGAGTCACCTGAAAGTTCACCAGCCGTCAAAGAAGAAGTCGTCTTCTCCGTCTTCTAGGTAAGCAACCGCACTCCGTTTGTTTTCCGTACCGTGTCGTGCGCTTCCTAGAGGTTGTTTTTGTTTTTTCGTCGGGCTACCAGCGTCCGTCACGTGTCCCCCTCCGTTTTCTGGTACTTGTGCAGAGGCACAAAATATTACTTCTGTCACGCAGAGCGAGAAATCCTAGGCGTCCCAGTCGTAACGTTTGTGTTTCTCTCCGGGCTACCAGCGTCCGTCACGTGTCCCCCTCCGTTTTCTGGTACTTGTGCAGAGGCACAAAATATTACTTCTGTCACGCAGAGCGAGAAATCCTAGGCGTCCCAGTCGTAACGTTTGTGTTTCTCTCCGGGCTACCAGCGTCCGTCCCGTGTCCCCCCTCCGTTTTCTGGTACTTGTGCAGAGGCGCAAAATATTACTTCTGTCACGCAGAGCGAGAAATCCTAGGCGTCCCAGTCGTAACGTTTGTGTTTCTCTCCGGGCTACCAGCGTCCGTCCCGTGTCCCCCTCCGTTTTCTGGTACTTGTGCAGAGACACAAAATATTACTTCTGTCACGCAGAGCGAGAAATCCTAGGCGTCCCAGTCGTAACGTTTGTGTTTCTCTCCGGGCTACCAGCGTCCGTCACGTGTCCCCCTCCGTTTTCTGGTACTTGTGCAGAGGCACAAAATATTACTTCTGTCACGCAGAGCGAGAAATCCTAGGCGTCCCAGTCGTAACGTTTGTGTTTCTCTCCGGGCTACCAGCGTCCGTCCCGTGTCCCCCCTCCGTTTTCTGGTACTTGTGCAGAGGCACAAAATATTACTTCTGTCACGCAGAGCGAGAAATCCTAGGCGTCCCAGTCGTAACGTTTGTGTTTCTCTCCGGGCTACCAGCGTCCGTCACGTGTCCCCCTCCGTTTTCTGGTACTTGTGCAGAGGCACAAAATATTACTTCTGTCACGCAGAGCGAGAAATCCTAGGCGTCCCAGTCGTAACGTTTGTGTTTCTCTCCGGGCTACCAGCGTCCGTCCCGTGTCACCCTCCGTTTTTGGTAACTTCACGAGATTGCCGGATCTCACTCCAACCACGTCAGAGCGAGAAATCCCCGACGTCCGCCGCGGCTACCGTCACGCCGTCGCCGAAGTCAACCGCATCCGGCACCTGTCACCGTCATTTTGGGGTACGCCCTCAGCCGCGATACTCCGTACATTATCAGCCGTAACTCGGGTACCCCACGGAAATCTTAAAAACGGTTTTCACTTCCACCATCAGCACACCATCCGTCATCTCCGAGCACCCAGCGTCGCGACGCCAGGCGTCGGTTTCCAAAAAAGTTGGAAAACCACTCTTCGCCATTCGACACTACTAACCAGCCGCTACTTAGTGGACCCCGCCGTCGGGACGCTCGGCGTCGTTATTTTTACAAACTCCGGTTTTGCGCTCTACGTGTTCGCGGGCACCCCAGCAGTCGATTGCGACCACCCCCCGGGTCATATCAGCGTCGCGACGCCCGGCGTCGATTTTCGAAAATCCGAGTTTGGGCTCGTTGTACTCGCGGACACCCAAGCAGACGATTGCGACCACTCCCCGGGTCATATCAGCGCCGCGACGCCCAGCGTCGCCCACAGAAGCCAGGTAGAAACGATTCTCCCGGGTACACCGACCCTAGTGGTGGCAGCTATCATCACCCGCAACACAATCACCGTCCGGACCAGTTTCCAGTATACCAACGAATTGTTTTTTATGTCAAATAAAACGCAACAGCACTGTTTTACCATTATTGTATGTTTTATTCTTTTCTTCGTACCCAAACCTCAATCTCCATACCTGCTATCCGGAACCGTTGGCGCCCGAGCAACCAGCGCCAACCTTTGTCGCCGAGTTGGTAAAGAACTCGTCACAGATCATTGAAATATATTATTAAATATAAAAATTAGTTTTTCTCAAAATTAGACGAATATACAAGAAAATTACAAACAACATTTTATGTTTCAAATATTTTTGCTAACATCTTTTATTTGAAACATTTTTTCGTAACTGATTCCATTTTTGAAATAAATGAAATTTATTGTTTTGTGTGTCCGGTAAACTTCCGCTTCCGGTTATTCAATTTCATTCAAAATCAACTCAGCTCTTCGTATTTTTATTAAACTTATAATTACCAAGTTTCGTTAACAAATCTTATCTCGTTCATGAGATATTGCACATACGGACACACATCCATCCATCCATCCATCCACACACACACACAGACATTATTGAGAAAATGATCAAAACGGATTCAGTGGACCTCAAAACACGTATTTCCGCGAAAATCTCGTCAACGATTTTTTTCACAATTACAATACTTCCTTATGCGCGTATAAGAAAATTAAAAAAGTTTTAGCTAATCCTAAATTTTAGATTAGCTAATTTTAATCTAGTCCGATTTTAAAAAGATAATAAAATTTACTTTCAGAAAACCACATGGCAATAAGATTGTTAAGAGTTTATTGAAACATTTTTGAAAATATAGTTTTGCTTAATTTGACATATACAAAATTCACGATTAGCTAAAAGTCTTTTGAGAAATGGGCTGATAGATTTACACAGAATTTTACCATAAATAAAATAAATAGCATTATTGAAAATCATTAATTCTAATTTAGACACATTTATCTAGATATCATTTATGGGATATGTGACTCAATGGATTTGGAAATCTGGGTTTGATTCCCACAGGTGACAAATAATTTTCACCACGTTAAAACTACCCCTATGGCTCCCCCCTCCACTAATATCTTTGGAGGTCGTTATTAGATGACTGGTAACCGAGATCTGCTTCGGCAGAGTACCACACTCAGTAATGGGTAGATATATTTATTTATATTTTTATTTATCTATGTAAATTTAATTGGAAAACTTCTTATTATTACTCATTTTATATCTCTTTTACCCTTTCGAAGGTCGTTAATTATAAATCAAATATTAATTAAAGAAAAATAAGACAAGGATAGTTCTTTTAATACACTAACAATCAATTAAAGTTATTTACAACTATATTCACATATTGTTTAACTTATTTTTTGATGCCAAAGATTTCTAATTCATTACACAGAACTAAATATTCTATCGCTTATATTTATATTAAATATATATATATATATATATATATATATATATATATATATATATATATATATATATATATATATATATATATATATATATATATATATATATATATAATTAAGGAATATTTTACAACCAAATATACAGTTAAGTCCACTTCTAGTTTGTCGCCCTTAATCTCATCTGCAAATAGGAAAAATATGTATCAATAAATCACAGTTAATATAATTTTTACAATACCTGTACTGTAAGTTACCCATGAACAAGAAAACTTAAACACAGTAAGAAGAACTTTTATTACAGAGTTGTTTCCATGGTTACATCAGGACTATAATATTTAATTACCATCCACCATGGACAGTAAGTAAATATTATAGATCAATGTCCTGTTTATTTGGCAACAATTTGACAGCTGTTAATTTGAAATCTATTATTCTTTTCCTTTTATTTGCGCAGATATTGTAAAAAATTATGTACTAACCTCGAACTGTAAGTGATTTTTTAGGGGTGCCGGAAAGTTCACCGAAAACAATTAATCGAATACAATTCACCGAATACAATTCACCGAAAAACAATTCACCGAACAAACAATTCACCGAAATATAATTAATCGAAAAACATATTCATCGAAATGATAATTAAACTGTAGTATTTTTAGGGCCAGTTTTTCAATCCCTGGTTTACTCTCGATTAACGTTAATCATGATTAAATAATAATGGAAACCATAGTTTCAATTATTATTTAATCATAATTAAAATTAATCGGTGATTGAAAAACTGGTCCTTAATGTTCCTTGAAACTGGTAGAAAAATGCAGGCATATAGAAAAGGATACTTACCGTAAATTCCGGATCTTTTGAATATTATTCATTATGTTAAATATCGTAAATTATTGCAGGGTTAATGTAATTATTATTGAATCGGCTAAAATTTGTTTAAGCTGGGATAGTTTCTAACGACATTACTGCACTCGCGCATGTATAGTACTAATAATAGCATCGCTGCCAATATGTTATTACGATTTATTCAAATAGAGCAGTACGTGAGCGGCCAAGACGGCGCACCGATGCATAAAAAGTACAGAGACTGTGCTATGAGGACAGAGCATCTAGTTCCAAATTACAAGAATAACATACATGAGTATTTACGAGGCATAGCAAATCATTGATGTTATTAATGTAAAACATATAGTTTTATAAAAATAAAAAGAGGCATGACAAAGGAATCAATTTTCTATTTTTAAATACGCCTGCATTTTGCTGCCATTCATAAGCTTGGATAAAGTATAAAGGAAAATTAATTAGCATTTCGGTGAATCATATTTCGGTGAACTGTCTTTTGGTGAATTGTTTTTCGGTGAATTGCTATGTCGGTGAATTGTTTTTCGGTGAATTGTATTCGGTGAATTTTATTCGGTGAATTGTTTTCGGTGAACTTTCCTAGACACATTTTTTAGGTCGTGAATGTTTATAGTCTGTTTTTTAACCAGGAAGAGTAAATGCATAAGTCAGATTTACACTATAGAAAGTTACCAAAGAAAGTTACTAGATTTTTGTTGGCGCGAAATACAAAAATTTCTTACACATCTGCACTGATTAAGTCTCATGGAATTTATTTTAAAATACAACTGACATTATAAACTCTAATTTGTCACTCCGTATATTATTAGTTCTTAAAAGAACTGATTTATTTTAATGTCACAGAAACAGATAACCTCAAAACTTATGACAGCTCTAATAAAATCTATGTACAGTGTAAACTGGACGAAGCATTAGCCAATCAGAAGCGTCAGTTTTAGCGGTTAAAATTTAAATTACTCCTCCTGGTTAAAAAACAGAGTATAGGAAATCTCGATCCTACGTGCCTCGATTTCCAAAAGTACATTCTTGACCTGAAAACTATCACTTACAGTTATGGTACGTAATATACTATTTTGATGTCAAAGATTTTTAATTTATTTCAAGGAACTAAATATTTTGTTGCTTATATTTAAATCATTTTTCCCAAAAATAATTTAGGCACGTTTTGCAACTGAAAAATAATGTTAATTCACTTCTAATTTATCGCCCTAATCTCATCTGCAAATAGGTAAAAAATATTATATCAATAAATGACAGTTAATATAATTTGTACAATTTATTCAACATGATTTTCAAGTCATAATTTTTCACTTCTTTGACATATTAATTATCCGTCATCTTATCCCACCATTAATAAACGTACACGAATTCTTAATCAATATTTTTATTAACATAATTAATTAAATAAATAAAATATTCGTATAAGTACGATACAAAAATATTTCCCGCGAAATTCCCATGTTGAAGGTATATAACTCGTTTCGATGAATTGTGACTTAACTTAATCAATAATATATTTTAACTACTAACCTCTCGGTTAGTAATTATACTGTCATTATTTTTTTTCAAACGCCTATCAGACCACAATTTAGAATCCATGAGAATTATTTTTTTTAATAATTCGCAAACTTCCTACCTTTCAAAAAACTATTAAAGCTGAAGACCAACAGTAGCAAAAGACACGTCATTTATACCGCCATACCTATTACCTCACATCATTATCAAGAAATATTCAACATAGGCGTCAAAAAAGATTTTCCAATATTCAAAAGAAGAAAATTTCCATACAAAAATTACACTATATGACTTCAGGGTTCGAATTCTTGAACTCATGCGAATTGTGATTGAAACCATTATGTCAAAATTTAACATAATTGCAAAAATTTTAAGATTATTGCTATGGTTTTAATCATAATTCGTATTCGAATTTGTTCGCATGAATTCAAAAATAGGGCCCCAGTCACATAAATTTCCTTTTTAATTCCAGGCAGTTCAAAACTTTCAGAAACAAATGATACAACAAGAAAACGTTAAAATAATTTCTTAAACAAAACAAGAAACATCATAATACATAAAAAATTTAAAATTTTGTAAAATTAATTACTAAGGTTAATTTTTATTAAAAGTTCATGTTTTTGGTATCATTGTAAAGCTAATTTAAAATTAGAGATGCGCCGAATATTCGGTTATTATTCGCTATTCGGCATATTCGGCAACTTTTTGTTTATTCGGTTATAGCCGAATTATTCGGTTATCCGACCGAACATTCGGCATTTTTATATTTGTTTCTGGAAATTAATAATTTATTTAAAACAAAAATATTTTGTCATATTAGTAGTTCGTATTTATTTGAAAACGATTATAATGCATATAATAACGTAAATTATTTATAAATAAATAAATATATCATCACGCCTTCCACCCATTACTGGGTGTGGCACTCTGCCGAAGCAGATCTCGCTAAGTGATATATTTTGCGCGTGAACTGCGGTTACCAGTCGTCAAATCACGGACCCCCAAAGATGTTAGTGATGGAGGAGCCACAGGGGTAGCTTTTGAAATTATGAAAATTGTTTGTCGCCTGTGGGAATCGAACCAGGGTTCTCAGGATCCACAGGCCGACTTCATACCACTGAGCTAGCCACCCCATAAAAAAAATTATTAGAAAAAAAAATCACAATTCTTAAGATAATACACAGAAAACAAGAACGCTTCGATGCACAACGCGCAGCTGCGCGATGTGCGCACATTTTAACTAGAACCGAATATTCGGTTCGGCCACTATGAAATTCGGTAATGTTCGGTATTCGGTTATTCGGCCAAAATTGTATTCGGCGCATCACTATTTAAAATACATTCAGAAAAAAATATATCAATACATTTTAAACAATATTATTGAAGTCGTTTCCGGTGAAGTGAAATTCAGAAACTCTGTGCATTATAAAATATAAATAAAATAAATATATCATCACGCCTTTTACTCATTACTGGGTGTAGCACTCTGCCGAAGCAGATCTTGGTAAGTAATATATTTATGCGCGTGAAGTGCGGTTACCAGCCGTCAAATCACGGGCCCCAAAGATGTTTGTGGTAGGGGAGCCACAGGGGTAATTTTAAATTGGTGAAATGTTTTGTTTGCTGTGGGGATCGAACCAGGGTTCTTTGGATCCACATGCCGACTTGATACCACTGAGCCATTACCCAATAGTATATAAAGTAACAATTATAACTGTACTCCATTTGCCATTTGGTTCAGTAAAATCAGTTCAGATAAATTTGACCCATGACTAACTGAACTGAATTAAAGAAACTGATGCACTTATTAAGGCGAATTACTTCAAAGTAAGTATGGGGTAAAGGCTCAGTGGTATAAATTCGATCTGTGGATCCAATGAACCCTGCTTCGATCCCCACAGCCGACAAAATATTTTCACCAATTTAAATACCCCTGTGGCTCCTCCACCACTAACATCTTTGGGGGCCGTGATTTGGCGGCTGGTATCCGCACTTCACGCGCATAAATATATCCCTTATCGAAATCTGCTTTGGCAGAGTGCCACACCCAGTAATGGGTAAAAGGCGTGATGATATACCTGTATTTATTTTTTATTTTTACTTCAAAGTAAATTGAAATCTGTAATTCTAGTACTGGAAATAAATTCAGTGAAATAATACAGCGAAATAAATAAGTGATCTGTTTCAGTAAATGTAAGTTAGATTTAATCCAAATGGCAAATGGAATACGCTTCATATTGCTACACAACTTTATAATTTAAACTATAGGTCTAAAATTCAAAATTATAAAATTAGCTATTTATCCCTATTTTTTCAATCATCTGGTAGATATATCATGAATACGAGCCTTGCGTCACAGTAGTTGGCCTAAATCTTATTTTTTCGTTTGATGTTTTATTTTGTAATTTTATTTTTCGTGTAGTATGAAAGTAAATTGAATTAAATTAAAAAATCAAACATATACTAGTATGTTGTTAATACACAGATAAAATTTGAAGTCAATCAAAACATACATCTTGGAATGACAGCTATTGAAAGAGGAAGTAAACACTTCTGCATTAAATAAAACTCTTTCGATTTATTCAGAAACTGTATAATAATAAATTTTGTAAAAATAAATAAATAAATATATCATCACGCATTCTACCAATTATTGAGTGTGGTACTCTGTCGCAGCAGATCTCGATAAGTGATATATTTTGCGGGTGAAGTGCGCGATTACCTGCCGTCAAATCAGGGCTCCCAAAGATGATAGTAGAGGGGAAACCACAAGGGTAGTTTTAATGTGATGAAAATTGTTTGTCGGCAGTGGGAATAGAACCAAGATTCTCAAATCCACAAGCCGATGTGATACCACTTAGCCATCTGCATCTACCCCAAATAAAGTTTGTGTTAAATAATAATAAACTTTGATTTCAACCGTCAAACTGCCGACAAGATAATAATCATAATAGTCCATTTATGTATTGAATAGTTTTTGTCTTTTTGTGAAAATAAATTGATAATACGAGGGCAGGGTGAAAATTCCCTGAAAAATAAAACAGATGGCGCCACAATCGCAAATCTCATGTGACATTTGTGATGTACCATCTTTAACTAGAACGCATTAAAATTTTCAGACTGATATGTCATTCAGTTCTGTTTTGACACCCACCGAAAGCAAGCAACCTTGAAGATTTTTGTAAACATGGAAAAAAGTTAATTTTGCGTCTTGATTAAACATTATTTCTTGCGTGGAAAAACATTACGCAAACCAAAGCATCACTTGTTAAACATTATGGGGACTCCTCACCATCGATTGAAACGATTCACAAGTGGTTTACTGATTTTCGTTGTGGTAGTATGATCACAAAGGACGCCGAACGTTCTGGTCGTCCAATTGAGGTTACAACGCCAGAAATCGTCGATAAAATCCATGGTATGATATTGAACGATCGGCTAGTTAAAGTGCATGAGAGTGCTGAGGCTATGAGCATCTCAACCGAAGGGGTACGGAACATTTTGCATAAATTTTTGGATATGAGAAAACTATCTGCCAGATGGGTGTCGCATTTGCTCTCTGTTTACAACAAGCGCGATCGTGTGACAAGTTCAAAGGAGTGTTTGGCGATGTTCAAGCGCAACAAGAAGGACTTTTTTCTTCAGATTTGGACCCCTGCGATTTTTATCTATTTCCAAACTTGAAGAAATGGCTCGGCGGAAAGAGATTTGGCTCCAACGATGAGGTCATCGCCGAGACAAACGCCTATTTTGAAGGATTGCCAAAATCGTATTATTTGAAAGGGATCGAAAAATTAGAAAAACGTTGGACGAAGTGTATCGAGCTATAAGGAGATTATGTTGAGAAATAAAATATGTTTTGACCAAATAAATCATTTCTTGTTTTATTTTTCAGGGACTTTTCACCCTGCCCTCGTAATACTGCTATACATTTTCAGCCAGATTTTCAAAAAAGTTTTAGCTAATCCTGAATTTTGAATTAGCTAATTTTATGCTAGCCCGATTCAAAAAAGTTAATTCAATACACTTCCCGTAAACTAAATAGTAAAATGATTGTATTAAATTTTATTTAAAGTTTTTTGGGAATATAGTTTAGCTTATTTTGGCTAATCCAAAATTCAGGATTAGCTAGATTCTAACTAAAACCCTTTTAATAATTATTCTGTTTCTGTCTAAGGTTTTTAATATTAAATTTAATTAAAAATGTTGAAAATTAATTGTAGAATTTAATAAATATGAAGATATCTACGTTTTTAGTATTATTTAAATTTTTATCGAAAAAATAATTATGATGTGATTCTGGGTTGCACCCTAGATCATTCATTTAGTTATATGTTTTGATGACGTCAGTTAATATAAGTTTGCAACAGTAAAAGTTTCAATAAATTTGCATTATTAATAATAATCGCCCCCAAAATAATATAAATCCTCCGCCTATGACGCTATGACATTCATCATTCAGCAAGTCATGGTGTTCTAGCAAACCACGCCATCAAACAGTAGCTCTTGCCTCTCGCTGACTATCATTACACCGGAGAGCGAACTCCAGAAAGAGAAAACAGATAATATCGCTTTTCTGTGGAAACACTCGAGAGCTATGGCTCCTGCACTGCGCAGAGGCGCCAGAGGGGAGATCGAGTATAATAACGCGTCAGTCAAGTTGGCGGCGACTGGACGCCATCGGCCATCGTCCACGGTCACTAGATACCACACACTTTATTTTATTTTAGTTTGAGATGGAAGATACACTGTTGCGAAGAAATAACGAGATAGATATTCAAATGAATAATTTTTACTCTGTTTTAGGAACAGCACCTCTAAAATTGCAGAACTCGATACATTTTACAAACATAATTCAACGTATATACAGAATGTGAACAGAAACGTTTATGTACAAGAATAAAAATTTTTACCTTTAAAAAGTTTAAATTTGTTATACTACAGGGTGATCAAAAGGAATAGACCACAGAAGTCGGCGGTCCATATTAGTGCGGTAAATTTGAATGCGAGTCGAATGGTATATGCAGTTACCATTGTCTTACCGCGTTTTTATTTTATAAGTATCAAAATTGAAATTTTTAAGGGAAACGACCAATGATGCAACAAATTACTGTTTTAATGTTACCAATATAAATGGTTATTGTTTTGAAATGTCATGTAATAGATTTTTATGTCTATTTTAAATTTGAAAAGAAACGTATGTCGTAGTGAACTTCATATCTCTACAATCATAACCTCACAATTTTGAATTTTGAATGTTTTGCACTTGTATATTTCGTTGTGATTAGAGCCAGATGCAAAACACCACCCCATTTTAATTCATTGTACAAAAAAGCGCAAAACAAAACATGTAAACTAAAATGAGGTTAAAAATCAAATGTTTGTTTCATAAGAAGTGTGCTACGCCATACGTTGCCTTACAATAGAAAGAGATAGAACGCTTAAGCCACGCCTCCTGGTGACGTTTACTTCTGTGGTCTATTGTTATAGTTGGCAATGCAATTCCAGAGATCTTTTTATTCCACAGTTGGCACAATGTCAGATAAAGGCGGAAATGCTATTTGACATTTCTAATAAACACAAATAGGTTATGTCAGGAGTCTGACAGCTAATAGAATTTTGACTTTTTAGGTAATAGAAATACTTTAGAAATAAATGTAATAATAAATGTACTCAAATTTAAATTTTAAATGTCACTATCAACAACAGGAAATGAATTTATGTATCAGGCTAACCAATTTCAAGTAGTTTTTTTTATTGCCAACTGTAACAATTCCTTTTGATCACTCTGTAGATATGTTCATATAACACTTTTAAACTTTTTCAACTTAAAATGTAATTTGCTCTGTTTCGGCATTAGAATACCATATTCTTGCACGCATATTGATGCTACAATGAGCTTCATTCTTAAACGATTTTTGGTGATATTTTGTTATCATAGATTGGTATAACTGCAGTGGGAATAGAACCGAGATTCTCAAATCCACAAGCCGACTCGATACTACTTAGCCATCTGCATCTACCCCAAATAAAGTTTGTGTTAAATAATAATTAACTTTGATTTCAACTGTCAAACTGCCGACAAGATAATCATAATAGTTCATTTATGTATTGAATAGTTTTTGTCTTGTTGTAAAAATAAATTGATAATACGAGGGCAAGGTGAAAAGTCCCTGAAAAATCAAACAGATGGCGTCACAATCGCAAATCTCATGTGACATTTGTGATGTACCATCTATAACTAGAACGCATTAAAATTTTCAGACTGATATGCCATTCAGGACTTTTTAGGTAATAGAAACACTTTAGAAATAAATGTAATAATAAATGTACTCAAATTTAAATTTTAAATGTCACTGTCAACAACAGGAAATGAATTTATGTATCAGGCTTACCAATTTCAAAATAAAATGTGACATTTTTGTCAAAAACCAGAAAGCCATGAAAGCATAAAAACAAATTAAACAAAAGCTCTGTTCATTGAAAAGTGCAAAGTAGTGTAGTGGAGAGCAGTATAAGTAGAAACAATGTACACTAGTGCATCAGATTCAAAAAAACAATAAATTGGAACTATGATTTTCACTAAATCGATTTTAAAATCTATATTTAATAAAAAAAACAATTTAATTTCATTCAATTCTAAATTTTCGCCGTTTGACACTAAATTAAAAAAAATTTTAGGCTGAAATTTTCTGAGCGCGTCTTTGTGTAGTAAATCAGTGCAGTTAAAGGCGTTTTAGTTCTAAAATATTTGTTAATGAACACTACTCAAACTGATCCATTTGTCATAAAACATAGCAAGGTTATGAATTTAACACCAGAACAAATTAGTTCATGTCTACGAACACAGCTATTATCTCATTTTGATAGTGGTATCGAGTCGGCACGTGAATTTGAGAACCCGGATTCGATTCCCACAGCCGACAAACAATTTTCACCACATTAACTAACTAGCATTCTTGAAGGCCGTGATTTGACGGCTGGTAACCGCAAGTCACGTGCAAAATATATCACTTACCGAGATCTGCTACGACAGAGTACCACGCCCACTGGGTGTGGCACTCTGCTAAAGCAGATCTCGGTAAGTGATATATTTTGCGCGTGAAGTGCGGTTACCAGTCGTCAAATCACGGCCCCCAAACATGTTAGTGGTGGAGGAGCCACAGGGATAGCTTTTTCAAATTATGAAAATTTCTCGCCTGTGGGAATCGAACCAGGGACCTCAGGATCCACAGGCCGACTTCATACCACTGTGTATGTTGTTTTTTAAAAGAGCAGCCCATTCTTATTTCTCCATCGTTCGTTTTTTTTTTTTTTTGAATAAAAATTTGAGCATTTTCTTCAGCTACTTACATTATTTACAAATAGCAAATAATATGAAATTAATTCAGATAAATATCAACTTGTCATACTATGTTTCATTTTAAAATAAATGCTTTCATACATTGGTGTCAAATTCGTAACTCTACATATAGTAAATCTCATGTTTCACGTTAAAATAAACTTACGATATAGAAATGTAAATTTTGTCACTTTAACATCGGATAAAAAGGGAAGTGAATAAACTTTTATCTACCTTCATTATTTTGAAAACGGCAAATATAAATGTCATAATTTATTTCTCAATAAACACCACTCGAAGATTTTGTTTTTCTGAGGTCAAATTTTTATTTTGTTTACTAAAATTTAATTTCTTTGAGTTAAAACAATTCGAGAAATTTAACATTAGACAAAACCTTCTTCAATTTACGAGTAAAATAAAATATAGCCATTTCTTTATCGTTAATATCTTACAGGCAGATTAACAAAACGGATTAACGCTAACACCGTTTTTAATATTATCTATAACTTTGTTTCAAATTAAAACAGATTAAAGAAATTTGATGCTAATTAACTTTCTTTTTAACTCAAGTTAAAATAAACTTGTTTCGTACATTGAAAGGAGAGTTAAAAATGAAATAAAAAATGGTGTTAGCGCTAATCCGCTTTATGAATCTGCCAGTTAAGAACTAGAATAGTTAATATTACCATGACTTAACCATTGGGCTAGCATAGTTTTAACTGCATTTAAGTTACCTTACTTCAATTGCAATTTGTTCACTAGTTTCAGCTTTAAAAAATATTAAAACGAGTGACCATTTTAAATTTGAAATTTCCTTTTTCATTCTCATATTTTAGCAGTGTAGTATCTAACAATCAGACCTAATCAGAGAACAAAACCTCGCTTGGTAAAACATCCAAACATCGCGTCTCGTTATGACAGCTGACTCAGCGATTCCCGATCGCTTCAGAAGCAGCACAGAAATTAGCTATAAAAATAATGTTTAGACAGAAACGAACGAGCAGGCAATATTATATCCTCGTTACGTTACGTTGACGCTAACGTTCACTATCTGGCGCTAACGTTGATGACGTTGTCTCAACAGAAGCAGCAGGAGCTGTTGCTAAAGCTGAACTTACAAAATCTGATTGAGAAATATTACAATTAATTTTAAATTAAATAAATATACCATCACGCCATTTACCCATTACTTGGTGTGGTAATCTGCCACAGCAGATCTTGGTAAGTGATATATTTATGCTCGTAAAGTGTGGTTACCAACCGTCAAATCACGGTCCCATATATTAGTGAAAGGGAAGCCACAAGAGTAATTTTAATGTGGTGAAAATTATTTGTCGATTGTGAGAATCGAACCGAGATTCTCAAATCCACAATCCGACTCGATAACACTCAGGCCGTGTTCGGAGTCACCTATTGACATTTAGGATTTAGGATTTGGAGAAAGAAATTAGGAATTAATATAAGTACAACTTCGATAGTATACTACTAACGACATCTGCAGTCTTTAGGTTGAATTGTTTGACATTTACATGTTTAGATATGAATAATAACATTTTTAATACTTTTTATACTTACACATAAAATACGAAGCCATTTTTTTCTTCAAAAATGCTACAGCACATTTGACAGCCTTTAAACGTCAAAAAATTATTCTTGATTGGCCGTAACGCGCATGATTTTTAATTTAGTATGTACCAACTTCAAGGCCTAGTGTGCTCTTTCAAATCCTAAAATCTAATTGCTAAAACCCTAAATTATGACGTCATTTAGGGCACACAAATTTAGGATTTGGTATGTTAGGGTGATAAAAGTGCAACTCCGAACACAGCCGCAGCCATCTACTCCATACAATAAATAAATATAATATCACGTCATTTACCTATTACTAGGTGAGGCAGTCTGCCGTAGCAGGGGTGAAAGCATGTCCAATAGAATTCTAGTATAGAATTCAGACGATAATTTTCAAATAGCCAAATTAGTACTCCATTTTTAAATAATTTTGCAGTAGAAATGTAATTAACATCATTTGTGAACTATTTGATACAAAAAGCACCAATTATTTTATGCTATATTGAAGAAAATCTTAATTGTTACTTGACCGATGACAGCGATTCTATTGATCGAAATATAATTCTATATGCCATGCTTCCACCACAGATCTCGGTAAGTGATATATTTGTGCGCGTAAAGTGCGGTTACCAGCGGTCAAATCACAGCCCCTAAATATGTTAGTGGACGGGGTGACACAGGGGTAATTTTAATGATTATTTTTTGACGTTTCTCAAAACCAATGAAATACTTCATTTTATATTACGTGTCTGCGTTTTAACCAATCCTGTCATTATTATACTGAGAATAAAGCTCTTGTGATTATTCCCGGGAACAATCTCTGTAGGTGCTTTTTTGTTTGTGACAAATGATAGGTAGTTGTCAAATAATTATTTAAACTGTCAACGTGTTAAGTAAAAGTCTGAGAAAAAATCGATTTAGTTCCATCTCTGATACAGAAATACACCAACAAATCTTGGAAACAACTTGCAAGAATACATTAATAAGTAATCAATCGATATGGACCCAGTTCAAAATCTTTTAAGTTGGATGAACTGACCTCAACAGCTAAGTCAAAAAATAATCTAATTAAATATAACTCGAGAGTTCGATAAATTAGAAAATCATTCTCCAGTATCTTTCTCAAACTTGTTGCTATTTGGCAATAGCAACTCAAGCCCTACGGGCTTTCGTGACTATTGCCTGGCAACAAGTTTTCGAAAGATCTGTCAAATGATTTCCAATTTATTCTCATTCACTTGTCATATTATTACTGAAAATTGTTCTCAAATCCACAGTCCGACTTGATACCACTGAATCACATACCTCATACAATTGATTTTGGCAGTAATGAAATGTTTTAATTGATTTTAGAAGAAGAATTTACATGATATTTTGTCCTGTAATCCGAGAAGCAATGGTAGTGAAAATTTCATTTTCCATGTTAAGCAACAAATAGCAAATTTTTCGTGGAACACATTGTATACGAGGTGTGGCTATTAAATAACGAGCCTGATGCTGTTTTAACGTTTTATTTTGATTCCATACCTATTTACTTATTATCACTTTCAATATACACCCCTCCTCTATCTCTGCAATGCTCCATGCGAATCTTCCATTGTTCGAAACAGTGCTGAAAGTCTTCTTCTGTCAGCTGCTTCAGAATGCGTGCCGATTTCTCTTTCAAAGCTCAAATCTTGTTGCTATTAAAACAAATTTCACCTTAGGAAACAGATAGTAGTCGCATGGTGCAAAATCTGGCGAATAAAGCGGATGGTCCAACACTGGGATGCTGTACTTGGCTAGAAATCTCTTGACAGATATTGCGGAATGAGCCAGCGCATTGTTTTAATGGAGAAACCATGACTTGTTCTTCCACAATTCGGATACTTTTTTCAATAAATTATAAGTTTCAGTAACAGTTTTGCCAAGTTTCATGTGATATTTCACAACAATTCGTTGCTCTAATTTTGCACTTAACATTTTTTCGGCGAAACCAAAAAACAACTCTAATTAGAACGAATGCTACGGCTATACGGATTTGTTTACAGAAGTGATAGGTACTGCATTCGGAAGACAAAGCTTCACGCTAAAAAGCTGACGGTCGCTGGTGTTTGGCGTATGCGTACTTCGCCTGTAGCAGCGTCAGTCTCATTATTTACCTCGTACTTACGTATTGTCGTCGTAGTTGATTTAGTTGTTGTTGCACTGACTAGTAATAGATCTGCATTACTAACACGTATTTCACCTTAGGAAACAGATAGAAGTCGCATGGTGCAAAATCTGGCGAATAAGGCGGATGTTCCAACACTGGGATGCTGTACTTGGCTAGAAATCTCTTGACAGACATTGCGGAATGAGCCAGCGCATTGTTTTAATGGAGAAACCATGACTTGTTCTTCCACAATTCGGATACTTTTTTCAATAAATTATAAGTTTCAGTAACAGTTTTGCCAAATCGCAGGGGGCCAAATCTGGAGAATATGGTGGATGACGAACCAATTCGTAGTGCAATTCCTGAAATTTTGCCATTGCGACACGGTCGCGCTTGTTGTCTACAGAGAGCAAATGCGGCACCAATCTGGCAGATAGCTTTCTCATATCCAAAAATTTATGCAAAATGTTCCGTACCCGTTCGGTTGAGATGCTCATAGCCTCAGCTAGCTCGTGCGCTTTAACTCGCCGATCGTCCAATATCATACCATGGATTTTATCAACGATTTCTGGCGCTGTAACCTCAATTGGACGACCAGAACGTTCGGCGTCATACTACCACAACGAAAATCAGTAAACCACTTGTGAATCGTTCCAGCAATGGTGAGGAGTTTCCATAATGTTTAACAAGCGATGCTTTGCTTTGAATGTTTTTTCCTCGCAAGAAATAATGTTTAATCAAGACGCGAAATTCACATTTTTTCATGTTTTCAAAAATCTTTAAGGTTGCTTGCTTTCGATGGGTGTCAAAACAGAACTGAATGACATATCAGTCTGAAAATTTTAATTCGTTCTAGTTAAAGATGGTACATCACAAATGTCACATGAGATTTGCGATTGTGGCGCCATCTGTTTTTCAGGGACTTTTCACCCTGCTCTCGTATTTTAACTGCGCAAAATCACAGTACTTAAATAATTAAGTACTGCGCAACAAACTTGAAGTAAAGTCCAGAAAATATATGAATGAATAAACCTAGCGTAGAAAACATTTTCACCACGTTTATTACCTCTGTGGTTCCCCCATCACTAACATCTTTGGAGGCCGTGATTTGGCGACTGGTAACCGCACATGCGCAAAAATATATCACTTACCGAGATCTGCTTTGGCAGAGTGCCTCGCCCAGTAATGGGTAAAAGGCGTCATGATATATTTATATATTTATTTTAGAAAACATCAAACTCTTTTTTTGAATTGTCATATGAATGATGAAAACATGCTTTTATTATTTTTAAATCAGTTATAAACAGAAAAGTAAGTATTTAATTATTTGTTATTCTTCTTCAATGGCGCTACAGCCCTAATCGGGCCTGGGCCTACCGGGCACACCGAGCCGCAGTTTTACGCTGCCGTACTGCCGATTTCCGTAGTCGATGTTACTTTTTAAGGCATATGTATAAGTGACTAGCTTATAGCGCCCGATTATGATTCATACAAGTTACTGTATTATTTTTTATTTGTATAACTGTTTCTTAATATTAGGTATCTTTTACAGGTTTCGTTTCCTTAGATTTGTTTATTTTGCAAATAAAGTACGAACAAGAAGCAATCTCCATCCGCGCCCAAGGACTTACTTCCTGTTTGTTTATGAGTGCAGTGTGATCAAGGAGCATATCCTCCGACAAAAATGCGAATTAAATTATAACTTCCTTTAGAACTTTTCTTACATTTATACATTTTGCACATACTGTACGAATAAAAAGAAATCTCTATTCGTGTTTCTTACATAAATTTATTTTCTGTTGTTGGTAGTGACCTTTGAAGATTTGAGTATATTTACAATATTTTCTTATCCTCATCGTTTTATTTTTTTACATTACTCACAGAGCAATAATCTATACTACAGAGTGATCAAAAGGAATTGTTACAGTTGGCAATAATAAAAAACTACTTGAAATTGGTAAGTCTGATACATAAATTCATTTCCTGTTGTTGACAGAGACATTTAAAATTTAAATGTGAGTATTATTACATTTATTTCTAAAGTATTTCTATTACTTAAAAAGTCAAAATTCTATTAGCTGTCAGACTCCTGACATAACCTATTTGTATTTATTAGAAATGTCAAATAGCATTTTCGCCTTTATCTGACGTTGTGCCAACTGTGGAATAATAAGATCTTTGAAATTGTATTGCCAACTATAACAATTCCTTTTGATCACCCTGTATTTGTATCATTTGAAAGCCTATTAGCTGTCAAGCCCCTTACATAACCTATTTGTATTTATTCTAAATATAACATGCCAAATAGTATTTCCGCCTTTACCTAACTGTTGAATAAAAAGATCCCTAGAATTGTATTGTCAACTAAAACAGTTTTTTCTGATAATCTTGTATTTATAAAATACAAGTACGTATTTGCACCTTAATCCAAAAATACGATTGTGTTCGAATCGACATATAAATGTTTTGCATTCATTTATAAGTTGTGGATATCCCTATATTATAATTGGAATTAATATCCTGTGTGCAGAGTACCAAAATTTGAATAGTATATCAAAATACAAGTTACAGAAGTGCGAACGAGTGTAAGAATTGCCTTCTGTTACGAGTGTTTTATACTATTTTCTCTGCTTCGACTTTCTTTTACATCATTTCTTTATAAAAATAAGGGAACTTTTTGGTAGAATAGTTAAGTTGGTGAGAGTAATTTGCGATTGATTTTATCCGTTGCTTAGGTTAATTCATAAATTGTGTTTTTTGTTTTGTCCGTTGCCTAGATATTTTGTGTATTTTTTTAACAATAGCTATATTCCATTTGCCACTTGGTTCACTTAAATCAGTTCAGATAAATTAGACAACATGACTAAATGAACTGAATTAAGTAAACTGATGCACTTATTGGGGTGAATTACTTCAAAGTAAATTAGAATCAATAACTCTAGTATTGGAAATAAAGTCAGCGAAGTAATCCAACGAAATAAATAAGTGATTTGGTTCAGTAAATGTAAATTAGATCTGATCCAAATGGCAAATGGAATACGCCTAATATGCACCAAAAATCGTTTAAGAATGAAGCTGATTTTAACATCAATATGCTTGCGAGAATATGTTATTCTAATGCCAAAACAGCGAAAATAAATTTTTACTAACATTCCTTGGTGTCATATTATTCTGTCCACATATATTTTCTTGTCTTCATACAATGATTGTGAAGTTGTCAAGCCTGTCTTGGCTACAGATCAGATATCAATATTTCCGGGTGCGATTTTTTCCCAGTCCGCCTCTGTATTCAGTGAGGGCCAAGGGTGCTTGACGTTGCAAGGCGTTGTTATAGTTACAATTTCAACAACGACCCTTAACATCATGTCTGCCGTCTGTGCGAAGGGGGAGGAGGAGCCAAGCATAATTCAAGGATAACGTTCTATATATAATGTCTGGATAAGGTATAATGGAACTAGTTGACCAACGTAATTTTCTTTATATATTTAGGGGTGATTTTTGTGAGGTTTGTTTGGGAGACTGTACCTCCAATGGTTGTATACAAGGGTTGAAATGCTACATGGATTTCCGATGGTGTTAGGAGTCTAATTAGATTAGGATATTTTTATATGGTATTATTCTGGCACCTGGTAAGGTATTGTAATGTAAAATTCATGCTCATTGCTTTTAAACTGTAATTTACCCTTTGCAAAATGAGTTATCTTAATATATAGATATTTACATGTTTATTTCATGAATCCGAAAGGTATTTCTTTTTAGAAAAGATAGAAATAAAGGTTTCTGTGAAAGGTAATGGAAAAAAAACAATTTTTATTATGTAGAATGTTAAAAAAAGGGTAAACACTTTTAATGGTATATACATTTTGATGTCCTGATTCTTAATTTTTTATTTTCAATATTCGCAAAATTAAGGACAAGGTTTTTGAAGTGATTATTTTTTGACGTTTCTTAAAACCAATGAAATGCTTCATTGTATGTCACGTGTCTGCGTTTTAACCAGTCATTATTATACTGAGAATAAAGCTCTTGTGATTATTCCCGGGAATTATCTCTGTAGATGCTTTTTTGTTTGTGACAAATGAAAGGTAGTTGCAAAATAATTATTTAAAACTGTCAACGCGTTAAGTAAAATGTGTGAAAAAAATAAATTTAGTTGTATTTTAGATACAGAAATACATCAACAAATTTTGGAAACAACTTCCAAAAATACATAAATAAGTAATCAATCGATATGAACCCAGTTCAAAATCTTTTAAGTTGGATGAATCGACCTCAACAGTAAAGTTAAAAAATAATCTAATTAAATATAACTCGAGAGTTGGATAAGTTAGAAAATAATTCTCCAGTATCTTTCTCAAACTTGTTGCCATTTGGTAATAGCCACAAGTTTTCGAAAGATCTGTCAAATTATTTTCAATTTATTCTCACTTTCTTGTTATATTATTACTGAATATTTTTTGAGCCACTAGTGAATAAGAAAATTTTAATAAAAATAATAATGAATTATTTAAATTCGTAACCAATGTTGAATAACAAAATAATAACTAATGAATTAATTTAAGTTGAACACAGTGTTGCAGTTTATAAAATTAATACAATATATCTATTTATTCATAAGAAATTTTTAAAAATAAAGAAATTTTGTAGAATATCCACACTAATTCACAAAGTACTAAGCATATTTGATTAATTTTATAAAATGCAACACTGTGTTAAACTTCTCAATTATATGACAAACTGCAAATATCAAAATTAAATTAATTCATTTGTTAATATTTTGTTATTCAACATTGGTTACATAATTAAATAATTCATTATTATTTTTTTTAAATCTTTCTTGTTGATCAGTGGAACAAAAAATATTCATTTCAAGAAGCCTGTCCTTAGTTTCGCGTATTTTGAAAAAGAAAAAACTTTTTAATTTGGAATCAGGACATCAAAATGTATACACCATCAAAAAAAATTACCCTTTTTTAACACCCTGTATATCAGATAAAATATATAAGATAAACGACATGTATTTTTTAACTATTTTAATTTACGGAAACCCAAAATTCCAGTCATCGAATTTTTCACTTAATTTTTATCGAAATGTACGTACGTAAATTTAAAAAATAAAAAATAAATATAAACTTTACATGAATGAAATAAAAATATCCGTTATCTATTTTTTTAATTCAATTATCAACGATATTTTTCGTCATTATATTTAATATTTATTGATTACCAGCAAAAAAAAAATTAATCGTTGGGTTTAAATTTGAATAACTTCTATTAAAAAATCACAAAAATATGAAATAAAGTCAGTTGTCAATAATTTCAATATGTCTATTTTATAACTTTTTTAAATATATTAGTACAAAAATAAATAAAATTTATAATAAAATTAAACCAGTATGTCAGCAAATTAAAAAAAATATATTTCTGCTGCGTGAAATATCATTATGAAAAATCCAAATATATTTAAATTAATTTTGGTACGTTATTATTATATTACTAGTTTTTTCTTTTTTATAAAATGTTATATACGGGGTAGCTAGCTCAGTGGTATCAAGTCGGCCTGTGGAACCTGAGAACTCTGGTTTGATTCCCACAGGCGACAAACAATTTTCACCATTTTAAAACTATCTCTGTGGCTCCCCCACCACTAACATCTTTGCGGGCCGTGATTTGACGACTGGTAACCGCACTTCAAGCGTAAAATATATCACTTACCGAGATCTGTTTCGGCCACACCCAGTAATGGATAGAAGGCGTGATGATATATTTATTTTTATTATAAAATATTATATTTATTGAATAAATTCATTAACATATTAATATAGATGCAGTTAAATATTTTTGTGATTAGTTTCAAATTTACAACAATGCAAAACAACAAAATCACCTACTAACAAAACTCTCTACCCCATTACCGTATCACGTCGAGCCAATCGCCTGTCGCTCCGCCCTCGGGGGCCCTAGGGAGCCATTGTAGGGCCCCCAGCCCCAACAACAGCACACACGTGTCACTACACCAAAACGGGATAATTGACAACGTGTTACACATGCATCGCGCGTCGTCGACGCTGTTGTGTACGACACCCAGTGAAATGTAATGTGTACGCAATAGAGGGTTGGGAGAGGGTGCAAGGGGTGAATATAGTGCTTGACGTTGGAGGTATAGTCGAGAGAACAGGGGTGTATTGCCTACAAGGGATAGAAGAGAAATATTAAGCGGTTGACACGATCTATTTTTAGTCAAGTTTTCGTATCCATTGTTGACATGTACAAAAATTGGAAACAAATTATACTGGGATTATTCAGTAATATTTATCATTAACATTTATAACATATAAATAATTTTAAGATTTTCATAGAAAAAGATATCAAAAACTACATGTTGTATCAATTTAATTTTTTTCTATTTCGGTATTCTTATAAGTCTATAAACGCACTGAAAACAGGTCAAGGAGATCTATAAGAGTACAGGAGACCTATTCTAATTCTTGGCGACTGCTTGGCAACTAGTTTCAGTCGCTAAGTTAATGACGTCACAGTACAGCCAGTATCATGGGGATTTTAATTTCTTACGTTGGTATTAATAGGAACGACAGAGTATTTTCTGTTGATACTTATAATTTCTGACAGCAACTTGATATTTGTTTTTCTTTTTAAAACTAAAATATTTGTATGTTGTTGCTTAAACTTGACATTTCGCAAATTGATGTAATTTTTAGTAATTTGCAAGCAATTAGTAATATTAAAAAAAATATATATAAATTTTAACAAAATCTTAAATAAACATTGTTACATTAAAAATTGTTATTAATGTGTAGACGACAATGTTCTCATCCTAATTATCGGTAATGAGCATCTACAGCTAGATTTTATGCAATAATTATAATTATTAGTTTTATAATAATATACAGTGCACAAAACAAATAAAATTTTTCTAACTTTAAAACTAATCAACCAAAAAATGCTAAGCGACTGACGCCATGACACTTCGCAACAGCCTTGTACTAGTCGCCTGCATACGCGACTCCCTAAGCGACCAGTCGCCAACAATAACGTCAGGGCTGTACTTTTTAACTATACCAACAGATGGCGCCAGTATCAAAGTCGCCAAATATGACGTCAAACGGTCGCTAAATCTAGTCGCCAATGAATTAGAATAGGTCTCCTGTTTTTGGCGATTTTCATTTTCTAGGAGTGATGTGAATGCTTTTAAATCTGATAGAGAATGACATATAACCTCAAAATTATAAATTGTTGATGTCGAAATGTTATTTTTAATTATGGATCTTTTATCCTATCTCTAGGTGATGGTACTAAAAAGAACATGCTATAATCAGACAAAATTGTTAACATAAACAATACAGAAAAAATATTGATTAATTGTCAACAATTCAATTGTTGAGAAGTGCTACCAATACAAATGATAAAAACACCAAGTTATATTTTAGAAAAGTTACATTTTGTAAAATCTAACTATTATAAAATTACCTCAATAGAAACAATTGTCATTTCATAGGGTCTGTTATCATAGTCGTCTGTAAAAATGGCCGCAGAGCTGCTCGTTTTCCAAATTTGGACTACCAAATTGCAACATTAAACTAGTTCTTTAATATATTATTATTTGAAAGAATGTTCTTTGAAAAAGCCAGAGTCACACGATTCATGTTTTACCTCAATCAATTTTTGGTAATTTAAGACGCATTCCATTTGCCATTTGGATCAGATCTAATTTACATTTGCTGAACCAAATTATTTATTTATTTCGCTGGATTACTTCGTTGACTTTATTTCTAGTACTAGTTTTTAATTTACTTTGAAATAATTCATTGAATTAAGTGTATTGGTTTGCTTAGGTCAGTTCATTTAGTAATGTTGTCTAATTTATCTGAACAGATTTAAGTGACCCAAATGGCAAATGGAATACAGTTATTATTCGTTCAACCTGTCAAAATTACAAAAGTCAAACTAAAATATTTGCCAGAGTAAGAAAGTATCTATTTAGAGAAATTGATTAAATTGTATGAGTATAAAAAATATATATATATCATCACGCCTTTTACCCATTACTGGGTGTGGCACTCTGTCAAAGCAGATCTCGGTAAGTGATATATTTATGCGCGTGAAGTGCGGTTACTAGCCGTTAAATCACGTCCCCCAAAGATGTTAGTGGTGGGGGAGCCACAGGGATAATTTTAAATTGGTGAAAATGTTTTATCGGCTATGGGGATCGAACCTGGGTTCTTTGGATCCACAGGCCGACACGATAACCACTGAGCCATTACCCCATAATTGTATGAGTATGAAGTAACGATACATTTTTGTGGTTGTCCGTTTTATCAAATAATGAAAACATTGACCGTGTAACACTAGATTTTAATAAATAATTTTAAAATGTTTTACAGCAAGAAAGGGACCTATAGTCCTGGATGTTCACAGGATGTAATTATTATATTTTGATTCTGATTGGTTAACCAAAATATTAAAATTAAGACATGTTTATATAGTAACAGCGATAAACAAATTTTATTGTTTCACATTTTTATAAATGCCGATGGAAAATATTTAAAAGTTTCATGAAATGATTCTATAGGGCATTTTAGAATAAGTAACCAAATTGTCTCTATGAAGAATAATCAGCACTGCCACTATTACAATTTTTGTTTGAAGTTATATGTAGGCTTGCCACCTCTCCGGGTTTCAGTGGGTTATCTCCGGGCTCCGGGTTTAATTATTATTTCTCCGGGTTGTGTAAGTAAAATTGAATATGTAGTGCTATGTAGTTAGTTGTCCAGGACAAATCTGTCTCACTTTCGGAATCTTCTACGCCGCTAAATTATTAATTTTTTTTCTTTGATGTTCTCCTACATCTTTATTGTTATCTAGTTTAATTTCTGTCACTAAACCTTCCAATCTCTTGATTCTGTCCTCATGATTTTAAGGAAGAATTTATACAATTAATTTCGGTTCTAATAGTTGATATCATCTTGTATCAGATCAAATTTTTTAGAATTGTTTCAACTTTTTAGTAATAGACATAATTTTAGGTGAGGAGATGTCTTTTGTTTATTTATTTATTTATTTTGTTACTCTGCACAACAGGAAGTAAATCCCAATTACAGTACAGGGGGCCTACAGCTTATAGTGGAATCCGAACCACTCAGACACAATCGTATTTTTTTGATATAAGTAGAAGTCAGTGAGATTTGAACGCACAACCTCTTGCTTGCTAATTAAGAAACGCAAGTTTTACCTCCCTTTCATCCACTGAGCTACGATTGCCTGTGATTATCTTCAATTTTGTCAATATTGTTACTGTTTAATCGTACATATGACGTTGAATACAGTAATTTTATTGTTACAGTAGATTCATCACTTCCAATCTTGTTTTACTTTATTTTATATGTAATTATTTTACCATGATAACAAAAACACTTGTCTTTAACAAAACAATAAAATAAATAAATAAATATATCATCACGCCTTCTACCCATTGCTGGGTGTGGCACTCTGCTAAAGCAGATCTCGGTAAGTGATATATTTTTGCGCGTGAAGTGCGGTTACCAGTCGTCAAATCACGGCCCCCAAACATGTTAGTGGTGGAGGAGCCACAGGGATAGCTTTTTCAAATTATGAAAATTTGTCGCCTGTGGGAATCGAACCAGAGACCTCAGGAACAAAACAATGTAACCCTTTTTTATCAAATATGGTAATAATAATAAAATTGCAGGATCTTCTTGAAAAAAATAGTCATCGTCTCCGGGCGAGACTTAGTTCTAAGGTGATAACCTTAGTTATGTGCCATAATATGACATACTTGACATTCGTTTTAGTTTCATTTATTTAAACAAAGTTTAAATAATATATTACGTACCATGAACTGTAAATGACAGTTTTTAAATCAAGAATGCAGTTTGTGACATTCCTACACATTCGCGAACTAAAAAATCACTTACAGTTCGGGGATAGTAAGCTATTTTTTACAATACTTGCACAAAGAAAAACTGGTTTCAAAATGAAAAATTGTCAAATTGTTGTCAAAATAAACAGAACCTTAATCTATTACTGTCCACGGTGGATGGTAAGTAAATATTATAGTCCTGATATAACCATGGAAATCAACTGTGCACTGAAAGTTCCACTTACTGCAAGGGCGGATCCAGGAATTGTCCAAGAGGGGGGCCATTGACTATTTTTTTTTTTATCAAACAGTCGCATGCGAAAGGAATTTAACGACATGTACATACGAACAGAAGCAAATATATTTCTTTAGAAACAAACATTTTCGCTTGTTAAACAAATATATACATAACTCTTGTATCGTTTATTTACACATTGCGTACTTAGACAATTAGGGTACAACGTCGGGTTTTGGACTTAGCGAATCTATCTAAGATTCTTTCAGGATTCAGCGGAATGTCTAGAAATAAACATACATAACGCAGGGGAAATCGTGCCTCTAAGCGTCTTTATCTGTTTTAATGTTTTTATGCGTTTTAGTATGAAATAATTCTGGATCCAAATTTTGCGCAAATTGTGTACCTATAAAAATGATAACAAAATAAAATAAAATAATTTCATTTTTACAATCGAATTTCAGTTTCATTCAGTTCTGTCAGAATAATAAATTTATCACATTTACATTTTTTCCTACAGTTCAAGGTTTGTCGAATATAATCATGAAACTTATAGAAAATCTCGACTACAAAAAATGACCCAAGGAGGGGGCCATGGCCCCCATGCCCCCCCCCCGTGGATCCGCCCTTGACTTATGGCCGGTTTCACCAACATATACTTAATCTTAGGTAATTCCTAGTGTTCACTAGGAATTGCCTAAGTCAATTTTAGATTTCACCAGTACCTAGGTGATACTTAAGAGCATTTAAGTACTTCCTAATTTAAGTCTCAGTTTTTCGCCATCTTAAATTGCTAGGTATTACTTATCGCATATGACAGTTCTATTTTGACAAAATGAAAATTGTTTAACTCTTTGTTAATATTGATAAGTATGATGAAATTGATTTTAAACGAAGATTTCATGTTAGTAAATAGTATTTCTTCAGAAATGCTTCAGTTTCACCAATGATATTATTTATATGAGTAGTACAGTAAAAATAAACTCCAAAACACAACCCCATGCAAGGGGGTTTTATGGGTGGAAGGGAAAACGGTTTTTCGTAAATAACTTAAAAAAAAAACAGCTATGAAATTTTTCTTTTACCCATCTACACAATAAAATCTCTCCGAGATATACAATTATGAAGTTCGGGTAGTTTCAACGATATGTTGTACATTCACCTTATTCCTTATTCAGTCTGATTTCTATTCGTTTCTCTACATACAAGACTAAAATTTATTGTTTAGAAACAGAAAGGGATATTTTTCAAATTACTGTCTTGTTATATTTGTAATGTAGGTACCTCGGTGTTTTGATATTGGATTATACTTCTTTGTTAATATTTTTATCGATTATCTTTTAATATTCTGGTTGCACCATCTGTTTTTGGTTTATAATAATCGGATACGATTAATTTTATTTTATTATTGTGTGAAAAATTTAAAAAACGATTCGATTTTGACATATTTTTTATGACACACGTCAAAATTTTTTCGAAAATATAACCTTACATCCAAAAGTTACTAGGAAACCATTGCCCAACAAAGAAATGCCTAGCTAAGAATTACTTTGCATGGTGAAAACAAAAATTACTGTGTTTAAATTTTGTCATTAATGGGTAACTTACAGTACAGGTATTATAAAAATTATATTAACTTTATGTTTCAGTTGTAAAATGTTCCCAGATTATTTTTGAGAAAAAATATTTAAATATAAGCGACATAATATTTAGTTCTATGAAATAAATTAGTAATGTTTGCCAGCAAAAAATAAATTAGACAACATTTGAATATAGTTGTAAATAACTGATTGATTGTTCATATATTAAAAGAACTATCCTTGTATTTATAATTTTTGGCGATGCAACCAAGTGCAATCTCTCATTGGATGAACTTTATGCATACCAGCGTTAAAAATTGTCAAAATAAAACTCTAAAATAATTGAAAGCTCAAAATGAAATAAGCTGTAAAACTGTTCGTCGCGATTTTATTTTCTCGGTAGGTAATCAACCTCAAACTGTCATAATAACTAACAAATCAAATCATCGTTGCACGCGTACTCGTATATTCATTGCGTATTGCGTTGCGTTACGTATCACAGCGTAGTTTATCTACCCATGTGTAAGTAATCAATACATAATGATCATTACGTACGCGTAATACATGCAATCAAATTCAGGCTCAATTGAGTTATCGCGTTCATTGTATGTTCAATCACGACACGAGCCTATATTGCACGTTGACACATCCGAATGAATGTATGTATGTGTGTGTTGATGATGACAATGATAACGCGCCTGCTTCGATGTATGACTAGGAAATGAAAGTCTAACGGACTGTATGTCATTTGGACAGATGTCACTGTGATTATACTTGAATTTTTTTTATCTAAATTGTTATTTGGTTATTCATTCATTTTAAAATTGTTTGAAGATCTTTCTGAAGATGAACCAAATATTTGTAAAGGATCCAATTCAAACGATAATTTTATAAAATTTAATGACTGGACAAATTAATTTACTTCTAAAATTCATTCAAATGACAATTGAACTTTTGACAATAATATTATATATGTTATTAAATAAATAAAAATGATTTGAATTTGTTAATTTAATAGTAGTTTAAATTACTATAATAGTAAAGCAGTTTTTATTAGAGACCTATTCTAATTCTTGGCGACTGCTTGGCGACTAGGTTCTGTCGCTAAGTCAATGCTTAAACTTGACATATCGCAAATTAATGTAATTTTTAGTTATTTTCAAGCAATTAGTAATATTAAAAAAAATTATATAAATTTTAATAAAATCTTAAATAAACATTGCTACATTAAAAATTTTATTGTGTAGACGACAATGTTGTTATCCTAATTATCGGTAATGGACATCTGCAGTTTGATTTTGTGCAATAATTATAATTACTAATTTAATAATATAAATAACACACATTTTATAATAATATACAGTGCACAAAACATATAAAATTATTCTAATTTCAAAAGTTATCAACCAAAAAAATGCTAAGCGACTGACGCCATGACACTTCGCAACAGCCTTGTACTAGTCGTCTGCATACGCGACTCCGTAAGCGACCAGTCGCCAACAATGTCGTCAGGACTGTACTTTTTAACTATACCAACAGATGGCGCCCGTATTAAAGTCGTCAAATATGAAGTCAAACGGTCGCTATATCCAGTCGCCAACAAATTAAAATTCATCAAGTAAATTATCACTTTCCTGACTTTTTATGTAATATACTATTTTGCTAATTGACATTAAAAGTGGGCTTTTATTGACAAATGACTAGCTAATATTTCCAAAAATGCACTAGTTTATTAATAAAGTACTTATCTCACTCAAAATGAATGCGATAAGTGTCATTTATCGCATGGCCGTAGATAAAATAAAATTATTTACATCCTGAATAAAGCCAGGTTATCCAAAAATTTACTGGACCAAAAATTTTTTTTCCTTTATTATAACATTCTATTTTATCTTTGTCTCAAGGTTTGCATAAAAAATGAAACGAACTATAATTTGCACCTTATACGCGCATGTCAATATTATTCAATAATTTAGTAATTTAGAATGATTATATTTGAAAACATCAAATTAAAATTGACATTTTCTCTCGCGTGAGAAACACAATAACAGCTGAATGTGAACTTTACTTTTAAAATGAGATCGGAAAACGTTCAGTAAGCAGGCAAGCGGGAACCACGATGACAGTGAGTTTTTCAGAGGTATTGAACTCCGGCCGAAGCACAAACAATTTCCTGAACCCCCCCGAAACCCCGCGCCCCCTCCCGTGACCTTTTATCTATATTGTTTTACTGCAAAGACATAAAAATTAATTTTATTATGACGAAGTACCGATATTAACTCATAACGACGGCGGGGAATTTATTGAAGATAAATTACTTGATAACGAATAGAGTTAATTGGTTTCATTCAATGCACTTTTATGATGAAATAATAAAATATATGCATAATAATATCAACATTTAGCAAAGTTTTTTTTTTATGGAGTAGGTGGCACAGTGGTTATCGTGTCGGCCTGTGGATCCTGAGAACCCTGGCGACAAACATTCTCACCACATTAATACTACTCCTGTGGCTCCCCCTCCACTAGCATCTTTGGGGGCCGTGATTTGACGGCTGGTAACCGCACTTCACGAGCAAAAGTATATCACTTACCGAGATCTGCTTCAGCAGAGTACCACACCCAATAATGGGTAGAAGGCGTGATGATATATTTATTTATTTATTTTATTTTATTTTTTCAACTTTGTTGCTCTAAGGAAATCTGCACTCGTCTTCGACTCGTACATATTTCCATAGCAACAAAAGCACTTGTGAACTTAAAAAAATTATCGGTAATATTCAATGCACTAGTTATATTATAAGTGAGAAATTGTTCAACTAAATGATACGGAGAACTAAAATATCTGCCATTTTTAGGGTTCGTTTATATTATTCGCTGGAATAAAATCATAAATATCGTAGGTATCAGATAAATTGATATAATTTGTGCAATATATTCAATAATTTCGAGGCGATATTTTGTTTACTTATTTGACAAATGAGTTATATGTTACGTTATCCCAATAATTATTTGTAATACTAGGCTGGAAACTACTTTTGTGACTGCAAGCATATTTTGACAGGCCGAACCGAAAGCGAGGCTTGCAAATTGCGAGTACTCACAAAATACTTTGTGCAAATGACGTCTTCCTGCACGAGGTTTGTACAATGCTTTTTGTAACGAGCAAAAACTATATAATCGACAAAGAGGAAAATTATTAAATTGTTAATTTTTCTTATAAATCTTGTAAAAATATGTCTGTTTGATGGCGTTATAAGCTAATGTCTGTATTTCTAGTATAAATTCCTTAAAATGTATGTATATACGTAAGTACAATTAGCGTTTTAATAGTCACAATTTAGAATCATAAAAAATGGGTGATTTCTCAATTACTTTGCGCACTAGTGCACAAAATCAAACTTTCCATCCATCGGTTTCCAAGGTAATGTAAACCTTATTTTGAATAATGCAAGTAATAATAATAATATAATAATAATAATAATTTATTTACTGAGATACAACTCCGTACAAATAGATTGGAAACTTCGGTAATAAATACATTTTAAATATACAATTTAAACGTTTAATATAAATGCTCTGGTTTTTAGTGCAGAGTTACAATAATTGAGGATGTCGATTATCTTGCCTTGGGTTGGGTCCGCGAGTAAGTCCCTGTATACCTTTTCCAGATTGCTAGGTGTTGTAATGTGTTTCTGTAAAAAAATGTTTCTAATTGGATTGTATATAGGACAATGGAAAAGGAAATGGGTTAGTGTGTCTTCTTCGTAAAGATTGCATATACTACATAACTCGTCCTCTTTGAATCTATGGCAAAAGCCGTCTTGGTAAAAATAACAACCTTTAGCATTTGCTGTTCTAAGCTTTCCAAATAACTTTAGGGCTTTAAAAGGTGTATTTAAGGAGAGGTAGTTTTGATTGGTTATATAACTTTGGAAACAAGGATTATAAGAAGAGTTTTTAATTTTTCTACTATCTTCCTCGTACAATAATTCGTTGAGGGACTTTATTATATTTTCTGTTTCTTGCTTCAAGAATAATGCAAGTACATAAAAGTCTTCTCGCGCCAATAAATTAAATTATTGATTTAAAATTGCTAAAAATCTCTTTAACCTACAAACAATCAACAATCACAATAACCTACAAATGTTATTACGCATTTACTATTCTATTTCATATGAAGTATACAACATAATTACAATTAATTTGTACTTACCGAAATAAGAAAGTATAAGAATGAAATATATATCCAATTTTCTTTGAAAAGATTTAAAATAAATACAGAAATAATATTGAAACAGTAGCGTCTTATGTAACAACAAACAAATCTCATTAAAGTACTCCTGTGTTGTAGTTTGAAATTTTGCCACCAGGTTCGTTTTCTTATTAAGATATTTCAATACAAAATTCAGGTTTAACTAAAACTCTTTTTAGAATTATGCTGTTAAATTTTAAATCAAGTTTAAAATTAAAATTCTGGCGGTGCAACTGGCTATAAACAGAAATGAATTATTACAATTTTTTAAATATTTTAAAATTATTGTGCTACCTTAAAAACTATTTCACATTGGGAACAAAGCCAGATCTGCTACTGTATAGGTAATTTTGGTGACTTTTGCCGAACTTATTTCATACATTCAGCAAGTTTGCAACATTTTAGTTCACAAATTTAACCGATTACCATCATCAAAATTCCCCAGCAACAAAAATAATTCCAGCTCACGTATCGAATAAAAATTCATCAAACTGCGAAGTCGAACCGAAATAAAAATAAATTGGCTCTGGTAGAAGCCATCACGAATTCAGAATCAATCGCGTCTTTATTTCCTTATTGCGGCGTGAAGAGGGTGAAGCAGGGTGACAGGAGGGTGCGGAGGGGGACGATACAAGCCGGTCCCTCGCGACATGAATACGTAATTATCCTGCCTGTCTGTTCGTTGCGTGCGATACGCCGGGCGTCGAACCCCACCCCTTCTATATAACATATCCGCTACTCGCTACAGTTTCGCTTCGGGTTTCTGTGCGATCAAGATCCACTGGATAAGGAATGATAATATTCAAAATTTAAATTTTTAAGATAGTTTTTCAGTAATTTCTTGCTTTCCTAATTATTTTAGACAAAAGTGCTTCAAATATTAGTTTTAGGGTATAAAATTCCACTTCTACACCCAATAAACTAAAATTTAGCATTCTTTATAGCGGCAGAAATTCTATATGAAAATATAGAAATTTATCTAAAAAAATATAGACAGTCATGAAAACAATGGGGGATTCAAGTGGTAGAGCTTTTTAATATATATTTATTAAAATAAATTCTTGACCGTACATCATATTTAATACAATATAAAATCATACCATAAAGGATATCTTTATTGCTGAAATATGAAAGTTAAAGTTGAATAATTCAAATCGCTCATTTGTATTTCGCACTGCCATATTGCAATTACTTAGTTGCATTAAGCCAATCACAGAACTTTGTCTGAAACGTTTGTCGGTGCTCAATTTTACTGAGAGGAAGACGAAGAAGAAATAAGCATTCAGCATTCTACGATTCTACCAATGACGAAAAAACTATCCCTGTGGCTCCTCCACCACTAACATGTTTGGAGGCCGTGATTTGACGACTGGTAACCGCACTTCACGCGCAAAATATATCACTTACCGAGATCTGGTTCAGCAGAGTGCCACACTCAGTAATGGGTAGAAGGCGTGATGATATATTTATTTATTTATTTATTTTACGTATAATACTAGGCGAATTATGCCGTATTCAAGTCAATGCAGTATTGTGAAGCAGAAAGAGATTGAATAACTTTTGGGTCCGCCGGGTGCGCGGCAAGGAGCGAGTGCACTTTGATGTTATGCAAGTTGCTCCTTGCCGCGCACCCGCCTCACCGACCAGTTATTCTATCCCTTTCTGCTTTACAACAAACGCCGTTGTTATCCGTCTAGTTATGTTTTGTCTGAGGATTCTATGACAACGACACACGTTACGTGAAGTTACGTGTTATTTATCTCTGTCTTATCTGTCTCTCTTTAAGCTAAGATGCAACTACGTCATATTCGTTTGTTTCGAAAGTTTAAATATTTTTATCATGCTTAATACAAGTTTAAAAAAAAATAAAAAATTTGGGTATAATAATTTTATTACGTAGATTAATATATACAAAATTCAAAAAAGTCTTGAAAGGCCCATTATTCGATTTCGCTAGAGTATAAAATCCAGATAATGTATAAGTTGCTTGGGCAATATATAAAAAAAGGGAATAAAATTAAATATTTCGGCATTATATAAAGCCATCTTCAGATTAGTTTGTGATGATGGCATTATACAATCCTGAAATTTAATCATCAATACGTATTTTTTATCCCTTTTTGACCTATTCCTCAATCTGAATTTAAGAACATCAATATTCGTTTATGGGGTAATGGCTCAGTGGTATCGAGTCGGCCTGTGGATACTGAGAACCCTGGTTCGATCCCCACAGCTGACAAACATTTTCACCAATTTAAAATTACCCCTGTGGCTCCCTCCCCCTTCACTAACATATTTGGGGGCCATGATTTAACGGCTCGTAATCGCACTTCATGCGCATAAATATATCTCTTACCGTGATTTGCTTCGGCAGAGTGCCACACCCAGTAATGGATAAAAGGCGTGATGATATATTTTTTTTATTTTTATTTTTTATATTCGTTACAATTATTAATTAATACAAGTAGCGAATAAATAATATCGGCATGACATCTCTGTTACAAAATGTAATATAATTTACTTTTGTTTTCGCCCACTTTAATGCGACACTATAATTTCAAATTTTTCAGTAGAAAAAGAACGCTATTTTAGGAATGTTTACGCTGCCATAGATAAGACAACGTTTTTGGTCTTATTTCATTTTAATTTGAATAATTCTACGAAATTATCTAAATAAATGGGTAAAAAAATAATATGTTTCAATAGCACTAAAATATTATTTCGAGCCTCGTAATATTTCATTTATTACTCGACCCAAAAACAAACAAATAATTATTTCGGTTTTTGTTTAATTGTAATTGTAAATAACAATTTACAATTATAATTAAACAAAAACAATTATCTTTATGATTTGATGTTCTTCAATCGTGTCAATCCGTTTGTATATCATTTGCATTGTCGAAAAAACCCATTCGCACATTTGATATTTACGAACAATCGACACATAGAAAAAATCACTTGTCAGTGCCAGCACTTAGACACACCTCTGTGGTCTAATTGGTAGGACGTTCGCGGCACAAGTGGAAGGTCCGGATTCAAATCCTGGCGGAGACAAGTTGATTTTTTTCAAATTTAATTAAATAATTATTTCATTATAAGCATCTTTAAACTAAATCTAGAATACTTTGAAATTATTTATTATTTTATCAGTATTTCTGATGTCTTTTCGAGCAATTTGACTTTTTTATTTAGAATATGAATCAATTCATTTCTGGTTAGCCAAGATATGAAATAAGCAATCATTACTCATTCCATTCCAGACAATAAAAAAAAAATGTTTACATGTTTTCTACTTTGTACCTCGTATGTTGATATTTTATATTTATATATTCAGAGAAGCAATCTGCTGTGAATCATACAACAATTTTCTAAATTAAATCTTGCGAAAAATGAATCAGATTATTTTTTTATAACCAGTATTACAGATTAGGTTCGGTTCATAAGAATGTTACAGATAATAGATAACAGATTATATTATATAATCAGATTAAATCATGAAAATAACTTTGTTTCAAATCTTCCAAAGAAGTAAGATAATAGAACATTCTTTAGGTATATTTAAATTGTAAGTGAAGTACTTACTTATCTTTAATTAAATTATTATATACCAATTCATTCAAAAATGTGGAGCCAAATATATTAACATAATTTTATTTACAAACTAAGATTAAAACAGAAATAATGTTATTTTAAATCAATTTAAAATTGAAACAGTTTTTTGTTTGTTTAATTGCTACTATGGTCTTCCTTCTAACATCTTTAGGGGCCATGAATTGACGGCTGATTGACCGCGTTCACAACTTGTATAAAAAAATATGATTGTGTCTGAGTAGTTCGAATTCTGATCTAAGCTGTAGGCTTTCTGTACGTCTGTTGTGCAAAGTAAAGTCTGGTTTATGACGGATTTGATTTACAAATTTAGATTTAAAATTTACAATTTGCTTTCTTGATTTATTGTGAATTAGAAATTATGAAATGCGTCCAATCAACTTCATACATTTTGTCAGGTGGTTTGACATAATTGAAATGACAAATATAACTTCTATGATATTAATAATATATCAAGTTTACCCGAATCCATTTCAAATAAAATTTATAAAGTTAGGTTCACAAACACCAAACTAGCGTCATATGATATTTTCGTTCTGTCAGTATTTAAAATATCGTGATATAATTAGAAAATTCACAATTTTAAATTTAGAATACAAAATGTAAATTCTAAATATTAAATTACTTAAATTCATCTTGAACCAGGCATAACAAATAAATAACAGTATATTACATAATAAGTCAGGAAAGAGATATAAAGTAAAAACATGTTCCTGACGTATTATGTATACTATTTTTTCTGAACCCGTTTAATTTAATCAATAATCAAAATATGGGATGGCTAGCACAGTGGTATGAAGTCGGCCTGTGGATCCTGAGGTCCCTGGTTCGATTTCCACAGGCGACAAATTTTCATAATTTGAAAAAGCTATCCCTGTGGCTCCTCCACCACTAACATGTTTGGGGGCCGTGATTTGACGACTGGTAACCGCACTTCACGCGCAAAATATGTCACTTACCGAGATCTGCTTTAGCAGAGTGCCACACCCAGTAATGGGTAGAAGGCGTGATGATATATTTATTTATTTATTTTAATAATCAAAATGATTAAATTTTTTGAAATGAATTTTATTGACAGCAGACTACGCATCGTAGGTTACAACAATAAAAACAGTCAGGTAAAATCTTTACCAGACTGTTATTTTTGTTGTAGCCTTGGATACTTATTTTAGTGGACTGTTTTGGTAAAAATCTACTTTCCATACTAAAATTGGTCAGAAAAGTAGGCACTTTCGTGATGGTTTCAGAAAAATGACTATCACATTATAAAATAACTACAGGGTGATCAAAAGGAATTATTATAGTTGGCAATACAATTCCAGAGATCTTTTTATTCCACAGTTGGCACAACGTCAGATAAAGGCGGAAATGCTATCTGACATTTCTAATAAATACATATAGGTTATGTCCGGAGTCTGACAGCTAATAGAATTTAGTCTTTTTAAGTAATAGAAATACTTTAGAAATAAATGCAATAATAAATATACTCAAATTTAAATTTTAAATGTCACTGTCAACAACAGGAAATGAATTTATGTATCAGGCTTACCAATTTCAAGTAGTTTTTTTTATTGCCAACTGTAACTTTTCCTTTTGATCACCCTGTACTTTGCTAAATAGCGTATTCCATAAAAATTTGATTATTTTAAAATAATTTTTCCTTGTTTTTTTTTTTATTTTGTCGTAAAGTTCCTGCTAAGGGAGAACAATAATAATAAAGATTTATTAATTAATAGCGACATATATAGGCTCTTGGTAACATAGATAGCATTAATATTAAGAGAGAAAACATAATAATGATGAAAGAAGGCTTTCTTTTTTAAGAGAGATGGGTATACTTTACTTACAAAAGCGCGAAACATCTCACGGAACTTAATACACACTTGTTTACTTTTCTGTCAACACTTGTTTTTGCCAATTTTTACTTATATTTTGTTGTGAAGAACTATATTATATTAATCACGTTCCAACTGTTAATATTCAGATAATAATAAACATAACTATTATTCTACAAATTTAAGAAGTAAACATTTATGTATATTTTTTAGGTTTATTTAAGGTAGTACTAGTGTAACGGTGGCGCCATCGGTTGTCGAGTGGCGAAACTAACGCTCAAAAAAATATAAAAATTGAATAAAACAAGTGTTTTATACCAATTATGATTTGAATATCATGAATTTTTAACAGGTTGTTGGACTAGTGAATTTTCAAATATCATACCACCGTATGGTGTTGCCATTATAAATTGGGATTCTTCATTTTTCGTTAAAAACAAGGCTTTGCATGGCTATATATACATTACTAAACGATAAAAAACTTTCTCCTTCTGATACAATATACATGGATAGTTCTAGAACATCATACTAGTTTTTCAAATGAAACTGCAAAATTTTAGAGGTACACAAACCAAATATGTGCGATTCTGAGTAATGATCGCCATAAGCTCCGTGTATAAGAACTCAACTTTACAAGCGAATATATTTGTTCAAAGACGAAGAATGTGTTTCATATTTTAACAGGATGCGTATGACTATCCAATGTTTACGTGCGCCTAATTTCATTCAGAACTGCGCTAGTACTACATTAAAATGGAAGAATTTTATGTACTAGGTTACTCTGCTATTCTAACAATTATTGTTGTAATTAAATATTGTTTTGCGTCGAATTGGCATCTTGATACACATGCGCATTATGTCACAATGTGACGTTACAGTTTAATAGCGCTAACTACGTCAGAAGAACATCAATGGCTATCGTTTTGAATAATTCACTATTTAATTAAACATTTTAGATAACCTTTGGTAATTTTTTAGTATGATTGTAACACATTTACAACTAAAATTTAATGTGCGTTAAAAATGTCTTTAAACGGCGTACTGTTGGAAAAGCCTATTGTAAAATATGTCGTTATCTAGCAGGCCTCGTTCGTACAGCGGTGCGCCCCCGGTATCCACGTTATATCGTTATATTCCCGTCCGCAGCACAATACCACCCTAGCATCCCCTACCATACGGTCGAGTTTCCCTCGTCGAGCGCTATCACGTCAGTGGGGGGCCGGCACATTTCATACGCTATTCTGCAGGCTCAATTTTGTGTATGTCATCGAGAAACGTGACTCAACTGCAAATGTCGGCTGCGAGGAAATTGTTTTATAGCCATGGAGATGTCGATGTGATGGCGGCGACGGGGGCGACGCCTCGTTTACATTCAGCGACGGACGCCTGTGGCGAGGCAGCGGGGACATGCGGAGACTGGACAAAGAAATTTTGTATGCGATGTCATGGATGTGAATTTTGCATAGTTTCAATAGTTTGCGTTTGGATGGTGTTACATAATTTTGGTTGGAAAATAATTTCTATAAATGTGTATTTAATATTTAATATGTTATTGTTACCTACTAAGTTATTACTACCTTTAAAATTATTATTATACTGAGAATAAAGCTCTTGTGATCATTCCCGGAAATAATCTCTGTAGCTCTGGTTTTTGTTGACAAATGATATGTAGTTGTCAAATAATTATTTAAAACTGTCAACGCGTCAAGTAAAATGTGTGAAAAAAATCGATTTAGTTCCATTTCAGTTACAGAAATACACCAACAAATTTTGGAAATAACTTCCAAGAATACATTAATAAGTAAACAATCGATATTGATTCAGTTTAAAATCTTTTAAGTTGGATGAATCGACCTCAACAGCTAAGTTCGATAAATTAAAAAATAATTCTCCAGTATCTTTTTCAAACTTGTTGTCATTTGGCAATAGCCACTCAAGCCCTACGGGCTTTCATGATTATTGCCTGGCAACAAGTTTTCAAACGATCTGTCAAATTATTTTCAATTTATTCTCACTGTGCGCTAAATGAGTGTTTTGTTGTGAGAATGTCAAAAAAGTCATGCGAACGCGCCAAAAAACACGAATTTCGCCCACAAAATACAAACAACATTTTTTCTACAACTGTCAAAAAAGAATACTACAATAATGATTGTTTTATTTAAGTAAATTGAAAGGAAAAAATAAAAAATAATATAAATTTAATGTGTTGTAACCAAGGAAACGTGAAAATGTTTGAAATATATTTTTTTTAAATGTCAATAATTATGAAATTTGACATTTCAATGAAAAAAAGTCATTTCTTCACGTGTAAATAAAAATTATTATTTTTTTCACATGTGAAAAAAACACAAATTTCGCGTATCCATAGCGATGTTTTTTTGACAATTGTAGAAAAACATATTTTTCACTCATTTTATTGAAGAATTTTAATTCTAAAATAATTTAGATATGTTCAACCTAATTTTAAAATAGAAGGAATTAATGGACTATGGCTCAAGTTGTTAAAAATTCTTTATTGAAGAATGGACAACGTTTCGGCCAAGGTTATGGCCATCTTCAGGTCGATAATACAGAGTATCAAAACATACAATTTTGTATTGAACAATATTATTCGGGGTAGACATGGAAAAATGAAAAAAATAGCGACTCTTCGTCGACAGACATGAAATTTAGAGTCAACTTTTGCGTCATTTAAATTCAAACTATTTTTTTTTCATTTTTTCATGTCTTCAATCTCCAGCAAGAATTTCTCACAACTTCTATCAAATAATTTTGGCTTATTAAAATTCACTACAATTAATTTTAAAATAGGTTATTTATAATATTATAAAATGACTAGATGAAAATGAGTAGGCTTCTGTATTTTTTATCTTTTCTATTGATTAATAGTATTTTTTGTAAAATTAAATATATTATGCCTACCTACTCACGATGCCCACAGGCGACAAACAATTTTCATAATTTCAAAAGCTACCCCTGTGGCTCCTCCACCACTAACTCTTTGGAGACTCGTGATTTGACGGTTGGTAACCGCACTTTACGCGCAAAATATATCACTTACCGAGATCTGCTTCAGCAGAGTGCCACACCCAGTAATGAGTAGAAGGCGTGATGATATACCTATTTATTTATTTTATTTATTAATAGTATGCATTTCTTATAGATTATCTACGAATAGTTTTGTAAAAACCAGAAGCTATTAAACCTCATTTCTAGTTTTAATTGTAAAACTAAGTTAAACAATAATTTTTGAGCAGTCTCAAAATTATAATTAGTTTACTCTTAAATGGATCGTGTAACTTAAAGTGCATGACATATCTTAATTGCTAGTCAAAAGCATCATCTGTCAATCAAATCCAGGAACCCGAAACCTTTTCCATCAAATAATTGACACCATCTCTGTCTTCATTAAAATTAATTCTTCTCTCATTCACCATTCACTCTCTTTGTCTAACACTTCGTCCTCTGTCCGTACACGAAAATTCTGGCCGATTGGGATCAGGCTGGCTTTAGACTTTAGATTATAATTTGTTACTTAAATATTTGTTATTATATTTAATATATTACTAATATAGAAACTAAATTACTGTCAGCCAGTGGCGTATCTAGTGGGGGGGAGTAATCGTTAGTGTTTCCTACGTCATATTAAGTTGCATTTTTACCGCCATTAGAAATGGTGCCATAATTATCAGTTATTCTTGTGAATTGGAAACAGAGATAAAATTTTAAAAATTATGTTTGTGGCTAATCTGTTTTATAAAGTTTGGATATATTTAAATAATGAAAAAGTAACGTCAGCGTCTAATATCGTCTTTAGATCCAGTTCTAGACTTACGTCATTGTGTAAGTTGAACAAATGCCGGCAGCAGACTGGCTTGTGGAGAGGTGCTTCATCGAAGTCAAGGGTTCGGGTTCGAGAGCCCTTGGCGTCGGTCGAGGACGCTCGAGAGCGCAACGCCGGCGCCCAACATCGCAGTCAAGTCATCAGACATCCAGACAGAGCGGAGATTTTAGTTTGTAACTTAGTCCTGGTTTCATATTAGTCAAATTAAATATAAATAACATCCTCTAAATCTAAATAATACTGAATTGATTTCATTTATCATACCCAAAACTTGCGCAAAACAATATTGTTCGTGCTCGTATAATTTGTAGAGCTCGCCATCGACTCGTTCGAACAAAATTCCCACTCGAACATATACTGTTTTGCGTACTTCTTAAATAATATTTATTTATGCCTACGGCTTGTGCTGCAAGCTTACCGCTCGTGCAATAAAGTGACACTTTCAACACGAGTTGTATACACTATTTTTTGTACGATCGAGCTTTGAGTAATTATACTAATCTTACTTATAATATTTCAAATATCAAATATATTTATTTTGTGGATTACGTAGTTTATTAGGTTTTTTAAAGGTTACTAATGGCAAAGTGCAAAAAAATTATCGCTTCTTGCACTGAAAATGAATGTATAAAGACTCATTTTTTTCCACGATCGTAGAAAATAATATATTGTAATATAAATGTCAAAGGGGTATCATTGGGAAGCGTGTGTATAAGATGGACACGAGCGCAAGCGAGTTTTCCATTCACACAAAGTTTTCCAATGGCTTTTCAACACGTGCATTATAAACTATTTTTCCTACGAAAATTTACCATTTTACACTATTAGAAATTATTGAATTTTCATATCTTTATACAATTTCTTAAATAATATCAAAGGTTATTGCCAGAGCTGGGCAAGCTACTTAAAAAAAGTAGCTAAGCTACAGCTACAGCTATTCATTAAAAAAGTAGCTAAGCTACAGCTATAAGCTATATTTTGTAAAATATAGCTAAGCTACAGCTAAAAGCTTTCGTTAAAGTAGCTGTTAAATTTTAAAGCTACTTTTTTTAAATTGTTGTGAAATAATTAAATTTGCCATTGTCATATGATCAGTCTTTTGTTATAATGACTGTTAATTTACTATTATGTACATAAATATCAAAAATAGCAAATACCATCTGGCATCTACTGTGTATTTTTGCGTATTAGAGTCAGTTAGAACCGGCAACAAATAATTATTTTGTGTTAGTTTAGCATGCGTACTTTGTTGACCTTCTGCTTAAAAAGTAGCTTTAAGCTATAAAAAGTAGCTTTAAGCTACAAAAACTAGCTTTAAGCTACAAAAAGTAGCTTTAAAAGTAGCTTCAGTTGTTATTTTTAAGCTAATAGAAAAAAAAGTAGCTAGCTACAAGCTACAGCTATATTTTTCACAGTTAGCTAAGCTACAGCTACAGCTAAGGTAAATGTAGTTAAGCTAGTAGCTAGGCTACAAAAGTAGCTAGCTACTGCCCAACTCTGGTTATTGCTGATTCAATGCATTACTGTAATTTTTTGTATTTATAACAACCGAAATCAATAATGTCATTTTATCGACACATCAGTGAAGAATACAATCCTTTATCGCACTGTCTTAAGTATATTGTATTAGTTGGCAAAGTCTTATATTCTTGGACGATGATAGCAATTTTACAAATTTACTTTCCCTAATATGATGGGCTGGCTAGCTCAGTGGTATGAAGTCGGCCTATGGATCCTGAGAACCCTGATTTAATTCCCACAGGCGACAAACAATTTTCATAATTTCAAAAGCTACCCCTGTGGCTCCTCAACCACTAACATCTTTAGGGGCCATGATTTGACGACTGGTAACCGCACTTCACGCGCAAAATATATCACTTACCCAGATCTGCTTCGGCAGAGTGCCACACCCAGTAATGGGTAGAAGGCGTAATGATATATTTTTATTTTTTATTTACTTTCCTAATATCGGATCGAATTATGCGAAAAATATTTATTTTCTGAAACCGGCAAGAAAGTGCCTACTTTCCTGACCAATTTTAGTATAGAAAGTAAATGTTTACCAAAACAGTCAAGTAAAGTACGTATTCAAGGTTATAACAAAAATAACAGTCTGGTAAAGACTTTACCAATTCAAAAAAATTAAAAAATTAAATATTTTGAATTATTTATGATTAATTATTAACTAAATAAATCGGATTCAGAAAAACTAGTATACATAATACGCCAGGAAAGTGTTATTACTTGACTCAGCGGATTAATATATTCGGCTTGCAACTTCAACTTCAAACAACCACCTCGTCAAGAAAAACATCACATTTCTTACTTATTATGTAATATACTATTATTTCGGAGAATAAGTAAAGGACATAGGTTGTAAGTCATTTATTGAAGATATGTCGACAACGTTTCGGCTAATGTTATAGACATCTTCAGGTCAAGTATAAAGATGTTACAAAGAAGGAACAAAATAAAAAATTGATAATCGAAGTTCGCTCCATCGACTCTTCAGGGTAAGCATCGTAATTTAGCCTCATGTTTTTTGCTACGTTTAGCTTCAGTACTTTTTTCATTTTTCACGTGCTTACTCTGAACCAGAGCTGGGCAGTAGCTAGCTACTTTTGTAGCTTAGCTACTATACTAGCTTAGTTACGTTTACCTTAGCTGTAGCTGTATCTTAGCTACATGTGAAAAAATATAGCTGTAGCTTGTAGGCGAGCTATATTTTTTTTGCTGTTAGCTTAAAAATATTGTTATAACAACTGAAGCTACTTTTAAAGCTACTTTTTGCAGCTTAAAGCTACTTTTTGTAGTCCAAAGCTACTTTTTGTAGCCTGAAGCTACCACTGTTCATTATGAAATACCTATTAATTTTTGTTTTATATTTGAATTGTACCTTCTTTATTGTTTTCTATAACTGTAGGATAACAAGTTGTTATATAGTTTAAAATCTATTACATTTAATTTTTCACTTGTTCTTAACCTATCCTACTTTTGTATTAAATATTAGATGAACTAAACATTGTCTGTTTAAGAGTCTTCTGTTAAGGTGACTGTTAATTTATTCCAGTATAAATAAGAATTATAGCATAAAAAATTAACAGTACATTTGTCCATATGCGATTTTTTATATTTATCAACAGTCATTATAAAAAAAGACTGATCAACTGATCATATGACAATGGCAAATTTAATAATTCACAATAATTGGAAAAAGTAGCTTCAAAATTTAACAGCTATTTTTTTAAAGAATAGCTGTAGCTGTAGCTTAGCTATTTTTTTTAAGTATCTTACCCAGCTCTGCTCTGAACTTCGATTATCAATTTTTTATTTTGTTCCTTGTTTGTAACATCTTTATACTTGACCTGAAGATGACTATAACATTAGCCGAAACGTTGTCAACATATTTTCAATAAATGACTAACAACCTATGTCCTTTACTTATTCTCCTACATTATTTTGGCTTATTAAAACATACTACTGTACTATTATTTCATTTTCCATTTATAAACATCACTTCTCTGACCTAGGTATAGATATTTTTATAAAGTGAGAGGAAATTGTAACGAATATAATTTTAAATTAAACCTCTCATAAATATATTAATAGGGTAAGTGGCTCAGTGGTATCGAGTCGCCATTTGGATCCTAAAAACTCTGGTTCGATTCCCACAGCCGGCAAACATTTTCATCACATTAAAATTACCCTTATGGCTCCTCCATCACTAACATCTTTGAGGCCTTAATTTGACGGCTGGTAACCGCACTTCACGCGCAGAAATATATCACTTACGGAGATCTGCTTCGGCAGAGTGCCACACTCAGTAATGGATAAAAAACGTGATGAAATATGTATTTATTTTATTTTTATAAGTTTATTATTTATTATTATTATGGGGAGGCTAGCTCAGTGGTATGAAGTCGGCCTGTGGATCCTGAGAACCCTGGTACGATTCCCAACGGCAACAAACTATTTTCATAATTTTAAAAAATACCCCTGTGGCTCCTCCACCACTAACATCTTTGGGGGCCGTGATTTGACGACTGGTAAATATATCACTTACCGAGATCTGCTTCGGCAGAGTGCTACACCCAGTAATGGGTAGAAGGCGTGATGATATATTTATATATTTTATATTATTTTCCAAAGAAAAAATCCTCTGCTGCCCCGTATCAAATGGCATCCTAACTAATACTAATAACATTACCACAACCACAATCTCTCGTCCATCTGAACACTAATCTATGTCCTTCTAATTCCTTTCTGTTCCTCATTCACGTACCTTCAAACTGTCAGTCACACGACACAGCCTACTATGTAGATGCAAGATGAGATTGGGTGTGATGTTTCTTCTTAGTTTTAGTCTTCGAGTTGGTTCGTCTTACGGTATCGACCGCACAGCACGGCGAGGGATGGTAAGGTGGTAAGAATGATGTGGTTGATTCTTATCGTTGTTAGTTTACTTTAAATGCAAGTTGAAGAATATTTAGTCTTCTACATCTATTATTTGAAGTATTTATGTTTAAAATATGGAGTAGGTGGCACAGTAGTATCGTGTCGGCCTGAGGATCCTGAGAACCCTGGTTCGATTTCCACTGCCGACAAACATTTTCACCACATTAAATATTACTCCTGTGGCTCCTCCCTCCACTAAAATCTTTGGAGGCCGTGATTTGACGACTGGTAACCACACTTCAAGCGTAAAAATATATCACTTACCGAGATCTGCTTCGGCAGAGTGCCACACATACACATAGTAATGGGTAGAAGGCGTGATGATATATTTATTTATTATATTTATCTTTAAAATAATTTAGAAACATTTCATAACAAAAGATAAAGTTAATCAACTACTAGTTAGATACCCTACTTTATACAGAAATCAGTGTTTTAGTTGGCAATACAATTTTGGGGATCTTTTTATTTCACAGTTGACAGCGCCAAGTACAGCCGGAAATATTATTCGACAAGTCATTTTTATAATAAATACAAATAGATTGAGTGATATAAAAACTTTAGATTATTGTTCTGTGAGTAATGTTAAGAAATAAAAGAATGTTAGTGAGGGAAACAACGATTTTATTAATTTAAATTTTCAAATGTTACTGTCAACAACAGAAAATACATTTTCAGATGACCACTTATGAAAGTAACCATAAAAACATCATAAACTACTACGGAAAGTTGAACATAATATATACTGATATGTTAGTATAACGCACACTTCTAACATATCAGGTGAAGTTCCACTGATTGACAACAGATGGCGTTACGATGAAAGAAAATAATAAAATAAATAAAAAGAATTTAAATCGAAGTTTTGGCAGATTTTTGAACACATTTGCACAGATATTTTATTTTTTTAAATTAATAACTACTTATCTACTAATATTTTAACATTATTTAATATTTTGACATTACGGTTAGTACAGTTGATATCACAATACCTAACCTCAAACATCAAACGTCAACGCTTACCTTAAAAAACGCATCAGCTGTCAAAGTGTAACAACATTGCTCTTGTAAACTTTTTTTAGAAATATTTTGTGGTCATCTGAAAAATAGTGTACATAACTCGCTCGAAAGTGAGATAACTGTGCTCGTGTACTTTAATTATTCGGCGCTGCGCGCCTCGTTTTTCAATTTGTACACTCGCACGTTGTCTTACACTTTTAATGCTTGTTATGTAATATACTATTATGTATCAAGTAGTTTTTTTTTATAGTCAACTGAAACGTTATCACATAAAAAATTACAATAACTTTATTCGTTTAAGCTCTAATTTTGTTATCGTAAACTATAACCAGAACTCTTTATCAATTGTGCTAGTGAACAAATTTTTTCATTCACTTATTTTTCTACGCTGCACAAGTAATATAAATTTTATTACAAAACCTACAATATATCATAAAATTCAAACCACTCGTAAGCTTCTATTATTACTGCATGTGGGTAGCACTCTACCGTAGCAAATCTCGGTAAGTGAAATATTTTTGAACATGAAGTGCGTTTATCAGCCGGAAATAGAACTAAGGTTCTCAAATATAAATCTGAGAATTCTCTTTAGTGTGTGGACTGCGCACCAAAGAAATACAACTAATCAAAATGACAAATAATGCCTTAAAAATAATCTATTAAAAAAAAAACGACATATATCAAACTTGTTTTTGTTAAACATAAAACATAGATATACTTTGTTCCACGTATGAATGCAGCTGAGAGTTAATTGTGATTGTGTCTTATCAGTAATCATTGTGAGGGAAACCCAATTTAAATTTACAAACTAATTTTTTTAGATACATGTCATCATTTTAAAGTTTTGGTAGCTAATTAAAATTGACAACTTACGGCCTGCATATTTAGTTACGTGGAATAGAGTCTAGGTACATATTTGAATTGAACAGTATTTCTGCAACATTTATTATTATTTATTTATTTATTGTTTATTGTTGTTTATTTCGTTTTTAATTACATCTCATTTATATCAATATTTTGAAAGCAAATAAATCGAACATCCAAAATCAATCATTTCCACCACGATATTCAGAAGCGATTACCAGTATACACTACCACGAAAATCAACATCACGATCACATTAAATGCATTGCGTTCTGAAAGGTGTGGCTTACGAATGCGCCCCAGGGCCGGCGGCCATTGTGGCTGTCTGGGCCCTGTTAGCAAGACAAGAGTCTGGTTCTACTGCTGTCAGCAGATGCTAACGACGATAGCGTCACTCAAACTGAAACGCGAGGAAGCGATTACACATGGGTGGAGAATCACGAACAGTTATATTTATTATTTATTTACAGCCCGATTCTCAAAAATGTTTAAGTCACTCTGAATTTTGGACTAGCTATGCTTATTCCTGGAATTATCGATACAATTAAAATCATATTTGGAAAACAAAATGTTACTTGAATTCAATTAGTGTTTATTTAAAAAATAGTTATTTTTGTATTAAGTGCGTGAAATGAAGGTTTTTTTTTGCGCGTGAGAATGTCATACGAACCCGCCAAAAAACAAGTATTTCCCCGGCGGAATACAAAAGTTTTTTCTCAAAAAAGAATCATTAAAATCTATTTATAAAACCGTGAAAAAACGTATAGGGTGGCTAGCTCAGTGGTATGAAGTCGGCCTGTGGAACCTGAGAACCCTGGTTTGATACCCACAGGTGACAAAAAATTTTCATAATTTCAAAAAAAAACTATCCCTGTGTATCTCCACCACTAACATCTTTGAGGGCCGTGATTTGACGACTGGTAACCGCACTTCACGCGCAAAATAATATCACTTACCGAGATCTGCTTCGGCAGAGTGCCACTCCCAGTAATGGGTAGAAGGCGTGATATTTATTTTATTTATGAAAAAACGTTTATCAAAACAGTGAAAAACTATTTTTTTCAGTTTGGATACTTGTCAATGTATTCATTTTTTTACGTGTGAAAAAAATACAAACTTCGCGTATCCATAACGATGTAAAAATGTCGCGTTTTTTTGACAGTTGAAAAAAATATATTTATTTACAGCCAGATTCTCAAAAAAAGTTTAGATCACCCTGAATTATGGACTAACTAAGCATATTCTAATCTGGAGTTATCAATATATTTTGGAAAAAAAAAATTACAATAGATTTATATTAAGGTTTATTTTTAAAAATCTGAAGGAATCATAGAATCGAAGCTACCTGACACCAGAGCTGGGCAGTAGCTAGCTACTTTTGTAGCTTAGCTACTAGCTTAGCTACATTTACCTTAGCTGTAGCTGTAGCTTAGCTAACTGTGAAAAAATATAGCTGTAGCTTGTAGCTAGCTACTTTTTTTTCTATTAGCTTAAAAATAACAACTGAAGCTACTTTTAAAGCTACTTTTTGTAGCTTAAAGCTACATTTTGTAGCTTAAAGCAACTTTTTGTAGCTTAAAGCTACTTTTTGTAGCTTAAAGCTACTTTTTATAGCTTAAAGCTACTTTTTAAGCAGAAGGTCAGCAAAGTACGCATGCGTGCAAGCTAAACCCACACAAAATAATTATTTGTTGCCGTTTCTAACTGGCTCTAATACGTAAAAATATACAGTAGGTGCCAGATGGTATTTGCTATTTTTGATATTTATGTACATAATAGTAAATTAACAGTCATTATAACAAAAGACAATGGCAATTTAATTATTTCACAATAATTTAAAAAAGTAGCTTTAAAATTTAACAGCTACTTTAACGAAAGCTTTTAGCTGTAGCTTAGCTATATTTTACAAAATATAGGTTATAGCTGTAGCTTAGCTACTTTTTTAAAGAATAGCTGTAGCTGTAGCTTAGCTACTTTTTTTAAGTAGCTTGCCCAGCTCTGCCTGACGCATAACAAGAATAGAAAGAAAATATCATCAGAATTACTTAAATATCAGTTGGTAAGAATATTTGACCGGATTCAAAGGTCCTAGGTGCAAATCCTGGTTACATCCTAAATTTTTCCTCTATAATAAAATTGGATTTCATCAATTGTTAAATATTTATTTAACATAGTTATTTGTCTATGAACAGCGTAAAGTGAATCTTTGTTACTCAAGCAAGATAATTGCAGCACGAGCCAAAGCCGAGCTGTCATAATTTGACGAATCATTATCTTAATGATTCATTTAATAGTTTTACGAATATAGGTATATTAATCTTTTATATTTTTTTATTCTGAAGTGCAGTTTAACTACAATATTCATTATTCATCCATTCTAAATATAGTGCATTGCATCATTTGAACAGCTTACAAAATTTACTTTATTTAGAGAAAAAAATGTTTACTTATAATTAATAAATTTCCTGAACATTAAAATTTTACAATTATCTACCTACATTATATAATATAATTTTTAATATATAAATATTCGATCAATAATTTCTTAGATATATACAAATAGATATATATTACTTTTTTGATAACATTTTTGCAATCTAAACGTAACCCCAAAAAATATATACATATTTCAACATAAAATATTCTATTCGGCGCCGCTGTATTTCTCCACTAAAAGCTTACCTATAATATACAAGACGTTAATAGTTTTATATGTTTTCAGACACCTGAAATATAAGTACGATTTACAAAGCAACAAATAAAATTTTATTTTTTCCAATAAAAATATTAGTTTGTGTTTGAAAACATATTTAGCAGAATCATAGAGCAATAAAAACATTGGGATGCCAAACATAACTCATACCTGTAACTAAAATAAAAAATAAATATATCATCTCGCCTTTTCATGGGTGGCTAGCTCAGTGGTATGAAGTCGGCCTGTGGATCCTGAGAACCCTGGTTCGATTCCCACAGGCGACAATCAATTTTCATAATTTCAAAAAAGCTACCCCTGTGGCTCCTCCACTACTAACATCTTTGGGGGCCGTGATTTGACGACTGGTAACCGCACTTCACGCGCAAAATATATCACTTACCGAGATCTGCTTCGGCAGAGTGCCACACCGAGTAATGGGTAGAAGGCGTGATGATATATATTTTTAATATTATCTCGCCTTTTACCATTACTGGGTATAACACTCTGCCAAAGCAGATCTCGGTAAGTCGTATATTTATGCGCGTGAAGTGCGGTTACCAACCGTTAAATCACGAGTCCCCAAAGATGTGAATGAGTAATTTTAATGAAATGAATATTGTTTGTTGGTTCTGGGACTCGAACCCAGGTTCTCAAATCCATACGCCGACTTGATATCTATTTTATAATAGCAGCAGCGCATCACTAACACATCTAATTGCAACAATGAAATTAATTTATTATGTGACATAATTTTACAAAAAAACATTAAAAACAAACTAAATATTGGAAACGAAATTATTATTATTTTATAAATAAAATTTGTTATTATATCACATAATAAATAGATCTCGTAAATACTAGTCATAATTTATATATCATCATAGTAGTTTTTGAAATTATGAAAATTGTTTGTCGCCTGTGGGAATCGAACCAGGGTTCTCAGGATCCACAGGCCGACTTCATACCACTGAGCTAGCCACCCCATTAGTCATAATTTAATCTTAATAATATAATATTTGCTATTTCATTGTTACAATAAGATATGTATTTTAGTGTTGCGCTCTTGCAATTATAATACGATAGGAATATCACTAAAATTAACTTTTTCCCTTATTTTTAGGTGTTCAATTCATGTTTTAAGTTTGTCAGGTTAAACTTGGGTCATCTGTAGAAAAAAACAAAGATCTGAATATTTGTTTGCTTGAAAAAGTTTATCCATACCATTTGAAACACTGTTTACGTAAAGTTCTCTTTTCCGCATAGCTATATTTTTCGTTTGCATTTTACAATACCATTTATTGAAACCATTAATACAAATCATTTAGTCCAATAAGCCATTATTATACAGAGTGATCAGAAGTAAGAAATTCAGTTGACAATAAAAAAATACTTGAAATTGGTAAGACTGATATATAAATTTATTTCCTGTTGTAGACACAAACATTTAAAATTTTAAATCAATAAAAATCGTTGTTACCCTTACCCACATCTTTTTAGTTCTTAACATTACTTGCAGAGCAATAATCTAATAGTATGTATTATAAAAATGTCATGTCAAATAGTATTTCCGCCTTTACCTGACGTTGTGCCAACTCTGGAATAAAAAGCTCCCCAGAATTGTATTGCCAACTGAAACACTTACTTCTGATCACTTTGTACTAATAAATAATTTTACAAACAAATTTGACGTTTTAAATTCTCTCTAAAATAGTATATTGTAAACCTGTCTTTCGTTTCCACTAATACATATCTTTAAGCCTGTTTGATTGACGTGGGCGCCACTAAATTCGACTTTAATAGGTTTATCCATATAATGAAAATACTGACAGTCTAATACTTTGTTTGGATGTAAAACATCTCAAGCTTATTCATTAGTACCACCACAAAAAGTTAAAATCCCTAAGTATAATACTCGTATAAATGTTGCTTTCAATATAACAAAGACACACTAACAAAAACAAAACAGCCAATGCGATTAATAAAATAACATTGAAAACGGATCACGCATTAAAGAGATCTGTCTGAACAGATCATATTCTCTACCCACGATGGTATGTTCACAATAAATACTCTTGAAAAGGTGTAAAGTTACACTCCTCCTTGATGGACGCTCAATGGATTTTTCACACATTTAGGGACAAACTTTTGTGTGGTTTCTGTGGTGAGAGATTTGAAATATTGATATGTTCTTTAGAATTACTTTTGTGGCGAGCTGGTTTTGTATTGCAATTTTTCCTAAAATTTCTAAACACGATTATGTGGTGGTCATTGTTGGAGCTAACAGAAGGTAATCAAATTACTCTATGAGCTTTAGGGCTTTAGGTGTAAATTTTGTTTGTTTGTGAAACGGAAATATCGTCTAGATAAGATATTTAGAATTCTTAGTATTTTCTACTTATATCTGAAATCATTTCATGCCGTGTTCCAACAAATGGAGCAGTACTGTCGTTGCCAAGAGAGAATGCCAAAGGAGTAAAAGGGAGTAATTCACTTAATCACTGGTCTATTGCAGTTAGTATTCATCGACAGAGCGGTTCATGTATTACGTAAAATACTAATAGTAAAATATTTCTAATCGTAGTGCCGCTTTATACAAATCCTGCAATCATTTCATATTTTTCAGTTTGGCATACTCTCATGTCGATAACGGGCACAGGAATCCAGCAGACGCAGCCATAGAATTCGGTTTAAATATATTTTTTAAAATATATTCTGTAATAGATATTTATTTAACCAGGACAAAAAAATGTAATATTTTAGGACGAATAATAACGGTTGCCGGACGACGAACAGAAAAGTCCGGAAATATAATGAGGCCCAAAATGAAATAAATTGACATTATACTGATATATAACACCTCTTCACAACAAAAGTAAGCAATAATAAGAGGTACATAACACTTAATAAGTTGTATTTGAAAAACATTTTTCTTGCCTTATTGGTTTACGAAATATCGCATGTATACCAGTGCCGGATTCAGTCATTTTTTTCAGATGAGGCATTACAATAAAATATGTTAGAAACTTAAATAAATATAAATAAATACATAAATATATCATTGTCAACGGCCATGGCTGCACTCGTTGGAACTGATCTAAGCGATAACGCGAGTTAAGTAACGTTGCGCGCGGGTAGTACTTGGATGGGTGACCGTCCAGAGAAAACCCGCGTTGCTGTTGACCATAATACCTATAACGCAGATCAGGGCGTAATGGCGGCATATGACCTAAGTAGTTGGTCCGCCAAAGAAGCCACAAAAAAATATATATATATTATATATATATATATATATATATATATATATATATATATATATATATATATATATATATATATATATATATATATATATATAAGTGCAGACTATCGCTTTCATATTTTCTAATCTTGTAGATTCATTGTTAGTTTCGTTATTAGATTCGTTGTTAGGAGTAAACGTGAGTAATTTGAGATTTTTTATGCATACGTTATGTACGTTGAAGAAAGAAAATGAATGGTAAGTGAAAAGAAATGATGTGATTGAAGGTTTGTTGTGTGATAATAATTTCGAGTGTAATATGAATGAGTTTATATGGAGTGATCTATGAATGTGGTTGAAGTGAGGGTGGTATGTTTGGATGAAAATGTTTGACGATGGCTGGTTGTTTGGTGGGTGTAATGAGTGAATGTTTTATGAGAGATTTTAGGGTTCGTGCTACCCCATTTGTTGGGATATAGCGTGAAGATATGTATGTATGTATGTAAATGGTAAGAAGATTTTATTAAAGTTTAATTCAAGTTTTTTGGGCATATGGTTTAGATTAATTTCACAAATCTAAAATTTGGGATTAGCTAGATTCTAGCTAAAACTCTTTTGAGATTTGGGCTGTAAACGAATGAATGTATACGAGCCCTGCGTCACATCAGTTGGCCAGAATCTTATTTTTTCGTTTGATGTTTTATTTTCCAGTTTCATTTCTTGTGTAGTATAAAAGAGAAATAAATGAAATTTTAGTGAGACATATACTACTATGTAGTTAATATAAATATGAAATTTAAAGTCAATCGATCCATACATCTTTGAATAACAGCCATTAAAAGAGAAAATAAACATTTCTGTATTAACACAACTTTTTCGTTTTACTGAAAAACACTGCATAATAATAAAGTTTGTTTTAAATAATAATTAACTTTGATTTCATCCGTCAAACTACTTATAAGATAATAATCATGATAGTCCATTTGTACGTCGAATTAGTTTTTTTTTTTTTGTAGAAATAAAAATGCTAGTAATATTGCTATACATGGTCAGGCAGATTCACAAAACGGATTAGCACTAACACCGTTTTTAATATTATCTATAACTATGTTTCAAATTAAAACAGATTAAAGATATAAACTAAATTTGATGCTAATTAACTCTCTTTTTAACTCAAGTTAAAATAAACTTGTTTCGTACATTGAAAAGAGAGTTAAAAACGAAATAAAAAATGGTGCTAGCGCTAATCCGCTTTATGAATCTGCCTGTTTGTGTCTAGCATATATTTTAAGTTAAATTTAATTACAATTCATTGTAGAATTTAGTAAATGATACCTACGTTTTTAGTATTATTCCAAATTTTAACAAAAACAGAATTATAGCCCAAATAATGTGATTCTGGACATAGTAGCAACACATACTTAATATAAAATTGAAGGAATTAAAGTAGCCACATACAATTCGCAGATCTGCAGAAAACCTCAGCAGCATCTACAAATAAAAATAATCATAATTAACATTATAATATAACCATGTCATAACATTTACTACTTACATGCCCATATTCTCCACATTGTCGGACAGCTACCTCCTCAGCCACGCACCCAGCTCCTTGTCAAACACTTCACACACATTTCACTCACATTATAAATTATATTCCACTATAAATTATCATATATTTTCACATATAAAACAGTAAAATATCGCGCACATCATTAAAACATCACTACTAGTATTAGAAACAATGCACTGTCGTGACGCAGCCGACTAGATTTGTCGAGAAAAAACGAATAATTAATTTTTGTCTGTTCGAGCCCGGTCGTTTCGGTGAAGCAAGATAGATAAAATATTGGATAAAGTATTTATTAGTTGTGTATTACTATATTACAGAATACAATTATTCAATTTTACAGCCCAATTTTCAAACAATTATTTAGCTAATCCTAAATTTTGAGCCGATATTATTGAGTGTGGCAATTTGCCGTAGCAGATCTCGGTAAGTTATATATTTTGCGAGTGGAATGCAGTTACCAACCGTCAAATCACGACCCCCGAAGATGTTAGCGGTGAGGGAACAAGAGGAGTAGTTTTAATGTGGTGAAAATTTTTGGCTATAGGAATCGAACCTGGCAAAATGTGTTCTTACGACACCTAAACTAGTTAGATAATTTTGATATTATGAAACGATAGTGGATAATAGTTATTTATGATATAATTGGGATAAGAATAGCATCTTTAAGATATGTGTGTGAAATTTGCACAAGTATTATAATGATTGATGCATTATCATACGTATGTCGTACAAGATTTCATCTACGACCACGAAATAAATTAAAATTAAAACAAAAATAATTTTAAACTGACATACATATATATATATATATATACATACATATCTTCACGCTATATCCCAACAAATGGGGTAGCACGAATCCTAAAATCACTCATAAAACATTTACTCATCACACTCATCAAACAATCAGCCCTCGTAAAACATTATCATCCAGACACACCACCCTCACTTCAACCACATTCATAGACTACTCCATATAAACTCATTCGTTTATTACACTCGAAATCATTTATCACACAACAAACCTTCAATCACATCATTCTTATTCACTTATCATTCATCTTCTTTCTTCAACGTACATAACATATGCGCAAAACATCTCAAATTATTCACGCTTACTCCTAACAACGAAACTAATAACGAATCTAACATCGAATCTACAAAGATTAGAAAAGATGAAAGTGATAGCGTGCAATTGTATATGAAAGAAAAGTCAACGCAATACAGTAACTGAAAATGAAACAAAATGAGAAGAAAGGAAGGGAGTGTCGCCCTGCGATAATTATAATTATTTGACATTTAGAAAATTTAAGTGAAACAATGGTAACTAACCATTTCGAGTGCGATAAGTAATTTATTAAAGCACAAGTGCGTTGAAATTTTCAAAAACTCACTAGTGCGTTAAGGTGGTTCTATCATGACAGTCTCATACGAAAGAATGGGTAACCTAAAATATTTATAAAAACAATTATTACATTTTTGTATGGTATAGGTTATTAACAGAATTAACATTTTGCTGCAAATATCGTATAATTAACAATAACATTAAATATATTAAATAAAACTATTTAACTAGTTTATGAAATTCAGTAACTTGGGGTAATGGCTCAGTGATATGAAGTAGGCCTGTGGATCCAAGGAAGCCTGATTCGATCCCCACAGCCGACAAAACATTTTTACCAATTTAAAATTACTCTTGTGGCTCCCCCACAACTAACATCTTTGAGGGCTGGTAACCTCACTTCACGCACATAAATATATCACTTACCGAGATCTGCTTCGGCAGAGTGCCACACCAGTAATGAGAAGGCATGATGATATATTTATTTATTTTATTTTTTTGTAACATAACAAAAATTTTGGAAGTGAATGTTTCATGCCAACCAATAGCAGTTCATAACAGAAATGACCAAAGCAATTATTATGAATTGTAACAACAAATAAATAAATATAAAATGCTGTAATATTTTTTTTGTATTAAAATTAATATTTTTTACTGATCGAAATAATAACTTTCTTAGTTCTTGTTTTATCATTCGTGCGACCATCTCTGTCTACGTGTGCGACCATCTCTATTTACACGTGCGACCATCTCTGTCGACCCATGCAACATTGCCAAGCATTTCTGACGGTTTCATTGAAAATCATAAAATATCCAACTTTCATCGCCAGTTTCTTTCAAACTAATACGGTAAGGCATGGATTTTTAAATTCTCATACCTTTACCTTTACATAATGTGCTGTGTGTTAGTTTTTTGTTCAAATCTAACTATAATATATGAATTTATTACGCAGTAGGCTGTCTCGCGAGATACGGTTCCTATAACGCCAATGCATTTTTGATCGACTTTAACTTTACATTACTCAGCTCAACAACGGTAAACTTTTTAAAAAATTTGCATAATAGTGTAGAAACACATGAAAAATAGCATACTTATATTTCATTCAAATCTGGCATAAATGCTTCCATGATAGTACCACCTTAATAAAGTACTTATCTCATTCAAAATGAATGCGATATGTTTCATTTATCGCACGGTAGTTAACAAGATTTAATTAAGCAAACAATTATGAAAAAAAGTGCAATAGTCTTTGTTTCGAAGTTACAACTTCCCAAAATTTAAACAACTTTGAAACTAACATCAATGAAATTCCCTCAACACTCAACCCCGTGGAATTTCCAATTATTACGGTCCTGCCGCATCCGTATTTTAAATCAGACCAAAGTTTCCTGTGTCTGCTAGATTTTCATGCATCCGCCTTCGGCAAACTCAATTTAAAATCTTGTTCAAGTTAAATAAAAAAGTACTCTAATTCGATATTCACGAAGCCGAGAAGACATCACTCTGACTCTGCATTCGCGGCGTCGCGGCGGCGAGGAAGGACGATATTATGTGTTTGCGGCGAACTGCAGAACCAGAATACGACGCGGAAAGCATCAGCATCACGGCAAAGTGAATAAGATTGAAAGAATATCTCCCGTTTCGCAAATAGATGCGTCACTTTAATCATGGCTTGCCAAACAGTATGTTTTTCACTAATAAAAGTAAAACCAATCTTTCACATAACTATTACGCGATTGTTAATTATACGGGATGTAAAATAAATAAGGAATATTGATATCTACTGAAATAATCATTTAATCTAACAGGCAGATTCACAAAGCGGATTAGCGCTAACACCATTTTTACTTTCTTATACGTAGTATAAGGAAGTATTGGAATCGTGAAAAAAATCGTTGACGAGATTTTCGCGGAAATACATGTTTTGAGGTCCACTGAATCTGTTTTGATCATTTTCTCAATGATGTCTGTGTGTGTGGATGGATGGATGGATGTGTGTCCGGTCGTGCAATATCTCACGAAAGAGATAAGATTTATTAACGAAACTTGGTAATTATTAGTTCCATGAAAATACGAAGAGCTGAGTTGATTTTGAATAAAATTGAAAAACCGGAAGAGGAAGTTTACTGGACACACAAAACAATAAATTCCATTTATTTCAAAAATGGAATCAGTTACGAAAAAAAGTTTCAAATAAAAGATGTTGGTAAAAATATTTCGAACATAAAATGTTATTAGCAATTTTTCTGTATATGCCTTTGATTTTGAGAAAAACTAATTTTTATATTTAATAATATATTTCAATAATCATAGTAGGAATAGAAACAAAAAACAAAAACATGTTTAACATTTATATGTCAAATAATAATTGTCAAACGCAAGGAGCTAGTCATAAGTGTTCAATTCAGCATTTTTAATATGAAATATGCTGTGTATAAGAAAGTCGTTTGGTGCCCACACCAGATTTTTTACTTTGTTCTTAACTCTCTTTTCAATGTATGGAACAAGTTTATTTTAACTTGAGTTAAAAAGATAGTTAATTAGCATCAAATTTAGTTCATTTCTTTAATCTGTTTTAATTTGAAACAGAGTTATAGATAATATTAAAAACGGTGTTAGCGCTAATCCGTTTTGTGTATCTGCCTGCAAATAATTCAAAAATTCGAGGTCCGTAGGGTCGAAATTTTCTAAACATTCGCGACCTAAACTTACACTTAAGCCCCATTCACAACACGAAATTAGTGGTTAGTGTTAGTAGTTATGGTTAGCGTTAGAAGTTTGACATATGTATTCCTCTAGTAGCGTTCACAACAACGAACTTAGCCCAGCGCAGGTCTACGCTAATCGTGGTTAGCGTAGAAGTTTGTAAACTTCAAACTTTTAGTTAGTGGTTAACGGCACCGCCAATCAAAAACGAGGAGTAAAGTGACAGTTGGTTTTCTCAGTTTGAATTTGATGTAACGAAAATGAATCGAAGCACAATAAAAAAGTTGTTACTTGCAACTTTAATTGTGCAAATGAAAAGAAATAAAAAAACAAATACAAGATCAGGGAGACTGGGATAATTTGATTCAAGAAATGAGGTCATGTGATGAAGACATGTTCTTTAGTTACACCAGAATGACCATAGCTCAATTTGATTTATTGTTAAAACTTGTAGGACCAATTTTTAAATAAAATAGTAAAAGAAAATCAGTTCTACCAAATCAGAACTACAGATACAATATCAGAACTCAAACAAACAAAACTGTAACTATTTGTCAAAACTTTAAGTTGACAACTGTGACATCTATTATAATTTCTTGTAATATCTATAATTTTCAAAAATGTGCACTACATTACCGGCAGAAACATAAATTCGAAATCATTAATTTGGGACATTGTGAACGATGTATTTTAATCTATAACTACTAACTATAACCACTAACCATAACCACTAACACTAACTACTAATTTCGTGTTGTGAATGAGGCTTTACAGTTCGAGATTAGTAAGCTATTTTTTACAATATCTACATGAATAGAAGGAAAAGAAAAATACATACATACATACATACATATCATCACGCTATATCCCATCAAATAGGGTAGCACGAATCCTAAAATAATTCATATAATATTCACTCATTACATTCATCAAATAATCAGTCCTCGTCAAACATTCTCATCCAAACACACCGCCCTCACTTTAACCACATTCATAGATCGCTCCATATAAACTCATTTATTTATTACACACGAAATTATTTATCAAACAACAAACCTTCAATAACATATATCCAATCAGTCCTATTCACTTATCATTCATCTTCTTTCTTCGACACACCTACATAACATATGCGTAAAACATCTCAAATTACTCACGCTTACTCCTAACAACGAATCTAATAACGAATCTAACAACGAATCTACAAAAATTAGAAAAGATGACAGCGATAACCCTGCACTAGTATATGATAGAAAAGTCCATACAATGCAGTAACTGAAAGATAAAAAGATAAGAAAGGAAGGGAGTGTTGTCCTGCGCTTGTTTTTGAAAAAGTAAGTTTAAAAATATATAGTTGTTAAAATAAACAGGGCCTTGATCTATAATATTTACTTACTGTCCACGGTGGATGGTAAACAAATATTATAGTCCTGATGTAACCATGGAAACCAACTGTGTAATAACAGTTCCACTTACTGTGTTTCAAATAATGTCATTAATGGGAATTGTAAAAAATACATTTACTATGGAAGTAAATTTATTCTCTCCGTTATGAAACCGGCATTAGACTGTGTTGACGGTTGCTATGAAACCAGGCATAAATACGGGAGAGAAACGGTTACTTTCCTCCCTAGGAAGAGAATAACCAACTTTCGACCCACAAATAAAGGAAGAATAATCTACTTTCGGACGTAGTAAAAATATCTTTTTATTTAAAAAAAAATATATATATATCATCACGCCTTCTACCCATTACTGGGTGTGGCACTCTGCTAAAGCAGATCTCGGTAAGTGATATATTTTGCGCGTGAAGTGCGGTTACCAGTCGTCAAATCACGGCCCCCAAACATGTTAGTGGTGGAGGAGCCACAAATTATGTTACAAAAATCCGAAAATAGATCCTAAAATTAATTTTAAGGTGTAATATATTAATAATTTTTTAATAGTTATATACCAAAACCGATAAGTAATATTTTAAGGTCGAAGGTATCAAAAAAGATCTTTAAATTCAGTGAATTCTCAAATTCTACGGTTTACATGCAGTTTCTGTTACTAAAATTGAATTCAATCTACGTAGATTCGAATATCATATATTTTACATTGTCAGACATTTCTAAATTATGAAAATTACAGAGAACTAAATGTTATGATAAGAATTTTTCTCTAAAATAATTGCTAAATTTATAAAATAATTTGAAAATACTGTAGTATGAAATATTAAATGATGTGTAAAGAAGGCAATTTAAATTTACATTCAACCATCACGAATGACAGTTTAATACATAAATTTTATTCTATCATAAAAATACCTATTCAGCTCTTTGAAAATACTTTGTTGAATAACTTGGTTATAAAATAATCATTGATTAATGACTTGATGTTAGTATAGCATAAGAGCAATCTAATAACAAATATATCGTTGGTCGTTGACGAAACCAAATTTAAAACTCATTCGCGACCTCACTCACTCATTCAAATTCAATACGTGTACCCGTCATGCGAAGTCGAACCCATTGCTAATTAAAAAAACACAATTTCGGCGTCCCCATTCTCCGACAGAGGGAGCCATCTTGTTAACAAAACACACTCACTCCAATCAGCGCGTTAGTGACAGAGAAACGGCTTGGCACCCCAGCGCGTCCATTAAAACGAAATAAAAAAGCTCTGGAATAATCTCCCCCTGCGACACAATGCAGGGAGGCTAAGCTTTCATCGGAATAACAATACAGTGTCGCGCTCTCAGCTGATTGGCTGTCGAGGAGTTGGCCGCCATGACGAGCGAAAACAATGGAACAAAACAAAACTTTCGCAAATTAGAAACAGCGCGTGTTTCCGAGACGCGCTATTCGGATGTTCCGGAGCGGTACGTGAGACACCCAAATGCGGATTCACATTGTCGATCGTCAACTGATGACAACACGAAAACGCCATAAGCTGCTGCTTCTAATTTAAACAAAACACATTCAAAATACTTTTCATATCTTTTAAGTTATCTGTACAATGCCAAACTACATGTCCTCCAAACACTGCTGCCAATGTTTTACTCTAAAATTATTGCACCATAATCAATTTTTAAACAGTCGAAAAAATGCAAAAATACTTTACCTATATTTAATCAATTCAATACTAACTTACTTATTTAACATCGAAATTAAATGAGAATTAAAATTTTATGAAATGTCAAGTTTAAAACTCATTTTCAGAAATGTAGAAACTAGAAAAGCATATTTTTACTTTATTATATTTTTTTTTGACTAATGTTTAAAACATAAGGATAATTTTAACGTTGAGGATGACCACATTCTCAATTGGTCGAAACGTTCCAACTTAAATGTGAAAAAAAAAAGATTTTTCATTTCCACCGATCCAGATTCAAATGTCAAGTTAGTCTACCTTCTGTCCGGAGAATATTCCACTTGGTAGCTGTATCATTTATCAATAGCTGCATTCCATTTGCCACTTGGTTCACTTAAATTAGTTCAGGTAAATTTGACACATGACTAAATGAACTGAATTAAGCAAACTGATGTACTTATTCGGGTGAATTACTGTAAAGTAAATTAGAATCTGTAATTTTAGTACTGGAAATAAAGTCAGTGAAGTAATTCAGCGAAATAAATAAAAGATCTGGTTCAGTAAATGTAAGTTAGATCTGATCCAAATGGCAAATGGAATACGCCTTATATATGGTCACTGATTTGATCAGATCTCTGACAACAACAATTGAACATTAATTGTATTCCACTTGCCACTTGATTTATTGATATCAGTTCTGATGACACAACCAGCCCAATTCATAAAAGAGTTTTAGCTAGAATGCAGCTAATCCTGAATTTTGGATTTGTAAAATTGAGCTAAACTATATTCCCAAAAACGTTGAAATAAAATTTAATACCTGTATCCTGTATAACATTCTTACCATTTAGTTTACAGAAAGTTGATTGAATTAAGTTTTTTAAGTCGGACTAGCATAAGATTAGCTAATCCAAAATTCAGGATTAACTTAAACTTTTTTGAGAATGTAACTGTTTGTTACTAACTGAAATGCACAAACTGATTAAAATTAGTTAATCTAATAATAAACGTAAAGTGAGTAAAACAAGTCAGACAAATAAATTTTGTTTCTGTAAGTGTAAATTAGATCTGACTTAAATAATTAATACCTATTAAGTATTTATTTTGTTTAGCGATAATTTTCTATTTTCAGCCGAATTATTTGTTAATCTATACCACTCCATTCAAGTTACCACTATTTAATTCTCTCTGAAAATTGTCCAAAACGTTTAATATATTTCAGTTTTAGAGAAACTATTTTAACAATGACAGAATTCTGTCCATCCTGTGCAGAGTTAAGTAGTTTTTAATTGGCCCCTCGTATTGAATATTATCCTGTCACATGGATCATTGCTTTTAGGATGTTCCCATGGGATACGTATAATCCGGATTTGGCCCCGGAGCTGCAGCCAACCAACTTCTCTTAATTGTATTCCGCTATCGCGTATACCAGCCAAACTTATAATTATCGCGAACCAGAAACTAGCTTCAGGCTGAAAAGAACTTTCAGTAATTAAAATCTATACTTATTATTAACAGTGGCTGAGGCAATTAAATGTTAACAAGATATACATATATTTATTTATAACAACACATGCTGGGTGTTTAAAACAATTAAAGTATATATGTGAAAGTAAAATGCAATAAAAAAATACAAACATATTTTTTCATCCGATTATTAATTTGTTATTGCATTGTTGATTAATTTTTAAATTTACAAATAAATAATTTTAGACTTTGTAAGAAAGCAACTAAGATTACTTGCCATAATGGTAGCGTGGCCGAGCGGTCTAAGGCGCTGGTTTAAGGCACCAGTCTCTTCGGAGGCGTGGGTTCGAATCCCACCGCTGCCACATTTTTAATTTTTTTATTTATAACTAACTGTATACTATAACCGACTCTAATTAACTCTATAACAAAAATAATTATAAATATTGTTAGTAAAAGGTTTTAAATATTCAAAATACATATATTTATTAATTTTATAAAAACGTATAATATATGTACATAAAAATTGAGCAATTATGGCATTTATGTGCAGATCACATTTTACATAGCTATTTTATAATAATATCAGTTTGTATCTATCTAATCTAGTTTTAAAATATTCCTAGCGATTATATTGCATTACGAAATAAAATGATAAACTATTTACATCAAAAACATTCTTTTTCTTTATGATATACGGCAACTCTACATATAAATAACAAATTCATAAATCGAGCAAGATCCTATAAATTAATCTTAACAAAACAAGGCACATAATAAAATAAACCTCATGAAAGTACATTAACAATATGCTAACAACACATTAAAAAGAAATAACAATAATCATCCATTCATCACCAGTTATTCACTCTTCATTGTTCACAAAAATGTCAACTAGTAGAGTTTAAATGCAAAGCTCTGGAAGGTATACTCACAACACCATTCGTTCTTTTCTGCACTGAATCAAGAACTGAATTTCCATATTTCACGGTACTTGAAACAGCACCAAACATTCTATCCATTAAACCTTTGGTTAAATTTTTATCTGGAGATTTTGGTGGTGATCCCACGCTCAAGAAATTCAACAACAATCTATTAAACATTTCCGGATTCTCTTGCTGTGGAAAATGTCCTGCTCCTTCAACAATTTTCATCACAAATTTCTCACAATAATCGGTAGATTTAACAATTCCTTCTAATTTTACAAAATTATCTTGATTTCCAGTAATTAGTAAAGTAGATACAATAATTTGTCTACTATTATCACAGATTTTATGAAAAGGTAAGTTTCGGAAATAGTTAATAGGACCAGTCCAGTCTTCTTTTCTCGAAAAGGAATATTTGTAAGCTTCGATAACAGAATTGGAATCTTTATTCGTATCTTTTTGTTGTAGATGTTTATGACAATCAGTTATGATTCTAATATCTTCTCTTAATGCATCTATTTCTGGTAGATATGGTAACTGAATAAAGCTTAACCACCGATAATTAAACGTATTTTGATAGGCTAAATTATCCCAATATAAGTTAGGATGAGTACAAGAAACTGAGACAAATTTATGGACAACATCTGGATATTCATGGACAAAATACCAGCCTAACAGCGCGCCTAAGTCGTGTCCCACAATGGTACAAGTTGATACTCCTTGAGCTGATATAAACTGTTTTAATTCATGAAGTAAAACATCAATTCGGTAGCTGTTTCGCCATAATGGTTTATCTGAATCGCCGAATCCTTTCATATCGAGGGCGATTACTCGAAAATATTGAGACAGGGGTTGAATTTGGTATCGCCAACTTAACCAGCAGTCTGGAAATCCGTGTAGAAGTAAAATTAAGGGTTGGCTTTTGCTGCCGGCTTCCACGTAGTGTAATTTCACCCCCTGTACAAAAAAATAATAATTAAGTGTTTTTTTATAAAGTATCTGAATTGGTTTAGTCAATTACTATATATAATTATTTATACAATAAATATATTGGAATACAATGTTTCAATGACACCGGATTTGAACTTAAATCAATTTATCTATTACCAATTATTAATTAATTGCCCGAATTACAGTTAATGAATAATAATACAATATTATTTACATAAGTTATAAATAGATAAGAGATAGGATTTTCCTTGCGCAAAAGTTTTCTGCATCCATTATTTTTGCGTAAAATATTCTAAGAACTTTTTCATAAGGAAGAACAATGGCCAACTTTTTAATTTGGCTGTACTCAAAAGATGATTAGTACATTTTAGTTTTTCAAAATTTTATTAGAATACAAATCTCAAGATCCATCTAATTTATGTAACAAATACTGTTTATCTGTTATCTATTCTATTATTATTGTTTCATTTATTTTTTCTGATGAACAATTCAAGATAGTTTAATACGTACAATATTTTATAATGCATATGCAGTTATTAAAATTAATAAATTTGATTTTTTTTTCAATTTCGAAAATATAACAGTCTATTTTTATAGAATATCGGTACTAAGTATAGAAATAAAAATTAAATTTATTTTGAATTTTTTTTTGTGAAGTACCAACTAACCTTGAGTTTGACATACGAATGTCGTCCCAACGTGGAATCTACGAGGCATGCCGGCGGATTATCCCTTGACCGGATACTGAAAAATCCGTTTGGATCCCAAGCCCACTTCGCGAATCTTTTTAAGAACACCCACGCACCAATTACACATGATAACATGTGAACACGTAAAACATTCCACACAGACACACGCGCGATACAAGAATCATGTCCCATCATGAAGTTACTTCTCTACTATACGAATGACAAGTGATATATGAGCGACTCTCACTGATAAAATCTATATGTTTCGATCAACGACACACTAAGGACAATATTTTTCACAAGGGCAAAGGTTCATATTTAACCAGTTTATGTTTATTCGCGTTGCATCATTATTTTAAATTTCTAGTAATTTATAAAATGATTTTCCACTTTTACACATTTCCTAGACATGCACGAATAAAATTATTTTATTTGGAAACACTTTTTATACCCTCATATTTAATTAAACTTAATTAATTGTAATTATAAATAAGATTAGAATTAATGTTGTTTTGTTAAAATATCTGTGTTTAAAATAATACTTTTTCATTTTCACTCCAGACAGAAATAATTGATCATACGATTCATTAATTATTGTCCACATTTTATCTACTATTTCTTATCTTCCCAGCTAATTTGATAGGAAAGTTATTAATTATGAGCCTTGCACTTTGACTTGATTATTAAATATTGTTATGGCCGACTACAAGTTCAAACAATTTTAAATGACTCTTGCATATCAATAAAATATATTAAGAAATATCCTGTTCAATATTTTAAAACTACTTAACGAAATATATTCTAATTCTACACAACACAACTAAATATATAAGATTCATCTGTATGTATTATTAATTATTATAATACATTTATAACAAATATATATTAACATATTTAATAAACTGGAAATCGTGAGTCAATTTTAGCGGAATACGCCTGAAGTCCTCCGATAATATCTTTAAAGTTAATATCTTTGAACTGTCCTCGCAATATTTTTACTGCTCGTTGTGAATCATTTCCTCTTCGACACAGCACATAAACTAAAAATAAATAAGATATTTATAATACTACAAAATTAAGATTGCAGGATTACACACCTGTTGGATTTGGACCCTTTTCTTGTAATTTTTCAATCTTATCAGCGTACGCTTTTTTTTGAATATCAGTAAAAGGAATATTTACTGATTCAGGTAATCGACACATTTCAAATTCTACTACAGAACGTACATCCAATAAAATATGATCGACTTTATCATTAACTATTTTTTCATAGTCTTCTACTGTTACACGTTCATCAGATGTTAAAATACGTATCATATCACCCTTTAAAATTATATTTTTTTTCATAACTATTATAGATGCATATTAATAAAATATATTTACCTTATCGTGCGCATTTGCCTGACAAAATTGTTCATAATTAATTGGTTTAGTAACAGTAGGATTTTCGCCACAAACGGCACAACTAGAACTTTGTTGTCGAAGTGTAATATTTCGAAATTTTGTATTGGAACCATCAAAAACTAACATTCTCCCCGATAAAACATCAGGTAAACCTACTAATATTTTTATTGTTTCCAAGGCTTGCAGTGTCCCGATACAGCCGGGTACTAAAAGATCAAATATTTTAATTCAGAAAGAAATAAATATACTATTGAAAAACTACAATTTAGAAGTTAACTAACTCTATTTTTATTTCGGAATGAAATGATTGATATAAGAGCTATTTACAAAATAGAAGAAGGTTGTTATATTACGTTTTGTATTTTTGTCCTAAAACTTAGTGCTTATAGTTTGTTATTTTTGTAAATTAAAAACGGAGTTACAATTGAACCTAAAATGGTATTAGTGGCTAAGCTATTTTATGAATCTGCCTGGAGATGCAAGCTATTTGGTATGTTATATAAAAATTGTGGCCTACCTGCTCCTAAGACGCCGCCATCTCCGCAGCTGGTGATTGTTTCTGGTGGAGGTGGAACTGGAAATAAACAACGATAACACGGCCCCCCTTTATAATGATAAACAGTTAATTGTCCCTCGAATTGTAAAGCGCTTCCGGATACCAACGGTAAATTTTGTAATACGCACGCATCATTCAACAAATATCTCGTAGCAACATTGTCTGTTCCATCAATGACTATATCAAAATCTTTTAGAACCTCTAATATATTCGAGCTGTTTAAATGCATTTGCAAGGGTGTCACATTTACATTGAAGTTCAACCTGAAAAATAATGCTAATTAATACCAAAAATAAAGTAATCCAATGGTGTTTAGTACCTATTTATTGCCATTTCAGCTGATTTCACTTTCGGAATACCAAGATTACTTTCGCAATGTATTATCTGCCGATGTAAATTGGACAATTCAACCTCGTCGCTGTCGATGATAGTAATATTCCCAACTCCTGCAGCTGCTAAATACAAAGATGCGGATGATCCTAATCCACCTGCACCCACTACTAATACGTTACTATTTTTTAATTTAATTTGTCCTGGAAAATTTAATCAGTGTAAGTATCAATAACGAAAGTTATAGTTTATTTTATCTACCTTTCATTGCGATGTCAGTCATTATAATTTGACGGCTGTAACGAGTTATTTCATCAGGTGTAAGGCCACTGCAAAATGGATTTTCATTCTGAAATTTTGTTGGTTAATTTTGCAGAAAATATTAATTTAATAATAACGACCTGTTCATTTTTTATTTCAAATAAGCGCTTCTCTTTTTCAGCTAACAATCGCTTCAAATCAAGAATTTCTATTTCTAAATCTTTAAGTTCGTCTTTTTTGTCCATAATTTATCCTGTCAACAGCACGCTTCAACACACAATAGGATGCGGGCACTCACGTGATAATGAACAGCTGTTTCGGGAAAATTCACTGCGCCACCTACAAAATGAACTATTTTTTGGGACGAGATTTGAAAAGAACCAATAGGATGCGGGCACTCACGTGACAACTGTCACAGTGTCACGTGAGTGCTCGCATCCTATTGGCTCTTTTCAAATTTCGTCCCAAAAAATAGTTCATTTTGTAGGTGGCGCAGTGAATTTTCCCGAAACAGCTGTTATACGAACCAACGCAGAGGCATGCGCATTAATCAGCATGACTAATATAAATCCCTGGTAGTGGGTGCTCCTCAACATGCTTTGGAAATAAAACACAAGTCTAAATAAAAGTTCTATAATCTTTAAAAGTACAAATAATTTTAACAGTATAAATCAAAACGTTTAAAAAACGTAACAGTAACAAGGAAATGACAATTTTGCTCTGTTACATGAACATATAAAACAGTAACAATCTACAACCTTAATATCCCACTTCATTCAACATTGAACAAACCAGAGTTAAACTACAAGTCAACAACAACAGTTGAGTTAATACGCGAAACACAAATCCTTGCTGTAGCCCAGGGACTCCAGGGCCGGCTCGCAGGCATAGTTGATCATGGGCGGCGGGCCGCACATCAAAACTAAGGAATCGGCGGTCGGTGCGAATAAATGCTCTTTTATCATGTCTGCGTTTATGAACCCTTTGCTATATTTCCAATCTAAACAACAATTTAAAAATATAACAATCATAAATAAAATTTATTTTATATATATTTAATACACCTACAGGCTGTTTATTTTATGTGGCGCACCATTGCTATCTCGAGATGTATAGGAGCTACGAAGTCGGTTAAATTAGCAAACAATTTCTATTTTATAATACTATTTTAATAAGATAATCAAGATTTTTTCAAGTCGATTCTCAAAATACGGTGTGCAACTTTCTTAATTTAAATGAGAACCTATTTTTTTATTTCTTCATTCGATTAATAATTTTTTTGTGAATTCCACGAATACAAAATTTAGTACCCTCACATTACAAATTTTTTGAGAAAAATACATATTAAATTGGCATTAATTTGATTCGAATCGCAAAGGAATCAATGTGCTATGAAAGTACTAAATATTAAAATTTATTAATTTATAAAATAGTCGTATTGACATTTAATAATTAATCATATATATCATCACGCCTTCTACCCATTACTGGGTGTGGCACTTTGCCGAAGCAGATCTCGGTAAGTGATATATTTTACGCGTGAAATGCGGTTACCAGCCGTCAAATCACGGCCTATATAGATATTAGTGGTGGGAGAGCCACAGGGGTAATTATAAATTGGTGAAAATTGTTTGTCGCCTGTGGGAATCGAACCAAGGATCTCAGGATCCACAGGCCGACTTGATACCACTGAGCTAGCTACCCCATAATAATAATAATTATTCAAACAAAGAAAATATCTTTTTTGTTTATTTATTTCTTTTATAGCACGCTGATTTCTATGCGATTTGAATTAAATTAAAAACCAATATGAATTTTTTTTTAAATTTATAATGTGAGGGTATTAAATTTTATATTTATTGAATTCAAAAAAATATACTCAATCGAATACGCAAATAATAAAAATAGGTTTCCATTTAAAATAAGAAAGTTTCACCCGGTATTTTGAGAACCACTAGTCTAAAAAAAAATCGTGTTTCGCACATTAAAATAGTCTTATGAAATAGAAATCGTTTGCTAATGTAACCATCTTTGTAGCTCCTATATTTCTCGAGATAGCAGTGGTGCACCACTTAAAATGAACAGCCTGTAGAGATGATTTGAAGAAATAGTCGGCTTTAATGTATGTGGATGAAGCAAAAATAGAATGTTTGGTGAAGATTAATTGCAGGATGAATTTAATGAATAAACGAATGTTTCAAGAGTTAGTGCTGCGCCATTTGATGGGAATTAGCGTAATGTAAATATTTTCTTTTTTTACCTTCACTAGGCAGATCTAAAGTGTACCACAATTTAAACTGATCCGGATGCTCAGCAGCAGATTCTTCAAGCTCCTTACGAACAAGAATGTCTTTTTCAGTTTGATTTGCGAAAATCAGCGACAACTGAGTTTTATCATTCGCATCTCGAGTAATATGTCTAACGAGTTGAAGCATTGGAGTAATGCCAGTTCCTCCTACAAATGATTTTTTAATTACAATGCTGACATATTTTTATTTATTTTTACTACTCACCGGCAATCATGGATAATTTCTTAACGTTAATTATTTGAGGAGGATCTTTTCTCAGTTTCTTAATAGATAATTTTCCATTTCCTAAGTAGTTCAGTCTTCCAGACGGGCCTCGGACGTCAATTGTCTCGCCGATTTTGAGGCTTTCCAAATGTTGAGACATTTTGCCGCCGTTCGGAAACTTGGGATGGACATTTTTAAAGTAAACCTTAATAACTAAATCTACGTAGCCCTGATTTTCGTCACTCGAGACTGGCGTATAAGATCTAATGACTAAATCATCTCCAATTTTAGCCGATAGATGAATGTGCTGACCAATGGGTAATCCTACAAAAGAAATTATATACATACATGCATTTTAAATTAGTGTAAAATATGATAAATTTACCTAAAATATGATCCTTTGAAGGCAAGCCAAATCTGAATCTTCTGGTATCATGGCTAATTTCCTCCTTTTCAACCAATGGCAACGTGTATTTTGCTTGAGGATCTTTTAATGTAATCGGTGCTTTACTTTTGCCTGCGAATAATTCGATTGTATTATAATTACACAATTATTAGTATATTCATTATTCATTACCTTTTTTTGAACCACCTTTCTTGTTTTTTGAGTATAACCGGTATAGTATGGCAGTAGTTACGATCAGTCCTATACTTACTGCTATCGGCAAAACCTGCAAATTTGCTTTACATTATTGGTATGTAAAATTCAAATATGATTCACTCGTTCTTTTTAATTGTCAAACAAATAGCGTGCTATTAAACTTTGGCGAATAATTTTAAAAGCCAAAACAAAATTAAACTATTAATCACACATCTACAAAATAAATTCATTTACCACCAAATTTGGTTGAACTTTTGGAATGATCATTGTATTCTACTGGGATTACGTTGACTTTTAATTTAAAGAGGCAATCAGAACATTTTCTAGACATTAATTTCTGTTTTGTACTGAAATACAATAAAATGACAAAACGTCAGTTAAATCATGAACAAATGAAAATCATAAATGTTTTATTTCCATTTTATGTATTTAGCCATAGCATAAAATCTGAAACATATGAAGGTCACTTACACATAACCTTTCATTTATATAGATAATTTTATACAGATGATTATTGAATTAATCAGTATTCAATTAATCTTTAATTCATACATAATGTAAAAATAAGTTGTACATTTACATACCGAACAACAGTTAGATTTTAAAATAATTTGTTCCTCTGAACTCATTGTACCACTCGTCATAAACGCAATTGTCATGTAACTTAATTATCATTTATATCATACATCATAAATTCAAGGTAGATTAAACGACATACAACTTACACTGCTTTGAACCATGACCAGAGAGTGAGACGCACGTGTAAAATATATTTCTGTTACTAATACTGTAATTTTCACAAAAACCACTTCCTCTCCCGTTAGTCGTATTGTGGTTGTAAATTCGAGAAATATCGAACTGCGCGTGGAGATTTTATTCTTAGATATAATTATAAACTAGGGCAGAGGTATTTCTAGTCCTTATGCCGGTGGGGCTGACGAATATGCATTATTCAGATATAATTATAGAATTGTTACTTAACGAACCAAACTAGATCCAACTTACATTTTTAATTAATATAAATAAATGAATTTCTAATGAAGCTAGCCAGGTAGAAAACAAATGATGGGATCAGGGATAGAAACAATGAATCTGTAATTTCTTTTTTATGAATTATAATTTTCCATACAAATTATAAACATGTTTTCAAATACTGTACATATATACCGAATGAAGACATGCTTCATGAAACAATCGTTCTTGTCCCATCATTGATATGGCAGTTCCAGATATGGGCAATTATAGTAAGAATAAAATTTGTCGGTGAACGAAAAGTTCAGCACTATATATTAAAATTATAATGATAAATGGAAACTTATCATTAATAAGTAGAATCAAATTTATAGCCGCCATGAATATTATATTTGTTTAGAAATATATACAAATGTAATTTATCATTTTCACACTGACACCATTGAATCACTTTACCATTTTCAAAAAAATAGTTGTACAGTCATCGTATTTTATAATTTTCAATATTTATAAACATTTTATACCTTGATCGTTACTATGACATATTATTGTTCAAATGATTATTATCTGAGTATTTTACAGGGAGCTAAATACTTCTTTTTGAGTATAAATTTATATTTGATGAATTTCTCTATTCATAGTACGAAATGTATATTATTGTTTACAGATTTCTCTCTTTGAAATGTTTTCGGATGGTCGTTTCATTATTGTAAGATCTTCACAGAAGACACGTTGATAGGATGAATTACTTCATTAGTATATAAATTTTAGCGTGCCAGTGCATGTTTAAAGTACAAATCATCACTCATTTTATTTATACTCTTTTTTTAACAAAAATCAAAATAATATTTCACTCTTACTCAAGTGTTATACAATATATTATATATATAAAAAACAAAAAACGAAAAAAAAAACTGAAGCTACCAAACTGCAAACAGAATAATCGAGTCAGTCTTGGTTCTAAAACCAAGACACATACCACGATTGACTAAATAAGAGATCAAAACATTGCCACTTGTAAAAAATTACACATTAATAAATTGTAAGCAAACAATACCACCATTAAACCTGAAACATTTATTTGAACATTGTTTTAAAAAGTTACTTTAAATTGAAAATAAATTTAATTCTTTCGGAGAACGATTAGTTTTTTTTCCATATATATTTACACTTTCATATTCTTACATCTAGAAACTATTGAAATGATTGAAAAGAAACTTAGTTAAAAGCGAAATGGTAGTATTGTTAACACTCATCTGAGAAGCTCAGTTAAGAATATTCTGCGTGTTGTATGTGGAGTACTTATGTTAAATAAAGAATAACAACTAGTCGGTTGAATTCTTGGCTGCCAAATAAACAATGTACAGGAGCAACAAACTGAATTATTGCACACAACTTAGACATAATTTCTTTTATGAAATGTATCGTAAAGGCAGAAAGATACTGTTTAGCGTTAGAAAAATGATGGCAATCATCCGTAAAAGCTAATTCTTAAAAAAAATCATGGATCCGCTAACATGACTTTCAGAGCAATCTAATAAAAATACTGGATAATCTACTTTTTATCTTCTTTTTTACGATATTTCTATAAAAAACGTTAAAAAGTATGATCACATAAATAAAAAACTTTGTAAATTAGGTAAATATATATCTCGCTTAAAATTAAAATATAAAATGTAATAATATTTGTACTTGTTCCACGCAACGCGACTTTTGATAACACAGTTATTTTATTTTACTAGAACAATACGCGCATTATAATTTATAATAAATACAAGGCTTTTTCTTTATTCAAGAACAACCAAAGGTTAAATTATAATACTGAATATTTTTAATATTCAGCTATATAATAGATTTGGACAAGTCGTGTTGCCTGGAATCATACAAACGAGATTTATTACACCAGCCGAAATCATAAAATAAGTTTATATATTAAATTAAAGTACGATATATCGAGTCTGCATTATTTTATCACTACGACCTGGAAATAAATATAATTTCACTCACTACATAATCCATGTCAAATAAAACGAATTCAATGATTTGACTTGATAACCAATATTTCTATAACGTTCTAACTCTTTTAAAATTAAATTTTGGCATCAAATTACATCATTTTAATTTACTTAATATTGATCATTTTATATGAATTGGATTATAGCGCATTTTTAAATTTAGATTTAAATATAAATCTATCAGCTTAATAAATATAAAATATATTATAATAATTGTTGACAGTTATATTATTCGTATGAAATGTGAATAATTTACTATGTGTTGACAGCAGAGCAGGCGCATATAAAAATAAAGTGTTGATTATTTTATGATTTCGGCTTGAAACAAGGCTCTACGCGCATATAGAACCATAAATATATAATATTTAATATGTATCGAATGGCAATTCCAAGACGTTTGTTTGTTTTTATGTTTTAAATTTACCTAGCTAATAAAAATTACAATCTATATATATCCTTTATGACCTACTCGTAATAAAACTAATGATAATACTAGTATTGTGTTGGTGTAGGCACTGATGTGAGGGTTGGGCGACGGCGAGGGCCGCTAGTCTTTTATCAGCCGGTAGATGTGGTGCTGCGCCCCGTGCTCCGACGTCGACACTTCGAACACGTACGCCGTGCACAGCAGCGTCTCCTGTGTGTCGCGGTTACTCACCACCTACAAACAAACACACATATATAAATTACATTAATTATTTTCTAACAACAATTTGTCTTCAGCTTATGTTTATGAATTATGTACCTGTAAGATGGTGAAGTTCTCCAATACACTGTTCATCATGTATTTTTCGGGGAGGTGCTTCAGTTTGTGGATGAAGTTGATCATGTATTCGCACATGGGGCTCCGGTGAATACGGTACACGAATCGACCGTTTTCGTACCTCGCATACTCCGTCTCTACTTTTTCCACCACTTGTTTACCGAACGAACACACCTTCGTTGAACATGTGATCGTCATGTTCTCGTTGCTTTCGTATCTGCAAGAAAAAGAAGAATAAGTTAACATAAAGTTCATACTGCAATCCAAATGTCATAACTTCTATTTTTGTGACTTTGTTAATTTAAAATGTAGACTATAACTTTTGTTTCGCCATCTTGAAACAAAATGGCGACGATCTATTTTAGAAATAGTTTAACATATTTGCTTTATACTTATATTGTCTCTATTAAATTGAAAGTATTTTATAAAGTCATCTTACTGGCTGGTGACTCCGTAGAAGGCGCCCGCCTCGTCCTGGATGTTAGTATTAAGATCCGCCCAGAACTTGACGAGGAAAAATGCAGGTTGAGGTCCTTTATCATAGAGCTCCTTCAAGCCGCCCTTCTTCTCGGGAAATTTGTCGTAAATTTGCCGCACGTCCACGGCTTCTAGCAGAGGGTCCGCGTACGTGGCCGTGCCGCCGATGTGCACGAACAGGTGCTTGTGGTAGGTGTCCGCGTCCCGGTGCTGCTCCATGAAGGCGCTGAATTCCACGAGGCGTAATTTGTGTGTAGCGATGGCGCGGCCTTCCCATGGAGGTGGTGGTGGTGCTTGTACGCCTCCTAGGGTCAGCTCGCCCGAGGACACGGCCGTGGCGGGTTTACCAGCGGGGTAGGATGACTGCGGGAATGGCTTCACACTGGAAAGATCATGTCTGCATATTAGATCATCGATCTTCAACCTTCAAAGTAAAATACACCGTATAAAATCATCCCTCATCTCCAAGCAATTTGCAAAGTTGTGTCTTCGTTAAGAGGGTTGTTCTAACTTTCTTCAACTTAAAATACAAAATAGCGAGGAGCTAATACTTTGATATTATATTGTTATTACGATGGAATGGAATCGAACCAGAAACCTACAGCTTCAAACTTAAAGTCTTAATTTAATGTTTATAATGAAATCCGAACCACTCGGATGCAGTTAAATTATTTGTGATTATTAATTTTGTATTTGTATGTGTGTTCTGATTAGTTTTGTTGTTGTAATAAATAATAATACTTACTCTTGGGATGTGCCGGGCTGAAGTCCAGGTTGCCAGAACTGCTAAAATATTAAAAACAGTCCATTAAAACATGTATTATGAATAATATGAACGTCAAGTGATTTAGAGAGAAGTCGAACCGTAATGCAACAACTTACAAATCCTACGTGAGCGCAGCGCAACACATTAAACTACTTGTTTCCAAAAGGCCAAGCAGACAGGTCAAAAGCCAACTAATAAACTAGAGTATTACTCGCTCATTTCAGCGATTTAGCGTCGGCTGAAGAGAATTAGTAGAAGCGTAGCGGACACAGAGCGTTGGACAGCGACAGCGACTCACAGCAGCGGTGTCAGAGGACACACAGGATGCAGGGAAGACCCACCACTTTACATACATGTTTATTTAGACTGATTTTACGTATCAATGAATTGTTTCAGCAAGATGAAACAAGAACTGAATTCTCATAAGGAAAGATCTACTCGATTTAGAAATGTGAACTCTCTAATTCAAATCATTTTTTAATGTTTCGTTTTCTGTTGTTACTTATTGTTTAACGAAGTTACAGTTGACGAAACGTTGAAAAATAATATTAACTTGAAAACTAAATATTCCTATTTTAGATAAGGAAAAAGAAACACAAGATTCCCGTGATATTTGGATAACGTAACGTTAATATTTGTGAATCAAAAATTAAACTTTTTTTGACGAAAAAAATTACATTTTATTAAAAAAATTAAATCTTAAAACAATCACAGAAATGAACACTTTCCTAAAATCACGGGGATCATTATTTTTTAACTTATTAATTACCATAAAATAAAATTTTTGGTAACACAATTTAAACATTCCTAATTCTTTATGTAATGTAAATATAAATATTATTGAATCTTTTACTTAATTCTGAATGCAATATTGATTTATTTATATATATTTATGCTAGTCTGTACAACACGTACTTAATGCCAATTACAGTACAGGGTCCGAACTCACCGAACCGTAGTGTGGTAGTACATATATATTTAGCTTGAGTAGGATTCGAATTTCGGATTTCCGGATTCGAATGCCGTAACGCTATCCACACCACCGTACTGCCGGACCAGTCGTAGAATTCTAGCACCAGCAAAGTTGAATAAGAGGTGATCAAAAGAGATAATTTACAGCGTTAAATAAAGTAGGTAAGTGGAATCTAATTCGGTGTATTTGTTTTAATTATTCGAATATAGAGTCATGAAATAGGTGTACGTGTCTGAGAATTCAGTTAATACTTGAATTGTGTTTTGTCGTGATAATTTATGAGATTTCATTCAGAAAGAAAGTATTTTAGGATTTGTCTTTTAAAATGTATGATGTTAAAGAAGCGAAGCAATGAATTAAGAGTTATTTGCAGACAACAATCGCGCACAAAGAGAAAAGTCGACCAAGAAGAACGCAAGAGAAAGGGGGTCCTGTGAAGGATGTAAATTGGAGAGGATATTCAAGGGTGTTTATTGTTGGGCGGTGAGAGAACTTACCGCTCCCGGATAGGAGACGGGTGAAGTCAAGCCAATGCCCGCAAGTCCGGCAGCAGCCGCCTTGCTGTGCATAGCCGTCGCGGACACGATCTGTGCGCTCGACATGCTCGACATTGTCTGCAGGGCCTTCTCCTTGGCTGCGTGGTCCTGGCGCAAACCAAACAACCCACCATGTACCGAACCACCACCAGTCAAACCACCACAACCATCGAGAACCATCGACCACCACAACCACCACACTCATCCACTTCGCAACTAAAAACTAACTAGTGTTCACTCAAGCTATATCTACATTACTGTTCTGTTAAATCACTGCAGAACAGCAAAAATTAATAGTGCAAATTGAAACAAAATTGGAAAAAACTGGACGTCAGAATCCTGTCAACGGAGATCCACCAAATACGGTAAAATTTGAGAAGTATATCAAATATCAAGATGCAATGTTCCTACATACTTAATTAAAGAAGTACATTTATCTGTGAAATAATTTTAGATGTTTGACATAAAAAAGATATGCACATTTTTAATGATCTGATTGTCAACGTCTTATGAAATTCTATAAATATTTGGAGTATTATGAAAAAAAAGAAGAAAATAAATTTCGCAAATGTGTGATCGCCCTCGCATTTACATTTTGATTTAAAGCTGTCCAAATTAAAGTAATTACCATAATTCTACCCTTATTCTGTGCGTAATATTTAGTGTAAAAAAATCCGTGCTAAATCATTGTAGACTGACATGATATACTGAGCTTGTTTGTATCTTGCATGCGTTATGTTTCTTACATGTTTATCAGTAAATGAATAAAAGAACAACCTTCAAATTTTTAAGTAAGTGATGTGATAATAATATAATAAGTATGTATATGATGCATTTCGTTCCGGTCTTGTTTCAATTTTCACGATAACGTTCTCCACGACTTAGCATTAAGTTTGAGAATGTAAATTCAGTAACCTGGTTCTGGCATAAATGTATAATTTACTCAAATCGCTACTTGTGATTCACAATCTCTTGCTTTCAAACGTAAATAAGAAAATGACTAGGTAGGTACTAAGAGATATAGATTATGATTTATTTAATTGGTACTTTCTCAATAAGTAATTTTTCATAGAATAAACAATAACTAATAAACTAGAAGATTAAAAATTACTTTCATACTTAAAAAAGTCAATCAAGTTCAGCTTAAAATGTCACGAGAACGACACGCTCTATTAAATTATTAATAGATACTTGCTGACCACTTTACAGCATTAATTAACATATGATTGAAATGTAACAGAACAATAAACGCATTAACCTCTAGCGCTAGCATTTACAAACGGATACAGCGGTAGCAAAACAGGGAAAAATATATGACATAATTTATATGTTCCACCTGATATGAGAATGTGTGTAATTTTCTCTAATACTGACCAACGCGAAGTATAAATGTTTTTCACAGAACCGACAGCAATCATCTGCGTCAATCAATTCGTGACAATGACTGATAATGATACATTATGCATGCCGGAACATTCTCAAATACACAAAGAACAATCGATGAATTGAATTGTAGTTTATCAGACATATGTTGCAGTTGCATGTTAATTAATTGTTCAACACTGCTAAACAAATAATGAGAAAGAGCCATACACACAGACTTTTATTATTTATCCATAAAAACTTAACGTAGATGTTTTCTTATTGATAGATGTTATTTACAAATGGGATTGTAAAAAAAATGCAGACAAGTAATGTTATACTGCCGCTCGCCGAACGGCAATTTAAAATGTATCTTTAAATTCACGGATACATGAAAACTGTCGTCCAAATTTACAAATAGAAAAACTGTGAAATATTATTTTAAATTCTTTTTCAAGCGTTTCTAAATGGTCCTAGAAAAAATAATATGTGCACCTCGAGCAGAAAGTGTCCTTGCCGCTTTTTCATCGCCTCGATCAACAATCTCGATACGCGAGTGGCAATAAACTACTTTCTGCTCTAGATCAGAGCTGGGCAAGCTACTTAAAAAAAAGTAGCTAAGCTACAGCTACAGCTATTCTTTAAAAAAAGTAGCTAAGCTACAGCTATAAGCTATATTTTGTAAAATATAGCTAAGCTACAGCTAAAAGCTTTCGTTAAAGTAGCTGTTAAATTTTAAAGCTACTTTTTTAAATTATTGTGAAATAATTAAATTTGCCATTGTCATATGATCAGTCTTTTGTTATAATGACTGTTAATTTACTATTATGTACATAAATATCAAAAATAGCAAATAACATCTGGCATCTACTGTGTATTTTTCCGTATTAGAGCCAGTTAGAACCGGCAACAAGTAATTATTTTATGTGGGTTTAGCTTATACGCATGCGTACTTTGTTGAACTTCTGCTTAAAAAGTAGCTTTAAGCTACAAAAATAGCTTTAAGCTACAAAAAGTAGGTTTAAAAGTAGCTTCAGTTGTTATTTTTAAGCTAATAGAAAAAAAGTAGCTAGCTACAAGCAGCTATATTTTTTCACAGTTAGCTAAGCTACAGCTACAGCTAAGGTAAATGTAGCTAAGCTAGTAGCTAAGCTACAAAAGTAGCTAGCTACTGCCCAGGTCTGCTATAGATACATCAATAACTATTTCAGTTGTCAAGTTCCTTAATGATTTTAGAGAAAAATGATTTAAATAAACATGGCAGAAAATTTAGTTCTCTGCAACTTTTATTTGAAGCTTTTTTCTATTGATGGACAAGGATTAATTTACCGATTAATTTTACTTTCCCGCCATTTTGTAGTTTGGTTGTAAAATATGAAAAGTATTTCGGTACTTTGCGTTTTTTTCTTTTTTTTACGAAAGAAGTTATTTATTTTGTTAACATTTGAACCTATTCTGTAACAAAAATTGATAAGTATAGCAATTACTAAAACCCCAAACAACAATGGTTGCTAGGAAGGTTGTTATCAAAAGATCATGTTAGCAATTGCTATACTTAGCAACTTTTGTTACAAAATAAGTCCAATTGTAACTTTGTGTAAGTTATTATATCTATTTTTTTTTTATTTAAAAAAATATATTATTATAGTGTATTCTAAAGCTGGATTCAGAGTTTACATAACATTACATTTCATATCATAGCATAACATAATGTAAATATAAATGTACATATATTTCATAGTTTTCATAAGAATCATAACATAACATAACTTAAGAAAACATAGAATATAGCCAATTTTCATTTCATATGGTTATGTTATGTAATCGGTTACGATCGAACGAATTCGTGGGTCATCGTTATTTGTTTATAGACCACGGGCGTGTGACGTCACGATTTTAGATGTGCTCCGTAACTGTCAAACGAGTGACTCTCACATCAGTATTAAATGTACGATTTAGACTGTATAGATAGAATATATTTTTAACAAGTATATGTGCATATAATTTCAAAAGTGACAAGCTTCCATTCTGTGCATCATTTTATGCATGACAAAGTGTGTGATTTATTTTATCAAGTGAAACGTAATTTGAAGATTGTGTCGCGAGTGCATACTTTTACAATTTTATAGTGTTTATATATTTAATATATCGAAAATAAATGTTTAAAAACAATTTTATATGTTTACTTCATAGTGTAGAGCCAAGTAATTACTATAATATACAATAGTGTTACTTTTATTGAAGTTTGAACAGTTCATTTTAGGTTAAAATTTTCCAATTCAACTAATTTCGTTAAAATTTTTAGTATTTTACTGTAGTATTTTAAAAAATAATGCGTGTAATGCAATATCTGTTGTTTTAAATCAGCTATTAGGAAACGGTAATTAGAAAAATATCGTCGGCATCCGTCATGCTTCTACCGATTCTGAACTAATGTCAAATCTGTCAAAATAAAACTGAATATATACGCAATACAAACATGAAGTTGGCATTACGTATACAGAATTTTAACTATGAAACCTAAAATTGTTGCGTCTGTTATGTTATGATATGTTATGTTATGTAAACTCTGAATCCAGCTTAATTTGAAAGATGATATGGGATGGCTAGCTCAGTGGTATGAAGTCGGCCTGTGGATCCTGAGGTCCCTGGTTCGATTCCCACAGGCGACAAATTTTCATAATTTGAAAAAGCTATCCCTGTGGCTCCTCCACCACTAACATGTTTGGGGGCCGTGATTTGACGACTGGTAACCGCACTTCACGCGCAAAATATATCACTTACCGAGATCTGCTTCAGCAGAGTGCCACACCCAGTAATGGGTAGAAGGCGTGATGATATATTTATTTTATGAAAAACATAGATAATCAGTAAATGATAAATTTGTGTTTTTGGTAAATAATGAACTAAATATACTGCATTTGGTATCAAAATAAATGTTTGAGTAAGATCTTCCCGAATCTAAAAAAAAAATGCATAATTAACTGTGGTTAAGTATTTATAGCATTTAACTGATTTGTTAACCGATTAATTAACATAATTATAATTAACCGGTAAATGCCGTGACTACTTTTTCTCCAAAATAATTGAGAAAAGCTTACAACTGGATAATGAAATAAGATAGCGCGGTGATAATAGCTATCTTTAACATATTAAAACTGCCAAAGCTTGTAATATCAGTTTTTATTTACTTTGATACTCTAGACAACAAGAAATTAATCTCTATTATGGTACAAGAGGTCTCTCTACAATTTGTAGTTAAATCCGAATCACTCAGACGAAGTTGAAGTCAGCGAAATTTGAATTCACAAGTTCTTATTTGGTAAATACAAGTTGTATGGACTGCATATCTATTATATTTTTGTACTGTCTACTACATAAATAAAAACATTCTTTGAATCACGAATTCTTTCTTTCATATCTTTTCTGGAAAATGTAATAAATTTTGTCTGTGTGTGAATGAGTCATTTATTCCAGAACCAGTGTGAATGTGAGGAACATATTTGAGATTTGATTGCCGAATTTTAAAACCAGTTCAATACTTACTACCTTGAGTTTCGCCTGAATCTCCCGTAATTTGCGCCTCGCCAGGACTTGTATGTGGGAGCTGACTTGTTTCCGTGTTCTCGTCTTTCCGGTCCGGAGTTTGATATACCGGGCGATCAGCTCGTTGCGGCCTGAAAACAATCACATCTAATTATCATAGTGTCTTAGAAAAAGTGCTGTAAGAGTGTAGAGTGAAATATTGTTACAACTGTCAAGCCCCAACAAAAGGTGGTGTTAGGGGAGAGTGAGCTATAAGGGTGATTTTTGAGGGATGAATTTGAGAATTATAGTAAAATAAATATGGCATTCCGGCACTAGATTGTACTTATACTATATTTCAGCATTTTGGATACAAAAGTATGATTATGATTAAAATTAACTTTTCTGGCCTCCCATTAGACATCAAATTAAATTTACTGTAGATTAATAATTAATATTTTAATAAAACTCGCTTTTGTGCTGTTTGTATTGTTGGATCTGAAGCGTGTGTTAAAACTATTATTTAATTTTGACTACAAAACTTATATATTTCATTCCAAAATTAACTATCATCTTATTCAGTTATGAGAATTATAAAATTATCTCCCTATTATGTACTTAGCGTATTATAGAGATGTTTATGCCCTCCGAGGGTGATACTTACAAGGCCGAGAGTTTATAAGTCGCTTAGCATTTTTCGGTTGATTAGTTGCTTGAAAATTACTAAAAATTCCGTCAATTTGTGATATGTCAATTTAAGCAATAACATACAAATATTTGAGTTTAACAAAGAAAAACAAATATCTGGTCGCTGTCAGAAATTATAAGTACCAACACAAAATACTCCGTGGTTCCGATTAATACCAACGTAAGATATTAAAATCCCTATGATATTAACTGCACCGTGACGTCATTGATTTAGCGACAGAAACTAGTCGCCAAGCAGTCGCCAAAAATTAGAATAGGTCTCATGATCTGCGTTTTAGGTATTATGGTCAACAGCAACGCGGGTTTTCTCTGGACTGTCACCCATCCAAGTACTATCCGCGTGCAACGTTACTTAACTCGCGTTATCGCTTAAACATTACTTAACTCGCGTTATCGCTTAGATCAGTTCCAACGAGTGCACTTGTAATTATTTTCAGATTTCTTTACATAATATTCGATTAATTTTAAATTCCAAAAATATTTAATTTATGTTGCTGGTAGTTCAAATTACAATGTGTTAGTAAATTTATTATTTATTAAGTACTGGGGATAAATATAGAGAGAATCGCAAATATGAGGCATAGATTCAATGATATAAAACGAATAAAGTAGGTATATCACAATCTAAACTAGTATGCAAGGAACTTTATCTCTTCATCCTTCACACATTCTCCAAGCTATCAAAGCCAGCATAAGCTACAAAACTCAGTGTACAAGTGAACAGTAGCAAATAGCAACGAAATGACTGACGTCAAATGCCAGTTGCCGTAACTTCAAATCTCCTGTTGCTCGAAATTCAATTGTAATAAAAGCCAGAGCCAGTGCATTACGATCCCCGACTGCACCTCAAGATACACACGGGATCATACGGTTCAGTTTCCCGGAAAATCAGCAGCACCGCTGTGGTGAGTGTGTTGGCGGGCATTAATTGTGCAATCCCGTAAACTTTGCACAATGCACTGTGCAGGCCCGGACCACGAACACACTTTTCATTACGACATAATTGAGAGGGTATTGCGTGCGCTCGGAGAAGCACTTTTTTGTATAAAAGAGATTGGTTTTTGTTGGTAGATTAAGTGCAAAATGAACAAGTTTAATAATACTAAAGGGCAATGTTATACTCTTCTAATAAAGTTTCTAATAAATTTATCCGTCAACCAAACAAGAACGCACATCAAAAAGTTATAGTTAATACAATTTTCACTCGAATTTTCATAATTTAAATTATGATTTCAATACGATATTTTTGGTCAGGAGATTGAAATATCGTCCCTAATGCTAATTTAAACTAACAAAAACTTAAATGTTAAATTTAGTTTAAATTTTAAAAAAAGCATAGCATTATGAATAAGACAAATAAATAAAAGCAAATCGAAGAAAAAGATCATAAAAAAGTCCAACATTTGATGCGATATTGTCAAAATTAAAATTTAACTTTAATTGGTGCAAACGAACTTAAGAGAGTACTATAATTTAGTACTTATTTTTTCTGAATATATTTGATTTAAGAGCAAAAAAGGACCATTCAAATAACAGTTAATAGAAACAAAATAATTTTTAGTATTAATCATTATCATTTCTCAAATTTAACATATTCATATTTTTTTTATACAAATCGTATAACTAACAATTCGTTAAATTTTAACAGTTCGCTATACGAGGGCAAGATGAAAAGTCCCTGAAAAATGAAACAAGAAATTATTTATTTGGTCAAAATATATTTTATTTCTCAACATAATCTCCTTGTAGCTCGATACAGTTCGTCCACCGTTTTTCTAATTTTTCGATCCCTTCCAAATAACACGATTTTGGCAATCGTTCAAAATAGGCGTTTGTCTCAGCGATGACCTCATCGTTGCAGCCAAATCTCTTTCCGCCGAGCCATTTCTTCAAGTTTGGAAATAGATAAAAATCGCAGGGGGCCAAATCTGGAGAATATGGTGGATGACGAACCAATTCGTAGCGCAATTCATGCAATTTTGCCATTGCGAATACGGAGTAAACTTTGTCAACAGAGAGCAAATGCGGCACCCGTCTGGCAGATAGCTTTCTCATATCCAAAAGTTTATGCAAAATGTTTCCGTACCCATTCGGTTGAGATGCTCATAGTCTCAGCCAGCTCGTGCACTTTAACTCGTCGATCGTCCAATATCATACCATGGATTTTATCGACGATTTCTGGCGTTGTAACCTCAATTGGACGACCAGAACGTTCGGCGTTCTTTGTGGTCATACTACCACAAGAAAAACCAGTAAACCACTTGTGAATCGTTCCAATCGATGGTGAGGAGTCCCCATAATGTTTAACAAGCGATGCTTTGGTTTGCGTAATGTTTTTTCCACGCAAGAAATAATGTTTAATCAAGACGCGAAATTCACTTTATTCCATGTTTTTAAATAGGTTGCTTGCTTTCGATGGGTGTCAAGACAGAACTGAATGACATATCAGTCTGAAAATTTTAATGCGTTCTAGTTAAAGATGGTACATCACAAATGTCACATAAGATTTGCGATTGTGGCGCCATCTGTTTAATATTTCAGGGATTTTTCACCCTACCCTCGTATTATATACAGAATTTACAGAAAAACTTGTCAATATCGTCTTTAAAACGGTGCATATTTGTTCCACTTGACTAAATTATTCTAGAAACAAATGCTCAATAAAAATGGTATGAAAATTTATCTTTTCGTATTTTTTATTTTAAGTATTTTTATCTATAATAATTTAGAAACGTTTAACAAAAAGATATATACAATTTTTTTTATGTCCTTTCATTCAAGTTAATAGCTCTATACCATTTGCCACTTGGTTTATTTAAATTATTTCAAATATATCAGACCACATGACTAGGCCAGTTGCACCAACAAAACATTTTTAAAGTTAGTTTAAATTAACAAAAGCAAATCAAAGTTATGTGTTATATGGAATAATTTATATTACTAACAAAGATTCGATATACTTTTATTTATGTAAACTAAGTTTAAAATTCAAGTTTGGCCATAACTGAACTGAACTAAGAATCTGATGTACATACTTTTTGAGGCGGGTTGTTTCCAACTAATGATGGAATTCTGTATAAATCTATAAATTTTGTAGATCCATAAATATATAAAAAATCGCAACGAAACTTATGACTTTATGAAATATTTCCTACTTATCAACAAATATTGATGATTTTGTTCATTATTTACTGATGGACTCATGGATTCCACCATAAATCTGTATTAGAAAAAATAGTACAGAAAATAAAATCAAAGAAATAAAAGATACATACATACATACATATCTTCACGCTATATCCCATCAAATGGGGTAGCACGAACCCTAAAATCACTCATAAAACATTCACTCATAACATAATCAAATAATCAGCCCCTGTCAAACATTATCATTCAAATACACCACCCTCACTTCAACCACTTCCATAGATCTCTCCATATAATCTTATTTATTTATCACACACGAAATCATTCCTTACATAAAAAAAAACCCTCAATCACATTCATCCAATCATTTGTCAATCTTTCACTCATTAATTATTCACTTATCATTTATCTTCTTTCTTCGACATGCATAAAACATCTCAAATTACCCACGCTTACTCCTAACAACGAATCTAATAACGAATCTAACAACAAATCTACAAAGATTAGAAAAGATGAAAGTGATAGCCTGCAATTGCATATGAAAGAAAAGTCCACACAATGCAGTAACTGAAAATGAAACAAAAAGATGAGAAAGGAAGGGAGTGTCGCCCTGCGCTTGTTTTTGGAAGTGAATTCCACACAATTGCAGTTAAACACTCTACGTAAGAACTGAAAACGAATTAAAAGATAAGAAAGGGAGTATCGCTCTACGCTAGTTTTTGAAAGTGAATTCCACACAATTGCAGTTAAACACTCAATGTTAAATGACAAATGATTGCTATGCTATGTTTGAAGTACAAACTACGCTTACGCAAGAATTTGAACAAAAGCGCCATCTTTCTGTGAGTACGGCCCTGCAGATGCAGTTCTGCACTTCATATATCCACATACACACCACGAACACAGAGAACAGAACACAGAGGCCAGGATAGCAAGCTATGATGCTGGAGTTAGACAGACGATGTGCATTCTGGGAATACTTATCAGTGTATCTAAAACCAGGATTGCTGGATTGCGGATTGGAATTCAATGGAATGATGGAGAACAAAAATTTGGAATGAACAAACTCATGGATGTATTGATTCGTTACACGAACTTCATTTATGAAATTACTCAAGGAATGGGGAGTGAAAAGTACCTGTAAATCTCCCTGATTCATTTATACTTACACAACCACCTACGTATTTACAATTTGTATATGCACAGTGGTATCGAATCGGTTTGTGGATTTGAGAATCCGGGTTCATTTCCCACAACTAACAAACAATTTTCAAGTACGAAAAAGTGAAAAAAATATTTCCAAACATTCGTCTAAATTCCTCAAAAATTACAGCCGCTGAATCAACTTATTAGGTAGGTCGTCATCAGAGCTGGGCAAGCTACTTAAAAAAAGTAGCTAAGCTACAGCTACAGCTATTCTTTAAAAAAGTAGCTAAGCTACAGCTATAAGCTATATTTTGTAAAATATAGCTAAGCTACAGCTAAAAGCTTTCGTTAAAGTAGCTGTTAAATTTTAAAGCTACTTTTTAAATTATTGTGAAATAATTAAATTTGCCATTGTCATATGATCAGTCTTTTGTTATAATGACTGTTAATTTACTATTATATACATAAATATCAAAAATAGCAAATACCATCTGGCACCTACTGTGTATTTTTGCGTATTAGAGCCAGTTAGAACCGGCAACAAATAATTATTTTGTGTGGATTTAGCTTGTACGCATGCGTACTTTGTTGACCTTGTGCAAAAGAAGTAGCTTTAAGCTACAAAAAGTATCTTGAAGCTACAAAATGTAGCTTTAAGCTACTAAAGGAAAACGCTTTGATAGCGACTCTTACTGGTCGGCCAGCTAAGGAAGAAAATGGAGCTTTAAAAGTAGCTTCAGTTGTTATTTATAAGCTAATAGAAAAAAAAGTAGTTAGCTACAAGCTACAGCTATATTTTTTCACAGTTAGCTAAGCTAAAGCTACAGTTAAGGTAAATGTAGCTAAGCTACAAAAGTATTTATCTTATTTTAAGAATGGGGTAATGGCTCAGTGGTATCCGAGTCGGCCTGTGGATCCTAACAACCTTGATTCGATCCCCACAGCCGACAAAACATTTTCACTAATTCAAAATTACCCCTGTGGCTCCTCCACCACTAATATCTTTGAGGGCCGTGATTTGACGGCTGATAACCGCACTTCACGCGCATAAATATATCACTTACCGAGATCTGCTTCGGCAGAGTGCAATACCCAATAATGGATTTAAGGCGTGATGATATATTTATTTATTTATTTAAGAATCAGTTCCACATCGCAACTGACATTTTGTCTTTTAAATTAATTTTCACTATGTTAAAACTATCCCTGTGGCTTTCCCTCCACTAAAATCTTTGAGGGCCGTGATTTGACGGCTGGTATCCGCACTTCACGCGCAAAATATATCATTTACCGAGATCTGTTACGGCAGAGTGCCACACCCAGTAAAAGGTTGAAGGCGTGATGATACCTTTATGTATATATGAGTAGCAAGTTGTGAAATCAATTATTTATGGTTTTATCAAAAACCAACCTTGTTTTATTAGTAATTATTTAGGATATGAATTAGGATATGCTTATCTAATGAATACACATGTAGATAATAAAAACCTAGAATGAAATCATTCTTGTGTTCACAGGAAACAAATAGTAACTGAAGGAAAATAAATTTCATTAATGGTTTCCTTTTGCATAGTTAGAAGGACAGCACTGTGGTTTTATGTTATTCATTTCGTAATCAAATTAAGCAATTTTGATATTATGACTATAGTCAAGTAACCACAACTTTAAGATACTTTAAAACGAAATGTTTGGGTAAAGGTTGAAACAAAAATATAAATAAATTCTTCGTAAATATTATTAAAAATAGTTAAAAAAGAATGGAAGAAACTTAAAGAGGAGCAATTATTTTTTTTGTATAGTCGTTTAGCCAAAATTTTATAAAAGACTTTTCTGCAATTTCTTTTTCAAATCTTTTTTAATACGTGGTAATATATTGCGCAATTTGTAATTTTTTCCGAAAAATACTTCAAATAAAAAATGTATAAATTGATTTGAAACATGTTTCTATTTAATATGGATCACACAGATTGAAATTTGCCTCCAGATAATGATCTGACTTGTTTTTTGAAACAAATAATAATTATTATTATATGGGATGACTAGCACAGTGGTATGAAGTCGGCCTGTGGATCCTGAGGTCCTTGGTTCGATTCCCACAGGCGACAAATTTTCATAATTTGAAAAAGCTATCCCTGTGGCTCCTCCACCACTAACATGTTTGGGGGCCGTGATTTGACGACTGGTAACCGCACTTCACGCGCAAAATATATCACTTACCGAGATCTGCTTCGACAGAGTGCCACACCCAGTAATGGATATAAGGCGTGATGATATATTTATTTTATTTATCAGTACATAATAAATAAATATAATGGGTTAGGTGGCTCAGTGGTATCGAGTCTGCCTGTGAATCCTGAGGTCCCTGGTTCGATTCCCACAGTCGACAAACATTTTCATCACTAACATCTTTGGGGGCTGGTAACAGCACTTTACGGGCATAAATATATCACTTACCGAGATCTGCTTCAGCAGAGTGCCACACCCAGTAATGGGTAGAAGGCGTGATGATATATTTATTTATTACTATGCACATCAGGAACTTAATTCCCATTATGGTATAGGAAGCCTACAGCTTATTGTGGAATTCAAACCAATCAAATACATTCATTTTGCAATGAGAATGTAGTATTTACTCCTTTTTCACGATTTTAAATATAATTAAAAAAGACATACATACATACATATCTTCTCGCTATATCCCAACAAATGGGGTAGCACGAACCCTAAAATCACTTATGAAACATTCACTCATCACACTCATCAAACAATCAGTCCTCGTCAAACATTATCATTCAAATAAACCACCCTCACTTCAATCACATTCATAGATTCATTATCAATATGCAAAAATAGTTTATTATGTACCATGAACTGTAAGTAACAGTTTTTAGGCCAAGAATGCAGTTTGGAAAATTGAGGCCCATAGGTTCGATATTTCCTAAGCATTCGCGATCTAAAAAATCATTTACAGTTTGAGGTTAGTAAGCTATTTTTTTACAATACCTGCACAAATATAAGGAAAAGAAAAATAGGTATCAAAATTAACAGCTGTCAAATTGTTGTCAAAATAAACAGGACCTTGACGTGTAATATTTACTTACTGTCAACGGTGGATGGTAAGTAAATATTATAGTCCTGATGTAACCATGGAAATTAACTGTGCAATAAAAGTTTAACTTACTGTGTTTAAATTTTGTCATTAATGGGTAACTTGCAATATACTCGTATGTATTGTAAAATAGTATATTACGTACCATGAATTGTAAGTAACAATTTTTAGGTCACGAATGTAATTTGGGAAATCGAGGCCCGAAGGATCGAGATTTCTTAAACACTCGCGATCTAAAAAAATCACTTACAGTTAGAGGTTAGTAAGCTATTTTTTACAATACTTGCACAAATAGAACGAAAAGAAAAATAGGTTTCAAAATTAGTAGCTGTTAAATTGTTATAAATAGGGCCTTGATATGTAATATTTACTTCCTGTTCACGGCAGTAAATAAATATTAAAGTCCTGATATTACCGTGGAAACCACTGTGCAATAAAGTTCCACTTAAGCTACATTCACAAATCGAAATTAGTTTTTGTTTTATGTTTTCCATTTTTGTTTTAATAACCTTGTAGACATGTTATCTTATGTAGCCATTCACAAATCAGTATTTAGTTTTGGTTTTAACACAAAAGTTTGCAAACTCCAAACTTATGTTTTAGTTTTACGTTTTATACTTAGGAATCGACCAATAGGACGAAGCGTAGAATGATGTAGTGATATATACTTGTCTCTTTCTATCATCCTTCGCATTGACGATATCCTAAGTTTGTTTTTATTCGAGTGTCAAAATGAATGAAAATAAAAACAAGATTTTAATACCTACTTTCTTATTATGATAATATTTACCTTGCTCTTCCAAAAAATACGAAAGTAAACAAACAACATATGACAGCTTGTGTAACTTAGCACATCTGACAGTTGCATTTACTGTATTTCCGATTTTCTAAAATTTATGATAGATGTCACTACTAACTAAAATCGCCAAAAGCAAAACTATTTGTGAATGGCACCTAAAAACACACTAAAACATAAAGCATAAAACAAAAACTAATTTCGAATTGTGAATGTAGCTTTACTGTGTTTAAATTTTGAGTACAAGTATTGTAAAAACAATATTTTCTTTCATATTTTGATCTAAATTAACCCTTTGCACTCCGTTGGCGCCGTCACGGCGACATAGGAATCATTCTAACAAATCCAATGGCGCCGCAGCGGCGACATAAACAATATGATTACATTTTATTGTTTAATAAATTAAAGGATCCTTTTACAAGTTTACAAATAGTTGTATTCAGTTGTATACAGTACACACTGGTGATACGTTGTGCTTTTTGCTATGTTTTACATTTATAACAGTAAATACGCATTCATTCTATTCGAATAATATAAATATGGAGGAGAATGTTGAATTTAGTGGTAGTGAAGACGAGTTTGTTTTTGAAGTGCAAAGTGACTTTTCCGATGAAATTTCGATAGAATATGACAATTTTATTATAAGTTCGAGTAGTGAGAGTGCTTTGTAGGACATAAACGAAAAAACTCGCGTGTTTTGGACTAGTGAATACTGTGACAATTGTCCTAACAAACCACATATGCATTTGGGAGACTGTTTTCTAAAATACCACATTAAAAATTTATAAAAATTAGAATATGCTTATTTTTCTTCGTTTTCCAATATTATATCATAATAAATATATATTTCTTAGCATAACTACATTTTTTTATTTAATACCTTACCAAAAAATATAGTTTTCTAATTTTTAAAAAGTTTAGTAATTTTTCCTAATAATTTCGCATTATAACCTAAAGTTGCCGGTATACCACATAAAAAAAATTGGAGTGCAAAGGGTTAATTTAGAAAATATTCACAGCGGAAAATATATAATGTCAAAAGATAATTTGAAAATACATACTATAAGTAATTATTTGTAAATAATCTTTCATTATACCTCTTAAAAACACTGAGTTCATCGTGTAATATAAACCCTTTCCACCAGTAAAAAATTCCACAATTTTCAGTTCACCTACAACGATCATCATAAGCTAAGCACAGGAGTAGAACTTTATATAAGGAAAAATTCCAGCGAGTTATCGCTTCGTTATGTACGAAATACCTCTCTCGACATTTTTAAATACCATCGCAGTCCGGAGACAGGTACGAAGAGGGCACACAACAGCACAAAGAAAGGAAACGTAAAGCGAATGTCATCTGCTTGTTATTATAAACATCGTTGAGAGGGGAGTGCTTCCACTCTCTAATGGCATTAATTGAAAGAGCTGCCGTGTTTTTAATAATAAACCCTCGTTGAGGGTTCATGGCTCAAAGTTTGAGATCATCAAGACGGTGATATCTCCACTTATCGAGTGAACGAGACGACCTTAGCGTCGCGACGGATCTGTCAATTTTGGGTTCGTCACGGTATATCACAATATTTTGAACAGTGGTCCACAATAGGTGTCAGTCTGAGATAAACATGTTGTCAAATTGAATGACTATTTTATTGACTAGAATAATGAGCTTGATTTTTGTGTGTAATTTAATATGCTAATAGTTATTTATGATATAAGTGGAGCACTGGCGGACTAAGGGGGGGGCGACAGGGGCGGTCCGCCCCGGGACCTACGAGACAGAGGAGCCGCCGTTTCCAGGTTAAAAAAAATTGTAACTAAATAAAAATGCAATCATGATTTATTTGGTGATTTTTTATTCACAGTTAGGATTTTTTCTTTCAACATAGTTGGCCACACTGAGTGGTAGCGCAATAAATATACCGCTCATGTCCAGGGGATTCCCCGACTGATTTGCTGATGATACTAAATACCTTCGAAAGTGGATGGTTTATTCACCATGAGAAATTAAATTGTATTGTTTTTGTTGCCGACTGTGAGAATTTTGATGACATTATAGATAAGTTCAGTAAAATTAAGGCTAGAAAATATGTTTTATAAAACTACTTATACATAAAATATATCATCACGCCTTCTACTCATTACTGAGTGTGGCATTCTGCCGAAGCAGATCTCGGTAAGTGATATATTTTGCGCGTGAAGTGCGGTTACCAGTCGTCAAATCACGGCCTCCAAAGATGTTAGTGGTGGAGGAGCCACAGGGGTAGCTTTTGAAATTATGAAAATTGTTTGTCGTCTGTGGGAATCGAACCAGGGTTCTTAGGATCCACAGGCCGACTTCATACCACTGAGCTAGCTACCGCACTATTATACATGATGTAATTTAATATAGATTCCAATGGACTTTGTATTATTTTTCCATTGTTTTCTTTTTCTATTCAATATAAAGGGCCCGATATTAGAGGCCGCCGCGGGCCTTCGAAGGAGTTAATCCGCCACTGAAGTGGAGTAAGAGCGTCATTAAGATACGCGTGTGTAATCACACAAGTATTTTATGATGCATTATCACACGTATATCGAACATAATTTTATCTACGACCGTGCGATAAATGACACTTATCGCATTAATTTTGAGTGAGATAAGTACTTTTTGTACTCATATTATTCAAAATAAAGTGTACATTAGGGTCGTTGATTTCCACCAAAGTTCGAATTTCTGAACGTTCGAACATTCGAATGTTTTGAACTTCGTCAGAAAAACTTCGAAGCTTCGAATTTTCTAATTTTTTGAAGCTTTGAATTTACGAATTTTCCAATTTTTCAAAGCTTCGAATTCTCGATTTTTTGTCTCTAAATTAACGCCATCTGTCATCTCTAAACATGCTCACCCATAATTCGCGAAAAGTCGGCCTCGAATTAAATAATAAACTCGACGAAGTATTCTGCAACAACTCTACAAGTTTAGGCATCTTAATTAATGCCCGTACTTATAGTCAAAACTTCGCTTAATCTCAAATTTGAGTAGTACTCAAGTATTGAATCAGCTATTATAGTCCCTACTCGGTTATGAAGTTAGACTTCGCGCAGACTTGACAACGATTTTATTCGAGACAGCATCAGAGCAACCTTGAGATGTGCTTAAGTATTTAATTCTGTCAATTTTTGACAGTTTGAATTTTTAAAGAAATAATGGGTCCTGACAGGGAAGATAATTTAGAGTTTTTCGAATTTATGGACATTGTGGAAGGTGTTAATCAAGAAAGAAGACCAAAACGCTACATTCGTGATATTGAAAATCCATTAGAATTTTATGGCGAAAATGAATTTCGCAATAGATATAGATTTACAAAGAACACAGTTTTACAGACTATTTTACCATTAATAATACATAATTTAATAAAAATTAATAACCGTGGTTTACCTTTTATACCTATAATGCAGTTGTTTAAGATTTTATGCTACAGGAAATTTCCAGGTTGTTCATTTAAATAATTATTTATTATAATTTTCAAAATGTTTTGAATAACTTTTTCTTAGACAGTATCTGGGGATTTACAAGGGTTCAACCAACAATCTGTGAGTGTGATAATAAGCAAAGTTTCCATATTATTAGCTCAGTGCACAAATCAGTTTATAAATTTTCCAAATACGGAAAATGAACAGCGAAGAAATATTACACGATTTGCAGAAATAGCTGGCTTTCCAGGCGTTGCTGCTTGTGTTGATGGTACTCATATAAAAATTGTCAATAGCAATTATTTGTGCTAATGCCGTTCTTTACAATATAAGTATTAGCCAAAGAGAATTTATGGAAGGGGATAATTTTCCCGAAGAGAATATTCCTTTAATAAATGTAGAAAATAATCGACTTGGTTTCATATTCCGAACACAGTTCATAAATCAGCATTTTTAAATAAACTAAATATGCAAGTTTTTTTTTATTATTTATTGAAATTAAAGAGAAGCATAAAACTATTTTATTTTCTATTCAGTAATGATTAGTAAATAATGAAAAACCATATTAGATACATAATAAATTATACAAATATACTTACTTAAATTTCAAATTGTTATGCACCTTCAATATTACTTGACACTTATAGAAAGTACCGCAATAAATCTGTAATTTGTTCTGTCAAATAACGGGACTACAATAGTAAAATCTAAAATTCCCTTAAATCATCTCTGTATTCTCGTCCTTCGCCGAGAATTCGCGAAGTTTTAACTATAGAACACATTACCAACGAAGTATCCATAGCGACTTCATTTCGTCTCAGTCGAGTAATTCTCAAGTACAAGGTTGAGATTCGACTATAAGTACGGGCATTAGACATCTATTCTCTACGGACTTTTAGTAAAATGTTTTAAAATGAGAATAAAAAGGATATAAAAACGTCTTAATTAAAACGTTTTTGACTGTGTAGCGAAATTTAAGTCTAAATTGAATTAATTTGGCAAATAATAATAATTAATAATAATTACTTATGAATTAATACAAAACTCTGGAAATGAGTTTATTCTGAAAATAATTCATATCAACATGCCGTGTTCACGTTAAGATCCAGATTCACAATTCGAATAATTCAAAAATTCAAAAATTCGGAATATTCAAAAATTGGAAAGTTCGGATCTAAATTCGAAGATTCAATAAATCTGAACATTCGAAATCTCGAATATTCGAAAAATTAACAACCTCAGCCTTGGAAACCGAAGGAAAGTTTGATTTTGCGTACTATGATTCTATATTTTGACCATTAAAACGCTAATTGTACGTACGAGTATATACAAACATTTTAAGGAATTTATAAAAGAAATAGGGACATTGCCATATAACGCCATCAAACAGACATATTTTAACAAACTTTAGAGAAAAATAAACAATTTGTTTTCAAATATCAAATGTCAATTCATGGCATGCTTAACTGTCAATATAAATTCACGCTTCAAAATTACTAAATTTCCTCATTATCGATTATATAATTTGTGCTCGTTACAAAAAGCACGAAGGCATTTGCACCATTCGCGCACTTGTTTTGTAAGTAGCTATTATTAACGCACTAGTGCGTTTTTGAAAATATTCATGCACTACTGTTTTACTAAAGTACTAATCGCACCCAAAATGATACCATTGTTTCACTTAAGTTTTGTCTAATAATTATGAGAACTGTCAATTATTTTTGTTTTAATTTTAATTTATTTTGCGGTCGTAGAAAAAATTATGTATGATATACGTGTGATAATGCATCATTATGATACTGGTGTGATTACACAACTTGACCGTCGTCTCGTTGTGCAAATTTCACACGGGTATATTAATGATCCTTTTATCCCACTTGTATCGTAAATAACTATTATCTACGACCACGGATTAATTTAGAATTAAAACAAAAATAATTTTGAATTGACAGATCTCATAATTATTTGACATTTAAAAAATTTAAGTGAGATAAGTCCTTTATTAAAGCACTAGTGCAGTAATATTTCTAAAAACACACTAGTGCGTTAATAAAGTACTTATCTCACTTAAGATGAATGCAATAAGTGTCATTTATCGCATGGTCGTAGATAAAGAGAATTAAAATCGCCCGCTTAGGAAAAAATTATCAAATCAATGTTTACTCCGATTAATGTTAATCATGATTAAATAATAATGGAAATTATGGTTACTCATTATCGATTAGCTTAATCGGGAATAAACAAGTTACTGAAAAACTGGCCCTTTCGTGCAATAGTGAATATCATCTAAATGCCAAGGAATTTTGTTTATAGTTGTGACAGTCATAATCGTAAAAGATTATCAACAAATAAAATTATACACACAGAAAAAGAGCTTGTAGAACCAGCTGGTACTTTTAAAATAAAAAGTAACAGCAAATAAAATATGTTATTTTCTGATTTACGACATAATACAAAATGTTATGTTTAATTTATGCAAAGATATTTATTATTAACTTTTATATTAACAAATAAGCCAATAAATATATGGTGCTTATGTTGGAAAATTATTTCTTTCTATTTTGTGTCTATAACAAAGTTATTGCAGCATCTAAAAGAGTTCGTTAATAGCTCATTCGAGTGCTGTAATAACGCAGTACAAATTCATTCAATGTTTGTGACTCTGTTGAAATATCATAATGTCAAAAAAGATGGAACTTGCAAGGAAGTAAATTTTTGACTGTATTTTCAGAAATATCACGTATTTCAGGTTGAGTACAAAACAAATTGTTTACACTCATTTTTACTTCATGTAAGTTGGCAATTTCAAATTCAAACAGTTAAATTTTTAAACATGTATGACTAACTAACACAATATTCCCGAAATTTGAAACTATTATCTTTTAATTAAAAAGAGTATAAAAGGTGCAAACTATAAAAAAATAATAGGAATAACTCATTTCATAATTGTCTATTATTTTGTTCGGAAGAATGGACCACTTCGCTGCGCGTCGTGTACCAAACTCCCTTTTCACAAAATAAAATGACAATTATGAAACTCGTTCTTTAATATACTATAAAGAATTAACTTAAAAGATTATAAAATGTTAACACATACTTATAAACAAAGGTTTTAACATATTTTTAGTCGCGAAATAATAAAACATATGATATAAGGTTGAGTTTGACATATAAACAAGTATGATGATACCAAGGATGTTGAAAGGAGGGGATATGGCATTCAAGTCAAGACTGTGAGGCTCGGCAGATTGACAGAGACAGAAGTATTATTTTCTGTACCGTGCTTAGCCTGCTATTGCGCATGTGTCATAAAGAGATTTTAAATTTAAATTTTATAGCCAGTATTCGTCTGACTAATATACAACTCATTCAAACAACATGCTTTTCGAAACTCTTTATCTTTAGGTAATCTGTAAAACAAACAAAACATTATTTTCCTTTTCTTTTATAACATGATCTTCATTTACTTACTGGTGAAAACTGATTCCACTGCCCGTAATTGCACGTCTTTTACAAACTAAACACGTTACCATCTTATCCACAAAAAAATATGTCCAATTCCATACAACACAAAAATTTAAACACAAATGACACTTCGTGGTTATGTTTACATAAAACAACGCTCCCTGACAACGTCTAAACGCCACTTTTCTTACACAAAAATCCAAAATATTTGGAAGAAGAAGAGATTTGGCTAAGAACGGTGCAGAAAAACTATTGTTGTCTCTTTCCCTTGTCCAAGCCTCACTTCAAACAATGCTACAGTATCGTAATGCCATATCCCCTCCTTTCAACATCCTTGTATGATACTATCATATATTACTTTTCTAATTTTAAGAATAAAGTAAAACATGAAAGTTACCTATCTTTTTATTTTTATTTTTCTTAAATTTATGCATTACCGTTATAATAAAGATATTAATATTTATCTTTCTGAGTATTAATTATTAAATTAAAAATGTTAGCATACACTGAACATAAACGTCAGAAACTAAATGAGTTATGTATATCTTGTACTATAAACAATTTCTATGACGTAATTATCATTTTATTTGACATTGCGTTTATTTATTTATTTAGGTATTTATTAGCTGCACAACAGGAATTTAATCACATTTTCCGGACATAGTTATACTTTAGGTAGAAGTTGAACTGAACTGGGTGCTACAACTGTATCACAATTACCTATAATAGAAGGAAGCTATACGAGCCCAGAATCACATCATTTGGCCCATAATTCTATTTTCGTTAAAAATTTCAATAATGCTAAAAACCCTGCAATTAATTTGTAATAGTTTTAACTAAATTCAATATTAAATATAATTATTACACTGATTTCAATTGAATTATATGGCTCATAAAACACTAGTGTTTTATATTCCATAAAACACTGTAAACAACTTGTTAGCTGCAAACACTTCATGATCTACCCTATTTTGAGAAACTATATATAACTGAATCAACGTTAAACGTTACGACCAATCTTCTTCGATACCTATAATTATGAGTTCTGGATAAAATTTTGTATTACACTTGTGTATTATTGGTATATAAAACACTTGTATAATAAATAACTATTAGACACAAAATGTATAGCAGTATTATAGCAATTTCTTTTTTTTTACAAAAGCTGATTTAACATGCAAATGGACTACCACGATTATTAAGGACAGTTTCAAAATCAAAGTTAATTATTATTTAAAACAAACTTTATTATTATACATATTTGAATAAAACGAAAAAGTTTTAGTTAATAGAGAAATATTTACTTCCTCTTTTAATGACTGTCATTCCAAGATGTATGTATCAATGAAACATAAAAAATAAGATTTGAGCTAAGTGATGCGTCGCAGCTGTAGTTTTTGTTATAAGTTGAAATCAGCGATATTTATACACGTACACTTTTGCATTTATAGCAAGAGCGTAGCCATTGAGCCATAACTAACTTATTTACTCATTACTGAATATGGAAAATTTATACTTGCTGATTTCTGTCACAGGCGGACGTTGGCCTAGGCTAAAGAGGCAATAGCCTAAGGTCCAAAAATTTTAGTGCCCGGATTCAAGTTTTTAATTTAAATAATATAAATATATATACAGGGTGGTGACCGCGACTCTCAAACATGAGTATTTAACATGTAAAATCATAATTGTATAATTTCCTGCTTCCCTAATTATTTTAAGTAAGACAGCTTCAAATAAAATTTTTAGGGCATAAAATTCTGCATCTAATCCAATAAACAAAATTAATTTTGCATGCTTCGTAACGGCACAAATTAGATCTGAAAATAACGAAAATAGCCTCAAAACTTTCGTAGTCCTGGAATTGAAACAAAATTAAACAAATATTTGACGTTTAATCTGTCAAAATAATTTCTTTATATATTATGTTATATATTTTGAAAAAATAAAACGTGAAACATTTATTAATTTTGTTTCAATATCATGGCTATCGAATTTCGTTATTTTCATTTCTAATTTGTGCTGTTACGAATTATTTTTATTTATTGGATTAGATGCAGAATTTTATGTCCTAATGGGCCCGAAATAAATATTTTGCCTAGGGCCCAAAATATTTTAAATCCGCTTTCTGTGGATAACATTTTCTTTTATCGCGAAGGTCTGTTATCAGTTATCAATTTAAACAATTCAGAAAATGAAAAACGAAACTCATGAGTGATCTATGACGTAATCAGAGGGGTATTTTGGGTATTTATTTGTTACTCTCCACAAAACGAAATGAATCCTAATTACAGTACAGGATGGTTATAACTTATAGAATCTGAATTAGATACAATTGTATTTTTTTCTAATTCGGTGTTCTTATAAGTCTATACACGCACTGTAGACACGTTGTTAAGCAGATCTATAAACGCACTGTTTTTGACGCTTTTTATTTTGTAGGAGTGGTATGAATGTTCATTTATTATACAGAAAAAATATTGATTAATTGTGAAAAAGTTTATAATATCAATTGTTTGTGTTACGAGAAGTGCTACCAATACAAATGATAAAAAACACAAACTTATATTTTTGATAAGTAGCAGTTTTTTATAATCTAACAGAATTCTGAAATTACCTCAATAGAAAAAATAGTACAAAGAACACGTTTCATACGGCCTGTTATCACAGTCGTCTTTTGTAAAACTCAACGCAGAGCGGCTTGTTTTCCAAATATGGACTCGTACGTTAACAGATTACTTTATGAAACTAGTTCTTTAATATACTATTTTTGATATAAGTTGAAGTCAGGGAGATATGAAAGTACAACCTCTTGATTCTTAATTAATAAACGCAAATTAACCTTGGTTTTATGCACTGGACTACGATTACCTATCATACTTGTCTTGTTTCATTTCATGTTAAATAAATTTAAAATAATTGTTTATGGTTTGTTATTTATTTACAAAATTCAAATCAAACCTGATGTACTATTTATTTCGTCTTGACATTTAAAATTAAAACCAATTCATATTTATTTAAACTCAAACTCGCGTCACTTGCAAAAGGTCACCCAAGGAATACAACAAGATAAATTCAAATGTTTTTCATTTTAAAATAAAAATATGATATAAATCAATGTATTTATTTTTCCTCGTATTTCTTAATAAGCTCGAGGCTCGCAGCAGGAATTCTCGGGATTGGGACAGGACGCAGGAAACAGTTGCAATGCAGAATCTACTGAATCTAGGTGGCGACGGAAGCCGCGCTATGCACAAATAATGAAACAAAACAGGGCTTACTTAATTAAAATGCAATGAATGCATTCCGACTGAAACGTTTGGATTATTCTCGGTAAACGCAGAAGAAATTAAATTATAGCTTTGTTCATTTTTCATAATTTCACAGTAAACATTAATTTTCATAAGACTGATATTTTTTACTTTGTAATTCTTAGAATAACACCAGTTTTATTTTGAAATATACTGTGCTGTTTGAAATTAAACGGAAGGTAGAAACAGAAACATTTAACTTTATTTAAGAATTATATGTTTATTTATTGCATGAAATGAAGCTGTGTAATTAATGACATTATTACAAAATATACTGAAATTCCACTCTATATACAGGCTGTTAAAAAAGTTCCGGGACGGTGAAATATCTCGAGAAAAACACATCGCATCAAGAAACCAAAAAACACGTGTTTCATATTTTGCAAAAACCTATCTAAGCACACCAAACACAAACCTCAACCACCACCCCCAGGGGGTGGGGCGGGGGGCAACGTTGAAACCTTAAATGGGAACCCCCATTTTTTATTACAGATTCGTATTCTGCGAAAAAAAATAAGTTAATTTTATCTGAAACTTTTTTTCCAATTCGGAATAGATGGCGCTCTAAACGCAAAAATAAGTTTTGGCATGATTCTGAAAGAAAAGTAAAAAACGGTCTAATATCACAAGAAATAAACATTGAATCAAATAAAAAAATCAACATAATCACAAGTAGCCACAAGCATTTTTTTTGCAAAATATGAAACACGTGTTTTTTGGTTTCTTGATTTGATGTGTTTTTCTCGAGATATTTCACCGTCCCGGAACTTTTTTAACAGCCTGTATGTATTGTACTTTGTTTTTAATGACGTCAATATAATTGAATTTCTTTTTCGCGGTTAAACAATCTTAAATTCTTTTAGAAAAAATGCTTTAAAACATGATACAAATAATTTAATTTACTATTATTTTTAAATGGAATTATAGAGAGAAATTGGGATTTGAATATAGAAACTTGGAACTCCGATCAAATGCGCTTTATCAACTGTGCTACGGTCTCTATTTAATTCAAATCTGATGTTATTCAAATTTTTCTCTCTTTTTTAGTTGTACCAAAGGCAGCCTTATACAACGAAATTGGAAAGAAAAATTGAAATATCAGATTTGAATTACATGGCGACCGTATTTTAGTTGGTTTGGAGATATTAACATATCAACATGTATATGTGAATTTTTGATTAAGGGCCAGTTTTTCAATCACGGATTAATGTTAATCATGATTAAATAATAATGGAAACTATGGTTACCATTATTATTTAATCATGATTAACATTAATCGAGAGTAAACCGGCGATTGAAAAACTGGCCCTTAACCAGTTAAAAATAAAAAATCTTGAAAATATAATTCATGTCACGAGAAATCAAATGCCGTTGAGCGCATTTTCATATCTATTTTAGTTTTTAAATTACATCGATTTTTGACTTTACAATTTTCAGAGTTTTTATCTCTAAAACTAAGAGTTATTAACAATTAACTTATACTTAAATTTTTAAAATTTAGAAAATTAAATACATATATTTTCTGTGAATATTTCAAAAAGTTGAAGATAATGAAAATCTGTGAAGCACAGTGAATTTCCCGCGTGAAAATACATAAATGTGTAATTTTTTTCTCTACGGATAAAATTTTTAGAGCAAAAAAATATTAAAATTGCCTACATCCGTCAAAATATTAAATTAGCATGCGTTAAAAAAATTTTATATTTCGGGTATTTGTAATAAAAAAAGTTATCTGTACGAATTTTTGTCTGAAATACTTCTAATCTAATTCTGCACGAGAAACTGGTATTCACAGATTTTTTTATCTGTTTCCCTTTTTAAAATAATGACAAGGGAAGATTTTGAAAAAGAACTGTAAACTTAAAATATTTATAAAATTTAGGTAGAAGTTAATTGAAGCACGAAAAATACATTGTTTCAAACCGCGTATACATATCTTTTTTAATTTTCGAGATATGAGCTCTCAAAATTGAGATTTAAAAAAGTCAAAAATAGCCCCTGAATTTTGAGGATCTGACGCAGTTCCATCGGTTCTGATAAATCTTAATAAAGATATTAAAATTAAAGGTTACATGAAAGCGTTAAAAAAGGAAAATAAAGGAAATGCCGGCGTACGTGTGTATCTCCCTCGTCCCATTGTTTGGCAAGCACTGTGCTTTCTCTCGCTTCGCTCCTCGCAAGCTCTTCATTCCCCCACCCCTTCTCCGCCCCGTCCTTCTTTATATTTTCTTCGTTCCTCCCGACTGCGCCAACCCTGGCTTGCTTTCCTGTACGCTCGCTCACTAATTGCACATTCTTGGCATAGTTTCTAGCCCGACGCCTACTCGCCCCTCTGCGCGCGGCTCCGCTGCCGCCGCGACGGCGATGTTGCGAGTTAGCGTCGCGACGCTCACAGGTACCGGCATAAAGATGTGGCCGATGATAACCGTCCCTCGCCTGAGCGAGGAGGGTGCGACGCGGCCCTCTCGCGGCAATTATAATATATGAAATATGGAGCTACACTCCTTTATGCGATGAGATAGTGCGTTATGGGGATGGGATTCAAACCTTGTTTTGATAACGACACGCATGGTAAGATGCCGAATCAATAAAAACTTTTGAATTATTCAAAAGTACTTATGGATAATATTAGTGGAGGACATGATAAATATAAATAGATAATGTTTGTGAATTTTAATGTTAGTTTGAAAGTCATAAAATAAGGAGAGGGTAGTAGAGAAATAAACTAGTTGCTTTGACGTTAATGGTTTATATTTCAGTCAGTTTTTAGTGCCATCTTCAGATCTAATTGATGATGTGTGATATGAAATGGAAGTGGATGATTTTGCATAAATAGATAATGTTTTATTAATAAATAATAAATTTACCGGCAGTCGTAGCCTAATCTAAAAGTCCGATTCATTGTTGTTCACCATTCATAGATTTATGAATCTTATAAATTTACCCAGAATTCCATCATTGATCTTGTTACCACCATACTGTATTTAAATTTTAATTTCAATATACAGGATGGATATCCACTACTATTGCTTGCCTGATTACTTTACTGTAAAATATTTTAAATAAAAGTTATAGATAACTAAATATAGTGCATTTAAATCAATTAATACAATTCATTTTACTTTAATGGGGTAGATGACTCAGTAGTATCGAGTCGGCCTGTGGATCCTGAAAACCGTGTAGTGGGATCGCGCCGTATAGAATTCTATAATAGAATTCAGGCAATAATTTTCAAATCGTCAAATTAGTACTCCATTCTAAATAATTTAGCAGTAAAAATGTAGTTTATAGCATTTTTGCACTATCTGATACAAAAAGCTCTCATTATTTTATGCTATATTAGGAAAAATCTTAATTTTTACTTGACAGATGACAGCGATTCTATTGTTCGAAATAGAATTCTATATGGCGCGATCCGGGGGCTGATTCGATTCCCACAGCCGACAAACATTTTCACCGTATTAAAATTACCTCTACTTCGGCAGAGTGCTACACCCAGTAATGGGTATAAGGTGCGATGATATATTTATTATTTTTATGAATATTTTACTTATTTTTTTACTGCTAAAATTAACTTTCAAGGTTATTAAAAATTGATATTGTCATGAAACTGGAATAAATGCAAACAAATTTATAATATTTAACTGTCAGAAACATATTTTAAATTTGTCAATTGAATATTAACAAAATAAGTAAAATATAATATCTAGAGACTGATTTAGAAGCAGAACATTCATTTGAATATTTTCCTTCAAAGATGTTTTGAGTATGTAAAAGAAGAAAACTGAATGAAAGATGTATAGGAGTGATTGGATGAATGTGAATGAAGGTTTGTTATGTAAATAAATGAGCTTGTTTAGAGAGAACTATGAATATGGTTGAAGCGAGAGTGGTATGTTAGGATGATTATTTTTTGATGTTTCTCAAAACCAACGAAATGTTTCATTGTATGGCACGTGTCAGCGTTTTAACCAATCCTGTCATTATTATACTGATAATAAAGCTCTTGTGATTATTCCCGAGAATAATCTCTGTAGATGCTTTTTTGTTTGTGACAAATGATAGGTAGTTATCAAATAATTATTTAAAACTGTCAATGCGTCAAGTAAAATGTATGAAAAAAATCGATTTAGTTGTATTTTAGTTGTAAATACACCAACAAATTCTGTAAATAACTTCCAAGAATACATTAATAAGTAATCAATCGATATGGACACAGTTCAAAATCTTTTAAGTTGGATGAATCGACCTCAACAGCTAAGTCAAAAAATAATCTAATTAAATATAACTCGAGAGTACGATAAATTAGAAAATAATTCTCCAGTATCTTTCTCAAACTTGTTGCCATTTGGCAATAGTCACGAAAGGCCTACGGGCTTTCGTGACTATTGCCTAGCAACAAGTTTTCGAAAGATCTGTCAAATTATTTTCAATTTAGTCTCATTCTCTTGTTATATTATTACTGAAAATGTTTGAATTATTTGATGAACCCGATTTCTGTGCCTCTGTACTATAATTGCAATGAGGACTTTAATAATTTGTTATGTAGCGAACATGGTATAGCTTTAGAGCTTGACATTTATCACGTGATCACAACAACTGCTCATTTGAATGTCGAACAAAATATACAAATATGCCTGAGTCTGAACACGTAAGAATAGAAACATCTTGTGTTAAATTCATGTCTATACTTAAAATAGACCATAAAAAAGATAAGATATATTCATTAACCAAACGTCAAACATCAAACATCCAAACATGTGTTGACTGAATAACAAATGACGATATCTGTGGGGAGAAGTGCTAATGCCAATGGCACACTGGTCGAGGAGCATGAATGAGCGTCGAGGAACTCATCGATGAAACAACAGAACGCACTCGTCATCGATGAAAAATAGAGGCACCTCCAGGAGTTCCTCGATGAAACGATTGTGTCTCATTTCACACGTATTATTGTGTCTCATTTCATGTTAGCGTGGGCTGTCATTTTGCTTTGTGCTATTTTTTCGTGTTTGTTTATTTTATCAGTCAGGGTGCGTTCTGTTGTTTCATCGATGAGTTCCTCGACGCTCATTCATGCTCCTCGACCAGTGTGCCATTGGCATAAAGGAGAAAGCAGTTAATCGACTCGGCCATGGTCTATCACCTCGCTCTTTCCATAAGTTTGTTGCTTCACACAAAATTATGTGGAGGAGGGTCTGCTGCATATGACGTCAAGATTATAAGTCTCCATTCTGGTTATCTTATACAGCGGAACGAATAAATAAAAACTTATTTAAGTTATCGAATAAATTTTCATAATAGTTAGTCACCCTTCAGGAAATTTAGTTAATTTCGGCAGTCAACATTTCAGATAAATTGATTACATAAATATAAAAGGTTTTATTTGCACGTTATCGAAGTGTCAATAACAGTTGTTAGTTATGATTTCAATTGATGTCTTAATATCGTCTGTACAACAACATATAACAAATATATTATTATGTGCTGCGGCCGTGAAGAAAATGCATTGAAGCAAAAATACTTTCCTCTTGAGACTGAACTGGACATGTGTGTACGCTGCACATAAGGTCAAAACAATTATTTGTCACTTAATACGACTTATATGTGCTTTATTTGACACAGATTTATTATTAAAACTATAGCATTTGTTCGTAGAAACTAACGGGCATAACTACAAAGGACTAACAGCATTTTATGAGACACCTAATTAGGAAATTACTAAATCAATTTTACGTCATAAATTATAAAAATGATGTGTGACTAATACTTTTGTTATAAATATTAAGTAGTGCTTCATAAATTTAAAACAGTATGCTTGATTTTATCGTGATCTTGATAAAAACCAAAACAAGAGCTCTTATTTTTCTTGACAAGCTAAAGCCTATGTTAGCAAACTTTAAATTCGGACAAAAAATAATACTTTTACATCCTTAATACACAAATAGTATATTCCGTACCATGAACTGTGACAGTTTTTAGGTCAAAAACGTAGTTTGGGAAATCGAGGCCCGAAGGGTCGAGATATCCTAAACATTCGCGAACTAAAATAAACCTTACAATTCGAGGTTAGTAAGCTATTTTTTATAATACTTGTATAAATAGAAGGAAAAGAAAAATTGATTTAAAAATTGACAGCTGTCAAATTGCTGTCAAAATAAACAGGATCTTGATATGTAATATTTACTTACTGTTCACGGTGGACTGTAAGTAAATATTAAAGTCCTAATATAATCATGGATACCACTGAGCAATAAAAGTTCCACTTGCTGTATTTAAATTTTATCATTAATAGGTAACTTGCATTTTGGTTTAGTAAAATAATTAAGCTAAACCATATTTTCAAAAAAAATTTAATTTAACTTTAATATAATCTTGTTACCATTTGATTTTCGAAAAGTGATTCGGATTAAAAATTTTAAATTCAGAATAGAATAAAATAAAAATAAATAAATATATCATCACGCCTTCTACCCATTACTGGGTGTGGCACTCTGCTAAAGCATATCTCGGTAAGTGATATATGTTAACATGTTAGTGGTGGAGGAGCCACAGGGATAGATTTTTCAAATTATGAAAATTTGTCGCCTGTGGGAATCGAACCAGGGACCTCAGGATCCACAGGCCGACTTCATACCACTGAGCTAGCCATCCCATATAGTACAAGTATTGTAAAATAACTATTTTATGCATAATAAAATAAATATATTATCAAGCTTTGTACCCATTACTGGGTGTGGCATTCTTTCGAAGCAGATATCAGTATGTACGTGATATATTTATACGGATGAAGTACGGTTACTAGCCGTCAAATCATGGCCCCAAAGATGTTAGTGAAGGGGAAACCACGGGGGTATTTTTTTTTAATGTAGTGGAAATAGTTTATCAGCTGTGGGAATCGAACCCGGGTTCTCAAATTCACAGTTCGACTAGATACCACTGAACCACCTAACCCATAATTTCAATATTATTAAAACAAAAAAGTAAATTGATATCGAATAATTTTAATAAAAAAGTAAGATATAAAATGGCATTTCTGTTATCAGTCCTTTGAAGATCTTCATGCATACATAATATTTATTTATCAAGAAATATCAAGATTTCTTGTTTTGCATAATTAAGAATTCAACAAGTTAAGAAATATATATATCAAAATAAAACTACTAATAGGCGGTTTTAAAATTAATTTTTCTAATTCGTGGCATTAAACTTAGATAATCAATTCTATTTTCTACTTATTGTAAAATAATGTATACAAATGTTGAAACTTTTCATTAGAGAAATTCTCAATATAGTAAAAACGTTACGTATAGTAATTGCATTTTATAAATAAAAATAATACCCATATTATTCATGCATAATACCACAATTACACATATTACATAACTCTATGCATTTACATAAATATTCATTAAATACATCTGAATGCAAAACAACGGCAAGTTATATATAAAACAAGTTAATAATCAGAACAATTAAAAATGCATTTCCAAGAAAAATACATTGCGAAAAGAAAATAAAACCGAGAATGCATATTCATGAAGTTTATCTTGATGGATTGCCGCAATTTTCTAATAATATGAGTAACGCAAACACATTGCATTCGACAGAGTTTAGCCTAGCATGAGCATCTGGTCGACGCAGCGAAAACTGGGAGTGCAAAACTCAGTTCCGATGTGTGGAAGTTTCGCGAGCGATCAGCACATTTGTGCAATACGGAAGTGCTCCGCTCTGCAACTGCAAACTGGCTGATTCATTGCAAACTGCTCGCTTTCATCTATTCTATGTACATTCAGAAATCATTCTCACTATTTTACCACAATCTTTCTTGTATTTTTAATTATTATAGGGTGATCAGAAGTAATCGTTTCGGTTGGCAATAACAATAATACTTGAAATTGGTAAGACTGATTCATAAATTGATTTCCTGTTGTTGACAGTGACATTTGAAAATTTAAATTAATATAAATCGTTATTTTCCTTATCTACATCCTTTTATTTCATAACATTACTTACTGAGCAATAATCTAAAGTGTTTCTATCAAACTACTATTTGTATTTATTATCAAAATGACATGTCAACTAGTATTTCCGCCTTTACCTGACGTTGTGCCAACTGTGAAATAAAAAGACCCCCAGAATTGTATTACCAACTGAAACACTTGCTTCTGCTCATTCTGTATTATATTGTATATATTGTATACAGAATGTCCCGAATATGGGTAAAAAACTTCAGGTAGAACAATTCTTTGATTAATTCTTAGTCGGCAAACCTAACGCAAAAATTGTACGGCTCTTCGTAATGTCACTCGAGCTACTTAAAAGAAATGTAAATTTAGCAACACCGAATCAAACAACTATCATAACAGTTATCTGGAATGCAAATCAATCTGGCAAACGTCAATGCGTGAAGTAGAAGCTTCACACATTGATCGCAGTAGGTAGCGATGCGTAAAGTGCATTGTATTTCTTAAGGAGTTTATTTTACGCGCTTACACTTTTTGATATGGATACAAATTTTTAATAGATTGCTTTACTTAATTTTTGTTTGATTATTCGTAACAACGAATTGTTTATTTTGAGATAACTGGCAAACAGGGGTTTTACTACTCAGGCGCACTGAAAGGTGAATCTTTTTCTGGGATTTTTTTTCTCGATTACTAATCAATGGATCAATCAATTTTGAGACTTTACTATGCATATAATAAGGTATATAAAAACATTTTTTATTTAAATTTACGATACAAAATGACGTCCTGGCACTAGGTAACTTGAACAAATGTTTTTTTTTAGGAGAAAATCGGCGTGCACTGTATCAGTCTCCGTACACCACTAAAAAATATTTTTTCCTTAATCTACATTAGTTTTTCTTTGGAAGTACCCAAGATGATATTTTTTTTTTGAAAATTCACTAATTGGCATCAATTTTAATTATTTTTCCTACAACTGTGCGATTTCTTTGTTATTACGTAACTATAATTGCCTTGGTTACATATGGAAAGTAGATGAATGCAGACCAAGTGCGTTTCCGAAAGCAAAGAAACACTAGTGCGGAAAGTGCTTCATTACGTAACTGTCAAAAGAAAATTGTTTTGACAGCGATTTAAATTTCGCGCCGAGCGCGGAGTTCATATTTTGGCCACAGATGCTTGTGGAAGAAGAAGATACGGTGAACCAGCGCTAGTAAATATGCAGTAGTCACGAACTATTATATTGAAGGACAGGCGAGTCTTGCGGGTAAAGCATCCGCAGAAATGTTGTAGAAAGAGAGCGACAAAAAAGTGAGTGCGACAGGAAAAAGAGTCTGGCGAATGCATGGGTGCTTACGAGTCTATTCATGTTTTCTTTACTTTTAGAACTAATTACTTTAAAAAATGTTATTTGCAATTATTTAAAATTAAAGACACACTTTTCTTTAATTATATCAGGTTAATGCTGGGTTGCAAGAAAAAAAATAAACAGCTCTTTAGTTAAAGAACTGTTTATCTAGCAACAGTATCAATGGCGATTTTCTAAAATTATTGAACCGTTAGTTGCTAATAAACCGATAAAACTTTCATGCAACCCAGCATTAGCTTGACAAATATAAATACGTAAAACCATATATAAAAACATTTTTCTAGTAGTACATTTTTGCTATTTAATTACACCATGACAAGTTACACAAGTATAAAATTGGAATAAATATTTTAATTTTAAAATACAAAATGGTAAAATTTATATAATGTAAATAGGACATTTTATTTAAAAAATAATAAAGAAAATAGATAGAACCGAATATTTAAATTTTTTCTTAATTAATATTTTTGTACTTATACAATATATTTTATAATTTTATAATAATAAAAACAGATCGAACTGAATATTTCAATTCTTTCTTAATTTAGATTTTTCGATCTTCCTTACACTGAGATTTGACATTATTTTGATTCTGTTTAAAATATTGCTTCAAGCGCATTAAAATAAATTCATGGACAAAAACAGATATTATTTCTTTCTTGTGATCTCTACAAGAGAAAGAGAATGCATAATTTGTAATTACAGAATACACTGTTTCTTCATATACACGAGGTTTATCTATATATAATATTAATTTATCTAGAATATATTTGGATAATCTAAATACGTTTATATTTGGGTGGATTAAGAAACCACGACTTTTAACATTTGTTAATTCCGCTTCTTTTATGTGACATACATTTTCTTTGTTTACAAGCAATATAAATATAATATATATATATATATATATATATATATATATATATATATATATATATATATATATATATATATATATATATATATATATATATATCTGCTCATATTACTACTTTTTTCCAAATTTCCAACTGCTCTTTTGGAGCACGAAACAAAGATATTTTGTCATGATTTGAGTCATACCCGCTGGTACAATTGGACGCAAAACACTTACGACCCATTGCAAACTAATTGTTTATAACTATTTATCACCAAACAACGCTAATGATTGAAAAAAGTAACCTGCGTTCATATGGCGTTGAGTAAATGCCAGCCTCTTTAAGCTATCTCTCTCTTTCAAAGTCATGCGCGCAAGTGACATAAAGCTGGACGTTTTCTAGCTGCGCATATATACGAAGTTGCGTAGGGCTGGCAGTAGTATATTTTGACGTTTATAAACGTAACCTTAATTTGCAGTATATCTAATCTGTAGATAACTAATGAAAAGAAAGTAAAATATATCGATAAATGGTTGTATTTAAAGAGTAAGTGAAATACATCATATTTATTGTTTGTGTATATTATTAACACAGTTGTTACAGTTGCTTATATTGACATAATGTAAAATGGAAACTTTTGTGTCTAAAGAAACATTGATTTCTTCCGTACCTGTTCATATTATTACCAGTAATATTACTGACAACAATTTCGGAAGCTTTAGAAGTACCAGCAGCAGGTTGATTGTCATTGTCGAAAATAGATCCAACATAGTATGATCCGGAGCTTCAATTATCTTTGGAGGTGTTAATGATAAAGAAGAATCACTCACTGTACTATTCCAATCAAGATGATTTTGAAGAAATTATCTTGACGTTAGTGAAAATTTTTTAAATAACGTAGAACAATGTGCAAGCAATCAACAAACAAACCATAGCAACGCCGTAAAACAACGTTCTCATGTAATATCATTAAAATTTTATAAATTTTATAAATATTTTAGTGATTTACTAAATCGCACAGTTGTAGGAAAAATGTTGTTTATAACACGTGCCGAAAAAGGTTACATGCTCGTGCAGATTTCCGCACTCGGCAAGCCTCGTGCGTTAAATTCTGCACTTGCACGTAACAAACCTTTTTCGGCACTTGTTATAAAAATAACTATTTTTCATGTTTTGGCAAAAAAACTAACTTAAATTGTTTATTGCAAATGTAATTATTTATCATTCTTAAAAATCATGTGTACTTCGATTGATACTCTAGCTAAGAAGCTACAGGTACAATTTCAAGTGAATCCGATAAAAATTGAGTGAATTACGCTGCATGCCAATTTAAAAAACATAGTGTCGAGAAAAATGCGTTGCTATATGAAATATTCAATATATATATAAAAAAAAATTTGCTGGGTAGTACAACCCATTAATTCATTTTTTAAATATAAGATAGTATGAAAAGTATAGTGTGAAGCCTCACACATTAGTTACACAATAATTCTTTTTATTTTTATTTCTAAGAAGAAACTTTTTGTACAAGGTTGCCGCTGTATGTACTAAAATTTAAAAAGTACTGCTGAAGAAGAGTTAAAAATGTATTAGTATCATCAACGTAATTTTACACAATTCTTCTTGTGTGTAAGCAGCAATGATATTCCACAAAAGATTTTTTTTTAATCGCTTAGTTCTAGTTTGATAGCTTCGTGTGGCTTTACGAAGCGTCATACATTTTTTTTTTGCATTAAGATTGTCGTATCAGAATTAATTAAAGAATCGTTCTACCTGAAGCTTATCCCATTTTCTGAACAACCTGTATTTTGAATTGTTTTAAATATTTTCCCGTGTTTTTAAGTTCTTCCGTATTTTTCCATCGATTAGTTGTTATGTATAGTTTCAATCTGTCAGCCCAACTACTAGAGTTAGTTTTGGAATTAAATAATTTATTTAACCCTGTGAAAATGGTATTAGCAGTAACTCGAGTTAGCGTCTAATCCCTTTTAATAATTAGGAAAGGAGTTAAAATGGCTATTATATTTTATTATTCTCCATGTAAAGTCATCATGAAATATAAAAGGTTGTCATATATCGATTGATTAAAAACAATAAACTATTAACAAAATCATAGCCGTGGTTTCTTATGAGGTGGCTAGCTCAGTGGTATGAAATCGGCCTGTGGATCTTGAGAACCCTGGTTCGATTCCCACAGGCGACAAACAATTTTCATAATTTCAAAAACTACCGCTGTGGCTCCTCCACTAACATCTTTGGGGGCCGTGATTTGACGACTGGTAATCGCACTTCACGCGCAAAATATATCACTTACCGAGATCGGCTTCGGCAGAGTGCAACACCCAGTAATGGGTAGAAGGCGTGATGATATATTTATTTATTTTTGTTTCCCTCTATTAACATTTGTGGTACCGTAATATAACAACTGATAATTTCAATTCACTATAAAATAAGTTATTCGTTATTCTTATCGCAATCGTAGAGATACCGCAACAAGAATGGGGTAAAATGAGAAAGGGGTGATGATGATATACTATTTTATGATTTGTAAATGTTCTGTTAGTAGAAGTAGGTTGCCAACAAGTCCATGATCAATAAAATCCACGTATAGTTGTGTGATTCATTCGGGTAATTTTTCGGAATGAGCCACCTGTAGCTGCCGAGGTTAAACGTTAAATGCCTGCGTCAACTTTATATTTCATGACTAATAGCTACGGTTTTTTAAAAGCTTTACAGCCAGAGCCAATAAACAGGTCACACTCATATCATTTTATTAGTTCTACTGTAATATATCACATTTTGAACATTGGAAATTTTTTTAAAATAACTTGGTTCTTTCAACATCGTATATTATTCGCTGGCAAATGATTCAAACAATTTTTTAATAAAAAGGTTTCAAATTAAAGGGACGGAGAACTAAATTATTTACTACTTTTATTTTAAATAATTTTTGTAATATAGTTTAGAAATGCTATGAAGTAGGAAATAAGAACATTTGAAGAATATGGAGAGGTAATAATGGACAAACGGCTTAAAGATGTAGTTATTTTATTGATGAAATAATAACCGACGTTTCGGCCAAGGTTATGGCCATCTTCAGGTCAAGCGTTGAAATAATCAAAAAACAACAATTTTAAAGTTACTAACTAATTAACTTAAATTAGGGCGAACATATTAAAATGAAAAAAATAAGTTAAGAAGCTAAATTTGCAAAAAACATGAGTCTAAGTTATATGTTCGCCCTAATGAGTCTGCTTTTGATTATTTCAACGCTTGACCTGAAGATGGCCATAACCTTGGCCGAAACGTCGGTTATTATTTCATCAATAAAATAACTACATCTTTAAGCCGTTTGTCCATTATTACCTCTCCAAATTTGCTTTCGGCTTACTAAAATTTTACAATTTGAAGAATATGTTTAACAAATTTGAGGAATGTGAAATAACAGCTAATCGGCTGTATCATGTAACACATCGTTAATAATAAGCGACATCGATACTTTTTTTAGCTTTGGCAACATCGGTTTCGGTTTGACGTTTATCAAATTTTTATTCATATAAATACAAATTTGACAAACGTCAAGACAAAACCGGTGATACCAAAGCTTGTAAAATTTAGCGACATCGCTTATTATTAAAGATATGTTACATGATACAGCCGAATAGTTGTTATTTATGACAAATATAAATAAATATAAATATATCATTACGCCTTCTACCCATTACTGGGTGTGGCACTCTGATAAAGCAGATCTCGGTAAGTGATATATTTTTCGCGTGAAGTGCGGTTACCAGTCGTCAAATCACGGCCCCCAAACATGTTAGTGGTGGAGGAGCCACAGGGATACATGTTTGGGGGCCGTGATTTGACGACTGGTATGAAACCTTATTATTAAACAATAATTTTACGAACTGAAATCAACCAACGAAAAGTCAATTTTGCACATAGTCGTAGATAATAGTACATTATATGGACCGTTTATTTTGAAAGTTGTGTAAGTCCATTTTCTCTTGTTTCGAGAAAATTAAAGATTAGCATATTTGTTAATAAAAAAATATAGGTTAATTAGATCAAATCAGGCAATGTTTTTACTGATTTATCAATATGTAATTTAATTATATAAATTTGTTATAGACCAATTTAACTAAAATAATGTATATTTCGTTTAACTTATTATTTATTATTAATTTTTGGATATGAGAAAGCTATCTGCCAGATGAGTACTGCATTTGCTCTCTGTTGACAACAAGCGCGACCGCAGTCGCAATGGCAAAATTGCATGAATTGTGCTACGAATTGGTTCGTCATTCACCATATTCTCCAGATTTGGCCCCCTGCGATTTTTATCTAAATCCAAACTTAAATAAATGGCTCGGCGGAAAGAAATTTGGCTCCAACAATGAGGTCATCGCTGAGACAAACGCCTATTTTGAAGGATTGCCAAAATCGTATTATTTGGAAGGGATCGAAAAATTAGAAAAACGTTGGACGAAGTGTATCGAGCTACAAGGAGATTATGTTGAGAAATAAAATATGTTTTGACCAAATAAATCATTTCTTGTTTCATTTTTCAGAGACTTTTCACCCTGCCCTCATATCTCATAAAGAAAGCGTCCTTTTTCCCTCAGATGCATGATATTTCCCGGGAAATGAAACGGCACTTTTAAAAAGAAATGTCTCTCATTTGTACACAAATAACTATTTCTATTCGAACAGCAAATTAATCCCAATTACAATACAGGAAACCTACAGCTTACAGTGAATTCCGAAACAATCTCACGAAGCCTTAATTAAAGAGATTCGAACTCGGGAGCTATTTCTTGCAATCCGTTCGTTTTACCCACAGAGCCATAACTGTCTGTACACATTTAAAAATAAATTATTTATGGTTACCATAATAAAATTGTAACAACAACCTAGTTTGAATCATTATAACATAACCGCAGAGGAAATACAATAGTACGTTCATGAATAAATTAATTATTTTTAGGAAAAATTAAATAAAAACTTCATCTCAACAATAAACAGTAAATCGTATCCAGAAGCAAATTACTTATTCCGAGCAAGGTATTGGTCCGTGTCCATAAAGTTACATTATACGATAAAGTATAAAATTATTTATTAACGCAACATAGACTTAAAGCAACTTCCTAGTTTCACCATCTTGGGCAGTGTTACCAACTACACTCATACATATATACGTACATTACTAGGTAAAGCAATACGTTACACGAATACGCGTACACACATGTAGCGTAAGTGTACGTTTACACTTTCTCAAAGAAATAAAATTGTGCTGACAATCCCAGCTTAATGAGAGCGTTGTATTTCATATTACAGATTAATTTATTTTCATAATTATTATGTATGACTAATTCGACAGGGTTTCTAGTTTTAGTATTACAATTAGTGTAGTGCAATGCTAATTATTTAGTATTAAGTGCTACTTATGCTAGTTTTAATTACTGGTTATTGTATTATTTTATTTATTGTGTTCTCTTGTTTTAAATGTAAATACACTGGTGACAAAATTGGTTTCTTGTTAACTTTTACTACTTTTAAGAGAAAGGATATTTAAATTTAATGATGGTTTTTAAATTAGTTTTTATGCAGAATAAGTAAATTGAAACTTTCATTTTATGTAAATTTTCGACAATAGATGCTGCAATTATTTTATTAAGAGCAATATGCTGCAATTATAATTATTTTATAATAAACTTCCGCGAAATTAGTTGCTATTTTAATACGTTCTAATATTAAAAAAAAACAGACAATTTTTGTATTTGGAATTTTATACATTGCCTGGATTTAACATATTGCCCATTTTGTAGCCCATTTGTTGGGATCTAGGAAAGTTCACCGAAAATAATTCACCGAATGCAATTCACCGAATACAATTCACCGAAAAACAATTCACCGAAGTAGCAATTCACCGAAATACAATTCACCGAAAGACAATTCACCGAAATATGATTCACCGAAATGTTAATTAATTTTCCTTTACACTTTGTCCAGGCTTATGAATGGCAGCAAAATGCAGGCGTATATAAAAATAGAAAATTGATTCTTTTGTCTATATAACTATATGTTTTACATTAATAACATAAATTATTTGCTATGCCTCGTAAATACTCATGTATGTTATTCTTGTTGTAATTTGGAACTAGATGCTCTGTCCTCATAGCACAGTCTCTGTACTTTTTATGCATCGATGCGCCGTCTTGGCCACACACGTCCTGCTCTATTTGAATAAATCCTAATAACATAATGGCAGCATTGCTATTATTAATTCAATACATGCGCGAGTGCAGTAATATCATTAGAAACTGTCCCAGCTTAAACAAATTTTAGCCGATTCAATAATAATTACATGAACCCTGCAATAATTAACGATATTTAACGTAATGGATAATATTCAAAAGATTCGGAATTTACGGTAAGTATCCTTTTCTAAATGCCTGCATTTTTCTACCAGTTCTAAGGAACATTAGAAATACTACAATTTAATTATCATTTCGATGAATATGTTTTTCGGTGAATTATATTTCGGTGAATTGTTACTTCGGTGAATTGTTTTCGGTGAACTTTCCGGCACCCCATTTGTTGTGTTGCACCGCTCCCAAAATTTTAAATTATTATAATAAAGATTCGAAGGACTAATTTATCAACGATTGATAAAGTGAAGGATAACTTGTCTGTCAGATAAGTGAACAAATTACACAAATAACATTACCGTACGTTGAATAAAAGATGGTAAGAAAAAGGTATATAATGAAGAAATTGAGGATACGAAATTGCGTGGATGATCTAGGATTAAATGGTTGGATATAATGGAAGGTTTGTTGCGTAAACAAAAGATTCTAAGTGGTTAGGAATAAAAGAGCTTATGTACAAAGAATTATAAATGTGGATGAAGCGAAAATGATTTGCTAGAATGGAAATGTTTGCCGAAGATTATAGCCTTATTTTATGGTAACTTTGTAAGTGTCAGTTTTCCATAATTTCTGTCTTGCACGTGAGTGTGTATTTAGACAATTTATAATTGTTAAATTTCTAACAATGATAAAGATTACTAAAGATAAGAAACTCTCAATATTTTATAATTTTTAAATATACTTAAAGTTACAACGAAATCAATTTCTTCTGAGTAGTAAAATTCTGACAAAATTATTCTTTGGCATTTGATGAAACAACTGGTGATGGCTACAGTGTAGCCGAAATGTACATCTTGTATTATTAAAATAAATTTTGTGAAGAAAAGAACAAGTGTAATTTACATATATCGAAATGCATCGATAAATTGAGTGGCGTGGATTACAAAATTGAAACATTTTTAACATCTGAGCCACGAAGAGAATTCTTTTAATTCGAGCAATCCTATTGATTGTCTCAGAGAAGCCACCAACAAAAACAAGGCATAATTTCAGAATGAATCCAGTAATATATCAGGTGTTACGGTTTCGTGCTACTTTATTTTGTAAGACTTCTGCTACTCTATACAACAGGAACTTAAATCCCAATTATAGTACAGGGTCTGGACTGTGGTAGCCCATATATTTTTAATTTGAGTTTAATTTTAACTCGGTATCTTCAGATTCGAATGCCGTAACACCACCGTACTGCCGGTATATGAAATCAAACCTCGCTAGTTTCAACTTCTAATTCAAAATAAAATTAGGTGTAGGGTACGGGCGCCTAGCAATTCACTGATTCTAATTATGCAACGCAATAAAACAATAAATGAAGACAGTTATAACTAAATGGTTAGCTGACTTCAACATACAATGAAGTAGTCAACATTTAGGGTAGATATTTTAATCTCTTAACAAAGTTCCTAATAAATTTATTTGTGAAACAAACAAAAAATATCACATCGAAATAATATAAAGAAATATATCATCATGCCTTTTCTGTGGCATTCTGCCGCAGCAGATCTGAGTAAGTGATATATTTATGCGCGTGAAGTTACCAAAAAAATTAGTGATGGAAGAGCCATAAGGGTTATTTTAATGTGATGCAGTGGCGTACTTAGGGGGGAGGGCGGTGGATGCGGTCCGCACCAGGCGGCACATATTTTGGGGCGGCATTTTTTATATTTAGTTTTAGTAGTAAAAAACAACTTGTTCATTTCATAAGTTTACTATTCGATTTCTACGAATTGTGAATTACTATATGATTTCGAATATTTTTCTTCATCGTCAAGTCAATGTAGGGTTGAAAATATTATATTGAAAAATTCCTTTATTACTGCCGAACTTAAATATGCCATCCATTGGTAAAAAAGTTTCCCACCTATAGTTTGTCTCAATTACAATTATTTATTTATGTTTATTAATTTAATGGGGTAATGGCTCAGTGGTTTCGAGTTGGCCTGTGGATCCTGAGGACCCCGGTTCAATTCTCAAAGCCGACAAACAATTTTCACCAAATTAAAATTACCCCCGTGGCTCCCGCACCACTAACATCTTTGGGGGCCGTGATTTGACGGCTGGTAACCGCACTTCAAGTACATACATATATCACTTACCGAGACCTGCTTCGACAGAGTGCCACACCCAGTAATGGGTGAAAGCCGTGATGATATATTTATTATTTTAAATTTTTTTTTATATATAAAAACCAGCATTTGATTGACTTAGAAAGGGCGGCAAATTGGAGACCGCCCTGGGCGGCAAAAGTTCTAGGTACACCACTGATGTGATGATAATCTTGGCTTTAGGAATCGAACTCAGGTTCTTCAATTCATAGTCCACTAAGTTATCTACTCTATGCTATTATGTATGTATGTTATTTATAGATTTCGAAATGAAGTCTCCCATCAAAATTGTCCCAATAATTCTTGAAGCCAATCCTCAGCAATCTCCACTGACAGCAACAATATCAAAACAATCATTTCCATTCTACATTTGACTCCTGTAAATCTTCTTTTTCTTATTCTCAGAACATCTATCACTAAAGCTCCTTGGTCCTCACGCCCTTCTAACTCCGTCGCTCCAAATGCAAGCAAGCCCGGAGTCCCGGAGCCATCATATAGCCATCGGCTCCGGATACGGCCGGACAGGCGATTTTGCTGACAATAAAATGAATTTCACTCGCAACGCAGCAGCGTTCAATATCACGCTGTCTGTGCTCGATCTCAGACGAGGTATATCACTGCAATGCTGACCACCGAAACAATTGAAAGATCCTGAAGGTTTGTTTTATTTCTTCTTAGAGTTTATTTATTTATTTGTTACTCTGCACAACAAAACTGAATTCCAATTACAAATATAAATATATCATCACGCCTTCTACCCATTACTAAGTGTGGCACTCTGCCGAAGCAGATCTCGGTAAGTGATATATTTTGCGCGTGAACTGCGGTTACCAGTCGTCAAATCACGGTGGAGGAGCCACAAGGGTAGTTTTGAAAATGGTGAAAATTGTTTGTCGTTTGTGGGAATCGAACCAGGGTTCTCAGGATCCACAGGCCGACTTGATACCACTGAGCTAGCTACCCCATGTATAATAATTCCAATTACAGTAGCTTATAATGGAATCGAACCACTCAAACACAGATTTTAAAATATTTATGTTATTGGCAAAGTATGAAATGCAGATTTAAATCATGTATATTTTGCCCAGAACAAATATAAACGTGTGTGGTGCGTGCGATCTACGAGCTTAGGATATGTTTATTAAAAACGCAAGTGATACTAGTAATGTAGCACTTTCTGGCCACTTCAGAGACATTGATAATTTTATATTTAAAAATTTAGTTTATACAAATATGTTAATTATAAAGAAGTCATATAAATTATTTTTAATAAATGCTATCACTGAGCCATATTTTAATAGTATATTAAAGAACTAGTTTCATAAAATTTAAAAGTTTGGGTATAATAATTTTATTACGTAGATTAATATATAAAAAATTCAAAAAAGTCTTGAAAGGTCCATTTACAATTTTGAGGTTATATGTCATTCATCTATCAGATTTAAGAGCATTCATACAACTCCTACAAAATAAAAAGCGCCAAAAACAGTGTGCTTCTAGATCTCCTTAGCAACGTGTTTACAGTGTGTTTATAGAGCTACAAGAACACCGAAATAGAAAATAGTTACGTACGATATAAATGGGATAAGAGCATCATTAAGGTACTCGTGTGAAATTTGCACAATTATCGTAATGATGCATTATCACACGTATATCGTGCAAGATTTTATCTACGACGACGAAATAAATTATAATTAAAACAAAAATAATTTTGAAATGACAGTTCTCATATTTGACATTTAAAAAATTTAAGTGAAACTATGGTAACCATCATTTTGAGTGCGATAAGTATATAAGTAATGCGGTGTCATTTATTACATAGTCGAAGATAAAATTAGATCAGTATATTCTAAAGTTTTAATTCCAAATGTTTTGTATTTACGAATAAATATAAATTAAAACCTATAGATTCAATAATAATATCTGTTATATACTTTTTTTTTGTCTATTTGTTTATATTATTATAGCCAATTATACTTTCAAATATAACGCATAATAGGTATATTTTTCTTTATTACAAAAATTATTTAATATTTTCAATAAATTTAAATATGTTTTCAAAACATGAATGTTTATGATACATTTATATATATATATATAGCGCTATTTTTGCCTGCCCTGCAAATGACCGTCGTCAACATACTTGCCTCATGGACGTCAATGCATGAAGTCAACTTGACTGAAACCAATGACAATTCATCACTTGAACAACAAAAGTTGACTGGGCCGAGTCTACTAAAGTTGATCAATAAAAATTTAAATACAGATTCACACATAGTCATTTTTATTTAATTTTAGTTGATCAACTTGAGTTGCTCAATTGAGCGAAGTCCCGCAATAATATGTTCTAATATAAAAAATCTGGTGTGGTCACCCCACGACTTTCTTATACACAGCATATTTAACATTTAGAATATATAATATTATTAAACATGTAATTTAGATTTTCAGTAATTCAGCATTTATCTGTTTGAAACATATAAAATATCAAATTTGTTTACGTATAATTTTTTAGTAATGTTGGCTACTTTATGTCTAACTTTACTGATGAGGCATATATAGGCTGTCCATTTTTCAAGCCTAACCCTTGGTATCTCAAGAACCGTGAGATACGAAGTCGAATAAATTGAGGCAAAGTTGCCAAATTAGTAGACCATTTTAATTATGTATTTGTTTTTCCAAAAAAGACATAGATTACCTACTAGATAAAGCGAAAATTAAAATCTATGTTCTTTGTTTCTATTGATACTATGATTATTGAAATATATTATTAAATATAAAAATTAGTTTTTCTCAAAATTAAACGCATATACAAAAAAATTACAAATAACATTTTATGTTCCAAATATTTTTGCTAATATCTTTTATTTGAAACTTTTTTTCGTAACTGATTCCATTTTTGAAATAAATGGAATTTATTGTTTTGTGTGTCCAGTAAACTTTCTCTCCGGTTTTTCAATTTCATTCAAAATCAACTCAGCTCTTCGTATTTTCATGAAACTTATAATTACCAATTTTCGATAACAAATCATATCTCGATCATGAGATATTGCACACTCGGACACACATCCATCCACACACACACACAGACATCATTGAGAAAATGATCAAAACGGATTCAGTGGACCTCAAATCACGTATTTCCGCGAAAATCTCGCCAACGATTTTTTTCATTATTCCAATACTTCCTTATACTGCATATAAGAAAGTAAAAATAACTGGTAAATAATACAATTTTTGCATTTGGAATTTTACATATTATTTAGATACTCTACTGGTAGGACGGTGGTACGAGTATTCGAATCCCACTCAAGCAAAATATATATGAACTAACAAACTGCGGTTCAGTGAGTTCGAACTGTGTACTGTAATTGAGATTAAGTTTCTGTTGTACACAGTAGCATAAATAAATACAAATATTGCCCATGTTAGTTCGCTGTTTCTGTTGCAAGATTTGAAAGCGCGATCTCTTGTTTACGATTGCCCTTCTATTTGTGATGTTCTGTTTATTTCGTAATGTTACCCCACTATTAAATATAAATTTATAATCATTAACAGAAATTATTTGCATACCTTCAAACCGCAAAACCAAAATGTTGGAATGCTCAAATACCTCAGCATATATACAATTATTACTGCATACAACAATTTCATTCGTAATTCTAATGAAGTTATGGATAAAAAATGAAGTACCAACATTTCGCAAACTAATACGTTTATTGAATTACTAAAATATTTGATCAATAACAAAGTCATTGGAATGGATAACAGAAACGAGTAATGAAAATTTAAATTTTAAAGAGTTCGTGTCACTACTTTATTCATTAAGTACTTTTAGTGGGTAAATATTTTACCATTATTATTATACTTGATTTTACAGACTCTTGAGCGATGTATACAGGCTGGTTTATAAGCCAGTGTCTAGGCGATATTTTGTAAACTAACAACGTAAGAGAAAAGTTCTGCTAATGAAACTTATTTAGTATTATATACCTAATCTATATTATGGAATACAAAAATATTTTTTTTATTTAGGCGTTTTCTTTATACAAATTTTCTTCTTTGTTAAATAAGAACCTATAATTATTTTAATATTTTTAAAAAGGTAATAATTTTCTGAATTCAATAATATATAACTTTCATATTTTGCAATTTACTTTATCCAAAAAAAAGTATTTTTCCTACAACTGTGCGTCTTCTTTGTTATTACGTAACTATTATTGCCTTGGTTACAGGTGGAAAGGAGACAAATGCAGACCAAGTGCGTTTCTGTAAGCAAAGAAACACAAGTGCGGAAAGTAATTCATTACGCAAATGTAAAAAAGTTGTATTGAGAGCGATTTAAATTTCGCGCCGAACGCGGAATTCATATTTTGGCCACAGACACTTATGGAAGAAGAAGATGCGGTGAGCCAGCGCTAGTAAATATGCAGTCGTATATTTTGACGTTTATAAACATAACCTTACATTGCAGTATATCTAATCTGTACACAATTAATAAAAAAAACCGAACAAAGTAAAATATATCGATAATTGGTTTTATTTAAAGAGTAAATGAAACACATAATATTTATTGTTTGTGTATATTATTAACACAGTTGTTACAGTTGCTTATATTGACATAATGTGAAGTGGAAACTTTTGTACTGTCTAAAGAAACATTGATTTCATCCGTACCTGTTCATATTATTAATAGTAATATTATTGACAACAATTTCGGAGACTTTAGAAGTACTAGCAGCAGGTTGATTGTCATTGTCGAAAATATATCCAACATAGCATGATCTGGGGCTTCAATTATCTTTGAAAGTGTTTATGATAAAGAAGAATCACTCACTGTACTATTCCAATCTAGACGATTTTGAAGCAATTGTCTTGAAATTAGTGAAATATTTTTAAATAACGTAGAACAATGTGCAAGCAATCAACAAGCAAACCATAGCAACGCCGTAAAACATCGTTCTCCTGAATATCATTAAGATTTTATAAATTTTGACAATATTTTTGTGATTTTCTAAATCGCACAGTTGTAGGAAAAATGTTGTTTATAACACGTGCCGAAAAAGGTTATGTGTTCGTGTAAATTTCTGCTCTTGCACGTAACAAGTCTTTTTCGGCACTTTTTATAAAAATAACTTTTTATAACACGAAAATATTGAAATAAAAAAAATATTATTCACTTTGTTGAAAATATCATATTCAAATATGGACCGTAGATCAATGTCAATTATTCTATATGACATGTAATTTCTATTTGGTTTTATTTATTTAAACCAAGTTTAAAATTTAAGTTTTGTTGGTGCAACTGGCCAAAAAAGATATTGACGAGTCTGATAAATCGGTAGCGCAAAAATAAATATAAATCTAGTTTAATATTATTTATTGTCTCATGACAGTGCAGAATTAATAATTGATTTTATTACGCGTTTAAATTAATGAATCCCTCAACAATTTCATCTTCCTCCCTTTCAATTTGTAGTGACCATTTCCCAGTTCGCATTTCGCATTTCCAAGTTCTCCGTACAGCTCTTGGTCTTTCTTGGCTCTTGCATGTATGTAAAAGGCAATCTCTTTAGGGTGTCTCCCCTCAAGACAGACCTCGGGAGAATCCTCACGCGCCGCGGTCAATACCAGCCGGACACGTCCCCTTTGAAGACAACGGGGAGGAAAAGAGGTCACATGCGTAACGCGCACCGCCGTCTTTGATCCGCTGGACAAGGCAAGGCGTTTGCGTTCTTTCAAAATGCACGTTCAAGGAAACTTGGATATTCCTTTTTGTGTCTCTTGCGTACATCTTTCAAGATACAAGAAGTGGAAGACAGGAGGGTTCAATGATGGATTTAATCGTCTTTTTGAGGGAAGGTTCTGTGCGGTTTAAAATGGGGATTTTTTGTTTGAAATTTTAAATATTCATGCCAGGATTTCTATAAAGAACCTCTATGTAGATCTGATAGGAAAAAATAAAAGAGAATTGAGCTAAAAATTGGAGTGGGACCTCGGAATACACTATATTGCTAGTAACTTTTAACCTTATAACGCCATTTGTTCCACCAAAAGTTAAGTTTAAATAAATAAAAGCAAATCAAAATTACATGTCATATGAAATCATTGACATTGCTGTCAAACATTCAATTTGATTGTATTTATTTAAACCAAATTTACAGGCAGATTCATAAAACGGATTAGCGCTAACACCATTTTTTATTTTATTTTTATCTCTCTTTTCAATGTACGAAACAAGTTTATTTTAACTTGAGTTAATAAGAGAGTTAATTAGCATCAAATTTAGTTCATTTCTTTAATCTGTTTTAATTTAAAACAGAGTTATAGATAATATTAAAAACTTTTGGCCAGGCAGCAGAAAGTTATATAGGTTACCATGGGACTGTGTTTATAGTTAGACTTTCACCTAAGGAATAGCGCGAATAGTCTTTTTGTGAAGACATCCATTTTAGGTAAATACAATATCGGCAATCATTGGTTACTAGATTGTTCCTGTAGTTGTCATTAGTATGTATTTCAAATTTTTTAATCTATCAAATATCTAATAATTTTTATTTGTGAAATAATTTCATATAAATAATGTCATCAACTAATATCAATTGTTGTGTAAAAAACTACACTGCTACATACTGGTAAGTAAGTGATCATATAATAAATAATATTTAGATGAGGAAGTCATAATATATTTTCAAGTTCACAAGGATTAGATAAAACTGCGATTGAAACAGTTCAAATTATAAATAAATTGTATACACGAGGATATTTTCATAAATGTTTATATTGTGTTTATGAATTTTGATTTTATGTGGTTTAAATAAATAAATAAATAAATAAAAATAACAAGCTGCCTAAATTCGCATACCGGGTTGCCTATATACATGACTTCAGTTAAACTTCCACTACTTAGATGGCGCAAAATACAGTCCCACTGTGTAACATGGCAGTTTCTTATCTATAGTAGTATATAGTGATCTGTGCTTTTGGCGATGCAACTGAATATTAAGCTGGATTTATAATGAAGTAACGCAAGAGGCAAAAGTAGTATGTAAGGCAACAAGTTTAAACCTGTGATTTAAATAGAACCATTTATATTGAAGTAAAGCAATCAGTAATGTAAAATAAGCAATGCAAGAGATGGTCAACTTTCATCTGTCTACATTACTTTACCTAACAATTCCTCCCGCTGGCCAATCAGAAGTCAGCGATTTAAACTTCGCATTGTAATCTCTATTACCACTCGTAAAATATCAGCTGTCACAGTCAAACATTTTGGTTGATCTAAATTTTTCAAAAATGGACCGAGAAGTAATACAATTTTTAGATGCCAATAAAATTCTATATGACAAAGTCATCAGAATATTTTAAATTTTCTTTAAGAAAAACCAGCAATTATAGCAAGAATTAGGAAATTTTCTGAAAACAACCGACAAGTTTTTGAGGTTATATTATAGTATTAATAAATTGAGACATACCTCTGATTGGCTAAGAGAATCAGGTTCTGCTTCTCAATATAAATCAGTAATTTGCTTGCGTTACTTTTTACTTTGCTTTATTTTACTTTACCTCTTACGTTATTTCATAAAAAATCCAGCTTAAATATTCTAGGTGTTATTATTAAAAATATATTTAATTTTAATTAATGAGGCAATAGCTAGTTTTTCTGAACTACTGAGCTGTGGATAATACGAATAAAAGTGTCATTTGGATATTTTTATTCCTTCGTTGTATTATTCTTTTTAAGTCTTTGAAGGCTTATCATAACTAAAGATCTATTTTTAATGTGGCCTGAGGCGGAATAACAAATAAGTTTGGCATTGAAATAGTAGCATTTTAAAATATAATTAGATTCTTTCGTGTCGGATAAATGACAGTTAGTGCATGTTATAGTAATTGTATGACTTACCGTACATCTTGCCCTCGTCCGACAGGATAATCTTTCGGCGTCCACACGGCGGGTAGATGGCCAGCGCCTCCTGGAAGCTCTGCTCGATGTCCGGACTCCAGACACCCTCCGCGTCCGCCGCCGCCAAATCCTTCTCGTCCTGCAACAATAACACTCGTCAACAATACCATCAAACTTAAACATCAAATAATGCATTTCATAGTTATTTGTATAGCTAGGTAAAAAGTAGCAGATTTACTAATCACGGTTAGCGTTTCACACGAGGCGTACTGTTATCGACATGAGAGTATGCCAAGCTCAAAAATGTGAAATGATTGCAAGATCTGTATAAAGCGGCACTACGATTAGCAATATTTTACTATTAATGTTTTACATAAAACATAAACCGCCCTGTCGACCTATACTAGCTGTAATAGATCAGAGGAATAAATACAATTTCACAATGACGTGATTAATTGAATTAAGGTACGAGCACACTATTATCACGTCACGTGAACACACATGATTTCAGGTGAACTGTCAAATTGTTGGGACCTATGATTCCCATGTTATTATGCAGTATCATTTGATTTTACGTGAATGCAGCAAATGACAATAATGTCTCCTTATCAATATAGATTATTAGGAATCATGGATCTCAACAATTTGAAAGTTCACGTGAAAACATGTGTGTTCACGTGACGTAATAATAATAGCTACATTCCATTTGCCACTTGGTTCACTTAAATCAGTTCAGATAAATCAGCCAACATGACTAAATGAACTGAATTAAGCAAACTGATGCACTAATTGGAGTGAATTACTTCAATGTAAATTAAAATCAGTCATTCTAGTACTGGAAATAAAGTAATCCAGCCAAATAAATAAGCGATCTGGTTCAGTAAATGTAAATTAGATCTGATCCAAATGGCAAATGCAATACGCCTATAGTGTTCGTACTTTTACTCTCCCTTACCAATATGGCATTATCTCTTGGCAACGACAGTAGATAAGGCTATGAATCTAGACAAGAAAGTAAATCGGTATTTTTTTCCCGTATTGAACACATAATTTATTTGCCGATTGTTTAGAATTAATATTTATTTTGTGATTATTTTCAATAATAGCTGAATTCCATTCGCCATTTGGTTCACTTAAATCAATTCAAATAAATTAGACAACATGACTATATTACTAATCTAAGCAAACTGATGCACTTATTGCAGTGAATTTCTTCAAAGTAAATTAGAATCAGTAATTCTAGTTCTAGAAATAAAGTCAGTAAAGGAATCCATCGAAGTAAAGAAGTGCTCTGGTTCAGTAAATGTAAGTTAGATCTGATCGAAATGGCAAATGAAATACGCCTATTATCGGTATCCTGAGACGTATTCCATTTGTCATTTGGATCAGATCTAACTTACATTTACTGAATCAGATGACTTATTTATTTCGCTGGATTACTTCGCTGACTTAATTTCCAGTTCTAGAATTACTAATTCTAATTTAGTTTGAAGTAATTCATCCCAATAAGTTCATCAGTTTGCTTAATTCAGTTCATTTAATCATGTTGTCTAATTTATCTGAACTGATTTAAGTGAACCAAGTGACAAATGGAATACAGCTATTAGGCGTATTCCATTTGCCATTTGGATCAGATCTAACTTACATTTACTCAATCAGATCACTTATTTATTTCGCTAGATTACTTCACTAAGTTAATTTCTACCACTAGAATTACTGACTCTAATTTACTTTGAAGTAATTCACTCCAATAAGTGCATCAGTTTGCTTAATTCAGTTCATTTAAACATGTTGTCAAATTTATCTGAACTGACTTAAGTGAACCAAGTGGCAAATGGAATACAGCTGTATTCATCATGTTGTTATGCATTTGTTAAACAGTTGCTAGGTACAAAAAATGCCGATCACACTTTCATAAATGTCATTCTGCTTGCTGTAAATGTGCCAATCAGTACATAATAATTAAATTCACAATATATAACGGAAAATGACGAAGGAATGTTAATTCCAGCTGAGATTAAAACAGCGGCATTTGTTATAATTATATTTATTAAATTAAATCATAAATGTCAAATTTGTTGTTTAGTAACATTGTTATTGCTGTAAAAGTAGCACTTTATCGCTTGTCACCTGGCAATAAAATAACATTTTTACAGTTCGATTCTCAAAAAAGTTTTAGCTAATTCTGAATTTTGGATTACCTAATCTTATTCTAGTCTGCATTTTTAAATTTAATTTAAATAACTTTCCGAAAACCATATGGTAACAAGATTATATTAGAGTTGATTTAAACTTTTTTGAAAAGATGGTTTGGCTTCATTATTTCACTAATACAAAATGCAGGGATAGGTCATATTCTTTTGAAAATTCAAATAAATCGGTAAAAATAGTTATTTGAGTATCAAGGGTGAAAACAAGCGTTTCTGGTCAGCGGCATGATTATTAGCACGAGGCGCAAAGCACCTCGTGTTAATAACATGCTCAGCGTCAGAAACACTAATTTCACCTGTGGTACATACAATATTTTATGCACTACAATATAGCATTTAATTATAAGTTCTAAAGATTAAAATCTGTTAAATGTCAAAATGACATTTTGTAAAATCAAATATTTACAATAAACAAAAATTGCCATTCTATTTATGTATATACAGGAATTATTTTTTATGGCCCTAAGGCCAAAAACAAGTGTTTAAGCCCGCTTTTTAGGACTAAAACACATGAATTTCGGCCCGGTTGTGCATAAAATACATTTAATGCACTATTTTTACAGGATTAACTAATCTTATTCTAGTTTGACTTGAAAAATTTAATACAAATCACGTTTCGAAAATCAAATGGTGATAGGATTAAATTAGAGTTGATTTGAACTTTTTTGAAAATATAGTTTAGCTTAATTTGATTAATTCGAAATGTAGGATTAGGTAAAATTCTTTTCATTATTTTTTGACGTTTCTCAAAACCAATAAAATGCTTCATTGTATGTCAAGTGTGTGCGTCTTAACCAATCCTGTCATTATTATACTGAGAATAAAGCTCTTGTGATTATTTCCGGGAATAATCTCTGTAGCTTTTGTTTTTGTTGACAAATGATATATATTTGTCAAATAATCATTTAAAACTGTCAACGCGTCAAGTAAAATGTGTGAAAAAAAAACGATTTAGTTCCATTTCAGATATAGAAATATACAAACAAATTTTGGAAATAACTTCCAAGCATACATTAATAAGTAATCAATCGATATTGATCCAGTTCAAAATCTTTTAAGTTGGATGAATCGACCTCAATAGCTAAGTCAAAATATAATCTAATTAAATATAACTCGAGAGTTCAATAAATTAGAAAATAATTCTTCAGTATCTTTCTCAAACTTGTTGCCATTTGGCAATAGCCACTCAAGCCCTACGGGCTTTCGTGACTATTGCCTGGCAACAAGTTTTCGAAAGATCTGTCAAATTATTTTCAATTTATTCTCACTTTCTTGTTATATTATTACTGACAATTGTCTGCTAATGTCAATCGACAAAAAATAAATTTGATGCTCTATATATTCAATTTATTAAATTCGTATGCAACTTTTTTGTTTATCGTAATAGGTGTATTAATAGAGAAGTTGTATGAATTTAAGTAATGTTCATGATGAAAGAGCATCTTCAATCTTGCGGTCTTCGGTTAAGTGAGATGATTGTAATGTAAAACCTGACTTCCGACAGTGCATGATTACGAAAGAAGCTGTAGTAGAAACGGCAGTAAAATGCGCTAAAGCGTGAATCAGATACAATCGCAACTAGTAAAAATGTTAATTTTCGCTTTGCGATAGCTTCCCGCCAACCACCACTTTGTTGCGATGAACTGAGCACATTTAAATAATACCACTTTCAAACAATTACATTCTTTCTCGCTTCAAATACTCAATTCTATCAACTACTTTTTGTTATCATGCCTTTTTGTTTCTTTTAAAACCTTTATGTAAATACTTATTAATAAATTAAATTAATTAATAAATCGGAGAAAAAAAATTCTTTGGCATGTAAGAAACAATAGAAAGTAAATTTAAATAAAGTTGGAGTGATAATTCGAGGCCAGTTTTACTAGAATCAGAAAGGTCCGGGGTTCAAATAATAATTAATAAAAAAATATACTTCAACAATATTGCGCTTTTAATTGGGTGTTTTAAGTCATCTTTATATTTTTTATATGTAGTCAAAAAGCAAATAACGTCAGAGTCTGTTCATTTTTGTATAATTTATTTCAGAGTCGCAATTATCTGTCATAATAGTATCCTCTGTGACTACAATATTGCAAGAAACTCATACTGCATGTTTCTTTCATAAAAAATATATATATATATATATCATCACGACTTCTACCCATTACTGGGTGTGGCACTCTGCCGAAGCAGATCTCGGTAAGTGATATATTTTACGCGTGAAGTGCGGTTACCAGTCGTCAAATCACGCCCCCCAAAGATTTTAGTGGTGGAGGAGCCACAGGGATAGTTTTTTTTTTAAATTATGAAAATTGTTTGTCGCCTGTGGGAATCGAACCAGGGTTCTCAGGATCTCTTTCATCACCTGCATAAATAATAGTTTTGTATATTTTTTCAGAAAATTATTATAAAATTACTTACGTTTTTCATAAAAATAGCTTCTAACCTCTCTATACTATTACAAATCGCGATGCCGCCACGGATAACAAGGAACACAAGTTGATTAGAAAGGGATAGCAAACGGGTTCAACCTGCCAACCCGCTAAAATAGCTGGGGCAGTAAGGTCAGTTCAAGATCAGTTCTGGGTTACTTAGAGCGTACCAATTAAACAAAAGTAACCTACTGGGTTACTATAAAAATCCCAAATAAATACGGCCAATATGGCGCAATCCGAGGGCAATTATTGAGAACATAGTGTTGTTAACTTACATCGCTGATGTCACCGACGTCCAGGTTTTTGGTGTCGGAAGAAGAGCCGTTGGTGTCTGCCGGCGGGCCGGCGCTCACTGGAGTCCACGGTGACGAAATGGTGCCGGCTCCAATCACACTACCTGCAAGCAAACAAACACCTGACATCAGTATCCAATACACTCATCTACATGGAGTACCGATAATCGACTTCGTTTACTTTTAGTGTTGGCTGTAACGACAAGTGTAATGACCAATTAAACGAGTGCAGCATTCAAGAAGCGAATGCAAGTGTATCTGCATGTAGCACCAAGTACAAACAGGTGCAAAGTGTTTAAAGAGAACTCAAAAACTAAGAGCAAATGTCACACGGCTAATGTTAATGACAAACACAAAAATTTATTAATATACTCCCGTTATTAATATATCATTTATGTCTGCCTAGTTCATTATTTTTTATTAATACCATGGATACAAGGTACATTATTTAATTCATAATGCCCTAGGACATTATATTATTTTAATAGGCCTTAGGGCATTATATGATTTTAAAAGGCCCTAGGTATTAGAGGTGACGTTACTATCACGTTAGTATCACAGATTACTTCGTAAACAGATACGACACTTTGTCGGCACCTTTGATGTTTATATTTTTTAGACAATTTTGCTAGTTGTTTAAAAAGTATAGTATGTGACTAGTTTTAAAAACTCTTTAGATATTAGTTTTTTATACACTCATAACTAGGGTTGTTGATTTTTCGAATATTCGAGACTTTGAATATTCGGATTTTATGAATCTTCGAATTTAGATTCGAACTTTCGAATTTTTGAATATTCCGAATTTTCGAATTTTTGAATATTCTGAATTTTTTAATTATTCGAATTGTGAATCTGGATCCTAACGTGAACACGGCATGTTGATATGAATTATTTTCAGAATAAACTCATTTGCAGAGTTTTATATTAATGCATAAGTAATTATTATTATTTGGACTTAAAATTTCGCTACACTGTCAAAAACGTTTTAATTAAGACGTTTTTGTATCCTTTTTATTCTCATTTTAAAACGTTTTACTAAAAGTCCGTAGCATTTAGATGGGCGGTAAGAGAATAGATATCTTAATTAAAACGCCTAAACTTGCAGAGTTTTTGCGGGATACATGTTTGAAGATGGCGTTAATTCAGTGGCAAAAAATTCGAGAATTCGAATCTTAGAAAATTCGTAAATTCGAAGCTTTAAAAAATTCAAATATTCAAAAATTCGTAAATTTGAAGCTTCGATTTTTTTTTGACGAAATTCAAAACATTCGAACGTTCCGAAATTCAAACTTCGGTGGAAATCAACGACCCTACTCGTAACTAAAGAGACGTTTATAAAATTTGTTATATAATATACTATTATCTTACAGTAGTGATTTTTTATGTACATTATACAATCATTTTCAGTTATTAAGGTTCGGTATTACTAACTAGATACATTTTTTAAATCTAGGTTCAGAAAGATAACAGCGAATTATTTATGGAAAATTAATATTGCTGTTAAAATTTGAACTGTAGTTAACGATAAATACACATTTAAAAGTTTGATAATTCTGGCCATAGAAAAGTAACATGTAACTAAAATGTTTAAATCTATGGCAACCATAAACATCTAATAATTTATTCCATTGCAACAGCTTGACAACAGTGACATTTCACTTATTGGCCAGCATTTCTACTATTCACTTTGGTTTGAATATTTTTCTAACTTTATTGTTAGAAAAATCGCTACTGTAAGATAAAAGGTTTTATATCACACATGAGTGAAATGTATTATTACTGAATTACAAAATAAGGAGCGATGAATTAATTCTAGTATTGAATAAATCTGTTACCATCTTGGTTAATCCTTTGCAAACTAAAGAAAACCACAAATATTTGTACATCATCATCAGCTAAGATCTGTTTCAGTTTATAGCAGTGACGATTCCCTATTTCGTAAAGTAGGTAATGGCGTACAGAGAGAGAGAGAGAGAGGAGTATTGTATTACTACATAAAAATCATTGTAAACTTGAGATCAAAGTTAAACTTTTGCTCTCTTTGAAGGTGGAAAGTGAAAATTTATACTATTTCTTTAAGCTGCGATTAAAATAACTTCTCAAAATATTTATCTGATGGTATAATTCATGTTTATACTTTATTAATAACGCAGTCAAGTTATTGATTATAATAAATTGTAACATCTAACAGTTTATAAAGTAAAGAACTCAATAAAGATTTGAAGAATATATTTTTGTTATGATTTTGCTGTAAGTAATTTCAAATAATAATATTTGTTCAAGATCCAGTTAGAAGGTTTTTTTTTTCCTCAATTTAGAAAATAAAGTGATACTTTTCATCCTAAGGGAAGAATAGAATATTATTCAATAAGCGTGTTATGATAGCAATTATTCATTCACATGAATAATTGCCATACAACACGAGTTGTACTTTTTTCACGATTATTTAACAGGAACTTGTAATTTTAGATCGTGTTTCAGAAAAAATAATAAATTTTAGAAGTTTCATGATAAGTATGGTTTCTAAGCAACATGGTAATATCAATAATGATAATAACCAGTACACTGCGTTATTATAGTAGCCGCAATTTGATTGACTTAAAAACATTGAATTATGGTTCATTATTCTGTATCTTTAATAATGAATCATTTTATCTACTCGTATCTAGAAACGTACATATGTATATTACTTAATACTTAAATAAATAAATAAATATATCATCACGCCTTCTACCCATTACTGGGTGTGGCACTCTGCCGAAGCAGATCTCGGTAAGTGATATATTTTGCGCGTGAAGTGCGGTTACCAGTCGTCAAATCACGGCCCCCAAAGATGCTAGTGGTGGAGGAGCCACAGGGGTAGTTTTTGAAATTATGAAAATTGTTTGTCGCCTGTGGGAATCGAACCAGGGTTCTCAGGATCCACAGGCCGACTTCATACCACTGTGCTAGCCACCCCATCATACTTAATACTTAATAATCGTGAAAAATGTAAATATTTCTTTGCTAAGGAAAGTAAACCCATATCCATATCAACAGGAAATCAATGGTATGTTTAGACATACCTATATTCAGGTGACATTTATCAAGAGAATAATAAATCATATCAAAATTTATTTTCTCCTAAAAGTTTTAGCTAATCCTGAATTTTGGATTAGCTAATATTATGCTAGTCCGATTTAAAACAGTTAATTCAATTCTCTTTCCGAAAACTAAATGGTAAAAAGATTGTATTAAAGTTTATTTAAAGTCTTTTGGGAATACGGTTTAACTTAATTTGACAAATCCAAAATTTAGGACTAGTTAGATTCTAACTAAAACTCTTTTGAGAATTGGGCTATAAAATTTTACATTTAGATACGTATGATGAAGAAAGTGTCATTCTTCTCTCAGATGCATTACGAGTATATTCCTCGGGAAATGAAACGGCACTTTCGGGAAGAAATGTCTCACTTTCTTCCTTTGATATACAAATAATTATATCTTTTATAACAGAAAATATATCTCAATTATAAAATAAATAAATATATCATCACGCCTTGTACCCATTACTGGGTGTGGCACTCTGCTAAAGCAGATCTCGGTAAGTGATATATTTTGCGCGTGAAGTGCGGTTACCAGTCGTCAAATCACGGCCCCCAAACATGTTAGTGGTGGAGAAGCCACAGGGATAGCTTTTTCAAATTATGAAAATTTGTCGCCTGTGGGCATCGAAACAGGGACCTTAGGACCCACAGGTCGACTTCATACCACTGAGCTAGCCATCATATCTCAATTATAATACAAAAAAACCTACAGATACAGTGAATTCCGAAATAATCTCACGAAGCTTTATTTCTAAATGAAAAAAACTGAATTAGCGAACTCTTTCTCTTCTTATTAACCTTTCATTTTAGACAGAAAGTCATAATAGACCACAGAAGTGGGCGGTCCATATTAGGGCGGTAAATTTGAATGCGAGTCGAATGGTATATGCAGTTACCATTGTCTTATTGCGTTTTTATTTTATAAGTAACAAAATTGAAATTTTTAAGGGAAACGACCAATGCTGCAACAAATTACTGTTTGAATGTTACCAATATAAATGGTTATTGTTTTGAAATGTCATGTAATAGATTTTTTATGTCTATTTTAAATTTGACAAGAAACGTATGTCGTAGTGAACTTCATATCTCTACAATCATAACCTCACAATTTTGAATTTTGAATTTTTTGTACTTGTATATTTCGTTGTGATTAGAGCCAGGTGCAAAACACCACCTCATTTTAATGTAATGCACAAAAAAGCGCAAAACAAAACATGTAAACAAAAATGAGGCTAAAAATCAAATGTTTGTTTCATAAGAAGTGTGCTACGCCATACGTTGCCTTACAATAGAAAGAGATAGAACGCTTAAGCCACGCCTCCTGGTGACGTTTACTTCTGTGGTCTATTGCCCCTAAACATTTTAAAATAGATGAAACGTTATCTTTGGGCAGAAATGTCACACTTTTTTCCATTATATAAAAATGTACTTGCCTCAAGATTATAGGCGCAGTCTATTTGTCATTTTGATCAGATCTAACTTATATTTAGTGAAACAGATAACTTATTTATTTCGCTGAATTACTTCGCTTACTTTATTTCCAGTACTAGAATTACAGATTCTAATTTACTCTCAAGTAATTCATTCCAATAAGTGCATCAGTTTGCTTAATTCAGTTTATTTAGTCATGTCGATATCGAATTTATCTGAACTGATTTAAGTGATCCAAATGGAAAATGGAATACAGCTTATGTAACCAAGAATGTCCATATTCAAGTAGGAGTGAGTAAAATAGAATAATGATATATTTATTTATAAATTGTAAACTTTGTTAAATCAATGAGACTGTCCCATCTCAAATCTCATTAATTGGTCCATTATTACCACATAACCCATAATTATTCGAATCTGTCATGAAACAAGTGGGCATCTATCACCAGCAGGGACAGAGGACAGCCGCCGACAGCGGTAGCAACATCGCTATGATAGCGTGCTCGCTATCTCCCTGGCGCTACACAATACCACTACCTCGCTACGCCTCGCTCGCTTTATTGTGTTTACACAAATCGCTTGGCGGCGGCAATTTGCCGGCCCCGACGCGAGGGCGGCGGCGCCGGCTGTAAATTTACCATATAATGATGGCGCTGACGGCGGTGGAATGCGGCATTTAATAACGCACACCATTATATATACATATATAGGTATATGGAACAGACGGAGGGACCAGGACTCAGGATGCGTGTTTGCGAATGCTGGTAGGGGTTGATGAAATTAAATTGTCATTTTTAAAAGAAAAGAAAAAGATAGGGTAGGTGGCTCAGTGATGTTGAGTCGGCCCGTGGATTTGAGAACCGAGGTGCGATCCCCACAGCCGACAAATAATTTTCACAACATTAATACTACCCCTGTGGCTCCTCCTCCACTAACATCTTTGGGAGCTGTGATATGACGGCTGGCAACCGCATTTCACGCGCAAAATATATCACTTACTAAGATATGCTACGGCAGATTGCCACACCCAGTAATGAATAGACGACGTGATGATATATTTGTATTTAAAAGAACGAATTCTAGAAATGGGGCGACTATCCTATTCTTGAAATGGATCATTATCAGTAAACTTATATTTTATGATTAAATAGTTTTTTTTTATTTTTTTACGTAAATATTTAACAATTGATTAAATCTAATTTTATAATAAAAAAAATTATAAGGATCAAGGCTGCTTTTAATACATAACAAAAATAAAGAGGAAAATTTAAATAACATGAGATTTAAATTAAATGGTGACCGGAGCTTAGTTGGAAAAGCAGTCAAAGAACTCAGGTTCAAATCCTGGCCTATAATAAAATAAAATTTTAAGATTACTTTATAAACACAACATCGATATTGTGATATTTTTATGTTTTTTCACACATTCTGCTTACTTTTATACGTAGCTGTTATAATAAAAGAATGACAACTCACTAACAGCTTCATAAAAAGTGTGGTTAAAATAGTTATTTATGCAACTAGTGCTAAAAGTATCACTTTATTGCACAAGTGTTGCAAACAATAAAGCTATATTTAACACGAGTAGATTACATTATAATAAATAAATATATCATAACGCCTTCTACCCATTACTGGGTGTGGCACTCTGCTGAAGCAGATCTCGGTAAGTGATATATTTTGCGCGTGAAGTGCGGTTACCAGTCGTCAAATCACGGCCCCCAAACATGTTAGTGGTGGAGGAGCCACAGGGATAGCTTTTTCAAATTATGAAAATTAGTTGCCTGTGGGAATTGAACCAGGGACCTCAGGATCCACAGGCCGACTTCATACCACTGAGCTAGCCATCCCATCAAACTATACTAATGGAACTAATAACATTTAAAACGTCAAGAATATTTCTTTTGTAGGTTACGTAGTTAAGTTTGTTTCTATTACTTTTTTTGCATAAGAGTCTAAAGCAAAAAAAAATTTTTTGCAAAATAACAAACTTTGTTTGACACTAAAAATGATTTTTGACATTGGTAGTAGAAAAAGTGATATTTTATACTAGTTTCGTAAGATAGCAAAATGTAAAAAGTAAACCAGAAATAACAGAATAAATTATTTTAGTCCCGAAAAGGTGGTATTCATAAAAAATAAGGTTTGTCATTAATTTACCGATCGGTAACAGATAATAATGATCCACCTATTAAATTTAATTTTCTAAATTAGTTTCATTTAAGTTATATTTAATTTTAATTTTATAATTTAGTACGATCACTTGTATTTTTTGGCTACAAATTTTAATTTACAAACCAATGCTTGTGAATTGAAAGCGCAACTTTCAAGCTACAACTATCCGTTAAGTGTATAAACATCCAGATTAGAAACTTTGTCGAAAATAACATATTTACTTTCTTAAAACCATTTCCAAAATTTGCTTTTAATTTTATAAAGTATAATTACCAGCTGTTAAAACAAGTCACCCACATGTCAACGAAGAATGAAATATGGGAAAGTTTATCTATTATGCTAAAATTATATGTAAGATCAGTAAAGAAACAAAATATGAATTAAAAATTTAAAACTGTAATATAGAAACTTTTTGGTGGATGCGCCAGCATACGAGTATCTGCAAAATAAAAATATAATCACAAAATTCGTTCTCGTTCTTGAATTTGACAGCTCTGCTATTACAGGACTCAGTATATAATATATTTTTTGCTCGTGTAGTGTGGTTACCAGCCGTCAGATTACTATCCCCAAAAATACTAATAGAGAAAGACCTACAAGGATAATTTTTTTATTTTAGTTGGAAGTGGAATTCGAAATGCGCGTTTGACATATTGACATCTAGTGATAAACTTTGACACTAAAAATTGGTATCTTTGTGCTGTCACATGTACACAGTTTATTGTTTCGAATGGAAAATTTTACAATTTATTAATTTTTTGATGTTATTGTTATAGTTTACATTACAAATATAATTTTTTGTTGACGAAATATGCACAATTGAGAGCAGTTCAAACTACTAATGTTTTGCTACTAAAATTCTAGCTCCGCCCATTTATCAATCACAAATATTTATATATAGTTAATTGTTATTGCTAAATAGTAGTGTACGCTTGCTCCATAAGCGATCAAAATCTTACAGTACGAGGGCAGGGTGAAAAGTCCCTGAAAAATGAAACAAGAAATTATTTATTTGGTCAAAACATATTTTATTTCTCAACATAATCTCCTTGTAGCTCGATACACTTCGTCCAACGTCTAATTTTTCGATCCCTTCCAAATAATACGATTTTGGCAATCCTTCAAAATAGGCGTTTGTCTCAGCGATGACCTCATCGTTGGAGCCAAATCTCTTTCCGCCGAGCCATTTCTTCAAGTTTGAACATAGATAAAAATCACAGGGGGCCAAATCTGGAGAATATAGTGGATGACGAACCAATTCGTAGCGCAATTCATGCAATTTTGCCATTGCGACTGCGGAGTAAACTTTGTCAACAGAGAGCAAATGCGGCACCCATCTGGCAGATAGCTTTCTCATATCCAAAAATTTATGCAAAATGTTCCGTACCCGTTCGGTTGAGATGCCCATAGCCTCAGCCTCCTCGTGCACTTTAACTCACCGATCGTCCAATATTATACCATGGATTTTATCGATGATTTCTGGCGTTGTAACCTCAATTGGACGACCAGAACGTTTGTTTTTATGTGATCACAATTGCAGTTTGTAAAATGCTGATTTAATAGTATGCATTACAAAAATAGTCAAGGAAAATTTCTCATTAGGAACTTTAGTATAGTTTCTTAAGAAAATAATAAACAGTATTTTGCTATCAAGCTCGTAATGATTTCTTCAATGGCCAGTTGCCTAAATGTTACTTAAATTTTAAGTATTCTTTAAATGAACAAGATGTCATTGAAATAAACTGTCAAATGAGTAATATACCATTGTTGTCAAACAGTTGATTCATTATTTTTCATTTAAGTAATTCTTTAAATTTAACTGCACGCGATGCACCTGGATGAATCATGGAATACATGGTTTTTTACAATTTTAAAATAGTATCCGGCGACTTCGCAACCCACACTATGAAAACCACAGGTCTACACTAATCATGTAGATTTGTAAGACAAAAAAAAATGCACTTTCTCATAGAAAATAAAAATTCAAGTAATATATATAGCAAATGTTTTCATAAGAAATCGTCAAACAAAACTAACAACATTGGTGCTATTCTTTTTCTGTCTTAAAAGTTTAAATGATGATTAAATAATTTGGCATACCTTCTAAAATACGCGTCCCGTTCAAAACTCTAGCAAGACCTCTCTGGCCGTTCCCACTAAACGCTTCCAACGCTAAAATATTGAATACAACAGTAGCGTCTCTCGTCCCGGCTACCGTTTATAACAAAAGTACAACACCATAGCCATCTCTACACAGAGTCACCAACCAGCGACGTTGGCAAGATGATTAGGCGATAAATAACAAGTTTTAATAGCGGTCCGTTCGCGCTATTGAGCGCGCAAAATATTAGAAATCCCCCGGAACAGCGAACTCCGGGAAAACGTCGGCGAACTGCAGCGAGCAAGTGATGTATGCCCGGAATTAATATTGGAAGAGTAACTACATAACTGTTAAATGATTTCATCTGTTAATTAAATTATAGGTGCGCTAGATGTCGCCAGAGAATTGATAGCGGAAAAAAGGAAATTAAATGGAATGGGGTTTGTGCGCTTGGGGGTGTCTTTTGTTTGCGGTGGGAATGAGGAATTGCATTCATTTGTTACTTTACTCACATTATTTTCTATCATCAGCAACTTTCGGACATCTTGATAGACTGAGGGTCTATTTATCTATGCTCAGATCAAGTGATAGATAACTCATAAATTGCACAATATTCTCCCTATTTTATAACTGGATTATTATCACTTAATGGTGGAATTAATATTACCGATAATATTTTTGAGCTCACGAGTGCTTTTGTTGCTTCGACTCGTGCAGATTTTTTAAGAGCAACAAAAGCCCGAGTAATCACCAAGAAAAAAATTCTGAGAATATTGCCCCATGACTTGAAACAACCAATAGCGTTTCATTATTTGACAACTTTGTCAAGGAAATAAGTAAATTAATAAGTGATAATTGCACTTGTGCAATTACAACGGTAATTTGCACTAGCGCAATTATCGCGATTATTTTTTGACGTTTCTCAAAACCAATGAAATGCTTCATTGTATGTCACGTATCTGCGTTTTAACCAATCCTGTCATTATTATACTGAGAATAAAGCTCTTGTGATTATTCTCGGGAATAATCTTTGTAGTTTTGTTTTTGTTGACAAATGATAGGTAGTTGTCAAATAATTATTTAAAACTGTCAACGCGTCAAGTACAATATGTGAAAAGAATCGATTTAGTTCCATTTCAGATACAGAAATACATCAACAAAATTTAGAAACAACTTCCAAGAATACATTAATAAGTAATCAATCAATATAGACCTAGTTAAAAATATTTTAAGTTGGATGAATCGATGTCAACATCGAAGGCAAAAAATAATCTAATTAAATAATTCGATAAATTAGAAAATATTTTTTCAGTCTCTTTCTCAAACTTTTTGCCATTTGGCAATAACCCCTCAAGCCCTGCGGGCTCTCGTGACTATTGCCTGGCAACAAATTTTCGAAAGATCTGTGTAATTATTTTCAATTTATTCTCACTATCTTGTTATATTATTTTAACCAATCCTGTCATTATTATACTGAGATTAACGCTCTAGTGAAATTTGCCTTAATAGCAACAAGATTTGAGCTTTGAAAGAGAAATCGGCACGTGTTCTGAAGGAGCTGACAGAAGAAGACTTCCAGCACTGTTTCGAACAATGGAAGATTCGCATGGAGCATTATAGGTATAGAGGAGGGGTGTATATTGAAAGTGATATTAAGTAAATAGGTATGGAATCAAAATAAAATGTTAAAACAGCATCAGGCTCTTTTATTAAATAGCCACACCTCGTATATAAGAAAATAAGGTTGTGTCTGAGTGGTTCGGATTTCACTATAAGGTGTAAGTCCACTGAATTGTAATTGAGATTAAGTTTCATTAATAATGAATTAATAATGAATGTTTTATTTGATGTAACTTAAGTGATCGAAGTAAAATATTATACGAAGTAGTTGAAATTGTTGTCAGTTGAAAGTTTCTTTGATGCAACGAGGCATTAAATAAATATTTCAAATCTTATTGCTTTTTAATCCTAACTGTAAACACAATAAAACTGTTTAAAAAACAAAGATATCATCTCGTTGAACAACAACCAACAACCAACAAGAATAATCCTTCAGAAGAAAGACAACATCATCTCCGGATAAGTTACAGTCGCTTCATTGCAGGTGGAAGAGAGACAACCTCAGCTTCAACAGCATCTTTTCGTCTTCGCGTCTTTTCAGATTAGAATTTCTGCTACACGGCTGTAGAAGGGAAGGGGCATAGCTCCGTCGCGACGCCGAGGGAAGCAGAAGAAGGCGCGCATTCCTTGCCACGGCGCCCGGAATGGGCTTAATTGAGAACGGCGGAGGCCGGGTATCGGATTCGCTCATGTGCGTTTGAAAATGCTTTGTCTCTATTTCCAGCGGGAGCGGGAATGTGATAGCGGCGGCGGCTGGCGGCGGCGGCGACAGGTAAGAAGACGCGGCACGCGGCCCTTTGATGAAGGCAATGACGTCAGTTAGTTACAACTTGAACCGGGAATCAGGATAAAGCATGGATGACACGTGCCAAAAATCAACTTGAGGGCGGTTGTGGTTAACGCTACTGTAGACTAATGGTTTATTAGGGGGCGCAGAATCATGACGAGGTACTATACTTTCATGCAGCTATCAACTAAGACAACTCACGTCATAAATGCAATGCTGCTAAGAAGATGACGTCATATGTTAATAAACGTTTAACACAAGCTGTAAAAATAGTTTAGAATTATTTTTTTCTATATCGTGTTTAAAAAGTGAATTATCTACAACAAGGCCGTCTTAAATCATGCAGAGGCCCTTGGGCACATAAAATTTGGGGCCTTTTAAAAAAGTACAAAAAAATGTGAATGAAAACATCAGTAGTTTTATTTAGTGACTTTACTGGTTATTATGGTTAGCTTTATACAAATCAAATATAAGTGAAGTTATTACTACTCGTATTTTGAGAATTGGAATTTCGTTAATGATGATATTTCTTCCGGGATTTCTGTTCTGTAAAATCTTCTATTATGTCCTCAAAGTTCTTCTAAATATTTTAAAGTTATTATTTGTATAAATTTTATAAGATTAATCAAGAAATTTTAAGTTATGTATTTGTTTTAAAATTTAGTAACATTTTGTTCATTTAAAAATTATTTAGAAATCTCATCTAGTTTTCGATTTACATTTAAATTTAAAAAAATTAACGGCAATTCTAAGCAAAATTGCATTAAAAATTGATCTCCTTTATTTTCCGTGTAAACGACGACCTCGGCATTTTGAGACCCCTATTAAGCCGGGGGCCTTGGGCTCGTGCCCCATGTGGCCTTATGGTAAAAACGGCAATGGTCTACAACAACTTTTTTTGTCAAAGAGAGTGCTGCAAAAATCAACTTTCCTAGGAATATTTTTGTGTTAATTTGTCTAGTGGTAAAAATATCGAACACAATTCTTTCAGTTTAGCTGTCATTGCTTAGCTTATGTAAAATCATTTTATTTAGTTTTTTTATAAAAAAAATTCATTAATTAAATTGCAAAACACTGTTTTATTAAAAATTAAATATATATATTATATATATATATATATATATATATATATATATATATATATCATCACGCATTCTACCCATTACTGGGTGTGGCACTCTGCCGAAGTAAATCTCGATAAGTGATATATTTATGCGCGGTTACCAGCTGTCAAATCACAGCCCCCAAAGATGTTAGTGGTAGGGGAGCCACAGGGGTAATTTTAAATTGGTGAAAATGTTTGTCGGTTGTGGGAATCGAACCAAGGTACTTTGGATCCACAGGCCGACCACTGAACCATTACCCCATAATTAAAGGAATGCAGTTTTATAACAAACCCCCTATTTTATAACTAGATCATTATGTGTTAATGATCGATAAATTAATGACAACTTTTGTTTTTCATGATTACTATATAAATTATTTATTTTATGCTAGGAAAAAAAGGAAAAAATAAACATGTCACTTAGAAATAAAATTTCGAGAACAATTCTTTTATCGGCACGTAAACCATTTTGGGCCAGTTTTTCAATTACCGATTAATGTAAATCATGATTAAGAAACTTTGGTTTCCATTATTATTTAATCATGATTAACGTTAATCGAGAGTAAACCGGTGATTGAAGAACTGGCCCTAAAAGTATGTCTTATGATTATTTAAATTTGAATAAGTAATTGTACTTATTAATTGGAGATGGAATGAAGTCAAAGTCAACATCTACAAGTTTTTGAAATCGGAATTGCATTTTTTTTGCCGTCAACCTTGGATTAATTTCCTGTTGTGCAAAGAAGCAAAATATAATGGCACGTATGTATGTATGTATTATAGTTTACGTTTGAAGGGCTCATATTAATGCAAATAGAGGAATGTAGTTCCAAAATATTTCCACAACAATCGAGTTACCTTGAAGTACAGATTTCAGATTTTATCTTTATTAATATTTGATGTACATGCAAAACATGATTGGCTACATTTTAAGATCTGCAAAGCAAATATGCTTTCAGTGAAAGAAATAACATCTGTTACGTATCATCTTGAAACATCAAAGCATTAGACTAGAACTCAATAACTTGAAATATGATTGACTGTGCCTGCTATTGAATTCTACACATTCAAAAATCTATACTTATTTGAGATAAAAATATATAATGCAATTCATACGTCATATTATTAAATTGTGTATGATATTATTTAGTTCTAAATTAAAATTGTAACATAATAAATATGGGGTAATGGCTCAGTGGTGTCAAGTCAGTCTACGGATCCTAAGAACCCTGGTTCGATCCCCACAACCGACAAAACATTTTCATTAATTTAAAATTACCCCCGTGGCTCCCCCACCACTAACATCTTCGGGCACCGTGATTTGACGGCTCTTAACCGCACTTCACGCGCATAAATATATCACACAAAAGTTCCTCACCTATAGTTTCTCAATTACAATTTTTACTTTCTTATACGCAGTATAAGGAAGTATTGGAATCGTGAAAAAAATCGTTGACGAGATTTTCGCGGAAATACTTGTTTTGAGGTCCACTGAATCCGTTTTGATCATTTACCCAATGGTGTCTGTGTGTCGTGTGTGTGTGGATGGATGGATGAATGAATGAATGGATGGATGGATGGATGGATGGATGGATGGATGGATGGATGTGTGTCCGTATGTGCAATATCTCATGAACGAGATAAGATTTGTTAACGAAACTTGGTAATTATAAGTTTCATGAAAATACGAAGAGCTGAGTTGATTTTGAATGAAATTGAAAAACCGGAAGAGGAAGTTTACTGGACACACAAAACAATAAATTCCATTTATTTCAAAAATGGAATCAGTTACGAAAAAATGTTTCAAATAAAAGATGTTAGCAAAAATATTTGGAACATAAAATGTTATTTGCAATTTTCCTGTATATGCGTTTAATTTTGAGAAAAACTAATTTTTATATTTAATAATATATTTCAATAATCATAGTAGCAATAGAAACAAAAAACATAAATTTAAATTTTTGCTTTATCTAGTTATCTATGTCTTCTTTCGGAAAGAAATTAAATTACATGTTTAATAACATATATTCTAAATATTATATATGTTGTGTATAAGAAAGTCGTGTGGTGCCCACACCAGATTTTTTATTATTTATGTTTATTAATTTAATGGGGTAATGGTTCAGTGGTTTCTAGTTGGCCTGTGGATCCTGAGGACCCCGGTTCGATTCCCACAACCGACAAACAATTTTCACCAAATTAAAATTACCCCTTTGGGGACCGTGATTTGACGGCTGGTAACCGCACTTCATATACATAAATATATCACTTATCGAGATCTGCTTCGGCAGAGTGTCACATCCAGTAATGGGTAAAAGGCGTGATGATATATGCAAGAAAAAAAGAAAATTCAAAGTATTGTTTAATGATCGAATGTCATGCAGTAAAAATGTGTACATTTAGCAATATAACTGCGGATATTAGAAGAAAGTTGAATTAATTAGCTAATTTAATCAATCTTAATTAATTATCAGCGTGATAAATAAGGATTATGAATATTCTATGTGACATGAACTTTTAATTTAACATGCATGAAGTGACTCACATAATTTAATCAATTACGATTATACTTCATCAGATGTTCATAGAACTATTCCCCCTTCATGCTATGGATATAAACCTACATAATCGATAACTTCTTTAATAAAAAATATAAATGTAATTAATCAACCTAAATGGAAAACAAATTGTCACAAAATTTAAACACAAATACCGAAAACAATCAAGGCCAATATTTTAATTTCCTAACGAAGTTCCTAATAAATTTATCCATCTAACAAACAAAAATAGTACAGACGTGCCAGTTAATATAATTTTCAGAATTTGAACTATGATGGTGTAGGTGGCTCAGTGGTAAATGAGAACCCGGGTTCGATTCCCACAGCCGACAATAGCATATTATTTTGTAAGGAGCTAAAGTGAAATTAGTTGTTGGTGAATCTGTAGATATTGACGGACGAACGCAGCGAGGCTGACAACTACAGATGAGGCACAAAAAGTCACTTCCGGTTCACATAAAATATAGTAATTGCAGATCCCAAATGTTTGTTGCTACAAAATGATATACGAGGGCAGGGTGAAAAGTCCCTGAAAAATAAAACAGATGGCGCCACAATCGCAAATCTCATGTGGCATTTGTGATGTACCATCTTTAACTAGAAAGCATTAAAATTTTCAGACTGATATGTCATTCGGTTCTGTTTTGACACCCATCGAAAGCAAGCAACCTTGAAGAGTTTTGAAAACATGGAAAATAGTGAATTTCGCGTCTTGATTAAACATTATTTCTTGCGTGGAAAAAACATTACGCAAACCAAAGCATCGCTTGTTAAACATTATGGGGACTCCTCACCATCGATTGGAACGATTCATAAGTGGTTTACTGATTTTCATTATGGTAGTATGACCACAAAGGATGCCGAACGTTCTGGTCGTCCAATTGAGGTTACAACGCCAGAAATCGTCGATAAAATCCATGGTATGATATTGGACGATCGGCGAGTTAAAGTGCACGAGCTGGCTGAGGCTATGAGCATCTCAACCGAATGGGTACGGAACATTTTGCATAAATTTTTGGATATGAGAAAGCTATCTACCAAATGGGTGCCGCATTTGCTCTCTGTTGACAACAAGCGCGACCGTGTGACAAGTTCAAAGGAGTGTTTGGCGATGTTCAAGCGCAATAAGAAAGACTTTTTTCTTCAGATTTGGCCCCCTGCAATTTTTATCTATTTCCAAACTTGAAGAAATGGCTCGGCGGAACGATGAGGTCATTGCTGAGACAAACCCCTATTTTGAAGGATTGCCAAAATCGTATTATTTGGAAGGGATCGAAAAATTTGAAAAACGTTGGACGAAGTGTATCTGGCTACAAGGATATTATGTTGAGAAATAAAATATGTTTTGACCAAAAAAAATCATTTCTTGTTTCATTTTTCAGGGACTTTTCACTCTCTCTCGTAAGACACACAATTAACAATAGTTACTAGGAATATTACTTGTTAGTAACGTTACTAATATCATACAGATAAACCGTCAGGATCTAAATTCTCGAGCGATTTAATGGAATGAAGATTGCTTTTATTTTTGCTTATTTTCAAAATGACCATACCTAAGAAAATCTTTCAAACATATTTTATTTTAAGTAACAGTACAAAATATAACTTAGTACCTACTTTTCTGTTTATAACTGATTTAAAATCAATCAAAAACATGTTACCATATTTCAAATGACAGTTCATAGAAACAAAATTTGTCAACATTTTGCTGTTTCCAACACTACCTGTGGTATGTTACTCATTATTATCGGCTAAATTTTACATATTTTGTAGAAATTAAGATAAGACTACAGTTTAGATCAGTGGTTTTTAAACTTTTCGGAGTCATGACTCACTTGGAAGCAAAAATCACAAATAAATTCTTTCGCGACCCTCTTACTTTTTATATGATGAAAATTGCTGTCTATAAAAGACTGATTTAATAATGAGCATCACAAAAATAGAACAACGATTTTTAGAAATTACTAAAGGAAAAATTTCTCATTTAGAAATTTAGTATAGTTTCTTAATAAAATAATAAATAGTATTTTGCTATCAAGCTTCTAATGAATTCTTTAAAGGTCAGTTGCATCGCAGTTATTTAAAATTTTATGTTTTTTTTAAATGAATAATATCTTATCGAGATAAACTGTCAAATGAATAATTTAACATTGATGTCAAATATTTTGTTCGATTTTTTTTCATTCAAGTAAAACTTAAAATTTAAGCGAACGCGGTGCAACTAGATGAATCTTTTAATATGTTTTTTTTTACAATTTCTAAATAGCATCTGGCGACCCCCATTCAATATCTTCGTGACCTCCTCGCACACACTTTGAAAACCCACTGCTTTAGATCATATATTTTCCGGGTTTTACTCACAATTTGTTTTAATTGAAAATAGTAGAAAGAATAATTTTCTCTTTAAACAAATGATTTTATCTAGGAATGATTTAACCAATGCAAATCAAAACACCTGTGATATACTCATAAAACCCGACCAAAAATCCTTCGCTAATATCATCATACCCACATTGGCATCATCCCCTACCCTACATCTCTTACCCTGCAACCCTCGTGTCGCATGAAGCGGACAATTTGGCTATAGTACGTCATTTAATTAATATCTCCCATCCCTTAGTGGGCGCTGACACACACACACACACACACACACACATATACTGTATGGTTGTGTGAAGCAATGAGCGAGCTTGAAGCTTGAGGGCTTTGTACAGTCCTGGTTCACTGGATGATACGAGAGCTGAGCTATTGTCATTGCACAGCTGCCTATGTTTGTTTTTTGTGTGAGATTATGATTAGTGAGTTTTATTGGATGGTTTTATAAATTGTAGTTCAACTGTTTTCTGCATATAGTTTATAAAACAAAATATATATTTTTTAATAATCGGTAAACAAAAAGTAGGCTTTTCGACAGCACATAGGACAGTATTTTTTGGCTGGATTCGATTCCCACAGCCTACAAACAATTTTCACCACATTAATACTTTCCAGTACTGGGTAGAAGGCGTGATGATATATTTATTTTATTTTTTTTTTTTAGAAAATTTTTTCATTCCGTTTTCAAATCTCGCCCCAACAAAATAGTTTATTTTGTAGGTGGCGCAGTGATCTTTCCCGAAACAGCTGTTCTTACGTCACAGAATCACGTGAGTGCCCGCATCCTATTCTCTATTAATTTTAGAAAAAAATGCTTGTATATATAAATAATTGAATTCTGCGTAAAGAATCAGATTTAATTTTACATCTTTTGAAACATATTAAATCCAGTTTAAAATTACATAAAACATTAAAGTGCTCATTTGTAGTGACAGTAATCAAATTTAAACAAAAGTAGAAACAAATGTAAAACAATTTTCAATAGTATGACAGTTCGCGCATGCATTATTACTCTCAGTAATAATATAACAAGAGAGTGAGAATAAATTGAAAATAATTTGACAGATCTTTGGAAAACTTGTTACCAGGCAATAGTTACGAAACCCCGTAGGTCTTGAGTGGCTATTGCCAAATGGCAACAAGTTTGAGAAAGATACTGGAGAATTATTTTCTAATTTATCCAAATCTCGAGATATATTTAATTAGATTATTTTTTGACTTAGCTGTTGAGGTCGATTTATCCAACTTAAAAGAGTTTGAACTAGCTCCATATCGTTTGATTACTTATTAATGTATTCTTGGAAGTTGTTTCTAAAATTTATAGGTATATTTCTGTATTTGAAATCGATTTTTTTCACACATTTTACTTGACACGTTGACAGTTTTAAATAATTATTTGACAACTACCTATCATTTGTCACAAACAAAAATGCACCTACAGAGATTATTCCCGGGAATAATCACTAGAGCTTTATTCTCAGTATAATAATGACAGGATTGGTTAAAACGCAGTCACGTGACATACAATGAAGCATTTCATTGGTACTGAGAAAAGTCAAAAAAATCTGCATAATATAAAGTTGACATCTATCAACAGCTTTGTAAAATATGTCATGTTGCTTTAATATATAAAAATAATATAAGAAGACATAATTTTCATTGTTTAAGTTTTAATATTTTGTACCGTTTTTTAACAGTTTACTGTGTAATTAATAAAATTCGACTGAGTCATTTAAAAATCTGCCTCGACAGATGTGTAGGGAATTTAATTACCTTTAATTTTAAAACAGAAATTATCCCGATCCGATGGATATTAAGGTCTCCACCGATTTTTGAACAGTAAAATCCCGATTTGCCCCACTGTGCGACGCGACGGCCAAGTTATGTAATCACACAAGCATTTCATTGGTTCTAAGAAACGTCAAAAAATAATTATTATTATAGTGTTTTTGATTAAGGAATACATCCAAAAACTATGTAATAATGGACAGAGCTGGGCAGTAGCTAGCTACTTTTGTAGCTTAGTTACTAGCTTAGCTACATTTATCTTAGCTATAGCTGTAGCTTAGCTAACTGTGAAAAAATATAGCTGTAGCTTGTAGCAAGCTACTTTTTTTCTATTAGCTTAAAAATAACAACTGTAGCTACTTTTAAAGCTACTTTTTGTAGCTTAAAGCTACTTTTTAAGCAGAAGGTCAACAAAGTACGCATGCGTACAAGCTAAACCCACACAAAATAATTATTTGTTGCCGGTTCTAACTGGCTCTAATACGCAAAAATACACAGTAGGTGCCAGATGGTATTTACTATTTTTGATATTTATGTATATAATAGTAAATTAACAGTCATTATAACAAAAGACTGATCATATGACAATGGCAAATTTAATTATTTCACAATAATTTTAAAAAGTAGCTTTCAAATTTAACAGCTACTTTAACGAAAGCTTTTAGCTGTAGCTTAGCTATATTTTACAAAATATAGCTTATAGTTGTAGCTTAGCTACTTTTTTAAAGAATAGCTGTAGCTGTAGCTTAGCTATTTTTTAAGTAGCTTGCCCAGCTCTGATAATGGATACTACAAATGAGTACTTTTATAAATTTTTTACTTGATTTCACCTGTTAAAAAAAGGTATAAAATAAAATATAAATAGTGATTTAAAGGCAGAATTTAATTATCTACAAGATTTATTTGAAGAATTTTACTCTAAAATCAATAGAGAACGATATATCATTATATGAAAAAATCCACTTTGTATTTCCTATATTGTATAAATCAATTCACCACTCGGTACAATTTCGGTATGTAAATGAGCAAGAAAAATTAAATCCTCCTTATTTATAATAATTAATATTTAATGGTTGAACAAAAAGCAACTTTCACACTATACCGATTAATTATTTATCGCTAATCAATAATTACGCATTAACTATATTTAAATATTACTCATAAATAAAATCGTGTAATCATTATAAATGTTTCTAATTCATTTCAAAGAAAAAAAAACAAAAAAAAACAATAATAGTAGGTGGTAGGAACAAGTTGTCACAACTGTAAATAAAAAGTAAAACATAAAGAAAGAGAAGGAAAATCCGTCGGTAATACATAATTAATTATATAGGTACTCGTTTGTTTGATACATACAACGGTTTTATGAAAATAACACATCAACCGTAAAATAAAAAAAGAAAGGTAAAAAACAAGTGAAAGAGAAAGAAATAACACAGCTTGTCAACTGTTAACAAATGAGTTCCTGTTGGAGAAAAAGTCGCCATGGAAACCCAAGGCTAACTTGATCGCGTAGACGTAAACTTGGAGTACCTACATTGAATAGGTGGTTCTAGAGTAGAGTAGAATAAATATCTGCTTGTAACAAAACACGCAATCTTTTCTGTTTATCACTAAATCTAAATATATCCTTGTGTATCTATATGTGTATGAAATAAATTATCTGCATTTACTATAATAGAAAACATAATGCATACGAGAATGTTTATATTGCGAGCACAGCTCATAGCTACCTACATACTAGAGCTGGGCAAGCTACTTAAAAAAAGTAGCTAAGCTACAGCTACAGGTATTCTTTAAAAAAGTAGCTGAGCTACAGCTATAAGCTACATTTAGTAAAATATAGCTAAGCTACAGCTAAAAGCTTCGTTAAAGAAGCTGTTAAATTTTAAAGCTACTTTTTTCAATTATTGTGAATTAATTAAATTTGCCATTGTCATATGATCAGTTGATCAGTCTTTTGTGGTAATGACTGTTAATTTACTATTATGTACACAAATATAAAAAATCGCAAATGAACAAATGTACTGTTAATTTTTAATGCTATAATTTTTATTTATATCGGAATAAATTAACAGTCACATTAACAGAAGACTCCTAAACAGTCAATGTTTAGTTCATCTAATATTTAATACAAAAGTAGGATAGGTTAAGAACAAGTGAAAAATTAAATGTGGTAATAGATTTTAAACTATATAACAACTTGTTATCCTACAGTTATAGAAAACAATAAAGAAGGTACAATTCAAATACAAAACAAAAATAAATAGGTATTTCTTAAAGAACAGTGGTAGCTTTGAGCTACAAAAAGTAGCTTAAGGCTACAAAAACTAGCTTTGGGCTACAAAAAGTAGCTTTAAAAGTAGCTTCAGTTGTAATAACAATATTTTTAAGCTAATATAAAAAAAAATAGTTCGCTACAAGCTACAGCTATATTTCTTCACATTTAGCTAAGCTACAGCTAAGGTAAACGTAGCTAAGCTACAAAAGTAGCTAGCTACTGCCCAACTCTGCTACATACTAAAACATTAAATTTAAATACAAATAAATAATTGATTCCATATAACAAAACATTACGATTACTTTTGTAATCCATATAGTATTAATTAATAAACATTATTTTCATAAATAACCTGTATTTACTATAATAAAAAAGATAATACATACAAAAATGTTTATATTGTGTCCACAACAAATTTAGTAAAATATGAAATTTAAATACAAATACATAAATAAATAAATAATTAATTCCATATAGCAAAACACTATGATTAATTTTGTAATCCATATAGTACTAATTAATAAGCATAATTTTAATTTTAATTATAATGCATATAAATAACAAATAAATTAATGTATTTTGTATTTAAATATATTATTAGAATATTATCAAAGGAATAAAATAGCTGTATTTAACAGTGGCGTGTTCAGGATTTTTGTTTACAGGACGCGTTGGCGCTTAGAGCACTGCTTGTTGTGACACCCATACAGTCCCGGGTTCAAGTCTACCGGCCGGCAAGTGTCTATACCGTTAAAATTCCGCTATACTTATAACCTCTCTACTGTACATACATATCTTCACGCTATATCCCAACAAATGGGGTAGCATGAACCTTAAAATCACTCATAAATAATTCACTCATTACATTCATCAAATAATCAGCCCTCTTCAAACATTATCATCAAAACACAGGCAATCTTAGCTCAGTGGATAAAAGCGAGGTAAAACTTGCGTTTCTTAATTAGCAAGCAAGAGGTCGTGCGTTCAAATCTCACTGACTTCTACTTATATCCAAATATACGATTGTGTCTGAGTGGCTCGGATTCCACTATAAGCTGTAGCCCCCCTGTACTGTAATTGGGATTTACTTCCTGTTGTGCAGAGTAACAAATAAATAAATAAAATAAATAAATAAAAAACACACCACCCTCATTTTAACCACATACATAGAATACTCCATACAAACTCATTCATTTATTACACTCGAAATCATTTATCACACAACAAACCTTCAATCACATCATTCCTATTCACTTATTCTTTCTTCGACGTACATAACATATGCATAAAACATCTCAAATTACTCACGCTTACTCCTAACAACGAAACTACTAACGAATCTAACCACGAATCTATAAAGATTAGAAAAGATGTACTTGGGATTAAATTCCTCTTGTGCACAGAAACAAAGAAAAAAAATATTTAAAAAATTTGTTTTTTACTTTTCGAAAGAAAAATTATTTGGCATTATATATAATCCTCTATCAAACGTTTAAAAATTATTTAATAAAAAAATATTATAAATAATAAAATAGAAGAAAATTTAAATCTCCGTAACTATGAATTGAAGTATTTTTCTCTGAAATAATTTTTAGAAGTATAACAGCGGAAAATATACATATATACATAATATCACGCTATATCCCATTAAATACGGTAGCACGAACCCGCGAAATATTAACTCATCAGATTCATCAAATAATTGGTCCTAACACATCATCCTCGCTTCAACATCATTCATAGATCGCTGTATTCAAGCTCATTTATTCATCACACTCGGAAGCATACATCATGCAACAAACCTTCAATCACTTCCATCCATTCGCTTCTATACATCTTTCATTAATCTTTAATTTGACGTCTATACTCAAATCATTTCAATTTACTTACAATCACTAATCTTAAAAGATACAGGCAGTACGATGGTGTGATTAGCGTTAAGATATTTGAATTCGAAGGTCCTGAGTTAGAATTTCACTCCAGCTTAAAATATATGTACTGTAATTGAGATTTAGTTCCTGTTGTACTTGCGAAATATTCACTATTCTATCTTTTCATAATTTAATTTTTCAAATAAAATAAATAAAACAAATATATCATCACGCCTTTTACCCATTACTGGGCGTGGCACAGATCTCGGTAAGTGATATATTTATGCATGGTTACCAGCCGTGAAATCACGACTCCCAAAGATGTTAGTGGAAGGGTTAATTTAAAATAAAATATATCATTACACCTTCTACCCATTACTGGGTGTGGCACTCTGCCGAAGCAGATCTCGGTAAGTGATATATTTTGCACGTGAAGTGCGGTTACCAGTCGTCAAATCACGGCCCCCAAAGATGTTAGTGGTGCAGGAGCCACAGGGGTAGTTTTTGAAATTATGAAAATTGTTTGTCGCCTACGGGAATCGAACCAGGGTTCTCAGGATCCACAGGCCGACTTCATACCACTGAGCTAGCCAAAGTAGGTTAATTTTAAGGGTTAATTTTAATGTGGTGAAAATGTTTGTCGGCTGTGGGAACCAAACCAGGGTTCTCAAGACCCACAGGCCACCTCGATACCACTGAGCCACGTACCCGATTATTTTTCATACTGATAATATTAAATTTAAAAAATCAAAATTAATAATTTATTTTTAATTTACTTGAAAGATCAGCATGCTTAGATCTAACTAAAGGCGCAATTTTCAGCGTTAAAATAAGTTCCAGCTACAGCCAAATACAAAAATTCATCTTGCATATTTCGCATAGTTTCACCCGTGAAAGCTTAACAAAACCAGCCATAGCACTAACATTTACTATGACTGATTTAATCCACATAAGCTTGAAAGCTCTGCACTCATCCTGCCTTCTAAAACAATAATCAAAGCTTGGTATCAACCGCAAACAAACACAATATGTCGAACACGAACTAAACGCACAACTGCTGGTATTTTCATCAACATCAGGTATATTGCGTTAACTGACATCGGTTAGTTGGGTCACTGGTCAGTTCGACGTAGTTTAGTTGTTGTTACAAAGCTTTGTGTATCCACCGTTCGCGATATTAGCTCTTGTCTAGTGTTCACCTGTGCGGCTTTGTGCGTGTGTGAAGAGGCTGGGGTTACGCCTACGGTGGACGTATGTCGGTGATAGGAACGCTTCAGGGCATGGAGCGGTGTTAAGCAACCTTCGGATGGTGATGCTGATGATGATGGACAGTGGTGGAGACAGAACTTTTATTTTTAATTATTAAATTAAACAATTAATTAATTAACATGTGTCAGAATAGGAACGTTTGGCGAAGATTAATTGCGGAATGAAAAGTTCAGGATTTTTGATTTTAGTTTTGTTCTTTAGTAAATTCTTTAGAGTGTTTACCTGCAATTGTTTAAAATTTACTTTCAAAACAAGCGCACAGACAACACTCCCTTCGTTTCTTATCTTTTTTATTTGTTTTTTATCGAATTGATAATTTGAAATAGTATTTCTTTATTTAATTTATTCACGCTGCCTAACAAAAACTTAATTTCAATAGACCATTTTAAAAATGTCCGCGACCCCTAGGTGTTTATTTTTTTAACTAATAACTTAGTGCCGCCAAATGGCGGCGAACGAGATATTTCAAAATGAATTTAAGTACAAAGTAAGTGAAATGTTTATAGTGAAAATGAAAACTTATTGTAGCATCAAAATAAATGAAGTATATTCATCAGTTATTTATAAATTATGTTAATATGATTCTTTTCTTCTGTTCACAATTTGAGGAAAAGAGTGAAATGAAATGTTTCTTGTTTTTTTTAAATTATTATTACAACCCTGTACACAGCATATAGTACCCGTCATAATTACTATTATTAATTACTTTTCAATGAAGAAACAAATCCTAACCAACAAAGTAATCGAACTGTCAGTTGTCAAAACATAAACAAAGATGAGTATACGGCACTAACTTTTTTTATCTCCGTCTAACGTTTGCACATGCGCAATGAATTTTTAAAATGGTCTATTATTTATTTTTTAGTGAACTAAAGGCGTATTCCATTTGCCATTTGGATCAGATCTAACTTACATTTACTGAACCAAATCATTTATTTATTTCGCTGGATTACTTCGCTCACTTTATTTCCAGTACTAAAATTACAGATTCTAATTTACTTTAAAATAAGTCACCCCAATAAGTGCATCAGTTTGCTTAATTCAGTTCATTTAGTCATGTGTCAAATTTATCTGAACTTAAGTAGCAAATGGAATACAGCTCAAAAATGATGTCGTATCCATGGTAACGTAAACATTCCTGACGGTAGTGTCACATTAAAGTGTGTGAAAACTAAATTGTTTATTTTGTTATCCTACACAATAAGAAATAGATATAAATTACAGTATAGGAAACCAACAGAATCAAAACAACTAGAACAGTTATATTTTAGTTATTTATAAATTAAGGGTCAAATTCATAGTCGTGACTCACCCTCACCTCATTCTCATCTCACACTTAAAATCTAAGTAACTAAGGCAACTAACTCTAAAGCTACATTCACAAATCGAAATTAGTTTTTGTTTTATGTTTTCCATTTTTGTTTTAATAAGCTTGTAGACATGTTACCTTATGCAGCCATTCACAAAACAGTATTTAGTTTTAGTTTTAACACAAAAGTGTGCAAACTCCAAACTTATGTTTTAGTTTTACGTTTTATACTTAGGAATAGACCAATAGGACGAAGCTTAGAATAATGTAGTGATATATACTTGTCTCTTTCTATCATCCTTCGCATTGACAATAACCTAAGTTTGTTTTTATTCAAGTGTCAAAATGAATGAAAATAAATTAATACCTACTTTCTAATTATGATAATATTTATCTTGCTCTTCCAAAAAATACGAAAGTAAACAAACAATATATGACAGCATGTGTAACTTAGCACATCTGACAGTTGGATTTACTGTATTACCGATCTTATAAAATTTATGATAGATGTCACTACTAACTAAAATCGACAAAAGCAAAACTATTTGTGAATGGCACCTAAAAACACACTAAAACATAAAGCATAAAACAAAAACTAATTTCGATTTGTGAATGTAGCTTTACTGTGCAAATTCTTGAGTTAGTTGCCTTAGTTACTTCGATTTTGAGAGTGAGGTGAGGATTAGATGAGTGTGAGTAACGACTCTGAATTTGGCCCTACGTCAACAAAATTTGATCCCTAGAACTTTTATTTTTGAAATTCAGTTATAAAACTAGAACTACGACTGTTTTTACATTTACTATAGAATGTTTTCCGCTTTTAATTTTCAGGTTGTCTACATTTCCTGAATTGACTTCAAATTGTATAATATTTGGATCGTTTTGGACTTATAACAAGACAATAAATATATTCAATTATCGAAAATTAATCCCAATTACAGTAGCTTTATAATGGAATCCGGTATTTTTTAGCACTGTCAACCCAAGTTATCATCAGTACTAAATTGTGTTAACTTCCGCGATCTGCTATTGCAATCACGTTTAGTGGGTAACAGTAGCGAATCAGAGCACTAGCCAATTACTATACTTATCGAATGAATGAAAAGTAAAACGAGAACTCTGTTGAGAATAAATAAATGCGTTTCAGAAATGTGTCAGATATAAATGCAATTTCAGATCAGCGATAATAAATCTGAGATATGTATAATATAATACATACTCGCATATTTCTTTTGAAAGCGAAACAGACAACACTCGCTCGTAAAAGATAAGAATCTCAAGTTGCAAAAATCAATTATTGCCCAATGCTACTTGGAACTTATGTTTATCAATTTTTAAACTGTTCATAAATTTGACAGTATCTCAATGCCTTATCTCATTTAATAAATACTAAAATTTATACAAAAAGATAACATACCTACTCGTATTGAGTAATTATGAGTATAACAATAATTATTTCGAAATTATGAACTGTACAATAGGACAATAGGTAATTTATTTATTTATTTACACTCTGCGTAACAGAAACAACTTACTACCTTATATTAGTATACAGTGAAATCCATATAACTCAGACATTCACCGTCGTATGTTCTTGTTAAATCTGGAAGACCGTACTTCGCTTGAGATATACCAGGAGAATGGATCATTTAAAATGAAAAATAAGAAACAAAAAATATAGATCAAAGAAACAATCTCTCTATTTTTTTTTCGTATTTTTGCTCATATCTCGAAAACAGTAATATCGAGTTTATGCGCGTGAAGTGCGTTTATCAGCCGTCAAATCTCGGCCCTCAAAGATGTTTGTGGAGGGGGAGCTAATTTTAATATGATGAAAAATGTTTGTAGGCTATGGGTATCGAAACCGACTTTTCAAATTCACCTATCCTATGAATAAAATAAATACAAATAAATATATAACGTCTTCTATCAGCACTAAATGTTGCACTCTGCCGTAGCAGATTTCGGTAAATAATATATTCATACGCGTGAAGTGCGGTTACCAGTCGTCAATTTACAGCCTCACAGGATTAATTTTAATGTGGTGAAAATTGATTGTCAGTTATGGAAATCGAACCCGGGTTCTCAAATTCACAATTCGGCTCGTTACCACTGTGCCACATACCCCATAAATAACGAACTAAATGAATTAGACCTAGCTAGATCGTTATCTGAGGTGAAAAAAATATTTAAAATACCAAATTTCATCAAAATCGTTAGAACCGATTCCAAGAATTGCTCGTTTTAGAGTCAAGGATAAGTTAAAATCAGAGAGATTTGAACACGCGAATATTTGCTTGAAAGACACAAGTTTATTCACTGTACTACGATAAGAATAAATTAGAAATAATTTTTGAAAAAACAATGAGCGTTCGCTGGGATTTGAACCCAGAACCTTTCACTTGCATGGTGACTGCTCTAACCAATTGAGCTACAAACACTCGGCGAATACTCATGCTTTTTCGTGCAATCTTTAATTGAAATCCCGGCGAACGCCCATTGCTTTTTCAAAAATTATTTCTAATATCTACCAACACACAATTGTGTCAATAAACAAATTTTTATATAATAATAATAAATGATCAATCTGATGGTCAAATTACACTAAACCATATTAAAACGATCTAAATAAACCTTAGGACCAATATTTCAAACTTCTAACAAAATTCCTAATAAATATATCTGTCAAACAAAGAAAAAACATCGAATAGAAATAATTATTCAAATTGTGAAAATTATATTCAACTGTCATTTTTTGACGTGCTATTTTTTTTTAACGGATTAGAAGATTAAAATGCCAATTTCATTAAATTTTTTAATATCGGTCTAGAATAAGATTAGCTAATCCAAGACGCAGAATTTGAGAATTGAGGAAATAAAAAAGAGTGATCTCCGCCACTGGTACGAGCAGTGACGTAGCTTGTATACCGCTAACCGCTACATAGAACGGAATCTAGAAGTCCATGAAATAAACTCGATAGTGAAAATCATCGCGACCTATTGTCGCTTGGGCCGAAGCTGTCCAGTTTACTAGCCAGCGTCCAGCCAACAACAATAACACAACACAAGGATAAGAGATTCACACGTCTTGAAGAACAACTTGCAATCAAACTTTATGTATTGTCACATCAGTTGATGATAAAATAAGAAATAATATTTATTATTATTTAGAAGTATGTCTCGTTTTTCTACGAAATGTCATACAATAAAATTAAAAGAATTTAATTGAATTTATAATTAGTACACGAATGAACATAATAATATCTACTAAACTGTTTTCGATTAATATCATATTTTCTAATAATTTTTCAAATTGTTTCAATGTTTTAATGTCAATTAGAAATTCCTTTGAACATCTATTGATGGAAAATAATTACGCGACAATAGATGTTTCTACGTTTTTTTAATTTTTGTATACAAATGTCCCACGAATACTATAGGCGACTAAAATGGGAAATCAGTTTTCCACTATCATTTCTTCTCTGATTACTTGGCAGGAAAATGTTTCATATAAAAGTTGTAGAGAATTAAATTCTACATTCAAATCAATTATACTCTGTTTTTTAACCAGAAGGAGTAAATGCACAAGTCAGATTTACACTATAGAAAGTTACCAAAGAAAGTTACTAGATTTTTGTTGGCGCGAAATACAAAAATTTCTTACACATCTGCACTGATTAAATCTCATGGCATTTATTTTAAAATACAAATGACATTATAAACTCTAATTTGTCACTCCGTATATTATTAGTTCTTAAAAGAACTGATTTATGTTAATGTCACAGAAATGCAAAAAACAAACAAGAAAACAGATAACCTCAAAACTTATGACAGCTCTAATACATCAAATGTAAAATCTATGTACAATGTAAACTGGACGAAGCACTAGCCAATCAGAAGCGTCAGTTTTAGCGGTTAAAATTTAAATTACTCCTCCTAGTTAAAAAACAGAGTGTAACACAATAATGCTTATTTCATTACTGATGACATTAATTGTTAAAGTGATCAACAATTGATACCCTATACATAGTCATGAAACTGAAACAAAAGTATAACGTTTAACTGGCACATGCACATTTTAAACTGTATTTGAACAATATTGTTTTAAAGCAAAATGTATCTAGACTCTAGACTGATTTAGAAGCAGAATTTAATACTCTAATGCAAGCGTGGCAAATTTTTAGGGTGCGGGGAAAATAAAAACCAAAATGTGACAATGGGCCTTTCAAGACTTTTTTGAATTTTTTATATATTAATCTACGTAATAAAATAATTATACCCAAATTTTTTATTTTTTTAAAAAACTTGTTTTAAGCAAGATAAAAATATTTAAACTTTCGAAACAAATGAATATGACGTAGTTGCATCTTAGCTTAAAGAGAGACAGATAAAACAGAGATAAATAACACGTAACTTGTCGTTGTCAGTAGAATCCTCAGACAAAACATAACTAGACGGATAACATCGGCGTTTGTTGTGAGTCAGAAAGGGATAGAATAACTGGTTGGTGAGACGGGTGCGCGGCAAGGAGCAACTTGCATAACATCAAAGTGTACTCGCTCCTTGTCGCGCATCCGGCGGACCATCAAGTTATTCCATTCCTCTCTGCTTCACAACACTGCATTGACTTGAATACGGCATAATTCGTCTAGTATTATACGTCATTGGTAGAATCGTAGAATGCTGAATGCTTATTTCTTCTTCGTCTTCTTGAGACCGACAAACCTTTCAGACAAAGCTATGTGATTGGCTTAATGCAACTACGTCATTGCAATATGGCAGTGCGAACGTTTTAAATTATTCAACTTTAACTTTCATATTTCAGCAATAAAGATATCATTTATGGTATGATTTTATATTGTATTAAATATGATGTACGGTCAAGAATTTATTTTAATAAATATATATTAAAAAGCTCTACCACTTGAATCCCCCATTAAGATGACGTTTCGGGTTAGTAGGTATATTCAATTTAAAACAGTCTTGTAGTGTATAAAAAGATAAATGCGATACATCCATACTTTTCAGTTCACACATCTTAAAGTAATCTTTTTTTTGTTTCTTGTTTGTCCATGGTAATAAAAAAAAACTTATTATTTAATTAGTTCAAAGTGTACATGTTTATGTTTTATAATTTATTTTTATATATTATACCTTTTTCTAAATGTATGGTTTTTATTAAGAACAGAATAAATTTATTTTGATAATAAATGTATTTAAATTAACAAATTCGAATCAACTATATTTATTTTATGGAAAATATAACATTATTGTCAAAAGTTCGTTTGTTATTTGAATAAATAAATCTTTTCTACGACTGCTATGAAAAGTTGATATTTATGCTTTCATTTGTCATCGTAAATTTGATGGCTACTGAGTAACAAACAATAAAATACTTTACCGCGCGTCTCCTATAGCAACAAGCGGTAAAATACTTTACCGCTCGCTTAGAATTGTTGCTGAAATCTAAATTTATTGAAACAATACTTACAAAATCTAAAATATAGGTTAGATTCATTTTTACACTTTTACACATATTATACATGAAGTTTGTTGCGCTATGATTTGAAGTTGAACCTGAACGTAGCTGGGCAGCAGTGCCAACTTAATGAGGATGAGGGATGTTAAAATTGAAAGTGCAGTTTTGACAGTTTTGTATATTTATTCCGGAATTTGAAATGATGTTTGATAAATTTGAGGATAAATTAGATTCTGTGATATTCTCAATAGAATTTTCAGTTAGTACGCCAATCACTTTTTTCTGAGATTTTTGAGCACATTTTTTATTTATGTGTGAAAATTTATCACAAACAATAATTGCTGCTAACATAATTTTTTAATTATTTACTTGAATACTGATATCGTCATGGTTACATACAATACAGAAATTGGTGGAACGTGAATTGAACTAGCCCTATATTATTTTTAAAAATTTTTTAGTAAGTAAAGTCGTAGAAAAAATTATGTGTGTGCCTCAAGCGTAAAGTAACTATTATCTATGGCCGTGCGATAAATAACGTTTATCTCATTCATTTTGAGTGAGGTAAGTCCTATATTATCGCACTAGTGCGTATTTGGAAATATTACCGTACTAATACTTGAATAAAGTACATATCGCACTCAAAATGATAGTTATTATGGTTTACCTTAAATTTTTTAAATGTCAATTATAAAATAAACTGTCAATTCAAAATTATTTTTGTTTTAATTTTAATTTATTTTGTAAAATAAAATAAATAAATATATCATCACGCCTTCTACCCATTACTGGGTGTGGCACTCTGCCGAAGCAGATCTCGGTAAGTGATATATTTTGCGCGTGAAGTGCGATTACCAGTCGTCAAATTTATTTTGTGGTCGTAGATAAAATTTTGTACGATATACGTGTAATAATGGATCATTAGTTCTTATCCCACTTATATCGTAAATAACTATTATTTATTTTGGAAGTAAATTAATTTGTCATTTATAAAACCGACCATCAATCTAAATATTTATTTGAATAGTTTTCCTGTATAGTAATTAGGGTAGCAATGGTAACGAAAAAGATATTTTCCATTGAATTATAGAGAAAAATTGAGATACCGCGAGAATTTGAACTTGAGACCTATGAAAATTGAAATAAAATCATCATCTGTATTTTGTATATTATTCTATGTAAAAATATTAAACCTGTATTTTTTAATATTGCTGAAAAGTGACTACAAAAGCAGAAAAAATAAATAAAAACTTTTTCCTACAACTGCGATTTCTTTGTTATTACGTAACTATAATTGCCTTGGTTACGTATGGAAAGTAGATGAATGCAGACCAAGTGCGTTTCCGAAAGCAAAGAAACACTAGTGCGGAAAGTGCTTCATTACGTAACTGTCAAAAGAATATTGTTTTGACAGCGATTTAAATTTCGCGCCGAGCGCGGAATTCATATATTGCCCACAGACGCTTATGGAAGAAGAAGATACGGTGAACCAGCGCTAGTAAATATGCAGTAGTATATGTTGACGTTTATAAACGTAACCTTAATTTGCAGTATATCTAATCTGTAGACAATTAATAAAAAGAACCGAACAAAGTAAAATATATCGATAAATGGTTTTATTTAAAGAGTAAGTGAAATACTTCATATTTATTGTTTGTGTATATTATTAATACAGTTGTTACAGTTGCTTATATTGACATAATGTAAAGTGGAAACTTTTGTGTCTAAAGAAACATTGATTTCTTCCGTACCTGTTCATATTATTACCAGTAATATTATTGGTAACAATTTCGGAAGCTTCAGAAGTACCAGCAGCAGGTTGATTGTCATTGTCGAAAATAGATTCAACATAGTATGATCCGGAGCTTCAATTATCTTTGGAGGTGTTAATGATAAAGAAGAATCACTCACTGTACTATTCCAATCAAGATGATTTTGAAGAAATTATTTTGACGTTAGTGAAATATTTTTAAATAACGTAGAACAATGTGCAAGCAATCAACAAACAAACCATAGCAACGCCGTAAAACATCGTTGTCATGTAATATCATTAAAATTTGATAAATTTGATAAATTTTAATAATATTTTAGTGATTTACTAAATCGCACAGTTGTAGGATAAATGTTGTTTATAGCACGTGCCGAAAAAGGTTACATGCTCGTGCAGATTTCCGCACTCGGCAAGCCTCGTGCGTTAAATTCTGCACTTGCACGTAACGAGCCTTTTTCGGCACTTGTTATAAAAATAACTATTGTGACGTATATAGACCAGCGTGATAAATATAATAATTTAATTTATATTTGTCATTTTCTCACAGCGCTAAAACAAGTCAACTTTAACGACATCGTTTAGTTAATCAGATGGCGTTAAATTCATCTTCGTTTTGCACAAACACATGTTACATATTTTAAAATCAAATTTCCTTTAATCTCGCGCAGTTGAGGCACAATCCGCGTTTACTGTTTAAAAATACCTACTTAAAAGCATCGTAAAGTCGGTCTATTTCGCGTATTCAAGTTCACAACAAGATGGAAATAGCTGAAGCTCTTATAACTGAACTTGCAAATGATGATCATAACTCTTTTCATTTTATGGGAGCCATAAACACTTCGGGTGACACAGGGCTTCAGAAACTCGGAAACGGGCAAACTTACACCGCGGTTCGTTCTGCGTCATGCGAAAAGAACTAAACTGACAAGTATCTTTCTTGTCCCACAATAATTGTTATCAGGGAAAAATGTTTAAAATAAAAGTGTTAGAAAATTGAATTCTCTGTTGAACTATTTTCCCCTAAAACACTTCAGAAATATATGATCCCAAATCTTTCAGATATATTGGAAAAGCATAATGATTAAACGATTTTGTAATTAAATATTTTTTGTGTCAAATCATATTCTTCCAAAATTTTACTTGAAAAGAATTGGTACTTTATCATGCTACAATTAATTTGTAAACAATTTTCAGCAATTTTAAATAAAAAACAAAAACTACAGAAATTTTCTCATAAAACGGTACTTGCACATTATCTCAAAAAACTAGTATGCAATTGAATTCAGCAAGTCAAAATACATACATATGTAAATTTTTGTTACCATATTCACTCGAGAAAGAATTTTAGAAAAAACAGTCAGTAATTAGTTTAAAATCTAAAAAAAGTCTCAAAGGGTATCTCTATAACTTTTCAAAAAAAATCAGTTGGTTAATATTTGCTACAAATTTAGCGTGTAAGTGAACTGGGAAACGACGAATTTAATGTCGTTGAGCGCAACTTCATATCTTATTTAGTTTTTAAGATAGACTCTGGAAAGTAGAATTTTTTCTAAATTTTACGCGTTTCGGATTTTATACTTCCCCAAGACTATATTTCAAAAACTAAAAGAGATACGAAGAAAAACTCAACTTATACTACTATTAAAAAAAAAAGAAATCACTAAAAATTTGCTTATAAGTCAATTCGGATATGATAAATTCAGTACCGTTTAGTATTAATTTTAGCAAAACTCTCGTAAGACTCTCGCGCGAGACCTAAGCGAGATAAGGTAAATCTCAAATAATGAAGCGATATAGATATTTTGTAAATAAACCCAATTAATAATCATTATTATGCAATAGTCTTTTATAAGATTTGTGTGTCAGTGCATATATTTTCTTAATTTGTTACTTAAGGTAGTACTAGTGCGACGGTGGCGCCATCGGTTGTCGAGGGCGAAACTGATGCTCAAAAAAATATAAAAATTTAATAAAATAAGTGTTTTATACCTATTATGATTTGAATATCATGAATTGTAAACAGGTTGTTGGTCTAGTGAATTTCCAAATACCATACAACCGTGAGGTGTTGCCATTATAAATTGGGATTCTTAATTTTTCGTTAAAAACAAGGCTTTGCATGGCTATATATCCATTACTAAACGATAAAAAACTTTCTCCTTCTTATACAATATACATGGATAGTTCTAGAACATCATACTAGTTTTTCAAGTGAAACTGCAAAATTTAAGAGGTACACAAACCAAATATGTGCGATTCTGAGTGATGATCGTCATAAGCCCCGTGTATAAGAACTCAACTTTACAAGCGAATATATTTGTTCACAGACGATGATTTTGTTTCATATTTTAACAGGAGGCATATAACTATCCAATGTTTACGAGCCCCAAATTTCATTCAGATCAGCAAAAAAAAATTTACGCTAGTACTACCTTAAGGTAGCAAAAAAAATATTTGCTGATCTAAATGAAATTTGGCGCACGTAAACATTGGATAGTCATACGCATCCTGTTAAAATATGAAACACATTCATCGTCTATGAACAAATATATTCGCTTGTAAAGTTGAGTTCTTATACGATCATCACTCAGAATCGCACATATTTGGTTTGTGTACCTCTAAAATTTTGCAGTTTCATTTGAAAAACTAGTATGATGTTCTAGAACTATCCATGTATATTGTATCAGAAGGAGAAAGTTTTTTATCGTTCAGTAATTGATATATAGCCATGCAAAGCCTTGTTTTTAACGAAAAATTAAGAATCCCAATTTATAATCGCAATACCACACGGTGGTATGGTATTTGAAAATTTACTAGACCAACAACCTGTTAACAATTCATGATATTCAAATCATAATAGGTATAAAATACTTATTTTATTCAATTTTTATATTTTTTGAGCGTCAATTTCGCCACTCGACAACCGATGGCGCCACCGTCACACTAGTACTACCTTAAATATTGCACGAGTTTTTCATGATTTTTATGATGTAAGTCAATCCCTTAAATATTTTTGCTATATCTGTCATTTTATCTCAAAACAAATGATTTGTTCATGTAGAATATAGATCGAATGGAAAATTGATGAAACAGATAAATGTGAAGAAAACATGAAATGAAGTGTTTGAAACCAAAGTGATTCGTCTGAAATGAGCAAATATGAATTGTAGAATGAATCAAATGAATAAATATTGGTGACGTTATGTGTTTACCTATATATGTATATTAGCATTAAATTTAGCTTAATAACATTTTAAAGACTAATATTATATTGTATACACACATTAAGCGTTTACAACAAATTTATCAAAAACATAAATAGTGAATTTACATTAACTTGGTACAGTAATAAATTTTCTAATAAACCTTCAATAAAATATACGCAATTACAGTAAGAAATAGCTTCGTAATTGTATAATTATCGCTATGTAAACACAACAAATACCTACACCAATAAAATGTTCTGTTTATTGTTATGTAGATTTTCATTCAACCGATATATAATAAGCTTCTGAATTATGGCAGTAAGATTACGAGAGCACGTAAATAGCTCCAACAATACAGCACTAACATGTGTTGTTGACCAAACAAACCGTTGTGTGTTTCTAGGCACCGCGTAATAAAACCGATGAATCAATGGCGAACATTTAAACAACGCACGTGCAACTCGGTGATAAGAGCACAAGTTTTGCATTTTAACCAATAAATATTTGTCATTTCAAGTATAACATGATAAGGTGTTCTTGAATACAATAACACGGAAATCAACATTTGTTTTACAAACATTCGATGCGATATCTATGACGTTAAATTAATTTACTATGTGTAATTTGTTTATATTTCTACTATTTTATTCATCGAGAGCAAAAATGTCAATTTCCTTATGGTTTCTTACCCATACGAGTACAACTCAGATTATGTGAAAATAGAACTTACAATTACTATTTTTATCCACTATAGTCGGTTATAGTTCAAAAACTAATAAAGAAAATTAAATTTCAGTTTTCCCTGATTTATTCAATATATAAAATAATTTCTGATTTTTGAACGAAATATATTAGTATGACAGAGATATCATTGAGCCAGATTTTCGAAAATTTCTGACATTAATATAATACAAAAATGATAATTTAAATTTTTTGTGATAAAAACTTTATTCGTTCATAATTTTTACTAAAAATTTGCATACCTATATGATATATTTTTACATGAGGCATTTAAAGGTGTTCACAAATTTTAATTATTTCATTTCCGTTTTGAGTTGACAAATTTCGAAAATTAAAAAAAAAATTAAAATATTAAAATGTTTTCAAATTTGTTAATAACTTAAAGTAGTACTAGTGTGACGGTGGCGCCATCGGTTGCCGAGCGGCGAAACTGACGCTCAAAAAAATTTAAAAATTGAATAAAATAAGTGTTTTATACCTATTATGATTTGAATATCATGAATTGTTAACAGGTTGTTGGTCTAGTGAATTTTCAAATACAATACCACCGTGTGGTGTTGCCATTATAAATTGGGATTCTTAATTTTTCGTTAAAAAAAAAGCTTCGCATGGCTATATATATATATATATATCCATTACTAAACGATAAAAAACTTTCTCCTTCTGATACAATATACATGGATAGTTCTAGAACATCATACTAGTTTTTCAAATGAAACTGCAAAATTTTAGAGGTACACAAACCAAATATATGCGATTCTGAGTGATGATCGCCATAAGCCCCGTATAAGAACTCAACTTTACAAGCGAATATATTTGTTCACATACGATGAATGTATTTCATATTTTAACAAGATACGTATTTCACGCTAGTACTACCTTAATTGAAGTATGGGGAAATCAATGGCGTTGAGCGCATCTTAATATTTCGCTTTATTTTTGAAATATAACATCCGGAAAAGTTGGATTTATCACATTTCACATAACATTCCATAAACAAAATGATCTTTTTCTGCATTTCATATAATATACTTATATAATATGACAATTTTTTAATTTGTCATGTTACGCATCTCTTTGGTATGAAAATTGTAAAATTAACATAGAATATAACTTTTTGATGCGATATTTTTAATAATGTAATTTTTGAAAATCTCGTATTAAATAGTAATTATTTTTTTGTATGAACTGCTAAAAAATAGTATATGAAACAAAAGAAAAGTGATTTTTAATTTACTCAAATGGCTTTAAAACCATACTTGTTCATCGAAACATCACTTTTCTAAACTTGTTTCATAATATACTATTAATATAAGTTAATAAAAATATTATATTATTATATTAAATTATTTATATGGGGTAATGGCTCAGTGATATCAAGTCGGCCTATGGATCCAAAGAACCCTGATTCGATCCCCACTGGCGACAAAACATTTTCACCAATTTAAAATTATCCATGTGGCTCCTCCACCGCTAACATCTTTGGGGGTCGTGATTTGACGGCTGGTAACCACACTTCACGCGCCTAAATATATCACTTACCGAGATCTGCTTCAGCAGAGTGCCACACTCAGTAATAGATAAAAGACGTGATGATATATTTATTTTTATTTATTTAATAAAAATATTCTTATTTGTGCAGAAAATGATGAGGTATTCAATGGTACCAACCGCATTGCAATATCTAATTAGTTTTGAAGTAATAATGACTCAAAGTTATAATTTCTTAGGACAATTTTTTCAACCACCTGTTTACTCCCGATTAATGTTAATCATGAGCTTGTATTCCATTTGTCACTTGGTTCACTTAAATCAGTTCAGATAAATTAAAGAACATAACTAAATGAACTAAATTAAGCAAACTAATGCACTTATTGGGGTGAATTACTTCAAAGTAAATTAGAACCAGTAATGCTGGGTTGCAAGAAAATTATAAAGAACTCTTTAGTTAAAGAATTGTTTATCTAGCAACAGTATTAATAGCGATTTTCTGAAATTTATTGAACCGTTAGTTGCTAATGAACCGATAAATCTTTCATGCAACCCAGCATCATTCTAGTACTGGAAATAAAGTCAGCGAAGTAATCCAACGAAATAAATAAGTGTTCTGATTTAGTAAATGTAAGTTAGATCTGATCCAAATGGCAAATGGAATACGCCTATGAATAAATAATAATAGTAACTATGGTTACTCATTATTTATTAGCCTAATCGGGAATAAACAGATGACTGAAAATCTGTTAAAAATCATTGTATTCTTCATAAGTAAATAATTCATCCCTCATTAATACAAATAAATCAGTTAGTAGATAAAGTAAAAGACTAAACAAATTTCATCCTAATCTCGTAATCTCAACGATTACAATCATCTTGTAACACATTTAAATCTGTCCCAGTTATCAAATTTCTACGTCACAAAACAAAATAAAATCAATCAGCTAACGTCGGCTCCTTGCTCCTTCCAAACACGAGTCGCCTGTGGCATTACAACAGAAGTAAAACGCAAGAAAAAAGAGTAGATGAAACTAGTTTTTGTATGAGTCACACACAACCCAGTGGGTATTAATTGCGCGCGCGGGGTAAAGAAAGGGGAATGAATGGCAACTTGGGCAACACCGCTTTGCTCTGATCTCAGTCGTGCACTAGCGCTTGTCAATCTGTTTGGAGATAATGTAATGAGTAATACACGACTTCAAGCCGAATTAGTGATTATTGAAAATTGCTGTTTCGTGAATGGCTCTGATTTCGTTTGGATGATTTTTTGCGTCACTAAATTGGGACCAACCGGAAATTGAGTGTAAATTTATACATTTTTCATGGGTTAAATCAGTATCAATACTTATTTGTACAACTTGTACTGAAAGCAATACTTTTTTCATGAATTTGTAGTTTGATGCAGGTCGGCACGCCAAATGAGCTAAATAAAGATGGTTTCATTATTTGTTGCACACATAATTTTTTTGCATGTTGATATTAGATTGATTATAAGCAAAAAAATTAAATATTTTGTGAGATATTTATGCTACTCTTTGCAACAAGAACTTAATCTCAATTACAGTACTGGAGACCTATTCTAAGTCGTTGGCGACTAGATTTAGCGACTGTTTGACGTCATATTTGTCGACTTTGATACTGGCGCTATCTGTTGGTATAGTTAAAAAGTACAGCCCTGACGTCATTGTTGGCGACTGGTCGCTTATGCCAATGGCACACTGGTCGAGGAGCATGAATGAGCGTCGAGGAACTCATCGATGAAACAACAGAACGCACCCGTCATCGATGATAAATAAAGGCGCCTCTATTTCCATCGAGGAGTTTCTCGATGAAACGATTGTGTCTCATTTCACACGTATTATTGTGTCTCATTTCATGTTAGCGTGGGCTGTCATTTTGGTTTTGCTTTGTGCTAATCTTTCGTGTTTGTTTATTTTATCAGTCAGGATGCGTTCTGTTGTTTCATCGATGAGTTCCTCGACGCTCATTCATGGTCCTCGACCAGTATGCCATTGGCATTACGGAGTCGCGTATGCAGGCGACCAGTACAAGGCTGTTGCGAAGTGTCATGGCGTCAGTCGCTTAGCATTTTTTGAAGTTTCGAAGTTTTATATTTTTGTTCACTGTATATATTATAAAATGTAAATACGAGTATGATCTGCCAATTATTGAACAAAATCCAGCTGCAGATGTACATTACCGATAATTAGGACAGCAATATCGTCGTTTACACATTAATAATTTTTAATATAACAATGTTCATTTAAGATTTTGTAAAAATGTATATGATTTATTTTTAAAATATTACTAATTGCTTGAAAATTACTGAAAAGTCCGTCAATTTGTGATATCTGGAGACCGATTCTAATTCGTAGCAACCAAATATTTAGTTGAATGACGTATTTTTGATGACGTCAGGCGATTTAGTTAAATTTCTAGGGATTTTATTTTGTACTGTTGGTAACAAAGATCAGACTATATATTTTGGTGTGGTATTTCTGAAAAACTTGTTGCCGCTAAATATTTGTGATTGTTTATTATTAACAAGTCCACGATGTTGGTTGAAATAGTATTTATGTTTCTATATTTAGTATTATTTATTAAAATAACCAAACTTTTGAAAACACGGCACTGCAAAACATACGAATAGGACGTAGCGACTGAGTTAGCGACTGAGTTAGCGACTGGTTCAAAGCAGTTCTAGCAGTAAGTCGCTAGAAAATGTCGAGTCGCCAATAATGGCGTCAAACCTAAGTTACATTTTATCCTGCAAGTTAGCTACATTATCGGTAGCGACAATAAATGACATCAAGTCAGTCGCTACAACTTGTTGCTACGAATTAAAATCTGTCTCCGGGGTTCGAACTCACCAAGCCGGAGTTTGGTAGTTCATATATTTTTTAGCATGTGTCAAACTCGGGATCTCTGAATTCGAATTATGTTCTCCAAAAGAGATAAATAAAAATGGTGAAATCCAATAAAATTAAATCAATAAAAATGTAGTATTTACTTTTTTTCCTAATCTTTAAAATAGTTGAAAAAAGTATCACTTTCTACACGACTGTTCACTAATAAAGACGACTTTCATAATCAATATAAAAAAAATATATATACAGACAGTTGTTGCGCAGTGGTTGCAAAGTCGCTTCAGAAGCTGACAGGTTACAACTGCGTCCGAGTGATTCTAAATTCATTATAAGTTATAATTTCCCTAAACAGTAATGAATTTTCTGTTATGCAGCGAGATTAACCATGACTTTATTCGGCAGTATGAAGGTGTGGATAGCGTTACAACATTCAAATTTAGAATCCCGAGTTCGACTCCCCTCAAGCTATATATATATATATATATATATATATATATATATATATATATATATATATATATATATATATATATATATATATATATATATATATATATAAACTATCACATTGTGGCTCGGTGCGTGCAGACCCTATAATGTATAGAATAAATTAATTCTGAGTGTAATATTTATGCAATTATAGTAAATTTTAGATCTTGCAGAAATATTTTTATCAGTTAAATAAATTCTTTTGATTTTAGCCGTCGCGTTAATGCGTCCTGTTATCCCATCCATATTCTATACATTTATTCAAAGAAGAGAACGTATTATGAAGAAATTAATACAACTTTTTAAAGCGAATAAATAAATATAACTTTCCAAGAACAATATATACAATATCATCAATTATTCTGCTTTATGTTCTTTATTCTTCCTAAGTTTTATACTTTTACGATTCATTATCATACCGTTGCTTTAATGTCTTTCGATTTCTTTTGTTTAGATCATTATATGGACAATATAACTTGAAGGAAATAAAATATTTAATAAGAATACTTAGAATTTATACGAGCAGATATCTGTCATCAAAAGACTCCGCAGAATATATTTTCTACTATCATATATTTCTAATGATCAATTTTTCTATCAACTGTTATGTTTCTGTTATAATTATCTGCTTGTTAAATATAGGAAAATACATGTAATTTAAATGCTGTTAGTTAACACTTAGTTAACAATCAATTAATAAATCAGGCATTATTTAGTTAACATACAAACGCTTGAAACAAATATTATGAAAAACTAAATTTTTCTGTAAAATAATTTCGAAAAGTTTGACAATAGTTATTTAAAATTTCAGTATTGTAATGTATTTATTACAAAACGAGATGGCCTACGGTTTCGTTCAACAATCTATCGATTATTGTACAATACGTAAATCATACAATGTTTTATCTAATTTCATAATATTAGAAAAATTAGTGCAAAATAGACATTTAACAATTTTCTTTTTTTTCCTATTTGTGGGTTTCATTGTTTGTTTGGTGTCAGACTGTCATTTTACTATTAATAGTTATTTTTAGAACAAGTGCCGAAAAAGGCTTGTTACGTGCAAGTGCAGAATTTAAATCTGCACGAGCACGTAATCTTTTTCTACAACTGTGCGATTTAGAATATCACTAAAATATTGTCAAAATTTATAAAATCTTAATGATATTCACGAGAACGATGTTTTACGGCGTTCCTATGATTTGTTTGTTGATTGCTTGCACATTGTTCTATGTTATTTTAAAATATTTCACTAATTTCAAGACAATTTCTTCAAAGTCTAGATTGGAATACTACAGTGAGTGATTCTTCTTTATTATAAACATCTCCAAAAATAATTGAAGCCCCAGATCATGCTTTTGGATCTATTTTCGACAATGACAATCAACCTGCTGCTGGTACTTCTAAAGCCTCTGAAATTGTTGTCAATAATATTACTGTTAATAATATGAACAGGTATGGAAGAAAGTAATATTTCTTTAAACAGTACAAAAGTTTCCACATCACATTATGTCAATATAAGCAACTGTAACAACTGTATTAATAATATACACAAACAATAAATATGAAGTATTTCACTTACTCTTAAAATAAAACCATTTATCGATATATTATACTTTGTTCGGTTCTTTTTATTAATTGTTTACAGATTAGATATACTGCAATTTAAGGTTATGTTTATAAACGTCAAAATATACTACTGCATATTTACTACTGCATCTTCTTCTTCCATAAGCGTATGTGGCCAAAATATGAATTCGGCGCTCGGCGCGAAATTTAAATAGCTCTCAATACAACTTTTTTTACAGTTGCATAATGAATTACTTTCCGCACTAGTGTTTCTTTGCTTACAGAAACGCACTTGGTCTGCATTTGTCTCCTTTCCACCTTTAACCAAGGCAATAATAGTTACGTAATAACAAAGAAATCGCACAGTTGTAGGAAAAATTCATTACAGCACTTGTATCGTAATAGAAGTATTTACGACACGCTTTTTAGAAATGTAATATCAATATTACGTTATGTAATGAGATGAAGATAATTTAACTTATGTATAAAGTATCACTTTTGTCAATTTGACATTGGATTAACAAGGAAGAGAACTTTTATTTACTTTTATTAACTTGGAAGCAAAGAATATTCTGAATAAATACCACAAGAGCTATAGTTTCTCACAGGCCATTTTTTTTCTCACTCAAATTGTTTGTTTTGATGTAAAATGATTGAAGTAATTTGACATTAGATAAAATCCCTAAATCTTCGGTGGCACGATTTTTAATATCAACTGCTCTCGTTAATTAAAAAAGCAACAAATTTTCTGTAAAAAAAATGTCAGAAGCTCCTAAATTTTTTGTGATATTCTCGAAAATTATAATATAATTTAGTTCAATTTTAAAATGTATTAATAATACTAGCAGTGCTAGCAGTTGTTTTATAATAATAAATATGATTAAATATTATATGAAAATAAATGAAATTGTAATTTATTACACCGTATAAAATAAACAATATAGTAGTATTAATTAACGCGAATTGGGTTCACGTAAATCAATTTGATTGTAACAAAATACAGGTACAGTGCTGATAATAGTAATATTTATTATTTGTGATACAAATAATAAATAATATTTATTTTTAAATGCATCTAATTAGGCAATTACCAATAATGCATTTTAAGTTTATTATATGGGATGGCTAGCTCAGTGGTATGAAGTCGGCCTGTGGATCCTGAGGTCCCTGGTTCGATTCCCACAGGCGAAAAATTTTCATAATTTGAAAAAGCCATCCCTGTGGCTCCTCCACCACTAACATGTTTGGGGGCCGTGATTTGACGACTGGTAACCGCACTTCACGCGCAAAATATATCACTTACCGAGATCTGCTTCAGCAGAGTGCCACACCCAGTAATGGGTAGAAGGCGTGATGATATATTTATTTATTTATTTAAGTTTATTATCATATAAATTGAAATCGTATTATAACGGAAAATGAATCATTGTACAGCTACAAAAATAATAACAATATTATTTTATCCACTATGACAATTTTTTTATTGAGAATTACTGTGAAATTGTAAATTAATAACTGTATAGACAACTTGTGTAATATCGTAATTCTGTAATTAACATAAAAATTAATAAAACAATCTGAATATATTATAAATAACGGAAAGGACAAGTATTCTAAAAATACATATTTATCATTATTCTAACAGACAAATGAGTAAATAATTATTTAAATTATATATGGCATTTATGTAAGCAGGATTTCTTTCTATATTTTCCTCTTGAAATTAACACTTGCAAAATTGACAACAATACGTAAATTTGTTATTGGTTATTTTCTACAATTGATTGGTGCAATTGTAATTGTAAAAGTTAGTATTTTTCTTGAATTTAAATTGTTGTTAATAAGAGATTATCATAGCTATTTAACATATCTGTTTATTATTTCCGAGTAATTATTTATTTATTATCTAATTAATATTCCATACTCACTTTCTTTGCCAATTAATTATTTAGTACCTACATGATGCAATCACGAGGGAAACATGTTAAAATTATCTCATCATCATAATTTGTTTGAAATAAAAACGCTTCAAATAAAATTTGTGATGCACTAAATTTTATATGGGGTAACTAGCTCAGTGGTATCAAGTCGGCCTGTGGATCCTGAGAACCCTGGTACCCACAGGTGACAAACAGTTTTCACCATTTTAAAACTACCCCTGTAGCTCTCTCACCACTAACATCTTTGGGGGCCGTTATTTCTCGACTGGTAACCGCACTTCACGCGCAAAATATATCACTTACCGAGATCTGCTTCGGCAGAAAGCGTGATGATATATATATTTTTTTCTAAATTTTATACCATAAATATTTTCAATAATTAAAACAATTTTTTGGTTTAACTTAAATTCTAAACTTGGTTTGAATTAATCAAAGTTATTCGAAATTGTATATCATATGGATTTACAAGTAATCGTAGCCCAGTGGATAAAAGCGAGGTAAAACTTGTTTCTTAATTAACAAGCAAGAGGTCGTTGTGTTTTCAAATCTCACTGATTTCAACTTAAATCCAATAATACAATTGTGTCTGAGTGATTCGAATTCCACTATAAGCTGTAGGCCTCCTGTATTGTAATTGATATTAAGTTCCTGTTGTACAGAGTAACAAATAAATAAATAAAATATTGCTGTCAAGTAATCGATATGCTTTTATTTATTTAAACTAAGTTTAAAATTTAAGATTTGCTTGTGTAACTGGCTATAAATTCTGTAAATTTCATTTAATTCGCCGTTTTGGTACACTCCCTTTGTCAGGAAAATATAAAATAATAAATAGCAAAACGTAACTATAAACAAGTAACTAAGTAACAAATAAATATGAAATTATAATTTCATGGACAACGAAAGCCAAGTTTTATTCATCACAATTGTTCATGTTGTTCTTGTTCTTTTAAATTTCAATAGCTTCGTTGATTAATCTATGTATTCATATATTTTGGTCTGGAAACGATTTTTAGTGTCTTCAAGTTTAATAGAAATGATATTGCATGCTGACCAATCGAAGATTCTCTAATTCTTTCTTGCCCCCTGTGAAAATCTCCTCTCTCCGGCACTGTCCCTTTCACCTCATCTACCTCTACCTGAGGCTCACCGCTCCGTGCGGTCACTTGTAACTATAACCGACTTACGTCACCCGGTTACGGTTGAACAATCGGTCAGATGAACACCGCTGCATCTGTTCCAGTGTTGTTCTTGTTCTTTTGCCGATGATGCTCTCACATGGACACGACAGTATGAGTGTGTATGTAAGTGCTGGACAGGAAGTCGAAGGTGGCGCCTCCTACAACTCCCCCCACCTCGGGGAGACGCCCCCGCAAGCAGGGTCCATTCATAAAGACGCAAATTGGAGGAACGTAACCACATGCCGCGATGGGACCTTAAATGAGTGATGGATTTGTCAAATATAACAGAAATGAATGAGATTTGTTCTGGCATTTTAAAGGGAATATTGACAGAAAATGTTTATCACACATAATTTGATTAATAGTTATTTATTATACTAGTGTTTTATATACCAATAAAACATGAGTGTAATACAAAATTTGATCCACAACTCATAATTATAGGTATCGAAGAAGATTGATGGTAATATTTAACGTTGATTCAGTTACATACAGTTTCTCAAAATACGGTAGATCATGAAGTGGTTGCTAAGTAACAAGCTGTTTACAGTGTTTTATGGAATGTAAAACACTAGTGTTTTATGATCCATATAATTCAACTGAAATCAGTGTAATAATGTCTTTATTATATATGAGTTGTGGATAAAATTTTTAACTGTCTACCAATCATTGTAATAAAATGTACGTTAGATCAAATTATATTGTTTAACTCAGGCATCGGCAATCTTTTTTAGCTGCAGATCAAAAACAACCAAAATGTGACTTAAAAAAAACGTTTTGGGTCAATAGGCATTTTATTTTAAAACACAAAGTTTTACTCTACTTTTTTTAGTTACCTAACAACTAGATTGTCTGATATATAATGAACAAATGAATATTTTATTATAAGCTTGTCAAAAATATTAATTCGTCTTCTCACTAGTGCATATTTCAATAGCAACAAAAGCATTCGTGAGCTCAAAAAAATTGTCGGTAATATTCAATGCACTAGTTATTAAAAGTAAATCTTTTTTAAATACCTAATTTATTATATTTATTTAATGTGAAAAGTCAATTTTGCAGTCAGTATCATGATTTAAAGCCTAGTAACTTTTACAACAAAATTATTTATTTTTTTATATGTACACTACCCAACAGACATAGCCCATTGCAGGATGAGATTAATAACAAATAATTATATAATTAAATGTGTAATTACAGAGCCCTTAACAGAAATTGGGAAAGCAACACATCTAATGACAAACCAACTTATAACTTTAATGGTATTATGGAAAGAAGCAACAATGAGTGGTAGATTCCCACGTTAAAAAAATCACCCAATAATGATTAAATTTGAAAATTGGGAAGTCTTCTAGACGTTAAACTTTTTGTGTCTTGTGGCGTCGGCTGATTTGCATTGCACTATGTCTTTCATTTAAGATATAAGCAGGTTAGTCCAGCTCTTGCCAGAAACTGGACGGAGTGTAGTGTATTGTCTTTAATGTCTAGGGTGCATGGCCCGGTCTGGCGGTTCTGTTCGAATATTGAATAATTATTACTTAAATTTACCAGGATAAGCTCTATGGCCTTCTAACAAAACAGAACAGAAATGTGCAATTACAGAGCTCTTATACCTAAAATAGTGACTATCAATAAAAAAATCTGGTGTGGTCACCACACGATTTTCTTATACACAGCATATTTAATATTTAGAATAGATAATATTATTACACATGTAATTTTAGATTTTCATTAATTCAGCATTTATCTGTTTGACACATATAAAATATAAAATTTGTTTACGTATTATTTTTTAGTAATGTTGACTACTTTGGCTGGTACCACGAGCATATTACTAAAACACTGTTTTTGGGTGTTTTAGTTAAAACCATGACGACATCTTAAAACACTCTTAAAATAATGCTTACCACGAGCATTGTTTTAAGTCTGTTTTAGTTAAAACCATGTAAACAAGAAAATATATATGACAACGTTGTAAAAGACGCAATACGCATGCGCGTTTCGTGAATATTTTTGACAGTTTTCAATTCAATATGAAAGCAGTTTAACAGGTTATGATTTTTAGATGTCAGGTACTTCGTTAAACTCATGAAAGAACACTAATTGCTCCTTGGGTGAACTGTAAAAGGCGTTTCCACAATTAAAACATAAGTATTTAACAGGAACATATTTTGATTCTAATATTTTGCACCAAATCACATACATTAATATGTTATTATTGTATTTTAGAAAGAGAATGGCAGCCATAAAGATTAAAACGGATAATTGAACGTCCGAGGAAAATAATTTGCTGACTGAATAACCGAATTAAAGAAATGGTATAATAGAAAACTACATAGCTGGAAATAATGAATGTGTTTGGAATGATTTGGTACATGCGAAAACTGTAGCACTTAAAAAATTAAACGAAAATTATGTACAATACATATTTTTGTAAATTATATTTGATTAATAATAAAACTTGGTTATTAACAATATTCACTTATGTTACAATTAATCAAATAAAATCAGAAAACGGATAGTTTTCATTATAAAAAACGCACGAATTAACAAAAGGTATATTAATTATGACAATAATCACATTCGATAAAGAGTAGTGGTCTACTGTAAAATTCTTGTCTGGTTTTCACTAAATTGTACAATTTAATGAATATCTGGAGATGCGATGCCAGAACTATATAGGTTTACGTTTCTTATAATTCTGCTGTCGTACTTTTGAGAAATGTCGTGTAGATCACCTGAAGACAATAAAATGAATTGTTATAATATACATACCTATTTGTACATTTAATGTAACTTAAATTACACCGAACTACAAAACACAGAATTGTGGTTATGTATTGTGTCATATGACAGCTGCAAAGAAGCAGAAAGACAGGCGATTTGCGACTGCGCGCAGATACTGAATAACTGGCGCGTACATTTAATTTAAATTTTACTTATCTTTATCATATTCATTTCTTTGACGCAGTGTCATCAAAACTTGCATTTCACGAGAAATCATTTTTCGCTATATTATATTCTTCGCAGTTTCTTCGGAACAACGGTATTTTTGTATAAATTCTCTCGCATCCAACACAATAAATGGATTCTTATGTTCTTTAAATAAAATTTCTCATTTTCAATGCGTATTTACTTCAATTACTGGGCGAATCGTACAATTTTTATCATAGACGTCAGCCATGTTTGTCTTAAAACACTGCTTAAAACAACTCTAGGCAGTTTTAGAACACGTTACTAAACAGTTGACTTAAAACATGCAAAAACAGCCAAAAACAGAGCTCGTAGTACATATATTTAGAACACCCAAAAACAACGCTCTTAAAACACCGAAAAACAGAGCTCGTGGTACCAGCCTTAATGTCTAACTTTAGTGATGAAACATATACAGAATGTCCGTTTTTCGAGCCTAACCCTTGGTATTTCAAGAACCCTGAGATACGAAGTTGATTAAATTGAGGCAAAGTTGCCGAATTAGTTGACCATTTGAATGATGTATTTGTTTTTCCGAAAAAAGACATAGATAACTAGATAAAGCGAAACTTAAAATCCATGTTTTTTGTTTCTATTGCTACTATGATTATTGAAATATATTATTAAATATAAAAATTACTTCTTCTTTACATCTTTTATTTGAAACTTTTTTCCGTAACTGATTCCAGTTTTGAAATAAATGGAATTTATTGTTTTGTGTGTCCAGTAAACTTCCTCTTCCAGTTTTTCAATTTCACTCAAAATCAACTCAGCTCTTCGTATTTTCATGAAATTTATAATTACCAAGTTTCGTTCACAAATCTTATCTCGTTCATGAGATATTGCACGACCGGACACACATCCACACACACACACACAGACATTATTGAGAAAATGATCAAAACGGATTCAGTGGACCTCAAAACATGTATTTCCGCGAAAATCTCGTCAACGATTTTTTTCACGATACCAATACTTCCTTATACTGCGTATAAGAAAGTAAAAATGATCTGGAGATATAGTTTCTGGTAGAATCAAAGGGTATCGAAGCAGATATCTTTAGAATTTAATTGGGAAGGATATATAGTCCCAACGAATGACAATAAAAATTAAAATTCTTCTAAACACCATAAATCCAAAACAATGTCCAAGACAAAAAACCTTGGAAAAATCCTGTGAGACCCTTTCTCACAGTGAGCTATTTCTCCGGTCGTTCGGCCAAATAAATAAACATGGCAGTAGGAATTTCAGGTGTCTGTTGTGTGCCACCCAGCTATTCATTTCAAACCCATCATTTTGATTCCGACGTGCCTTAAAAACCCTCAACTTTCAATTATTCACCACACAAATTAGAAAGTGCAACCAGAGCTAAGATTACCAGCTTACTTCATTATTTTACAACAATGACTAGGTGTGTTGAAGATTTGTATAGGCAATTGTCTGCTAAACGTTAAAAACTTGACAGCTGATAAATGAACGTCCAAAATCATTCAAACTCAAGAACCATACTAAAATACAACGTATCACTTTTTAAATTTGTTTTTGCTACTCTGCACAACAGGAATTTAATCTCATTTTATTACAGTACAGGGTATTCAGAAAATGTTTGACAACCTACAGGTACAATAATTGTTTATCAATAATCCTAATGCAAAAAAAATGTATGATTCTTCCTAAGCCACACTATACTTAAAAGAAATGTAAATTTGGCAACACCGAATCCAACAACTGTTATAGCAGTTATCAGGTAAACTACATTCCCTGTATGAAAACGATGACGTCATATGTGGACGAGGTTATCATAGATACGATGAAATATAGCTATCTTTTTTTAATCATATTTGTATCTATGCGAATGGAATTAACGTATGTCTTAATAAGTACGGGATGGCTAGCACAGTGGTATGAAGTCGGCCTGTGGATCCTGAGGTCCCTGGTTCGATTCCCACAGGCGACAAATTTTCATAATTTGAAAAAGCTATCCCTGTGGCTCCTCCACCACTAACATGTTTGGGGGCCGTGATTTGACGACTGGTAACCGAACTTCACGCGCAAAATATATCACTTACCGAGATCTGCTTTAGCAGAGTGCCACACCTAGTAATGGGTAGAAGGCGTGATGATATATTTATTTTAATTTATTTATTTAATAAGTAAAGATACACGTTTCATGTTTTTTCACGTTCTAACACATAAATTATTTTAATGAAAACGTATGACAGTTCTTACTAATACGAAAATTTATATTTACTTTGTTCACATTTGTTTTAAAATAAAAATAGAGACCTATGGTCATGATTTTGTTATTTTCTCGCCTGTCATTTCTAAGTTTGTGACATTTTTGATACAAAATATAGACTAAGAAATAAGGAATGGCCTATAAAATTTTGGGTAATCAAATGCAGAAATGGGTTTGTCATCTTAATGTATATTTCTTAGAGTATTATTTTACAAAATTACATATTTCAATAAGGTAGGTAATATATTTCGTGGGATAAGATAAATTTATATTTGGTTATTATTTAATATATGCAGTATTTGGTTCCATTTATAAACTAATTAAATTTTATACAGTAATAAATATTTTAATCTGACATTTAAATTTTAGGTTATGTTTTAAAAATGTCAATCCAATACCAATGTAAACGTTTTAAGTACAAAATCTTGAATCACATGGATACCGAATGTGACGTAATCGTTTTCCTACAGGGAATGGAGTATAAGTATGCAAATCAATCTGACAAATAAAAAACTTTTTTGTACAATGTTGCCGTTTGTACTATTTTATAAACATTGCCGAAGAAAAGTAAAAAATTTAATTTGTTACTCGTAAACGTTATTTATTTCAACTGTTTATTTTCTATGGAAATGAATCTTTACAAGTTCCTGTGTAAAAAAGTTAGTAAACAAGCATTTTTCCACAGTAATACTGAGATATATATCATTTAAAACAATTTTTGACGTAACTGAGAAGATTTAATTATAAATTTTTATTTTGTTTACAAACTATATATTGTACAATACACGCAAAGTAACTGTTTCTACTGCCTCAAGGAAATGACAGACTTGGCTAATCCGTTCGCCAGTCAATTCCTCCTTTCGGCAGTAAAAACTGTTTCATCTTGCTAGTAATGTAATAGTTATTTTTATAATAAGTGCCGAAATCTGCACGAGCATGTAACCTTTTTCGGCACGTGTTATAAACAACATTTTTCCTACAACTGTGCGTTTTAGTAAATCACTAAAATATTATTAAAATTTATAAAATTTATAAAATTTTAATGATATTACATGAGAACGATGTTTTACGGCGTTGCTATGGTTTGTTTGTTGATAGCTTGCACATTGTTCTACGTTATTTAAAAATATTTCACTAACGTCAAAATAATTTCTTCAAAATCATCTTGATTGGAATAGTACAGTGAGTGATTCTTCTTTATCATTAACACCTCCAAAGATAATTGAAGCTCCGGATCATACTATGTTGGATCTATTTTCGACAATGTCAATCAACCTGCTGCTGGTACTTCTGAAGCTTCCGAAATTGTTACCAATAATATTACTGGTAATAATATGAACAGGTACGGAGGAAATCAATGTTTCTTTAGACACAAAAGTTTCCACTTTACATTATGTCAATATAAGCAACTGTAACAACTGTATTAATAATATACACAAACAATAAATATGAAGTATTTCACTTACTCTTTAAATAAAACCATTTATCGATATATTTTACTTTGTTACGTTTATAAACGTTATAATATACTACTGCATATTTACTAGCGCTGGTTCACCGTATCTTCTTCTTCCATAAGCGTCTGTGGTCAAAATATGAATTCCGCGCTCGGCGCGAAATTTAAATCGCTGTCAAAACAATATTCTTTTGACAGTTACGTAATGAAGCACTTTCCGCACTAGTGTTTCTTTGCTTTCGGAAACGCACTTGGTCTGCATTCATCTACTTTCCATACGTAACCAAGGCAATTATAGTTACGTAATAACAAAGAAATCGCACAGTTGTAGGAAAAATACTTTAAATTGGTAAGACTAATACATAATTTTATTTCCTGTTGTGGACAGTGACATTTGAAAATATAAATAAAAATCGTTGTTTCCCTTACCCACATCCTTTTATTTCTTAACATTACTCACAGAGCAATAATCTAAAGTATTTCACTCAATCTATTTGTATTTAATATAAAAATGACCCCATAGTTGGGTAGGTGCTTAGTGATATCAAGTCGGACTGTGGTTTCTGAGAACCCTGGTTCGATTTCTACAGCCGATAAACATTTTCACCAAATTAAGTTCCTTCACAACTAACATCTTTGGGGGCCGTGATTTGACGCCTGGTAGCCGCACTTTACGCGCATATATCATTTACCGTGATCTGCTAGGCAGAGTGTCACACCCAGTAATGTATAAAAAGCGTGATGATATATTTATATTTATATTATTTTATAAAAATGACATGCTAAATAGTATTTCCGCCTTTACCTAACATTGTGCCAACTGTGGAATAAAAAGATCGTTAGAATTGTATTGCGTATTCTATTTGACATTTGGATCAGATCTAACTTGCATTTACTGAACCAGATCACTTATTTATTTCGCTGGATTACTTTGCTGACTTTATTATCAGTACTAGAATAACGGATTCTAATTTACTTTAAAGTAATTCACCCCAATAAGTGCATCATTTTGATATATTCAGTTCATTTAGTCATGTGTCGAATTTATCTGAATTGATTTAAGTGAACCAAGTGGCAAATGGAATACAGCTTCTGTATTACCGGACTTACGAGGGCAGGGTGAAAAGTCCCTGAAAAATAAAACAGATGGTGCCACAATCGCAAATCTCATGTGACATTTGTGATGTACCATTTTTATCTAGAACGCATTAAAATTTTCAGACGGATATGTCATTCAGTTCTGTTTTAACACCCGTCGAAAGCAAGCAACCTTGAAAATTTTTGAAAATGTGGAAAAAAGTGAATTTCGCGTCTTGATTAAACATTATTTCTTGCGTGGAAAAAACATTACGCAATCCAAAGCATCGCTTGTTAAACATTATGGGGACTCCTCAGCATCGATTGGAACGATTCACAAGTGGTTTACTGATTTTCGTTGTGGTAGTATGACCACAAAGGACGCCGAACGTTCTGGTCGTCCAATTGAGGTTACAACGCCAGAAATCGTCGATAAAATTCATGGTATGATATTGGACGATCGGCGAGTTAAAGTGCACGAGACTGCTGAGGCTACGAGCATCTCAACCGAACGGGTACGGAACATTTTGCATAAATTTTTGAATATGAGAAAGCTATCTGCCAGATGGGTGCCGCATTTGCTCTCTGTTGACAACAAGCGCGACCGTGTGACAACTTCAAAGGAGTGTTTGGCGATGTTCAAGCGCAATAAGAAGGACTTTTTGCGCCGTTTCGTTGTTTATCTATATCCAAACTTGAAGAAATGGCTCGGCGGAAAGAGATTTGACTCCAACGATGAGGTCATCGCTGAGACAAACGCCTATTTTGAAGGATTGCCAAAATCGTATTATTTGGAAGGGATCGAAAAATTAGAAAAACGTTGGACGAAGTGTATCGAGCTACAAGGAGATTATGTTGAGAAATAAAATGTGTTTTGACCAAATAAATCATTTTTTGTTTCATTTTTCAGGGACTTTTAACCCTGCTTAATGATGAAAAGTCAAAATGACAGTCAAATGAGGACTGTTATGAATCACAACGAGCTTATTTTGCATGGTTCCCATAACAAAAACTCTCACTTCGGTAAATTCATTTGATAGTGCAAAAAATGTCCTTTGACAGCGGAAAACATATGATGTAAAATGCAAAAGATAATGTGAAAATGTTACACGTTCATTAAATTAACATTTACAACTATCCATCATTCTTCTATTAATTTGAAACACGCTGTATACGAAGTTACTACTAAACTGTATTAGATAAAAAAGGTACAAAAAAAAAACTTGTTTCATGACTTTTCTAGCCCAGTAAACACGTTTTACTACAACACAAAACCTAGCAAGACAAATACCGTTATACGCTATATAATACGCGGACAACATTTATGTTAATAAAATCAGAGTAACAAAAAAATATAATACTTTATAGTTAGTAAGTGATTGCCTTACCACGTATGTTTAAATGTATGCATGGACATGCAATATCACTTAACCAGCCACGCGGCATAAGGCTTCTGGATTATGCAAATTTGATAGTAATTATTTTGTATAGCGGTCGGAGATATATTACGCACTGTAGTAAATATGAATTACTTGCTTGAAATTCACTGCGTAATTTTACATATAATCGGAAGAAATCTTATCCAAGTAACGGTGACTCGATTAGATTTTATCTCTATATGGTTTCCTTTAATGTTTATTTAATAATAAACTTTTATTACTTTGAAATACATTTAAATTGCTAATTTCTGTTTCGTAAAATCATAAAAATATCTTAAATGACATCATAGAAATAATTATTTATTATTAATACACACATAAATCACGCAACATCCCATCAAATAGAGTACCTAAGGCTACACTTCAAATATTCACTGAAGACAAGTACAATTAATTCTGTCAAATCACTTTCGCTTCATCTATGTTCCTAATTCTTTCAGATAAACTGATAGGGCTCTATTTCATAAAACTTCTACACAAGTAAATTACTACTAAAGAATTAGAAAACAATGGTACATATTGTTGTATCCATAAGTGAATTATAAAGAAAAACAAAGATTGGTCTATGCTATTTTTTATTTAGCAAATTACCACTAATGCCATCTGTTTCTGCCTCTATGAAATAAATTTTACAAAATTTTAAGTACAGTACAGAATTGTGTGCGGTTACCTGCCGTCAATCCACAGCCTTAAAGGTAGAGGTCGGCAAAAATATCCGAAATCCGAATCCGATCCGATCCGATTCGAAGTCGGGTTCGGATCGGAGCTCTCTCGAATCGGATTCGGATCGGATCCGATCTGAAAGTCGGATAAAATATCCGATCCGAAAGTCGGATAAAAGATCTGATCCGAAAGTCAGATAGAATATCCGATCTGAAAGTAGGATAAAACATTCGATCCGAAATTTACATACATAACATTTAGGTATCCACTCTTAGTAAAAACATAAATTCCAATTCCTCTCTCAAGAAATATAACGCTACGTTATATTTATAAGTATTTATGTTCTGTGATAAATAGTTATTTTTATAACAAGTGCCGAAAAAGGTTCGTTACGTGCAAGTGCAGAATTTAACGCACGAGGCTTGCCGAGTGCGGAAATCTGCACGAGCATGTAACCTTTTTCGGCACGTGTTATAAACAACATTTTTCCTACAACTGTGCGATTTAGTAAATCACTAAAATATTATTCAAATTTATAAAATTTATAAAATTTTAATGATATTACATGACAACGATGTTTTACGGCGTTGCTATGGTTTGTTTGTTGATTGCTTGCACATTGTTCTACATTATTTAAAAATATTTTACTAACGTCAAGATAATTTCTTCAAAATCGTCTAGATTGGAATAGTACAGAGAGTGATTCTTCTTTATAATAAATACCTCCAAAGATTTACTAAATCGCACAGTTGTAGGAAAAATGTTGTTTATAACACGTGCCGAAAAAGGTTACGTGCTCGTGCAAATTTCCGCACTCGGCAAACCTCGTGCGTTAAATTCTGCACTTGCATGTAACGAGCCTTTTTCGGCACTTGTTATAAAAATAACTATTTCAACGATCGAGCCGAAAATAAGCATTCCAACTATCGGTTGAAAACAGAAAGGAGATGTTTGCCATTTGCTGAGCGGAAATAAGATTTTTCCGCTAGCCGAACGGTCAAGTAAGAGTGTATTAGCGTTTCTATGGATACAAACTGTACCCCGTCTTTCTAAACAGAAAAACTGTCAAAAATGATTTTAAATTCTTTTTCAAGCATTTCTAAATGGTCATAGAAAAAAACATTGTGTGCACCTCGAGCAGAAAGTGTTCTTGCCGCTCTTACATGCTTGTTGCCTCAGACAAAACATAACTTAGACGGAGAACAACGGCGTTTGTTGTGAAGTAGAAAGAGTTAGAATAACTTGTCGATGAGACGGGTGCGCGGCAAAGAGCTAGTACCACTTGTTGTTATGCTGGTTGCATTTTTGTTGATGACAGTTATCAGACACGAGCATTTTATTTATTTAAACACAAAAGTACGTATACAAAACACATACACTAGTATTCATAGTCATTCGCCAACGGTTCGCCAGCGTTTCGCCAAGTGTATCGCTTATGGGCGCTTCCTCAGCGCGTCGTTGGGCGAACGACTATGCATACCAGTGTTAATATGTCAAAAACTAACCTTTATTTTGATGTATAAACAGTAAGTAATTGAATATAAAAATAATTACACAAATGTTTGCAACTCGCATAACATCAAAGGGTATTCGCTCTTTGCCGCGCACCCGCCTCACCCGCAAGTTACTTTAACTCTTTCTACTTCACAACACTGCATTGACTTGAATACGGCAGAATTTGTCTACTTATGGTTGGTCTGAGCTTGTTGCTAACTCGATGCGCGAACGGTAATATACTACTTTCTGCGCTAGGTACACAAATAACTATAATAAAGATTCCGAGCTAATTACATTTTACTTCACATATACTTCGAGGTACATTGCCCATTGGACAACCTTATTTATTCTTCTTTATAACAGAAGAGTACATTTGAAAAATGGTCTCCGCTTTGCTTTATAAAATGTAAGCGAATTCGAACCCGTATCAGTTGCCGTCAACGTCCGTGACATTGACCGCGTGAAGTGACGAAGGCGTCACGGTTCCTGATAGCTAATCATCACACTAGGAGTGTGTCAATGTATCGCTCCCGGTACTCGTATCTGGTGTCGACATGAGCAGCTGTCGTTCAACATGAGTTATCAGGAGCTGGTTTAGTCGTCGTAATACTAGCTGTAATTGTAATTGAATTACGATTCGTAATATCGTAATTGTTGTGGATAGCAAAACATGCTGACAGGTAGTCATAGGTAGTAGCATAGACAAATATATATAGTCGTTTACTATATGTATTCTAATGATAGCGTTTTTATCAATGAAATGTTTAGTTCTGGACGCTAATGTCGATTATTAGTTCATGAGCAATTAGCGCACTAATAGCAGAGCTGGGCAGTAGCTAGCTACTTTTGTAGCTTAGCTACTAGCTTAGCTACGTTTACCTTAGCTGTAGCTGTATCTTAGCTAAATTGTGAAAAATTATATTCTATTAGCTTAAAAATAACAACTTAAGCTACTTTTAAAGCTACTTTTTGTGGCCCAAAGCTACTATTTGTAGCTTAAAGCTACCACTGTTCATTAAGAAATACATATTTATTTTTGTTTTGTATTTGAATTGTACCTTCTTTATTGTTTTCTATAACTGCAGGATAACAAGTTATTATATAGTGTAAAATCTATTAACATATTTTATTTTTCACTTGTTCTTAACCTATCATACTTTTGTATTAAATATTAGATGAACTAAACATTGACTGTTTAGGAGTCTTCTGTTAATGTGACTGTTAATTTATTCCGATATAAATAAAAAAATTATAGCATCAAAAATTAACAGTACATTTGTCCATTTGCGATTTATGTTATTTATGTACATAATAGTAAATTAACAGTCATTATAACAAAAGACTGATCAACTGATCATATAACAATGGCAAATTTACTTAATTCACAATAATTGAAAAAAAAGTAGCTTTAAAATTTAACAGCTACTTTTTAATGAAAGCTTTTAGCTGTAGCTTAGTTATATTTAACAAAATGTAGCTTATAGCTGTAGCTCAGCTACTTTTTTAATGAATAGCTGTAGCTCTAGCTTAGCTACTTTTTTTAAGTAGCTTGCCCAGCTCTGACTAATAGTTAAATAATTATAATTTCACCATACACAATTCATTTTAAAAGGAATTGATGCACAATTTAAATTAAATAAATTGTAAATATACAAGCCCTAATATATTTAGTTAAATGTCTGTATATATTGTGTCAGTGGTCGTACTCTAACATAAAAAAAATCTCTAAAACTAAATGCGCGCCCCCTCTCTATACGTTGTATTCCCTTTGCCAGTTTGTTCATGTATATCAGTGCAGATAATATCACGTGACTTATTGAAATTAACGGCCTAATGACGCTACAAAGATGGATAACTATATGCTCAATCTTGAGCAAGTAGTACTAGAGGTAAAGTAAGTAATCTATTTCATTAAGTAATATAAATATATCACCATGCCAGAGCTGGGCAAGCTACTTAAAAAAAGTAGCTAAGTTACAGCTACAGCTATTCATTAAAAAAGTAGCTAAGCTACAGCTATAAGCTATATTTTGTAAAATATAGCTAAGCTACAGCTAAAAGCTTTCGTTAAAGTAGCTGTTAAATTTTAAAGCTACTTTTTAAAATTATTGTGAAATAATTAAATTTACCATTGTCATATGATCAGTCTTTTGTTATAATGACTGTCAATTTACTATTACGTACATAAATATCAAAAATAAAAATACCATCTGGTACCTACTGGGTATTTTTGCGTATTAGAGCCAGTTAGAACCGTCAACAAATAATTATTTTGTGTGGGTTTGACTTGTACGCATGCGTACTTTGTTGACCTTCTGCTTAAAAAGTAGCTTTAAGCTACAAAAAGTAGCTTGAAGCTACAAAAACTAGCTTGAAGCTACAAAAATTAGCTTGAAGCTACAAAAAGTAGCTTTAAAAGTAGCTTCAGTTGTTATTTTTAAGCTAATAGAAAAAAAAGTAGCTAGCTACAAGCTACAGCTATATTTTTTCACAGTTAGCTAAGCTACAGCTACAGCTAAGGTAAATGTAGCTAAGCTACAAAAGTAGCTAGCTACTGCCCAGCTCTGCACCATGCCTGTTACCCATTACTGGGTCTGGAAATTACCATCCGTCAAATTGCGCCCTTCAAGGATATTAGTGCTACGGGGATAATTTTAATGAAGTTTAATGTCAATGGCACACTGCCCGAAGAGCACGAATGAGCGTCGAGGAACTCATTGATGAAACAACAGAACGCACCCTGAGTGATAAAATAAACAAACACGAAAAAATAGCACAAAGCAAAACCAAAATGACAGCCCACGCTAACATGAAATGAGACACAATAATACGTGTGAAATGAGACACAATCGTTTCATCGAGGAACTCCTCGATGGAAATATAGGCGCCTCTATTTTTCATCGATGACGGGTGCGTTCTGTTGTTTCATCGATGAGTTCCTCGACGCTCATTCATGCTCTTCGACCAGTGTGCCATTGGCATAATGTTAAAGTTTGTCGGCTGCAGAAATTCTCAAATCCACAGTCTGACGCGTTGTCACTGATCTATCTATCCCGTAAATAAATGTGAGTTATATTTGATCCAAATGGTAAATATAGTATGCTTATAGTAGAATCTTGAGTGGATACAAGTTTTTTGTATTAGCAAGAGTTCGTAAGTTCAAACATCTCAGACTTTAAATTATATATATAAAAATGGTGTACTATGTTTGAGTATTCGGATGTCACTATAAGTTGGGATTAAGTTCTTGCTTTGCAGAGTAACAAATAAATAAATAAAACTCAAGGCATTTGAAAAGAATACCGTTATCAGTATGAATCTAATTTGAAGTTACCAGTAGATACATTGGATTAATTAGATATATGATATCGTAGAGTGACAGTAGAATGACGAACAAGATATATGAGTAGTTTGAAAGAACATTGTATAAACAACTACTCCTATTAAATGATATAAATAAAGCTCTTAAATTGCAAGATTCATAAACGTATATACAAAAGATAAAAGGGTCATTTCAGTCTTTACGCTCTTATGTTATGAACAGAAATATAATATGTAATAACATCTTAAACTTTAACGACTCAAAATCTTCCAGAATGCAGCAAAGATCATCATTATTTTATACGAGTATTCAGGAAGAAATAACAAATAACTAATGTTTCAAATTTTACGTTTTAACTTCTTATTACTCAACTAACAGGAAGAGGAGTTTAGAAAATATGTGAACTAAACCATAATTTGTCTGAATAGCTATAAAAATGTCAAATTTCACCAAAGATGATTAGTAACTTAGATAGCAGTAGAAACAGAATAATGTTCTCAAATATTAAATTAAATACACTTTTGGTTTAATTTGAAATAAAACAAAAGTATATTTAAATTTCATTAGTATTTTCAATAAATATTTAACAACTGATGAAATCAAATTAAATTATAAATAAATAAATAAATAAATATATCATCTCGCCTTCTACCCATTACTTGGTGTGGCACTCTGCCGAAGCAGATCTCGGTAAGTGATATATTTTTGCGCGTGATGTGCAGTTACCAGTCGTCAAATCACGGCCCCCAAAGATGTTAGTGGTGGAGGAGCCACAGGGGTAGCTTTTGAAATTATGAAAATTGTTTGTCGCCTGTGGGAATCGAATCAGGGTTCTCAGAATCCACAGGCCGACTTCATACCACTGAGCTAGCCACCCCATAAAATTAAATTATAAAGAGTAAAATTGGGATACAACCTGGATTTGAACCCAAGACGTATGAACTATGTTCACATGCTTTAATTCAATTAAGCTACGGTCGCCATGTGATTTAAATCTGATTTTATTCCAATTTTTCTCTCCATTTTATTATGGATCTTAGGCAGCCTCGGCCTTATGACTCTCTCATGCACTGAAAGACTTAAAATGTTAATTAATTTCAGCTAAATATTCTCCTTAAATAACAGTGTTACTATAGAGGATTCTCGTGTCAGGTCTTTTAGTATATGAAAGAGTCATGGGATCGAGGCTACATATGACATAACAAAACAGAGAAAAATTGGAATAAAATCAGATTTGAATCCAGGGCGACCGAAACTTAGTTGGTTTAAAGCATATGGCCAGAGTTTATAAATCCCAGGTTCTAATCCTGGCGGTATCCCAATTTTTCTCATAATCCAGTCTAAAAGTGTATTAAATTTAAACTAAAGCTACATTCACAAATCGAAATTAGTTTTTGTTTTATGCTTTATGTTTTAGTGTGTTTTTAAGTGCCATTCACAATATTGACTAACATCGACTAGGAGAACCGGGAGTACGGTAGTGTAAACACTGCGGCTCGGTGAGCCCACTACGCCCAGATCCTTAATGGATTGTAGTGCCACAGGAGAAGAAGAAGAGTTGTGCAAGATTTTTTCTTTCTTAAATATAGTTTCTATGTACTGTCATTTGAATGATTAAAACATATGTTTTATTGCTTCTAAATCATTTCCGGTTATGGTAGTACTAGCGTGAAATTTTTTTTGCAGATCTGAATGAAATTTGGCGCCCGTAAACATTGGATAGTCATACGCATCCTGTTAAAATATGAAACACATTCATCGTCTGTGAACAAATATATTCGCTTGTAAATTTGAGTTCTTATACACCACTCAGAATCGCATATATTTGGTTTGTGTACCTCTAAAATTTTGCAGTTTAGGTATTTATTTATTTATTTATTTTGTTACTCTGCACAACAGGAAGTAAATCCCAATTACAGTACAGGGGACCTACAGCTTATAGTGGAATCCGAACCACTCAGACACAATCGTATTTTTTTGATATAAGTAGAAGTCAGTGAGATTTGAACGCACGACCTGTTGCTTGCTAATTAAGAAACGCAAGTTTTACCTCGCTTTTATCCACTGAGCTACGATTGCCTGTAATTTGAAAAACTAGTATGCTGTTCCAGAACTATCCATGTATATTGTATCAGAAGGAGAAAGTTTTTTATCGTTTAGTAATGGATATATAGCCATGCAAAGCCTTGTTTCTAAAGAAAAATTAAGAATCCCAATTTATAATGGCAACACCACACGGTGGTATGGTATTTAAAAATTCACTAGACCAACAACCTGATAACAATTCATAATATTAAAATCATAATAAGTATAAAACACTTATTTTATTCAATTTTTATATTTTTTTGAGCGTACGTTTCGCCACTCGACAAACCGATGGCGCCACCGTCTCACTAGTACTACCTCAAATTAGAGATCAAGAAAAACTTAACTGAACAAATTGATACACCTATTGAAATGAATAACCTCAATTTGTATCTGAATATGAGGTAGGTGGCTCAGTGATATCGAGTCAGCCTGTGGATTTGAGAATCTCGGTTCAATGCCTACAACCGATAAACAATTTTCTCCACATTAAAATTACCTCTGTGCTTTGATGGCTAGTAATCGCACTTCCCGCGATAAATATATAAGTTACCGAGATCTGCTACGGCAGAGTATCACACCCAGTAATGGATAATAGGTAAAGTAAACGAAGACAATCAAATAAATAAATAACTGACCTGGTTCAAAAAATGTAAGTTAGATTGAATTAAAATAGCAAACGGAATACAAGAATATATCTATGAGAAACTTTCATCAAACAACGGGTAGAATCAACAGCTTTTAGGTAAAACTTAGTGATGATTAGAGAAATGTTTCCCAGGTTATATTTGGTCGAAGTCTCTCCTCAATGTTCTATTTCGTGCGCGACGGTTTGGCATCCATCCAAGAGTCCAGTCTGCCAGTCTGCATCACATGCGAGCCGCATGTGTGTGTGTGCAGTTAAGAGCAGTGATGCTCCCTTTTTCAACAAAGCGAAACCAGTGGAGCGTTACCACCATAACAAAGTTAAAGTCACTGAGAGCAAAACGGAACCACGGACCGTGTAATGATCATAAGGCACGAAATACAAAGAATACAGTAAAGAGTTGTACACTTCATTCCACCGATCGTAGAGTTTATCATTGGAAAGAGATGAGATGGTATACTGCATTCCTACTTCATCAGGCAGCAGTTTGCAAATGTTTAGATATTCTCCAATTACCAAACCACCAAAGATCGAGGCATTTACATACACTGATGCCATGTTAGCTACAAGACTGTATAAAAGAATCTACAATTTATTTTGACTATTTGACTACACCTCAATATGTATTTTTATTTGATAAATTCTGTATTAAAATTTAATTTTGACGAATTGCAACATAATGTAAAATTTTGCTGCCACAATCTAGACCGAAACGCTGCATTAAAAAAATGTAAATAAAAGTTTTAAACTTTGTTTCATCATACCTAAAAAAAATATCTTTAGGAAATTGAAAAAAATTTATTTGAAAAAAGTGCAACGTTTCGGTTTATAGTGTTAATTTACAAAAAATTGTTATTTATTATACAAGTGTTTTATTAGGCATATAAACACGCAAAAAAAGTTTAGACCGAAGGTTAAGTGTTTAATTTTTCTTAAGATAAAATATATTTTATCCCCAGCTCATATATTATAAAGACATAATTACTCTGATTTCAGTTGTATTATATGGCTCATAAAACACTGGTGTTTTATATTCCATAAAACACTGTAAACAACTTGTTACTTAGCACCCATTTCATAATTTACCGTATTTTGAGAAACTATATATAACTGAATCAATGTTAAACGTTACCACCAATCTTCTTCGATACCTATAATTATGAGTTGTGGATAAAATTTTGTATTACACTTGTGTTTTATTGGTACATAAAACACTTGTATAATAAATAACTATTTTTTGCAATACTGATACATAATTGATGTATAAAATGGTAATACAATATTAATGAAACGCAAATCATATTATATTTTAAAAATAACCTCAAAAGGTTAACAAAGCAATTGTAGTGATCACTGCAATTGTTTTGTGTTCTTGTTAACCTTTTGAGATTATTTTTAAAATTAATATGTAATTTTTTTGTTGTATGTGGTTCATTGTCAACTTGACTTTATATCAAATAAATTCGTGTATAATTGTCAAATTATGATATGACCGTGTATAAAATCAGTTATAAATAAAAAAGTTAAGACTAAATTATATGTTATACTGTTTTGATATCAATCAAAAGCAATCTCCATTTGATCAAAGCACCCGAGGATTAATTTTATATGCGTAAAGATTATTTTAAATTTAAATGAAAGTAGTAATAGTGGCAGATAAATATTACATGTATGTATATGACAAGGAGCTAGATATATTAAGTTGCCATTTCTTAAATCGGCAAATAATGATGCGACCAAGTGAACATCAACTGCAGTTGTTCTAAATCTAAACTATGCGTTTAATAGTTCTTTTCCTCCGATGAAGTAAACTTCTTCAGGTTGGCGATTGAGCAAACAGTTGAAATCAAGTGAATGTGTTAGATTAATGTTTGATTCATCCTTGAAAGCAGCTGATTTATGTTTCGACATGCAACTGTCTTCGACGTGCTTTGTATCGCATTAATGCAATGAAGTGACAATTCATTAAGTTTTTTTTGTACTTTTTTATAATATGTCTGCTCGTTCAAATGTCATTGATAATACAAAAATTTACAAGAAAATAAATTAATACTAGTATCAGCAGTATTAGATGTCATTTTTTGTATATAATTAGCTGCCCCAATTTTGACAGTTCGGTATTGTCGAAAATAACAAACTGACCAACGACAATTAAAAAGAACATTTTCAGTATTTCTTTAGAAAACAACACCGTATTGCGTCAGTTCTTGCTTGCAATGTCCTGGATTTGAAAAATGAAGTAACGTAAGAGGTAACGCGAATGGTATCGGTGAAGTAAAAAGTTGAGTATGATCTAGAACTAGTAATAATTTAGAATAAAGTAAGCAGCAAGGTAGAAAACGCAAAGCAAAAGATAACCAACTTTTATCTTTCTGATTTACTTTACCTAAAATACTCTATTTTCGGCCACTCAGAAATCAACATTTTTGCGTAACCTGGGAGATGATCATCTGATATTCTAGTAATTGGTGACTTTATATCCGGGAGACCTATTCTAATTCGTTGGCAACTGGATTTAGCGACCGTTTGACGTCATATTTGGCGACTTTGATACTGGTGCCATCTGTTGATATAGTTAAAAAGTACAGTCCTGACGTCATTGTTGGCGACTGGTCACTTGGAGAGTCGCGTATGCAGACGACTAGTACAAGGCTGTTGCGAACAACATACATATATTTGAGTTTAACAAAGAAAAATAAATATCAACAAGTGGCTGTCAAAAATTATAAGTACCAACACAAAATACTCCGTTGTTCCTATTAATACCAACATAGGAAATTAAAATCACTATGATATTGACTGCACCGTGACGTCATTGACTTAGCGATTGAAACTAGTCGCCAAGCAGTCGCTAAGAATTAGAATAGGTCTCGAGTACTAGAATTATTAATTTTAATTTATTTTGAAGTAATTCACACCAATAAGTGCATAAGTTTGCTTAAGTCATGTTGTTTAATTTATCTGAACTGATTTAAGTGAACCAAGTGGAAAATACAGCTATAATCAATTGTTATCTGTTAGATCAAAACGTGCACTTGTTTAAGCTTGAAGTTATATAATTAGAAGAAATTCATAAATCTCTTTATGATAAATCGTGGAAAGATTTTACTTATCGAAAGATATTCAATTGACAGGTTAGTGCCGAAGTTGGAACAAGAGATGTCTAAGTTAAACGAAAGATGCTGAAATTCTATAATTTATACATCTGATTGATTGATGGCAATAACTTGTGCGTTTAGTATAAACAATTAAATTCGCTTGCGTTACATCTTGCGTTACTTCGATATAAATCCAGCCTTATATGTGAACAACCACTAATTTATAAAGATTAATTAATATACGAAGAAGTTCTGCAAGTATATTACTGTTCTAATTTGTGTTTTTATTAGGCAAGTTCATATAAAAGTTGAAACGTGGTATAGCATCACAATTCACAAGTAGTTCTTTTTCCCTCTTGCTTTTCTGTTTTTCTCCTCTGGCTCCAGCGATCGCGTAAATCAAACAAACGCAACGTAACTTAACGTAATGTAAAGTTCGATGAAACGTGTCGTTCTCAATTGACTTCCGTTTCAGAACTTTTTTCTTTATTTAAAGAGCGCAACAAGTTCTCTAACGTGATTTCCTTTTACTTTTTTCACATTGAAATGCATTCAGCGAATGAAAATAAGTCTAACAATACTTTATCATGAATGGAACTGATAATTTGGTCAATTTAAAATTGTATCACATCGTTCTTTATAAAAAACGTACCTGATTAAATTTAAAATGCAAGAAAAATGTTTAATTAAGCAAAAATGTCGGAATCTTGATGAGAAATTTCAAATAAGAATTTTAATAAATAAAGAAAAATATGTTTGAGATTCTCTTTGGAGTTTAAAATATGAGTGTGAAATTTCAAAACAAAGAAAAGAATGAATGAAATATTTATAGGCGTTTACATATTTACATAAAATTACACGGGGCTAATTATGTTGTAAAAATGTAAAACACACACAATTTACGAGTTATTTAATATTAATTGTATGTGACTTACCAATTATCTTATTAATCCAACACACCAAAACAAATTGGAGACGTTCACTTACCTGAAAATAAAAGAAAATATATTACTACACATTATCATAATTATCAAATAAATAAATAAATATATCAACACATCATTATATCCACTTCTTAGTGTACTACTTTGCTATACAGTATGGCCAGATTTTGATAGTACACAATTGCTAACTTCTAAACTTATAAAAGTTAAGAGTTTGGTTAAATTAAGGGATCACTTCAAACTGGGTTGAAATAGAAGTCGAAAAAAAATGTACTGACTCCGACTTTAAATTTAAATTTTATAGAAATTAAAAATTGCGAGTTGGTCCGTTTCTATTTTATAAAATAAAAATAAATATATCATCACGCCCTCTACCCATTACTGGGTATGGCACTTTGCCGAAGCAGATCTCGGTAAGTGAGATATTTTGCGCGTGAAGTGCGGTTATCAGTTGTTAAATCACGGCCCCCAAAGATGTTAGTGGTGGAGGAGCGACAGGGGTAGTTTTTTAAATTATGAAAATTGTTTGTCGCCTGTGGGAATCGAACCAGGGTTCTCAGGATCCACAGGTCGACTATACTATTTTTAGTAGACACATTTTGATTCATTTGAATCTGATTCAAATTCTGAATCATTTCTGCGTATATTTGTGTCTGTTTTTTATTAAAAACACCATGTTTTAGTATTTAATTTTATCGGTGTCGAAGTCGCAGTTCGAGTTTAATATTTTAGTGTATCATATTGCATCGTATTTCCATGTTCACAGTAGTGATTTCAGTCCGAAAAGTGAGACTTTACAGTATTAGATACCGTACTGGATATTACGGTATAGTATCGTGAGTTTGCTAGGTAACAAATTGTTTTTGACATTTAATTATAATTACTTTAAGATGTCCCTTTCAAGGATATAAAAATTATGTTTAATAATTAAATGCGAAATGGTATAAAATAAAATGTTGTATGTAATACATCTTTTCATATTTTTTTATTGTGCTCGTTTCGAAATTCCAGACTCGACTTCTTCGTAGCTTCGTCCGTAATAGTATATTACATAATAAGTCAGAAAAGTGATGTTTTACTTGACGAAGCGGTTGTTTGTAATACTTGCTCTGCGGCCTCGTATTTTAATCCGCTGGGTCAAGTAAAATCAGTTTCCTGACGTATTATGTATACTATTTTATCTGAAACCGTTTAATTTAATCATAAATAATTTAAAATGTTTATATTTTTTAAACCAAAAAAAAATACAGGTAAAATACAAAACAGTTAGGTAAAGTCTTTGCCAGGCTGTTATTTTTATTGTAACCTTGGATACGTACTTTAATTGACTGTTTTGGTAAAAATCTACTTTCCATATTAAAATTGGTTAGGAAAGTAGGTACTTTCTTACCGGTTTCAAGGAAAAACTTATTTACCGAACTTATAACGTAAATAACTATTACCGATTTCGCAGCAATGCTCCCGGATCGCGCCATCTAGAATTCTATTTGTGGCAATAGAATCTGTCATCTGTCAAGTAAAAATTATAATTTACTAGAATACAGTTCAAAATAATCGATTTTTTTTATCATTTTCAAATCGTTAAATTAGTACGCCATTCTAAATCATTTTGCAATAGAAATGTAGTTTACATCATCAGTGTACTATCTGATACAAAAAGTACCAATTATTTTATGCAATATTAGGGAAAATTATAATTTTTACTTGACAGATGACAGCGATTCTATTGTTCGAAATAGAATTCTATATGGCGCGCAGTGCCGGTTTTACAAATTTAGAGGCCTAAGGCGGAAAGAAATTAGAGGCCTGTGGTGGGGGAGGGGAGGATTATATGCCATATAAAGGTATCCAGAAGAAAAAAAATTTGTAAATAAATGTAAATATAATGTATATTTATATTTAAAAAATCATAAAATACAAATAGTCACGTAACGAAAAATTAATAAAATTGCATTAAAAAAATTATTATTATTCAGTCAATACCTACATGAAGCTAAAAGCACAATCTCATACTATAATAACATAAAATTAAAAATTTATTATAAAATACGAAATTTACATTAATGCAATTTCTTTTTTCTGGATTTTTCTTCAGCGAACTTTGAAATTACATCATTACAATCAATGGATTTCAAAATCTCTGCCTCTATATTTAATATGGCTAGCGATTGCAATTTTGAATCATTTGAAGCATGAAAAAGATCGTTCAGCGGACGCATTTGATAAAGGATGCGTTAAATATATTTGTAAAAGAGTCATTATATTTGGAAATGTTGCTTGTAATCTATTTTTAATAATCAATATATAGTTTTCTTGAATGGCGCTGGTACCGAGGGATTGTGTGGAGTAGCCTGTGCACTATACTCTAGGCGACGATGCTACTACCACAACGCGACTACACAGTGTGGCCACATGTATTTAGGTATAATATATACCTAAAATACAAAACAATTCGTTCCGGAAAATATTATTTATAAAATAAAATTTTTATTTTTCATAGTAATTGCATATTAATTTTTTTTATATATAAAAATTCTAATTTATGTGAGGCCGGTAAAAATCGGAGGCCTGAGGCGGTCGCCTCACTCGCCTTATGGCAAAACCGGCCCTGATGGCGCGATCCGGGGGCTGGGTTGCATGAAAGTTTTATCGGTTCATTAGCAACTAACGGTTCAATAAGTTTCAGAAAATCTCTATTGATACTGTTGCTAGCAAACAATACATTCACTAAAGAGCTCTTTATTTCTTTCTTACAACCCAGCATTAGTATATAAAAGAGATAAATTTCATTTCTTTTGCAGAATTATTTAGAATATATACTAACAATTTGGCGATTTTAAAATTATCGCCTGCATCATGGCGCGATTCGTGAGAAGCTGCTACATATTCGTAAGATATAAGACTGCTCTTTAAAAGTTGCTTACAGCTCTTTATTTAATTTCTAGTAGTATTTGTATACAGTAAGTGTGTAATTCAGTGAGATCCCCAATTGCAGAGCATCGAAGTTCGTTGCCGATGATAATAAGTCTGCTAGTTTGAGTTAGTTACAGTTTGTAATTAAATTACATTTGTGTACGTAAAGTACTGCGCGAAGAATCAAGTAGCATAGGTTGTTTTTATTTTGCAGGAAAAGTATCAGAAGTTAATCGAGTAATTTCAGTACGGAGACTTGTGAAGTAGTCAAGTCGAAGTCGCGGCTCGCTGCATAGATAAGAAGTTTTCTAATTAGCGAGAGACTGAACAGTGAAGTTGCCGCCTTGGCCGCCGCTAGCATCGTCAGCGCCGCCCTATGGCCTCATCAACAACTAAAATTACGCATCTACTAACTCCACCGCGTATGGAAACAAGTGAATTGCTGTATATATATATATACTCCTATGTTATTAAATAATTTATACTAATATACACTACAGACTTTTTGAAACTTTTTTTTTTAAATAAATATTAAAATTTGTGTATAACTAATAAAAACGTTATAAGCATGGACTGACGTTATCCATCCTGATAAAATTTAATAAAATCATAAAAATTTGAGGTAATATTTAAATGACAATTTAAAAAAAAATGGTATTGAAAACAAATCTTATATAAGAATATTGAATAATAGGTATTAAAAATAATTATTTTTCATTTCTAATAATTATTTAATATTTTACTCGTTTACATGACACATAATTTTTGTCTATATCGAATGAACCTTTAAAGATTTTTTTTGAAATTTTTATATATTAATCTACGTAATAAAATTATTATACCCAATATTTTATTTTTTTTTAAACTTGTATTAAGCCAGGGACCCAGCCAACGTGAGTTTTAAAATTCCCTGACTTCTCCAGGTTTTTCAGGATGCCAATTTTACTTTCATTAGTTTATCACTTAAACCAATTTTAACATTTTTAATTGAAATATTCGACGGTAATTTAGTATTTTTATGTTCGACGAACAGTTTTATATTATCTCATAATTTAAGTGCAGTTTTTGCTGTCTATGCATTTTCCACCCACCGGGTTACGTAACATTTTTTTGGAAATACTTCGCATTTTGTGAGGCTTGTAAAATCATTCCGTCTTCTCGGTGAGTCTTTGTGACCTGTTTGTAGTGCTACGTCTACAATATGTAGACCGCACGACCCAATATCTAAAATTTGCTTCTCTGTTAATTGAGGCGCACAGCTTTTTTGAACAATAAATAAAATATCTGTTCAGTTTATTCCGCCGTTCATCGTGTAATTCAAATAATAAAAAGTTTCAACGTATTTGTATGACAAAATTAACTATATATTAACAGCAAAAAATCAAAACTTTTTAATAAATAGACAATTTGCATCTTTTTCCAGAAAATAATTTAAAATTCCCTGATAATTTTTTTTTTTTAAATCTCCCTGATTTTTCCCTGACTTATACAAATTCCCTGACTTTTCCCGGCTTTCCAGGTCACTGGGTACTCTGTAAGCATGATAAAAAATATTTAAACTTTCGAAACAAACGAATATGACGTAGTTGCATCTTAGCTTAAAGAGAGACAGATAAGACAGAGATAAATAACACGTAACTTCAAGTAACGTGTGTCGTCAGTAGAATCCTCAGACAAAACATAACTAGACGGTTAACAACTGCGTTTAATGTGAAGCAGAAAGGGATAGACTAACTGGTTGGTGAGGCGGGTGCGCGGCAAGGAGCAACTTGCATAACATCAAAGTGTACTCGCTCCTTGCCGCGCATCCGGCGGACCCAAAAGTTATTCCATCCCTTTCTGCTTCATAACACTGCATTGACTTTAATACGGCATAATGCGTCTAGTATTATACGCCATTGGTAGAATCGTAGAATGCTGAATGCTTATTTCTTCTTCGTCTTCTTCTCAGTAAAGTTGAGCACCGACAAACGTTTCAGACAAAGTTCTGTGATTGGCTTAATGCAACTACGTAATTGCAATATGGCAGTGCGAAATTTAAATGAGCGTTTTAAATTATTCAACTTTAACTTTCATATTTCAGCAATAAAGATATAATTTATAGTATGATTTTATATTGTATTAAATATGATGGACGGTCAAGAATTGATTTTAACAAATATATATTAAAAAGCTCTACCACTTGAATACCCCATTGTCATTAATCTGTCAGATGCATGATCAATTGTTTCAAAAATAAAAAATTCTGTTTAAGGACTTTCACACTGACCTACAGTAGTTTTTAACGGCTATATTATAACAATATCGAGGCGAACAAATTTGTCAAAGAAATGTTAATTGTTGATTTTTCATTTAATATGCACATAATGGACAGCTTTTACTCTTAAGTAGTACGAGAGGTAAATTAGTACATATATTATTAATTTTCATGATTAATTAAAGGTATTTTAGGTTAAGTTAGTAGATCCACGGTCTCTAAAATATCTGTGAAGTCAAAGAAAAATGAAATTATGGCATCTCCAAAGAAGCAATACGCAATAAAATTTAAAACTAGTAACATATATACCATGTAAACGTAGCAGCACCCTATGTCATTTATCTAGTTATATTTTTTGATGACGTCAATTCATCCATATAACGTTTTCAGTATAGTATATTTGTAACGTACAAAATTTTCATGGTAAATTGCTCAATACTAAATTATTTCAGGAAAAATTATTCATATGAAAATGTAGAGTTCAATCAAATATACTCGTAAATTTATTATCGAATTGAAAGTTATCTGCGGATGTTGTGTTGGTAAATACAAAATTTTAGGATCATTTCCCATTATGATTTATAAATAAATTTATGGCCAATTTCACCAACAAAACATACATTTTAAACTTAGATAAATAAATAAAAGCATACGAATGGATGACACCAACATCAATTATTTAATATAACATGTAACATCGATTTGGTTTTATTAATTTAAACCGAGTTTAATATTTAGGTTATGTTGGTGTAACTGTCCATTAGCGTTTTCATATTTATTATAATACTTTCAATTTATAACTTCAAAAATAATTACAACATATGTTTCATTTATAATCATTAATATAGGGTATCCATCGAAGCAACACAATTACGTCATCATTTGGGGAAATTTCAATTTCTCCACGTATTAAATATGTATTATGTTAACGGTATTTTATTGTTGTTTTTTTTTTTAAATAAAAAAAGGACTATTAACAACATGTAAAACTAATAAGAATACAGCACATTTCTATAAACGAAAAACTATTAATTTTTTTAATGTTATTAATAAATATTAGAATATTTTCATGTAAATAATTTCAGAGAGAAGTAGACAAGGTCCCTCTCTGACATGCGCATAAGAACAATAAAGAAGGTCTATTCAATACTAAGAAAATACATATTTTCTAGGAGGCACTGCTTAGACTAGGGTTGTTGATTTTTCAAATATTCGAGACTTCGTTTGGAGATGACAGATGGCGTTAATTCAGAGACAAAAAATTCGAGAATTCGAAGCTTTGAAAAATTACAAAAATTCGTAAATTCGAAGCTTTAAAACATTCGAAAATACGAAGCTTCGAAGTTTTTCTGACGAAGTTCAAAGCATTCGAATGTTCGAACGTTCAGAAATTCGAACTTCGGTGGAAATCAACGATCCTACTTATGACCTTGAATCACTTTATTTTCCAAGATAATATTTGTCATTATTATTTCGCTCGGTAAATAATGAAGCACATTAAGTAATGATTTTGATAAGAATAAAGTATACACTAATTACCGGTTGTTTATAAAATAACTTGTGAATGTACTGAAATCTGAAATCAAATGTAAAACGACAAATAATCTGAGGTTATATCTTATTTATGTTGATACCTGTCACTTAACTCAGCCAAATACGCATGCGTCAAAACTGTTTTTAAAACTGATCTATAGACCTGTTTTAAAAACTACACATGATTTTGACTGAAATCTGACACAATTTTCTTAGTAACTATCAGAGCTGGGCAGTAGCTAGCTACTTTTGTAGCTTAGCTACTAGCTTAGCTACATTTACCTTTGCTGTAGCTGTAGCTTAGCTAACTGTGAAAAAATATAGCTGTAGCTTGCAGCTAGCTACTTTTTTTTCTATTAGCTTAAAAATAACAACAGAAGCTACTTTTAAAGCTACTTTTTGTAGCTTAAAGCTACTTTTTGCAGCTTAAAGCTACTTTTTAAGCAGAAGGTCAACAAAGTACGCATGCGTACAAGCTAAACTCACACAAAATAATTATTTGTTGCCGGTTCTAACTGGCTCTAATACGCAAAAATACACAGTAGGTGCCAGATGGTATTTGCTATTTTTGATATTTATGCACATAATAGTAAATTAACAGTCATTATGACAAAAGACTGTTCATATGACAATGGCAAATTTAATTATTTCACAATAATTCAAAAAAGTAGCTTTAAAATTTAACAGCTACTTTAACGAAAGCTTTTAGCTGTAGCTTAACTATATTTTACAAAATATAGCTTATAGCTGTAGCTTAGCTACTTTTTTAAAGAATAGCTGTAACTGTAGCTTAGCTACTTTTTTTAAGTAGCTTGCCCAGCTCTGGTAACTATAATAAATAATATCTAGTGAAGAAAAAAATATCACATTACTTTTAAAAACCGTATCGAATCCGTAATTCCCAATTTCCGTTTTTCCAAGAAAACAGCAACAACTTCCAATTCTCTTCCTGGAATACTTTCGAATTTCCACTATTTTACAAGTCAACCTTTCAACGTTTCAAGCTCGCTTATAAGCTGCTGTTAGCTGTTGTAAATCATACCCAACTCATTCACAAACATCACCAAATCACTCCCACAACAATAGCACCAATCTTCAGCACCGTTCAGCACCCCTCATCACCCTTGCACGTTATTCATCAGCGTCTCCGTGACCGGACGTACGTCGGTGATGCATGCAGACGGCGTCTGTACCTGGAAGCGAACGGCAAGAAGAACGAGCGACCATCGTGTAAGAAACAGGTTTGTTTCTTCTTTCTTGAGGTAAGAGTGTTGCTGTGAGGTGAATTGACGCCGCTAACTGTAATCTACTACGACTACTGCTGGATAGAATTGAAACTGGTAATGTAGGTGGTTCTGTTGTATTGATTATTGTAATGTTTTGTTATGTTGCAGAAATGGAAAAAGGACTTCTTTGTGATGTAATCAGTGCAATTATTATATACAAAGCTTGTTGAAACGCTCTAGATTATTAATCTTTTGTTTATGATGTATTTGTTATAGAATTACGTAGAAATAACTCTTGTTAAATTTAAAGGTATTTTAGGTTAAATTGTTATTCAAATTATAATTAGGTAGTTCTTTGTTACAGGTTCTTGATCTCGTTAGTAATAACTTTTTTAATTATGTCCTCTTACTAGTTGTAGTTTTAGATATAGGCTATAACAAATAACTTGACAAATACGAGATGTGGCTATTAAATAACGAGACTGACGCTGCTACAGACGAAGTATGTATGCGGCAAACATCAACGACCGTCAGCTTTTTAGCATGAGGCTTTCTCTTTCGAATGCTGTACCTCTCGCTTCTGTAAACAAATCCGTATAACCGTAGCATTCGTTCAAATTAGAGTTTTTTTTTGTTTCGCCGAAAAAATGTTAAGTGCAACATTAGAGCAACGAATTGTTGTGAAATTTCACATGAAACTTTGAAAAACTGCTACTGAAATTTATTGAAAAAAGTACTCGAATTGTCGAAGGACAAGTCATGGTTTCTCCATCAAAACAATGCGCTGGCTCATTCCGCAATGTCTGTCAAGAGATTTTTAGCCAAGTACAGCATCCGCCTTATTCGCCAGATGCACCGTGCGACTTCTATCTGTTTCCTAAGGTGAAATTTACCTTAATAGCAACAAGATTTGAGCTTTTAATGAGAAATCGGCACGCGTTCTGAAGGAGCTGACAGAAGAAGACTTCCAGCACTGTTTCGAACAATGGAAGATTTGCATGGAGCATTTTATGGATAGAGGAGGGATGTATATTGAAAGTGATAATAAGTAAATAGGTATGGAATCAAAATAAATTGTTAAAACAGCATCAGTCTCGTTATTTAATAATCACACCTAGTACTTCACTGAATTTGTTTTTCAGAATCATGTCAGAAAGTAATATTTCCATCTCTCAATTGAGAGAAGAAAGTGACACACTTCATCCCTAGGGAAGAATAGCTATTTATATAACGTGTGAGGAAATACCATTTTACTCGAGAGGTAGGTATACATATTACTTTTCGTGCCTCCGTCCAGAAATACTAGTTTTGCATAACTCAAAATCGTCCAAAAACCGCCTATTTTCGGCCTAGACTGGCAAAAACTAGGGATTTTAGTAAGGTTAGCATTGACATCAACTGGCTGTGTGTAAGTTTTATTTGTTAAGTGCTTCAAGGTTCGAGATTTTTACTACTTTTAAAACTAAATTGTTCATTGTAAAATCAAATGTAAGTAATTATAATTGAATCTGCAGTACGAAAACAAACGAATTGTTTATATTTATTACCTATTACCTAATTTACAGCAATATTAAGTTACTCACTCATTTGACAGTACATCTCAGTACGATATTGTTAATTTATAAAACAAAATAAATAAATAAATATATCATCCCGCCTTCTACCCATTACTGGGTGTGGCACTCTGCCGAAGCAGATCTCGGTAAGTGATATATTTATACGCGTGAAATTCGGTTACCAGTCGTCAAATCACGGCTTCCAAAGATGTTAGTGATGGGAGAGCCACAGAGGTAATTTTAAATTGGTGAAAAAGTTTTGTCGGCTGTGGGAATCGAACCAGAGTTCTTAGGATCCACAGGCCGACTTGATACCACTGAGCCATAACCTCATATATATATTGTTAATTTATAGAAAACATAAAATGTATTTAAGTAATAGCGGTAGAAACAGTGGTCTGTAAAATAGCTGAATTTTTTGTTACTTTCTAATACGAGTTTTCTTTAAAATAAAAGACGACTTTCGTGATCAATATACAAAAATAGTATATTAAGTACCATGAACTGTAAGTGAAAGTTTTTAAGTCAAGAATGTAATCATTTACAGTTCGAGGTTAGTAAGCTATTTTTTACAATACCTGCATAAATAGACGGAAAAGAAAAATACGTTTCAAAATTAACAGGTGTCAAAATGTTGTCAAAATAAACATAATCTTGATCACTAATATTTACTTACTGTCCACAGTAAATATTATAGTCCTGACGTAACTTTGGAAACCAACTGTGCAATAAAAGTTCCACTTACTACGTTTAAATTTTGTCATTAATGGATAACTTACAGTACATGTATTGTAAAAAGTAAATTTTTATTCCCTAAGGAAGAAAAGTGAAGCTATATACATGACAACTGGAAAACAAGGATGTGATTTAATACTAGTGGCATCCAGATGACATCTGTCAAGAGAATAATAAGGCTTATTTAAATTTCTAATTTATTTCTGATAAATGTACTTTCCGTTATGATAATGAAATAAATGATAAACTTTATTCTACGTAACTATGCAATCTTTTGAGATGTATTATTGAATATATACACGTAAGTTGTTTTAATTAGGTATCAAATGTTAAAATGATGACAAGTAGATACCTACAAAATTATTTTGTAGATTTAAATTGAGTTTCTCTCACAGCGATTAGTGATAAGACACAGTTACAAGCAGAGCTGGGCAAGCTACTTAAAAAAAGTAGCTAAGCTACAGCTACAGCTATTCTTTAAAAAAGTAGCTAAGCTACAGCTATAAGCTATATTTTGTAAAATATAGCTAAGCTACAGCTAAAAGCTTTCGTTAAAGTAGCTGTTAAATTTTAAAGCTACTTTTTTAAATTATTGTGAAATAATAAAATTTGCTATTGTCATATGATCAGTCTTTTGTTATAATGACTGCTAATTTACTTTTATGTACATACATATCAAAAATAGCAAATACCATCGGGCACCTACTGTGTATTTTTGCGTATTAGAGCCAGTTAGAACCGGCAACAAATAATTATTTTGTGTGGGTTTAGCTTGTACGCATGCGTACTTTGTTAACCTTCAGCTTAAAAAGTAGCTTGAAGCTACAAAAAGTAGCTTTAAAAGTAGCTTCAGTTGTTATTTTTAAGCTAACAGAAAAAAAAGTAGCTAGCTACAAGCTACAGCTATATTTTTTCACAGTTAGCGAAGCTACAGCTACAGCTAAGGTAAATGTAGCTAAGCTACAAAAGTAGCTAGGTACTGCCCAGCTCTGGTTACAAGTACCTCTCTGCTGCATTCAAGGTACAAGGTACCTATATGTATACTTCGTGAAGAAAGTGTGCTTCATCCCTCAGGTGCTTTATAACCGTTGCTTTCAGCTCGAAAAATGAATCGGCAACTTCAGGAAGAAATATCTGACTTTCTTTCTTTAATATACAAATAACTATTGTTTCAAGAAAATGGCAATATATTTACAGTATAGATAAACCAACAGGAAGTGAACTACAGCAAAATAAAATTTCAAAGCTCAAAATCGAAACTGGTGTAGCAATGTGCAGAATCCACAGCGTAAATATACAAACAAACATATCTATTACACGCACAAATACACACAGCAGATAGCGGTTTGAAGCCGGTCAATTGGAACAAAAAACAATAAATCTTTTTCAAGTTAATTGGTGAAAACACATGGGCGTCGATAGGTAGGGGGCGGCGGGAAACACACTCTACACAGCAGCATATGAGGGGCCGGTAAAAAGTTTAATTTTTAATTTAATTCAGGTATGTTGCGATGAAAAAGGAACCTGACGTTACGAAATGCCGTTTGGTTAATTTCATTTTGAAACAAAGCTTCGGTTACAAAAGAATTTCAAGAGCGCGGAAAAAATACATATACTGCGGGCCGCGCAATGACCGACTGACTCTCTGTGCCTGGGCCGACATTTTTATTTTATTCTATTTTTTACAGACGACGAGACGAGAATGTATGTTCTGCTCAAGTGTGAATTTTAACTCGTCTGTTACTAGATAGTAAACTGTACTTCAAAACGAAAACCAATTTGAAATACATGTTTCTCACGGCTTTTGTTGTTCACACATTATTATTCGTAGTAAAACGTACCATTACATAATTAATTATTAACTGGTATACCATATCTATATTATTTATTAATATTAATATAAAACAAAGTAGAAGGTTATTGTTACTTTCTATAAAGCATAGCATTTTCCTGAAGAAGTTGTAACAACAATAGGCAAATGCAGCTAAGCGTTACACCACCTGGCGGTAACTTTTAGAACTACTGTATCCAGGACTCATTTTGAACTGTATTATGTATTACATATAGCTATTTTGAAATATTTTCAGTGTGTTGATAAAATATATAATGTAGAACGATTATTACTACGTACCAGGATGTAACAAAACATCCAGGTGTATCTTTTCATATATTGCCAAAGAAAGAAATACAAAAAGCAAAATTTGAGACAAAATTTAGGGTTGCCGAATTAATAGATAAACCTGCAGTATGGATTATGCGATTAAAAATAGAGAAAAAAAGTTAATCCGCGTACGGTAGTATGTTTCTTACATTTCACCAAAATATTATTACATATTATTTCAACTTTTTCAATAGTAAAAGAATATTATTTCAGAAACGTTTATATTACTATGGATACGTCTTAGGACCAAAAATAACATTTTTACTACAATTGTTATGGTGATAAATAATATAATATAATAATAATAATAATAACCTTTACTACTCCACACGAAAATTTGTATTTTTAGTCCTAATGAAACAAATAACTATTTTTTTTTGTAAGTAGTTAATCAAGTAATATGTAAATTGTTGCCAAATAAAATTTTTCACAGTACAGCCCAAACGACATGCAATACCTACTAATTTGCTAAAGGCAAAGAAAACACAATAAACAAATTCAAAACAGTGACAGAATTTTGAGAATGAAAATCCATTGAGATGCAAAATTTCGGACAAAGTGAACATTAAATACGAATAATAATGTCGAAATAGAGAAAAGTCACGATATAAATACAGTAGACGAGACAGAAACAGTAAATACTATAATAAATTTATTAAATAATCAACCGAAAACGTTTGGGGAGACCGAAAAGACTGTCGTACATTTAATAAATACAGAAAGAGCACTTAACCATTTCAGGCTTAGAAAATTTTGATATTATAATTTTGATTCTAAATTCAATAGATTTAATATATAGTGACAATCGTGTAAATAAATTAAATATAAAAGAAAGAGTTATTTTGTGTTGTATAATATTAAAGTGCAATTTAAGTTTTGTAGTTTTAAAACATCAATCATCTATCCTAGTTACAGTAGTTCGCGAAGTGTTCTAGATGGCGCAGCGAACTTAATTTTATTTGCCTATAGAAAATGAAATCCGGAAAGTATATGAACTCTGTTTAAGTTTCTATAAAATATATCAAATTTGACCAATAATAATGAATAAACTAGGTGGCGTAGGATACAGCAACATAATGATAGATTTTGTTTATATAAATGAATGAAAATTGAAGCTACGCCACTGTTAATATTAGATATCTTTTAGAAGTTTTCTTAGATTGGTTTATTTTGTAAATAAAGTCTGAACAAAAATCAATTTCCTTTTGGTTTATCTATATATATATTTCCTGTTGTCAAACTTTCTCAAATTATTTTAGAGAAAATGTTACAAATTAAAATAGTACAAAATTTAATTCTTCGTATATGAATAATTTAGCAACGATTGACAACATTTAACGATAGTATAAAATAAGTATCTACTTAAAACTTTAAACATGAAATGTATGGTTATATTTCAAACAAATGTAAAAATAAAAATAAATAAATATATTATCACGCCTTTTACCCATTATTGGGTGTGGCATATACACATATTTATGCGCGTGAAGTGCGATTATCAGCCGTCAAATCACGGCCCCCAAAGATGTTAGTGGTGGGGGAGCTACAGAGATAATTTTAAATTGGAGAAAATGTTTTGTCGGCTGTAGGGATCGAACCAGGGTTCTTTGGATTCACAGGCCGACTTGATACCACTGAGCCATTACCCCATGTCAACATATAAAATTTGATACTATATTTGATACCACGAAATGAAATATTAAAATTAATTTAAAATGAGTCAAAATATCTAAACTTACCCACCATATTTCAAAAATTAGCTTACTACTACCGAAATAACTGAACTGGTCAACTGCCACGTAAAAGATCAGAGTCCTTTCCGCACAAAAACAACTTGTTCACAGGGAATCAACACAGAAAATTGTCCAAATAAATAACGAAATAACACTTTACACCATGTAATCTCTATTAACTATTGATACGTCACGTAAAAGGCAAAATCGTACGTGACAAAACTATAATAAAGTTAAAGTTACAGCAGGTGACAAACGTCAGAATGTCAGGTAATAATTCCATTGTCCTTTTGCAGATGTTATATTGCACGACCAACTTCATTTACTCCATTTTATATTATGTACACGGTTACTATACTTCGTTTTTTCTAAGAAATTCATAATTACAAGGCTGATTCGCAGTAACAAACTGTTAATTTTAGTGATGATTGCGAGGCGACACGAGACGAGAAATAGAAAATCCCTCCTATTCTGTAACTGAATTATTACCTGTTACTGATCGAAACGTTAATGACAACATATATTAATCTATAGATTAACACCAGTTCGACTTTCTGTGACAAAAATAATTGGCAAAAGTGCAATATCACAGACCAATTGTAAAAAATGTAATTTTAGGTTGATAAAATTTTGTCTCTAAAAATAACCTAAATAAATCAGTGTTTCGAAACTGTTATTTGAAAAATATTTTCTAGCTTCGAACCTCAAGCATGATGTAATCTTCTATTATCAGGAAATAATCAAACCTTATATTGCTTTGCGATGAGCTTCAAATCTCTGAAAAAGTTTTAGGATCACTGATAAGCAGAGCTGGGCAAGCTACTTAAAAAAAAGTAGCTAAGCTACAGCTACAGCTTTTCTTTAAAAAAAGTAGCTAAGCTACAGCTATAAGCTATATTTTGTAAAATATAGCTAAACTACAGCTAAAAGCTTTCGTTAAAGTAGCTGTTAAATTTTAAAGTTACTTTTTAAAATTATTGTGAAATAATTAAATTTGCCATTGTCATATGATCAGTCTTTTGTTATAATGACAGTTAATTTACTATTACGTACATAAATATCAAAAATAGCAAATACCATCTGGCACCTACTGTGTATTTTTGCGTATTAGAGCCAGTTAGAACCGGCAACAAATAATTATTTTGTGTGGGTTTAGCTTGTACGCATGCGTACTTTGTTGACCTTCTGCTTAAAAAGTAGCTTGAAGCTACAAAAATTAGCTTGAAAAATAGCTTCAGTTGTTATTTTTAAGCTAATAGAAAAAAAAGTAGCTAGCTACAAGCTACAGCTATATTTTTTCACAGTTAGCTAAGCTACAGCTACAGCTAAGGTAAATGTAGCTAAGCTAGTAGCTAAGCTACAAAAGTAGCTAGCTATTGCCCAGCTCTGCAAGTAAATGTTATTATAGTAAAATAAATAAATATAAATATATCATCACGTCTTCTACCTATTGCTAGGTGTGGCACTCTGCCGAAGCAGATCTCAGTAAGATTTTGCGCGTGAAGTGCGGTTACTAGTCGTCAAATTACGGCCCCCAAAGATGTTAGTGGTGAGGGAGCCACAGGGGTAGTTTAAAAATGGTATAAATTGTTTGTCGCCTGTGGGAATCGAACCAGGGTTCTCAGGATCCACAAGCCGACTTGATACCACTGAGCTAGCTAGTAGTAGAGGAAATTTTAAAAATAGGTCAGTGATACTGCATTTTAGTCAAATAATTTATTTTGTTATTTCTATTTTATTTTTATTAATTTTGATCTCATATAAAACTGTTAATATACAAATATTACTTTTTAACCACACGTTTTACGAAACTGTCATTGATCTGTCAAGTAAAAAAAAATGTATAAAAATAACATAAAAATGCCAGGGTAAATTATTTTGGTCACAGAATACCAAAATGATAATAATCTATACAGTAATCATGAAAAATAAAGGTTGTCATTATCTTATCGATCGTTAACATACAATGATTCAGTTAGAAAATAGGGAGGAATATCGATCTCGTCTCATTTTTTGATCAGCAGTATTAATCTTACTCGCACTATCGTATGAAATTTACCTTATCTCGTCTCGTTACCTCGACTTTCTCACGAGAATCTCACCAAAATTAAACGTAAACGGTACTGAATTTGTCGTATCCGAAATGACTTATAAGCAAAATTTTAGCGTTTTTAATTCCTATAGGTATAACTTAAGTTTTTGCGTATCTTCATATCGCGTTTAGCTTTTGAAGTACGGTTTCAGGAAAGTACAAAATCAGAAGAGAGTAAAACCCTTCCAGAATCTATTGCCGTATTTATTTGGCATTTTTAAAGTAACCCGAGAGGTTACTTTTGTTTAATTGGCGTGTTTTAAGTAACCCAGAACAGTTCCTGAATTGATCCTAATGCCCCTGCTATTTTGGTGGATTGGCAGGTAGAACCCTTTTCTATCTCTTTCCAATCAACTTGTGTTCCTTGTTATACGTTTTGAATTGGTGGCATCGCAATTTGTATTTAAACAGATGTCACTTAGAACGTGCATCCAGATTTTTAATTTATCGCTAATTTTTACAACTGACACTAGATTTAGATTTATCATTTATTTGGAAGAAACACAAGTTAGTTCTAGATCAGTTGAGTTGAACCCAAAGTTCCTAAACAAATACGGCCTACATCTTAAAAACTAAATAAGATATGAAGATGCCCTCAACGGGATTGAATTTCTTTTGTCAAGTTGACTAACAAGGAAATATTTAGCAAAATTCAAGCAATTAATTTTGTTTTCGATTTTATACCAATTTTAGTCTCTTTGTTATAAAATTCTTTTTTCTACGACTGCTATGAAAAGTTGATATTTATGCTTTCAGTTGTCATCGTAAAGTTTATGGTTACTGAGTAAGGAACAATAAAATACTTTACCGCGCGTCTCATGTAGCAACAAGCGGTAAAATACTTTACCGCTCGCTTAGAAAAATATAAATTGTTGCTGAAATCTTAATTTATTGAAACAATACTCACAAAATCTAAAATATAGGTTAGATTCATTTTTACACTTTTACACATATTATACTTGAAGTTTGTTGCGCTATGATTTGAAGTTGAACCTGAACGCAGCTGGGCAGCAGTGCCAACTTAATATGGATGAGGGATATTAAAATTGAAAGTGCAGTTTTTACAGTTTTGTATAATTTATTCCGGAACTTGAAATGGTGTTTGATAAATTTGAGAATAAATTAGATTCTGTGATATTCTCATAAGAATTTTCAGTTAGTACGCCAATCACTATTTTCTGAGATTTTTTATTTATGTGTGAAAATTTATCACAAACAATGATTGTTGATAACAGAATTTTTTAATTATTTACTTGGATACTGATATCGTCATGGTTACATACAACACAGAAATTGGTGGAACGTGAATTGAATTAGCCCCATATTATTTTTTAACATTTTTTAGTAAGTAAAGTCGTAGAAAAAAATTATGTGTGTGCCTCGAGCGTAAAGCATCTTTATTGCTCTCGCTCTATTGCAGCGCCCGCTTCCCTCGCGCTCAATTACCGAGCACGAGCAATAAAGATTCACTTTACGCTCTTGATACACAAATAACTATTGTATACGAATATTATGACGAAAATTTACATACACATGTATTCTCACCCGGTGAATCCAATAGTCCTTAAGTAGATTAACTTATTTATCATAAAGTTCGTTCGGTGAGAGATTATGGTGTAATTGCATACGAGTAGAGCGTATTTTTTTTTTATTCTGGTTGGATGAGGAAAACATCAAAATAAAAACATGTGACAGTGAGAACGCTATACCAATTTTATGATCTAACAATTTTCTAAATATTTACAGATAATATAATATCCTGAGAACGCTGGTTCGATTCCCACAGGCGACAAACAATTTTCATAATTTCAAAAACTACCCCAGTGGCTCCTCCACCACTAACATCTTTGGGGGCCGTGATTGGACGACTGGTAACCGCACTTCACGCGCAAAATATATCACTTACCGAGATCTGCTTCGGCAGAGTGCCACACCCAGTAATAGGTAGAAGGCGTGATGATATATTTATTTTTATTTTATATTTAAAAGTTTCATAAAATGAATTTATAGCGCATTTTAGAACAAGTAAACAAATTATACACCATGTTTATTTGGCGGACACTTGGTGCTGTCACTGTCAGAAACTGAAGAATTCAATAATGAAGTTTCCAGGTTCGTAGTTAATTTAGTTTTTCAGATGTAGGATAATGTTTTTCACTTTAATCTTAATTCTTTTTTTATTGAAATAATTTTTCTCTTAAATAATGTCGGAAAGATTGACAATGAAATACATATATTTTTGACGACGTTATTGTCAACATCTTTTGAATATTCAGGTCACTGAAAAAAACGAAAATACAATGGCAATAATATAAACATTTCAGGCAGTTGTTCGGAATAAATACCAGCGTTATTTATTAGCAGTTCAGTTTTCCAAATGATTTGGCGGAAAAGCTTTTCATCCAAGTTATTTGATGTTAATTAAATTGTAAATTAACAAATTCAATCAACTGTGTCATTCGAAAATTAAAATCTACGCACAAAAAGCGAGCGAATACAAAACCAGTTGAGTGAACCGACACGATCAAATATTCAAAAAGAGAAATAGAGATAACTGTGGAAAATTCATGCATTCCACTAGGTAGGTACATTTTATTGCAAAAATTGAGAGTTATTAAATTTTGTTTAAGTCTATCAATTGTACTGTTTTTATTCAATTTCATTTTTATATTTAATTTCATACTCCATGGGGTAATGCCACAGTGGTATCGTGCTGGCTTGTGGTTCCTAAGAACCCTGGTTCGATCCCCACAGCCGACAAACATTTTCATCAATTTAAAAAATTACACCTGTGGCTCTCCCACCACTAGCATCTTTGGAGGCCATGATTTAACGACTGGTAACCGCAATTCACGCGCATAAACATATCACTTACCGAGATCTGCTTCGGCAGAGCGCCACACCCAGTTGTGGGTAAAAGGCGTGATGATATATTTTTATTTTACCTACATTACAAATAAATATAATACGATGCGGGCACTCACGTGACACTATGACGTAAAAACAGCTGTTCGGGTAAACATCACTGAGCCACATACAAAATGAACTATTTTTTTGTGGCGAGATTTGAAAAAAACTGTTCTTTTCAAATCTCGTCCCAAAAAAATAGTTCATTTTGTAGGTGGCGCAGTGATGTTTGCCTAAACAGCTGTTTTTGCGTCACAAAACGTTACAGTGTCACGTGAGTGCCCGCATCCTATAGCATCTATAAACCGTTTTACAAACAAAATATCTATAACCTGTCCCACCTAAGGACGCAGTATTATTTAAATTTATTTTTTAAAGTACCACTGATTTAATTAGGAAAATGTAATTAGTTATAACAAGATAAATTCAACAATATTTTTGGTAATAAATAAAATAAATATATCATCACGCCATTCACATATTATTGATTGTGGCACTCTGCAGCTGCAGATCTCGGTATGTGATATATTTATGCGCGTAAAGTGCGATTACCAGCCGTCGAATCATGGCCCTAAAAATGTAAGTCGGCTGTGGGAATCGAACCCAACTTATCAATCATAAAAACACAAAATAGAGTACATTGTCCTTGCTAACAGAAAACTAATTCGTATTTTCCGAATTAAATTATCGAATAAAAGAGATGGATAGGAAAAGTTGAACATTCTTAAAAAAAAGATCTACATAACATAGTAGGCTATCAAAAAAAGTGTAAGATCAAAGCTCTAATTAAAAGAAAGGTAAAAGAATGAAAGATAATTGAATTATTATTAAAAGAAAATAAATGTCCCAATTAATCAGTGAACAGTGTAACAGCTGAAGAAAAATAAACAAAAATTCGAAAATACAAATCACCGAAATAAAATATAAAGAATTGTCAAATAAAACAAACAACACCCATTAAAAAACATCAGAAAAAACATGAACTTATCGTATAATCAATTAAAAGACAAGAAAAACAAAAGGACAAAAAAGAATTTGAAACAACTAACAACAAAGTAGCCGCTTGCCGCACACAAAACAAGAGAGCATCAACACACCCGAGAGAGAAAGAAACAAAGTGATAATCATCTTCAGGTGAATCTCCAAGTGGCTCGGCTACAGCTGCAAGCGCTAAACTCGGTAGGCGGTGGATTATCGCTAACTAATGTTTTGTTTTATTTCCGTAATTGAAATGGCGCTGTTACGAGCTTGCTTGAAGCTTGATAATGATGCTAATGCTACACATTGTAATTAGGGACTTTCGCGAAGAATGGTACACTTTATCTCTTGCCTCTTTATTTCAGTTTTGTTAGTTAGTGTTTGCCAAATACTAACATCTGAATCTATAAAGAGAATATATTTCATGTAATGACGATGTTAGGTCATAATTTACTGAATTTCTGGAAGTTGTAAATATTTTTAAAAGGTTTTCAAACATCCGGTTTCAAAACTGTTCATATTATACCTGCTGTCTCAATTTATTCCAAATTATTTTAGAAAAATAGCACAAGAAAAAGAAACCTCGGGTATTTTGATCGAATTACCTTCTGTTTTTATTTTATTTGCAAAATAAACAAATCTAAGAAACCGTTTAACCGATAACTAATTACGAAATAATACAACACAAATTAGTATTAGCAGTAAAAAGAAATATTGGGATAACGCCAGGATATGAGCCTGGGACCTGCAAACTCCGTGCAAATGCTTTAAACGGAATAGGGATAGGTAGTTCAGTAGTATCGAGTCGGCCTGTGGAGTTGAGAAGCCGAGTTCGATTCCTACAGCCGACCAACAATTAATAATTCAAGTATAAAGAGACAAATTGCAATACCGTCAGGTTTAAACTTGAGACCTATGAACTACGATTATATACTTTATAGTAACTAAACTACGGTCACCATGTGATTCAAATATTTATTTTATTCCAATTTTCGAGGCTGCCTGTGGCACATAACAAAATAGAGAGAAAAATTTATTAGGAAGTTTCGTAGAAGATTTAAATATTTGCCTTAAGAATTTAACAGCAAAAAATATAGAAAAAAATATATATCAACACGCCTTTTATCCATTACTGGGTGTGGCACTCTGCTGAAGCAGATCTCGGTAAGTAGGGTTGTTGATTTTAAGAATATTCGAGACTTCGATTGTTCGGATTTTCGAATTTTCGAATATTCCGAATTTACGAATTTTCTAATTATTCGAATTGTGAATTTGAATCCTAACGTGAACACGGCATGTTGATATAAATTATTTTCAAAATAAACTCATGTGCAGAGTTTTGTATTAATTCGTAAGTAATTATTATTAATTATCATAAGTTAAAATTTCGCTACACTGTCAAAAACGTTTTAATTAAGACGTTTTTGTATCCTTTTTATTGTCATTTTACTAAAAGTCCATAGTATTTAGATGGGCGGTAAGAGAATAGATGGCTTAATTAAGACGCCTAAATTTGCAGTTTTTGCAGGATACTTCACCGAATTTATTATTTAATTAGTGGCCGACTTTTCGCGAATTATGCGTGAGCATGTTTGGAGATGACAGATGGCATTAATTCAGTGGCAAAAAATTCGAAAAATCGTAAATTCGAAGCTTCAAATAATTCGAAAGTTCGAAGCTTCGAAGTTTTTCTGACGAAGTTCAAAACATTCGAATATTCGAACGTTCAGAAATTCAAATTTACGTGGAAATCAACGACCCTACCGGTAAGTGATATATTTATGTGCGTGAAGTGCGGTTACCAGCCGTCAAATCACGGCCCCCAAAGATGTTATTTGTGGGGGAGCCACAGGGGTAATTTTAATTTTGGTGAAAATATTAGTAGGCTGTGGGGATCGAACAAGGGTTATCAGGATCCATAGGACGACTCGATACCACTGAGCCATTACCCTATATAAAAAATATACGATTCCAATTAATAAATATATCATCACGCCTTTTACCCATTACTGGGTGTAGCACCTTGCCGTAGCAGTCCTCGCTAAGTAATATATTTGCGGTTACCAACCGTCAAATCACAGCCCTCAGAGATGTTAGTAATGGGAAGCCATAGTGGTAATTCGTATATTGTGAAAATTGTCTGTCGGCAGTAAGCATCGAATCCAGGTTCTCAAATTCATACTGGATACCATTGAACCAATCGTTCAAGATAATTTGAAAATGCTATTTTCTATGAATTTGAATGAAGTACAAAATGAGCAGTTATTGATAAAAGAAGTACTACAATGATTAAATTAAAACGTAACCCTTTTCCTCATATGAGCAACGCGCCGAGTGTTTTATACGATTGCCGCAACCATCACATGTGTGTGTGAGTGTATTGTTTGGTCGGCAGCGGTTCCCGGGTCCGAAGCCCCCTACATTAATTATGGCCAGAGTCGATTGGATTCCATTCCGTGTGCTACCTGTACCCCGCAACCCCGCCACGTCATTCCACGCGTTCCTGGGCGCAGGCACGCAGGGCCGGACCGCGGGTTTTTGTTTCCCGCTCGTTTGTTCGTTTCACCGCCGCCTTGATGCAATGCTGCTGCTGATGGTTGATAGCTGATGGTGATGCTCCACCGATATGGAAAGGGCGCGCGTTGAAATGTCGCCGGCGTGATCCTCGACGGTCACATTGTCTTCAGTTCTTTACTCCGAGACAGATACAAATACAATTGAGAGAAGGACGGTGTTAGGTTTTATAAGATTATTTTCATCCGTCGTAACGTGATTCGGAATTTATCAACTTGCAGAGATTTAACAGTAATAATATCAAAATATTTGGTACGTATTATATTTAATTATAGCGAGAAAAATAGGACGATTGCAAAAATGTACAAAAATAAAATAGAAATTAGAAAATATTGTATATGTATGTTTTTTTCCGAGGACAAAATGTGCAGCACGACCTGAAGACAATGGCTATAATAACACTTCTCTTACGGAGTGTATATACTATTGACTAAGTGATTATTCTTAAAAATAATAGTTATTTTTATAACAAGTGCCGAAAAAGGCTTGTTACATGCAAGTGCATATTTTAAATCTGCACGAGCACGTAAACTTTTTCGGCACTTGTTATAAACAACATTTTTTCTACAACTGTACGATTTAGAATATCACTAAAATATTATCAAAATTTATAAAATCTTAATGAGATAACACGAGAACAATAGGTGTATTCTATTTGCCATTTGGATCAGATCTAACTTACATTTACTGAACCAAATCATTTATTTATTTCGCTGTATTACTTCGCTCACTTTATTTCCAGTACTAGAATTACAGATTCTAATTTACTTTGAAGTAATTCACCCCAATAAGTGCACCAGTTTGCTTAATTCAGTTCATTTAGCCATGTGTCAAATTTATCTGAACTGATTTAAGTGAACAAAGTGGCAAATGGAATACAGCTGATGTTTTACGGCGTTGCTATGGTTTATTTGTTGATTGCTTGCACATTGTTCTACGTTATTTAAAAATATTTCACTAATTTCAAGACAATTTCGTCAAAATAGTCTAGATTGGAATACTATAGTGAGTCATTCCTCTTTATCATAAACACCTCCAAAGATAATTGAAGCCCCAAATCATGCTATGTTGGATCTATTTTCGGCAATGACAATCAACCTGCTGCTGGTACTTCTAAAGCCTCCAAAATTGTTGTCAATAATATTACTGTTAATAATATGAACAGGTACGGAAAAAATCAATGTTTCTTTAGACAGTACAAAAGTTTCCACTTCAAATTATGTCATATAATAATATGCACAAACAATAAATATTATGTATTTCACGTACTCTTCAAATAAAACCATTTATTGATATATTTTACTTTGTTCGGTTCTTTTTATTAATTGTGTACAGATTAGATATACTGCAATTTAAGGTTATGTTTATAAACGTTAAAATATACCTACTACTGTATATTTACTATCGCTGGTGCACTGCATGTTCCTCTTCCATAAGCGTCTGTGGCCCAAATAAGATGTCCGCGTTCGGCGCAAAATTCAAATCGCTCTCAATACAACCTTTTTTAACAGTTGCGTACTGAATTACTTTCCGCACTAGTGCTTCTTTGCTTACAGAAACGCACTTGGTCTGCATTTGTCTCCTTTCCACCCGTAACCAATGCAATAATAGTTACGTAATTACAAAGAAATCGCACAGTTGTAGGAAAAATAAATAATGATTTAAAAATGTAATATTGTAGTTGCCATTGGTTTCTTTTCTTTTGTAAAAAATTGAATACAATATCAAAATGATTTCTTCTTTCCCTAGCACCGGGACGAAAATATTTATAGCAACGAAACTAAAATATTTTACTGTCCTCGTTATTGTGTACGATAAATTGATTATTTCTATAAAGGTTTTGGTGTTATAGAAACCAAATTTGCATTCCAGTCATAGAAAAAATTATTTTTGGAAATGGTAATAATCCATAGAGTAACTTTTACCTATTGTTTGTTCACTTGCGTGTATAATTTTTCCTTTTAAAAATAATCTGGAAGTAAGCGTAAAATAAGACGTTTCTAGTCTTTGTGTTTGATCGTTTTATCTTCTTCTTTATGTACTAAACGCAATCAAAATAATTTACCATTTCAAAGAAGTAAAATAAAAGTCGATATTAAGTTTTCCACAATGAGCTGCTGCGGCAGCAGAACGAACGCGACGGAGAACTAATCCACTGCAACAAGTGGCAAAACTTTACCAAAAGAAAATAAAGATAAAACAAGTTATGACTTTGGAAAGAGTTGTGGGGTAAAACGAACAGAACAGCAGCCATTGTGTACTCTTCCTTCCTGTTATCCTGTTCCTGTTTTTATCACGGTCATTCAAACGACAATTCTGAACGTCGCTGAGACATTTTAAGGTGTTCGATTTTATTCTAACGTGACAAACTTTCTTAACTTTTCAACTCTCCTGCTAGTTCTTCTGCACTTTAAAACACATTCTTTATGATACTCTCATTTTTATGTACTCATTTTGTTCACCTCAATTTGCATTTTAATTATTCTTGTAATAAAAAATTATTGCAGACTTTGAGCGGAAATAATTCTATGCAAATTTGTAAATAAAAAAGTTGTAGTTTTCTTACTGTTAAATACATTTATTTACTACGTTTAGAATTTATCGCACATGACGTCGTTAAAAATGTGTGCGTAACGTGCGCGCTGTCAAACATTCGTAAATTATGAAAATAAACTAAATAAATATAAGGCCACGCCTTTTATCCATTACCGGGTGTGACATTCTGCCGGAGCAGATCTCGGCAGGTCGTAATGTACAGTTACCAGTCGTCAAATCACGACTCCTAAACTATTATTAGAGGGAAAGCTATAGGGATAATTTAAAATAAGATAAATATATAATCACGTCTATTACCCATTACTGAATGTGGCACTCTGCCGTAGCAGATCTCGGTAAGTAGATATGTTATGTCAAATGTCAAATCACGACTCCCAAAGATGTTAGTAGAGCCACAGTGGTAATATTAATGTGATGAAAAGTGTTTGTCGACTGTGGGAAACGAACCCGAGTTCTCAAATCCACAGTCCGACTCAAAACCACTGAACCATCTACCTCATTATGTAATTAGAAATACAATATTATTTTTACTTTCTTATACACAGTATAAGGAAGTATTGGAATCCTGAAAAAAATCGTTGACGAGATTTTTGCGAAAATACGTGTTTTGAGGTCCACTGAATCCGTTGTGATCATTTTCTCAATGATGTCTATGTGTGTGCGTGTGTGTGTGGGGATGTATGGATGGATGGATAGATGGATGGATGAATAGATGGATGGATGGATGGATGTGTGTGCAATATCTCATGAACGAGATAAGATTTGTTAACGAAACTTGGTAATTATAAGCATCATGAAAATATTTATGGGGTGGCTAGCTCAGTGGTATGAAGTCGGCCTGTGGATCCTGAGAACCCTGGTTCGATTCCCACAGCCGACAAACAATTTTCATAATTTCAAAAACTACCCCTGTGACTCCTCCACCACTAACATCTTTGGCGGCCGTGATTTGACGACTGGTAACCGCACTTCACGCGCAAAATATATCACTTACCGAGATCTGCTTCGGCAGAGTGCCACACCCAGTAATGGGTAGAAGGCGTGATGATATATTTATTTATTTTATTTATGAAAATACGAAGAGCTGAGTTGATTTTGAATGAAATTGAAAAACCAGAAGAAGAAGTTTATTAGACACAAAAAACAATAAATTCCATTTATTTCAAAAATGGAATCAGTTACGAAAAAAAGTTTTAAATAAAAGATGTCGGTAAAAATATTTGGAATTAGCAATAGAAACAAAAAACATAATAATTGTCAAACGCAAGGAGCAAGTCATAAGTGTTCAATTCAGCGTTTTTGATGCTATATCAAAACGGACATTCTGTATATGCCTCATCAGTAAAGTTAGACATAAAGTAGTCAATATTACTAAAAAATTATACGTAAACAAATTTGATATTTTATATGTTTCAAACAGATAAATGCTGAATTACTAAAAAACCTAATTACATGTTTAATAATATTCATATATTCTAAATATTAAATATGCTGTGTACAAGAAAGTCGTGTGGTGCCCACACCAGATTTTTAGTTATAGATACGAGGGCTGTTCTGTAAATTGTTAGTAGGAAGCTATGGATCTGGCAAAAACAAAAACATTTGCCACAATTGAAAGCCTATTCTTTTGACAGTTCCAGTTGTAATTTTGTAAGATAAAATTAAACCATGTATCAAATGTCAAATCATCAAAGATTTTAATGAAGGGATCACAACAATGGAAATTTTAATATGGTTGAAATTGGTTTGTCCGTTTGGTCTTCGAACTCAGGTTCTTAAATCCACAGTCCACTGAGTTATCATTTTTTATGGAGTAGGTGGCTCAGTGGTATCGTGTTGACCTGTAGATTCGAAAACCCGAATTCAATTACCGATTTCCGCAGCCGATAACAAATTTCAAATGCACACCTAGTAATGGGTTTAAGGCGTGATGTTATATTTGTTTTATTTTTTATCTTGTTATCACGGAACCACAGAAGGCGTATAATAAAAATTGCCTAATTAATATCTCTCCAATTAAAAATCCGCAAAATTTCGAAGCATTTCAAACGTGCGCAAGCCGTGAAACAATACATATTTCCTCTGCTAAATAATCAAAAAAATGCTACGAGGGTGGATAGCAATGTGCGAAGAGCACTGCTCGAATTCTTCAAATAATCAAGTAATAATGAACCCCAGTTACAATGCACGACAAGCCCAACTGACCCACTAATCAAAACAAAAACACTGTTGTCATGTCATTGTTAATGTTAATCACATCAGCAGAGCAGGCTTGATTGTTCGCGGCGTAAACAAAACACTGTCATTGTGTGCTGTATCAATTTATCCCCTTGGTGGAGCAAAGCTGCTCTCGACGAGAGACTCATTTGTTTGGATTTGGATGTTGTGCTTGTGCTACTTTGTACTCTGACGATTCGACCTGCGATTTTGTTAGAATTAGAATCATTCTAATATACTAATAAGAGTCTTCGGGCACTTTGATTGAATGAATATTCTTTTTGTTTTTACCAAATTTATAAAATGAACAAATCTAAGAAAATATCTAATATTAAGAAATAGTTAACATATATTAAAAGCAATAAAAAACCTATTCACAATATCACAATTCAAATGACAGTACAAAGAAATAAAATTTGTTAACATTTTACTGTTTCCAAAGCTCAGTAGTAACTTGTTAGACTGGAAATTTAAGAAACTGAGTTCGATTCCCAAAACGAACGGATTTTTATTGTCACCACATTAAAATTACCCCTGAGGCTCTGCTTCCACTAACATCTTTGGAGGGTAGTGATTTGACGACTGATAAACGTAATTCATTGGCATAAATATATCATTTATCGAAATCTGCTAAGTCAGAATACTACATCCAGTAATGGCTAAAAAGTGTGATGATATAGGGTCGTTGATTTCCACCGAAGTTTGAATTTCTGAACGTTCGAACATTCGAATGTTTTGAACTTTCAAATTTTTTGAAGCTTCGAATTTACGAATTTTTCGATGCTTCGAATTCTCGAATTTTATGCCACTGAATTAACGCCATCTGTCATTTCCAAACACGCTCACGCATAATTCGCGAAAAGTCGGCCACAAATTAAATAATAAATTCGGCCATCTATTCTCTTACCGCCCATCTAAATGCTATGGACTTTTAGTAAAACGTTTTAAAATGACAATAAAAAGGATACAAAAACGTCTTATTTAAAAAAATTTTGACAGTGTAACGAAATTTTAAGTCTAAATTGAATTAATTTGGCAAATAATAATAATTAATATTACTTACGAATTAATACAAAACTCTGCACATGAGTTTATTCCGAAAATAATTCATATCAACATGCCGAATAATTCGAAAATTCGAAAATTCGGAATATTCAAAAATTCTAAAGTTCGAATCTAAATTCGAAGGTTCAATAAATCCGAACAATCGAAATGTCGAATATTCGTAAAATCAACAACCCTAGATAATATGCTTATTTATTTATATACTCGTAAAACTTAGGTGCTTTATAACAATATTTTATATAAATATTTGATTCTGTAACTGTAATGAGGGACTTAATAGAAGGGACAATAGAAGGACAAGGTAAAAAAGGTAGAAGGAGGAAGAACATGGTAGAAAACCTGAAAGAAGGAAGAAGTTATGTTGAAATGAAGAGGTTGACTATGTATAGAAGAGGCATTTAGGATCTGCAGATAAGTATTGATGATGATGAACTCGATCATTATTTTGATAGTTCTTTATGACTTTTATTTATTTTACTTTCGTACGAAACAACTATTTCTGTTTAATCACACTTTTTATGAAGCTGTCAACGAACTGTTATTATATTCCTTTTATATTAACAACTACATTAACTAAGCAAAATGCATGAAAGAAATAAAAAATACCTGGGTAAATTTATTCTTGTCACAGAATACCGAAATTGTGATAATCTGTAAAGTAATCATGAATATAAAAAAGTTGTCATTACCATATCAATCAATTATAGATAATGATCCAGTTATTGAATACAGAGGGTATAAATCAACCATATCCGGCATTTATATTGCACCGAATATTGGATATCAGATTTTTCCAAAAAATATTATTTATTGCTACTTATTTCAATGCAATTCTTTCCCACAATTAAATCCAGAAGTGCTAGTTTTGAAAATAGCACCTTCCACAAATCAGCAAGTGACAAAACTCCCCGTTCGTCATCGCAGGGTTGAAATGGGAAATGGGGATGTAAATCGTTTAGCAAGTCATTTGTTCTGGCAGTGGATGACCTACCCCTAGTTCGCTTGGGGATATTCTACCCTGGATGATGTTGGCGCCGACGCAGACATGGTTTTTGCTTTACTGGATTTGAATGGCTTGAACTAGTGCTTGTGGTTCCATGAATGGATTGCTGTGGATTTGGGAATATGCGATAAAGGACGGTTTTTGTTGATAACTCTTCAATTATAATGTGTGGTTGATGGTTTAATGTACTGGAATGAACGGTCCTTCGACAATACTTTGTATTTCCGGTTTGTAAGAACATTGTTAGATTTGTTTAGTTACGTAGAGAAGAACTACAAGACTGTAGAATCTAACGCATTTATTCCTTAAGAAAAATAATGTTTATTATACAAGAATCCGAATCATTCGGGCACAGACGGCACAGTCATATTTATTTAATTTAGCGTGGTATTGTATATATTGAACATTTTCAAGTTAAAAGTTTAAAGATTTTCAATAAATTTGAGAACCTCGGTTCGAATCCCACAACCGACAAACCTTTTTCACCATATTTAAATTATTCCTGTGCCTCTCCCCCTCCATTACATCTTTAGGGGGCGTGATTTGACGGCTGATAACCGCACTTCATGCATATAAATATATATCTTACCGAGATCTACTCCGATAGAGTGCCATACTGATGCTGGATTGTAATAAAACTAAAGAGCTCTTCAGTTAAAGAATTGTTTATCTAGCAACAGTATCAATAGCGATTTTCGAAAACTTATTGAACCGTTAGTTGCTAATGAACCGATAAAACTTTCATGCAACCCAGCATCAGTAATGGATAAACGTGTAATGATTTATTTTATTTATATTTTAAACGACTTCCAAATTTTGATTCAATTTCTTAATTACAGTTGCAAAGGAGGTAATAAAAAAGTTAGTATATTTATAAATATAGTGATCAAAACCTTAGTAATTGTTTTACTTCATTTAAGCATGATAATTTTGAAAACAAAAACTGTCAAATTGTCGAATTCAAAATGAAAATTTATTGCTTTCTTCCAGTCGTTTTTGAGAAATTAAATCAAATCTTTGAAACAATCTTCCATTATTATTTGTACAGTTTTAAAATTTATTCAATACTTTTAAATTTTAATCTAAAAAATATGTAGAATACATAATATAATATAAGGTGATCAGAAGTAACTGTTTCAGTTGGCAATATAATTCTGAATATCTTTTTATTCCACAGTTTGTACATCAGATAAACGCGGAAGTACTATTTGGCATGACATTTTAAAAATAAATACATATACGTTAGATTACTGCTCTGTGAGTAATGTCAAGAAGTAAAAGGATGGAGAAACAACGATTTTATTTATTTAAATTTTCAAATGTCACTGTCAATAACAGGAAATAAATTTACTCTTACCAATTTCAAGTAAATTTTTGTATTACCAACGAAATCAATTGCGTCTGTATGTTTCATATATAATAACAATAATATCTTTTTTCTAAAAGATCAGTACGTATTTAGGGGCCAACTTGAAACCCATTTACGCGTTTGATTCTGCTTCATAACAAAATATATATTTATAAAGTTCATATATTAATATTAGATTCTTCAACATTATTAATAGCAAATTAATAACGTACATTTTGTTATTTTAACTAGTATATATTTAGATATATGACACATCGTAATTAAATATCAAACAATCGATAATCTACAAAAATAAAACTGAAGAATTTACTAAAAATAAAGTTTATTTACATTTAAAACATAAAGTTTCAGTAGTTCAGTGGTCAAGGCAATGTTTAATCATTTCTTACATCGTAGAATATAGGTTCAAATCTTATCTGGGATACGCATATTTCTGATATCTTTATCGAGTTCGTTAGAAATACAGTCCTTTTTGAATTTCGCCTTTGATTAGTACGATAAAGCAAGACTTTAATTGAAAATATAGACAAACTAACAATTTCTTTTTGTCTCCTATACAATACAGAACAATAAATTAATCTGATTAAAATATCTCTGTGTTATTCATGTCTAAATAGCGTAGGTGGCTTATCAATTAGCGCACCAATTTAAACTGATTATGCAGTACAAACTTAATTAACAAATTGGCCGCTGGCCATCTCAATCCCAGCACAATTACTTACAAATAATACACCTGGGTCATGTCAATCCGTGGCTTCCCAAAATAAACAAGCGAACGTAATCACCATAACAACGACCGATTGTTATTATTACCGAGTTTTCATCATCTGTGACGTTCGCGTTTTATACGAAATGATTCATGAATTTGTGGAGTATGACCAACGGTATTTACAAGTTAATAAAATAGTAATTCTGTTAAAAATATCCGCGGTTTCAAATATACAAACTGGAAAGTAAGTCAAGGGTGAGAAATCTAATTTTAAATTCGATTTAGGACACTTGAGCGTTATTTCATGAAAAACTCATAATTGAAAAGAAAATAAAAATAATTAAGTCAAGGTAAAGACTGCTAATTTCTCAGGGGTGAAGGGTTGGATGATATTTTTAAAACATGTTTAAAACTGTTATATTATTTTATATATTTCGTGAGCATCACAAATTTATTTTTCTATGACCGATCAGAAAATAGTATTTTCCAACTGTCAGTTGAAAGATACCGTAAAATGGGGTTACTTTGAAAAGGTATTGGCAGTTTTTTGTAGGTAACTTTTTTTTACCCTTTAAATTTCAACTTTTTGTGCGTTAATAGAACTATGTGTCCTTTGGCTATCAGATGTAAACATTTCCGGTTTGAAAACGATGACGTCATATGTGGACGAGGTTATCATAGATACGATGAAATATAGCTATCTTTTTTTAATCATATTCGTACCTATGCGAGTAGCATTAACGTATGTCTTAATAAGTAAAGACACACGTTTCACGTTTTTTCACGTTCTATCACATTAATTATTGTAATGAAAACGTATGACAGTTCTTAGTAATACGAAAATTTATATTTACTTTGTTCACATTTGTTTATAAAATAAAAATAGAGACTTATGGCCATGATTTTGTTATTTTCTCGCCTGTCATTTCTAAGTTTGTGACATTTTTGATACATAAATAAAGACTGAGAAATAAGAAATGACTTATAAAATTTTGGGTAATCAAATGCAGAAATGCATTTGTCATCCTCATGATTACTTTACGCTGGAGTTAGGTAATTGAGGACTTTTAATTAATTTAATTGTAGTACAAGACGTAATGTGCATTGTATTTTGTATTTTCATATATTATTTATATTAATATAAAAATAATACATATAAAATGTATATTTCTTTGAGTTTTATTTTATAAAATTACATATTTCAATAAGGTAGTTAATATATTTCATGGGATAAGATAAATTTATATTTGGTTATTATTTAATATATGCAGTATTTGGTTTCATTTGTAAACTCATTAAATTTTATACAGTAATAAATATTTTAATCTGATATTTATATTTTAGGTTATGTTTTCAAAATGTCAATTTAATACCAATGTAAACGTTTTAAGTAACCACGAATGTGGAGTTTTAATTGACAAGGTATTGAAATGCAACTTGTGTCAAAAATAGAAAGCATAAGAGTTACTTTGACATCAGTTTAATAAAAAATAATATTTATGCGTTATAATTATTATTTTTGGAGAAATTAAATGAGAAATAACGATTTTTCTCACAATCAAATTTTCATCTTTATTAAGGGGTTACACCACTGTGAATTTTTCATAAAATCAATAATTTTTTTTTTGCTTAAAAGATACTTTGAACCTTCTAGAATATGGGGAAATCACTCAGTATAGTATTTTAATCTAGACGACTTTGAAGAAATTATCTTGAAATTAGTGCAATATTTTGAAGTAACGTAGAACAATGTACAAGTAATCAACAAACAAACCATAGCAACTCCGTAAAACATTGTTCTCGTGTAATATCATTAGAATTTTAGAAATTCTGATAATATTTTAGTGATTTTCTAAATTGCACAGTTGTAAGAAAAATGTTGTTTATAACACGTTATATTCTGCACTTGCACGTAACAAGCCTTTTTTGGCACTTATAAAAATAACTATTCTGTTTGGCTGCGTAAGAAACTAAAATAGTTGTTTTAATATCAAGGATGACACTTTCTTCGCAAGGTACATATATTATTGCTGCGGAAATGACGATTATTAATTCATGAATGATAATGCTTATGCATTAACATTTAATTCCTTTTAAAATGAATTGTACATTGTGAATTATTTTTAGTGCCCTACGTAACTGTCCATGAACTAAATCGACATTAGCGCTGCAATACAGACTCATCCAGAATTACAAATATGATAGATAAAATACACTGTCATTTGAAAACATTTAGTTAAGCGTCTGTATATATTTTGTCGATAGTAAAACTAACAAAGATAACGTTTCTATATGAAGTTTTTACAAATAAAATTAATTATCCATTTTTTCCATCACTTGTCTCATAATTCCACAGAGGTTTTACAGCACGTTTGCATCAACTTCTCAGGTCATCAACAAACGGCTGGTCAGTTCAGCTTTAACCATAGACGCGTTTCGTCCTTCCGGATTCATCAGTATGGTGCGATCATTTATCCAACTAGACCAACTAGACCAACTAGGCAATAGTGGGTTGTGATACTGACTGATGTTAACCTATCTACACCGGTAACATGACATGAGAGCTATGGAGCCACTCGTGGTGCCATCTACCGACAAATTATGAGACAAGTGATGGAAAAAATGTTTTCCTATTTTTTCTTATTTATTAATACTCAATTCCACATCGCAATAGACATTTTGTCTTTTGTTTTATTAATTATCCATTCAATATATAGAAACAATTAGAACCACTCTCCAATCACAACATTCACCCTATTCAACCTCTCAACAAGCAGCCCTTGGGGGCGGTCATCAACAAATCAACAACATGCGACACAATTACACTCTGAACCACACACATAATATTGTCTCTTGGCACAGGGGAGCCGTAGCACATGTATAAGCGTTATAATGTGTGTAACGAGTATTCATTATCACCCTCCATACTCTGCACTCCCTTCAGCGTGGCGCTAATGTGTTTCGAGTCCACACGACAGACCACCGTTCACAGATTTTAACCGAGCGCGCAGTCAACAGCAGTGACAAGTCAACGAAAAGAATGGAAACGTGATAAACAGGTACGAGCACATTTCTAGGGATGCAAACTTTAACTCCGGATTGATATGTTTGACACTAGAACTTATAAAACGGAATAAGATGTCCATAAATTTCATGTTATCAATAGTGCTTTATTTATTGATTTATTTCTGCTACTCTGTGTATAATAGGAACTGAATTTCCATGGGCTTCTGTACCTATTTTTTATTAATTTTTTTTTATGAAACTACATGATATCAGTGAAAACGCGAGTTGAAAATTCTTTATATTACAAGAGATCTGATTTTTTACTTTCTTATACGCAGTATAAGGAAGTATTGGTATCGTGAAAAAAATTTAAGGTCCACTGAATCCGTTTTGATCATTTTCTCAATGATGTCTGAGTGTGTTTGGATGGATGTGTGTCCGAGTGTGCAATATCTCATGAACGAGATAAGATTTGTCAACGAAACTTGGTAATTATAAGTTTCATGAAAATACGAAGAGCTGAGTTGATTTTGAATGAAATTGAAAAACCGGAAGAGGAAGTTTACTGGACAGACGAAACAATAAATTCAATTTATTTCAAAACTGGAATCAGTTACGAAAAAAAAGTTTCAAATAAAAGATGTTGGTAAAAATATTTGGAACATAAAATGTTATTTGCAATTTTTCTGTATATGCGTCTAATTTTGAGAAAAACTAATTTTTATATTTAATAATATATTTCAATAATCATAGTAGCAATAGAAACAAAAAACATAGATTTTAAGTTTCGCTTTATCTAGATATCTATGTCTTTTTTCGGAAAAACAAATACATAATTCAAATGGTCAACTAATTCGGCAACTTTGCCTCAATTTAATCAACTTCGTATCTCAGGGTTCTTGAAATACCAAGGGTTAGGCTCGAAAAACGGACATCCTGTATATGTTTCATCAGTAAAGTTAGACATAAAGTAGTCAACATTACTAAAAAATTATACATAAACAAATTTTATATTTTATATGTGTCAAACAGATAAATGCTGAATTAATGAAAATCTAAAATTACATGTTTAATAATATATATTCTAAATATTAAATATGCTGTGTATAAGAAAGTCGTGTGGTGCCCACACCAGATTTTTTAAGTTTTGCATTGAAATTGTGATTCCCAAGTTCGATTCTGTGGTACTTAACTTGTTACGTTCAAAGAGTGCAAATAATATATGATATAATTCTTGAAAAATAATATGAAAATCATTTTTTATAGAAGTTGCAAACCCAAGAAAACGAAATTAAATTATTGTAATAAATATACATGTTGAACACGTACCTACAAGCAAAGGGCGAACAGTTTGAAAAACCAGTGTTGATATATCATATTTAGTTACGTTATACTCCGCATATGTCTCTTATTTACTTCATATTCTTGTGGTCATTAAGATCCTTCGGACATGTATAAATATATCATCACGCCTTCTACCCATTACTGGGTGTGGCACTCTGCTGAAGCAGATCTCGGTAAGTGATATATTTTGCGCGTGAAGTGCGGTTACCAGTTGTCAAATCACGGCCTCCAAATATGTTAGTGGTGGAGGAGCCACAGGGGTAGCTTTTGAAATGATGAAAATTGTTTGTCGCCTGTGGGAATCGAACCAGGGTTCTCAGGATCCACAGGCCGACTTCATACCACTAAGCTAGCCACCCCATACTTCGGACATGTGATGTCACTATATTTATAAACGCTTATATCTCTAATGTAAAACATGATTTTTAACAAATTTTTTCACTAATAGCTATGATTCAATACATATTTTATGTTTTATCCCTTATTCTTGTTATTTCGATTATGGTACAGCAGCCCATTACAGCATAGGATGCGGAGACTCACTGAGCCGAAATGTTGTAGTTCATATATACAGGATGTTTCACATAAATGTTCCCTATTTAATTTTTTAATGAAACAGTCAATTTTAGACTAATCTTGATGAAATTTAGGCTGATGATAACACATCCATTGGAATTTTGTTTCACTAAGTTTTATGCGTATTGGTTACAGTACGCGAAATTTGCATAATTTAAACTGAAAGAGGTTCCTTTCATTAATAAAAATAAATAAAAATTGAGTTTTGTATAGCATAGGTGGAGCATCGTTACACTAGTAAGGAATGTACGCGATTGGTTAAGTGAAACATTCCTAGATCGTCAGATGGGTCATGGATCTCCAAACATGCCCTGACCACCTCGTTCTCCAGACTGATACCATACGCCTTTTTTCTTTGGGATTTCATCAAGTTAAAAGTTTACGAATATGATTGTAATGACTGAAGTCAGTAGTAATTATATTAAATTTGAAAAAATCAACTTGCCTCCGCCAGGATTTGAACCCGGACTTTCCACTTTAGCCGCGAACGTCCTACCACTTAGACCACAGAGGTGTGTCTAAATGCTGGCGTTGACAAGTGATTTTTTCTGCGTGTCGATTGTTAGTAATTATCAAATGCGCGAAATGTTTATTTCGTCAGTTACACATGATATACAAACGCAGTGACACTAATGAAGAGAAACCTCATATAAATTTGTACGAATATGATTGTAATGACTGAAGTCAGTAACTAACAATCGACACGCAGAAAAAATCACTTGTCAACGCCAGCATTTAGACACACCTCTGTGGTCTAAGTGGTAGGACGTTCGCGGCTAAAGTGGAAAGTCCGGGTTCAAATCCTGGCGGAGGCAAGTTGATTTTTTCAAATTTAATATAATTACTACTGACTTCAGTCATTACAATCATATTCGTACAAATTTATATGAGGTTTCTCTTCATTAGTGTCACTGCGTTTGTATATCATGTGTAACTGACGAAATAAACATTTCGCGCATTTGATAATTACTAACAATCGACACGCAGAAAAAATCACTTGTCAACGCCAGCATTTAGACACACCTCTGTGGTCTAAGTGGTAGGACGTTCGCGGCTAAAGTGGAAAGTCCGGGTTCAAATCCTGGCGGAGGCAAGTTGATTTTTTCAAATTTAATATGTTAAAAGTTTACACCACAGTCCCAAGAGATATTTCGGAATTGATGGAATGAATTATGCATGCAAATAAGGCAGAAAACTATGCTTGAGTATCGCGTTAGGTTGGAAAAACTACTTGAAAATGGTAGTGAACACGTTGAAGAGTACAATATGTAATCGTTTTGTCGTACATCAATAAAACCTTGTAACATAAAATTCTAATAAATGCTCTCTCAGTTAAAAGAAACAGAATCAACATTGATTAAAAATTGACTGATTTATAAAAAATGAAATAGGGAACACTTATATGAAACATCATGTATTTAGCTTGAGTGAGATTTGAACTCGGGATCTCCGGTTTCAAATGCTGTAATGCTAGCCACACCACCGTACTGCTGGACGTCATATTAAGGTTGTATTTTTTGTCTTAGCACTTGATACCATAATTATTACTTTTTTATGAATCAGAAACGAAGTTGGAACTAAAATAGTAATTTCAGTGGTATGGATTTTGTATTTAAATAATCTTGCATTTATGGTCTTAATATTTAGAACATATGGATGACAAAAACGTACCTTCGAACGTAGTCTAAACTAAGTTTCGTAAATATTAACTCCAATGACGACACAGCTTATAATGGAACATAAAAAATAGAAGTATGTCGCGTGAATTAGTTAAAGCTATTGAAGAGAATATGGATGATATATTCATTATAAATTATCCTTCAAATTATGTATGAATGCATGTATGTCATTAGTCAAACATTATGTTGACACTAATGAGTGAAACATCACACTCTGGAGGCATCAGTTAATAATAGAAGTATTATTTGCGTTTGGAAAGTAACCAAACAGATGCACTTATTAAATATCTATTTTAAGCTCAATTCAAATCAGTAAATCTAGTACTGGGAATAAATATCTGGCTCAGTAAATGTAAGTTAGATCTGATCCAAATGACATACGCCTAATATTAACTTCTCTAGGGGGTCGTGATTTGACGACTGGTAACGACACATTACGCGTATAAATTGATAAAACGCGCGATGATATATTTACATATTTATTTCACTCTCATTTCCCCAAGCAGACCATTGACTCCTCTCGATCTAATTCTACTTGTCTTTTGATTATGTTTGGGTACCGCTGGTTGGCCATCTGCCAGAGGTCCCCTCGGTCACGGCACTAAATAAAATCCCGCACGATTAAACAGCAGCATGGGCGAGACGGATGCGGGGCGGATGACGGGGTAACACGGGGAAGTATCGCGTGGAGAGAAACGCGCGAGCGCCGAGCGGCCAGCAAGCGTTATATCGGGACTGCAATTATCTTCACTGTCCGTCGCTTCTGATGCTGCCGTGCAGTTGAGTTGGATTCTTGAATTGCCCGTTTCATGGAGGCTCTAGCTTCTACGAGAATAGTAGGAGACTTTATTGTATTTGTTTATTTGTTACTCTGCACAACAGGAACTTAATCTCAATTACAGTAGCTTATACTGGAATACAAACCACTCAGGACCATTCAGGCACAATTGTACTTTTTGGATGTTAGTTGAAGTCTGCGAGATGACTTAATAGACCATTTAAAAAATTCATTGCGCATGTGCAAACGTTAGACGGAGATAAAAAAAGTTAGTGCCGTATACTCATCTTTGTTTATGTTTTGACAAGGGACAGTTCGATTATTTTTGTTGGTTAGTATTTGTTTCTCCATTGAAAAGTAATTAATAATAGTAATTATGACGGGTACTATATGCTGCGTACAGGGTTGTAATAATAATTAAAAAAAAAAACAAGAAACATTTCATTTCACTCTTTTCCTCAAAATGTGAACAGAAGAAAAGAATCATATTAACATAATTTATAAATAACTGATGAATATACTTCATTTATTTTGATGCTACAATAAGTTTTTATTTTCACTATAAACATTTCACTTACTTTGTACTTAAATTTATTTTGAAATATCTCGTTCGCCGCCATCCGGCGACACTAAGTTATTAGTTAAAAAAATAACCACCTAGGGGTCGCGGACATTTTTAAAATGGTCTATTCTACAGCGAGTTCGAAATTCGAACATGATCCAGGCAGCGGCGATGGGACGAACAAATAAGTGCTAGAATTGTCTACTGTAACGAGTGTTTTATATTATTTTCTCTGTTTCGGTTTTCCTTTACATAATTTCTTTATAAAAATAGTTGGCATTTGCCATTAAAGGGAATATTTGATAGAGTAGTTAAGTTGGCACATCTCTTAACATAATGTGACGTCATCCGAACCAAGGTTCGTCAGTTCGAATCCGCCTGTCGACAAAGTATGATTTGTCGTTAAATAAAAAATACAGTTACTTGTGTTAATCATACTCGGGCGCTATATGCCTTACAAAAGTAACATCGACTACGAAAACCGGCAGAACGGCAGCGTAAAAACTGCGGTTCGATGTGCCCGGAAGGCCCAGGCCCGATTCGGGCTGTAGCGTCACTGAAGAAGAAGAAGAAGTTAAGTTGGTGACAGTGATTTGCAATTGTTTTTTCCGTTGTATAGATCAGGCACTTGTAAGTCTTATGAGCGAAGCTGCGCACTGTTTTTAATTCCTGACCCAACCAACGTACTATTTTAGTTGGTATTCAGAAATGTGTTTTTACCGACTAAGCACATGACAGGTCTTTCATTCGTTTTCATAAGTTCTCTGCAACCTGTTTGTTTTTGCGTTCAAAGATAATTTGCGTTTTCTAGTGCAGTTATTCATTGCTTTTGCTTTAAAGTTTTAGAATTATATTATTATTGCTATTTAGTGCACTTAATCTGTATTTGAAAATATAAACAGTTTTTGCGATTTCTAGTTTAGTTTAGTCAACGGTTTTTGTGTTTCATTACTGTTGTCATTTGGTGTATTTTTCAATACAAACTGTAATATCTTCTACGAGTGCAAAGTGCTGCATCGTCGGATGTCAGGCTAATGGTAAGTATTTTTTATTATTCTGTAGATTGTAATATACTTGGTTACGAAATTTGAACCCTCCCTCCGAATATGCACAGCAACACGATTTTCACAAACAGATACATTTTTCTTATGTTGATTGTAGATATTCGCTAATTATATCCTTTAAATTTGTAATTTTTTTAAACAGATGTCCACTATCATCGATTTCCTAATCCAGGAAAGGATTTGGTTCATTTCAACAAGTGATTGGATATATTGGATATGGACGAGTTTCGTTTGATGGATAGTACGAGCACCGGTAATTTATAAAAAGTGTCGAAAATGACGAAATTACAAAGCTATAGTATCTTTCATTTTCAATCGTAACAGCGTTTACAACTATTAAAGACATAAGTTTACAGTTTATAAAATTAAATAGTGAAAAAAGCAACTTTATCAAACATTTAAAATCATTTGTGAGAGAAAATGTTTATTTTTATTTCATAATGTATTGATCACTAGGAACTTGTAATGGATTCGATAATATCCATTTTAATTTGGAATCACTATATAAATGAAATAAACAGTATAATAATAAGGAAGAAAAAAATGGTTAATACCGATGATACATTAGTAAGTAAAGTCAAAATGTGCTATGAGGAAATTGTAAAATTAAAAATATTACAAATAAAATATATACACTAATTTACTGTTGCAATTTTTGTTGAATGCAAAATTTTATTTTTCTGTCACATAATGTACATTTTTTAAAGAAATTGTGAAGTTAGTTTCATGTACTTCACAATTTCTTTAAAAAATTGTATGTTATATGACTAAAAATATATATTTCATATCATATAAATTACCGGCTACGCTTTCAAATCTAGTTTAGTTCTTGACCCAACCAAGAGATGACGTTGAAAGAGTGCGCCGGCCTTTAACATTACAGTCTCCCATCTATAGTAAGATATATATTATCTTTGGTATAGATATTGATATAAATTGAGTTTCTTTATTTTGTCAGTTGCCTAGATATTTTGTATATTTAATGCAGTTATACCAAACTATGATAATAACAATATATCACCAAAAATCATTTAAGAATGAAGCTCACTCTAACATCTATATGCGTGCGAGAATATGTTAATCTAATGCCGAAACAGAGAAACTAATTACTCGTTTTCTGTGTGGTACTAATCGTACTATGTAATACAAATAAATTTATATATTAAATTCAATCATTACAGCAACACTCCATAAAATAAACATGCTTAGCTACACATCATTTTATCTTTCTGCTACTAACTAGCAGTTCTATTCCTGGTCACTTTCATTTGACTCGTTTCGCACGCTCTACTCATAATTTACAACACATCATATTCGACTAAATCTATTTCTATCTTAAGAAAATCATTTTAATATCAAACTGGTTTCGTTATTGACGAAGCTGCTGCTTTTACATAAGCACTAACAGGATGTAAGTGTTCACGTCTTTCCGTCGTTCGCAGGTGACAAGCTACTAAAAGTGTTTATATTATGGTTAAAATCTATCGAGATTGACTTTGAGACTGCTGGCCCTGAATTTGCTAAAACTGTTTCGCTTTGATCACAAAGTGTGTAGTTTTCATGGTTAGATGTCACTGGAATGTTAGTAATATGCTCTTTTGATGTAGCTGCTTGTATTAGCGTTCTAGATCAATGTAAATATTTTTAATGGTGATAATATTTGTTCTCATGTGTTGAACAACATAACACGAATTTGTTTTTGTCAGAGTGTTATAGTTATGAAGTTGAATACAATTTTTTTTCGTTTCCGCATCATAAATCTGTTGTAATGTCAAATAAAAATTATATTTAAAAATAGTGTATTTCGATTCTGTGTCCTAGTGATTCTAATTCCGCTAGAATCTAAAACTTCTGCGGAAAGTTGTTCTATGATTGAGCTCTTGTCTGATAAGCGAGAGTATTAACTTCACTGCGTCCTGTTGGTTCAAATTCCAGTTTCCAGTTTCTCTATACTATAATTGAGATTAATTTCCTGTTTTGCAGCGTAGCAAATAAATAAATAAATCATGTAAATATTATACTTCCATTACAATAAGAATACAGTTGTCTTTACAATCATTCGTAGACCGTTTTAACATATGAAAATTACATATTTTTTGACAGTTTAAACAATGAAAATATCTGAGTGACGTTTATACAAATATCACATTTCATATAACAATTATGTTATATAAACTCCATTCCTTGTATGAAAACGATTACGTCATAAGTGGACGAGGTTATCATAGATACGATGAAATATAGCTATCTTTTTTAATAATATTCATACCTATGCGAATGGCATTAACGTATGTCTTAAATTTAAAGTTTGACAGAAAAATTCGGGAGAAGCCCAGACTCTAACCGAGGACCTTCAGCTTGCCGGGCTGATGCTTTAACCACTAAGCCACGGCTTCCCTGAACGAATAGGCGTCAACCGAATTTATCTGTCATAGTGTCTAACACAGCATCGATCCCAAGACTCCTATGTCTCACAGGAATTGACAACGGGTTTCGTCTGTCCTCGGTTCGAGTCCGGGCGTCTCCCGAATTTTTCTGTCATAAACTTTAAATTTATCAAACTTCAATGTCATTCATATGACTTAAAATTCTTTAAACGTATGTCTTAATAAGTAAAGACACACGTTTCATAATAAATAAATATTGAGATTTTACTCATTCCTTTTTAATTTTCATTACAGATAATCAACTTTCGAACAAAATTTTATATAAATAAACTTATATTAATAGAAACAGAAATATAAAATTAGGCAAAAGTGCAGTATCACTAACCAATTTTTAAAAATTTTATTTTAGGTTGGTAAAATTTTGTGAATTTCAAAACTCCCTAAAAATTACTAAATAAACCACTGCTTCGAAACTGTTATTTGAAAAACATTTTCTAGCTTCAAACCTCAAACATAATGTATTCTACAATTATCAGGAAATACAAAATAATTTTTTCTAACCTAACATAATTTTATCGCAGTCTTTGCCATTTTCATACATTTATGACATTTATACTCCTTTGGGATGAGTTTCAAATCTCTGAAAAGTTTTAGGATCACTGATAAGTAAATGTCAGAGGTGGGGGAAATTTTAAAAATTGGTCAGTGATACTGCATTTTAGCCTAAAATTACTTACTATTTGATCAATGAAATTGATATAGCATCAAAAACGCTGAATTGAACACTGATGACTTGCTCCTTGCGTTTGACAATTATTATTTGACATATAAATGTTAAAAATGTTTATGGTTTCTGTTTCTATTGCTACTATGATTATTGGAATATATTATTAAATATATAAATTAGTTTTTCTCAAAATTAGACGCATATACAGGAAAATTGCAACTATCATTTTATGTTCCAAATATTTTTGCTAACATCTTTTATTTGAAACGTTTTTTCGTAACTGATTCCACTTTTGAAATAAATGGAATTTATTGTTTTGTGAGTCCCTTAAACTTCCTCTTCCGGTTTTTTAATTTCATTCAAAATCAACTCAGCTCTTCGTATTTTCATGAAACTTATAATTACCAAATTTCGATAACAAATCTTATCTCGGTCGTGAGATATTGCACACTCGGACACACATCCATTTATCCATCCATCCACACACACACACAGACATCATTGAGAAAATGATCAAAACGAATTCAATGAACCTTAAAACACCTATTTCCGCGAAAATCTCGTCAACGATTTTTTTCACGATTCCAATACTTCCTTATACTACGTATAAGAAAGTAAAAATACATTGCACTGATGATTCAAATATGTTTCATATTATTTGCGGCGTAGAATTATTTGTTTCTTACACTCCAGGATAAAAGGAAGTCCTTAATTAAGGTATACACTGAAAAATCTTGTGACACTTCTGTTGAAAAACCCTGCACTAGAGAGTAGCTTTTATTTTTAAATTCATTGCCACTTACATTTTCACCGGCACGAGAAGATTATGATTCTATGTCCATTTTTGACACTGATAATATAGACAAAAGACATCAAATTTACAAATTTCATGTTAATTTTAACGTTTACACTTGTCTTCGTTCTAATGTTTATTCAGGCCAATCACAATCATGGAAACATACTTCCTACTGCATTCTTAGCGAAATCGAACTGTATGTAATTTAGTTTGTATGTAAATATGCATGGTGTGTTCTATCTTCTTGAACGCTTTCCTCCGCTTGTCTCCAGCGTTAGCGGCGTCGAGCGTCGTCTAGCGAAAATCAATATAGCTCTTGACCATTGTCCGAGTGCCGTCGCCGGCGACCATAAACACAAAACAGATGGCGCTTGCGCGAGCCATTGTGACAGCGCATCCCCTAACGCTCTTCCGCCCCCTGGGGCAGGACGACTTGCGAAGGACTTCGCTGGACATCTTACGTGATGGCCTGTGCCCTACATTTTAAACCCCGCCGCTTGCTTTCTCGAATGTCGCGCGATGGCGATGTAATTGCATGACGATGGTTTGAATTTTGTATGAGTGAACACTTGCATTCACAACTCTTTGTTTGACATTTGTACTTCTATTTGATCATGCGAGTATTAATTCATGATAATTTTAGTGGTGGTGTAGTACTTTACAAGAACAAGGAAAATAAAGAACGGTATTTATTGTTAGTTGTGACTTTCAAAAACATGCGCAGGGAGACACTCCCTTCCTTTCGTATCTTTTTATTTCATTTTCAGTAACTGCATTGTGTTAACTTTTCTTTCATATCGCTTTCATCTTTTCTAATCTTTGTAGATTCGTTGTTAGGAGTAAGCATGAATAATTTGAGATGTTTTATACATATGTTATGTACGTCGAAGAAAATAAGATGAACGATAAGTGAATAGGAGTGATTGGATAGATGTGATTAAAGGTTTGTTGTGTGTTAAATCATTTCTAGCGTAATAAATAAATGAGTTTATATGAAGTGATCTATGAATGTGGTTAAAGTGAGGGTGGTGTGTTTGGATGATAATGAGTGAGTATTTTATAAGTGTTTTTAAGGTTCGTGCTACCCCATTTGATGGGATATAGCGTGAAGATATGTATGAAGAAATCGAATTATATTAAAAGTACATACATGCTTATATTTAGAATAACTAAATATTAATTAATTTTCTTTCAATTTTTTTTTTAATGACGTATCTAAATTGATGATGAGACCTAACTAGATCGTTTTCTGAGGCCAAAAAAACATTAATTTCATCAAAATAGTTCCGATTCCGAGCTCATTGATGCACACACACTGTAAAAAAATTGTGTAAAATTTACACAATGGGTCAGTGGCAATTTTGTGACCACAATGGGTCAGTGTAAATTTACATAGCAGTGATTATTTACAGAACCTAGTAATACAATATACATAAAAATGTAGAATTACATTATAGAATGTAATATTACATACCAATGAAATATTATACAATTTGAAAATGTAATCCTTAAAAAGTTATGTAATCGCTACTGGCACATGTAAAATCAATACAAATTCATATGTAAATTCTTACATATGAAATGTAACATATTTAAATCCACTCTGTAATTTTTACATATGTCATGTTTCTCATCATTTGTTGTCTGTAAAATTTACATCTTTGTAATGTAATTATTACACAACCCATTTTTGAGTTTACTTTTCACATGTAAAATTTACATGTTTAAACAGTACTTTTTACCTAAATATTGTAATTATTATCTATTATATTACGTACAATCTGTATAATTTACATACTTGTAATGTAATTATTACGAAATCTATGCACTGCCTTTACTTTCAAAATGTAACAAACTACTATAAAATTGCATTTATACAACCGTATTGTAATTATTACATAACTAATATTTCTTATTATTACTAAATAAATATAATATTCAGAGAATTTTTACATAATTACCGATCGATTGAAAGATTTTATTTGGACAATAGACATTGGAATACTGTTATAAATAAAACTGGAAAATGTAGTAAGAAATACAAGTACTGAAATTGTAAAAGAAGCATTTATTGTATATAAAAGTATAAAAATTAAATTAAACAGACATATAGAATTGATAAATAAGTAAACAACATAATTTTTTTATAAAGTAAATATTTAACAAATTTAATATAATTTCAGTTTATTAAAAAAATTCATTACTTTTGTAGCACTTTCCCATTTACTTTTACTGGCAGAATCTGGATGTATCTTCAATAATTACCTCTATAAAATTCCAATGAAGCACTTATTTCTTCGGATAAACCATGTTAAAAAATAGTACAGGGCAAACGTTTGTTTTAAAGTATCGTAAAACGATTTTGTTCCAATTATCAAGATGAATTCCCTCCACAAAAATATAATATATTGGTTCTCCTTGTGTATCTAAATAAAATTAATAAACATAAGGTTAAATAAAAATAAATAAATAAATTTGATAGAACAGTTATTTATGTAACCTGTTAGGAAATGCTTCGTTTTGTGTAAAGAGTGGGATCACGCAAAATCACACAAGTTACACAAAATTGCATTTCGTAACGTGTTCCATACAGAACTTTTTCTAATTTTTATTTTAAAAAAGATTTTTTAACTTTAAAACGATGAAATTATTCATTTTATGAAAAATATTGAAAATCGAATAGGTACGCTTATTTCAGTTATTAATTTTAAATTTTATTTTATTTTACACTACTTTGGCACATCTCCGATATTTTTCATATCTCGAATATGTCTGACTGAAGTGAGGTATCAAGTCATAATATAGAATAAGCGACAGAAAATGCATCATTATATGTAATATCAAAAAAAAAATCTGACGTGATTTGGCTTATACAAAATTTGAAGAGTGATATGAAGAAAAAAGTAAAGTATATCAACGAGAAATTCATATCATCTGTCAGTTTTTAAAATTGATACTTTAAACGGTAGAATTTAAAAAAATTATATTTACCAAAACTTAAATTACATGGGCTACCACATGATGGATCGATATCATCTAATGATTTTCCTAAAATAAAAAACAACTTAAATGTAGTCACAGAACTTTTCATTTCTTTATTATCTATGTACGTATGTATGTATGTAGTATGCGATTTTGAGGTAGTGCCACAGGATTTATAAATATTTTTAAAAAACGTAAAGTACTAACCACGTAAAAATTTATAATATATTTCAGATCTTCTTGAAAATATTTTATTATCATTCTAATTGCTTCAGATGGCATTTTTCCAGAATCTTCTTCCTCGAATGACTTTTAGACAATTTTTTTGATGGTTGTGGACTCATTACAATTTATATTACAAAATTGCCATAAATTGCTTCTGTCCAAAATCTAAAAAGTATATCCTTGATTAAGCTACTATTAATTTTATTATAAACATTACTTACCAATATAATACTGCACTACACATATATTTAGCAAAATTAATTGAAACTAATAGACCTACTAACATTCTGCGCTACCAAACCAAGTGTGGACAAGGGAGAACATGTCCACAATGCGCATGACCTTGCATCACTTAGAACAACTTAACCAATGGGAACACATAAAATTCACGGAAAAATGTAATGTGATACTATTGTGCTGTAAATATTACATAATTATGGAAATATTACATAAGTAAGTATAAAACTTAAATGAAACTGTATAATTACACATATAAAATACAAAATAATACATTAAATATGTAATGTTTAAATTTTCTATTATATTTAACATATCAAACTAAATTTATACAAAAAGAGATGTAAATATTAAACGCGTTATGTAATAATTACTGAAAAATGAAATATTATTACATTGTTTATTGAATTTTACATAAAAATATACTATTTTATATTTGTATGTAAATATATTACATAATCAATGTATTTTATGCGAAAAATATGTAATACTACACTTTCATATAAAATATATACATATTTATTGTAATAAAACAGAAACTCTGTAAATATTTAATTATATATGTATATATTTTACTATATATGTAATATTTTTATAATTTTTGTAATATTTCGTAAATTTACGTAAAACCTGTAAATATCTCGTTAAATATTTAAAAAAATAAATATTTATGTAATATTTCGTAAATATACATTATATTGTAATTTTACATAGACCGTCATGAATTATTTACATTGAACGATAATGTAAAATTACATGAATTTTTTACAGTGCAGACAAGAATTGCTCGTATTAGAGTATAGGCACTCTGCCGAAGTAGATCTCGGTATGTGATATATTTATGCGCGTAAAATGCGGTTACCAGCCGTCAAACCACGGCCGTCAAAGATGTTAGTGGTGGGGGAGCCACAGGAGTAAGTATAAATTGGTGAATATGTTTTGTCGGCTGTGGAGATCGAACCAGGGTTCTTAGGATCCACAGGCCGACTTGATACCACTGAGCCATTATCTCTAGGTGATGGAACTAAAAAGAATATCATCAGACAAAATTCACAATATTCACAATACAGAAAAATAATGATTAATGGTCAAAAAAATTGAAATTTCAATTGTTATGAGAAACGCTACCAACACAACTGATAAAATATATGTAATTATATTTTTAACAAGTCGCATTTTTTAATAATCTAACAGAATTATAAAATTACCTCAATAGAGAAAATTGTATATAGAAAACGTTTCATAAGGCCGGTTATTGCACTAGTTATTTGTAAAATTCGGCGCGTGGTGACTCTGTCTCCAAATGAGTTCTTTAATAAATTATTATCGCGCGTTTAAAAAGACAAACTTTAGATATTTTCAAAAGACATATCTTATAGTAGAATTCGAACCACTTAGATAGCTACATTTTTTGTTATAAGTTGAAGTTAGTGAAGTTTGAACCCGCGAACGGTTATGCACCAATGTTCACTTCAGTCTTCAGTTCATTTGGTTCCGTCTCCGTTCTCCGGCGTCCGTTGAGCCGTTTGACGTATCGATTAGTTTTTGTTTCCTAACTGCAGCAATCTTCCCGTTACAGACATCGCGGATATTCTCAACGCTACTTTTTTACTAGACCAGATAAATCACGACGCATCATAACTTATTCCGGTTCCGGTATATTTCTGATAGCGTGACATGTGACAGTGAAAGAACTGTCATCATTTTTATAAATTTTCTTTTAAAATATCGAAGGCCGGCGAACATACATCTCGCACGCTTTAAATCAAACGAGACATATTATTTCAGAGATTATTTTTTGACGTTTCTGAAAACCAATGAAATGCTTCATTGTATGTCACGTGTCTACGTTTTAACCAATCCCGTCATTATACTGATGCAGGGTTGCAAGAAAAAAATAAAGAGCTCTTTAGTTAAAGAATTGTTTATCTAGCAACAGTATCAATAGCGATTTTCTGAAATTTATTGAACCGTTAGTTGCTAATGAACCGATAAAACTTTCATGCAACTCAGCATGAGAATAATGCTCTTGTGATTATCCCCGGGAATAATCCTTGTAGGTGCTTTTGTTTGAGACAAATGCTAGGTAGTTGTCAAATAATTATTTAAAACTGTCAACGCGTTAAGTAAAATGTGTGAAAAAAATCGATTTAGTTCCATTTCAAATACAGAAATACATCAACAAATTTTCGAAAGATCTGTCAAATTATTTTCAATTGATTCTCACTCTCTTGTTATATTATTACTGAAAATACTTCAAATAAAGATAATTTGACTATATTTATTTATTTACTATACCTTGTTCTACGTATGAATGCAGCAGCAAGATACTTGTGACAATGTCGTATCACTAATCACAGTGAGAGAAACTCAATTTAAATTTACAATAGTTATTTTTCTGCGATTGCTATAAAAAGTTGAAAATTACGCTCTCATTTATCAAAGTAAAGTTAATGTTTTCTGTGGAACAATCGAAAAATATCTTTATCGGGCGTTTCCAATAGCAACGCGCTAAAAAAGATATTTCAATAGTTACCAGAGATACAAACAAAACAGAAACTTGTTATATTGACAGAACGAATTTATTTTCAGTACGTATACGTTTCTTAATCATTTAAGATGCAATAATAGTACAAATTAAGTGTGTATCACGAGCTTAAAATGTCTTTGTTCTTCTTGAACTATTGCAGTGCGAGCCGAAGTAACAAAGAATCACTTTACGCTCTTAATACACAAATAACTATTGGGTGCAGAAAGTAGTCTATTGCCGTTCACGCATTAAAACTGAAAAATCATGCAAGAGCAACAAGGATACTTTTTGCTCGTGGTACACACAATATTTTTTCTAAGACCATTTAGGAGCGCTTGGAAAAGAATTTAAAATCATTCGAATATTAAACATTCAATTAAAAAAATTACTGTAGTATTAGATTTCAACACACTATAATTGTGAAGATTGTTAAACATACCAGGAACAATACCTGACTTTGCAGGCTTTTAAGAACATAACCGACCCTGTCTTATATTACAAAAAGTTTTCATTTTGGTCTGCATTACTTATCCTTGAAATTTATAAAAAGAATTTTTCATCACGCTGTATAATAATTCAAATTCTAATAATTATTATAATTATGTAGAAAACTTGAACTATGATGTATAGAGTTTAATTTTAGTCACATGATTTAATTAAAACTACAGAAGTTGAATCAAAATGAATTTAGGCAGTATAACAGCCGTTTCTATTTAGTATATTTGATTATTCACATTTTTATGTTTGTCATATACAGAGCTGGACAAGCTCCTTAAAAAAAGTAGCTAAGCTACAGCTACAGCTATTCTTTAAAAAAGTAGCTAAGCTACAGCTATAAGCTATATTTTGTAAAATATAGCTAAGCTACAGCTAATAGCTTTCGTTAAAGTAGCTGTTAAATTGTAAAGCTACTTTTTTAAATTATTGTGAAATTATTAAATTTTCCATTGTCATATGATCAGTCTTTTGTTATAATGACTGTTAATTTACTATTATGTACATAAATATCAAAAATAGCAAATGGACAAATGTACTGTTAATTTTTGATGCTATAATTTTTATTTATATCGAAATAAATTAACAGTCTCATTAACAGAAGACTCCTAAACAGTCAATGTTTAGTTCATTTAATATTTAATACAATAGTAGTTTTTTGAGGGTCCAAATGTTAAATAATCAGTTATTTTTTGTTTTCTTCAATTTCCATCGATTGGGGATGGTACATATTCGGGATCGTTATCACTATCGTTTTCAAAAACGTCGGTGTCGACAGTATCCTAATAAAAGAACATATTTTATACAATAATACAGGTACAATATTATAATAATTACATACCGAAAGCAACAATTCTTCAGTTTTATTCATTATTTTAGATTAAAATTTACTATTATTTTTACCTTGATTTAAATAAATAAATATATAAATATATCATCACGCCTTCTACCCATTGCTGGGTGTGGCACTCTGCTAAAGCAGATCTCGGTAAGTGATATATTTTGCGCGTGAAGTGCGGTTACCAGTCGTCAAATCACGGCCCCCAAACATGTTAGTGGTGGAGGAGCCACAGGGATAGCTTTTTCAAATTATGAAAATTTGTCGCCTGTGGGAATCGAACCAGGGACCTCAGGATCCACAGGCCGACTTCATACCACTGTGATTTTTACTTAATAGAAAATATTGCACTGTACTGTACATTCCAGTTTCACTTGCGCTTCTATACCATCTGGCACCTACTGTGTATTTTTGCGTATTAGAGCCAGTTAGAATCGGTAAGAAATAATTATTTTTTGTGGGTTTAACTTGTACGCATGCGTACTTTGTTGACCTTCTGCTAAAAAAGTAGCTTTAAGCTATAGAAAGTAGCTTTAAGCTATAGAAAGTAGCTTTAGGCTACAAAAAGTAGCTTTAAAAGTAGCTTCAGTTGTTATTTTTAAGCTAATAGAAAAAAAAGTAGCTCGCTACAAGCTACAGCTATATTTTTTCACAGTTATCTAAGCTACAGCTACAGCTAAGGTAAATGTAGCTAAGCTAGTAGCTAAGCTACAAAAGTAGCTAGCTACTGCCCAGCTCTGGTCATACAAAAGTTTTATGAAATGCTCAAAACATTTTTATTTGAAGCTTTTTTATCAAAAATAATTTGAGAGCGTTTGTCAGCGGAAAATATATAGACGTGTTGCTACATTCTATAAAAAAACACAAAATACAAAATGTATCTTACTATAAATTTAATTTCGAAACTAATAAAAATAAAATTGGCACAAATTCCCGTTCTGTAATCGAGTTGATGTAAATAAATGAATGAAGTAAGGCTGCAGTTCTTCCAGCATCCTCCAGTTGTAAGATATCTCTTCACACATGTGCAGCTAATCGTTGTCAAGTCTCGATAAATATAGTAAAGCAACTCTTTCGCGAGTAGTAGACTCGACAACTTATTTATAAGTTTATTTATTATTGAAACAAACTTCAGTTTGTGTCTTGGTAAAACGTTTATAAATATAATGATCATTAATTTCACGCGATGTGGCTGCCTTCTTGACACTTTCGGAAATCCCGGCCGAAAATAAAAGTTCTAAGAACATCTTATTTCAAACATGATGTTTCATTTCCAAGATTTTAAAGTTTCAACAAGCTAAACTGTCCCATGATTATGTTCTTCAAATGTTTTGATAGTCTGTATTTGATACACTTTTGGAGAAGAGTTCTTTAAGAAACTATACTGATGTGTAATTGGAACAAGGAATCTTCATTTCAAATCGGAAAATTATTACGAGACGAATTTGTCTGTGGAATGTACGTTACTATTATTGTTTTTCTAACTGAGATTATAGATTTTTTATCACTACGAGTAGATAAAAGCGACAATATAAGGCGCATTCCATTTGCCATTTGGATCAGATCTAACTTACATTTACTGAACCACTTATTTATTTCGTTGGATTACTTCGTTGACTTTATTTTCAGTACTAGAATTACTGATTCTAAATTTCAAGAAATTTAATTCGTGGTATGATTTTCTTAAAATCAGACTGTGTCGCTACAGACGAAACCCGTCATAGGAGTCTTGGGATCGATGCTGTGTTAGACACTATGACAGATTAATTCGGTTGACGCCTTTCTCGTTGAGGGGAGCCGTGGCTTAGGGGTTAAAGCATCAGCCCGGCAAGCTGAAGGTCCTCGGTTCGAGTCCGGGCGTCTCCCGAATTTTTCTGCCATAAAATTCAAATTTATCTTATTGATTCTAATTTACTTTGAAGTAATTCACCCCAATAAGTGCATCAGCTTACTTAACACAGTTCATTTTGTCATGTTGTCTAATTTAACTGAACTGATTTAAGCGAACCAAGTGTCAAATGGAATACAGCTATTAATGTGCAGTTATTCAGAACTCTTAAATGATCTATTCATGTTGTTATTTTTACTTACTGTAAGCACATTAATATTAAGTAATTATCAGATTTGGAAGCTAGGCTAGAAACGCCATAGTTCATTGCATAAACGCAGTTTACGTTGAAATACACAGTCACATACATTCTGCATTGCAATGCCATATAATTCGTGTCGTGCCGTGTTAATTTATATGCAATATGTCACCGGGTAGAGATGTCGCCAGACTGAACACCATACAACAGTACTCAAACTATGGCTACCGAAAAGTTATAGGAATATAGATAACCAACTAGATATTCTCCCCTATATTATAATCGTATCATTATCTGTTACTGATTTATATATATATATATATATATATATATATATATATATATATATATAATACAGGAACGTCCGAAAGCAACATCATTTTTCGCGATTACAGCGTCATCTATCATGCTGACGAAAAAGTGAACTAAATAAATTCTTCTTTTTTTTAACGAGGAATCTGGTTCTTTAATCAAAAATAGGGTTTTTCATTTTAAAAAATTGAGTTGACCATGATTTAGCGACAACAACGCCATCTAGGACAAAACCAATATTTCGTTATTCTGGCCCCCTTTTGTACGATTGTTTTTCGTCTACGTCATTTTTGCGTAAAATTTATAGTTTCCGAGATATTTCCTGATAACACTTTAAATGGACCACCCTGTATATATATATATATATATAGATATATATATATATATATATATATATATATATATATATATATATATATATATATATATATATATATATATATTTGTGGCTTCATTGGCGGACCAACTACTTAGGTCATATGCCGCCATTACGCCCTGATCTGCGTTTTAGTTGTTATTGGTCAACAGCAACGCGAGTTTCTCTGGACGGTCACCCATCCAAATACTACCCGCGCGCAACGTTACTTAACTCGCATTATCGCTTAGATCAGTTCCAACGAGTGCAGCCATGGCCGTTGACAACTATATTTATTTATGCTACTATGTACAACAATAATTTAATCCCAATTACAGTACAGAATCCGGACTCACCGAGCCACAGTGTCATAATTCATATATATTTGAGCTAGAATAGGATTTGAACTCGAGATCTTCGAATTCGAAAATCATAACGCTAACAACGCTACCGTATATATTTCAAAAAAATGTATTCAATATTTTTCTTAGAAAATCAATTTTGGACAATATCTCAAAAACTAGAAGACTTACTTGAGAACCTTACCATTAGATTCAGCAGATTCAAATGCATATAAACATACATTTTAGTTACAATATTCGTACAAGAAAAAATTTAGAGCAAATGATCTGAAATAAACTCCAAGGGGTACCTAATGATAAATTTTCAAAAATATTAAATTGCTAAAAATATGCTTACAAGTGAATTCGGAAACGAGGAATTCTAAGATGTAGAGCGCATCTTCATATCTTGCTTAATTTTTATGACATAGACTCTGTAAAAGTAGATTTTTTCCAAAATTTTACTCTTTTCAGATTTAGTAACTTGTACATTATAATATTTTTTTAATATTAAATCTTTTATATGTTTACTTACATATTTGTTCATTTTACAAATAAAATTCGAACAAAGCGCCAGATGATTTTCTTCCTCTACTCTCTTAAGTTGAATTAGTAAAATATTCACTAATTGAAATAGTAAGTATGAAAACTACATAAAAATTAGTAGTTTAAGATTGAATCTACTAAAATTTTAGTAAGGTAATAGCTTCACTTTTTAATCGGTTGTTTTCTACTAATTAAAATGGTGATAAGATCCAAAGCTACTATCGAATTAGTAGGTCTCAAGCGATTCAGTGGCGCCACCGTGTCAACAGTATAAGTTTTACGCGTGTGTGTACTTGGTTCCTGTATAGAACATTGAGAAGATCTACCGTTGTGCAAATCAATTTTTTTAAAGTAAGCAATAAAATGAAAATAAATAAAATGTTGTAATTTCCGTATTATTGTCACATTTCAACTAGTATGTTACATGTCCACATTAATTCTGAATATAAATTAACTCCAATGTTGTTTATTTTTCAATATCACTACTGACGTAAATTATTTAAGGTTAGAAATTTGAAAATATGTCAATTATTGTTGTTTTATATATTTATTTGTAAGGTTTTATATCACTATAATTATCAATGGATATTTATTATTTATAACAATCGAATTTTTACGTTTTCAATAAATTATTATTAAATATTCATTAAAAAGAGTTTTACTTTTTTGATTTGTAGAAAATTTACTTTTTCAATAGTAGAATTTTCACTATTTCATTAGTAAATAAATCACATTTTCATTTGGTGAATTTTACTTTTTTATTAGTAAAAAATTCACTAATTAAAAATGTGACAAGTTTCACTAATTGAAAAAGTGAACAACTACTATTTACTAGTGGTATACATTGGACATTTTCAAAAAGTTAATATTCACTATAAATTAGTAGATTTTTACTAATTCAACTTAAGAGAGTAAGGAAATTTGTAACAAGAATGTGGCTAAAACAATTTTTATTTAAACCGATTAAGTATAATTCTAAAGCTTCAAAATGGCCTCCAACTAAAATGTTTGGGGGTTACTGGTCAACATGGTCCTTTGTCCACCACTACTGCCACAACCTCACTGACCGTAACCTGTGTCTCTCTGTATGTATGTAGAATAATTCTATTAATGCAAAGCGAAATAATACAGCAATTTATTGGTTGATTAACTTGCGAATTTTGTGCATAACTAGATGAATAATCACTGGGATATTCAAACCACGTTGTATGTTATTTCATTTATTCGATAATATATTAATGTGTGCTGCTGCCATTGTATGCGTATATCGGTATATCGAGTTGATTGGAGAATAAATTATTGTTTTGTAAATCAAATCTGCGCAAACAGGAACTACTCTTTAATAATGCATGGATGCATTGAATGAAATTTATGCATGGTGAACTGGTTTCAAATCCATTTACAATTATAAGCACATTTTTCACCAATAATGATGAAATTTTGTATGTATACAGCACAAACAAATGCAGTACAGGTTCTACTATAGTGGACGCAAAGATATAAGGAATCGAGTTGACTTCTTAATAGGTGGGTTTTACCGGCCTCAGCGGGAAGTCTGGCTACATTTAACAAAGGGGTGCATTAAGTAGATTTGTCACAAAGTTAATAAAATTCTATTTCTTGCTTATATTATTGTTATTATATTTTTATCCATGTTATTATATTATTATTGAACACTGTAACATGACTTTTGACTATATTTTAAACTAAAAATGTAAATAAATACATAAATAAATAATAAAACATCTTTATTATGCTAACAGAAATAAAATAATTATAATACGGCTCTGTTTCTTTTCACATTTCTACCAGTTTAATCCTGGGCTAAGCCTGTACTAATTACATGCTGTGAGGGGGCGTCTAAAAGTCATTTTCTTATAACTTTGCGTCAAGTATACATACATAACACCAGAGCTGGGCAGTAACTAGCTACTTTTGTAGCTTAGCTACAAGCTTAGCTACTAGCTTAGCTACGTTTACCTTAGTTGTAGCTTAGCTAAATGTGACAAAATAGCTTGTAGCGAACTATGTTTTTTTCTATTAGCTTAAAATATTGTTGTAACAACTGAAGCTACTTTTAAAGCAACTTTTTGTAGCTTAAAGCTACTTTTTATAGCCTAAACCTACTTTTTGTAGCTTAAAGTTATCACTGTTCAATAATAAATTCCTATTTATTTTTGTTTTGTATTTGAATTGTACCTTCTAATTGTTTTCTATAACTGTAGGATAACAAGTTATTATATAGTTTAAAATCTATTAACATATTTGATTTTTCACTTGTTCTTACCCTGTCTTAGTTTTGTATTAAATATTAGATGAATTAAACATTGACTGTTTAGGAGTCTTCTGTTAATGAGACTGTTAATTTATTTTGATATAAATAAAAATTATAGCATCAAATATGAACAGTACATTTGTCGATTTGCGATTTTTGATATTTATGTACATAATAGTAAATCACAGTCATTAAACAAAAGACTCATCAACTGATCATATGACAATGGTAAATTTAATTAATTCACAATAATTGATAAAAGTAGCTTTAAAATTTAACAACTACTTTAACGAAAACTTTTAGCTGTAGGTTAGCTATATTTTACAAAATGTAGCTTACAGCTGTAGGTCAACTACTTTTTTAAAGAATAGCTGTAGCTGTAGCTTAGCTACTTTTTTTAAGTAGCTTGCCCAGCTCTGCATAACATCGCGTTATATCCCACCAAATGAGGTAGCATGAACCTCAAAATCATTCATAAAATATTTACTCATTAAATTCATCAAATAATCAGTTCTCGTCAAACATTCTCATCGTAACACACAACCCTCACTTCAACCACATTCATAGATCCCTCCATATAAGCTCATTTACTTAACACATTTGAAATCATTCGTCAAACCTTCAATCACATCTATCCAATCACTCCTATTCACTTTTCATTCATCTTTCTTCAATCAACTAACATATGTGCAAAACATCTCAAATTGCTCATGCTTACTCCTCTAACAACGAATCTAATAACGAATATAACAACGAATCTACAAAGATTAAAAAAGATGAAAGGTTTTACACAAATTTTCAATTTAGCAAAGGATCAATCTACATTGATGACAAGTTGGGAAACTAGATAAGTAAATCTGAATTAAACGAGCGCTTTTGAAGCAATAACGATGAAATACGAGTATGGTATTGGTCCAGTTCAAATGTCAAACAAGTGCTGTTTGCATTTCTTTCACTAAATTTTTCATATTGTTAATCTGTCCCACGAATCCTGTGCCATAGGCGATTAAGATTTTCTTAAGGTGGTACTATCATAGAAGCATTTAACCCGGATTTTAATGAAATGTAAATATGTTATTTTTCATGTGTTTCTACACTAGTACGCAAATTTTTTTGAAAAGTTTACCGTTGTTGAGGTGTGTAATATAAAGTTTAAGTCGACCAAAAAGGCATTGGCGTTATAGGAACTGTACCTCGCGAGGCAGTTTACTGCGGAATAAATTCATATATTGTAGTTATTTTTTAACAAAAAACTAACACACAGTACATCATGTAAAGATAAAGGTATGAAAATTAAAAAATCCATGCCTTACCGGATTAGTTTCAAAGAAATTGGTGATAAAAGTTAGATATTCTATTATTTTCAATGAAACTGTCAGAAATGCTTGGCAACGTTGTACAGGTAGACAGAGATGGTCGCACGCGTAAACAGAGATGGTCGCAGGCGTAGACAAAGATGGTCGCACGAATGACAAAGCAAGAACTATGAAAGTTATTTTTTCCATCAGTAAAATATATTAATTTTAATACAAAAAAAAATATTACAGCATTTTATATTTATTTATTTGTTGTTAGAGTTGATAATAATCGCTTTGGTGTATTTTTCTTATGAACTGTCAACAGGATGTATCGATAATACAGTCACGTTTCGTACCGACTGGTAATATCATGCTGCTTGTGGTTCTCGCCTTGTTGTCATAGCTTCTGCTGTGTAAAATCTTACACTGCTATTGGTTGGCATGACACATTCACTTTCAAAAATTTTGTTATGTTACTGAATTTCATAAACTAGTTAAATAGTTTTATTTAATATATTCAATGGTATTGTTAATTATACGATATTTGCGGCGAAATGTTAATTCTCGTAATAACCTATACCATACAAAAATGTAATAATTACTTTTATAAACCTTTTATGTTACTTATACTTTTGTATGAGACTGTCATGATAGAACCACCTTAATAATAAACTTGCCAATGCTGTACTAAGAATAAGATGACTTATCTTCTCAAGATTAAATCCGAGAAAACATTACCAATGAATAATTTTCTAGGATTCGCGCTAAACTTATCACCTGACAGATTCGTCTTTATATATACTTTTTTCTACGTAGAAGAAACTGATAAATTTGTAAAGTTACAAATGTTACTTCCATGTCCAAATAGTTGACGAGACATGATTCATTTTGTTGAGCAAATATATTATTATGTAGTTGTTTAGTTATATTATTTAATAGTTAAATGTAAATGATGAAATAAAACAGGAGAATTCAATTAAAATTTAACTATAAAAAGTAATTGTGTCTACAGACATTTTATTCGATTATTTAACTTGAAATGTGAATTAAAAGATAAATATAAAATTTTTATTATCAAAAAAAAAGTTTAAAAACTAATAATACAACGTTCAAATGATGGATTTTAAATGTTAATTAGTATTTTAATTGCTTTTCAAAATATCACTTTTTTTAATTATTAAATAAATAACTATTATTGCCAGTAAACTTGTGCCGGTATTATTCCTGTAAATATTTAGTTAACATAACGTTAAAGTGCGTTTAATTTTTCAACAAACCTTTTTATTTTCGATGGAAATTTAGAAATATTTGATACAGGCATGGGCGTCCACAGACATTTTTCCAGGGGGGGGAGTCGCAAAAAACTCTCAGATATACAGTAATTTCTAAAAGATTTTTTTACATAACATAAATACAAATACACATAACAAATGGATAAAAAAATATTTAAATTTGTGAAATAAATTACTAGTCTTTGTCGTCTGGGTTTCAATTGAAGAGGTAGGACAATTTTTGAATAACTCTTCCATAAATTGACACCATTTCTTCAATAAATACCGATTTAGCAGTTTTACAGTATTTATTTTCTATTATTTTGTGTCTGTGTATACTCAAACTTAGATTACTCAATCGTTACGATAGGAAACATGTCGCTAGCTGGCCATAAGAATACTGCTGGAAATTCAGTTTCAGCTTGAATTTATTATCTTTAAACTTATAATTTAATTTTTATTTTATTTATATATACATATACAGTGTGGTGACCACGACTCTCGAACATAGGACTTTAACATGTAAAATCACATTGTTTTAAATTTCCTGCTTCCTATTTATTTAAAAGAAAAAAGCTTCAAATAGGGCATAAAATATGAAATTAATTTTGCGTGCTTTGTATCGGCACAAATTAGATCTAAAAATGACTCAAAACTATCGATAGCTATGAAATTGACACAAAATTAAACAAATGTTTGTCGTTCAATCTGTCAAAACTGTCAGAATAAATTCATTATTTATTATTTCATTTATTTTGACAAATAAAACGTCAAACATATGTTTAATTTTGTTTCAATTTCATGCCTATCGATAGTTTAGAGGCAATTTTCGTCATTTTCAAATCTAATTTGCAAAGTATGCAAAATTAATTTTGTTTATTGGTTCAGATGCAGAATGTTATGCCCTAAAACTTTTATTTCAAGCTTTTTTGCTTAAAATATTTAAGACAGCAGGAAATTAAAAAATTATAATTTTACATGTTAAAGTCCTATTTTCGAGAGTCGTGGTTACCACCCTAGTTAATATCCAAGGGAGGGCACGTGCTCCCCTTGCCTCCCCCTGCGGACGCCCATGGATACAGGCATAAAGCCCATTTTTACCACATTATTAACTGTGTTCCATTTGCCACTTGGTTTACTTAAATTACTTCAAATAAATTAGACAACTTGACTAAATAATTGAACTAAACAAATTGATGCACTTTAAGTTAAATCCGAATCAGTAACTCTAGTACTAGGAAGTAAGTTAGTTAGCGAAATAATGCTGTCCAATAAATAAGTGATATGGTTTCGTGAGTGTATATTAGATCTGATCCAACTGTCTATTGTCAAGAATGATGACGTCACATCATTCAATTTGATATATAAATGGGGTGTCTAGCTCAGTGGTATGAAGTCGGCCTGTGGATTCTGAGAACTCTGGTTCGATTCCCACAGGCGACAAACAATTTTCATAATTTCAAAACCTACCCCTGTGGCTCCTCCACCACTAACATCTTTGGGGGCGGTGATTTGACGACTGGTAACCACACTTCACGCGCAAAATATATCACTTACAGAGATCTGCTTCGGCAGAGTGCCACACCCAGTAATGGGTAGAAGGCGTGATGATATATTTATTTATTTTATATGAAAACAAACAAGCTGTGTTAGACAATAATTATTTTCTCTAGGTTATGTTACACTTAATCTGCACTTAAAATTATATTTTTATTGATTTAAAATATGGTTGGCACTTGTTAAAATGACCGTGATCATATTACTGATTTTGGTCATATGACGGACAGGTAAGATATATAAATAACCAAGCATATTATCTTTTTAAATTTCGCGCCAAATAATCGTATATTGACCATATTTTTGTCGGCTTTATGTTCAAATAAAAAACTGTTTTATATATTTATACAATATAATTGTTTGCATTTACAAGTAAATGATTTCATTATGAAAAATAATCATTACCGCATGAATCTTGCGACCTTGAACAAATATTGAAATATTTATTTTATTTTCATAAAACAATTATATTAATACTTTTTGCTTTAAGTTTTTGGTATGAAAATGCTGCACAAATGTATAAAAGTTTAATACATGAACGATCAGTTTACCGGTCATTTTACCAATTTATAAATTACCGTCATTTTTCAACCCTAATTCAAATTCTAATAGTTGTTATAAATATGTTGAAAACTGAAATTCTAGTGATCTGAGTTTAACTTTGTTCATTTAATTTGGTAGAACTACGATAATCGAATCAAAATGTATGCCAGAATAAGATACATTTCTATTTAGAATATTTGATCAAAATGTGTGAAGTGATAACACATTTTTATTTTCTTATACGCAGTATAAGGAAGTATTGGTATCGTGAAAAAAATAGTTGACGAGATTTTCGCGGAAATACGTGTTTTGAGATCCACTTAATCCGTTTTGATCATTTTCTCAGTAATGTCTGTGGGGGTGTGTGTGTGTCTGTGTGTGTGTGTGTGTGTGTGTGTGTGTGTGAGGGTGTGTGTGTGTGTGTGTGTGTAAGTTTCAAATAAAAGCAAGAAAAAGAAATATTTGGAACATAAAATGTTATTTGCAATTTATCTGTATATGCGTCTAATTTTGAGAAAAACTAATTTTTATATTTAATAATATATTTCAATGATCACAGTAGCAATAGAAACAAAAAACATAGATTTTCACTTTCAATTTATTCGACTTCGTATCTCACGGTTCTTGAGATACCAAGGGTTAGGCTCAAAAAAAGGACATCCTGTATATGCCTCATAAGTAAAGTTAGACATAAAGTAGTCAACATTACTAAAAAATTTGATATTTGATATGTTTCAAACAGATAAATGTTGAATTACTGAAAATCTAAATTACATGTTTAATAATATTATATATTCTTATTAAATATGCTGTGTATAAAAAGTCGTGCGGTGACCACACCAGATTTTTGTGTTTGTCATACACAAGTTTTATCAAAACATTGACAGTGTACACCGACTTTAAGCTTCCAAAAAGAGAATAACAATAATAATTTATTAGTTGGATATGTTGTTATTTAATACAGTAGAATATATCGTGTAAATAAAGCTATATCAAATAATTGTTACAGTTATCAGAAAGTGCAATATATCTAGTGAAAATATATAGATACCTAATTGGATATTGTAGAATTACTACTCAAAATAAACAAATGCAATTGACAACTAATCAATTTAAATACATTTGATTTATTGGCAAGATAAATGCGACTATATTTTTACGTAGAATTTGTGAAAGTTAATACACAGCACAGCTGTGAATTACAGACATGGGAACTGCTACTGAAACTACTGCTACTACTTCAAAACCTGTTGATTTTTTTACCAATTATTATCGTATTCTGTTACCGGTAATTATTATTAACTTCTAAATGTAGCCCTTTTAAAAAAATCTTATACGGAAGAGATAGCTCAATAGCAAAACGTCAGACTGTGGATTTGAGAACCCGAGTTCGATTCTCGAAGCAGACCAACTATTATACCACGTTAAAATTACTTCTTAAATCTTTGGAGTCCGTGTAACTACACTTTACGTTCAAAAATATGTTACTTATCGAAATCTGCTATGGGTAAAGAGCGTGTTGATATATTTATTAATATTTATAAAAATGTTGGTTTTATTGCTTCAAATATCGGCATCATCGTAATCATCATGTTGCTATGCATTTATTATGCGGTTGCTATGTAAAAACAAATGTAACGTTTATGATTTCATAAATACCATTCTGCTTTTTGTGAATGTAGTTAGTTATATACACATCTATTAAATTTACAATATATAATGATACATGACGAATGATTATTAACCCCATCCGAGATTAAAAAAGTGATATCATAGCTGTATTCCATTTGCCATTTGGTTCACTTAAATCAGTTCAGATAAATTAGACAGTATGTCTAAATGAACTGAATTAAGCAAACTGATGTACTTATTGGGGTGAATTACTTCAAAGTACATTAGAACCAGTAATTCTAGTACTGAAAATAAAGTCAGTGAAGTAATCCAATGAATAAATAAGTGATCTGATTCAGTAAATGTAAGTTAGATCTAATCCAAATGGCAAATGGAATACGCCTACTACATACATACATACATAACTTCACGCCATATCCCAACAAATGGGGTAGCACGAACCCTAAAATCACTCATAAAACATTCACTCAACACACCCATCAAACAACCAATCATCGTCAAACACTCTCATCCAAACACACCACCCTCACTTCAACCACCCTCAAAGATCACTCCATATAAACTCATTCATTTATACACTCGAAACTACTATCATACAACAAACCTTCAATCACATCACTCCCCCTCACCTACCACTCACTTTCCTTCTTCAACGCACACAACGCATGCATAAAAAATCTCAAATTACTCACGTTCACTCCCAACAACGAAAAAATAACGAAACTAACAACGAATCTACAAGATTAGAAAAGATGAAAGCGATAGTCTGCACTTATATATGAAAGAAAAGACCACACAATGCAGTAACTGAAAATGAAACAAAAAGATAAGAAAGAAAGGGAGTGTCGCTCTACGCTTGTTTTTGGAAGTGAATTCCACACAATTGCAGTTAAACACTCAATGTAAGATCAGAAAAGAATAAAAAAGATAAGAAACGAAGGGAGTGTCGTCCCTGCGCTTGTTTTTGAAAGTGAATTTCACACAATTACAGGTAAACACTCTAATGAAATTACTAAACAACGAAACTAAAATTTAAAACCCTGCGCATTTCTGAAATCATCAGATTCATTCCGCAATTAATCTTCGCCAAACGTTCCTATCCTGACACACCACTTTTGCTTCATCCACATTCATAATTCCTTTCATACATGCACGTTTGTTCCTCGTACTCGGAAACTTTCGTTCACGCAACAATCCTTCTATCATATTCATCCATTTAGTCATAGGTCGCCCACGCAATCTTTCACCCTCAATTTCACCAACATATACCTGTTTCACTAATCTCTCATTCGACATACGTTCAACATGCCCAAACCATCTCAACTGACTTATACCTACTTTTCTAACTACATTCTTCTCAATTTCACACTCATCATACACCAATGTATTCCGGACACGATCTCTTCTAGTATAACCACACACACCCCGCAAATACCTCATTTCCACAGTAGTTATACGACGTTCATGTTTCTTCATCCACACCCAACATTCACTACCATACATCAATGTAGGCACTAAAACACCATTATACACACTCAATCGAGCATCTCTGGATACATTCACATTTCGAGCAAAGGTTCCCAGAGCACCCAATACCTTGCGTCCCGCAGATACTCTTCTTTCAATCTCACAATCAATACGTCCATCCCTTGAAAACATACTACCCAAATATAAAAACTCATTCACTTGACCCAATCTCACACCATTCACCGAAACATTACAATCAGTCACCAAATCGCTCTTTTCAAACACTAACACTTTACATTTATCAACATTTAATAACAGATTTAAACCTTTTCCTACTTCATTTATACTTAGAATCATTCTTCTCAATTGCTCTTCAGATTCACCCATAACAACAACATCATCCGCATACGCTAACGCAGGCACTACACTACCACCAATATGTACACCATCCACCCCATTCAGCGCCGTTCGTAACAACACATCCATATACAAATTAAACAGCCACGGAGACATCCCACAACCTTGTTTCACACCAACATCTATACAAAACCAATCACTCAATCTACCATTAACTCTCACCGCAGCCTCACTACCTTCATACAGCGCACGAATTGCCCGCAACAAATTACCATTTATACCGTACTGTAACAGTACATTCCATAATGTCTCGCGATGAACACTATCATATGCTTTTTTAAGATCGAGAAAGCCACAGAACACCTTCTTGTTCTTAGCAAGTGACTTTTCAACAATCATACGAAGAGAAAACAATTGATCCACACATCCTCTCTCAGGCAAAAAACCACCTTGCATATCGCTTAACTTGGAGATTGTTAAGGTTCGTACCTTATGAATAAGAATCTTCCCGTACAACTTCCCTACCACACTCAGCAAACTTATCGCACGAAAATTAGTACATTCACTCGAACTACCTTTACCTTTAAATAAAGGACAAATGATAGCACATTTCCAATCATCAGGAGCCACACACCGTTTTAAACAAAATCTAAACAAATAAACTAACCAGTCAAATAACCTCTCACCTCCATACTTCAACATCTCATTCGATATACCATCCAAACCAGGAGCCTTACCATTCTTCAGACGCATCAATGCGAAACTAACATCACTCTCATCTATATCCCATTCATCACCACTAACATTTTCGCTAACATTTTCACTACAACCATTCGGTCTATTAATGCTACCATATAAAGTCCTAAAGTACTCACACCATCTATTAGTAACATCTGATTCATTCCACAATAACTCACCATCCGCACTCTTAATCGCTTTCACTGCCCTGACATTACCACCTCTCAATCTCTTCACTCTCAACCAAAACATTCTTTTATTCATACTAAAATCATTAGTTAATCTTTCACTCATCAAATCATCAAAACGCGCCTTGCTTTCTCTCACTACTCTCTTAACACATTTATTTAACCTCTTGTATTCCAGCAAGCATTCATCACGTAAACTTCCAGGCACATCTTTCACATTTAGAAATCGCAAATATGCTCTCTTTTTCACTTCAATCGCTTCTTTAACTTCTTTATTCCACCATGCATTTTTTGGACAAGAACCTAATCTAGATTCACCACAAACTTCTTTTGCACATTTAAGAACTGTATCCTTAAATTTGAACCAAACATCATTTATGCTGCATTCAAAATTAAGTTCACATACAGGCAAAGATTCATTTATTTTCTCAACAAACAAATCTCTAACATCCTCATTCTGCAGTGCACTGGATTTCACACGAAACATTTTATTAGTATTTTTCACCCTCATTCTCCAACATTTATCTAGACGTATACGCGATACCACCAAATAATGGTCATTCGTACCCAATTCAGCACCACGCTTCACACGCGTATCTACAACTAAACTTCTCAATCGTTCATCATACAAAATAAAATCAATCATACTCCGTCTATTTTCACTAATATTCTCCCATGTATACAAATGAGCAAGTTTATGTTTAAAGATAGAGTTGGAAACAAAGAGATCACGCTCCAAACAGAAAGAAACTATTTTCCTACCGTTTTCATTCACTCTTGCATCACCAAACTTACCCAATACATTCCCAGACATGCTTCTCTTAACTCCCACCCAACCATTTAAATCACCACATACAATAACTTTCTCACCTGAATCACATGAATCAATAACACTATCTAACAAATTCCAAAATCTATCTTTTTCAAGATCATTTTCGGATTCGGTTGGACCATAAACTGACACAACGAAGATTCTATGAAAGCCTACCTTTAATCTCAGCCAAAGAATTCTCGATGAAGTACAACCATATTCTCTCACAAACGGTTTCATTCGTTCACTAACAAGCACACCAACACCATGCTTCGCGTGTTCATTCTCAGCAACACCCGACCACAAGCAAAACAATCCATCCACTTCTTCCTCACTACATCCTTTCCTTTTAGTCTCACTGACACACAAAACATCTACATTATACATACGCATTACATTCATCAATTCATTTTCTTTACCAGTTATACCCCTAACATTCCACGTACCAAACTTACATTCATCAAATTTCACCCATTTATTTTTCATTTATCCAAAAGAAATAAAAGAAGGGTTCTCTCGGTAGAAGAGTAGAAGTTAAGGTAGCTTACCAGGCTTGTCCTTAACTATAAATAGAAAAAGAAAACAGTTACATTTACACAAGTGTCAAACGTCAACTGTCAAACGTCAATCACACCTAAAAACAAAACATAACTCAGCGTTTCTATACACGTAACCAATATAAACAAATAACGATATGAAAGAAAATATATATATAAAAAACTAAACTAAACTACTATAAACTACTATATATATTTATTAAATTGAATAAAAAACGACAAATTTGTTGTTTTCCCTTGGCAACACTTATACAACTGTAAAAGTAGAACTTTACAGACTGTCAATCTACGTTTCATGTCAATTAGTAAAAGCATCATTTTATGTCTTCCTAGTTTATTATTGATTATTAATACCATGGATACAAATAAAAAAATAAATATATCATCACGCCTTCTACCCATTACTGAGTGTGGCACTCTGCCGAAGCAGTTCTTAGTGATATATTTTGCGCGTGAATTGCGGTTACCAGTCGTCAAATCACGGCCTCCAAAGATGTTAGCGGTGGAGGAGCCACAGGGGTAGTTTTTAAAATTATGAAAATTGTTTATCGCCTGTGGGAATCGAACTAGGGTTCTCAGGATCCACAGGCTGACTTCATACCACTGAGCTAGTCACTCCATGGATACAAGGTACATTATTTAGTTCATAATGCCCTATACTCTGTTCACTGAAACTTTACAGCGTTAGTTAGTCGAGATAGGGAACAAAATGCTTGCTGGTGATTGATTGGTGCAGAAGACAGGCAGATTTGCACTAGTTTTCTTTAAAATAACAATATCGAACCAATATAAACAAGCGTAGAGCGACACTCCCTTCCTTTCTTATCTTTTAATTCGTTTTCAGTTATTCCGTTGAGTGTTTAACTGCAATTGTGTGAAATTCACTTTCAAAAACATGCGCAGGGCAACGCTCCCTCCCTTTCTTATCTTTTTGTCTCATTTTCTGTGACTGCATTGTGTGGTCTTTTCTTTCATATACAAGTGTAGACTATCGCTTTCATCTTTTCTAATCTTGTAGATTCGTTGTTAGTTTCGTTATTAGATTCGTTGTTAGGAGTAATGTGAGTAATTTGAGATTTTTTTATGCATATGTTATGTACGTTGAGGAAGGAAAATGAATGGTAAGAGAATAGGAATGATGTGATTGAAGGTTTGTTGTGTGATCATGTTTTCGAGTGTAATAAATGAATGAGTTTATATGGAGTGATCTATAAATGTGGTTGAAGTGAGGGTGGTTTGTTTGGATGAAAATGTTTGGTGATGGCTGGTTGTTTGATGAGTGTGATGAGTGAATGTTTTATGAGTGATTTTAGGGTTCGTGCTACCCCATTTGTTGGGATATAGCGTGAAGATATGTATGTATGTATGTATGTATGTATAAACTGTGAAATAAGTAATGAAATATTGCTATCAAAAGTATCATTTGACGTTTTTAATTTATGTGATTAATGTGAAATCAGTGCAAGTGGCCAATAATGAGGCTAATGTTTATTTATCTGATGATTTGACAGGATGTAGGGCATTATATGATTTTAATAGGGCATTCAGAGTGACGTAATACTGTCAATAACTGGCATTTCTTCTATTCAGTGTTGCCATGTAATCCATTATTTATAATTTAGGATATTAAAACATAGTAGTAAGACATAAAATATTGTATGCACCACGGGCATTACTTAATGTTTATACTTCTCTGGCAACTTACAAACCCTCGGGCCGTCGGCCTTGTAAGCATCGCTCTCGGAAGGCATAAACATCTCCATGATACCGTAGTGATATATTTATGCGCGTGAAATTTGGTTACCACCCAATCATGGTAAATGTAACCTACAAATATTTGAATCAGGCCTGTTACATTTAAATATACTTGGGTCGCGTAGTAATTCATGTCGGGACAAGTGAAAAGTAGGTAGATCTGACACAATGTTAGGTCACCGTTTACACCGCAATACCTATTTTAATTTAGATATAAGTGTGTGGTGAAAACATAGTCTAAAATTTAAATTTAAAGTATTTTCTATAGAATAAGTAATAAGCGAGAAATGTACGAATATTTTCGAATATATCAACTTCTAAACGAACTAAATCTATTTTTGTACTTCTCGTATATCATCATCAAATATTGAATCAGTTTCAGTGGCGTACCTAGGGAGGGGCGGTGGGTGCGATCTGCACCGGGTGGCAATTATTTTGGTTCGGCATTTTTTATATTTAGTTTTAGTTGTAAAAAACAACTTGTTCACTTTGTAAGTTTACTATTCGATTTCTATGAATTACTATATGATTTTGAATATTTTTTTCATCATCAAGTCAATGTAGGGTTTAAAATATTATCTCGAAAAATTTCTTCATTACTGCCTAATTTAAATATGCCATCCAATGGTAAAAAAGTTCCCTACCTATAGATTGTCTCAATTACAATTATTTATTTATGTTTATTAATTTAATGGGGTAATGGCTCAATGGTTTCGAGTTGAGCTGTGAATCCTAAGGACCCCGGTTCGATTCCCAAAGGCGACAAACAATTTTCACCAAATTAAAATTAGCCCTGTGGCTCCCCCACATCTTTGGGGACCGTGATTTGACGTCTGGTAACCGCGCTTCACGTACATAAATATATCACTTACCGAGATCCGCTTCGGTAGAGTGCCACACCCAGTTATGGGTAAAAGTCGTGATGATATACATATTTATTTTATATTTATTTTTTTAATTAATAAAAACCACCATTTGATTGACTTAGAAAGGGCGGCAAATTGGAGACCGCCCTGGGCGGCAAAAGTTCTAGGTACGCCGCTGATCAGATTAAACAACTAACTAGAATAAATAGCTCGATAGATATCTACATAATATTTATCACTTAATAATGATGCAAGAATGAATATAAATGTTTTATGTACATGTTGTCTTAGGTTATGGCGTGATGATACGCTCATGTACACTAACACAACACCAAGGTATCATATTAACACAGATAACAACAACACCATGATTCTATTTCATCATGGATCAAAACATACTTGATTAATTTTAGCATCAAAATAAACTAAACAAGAGATAAAATAACAAAATGTTGATATTTTATTAACCTTTCAACTAACAAATATTTAATCTTATAGTAAACATTTTTATAAATATTCTCAAGTACACAGAACGGAATAAAGTAGCACCAGTTAGCACTAAATGTTCACTACGAGATATGATAATAATTTACCTGCGTCTTAAGGTAAATCATGCACCTAACTGTACCTAAACTTGTCTTTTGAACAATGTTTTTTTAAACATGATATTATTGTTATAATAAATGACACTATTATGTCTCGTACATATTTTTAAAGTTAAAGGTTGAAAGTATTGTAATAAATTTGATTTAATTTCTTTAAAACAGTAGCGAGGAAGGCAGTAAAAAATATTCAGTATATTTATATTATAAATATTCTGATATACAGGATGTTAATTTTAAGTGGCGCACCACTGCTATCTCGAGATGTATAGGAGTTATGGAGTCGGTTTAATTTTTTCTATTGAGATTATTTTATAATTCAGTTACATTTAAAAAACTGCGACTTGTAAACAATATAAGTTGGTGTTTTTTTATCAGTTGTGTTGGTAGCGCTTTTCAATCAAAATTTTTATGTATTGTGAATATTGTGAATTTTGTCTAATTATAGCATAGTCTTTTAGTAATATTCCACATTGACAGTTTACAATTTTAAGGTTGTGTCATTCATCTGTCAGATTTAAACCATTCACACCACTCCTACAAAATAAAAAGCGCCAAAACCAGTGCGCTTATAGATCTCTTTAACGACGTGTTTACAGTACGGTTACAGACTTATAAGAACACCGAACTAGAAAAATAAATAAATAAATTTTTATATTAATTTGTTTCTTTGTCGCGCAAAGCAACAAATAAATAAATAATAATGTGAGTGTTGACAACGCCGCGCGGCGAGTTTGCGAATTTTATTATTAAGCTTCGTATCTAAAGTTGAGCAGTAACTGCAAACTAAACCTTGCGAACCTTACAATCGTTAAAAGTGAAGAATTCAAAAACCATGTCGAGATAGCGTAAGTTATTTCTGCTGAAACCAGAAGCTTGTTAATAGTTGGGAGTCGATATAAAATGACATTTCAACTGTGAAAGTAAACTTATAGATGTTTTCCTTCGCCGATCGTTTTTACAGACCGGATTTTTTTTATCGAGAATGAGTAATTCCGAATAAATTTGAAACAGATTCTCCGGTGAAGTGATTTATTGAAGTAATTAAGAAATGTAGAATTTAGATTCTTGGTAAATTTATATAATTAAGAGCAGTAAGACTGCTTTCAAATTAAGCAATTGCCATTTTTAGAAATCCTAATGATTTTGAGAATATTAATTGTTGGTTTTGAATTTTTAAAAGGTAAAACGTAGAAGTGAACGGATAACATTAATATTATTTTTTTAGTTTAAAATAAAATATGATGAATATAAAAACGACTATTTAAATGGTTTCCTGATTTTTTAATGAAACTAATTTATATAAATTTGTAATAAAAATTGAGCAGACCGTATTTTCCCATATAAATCTCGTTTTTGGTATAACTTTGAGAGAGAGTAACTCAGAAATCGAATGAGTTTTCGTAAGATGCTATTATTAGTAAAATCGATGTCCCCCTGTCAATGTTTCCAGATTTGATCAAACTATTTTATGTTGTTGCTTGAAATACGAGACCGCAGGTCGAGTATTTTACTCCTCTGAGTTAAGTAAAAACACTTTCCTGAGGTATTATGTATACTATTTTTACTTTCTTATATTATAAGGAAGTATTGGAATCGTGAAAAAAATCGTTGACGAGATTTTCGCGAAAATACATGTTTTGAGGTCCACTGAATCTGTTTTGATCATTTTCTCAATGATGTCTGTGTGTGTGGATGGATGGATGGATGGATGGATGTGTGTCCGGTCGTGCAATATCTCATGAACGAGATAAGATTTGTTAACGAAACTTGGTAATTATAAGTTTCATGAAAATAGGAAGAGCTGAGTTGATTTTGAATGAAATTGAAAAACCGGAAGAGGAAGTTTACTGGACACACAAAACAATAAATTCCATTTATTTCAAAAATGGAATCAGTTACGAAAAAAAGTTTCAAATAAAAGATGTTAGCAAAAATATTTGGAACATAAAATGTTATTTGCAATTTTCCTGTATATGCGTCTAATTTTGAGAAAAACTAATTTATATATTTAATAATATATTTCAATAATCATAGTAGCAATAGAAACAAAAAACAAAAACATGTTTAACATTTATATGTCAAATAATAATTGTCAAACGCAAGGAGCAAGTCATAAGTGTTCAATTCAGCGTTTTTAATATGAAATATGCTGTATATAAGAAAGTCATGTGGTGACACCAGATTTTTTTATTATGGGATGGCTAGCTCAGTGGTATGAAGTCGGCCTGTGGATCCTGAGGTCCCTGGTTCGATTCCCACAGGCGACAAATTTTCATAATTTGAAAAAGCTATCCCTGTGGCTCCTCCACCACTAACATGTTTGGCGGCCGTGATTTGACGACTGGTAACCGCACTTCACGCGCAAAATATATCACTTACCGAGATCTTCTTCAGCAGAGTGCCACACCCAGTAATGGGTAGAAGGCGTGATAATATATATATATATATATATATATATATATATATATATATATATATATATATATATATATATATATATATATATATATATATATATATATATATATATATATATGTATATTTATATTTTATAACCACAAACAGAGCTGGGCATGATTTAAATCAAAAGGATTTATAAATTGATTTAAATCATATTTCTTGGTTTAAATCAAGTAAATTAAGGCTTTTAAAAAAATTCATGTGTTTTCCATATTCAGGCCCGTAAAGCTCGCTAATTAGACGAGCAATTTGTGTATAATAGAAACGTTTTTAGGATTGATCAAAAATGGAAAAAGCTTAGTAGAACTATAAAACAAAACTAGTGCAATATTTATGTGATCAATTATTTTAAAAAAATAAGCAAGGAAACAAGATTTATGAAAGAGTATTAAATAATAATTTAATTTATTATTGATACGTGCGTTATAAATATTTATTTTTTATTTTTAACTTTTTCTTTATTTTTTGGATTATATAACAGTATAATTATTGTTGTTATTGAGATTGACAATGCTGGTGCAAGTTTGGCTGTAGCTATCGATGATCTTTGAATTGATTCGTGATTGTGTTACATTAAACATTTGTATAGCCATTTTGTATATCTTTACAAAGAAAAGTACACGAGCACAGTTATCACACTTTCGAGCGAGTTATGTACACATTTTTTAGATGACCACCTAATATACTAAAAAATAATTGCAAGAGCAATGTTGTTGACAACTGATGCGTTTTTGAAGTTAAGCGTTGACGTTTGAGGTTAGGTATTATAATACCAACTGTACTAACCGTAATGTCAAAATATTAAATAATGCTAAATTATTAGTAAATAAGTAACTATTAATTTTAAAAAATCAGATTTATCTGTGCAAATGTGTTGAAAAATGTGCCAAAATTCGATATAAATAATAATACAAATTCTTTTTATTTATTTCATGATTTTCTTTCATCGTAACGCCATCTGTTATCAATCAATGGAACTTCACCTGATATGTTAGAAGTGTGTGTTAAACTAATATATCAGTGTATGTTATGTTGAACTTTCCGTAGTAGTTTATGATGTTGTTATAGTTACTTACATAAGTGGTCGTCTGAAATAGTATATTACATAACAAGCATCGAAAGTGTAAGATAACGTGCGAGTGTACAAATTGAAGAACGAGGCGCACAGCGCCGAATGCTATAAGTACACGAGCACAGTTATCAGACTTTCGAGCGAGTTATGTACACTATTTTTCAGACGACCACAAAATATTACTAAAAAAGTTTACAAGAGCAATGTTGTTACATTTTGACAGCTGATGCGTTTTTGAAGTTAAGCGTTGAAGTTTGAAGTTAGGTATTATGATACCAACTGTACTAACCGTAATGTCAAAATATTAAATAATGCTAAAATATTAGTAAATAAGTAATTATCAATTTTTTTAAATATGATTTATCTGAGGAAATGTGTTGAAAAATCTGCCAAAACTTCGATTTAAATAATAATACAAATTCTTATTATTTATTTTATTATTTTCTTTCATCGTAACCTCATCTGTTGTCAATCAGTGGAACTTCACCTGATATGTTAGAAGTGTGCGTTATACTAACACATCAGTGTATGTTATGTTCAACTTTCCGTAGTAGTTTATGATGTTATGGTTACTTTCAGAAGCGGTCGTCTGAAAAGATACTTTTCACACTCATTTCGAAAGTTGATATGTTGACTTTTCAGCACGGTCATAGAAAAATAAATTAATAAATAATTTGTGCCTACCAAGTGCGGTTAATTTCAACTTACGAGTACAAACAAAATAGTTTCTGTCTGATATTTCGGATACCATTATAAGCTGTAATTAAGATTATAATCTTGTTATGTGGAATAGAAAATAAATAATTAAATAAATGATTGCTATTGGTTGTTATACTGCAATAACTAATTTAAACTTGTCAAAATGAATTTCAATTTGTTTCCGCGTTCAACTAAAACTAACAGTTTTATTATCTTTTCCTTTATTTATTGGTCCATTACACGAACAGGGATGAATGCAAACTGAATAGGGGCGAAAGAGGGTGAATATTGCGATGCGACGAACGAAACAGAAAGAAAATTGAACCGTGAATAGGGGATGAAACAACTACCGAACATCACCGGAGACACGAGCCAGAGAAATAACTTTATGAAATATCTAATAAGTTCACATTAAAATATGAAATTACTTGCGAAGAAATTTGAATTTATGAAGAAATAGTTATTTAATTTTTTACGAAGAATCTTCATAATGTTTTAATTACTTTTTATAATAGTGTGTAACTAAAACCAAAGATGGGGTAATAACACTATTAACAATTATTAGTTATTTATTGAAAAACTCGTTTAAGTAATAGGCACATCTTGCAATTCTACTAAATGTCGTAATGATTTACTACGGCATTAACAATTTTCGCAATAAATTCTTAGAACATCATTTTAATTTTAAGTTAATTTCACTGTAATTAAAATTAATTAAGAGCTCTTTTTACATTAAAATTATTCAAAATTATTTTTTAACACTAAATTTACCGTCAATCATAGTTGACATATATGACAAATAATTAACGATTTAAAAGCATGCTAATGTCCCAGGTATGATTCCAATCAATTTACTGTACTTATAATTAGTGATTTACTACACTGAAAAATCCGAAATTCATGTCAATAACAGAACAAGCCACATCTTACGGTAAGATTTTGAAATAGGACTCTTAACTATTTAAATTGTTTATGAAACTTCATATAAATTGAAAATAATGTACAGTTATAAAAAAAATCTGGTGTGGTCGCCACACGACTTTCTTATAGAAAGCATATTTAATATTTAGAATATATGAATGTTATATAATATTATTAAACATGTAATTTAGTTTTTCAGTAATTCAGCATTTATCTGTTTGAAACATATGAAATAACAAATTTGTTTACATATAATTTTTTAGTAATGTTGACTACTTTATGTCTAACTTTACTGATGAGGCATATACAGGTACAACTAAAACATCGATAATTAATTTGTAAACACAACTGCACACTTGTCGTGCTTCAAATGTCAAAACGAATTGTAAACAAAAATGTGTAACTTTAAAGTACCAAAATTCCTAAATTCATACAAGGTACTCCCAATACATATTGTCATCAAATGTTACCCGTGAAAACTACTAAAAATTTAAACCATGGCTTAGCTTACGAGGGTGGTCCGATAAGTACTTAGCCTCACCGACAGATAGCACCACTATCGCAAGAGCAATTTTGTATCGATTAGAACATTCTCGTAGACAGCTACTGTTAAATTTTCAGCCGAATCGGACGCGTAATTTAGTTTTGACCGCGTGTGGAAGCGAGCGTGTCAGCAGAAAAATGGAAAAAGAACAATATCGGTCGGTGATTCGATTCTTGTTTTTGAAAGGGAAATCGCGCAGCGAAATCAAAGAACGCTTGGATGCTGTGTACGGGGACTCTTCTCCTTCGATGGCAACCGTCAAAAATTGGTTTAACGAGTTTCAACGTGGTCGCACGTCGGTTTTTGATGAGCCACGCCCAGGTGCCCCGAAAACGGCTACCACGGAGGATAACGTAACAAAAATCCACGATCTCGTATTGGCAGACCGCCGATTGAAGGTGCGCGATATAGCTGAGACAGTAGGCATCTCAAAAGACCGCGTGGATCATATCCTGCATGAATTATTGGGTATGAGAAAACTGTCGGCGCGATGGGTGCCACGTTTGCTCACTCCGAACAACAAGCGCATCCGTGAAATTACTTCAGAGCAGAGTTTGACGATGTTTAGGCGCAATCCGAAGGAGTTTCTGCGTCGTTTCGTGACCGTCGACAAAACATGGGTATACTGGTACACATCAGAGACCAAGGAACAGTCGAAACAGTGAACTTCACCCGGCGAACGTGCTCCAAAGAAGGCGAAGACTGTCCTATCGGCCGAAAAGATGATGGCCACCGTTTTCTGGGATTCAAAAGGTGTGATCTACATCGACTACCTGGAGAAAGGCAAAACGATCACAGGGCTCTACTATGGGCCGATTCGACGCCGAATTGCAGAAAAAAACGGCCCCATTTGGCGAAGAAAAGAGTGCTCTTTCACCATGCACACACCTCCGCCGTCGCCACGGCCAAATTGATAGAATTAGGCTACGAACTACTACCCCATCCACCGTATTCTCCGGATTTGGCCCCGTGCGACTTTTTTTTGTTTCCAAATTTGAAAAAGACTCTCGCCGGGCAGAAATTTGAGTCGAATGAGGCAGTTATCGCCGTCACGGAGGCCTACTTTGCAGACCTCCAGAAAACGTATTTTTCAGACGGGTTAAAGAAGTTGGAGCATCGCTGGATCAAGTGTATCGAACTCAAAGGAGATTATGTTGAAAAATAAATCGTTAATTTTTCAAAATTTTTGTTATTCTTTTGTAGGCTAAGTACTTATCGGACCACCCTCGTAAACTCAGCTTAGTTAAACCGAGAAATTAAACGGTAGTCCTGCAAACTGCCATTAGTCTTAAAATAAATATCTAATTTACTATTTTATGACTATACTAGCGATCTCCATTAACCAATCTTTCAATCGAAATAAGTTGCACATTCCCAAACCACCTCAACACTTCTTACAACACTCTATTCAATTCAACACGCATCATAACCAAAACCGCTTCTTTCAATAACACAGAATATACCCTCTGCGCTGCTGAACATCAACCACCACCAGGGGAGAAATCACACGCGCAACAAGTAGCCCATCACGCCGCCGTCGGCACCCCCACCCCCGCGGTGATAACGGCGGCGGCAGTAACACTCCAGGGAGCGGAAACTCCGTGTGCGCCGTAAAAACTTTCCAAATCTCATCACACACAATCCACCTTCAACGACGGCAGTGCCATGCTACAGGTGACGTCACACTCGAGGATTACTGAGTGAAGTCACATGCAATTTGTGACGTCATCCACGATAAGAATTGGGAAATAAAGAGGGGAGGTAGACGATCATGGGGTTGATAACTTTTTCACTTGAAAGTTTTTGTTGGCGTGAATAGGTGTATACGATGGTTGAACTTGAAAGCGAGGGACATGGGAAATTCAATAATACCTGATTTTTTTACCTCGTTTAACGAATGGAGCTTTGTTGCTGGTCATGCCATGTAAAATAAATTTTCGATGACCGGAAGTAAAAAGTAATACATTTTAATCCACTGTGCCCTTGCTCAGAGAGATGGGATTGTAATGAACTTGTACTGTTACTAATAACGACGGGAGAAAAAGAGTATTTTAGTCCCGTTGCTATGAGTATTTTACTGCCGTTACTATGGGGAAATAAAATTATAGAAAACAATAAAGAAGGTACAATTCAAATACAAAACAAAAATAAATAGGTATTTCTTAATGAACAGTGGTAGCTTTTAGATATAAAAAGTAGCTTTGGGCTACAAAAAGTAGCTTTAAAAGTAGCTTCAGTTATTATAACAATATTTTTAAGCTAATAGAAAAAAAAATAGTTCGCTACAAGCTACAGCTATATTTTTTCACATTTAGCTAAGCTACAGCTAAGGTAAACTTAGCTAAGCTAGTAGTTAAGCTACAAAAGTAGCTAGCTACTGTCCAACTCTGATAACAAGTTATTATATAGTTTAAAATCTATTAACATATTTAATTTTTCACTTGTTCTTAACCTATCCTGCTTTTGTATTAAATATTAGATGAACTAAACATTGACTGTTTAGGAGTTCTTCTGTTAATGTGACTGTTAATTTATTCCGATATAAATAAGAATTATAGCATCAAAAATTAACAGTACATTTGTCCATTTGCGATTTTTGATATTTATTAAAATAAATAAATATAAATATATCATCACGCCTTCTACCCATTACTGCTATCTGCCCCATCTTGTATCTTATCAAAATAAGATATTTACTTTTTTTGCTATCTTAAGCGGGAAAGATTCAAACATTTTTATGTTTCTTATATCATGACCTTCGTTCTTTTGAAAACGTGGAAAATATTTTTGAATGAACGATGATAGTGAATTAATTGCGTCTCTAACAAAAAATTAAAATAGAAAGAATAAATATTTAAAATCGCCCACTGAATCATGAGTTTAGTTTATTTATATTTTACACTTATCAAAATAAATAAATTTGATTGATTATGCATACATTAGGAGCAATTTTCCGGAATTTCTTATTCCAAATAGTTGTTCAATTATTAGCAGAAATTTTGTACAACTTACCAAACTGCAGATTGTATATCATCACACCACGAAGATAGAGGAAGAAAAAGAAAATTCGCTTACCTAAAAAAGAAAAATATATTAGTACAATAAATCAATAAATAATAATAATGTCAACGGCCATGGCTGCACTCGTTCGAATTGATCTAAGCGATAACACGAGTTAAGCAACGTTGCGCGAGAGTAGTACTTGGATGGGTGAGCGTCTAGAGAAACCCGCGTTGCTGTTGACCAATAACACCTAAAACGCAGATCAGGGCGTAATGGCGGCATATGACCTGAGTAGTTGGTCCGCCAAAGAAGTCACAAAAAAAAATAATTGTCAACGGCCATGGCTGCACTCGTTGGAACTGATCTAAGCAATAACGCGAGTTAAGTAACGTTGCACGCGGGTAGTACTTGCATGGGTGACCGTCCAGAGAAACCCGCGTTGCTGTTGACCATAATACCTAAAACGCAGATCAGGGCGTAATGGTGGCATATGACCTAAGTAGTTGGTCCGCCAGAGAAGACACAAAAATAATAATAATAGCAATAAGAGTTAACTATATTACTGAAATAAATTACTCCTAAATTGAATCGCAATTCACAGATTGAAAATTAAACTCGTTAAAAACAAACGCGCTCCACAAAACAAATAGAAGATATACGCAAACCAAACATTTGAATAACATGATTGCGAACTAAAATACTATGCCTACCGTTCTATCAAAATGCAATCAGAGAGTAAAGTGACAATATAACAGCTACATCCGGGATTTATTACATAGCTAATATTTGAACTTGGATCGATACTGCCCTGGTGTTAATTATAAATGTTATGTAGATTTGTAAAGGTCATTATGAGAATATAATTGTCATGGGCGTCCGCAAGGGGGGCAAGGAGGGGCGCCCCCCCCGGATTTTAACTAGGTTGTTGACTACGACTCTCGAACATAGGACTTTAACATATAAAACTATAATTTAGAAGTTTTAGTGCATAAAATTCTGCATCTGAACCAATAAACAAAATTAATTTTGCATACTTTGTAACGACACAAATTAGATTTGAAAATGAGAAAAATTGCCTCAAAACTATCGATAGGCATGAAATTGAAACCAAATTAAACAAATGTTTAACGTTTTATTTGTCAAAATAAATTAAATAATAAATAAAGAATTTATTCTGACAGTTTTGTCAGATTGAACGTCAAACATTTGTTTAATTTTGTTTCAATTTCATAGCTATCGATAGTTTTGAGACAATTTCAGTCATTTTTAGATCTAATTTGTGGCGATACAAAGCATGCAAAATTAATTTCGTATTTTATGCCCTTATACTTTTATTTGAAGCTTTTTCTTTTAAATAATTAGGAAGCAGGAAATTTAAAACAATATGATTTTACATGTTAAAGTCCTGTGTTCGAGAGTCGTGGCCACCACACTGTGTATGCATATATAAATAAAATAAAAATTAAATTATAAGTTTGAAGATAATAAATTCAAGCTGAAACTGAATTTCCAGCAGTATTCTTATGGCCAGCTAGCGACATGTTCCCTATCGTAACGATTGAGTAATCTAAGTTTAAGTTTACACAGACACGAAATATTAGAAAATAAAAACGGTAAAACTGCTAAATCGGAATTTATTGAAGAAATGGTGTCAATTTAAGGAAGAGTTATTCGAAAATTGTCTTTCCTCTTCAATTCAAACCCAGACGACAAGACTAGTAATTTATTTCACAAATTTAAATATTTTTTTTATCCATTTTAGAAATTTATGTATATCTATCTGAGAGTTTTTTGCGACTGGCCCCCCCCTGGAAAAATGTCTGTGGACGCCCATGATAATTGTCCTTTTCTGCGCATAAATTAAACTCAGCAAAATGCAGGAAGTGAAATGAAACATAAGAATGAGTGATTTAATTGTTAGATAGTAATCAAATTGAATTACAAAGAGAAAAACTGGGATCCGCCAGGATTTGAACCTGGAATCTATGAACTCCGGTCATATGTTTAAATCAACTAAGCTACGGTCGTTTTGTTGTGTCGAAGGCAGCCTCGATTCCATCACTCTTCATCATTCAATTTGATTTAATCGATTGTTAAGTATTTACTTAAAATACTAATTAAATTGTTAGTGTTAATTGTAAAACCAAATTGTATCATTTTACAAAAAAATTCTTCAAATGAAATTTTGTATTCTGTCTTTTATTTAATGCTAGTGTCACACTATCAATGTTTGATAAAATTTTTGTTACACAAACACAAAACTAGAATCATAGTTAACATATGAATGATACTGATATGTAGAGATTTATGAATGTTAAATAAATATAATTTTGTGTATGTACAATCTAAATTTGGCAGAAAAAATAAACAAGTTGTCTGTTTAACAAACGGTGCCAACAATAAGGTAATACGACTTAATTTAGTGAATGACTAATATATGATTAAATATAACTTAATCTAAAGATTCTTCGTTAATAAAATAAAATACTAAAAGAATTCTTATAACTAGAATTATCAAACTTATAAATACGCATTTGTTAACTGCAGTTTTAATTTTGACAGCAATGTTAATTTTCCATAAATGATTTGCTATTGTTTTTTTTAAACTAGATTTAGAAATAAATGTGATTGGTAATAAAAATAAATAAATATATCATCACGCTTTCTACCCATTACTAGGTGTGGCACTCTTCCGAAGCAGATCTTGGTAAGTGCGGTTACCAGCCGTCAAATCACGCCCTCCAAAGATGTTAGTGGAGGGATAGTATTAATGTGGTGAAAATTTTTATCGGCTGTGGAAATCGATCCAGAGTTCTCAGGATCCACAAGCCGAGTTGATACCACTGAGCCACCTATCCCATATATATATAGAGGCCGTATTTGTTTTGGAACTTTGGGGTCAACCTTGAACTGATCTAGAACTAATTCGTGTTACTTCCAAATAAATGATGCATCTAGTGTTAGTTGTAAAAATTAGCGATACATTCAAAATCTGGATGTACGTACTAAGTGACATCTGTTTAAAAACAAATTGCGATGCCACCAATTCAAAACTAATATCAAAGTACACAAGTTGATTGGAAAACGGTAGAAAACGGGTTCAATCCACCAACCCATCAAAATAGCTGGGGCAGGAAGATCAGTTCAGGAACGGTTCTGGGTTACTTAAAACGTTCCATTTAAATAAATAACCTACCGAATTACTATATATCATCACGCCTTCTACCCATTACTGGGTGTGGCACTCTGCCGAAGCAGATCTCGATAAGTGATATATTTTGCGCGTGAAGTGCGGTTACCAGTCGTCAAATCACGGCCTCCAAAGATGTTAGTGGTGGAAAAGCCACAGGGGTAGCTTTTGAAATTATGATAATTGTTTGTCGCCTGTGGGAATCGAACCAAGGTTCTCAGGATCCACAGGCCGACTTTATACCACTGAGCTAGCCACTCCACCGAATTACTATTATTATTATTTGCTATTACGGTCATGGTATTGATTTTATATGATTTTAGGCTTTTTACCTACTTTTTTGTCTAAGTTTGTTCTGGATAACCAACACTAAAAAAGGTACAGCAAATCATGATCATTGGCCGTATTTATTTGGGATTTTTAAAGTAACCTGGCAGGTTACTTGGCACACTTTAAGTAACCTGGAACTAACCTTAAACTGACCCTACTGCCCCAGCTATTTTAGCGGGTTGGTAGATTCAACCCGTTTACTATCTCTTTCTAATTAACTTGTGTTCCTTGTTATTCGTGGCGGCATCGCGATTTGTAATAGTATAGAGAGGTTAGGAGTTATTTTTATGAAAAACGTTAGTAATTTATAATAATATTTTGAAAAAATATACTAAACTATTATTTATGCAAATAATGAAAGAGCAATATGCATTATGTGCTTCTTGCAATATAAGTCACAGAGGATAATATTACGACACATAATCGCGACTCCGAAATTCATTATTTTGATAGTGCTGATGACAAAATTATAAAAAAAAACAGACCCTGACGTTATTTGCTTTTTGACTACATATAAAAAATATAAAGATGACTGAAAACATCCAATTAAAAGCGCAATTTAACTCACAAACAAAACTAAGCAGATGTCGCTCCGAACATGCATTCAGATTTTAAATTTACCGCCAGTGTTTACAACTGACACTAGATGCATCATTTATTTGGAAGTAACACGAGTTAGTTCTAGGTCAGTTCAGGGTTGAATCCAAATTTCCCAAACAAATACGGCCATTATATCATTGCTTTTCCTTCATTGTAGGGCTAAAGGAACCAGTTACATATAAAGAAAACCAAATCATAAAATCGTGTTAAACAGTGTTATTTAGTAGCTAGGCATTGCATAAATGTAACAGTTTCATAAATATACCTAACAGAAATTAATAAAAATTATATAAATAAATGTAAACGTACTGCAATAGCTTCTGTGAATTATAATTGACCTAGGAATAAATGGAATGATATGACTGAAGGTTTGTTGAGTGAACGAAAAATTCCGAGTGTGAGGAATAAATGAGCTTGTATAAAAGAAATTATGAATGGTACATTATTTAATGAACCAAAATGAAATATTTATAAATCAAATTAAAAAGCATTTTTGCGGCAATATGTTATCAAATTCAGCAGAATCACATTTCCCATTCGTAAAAACATCAGCAAAAACAATTCCATGTTATTTACAGAAACAAACGTGATTTTAATTTCGTCGTCTACCTGCGTTATATTAAAAACATTTCTTTCATTTCCGGTGATACATTTCTGGCATCTGTGTGTGTGTGTGTGTCTGCATCGCTCAAAGGCTTCGTTCAGCGTTCTACGTTCGTTTGCATTTTTATTCGCTCTCAAAGTTTCGTAATTTAACGTTTGTTTTGATAATCTTAATTTATTGCAAACATCGCAAAAGTAATTTTCTATTAATAGACGCGAAGCTGCTGTGCTCTGTCAGGGTATTATGAGGACAACGATCCGATGCTGATGGCGCATCTCAAGTTGTGATCGGAAATGAATTGCGCAAGAGTTACGAAATACCTTAATTCTGCTATTTGCGAAGTAAATATTTATACAAATTACTCTTATTTGTTAAGATTCATGACTAGTTACCGTAAAGTGGGTTTACTTTAAACAAGTATTGGCAGGTTTTTGTAAGTAACTTTTTTTTACGCTCTAGATTACAACTTTTTTGCGTTAATAGAACAATGTGTCCTTTGACTATCAGATGTATAAGAAATTTAAACCCCACCCTCCCTCTACAATTTTATATTTTTTTTAAAAAACAGCATGTCAAAGTAACCGCGAATGCATGGTTTCACTGACAAGATATTGAAATGCAACTTTTGTCAAAAATAGAAAGCATAAGAGTTACTTTGACATCATTTTATTAAAAAGTAATAATAAATAACGATTTTTGCACAATCAAATTGTCATCTTTATTAAATAAATAGTTTACTTATAATGGGGTGGCTAGCTCAGTGGTATGAAGTCGGCCTGTGGATCCTGAGAACCCTGGTTCGATTCCCACAGGCGACAAACAATTTTCATAATTTCAAAAACGACCCCTGTTGCTCCTCCACCACTAACATCTTTGAGGGCCGTGATTTGACGACTGGTAGCCGCACTTAACGCGCAAAAATATATCACTTACCGAGATCTGCTTCGGCAGAGTGCCACACCCAGTAATGGGTAGAAGGCGTGATGATATATTTATTTATTTTACTTATAAACAACTGTACCGAGGGTACTATCAACATAGGCACATAATTAGTCTTATAATTATATCATTAGAGATCAAATTCAATTTGCAATATAACAATCAACTTTGGCAACATTATACTAATAAAGAGGGACATCTTCATCTTCATCGGTAGAAGACTGGTCTTTTAGAAACTCCAGCAAACTGTTATCCAAGAAACATTCAGTTTCTTCTGAACGATTTGCTGGAAGTTGTTTCAAAACAGCTTTTGGATCAAAAGGGTAAAGGCCCGTAGTTCTAAAGGAGCTTTCAGGTTTTGTGGATATATTGGGAGCCAATGCATCCATTAATCGTTTTAGCAACATGGGAAAGTTCCTTCATTTGTTCAGAACTTTTCTCCATTGTTTCTTAAACCCTGGAATGCTACTTGGGGTACACCTGTACCCCAGCATTATTTAAAATCGGAAGTAGTTAGAGCTGCGGTCGTGTGCTCCTGAGTAGTTTCATCATATGACGCGTTAGTTCTTTTGTAATATTGGTTACAGATAGTGAGTTTTTCATCTTAGAGATATTAGATACTTGGGGCACATGTGTACCCCAGTGTAGCAAAATAAGATATTTGTCTTTTCATGTAAGTATATTAGTTTTACTTAATTATATACATATTATTTACGGTACCATGGCATACTTTATGTTATTTTTTATTTTATTGTCTAGATCGCACAAGTAAAGGTTTCTCAAAATAAGTTATTTGACCTAACAAAACCTGATGACATTGCTGAAATATATCGCTTTCTCTATGATTCTGATTCTGAAGGTTCTCAAGAAGAAACTGATGAGGACGATGTCATTATACCCGATTTAAGAGAGAACCTCGAAAAGGAAGAGGAGTCTAAAATTGAAGACGGCCCTGTAGTTTCTCCTACTCTGGTTTACTCTCAGTATCCCTTACCATCCGCCTCTGATTCTGAAGACGATGTGCCTTTGGCACAGATACAGCTTGAGACGTGAACTCCGCAAAAGCATATATAATGTACTAAAAATAACCCCTATAGTAGAAAAATCAACAAGGCCACTCACTACCACGGGTAGATGCTTATTTTGTAAAAGAAGCGAAGATCTAAAATCAAGGGTTAATTGCGATGTATGCAAAAAATTCATTTGTTTGCAGCATCAAAGAAAAATTTTCCCTAATTGTGCTGAAGAACAATAATTTTTGTTTTGTGCAGATACATCAATTTGTAGAACCCTATTCTAAGTTGTTTTGTCAGTTATTTTCAAATAAACAATTTTTTTGAAAAAAATTGACCAATTTTTATTAAGGGGTACAGCTGTACCCCAGTGTAGCAGATTAAGTTCTGAAAATAAGTGTAGCGTTCCAGGGTTAAAGGACCATATACACCCACGTCCAGAGGTTGCATCATGTGGCGCACGTTTAAACTGGATTTTGGTGCTCTGATAAAATAGCCTCCAGAACTGTCAAAGTTATCCTTAAAGTCAATTTAATCCCGTTTTACGGTACACTGCGATTTTTCTTAAATGAACAATATCATATTAAGATGAATAGACTATTGCAACAATAAAGCGTTTAAAGAAATATTTAACGCGTATTAATTTTAGTTGTAAATGTGTTACACTAATGCAAACAAAATATAATCAAAAGTAACGTATTAATATCTAAAATATTTAATTAAAAAGTGAATTATTCAAAACAATCGCCACTAATATTAACTTGTTCTTGTTCATCAATAACTGTTTGAGAACCTGTGTTGACATCACAAAATTTTCTCCATCTTGTAAAATTTAACCCAGACCGAATATGTTTGATGAGGTGCCGGTCACCACAGCGCGGACGAACTGCAGTTATTTTTTAGTACTTTTTCCAAATTCATTCAATTTTGCCAACCTCAAAATATCTTGATGGGAAATACTGCAATTCTTCATAGTATCTGTTGTGCAACATTAGTATTATTAAATATAAAAAAAATTGAAAATTTAAGTCTTAATTTAGCTCTAAAACAATGTAAGAACGCTCGGCAGTTCATATCTACATTTCATGGGGATAGTCCATCTACTCAAATAACAACTAATAAAACTCTCAGCCATGTATTGAATCGTTTGTCATCTATAGTAAAATATGAAACAAGTATGTTAATTAGAAATACAGTGATTCAGCTCAGCGGGTCAGCGGCGGCGCTTAGAGGGGGATTTGCGCGGGCGATCGCCATCACCGCGCCCACGTCACCCAACGGAACCCGTTATGCGCATTAACATTAAACGACTGTTCGGTTTCATCGCTTGTTGGAGAAGTTTATGTGTTTGTGTGGACTAGCACTGGGTTATCCATGCGATTTTATGTCTTATGTCACGAGATTTACTTCCTAAACAAAGGAAAATATGCTGGTGTTATTTAAAAGGATGAGGTAGATTTAGTAGATGTTATTTATTTATTTGTTACTCTGCACAACGAGAAATTAATTCAAATTACAGTACAGGGAGCTCACACGTCGACAACTTATGACTCACGGTTCACTAGGTGACCCATGTGAAAGTAACCCACCTGTAATCTTCCAAGTTTTAGTAATAATTAAGCATTTATATATATTTTGATTTACAAAACAGTATAATATATAAAAATGAATTATAAAACATATACAAGAACACTTTGAGAAAATTGAACAATTATATTAAATTTTTTTTTGCAAAAACGAGAAGATTAGTTCCAGATGTGTGGAGTGAAAAGTATGGAAGTATCGAATTTATATTAATATTCATAAAAAGACTGTAAAATGAAAATACCCACTGACCCGAAATGTATTCCCATTTTGGTTGTTTTTGATGCGCATCCAAAAAGGTTACCGATACCTGCTATAACTTATACGAGGTGTGGCTATTAAATAACGAGACTGACGCTGCTACAGACGAAGTACGCATGTGCACCAGCGACCGTCAGCTTTTTAGCGTGAAGCTTTCTTTTTCGAATGCAGTACCTCTCGCTTTAAACAAATCCGTATAGCCGTATCTAATTAGTGTTGTTTTTTTTGTTTCGCCGAAAAAATGTTAAGTCCAACATTGGAGCAACGAATTGTTGTGAAATTTCACATGAAACTTGGCAAAACTGCTACTGAAAAAGTACCCGAATTGTGGAAGGAAACAATGCACTGACTCATTCCGCTATGTCTGTCAAGAGATTTCTAGCCAAGTACAGCATCCCAGTGTTGGACCATCCGCCTTATTCGCCAGATCTTGCACCATGCGACTTCTATCTGTTTCCTAAGGTGAAATTTGTTTTAATAGCAACAAGATTTGAGCTTTGAAAGAGAAATCGGCACGCGTTCTGAAGGAGCTGACAGAAGAAGACTTCCAGCACTGTTTCGAACAATGGAAGATTCGCATGGAGCATTGTAGGGATAGAGGAGGGGTGTATATATTGAAAGTGATAATAAGTAAATATGTATGGAATCAAAATAAAATGTTAAAACAGCATCCATCTCGTTATTTAATAGCCACACTTCGTAATGTAACAAACCACTTAAATTTTAAGTTTGATATAAACTGACAATATGTTTGACAGCAATGTAAGCTTCTTCATATACAATTTTACTTCAATTTGCATTCATTTCTTTAACTCATACATAAAAGTTAACTTTCGTTGGTGCAAACGAGCATAAGAAACGATAGTATTTTTATAAATCAGAGAAATTTGAATTTACGACTTCTTGTTTGTTAATTAATAAACGTAAATTTTACCTCGGTGTCTCCACTGGGCTACGATTAATTAATGGTCATTTGGTTTCTCTATATCACAAAAATTAAGACTCAATCAAACTTGGAATAAACACTATAATGCCGTTATTTCATGAAATACCTAGCTAATGTATATAATACCATTTGTAATTTTTTTATAGTAGAACGCTTTCTTGGCGAGTTTCGCTTCATTCTCACTTCTAAAAAACAAACTTTAAGCCCGTAGAATACATGCTTCACATAGTCGTTAATTCGATTTTAGCTTAAATTATTTTACCTTTTATACATTTATTTAAATATTGAATGTGTTTTGGAAAGGCTCATTTCGCTCGTAATTTATAAAAATAAACCCTAAAATCCCGAACGCACACTCCACAAACACAAACTTTTATATTTGTTTTTCGCAAAATTTGTATAATTTAATACTGCATTTCACAATTTAACGGTAATATATACAATACTGCACAACCAAAAGAAGATAACCACCTAACATAACTACCAGTTTGGACTTTTTCGGGACAACGGGACATTTCCATAGTTCCGCGGAAAGTGGGACAACACAGTCAACACGAATCGGGACGTCTGATACCTCTGTTTCAGAATCACCCAATAGCTATATAATTTACCTATATTTACATCAGACAAAAGTTTGTATTCTATAAGATTATTCCACGACGTAATATGTATCTCCAGCCTGTTACTGTGGTCCGTGTATACATGTGTGAAAGTGCAAGTGTGTGTGTTGAAGTATGTGTACGCTCTGAGTCATGCATGTAAGCATCTATCTCTCTCTTGGCTTCCAACTGTTTGTTTTGTTTTGATAAATTATCTACGTCATCTCCTGATATCAAGTGTTTTATAGATAGACTTCTGAAAACTCTTGTTATCATGAGAAACTTTCAGATTTGTACCTACGACGAAGAGATTACGATTTCGTAAATCTGAATCAAAATATGAAGTATTTTAACTGATATTGAACTGACCCTACTGCCTCAGCTATTTTAGCGGGTTGGCAAGTTGAACCCGTTTGCTATCCCTTTCTAATCAACTTGTGTTCCTTGTTATCCATGGCGGCATCGCGATTTGTAATAGTATAGAGAGGTTAGAAGTTATTTTTATGAAAAACCTAAGTAATTTTATAATAATTTTCAGAAAAAATATACAAAACTATTATTGATGCAGATGATGGAAGAGCAATATGCAGTATGTGTTTCTTGCAATATAGTAGTCACAGAGGATACTATTATGATAGATAATTACGACTCCGAAATAAATTATTTTGATACTGCTGATGACAAAATTATTAAAAAATGGACAGACTCTGACGTTATTTGCTTTTTGAATACATATAAAAATATAAAGATGACTTAAAACATCCAATTAAAAGCGCAATTTAACACACAAACAAAACTAAGCAGATGTCGCTTCGAACATGCATTCAGATTTTAAATTTGCCGCTAATGTTTACAACTGACACTTGAGATGAGTTGGAAGTAAGACTAGTTAGTTCTAGGTCAATTTAGGGTTGAACCCAAAGTTCCCAAACAAATTAACAAATATGGCCATTATTGGATTTAAGTTGAAGTCCGCGAGTTTTAAACGCATGACCTCTTGCTTGTTAATTAAGAAACGCAAGTTTTACCTCGATTTTACCCACTGGGCGACGATTGTCTGTATCAAGTTCATTTCAAAATACTAAACATTATTCCACAAAATTTACCACACACGAGACCGCATTTTCTTAAATTATTTACTTTTATGAAAAAGTGTTACAATATAATATTTGATTAAAAATAAAATATTTAATTCTGCAACACAATGACACAATAATAATGAACTTTCCTGGAAAATTTAACCTAAATACTAATCTCAAAATAAATAAAAAATAAAAGCATTCCAAGAAAATATTTTAATAATTATGACATTCCATATTCTTTGGTATGTCTGTACGTCAGAGCGCAGACACAAATATACGATGACGACAAACATCTGAGAAAGAGACAACCGGAATCCGGAAGAGGATGAAGAAGAGCAGAGCGTCGCGACGCTGCTAAACATCATATACAGTGCGAATATCACATCAAGATATCATACACACGCACGCACGCACACAATAAGAGGATGGTATGCGCTTACTGAAGAATATTATATATTCAGCGAGTGTGAAATATCTCGCGAAAGAGTTTATTTCACGTTGTCTGGTATTCGGATGACAATTGCGAGATATTTTGTAATATGCATATATCATGAATACATCACTACAATATGACATATACAACGACGCAAAGACGTTCAAGAATTATTAACTTTATGTACGATTATGTTATATGTAACTTAACATATTATTTATTTACTATTATGGGGTAGCTAGCTCAGTGGTATCAAGTCCTCCTGTGGATCCTGAGAACCCTGGTTCGATTCCCACAGGCGACAAACAATTTTCACCATTTTAAAACTACCTCTGTGGCTTCCCCACCACTAACATCTATGGGGGCCGTGATTTGACGCACTTCACGCGCAAAATATATCACTTACTGAGATCTGCTCCGGCAGAGTGCCACACCCAGCAATGGGTAGAAGGCGTGATGATATATTTATTTATTTTACATATTATTACTTTTAATAGAGTATGATGGAAACATTTTTCGCTCAGTGATTTTCTACATATTTTCTTGTTTTTCTCGGTTCATTACTTATATAAAAAGCATCTACAAATTCTTGTATAATTTGTAACCGCCAATAAAATTCAAAAATTGTAAAATCAAATCTCGCTGACCTCAACGTATAAAGATATGTCTATACCTAAGCACAAAACTTTAATGAGTTATACTCGTATAACTTCATATAAAATGAAAAGGTGCACTTTAATATGGCACTATTATTTCAACTTCTGCAAGTAAAAGAACGTTATTTCTTAACAGGCAGATTCATAAAGCGGATTAGCGCTAACACCATTTTTTATTTCGTATTTAACTCTCTTTTCAATGTATGAAACAAGTTTATTTTAACTTGAGTTAAAAAAGGATTAATTAGCATCAAATTTAGTTTATTACTTTAATCTGTTTTAATTTGAAAAAGAGTTATAGATAATATTAAAAACGGTGTTAGCGCTAATCCTATCTTTTTTAATAATATTATTCGTACCTATGCGAATGACATAACGTATGTCTTAATAAGTTAAGACACACGTTTCATGTTTTTTCACATGTTTTTTCACATTTATTATTTTAATGAAAACGTATGACAGTTCTTACTAATACGAAAATTTATATTTACTTTGTTCACATTTGTTTATAAAATAAAAATAGAGACCTATGGTCATGATTTTGTTCTTTTCTCGCCTGTCATTTCTAAGTTTGTGACATTTTTGATTCATAAATACAGACTGAGAAATAAGAAATGGCTAGAAAACTTTTGGGTAATCAAATGTAGAAATGCGTTTGTCATCTTCATGATTATTTTGCGCTGGAGTTAGAGAGAATCGAGCATCTTTAATTAATTTAACTGTAGTACAAGAGGTAATGTGCATTGTATTTTGTATTTTCATATATTATTTATTTATATATAATAATAATGCATATAAAAATGTATATTCTTTTGAGTTTTATTTTACAAAATTACATATTTCAATAAGGTAGCTAATATTTTTCGTGAGTTAAGATAAATTTATATTTGGTTTCTTTTATAAACTAATGAAATTTTATAAAGTAATAAATATTTTATTCTGACATTTAATTTTTAGGTTATGTTTTAAAAATGTCAATCCAATACCAATGTAAACGTTTTAAGTACAAAATCTTGAATCACATGGATACCGAATGTGACGTAATCGTTTTCATACAGGGAATAGAGTATACCATCGTTTTTTTATCCAAAAATAGAATTTTTACTACAGTTTCCATGGTGATAAAAATAATTTTGTCAATTTATTTCACTTTAATTTGAAAAAAACCTGCGTAATACTATAAATTAGGTGGTTACAAAAAAAAATATGTTTGAATCGGACTAAAAATACTATTTCAAGTCTCGTAATATTGCTGAACTTCGTTACGCGTCGTCAGGCAACCTTTATTACTCGACCTGAAAACTTGTATTTTTAGTCCAAACGAATCACTATTTTTGAAATTCACAAAAACAAGTATCCATTCATAAAGCGGATTAGCGCTAACACCATTTTTTATTTCGTTTTTAGCTCTCTTTTCAATGGACGAAACAAGTTTATTTTAGCTTGAGTTAAAAAGATAGTTAATTAGTATCAAATTAAGTTTATTTGTTTAACCTGTGTTAATTTGAAACAGAGTTATAGATAATATTAAAAACGGTGTTAGCGCTAATCCGTTTTGTGAATATTTTGAAAGGCAGAAAGCGCTAACACATTTTCAGTTCAATTTTACGGTACAGTGTTATTCAGCCTATTTTCCAGTAAATTTATTATTCATTGTTAAATAATTTATATAACCCGTGTCTTTACTTGCATAAATAAATGATGTACACCATTAAACTAAACGTTTAGTAACTAGTAATGACAAGTAAAAATAAACATATTATGGTAGGAAATACAAATAGAATCTTTCACTATCATGTTTCTAAAGTTGACTCATATCTATCTATGTGCACCTGTACGAAAGCCAACTAACTTATCTCCTAAAATCACCAGTCATAGTCAACTTCAATGTTGGGTTTCTCCTTCTTATCATCATATAACACAGATCCATTGATGGTTTCCAAGTAACTGAAGCAATAGAACCGGAATTTAATTTTAGATCTACGAAAAGTCATCGTGAACAATTCATTGCATATACAATTCATTTATAACTTATTATTTACAATAAAAAATTAATTATAATCACAAGTAAATAGCTTATAACGGAAACAGCTAAACAATAAAACAATACAAGTCAGAAAACAAATATTATAGAATATTTCACGACAACTGCGATATTTATTTATTTATTTATTCATTCTCATACAGGCAATCGCCCAATTACAAGTATGCATACATTTATTACAGTAGACTACGATTAGAACTAATATTAAGATAAAATTGTGTTTTGAAGTGTCTGTTTAAAGCCATACACAGAAAGTGATAAATCTAAATGAAGGGTGTTAAATGCTCGGCTCGAGTTTGATCTGATGAACGGGATATGTAGTGACAGATGAAAATGAGTTTTCTAAATTACCATTGCTTCTAAGTTGGCAATTAGATTTAATTTTTGATATTTCAAGATTGAAAATATGAAGTTCTCGAAAATATATACTTTAGCAACCCAATTCTCAAAATAATGTTAACTAATCCTACATTTTGAATTAGTCAAATGAAGCTAAATCATATTGTCAAAAAAGTTTAAATAAACTCTAAAATTATTTTTGTTGACATATGTCTATGTAAATTAATTTAAATTAGTGTCGTTGATTTCCACCGAAGTTTAAATTTCTACACGTTCGAACATTTAAATGTTTTGAACTTCGTCAAAAAAATCGCGGCTCGACCTCAAACTTGGACGAGAGCGTAAAAAACATGTCTTATAAAACTTCTGTAATAACTTTCAATTCCATGCTTATTCTTATAAAATATGACCAGTTTCTAATTAACACCCTGTATATTTATTTATTTATTTGTTACTCTGCACAACAGGAAGTAAATCCCAATTACAGTACAGGGGGCCTACAGCTTATAGTGGAATCCGAACCAATCAGACACAATCGCATTTTTTTGATATAAATAGAAGTCAGTGAGATTTGAGCGCACGACCTCTTGCTTGCTAATTAAGAAACGCAAGTTTTACCTCGCTTTTATCCACTGAGCTACGATTGCCTGTATATTTTTATTTATTTATTTTATTTGGTCAAAGTTCAGCTTACGCTGTTCTTACACTTAGCCTTTACAACAAAAATATAAGAATATATATACAGTATAGTTCAATAAGCAATAAAAAATTATTTGTATTTATTACATGCAAACGTTATTTTAAGAACAAGAAACAACAAAATACTCCTATTATGACAATAATTAATACTTCAATAGATATTTTTTATAGTATGAAGAAAATAGGTCATTTTTGAGTGCTTTTAGATTATTAGGAACCTGATTATAGATGAAAGAACAATTATAAGTGAAACTGCGTTTGAAAAGAGACGTGCGGTGGACCGGAATGTGTACAAGAGATTGGTTTCTCAAGTGACGCTTGTGTAAATCAGCACGGAATAAAATTTTATTAAAGAGGTACGGTGGATTGCCCGATGACAGTATACGATGTACCATGCAAGCAAAGTGATGCATACGCCGTTGTTCCATATTTAACCATCCTAAATCAGAAATAAGAGAGCTAACTGGGTCGTATTTCTTCAAACCAAGCACAAACCTAACACACATATGTTGTACTCTCTGTATTCGTTTAATGTCACAAGCCGTGAGACAAGGACCTTAAAGAACGTCACAGTAATTGAATACAGAGAGTACTAGGGAGTTCACAAGTAATAGTTTGTGTTTGGTAGACAAGACGAATCGATTCATATATAGGTTTTTGAGGGCAAGAAATGATTTTCTTAATAATAGCGTAACATATTGTGAAAATCTTAATTCACAATCCATTACGAGACCTAGGTTTTTATGATTCGATTTGAAGTTAAGGTTTGTGCCTTGTAATTTAACAACCAGTACATTATTATTGATTAAATAAGCGCAAACTTGCCTCATCGAAACCAAGATACTTTAATTTGGCTAATAGTAGTTCATGACTGATGGTATCGAATGCCTTACTGAAGTCTAAAAGAACGAGAAGCACCATTTTATTGTCGTCAATACACTGAAAGATGTCATCAGAAATCGTTAACAGAGCCGTAGTGGTACTAAATCCAGATCTATATGTAATAGTTGTATAACTTCTTTCCGCCCCCTTACTACTTTGTATTTAATATCAGTACTGACGTAATCATCACCACATTTAAAATAAACTAGATGTTACTTTTTGGACAAATACTCAATAAGCAACGATAGACACCTAATCTTAACTAGATGGTGGCGCTATAGCAATTAACATTTAGCATTTAGCCCCGTCGCGTCGCCCTGGCGTCAGACCTGCAATTAACCACGAAATTTGGCACTTGACATAGTATAGCACGTGCTCAATGCGAGCTCGTAACGGGGTGCTGTGCGCAGCTAATCTGTCCAAATCAGATTTCCAGGAATCACTCATCCAGAATATATTTGGAAATGAGATATTTCCGGATTATCGTTGAGTGATTGCAGTTTACATTAGCGTACATAATGACTGCATACCTGATTCGATTTTAAAAAGCAATGACTACATAAGCAAATAGATACTCGTTCAATTTCGCGAAGTAATTAGCTATTTTGATTAAAACTGAATGGAGATTATTTTCGTTTGCAAAATTCTTGGAAATTACTTGTTAATTTAAATTTAGACAGTTTGAAAACGCTAATCTGCATAAATGCCTCACGGTATAATTTATATTTCCTTTCTATGAATAGTTTACCTGTTTATGTGCAAATATATTATTAACGGATGTTCAAATGAAAAAAAAAATTAAACAAATTCTCACAAGAAACTACTTGTACCTACATTAGAAGTGTCAAATACTTGCAGTTTTACTTCCGGTAAATTCAATTATACAGGTATATACTGCCCAACTTTGGAGGAAGGCAGGAAGTACAAAAAATTAAGTAAATAATTTTTTCTACGACTGCTATGAAAAGTTGATATTTATGCTTTCAGTCGTCATCGTAAAGTTGATGGTTACTGAGTAACAAACAATAAAATACTTTACAGCGCGTCTCCTATAGCAACAAGCGATAAAATACTTTACCGCTCGCTTAGAAAAATATAAATTGTTGCTGAAATCTTAATTTATTGAAACAATACTTACAAAATCTAAAATATAGGTTAGATTCATTTTTACACTTTTACACATATTATACATGAAGTTTGTTGCGCTATGATTTGAAGTTGAACCTGAACGCAGCTGGGCAGAAGTGCCAACTTAATGAGGATGAGGGATGTAAAAATTGAAAGTGCAGTTTTGACAGTTTTGTATATTTATTCCGGAACTTGAAATGTTGTTTGATAAATTTGAGAATAAATTAGATTCTGTGATATTCTCATTAGAATTTTCAGTTAGTACGCCAATCACTATTTTCTAAGATTTTTTAACACATTTTTTATTTATGTGTGTAAATTTATCACAAACAATGATTGTTGATAACAGAATTTTTTAATTATTTCCTTAGATATTGATATCGTCATGGTTACATACAATACAGAAATTGGTGGATCGTGAATTGAACTATACTCTGTTTTTTAACCAGGAGGAGTAAATGCTCAAGTCAGATTTACACTATAGAAAGTTACCAAAGAAAGTTACTAGATTTTAGTTGGCGCGAAATACAAAAATTTCTTACACATCTGCACTGATTAAGTCTCATGGCATTTATTTTAAAATACAAATGACTTTATAAACTCTAATTTGTCACTCCGTATATTATTAGTTCTTAAAAGAACTGATTTATGTTAATGTCAGAGAAATGCAAAAAACCAACAAGAAAACAGATAACCTCAAAACTTATGACAGCTCTAATCTCAGACTAACCATACCTTAGACAAAGTCTGTCGTATTCAAGTCAATGCAGTGTTATGAAGTAGAGAGAGTTAAAGTAAGTTGTGGGTGAGGCGGGTGCGCGGCAAGGAGCGAGTATCCTTTGATGTTATGCGAGTTGCAAACATTTGTATAGTTATTCTTATATTCAATTACTTACTGTTTATACATCAAAGTAAAGGTTAGTTTTTGACATATTAAGTGTTTTGTATACGCACTTTTGTGTTTAAATAAATAAAATGCTCGTGTCTAATAACTGTCATCAACAAAAATGCAACCCGCATAACACCAAGGGATACTAGCTCTTTGCCGCGCACCCGTCTCACCCACAACTTACTTTAACTCTTTTTACTTCACAACAAACGCCGTTGTTCTCTGTCTAAGGTATGGTTAGTCTGAGGCTCTAATACATCAAATGTAAAATCTATGTATAGTGTAAACTGGACGAAGCACTAGCCAATCAGAAGCGTCAGTTTTAGCGGTTAAAATTTAAATTACTCCTCCTGGTTAAAAAACAGAGTATAACCCCAAATTATTATTTTTTTATTTTTTAGTAAGTAACGTCGTAGAAAAAATTATGTGTGTGCCTCAAGCGTAAAGTATCTTTATTGCTCTCGCTCTATTGCAATAAAGATTCACTTTACGCTCTTGATACACAAATAACTATTATAGGTTCGATGATTTTTTAAACGATTTTGTTTGAAGAGAGATAATGTGTATAGTTTATTAACTTTAGTAGAACATCAATTAGAATTTCCGTACAATTTGTAAGTAACAATTTACTAGATATGACATATGCATATTTGTTTCGCCATCTACAAAAAATATTTTATTCTAATATTAATAGTGTGTTTTATAATGTAATATTTATTATATTATTTTATAAAATTACAAATTAAATTAAATTTCATTGTTTATTTTAATTTATATATCATAGTGCAAACAAAGGTATAAAGCAATAAATACTGCATTTCCAAGCGCATTTTTTGAGAAAAAGCCAGTATATGATTTATACATATTTAAAATAATTATTTAATTAATTTTAAACACTATAATTACTTTTAAATTAAATTTAAGATCAGACATATATTTTTGAAGTATAGTTTTAAAAAGATATTGCCAAAACCGTTTAAAATAAATGCGTTATATCTGCCATTTTGATTTCTAGTATATACTGCCTTCCTTCATAGTTGGACAGTATAATACTTTGTAGTTAATAAAAAGGGTAAAAGAGATGTCAATGAAGAAGAAAGAAAGAGATATTCTAAATAACATCCACTTTAGGTTAAATTTTGCTTTATTAAAAATATCTCCTCAATGAACTAAAATATAATTGTCGGTAATATAGAACATTTTATCACAAACAACAGTTTAGCAAACGATGAAACAATTTATAAAAAAGCCCGCTTTTCGTGGTTACATAAATACTTTTCTCCATCCAACTCTAATCTATCTTACATCACACGTAAAAGAAAAAAAACTCATCCTACCACTCCCTCCCCTCAACAAAATCCACCTTTCAACAGAGAACAAAACATTGTTTACAACTTGTACATCATAAACCTCTCCCATCTCTCTCTATCCGTTATACTACAAACAATAAAAAGTCAATTTTTGATCGGACATCCTCGTGTAAAACACGAATAGAGCCTCGTGTCTGCAGACATGTATTGTAGACGAAGCTCAACACCTACAGAAGCCGTAGCCGTACCTAGTGTTGACTCTCGGGTCAGCAGGATGGTGACGCCGTTGGCGGAGTGAGGAGGGGGCAGTGTGAGTCATCGGGAAACGTGGTTGCGTGACTCGCAACTGCATGTGTTGTTGTGCGTTAGGTGTGAGCTTGTGTTTGTGGTGGAGAATATATGGCTTGCGGTTTAGAACTGTAATGCCCTTTTGCTCGACCCACTTCTTTCAATAATTGTCCCCGCAATTGCAGATATTTATAGATGAGAATTTACTACGTATGTGTGAGAACCAGTAGAATCATGAATTTGTTTGAAAATAAACTAAGGAAATGAAAGCTATTTTGATAGTTATAGTTTTCCACTAGTGGAATTAATAAGTGATAATTTTTCAGTAATAATATAACAAGAGGGTGAGAATAAATTGAAGATAATTTAACAGATCTTTCGGAATCTTGTTGCCAGGAAATAGTCACGAAAGCCCGTAGGGCTTGAGTGGCTATTGCTAAATGGCACCAAGCATGGGCGTCCGCAGGGGGAGGCAAGGGGGGGCACGCGCCCCTCCTTGGATATTAACTAGTGTGGTGACCACGACTCTCGAAAATAGGACTTTAACATCTAAAACTATAATTTTTTAATTTCCTGCTTCCTTAAATATTTGAAGCAAAAAAGCTTGAAATAAAAGTTTTAGGGCATAACATTCTGCATCTGAACCAATAAACAAAATTAATTTTGCATACTTTGTAACGACACAAATTAGATTTGAAAATGACGAAAATTGCCTCAAAACTATCGATAGGCATGAAATTGAAACAAAATTAAACATATGTTTGACGTTTTATTTGTCAAAATATATGAAATAATAAATCATGAATTTATTCTGACAGTTTTAACAGATTGAACGACAAACATTTGTTTAATTTTGTGTCAATTTCATAGCTATCGATAGTTTTGAGACAATTTTAGTCATTTTCAGATCTAATTTGTGCCGATGCAAAATTCATTTCATATTTTATGCCCTAAAAATTTTATTTGAAGCTTTTTTCTTTTAAATAATTAGGAAGCAGGAAATTTAAGACAATGTGATTTTACATGTTAAAGTCCTATGTTCGAGAATCGTGGCTACCACACTGTATATGTATATATAAATTAAATAAAAATGAAATTCTAAGTTTAAAGATAATAAATTCAAGCTGAAAATGAATTTCCAGCAGTATTCTTAAGGCCAGCTAGCGACATGTTCCCTATCGTAACGATTGAATAATCTAAGTTTAAGTATACACAGACACAAAATAATAGACAATAAAAACTGTAAAACTGCTAAATCGAAATTTATTGAAGAAATGGTGTCAATTTATGGAAGAGTTATTCAAAAATTGTTCTACCTCTTCAATTCAAACCCAGACGACAAAGACTACTAATTTATTTCACAAATTTAAATATTTTTTTACCCATTTGTTATGTGTAAAAAAAAATATTTTAGAAATTTATGTATATCTGAGAGTTTTTTGCGACTCGCCCCCCCCATGGAAAAATGTCTGTGGATGCCCATGGCAACAAGTTTGAGAAAGATACTGGAGAATTATTTTCTAATTTATCGAACTCTCGAGTTATATTTATTTAGATTATTTTTTCACTTAAATGTTGAGGTCGATTCATCCAACTTAAAAGATTTTGAACTGTTTCCAAAATTTGTTGGTGTATTTCTGTATCTAAAATACAACTAAAAGATTTTTTTCACACATTTTACTTGACGCGTGGACTGTTTTAAATAATTATTTGATAACTACCTATCATTTGTCACAGACAAAAAAGAATCTACAGAGATAATTCTCGGGAATTATCACAAGAGCATAATACTCAGTATAATAATGACAGGATTGGTTAAAACGCAGACACGTGACATACAATGAAGTATTTCATTGGTTTTGAGAAACGTAAAAAAATAATCACTGTAATTAAATTTCCTTGGTTACCAAAAAATAAATACAATTTTCATAAATGACAATTGAAATTAATCTATCGAAATGTCAAATTCTCGATGGGGAACTGCTTCTACAGAAGAAATTTTTATTAATATTAAAGAGAAAGTTCCAAAAAATACAAAAAAATTGATAATCCTATTCTCAAAAAGATTTTAGTTAATCCTGAATTTTGAATCTGCTAAAAAATCTGAAAATTTCCATACCTACGCGAGGAATTCATTGGTATCCACTGATTTTCAATAGCTCTTTTGAAACATTGACACTGGAAAATTTTATAAGTTAAATGAAGTACGAAAAATGCACTTGTTCAAATCACATTTTAAATCTCTTTTAGTTTTCGAAATATGGGCTCTCAAAGTAGATTTTTTAAATGTAAAAAGTTGTGGTAACTTTAAAAATATAAGATATATGAATATGCGCTCAACTGAATTCGATTTCTCATGGTCTATAGAACCAAATTTTGAAATTTTTGTATTTTTAAACTGGTTTAACCAAACATTTACATCTGCATAAAGATAATTTTGTGTCCTAATATTATTTGTCAAATAATTCATATTTAAATTATGTCATTCCTTAACCGCAACCTCAGGTAATTAGTAAAATAATTACGTCAGATTACGACCAACAATTAACGCGTTGGCATGAGATTATGTTGAACTTTACTCTTTATACTTTTTATCAGTGTGGTTATTCCTTCCTTGCTTTGTAGTTGTTACTTCCCGCCTTTCCGACTCAGTAACCTTTCACTTGCTACTCTTGACAACACTGCCAATACCCAGGAGTCAGGACCGTAACAACAAATTTTACAAAACAAGTTAAATAATTAAATAACTGATTGTTGGTACCGGCTTTTAAAAATAAAATAATAAAATAAATATATCATCACGCCTTTAACCCTATACGCTGTGACACTCTGCCGTAGCAGATCTCGGTAATTGGTATATTTATGCGCGAGAAGTACGACTGCCAGCCGTAAAAATAACGGCCTCCAAATATGTTAGTGTTGGGGGAATCACAGGGGTAATTTTAATGTTGTGAAAATATTTGTCGGCTGTGGGAATGGAATCAAGGTTCTCAGGCTCCACAGGCCGACTCGATATCACTGAACCACCTACCCCATAAATGTAACTCGATAATTGGTATATTTATGCGCGAGAAGTACGGTTACCAGCCGTCAAATAACAACTCCCAAATATGTTACTGGAGGGCACGAAACAAAGATATTTTTGTCATGATTTGAGTCATACCCGCTGGTACAATTGGGCGCAAAACACTTACGACCCATTTCAAACTAATTGTTTATAACTATTTATCACCAAACAACACTAATGATTGAAAAAAGTAACCTGCGTTCATATGGCGTTGAGTAAATGCCAGCCTCTTTATACTATCTCTCTCTTTCAAAGACATGCGCGTGAATGACATAAAGCTGGACGTTTACGAACTGCGCTTATATACGAAGTTGCATAGGGCTGACCGAAGTAGATCTTGGTAAGTGATATATTTATATGAGTGAAGTGCAGTAACTAGCTGTCAAATTACGGCCCCCAAAGATGTTAGTGGTAGAGGAGGCACATGGGTAATTTTAATGTGGTGAAAATGTGTGTCGGCTGTGGGAATCGAACTAAGGTTCTCAGGATTCACAGCCGACTCGATACCACTGAACCACCTACCCTATAAATGTCGTGAAAATTGCATGTCTTTCTTCTGTGATTGTCCGCAATTCTTTGTAAAATAAATAAATATATCATCACACCTTCTACCCAGTACTAGGTGTGGCACTCTGCCGAAGCAGACCTCGGTAAGTGATATATTTTGCGCGTGAAGTGCGGTTACCAGTCGTCAAATCGCGGCCCCCAACGATGTTCGTGGTGGAGGAGCCACAGGGGTAGTTTTTGAAATTATGAAAATTGTTTGTCGCCTGTGTGAATCGAACCAGAGTTCTCAGGATCCACAGGCCGACTTCATACCACTGAGCTAGACACCACATATAATTCTTTGTCATTTTGAAAAATATCACTTTTCCTAAGAGTTACACAACTATTCTGTAACAAGTTTTGATTTTAGGCCCTTCATCTATATCTTTACATCTATGGCATTTATGTCTGTGTGTGTATATAAATCACTATGAATGTATGTGAAGTAACGGTGTGTTGATAAAAAGCTAGTAGTTGTGCCAGTAGAATAATAATCGTTTTCTTTGCGCGTCTACTGAATGCTGTCTGCTCGCTTTTCGCGGAAAGTCAAACGGCGATTTTTTCCTATGGCTGGCAGCATTGTGGAAGTGGATTAGTATCCCTGTTATGTGGTTTTATAGATTTTCAAGTACGTGATGTTATTACGGTGAATTCGATATTTTTGCGTAGTTTTTGCTATGTCTTGGAATTTTATTCAATGAGTCTATATTCTTTGTTTTTACTAAAAATGAATAAATATGTCATCACACGTTTTACCTATTACTGGGTGTGGCACTTTGCCGTAGTAGATTTCGGTAAGCGACATATTTATGTGCGTAAAGTGCGGTTACAAGAGGTCAAATCACGACCCTCAAAGATTTTAGTAGAGGGGACGTCGCAGGAGTAATTTTTAAAAATATATAAAAAATATATCATCACGCCTTCTACCCATTACTGGGTGTGGCACTCTGCTAAAGCAGATCTCGGTAAGTGATATATTTTGCGCGTGAAGTGCGGTTACCAGTCGTCAAATCACGGCCCCTAAACATTTTAGTGGTGGAGGAGCCACAGGGATAGCTTTTTCAAATTATGAAAATTTGTCGCCTGTGGGAATCGAACCAGGGACCTCAGGATCCACAGGCCGACTTCAAACCACTGAGCTAGCCATCCCATCCCGTATTTTTAATACGGTAAAAATTGTTTCTCGAACCAGGATATTCTAATCAACAGTCCGACTAGATACCACTGAGCTACTTACTCCATCATTTTAATTAGTAGCACAATTTTTAAATCATTTATTATAATAAGTATATTACAGAATATAAATCTTAATTTTTTATATTATACAAATTTACATTTTTATTTTGCACAACAAGAACTTAATTCCCAATTATAGTACAAATAATCTACAGCTTATAGTTGAATCCGAAACAATCACGCACAATATTGTTTCATACGATTGTTTTTCCCACATTTAAAAATTATCCCAGTCCCTACCACTAACACCATTGGGAACCATAATTTTACAACTGGTAACCGCACTTTACGAGCATAAATATATCAAAGTAATTGGTGATAATATATTTATTTATTATTTCAGTTAAAAACTGCCAGATTTGAACATACGACCTTTTGGCTTATATTGCCTGCATAAATTTATTTTTGTTAAAGATCGCTTCGATCGCTGTTTTAATTTCAAGATTTTGATAAACTCGCTTCGCTTTCTAAATGGCCGTAGAAAAAATATTGTATGCACCTCGAGCAGAAAGTGTCCTTGCCGCTCTTGTCTGGTTGTTGCTCTTAGCTATGCCTCGATCAAGACTAGACTTTTTTCCGCTCTAGGTACACAAATAACTATTTTTTTCGGAATTATTGCTTGGTTCTCATTTTAACAATCAAACTCAAACTTAACACTTTACGCTCGATTGACAATAATCAAGTACAACATATTTTAATATCGGGCGCACAAATTGCAAGTTATCGCTCTGGTTACTTTATTCCAAGTGATTTAGAGAGTGAACTATAAACTGTAGGTCCCTTGCATGCAATAATTACACAGTTTTAAAATGATATCAATTTGCCAGATGTATTATAATATCATGTAACAAAATCAATTTATTCGTAAAATGACCTAGGACACTGTCCTCTGTAATATCACGCCAATCTTATTTTATACTTTCAAACTGTTGGAAACTTAAAAACAATAATATATTTGTCTATAAATACATCACAAATGTGAATAAATCGTCGGAGCCTCAGCGCCAGGTGTCAACAAAGTCTACACTTCGCAGCCGGTCGATTGATAAAACTTTAATCGTTCACCCTTCTCGGCTTCTAAGTTTAGCAAGCTAGTCTGTGCCAAGCTTTCTATTTGATATACTCATGGACTTGTCCAGAGGCGGATTTAAATTATTTCGGGCCCTAGGCAAAATATTTATTTCGGGCCTTTACATATATATATGTTATAAGGGAATAAAATTATATATTTCTATTATTTATATGTAATATAATTACAAAAATATAACATAAAAAAACAAAATAAATTGCACATTTCAAAACATATATATATTATATTTCAATGTAACAAAAGTCACACATTAAATATTGAATATTTTATTTGATAATTTTATTTAAATATTTCGTCTTCGCGTTTTAATTTCCGCGAATTTATTAATTATTGCACAACAATCCATTTTGTCAAGGTCATCGTGCTCTATGCACAATAGTGATAAAGCTGTTAACTTTTCTTGTGCGAGCGTACTACGTAAATAGTTTTTTACGCGTTTCAGTACAGAAAATGATCTTTCTCCAGTGGCATTTGTAATAGGAAGCGTTAAATAAATTCTTAAAATAATATCAACATTTGGGAAAGTTGATAATATATTTTTATTGTGAATAAATTCATGCATTTCATAAGGTTCTTTCAAATTATTCTGTAGAAGTAGAAATTGTTCTACTTCGTTATTAAATTCTTTCGTATCTATGTCGTTATTGTAATATTCATTTAATTCTGTGATATGTTTAATTAAAGTAGTTGTGTCTATTTCATCGTCAGTGAAAAATATATTAAATTTATCACTTAAATGTTTATAAATTGGCCCTCTTTTATTTAATTCTACTAATAAACTATCGCAGAGCACATAAAACGTGTTAATTTTAAAATCATTTTTTTCAGTTAATATCAAATTTTCTTCACTTTCATCATCAAAGAACGCTTTTCTCTTTATTTTTCTTTTCATTTCATTATCATATTGTACAATCTTTATGTATGATGCTTCTTTTTCAAAAAAATCTAAATTTTCTCTTGTATTTTGAACATATTTTATCAAGCTCGTATATAATTCAAAACATATATGTAATGTTATTGTTTTGCTCTGAAGTGACTTACTCGTTTTATTTATTTGAGTTAATAGATGATCCCAAATGATTATTAATAATATAAATTCAAACGAATCTATCTTTTTTAGTAATTCATTTGCTTGAGAACGAGAAACAGATTTTTGAGAATCATCAATCTTTAAATACTGCAATGCATTTATTATTTCTTTATGACCATGTCTTATAGCCTTAATAGCATCTGCTCGAGCAGACCATCTTGTATCACATACTCGTTTTACAGTTAATTGCTTCTGTTTAGTTTCTTTAAAATTATTTTCTAATATATTCCATCTATAAGTTGAAGCCGAAAAAAATACAAATATGCTTTGGACAATGTCAAAATTTGTTGTAACTTTTAAACTGCTTTCTGCGGCACAATTACCAACTAAGTTAAGTGAGTGACTAGCGCAAGGTGTGTACTCTGCTTTAGGACTATGCTTTTTTATTCTGGACTGTAAGCCATTATATTTACCGGACATGTTGGCAGCATTATCATAGCTTTGTCCCCTACAGTTTTTAATATCTAATGTTAAGTCTGTCAATTGTTGCAAAACAACAGCTACTAAATTTTCACCTGTATGTGATGTAATGGGAAGAAAGCAAATGAATTTTTCTTTGATTCCGTTAGGAAGTACATACCGTATCACAAAACAAAATTGATCAATATGACTGATGTCTGGTGTAGAATCTAAAATTATTGAAAAATATTTGGCAGCTTTAATTTCTTTCAAAATATTTTGTTTTAACATATCACTAATTAAAATAATCAATTCATCGCAAGTAGTGGATGACAAGTAGTTCACATTTCCACTGCCCATATTTGCATATTTTTCAAGATGATTAGCAATAAAACTATCGAATACCGCTAAATACTGTAAGCAACCAATGTATGTACCGTTTCCTTGCTCGCTGTCAAATAACTCGTTATGACCCCTGAAAGCTAATCCAAATTTTGCTAAAAATTTAATAGTTTCTACCACTCTTTTCAAAACTTCCCGCCAATATTGTTTTTCTGTTTCATGTGCTTTTACCATTGCACTATCTATTCGCTGTTTTTCTGACGATCTTGAAATAAAAATGCATATGGAAGAAATATGATCTTTGGAATTCTAATTTTTTATAAATATTTTTCCAATCAGAAAAACCTTCAGTTAATTTACTTTTTTTTAATTTGCATATATAACAATATACACATTTGTTAGATTCAGTATACACAAGCCAGTTCCTTTTAATTTTTTCTTGATTTGCAGTTGTTCTGTAAAAAACAGTATCTTTTAGTTTTCTGAAGTAAATCTTTGTGCCTACTTTATAAATCTGTTTTGATGACTCTAGTGAGCCATATATTGCAGGGGGTTTTACTTTAATGAAATAATTTTGAATTTCATGTGTTATTTCTTTTGGCCATTTGGCAATATCTTCAGAAAATTCTGTGACACGCGGATTTTGATTTTGTTTATTGTCTTTCTCGTTTTCAGTTTCTTTGACTTCATTTGGGTTAGATTCTTGTATGTTTACTATATCTTCGCTATCCTTAATTTCTTCATAGTTTATAATTAGTACATTAACAACAGCTTGTTCTTGTTTCTTATCTGTATCTTTCTTATCATCATTTTTTTCTTCTTTCGTGTTTGCACAATTTTCTTTTACGCCTGATTCTTCTTTGCTACTGGATGTTCCCTGTCCTTGTTTCAAAAAAGTTTGAAGAGCATTTTGTGAATTTTGTCTTATTTCTTCCTTTCGTTGTTTTTCAAGCCTTTTTTGATGTCCACTTTTATAGTTATATTTAGACATCTTAAAGATTAAAGGACTAAAACCAAATTATTTTAAATTAATAAATTTATTTTTTAATAAATACTTAGCTTATATCAAACTAAATAACTTACCATTAAAATTATTTTTTGTTTTTTATTTATTTGTTTGATTTGTTTGAACACACCACCGATTTTCGCACAACGCACGCTACACAATACTGCCAACTGGTGCTGCATGCTACGTTTATTTTACCTTTTTGAATTTTCTGATATGTTTAATTCAATTACTCATTAAATAATAATACATGCGAAACGAAAAACAATGAAAAGTATCGAGACGCTAAATAAATATTATTTAATTGAAAATTCGTTTTACGTTCAAAGTTGTCACAATCGTAAGTATAATGAACGTAGGTCGCGCACGTGTTTGAACAGGACATTCAGCCTTCAGCTTATATCAGCGCGAAATTTAAAAATAGAAGACAATCAAATTCAATAATAAAATAAATTTGTATATGAAACAAAAACAAATAGCGAAACAAGCTTTGTAAACAAATACTAAATAAAGAAATAAACTTGAAAAGCGTTCGCTAACAGAAATAACAGATTGCTGGGCTGCCAATATAAATGATATAAAATTCAGTACAACTAATATCAAATATAACATAAAATCATAAAAATAAATAGTCAAAACAAGCATAAACTAAAAGTTTGAATCCGGGCCCTAAAATTTTTGGGCCCTAGGCTATTGCCTTTTTAGCCTAGGCCAAAGTCCGCCTCTGGACTTGTCCAATTTTTGTTGGCACTAAGACTGGTACTCATTGATAGTTGTGGTAATATTAACCAAGATGTGTACATGTGCGAACTATAGACTTAAACCAGAGGCGTAGATTTTATTTATTTGTTACTCTGACCAACGGGAACTTAATTCCAATAGACCATATTACTATCTCAATACGCATGCTCATAATGCCACCAATCATATCCTTGGAAGTACAGCTAAAATGAAACCAATGTATTCTTATGGAAAAATTGTATTTTTAAAGTAAAATATCATTTTATCTAAACATAAATGAATGATAATTTTTTTTATGCAAGTTATATTTCATTTTTTACTATCGGATTCTGCCCTTATAATATATAAATAATCGATACATTAATATTAAAATAAATATTAAAATTTGAAAATTTTAAGCGCCAATTTGCTTTGTCATCTGTCTCTGGCCGATAACCTCAAACTTACGTTTAGTTGTGTTTGTTTTGCGAAGTGTGAAATTTGTTTGAAAAATGCCTGGTTACAATTGTTGCGTCCCGGATTGTAATTTGAATTCATTAATTAATAAGGGATATCTCATTTCTTTCCTAAGAATAGCAAACAGACCAACATTTCAAATTAAAATTTTCATGTCAACTTCAAACTGGCGCCAATAAAACTGTCACAATTTATGCGCACATGCGCATATGCATCATTGTTCGAGTCACATGACGTCACAAACAATAGTATTGCCAACATTATTGGAAAAAATAAAAAAAAAAGTTTGTCACCCTGGCACGCTTTTTTCATTTCATTAATTTGCCGGCAGAGGCGCTATAGAAAGTAATATGGTCTATTACAGTAGGTTATAGTGGAATCCAAACCACTTGCATGAAATCGTATTTTTTCATAAAGTTAAAGTCGGCGACAATTGCCTTCGCTGCTACTAACTTTATGTAGCACTTATTTTGACATGTACTTCACGGTAAAAATATAGAAGGTGTTTCTAAAATAAATGATTACATTTTGAATGTATACAGGATAATTAAAAATGTATAATAATTCCAACAAATGATATTTAGATAAACGCCAAAATATTCCTCAAACAAAGAAGAATGTATTATCATTCAATAGAGACTTATAATTTTGACGTCACATGCAGCAGCACCGAAGCAGACCCCTCTCCACACAAATTTGTGTGAAACAACAAATTTGTAGAAAGAGCGAGATGACACCATCGAACAACTGCTTTCTCCTTTCAACACTTCTCACCTCAAATCCCCACATTTGTTTGACGTTTAACGTTTGGATCACGTGATAAACGTCAAACTGTAAAGTTATACCATGTTCGCTACATAACAAATTATTAAATTTTGTTTTACTCACTAGATGGCAACAGAAAAATTTGAATTGTATAATCCCTATTATAATCATTTACATTTCTTTTATTCTTTCGAGTGTCGACATGTCCGAACTCACCGAGCCGCAATGTGGTTTTGCCTATTTGACTTGTGCTAACTGCTGTAGAGCGTGCTTAACATTGGTAGTTACAACACTGTCGCGTTAACCACACTGCGATACCGCCGACAATAATGTATTAACATTGCATAATTTTGAAAAATGAATAGACACAATTAGAAAAAAAAATCGCAAATTATAAATTTTTAGTAAAACTGGTTTGATAATATAATAATTAAATTATAAATGTATGGAGTCGGCCTGTGAATTTGAGAACCCGAGTTCGATTCCCACAGTCGACAATTTTCAACACATTAGTAAACTACCCCTGTGGCTCCCCTCCACACTAATGGAAGAAGGGAGTTACAGGGATAATTTTAATGTTGTCAGTACCTAATTTTATATATTAAAGTTTGATTATCAAGTTTAGAAACATTCTGTATAGTACAACGCAACCGACAGGAAGCGAAGTTCGAAAATTATGTATGTGAACTAAAGTGTAATTTCGTTTGAATCTCTACAACTTTGCCCAATAATAATTAGTAACCTAAGTAGCGTAGGAAACAGAAAAATATTCGCATAATGTTTTTATTAATTTATAGTTATTTTTATAACAAGTGCCGAAAAAGGCTTGTTACGTACAAGTGCAAATCTGCACGAGCACGTAACCTTTTTCGGCACGTGTTATAAACAATATTTTTCCTACAACTGTGCGAATTAGAATATCACTAAAATATTATCAAAATTTATAAAATTTTAATATTACACGAGAACGATGTTTTACGGCGTTGCTATGGTTTATTTGTTGGTTGCTTGCGCATTGTTCTACGTTATTTAAAAATATTTCACTAATTTCAAGATAATTTCTTCAAAATCGTCTAGATTGGAATACTACAGTGAGTGATTCTTCTTTATCAAAAACACCTCCAAAGATAATTGAAGCCCCAGATCATGCTATGTTGGATCTATTTTAGACAATGACAATCAACCTGCCGCTGGTACTTTTCAAGCCTCCGAAATTGTTGTCAATAATATTGCTGGTTATAATATGAACAGGTACGGAAGAAATCAATGTTTCTTTAGACAATACAAAAGTTTCCACTTCACATTATGTCAATATAAGCAACTGTAACAATTGTGTTAATAATATACACAAACAAAAAATATTATGTGTTTCACTTACACTTAAAATAAAACGATTTATCGATATATTTTACTTTGTCCGGTTCTTTTTATTAATTGTGTACAGATTAGATATACTGCAATTTAAGGTTATGTTTATACACATCAAAATATACTACTGCATATTTACTAGCGCTGCCTCACTGCATCTTCTTCTTCCATAAGCGTCTGTGTCCAAAATATGAATTCCGCGCTGGCGCGAAATTTAATTCGCTCTCAATTCAACTTTCTTTTGACAGTTGCATAACAAATTACTTTCAGCACTAGTGTTTCTTTGCTTACAGAAACGCACTTGTCTACTTTCCATACATAACCAAGGCAATAATGGTTACGTAATAACAAAGAAATCGCACAGTTGTAGGAAAAAATATGTTTTTAAATCAATTATTAACAGAAATGTAGTTCAGCGGTATCAAGTCGGCATGTGGATTTGAGAACTTGGATTCGATTCCCACAGCTGATAAATAATTTTCATCACATTAAAACTACCTCTGTGACTATCCCTTCACTAACATCTTTGAGGGTCATGATTTGACGACTGGTAACCGCATTTCACACGCAAAATATATCACTAATGGAGATCTGCTACCTCAACCAGCAATGAGTAGAATGAGCGATGATATATTTTTTATTATTTTATTTAACATTAAATAACTTATAAATTGCAAATAAAGTACGAACAAAAAGCAATCTCTATTCGATCAAAGCGGCCAAAAAAATACTTCCTATTTGTTTATCATCATCTACTAAGATCTGCAAGTGCATAGCTGAAACTGCCACTCCTAGAACTATATTATCTGCATATATGAATAAACATTTTCTCTTCTACGCCTATTTAGACGAGTCTGTTGGCAACCCTGAAGTGTTAGTACTAATTTGTTGTACCGACGTTGGCAACATGCCTCTTTGCTGTATTCTGTTGTAAGTACAGCCGGTTGTCCGGCAAGTAACAGCACTTATCCAACCAAGAACTACGCACATAAATAACTCCAGAGAAATGAATCATACGACTGTTTTGTTTTGGAGACGTTTTTTACTTTTTATAACAAGAACTGAGGTTAATTTAAATTATTAATTATTGTACAAACTGTCTTTCTTCCTGCGCCAACTTATAATGATTAATAAAATAACAACTTGCTTAGTTGTTTATGTTTGTGTTTTGTTTTAAATTAGAAATGACTTAACGCTTTAGAAGCAATAAAACCAATTTTATTAATTGAAATCAATTAACTTGCGCTAATTATTGAATTAAGTTTTCTATTAATTGTAGCAATCATTCTGAAATGTCGATTTTATAGCGTTAGTACAGCATTTTAAATTATTAGTTAAGTAATATTATTTTTATAGGAAGTGAAGGTATTTTTGTTCTTTCCAAATATATTAAAATACGAACGAATTTATTGCAATACTTTCTAAAACATTATCCAATAACAATCATGTAGATTGTATCTTGACTTCAATTTATTATTTTCCTAATTTTTATTAGTTTGTTATATTGTTAACAAGTAATTTAGTTAATTTTATCGGATTGAAAATAATAAACAAGTTAATAAATAAATTTATAAAACTAATTAATTTTATCAATTTTAACCAATTAAATATAGTTGGTTACTTAAATTAGTGAATGCCAATTTTTTTTTAAGTTAGCCTTGGAAGATGAAAATGATGTGAACAAATGTGCAGAGATGTAACAGTCAAATAAATATTTTGTATTTCAAATGTTCATCATAAATCATAATTGAAATTTGAAAAGAGTAATATTGTGTCTTCACAACAATATTTACTAACATTTCATTAATAACGTCACGATTTTTAGTTTTAAAAAATATATATCTCACGAGATGTATATACTTTTCCTCAATATTTAAAACGATTTTTATTTATTTATTTATGTTATTCAGAAGTATTTATTTATGGAGTAGGTGGCACAGTGGTTATCGTGTCGGCCTGTGGATCCTAAGAACCCTGGTTCGATTCCCACTGCCGACAAACATTTTCACCACATTAATATTACTCCTGTGGCTCCCCCTCCATTAACATCTTTGGGGGCCGTAATTTGACGGCTGGTAACCGCACGTCACGCGCAAAAATATATCACTTACCAAGATCTATTTCGGCAGAGTGCCACACCCAGTAATGGGTAGAAGGCGTGATGATATATATATATATATATATATATTTTTGTGTCTTCTCTGGCGGACCAACTACTTAGGTCATATGCCGCCATTCCGCCCTGATCTGCGTTTTAGGTATTATGGTCAACAGCAACGCGGGTTTTCTCTGGACGGTCATCCATCCAAGTACTACCCGCGCGCAACGTTACTTAACTCGCGTTATCGCTTAGATCAGTTCCATTTATTTCTTTATATTCAGAAGAACTTGCAATTACAGTACAGGATTTGAACTCATCGAGCCGCAGTGTTATATTCGTAGTTCTTATATTTTTAGCTTGAGTGGAATTCGAACCGCAGATCTTCGGATACGAATGCCGTAATGCTAACCATGACACCTTACTGCCGGACATGAATAATATAGAAATATTAAATAAATAAATAAATAAACTATTTCAATTTGTTTTATTTTTTTCATAAATTCTGATATTTTAGTGATTTTCTAAATCGCACAGTTGTAGGAAAAATGTTGTTTATAACATGTGCCGAAAAAAGTTACATGTTCGTGCAGATTTCCACACTCGGCAAGCCTCGTGCGTTAAATTCTGCACTTGCACGTATCGAGCCTTTTTCGGCACTTGTTATAAAAATAACTATTATTTCAATTAAAAATCAATTATTATCAACTACAGTCATTAATTTCCACCGAAGTTTGAATTTCTGAATGTTCAAACATTCTAATGTTTTGAACTTCGTCAGAAAAACTTCGAAGCTTCGAATTTTCAAATTTTTTTAAGCTTTGAATTCTCGAATTTTTTGTCTTTGAATTAACACCATCTGTCATCTCCAAACATGCTCACGCATAATTCGCGAAAAGTCGGCCACAAATTAAATAATAAACTCGGCGAAGTATCTTGCAAAAACTCTGCAAGTTTAGGCGTGTTAATTAAAACATCTATTTTCTTACCGCCCATCTAAATACTACGGACTTTTAGTAAAACGTTTTAAAATGAGAATAAAAATTATACAAAAACGTCTTAATTAAAACGTTTTTGACAGTATAGCGAAATTTTAAGTATAAATTGAATTAATTTGACAAATAATAATAATTAATAATAATTACTTATGAATTAATACAAAACTCTGCAAATGAGTTTATTCTGAAAATAATTCATATCAACATGCCGTGTTCACGTTAGGATCCAGATTCACAATTCGAATAGTTCGAAAGTTCTAATCTAAATTCGAAGGTTCAATAAATCCGAACATTCGAAGTCTCGAATATTAGACAAATACTTCAATTAATTAAATTGAGATATAAAGGAATGAATTCCACTTTGAACCAACTAAGCTATGGTCATATATGAAAGTATATGGTATCGAAGTTACCAATGAAACATAACAAAATTAGAATAAACTCTGTTTTGAATCACATGACGACCGGAATTCATTGGTCCCTTATTATCATAATTGTAGACATCTTCAGTCATTGATAAACCCAGATCATTTCCAACAATTCCCTTTCCATTTCCATGCAACCATCCACCTCTTCTGTAAATAAAACTACATCCATTATGGACAACGCCAACGTCAACCACAATCTTCCTCTTATTGTACTTGCGCGCGCACGAATATCAACACAGCCGCGCACAGGTGTCTCGTGTCTGGCTCTGGCGCACAACACAGAAGCTCTTGGTGATGATTCACCGCAGAAGTGAGAACAACAACAAACGCGAACACTTGAAGAGTATGAAGAAGAAAGTTTTGGATGTCGTGGTATTGATGATTGCGATTAGAGGAAATGGTGTTGAGGATTTAAAGATTTTAGACTATTTTTCAGATCAACAGGTTATCGTATATTGGTTTTCTGTGGGTTGGATTGTAGCTACAGAGGTGGTTTCAGGAAAATTTTAACGAACATGTTAAAGTATTGCGTCGAATTATTTTTAAAATCGTCATCTACCGAATTTGTTGTGCAGTTATAATTAAAGTACGTCAAAATTATTTAAAATAACTTCTATGGCAATACGTATTTATTACACAATTACTTTGCGTATTGTCCCGTAAACACGTGCAGCCCAATATTCATAAGAGTTTCAGCTAGAATCTACTTAATCCTGAATTTCCGATTTGTCAAATTAAGCTAAACCATATTCCCAAAAAAAATTATATTAACTTCAATTTAATCTTCTTACCATTTAGTTTTTGGAAAGTTAATTGAATTAACTTTTTTTAATCGGACTAGTATAAAACTTGTTACATAATATACCATTATGCAACTGTATTACGTAAATTAAAAAAATGGAAAAAAAAACTATAAATTTAACATCAATAGTTATAAACAACATTTTTCCTACAACTGTGCGATTTAGGAAATCACTAAAATATTATCCAAATTTATAAAATTTTAATATTACACGAGAACGATGTTTTACGGCGTTGCTTTGGTTTGTTTGTTGATTGCTTGCACATTGTTCTACGTTATTTCAAAATATTTCACTAACGTCAAAATAATTTCTTCAAAATCATCTTGATTGGAATAGTATAGTGAGTGATTCTTCTTTATCATTAACACCTGCAAAGATAATTGAAGCTCCGGATCATACTATGTTGGATCTATTTTCGACAATGACAATCAACCTGCTGCTGGTACTTCTGAAGCTTCCGAAATTGTTACCAATAATAATACTGTTAATAATATGAACAGGTACGGAAGAAATCAATGTTTCTTTAGACACAAAAGTTTCCACTTTACATTATGTCAATATAAGCAACTGTAACAACTGTATTAATAATATACACAAACAATAAATATGAAGTATTTCACTTACTCTTTAAATAAAACCATTTATCGATATATTTTACTTTGTTCGGTTCTTTTTATTAATTGTCTACAGATTAGATATACTGCAAATTAAGGTTACGTTTATAAACGTCAAAATATACTACTGCATATTTACTAGCGCTGGTTCACCGTATCTTCTTCTTCCATAAGCGTCTGTGGTCAAAATATGAATTCCGCGCTCGGCGCGAAATTTAAATCGCTGTCAAAACAATATTCTTTTGACAGTTACGTAATGAAGCACTTTCCGCACTAGTGTTTCTTTGCTTTCGGAAACGCACTTGGTCTGCATTCATCTACTTTCCATACGTACCCAAGGCAATTATAGTTACGTAATAACAAAGAAATCGCACAGTTGTAGGAAAAAATATTTATATACCTACAAATATGATTTGTAACCAAGAAAATGATAACTTTGTTTGACTCTCTACAAATATTTGATATTTTAGCAATTTTACGGATCTTGCCAATAACAGCGGTCGATAAAACCGTGTAAACAAACGTTACCAATAATAATAAATAAATAAATATATCATCACGCCTTCTACCAATTACTGGTTGTGGCACTCTGTCGAAGCAGATCTCGGTAATTGATATATTTTTGAGCGTGAAGTGCGGTTATCAACCGTCAAATCACGGCCTCCAAAGATATTAGTGGAGGAGGAGTCACAGGAGTAGTATTTTAATGTGGTGAAAATATTTGTCGGCAGTGGGAATCGCACCAGTGTTCTCAGGATCCACAGGCCGACACGATACCACTGTGCCACATACTCCATACTACTCCTACCAATAGTAGTATTGTACAAAAAAGATGAACTTTGTTGCTAGAATCGCATACATAAATGTAACTTTTTTAACAGTTGCATAATAGTTATTTATGTAACATGTGTATCAAGTTTTGAACAAGTCGAAAATTTATATCGACGAGCTCGTAAAAAACACTTCACATACGAGTTGCTAATCATTTTTATCTACGATAGAAAATATCAGCAAAAATATCCAAATTATTAATATAATTGTCAACCGTTATCCTTGAATACTGAAAAATTCATTCTTATTTTCTTGAGCTAACAATAAAAACTATGGGAAGCAATTACTTTACGCACTAAATATGAATTATCGCACTAGTGTCATAATGCCTAACTTTACACACTGACTTGCGTGTACAAAATCCTACTTTATACACGGTCGTAAATAAAAATAGCTATTATTTGTTACTCTGCACATCAGGCACTTAATCTCAATTACAACGTACATAATATAATAAAATTTTAATCAATCAGAAACAATACTTTATACAAGATAAAGATAATGTGATGCTTGTAAAGAAATGACTACCGTTTATTTTAATTGTGGTGTTGTTACGCCATAACTAACATTCCTTTGTTTTAAATAAAAAGCAATAGTACTGGGAGAAAACACTATTCAAGCATAATATACATAAGATGTCCGGCGGCAGTACGGTGGTATGCAAGCAAGGGCGTTGAAAGGAGGGGGTACGGCATTAAAGTCAAGACTGTGAGGCTCGGCAGATTGACAGAAACAAAAGTATTATTTCCTGTACCGAGCTTAGCCCCTGCTATTGCGCATGTGTCATAAAGAGATTTGAAATTTAAACAGGACAGAACAGAATCATTCTCCCTAAAAGATTATAAATTTTTACAAGGAAACTGAAATTATCAACGTTTATTATTAGTGTGATCTATCGATTAAAATAAATATTTATAATTGTAATTGTTGAACAATATTTACTATTAACAATAAATATAAAACCCGTTAATATGAAGAGGACGTTTGAGAATAAATATCAAATTTATGTTTTTAAACAAATCAAAACTACAATTACTTCAACAAACATAAGTGTACAAACTAAACACTTAGTTACCATCTTATCTACAAAAAATATGTCCAAATCCACACAGCGCAACGATTGAAACACAAATGAACACCTCGTGGTTATATTCACATACAACAACGCCCCCTGACAACGTCTAAACGCCACTTTTCTTACACAAAAATTCAAAATATTTGGAAGAAGAAGAGATTTGGCTACGCACGGTGCAGAAAACCTATTGTTTTCTCTTTCCCTTGCCCAAGCCTCACTTCAAGCAATGCTACAGCATCGTAATGTCATATCCCCTCCTTTCAAAGTCCTTGGTGGTATAGGTAGCGTTACGACATTCGATTCCGCAGATCCTGACTTCGAATACCACTTAAGCTAAAAATATATGATCTACCACACCTCGGCTCAGTCAATTCGGACCCTGTATTGTAATTATGATAAATTTCCTGTTGTGCAGAGAATCACAAATTAATAAATAAAGATAAATATATAATAAAATATATAAATATATCATCACGCATTTTACCCATTATTGGGTGTGGTACTCTGCTGAAGCAAATCACGGTAAGTGATATATTTATGCGCATTAAATGCGGTTACCAGCCGTTAAATCACGGCCCCCCAAAGATGTTAGTGTTGGGGAAACCACAGGGATAAAGCTAAATAAAGAAACATATTTACTTCTAATTCCTTAATTCGGAAAGAAATGCCGTGAACATCACCCCATTTAAAATGACAGATTAGGTTAAAAATCTGATGATTATTATTTAAACCCGCAACAAAACAGAGTGTTAAATTTAAAGTTTTTGACAGAAAAATGATGCTTTAACCACTAAGCATCAGTCCGGCAAGCTGAAGGTCCTCGGTTCGAGTCCGGGCGTCTTCCGAATTTTTCTGTCATAAACTTTTAATTTATCAAACTTCAAAGTCATTCATATGACTTAAATTCTTAAAAAACAGAATGTTGATACGTGAATTTAATGAATTAAAAAAGGTATTTGTATGTTTATTTAGTAGTAAGATATCTGTGTGAGTCCGGTCCTGATAGGGATAACCGGAAATAACCGCTTGGTCCGACCGCACGCTTTTGCTACCGTTCGACATTCACCAGTCAGTTCATTCCACCAGAAGCGGCAAATTACGTTTTGTAGGATTTGTATCGAACCGATGTTCCGATAGTCGCAGTCGGCGCGGTCGAGTTTCCGATACCGTGATATCGAGCGGATAATCGCTAGTTTATACTAATTGTGACTGTAAACCGATACGGTCTTATCGAAATTTCTAAACAATATTTTATAGTCAGTGTTGTTTAGCGATAAATTATAAACAATGCCACTATGTCGCATAAAAATTTCATAATATTTTATATTTGATATGGTTTAAAATTTAGATTAAAATTTATGATAGTTTTTTATTAATTGTATGAATGTTTTGTCTGAAATTTATCGTAAAAATTTGAAATAGCTTTGGACAATATTGTTATTAAACTGCGAAAATATTTCGACTGTTTTAGCACTAAATTAAAATTAATTTTGACAGTTTTCAACCAGAACACCTACACAAGTTTCAAATAAGACTGTCAATTTTTCAAGTGGTAATTAAACTCCTGAATTTTGAAATTCATAAATAAATAAAATATATCATCACGCCTTCTACCCATTACTGGGTGTGGCACTCTGCCGAAGCAGACCTCGGTAATATATTTTGCACGTGAAGTGCGGTTACCAGTCCTCAAATCACGGCCCCCAAAGATGTTAGTGGTGGGGGAGCCACAGGGGTACTTTTTTTTTAAATGGTGAAAATTGTTTGTGCCTGTGGGAATCGAACCCGGGTTCTCAGGATCCACAGGCCACTGAGCTAACTACCCATTCATTCTCTCGCTATTTTCATTTTAAAACATCAAAATTTTGTGCGCAAAATAGTTAGAGAGCTAGGGTGCAAAATGATGTCTCATTTATTCCAGTGACAGAAATGGTTTTTTTAATAGATTATGTCATGATAAACATGAAAAAAAGTAAATTAGATTTGGGAACGGGTTGCAACTATAGATGGCGCCCACGTGAATGCGCCGATTTTAAGGGTGGCTATTGAAATATTTTTACATGCTAATTTTCAGTTTAAATTATAGACTTTGATATGATTAAGTAATAAATATGGTAGACAGAAGTTTTGGCCGATGACGCATGCGCCATAAAACCAGTCAAAGTAGGCAATTTTTGCGGTGTCGTGTGATATATTACTACTTGTTCACGATGAATACATGACAAAAAAATTATTGACAGAAATTATTGTTGGCTGCTCACTGGTGACAGAAGCTCTGAAAGTGGACTGGTGTAGGGATCAACGACCATCCTTAAAATCGGCGCATTCACATCGGCGTCATTTATAGTTGCCACCCGTTCCCAAATATATTTTTTTTTTTCATATTTATCATGACATAATCAATTAAAAAAACCGTTTCTGTCACTGAAAAAAATGAGACATCATTTTGTACCCTAGCTCTATAACTAATAGTCAGGATCAGTTTTACAACGTTATGCCACGTGCACAAAGGAAAAAAGTTCTGCAAAACTTTCTAGAAAGAAGAAATAGCGGCGCCTTTATCGCGAGAAAGATTTTGTGTAAAGTACTCGTAAATATCTTCATGCTTATGGCACTGTAGTTTACTCCTTTCATATCAAAGAGTAACTGACAGATTTTCAAGAAACTTTTTCGACTTCTTCTTAGAAGTTTTTTAGAAAACTTTCCCCATGTTTTCGAGGCAATAAATGATCGCTTTTGGCCCACAACCCTAAAGTACAAAGATGATATTTGCATAAAATTTATAAAAGTATTCGAACACGCCAAAAAATAAAAATTTTGCCCACGAAATATAAATAACATGTTTTCTAAAACTGTCAAAAATGAATAATAAAATAATTATTGATTTATTTAAGTAAACTGAAAAAAAAACCAAAAATAATATAAATTTGGTACTATTAATAACCAAGGGTCAGTGAAAATGAAAATGTTTGAAAAAAAAACTTCAAAAAGAGTTAATGATTCTGAATTTTTAATAAAAAATGGAAAAAATGCAAACTTTGCATATTCATAGCGATGTAAAATTGTCGTGTTTTTTTGATAGTTGCAGAAAATAGGAAAGAAAAGTATCACTTTTCTTCTAATAGGCTATGCCAAACAAATTTGATATTTAATATGTTAATAGCTCTACCTAAGTAACAAGAACATCAATAGCGATCGTTTAGAATAATTCACTTTTTAATTAAATATTTTAAATATTAATACTTCACTTTTGATAATTTTTTTAGCTTCATTGTAACACATTTACAACTAAAATTTATCAGTCAGATTCACAAAACGGATTAGCGCTAACACCGTTTTTAATATTATCTATAACTCTGTTTCAAATTAAAACAGATTAAAGAAATGAAATAAATTTAATGCTAATTAACTTTTTTTTAAGTCAAGTTTAAAATAAACTTGTTTCCTATATTGAAAAGTGAGTTAAAAATGAAATAAAAAATGGTGTTAGCACTAATACGCTTTATGAATCTGCCTGTTAATGTGTTAAATATTTCTTTAAACGCCAACCTGTTGAGATAGCCTATTGACGGAAGAAAATAGATAAATATTCATAATTTTTCATGAGATAACAATTACATCATTGAATTTGTTTGTGATACAAGACATACGTTATTAATTTTTATTATATTATTTACCTCTGTTTTTAATTTATCCCAAGAAACCAAGAACATTTATTAGTGCTTTCTGATAATTACATGATTAAAAACAAAATGAAAAGTAGTAGGAGGAAGAGAAGCCGTTATACAAGCATGTATGTATATGACAAAGAACTAGATTTACTTGACATTTTTTTTATTACGAAAGTCAGATTAAAATAAACAGTATTCTCTCGTTTAATGTCAGAGTATTAACGACGATGTAATTGTGTTCCTATTTGGCATGGTGTTTAGAACCATGCTTCAAGACAAAGGTGGTGCAGTTACAGCAATTTTATAGTAATCAATAGTTATTGAACGCTCTAACACTAAACAGTAACATAAAGTATAATTTATATAGGCTTTTAAAATTTGAACTTAACTGTTAACAAGCTGAGTGTAATAATATTTTATTACTTGTAAATCGTGTAGAAATATTTAGAACATTTTTTTCATCACGTGCAAACTGATTAAAATCCAATAAAACAATAATTCAAATTTACATCACTTATATTGTTTGCTATTAACTAACTGTTATGATCGGTTCACAATTGCTATTATCTGCGATCGTTAACATACTTCATACTTAATAACAAGTTCGCATTATGTACAACTAATTTAGTAGCTTAATGTTCAATCCTTTTTTGAGAAAACGCCAATTAAACTTTAACGGGATATTAAAAAAAATATAGCTTTAGGCGAAAGTATGAAAATTTATTGTAGAGTTTATAACTTTATAATTAACATAGATAATTATGATCACGTTATAATTAAGCGGTTAGCAGTTTTATTTTATATACGAACTGACAGTATGGCACAAATAGCGAATAATAGATGAAAATAATATGTAGAGGTAACAACTCAATATAGATATGAAGAGAATAATATTTGTAATCTCTTGTTTAAAAATAACGCATTAAAAAGTAATCAAGATTATGACCGCTAATTAAGTTTTTACTGTCAAATGATACTAAATTATTTTAGAGATAAATGTTAATGGTGTGGTCACCACACGACTTTCTTATACACAGCATATTTAATATTCAGAATATATAATATGTAATTTAGATTTTCAGTAATTCAGCATTTATCTGTTTGAAACATATCAAATATCATATTTGTTTACGTATAATTTTTTAGTAATATTGACTACTTTATGTCTAACTTTACTGATGAGGCATATACAGGCTGTCCGTTTTTCGAGCCTAACCCTTGGTATCTCAGGAACCGTGAGATACGAAGTCGATTAAAGTGAAGCAAAGTTGCCAAATTAGTTGACCATTTTAATGATGTATTTGTTTTTCCGAAAAAAGACATAGATAACTAGATAAAGCGAAAATTAAAATCTGTTTTTTGTTTCTATTGCTACTATGATTAATGAAATTTATTATTAAATATAAAAATTAGTTTTTCTCAAAATTAGGCACATATACAGAAAAATTGCAAATAACATTTTATGTTCCAAATATTTTTGCCAACATCTTTTATTTGAAACTTTTTTTCGTAACTGATTCCATTTTTGAAATAAATGGAATTTATTGTTTTGGGTGTCCAGTAAACTTCCTCTTCCGGTTTTTCAATTTCATTCAAAATCAACTCAGCTCTTCGTATTTTCATGAAACTTATAATTACCAAGTTTCGTTAAATCTTATCTCGTTCATGAGATATTGCACACTCGGACACACATCCATCCATCCATCCATTCATCCAACCATTCATACATCCATCCATCCACCCATACACACACACACACACAAACATAATTGAGAAAATTATCAAAACGGCTTCAGTGGACCTCAAAACACGTATTTCCGCGAAAATCTCGTCAACGATTTTTTCACGATTCCAATACTTCCTTATACTGTGTATAAAAAAGTAAAAATGCAGAGATTTACATTCTTTCCCAATTTTATTAAATTATAATAATAGTTATTTGTATTCCTCTAAACCGTAAAATTAAGAGTGTATAAAAAATGTGCTTATGAGTCGAGACAGACGACATACTGACTAAACCAAACACATTTCACGAACGCGGTGTATTTTTTTATCGTACGAAAAGTAAGTCTGCATGTACTAATTTTCTGTGCAAAAAGTGATTGTTTATCGCATAATGTGCGACAAAACATTGTTATTAACAACGTACAATAAAATATTTAGTTTCCACAAAACAAAGCTATAAGCGCACTGTTTTTAGGGCTTTTCATTTTCCAGGAGTGGTATGAATGCTTTTAAGTCTAACAGATGAATGAAATATAACCTCAAAATTGTAAATTGTTGGTGTAGAAATATTATTTTTAATTGTGAATTTTGTATCCTTTCTCTAAAAAGAATATGCTATAATCAGACAAAAATCATAACATTCACGATATAGAAAAATTATTGATAGTCAAAAAAATTAAAGTTTTAATTGTTTGTGTTATAAGCGCTACCAATACAAATGATAAAGAACACCAAGTTTTATTTTTGACAAATCGCATTACTTAAAAATCTAACAGTATTATAAAATTACATCAATAGAAAAATATATGTATAAAGAACAAATTTCATAAGGCCTGTTGTTGCACCCGTCCAAATTTGAACTCGTTAACAGATGGCCGTATTAAACTAGTTCTTTAATATACTATTGACATTTAAAATGTACGAATTATTATACTAAAAACAGAAAAAAATATTATAGATTTCAATTTATTCTTCTTTCTGCTAAGGCAGCAAACAGTGTTTGATGTTTAAATTAATAAATATTTAGTATTTTAGTAGTTTTTGGTAAATGTTGTCAACAGCAGCGTCCGATAAAACCGTTTTAACAGCCGCTGCATTTGGTAACGTCCGATAAATTAATATTATAGAAAAAGATTAATTTCGTAGACAGAATCGCGTACCTAAATATTGTTTTTGTTAAGAACTGCATTAAAAATCATTTATGATCGTTGAACAGCGGAAAAATAAAGTTAGATATCTTATCAAATTTTTTCATTTAGTTATCTAAACTTACCAATCATAGATTGTACACTGGCACGTCATCAAATATAAGATAGAGAAGGAAATTGGACTTACCTAGAAAAGATAAAAATACATTAGTACAATCAATCATTTGATTAACAATAACAAATAAATAGTAAAACTAATCTTTACATCGTAAAAAATATAGTGTGATCAAAAGGAATTGTTACAGTTAGCAATATAATTCCGGAGATATTTTTATTCCACAGTTGGCACAACGTCATGTAAAGGTGGGAATGCTATTTGACATTCCTAATAAATACAAATAGGTTATGTCAGGAGTCTGACAGCTAATAGAATTTTGACTTTTTAAGTAATAGAAATACTTTAGAAATAAATTTAATAATAAATGTAATAAAATTTAAATTTAAATTTTCAAATGTCACTGTCAACAACAGGAAATGAATTTATGTATCAGGCTTACCAATTTCAAGTAGTTTTTTATTGCCAACTGTAACAATTCATTTTGATCACTCTGTATGTCCTGATATAAAACATTTACAAATTATTTTAGAAAAAAATACTTGAAACAAAAGGCCTAGACAAATAAATTTTATACAACTTTTATTTGAAGTATTTTGCCATAAGATAATTCAGAAACATTTGACAACAGTTAAACACCAAATATTTAAATTATTGTACATTTATATACCATCATTGTTTTTATCCTAATAAAAATATATACAATGTCAACTTAAAACATTATTCAAATCGTGTGAACTATTCCATAAATATTTCAACAATATTTGAAACATGCAATTTTGATTTCATACACTACATCAAAGTTTTTATAGCTTTGCATGTTATTTGTCAACATGTAGTTTTAAGAAATCAATATTAAAATCATATAAAATTGTCAAGAATGTAGATAATCTCTAAAATAAGTTGTTTATTTTTTAAAACAATTGAATTTTGTGAAAACACTGACTTTCTTGTTCCGTACAAAGTGATTTGTCTGAGTGTTTGTCTACGTCACATAAAAGTCACCGGTCATCATAAACTCTTATTGTTAGTTGTCAGTTACAAATCCATTTTAGTATTCGACTGTTGTTGTGACGTCATAAATTGTCACTTAGTATTCTTTGTGTCAAACTGCAGGACAACCATTTAACTAGGGTCGTTGACATTGACCAAAAATATTGTTGTTACATTTGATGACAATCATTCATTTGTACGAATAAGTAGCTCAGTGGATTTGTATCGGTCTGTGGATTTATAAACCCCGAGTTCGATTTTACCCTTGTGGCTCCCCGACCACTAACAAATAGTGGGGACCTTGATTTAACCGGCCGGTAACCGAACTTCATGCGCAAAATATATCATTTACCAAGATCTGCTTTGTCAATGTGCCAAGTCCAGTAATGGGTAAAAGGCGTGATAATATATTTATTTGTACTTTTTTTGGGGTAGGTGGCTCAGTAGTATCGAGTCGGTTTGTAGATCCAGAGAACCCTGGTTCGATTCCTACAGCCGACAAACATTTACACCACATTAAAATTGCCCCTGTGCTCCAATAACATATTTGAGGGCCGTGATTTGCCGGCTGATAACTGCACTTCACGCGCAAAATATGGACCGTTTATTTTGAAAGTGATGTAAGTTCATTTTCTCTTGTTTCGAGAAAATTAAAGGTTAGCATATTTGTCAATAAAAAAATTTAGGTTAAATATATCAAACCTGGCAATGTTCCTACTGATTTATCAATATGCAATTTAATTATATAAATTTGTTATAGGCGAATTTAATTAAAATAATGTATATTTACGGGCTGCAAATGGACTTACACCACTTTCAAAATTAGTCAATTGTAAAAATCGTTTAACTTATTATTTATTATTTTACTTTTGTACGCAACTTTGTACTATTCGTGTTTATTATTATTATAGCTGAAGATGGTATTAACCAATACCGAAATATAAACCAAATTTTTAAACTCAACAATGATTTTTTTTCGTCCTACGCTCATGACATTATATACATTAAAATTCACAAAATAAAATAATATTGTTATAAATAATCTTGATTTTTTTTAAAATTAAGTAACAACAGTATCTTTGAACCATGGTTTGATTTTTAATGTTATTACTTAATTTTGAAAATATAATTGCTGGGTAATGGCCAAAATTTTGCGCCGAAATGTCGCAGTTCAAATAATAAAATAAAATTAAAAATTGTTTCAATTTTTGCAATTTTATTAACCACGTTAACTGTAATCCATTTAATATTCAAATTTTGTAAAATAATATTGATTTACCATTTATTCTTACCTATATCACTATCTGATGTTAATATGAAATTATCCATCGTAGGATAAAAATAAAATAAGTAATCTAAAATAGTAACACTCTACATGTATGCTATCTGTCTATGGAAATTGGACTTACACCACTTTCGTAATTAAAGGTTACGCAATTTCTTTTACTGGCCAATTTTAAATTGAACAAAGAATGGACATGTTTTAAAAATTTTTTCAAAAAATTTTCTGTGGCTTCTTTGGCGAACCAACTACTTAGGTCATATGCCGCCATTCCGCCCTGATCTGCGTTTTAGGTATTTAAGAAATTAAATACTAACTAGTTATAAATAAATAGTTTACACCAAATTGAGCATAAATTACGTGATATCTCATTTTTTTTTAATTGGACTTACATCACTTTCAAAATAAACTGCCCTTATATCAATTGCCGAGATCTTTTACGGCAGAGTGCCGCATCCAGTGATGAGTAGAAGACGTGATGATATATTTATTTATTTTTTTCTTTAATTGTACGAGCAAATAATTGTTCATAACTCCGTTGCTATTGATAAACAGATATTTAATTTGTTTAATAGCATCAATTGTTAATTATACACTGGTACGAGTGTTAAATAGCGTAATGATGTAGTATGAAAGAAGATAGAAGATGCATGAATCAAAATCACGTATGTACTATTTATAATACCTAATTAAAATGTGATATTAAACTTTTTATCAGTTTTTATATTAATGAGAATAATAATATGTTATTAACTTCCTTTACAACTTTTACTTTTGAAGTTTTGAAGTCTGATAGTAATAGTACTCCATTCATCAATTAAAATAATTAAATAATGAATCATGTTGTATCCAGGAAGAAACAAAAATTAAATTCATGTTCATTGTACTCGTACAGATTTTTAAATAAATATATAAATCTTTTACCCATTATTGGGCACTCCGCTATAGCTGATTTCGGTAAGAGATATCATTTTACGCGGAAGTGTGGTTACCAGCCGTTAAATCACGGCCCTCAAAGATATTAGTGGCAGAGAAAACACTGCGGTAATTTTAAATATGTTTGTTGTAAAAATAATAGTATTATTATTCAACAAGCGTGTAATTATAACTATTACTCCTGAGGAGGATCTTTGCCACATGAACCTTAGTATACTTTTTAAGACATCAAAAAGAAATTATCCTAGATAAGTTTACGAAAATAATTTTTTTTTTTCTGTGGCTTCTTTGGCGGACCAACTACTTAGGTCATATGCCGCCATTCCGCCCTGATCTGCGTTTTAGGTATTATGGTCAACAGCAACGCGGGTTTTCTCTGTACGGTCACCCATCCAAGTACTACCCGCGCGCAACGTTACTTAACTCGCGTTATCGCTTAGATCAATTCCAACGAGTGCAGCCATGGCCGTTGACAATAATAATTATTTGAGATTATATGACTCGAATGTCAAACTTTAGTTGTTATAACAATCTCGATGTGTTTCTGAACAGGAAATTATTTTTGTCATAGCAACAGCAACGTCAATATAATTGGCCACAATCCGTGAGTAATACATTATTACTCACGATGGTAAGAAATGCATAGACTAGGTGATGAATTATTTTATGCAATATAAGAAATACCTACAATGTAATTTTTTTATATAGCGATATGTCGTTCACTATTGATTTTAGAGTAAAATAAAATAAAAACATAAATATATCATCACGCCTTTTACCCATTACTGGGTGTGGCACTCTGCTGAAGCAGATCTCGTCAAATCACGGCCCACAAAGATGTTAGTGGTGGGGGAGCCACAGGGGTAATTTTAAATTGGTGAAAATGTTTTGTCGGCTGTGGGGATCGAACCACGGATTCCTAGGATCCATAGGCCGACTTGATACCACTGAGCCATCCATTACCTCATATGCTTCAATTAAACCTTGTAGATAATTGAATTATATGTGTGAGTCATAAATTAATTTTGTTTTACACCCTTTTTCACAGATAAAATCAAGTTTAAAATTTTATAAAAGTGTTCTTTTGTAGTGATAGCCCTGGAATTTAAACAAATTTACAAACAAATGCAAAATAATATTCAATAGTTTGATAGCGCAAGCCTTATTATCATAATTAATACGAAGTTTTTGGAAGTATTCCTTAATCATAAAAAATAAATAATTATTTAAAAATGGGAATAATATTGCTTGTGCGAACTGTCAAACTATTGATCATTATTTTCAATTGTTTGTAATTATGTTTGAATTCCACGGCTATCACTACGAACAAATACTTTCATTAAATTTTATACTTTATTTTACATGTTAAAAATGGTGTAAAATAAAATATGATAGTGACTTAGACGCAAAATTCAATTATCTACATACAAGATTTATTTGATGCATTTTGCTTTAAGGTAGTTCTAGTGTAACGGTGGCGACACTGACGCTCAAAAAAACATAAAAATTGAATAAAATAAGTGTTTTATACCTATTATGATTTGAATATCATGAATTGTTAACAGATTGTTGGTCTAGTGAATTTTCAAATACCGTACTACCGTGTGGTGGCCATTAAAAATTGGAACCCTTAATTTTTCGATAAAACCAAAATTTGCATGGCTATATATCCATTACTAAACGATAAAAAACTTTCTCCTTCTGATACAATATACATGGATAGTTCTAGAGCATCATACTAGTTTTTCAACTGCAACTGCAAAATTTTAGAGGTACACAAACCAAATATGTGCGATTCTGAGTGATGATCGCCATAAGCCCCGTGTATAAGAACTCAACTTTACATGCGAATATATTTCTTCACAGACGGTGAATGTGTTTCATATTTTATCAGGACGCGTATGACTATCCCATGTTTACGTGCGCCGAGTTTCATTCGGATCTGTAAAAATATTTTTCACGCTAGAACTACTATCTTAAAAATTAACATTGTATTTCTTATATTACATAAATAAATTCACCATCCTGTATAATGAATGTATTACTTGATAGTTGCAGAAAAAACTATTATCATTACGCTATCTTCACCAACTTCTGATGGATATGATAAATATTTGCGCATAAAATACGGTTACCGGACGTCAAATTACAGCCCTCAAAAATGATAGCGGCGGGTAGGCTATTGGGGTAATTTTTATACAGAGCATAATTTCTGTCCCAAGTTATTTAATCTGTGAATTAATTCCACTTTTAAATTATTTCCTGGGGAACACATAAAATTGCGGCATAAAAATGTAGTTTATTTCTGTCATTAATGTCTGTGGCATTAGTCAGAGTTTAGCAATGTTTTAAAATACCAAAGATGAACAATAATACTAAGAAGTAAAGATTATAAAAAGAAGAAACTGCGAATATCCAATTAAGGCATGAGATATGAAAGTTAATTGTTCAGATAGTGCTACACCGTGAATTAGAATTTAACAACTAGCCTTGATTCGCGGTTAACTTTATTTTTTTTAATCGAAATCTTAGTTTTATTATTTTGAAATTGATTCAACGAAATAATTATTAGTTAGGTTATATTATATTCAAGTACACAATGGCGCCATAGCTACCTAGAAATATGAAACGAATTTTTTATAAACACGTTTTTTTATCCAATTCTGGGTGTAGCAGATCTACAATTGTTTTACTGTGCAGTATCAACAACGCACAACTGTAGGTCTACGGCTATGTTATTGTTTTATTTCCAGCATTTTTTTCTAAAGCCGATGTGACATACTCAATGTTTATTTCATTCTTGTTTGTCAAATTATATATAATGACATAATATTTTTCAATTTTATGTATGATGATAACTAGATGTATTACACAATCATTCTTTTCACTAGAATAAAAACTGTCAAACATAAACATAACCTGTTTTATTTTACACTTACTCTAAACTTATGGCGGGAATTGTCAAATTATTAAATGCACATTTATAGTTGACTATTGGGAAATTTAACTATTAAGAGATGGCATTGATCACGACATGTCTCATGTCAAACTTGAAACAAAAGCCAAGTTTCAGTTGGTCTCCATTAATTTACTAATGCTGTCACTTAAAAATATAAATAAATAAATATATCATTACGCCTTTTACCCATTACTGGCAATGGCACTCTGCCAAAGCAGATCTCGGGAAGTGATATATTTATGCGCGTGAAGTGCGGTTACCAGTCGTCAAATCACGGCCCCCAAAGATGTTTGTGGTGGGGGAGCCACAGGGATAATTTTTAATCGGTGAAAATCATGGGCGTCCGCAGGGGGAGGCAAGAGGGGGCGCGCGCCCACCCTTGGATATTGGTGACCACGACTCTCGAAAATAGGACTTTAACATGTAAAACTATATTTTTTTAATTCCCTGCTTCCTTAAATATTTGAAGCAAAAAAGCTTGATATAAAAGTTTTAGGGCATAACATTCTGCATCTGAAACAATAAACAAAATAATTTTGCATACTTTGTAACACAAATTAGATTTGAAAATGACGAAAATTGCCTCCAAACTATCGATAGCCATGAAATTGAAACAAAATTAAACATATGTTTGACGTTTTATTTGTCAAAATAAATGTAATAATAAATAAAGAGTTTATTCTGACAGTTTTGACAGATTTTACGTCAAACATTTGTTTAATTTTGTTTAAATTTCATAGCTATCGATAGTTTTGAGACAATTTTAGTCATTTTCAGATCTAATTTGTGCCGATACAAAGCATGCAAAATTAATTTCATATTTTATGTCCTCAAAATTTTATTTGAAGCTTTTTTCTTTTAAATAATTTGGAAACAGGAAATTTAAAACAATGTGATTTTACATGTTAAAGTCCTATGTTCGAGTGTCGTGGCCACCACACTGTATATGTATACATAAATTAAATAAAAATTAAATTATAAGTTTAAAGATAATAAGTTCAAGCTGAAACTTTCCAGCAGTATTCTTATGGCCAGCCAGCGACATGTTCCCTATCGTAACGATTGAATAATCTAAGTTTAAGTAGGTATACACAGACACAACATATTAGAAAATAAAAACTGTAAAACCGCTAAATCGGAATTTATTGAAGAAATGGTATCAATTTATGGAAGAGTTATTAGAAAATTGTCCTTCCTCTTCAATTCAAACCCAGACGACAAAGACTAGTAAGTTATTTCACAAATTTAAATATTTTTTTATCCATTTGTTATGTGTATTTGTATTTATGTTATGTAAAAAAAAATATTTTAGAAATTTATGTATATCTGAGAGTTTTTTGCGACTCGCTCCTCCCTGGAAAAATGTCTGTGGACGCCCATGGTGAAAATGTTTTGTCGGCTGTGGGGATCGAACCAAGGTTCTTAAGATCCACTGGCCGACTTGATATCACTGAGCCATTACACCATGAATTACTTTAAAGTAAATTAGAATCTGTAATTCTAGTACTCGAAATAAAGTCAGGAAAGTAATCAGGGTTTGTTATAAAAAGTTTTACTAAATAATGAAAACATTATTCCAATAATTAAAATCCTCAATTTAGCTAATTCTCCACTCCGCAAAAACCAAAAGTAGTTGATCGCGTGCCGCTGTCTTCTGAAGCCTCTTCGTCATCTCTTGGTAATTTGGCGCCCAGCGCGAGTTAATAACAAAAGTGTGCGAAACTGTTTCTCAGCGACTGCAGTGATCCAGCAAGCATCAAGCCATTGCTACTGCAGTAGCCCCAGCGGCGTACACGGCCACGAAGAACGGTTAGTCGCGACTCACGAGCAGCCAGAGTTGAAGTTGGAGACGGCAATAATTAAATAATCCGTTGCACCGAAGAAAAGTAGATATTGCGGAGAAACACGCATAGGAGATGAGAACAGTGCAGAGGAAAATGTGGATGGCGTCTAAATAGAAACGTTTCTTATTGTAACATACATTTTAATACAACTTTTGTAGTTATAATAGGCGTATTCAATTTGCCATTTGAATCAGATCTAACCTACATTTACTGAACCACATCACTTATTTATTTCGCTGGATTACTTTGCTGACTTTATTTCCAGTACTAGAATTACAGATTCTTATTTACTTTGATATAATTTCACCTCAATAAGTGCATCATTTTGCTTCATTCAGTTCATTTAGACATTTGTCGAATTTATTTGAACTGATTTAAGTGAACCAAGTGGCAAATGGAATACAGCTAGTATATCAAGTGAACCAAATTATATTCTTGTTACTATGGTTTAAGTTTGCAATAAGAGGTGTATTCCATTTGCCATTTGAATCAGATCTAACTTACACTTACTGAACTAGATCACTTATTTATTTCACAATAGGCGTATTCCATTTGCCATTTGGATCAGATATAACTTACATTTACTGAACCAGATCACATATTTAATTCGCTGGATTACTTTCCTGACTTTATTTCGAGAACTAGATTCAAATTTACTCTAAAGTAATTCATTGTGTAATGGCTCAGTGGTATCAAGTCGGCCTGTGGATCCTAAGAACCCTGGTTCAATCCCCATTTTCACCAATTTAAAATTACTCCTGTGGCTTCCCCACCACTAACATCTTTGGGGGTCGTAATTTGTTGGCTGGTTACCGCACTTCACGCGCATAAATATATCACTTACCGAGATCTGCTTCGGCAGAGTGAAAATGATACTATGATATCAACTTTTTTAATAGTAAAAGATCAGTAATGGGATAGTAGGATTTAAAAATAGAATTCGGGCGATAATTTTCAAATCGGCAAATTAGTATTACATTCTAAATAATTTGACAGTAAAAATATAGTTTACATTATTTGTGCACTATCTGTTACAAAAAGCACGGATTATTTTATGGTAAATTAGCGAAAAATCTTAATTTTTACTTGACAGATGATAGCGATTTTATTGTTCGAAATAGAATTCTATATGGCGTGATCAGGGGGCAGGATTGCTAATATTACCATAGAGACGTCATTGTTCAAAATACTATATCCAGTCTGCTAATATTGTTAGACTCTACTACGCTTCGTCCGACAATATTACTCGTTCCGAAAACTTGTATTTTTTAGTCCTAATAAAACAAATAACTATTTTTTCACTCAACATCAATATGACACTATTATTTATATTTTTTCAATAGTACAAGAAGGCTATTTCAGGAATGTTTAGGTTACCGTGGATACGTCTTCATTTTTTAGTCTTAGAACCAAAAATAGTATTTTTACTACAGTTGTTATGTGATAAAAATAATTTGTCAACTTGTTTAATTTTAATTTGAAAATATAATTTTAAGTGCAGAGTAAATTTAGCATAATCTAGGTTAGAGTCTTGCATCGGGTCGGGTTTATGCACACTTTGCCGGTCGCGGGTATGAACATTCGGGTTGTGGGTCAGGTGCGGGTCGACTAAAGTGGATCCAATCCAATGTTATTTTCAAAATTTATTAATTCTTCAAATTAAATATGATCCTTGTAGTACTGTTGTAGACAATTATAATTTTTCCGCGTCGGGATGCGGGTATCCGCGAATTACCCGATACCCGCATTGCGGTTCGGGTTACGGATCGGGTCTGAGTTATTTTTGCGGGTAGCAGGTCGGGTGCGGGTCTAATACAGTTTAAACTTGCGGGTAGCGGGTCGGGTGCAGGTATAGATGCTGCGGGTGCGGGTCTAATAAAGTAGACCCGCGCAGGACTCTAAACTAGGTTATGTTTATGTTTAACAATTTTTAAATTAGTGCATATAATTATTATTTGACAAATTTACTTTTCACAATACATTGAATTGAATAACGTGGCCTCATTATGCATAATTTGACTAAAACAATGAAGTGAACATTGACCATGTGAAACCGTCTAAATGCATTAATATCATTTGTTTTTTGTTGTTAAAATATCAATATAAAATTGGCCAACTCTAAATTCAATCCTCTCTATAAATTTGCTTGTTTTCTTAATTTAATTACTATTTTACATATTATAATTGAATAACTGATTGACCATAACCAAGAGAATAAATCCATATCATAATTAGTGAGTCAACAACACCTCCATTCATAAAGTTTTAGATGCACCTCCGAAGACACCACCAGCATCAACCTCAGCATCACAAACCTCGATTCAGTTCTCGGTCTCGGACAGCAGAGAGCAATGGCGGCGGCAACGGACAAGCAGGTGGGGGCAGAGGGGGGAGAACGGACACGGACAGGTCGACATCCAGAGGCAATGATGCCGGAGCCTTTGTTCTATTTTCCCACGGTGCCCGCACACACACACTCGCACACACGCACTGCCTACGTTTAAGCCCATGCATCCAGCTTTTCTCGGAGAGGTAAAGAACTATAGTCAGTTTCGATTTTCCTGGTATAGTTTTTCCTATTTCTCTAACTCGATCATTGTTTATTGCCAATATTTATTTCCGTGTAATAAGCCGAAAGGATTAATATGTGGTGCAATAATGGATAACTTGGCATAATACTTGAATTTAATTTATTGAACTGATTACGATAATGACTCAAATTATCACGCTCTTGACAGTTATAGTTATGAATACATATTATGTGTACGAGGGCAGGGTGAAAAGTCCCTGAAAAATAAAACAGATCACGCCACAATCGCAAATCTCATGTGACATTTGTGGTGTACCATCTTTAACTAGAACGCATTAAAATTTTCAGACTGATATGTCATTCAGTTCTGTTTTGGCATCTATCGAAAACAAGCAACTTTGAAGATTTTTGAAAACATGGAAAAAAGTGAATTTCGCGTCTTGATTAAACATTATTTCTTGCGTGGAAAAAACATTACGCAAACCAAAGCATCGCTTGTTAAACATTATGGGGACTCCTCACCATCGATTGGAACGATTCACAAGTGGTTTACTGATTTTCGTTGTGGTAGTATAACCACAAACGACGTCGAACGTTCTGGTCGTCCAATTGAGGTTACAACGCCAGAAATCGTCGATAAAATCCATGGTATGATATTGGACGATAGGCGAGTTAAAGTGCACGAGCTGGCTGCGGCTATGAGCATATCAACCGAACGGGTACGCAACATTTTGCATAAATTTTTGGATATGAGAAAGCTATCTGCCAGATGGGTGCCGCATTTGCTCTCTGTTGACAACAAGCGCGACCGTGTGACAAGTTCAAAGCAGTGTTTGGCAATGTTCAAGCGCAATAAGAGGAACTTTTTTCTTCAGGTTTGGCCCTCTGCGATTTTTATCTATTTCCAAACTTGAAGAAATGGCTCGGCGGAAACAGATTTGGCTCCAACGATGAGGTCATCGCTGAGACAAACGCCTATTTTGAAGGATTGCCAAAATCGTATTATTTGGAAGGGATCGAAAAATTAGAAAAACGTTGGACGAAGTGTATCGAGCTACAAGAAGATTATGTTGAGAAATGAAATATGTTTTGACCAAATAAATCATTTCTTGTTTCATATTTCAGGGACTTTTCACCCTGCCCTCGTATAACAATATGTAACTACAAATAGTTTAAGAATGGAGCTCATTCGAGCATCAATATGCGTACAAGAATATGATATTCTAATGTCGAAACAGAGAAAAATACACGTATCATAGTCAATACTGTACTTTTTGTTACATTGAAAATCCGCTACGGCGATCATCGAATCACCGACACACGGAAATGTAGTCCTTATATTATGCAATGCTATGAAGTTACGGTGAAACAAAGTAAAAGGTATAAACCTACTGACTTCACCTACTACAATAAGTTTAAAATATATTTGAGATGTTGGCATACACATTAGATTGCTGCAGCAGTAAAACGTCAAATCTCTTTCTGCTACAAGAAATGAAACGTGGTATACTCTCTCAAACGATGCATCTCTTCGTCCAGATGATGACACAACACGGTCACAATCTAACCACGACCGAAGAAGGCGAGTTCAGCGTTTTAAACAATCACACACGTGCGCTTCTCAAATTGAAATCGGGAATCAGGTCTGTTCGATTTCGCAATCGAGAACCGTAGAAGTGGTCGAAGGCAACGGGACTGCATGACGAAACGAGAGACAACAACATGAAGTTCTAGCTTCTTTATCAGATAGTTGTATGACCCAGTCAAAGTAGTAAAACTCTAGTGCAGTTTAAAGTGTAACAAATGCATTTTACGATGGAGTTTATAAATGTCTTCTTGAGTCGTATACGAGTATACGGAGGGAAATTGTACACAAATTGTAGCGATGTTCTTCTACAGACACCGGAAATAACTTGCGTTATGTCAAGCTACAAAATTTACTTCACCGTAAATGTTAGTTCAAACATATATAATAGTCCAATTCTCAAAAGAGTTTTAGCTAATCCTGAATTTTGGATTAGACAAATTTAGCGAAACCATATCCACAAAAAAGTTTAAATACACACTAATATAATTTGTGTTACCATTTAATTTTCGGACAGTGATTTGGAAAACTTTTTTAAATCGGACAGGAATAAGATTAGCTAATCCCACATTTAGGATTAGCTAAAACTTTTTTTCTATTTCGGTATTCTCATTGCTCTATAAACGCACTATAAACACGTTGCTAAGGAGATCTATAAGCGCACTGTTTTTAGCGCTTTTTATTTTGAAGGAGTGGTATGAATGGTCTTAAATCTGACAAATGAATCAGAGCTGGGCAGTAGCTAGCTACTTTTGTAGCTTAGCTACTAGCTTAGCTTACATTTACCTTAGCTGTAGCTGTAGCTTAGCTAACTGTGAAAAAATATAGCTGTAGCTTGTGACTAGCTACTTTTTTTCTATTAGCTTCAAAATAACAACTGAAGCTACTTTTAAAGCTACTTTTTGTATCTTAAAGCTACTTTTTGTAGCTTCAGCTACTTTTTGTAGCTTCAAGCTACTTTTTAAGCAGAAGGTCAACAAAGTACGCATGCGTACAAGCTAAACCCACACAAAATAATTATTTGTTGCCGGTTCTAACTGGCTCTAATACGTAAAAATACACAGTAGGTGTCAGATGGTATTTGCTATTTTTTTATATTTATGTATATAATAGCAAATTAACAGTCATTATAACAAAAGACTGATCATATGACAATGGCAAATTTAATTATTTCACAATAATTTAAAAAAGTAGCTTTAAAATTTAACAGCTGCTTTAACGAAAGCTTTTAGCTGTAGCTTACCTATATTTTACAAAATATAGCTTATAGCTGTAGCTTAGCTACTTTTTTAAAGAATAGCTGTAGCTGTAGCTTAGCTACTTTTTTTAAGTAGCTTGCCCAGCTCTGAAATGAATAACATATAATCTCAAAATTGTAAATTGTCGGTGTTGAAATATTACTAACAGAATATGCTAGAATCAGATAAAATTGAAAACATTCACAATACAAAAAAAATATTGATTAATTGTCAAAAAATATGATATTTCAATTGTTTGTGTTATTAAAAGCGCTACCAACACGAATGATAAAAAACACCAATTCATATTTTTGACAAGCGCAGTTTTTTAAAATCTAACAGAATTATAAAATTACCTCTGCGGCGAGTTTTACAAAGGACGAGTGCCTTATGAAATTAGTTCTTTAATATACTATTTGAGAATTGTGCTGTAAATGTTTAATAGAGGCAAAATATATAATAAAAATGTTGAAGGGATTGATTTAGATTATTATTCGTGAATAAACTTAGTAAAACTATAAATAATAGTGCAATATTTAAGTAACAAATAAAAATTTAAATACGCAAGGAAACTTATCTTATGCCCAGTGCACACGAGGAAAGTTATCTGAGAAACTTTTTAGAAAGAAAAAATCAAGGCAGATGCTTGAAAATTATAACGGCGCCTCTATCGCGAGAAAGATTTTGTGGAAAACAACTAACTTCATGATTAAGATAAAACAATTTAATTTCAAAATAATGCATGGGACATTATGAGAAAGTATTTAATAATCATTTAATTTGGTATCATATACATGCGTAATAAATAATAATTTTTTTCTGCGATCGAGCAGAAAATATAGTTTTCCAACTGTCTGTTGAAAGCTTGATATTTTCCGCTCGCCGAACGGTAATGTAAAAGAGTATCATCGTATCCATAGATATATGAAAAGTATCGCCTGAATTTTCAAAACGAAAAATTGTCAAAAATTAATCTAAATTCTTTTTTAAGCAATTCTAAATGGTCGTAGAAAAAAATTGTGTGCACCTAGAGCAGAAAAGTCCTTGGAGATCGCTGTGCTCAACAATTTCCATGCACGACCGGCAATTATTTAATTATTTTTTGGAAAGGATAACACTATAATTCCTATTATTGAGATTGACAATGTTGGTGCAAGTTTACATGTCACATTTCTGGTCATAGTTATCAGTTGATTCGTAATTGTGTTACATTGAACATTTGTTTCAAATCTCGAGTCATTTTGTGAATTTTTACTGAGATCTGCTTTAGCAGAGTGCCACACCCAGTAATGGGTAGAAGGCGTGATGATATATTTATTTATTTATTCATTTTAAAAGTCACTTAGTCAGCAGTAGTTTTAAAAGCTAAAATATAACAAGGCACTACAACTTAAAACCGGTGCTACAGATATATAAATATATAAATATATCATCACGTCTTCTACCCATTACTGGGCGTGGCACTCTGCTAAAGCAGATCTCGGTAAGTGATATATTTTGTGCGTGAAGTGCGGTTACCAGTCGTCAAATCACGGCCCCCAAACATGTTAGTGGTGGAGGAGCCACAGGGATAGCTTTTTTCAAATTATGAAAATTTGTCGCCTGTGGGAATCGAACCAGAGACCTCAGGATCCACAGGCCGACTTCATACCACTGTGCTAGCCATCCCAGATTTACCATATATACATAGTGGCTCACTACGTCATTCATTTAGTTACATTTTTTTATTACATAAGTTTATCTCATAAACGTTTCCACTATAGTATACGTCCAGTGATCATTTGATAAATGACTTTTAAATATCTACCAATTAACACTAATCGATGCTACTGTGAAATTTTTTCGTTTGCTATTAATTTCACGCAAATAGCAGCTTACAAGGGCCGTATTTATTTGGCATTTTTAAAGTAACACGGTAGGTTACTTTTGTTTAATAGACCACAGAAGTGGGCGGTCCATATTAGGGCGGTAAATTTGAATGCGAGTCGAATGGTATATGCAGTTACCATTGTGTTATCGCGTTTTTATTTTATTAGTATCAAAATTGAAATTTTTACGGGAAACGACCAATGATGCAACAAATTACTATTTTAATGTTACCAATATAAATGGTTTTTGTTTTTAAATGTCATGTAATAGGTTTTTTATGTCTATTTTAAATTTGAAAAGAAACGTATGTCGTAGTGAACTTCATATCTCTATAATCATAACCTCACAATTTTGAATTTTGAATTTTTTGCACTTGTATATTTCGTTGTGATTCGAGCCAGGTGCAAAACACCACCCCATTTTAATTTATTGCACAAAAAAGCGCAAAATAAAACATGTACACAAAAATGAGGTTAAAAATCAAATGTTTGTTTCATAAGAAGTGTGCTACGCTATACGTTGCTTTACAATAGAAAGAGATAGAACGCTTAAGTCACGCCTCCTGGTGACGTTTACTTCTGTGGTCTATTGGCACGTTTTAAGTAACCCAGAACAGTTCCTGAACTGATCCTACCGCCCCAGCTATTTTGCTGGTTTGGCATGTTGAACCCGTTTCTATCTCTTTCTAATCAACTTGTGTTCCTTGTTATTCGTTTTGAATTGGTAGCATCGCAATTTGTATTTAATCAGATGTGACTAGAACGTACATTCAGATTTTGAATGTATCGTAAATTTTTACAACTGACACTAGATGCACACATTTATTTGGAAGCAAATGAGTTAGTTCTAGATCATTTCAGGGTTGAACCGACACAAATACGGCAATATATATTATTATTATTATTAATATTACATTCTGTTGACACAAAAAAAGTGTGTAGAAATTGTCATACAATTCAAAAACAGTTAATAATTATATATCGTTAAAAAATTCGTCCATATTATAATATGCTTTTACAATTAAGAATTCTTTCAGTGATTTTTTGAAACTAGAAGGAGTATTAGACCTTTTAATGCATTCTGGTAATTTATTAAATATTTTTAAACCTAAGATCTGAGGTGAAAGTTCGACTACCCTTAACTTATATTTAGGTATTGAAAAGTTTATTTTCTGACGTGTATTATGCTTGTGAATGTCTTTCTGTAGTTCAAAATTATTTTTATTACGATATATGTACCATGCCATTTCTAAAATAAATAAGCTAATAAGCGTTAGGATTTTCATATTGACGAATATCTGTTTACAATGTTCGCGACTTGTAACTCCTGCCAGATTCCGAACAATTCGTTTTTGAGTGATGAAAACTTGTAGTGCCCCTGTTGTTGCATCCCAAAAGCATATTCCGTAACGCAGCCTTGATTCAACACATGCATAGTAGTACCAGAGAAGATAGTGTGTATGCAAGTAACCTTTCAAATGTTTAATCTGGTAGCATGCAGTGTTTAGCTGTTTAGTAAGCTTTACACATTGTAATTTCCATTGTAGAGTGTCTTTCATATTTAATCCTAAAAATTCTGTCGAATTAGAATTTCGAATAGATTAGATATAGCAAAGAAAGTTTATTTTATCCAAGTATATAAACAAATTCAAGGATTTTTAAGGATTTCAAGTTTTTCAATTCCAGGCTTTTTCCAGAATTTCCAGAAATTCCAGACTGGTAAACGCATCATGATTGTTTATAATGGGATTTATGTCATTAGTACAAATGATCGTTGGACGTACTATATGAAGCCAGATGTTCAAGATAATTTGAAAATCACACAAACCTCTGTGAATGTGTCCATCTTTCATTTCATCGTTATCATTTGAAAGCAAGCAATGAACAAAGTGAAGAGATAGGTACTCGTACATAGAGGAATGAAAGTTTGATTTACAGTAATATAATTGTAACGTTGTGTGTGACAGATAGCGTGTGGAATTGTGCAGAATGATACAAAAGCGGCATTAGAACTAAAGTGCGGTTGGTCAGTTCGCTATTGCAAAGGTCGTTTGATTAATTATTGCGCACAGCTGGATTCATTAGGTTTACGAAGGTTAACTGCACTATTACAACAATCTCAGAACACAGAATAGAGCAGATGTAATCAACACAATGTTTTAGTTTGTGACACGTTCTCAAACTCTGAATTAAACTAGAACATTACAAATATGTTTGCTAAACTCTAATTCGCAACTTTATAAATGTTTTCATACTCGTAATTACGTAAATCGTATTAAAATCGACTCTGTGATCACAGCCGAACTTAAAAAAAAATTAATAAATATATCATCACGCCTTCTAACCATTACTGGGTGTGGCATTCTGCCGAAGCAGATCTTGATAAGTGATATATTTTGCGCGTGAAGTACGGTTACCAGACGTCAAATCACGGCCCACAAAGATTTCCCCTCCACTAACATCTTTTCGGGCCATGATTTGACGAATGGTACCCGCACTTTTTCCAAATAAAAAAAATTATATATCCGGTGTTTTTCTTTTTTTCAAATAAAAGGTGTGGCACTCTGTCGTAGTAGATAAATAAATATATCATCACGCCTTCTACCTCTTACTGGGTGTGGCACTCTGCCGAAGCAGATCTCGGTAAGTAATATATTTTGCGCGTGAAGTGCGGTTACCAGCCATCAAATAACGGCTCCCACAAATGTTAGTGGTATCAAGTCGACAAACAATTTTCACCATTTTAAAAACTACCCTTGTGGCTTCCCCACCACTAACATCTATGGGGTCTGTGATTTGATGGCTGGTAATCGCACTTCACGCGCAAAATATATTACTTACCGAGATCTGCTTCAGCAGAGTGCCACACCCAGTAATGGGTAGAAGGCGTGATGATATATTTATTTATCTACTACGACAGAGTGCCACACCTTTTATTTAGAAAAAGTGCGGGTACCAGTCGCCAAATCATGGTCCCAAAAGATGTTAGTGGAGAGGAGCCACAGAGGTAATTTTTTTCAATGTGATGAAAATTGTTTGTCGATTGTAGGAATTGATCCCAGATTCTCAAATCCACAGACCGATTCGATACCACATTAAGTGCAAGAAATTGCGCGTTCGAATCTCACTATGTACTGTAGGTTTGCAGCAGACATAAATAAATTAATCAGCCTGTATCGATGGACTCTGATTGTGAAATCATGTTAGACCCATAAATCTTAAATACAAATTAAATACATAAGCACGTCTTTTATTTAATTCTTGGCGACCAAGTTCTGCAATTCCAGTTCCTTCAACTTTTTAATAAATAAATACTCGTAAAATTAGCTACTCAACTGTGCAAATTAGAAAAAAATGACAATAGACAAAAACTCGGAATTCCCAAGTCAAAACATTAATTACAAGTAATGTTAATTTTGGTAATGGATACATATATCAAAATAAAATTAATTTAATTACTATTAATTATTAGTGATAATGACCATTTGATTGCCAATCATTAATGGGTAAAATTGAATAATTGAATTTTCCGTAAAACTAGCAAACATATGATGTATATTTTACATTTCAATCTGATATTTATCAAGCTAAAATAGCTGTAACAATATTTCAATTCTGTCTAAAAACGAGCTCAATCAATCAACAGCACTTCAATAAAATATGTTCTAAAGTTATTAAGAATTTAATTTAGAACACAGGTAATAACCTTTTCTGATTGTTTGTAGAAAAACTAAAGCACATGTAACACGCCAGGCCATTGAAACAAAACACGCACGGTGGTTGACACGAAACATTCATCTGTTTGAAAATAACACGTCACGACTAGTAACTAAGAGTCTACTATCGACTGTCGACTGTCGCTGAAGGCTGCAGAAAGGAGAACAAAAGACGAAATGGCAAGTGAGGAACGAATTGGAACCAAAACCAATGGAGGACAATGTTGGCTGTGGATGGACATATGTTCTGCAGATTATACAAACAATTGCATATAAACTTGCATTGATGGGAAAGATGCTTTTAGTTTCTATAGAGATTGTTTTCTTCTTCTTTTGTTATGAGTTACTGCAAAAGTAAATACATACATAACACTGTACTATGTTCCATTAATTAGGGTAGCACGAGCCCTTCAAACATTAATCCTGTAATTAATCATTCTTATTCTGATACACATCCACATTAGAATCCAAGCTCGTCTCATCTTTCGTTCATGCAACAAACGTTCTATCATATTCATCCATGTACATTTTCTCTTACCGTAAATTTGACTAATCTTTCATTTCAGATACTTTTCACTTATCCAAACCATCTTAACTGAGTTACATATACTCTTCTAACAACATGCTTGTTATAGTTACATTTTGATTTATTACTCTTAATTGTTTAGTGAATCGAAACGGTGAATTTACTAAATAAAATTACAAAACTTAAACCAAAAATTGTCTTAATTATTAGATAACCGACGGGAGAATGTAATCAAATAATAATTCGTGAACCTAACAAATTCGGCAGTACGGTGGTGTGAATAGCATTACGGTATTCGAATCCGAAGATTCGGAGTTCGAAACCCATTCAAGCTCAATATACAGGGTGGTCCATTTAAAGTGTTATCAGGAAATATCTCGGAAACTATAAATTTTACGCAAAAATGACCTAGACGAAAAACAATCGTACAAAAGGGGGCCATAATAACGAAATATTGGTTTTGTCCTAGATGGCGCTGTTGTCGCTAAATCATAGTCAACTCAATTTTTTTAAATTAAAACCCCTATTTTTTATTAAAGAATCAGATTCCTCGTTAAAAAGAAGAATTTATTTAGTTCACTTTTTCGTCAAAAATGATGTTGCTTTCGGACGTTCCTGTATTAGAGCTTATGCGCGCGGCTGTGTGTGTGTGTATTATTTGAGTTTGTGTGCGTGTGAGTTTGTTTGTGAGTTTGTTAGTTTTTGTTTGTGTGCGTGCAAGCGCATCTACTAACACGCACATCTAAAATCACAAATAGTCTCATTACATTCAATTGCCATTTTTATAAAATATGGTTCATCTGATTGTTTACATTCTGTCTAAAATCATATGGTGTAAATTTAAATTGCATTTTATTTTAGATTTTAATTAAATTAAGCATAAGCTCTAATACAGGAACGTCCGAAAGCAACATCATTTTTCCCGATTACAGCGTCATCTATCATGCTGACGAAAAAGTGAACTAAATAAATTCTTCTTTTTTTTTAACGAGGAATCTGATTCTTTAATAAAAAAATAGGGGTTTTCATTTAAAAAATTGAGTTGACCATGATTTAGCAACAACAGCGCCATCTAGGACAAAACCAATATTTCGTTATTATGGCCCCCTTTTGTACGATTGTTTTTCGTCTAGGTCATTTTTGCGTAAAATTTATAGTTTCCGAGATATTTCCTGATAACACTTTAAATGGACCACCCTGTACACCGGGTGACTATAATTGATTGGCATAGAATATTAAGTTGGCTACCCTGTTTAGTTGGCAAGACATCGTCACAATCAACGTGATATCTTTTGATTAATATTTTAGGTTAAAGTTTTCGCAAGTTACTGTAAATAATCTTTTGATTATAAGTATCCAATCGCCATTTTCATTATGTACTCCATTTCTAAAATAGGCCATTAATAGTATATTGTAATGTTAGTGAGGAACGGATTTCACTGCAAAACTAGTATGAAAGATCTCAGCACGAGCGACAGCGAATGTTCCAATAGTACGAGTTTAGCAATGGCTCTTTCCCACGTGTGTTACTTACTATTTTTTCAACATTAAATGTGAAAAATACATTATTATGTTTGTGTTAATCAATACAAGAAATTTAGTGATTATTTTATATAAATCCAAGGAGTTGTATTTACAAATTACCTTTTTTATATTGTTATTGTTATTTCAGAGCCAAAGAGTCCTTTCCCCTTTTGATTCATTTCTGATAGTAACTTAAACATTCGTTTTGACGATTCTTTCTAATTTTCACTACAATCAAAAACACAATAATTATAAATGAAAAAAATTAAATGCTACAGTAAAATATTAAAATTTTTAACGAAATTAGTTGATTTGAAAAATGTTAACCTAAAATGAACTGTTCAAACTTCAATAAAAGTAACACTATTGTATATTATAGTAATTACTTGGCTTTACACTATGAAGCAAACATATAAAATTGTTTTTAAACATTTATTTTCTATATATTAAATATATAAACACTATAAAATTGTAAAAGTATGCATTCGCGACACAATCTTCGAATTACGTTTCACTTGATCAAATAAATCACACACTTTGTGTGCATAAAATGATGTACAGAATAGAAACTTGTCACTTTTGGAATTATATGCACAAATACTTGTTAAAAATATATTCTATCTATACAGTCTAAATCGTACATTTAATACTGATGTGAGTCAGTCGTTTGACAGTTACGGAGCACATCTAAAATCGTGACGTCACACGCCCGTGGTCTATTATATTTTATTTGACGTATTTGAATTTGACAATCATGTATACCAACATAAAATTTTAGATATATAGGTCAATCATTTATAGTCTCTCGGTATATGAACTACCACAATACGGCTTGGTCAATTCGTATCCTGTACTGTAATTGGGATTAAGTTCCTGTTGTACAGAGTAGGATAAATAAATAAAATCTCGGGCAATTAAAATCTGCTCAGAACTGTGCAAATTGCGCTTATACGATACTTATTAAGAACCTATTGCAATTTCAACTTTTTATTTAAACTCATAAACTTAACAACGTTAAATGTTTCCGGAGTAACAAAAACCTGTCACAAAAAATCAACAACTGCGGTTATTTTTACAGCAATCATAAACTTCAATATTACCTAACCTCAAACAAGGATCACGACTTCTTAAAAAGCACAATAACTCATCTCATTCTACTTTCATTCAAGACGTTATCACACCGTAACGGAAATCTTAAAAAATCCGGGTGAACAGGTAGATAAGTTAGCAGGTTTGAGGTTCCGCATCAGGTAGAGAACAAGAACAGACCGGCTAAGCTCATGTACGTGTTAGAAAGAGATGGCGCATCCGAATTTATGGTCTTTCGTTGTAGACAAGGTTACGAAAAGGCCGTTTTCATCGGGTCTACAGGTATGCTCACAAATCGTTCATTATAAAAATTAATAGAAATGGTAAAAGACCTTGGAAATGGAACGTTTCCTGTGAAAATTGTTAGAATTGATTTCGACATAGATATAAAAATATTTTTCTACGGTCGTGTTGAAAAGTCATCGTAACAACATTCAAAATGAGTGTGAAAAGTATCTCTTAGCAACACTAATTTTGGGTTGCAAGAAAAAAATAAAGAGCACTTTAGTTAAAGAATTGTTATCTAGCAACATAATCAATAGAGATTTTTCTGTAACTTATTGAACCGTTAGTTGCTAATGAACCGATATAACTTTCATGCAACCCAACATAAGGCGTATTCCATTTGTCATTTGGATCAGATCTAACTTACATTTACTGAGTAAGATCACTTATTTATTTCGTTGGATTACTTTGCTAACTTTATTTTCAGTAGTAGAATTACAGATTATTATTTACTTTGAAGTAATTCACTCCAATAAGAGCATTAGTTCGCTTAATTTGGTTCATTTAGTCATTTGTCGAATTTATCTGAACTGATTTAAGTGAACCAAGTGGCAAATGGAATACAGCTAATAGTAGTATGGCAAGAAATCGTTTATGATGCTGTTTCCAAGACAACCATTGTGGAACAATCTTTTTCTGCGGTCGTGATGTCAAATATCGATTCAAATATAGATTTTTCTCTGTTTCGGCATTAGAATAACATATTCCCGCACGCATATTGATGTTAGAATGAGCTTCATTTTTAACGATTTTTGGTGACATATTGTTATCATAGATTGGTATAACTGCATTAAATACACAAAATATCTAAGCAACGGACAAAATAACAAAAAAACAGCTTATACAAATAGTTACTTAACTATTTTACCAAAAATATCCCTTAATGGAAAATGTCCACTATTTTTATAAAGAAACAGAGAAAATATTATAAAACACTCGTTACAGAAAGCAATTCTAGCATTTGTTCGTTCGTCCCCTCGCCGCTGCACGGCTTCTAAAACTTGTATTTTAATATATTATTATGACGTTGTGTCCAAGAAAATCATTGTAGAATAGTAATTTTTATGACAAGTGCCGAAAAAGGCAAGCCTCGTGCGTTAAATTCTGCACGAGCACGTAACCTTTTTCGGCACGTGTTATAAACAACATTTTTCCTACAACTGTGCGATTTAGTAAATCACTAAAATATTATCAAAATTTATAAAATTTTAATGATATTACACGAGAACGATGTTTTACGGCGTTGCTATGGTTTGTTTGTTGATTGCTTGCACATTGTTCTACATTATTTAAAAATATTTTACTAACGTCAAGATAATTTCTTCAAAATCGTCTAGATTGGAATAGTACAGTGAGTGATTCTTCTTTATCATAAATACCTCCAAAGATAATTGAAGCTCCGGATCATGCTATGTTGCATCTATTTTCGACAATGACAATCAACCTGCTGCTGGTACTTCTAAAGCCTCCGAAATTGTTGTCAATAATATTACTGTTAATAATATGAACAGGTACGGAAGAAATCAATGTTTCTTTAGACAATACAAAAGTTTCCACTTTACATTATGTCAATATAAGCAACTGTAACAACTATGTTAATAATATACACACACAATAAATATTATGTATTTCACTTACTTAAAACCATTTAGCGATATATTTTACTTTGTTCGGTTCCTTTTATTAGTTGTGTACAGATTAGATATACTGCAATTTAAGGTTATTTTTATAAACGTCAAAATATACTACTGCATATTTACTAGCGCTGGCTCACTGCATCTTCTTCTTCCATAAGCGTCTGTGGCCAAAATATGAATTACGTGCTTGGCGCGATATTTAAATCGCTCTCAAAAAAACTTTTTTTACAGTTGCGTAATGAAGCACTTTCCGCACTTAGTGTTTCTTTGCTTTCGGAAACGCACTTGGTCGGCATTCATCTACTTTCCATACGTAACCAAGGCAATAATAGTTACGTAATAACAAAGAAATCGCACAGTTGTAGGAAAACAGTTTTTTTCTACGATCGTGATTTTAAATATCGATTCAAATATAGATTTTAAAACATATAAGTTCACAACCGTAGGAAAAATAGTATGTAACATATGTGTAGCAAAAACAACAGCCTTTGCAATATTTCTGTTACAATATACTATTGTCTCGTCAAAACTAAACCGTTTATGTTATTTCTATTGAATAATGCTACAAATAACGGGCATAACATTATTTACTTGTTTTATATTATTTATTTAAATAAAACAAAATTCTAAATAAATTTAGTACACTTTTACAACGCAAAATAAAGAATTCTTTTGAAAATACTGTATAAAACACGGTGTAAATTTTATTAGAGAATTGTTTAAATTTTTATTGTGATTTAATAGAATTTTTATGACACAGGAAGCAAACAAATTAAATATTTTTATGACTAAACATTTACTACCTTATAATTTTTAGCTATTATAGGTAATTTTTCTAGTTTTACAATTTGATACAGCTGATATTTTACTGCAAAAGCATCATTACAAATTTAATTAGCTATTTATACATGTAAATAGTAGTTTAGAAAAGAATTCATTTTACAGCGAAGTGCAGTTACCAACTATCAAATTATAATAATACACACATACACTTTTAATATTACGATAAATAACTCCAAAATAAATCATTTATCCTATTATGATAATGACAACTCATTTCATTTTGTCACTCTTCCTTCATTAACATCTTGGAGCCTGTAATTTCACATTTGATAATCACAAATAAATAAATATAAATATATCTTCTACCCATTACGGAGTTAGTGGTGAAGGAGCCACAGGGGTAGCTTTTGAAATTATGTAAATTGTCGTCTGTGGGAATCGAACCAGGGTTCTCAGGATCCACAGGCCGACTTCATACCACTGAGCTAGCCACCCCATAATCACAATTCATAAAAATAAAATAAATAAATATATCATCACGCCTTTTACCCATTACTGGGTGTGACACTCTACCACCGAAGCAGATCTCGGTAAGTGATATATATATATATATATATATATATATATATATATATATATATATATATATATATATATATATATATATATATGCGCGTGAAGTGCGATTAACAGCCGTCAAATCACGGCCCTCAAAGTTGTTAGTGGTGGGGAAGCCACAGGAGTAATTTTAAATTGGTGAAAATGGGGATTGAACCAGGGTTCTTAGGATCCACAGGCCGACTTGATACCACTGAGCCATTACACAATGAATTACTTTAGAGTAAATTTGAATCTATAATTCTAGTTCTCGAAATAAAGTGAAAATGTTTGTTGGCTGTGGGGATTGAACCAGGGTTCTTTGGATCCACAAGCTGACTTGATACCACTGAGCCATTACCCCACAATTAATGTGTAAAAATAATTAAATCAATTAATTGTAAACGAACAGCTATAAACAAAAAAAGTATTTATTTTTGAAATGAGTAGAAAATTTATCACAAGCAGTCGGCGAGTATTCAATTCTTAAAAGTTCCTTAAAGATACTTTACACATAAGTGAACACTATTTTTTCTAGGACCAAAAAATATGTGGACAAAATAAATAAACTAATCATTACGGTAACATAAATTTTCTAATATATTTTTGGAATTTAGGGATCGGTAAAGTTTTGACGATCTCTTTTGTCATACTTTCTGATCTAGATCGGTAAAGATGGATTTTGCGGTCTAACACTAACATACTTGAGGGCCGTGATTTGACGGCTATACCAACTACACTATTTGTTGGCAAATTTACTTTTTCTGAAACCAGCAAGAAAGTGCCTACTTTCCTGACGAATTTTAGAATAGAAAGTAAATTTTTACCAAACAGTCAAGTAAACTACGTATCCAAAACTACAAGAAAAATAATAGTCTGGTAAAATACAAAACAGTCTTGTAAAGATTTTACTCAGCAGATTAAAATGCTCGGCCTGCTTCCTCAAGTAAAATATCACTTTCCTGACTTATTATGTAATATACTATTCTTTACAAAATTGGCTTCCTCTTAATGGAACTTATTTTCATATTTATGGGTAGATATCCCGGTATGATTCCCAAAGCCGACAAATAATTTTCACCACATTAAAATTACCCCTGTGGCTCTCTCTTCATTACCATCTGTGGAGGCCGAGGTTTGACAGCTGCTAACCGCACTTCACGCGCAAAATATATCTCCTACCGAGATCTGTTACGGCAGAGTGCCTCACCCAGTAATGGGTAGGAGTGATGGTGTATTTATTTTATTTATTTTAAAATATAAATAAATATATCATCACGCCTTCTACCTGTTACTGGGTGTGACACTCTGCCGAAGCAGATCTCGGTAAGTGATATATTTTGCGCGTGAAGTGCAGTTACCAGCCGTCAAATCACAGCCGCTATAGATGTTAGTGGTGGGGGAGCCACAGGGGTAGTTTTCTTAAAGTGGTGAAAATTGTTTGTCGCATATGGGAATCGAACCAGGGTTCTCAGGATCCACAGGCCGACTTGATACCAGAGCTAGCTACCCCATTTTATTTATTTTTAAAAAGGGATTAAATAAATAAATATATCATCACGCCTTCTACCCATTACTGGGTGTGGCACTCTGCCGAAGCAGATCTCGGTAAGTGATATATTTTGCGCGTGAAGTACGGTTACCAGCCGTCAAATCACGGCCGCCATAGATGTTAGTGGTGGGGGAGCCATAGAGGTAGTTTTTTAAAATGGTGAAAATTGTTTGTCGCCTGTAGTAATCGAACCAGGGTTCTCAGGATCCACAGGCCGACTTGATACCACTGAGCTAGCTACTCCATTTTATTTGTTTTTAAAAAGGGATTATAAAAATAAATAAATAAATATATCATCACGCCTTCTACCCATTACTGGGTGTGGCACTCTGCCGAAGAAGATCTCGGTAAGTGATATATTTTGCGCGTGAAGTGCGGTTACCAGTCGTAAAATCACGGCCCCCAAAGATGTTAGTGGTGGAGGAGCCACAGGGGTAATTATGAAAATTGTTTGTCGCTTGTGGGAATCGAACCAGGGTTCTCAGGATCCACAGGCCGACTTCATACCACTGAGCTAGCCACCCTATTAGGAAAAAAAGGAATTAGGATTAATTTACTGGGCTGTCGCGATAGAAGTAAATTATATCTATGTGTACACTATTGCACTAGTGTCATAACGCCTAACTTTGCTTAATGATTAGTGTGCATATAATCGTCCTTTCTACACGGTCGTATAAAAACTATTAAAAACCATACCTGCAAACGGAAGTCTCCAAAACATAATCATGAGTAATCACATCCGAAGTAAATACTAATTAACACTCTAACACCTCGAGTACATTCAGAGCAAAAAAACAAAAACAGTAACCAGCAAACGAACAAAAGAAACCGCGCGAAGTCAGACACACGCGAATCTAACTTACACAATAAGAAAAAAATAAACGAAATGAACAATAATAATTAACAAGTAATTAATAGTACGTTCTATTTACTCAGAATTATATGGTGTAAACAATTCCGCAACTGGTCACTGATTTCAATTGCACCACATCTACTCGTGTGTGAGTGTGTGAGTGTACAAGTGCGGTTGAAGCACAGTATGTGTAAGCGGTAGTGAGGCAATTCGTGCACTTTAATTAGAAACCAGTCTAATTATAAATATTTTTATTATTAGTTACTTGTAAATATATTGTATGGGTATTATACATTACTTTTCAAAAGTCAGTTATGAAGTTATGCAATAATAGGTACTGATTACCGGAAAAGGTATCAAATAAAAGCTATAAAGAATCGAAATCATTAACACATTTTAATTTACTTATTTATTCACTAGTAAAATTATAAAACAAACATGAGCATTTTGAGAAAATTAAATAATAAGATTAACATTAACATTTTAGGGTTCTTATTACCATAGACAAACAAAAAGCAAAAAAGAGAAGAGTATTTCAAGATGTGTCGACTAAAAAGTTTGGATGTATCGAATCTATCTTATTATCATGGGCGTCCGGGGGATGGGGGGTCAAGCCGGGACGCCTCCCACCCCTGGTTATTAACTAGGGTGGTGACCATGACTCTCGAACATAGAACTTTAACATGTAAAATTATAATTTTGTAATTTCCTGCTTCCCTAAATATTTTAAGCAAAAAAGCTTGAAATAAAAGTTTTAGGGTTTAAAATTCTGCATCTGAACATTTGTTTAATTTTGATTCATTCACATGCCTATCGATAGTTTTGAGGCAATTTTCTTCATTTTCAAATCTAATTTGTGTCGTTACAAAGTATGTGAAATTAATTTTGTTTCAATAAACAAAATTAATTTCATATACTTTGTAACGACACAAATTAGATTTGAAAATGAAGAAAATTGCCTCAAAACTATCGATAGGCATGTGAATGAATCAAAATTAAACAAATGTTTGACGTTTTATCTGTCAAAATAAATGAAATAATAAATAAAGAATTTATTTTGTCAATTTTGACAGATTGAACGTCAAACATTTGTTTAATTTTGATTCAATTTCATAGCTATCGACAATTTTGAGACAATTTTAGTTATTTTCAATTCTAATTTGTGCCGTTACAAAGCATGCAAAATTAATTTCGTATTTTATTCCCTAAAACTTTTATTTGAAGCTTTTTGTTTTAAATAATTATGAAGCAGGAAATTAAATCAATATGATTTTACATGTTAAAATCCTATGTTCGAGAGTCGCGGTCACCATCATGTATATGTATATATAAATTAAATAAAAATTAAATTATAAGTTTAAAGATAATAAATTCAAGCTGAAACTTTCCAGCAGTATTCTTATGGCCAGCTAGCGACATGTTCTCTATCGTAACAATTGAGTAATTTAAGTTTATTAACTATACACGGACACGAAATATTAGAGAATAAAAACTGTAAATCGGAATTTATTGAAGAAATGGTGTCAATTTATGGAAGGGTTATTCGAAGATTGTCCTTCTTCTTCAATTCAAACCATCAGACGACAAAGACTAGTAATTTAAATATTTTTTTGTCTATTTGTTATGTGTATTTGTATTTATATTATGTAAAAAAGATATTTTACAAATTTATGTCTATCTTAAAGTTTTTTGCGAGGAAGAGGATTTGACAGCGGGAAAACAACTAACATTTTGATGTCATATTTTTCCGGAAATATGGTGGAGTAGATAGCGTTACAGCATTTGAATCCGGAGATCTCAAGTTCGAATCCCACTCAAGATAATAATATATAAAATAAAGACAAAAAGTCAATTACGATGTGGAACTGTGTCTTAATAAATAAGAAAAATAGGAAAAAAAAAATTTCCATCACTTGTCACAAATTCCAAAAATTTTTACAGCACGTTTGAATCAACTTATCAGGTCATCATCAAACGGCTGGTCAGTTCAGCTTTAACCATAGACGCGTTTCGTCCTTTAGGGACTCATCAGTATAATAATATATAAACTATCATACTACGGTTCGGTGAGTCAGTATCATGTACTGTAAATGGGATTAAGTTCCTGTTGTCAGAGTAATATAAATAAATAAATATTTTGAAAATATTTTCAAATTAAAAAATGAATTTAGATTTCTTCTATTCTAATATAATAAAATAAGATTGAAATTAACCTCTCCTATGATTGCTCTAGATTAGTGGGCGGAGTTTACCTAATAAAACAAAATCTCTTGTTTTTCTATTAACACTGCATGACACGCGGCTCGTTCCATGTAATTTCTAAATCAAAATTGAATGACAGCTTGTAATTATGCGATTCTACAGAATAACCGACTCGCAAACAATCGCGTCACGTCAGTGTTCGACCCAGTATAGCCAACTGCAAAGTGCAAATCCCGCTAAACGCACTCAAACAGTTATTTGCATTCTGAAAATATTCAAAAACCTAAACGTAATAACATGCCATTATTATAATAACAGTTTAACAGTTCGCGACTCTACAAAGTCAAGGTTTTTTCACGCATCAGATGAAATTAGATAATCGCTCGTTTTAATTCTAGATGCTTTATTTAATTTGTTTATCGTGGAATGAATACCATATTATTTACAAATGAATGAACAGTATTTTTTCCCAATAAAAAAGTTATTTGATCAAGTTAATAAATAGTATTTTTACTATGTAAGTAAACATCATAACTTGATATCAATATACGTACGTAAATAGTTTACATAAATGTGCATTGAAATTGACGTAAAATTAAGTCAAAAAGAAAAAATAGCACATGATGATAAGAATCGATCGCTCGCACTTTTAATAAACAAATCCTAAACCCAATGAACTCATGCCTCAAATACTCAAGCCATTATATTCAGTTTTAAGGGGTCTTTCCACCTTGAGAATGACAAAAAAAATATTTTTTTAAACTTTTTTTCCATAAAAGGAATCAAGATATCGTTTTGAAAATTTTCAGGTATATTTATTCACACTTTAAGAGTACAAAAATATATTTTTTTTATTTTTACATTTACAAAAAATGCAAAACAGATGTATGCGTATTATACTTAAATATAATAAATACAGTAACATTTCAAATATGCTCATAATATTAAATTGGTTAAATGTTGAACAATTCTTTGAATATAATAGCATGATTTTTATTTTTAAAATACTTAATGGTATGTATCCTAATTTAGCTAACAAGATGCAAAGTGTTAAAAATGTACATAATTATGTAACTAGACTAATTGACCATTTTTATATTACAAAAAAGAACAAAGTAAGTTCATCAAAATCAATTTTCGATCAAGGGCTGTTAGTTTATAATAAACTACCCTTAGAAATAAAAAATGCTAAATCTCTAAGAGAGTTTAAAAATAAAATTAAGAAATTGTATTTACCTTTGTAATATAGTGCTACTCTTACGTTTTTTAAATTTTTTTGTAAATTGTTATTAGGTATTTATTTAATTTTATTTATTTAATTTGTAATTATGTGTATATTAGCAACTCTGCTAAATAAATAAATTTATTATTATTATTATACTAAATCCTCTACAATTTGAAATAATTTTCTCTTTAACAGTGAAAAATACGATGCCATAGATTCAAGATATTTTGAAAATACTATACAAATAAAATAATAAAAATAAATAATTCTGCAAAAGAAAACTATTGACGCAAGCAAATGCTAAAACTGCAGAAACAAAACTGCATATGATGCATTCAAAACTATACGTAGTGATTACGTCACCATCAAATCTCGAAACTGAAAGGTAGGTAACGGTTGACGCGAAACGCCATTTTATTTTCGTGTGGGATCCCTGTAATTTTTAATATTCAGTACTACCAGCAATCAATAATTAAAACAAATAAATTTGACTAAAAAAGAACAATTGTTTTTTATTAATTAAAAATTAAGTAAGGTAATAAGAAGTCAGGATAAGTATTGAATTTTCTAAGAATGCGATAAGATTGGGTTAACAAAAGCTGATATTACATTTTTAATGATTCTTGTTAATGGCCCTATTTTATATACTTTTGTTTAATTCTTAATTCATAGTTGTTTAATTTTAATCCATTGTTTTATAGTTTTGTGGAGCTTAATTATAATCATGTTTGCATTTTCAATGAATCTTGTTTTATTATTTAGTAGGTTGTGATATTTTATTTATTTATTTTCTGCAGTAACTCTCTTTTTTATACCTGGAATATTGCAGCGTCATATTGTTTATTTTAATTAAAAATAAATTGTAAATATACGGCTCAATATTACATTTTTGCTTACTTTACTTTATTATTTGTATAAATACATATATCATGTTTATGCAATCTGGCTGTGGCAACTATGCTTTTTAACAGTAAAATTAGTTTTTTAGAAAATTGGCTTCTCTTAGTTTTATTTTCATGTTTATGGGGTACGTAGACATCCGGGTTCGATTCTCACAGCCGACAAACAATTTTTACTACATTAAAACTACTCCTGTGCATCCCCGTTCATTAACATCTTTGGAGGCTGTAATTTGACGACTGGTAACCGCACTTCACGCGCATAAATATATCACTTATCGAGATCTGTTGCGGCAGAGTACCATATCCAGTAATGGATAAAAGGCGTGATGAGATATTTATATTTATTTTCATTCTTTAAGACTAGTCAATATTAATTGAAATTGAATTTGTCTGTGCAAAAAAAATCCGCAAGGAACTGTCACAATTGACATAAAATTGGCATCGTAATGAAAAACTACATGTTCGTCAATACTGATATTTGAAAAATATACCTGTCTATAAGTAATTAAACTAATTAGTGAGTAAAATAGATAAATAAAATAAAATAAATAAATATATCATCACGCCTTCTACCCATTACTGGGTGTGGCACTCTGCTGAAGCAGATCTCGGTAAGTGATATATTTTACGCGTGAAGTGCGGTTACCAGTCGTCAAATCATGGCCCCCAAACATGTTAGTGGTGGAGGAGCCACAGGGATAGCTTTTTCAAATTATTGAAAATTTGTCGCCTGTGGGAATCGAACCAGGGACCTCAGGATCCACAGGCCGACTTCATACCACTGAGCTAGCCATCCCATAAGTACAAAACAAACCAAATGCATGTATGCCTACTCTTAATTAGTAAAAGTAATTGACATTTTTATATTCAACAAACCAAATATAAAATTGTACGCTAAAGCAAAGAAAATCAAGTCAGTTTTGTCAAAAAAAAATATATTTTTTTCGAGAACACATTGATTTTTATTTATAGTTCTTATAAAAAACTAAGCAAAATAATTATTATTGCCAGATTTACTATCTACTTATATGTGGTCAATTCTACCATCGGTTAAGCATTGTGCGTTTACATAAAAAAACACCCTGTAGGTACAACAATAGATACCTAACTATACACCTGTATAATATATTTTAATGTTTTAAGATTTGCAACATAATTTCTTATAGAACATAATATTAGAAAAGCTTGAATTTCCATACTTTGCAAAATAATCAGCATACTTTAATTGACGAATTATTTACAATTCCTTGAGACTTGATTTATAAATAAACTAATATCTATCAAATATTTTACGTTTTTTCGAACTTGTTATCAGCAGAAGAAAAATATTATGCACGAGGCAAAATTGTAAACAATTAATTGGAAAATTTTATTAAAGATAAAAGTAATTTAGTTTGCTACTTTGCACAACAGGAAATTAACCCCAAATCACAGTGCTTCAACGACAGTAAATTTATATGAATGATCTTTCTACAAGATAATTGAAGAACGTTTGAGAGCGCATAAAACACGAATATTTATAAAAATATAAATAAATATATCATCACGCATTTTACTCATTACTAGATGCATCTTTCTACCGTAGTACATTTCGGTAACTGACATATTTATGCGCGTGAAATGCGGTCACCGGCCGTCAAATCACGCCGCCCCCTCCCAAAGATGCTAATGTAGGGGTAGCCACAGGGGTAATTTTAATGGGGTGAAAATTGTTTATCGGTCGTGAGAATCAAATTCACAGTTTGACTGGATACCACTGAACCACCTACTCCATACACGAATATTTATAACCTCATATCGAGGTAGGTGGCTCAGTGGTATCGAGTCGGCCTGTGGATTTGAGAACTAGGGTTCGATTCCCATAGCCGGCAAACAATTTTCACCACATTAAAACTACACTGAGGGCCGTAATTTGACGGCTGGTAACCACACTTCACGCGCAAAATATATAACTTACCGAGATCTACTACGGCAGAGTGCCACACCCACTAATGTATATTTATGTTATTTATAATGAAGCTCTTTTGAAAATGTTATACATGATTTAATATATTTATGTAACTGTTCAACTGTCAATTATTTCGCTGCTCGCAGGCCAACTTCCGCTGTCTTCACGAAGTTTGTTAGCGCGTTTCCGGTGCAAGGCGTGATGTTTGTTGGTGTCATATCCCGAGGTAAAATTCGCAATTTATTATACCGCCATTATTTTGCCAGTCAACCGTGTATCGTTTGTTTGTATTGTGTACCGAAACAGTGAAACCGCGCAAGTTGTTTTCGCATCGCAGTATTTTTAGCGCTTTTATTAGTTTATTTCGTGTTCAGATCACTATTCCAGGAATACATGGATTACGTAATTTCTTGTCACACTGCAAATTTGCAAAGGTGAGACATCTGTGGTTCGCGTAATGTTTTAGGAAAATATTATTGTGTATACCGTGTCACAAGTAAATAAAGACACAGATGTTTAACATAGAAAATTAGTTTTTGCAAATCGAAAGTGCTTGGCAAACATGTATGGACGCAAATCGCACCTGTCTACGCACTTTATTTAATACAATCATTTTATTGTCACTAATTGGCAAAATTAATTGAAATGTTTCGATAAAATCGTCTATAATAGGCGCGTGTTTCTTTTGCCATTTGGATCAGACTTACAGTTTGTCCGCGATTTGGTGACCGATACATCATCAAATTTATTCGTAGGGGATACATTTTACAATATGTAGGGAAATATTGTTACATCATCCTGGTTGTCAAACAGTCATGATTAACAAGAAATATAAGTTAATATAGTTTCAAATTAAGAATTGTCAAAAAAAAAATATAAAATATAAATAAAAATAAATATATCATCACGCCTTTTACCAATTACTAGGTGTGGCACTCTGCCGAAGCAGATCTCGGTAAGTGATATATTTATGCGCGTGAAGTGCGGTTACCAGCCGTCAAATCACGGCCCCCGAAGATGTTAGTGGTGGGGTAGCCACAGGGGTAATTTTTTTAATTGGTGAAAATGTTTTTTCGGCTGTGGGGATCGAACCAGGGTTCTTTGGATCCACAGGCCGACTTGCTACCATTATGCCATTACCCCATAAAAAAAATATATATATATAGTACTATCGAATGATCCAATAAGAATCGCTCGTCTACATTCGTCTGACAGCTAACTCATCTTTTGTAAGCTAGTAGAATGGAGGAAGTGGATGATTAGAGATAGTAGGGATTTTGGGATAAATTATATAAATACATAAAAATATCATCACACCTTTTACTCATTACTGGATGTGGCACTCTGCTTATAATAGATCTCGATGAGTAATATATTAATACGCGTGAAGTTCGGTTACCAGCTGTCAAATCATGGCTACCAATAATGTTAGTCAAGGGAGCTCAAATCCACAGTCCGACTCAGAAGCGGATTTAAAATATTTCGGGCCCTCGGCAAAATATTTATTTCGGGCCCTTTAAATATATATATATAATATATATATATATATATATATATATATATATATATATATATATATATATATATATATATATATATATATATATATATATATATATATATATATAAAAATATTATTTTCATTGTAAATTACAAAATGAATCTGATGAATTAATTGAAGGGGTTAAACTACCCAGACGCACTGAAAAGTGAACCTTTTGTTTGGGAATTTTTTTCTCGATTACTAATCAATGGATTAAAATGAAATTTTGAGACTTTGTTAAACATGTATTAAGGTATATAAAAATATTTTTTATTTAAATTTAAGATACAAAATGGCGCCCTGGCACTAGGTAACTTGAACAAATTTTTTTTTAGGAGAAATTCGGCGTGAACTCTATCAGTCTCCGTACACCACTTAGAACAAAAAAATTAATATAAAGTTGCCATCTGTCAATAGCTTTGTAAAATCTGTCATGTTGCTTTAATATATAAAAATAATATAAGAATAAATAATTTTCATTGTTTAAATTTTTAATATTTTTTACAGTTTATTACGTAATTATTAAAATTTAACAGAATCATTTTAAAATCTGCTTCGACAGATGTGTAGCGAATTTAATTACCTTTAATTTAAAAAGAAATTATTCAGATCCGATGGATATTAAAGTCTCCACCCATTTTTGAACAGTAAAATCCCGATTTGCCCCACGGTGCACCGTACTGCTGCTATAGTAAAATGCAGGCGATAATTTTGAAATAGTCAAATTAAAAATACGTTCTAAATAATTCTATAATAGAAATGAAATTTAACTATTTAGAGCATATGAAACGACAAGAAAGATTAATGAAAGGAGTATAGGAGTGATTGGTTGGATGAGACTGAAGGTTTCTTGCGTGATGAGTAAATGAGTATGTATGGAGGGAACTATGAATGTGCTTGTTTCCAACGCTGCCTACGTTACTCATTATCCTCAGTCAAACTTGACATATTTTGTAGAGATTCAAACGAAATTACACTTTAGTTTACATATTTTCCGGGCTTCACTTCCCGTTGATTGCGTTGTATAGTTAGAGTTGTTTAGAAGCACGTAGGCTTTAAGTTTATATAACTATAGTAAGTATATTGTTAACAAAGTTATAGTGGAACAGAAAAACAACAAAAACAAATACTAACTTCAAAAGAATGAATTGAAATTTTCAATTTTATCTTTTCTATAGACACCTCCATTATCCAGCACAATAAATATAGCACCATGGGGTTTTTGTTTAATAGCGATTACACTGTATTGGTATTTTCATTATAATATAACTTGCACAAAACTATTTGTTAAATTTGATGCATTTATCAAGAAACATTTCAAATATGTTATTGTTCAATTTATCGCAACTTGTTCATTTGAATGGCAAGAGTAGGAAAAACAAAAACTTCATAGTTTTGAAAATCTGTTTTATAGTAAATAACAAATAGTAGTTCTCATATCTCGTATCGATTATTACTTATTATTACTACAAAGAGGTAATGTGAACACTTTGATAAGCTGTACATATTTCTAAATAATTTTATGGTTTAAATTAATGTATTCTTCCAATATTTTTTTTTTATGAAACTTTATCTAAACTGAAAATAATGTACAGTTCTAAAAATTTAAAATAAAAGCGCTAAAAATAAATTCGTTCTGTTACTAGTAGCGTTCGATTTGCAAACAATCTCACCTCAGTTCATTTCAACTGAGTTGAGATTGTCTGAAATGAGATGATATTTTTTCGATCACAAATCGAACGGGTTTTGACAGGTCTGAACTGAGTCGGTTACGTGACGAACGTTGTAGTATCATTTCGCGAACAACACATGATTTTCTTGATGTTTTTGTTGGAAGTGAGCTGTGGGACATGATTTATAATAACATATACAATTTTTAAAAAATGTTAAATAACTTCCAAATATTCGAACTACAAACAAAACATAACGAATTCTACCCCCACTCTTAACTGAGTAAAAAATCTCAGTACACACCAGTGAAATAGGTAGTGCAGCATCGGCAAGGGGGGAGGTGAGTGTCTCACTTGATCTCAGTTATGTCAGTGCAAATAGAACAGCACAAAAAAGCTGTCAAACTGAGGTGAGGTGAGATTAACAGAGATTTGGTGCAAATCGAACGCTACTAATATGTCAAGTTTCTATTTTATTTGTATCCCTGGTAACCATTGAAGCAAGAGGGCATTAGCAACTTTGTATGCTCTAGGGCTATAAGAAACCAATTACGCCCGCTTTTGAGGTCCAATAAACAAGTTTAAGATGCCGAAATAAAACAATATATTAGATTTGTATTTAAAACATACTGTTTTTTATATATTGATCCTATATTTAATGAAAAATCGTTTATTAGGTGAAGATGATACATTTTCCAACTATTTTAAAAATCGTATAAGAAAGTAAAGAAATAGTGAAAAAAGTATTGTGTTCATTACTAGTTGTACATATAATTAACTATCTAACAATGTAAGTAAAACATAACCTCAAAATTAGCTGTCAGACAAAGATAGAAGTCATGAAAAGGGGAAATGGGCTAGAGATAGATTAAAGACAGATCACAATGACATCAAATATTTTTAAAACCAATAACATTTTTAAAATTTTTATCGACTCTGTTACGAACTTTGTATGTCTAGTTGTAATATAAATGATTAAATTACTATTTTGAGAAGGACCTCAATTTGGTCCTGCGTACCTTTTATTTAAACAAAATTACCTCAAAATAGAAACATGTGACAGTAAGAAAATATAGGTACTATTTAAATATCAATGAGGAAGCTAGCTCAGTGGGTATCAAGTCGGCCTGTGGATCCTGAGAACCCTGATTCGATTCCCACAGGTGACAAACAATTTTCATAATTTTGAAACTACCTCTATGGCTCCCCCACCACTAATATCTTTGGGGGCCGTGATTTGACGGCTGGTAATCGCACTTCACGCGCAAAATATATCACTTACCAAGATCTGCTTCGTCAGAGTGCCACACCCAGTAATGTGTAGAAGGCGTGATGATATATTTATTTATTTATTTTATTTTTATCTAAATATCCAAGTTGTTTTGAACAGTTGCTGCATTTCCATTTTGTAACTGCGTTCAAATGCCTATTCACTGTTTCATATTAAAATTATTAGAATGTATTAAGAGTCCTATAAGTCATAAGTAACCTATAAATCACTATAATTCCACTTCCCCCTGATAAAGAACAATAAATATCAGCGCATTAAACAAATAAAAATTCATAATATCCTTTATTGATATTGTAATAAATTTCATTGGCGATTATTGCAGGGTAACATGCAAGCGTGGAGCACGTTCAGGCGAGAGGGGAGTGATGTGGTAAACACTTATGGCAGCCACCACTTGGTAACCCTTGGCAACCGTTCATGCGAGTAACGATGGGTATAAATAAAGTGTTTGGCGCGACTTCGAACGAACTTGAGAGACTAACTAATTCACATTTGAGGACGATACGAGTATTGATGCTTTTATGACAGCAATTAAAACGTATTTTCAAAAGATCTTCACATATCCGGCATTTGAAATTGTCGTAGTTTTCATTTCACGATGAAAACATTGAATAACCTATCGAAGTTGATGATAATTGAAGTTGTCAATTACTTTTTTTAATATTACTTGTAAAAATGATATTTCCCTTGCGAAATTTCGTTTTGGTAACCATTAACTTTCATCACTAGTGAGGGAAATGGTTACTAACACAACTACTTTGAATGAGGCAAATGACATTTTGGAAAAAAATTGACACGTACTTTATTATTTATATTTGTGGTGACCAAGGAAAGCTGATGTGCATTTGTAAATATAACTCCTTTGATTTATATAAAATGATTATTACATTTCTTGTATTGATTAATACAAACTTAAAAATGTACCTTTTACATTTAATGTTGAAAAAAATAGTATGTAACATATGTGGGAAAGGGCCATTGCTAAATCGTACTATTGGAACAACTCGTGTTGCAATGAAACCCTTACCTCACTAGTAGTACAATATACTATTATTTCATGTAATTAAAAAATTTAAATACACTTGTGGTTCTGCTATATTTAAAATATATCGACGTTTCAAATATTTTTCTAACAGTATGATTCTTAAAATAGTTTTAGCTATTCTTACATTTTGGATTAATTTATCTCAATTTAATTTGAATTTTAAAAATTTATTCCAAATCATTTAATCCAGAATTCAGGATTAGCTAAAGCTTTTTTGAGAATTTTAAAGAATTTGACAGCCGAAATTATAGAACTACTGAAGTAAAATTAGAAAATCGTAATAACTATTTTACTATTTTATATTCTGTAAATAGTTTAGAAGTTAATGACTGAAATAATAAATTTAAAATCATTAAATTGATGAGAAAATTATTTCAAAATGATGATTTAATTTCTCAAGAACTAATGGGAGAAAGGCAAATATAAGTATATTTATAAATATAATAATCAGTAAATTTCTATGCCAACTCAACAATTTTGACAAAAAAAATTGTTCCAAAAACATAATTTTTATTTTTTATTACTTTCTTTTTAGCCGTTTTTCAGAGATAAATAAAAAAATTAAATTATTTTCCATTATTATTTGGACATAGATTTAATGTTTTGCAATTTACTATAATACTTTCAGCAAAAAGTATGTATAAATACGTTTCATTTATAATAATTTCAAAAATATCAGTATTCAAGAGTCAACTTCAGACTCAGCTAGACGTATGATTCACTTTAAATTACGAAATTGATGAAATGACCAAATGTAGAATTGATGAATGATGTAAACAGATCTAGTTGTGAAACTTTTCCCGGCGACTGTACTGGTAGTGTGAGTAGAAGCTTCCAGACAACAGACATATAGCACATAGCAGGGTAGCCACCACAGACAGGTAAATCTAAATCCAGCATCGCTCGTCTGTTTGTCTGTGACTGTGATAGGTTGGACGCTGGACAAACCTCAACGACATAAATCCATCGGCTCCATCATCAACTCTACCGGACTCCGCAAAACGTGTCGAACAGTTACGCTAGCATTATTCCACTCAACTAAAAGTAGATAACTCTGATTCCATCTCATTAAAATTTGGGTGCTTTTTATGAAATCCACTATCTTGATAGATTAACAATGATTATTTGTAATAATAATATTTGTAATGTTTTTCATTTTAGCTTGCTGATACAATTTAGTATTATAAACAGAGCTGGAAACCGAATTGGAACTTGAACCGAAATCGAACTGAACTGGCTCTTTTTCTTGAATCGTGAACCCGACCAGCAATTGTTCCAAAATGTATTACTTTATACAGCGACAAAAAACCGAATCGACAAAATGACGATGAACCGTAAACCGAAATCGAACCGATTTTTCATTGATTTGCAGGCGTCATGATTATAAATTAATTTGGAACCGACAAATAATTACACCTGTGGCTTTCCTCCACTAACATATTTTGGGGTCGTGATTTGACGACTGGTATTCGAACTTCACGCGCATAAATATATTACTTACCGAGATCTGCTACGGCAGAGTGCCACAGCCAGTAATGGTTAATAAGCGTGATAATCAGAGCTGGGTAGTAGCTAGCTACTTTTGCAGCTTAGCTACTAGCTTAGCAACGTTTACCTTAGCTGTAGCTGTAACTTAGCTAAATGTGATAAAATATAGCTGTAGCTTGTAGCGAGCTATGTTTTTTTTTCTATTAGCTTAAAAATATTGTTATAACCACTAAAGCTACTTTTAAAGCTACTTTTAAAGCTACTTTTAAAGCTACTTTTTGTAGCTTAAAGCTACTTTTTGTAGCCCAAAGTTACTTTTTGTAGCTTAAAGCTACCACTGTTCAATAAGAAATACCTAATAATTTTTGTTTTGTATTTGAATTATACATTCTTTATTGTTTTCTATAATTGAAGGATAACAAGTTATTATATAGTTTAAAATCTATTAACATATTTTATTTTTCACTTGTTCTTAACCTATCCTACTTTTGTATTAAATATTAGATGAACTAAACATTGACTGTTTAGGAGTCTTGTGTTAATGTGACTGTTAATTTATTCCGATATAAATAAGAATTATAGCATAACAAATTAACAGTACATTTGTCCAATTGCGATTTTTTATATTTATTAACAGTCATTATAAAAAAAGACTGATCAACTGATCATATGAAAATGGCAAATTTAATAATTCACAATAATTGAAAAAAGTTGCTTTAAAATTTAACAGCTACTTTAATGAAAGCTTTTATCTGTAGCTTAGCTATATTTTACAAAATGTAGCTTATAGCTCAGCTACTTTTTTAAAGAATAGCTGTAGCTGTAGCTTAGCAACTTTTTTGAAGTAGCTTGCCCAGCTCTGGTGATAATATATTTATTTTTATTTTATTTAAGTTTTCTTTTTTATATTTATTTATGTTATAGAGTATATAGCTATAGAGTATATAAAAATCTTGTGTATCACACGCCCAGAAAGTGTTTTGCGAATACTCTCCTTCGGCTCGACTTATCAAAATATACTCGCACTCACAAAAGTCCAATTTCCGACCTAGTGATACAAATAACTATTGTCAGTTTATATATCAAATTAAAATGAAACAAATTGATAAAATTCTTTTTATCACCATGACAACTGTAGCAAAAATGCTATTTTTGTTCCTAGAACAAAAAAACGATGACGTATCCATGGTAACGTAAACATTCCTGAAATAACGTTCTTCTACTATTAAAAAAGTTGAAATAATAGCGTCATATTGAAGTGGATAAAAAGAAAATTGTAATACTAGACATAAAGTTTTTGTATTTTCAGGAAAACTAGTACTTTTAACTTTTCTAAAAATAATAAATTACAGGTTTTCAATTCAAATTACAAATTATTAAAATTTAACTTATTATTTTACTGTTGACCACGATACCTTATTCTCATTGGTCAATTCTACAATTTTTCTAGACCTATTTAAAAATGTCAAAGTTAGTATTATTGGCGCTGTGGTGTATGTTTTCAACTATTATTAATTTAAAATTTGCCAGCTTTCCCATTAATAATTATATTTCAGTATGTGATTATGTGTTATTTTTAGATCAATATAAAATATTGTCTATAGTGTAGTCTACACCTCTTTAGTATTGAGGTAACATTTAGCTGCCCACTTATAAAGTTATAAAGCATCATCTTATTGTTTGTAGCAGACTGGCTGAACTATCAGGCCATTTATTATACGAATCACCTACGTATTCCGTACACGACTTCCTTTCTTATACCATTCCATGTAAATACCTCATTTCTATTGCATTCAACTGACATTTATGTGTCTTGCAAGATTAACTATATAACATTTATGTTGCTAACTCGCCAACCTAAAAACATCATTTTACTGACAAGCCCTCTCGATAAGTTGCACATCGAAAAGTAGATATAGTATTGATAAACATAGTTTTGGTCATTAAGGACCGATATTATAAAAGGCTGTTCAAATTTTGAACTTGGTTAAATAGTTCGTATCCACAGTCATGTTCATAATCTTGTTAAATTATTGGTTACGAAATTATTTGAATTACGTTTAATAAATTTAAGGTAGTACTAGCGTGAATTTTTTTTTGCAGATCTGAATGAAATTTGGCGCACGTAAACATTGGATAGTCATACGCATCCTGTTAAAATATGAAACACATTCATCGTCTGTGAACAAATGTATTCGCTTGTAAAGTTGAGTTCTTATACACGGGGCTTATGGCGATCATCACTCAGAATCGCACATATCTGGTTTGTGTACCTCTAAAATTTTGCAGTTTCACTTGAAAAACTAGTATGATGTTCTAGAACTATCCATGTATATTGTATTAGAAGGAGAAAGTTTTTTATGGTTTAGTAATAGCTATATAGCCATGCAAAGCCTTGATTTTAATGAAAAATTAATAATCCCAATTTATAATGGCAACACCACACGGTGGTATGGTATTTGAATATTCACTAGACCAACAACCTGTTAACAATTCATGATATTCAAATTCATAATAGGTATAAAACACTTATTTTATTCAATTTTTATATTTTTTTGAGCGTCAGTTTCGCCACTCGACAACCGATGGCGCCACCGTCACACTAGTACTACCGTAATAGACCACAGAAGTGGGCGGTCCATATTGAATGCGAGTCGAATGGTATATGCAGTTACCATTGTCTTATCGCGTTTTTATTTTATTAATATCAAAATTGTAACTTTTAAGGGAAACGACCAATGATGCAACAAATTACTGTTTTAATGTTACCAATATAAATGGTTATTGTTTTGAAATGTCATGTAATAGATTTTTTATGTCTATTTTAAATTTGACAAGAAACGTATGTCGTAGTGAACTTCATATCTCTACAATCATAACCTCACAATTTTGAATTTTTTGCACTTGTATATTTCGTTGTGATTAGAGCCAGATGCAAAACACCACCTCATTTTAATTTATTGCACAAAAAAGCGCAAAACAAAACATGTAAACAAAAATGAGGCTAAAAATCAAATGTTTGTTTCATAAGAAGTGTGCTACGCCATACGTTGCCTTACAATAGAAAGAGATAGAACGCTTAAGCCACGCCTTCTGGTGACGTTTACTTCTGTGGTCTATAGCCACACCTCGTATTATTACAGGGTGATCAAAAGAATTGTTATAGTTGGTAATACAATTCCAGAGATCTTTTAATCCCACAGTTGGCACAACGTCTGATAAAGGCGGAAATGCTATTTGACATTTCTAATAAATACAAATAGGTTATGTCAGGAATCTGACAGCTAATAGAATTTTGACTTTTTAAGTAATAGAAATACTTTAGAAATAAATGTAATAATAAATGTACTCAAATTTAAATTGTAAATGTCACTGTCAACAACAGGAAATGAATTTATGTATCAGGCTTACCAATTTCAAGTAGTTTTTTTTATTGCCAACTGTAACAATTCCTTTTGATCACTCTGTACTTGTTACGCTGTTATTCTGCGCAATAGGAACTACAGCTTATAATAGAATCCTAACCACTTATGTAATCATATTTTTTTAATATAAGTTGCAGCTCGCAACGTAAGTTTTATCTCGGTTTTATCTACTGGGCTATGATTGTCAAATTACGACGCCTTAAATATGAAAACTAGTTAACTATGGAAATTACACTTGAATTCTCATTATTAAACTAAGTATCTCAAAATAAGTAATGATGAAGGTTCACTAGGTCCCCTAATTTCGTACGGGTATACAACAATTGAAGAAACATATTCTTCCAAGTTTCAATCTCTCTCCGATCTCCGAAGCACCTCCATAAATCTCTGGTGTCACCGACGCTAAATATATTCATCGGCGTCGTAGCCGGTGTGCCACGTAGACGCTCTCGACACTTGCCACTCCATAGCACACTGCGATGGAAATAAAAGAAACCGCTTGTTGCGGCCGCGAGTTATTCTCGAAAGTGCATAAGCTGTTAAGAGTCATTAGGTTAATTTTAGACGACGCGCAGAAATAGATTCGGGCGATGCCATCTCCATGGTGTGGAAGAGTACGCTGCGTGTGTCGATGGGATTCTGCAAGTGGTGTAGAGGTAGGCGAGTGCGTAAGGTGATGGCAATGAGATAGAATACGACATTAGAAAATTATGAATAAAGAATTAGTTACAGACATGTTTCTGAAAATGTAATGGATCGACCAGCAGGAATAATGATGTCCTGATAATTTATCAGTACTAAATTGCACTGCAATTGCAGATCATAAGTGAGGTAGAAGCTAAAACACTTTGCAGTGAATTTATTATTTTTAAAATCTGGGGTAATGACTCAGTAGTATCAAATCAGCCTGTGGATTCTAAAAACCCAGATTCGATCCCCACAACCGACAAAACATTTTCACCAATTTAAAATTACCCCTGTGACTCCCCCCTACCACTAACATCTTTGGGAGCCGTGATTTGTCGACTGGTAACCGCACTTTACGCGCATAAATATATCACTTACCGAGATCTGCTTCGGCAGAGTGCCACACCCAGTAATGGGTTTATTTAAAATCTGAGAGAGATCATTTTTATTTTTAATATAAAAAAATAAATAAATAAATATATCATTACGCCTTTTTTACCCATTACTGAGTGTGGTACTCTGTCTAAGCAGATCTTGTTAAGTGATATATTTATGCGCGTAATGTGCGATTCCAGTTGCCAAATCACGGTCCACAAAGATATTAGTGATGAGGGAGCCACAGGGGTAATTTTAATGTGGTAAAAATGAATGTCCGCTGTGGAAATCAAACCAGGGTTTTCAGGATCCACAGGCCGACTCGATACCACTAAGCCACCTACCCCATTATTATTTTTAATGTAGGTTTTATTCAAGTAATAGCCAAATGTTAAATTTTAAATTTGGTTTAAATAAATAAAAACGCATCGAATGTTTGACAATAATGTCAATTATTTCGTTTTGCTTTTATTTATTTCAATCAAGTTTAAAATGTATAGGGTAAGTGCCTCAGTGATATAGAGTCGACCTGTGGATTTGAGAACCCAGGTCGATTCCCACAGCTGACAAACAATTTTCACTACATTGTAAAAACTACCTCTATGGCTCCCTGTCCACTATTATCCTTGGGGGCGTGATTTGACGGCTGGTAACCGCTCGTCACGGCCACTAACGGAAATCTGCTACGGCATAGTGCCACACCCAGTAATGGGTAGCAGACGTGGTGATAAATTTAATTATTTATTTTTTTAAGTTTCAAATTTATTTCGACATCTTTTTATGAGGTGTATAACTCAGTGACAATGCGTCGGATTGTACAAATGAGAACCCGAGTTCGATTCACGCAAGCCGACAAATTTTACACCACATTAAAATTATCCCTGTGACTCTATTTCACTAACATATTTGGGAACCGTGATTAAACGGCTGGTAACAGCACGTCACGCGCCTAAATATATTACCTATAAAGATCTGCTATGCCAGAATGCCACACCCAGTAATGGATAAAAGGCGTGATGATATATTTATTTTCCTTTATTTAACTATAACTAAATTAATAAATTACCGAAATTAGATTATTAAAAATATAAAATATTCATCTGTTATACGAAAACTGCGCTAGACGAATAACATGGGAATAGTCTATTGAAAAATAAGTGCCACAATTACTCTTATTTCATATATGTAATGTGTAAGGAGCCGCATTAATTTACTTTTATTTAAAAAAATTTATAAATTTTCCCTTTGATATAATTTTATTTTGACATTTATTAGTTAGCTTAGACTTCAAATTCATAATTATCTAGGTTATGTTATAAAACTTTATACCTTTAAAAAAATATTAATTACAATAATTTTTCAGACGGCCACGTATGAAAGTAACCATAACAACATCACTATTACGGAAAATTGAACATAACATTCACTGATATGATAGTATAACGCACACTTTTAACATATGAGGTGAAGTTCTACTGATTGACAACAGATGGCGTTACGATGAAAGAAAATAATAAAATAAATGAAAAGAATTTGTATTATTATTTGGATTGAAGTTTTGGCAGATTTTTCAACACGTTTGCACGGATAATTCTTATTTTGTAAAATTAATAATTACTTATTTACTAATATTTTAGCATTATTTAATATGTTGACATTATGGTTAGTACAGTTGCACAATACCTAACCTCAAACGTCAAACGTCAACGCTCATCTACAAAAACGCATCAGCTGTCAAAGTGTAACAACATAGCTCTTGTGAACTTTTTTGAGAAATATTTTGTAGTCGTCTGAAAAATAGTGTACATAACTCGCTCGAAAGTGTGATAACTGTGTTCGTGTACTTAAATGACTCGGCGCTGCGCGCCTCGTTTTTCAATTTGTACACCCGTACGTTATCTTACACTTTCGATGCTTGTTACATAATATACTATTACATGAGCTGAGCGATAACAGCTAAACTGAAAGAATTATATTTGCTATTTTTACAGCTTGACAACTTGACAACCTCATTCAAAAATATCCCCAAAAACAGTTGCACAAAATTCACTTTGTAAACGCGATATAGGAAAATAAGTTTTCAGCTACCATTGCTTTTCTAATTAGGACAGAAAAAAGTAACCAATAAAAAAAAAATAAAAGAATTTAATTCTGCATCTAACTCAGCTTACATACTCGTATACTGTTTTATTTCTTTAATAACTATTAAAATCAAGTTTAAAACATATATGTGACATTTAACTTTTACACATTTGTTTCATGTGTTCCATGACTAACTATGTAAATAAAATTTTGTACCACTATTAAAATTAATTTCAGTAATATAATGAAATAAGTCTAATTTACAAAATTTAAATGTCTAAAACTTTTATTAGAAAGATTTTCCTGTAAAGTAATCAGAGATGCAATGGTAGTAGAAAAATTATTTTTCCTGTTAATAACCCGTAGTGCAGTCTTATGGACAACCTGTATACAAAGTTTTCAATATTTTCGCTAGATAACCCTACTTTTAGGACAAATAACTTTTTCTTTGGATACTGTAAGCTAGTCTCTTTCTTTTATACAGTTTAAGAAAGTTATGAGTATATGTCGACCATTAATAGCGGTTGGCGCCAATATAGATTAACTTGTATACCTGACCAGTGACAACAGTAATAAATCTACCTTCATTGCTTCATTGTACTGCCTATAACGACACACAGACACTAATCAGATTTTAGGAATTCATTATCTATAACTTACTGGAATTATTAGGAATTTCCTAAATTGCTTCCGATACTTAACCTTCGTACTTTTCTCTAAATGTACACTGAATTACAACCATTTTTATCATTTCAATAACTTTGTTAATAAATATGGATTACTGGCTTTAATAAAGTCTTTATTAGAAAGTTAAAATTTTTAAACAACTTACGGTTGCAAATTTAGTTATAAACATGTAAAATAAACTTCATATAAGACTTGAAAATGACTCTATTCAGAGTCGAAACGTCGTCTTTCCAATAAAGACTTTATTAAAGCCAGTAATCCATATTTATTAACAAATTTATCCTTTCGGTTTATCAAATACTCATCATATTTCAATAATTAATAGTTTCTATGTAATCTGTCCAGCAAAATGTAAAGAATCAATTAAAAAAAAAAACAAAAACAAAAACAAATATATCATCATTCGTTTTACCTATTATTGGTTGTGGACACTCTGCCGAAGAAATACTATACTTTATCACAACTATTTAAATAAACGGAAAACAAGTAAATCATAACCTTACTTAGTTCTGTCATGGTCAAAAAACAACAAATCATATGCTTGAAACATAAGAAAATACTTGACTGCTATTGGCAGTGAAATATGAAATTCCAAACTACACTAGTACAATATGGAGCAGATTTATGTATTTAGAGTTAGATGTATAATGTAGATATTATTTAATAGTTGTAGATAAAAATTGAAATTGACAGAAATTAATTGAATTTTTTTATCTTTTCTTCTAGCTACACTTTTTTCCTCCACTTGAATATGGCACTATTATTTCAACTTTTTCAATAGTAAAAGAACGCTATTTTAGGAATATGTTATGTTACCATGGAAACGTTATCGTTTTTTGGCCTTAGGACAAAAATAGCATTTTTTACAACAGTTGTCACGGTGTTAATTTTTTTTAATATGACAATATTATTTCAAGTTTTATAATAGTAAAAGAACGCTATCCCCTATATTCTGTAATTGTATCATTATATGTTAATAATCGATAAGTTAATGACTATTTGCATTTTTCATGATTATTTTACAGATTATCAAAATTTTGATATATTGATACCAGAATCATTTACCCTGGTATTTTTATGTAACATTCATGCATTTTATTTACTTACACACGTAGCTGTTATTTATAAAAAAAATATAATGACAGCTCGCTGACAGTTCCGTGAAAAGTGTGGTTAAAAATATTTTTATTTTTTTATATATATACTAATTGTTTTGTACGATATTAACATGTTTAGCGGCCGTAATTTGACGACTAGTAACCGCACTTCACGCGCAAAATATATCACTTACCGAGATCTGCTTCTGCAGAGTGCCACACCCAGTAATGGGTAGAAGGCGTGATGATATATTTATTTATTTTTTATGATTTTAGTCACAGAATGTCGAAACTGTGGTAATCTATAGAGTAATACCTAATGAAAAATAAGGGTTCTCATTAATTTATCGATCAGTAACAGATAATGATCGAGTATTTCAGGAATGTTTACGTTTCCGTGGGTACGTCATCGTTTTTTGGTCCTGGGACCAAAAATAGCATTTTACTATAGTTATTATGGTGACAAAAATAATCTTGTCAAATTGTTTCATTTGAATTTGAATAAACTTACATTTTTAATCCTAATAAAACAATTAACTATATGTCAATTTGTTTCATTTGAATTTGAATTAATCTGCGAAATTTTCTAAGTGAATAAAAAAATAAATTTCAATCCGACTAAAATTACTATTTAGATTCTCGTAATATTGCCAGACTCCGCTACGCGTCGTTCGGCAACCTTTATCACTCGACTAGAAAACTTGTATTTTTATTTCTAATGAAACAATTAAATATTGCCAAACGTTCATTTACAGCGAGTAAAAATGTTTTATTTCTGTCACGAATTGCCATAGAAACTAGCTTTAGCAATCAATAGAGAAAAGAAATAACAGATGCATTTTAAATAATTATATAGGTCTATATCTCTTTCATCCCCAGGCCCGGCCCTGTTCCATATTCATCCCCTCCCCGCCAGCGGCAAACGCGTGTAGTATGCACCACGCGGTTACATACCCAGCGATTCCACGGCGAAATACCGACTAAATTATGTCCGATTTCAGATTGTGTTTGTTCGTCTCTCTCTCTGTTCTGTCTGGCTGCCGACTACGCTAGCCGCTTCGCCGCTTCTCGGGTTTAAATACACAGAATTTAAATAGTTTTGCATTTGTAGAACACTGCTGAAACCCTGGGATTCCAACCCCGGCAGAAGAGAAACAAACGACTGATTAGATGCACTCGATGAGTGATAGCTATGCGCAAATAATAAAAGTCTGGTGTGGCCACCACACAACTTTCTTATACGCAGCATTTTTAATATTTAGAATATATGAATGTTATATAATATTATTAAACCTGTAATTTAGATTTTCAGTAATTCAGCATTTATCTGTTTGAAACATATAAAATATCAAATTTGTTTACGTATAATTTTTTAGTAATGTTGACTACTTTATGACTAACTTTACTGATGAGGCATATACAGGCTGCCCGTTTTTCAAGCCTAACCCTTGGTATCTCAAGAACCGTGAGATACGAAGTCGATTAAATTGAGACAAAGTTGCCAAATTAGTTGACCATTTTAATGATGTATTTGTTTTTCCGAAAAAAGACATAGATAACTAGATAAAGCGAAAATTAAAAATTATGTTTTTTGTTTCTATTGCTACTATGATTATTGAAATATATTATTAAATATAAAAATTAGTTTTTCTCATAATTAGACGTATATACAGGAAAATTGCAAATAACATTTTATGTTCCAAATATTTTTGCCAACATCTTTTATGTGAAACATTGTTTCGTAACTGATTCCATTTTTGAAATAAATGGAATTTATTGTTTTGTGTGTCCAGTAAACGTCCTCTTCCGGTTTTTCAATTTCATTCAAAATCAACTCAGCTCTTCGTATTTTCATGAAACTTATAATTACCAAGTGTCGTTAACAAATCTTATCTCGTTCATGAGATATTGCACACTCGGATACACATTCAACCATCCATCCATCCATCCATCCATCCATCCATCTATCCACACACAGACACACACACCCCATTGAGAAAATGATCAAAACGGATTCAGTGGACCTCAAAACACGTATTTCCGCGAAAATCTCGTCAACGTTTTTTTTCACGATTCCAATACTTCATTATACTGTGTATAAGAAAGTAAAAATTAAATAGGTCCTATATTGTTATTAATTTTTTTTCATTATTTGAATTCAATTAAAAAAAAATAAGTTACGGATTACTTATTTATTTATGCTACTCTGTACCACATGAATTTCATTCCAGTGGCACAGTAAAAGGATTCGGACTGAGCCGTAGTGTGGAGTTCATATATAAATATTTAGCTTGAGTCGGATTCGAACACAGACCCTCCGGATTCGAATGCCATAACGTTATTCACACCTCCGTATTCCAGGACAAGTATGCATAAAACAATAACGATAAAACATATTTACTTTTATAATTTTAATTATAATTTAATCTGCAAGGAAGACTGAATAATATAATGAAACGTTACAATATAATATGTAATGACAAAAAATAATGTAAAACAATTCCATGCGATTTCAAAACAATCAACAGCGAATTCTACACCATTTAATTCTATATCTTTTGTGAGGCGGGACAGCAAGAACCAGGGTCATTATTTACACAACTCGCCCACAACTTGAAACAGAGCAGCCCTAAACATTAACCCTTTACATACGTTAAATTATCAGTTTAATTGTTGACGCAAGAGCCACCCGCCAACCCAACCCGCCGCGGACAAAACAAACGGCAATCTTAAAACACAATCTACGTCATCGTAGCAACAACACAACAATGCCCAAGTCACATTCGGGGTGGTCCATTATTAATGGAAACATGAGAGAATTGGACAATTCGACCCTAACTAGTTTGCCCAGAAAGCTAAATAACATTTCTTATAAGTAAAACATGTTTACAGTTTAGTAAATTGGCAAACAATGGGGGATTCAAGTGATAGAGCTTTTTAATATATATTTATTAAAATAAATTCTTGACCGTACATCATATTTAATACAATATAAAATCATACCATGAATTATATCTTTATTGCAGAAATATGAAAGTTAAAGTTGAATAATTTAAAACGCTCATTTAAATTTCGCACTGTCATATTGCAATTACAGAGCTTTGTCTGAAACGTTTGTCGGTGCTCAATTTTACTGAAAGGAAGACGAAGAAGAAATAAGCATTCAGCATTCTACGATTCTACCAATGACGTATAATACAAGACGAATTATGCCGTATTCAAGTCAATGCAGTGTTGTGAAACAGAAAGGGATGGAATAACTTTTGGGTCCGGCGGGTGCGCGGCAAGGAGCGAGTACACTTTGATGTTATGCATGTTGCTCCTTACCGCGCACCCGCCTCACAAGCCAGTTATTCTATCCCTTTCTGTTTCACAACAAACGCCGTTGTTATCCGTCTAGTTATGTTTTGTCGGAAGATTCTACTGACAACGACACACGTTACGTGAAGTTACGTGTTATTTATCTCTGTCTTCGTTTGTTTCGAAAGTTTAAATATTTTAATCATGCTAAATACAAGTTTAAAAAAAAATATTTTGGGTATAATAATTTTATTACGTAGATTAATATATAAAAAAATTCAAAAAAGTCTTGAAAGGCCCATTCTTTAGGTAACCCTACCTTGCAGTATTTTTCTTTTCCTTTATAGAATCCAATCAAAAATATTGTATAAAATCTCGAAAATCACTGCACAGACAATTATTTCACAATAAAAATGCAAATTTAACACTCACTAATATCACTGTAACAATTTTCGGCCATTTTACTTCCATCTGTCACTTGATTTGCAAGGCATACAGACTTGTAACTTAAATAAATAATTCCTAGTACACCAAATATTAATTGAAAATCTGGATCTAGCGTGCAGTGCCCGGTAAAACAAAACAGGTGGCAATCGATGTACAAGATGGCATAAAAATCGTATCTCTCATTAAGCTAAGTTATTTTATTTTTTTAAGTGGAAAATAAGTTGAAATCAATTGTAAAACAAATGTAAAAGTTGTTTCTGATGTTTGTTTTGTAATTTACAATAGTCTATTTGGCGGGAGAAACTAAATATTTTTAAAAAAATTATTAAATGTAATCTTTGGTATGTAGTACAAATATAACCTGAAATACGTAACAATTTAACATTTTTCTAACCAATTAAACAAACATAATAATCAAATTTAAATGTTTATACAATCAAATAGAGTTTAATTAAATGTTTTTAAGTTATGACTGTAAAATAAAACGATTTTTCTGCCAATTTTCGTTTTGTATCATAACCAAAATTTTAACTAGTGCTTGTGATTAATGAAAAGTGTAAGATAGTGATTTTCCAATGATTTTAATGCAGAAAAGTTAAAAGAAGTGTTTGAAAAGACTCTTCCTGGGTTTCCACGGTTACGCAGAGGGCAGAGGATGAGATCGAGAACTACAGCAAGTAATATTTTACATACAATATTATTAGTTTTTATTTGATTACATAACATTAAATCGATTGCAAATAAATCCCGCGGTTACTGATGAAACGTTGGTGCATTCAAATCTCGCGGATTTAAATTTATATTAAAAAAAGACTGTATATAAATGGTTCGGATTTTACTTGGGATACAGACCCTCTTTAAGGTAATTAGGATTAAAAAACACTCCCTATTTTTTTTATACTGAGTGGCAATTTTTTTTGTTATACAGAGTGTTAAAAAAGTTCCGGGACGGTGAAATATCTCGAGAAATACACATCGAATCAAGAAACCAAAAAAATGTTGATTTTTTATTTGATTCAATGTTTATTTCTTGTGATATTAGACCGTTTTTTACTTTTCTTTCAGAATCATGTCAAAACTTATTTGTGCGTTTAGAGCGCCATCTATTCCGAATTGGAAAAAAAGTTTCAGATAAAATTAACTTATTTTTTTTCGCAGAATACGAATCTGTAATAAAAAATGGGGGTTCTCATTTCAGATTTCAACGTTGCCCCCTGTTTTATGAAATATAAAACACTAGTGTTTTACAAGCCATATAATTCAACTGAAATCAGTGTAATTATGTCTTTATAATATATGAGTAGCGGATAAAATAAATTATTTTAATTTCATATATCGTCAAATTATTTCTTTTATTTTGCATGGCACTCTGTAAAAAGCTTAAAGATGGCAATTTTAATTTATATATATCTCGTGACAGGAACAAACTATATTAATAAATTTTGACTCATTGGATGCCGTTTATAATTCTGAACATTTTTTTGTATGTACTTTTTTTTCTAAAGTTAATAGGGAAAAATTTATCGTCAATTGAAAATTTTACTATTGTATTCCCTATACCATATCTAATAAAATCTCATTTAATCAATTAACAAAAATTAGAATAAAATATTGTAGGTTGTATGTTTATTTTTCTTAAATATATTCAAAGGATCTTAAACATTTCGGTATAATTTTAGAGAAAAATGTTTCAAATAATTTAGCGATGTAAACTAAAGCTAGTGGGGGCAAAATAGTATGGGTCGAATTGTCGGGGTTGAATTATGACGTCCACAGCCATTATTTAATCCGAGGGTGGCATACAAATACGCACACACTGTAATCGCGCGCGCGTTCGTCTTTTGTTTCGACACCGCTTTAAAATTCAAATTTCCTCCGTCCGACAGGAAACTAATATGTTCATTTTAAACGAAGAAAAAAATGACTGCGTGGAAAACAAAGAGCGTTACGCCTACGAAAGGTTTACGTTAGGCCATTTGTATCAGAGGCAGCTCTGACTTTGGACAGTTGAAAAGTTCATCAGCGATGCCAAATAAAGCTGGACTCGGCTGACGTGAAAAAACAAAATAACGGATACTTGTGTGAGATTTACAAAGCGGGACCGACTATTAGGAGAATGGAACAATTTGCTAACGAATAGCTAATCTATCTTGACAACGTACACTTACTCAAAATCATTTTCATGTTACAAAGTTACCGAGAATTGTTGATCTGAGAAAACAATAGCGCACATATCTATTACGATTAGATAAATTGATTGTCTTTACAACAAATATAGTTGTGATGCAACAATTATATTTGACATTCAAAAATTTCACATTTTATCAGCCTTTTCTTGTTACTTTTTTATACACAGTATGAGGAAGTATTGAAATCGTGAAAAAATCGTTGACGAGATTTTCGCGGAAATACGTGTTTTGAGGTCCACTGAATCCGTTTTGATCATTTTCTCAATGATGTCTGTGTGTGTGTGTGGATGAATGTGTGCCGAGTGTGCATTATCTCATGAACGAGATAAGATTTGTTAACGAAACTTGGTAATTATAAGTTTGATGAAAATACGAAGGGCTGAGTTGATTTTGAAAGAAATTAAAAAACCGGAAGAGGAAGTTTACTGGACACACAAAACAATAAATTCCATTTATTTCAAAAATGGAATCAGTTACGAAAAAAAGTTTCAAATAAAAGATGTTGGTAAAAATATTTGGAACATAAAATGTTATTTGCAATTTTCCTGTATATTCGTCTAATTTTGAAAAAAACTAATTTTTATATTTAATAACATATTTCAATAATCATAGTAGCAATAGAACCAAAAACATAAATTTTAATTTTCGCTTTATCTAGTTATCTATGTCTTTTTTCGGAAAAACAAATACATCATTAAAATGGTCAACTAATTTGGTAACTTTGCCTCAATTTAATCGACTTTGTATCTCACGGTTCTTGAGATACCAAGGGTTAGGCTCGAACGGACATTCTGTATATGCCTCATCAGTAAAGTTAGACATAAAGTAGTCAACATTACTAAAAAATTATACGTAAACAAATTTGATATTTTATATGTTTCAAACAGATACTTAAATGCTGAATTACTGAGAAACTAAATTACATGTTTAATAATATTATATAACATTCATATATTTTAAATATTAAATATGCTGTGTACAAGAAAGTCGTGTGGTGCCACACCAGATTTTGTTAAACTTGCAGTCAAGAATTAAATTCTGCATGTAAATTCATTAAAATTATTCACTGTTTTATTTAATTCATAAAATACCATATTGAGTACATGTTCAATTTGACATTTAAAACGTTATATATTTTTTAATAGTTTGGTCCTAATCCTTTCTTTCTATTATTAATTAATAATCAGTATTTTGGAACACATTTATATTTATATTTACATTTTATTGAATAAAATTTGAAGCAAAATAGAATTTGTTGCGAAAAGAAAAACATGTTTTAATATGGTCCGCTATTTAATTACAACATGTGTGTATATTGTAAATATTTTGTGTATAATGCACATTTAGGATTTGTTCGTATTCTATTTTAGTATGTAAATACACAGATAATATTCTAATTAAATATTACTAACGATTAAAACAAATAATTTTCGCGAAACAGTTTAAATTAAAATAATATTTGTTATTACTAATATTAACACATGCAGTACGCTAGTTATAACAATTGCAGTTTAGCATTGAATTTACTTTCACGTAAAGTAGACTGCGTCATATGAACTGTAAGCAGTAAAATTACTCCACAAAAGTACCTTGTTATGATATAATCATTACGCTAATTGCGAATTTCAGAAGTAAATTGCAATTGTAATTTAAATATTGCAGTGTTACAGGTAAAATATGCTTGCTATATTAAATGAACGCAATATCGTTGCTCACTGATTCTGGACTAATAAATTAGAGGAAATGAAAGCGACCGAAAATAACAATTGAATAATGATTGTTGTTTGAAATATTGTAAAACTGGAAACACACACGAACGCTCGGAAGCAGACAGAGTACGCGCGACGTAGAACTATTATAAACGCGCCACTTGTTAAAAAAGTTTCAAATTTGAAATATAGAAAAGAGTAATAGTTTACCTAGGTACATATCGGCTGTGCGCGAATCCAAAACTTCTTTTCGAAACTTTTATCAACACAAAGCCACAAGTTGAAGCCAATGACAGGTTGTTGTTTACATGGCAAAGTTGCCGGAGCGCCTTTCGGCCGTTGTCATATTTACACCACACAAATGAAACCAAACTGTCGAAGAACAATCAGTAATTAGGGCTGGAAGCACTCGCGCCGGTTTACGGTTCGAACTGGTAACGAGTGTTGACAGCGGTGACAATCCGACAATGCTCGCCGTCAAACTGCAAACACACACAACGGCTAGCCGAGTGTTTTCCGCGGCAGGCACTGTTTCACCGCACACTTCATCGTTTCGATCAATAGCAACACTCGCGAATACGCAATTCACACAGCAATTTTTCATATTTACTCGTATTTGTACACACAATTTTGCGTGAAATTGTAAACTTCACTGCCGCCACAGTTCGCCGGAAGTTCGTAGTGGCAAGCATGACAAGTATGTAAAGTATTGGAGGAATTGTGGACACATTGCTGGCATTCTAACGCATATTTTGCCTATAACACTGGATATAATGTATGAAAACGGTTTTAAAATGATTCAGTACTCACCAAAGATGAAATTCAACGCCTCGTCGGCAACTTTGCTGGAAATTAGGACGGATTTTGGTCCGTAAATATGAAGAGTTGGTCTGTTTTTGGTATGCCAAGAATGGCACAAAGAATCTAGACAACGCACGCAACTAGCGCGCACCTGGATTGCGCATGCTGAGCTCACACAACTTCTCATAGGAGAAGCCAGTTTTGTACCCCGCGCATTCCCGCACCCGTCGTCAATCCACCGTGCAAAGATGGATGTTTCGTGACATCTGGTGTGCCTATACTATACTACAGACCCCAGATAATATAGAGACTGGAAGAATATAATGCGCGGGATATTTAATTCAAAGCATATTTTACCATACGTCTTCTACACGATAGTCACAACTTAACTTAAATTGTACAATGAATATGAACAACAAATAGAAGAACAAATTTCGATATGTATTTATATTTTATGCTTTGAACAGCAAAATTTGTATAATTTTAGTCTAATAATATATAATGTATACAAACAATAATTTTCTCTATACAAATGTATATTGTACGTTTAGGGAAAGGTAAATAACTTTATATAAAGTACCAATTCCTTATAAGAGTGCGTTTAAAATGATCAACATCGGATACAAAATAATATAATAATCGGAACAGTAAAATTTAATTTCATCTTCCATACAACACTCGTCCAATTTTTGCTTTAGTTGTAATAAGGAAGACCCTGAATATATTTCGAAATTTAATAATAAAGCATTCAAGAGAATTCTATGTTTACAAAAAGCATAAAATAATTATTATATAAAATTTATAAAAAAATTAATTGTAAAAGTAATATAAAAAGTATGAAAAGTTAACAGCAATACTGTTTCATTATTACTACAAACTAATTAACATGTTTAGTGAAAATCCTTACAATTTACAGGATTAAAATGTCTAAATACTAATTTTACAATAGATAAATGAATTATCATGAACCCCAAGCAACTGTACTTTCTTTTTACAACAAAGCAATCTTTATTTTACTTTCAGAATTTTAAAATCGTGCTTACTTATTGCGATAATACTTTTTTTATACATAATTAGGTAACTAATGTTAGAATTATCATCAAAAAATACCTGATATGATGATCAACACAGGTACAAAATGAACGTTGCATATACAAATTACGTAATAATTATTAACCTAGTTAATAATAAATTGTGCCAAAGATTAATCAAGCTTCCAACCAACTGGCGGCCGTGGCGTAGAAATTTCGTTTAGTCTATTGCACACCACCAATTGTTCTGTTGGAAAATCTAAGACCACTGTTATATGAAACGCCATATTCGCTGACGCAATAATGTACTCGCAAAAGGCAAACCAGCTAAATGCTAAACACCAACAAAGCAGATTTACTATAAGCAAGAATCACAAACCATCGTGGCAACATTTACCCATATCGTGGCACAGAAGACGATGTTTGAGGAAGAATATCACTAGTCCAGCCGTACTCACTAGGGAAGTGGCGAATAATACTTGTTTGATGAACAATCCATGAGTGGTTTCTAGGTTTGAACTATCCAGACTCCGTAGACATTGGATTGATTTAATACTTGCTAACATATGCGTCAAGGAACTAATCATGAAAACTATAAATATTTTCTCGTGAATTGCTTAAAAAAAATACATAAAAGAATTAATTATTTTTCATTGTATTCTTATTGTATAGCTTACGATAATTTTCCCTATTCGAAATATAAGTTACTCCACATAATGCCCCAATTTCAGTCAAATTTAGCCAATAGCATACATCAAACCACCAGTATGCTTTGGACAATAACTAAAAACAAAATCTATTAATTATGATAATTACACATTTTCAAATTATACTGAATATTTGTCGAATGATTAAATTATTTTAGAGAAAAATGCGGCAAATAAATCGGAGAATTAAATTTTCAATCAGTTTTATTCGACATTTTCCTCTAAAATAATTTTAAAACTTTGCTAAATGTTCAAGATAATTTGAAAATTGGTACATCTCATATTACGTGAGAATGCAGTAATTTTAGTAGAATTTTGAAGAAAATAAAATTGTTCAGATGCAGATAAAAATTATTTTATTCTTCTTCGACCGATCATAATTTTTTTAAAAGAATAAAAATTACAATAGTCAACTTTATTTTGCAATAACTGATCCTCTTGTGTGTTCTGCTATTTTTTATTGTAATGTTTTAAATTATTTTATGTATTATTACATACTATAAAGGAATTTTTTTATCAAGCTTGCATTTTTATACTATAGTATGTATAAATGAAGAAGCGTTTCTTCAAAACTATTTTGTTAACTTAAATTTGAATCAGAGAAAATAAAGAGATAAAGATGTGTCTTACTGTTTTCTAACGTGTAAAAAAGTACAAGTCTCTTACCAATGAATCAGATTTAGTTTGTGCTAAGTTGCGGTGGTACGTGCGATAAACAGAAGCGATTAGAAACCGGGGTCCAATATGCAAAGCTATACAAACTCTCCACAAGTAACGCTGTGGACTTATACCTGTAACTGCACTAATAGAAGGAATTATATTATATACCTAAAAATGAACATATGAATTAAAATGATTCAACACTAATTGAATGCAGTGTACATACCCTACAGTGGGTTTCATGAATATCATCTGGCTGAAATATGTAAGCTGTAACGAAGCATATAAACAAAGTCACCAATGGAAGTGAGACAGTCACTAGACACAACTGTCTAAAACTCAGTGTGAAATAGACAATAATCGAATTTTGTCTACTGATGTCATTTTTTTCTGAGGATTCCATTGTGATGTTATATTACAGATAAAATAAATGCATTCCTAAATACTTGTTAATACTAAATAGAGCATTTAGCTACATGGGTACACCGTACGGAATTAATTTAATCCGATATTTCAAGACATTAGACAGCATTTCTACAAACAAAAAATATATTAAAATTAGTTCACTTATGCATTGCGGTATAAACAAGTGCCTGTTATTTTTTATAGTGCATGAATTAATTACTACCAACAATACTACTGAATCATTTAAAAATTGTCATTTTATTATCTTACTTGCAATGTTCATGTAAGCAAATCCGGGTTAGATAACAAGGAACGTTAATTAAGAAACAGTTGATAAACTGTACCGCGACGCCATGTTAGCTGAAACAAATGCCGGAGCGCGTCGCGGCGCCGACGCCGTAACCTTCGTTAGGCGTGAACTTCAGCAATGACCCAGAAATTCAAAAGTTAGTCCATTCAATCAATCTCCCATATAAAAAATTGATCTATTCTAAAAATAACTGATTGATATATCTTTATTAGTAAAGAAACAGGTATTCAATGCCTCATTAACAAATTTAAACATTTCACCCATATTTTAAATCTAACACAACCTCTAAAAAAATTAACACGTTGTTACAAAAGTTCCGTATACAAAATATGGAATGTTATAAATTAAATTTACAATAATTTACTTATTTTTAATAAAAGTCATCAGTATCTTTTCCAGTTTGCGACTGTCAGCCGAAAACTTGCGAATTCCGTCGGATAATTTATCCGTAGCCATTTGATCTTCGTTTAACATCCAGCGGAAAGTAGATTCATCCACGTCAATGCGCTCTAGATCACAAGCACATGCTATTTCTTTACTCAGCTTCTTCGGGAGAGTTTCTTTGTCGACTTCTAGTTCACCCAGCAGTTTCGGGCTGATAGTGAGCAAATCACAACCGGCGAGGGCCTTGATTTCCCCTAATAATAAAAAAAATTGAAATAAAATTATAAAACAATTTAAATAATAACACAAACCTGTATTTCGGAATGATGCACCCATGACAACAGTTTTGTAGCCGAATTTTTTGTAATAGTTGTAGATTTTTGTGACAGAGACCACACCGGGATCTTCTTCGCCTGCATATTCTTTCTTTTCTGTATTTGAGACGAACCTAAGAATTAAAGCAATTAATATATGTTTTAAATAAATAAAAAAAAATATAATTACCAATCTAAAATGCGTCCAACGAACGGAGAAATTAAAGTAACTCCTGCGTCAGCACAAGCAACTGCTTGGCAGAAAGAAAACAAAAGTGTTAAGTTACAATGAATTCCATGTTTCTTCTCTAGTTCTCTATAAATAAATTGTAATTATAAAAAACTAATTTAAAGTTCACTAATTATTTTAAACAGACCTTGCAGCTTGAATGCCTTCCCATGTTGATGCAAGTTTAATTAAAATTCTGTCTTTCTTAATACCTTGATCTTCGTACAGCTGAATAAGTTTCTGCGCTTTTGCAATACTGGCTTCTTTGTCGAACGACAATCTAAACAAATGATGATTTATAATTACCATGGTTATAAAAACGCTCAACAATTAATTCAATGATACCTTGCATCGACTTCCGTAGAAACTCGACCGGGTATAATTTTTAAAATTTCGCAACCGAACAGAACGCACAGCATGTCAATTGCCGCTTCCACTCTTTCTTGGTCAGTACCACCCACTTTGTTACCATAATGTACAGCTTTTTCTATTAGGGGAGCGTACTGGGGCATGTTTGCAGCAGATAAAATAAGGGATGGATTTGTGGTCGCATCCGTTGGGGTGTATTTTTTCATAGCTATAAAAAATAGAAAAAAAATAATGCTTAGTAATCATAATTTATTCAGGTTAACAGATGTCATAAAGAATAGGTGCAACAGGCCCACGTTTTTATAGAAAAGTAATTTATTATATTCAAATATTTAATTAACGTCCAAATTTTCCCGGTATTTACCTTCGAAATCGCCGGTATCAGCGACCACAATAGTCATTGCCTTCAGTTGTTCCAGTGAGTTCGACATCTTTGATTTCTTGCACTGCGGTTCTGACATTCCTCGAAAAGAAATAAAATGAAACTAAACCAAAAAAATCAGGACAGAGCCCTCGTCAATTGTAAAATCAAGAATTTGTTGGTAAGCTAGAGAACGGCGTGTTCACTAGCTAGCTCAAGGTTACAGAGATAACCTCTGTAAAGGACAAGAACTATCCCAGCCAATCAGAATCAAGTAAAAATGTTGGGTTCTCGCTCCAATCGGAGTACGGGGTTTTAAACAGCACTAAAATTTAATTTATTGGATCAGCCTATATTTTATTCATAATACACGCATATCATGATTGTAAATTACATAATAGATACATGAAAAAACGGAGTAATAATATAGTATTGATTGCTTTGTGTTCATGGCTGTCTTTTTGATATTAGAACAGTAGGAGTTACGGAATGTAGAGCATTGATTCCACCGCGCAAAACACATACTTTTGGTACTCCACATTTCACCAAAAATCTAGAAAACTAAATAATTTTTTGATAATAAATAAATCTGTAGTTAAATTATTATATTACCAGTTCAGGATTAGAATCATCTTCTCCAATAACAACAGCAACTTTTCCAAAATTTTCCCTAAGAATGCTTGCTTGCGGACCTAAAGTATCTATTTGAGATTCACCTAGTTTTACACTAGAAAATGGAATGTTGATGCTCTCCTTGGTCGCACTACGTGCAAAACTACAATATTTAATAATAATAATACAGCATTCTATAAATTTAATGTTTCAACTTACAGAACAGATGTTCTTATATCAATAATAAGAGAGTTTTTGTTCTTATCAGAACTACTTTGATTTAGCAGAACCAAGACATCATTAACACTTATTCTTGCACAAAATTCTTGACTTAAATCAGCATTTGCAATACCCTAAAATTAATTTTATTACCTACTATTACAAATAAATTCAAATCTCTACTTACCAAGTCAGATATTTCTTTATCAGATTGATGTGCACGAACTGTAATGCTAGATGGGGTACTCTCATAAAATCTTAATGAATCGGTAACACATTGTTCCATATCAACTTCCGGTAGATCAGAAAATAAAAGAATACATTCATTGAACCCCGAAGCTAATAAAGTTGCACGAAGTTGAGTTAAAATTGAAAGACCAACATGAAGTGGAAAAGAAGAATCGCCCAAAAGGAGTTTATCCCATAAATGAAGGATTTTGTGCAGGGGAAAAACATCTAAAAATAAAAATAATATTAATGTTTGTATGTATTATATGTCGATAAAATACTTACGTGAAAACATTGTAAGGAACCATGGTATGGCAAATAACTGCGGAATAAAATTTATATTGTGCAAATGATTTGCTAGTTCAGGATCGTGAAACGCAATAAGTTGAAAAAATTTTGCTAAATATTCTTGTATTATAACTGAATTGTCTTTCATAAAAAATTTATGCAAGTATTTTGGTACAAAATTCAGTAGACAAGCAAATGCACGAGCTGAAACATTAAAAATTGTATTTATAAAAATATATATTATTTAAAAATTTAAAATATACTTGTAGTTTAAGTTTTGCTTTCTATAAAATATGTCGACGTTTTGGTTTGCTAAAACTATATTTTTATCAAAATGGTAAACATAAAACAGAACTCAAACCAAAAGTGTATTTTTAATTTAAAATTATTAGTTCTACAAATTTTTCTCTGTTCAAAAAATTATATTTATTACATACCCTCATTGTTAAAGTTGAGATAAATAAACGGAGCAGTTAAAGAATCCAGCCCTTGCCAGTAAACATATTGCGGATTTTTAGCAATCCACGCTTTTAAAATTCTTTTCAATTTTCTGTGACCGTCGTAAGATGAAAGTAATTCGTTATATTGATGACATCTCGGAATATCAACTTCAATTTGTCTATCCGTTGGTGTAGGAGTAAATTTATCAATTCTACAATATTCTTCTTCATAATTACCCTTTACATTTAGTAGTGCCGCCCAAACATCACCCCGTAATAAGGGTGGAATGTCAATTTTTGCTTCTTGAACTATGCGTTCTCTTGTAAATGGATACCCCTAAAATATAAAACAACAAATATTTGCTGAAAATAAGTATTGAGCTCATGATTAGAAAAAAAATGCTGTTTGAAAATGGGTGAAGGCAAATGATTGTCATTGAAGAGAATGTTGAATTGTACATTTATAAATAACATGTGATTATTTAATTTTATTTTCACTTACGTGTAGAAGTCTACGATACAGAATCACTCTGTGAAACTGATACTCTGGATCTTTTTCTCTGATAACCAATGGCAACTGAGACGCATCATACCTCTCCGATTCTGAGTTTAAAATAATTTCCGACTGACAATGAATCAAAGGGTAGTAACTCTGCAATTTTAAGTGACTGAATCTAGAATATAAACTCTCCAAAGATATGCGAACAACTCGAGGATCATAAAGAGTAGTTTGATTTCTTTTTTGACCGTAAGTTGTTCCATCCAGTAGAACCAAACTAAAAGAAAAGTATTTAGTAAAATGTTTACATTGGTAAATTAATTAGAATTTACTTTGGTAAAGATATAATCGGTGGGCTAGATCTGATTAATCCGTGTTTCTTTAATTCCATGTAGATATCACCTCCTGCTAATTGCCACCAGTGGTAAACTTCAATCAAAGTTAACGGAGCCAGTTTTTTACATTTTTTGTTCAGTTCTGGAGATTCATTCATATGTGGTTTGAATATATCATAGTTTAACAGTTGTTTTGTAGTTGGTCTCTGATCTGGATATATTGATAAACATGACTCAATTAAATCTTTCAGATCATTTGGCAATTCCTTAAAATGGTTTAATGTTTAATTGTTTTATTGTCTGATTATGTTTACAAGTACCTGATATTTTTCGAAACAATTATGTTCTCTAGCAATTCTTTCAAATACAGATGTACTTGATAAAAGACTTAAAACTTTACGTATACACTGTCCTAATTTTAATGAATTCCACAAAGGAATTTCTAAAGATAATTCTGCTAAAATCATACCTAATGACCAAATATCTACTTTAGGGCCTGAAAATGGTCCACTTGGGCCTTGTAAGTATACTTCTGGTGCTGTGTATAATAAATCACTGAAATTAAAAAATATTAAGAGTTTTACAAAGGTCTATAAGATTTATGTTGTGTTTTTGAATTCATTTAATACTCCAATTCTCGATATAATAATTAATTAAACTGTAATTGTTTAAATTAATAATATAAAAAATAAATAAAAATAAAGTTGACCCCGACGTGATTTGAACACGCAACCTTCTGATCTGGAGTCAGACGCGCTACCGTTGCGCCACGGAGTCCTACATATATAGCAATTATTCTTTTGGTATACTTGTTAGAATAATAACAAATAATTTCCTTTTATTATAAATAGAATATAATTTATTGTTAATTTTAATTACCATTATTCTGCGCAAATTTTAGGTAAAAAATAGTTGTAATAAAGTTATATGTTGTTTTAAATCCCATGTAATGTTAGAGGATAAACGTTAAATACCTTACATCGTGTAAAATAATGTTATACTTCATACAGTAAGTACAATTAAATAATTAATTAGTACATACCCAATTGGAAAAGATACTAAGCTCCCATTTCCCGTCATGTAATACAGTCCATAATTAAACAATTTAATTTCTTTATTTGACTGTAGTAATATATTTTCTGGACTTAAATTGCGATGTACTATGTTATTAGCATGCAGTACATTTAGCGCTTTTATTATTTGTAGCGCAATTTTAATAAAATCCTCCTTTTTTAAAATACTTTTGGCTTCGTCGCTATGTAACGGTTGTCCCGAGAACTGGGAGACTACTATAGTCCGTTCTGAATGTTATAATAAAATTAGTTTTGAAAAATGTACCGACATATTTACAAATACTAACCATGTTTACCCCTGATGATATCTACATATTGACAAAGATTTGGATGAATAATAGTTTTAAGAATTTGCGAACGGCCGTAGATTGTGATGGAATTTGGAGTGAGAGGAAGTCCATTGCTACCGCATGTTTCCCCCTTATGAGGTCGGGCAAAGAACGTCATCGCACCAAACTGCATTTGCTCATTTTCCAGAATATTGGGTGGCATCTTGCCTGTAACACACAGAGCAATCTGCTATAACTCTGTGTGAAAAATAAGTCGGTCTTATCAATACTTAGAATACGCATTTATTTTTAAATACACCTAAATTATTTTCAACTATATTTATACATCAGATTTAAAAATAAATGTGATTGATAAGAACGACTGCTAGAATAAAGAAATAAGAACACAACAACATATTTTAAATTTATTTAATTATTTTAGTGTAATTCTGAATACAAGAGAAATTCCAATGCAACCATTAAGTTATTTATTAATAAAAAAATATTAAGATTAATGTTGACTTATAGCTGTTAATCCTTTTCTGAAATAGCGGTCAGATGTTTATCGATTTCAGTTTCATTAAGTTTCCGGAAGTTCTTGCTTTCACTGGAAACCACTCCGACTTCGATTTCAGATGGTTTCATATCGACAGATAAAACAGAAGACAAGCAACTAATAGCTAGTTGAATTGTTTCATCATGGTTCAAATCTTGCTTCTTCTTCAATTTCTTTTCCAAATAACTATTCGCTTCCGTCTGCTTGGATCCTACGCTGACTCCACGATAGCCACAATAGTATCCCGCCGGATCGGTTTTGTAAACGCACGGTCCTTGTTCATCATCATACGCAATTATAATCATACTACAACCTAATGGACGCATTTCGGCATTTTGTGTATAGACTTGAGAGATGTCTGCTACTCTTCGGCATAATGTATCAATTGGCATATCGTAATTATTTTTGTATTTGAAATTGGCTGCCTCATAACGAGCTCTTTGTACTTGCGACTTACTGTCGGCAATCATACCGGTCATAACACAACCAGCACGATCCGTAAGTTGGAAAAGATGAGTGATGGTGCTAGAGTCAATAAGCTTATCGGGGATCTTCTTCTGCGTAACAATTACTGCAGTATCTACTCCTTTTAATGCGATTGAGGTTAAACCAGCCTGGTTAATTGCCTTAAAAGCGTACTCCACTTGATACAAACGCCCCTCAGGCGAAAAAATAGTAATGTGTCGATCGAAACCAGCGCTACTTCCTCGAGCCATTTTTGTATGATATTATAATAATATTATACCTTTTGTTGAAAGTAATAACTTCTTCAAACACTTTTCACTTCAACAACACCGTGGCTGACTTTTAGTTTTTAGCTTCCTTCAAATTCAACTTCTCACTGTCAGCCAAAAGCATTGTCGTGCCAGAAATATAATTATATGTGATTAACAAATTTAAAAAGCGCTCAAAATATGTAGATATTATTTAAACAATTATGTCTTATACTCAAACAAAGAAATACATATTTAAATTTAATTAGCTATTGTATGTACGTTAGTAAAATAAATATTTTGGTTAGATTTTATTCTACGCCGCTGGACTAGACTTTCTTTATCTGCATCATGCTGCGTTCCACTATTATTTTTGTAGAAACAAATATTGAAATATATATATCAAAATAGGAATCTCTCTCTTATTGACAATTATATTTTGCGTATTTGTTAGACAATTAAATTAGTTATAATATAAGTATTTAGTGTTTAAATATTCACTTGTATTATAGTTTTATTTTTGAAATATCGCGAAAAAAACGCTCTTTATTCACGATTCTGCGCATGTCAGACAACTGTCACGATGAACATGCTTTGCTGCATTGTTAAATGTAGTTGTTGTGTGTGTTGAATATTGCATGGAAAATAAGTATTTGGAATAAAAATGGGTAGTACGGATAAACGAAAACATGACTACGATGATCCTAGATTTAGAACAACACCACTACAACAAATGGCAGCATCATGTACTGGTGCACTTTTGACTTCATTCTTCGGTGAGTTTCTTAAATCATTTTGTTTTATCAGTACTTGACAATTTATATTTATAGTTACTCCACTGGATGTTGTGAAAATTCGTCTTCAGTCTCAACAACAAGTAAAAGCAAAGTGTTTTTTATATTGTAATGGCCTGATGGATCATATATGTTCTTGTACAAATCCACAGGAATGGTATCGAAGGCCGGGGCATTTCAGCGGAACAATAGTACGTGTATGTGAAGGTTGCCTAATTGCAGAAGATTATTATTATTATTTATAGGATGCATTTGTAAAAATTACTAGAAGCGAAGGGGTTTCTTCATTATGGAGTGGTCTTGGCCCTACTCTTGTTTTAGCTCTTCCTACTACTGTTTTATATTTTGTAACGTACGAGCAGTTGCGATTTAGAATTAAAGACTGGTACAATGCGAGAAATAGAAATTTTGAAGCAGAACAACCGTTCTGGATTCCAGTTATATGTGGTGCGTCAGCTAGAACTTTAGCTGCTACCATTGTCAGTCCATTAGAATTAATAAGAACCAAAATGCAGTCAGAAAGATTGAGTTACACTGGTATTGCATGAATTGTAATGTTTTTTTAAATGAATTAATAATGTAATTTAATTTTATAGAGATAGGGCAAGTTTTACGAACTTTGGTTAAACATAATGGCATTTTCAGTCTATGGAAAGGTTTGGTTCCAACACTTTTAAGAGATGTTCCCTTTTCAGCGATATATTGGGTCTCTTATGAGTCCTTGAAGTCCTTATCGGGAACATCTCTGCCTTCGTTTACCACTAGTTTCTTATCAGGAGCTATTTCAGGCGCAGTAAGATATCTATTTTACTTCTATTTAATAACTGATTAAAATAATTGAATGATTTGCACTTTTATGATGACTAGTAATTTTTTGAGAATAATACAAATATGTAATTTACACGTAGTATTAAGAATTTTTTTAATTACACTGGACTTCAGTCAATAAATAATATTTATTCACGAAACGTTGATGTTGTCGGTTTCGTGAATAAAAGTTATTTATTGACTGAAGTCCTGTGTAATTAAAAAAAATTCTTAATATTTCCGTCACTTAATATTATATTAATTACACGTAGTATATTAACAAAATCGTCTAAATTTATATTTTTAAAATATATTTCTAGGCTTGGTGGAATAACTTTGACTTCTAGTATAAACGCCGATTTAGAGTGACTACTTTTATCAATTTACTAACTTTATTTTTTACTGTCAAATGTTCCTAAATTATTAGATAGAAAAATCATTTAGGAGACATTTTTTACATCGTAATGTTTGAAATTTTTCCTCTAAAAAATAATTTAGGAACATTCGATGGCGTATCGTTCATATTAGCAATCTTTGCATCTTGTAGATGGCCGCAACAGTAACAATTCCATTTGACGTAGTTAAAACTCGTCAACAAATTGATTTAGGGGAGAACCAGATTATGTCAAGTATGTAATAGAATATTTCTTACTATTAATTCATAAATATATAATTATATTTCCAGATAAGCCTTATAAATCAAAGACTACTTTGGAAGTGATAAGAGAAATTCGTACTCAAAATGGCGTAAAAGGTTTATTTGCTGGACTTGTGCCCCGAATAGTGAAGGTGGCCCCAGCGTGTGCTATAATGATCTCAACATTTGAGTATAGCAAAAAGGTATTTTTTAATTTCTCTATGCGGCAGAAAGAGAATCTGATAAAATCTAACGAAACAATAAATACTACCGACCAAAATGCTTTATAACATTTTATTTTTATAGAATTATTATACAAAATATGTTGTTAATACAGTGTACAAAAGATGTACAAATAGTTTTTTAATTTTACATGTTAATGTTATTTCTGTTTAATAAGAAAATTGGTAGACATATCAAAATAAAAATTAAACTGCAATAAATATGTTTCTTTAACTTAACTCATATCATTACAAATATTTTTTGATACCGATTTTAATTTAAATCTTGCACAAGGTTATTTAGATAAAGAAATTTATCTTTTTGACCTTGGTTTCTACTTTTAACAACAAATTATTATAAACAAATTTAACTCTGTGTTTTAACTTGGATGTAATTAATATTTTAAGACCGACTATGACTTTTCGACGATCCTCTAGTAATTTTGCTAACACTTTCTTTTGTTTTAGCGCGTGGCGTTAATCACAATAGTTAAGGAACAAAAACTTGCTTATTGAAATGTACACTTAAATTCTTTTCAGATACTTGTTGATGTGAATGAGAAAAGGCATGCAAAGCTGCATAATTATATTAATAATAAACCCAAACCTTCCTGATTATTCCTTCACGAAGAAGAAACTCCTTTCTTATCCTTGTGTATTTTATATTACTTCATACATATCTACTAATTTAAGTGGAAATCTAGATAACTGTGTGCTTTGATATATATTTATTAATAAATATAATAGTACAAACTAATAATACATTTTATAATAAGTTACCTAAAATTAGTATTAACAATATTAATTTTATTTGTTTTGTTTTAATTGTGTAGCTTACAAAAATTCTAGTCTACTGGAATTATTTGAGTAGAATAGTAGCGCCCCAAAATTGTAATAAAGTAAAAAATAAGTTTGTATTTGTCATGGAGTGCTGCTATTCTTGTTTTATTTAATTTAAGTAAAAACCGTGAGTTGCTTATTAATTTTATTTGTGTGTAGTTTTTTGATAATTTACTTTAAAGGTTTATTTTCTGTACCTGGTAACATGAAACTGAATATTGCACATACTGAAATGAAAAAGAAAAGCAATATTGAATTATTTTCATTGTGTTAGAAAATCAGTAAAACTTACAGAACATGAATCCTCCTATAAATAAGAAAGGAGGGAGACAGCCTGCGTATAGTAAAACCGGAAAAAGAGTATTTCCTAAAATGGATCCGGTTCTTCCACATAACAAGAATATTGATGTTGCCATCGTTCTGAAATAGATATTTGTATGTTTATAAATAAATCTAATGTCTTATTCTTTTTTATTTCATTATAAAAGACTTTTTTGTATTTCTCACCTTAAGTTAGTGGGATAAATCTCGACGGCAATTCCAGTAGCAGTTGTAGCACAAATACTGAAGAATGTCAAAAATAATGATGACAACACTACTGTGGTGATCGTGTTTGTGGCCCAATAATTTCCAATTACTAACACTCCGGCCAGAATGTATTGACTTACTAAAAAAAGAAAATATAACAATGTAAAAATTTAGATTTTGTAGATATTTTGTATGTACGTACCAAGTAAAGTTTTCTTTCCAAGTGGTTTTACAAGTGCAGCGACTATGAAATATCCAACGATTGAACATAGTGGAACGATGGTATTGTTGATGTAGACTTCGTCACTTACATTGGGCTGGAATTAATTTGTAATATGTAAATAATATGATAAAATATAATTTTTTGAAACCGGCAAGAAGGTGCGTATCCAAAGATACAACAAAAATAACAGTCTGGTAAAGATTTTATCCGACTGTTTTGTATTTTACCTGATTTTTTTTTGTAACCTTGTATACGTAGTCTGGTGTCAATACAATTCACATAAAAAATTAAACATTTTGAATTATTTATGATTAATTATTGATTAAATTAAACGATTTCAGAAAAAATAGTACACATAATACGTCAGGAAAGTGTTTTTACTTGACTCAGCGGATTAAAATAGCCGCTTCGTCATGTAAAATATCACTTTCCACCGAGATCTGCTTCGGCAGAGTGCCACACCCAGTAATGGACGCTATAAGATATAAAGTGCAATTTGTTTTGTGAATTTCAAGTAGACAATATACGTAGTTTAGGATTGATAAAATGATCTCTTCGACTTTGTAGCTTCAATATCAATAATGAAATCATATATAAATATATCATCGCGCCTTCTACCCATTACTGGGTGTGGTATTCTGCTGAAGCAGATCTCGGTAAGTGATATATTTTGCGCGTGAAATGCTGTTACCAGCCATCAAATCACGGCCCCCATAGGTGTTATTGGTGGGGAAGCCACAGGGATAGTTTTTTTCTAAATTGTGAAAATTGTTGAAATTTAATAATATCGAAAATACCGGTATAATGTAAATATCGATATATGGCTGTCGTCAAATATATAATTTCGATATTGAAAAAATATCGATATATCGCCCGCCCCTACGTTTCGACCGTCATTTGGTGACAGAAAGTGAAAAATTGCAGACCGTTGCTATTAACAACGTGGCTCTTTGCTGACCATTGCTTTAAACAACGAAAATCTTTTTTAAGAAATATACTACAGCGTTATGGCATTTGAATTCCATTCTAGTCAAAAGTAGGGTTGTTGATTTTACGAATATTCGAGAATTCGAATGTTCAGATTTATTGAACCTTCGAATTTAAATTCGAATTTTTCGAATTTTTTGTATTTTTTGAATTTTGCGAATTATTTGAAATGTTTTAGATCCTAACGTGGTATGAATTATTTTCAGAATAAACTCATTTGCAGAGTTTTGTATTAATTCATAAGTAATTATTATTAATAAAATTTCGTTACACTGTCAAAAACGTTATATTTAAGACGTTTTTGTATCCTTTTTATTGTCATTTTAAAATTTTTTACTAAAAATCCATAGCATTCAGATGGGCGGTTAAGAGAGTAGATGGCTTAATTAAGACGCCAACCTTACAGTTTTTGCAGAATACTTCGCCGAATTTATTATTTAATTCGTGTCCGACTTTTCACGAATTATGCGTGAGCGTACTTGGAGATAACAGATAGCGTTAATTAATAGGCAAAAAATTCGAAAATTCGAAGCTTCGGAAAATTCGAAAAGTTCAAAAAATTCGTAAATTCGAAAATTCGAAAAGTTCAAAAAATTCGAAGATTCGAAGTTTTTTTGACGAAGTTCAAAAAATTCGAATGTTCAGAAATTCGAAATTCGGTGGAAATCAACAACCCTAGTCAAAAGTAGTGCATAAAATTCATAGCAAAAACAAATGCTTTCATTACTAGTTGTATAAATAACTATACCAAACAACAAATGCTAAATAATTTTTACATTTCTGTTTTGTTTGTATTATTTTCTTAATTACCTACATTTTAAATAAAAATCGATTAATTTTCAATCGTAGAAAAAATTTGTATATATCTCTGGTTGAAAGTATCTTTGCAGCCTTCGCTATGCTCATTGTACAATCTCTAGTCTCGATCCGCAAACAGCTAAATTCAACCCTTTGTATACAAATATATATTACATAAATTTGAATAACTTACCACTGTGCATTCTGTCGATATATTTGTATGTGACATATTTCCAGTTTTGGGTGAATAATCCAACATTTCACACAATGTTGCACCTTCATTATTATGCGCTTGAATATATTCATCCATAGTCGTAAACAGTTGCGGTAACCATAGTCTTAGTGTATTTCCTCTGTAAATAATAAATTAAATTAACAAATTCATATTTGTTGCTTCAAAATAATATTTACCCTAATAAGCCACCGAACAATATACCGCACATTAAAAATGTTTTACATATGTATGGCGGCATAAATAATGGTTTTACACTTTGCACCATATCCAAAATAATTTCAAATTTGTTTTTGGGATTAACATTATCTTTAGTAGGTGTTGGTTCTTGATATGTATCGTCCGTTAATTCTGAAAACTAATTAACATTCTATATTAATTATAGTTACGGCGACCATATTTTTTTGGTGAAAATAAAGGACAAATCTAAAGAAACTTTAAAAAATAGAATATCAGTTTGTATTTATTGTTATAATCGAAGCCTCAAGAATAAAACTAAAATGTTTTCTTGCCAATTAACATAAAAGTGTGCTTTTGTTGACAATTGACAAATTGTGAAGTGCTATTTTTACAGTCTAGGTTGTAAAAGTGTTGCTATGAACAAACAATATTTTGGCATTTATGATTTAATTGAAAAATATAATTACAATAGCATGCTGCTCACGGGAGGGGTTAACATTTCAATAACAAAATTTTATTTTATAACTACTTTAATGAGCGAAACAATATTTTTTTTAGACCAATGGTTTTCAAAATACGGGGTGCAACTTTTTTATTTTAAATGGGAACCTATTTTTTTAATTTGCCTATTCGATTCAATATTTTTTTTCCTGAATTCAACGAAAATAAAATTCAATACCCTCATATTTCAATTTTTTTCGGAAAAATGCATATTATATTAACATTAATTTAATTCAAATCTCATAGGAATCAGTGTGATATAGAAGAAACAAATGAATGTTAAAATTTATTTATTTACTTTTTCACAAAATAGTCCTATTGACATTTAATAATGAATGAAACAAACAAAAATATTATGATTTGTTCATTTATTTCTTTAATAACACGCTGATTCCTATGCGATTTGAATTAAATTAATGTCACTAATGTACATACTTTTGTCAACAATTTTGTAATGTGAGGATACTGAACTTTGTATTCGTTGAATTCAGAAAAACATACTGAATCAAATAAGCAAATGAAAAAAACAATAGATTTCCATTTAAAATAAGTATTTTGAGAACCACTGGGCTAAAAAATACTTGTCTCGCTCATTAAGTAGTCTTATAAAATATAAATTGTTTGCTAATTTAACCGACTTCATAGCTCTTGTACTTCTCGAGATAGCAATGGTGCGCCATTTAAAATTAACAACCTGTATAGTGGTTGACAAGATTCACCAAAAGCAAAATGACATATGAAATTATAAACGTCAAATTTGTTTTACATTGCCACAAACCAGATTTACTGTCCTGTATAGATTCATAGCCTTGAACCAGCCCTATGCAACTTCGTATATAAGCGCAGTTAGTAAACGTCCAGCTTTATGTCATTCGCGCGCATGATTTTGAAAGAGAGAGATGCTATAAAGAGGCTGGCATTTACTGAACGCCATATGAACGCAGGTTACTTTTTTCAATCATTAGTGTTGTTTGGTGATAAATAGTTATAAACAATTAGTTTGCAATGGGTCGTAAGTGTTTTGCGCCCTATTGTACCAGCGGGTATGACTCAAATCATGACAAAATATCTTTGTTTCGTGCTCTAAAAGAGCAGTTGGAAATTTGGAAAAAGTAGTAACATGAGCAGATGTCAAATCTCAGTGTAAGGAAGATCGAAAAATCTAAATTAAGAAAGAATTGAAATATTCAGTTCGATCTATTTTTTTAATTATAAAATGTATTGTATAAAGTACAAAAATATTAATTAAGAAAAAAATTAAATATTCGGTTTTATTTTCTTTATTATTTTTTAAATAAAATGTGCTATTTACATTATATAAATTTTACCATTTTGTATTTTAAAATTAAAATATTTATGACAATTTTACATTTGTGTAACTTGTCATGGTGAAATTAAATAGCAAAAATGTACTACAAGAAAAATGTGTTTATATATGGTTTTACATATTTATATTTGTCAAGCTGAACCTGATATAATTATAGATAAATGTGTCTTTAATTTTAAATCATTGCAAATAACATTTTTTAAAGTAATGAGTCCTAAAAGTAAAAAAACATGAATAGACTCGTAAGCACCATGCATTTGCCAGACTCTTCTTCCTATCGCACTCACTTTTTTGTCGCTCTCTTTCTACTACATTTCTGTGGATGCTTTACCCGCAAGACTCGCCTGTCTTTCAGTATAATAGTTCGTGCCTTGAACTTATAATTCGAGCCGCGGCCGTAAATCTAGTACTTTTTTTGCTTAGTGAAACAAATAGCTACTTTTCTTTAAAATGTTTATCGCAAAGTATTTTTTGTTAAAAATAACAATGTTGATATTTTTGCTCAATCATCTTTAATATTAACTCATTTAAACTGCCAGAGACTGATATATGAAGGTATTTTAAATAGCAAACCAAATAATACGGGACAAAAGTTGATTTTTAAAACATAAATAAATTTAAAGGGCAACACTCCAAAACAAATGTAATGATTTGTTCATTTGTTACTGGCATAGTATGGTCACTTCTATGCGATTAGAATTAAATTAATGTCAACAGGGACTTATAATTTTGACGTCACAGGCAGCAGTCCCGAAGCAGACTCCCCCCCCCCCCACATAATTTTGTGTGAAACAACAAATTTATAGAAAGAGTAAGGTGACACCATGCCGAATCGAACATCTGCTTTCTCCTTTCAACACTTCTCCCCTCAGATCACCACATTTGTTTGACGTTTAACATTTGGATCACGTGATAAACGTCAAACTGTAAAGCTATACCGTTCGCTACATAACAAATTGTTAAATTCTGTTTCACTCACTAGATGGCAACCAAAAAATTTGAATTATATAATGCCAATGATACACGTTGAGGAGCATAAATGAGCGTCGATGAGTTCCTCGATGAAACAACAGAACGCACCCGTCATCGATGAAAATAGAGGCGCCGTTATTTCCATCGAGGAGTTCCTCTATGAAACGATTGTGTCTCATTTCACACGTATTATTGTGTCTCATTTCATGTTAGCGTGAGCTGTCATTTTGGTTTTGCTTTGTGCTATTTTTTCGTGTGTTTATTTTATCAGTCAGGGTGCATTCTGTTGTTTCATCGATGAGTTCCTCGACGCTCATTTATGCTCTTCGACCAGTGTGCCTTTGGCATAAGTCCCTATTTAATATGTATTTTTGTCAAAAAATTTGTGATATAAGGGTACTGAACTTTGTAGTCGTTGAATTTAGAAAAAAATACTGTATCGAATAAGCAAATAAAAAAAAAAAAAATAGGTTCCCATTTAAAATAAGAGAGTTGGTTTTGAGAACCACTAATCGAAAATGTTTTTTGGTAATAGTTTTACACTCAGAACATGGTATTTCTTTGCTTATTTAACTATCCGTGTAGCTCTTATAGTTCTCGAGATAGTAATGGTGGCATAACGAAATTGAACAACTGTATAATAAAGAACGTATGGTCACCGCAATTATAGAATAACAGTATAAATTCATCATCATACCGGAAGTGTTTCTGGAGCATTTCCGGTATTGGTTACATACATTCTTCTTAATACTTCAATAGCTTCATTAAATCGTCCTTTGGTCATTAAAAACTTTGGTGTTTCTGGTAGATAATAATGTCCAAGTCCTGCTAAGATTGATGGTATGCAACAAATCACTAAATATATTTGCCATGACTTGTATTCTGAAATAAAAATTCGGTTGAAATAAATTATAATGATTTGTACTAGTTAGTAATCGAAAAGGCGTACCAATGAATCCTTCAACTATAACGTAGTGTAGTTTGAGAGGAATAATAGCCCATGCAATGAGTGGTAAGACCGATCTAGCGATGCTGTAGTTGACTCCGAGGATGGTGATAAGTTTAGGTCTAAATGAGGTGGCATGAAATTCAGAGAGATAAACCATCATCACTGATACTGGTCCATTCATCCTACAAGTAAATTAATGCAAAAAATTATCTCTTATAATATAACTATTTCATTGAATATTACCAATAATTTTTTTGAGCTCACGAGTGCTTTTGTTGCTATGGAAATATGCACGAGTCGAAGATAAGTGCAGATTTCCTAAAAGCAATAAAAGTCCGAGTGAACAGCCGAGAAAAAATTTTCTGGGAATATTCAATGCGCGTATTATATTCGGTACGAATATTGCCCCACGAAAACAAACCAAAAATTTTACAAAATTAATATTTTGATATATCTCAGATAACTTCGTTGCTAGGTAACTAAAAAAAAACTATTTTTTTATACAGATTATTTTTTGAAGTTTCTCAAAACCAATGAAATGCTTTATTGTATGTCACGTGCCTGCGTTTTAACCAATCCTGTCATTATTATACTGAGAATAAAGCTCTTGTGATTATTCCCGGGAATTATATCTGTAGATGCTTTTTTGTTTGTGACAAATGATAGGTAGTTGTCAAATAATTATTTAAAACTGTCAACGAGTCAAGTAAAATGTGTGAAAAAATCGATTTAGTTGTATTTTAGATAAAAAAATACACCAACAAATTTTGAAAACATCTTTCAAGAATACATCAATAAGTAATCAATCGATATGAACCCAGTTCAAAATCTTTCAAGTTGGATGAATCGACCTCAACAGCTAAGTTAAAAAATAATCTAATTAAATATAACTCGAGAGTACGATAAATTAGAAAATAATTCTCCAGTATCTTTCTCAAACTTGTTGCCATTTGGCAATAGTCACGAAAGGCCTACGGGCTTTCGTGACTATTGCCTGGCAACAAGTTTTCGAAAGATCTGTCAAATTATTTTCAATTTATTCATATTCTCTTGTTATATTATTACTGAAAATTATTGCGATAATTCACTCCTTTTCATGACAACGTTGTCAAATAACGAAACACTATTCGTTGTTTAAAGTCATGGGGCAATGTTCATTCGAATTTTAGTCATAAATTAGGATTTTGTCAATAATAATTGAATTCCAGATTTTTAGATGTTCTATTAAAACACAGGACACATTTTATATTAGATATTTTCCTAGACCTAGACAGATTAATTAAAATTGTTGAATTTTAAAGTTACTAATTGTCTATTTCAGTGTTAACACTGTAAATTGACATTTTTGTTATTTAAAATGTTATTTAAAATTATGGGGTAGGTGGCTCCGTGGTATCGAGTCGGCCTGTGTATCCTGAGAATCCTGTTTCGATTCCTACAGCCCACAAACATTGTCACCAGATTAAAATTATATTAGTAACCGCATTTCACATGCGCAAATATATCACTTATCGAGATCTGCTAGGCAAAGTGCCACACCCAGTACAGTAATGGGTAAAAGGCATGATGATATATTTATTTATTTAATATTTATTAGATCCGTTTTGTGTTTCTTATTTGTAACTAATGGAGAGTTATACTATTGACGTCATGCAAGGGACAGATGGAAGAGAACCAACAGAGATATCTCGCACTAGTGAGAGAGTTAGTTGACAGACCATGACCAACCACAGCATACTTTTAACATACGATGCAGATTAAGGTGAACCATACGGGCTGAAGATAACAACAGAACAGTGGTGAAATGACGATCTGCCTCGATCTATTTGAAATAAAATATCTTTTTTATTATATATGGAACATATTATTTATTGTACATATTCTTGTAGTCAAAGGTTCAAAGTTTTATAATAATATTACTAATTTGACATATCTTTCATATAATAAAAGAAAATAAATTATATATCACACCAAATTTAATTTGAATTTATTCAAAAATGGGCCCTACGATATCAATATAAAAAATACAGTAAATTATAAATACGACAGACTAAGCCTGATGAAATTTTCAGCCAAATTAAACACGACAATTTTTAGCAAAAAAATAAAATAGGCCAAAATACCATGAAAAACAGAGTTTTTCTTCTTTTTCTCAAAAGTGTTGTGTTTAATTTGGCTAATTTTTTTTTTGTGTTATAGACTATCTTAATTTTAAAAATACATATTTTTTTTATTGAAATCGTAGGGCCCAATTTTGAGAAAATCTGACTCAAAATTGTGAATTTGGCTGCTTCATTTATATAATTTTTTTCATATATTTTCATGATTTATTTGCTCTTAAATAGTATTTATTCATGAATTACAATGTTATAAGAAAGTAATACACTGCTTTATATTTATCTATATAATGACATTCGTAAGAAATTAATTGTTGAAATTCAAATTTGCATAGATTTATTGTTGGTGTTCTTGAATCATGAGTTTTCGTTGTGTGATTCGGATTTTTGATGACGTATGATGTACACTCAAGTATCGAACTTTCAGTCTAAATTAAATTTGGCTACCAGATATGTAAAAATGTTTTAAGATTGAAAATTAATGATAATAATAATGAATATATTATGTTGTTTGCAAAATAATCAAGTTTTACAAAATAATAAAGAAATAATAAAGTTTTTGGATATAGTTTTAACCTCAAACGTCAAATGCATGTAAGGTAAGTAGAATTGTATTTATAAGTGTTTATTTATTAATATTAAAGTTTTATTTAACAGTTTTTAAGCGGACACTGCTTTAATAAGATTAGGCTGACAAAGTAAATACATCAGAACTATCGAAATGTTGAGTATTTTTTACCTAATTTTACTATAAATTAATAGCAATGTTAAGTGTAGATATCAACAAGCGCAATGAGTTGGAAATAAAAATGCGTGGACAATCTGAAAACATGTTATGGATGGAGGAAAGGAAGCATAGATTAATCACTTCAAACTTTGGTGAAGTGTGTAAATTTCCAGCTGGACCACTTGTAGAAAGAATGCTTTACGTTCGAAATATTACAACTGCAGCAACTGATTGGGGTAAAACTAGAGAATCTGTGGCAATACAAGTTTAAGAGCAGGTAACTGGAGTTACAGTAACACCATGTGGTTTATTTGTAAATTTAGAACCTAATGCAGGATATTTAGCTGCTTCGCCAGATGGTTTAGTGGATCAAAATGTTCATACACAGCTCGACATTTGTCACCAAAAGAAGCTGCTGTTAAAATAAAAAACTTCTGTTCTGTTTTAGATAGTGATAAGTTAAAATTAAAGACGAATCACAATTATTATTACCAAATACAAGGCCAGTTGTTCATAACAGGACGAGAGGAATGTGATTTTATTATTTGGACACCTCTGGGTATAGAAATAGAGACAATAAAAATGGATGAAGAGTGTTAAATGGATGCTTCCAATATTAAAGACATTTTATGAAAAAAAACTTGCTCCAGAAATAGTTGATTCACGAAAAGAAAGAAGTATGTCGATCAGGAATATGCCACAGAATCCATAGAAACAGTTACAGTTTGATTTTTCTGTCAAATACTTTTTCTTACGCTCTTTAAAAGCAAAGAATTTCTTGAGCAGAAAGACTTTTCTGCCGCTCACGTGAGTCAGAGAAATTATATGATAGAATGGGTAAATATTCCGGCATTTGAAGAAAAAATGGTATACTTTATGTGCAGTTAAAGTGACTTTTTGTGCTTCATCTGTAGTTAATGGACGAGTGCACAAAAAGTATCACTTTAGTTCCTTATAAAATAATATACTATTATATATGCTTATGTATAACTGAAATAAAAATGTTTTTATATTTATATTATAATATCAAATAAAATACTGTATTTTATTAAATTTTAGTTTTTATTGTGTTGACATCATATAGAAATATTTCCTGTGATTTTAAATAATGTTCTTGAAAATCTTCAAGTTTGTATAGTATTTAAACGCGTTCCAATACTCCTTCCACTATTCTATACAGATTTTTTGTGATTTTCTGTGATTGGTCAAATCTACATTTTTGTCAGAACCGCAAGAAACCTTACATACACGATAACAAATTGTTGGTTGACGAACTTCAGCCCGTATGTTTCACCTTAAATGGCATTTAAAATATGCTCTAGTTGATCATGGTCTGTCAACTAGCTCTCTCAGTAATACGAGATATCTCTTTTTTGTTCCCATTTTTAAATGTGTAACTCCCTATTATAACGTATTATATATTCAAAAGAAAAATAATTGTTATGATGAAACTAAATAAATATTTGGAAGAAGAAGAGATTTGGCTAAGCACGGTGCAGAAAAACTATTGTTGTCTCTTTCCCTTGCCCAAGTTTCACTTCAAGCAATGCTACAGTATCGTAACGGCATATCCCCCTCTTTCAACATCCTTGGTTATTTAATTCGAATTTCGGATTGGATGTTTTATTCAAACTTCGGATCGAATATTTTATCCGAATTTTCGTTCAGAACCGATCTGATAATCCGAGAGAATTCTAATTCGATCCGAAACTTCAGATCGAATTGAATTCGACTATCGGATATTTTTACCGATATTTAAAATCATTAGGTGTGTTCAATAAGCCAAGCAAAACAAGTAATTGTTAGGTTAGCAAAAAGCGATGACTACTTGATCCACTGAACGGATTGCTCGTTTCGTGCAAATAGAATAACACAAAAAAGCTGTCAAACTAAGGTGAGGTGAGATTAAGTGAGATTTGATGTAAATGGAACGCTACTTATATTTCAGACCGAGTTGCACAGAACAAGTAATCGTGAAAGGTATTCGGCTAATGATATATAAGTTAATATGTGTGCACACAGATGACGCTGTACGTATTGTTTTATGCGTTGTGAATAATTTATGTTATTTTAGGCTATTGTTTGGAGTAATTACATGCATTTCAATAAATATACATTTTCATTCACTAACACTGATGACGCCTATTTTATAACCTTTGATAACAAAATTTTCATTAATTATGTAGATACTGGGATAATAGGTTGATGTAGATCAAATTAAATATATTCGTTTTCAAATTTACATACATGTGAATTGATTATTTTCTGTTAACTGTCAAAATGGTTTCGATCTTTACCTTACAATTTGAAATTCCCGCAATAATATTTGAATATCTCGCACTTTGAGCGAGAAATTTGTCGCTTGTTTTGCTTGCGGGAAAATCAAGCAAATGTTAGGAAAACCATTCAATGATTCTTACTTCTGGTTTGTTTGTTTTGCTTAGTTCGTTGAACGCATCTATTGATCTGTTATAGGTAGTTTTAAATAGTAGCGAAATATATTTTATACTTACACGAAACCACTGCAAAATTTGGCCATGAGGAGAATCCATTTCGTTTGAGCCATTGTTCCAAGAAGACCGAAAATACTATCAAAACTGAATGAGTACAATAAAACTGCTCTTCTGCCATATTGATCTCCTACCATTCCCCAAAGAAATGCACTACAGATCATACCTAAAAAAATATAACAGTAAATATAAACTAGGACAAATATGTTTTAATAGGAGCTGGTTATCGTAATTTTGAGTCGAAAGTTAAAAAAAAAACTTGTTAACTTCATTTTATATCCATAAATACAACTCTCTTAAGGGGTTATACTACCCAGGCGCACGGAAAAGTAAACCTTTTTTGGGATTTTTGTTCTCGATTATTAATAAATGGATTAAAATGAAATTTTGAGACTTTATTATACATGTATTAAAGTTTAGAAAATTATATTTATTTAAATTTACGATACAAAATGGCTTCCTGGCACTAGGTAACTTGAATAAATGTTTTTTAGGAGGAAATACACCACTTAGAGCAAAAAAAATAATTTTTCTTAATCTACATTAGATTTTCTTTGGAAGTACTCAAGAATAATAATAATAATAATATATCATCACGCCTTCTATCCATTACTGGGTGTGGCACTCTGCTAAAGCAGATCTCGGTAAGTGATATATTTTGCGCGTGAAGTACGATTACCAGTCGTCAAATCACGGCCCCCAAACATGTTAGTGGTGGAGGAGCCACAGGGATAGCTTTTACAAATTATGAAAATTTGTCGCCTGTGGGAATCGAACCAGGGACCTCAGGATCCACAGGCCGACTTCATACCACTGAGCTAGCCATCCCATAAGATTATATATACCTATATATATTTTTAAAATTCAATAATTGGCATCAAATTTAATTTTTTTTTTAATTTTTGGCAAAAAATCGATCTTAAATTGTTTATTGCAAATGCAATTATTTATCATTCTTAAAAATTATTTGCATTTCGATTGATACTCTAGCTAAGAAACTACAGTTAAAGTTTCAAGTAAATCCGCTAAAAATTGAGCGAGCTACGCTGCACGCCAATTTGAAAAACATAGTTTCGAGAAAAACGCGTTTATTATATGAAATATTCGAAATATAGACATGTTATTTTCTTTCTCTTTACTCTTCTATCCCAGCACCATTCTGCATGCAACATGCATTTCGCTCTTCAGCCTCTTTTCTAAGGGACGTAAGGTCTTTCCGGTTTGTGGTTTTAAAATGGTACGCGCAGTAGAGCGGCCTTTTAAAAAGTTTCAAAGCGCTTAAAGACGTTTCAAAATATAAGCTATAAAAATTGTTTTTCACAGTTTGTCTCCCAAAATAGTTTTTGAATATCATTTTCAAATAATTTATGCATCATTTAAGCCAATAAAAAAACTGGAAAAAAATTGCTGGGTAATATAACCCGTAACAGGCAGATTCATAAAGCGGATTAGCGCTAACACCATTTTTTATTTAATTTTTAACTCTCTTTTCAATGTATGAAACAAGTTTATTTTAACTTGAGTTAAAAAGAGTGTTAATTAGCATCAAATTTAATTCATTTCTTGAATCTGTCTTAATTTGAAACAGAGTTATAGATAATATTAAAAACGGTGTTAGCGCTAATCCGTTTTATGAATCTGCCTGTTAATGATCCGGATTCTACTGTAAACTGCAGTTGCCCTGCACACTTGAATTTTTTTTATTATTAAGCGGACTCAATTTATGTGGTCATATGCCGCCTCCGTTATTAGGTATCGATTGTATGACAACAGGAATAAATTTTTTGTTGTATAGCGTAATAAATAAATAAATAATATTTCCGAAATTACTGTGATAATGTTTATTTAAATATTAAAATTTAGGCTATTGTTGTTCAACGTATACAGGGTATATACAGAAATGCGGAACATAGGAATTTAAAACAGGATTTTAAACTTGTGGGGAAATTGGCTCCCCTGTATATTTTAGAGGAAAAGGACAAGAATAAAAAATTGTTTAAAATTAATTTTTACGTTTAAAAAGTTTAGACTTGTTATACTAGTATGTCTGTAGTACTAGATATTTAAAAAATAAAATGTGACATTTTTTGTCAAATATCAGAAAGCCATCAAAATAAAAAAAAAAAAAAATCACAATTAAAATTAAAAATAATTTCATTTAAATCTTTGTATCGCACGGCCAGAAACTGTTTTGAGAGTACTCGCAATTTGCAAGCCTCGCCTTCGGCTTGGCTTGTCAAAATATACTCGCACTCACAAAAGTCCAGTTTCTGGTCTAGTGATACAAATAACTATTGTAGATAATTGAATTCTGTGTCTAATCACTAATCATATTTTAATTTACACCTTTTGCTCGATGTAAAATCAGGTTTAAACTTAAAAGTGCTCATTTGTTGTGATAGCCATGAAATTTAAACAAAGTTAAAACAAATGAATAACAATTTTCAATAGTTTACAGCAGGTAGCAGAAAGTTATATAGGTAACCATGGGACCGTGTTTATAGTTAGACTTCCACCTACAGAATGGCGCTAATAGTCTTTATGTAAAGACATCCATTTTAGGTAACTACAATATCGACAATCATTGCTTACTAGATTGTTCCTGTAGTTGTCATTTTTATATATTTCAAATTTTTTAATCTGTCAAATATCCAATTAATTTTTATTTGTGAAATAATTTCATGTAAATAATGTCATCAACTAATATCAATTGTTGTGTAAAAAGCTGCACTGCTACTGGTAAGTAAGTAATCATATAATAAATAATATTAAAATGAGGAAGTCATAACATATTTTCAAATTCACAAGGATTGGATAAAACTACGATTGAAACTATTCAAATTATAAATAAATTGTATACACGAGGATATTTTAATAAATATTTATATTGTGTTTATGAATTTTTATTTTATGTAATTTAAATAAATATAAAATAATAATAAAAATTACAAACTGCTTAAATATGCATATCGGGTTGCCTATATACACGATTTAGTTAGACTTTCACTATTCAGATGGCGCAAAATAAAGTTCCAGTTAACATGGCAGTTTCTTATCTATAGTAGTATATTATGATCTGTGGTTTACAGTTCATACAAACATTATTCCCATTAGCTGTCAAAGTAATGAAAATTGTTTTCATATGTTTGTAATTTTGTTTAAATTTTACGGCTATCAATACAAATGAGCACTTTTATAAAATTTTAAATTTGATTTTACCTGATAAAAAAATTAAAATTAAATAAAATGTGATTAGTGGCTTAGATACAGAATTCAATTGTCTACAATATTTATTTAAAGCATTTTACTCAACAATTAATAGGGAACGACATATCGCTATATGAAAAAAAAATTATTGTATATCCAATATTGCATAAATAAATTAATTCACCACCCGGTATAGTCAAAATAATTGTTTTACAAATATGAATTAATCGTAATAAGTGACAACTCTTTAAAGAAATGTGAACGTATTCGAAAACTAAATATCAGAGTAGAATAAATATGCAACTCACCAATATACGTAATGGCATTGAGCATTCCCTTATCATCTAATGTCAGGGAGAGATCGCACTGCGCTTCAGATAAAATAAAGGACATGGATGTTGTAGCAAATATACTTGCTAGAGCTGACGGAAGTGAAATCATTAACAATATTATGTTAAATCTGCCGAATCCGGTGGCAGAAATCGCTTCTTCGTATGTAAGTGGCTGCGAGGGTTGCTCCACATCTGTAAAATAATTAATTAACTAATTTATCTTTGAATTTACTAGATAATAATTCAGATTGAAATAATATTTGTCGATGTTGGACTTCCATTATCTTTTATTTATTATAAACACTTATTTTATAAACAAACGCTTATATAACACAACGTTTCGATGGATGTAATCTGCTACCATCATCAGGTGAACTGATAATACGTACCCTTATGACGGTAACAGATTACAGCCACCGAAACCTTATGTTATATAAGTGTTTATTTGGGAAATAAGTATTTATTATAAATAAAAGATAATGGAAGTCCAACATCGACAAATATTATTTCAATTAATTAATTAATTGAGGACAGTTGTATGTAATTGGTTAATATACTCAATTGATCATAATTTTCAGTAATAATATAACAAGAGAGTGAGGATAAACTTGTTGCCAGGCAATAGTCACAAAAGCCCGTAGGGCTTGAGTGGCTATTGACAAATGGCAACAAGTTTGAGAAAGATACTGGATAATGATTTTCTAATTTATCCTCTCGAGTTATATTTAATTAGATTATTTTTTGACTTAGTTATTGAGATCGATTCATCCAACATAAAAGATTTTGAACTGGGTCCATATCGATTGATTACTTATTAATGTATTCTTGGAAATTGTTTCCAAAATTTCTTCGTGTATTTCTGTATCTGAAATGCAACTAAATCTATTTTTTTCACACATTTTACTTGACGCATTGACAGTTTTCAATAATTATTTGACAACTACCTATCATTTGTCACAAACAAGTATCTACAGAGATTATTCCCGGGAATAATCACAAGAGCATTATTCTCAGTATAATAATGACAGGATTGGTCAAAACGCAGCCACGTGATATACAATGAAGCATTTCATTGGTTTTGAGAAACGTCAAAAATAATCAGCCCAATTCTCAAAAGAGTGGAAAGTGAATTGAATTAACTTTTTTTAATCGGACTAGCATAAGATTAACTAATCCAAAATCCAGGATTCGGTAAAATTTTTTTGAAAAATCTAGCTGGTAAATCTTTAATATTTTATCCCCTGGATAAATAAGAAAGTGTAACTAATTGAAAATGTTGATTATAAAAAGGAATGTTAAAGTTATAATCTCCCATATTTGAGTTGGCTATCCTGTTTAGTTGGCAAGCCTCATCACTGTCAACGTGACATCTCTTGATTATGAAATAATATTTGTTGATGTTAGACTTCCATTATCTTTTATTTATAATAAACACTTATTTTTACAATAAACACTTATATAATACAACGTTTCTATGGCTGTAATCTGTTACCTTCATCAGGTGAGCTGATAATAATAATAATTATTAGTTCACCTGATGACCTAATAAATTCAAAGATAAATCTCTTGATTAATTTTTTAAGGTTACAGTTTTCCCAATTTATAATTATATTTTATTTGACATATTTGAATTTGACAATCACGTATGCCAACATAAAACTTAAAATATGTAAGTATCACTAAATAGGGTCGTTGATTTCCACCGAAGTTTGTATTTCTGAACGTTCGAACATTCGAATGTTTTGAACTTCGTCAGAAAAATTTCGATACTTCGAACTTCCGAAATTTTTGAACATTTCGAATTTTCGAATTTTATAATTTTTGCCACTGAATTAACGCCATCTGTCATCTCCAAACACGCTCAAGCATAATTCGCGAAAAGTCGGCCACGAATTAAATAATAAACTCGACGAAGTATCCTGCAAAAACTCTGCAAAGTTAGTCATCTTAATTAAGACATCTACTCTCTTAATTATAATTTATATTATTTATAAATAAATAATAATACATAAATTTATGTACAACAAATGCATTGAAGTTGTTTTACTAATGTGCTATGCCTTTTTGATCCCACAATATGGTTAGTGAATTGAACTCCCTAAAAAAGAATATCGAACACGTCCCTCGTAAAAATTGTGATGAGGCTAAGATCTGGCAATAGAATGACTAAGACGAGAATTGAACCCTCGATGCTCAGTTTGCAGCCTGACTGACTTGTCCTCGAGCTGTTAAAACATTTTAAATAATTCGAAAATTCGAATATTCGAAAATTTCGAAAATTCAAAAATTTGAATAATTCGAAAATCCGAAATATTCAAAAGTTCGAAAGTTCGAATCTAAATTCGAAGGTTCAATAAATTCGAACAATCGAAGTCTCGAATATTCGTAAAGTCAAGAACCCTATCACTAAAAAAACAATGTCATCCGGTATTTAGGAACTAAAGAATAATAATATAAATAAAATAAAGCTTCAGGAATCCAATAAAGTATAAAATATATTAATAGGACATTCCGAGCTTATACAAAATAACAGCATCAGCTTGAAACCATACAAAATAACACAAATCAAATTATAAAATGTTGGAATATGTCAAAATATTAAATAAGTCAAAATGAATTAATTGTTATGTTATTTTGTATTGTTTGAAGCTGATGATGAGTTTTGTATAAGCTCGAAACGTCATATTAATATATTTTATACTTTATCGGGTTCCTGAAACCTTATTTTATTTATATTAATATTGATTTTAAGAAATAAAATTCACGACCATAGAAAAAGAAGTATGTAACATATTTGTACGTGTGCCGACGGCCATTGCCGCACTTCTGTTACAATATACCAGTGTTTTTCAAACTTTTTGGAGGAATAACCCCCTTGGAGACAAAAATCAGAAATAAATTCTTTCGCGACCCCTATACTTTTTATGTGAATCAAAATTGCTGATTTAATGATGTACCTACATTGAAAACATGTAGTTTCTTAGGAGCTTTCATATGTTGGTATAATAGTTTGAAGAATAATAGTATTTTATTATCAAATTTGTAACAAATTCTTTGATAGCCAATTGCACCGTCGTTACTTAAGATTTTATAATAATTTTTTCTTAAATTAACAAGATCTTGTTGACATGAACTATCAAATGAGTCATTTAACATTGCTGTCAAACACTCGATTTGATATTTTTCGTTTAATTAATCCTTAAAATTTAAGTGAAAGAGTGCAACTGGATGCAATGGGGGATTCAAGTGGTAGAGCTTTTTAATATATATTTATTAAAATAAATTCTTGACCGTACATCATATTTTATACAATATAAAATCATACCATACATGATATCTTTATTGCTGAAATATGAAAGTTAAAGTTGAATAATTTAAAACGTTCACACTGCCATATTGCAATTACGTAGTTGCATTAAGTCAATCACAGAGCTTTGTCTGAAACGTTTGTCGGTGCTCAAGAAGACGAAGAAGAAATAAGCATTCAGCATTCTACGATTCTACCAATGACGTATAATACTAGCCGAATTATGCCGTATTCAAGTCAATGCAGTGTTGTGAAGCAGAAAGGAATGGAATAACTTGAGGATCCGCCGGATGCGCGGCAAGGAGCGAGTACACTTTGATGTTATGCAAGTTGCTTTTTGCCGCGCACCCGCCTCACCAACCAGTTATTCTATCCCTTTCTGACTCACAACAAATGCCGATGTTATCCGTCTAGTTATGTTTTGTCTGAGGATTCTACTGACAACGACAAGTTACGTGTTATTTATCTCTGTATTATCTGTCTCTCTTGAAGCTAAGATGCAACTACGTCATATTCATTTGTTTCAAAAGTTTAAATATTTTTATCATGCTTAATACAAGTTTTTTTAAAAAATTAAAAATTTAGGTATAATTATTTTATTACGTAGATTAATATATAAAAAATTCAAAAAAGTCTTGAAAGGCCCATTGTCATGATGATAAATAATATAATAATAATAAAAACCTTTATTACTCCATAGGAAAACTGGTATTTTTAGTCCTAATAAAACAAATAACTATTTTTTATGGTAAGTAGTTAATCAAGTAATTTGTAAATGGAACTGTTGTCAAACAAAAATTTTCACTGTACATCTCAAACGAAATGCAATACCTACGAATTTGCTAAAAGCAAAGAAAACACAATAAACGAATTCAAAACAGTGACAGAATTTTGAGAATGAAAAATCCATTCAGATGCAAAATTTCGGACAAAGAGAACATTAAAACGCTATGCATAATAATGTGGAAATAGGGAAAAGTCACGATATAAATACAGTAGAAGAGACAGAAACAATAGATAAATAAATAAATATATCATCACGCCTTTTACCCATTACTGGGTGTGGCACTCTGCTGAAGCAGATCTCGGTAAGTGATATATTTTGCGCGTGAAGTGCGGTTACCAGTCGTAAAATCACGGCCCCCAAACATGTTAGTGGTGGAGGAGCCACAGGGATAGCTTTTTCAAATTATGAAAATAGATACTATAATAAATGTATTAAATAATCAACCGAAAACGTTTGGGGAGACCGAAAAAACCGTCGTACATATAATAAATACAGAAAGAGCACTTAACCATTTCAGGCTTAGAAAATTTTCATATTTTAATTTTTATTCTAAATTCAATAGATTTAATATATAGTGGCAATTCTGTAAATAAATAAATTATAAAAGAGAGAGTTATTTTGTGTTTTATAATATTAAAGTGCGATTTAAGTTTTGTAGTTTTAAAACGTAAAAAATCTATCCTGGATACAGTAGTTCGCGAAGTGTTCTAGATGACGCAGCGATCTTAATTTTATTTGCCTATACCCCTTCGTATCAAATGAGTTATTTAACAAAGCTGTAAAACGTTTAATTAACCCTTCAAATTTAAGTGAAAGAGTGCAACTGTATGCAATTGGATGCAACGGTAGCTGGATCTTTGAATACATATTTTTAAAAAATTTGTAAATAGCATTCCCCCTGTCAATGTCTTCGCGACTCCTCAGAGGATCGCGAGTTACAGTTTGAAAACCACTACAATATACTACTTTCAATTATTTGTGATATGGAGAATATGAAAGTTTACCTTTGTTGATAACACCAACACCAGATCTCCCCTTGTGGTAGGAGATGGCTGTGATGGAATCTTCCGCCATTGGAGCACCCAAAATATAAGTTTCCTTCATGACGTATTAGTTCACAGGTAACTACTAGAATCTTGAAGATAACTTGTTTAACATGCGTACAAAATTTGTATTTATAGAAATATTAGTTCTTGAATTAATCTTTCTTATCTTGCACATGCGTAAAAATATTAAATTTACCTCTGTAAGATCATGAAACAATGATATTTCATAATCCATTAATCAGAAATTGTTGTTGACCTAAATGAATACATTATTTTTTTTTATTTATTGTGATACGGCTTCAACTGCTTTGGTTACTAGCCGGTATGATGATGGAAGCGTCTGCGCTGTAGTCAGTACATTTTAATTGTAAAATAAATATATAATCACGTCTTTTTATTCACTATTGGATCCACCACTCTAGTGCGGTTACCAGCCGTCAAATATGCTATTGGACAAGGAATCACAGGAGTATTTTTAATGTGGTTAAAACCAATTTGTCGGTTGTCAGATTTGATTTATAATTATCCAATTTCGTTGCATAAATGAAATACTTAACTGTATCATTGAACTTTTCAGTGTTCTGCATACATACTCGTATTAATATTTCAATGTAGAAATTACAAAAAAAAACTAAATGGGGAAAGTACCAAAAATAAATTTAATAAAGTAATTTTTTAGTCATTTTTGTATAACATAGTAATTTATAATAATATTATTGCAACTCTTGCAATTATTTCGTTTGAAACTAATGATTTATGCCTCTACGGTAAATATTTATAAATGATTAAAATGTTTGCTTTGTGTATACATACACGTACATAAAATGAAAATTCTCAAAAATATGATAATCATTATGTTGTGCAATTTGAATTGCGTCAGTTATTTTAGTTTGTACTAAATTTGGAATCATTGATGTATATATCTCGAAATTTATTACTAAAATTTTCCACTGTTTACTACGAATTTTTGTGAAATTAGGTTGTAAATTATTCATTACATGTTTTCCCTGCATGATTTTTTACTCGTATTTAATTAATTTAAGATAAATTAGATACAGGATAATTAATGTAGTATTATTAAAGGTTTTTGTAAATGACTTTAATTGTTAAATAAGATATTTCTTACATTACATTGTCAAAATAAAATATTCTGACAATTAACAGAACTACAGGGTGATTAGAAGTAAGTGTTTCAGTTGGCAATAAAAAAAAACTACTTGCAGTTGGTAAGACTGATACATAAATTTATTTCCTGTTGTTGATAGTGACCTCAGACAAAACATTACTAGACTGAGAACAACGGCGTTTGTTGTGAAATAGAATGGGTTAGAATAACTTGATGATGAGACGGGTGCGCGGCAAAGAGCTAGTACAAGTTGGTGTTATGTAGGTTGCATTTTTGTTGATGACAGTTATCAAACGCGAACTTTTTATTTATTTAAATACAAAAGTGCGTATACAAAACACTTAAAATGTCAAAAACTAACCTTTACTTTGATGTATGGAAAGTAAGTAATTGAATATAAAAATAATTACACAAATGTTTGCAACTTGTATAACATCAAAGTGTACTCGCTCCTTGCCGCGCACCCGCCTCACCAACAAGTTACTCCAACTCTTTCTCCTTCACAACACTGCATTGACTTGAATACGGCAGACTTTGTCAAAGGTATGTTTTGTCTGAGATAGTGACATTTCAAATTTTTTATTAATAAAAATTGTTGCTTCCCTTTCCCACTTCCTTTGATTTCTTAATATTACCCACAGAACAATAATCTAAAGTATTTCTATCACTCAACCAATTTATATTTATTATAAAAATGACATGTCAAATAGTATTTCCGCCTTTACATGGCATTGTGACAACTGTGCAATGAAAAGTTCCCCAGAATTGTATTGCCAACTGAAACACTTATTTCAGTGGCGTACAGGTACGGTGGGTGTGGGGCGACATTTTTATATTTAGTTTTAGTTGTAAAAAACAACTTCTTCACTTTATAAGTTTACTATTCGATTTCTACGAATTATGAATTACTATATGATTTCGAATATTTTTCTTCATCGTCAAGTCAAGGTAGAGTTGAAAATATCTGGAAAAATTCCTTTATTACTGTCTAATTTATATATGCCATCCAATGGTAAAAAAGTTTCCCACCTATAGTTTGTCTCAATTACATGCATACATACATATCTTCACGCTATATCCCATCAAATGGGGTATCACGAACTCTAAAATCACTCATAAAACATTCACTCATAACATTAATCAAATAATCAGCCCCCGTCAAACATTATCATCACCACCCTCACTTCAACCACTTTCATAGATCCCTCCATATAAACTCATTTATTTATCACACTCGAAATCATTCATACATAACAAACCCTCAATCACATCCCTCTAATCACTCCTATTCACTTATCATTCATCTTCTTTCTTCAACGTACATAACACATGCATAAAACATCTCAAATTACCCGCGCTTACTCCTAACAACGAATCTAATAACGAATCTAACAACGAATCTACAAAGATTAGAAAAGATGAAAGTGATAGCCTGCAATTGTATATGAAAGAAAAGTCCACAATTACAATTATTTAATTATGTTTATTAATTTAATGGGGTAATGGCTCAGTGGTTTCGAGTTGGCCTGTGGATCCTGAGGACCCCGGTTCGATTCCTACAGCCGACAAACAATTTTAACCAAATTAAAATTATCCCTGTGGCTCCCCCACCACTAACATATTTGGCGGCCGTGATTTGAAGGCTGGCAATCGCACTTCACGTATATAAATATATCACTTACCGAGATCTGCTTCGGCAGAATGCCACACCCAGTAATGAGTAAAAGTCGTGATGATATATTTATTTTATATTTATTTTTTTAATTTATGTTAAAACCACCCATTTGATTGATTTACAAAGGGCGGCAAATTGGAGACCGCCCTAGGCTGCAAAAGTTCTAGGTACGCCACTGACTTATTTACTTTAAATTTGGTTTAAATCAATGTATTTTTAATACCTAGATTTTTAAAATTCTCAAAATTTTACAATTTTTTTAGTAACCCCCTATATTCAATCTGATTTATTTTTTTTTCAAAATATTTTTCTATTAAGTAAAACCACAGATTACCCATATTTTGTAAACAGATGAGACATTCGCTAATTTTGTTGGGATAAATTTTGAACTACGCAGATTCTACGCACACGCTCTATTTCAGAAATATAATGACATCTTCTATTGCTTGAGCTGTCAGCTGTCATTTAAAAACAAGTTCAAAATGAGTAGAAAGTATAAAAGTCATGTGCTGTGAAAACTTGTTAAAAATCAAGATATAGAAATAGAGAAATACATTTCTTCATTTTTTCGTCAAATTCAAAAAGGTAGTTTTTAAAATTATTAACATAGTGAAAATTGTAATGTTTTAAAATGCAAATTATGGATTACAGCTTTCAATCGAAATGATATGCAGAATGCAAATCCTACAACTCCAATATACCCTCTTGTAGACTGACAGTTGCTTGACGCATGCGCTAGATTAGATATTTAAAATGATTTCAATGGTTCTAAAACAGTGGGTAGTCCTGGTCTGAGAGTTGACATGTAGATTGTTGTTATTGCGATGGAGAATTTAAAATCGGTTTGCAAGAGTGGTGGGATGCGGGGATTGATTATTTAAAGCGCGAGTGAAGCGAGCTATAGTTCATACAAAGCCATATAGGAATGACGTCATACCAACGTCATCAAAATGTTCGTATGAACTAAGATTTGGTTTTAGGTAAAGAAAAGATATATGGCACTAGTAGCGTTCAGCCCGCGCAATTTTTTTAGATTTGATTTAAATGAAATGAAATATATAAATCATTTTAAATGTTTGGGGAACTATTGCAAAAATAATATTAAAATGTGTAAATAAAAAGTATAATTATAAATATAAAAGTATAAACAGAGATAGTAAATGATTAAAAAATTAATAATTCAATTATATTTATTGAAATAAATTACAGAAGTTAATATTTATCATTAAGCTATTAAATATATTAAAATAGAATTACATATTAAAATTAGGAAAATTAAAAATTAATTTGCATACAAATCACAAAGAAACAATGAAAAACTACTACATGAATAAATGAAAGAAAAATAAATATTATTAACCTACTCTATTCGTATCACACAAACATAAAAAAATTAAACATGTAATAAATTGCAACGTGTAACATATTAAAACTATAAAAACTAAAAATATTATAAATTGCACAAATAAATCACAGTGAATTAATATACTGTTAGTATATATTAATTAATTATATATTATTAATAGTAACGAAATAAAAATATACAAATCAATCATAGGTCTTCATCTTCATCGCTTTCTTCAAAATCAGATTCCGAATCAACCTAAATTAATAATAATTGGTAACTGATTTGTACTACAATCTATACTTAAATACTTACCAGTCGTCAAATCACGGCTCCCAAGGATGTTAGTGATAGGGGAGTCATAGGTGTAATTTTAATGTTTGTAGACTGTGGGAATCAAACCAGGGTTCTCAGGATCCACTGGCCTACTCGATACCACTGAGTCACCTACCTCATACAAGTTAAACTACTGAAATATCATTATCCTAAGTTTTTATCAAAGTGATAACTAATAATAAATTTAAACTCGGACGATTCTGGTAGTGATGATTCTACACATATATATGATGATCTGTTGTAATTTTTTGTTGTACATATATGCGATTTAAATATGTAAAATATTGTATCACGAAAATTCTATTAAAATTCAAAATACACCTCTGTGTTATTTGGATATTTTGCAGGTACAGACATTACTTAGTTAATTAGGGTTTCTTGCGAGTCTAGTTCTTCATAGCAAAATAAAGAAAGGTCATATTTCTTTCAAACTTCTCTCGTACGCAAACCTATGAAAAGAAATACAACCATATAATAATTTAAACTTCAACTTTCATACTTTAGTGGGACTGTAATATGTGGTAAAACCGTATAGGATCGGCCTAATTTCGTCCATATTCTCACGTTCTACTTAGAGGGTACTTTAATAGTATTATTTCATTTATCAATGTTTTGTTGACGTACAAAAATGGGAATATGAGGAAAATCTTTTAGGTTCATTAATATACGAATAGAGAAAGTTATCAAATGAATATAATTAATTGAGTAAGCTGTTGGCACTTGTTGAAACATGTTTGAAAAAATTTACAAAAATATAAAATAAAACACTTGGTTGATAATTTTAATAAAGAATTAAAAACCATTCAACAAATTGCCCATAACAACGGTTATAACATTAGTTGCATCAATAGTTTACTATACAAAAAATAAAAGAAACTGATTTTAGGTAAAATATATGCAGGACAAGCGGTGAAAGAATGTAAAATTTATTGGAAAATACCTTATTTTGGAACTGTCTGTAATAAAGTCTCCGAACAACTTAAAACTGTAAATATTTGGGCTAAATTTTATAATGATGTTACTCTAAAAAAAATACTGGTAAACAATAAAATTAATGATAAGTATAAATTAAACAATAGCGGAATATACTAAATAAAATGTAAAGACTGCGATTATATTTACATCGGACAGACAGGCCGTAGTTTTAATATTAGATTTAAAGAACATGTAAATTCTTAGAGATTAGGTAAAACTGATTCTAATGTCGCGAAACATCTTTTAGAAAATAACCATTGTATAACAATAGAATCTCTAAGGATCTTACATGTTGCCAGGGAAAGGATTAAAGATGAATTGTTTGGAAGCAATTGAAATAAATAAAGCCTTGATGAAGAATAAAAATATTATGAACGAACAACTAGATCTCATTCATCCGCGTTATTGAATTCTATGTAATCCTTTAATGGCAGTCTCTCTATATTCATTTAATGACTTGTTCACAAATGTTATAATCTGTTTCTGTCTGTGTTGTGTTTGTATGTACTTACAGGTACTCTATGTAAAATAAATAAATAAATATAAATATATCATCACGCCTTTTACCCATTACTGGGTGTGGCACTCTGCCGAAGCAGATCTCGGTAAGTGATATATTTATGCGCGTGAAGTGCGGTTACCAGCCGTCAAATCACGGCCCCCAAAGATGTTAGTGGTGGGGGAGCCACAGGGGTAATTTTAAATTGGTGAAAATGTTTTGTCGGCTGTGGGGATCGAACCAGGGTTCTTTGGATCCACAGGCCGACTTGCTACCACTGTGCCATTACCCCATATACTCTATGTAACTATATAAATAGATTGATTTTGATTTTTTTGTCCCTTCTGATGATGGTGTAAAAGCCGAAATACGTATAAAGTAAAAATAAATATTTTCTTTGAAACAACCAAGTGTTTTTATTTTGTATTTTTAAAAATTTCATCAAATGAAATACAATGTACTCGTATTATTTAAACTAATTTATTATTGTAAAATATCACTGTAGATGTATCGTTTATACTTTATACGATTATACATCTTCTACTTTTCTTGATGATAGTAGTAATATAGGAAAGATGCAAGCTAGAATACAAAATGAGAATTATATTTTTGTTTTCGTACCAAGAAATTTTTTATAAATAGGTATACTTTTACCTAATATACTTCCACCTAGGAAAAGAAATGGTGGTACACATCCTATGACTAAAAGTGCAGGAAACACAAGATTCCCTAGCATTGATCCTATACGACCAGCCGTCAGTGACAATGACACTGTTAATGTCCTATAAAATTACATTAATTAACATAAATGCATACAGAATTCTAAAAGAACACACTGGATATCAATAAAAACTATAGAATATTAAATTGTCCGTATATTCATTTGAAGCAAAGAACAGAAATAAGCTTGACCCGATTATACGTACAAGTGTCAGGCGTACCTAAACGAAGTAAAACGGAACGATAGACAAGCAGTTTATTCCAATATGTGTAAGTGTGTTCATTGTTTATATTTTTCTAGTGATTTTAATGTGTTTCTCATATGTTTGTCATGTGTTTATGGGTGAAGAATGATACAAAATTGTCTCCATTCGAAAATGTAAGTTTTCTTCTATAAATTAATCTGTTATAAGCATTTGTTATTCTTGATTTGGTAAAACTCCAGTATACCATCTTGCCTTATTTTGATATTTTGTCAAAATATGCCACTGAAGTGCAGACTTTCATATTTCCAGTGACTCTAAAACAATCTGACCAAACCTAACCGAATCTGACCTATACCCAACACAAAACCATCACTACAATTTGTTTTACATAACTTAAATTGTTCACTACACTTTTAACATAAAAAAAAATTACACTTTTCACTGCTTAATCAAACCTTAAGGAAAAAAGAATTATCAACAAGAACGAAAATAAGTATATACAACGCACTGTTTGTACCAACACTAACGTATAACTCGGAAACATGGGTACTGTCCAAGAAACAAAAAGGAAGATTGCAAGCAAGCGAGATGAAGAAGAATAGCAGGGATGAAGCTAACTGATAAGATCCGAAGCGAAGATATAAGGAAGAAACTAGGAGTCAAATCCATTGAGCAAAAAATAAGAGAAAACTCCCTACGATGGTTTGGACACCTCAATAGGATACCAATGAACAGACTAGCTAAGAAAATTTGGAAGATGGCAAGATTAAAGAAGAGAAACAGAGGCAGACCCAGACGCAAATGGAATGATGAAATAGGAAGCCACCTAAAGAAATTAGAAATGGAATGGAAAGAAGCAGAACAGCTCTCTCAGAATAGAATGAAAATAAAAGAATATAAATGAAGAACTCGACTTCGGCAATGCTGGTTTAAGAGTACAGGATTAAGTAAGTAAGTACTTTTAACATTCATACTTATTTCGAAATATACTAACTTTTAGCAACCACTTGACAAGCTTACTATACGAGTAGGATTAGGGCTATCCACTGTTTTAGATCCGATCGTATCATGTAAAATTAATAATCTAACGCATGCGTCAACCTACTGTGAGCAAAAGAGTAAATAGGAGTTTAGCCCTTGATTTTTTTAAATGAGGTTCCGGTAAACTATATAAAAAAGATTATGTTCTGAGTGCTTATAAGAGTGGATTGAGTAATAAGTAATTACTAAATAAATAATAGGTTTATGTTGGTATAATTGAAGGTGAAAAATAGCGTATACGATCTAGAAATATCTGGATGAAATTTGATTGATTATTTTTTGACGTTTCTCAAAACTAATGAAATGCTTCATTGTATGTCACGTGTCTGAGTTTGAACCAATTCTGTCATTATTATACTGAGAATAAAGGTCTTGTGATTATTCCCGGGAATAATATCTACAGGTGCTTTTGTTTGTGACAAATGATAGGTATTTTGTCAAATAATTATTTAAAACTGTCAACGCGTCAAGTAAAATGTGTGAAAAAAATCGATTTAATTCCATTTCAGCTTCAGAAATACACCAACAAATTTTTGAAACAACTTCCAAGAATACATTAATAAGTAATCAACCGATATGAACTCAGTTCAAAATCTTTTAAGTTGGATGAATCGACCTCAATAGCTAAGTCAAAAAATGGTCTAATTAAATATAACTCGAGAGTTCCATAAATTAAAAAAATTGGCAATAGTCACTCAAGCCCTACGGGATTTCCTGATTATTGCCTGGCAACAAGTTTTCGAAATATCTGTCAAATTATTTTCATTTTATTCTCACTCTCTTGTTATATTATTACTGAAAATTTGTTACGTAAACAAAAGATTCTGAGTTTGAGGAATAAATGAACTTTATAAAAAGAATTATGCTTGTGAGTGAAGCGAAAGTAGTGACTGATTGCGTGATGAATCTGAAGAATAAATGTTCAGTGAATATTTCATAGGTTCGTGCTACCCCATTTTATGGTATATAGTGTAAGTTTATGTACTCGTATGTGTATATTATTTCTAATTCTTATTACTAATGTAATATTGGTAACATGCAATTCTTACCTAAAACTAGTGGGAAATAAATCAACGGTAATACTGATAAATGTAACACATGCCACTCCAGTCATAGTAGCATACAACGCTGATATAAACAGTATCACTATTGGTTCTGTGCTCCAAATTAATGCAATTCCACACCACCCGGATACAAACAATAATAACCCTGTAAATTTAAACATAAATTATTGTTAATTAAGATTCCAAATATTGTTTTAAATGAGATTAGTAAAACATTAGGTAATCGTTTGTGATTTGACAGATCCAGGTTCTATTTTATTTTATAGTTGTTTCAGACGACCACTTATGAAAGTAACCATAACATCATAAACTACTACGAAAAGTTGAAAATAACATGCACAGATATGTTAGTATAACGCACACTTCTAATATATCTGGTGAAGTTCCACTGATTGACAACAGATGGCGTTACGATGAAAGAAAATAATAAAATAAATGAAAACAATTTGTATTATTATTTCAATCGAAGTTTTGGCGGATTTTTTTACACATTTATTTTTTAAAATTAATAATTACTTATTGACCAATATTTTAGCATTATTTAATATTTTGACATTATATTATATATATATATATATATACAGTTGGTATCACAGTACCTATCCTCAAATGTCAAACGACAACGCTTACCTACAAAAATGCATCAGCTGTCAAAGTGTAACAACATTGCTCTTGTAAACTTTTTTTAGAAATATTTTGTGGTCGTCTGAAAAATAGTGTACATAACTCGCTCGAAAGTGTGATAACTGCGCTCGTGTACTTAAGTCACTCGGCGCTGTGCGCCTCGTTTTTCAATTTATACACTCGCATGTTATCTTACACTTTCGATGCTTGTTATGTAATATACTATAAAATTTTTGAGATAGTAAAAATCATCTTTATTAGCAGTACTTATATGTGTAGATGCGAAATATAATTTTTTACAAATAACATTACTGCATGTAACATTCTACTGTAGTTGATCTTGATAAGTTTTTTATGCGTGTGAAATGCGATTACCAGCCGACAAATAATAATTTCAGAGATACTAGTGGAGGAAGAGCCAAATGTTAATTTTAATGTAAAAAAAGTCATTTTTAATAATTGAAATTAATATAAAGGTGGTTTTATTTATTGTTAATATTTAAATGTGTTCGAATACGAAACCCACTCAAGCTAAAAATATATGAACTACTACACTGCGACTCATTCCGAACCCTGTACTGTAATTGGTTTTAAATTCCTGTTGTACCGAATATCATAAATAAATTTAAAAATGTTAGTATTGTTGTTAAACCTTGTTGCTAAAGACTTACCTAGTAATATCTTTTTATTAATTATAGAAATTCCAATAGTTACTAAAATATACATAACTAAAGAACATACACCAACAATACACAAATTAATATACACTTGATCATTAGTTTGAGTCTAGAAAAATAGAAATAATATAAATTAAAATAGTTTTTTCTGAAACCGGCATGAAACTGCCTACTTTCCTGACCAATTTTAGTATGGAAAGTAGATTTTTACTTAAATAGTCAGGTAAAGTACGTATCTAAGGTTACAACAAAAATAACAGTCTGGTAAAGTACAAAACAGTCTGGTAAAGACTTTACCTGACTGTTTTGTTAAACATTTTGAATTATTTATGATTAATTATTGATTAAATTAAACGGTTTCAGAAAAAACATGGTATACATAATACGTCAGTAAAGTGTTTTTACTTGACTCAGCGGATTAAAATACTCGGTCTACGGCCTCGTATTTCAAACTATTTCTTCGTGAGCAAAACGTCACTTTTCTGACTTATTATGTAATATACTATTAAGTGTTCGTAATCTATTATCGGTACTTACTACAATGCAAGTTACTTTCGTAATTGTAGAATTTGAAAAATTGTCCATAGTGGTTTGGTTGAGATGGTCACTCATGATTTGACATAAAGTAGCCGATTGATTTTTGTTAGAATCAAATTCGTCCATTAATGAATATAGTTCTGGTAACCATACTTTTAAAGTGTTAGCTCTACAAAAAATAAATAGTTAATATTTATTTATTCTGTAATAAATCAGTTCATTTAACAAACCCCAACAAAATTAAAAATTGTAACAATAATGTTAAAATAAAATTCCGTAAGTACGGTGGAAAAAACAATGGTTTAATTTGTTTCCAACCATCACTCATCGACATTGTTTTGTCATCTTCAAGTTTTCTGTTTTCACATAATAATTTAGTTATCTACAAGCACAAAACAACTAAGGTTCTTATTATTTGCAAAACTTAAATTTTAAACTTAGTTTAAATAAATAAAAGCATATTAAATGTTTGACAGCAATACCAATTAATCCATATGACATGTAACTTGGAATTGCTTTTATTAACTTAAACCAAGTTTAAAATTTAAGTTTTGTTGCAAGGCATTGTTTATTTTCCAGTGTTAAATATTTTCAATTGAATACGAAGAATTACATTTTATACTGCGAATAAAATACGATCCAAAATACGAACGGAAAGTGAGGCCCGAAAAATATGTCTACTAAAATATTTCGTCTAAATCTATATTACAAAGTTATCAAAAGGAATTGTTACAGTTGGCAATAAAAAAATCTACTTACAATTGGTGAGCCTGATACATAAATTCATTTCCTGTTGTTGACAGTAACATTTGAAAATTTAAAATTAAATTTGAGTACATTTAGTTCTTATTCGTTTTTAGTTATATTTTTTAAATATCCATAAATAAAATGGTTGTTTCCCTCATCCTTCCTTTATTAAAAGTCAAAATCTTATTAGCTGTCAGACACCTGATATTTGTATTTATTACACATGTCAAATAGTATTTCCGCCTTTAGCTGGTGTTGTGTCAATTGTGGAATAAAAAGATCTCCGGAATTGTATTGCCAACTATAACAATTCCTTTTGATCACTTTGTACATATTGTAATGACAGATAGATTCGCGATCTAATTCAAAATAGACTAAAACGGAATGAGACGAACTTCTTGTAAAAATATATATTTAATAAAACATAAAAATGAAATATATAAAAATATAACGTAAAATTTACAGAAGTTATAAACTATAATTTAAATTAATATAAGCAAATCCGGCAATGGAAACAACAACGACAACGTATGAATAAACTATTCTTTAGTAACTAAATACTTAAATACATGGCAAGACCTACATCTTGCACAGACGAGACAACTCGTCTCATCAGAAGCCAAAACACCACTAACTAATCCGTTGTTGTTTCCATGGGATGTTCTGACAAAGGGTAAGGGGGTGGTTTCGTCGCGATGGTCGCACATATGCGTTTACATAAAAAACCCAGACGAGGTTAAATCTTTCCGACCCCTCGCTTAGCTATAATTTACCCAGATATGTCATCACATCCCGTGTAACCAGACGCGACAATTCAGAAAAGCTATAAACTTGATAAATAATCATCTACAGAATACTGAAGTTATAACATATGCACTAATAAATTTGATAAACAAAATAAACTCTGTCAAGTCAACTTTAGAAAGATACTTAAGATAACGCTTAATTAGTCTGTATCTTTCGAAGCTGAGTTGATAGTGAAATATCATAATTTATAAACAAAACCAAATTCTGAATTACCCGTTTTGTTACAATATATTTAATAATAGCGTGATCAGTCTATAGTGTATTAAATAGTCTCTACTTGTTTTACATTGGCTGTCGCTTTAATAATAGTAACTCGGTGGTCTCTGAGGCGTTAAAATACCATCAAGATTTATTTCCTAGCAGTACAATCTTTTTTTGACATTATGATATGTTAGCAGAGACGCCAGACTTAAATATATAAATTGTACTGCGTTATTATAACACTTGAATGCGCTATTAACTAACTCTTATGAATGTTGTAATAGCTTTGTTATAAACGCGAAATAGAAAAACAAATTTTTCAACACTATAAAATATGTCGAATTTAACCAAATTAGCAAGAAATTTTGTGAAAACAAATCTGTTTTCATTTTAAATTATACCTTTCTTAATAATATATAACTTTTAGAGATTTTCTTAGATTTGTTCATTTAGAAAATAAATTAGGTACGAATAAAAAACAATTTCTATTTATTCTAATCAAAGCGCTTGAGGATTTACTTACAGGATAACAAAGTGTCGGTTTACCAGAATTTATTGAATATATTTGTTGGAACACATGTAAAGCTTCATCGTGTTTGCCAAGCATCATTAAAAATTTTGGACTTTCTGGTAAAGTTATAAAACATAGTCCTGTGATTATGCTTGGGGTAGCACCCAAAAGGATAAATAGTTGCCAGGGCTGTACTGAAAAATTATTATTTTTAAATATGTCATTTTATTACCGAACTATAGTTCGTTTGATAATGAGCTGGAGTCCGACAAAGAAATGCCAGTAGTGCGCTAATAATGGGGGATTCAATTGGTAGAGCTTTTTAATATATATTTATTACAATAAATTCTTGACCGAACATTATATTTAATTCAATATAAATCCATACCATAAATGATATCTTTATTGCTGAAATATGAAAGTAAAAATTTAATAATACAAAACGCTCATTTAAATTTCGCACTGCCATATTGCAATTACGTAGTTGCATTAAGCCAGTCACAGAGCTTTGTCTGAAACGTTTGTCGGTGCTCAACTTTACTGAGAAGAAGACGAAGAAGAAACACGCATTGAGCATTCTACGATTCTACTGACAACGACACACGTTACGTGAAGTTATGTGTTATTTATCTCTGTCTTATCTGTCTCTCTTTAATCCAAAATGCAACTCGTCATATTCGTTTGTTTCGAAAGTTTTAATATTTTTATCATGCATAATACAAGTTTAAAAAAATAATAAAAAATTTGGGTTTAATAATTTTATTACGTAGATTAATATATAAAAATTTCAAAAAAGTCTTGAAGGGCCCATTGTTTTCTATGGGATAGTCGGGAAGACTGATTAATCGTTTCAGTTCTCAGTAAAGATTCAATGAAGATATAATTAAGTTAAACTTTTATTTATAGTTATGGTTATAGAGTCGGAGTCGGAGTCGAACATCTAAATTTTTTTGGAGTCGGAGTCGGAATCGGAATTATTTATTTTTTTGTCGACTCTACAACGCTAGTTAATATAAATTCATTACAGGTGCTTCTAAAAAATCCTATCAACTCCTGTGTAATTCTTCAAAAGGGATTATTGAAATGTTTATTGAGTTGGGGGTCTTTCTATTGTTCCAGATATACGTAAACTGAGCAGCATTTCCTAAGCATATCTAATTTTTCTGGTACGAGGGCAGGGTGAAAAGTCCCTGAAAAATAAAACAGATGGCGCCACAATCGCAAAATCTCATGTGACATTTGTGATGTATCATCTTTAACTAGAACGCATTAAAATATTCAGACTGATATGTCATTCAGTTCTGTTTTGACACCCATCGAAAGCAAGCAACCTTGAAGATTTTTGAAAACATGGAAAAAAGTGAATTTCGCGTCTTGATTAAACATTACTTCTTTCGTGAAAAAACAAACCAAAGCATCGCTTGTTAAACATTATGGGGACTCCTCACCATCGATTGGAACGATTCACAGGTGGTTTACTGATTTTCGTTGTGGTAGTATGACCACAAAGGACGCCGAACGTTTTGGTCGTCCAATTGAGGTTACAACGCCAGAAATCGTCGATAAAATCCATGGTATGATATTGGACGATCGGCGAGTTAAAGTGCACGAGCTGGCTGAGGCTATGAGCATCTCAACCGAACGGACACGGAACATTTTGCATAAATTTTTGGATATGAGAAAGCTATCTGCCAGATGGGTGCCCATTTGCTCTCTGTTGAGAACAAGCGCGACCGTGTCGCAATGGCAAAATGGCATGAATTGCGCTACGAATTGGTTAGTCATCTACCATATTCTCCAGATTTGCCCCCCTGCGATTTTTATCTATTTCCAAACTTGAAGAAATGGCTCGGAGGAAAGATATTTGGCTCCAACGATGAGGTCAACGCTGAGACAAACGCCTATTTTGAAGGATTGCCAAAATCGTATTATTTGGAAGGGATCGAGAAATAAGAAAAACGTTGGATGAAGTGTATCGAGCTATAAAAAGATTATGTTGAGAAATAAAATATGTTTTGACCAAATAAATCATTTCTTGTTTCATTTTTCAGGGATCTTTCACCCTGCCCTTGTATATTGAATTTGCTGTATCGCTGACAAAAATCTAATACTATTCTTGAAAATTTTGATTCATTGCTTCAGCTCATTTCCAAATACACTATAAAAGTAAATATAGCCAACTCAGTAAGTCAATATATCAAGGAAAGTTTAAGATATAACATAGGTATATCTAAGAAGTATTTTGAAATTGAAAGATATCGAATAAAATATTTTAGAAATTCTATTCATTCTCAATTTATTGTTATTAGTTTTCTGTTGTTTCTTGTAATACAGAATGTTCAGAAAACGAGTAACAAGTTTCAGGTAGAACGATTCTTTGATTAATTCTGAATTGATAATCTTGATGCAAAAAACTTGAACTCCCTTTCGTAAGGTCACACGAAACCACCAAACTTGTAAATATGCGATTAGAACTAAGCTTTTATGGAATACCATTGCTGTTTACATTCAAGAAAAATTGTGTAAAATTACATTGGTGTAACTAATCGTATAGTACCAATATATTTAATTTTTAAATCGTCTTTAACAGTGTTTTTTTTTAAATTTTAGTATATACAACAACTTTAGTTGTATTCCATTTGCCACTTTGTTCACTTAAATCAGTTCAGATAAATTTGACACATGACTAAATGAAGTGAATTAAGCAAACTGGTGCACTTATTGGAGTGAATTACTTCAAAGTAAATTAGAATCTGTAATTCTAGTACTGGAAATAAAGTGAGCGAAGTAATACAGCGAAATAAATAAATGATTTGGTTCAGTAAATGTAAGTTAGATCTGATCCAAATGGCAAATGGAATACGCCTTTTGTACAAAAAAGTTTTTTGTTTGAAATAAAAATAAAAAATAATTTGTCAAATTTTGACGTTTGTCAGATTGATTTGCATAGTTACTTGATAACTGCTATAACAGTTATTTGATTCGGTGTTGCCAAATTTATATTTCTTTTAAGTAGCTTGTGTGACTTTAAGAAGGGTCGTACAATATTTTTGCATTAGGATTGTCAACTTAGAATTATTAAAATAATTGTTCTACCGAAGACCCAATTTCTGAATAATCTCTATATGTATACGAGTACCTATATATAACTTTGACATACTTATAAAGAGATTACTGACTATTTTGAGAAAGTTGACGATATTTATTAATTAATTAAGTAATTACTTAAAGGGTAGTTATAGTAGTAAGGTAATGCCTTGTTTTATGTTAGCTTGCAAGCGTAAATCTACTGAATCTACCAATGAGATTATCTACTAGAACACCATGAAAACGAACCTTAACGCTATCATTTCACAAATAAATTAAAAAACTTACTAAAGCTTATATTCAGGGGTAGTATTCCCCAAGCCAATAAAGGCATAAATAAATTAAGTAATCCCATAAATATCCCAGAGATTAAAATAACGAAACTTCTGTATTTGTCAGAATGACATTCTGATAAATAAGACATAATAATTGACGTCGGACCAAGAATTCTAAAATAATATCTAGGTAATTAATACAGTAAAATTATGTAAATGAACGATTGTAATACATACGTAAATCCACTTAAAAATTTCAAAACTGCAAACATCCACATATTGGTAGAAAAAGCACAAAGTATGTTCAACACAGCATCAGCTAAGGTGCCGTAGATCATAAGTTTTTTTCGGCCCATTGTGTCTGCTAAGTAGCCCCATATAAATGCTCCTGGTATGTTACCTAACATAATAAAATAAAAATTGTTTATGTTCACTGTAAATTCATTCGTTAGATATTAAATTCATCCTGTAACTAATCTTTGACAAACATTCTAGGACCATTTGCGATTCATCCACATTATATACATAGTATCTCTAAAGTTAATTATCGAGCTGTGGGGGTATACATTTCAAAATGAAGTGCAGTTTACCTGAAATAAATATTTTTAATACCACTGGTTTGATAATTATTTCTAATGTATTATTATATTAATAATAAAATTATAATTGTAACGACTTCTATTCTTCTTTCTCTTTGATTGAGGGCATTGTAACGACGTCAAATGGTCATTATCTGATATTACATAATGAATAATAAATTAACTATTGTAGTATTTACATCATTAGTATAATCATGGGTTTGCAAATATAGACCAAGGTCATATTTATTTTGACAACAATTTGACAGCTGTAAATTTTAAAACTTATTTTTCTTTTCCTTGTATATCTGTGCAGGTATTGGAAAAATAGCTTATTGAGTGATCTTTAGGTCGCGTATATTTAGAAAATCTCAACCCTACGGGTCTCCATTCCCCAAACTAGATTCTTAACCTAAAAACTGCCACTTACAGTTCATGGTACGTAATATAGTATTTAGCTCCACCGGTAATGTAAGTATTAGAGATGTGTAGATCGTGAACGAACTAGTTTATATGAACTATTCCTTATAGTGAACGACACGAACTAGTTCGTGAGTTTATTAAAGACTAGTTCACTGCGAACTATTCGGATATGATTCACCAGTACGGCGCCACAACCGATGAGGTCGAATCGAAAGCGGAGAACGGAGAACAAGTGAACGAGTGAACGAGACTACTAGTTCACTGCGAACTATTGGGATATTATTCACCACCATGGCGGCACGGCCGATGAGATCAAACGAAAGCGGCGAAAGGAGAACAAGTGAACGAGTGAACGGGACTAATTACTAGAGGAGCTTACTTCATACTTCGTTACTTCGTTATTATTATTTTTAAATAGTAATTTTTATTTTGTGTATTTTTTATGTATTTAAAAATACAACTTTAAAAAACCAATTTTGTCTCTTATTTTTTCTTTTTTCATACTTGCTGTCAAATTATACTAGAACCAGATCTTAAAAGTTCACTTTTTCTCGCGCGTGAATCACAATACAATACAATTTCCGTTCATTATAGTCTTACAAATTTCGTGAACGAAAGTGAACTAATGAACTAGTTCAGTGAACTAATCTTTTTGATGAATGAGAACGAATGAACTAGTTCACTCAAATAAACTAGAATTCCCATCTCTAGTAAGTATAATATACTTCCACAGCAACATGCGTCGTAAGTGACATTTATTATTTGGTACCATTGTTAATAGGGTGTTATAGAAAATAACAGTCCTACTAGTAGGGTAATTATAAAAAATTTGACAGGTTGTTTATTTTTACTTTTCAGTTATTTAGTCATGTAGCAACGAACAAAGTTAACTATAAAAAGTTGCTAATAAATAAATCTAAACTGTCAAGTGGCCCAAGTTTTACAAAGATTTTAACATTATTTGAAGTTAAATGCTGCCCAGATGGCTCGAAAAATTAAGCGGCTTGGAATATAAATCCTACAACTATTCTCGTACAGTAACAAACTCTGCCTCAATAATCAACACAAATTAAAACTATTTCTATAAAATATCGTACCTATAAAAGGGCTCGCATTAATAATCCCGATATCCATGATTTCAAGATGGAAGTCACATTGTAGGGCAGGAATAACAAATGCCGTGTTGAACATGGTGATCATGGTGCTCCAGTTAGCTGGGAGTGCCACCAGGAGTAGCAGGTAGTTAAACCTGCCGAATCCTGTACCACTGATAGCTTCTTCGAAGGTTGCACCAGGTCTGTCCTCATCTTTAGAAGCTGGCGGAGGATTAGTGGCTTCGTCTACTGCCCTGGTGATGGTGGAAATACCTAATTGAAGTATAGCGATTTTTTTTTCACATACTTGATTTAATATACTTCGTGAACACACTCTATTAAAGACAAATTCGTTTAATAAATTTACCTATTTTGCGTACCATGTTCAACTGTAGAACTAAATTAAATGAATTTAAAATGAAATTTTAATTTATGTAATTATGCAATTATTAATGTTTATTAGATAAGATAATGAGGTAAATAAGTAAATAATAAATTAAGATAAAGATTTTTAAAGTCTTTATGTTAATTTGACAATAATGAAGTAGATACTTATCTTGTCTATAATTATAAAAATATAAAACTGGATTTTCCGTTAGGTATACAAGGTGTTTCTGAACTTACGAATAAAATTTGAACCGCAAATATTATTTGTTATACTGATTAAGGAACAAAAATGTATACTTATTTTATAAAATTTTTGTGTGGGGTAGCTAGCTCAGTGGTATGAAGTCGGCCTGTGGATCCTGAGAACCCTGGTTCGATTCCCACAGGCGACAAACAATTTTAATAATTTCAACAACTACCCCTGTGGCTCCTCCACCACTAACAACTTTGGGGTTCGTGATTTGACGACTGGTAACCGCACTTCACGCGCATAAATATATCACTTACCGAGATCTGCTTCGGCAGAGTGCTACACCCAGTAAAGGGTAGAAGGCATGATTATATATATATATATATATAATATAAAATACGCAAAATTAAATGTAGTTTATTCAAAGTAAACATTTTTGCTGCCACTGGTATGCTTGTTGTTTATAATAATAATTAAATTATAATTTAATATTACATAAGATAACTGCTTGTAGGTCCCAAATAAAAGCAAACAATATAAATAATAGTTTATTATTAGACAAGTCGAACGTTTCGAGCTCAAAATATGTGCTCATTTTCAGCGACTAATAATAAGTTAACACCATAAATATATTGTAAATAGCCTATGAAAGGCCAAGTCAAATAAGAAAATAATATTAAGATAGATAAGAAATAATGTTCTAGAACAGTCAAATTTATTGTAATTTTACTGATATAATGATCGGGGCATTAATATACAGGGCATAAAATAAGTAAGGAATATTGATATTAACTATACTCAAAAAATAATTTAATCTAAATAATTTTTAAAAAAAGTAGCGAGGGTTTATGATTTCGGATATTTTGGCGAGAAGTGATGGGTTGCAAGAAAAAATAAAGAGCTCTTTAGTTAAAGAACTGTTTATATAGCAACAGTAACAATAGTGATTTTTTGAAATTTATTGAACCGTTAGTTGCTAATGAACCGATAAAACTTTTATGCAACCCAGCGTAGATTTTTTCACAGTGAAGAGAACGGTATTTTTTAAAAACAGCATGCATTAATTTTTTTGATACTATTTGAAAGAGTAATTTTTTTCTATGCAAACATAAAAATACTTTATTTGAAAAAAAAATAAGAAAAATCCTGTTGAATGAATGCAATTTTATTGATTTCTACCGGAAATGGATTTTAGTTGCTATAGATATATTAGTGAAAAAATAAACAAGAACGTTAGAGGCGGCTACATTCTCGAGAAAATAAACAAAAACCATAAAGACTGCTCTCATTCTTGAGAATAATAGCCGTCTCTATGGTTTCTCTTTATTTTACCACTAGCATATCTATGCTAACTAAAATCCATTTCCTGTACGAATAAGTAAAATTGTACTTATTCAATAAGATTTTTCTCAATTTTTTACAAATAAACTATTATTATTTTGTGATACGTTTGTATAGAGAAAAAAATACGATTTCGAATGGGGACAAAAGAATATAGCATGTCATTTAAAAAAAAAATGCTGTCCTTTACACTGTTAAAATATGACTATCGATAAAAAATATCTGCTCTTGCTAAAATATCCGCAATCATAAACCCTCGAAAAGTTTTTTAAATATTTAGATTAAATGATTACACTATGTAACAAGGTTTTCTGCCTAACTTTGTTAGTACTTCAGGTCGGTTTCTGATACAAAATCATTCAGGAAAATCGTAGTCGCAAGCCAAAAAGTTTGGTTTTGCGCCCAGGGCGAATTTTTTTGAAAACAAAAATGTTTTCATGGATATGCTGAATGAACTCTATATAACCATAACTTAGTACTTGTTGTTTCTTACTAAACTTATAGAGAAATGTATGGAGAAGTCAGCCAAAGTGCCAAAAGTAGCATACAAGTGGATTTCTGAAAGTTATAGCCCAAAAAGTTGAAAAAACCCTCAAATTTCATGAAATTTCCCTTAAAAATCGCCAAATAAAAAATCGTAACTCAAAGTTTACGGACAAATATTGATGTTCGGCTGTTTGTATCCCTAGAGTAACTTATTAGGAAGCGTTATGCCATTCGTTGGTTATAATTCACTTATTCTTGTCATTTAAACACATTTGTAAAAAAACCGAAATTTCGTCATTCTAGTGAAATTGTATAATTTTTCAAACTAACACCATTCTGTTAATTTCAATGAAAATACGTGAACTTTTTGTCTCTTGAAAGTTAAAAATGAATACTTTTAGGTTTCTACACTAAATAAATAGTTTTATCGTCGCTTTCAAATCCGCAAATTTCGATTTTATCGCAAATGTGTTTAAATGACAAGAATAAGTGAGTTATAACCAACAAATGGCATATAACGCTTTCTAATGAGTTACTCTAGGGATACAAACAGCCGAACATCAATATTTGTCCGTAAAATTTGAGTTACGATTTTTTATTTGGCGATTTTTAGGGGAAATTTCATGACATTTGAGGGTTTTTTTCAAGTTTTTGGCCTATAACTTTCGGAAATCTGCTTGTATGCTACTTTTGGCACTTTGGCTGACTTCTCCATACATTTCTCTATAAGTTTAGTCAGAAACAACAAGTACTAAGTTATGTTTATAAATAAATAAATAAATAAATATATCATCACGCCTTCTACCCATTATTGGGTGTGGCACTCTGCTGAAGCAGATCTCGGTAAGTGATATATTTTGCGCGTGAAGTGCGGTTACCAGTCGTCAAATCACGGCCCCCAAACATGTTAGTGGTGGAGGAGCCACAGGGATAGCTTTTACAAATTATGAAAATTTGTCGCCTGTGGGAATCGAACCCGGGACCTCAGGATCCACAGGCCGACTTCATACCACTGAGCTAGCAATCCCATTATGTTATGTTTATATAGATTTAATTCAGCATATTCGTGGAAACATTTCTTTTCTCAAAAAAAGTTCGCCCTGGGCGCAAAAGCAAACTTTTCGGCTTGCGACTATGATTTTCCTGAATGATTTTGTATCAGAACCTGAGTTGAAGTACTAAGAAAGTTAGGCAGAACAAAAAGTCATATTTTGTTACATGGTGTTATTTTAGGAGATAAAATTAATCTTCCTTACTTCTGTCATATCCTGTATAATCAAATTTAATACCTAGATTTTTTAAATTCTGATAATTTAACTATTTTTAATTAGCTTTTTTTATGTTGCCCACTTTTTCTCTGTATATTTCAATTAAATTTACTATTTTTTTTTTCAGAATATGCTTTTATTAAGTAAGTAAAATTGTGTAGGGTCGGCCTAATATCGTCTGTGTATTCTCATGTTCTACCTAGAGCATATATTTTGTAATAGTACTTCGTTCGTCTATTTTTCTATTGACGCCTAAAAATGGGAATATGAAGCAAATATTTTAGGTGAAATAGTACAAGGAGAAAGGTATCAAATGAAATACATAATTTGTTTATAATTTATACGATTATATGTCCTCTACTTTTCTTGATGGTAGCAGTAATATAGGAAAGATGCAAACTAGAATACAAAACAAGAATTACATTTCTATTTTTGTATTAATTTTTTTTTATAAATAGGTATTTTACCTAATATACTTCCACCTAGGAAAAGAAACGGTGATACACATCCTATGACTAAAAGTACAGGAAACACAAGATTTCCTAGCATTGATCCTATACGACCAGCCGTCAGTGACAATGACACTGTTAATGTCCTATAAAATTACATTAATTAACATAAATGCATACAGATTTCTAAAAGAACACATTTCATATAAATAAAAATGTAGCATATTAAATTGACCGTATTTTTCATTTGAAGGAAAGAACAGAAACAAGTTTGAGCCGATTATACAAGTGTTAAGCCCGTTTTACATTCAGCAACATTTACAGCAACATGTTGCTGGTGTTCAGTTTTCTTGTATTACATTTAGCAACATATTTCCGCAACTTTACTAGTTCTTTTAAGTATTATACCAACATAAATCTCAGGAAAGTTGGTAGTCCGTGACAGTTGACAGTTATTAGATATGTTCATGTTGCTTTATAACCTCAAATTTTTATAATCATATGTTCATCGTTTGATTTTGAGAACAAGAATGGATTGCAAAAAACAAAGAAAACAAAACGCTATTTTGACACATGTAAAACTAGGTTAACCAACTTACAAGATTTGTATTGGCAGAACAAAAAGTAACCAAAAAATACTAAATCTGGGGGAGAGTTGCGAGTTGCCCGCAACAAAAATAGAACATGTTCTAATTTCTGCAACAAGTTGCGCAACTAGTTCACGAACAAATGTTGCACGCAACTTCAGTTTTACATTTGGCAACTCGTGTTGCGCAACATGTTGCTGTAAATGTTGCTGAATGTAAAACGGGCTTTACGCGTACTTAAACGAAGTAAAACGGAACGTTAGACAGGCAGTTTATACCAATATGTGTAACTGTGGCCATTGTTTACATATCTGTAGTGATTTTAGTGTGTTTGTCATATGTTTATCATGTGTTTGTGGGTGAAGAATGATACAAAATTGTCTCCATCCGAAAATGTAAGTTTTCTTCTATAAATTAATATATTAATGGCGTTTGTAACTATTGGTTTACCTCTGTATATAAATATAGAAATATTTGTTATTTTTTATTTGAATATGTTGTGATTAATTAGTTCTCGCAGGTTTTAATTTTTATTTATTAGTTGGCAATGTTACGTCACAGTTTTTTTCATTTGTCCCCATAAATGTTTTATTGTTTAGAAAAATTTTGTAAACATACGACGTACTAGTCATAAATAAAATAATTTAATGTAATTTATATGTTACGTGTCAGATAAACTGCGAAGTCTCGAAATTTAAAAGGCGCCTTTTTTATGATTAATGTTAAAAATCAAATTGATTTTCTCAAAACTCGTGCAGCAAGTTATTTATTTTCCTCGAGTCCAAATACAAAAGCTACAAATCCTCATTAGAATATAATTTGTTCTTTATTGCTAAGATATGAAGTATATACTGTCGTTGCCCAGAAAGAATGTCAGAGGGGTAAAGGAGAGTAATCCACTCAATTATGGTGTTACACAATAAACCATGGGCGTCGCATCTGTGCACTTTGCTACTCTCGGTTGAAGTATTTTAATTATTTTTCTTGAATTTCAGTTTATTGAGAAGAATGATATTGATTAACTAATAAATAAATAATTTGTTCATGTTGGTATAATTGAAGGTGAGAAAAGTATGGACGATCCTAGGTCGAATAAAATTTGATTGAAAATTTGTTATGTAAACAAAAGATTCCGAGTTTGAGGAATAAATGTGCTTGTATGAAAGAAATTATGCATGTGAGTGAAGCGAAAGTAGTGACTGATTGCGTGATGACTCTGAAGAACAAATATTCAGTGAATATTTCATAAATTTGTGCTATCCCATTTCGTGGGTTATAGCATTGCCGTCTATATGTAGAGGCCTGGAACAGCGTTTCTGTGACGTTACTGCGTGAGGCCCACAAACGCGTCTGTTTGCCATTAGCTCTCGTGTTAAAATACTGTTCGTAATATATAAACTAGCTTCTATCTCGTTAACTATCAAAGATATTGAAATTATGTACATGACATAAAATGGGCTTCTTGTAAAGAAGAATCAAATGGCTATTTTAATTTTCAAAATCTAGTCTAGCTTGCGGAGAAACATTACTGTTTCCTCTTTTGTACTTTGTAATATACATTTTTAAAAGTATATAACTCGTACTAGAAAATTTTCACCAGTCATATATATAGTATCCATAAATTAGTACAAAATAATGAAATAAAAACAAGCAGTATTCTATAATTAAATATTTGATATATTTATTTTACACAGCACACAACCAGGTACAAAATAAAAAGTCACTCTTAAGATAAGAAAAAAGAAAAAATATAAACTTTTTAATTAATAATAATTAAGTATATTTAAAAAAATTAACACAATCACTTATTTTGACTGAGACATTCTAACTTACGGTTTCTTTTGGTAATATTTTCCATATTATTATTTTTTATTTCTGTATAATTATTTAGTAAAATATTGCACATAGGTACTATTGCTTCATTACTGAAGTTATCATTACTTTTACCACATTTGCAAATAAAAATTTCTATTGAAGTATACTTTCCTAATTTTTCTATACATATTTCTTTCAAAAATTGCCTCTGATTTTTAATTGATAACAAAATTTTTTTATAATCGCTATTGCTAATTATTATTTTAAATATTTGATATATATTTGAAACTATATTAACTAGAAAATCTTTAGGCTATTTAAGTTCACCTCTATCAATTATTTTTAAGTACTCATTTGTGGAGCTGCCACATTCTGTTATCATTTCACGATTGTGTACAAGAAACTTCTTGACTTTTCACTTCATTGTCAAAAAAAGCCTTATATATTTTTTCAAATACATGTTAGAAAGTACAAAAGAAGAAACAAGTCACGTTTCTCCGTGAGCCAAACTAGATTTTGAAAATAAGAAATATCGTATTGATTCGTCTTTATGAGGAGCACATTTTATGTTATGTACTTAATTTCAATAACATTGATATTTACCGAGATAGAAGCTAGTTTATACGTTAGGATCAGAATTTGAACATGGTAGTATATGGAAGATAGACGCGTTCGTGGGCCACACGCTGTGACGTCACAGCCGTTTGCGCTTCGCTGTTCCAGGCCTCTACATATGGTTATAGCGTGATCTTATGTAAGTGTATATCATATATCAAGTGTTTTGGTAACATGCAATTCTTACCTAAAACTAGTGGGAAATAAATCAACGGTAATACTGACAAATGTAACACTTGCCACTCCAGTCATAGCAGTATATAAGGCAGATATAAACAGTATCACTATTGGATCTGTGCTCCAAATTAATGCAATTCCACACCACCCGGATACAAATAATAATAACCCTGTAAATATAAACATAAATTATTGTTAATTAAGATTCCAAATATTGTTTTAAACGAGATTAGTAGCACATTAGGTGATGGGTTGTGACTTGACAGATCCGCGTTCTATTTTATTTCATAGTTTTAACATTTTTCTGTAAAAATAATATTTCTTTGTCCTTGCTCACTACTTATATTTGCAGGTGCGAAATATTATTTTTAATAAATAACATTACTGAATGTGGCGTTCTGCTGTAGCAGATCTCGGTAAGTGATATATTTAAGCGCGTGAAATGCGGCTACCAGTCGTCAAATCATAGTCTCCATAAGAGGAGGAGTCAAAGGGCTAATATAGGAAAATAAGTTATTTTTAACAATTGAAATTAATATAAAGAGTGGTTTAATTGATTGCTAATATTTAAATGCATTCAAATTCGAAACCTAGTTAAGGTAGTATTAGCGTGAAATTTTGTTTGCAGATCCGAATGAAATTTGGCGCACGTAAACATTGGATAGTCATACGCATCCTGGTAAAATATGAAATACATTCATCGTCTGTGAACAAATATATTCGCTTGTAAAGTTGCGTTCTTATACACGGGACTTATGGCGATCATCACTCAGAATCGCACATATTTGGTTTGTGTACCTCTAAAAATTTGCAGTTTCATTTGAAAAACTAGTATGATGTTCTGGAATTATCCATGTATATTGTATCAGAAGGAGAAAGTTTTTTATCGTTTAGTAATGGATATATAGCCATGCAAAGCCGAATTTATAATGGCAACACCATACGGTAGTATGGTATTTGAAAATTCACTAGACCAACAACCTGTTAACAATTCATAATATTCAAATCATAATATGTATAAAACACTTATTTTATTCAATTTTTATATTTTTTTGAGCGTCAGTTTCGCCACTCGACAACCGATGGCGCCACCGTCACACTATAAAATGGCCAACTTCATTGAATTGCGCTACGCTTATTATGGCCGTTTCATATGTCATTAAAATTCCTAGTTTCAAATTTACAGAGCGAGCACGTCAACTAGTGCCTCTAACGAGATACGTCGTAACTAAATTTTAAAATAGTGCCTCTTGCATTGATTGAAAAAATCCTACAAACAAGCCTAGTCATTGTATATTTATTATCATACGATCTTTACAATAAAATACTAACCGTTAGCACCAATAATTCAATAATATTTCCTTGTTTTATAAACACTTCAAAAATTTTAAATAGGTAGACAATATGACGACATTATTTACCTGAAGTGACAGATAATGCTACGGTGCCAAATGAAATTCACTTAGTCTAGACTAGCTAGCCACTTTAGTCGAAAGCTCAGTCATGATATTTAATAATATTGAATGTATAAATAAAATATCCAGTTCCATTAAATGTATTTTGTTTGATCACATAAACTTCAGTTTTCAAATATTTTAAGATTTTTTTGTAACTTGACAGCGTTCTCACTCTCCTTTAATAGAAATAAAAAGCACTAGATGGCACTACTTGACGTACCAAAACTGTAAAAAACTCACGACAAATTTTTATATGGCAAAACGAATGAAATGGCCATAATAAGCGCAATTTAATGAAGTTGGCCATGACTAGAACTACCTTAAGCTAAAAATATATAAACTACCACACTGTACTGTAATTGGTATTAGATTCCTGTTGTATAGAGTCACATAAATAAATAAATAAAAAACGTTAGTATTGTTGTTAAACTTTGTTGCTAAAGACTTACCTATTAATATCTTTTTATTAATTATAGAAATTCCAATAGTTACTAAAATATACAAAACTAAAGAACATGCTCCAACAATACACAAATTAATATAAATTTGATTATTAGTTTCACTCTAGAAAAATAGAAATAAAGTAAATTAAAATAGTATTGAGTTTTCGTAAATTATTTTAAGTACTTACTTGAATGCAAGTTACTTTAGTAAAATTTGAAAAATTGTCGACAGTGGTTTCGTTGAGATGGTCACTCACGATTTGACATAAAGTAGCTGACTGATTTTTGTTTGAATCAAATTCGTCCATTAATGAAAACAGTTCTGGTAACCAGACTTTTAATGTGTTAGCTCTACAAAAAAATAAATAGTTAGTATTTATTTATTCTGTAATAAATTAAAGTTCATTTAACAAACCCCAACATTATGAAAAATTGTAACAATAATGTCAAAATAAAATTCCGTAAGTACGGTGGAAAAAACAATGGTTTAATTTGTTTCCAACCATCTCTCATCGACATTGCTTTGTCGTCTTCAAGTTTTTTGTTTTCACATAATAATTTAGTTATCTACAAGCACAAAACAACTAAGGTACCTATTATTTACAAGACTTAAATTTTAAACAGTTTAAATAAATAAAAGCATATGAAACGTTTGACAGCAATATCAATGATTCCATATGACATGTAATTTGAACTTGCTTTTATTAATTTAAACTAAGTTTAAAATTTAAATTTTGTTGCAAGGTATTGTATATTTTCCACTGTTATATATTTCCAATTTATTGCAGCGAAAATCTTTTAAATAGCAAATATGAAGAACTATATTTTCTACCACGTGCTGACATGTTGTAACAGTTTGTTTCTACGTACCTTCATTTGAATTGTGAAAATAAATTATTTATTGATTTTCAAACAGTTATAAATATAAATACTAAATTATATATAATTTTTGAAAAAGCAATAAGCGTTCGCCGGGATTTGAACCCAGAACCTTTCACTAGCATGGTGACTGCTCAAACCAATTGAGCTACAGACACTCAGCGAATACTCATGCTCTTTCGTGCAATCTTTAGTTGAAGAAAAGTAAAGTGACATGGGTTGCGTCAATTCGTTACAAGTCAACGAACTAGTTATGTAGGTTGCATTTATGTTGATGACAGTTATCAGGTGCGAGCATTTTATTTATTTGAATACAAAAGTGCGTATACAAAACACTTAATATGTCAAAACTAACCTTTACTTTGATGTATAAAAAGTAAGAAATTGAATATAAAAATAACTACACAAATGTTTGCAACTTGCATAACATCAAAGTGTACTCGCTCCTTGTCGCGCACCCGCCTCACCAACAAGTCATTCCATCCCTTTCTGCTTCACAACACTGCATTGACTTGAATACGACATAATTCGTCTAGTATTATACGTCATTGGTGCTCAACTTTACTCAGAAGAAGACGAAGAAGAAACAAGCATTTAGCATTCTACGATTCTATTAACAACGACACACGTTACGTGAAGTTATCTCTGTCTTATCTGTCTCTCTTTAATCCAAGATGTCATATTCATTTGTTTCGAAAGTTTTATTATTTTTCTTATGCATAATACAAGTTTAAAAAAAAAATTAAGAATTTTGGTTTAATAATTTTATTACGTAGATTACTATGTATATAGAAAATTCAAAAAATCTATTGCATACTAGGTTGTTGACTTGTAACGAATTGACGCAACCCATGTCACTTTACATTTCTTCAACTAAAGATTGCACGAAAAAGCAGAAGTATTTGCCGAGTGTTTGTGGCTCAATTGGTTAGAGCAATCACCATGCTAGTGAAAGGTTCTGGTTTAAAATCTTGGCGAACGCTCATGGCTTTTTCAAAAAATAAAAATTCTAATATCTACCAACAGACAATTGTGTCAATAAACAAATTCTGCTAAATTATATGTTCTTCCTTTCTTAAAAATAGATAATTTTAAAAAAGTTAATAGATTTGTTCATTTATTAAATAAAGTAGGTACGAACAAAAATCAATCTGTATTTAATTTTAAAACCTGAGGATTTACTTACGGGATAACAATGTGTCGGTTTACCAGAATTTATTGAATATACTTGTTTGAACACATTTAAAGCTTCATCGTGTTTGCCAAGCATCATTAAAAATTTTGGACTTTCTGGTAAGGTTATAAAACATAGTCCTGTGATTAGGCTTGGAGTAGCACCCAGCAGAATAAATAGTTGCCAGGGCTGTACTGGAAAATTATTATTTTTAAATATGTTATTTTAGTATTACTAAAAAAAAAATAAAAAATATAGCCAACTCAATAAGTCAAAATATCAAGGGATGTTTAACGTATAACATACGAGGTTTGTTTAAAAAAAAGGTGACCTTTCAAATTTCGCGGGCTTGGTATATTAGATTCTCGATTTTTTTTATTTGTTCCGATGGTACACTGCTCCCAACATATGTTGACATGATAAGCCATTTTGCATTTGTAGTTTATTTTTGACAGATATAAAGGTTAGACGTATTTTGGTGTGCTTGCAATCGAAAAAAATGGATCAAGGAATATGTATTAAATTTTGTGTGAAAAATTGAAATGTTGACTGTGGCATTTGGCGAATCTACTTTGAGCAAAAAAACTGTTTATAAGTGGTAAAAGCTCTTCGCAGAAGGCCGAGAAGATGTTAATGACGATGCCCGCCCTAGACGCCCCAGTATGTCAACAACCGATGAAAACATTGAAGCGATAAAGAAAATTGTTATGGAGGATCGTCGAATCACTATTAAAGAAGTTGCTGAGGATGTCGGCATATCGGTTGGCTCATGCCATGCAAAACGCCCGGATTTGTGGCAAAACAATTCATGGATTTTGCATCACGATAATACACCTGCTCACATCGTTACTTGTTCGTGATTTTTTGGCCAAAAACAACACCATAATCACACCTCAGCCACTGTATTCACCGGACTTGGCCCCCTACGACGTTTTCCTGTTCCCAAATCTGAAGAGATCCATGAAAGGACGGCGTTTTGCCACGATTGAGGAGGTAAAGACCGCATCGCTGGAAGAGCTTAAGGCCATACCAAAAAGCGCATATCAGAGGTGTTTCGAGGATTGGAAAAAGTGCTGGCACAAGTGTATTATATCTTAGGGCGATTACTCTGTTGGGGACCAAATATATATTGATGAATAAATAAATATTTTTCGAGAAAAATGAAAAGTCACCGTTTTTTTAACAAACCTCGTATATCTAAGAAGTATTTTGAAATTGAAAGGTATGAAGTAAAATACTTCAGGAATTCAATTCATTCTCAATTTATTGTGAGTAGTTTTCTGTTATATGTTATAAATTAAAAATAAAATAAATATATCATCACGCCTTCTACCCATTACTGGGTGTGGCACTCTGCCGAAGCAGATCTCGGAAAGTGATATATTTTGCGCATGAAGTGCGGTTACCAGTCGTCAAATCACGGCCCCCAAAGATGTTAGTGGTGGAGGAGCCATAGGGATAGCTTTTGAAATTATGAAAATTGTTTGTCGCCTGTGGGAATCGAACCAGGGTTCTCAGGATCCACAGGCCGACTTCATACCACTGAGCTAGCCACCCCATTGTTATATTTTATAATACTTGATATTCAAAAAAATAGGTGACTACCTTTAGGTAGAACAAATCATTGATTAATTCTGAGTCAACAATTCCAATGCAAAAAAAATATTAACGTTTCTTTGTAAAATCACCAAACTTGTAAAAGTGCGATTAGAACTAAGCCAAATTTTTAAAATCTTTTATGAAATATGAGTTCTGTTTTTACGCCTCTGTCCGAGATTGACAGTTTTACATATTTCATAATGGTTGGAAACTATATTACCGAACACGGTTCGTAAATATATAATTACCTGATAACTGCTATAACAGTTGTTTGATTCTGTGTTGCCAAATTTACATGTCTTTTAAGTAGCTCGTGTGGCTTATGAAGGGTCGAACAATTTTTCTGCATTAGGAATCTCAACTCAGAATTAATCAAAGACAAAATGGTGTCTAATTTTTTTCAGTGACAGAAACGTTTGTTTTTTTGAATATTTATCATGTAATAATAAACGCAAAAACGTGAAAATTCAATTCGGGACCAGATGGCAATTATACGAGGGTAAGGTGAAAAATTCACGGCGACAAAAATTTGTGTTTCCTGCCTAGGTGCACGTGTCATTAGTTCGTATGACAGGTTTCAGTTTGTTCTCTCAAATAGTTTGTTTACATGATTTTTTTAAGTAGACGTCTTGTGTGTTTTTGTTAAAATGGATAAACTTGAATATCGTGCGGTCATAAAATTCTTCATTTTGGATGGATTAACCCGTAAAGAAATTCATCCGAAGTTGACAAAAGTTTACGGGGACTTTGCTCCTTCCATGTCAACCGTTAAAAAGTATTTAAACGTGGTTGCACGTCCCTTGAAGATGACCCACGTGAAGGACGAATAAAAACCGCCACCACACCGAAAATCATCGAAAAAGTGCATGATATCGTGTTGGACGATAGGTGAGTGAAGGTAAGTGAGATAGCTGAGGCTGTGGGGATATCGGAAGAAAGGGTGCGAAACATCTTGCACAAAGAGTTAGCGTTGCGAAAGCTCTGCGCAAGATGGGTTCCGCATTTGCTGAATGCCGATCAAAAGCAAATGCACAAACGATCTTCGTAGTAATGTTTGGACCGATTCAATAGGGATCCGACGGATTTTGTGCGGCGATTTGTGGCCATGGATAAGACATGGGTCCACCACTACACGCCAGAAACGAAACAGCAGTCCAAGCAGTGGGTGGAAGCCGATGGTTCCGCGCCAAAGATAGCGAAGTCGATCGCATCTGTCGGAAAGATCATGGTCAGCGTGTTTTGGTATGCAAAAGGGATCCTGTTAATTAATTACATTGAAAAAGGCAGAAAAATTATAGGCGAATATTACTCCAGCCTTCTTGACCAGCTGGATGCCAAAATTCGCGAGAAGAGACCTGGCTTGCAGAAGAAAAAAAATCATCTTTCACCAGGACAATGCACCTGCACACAAGGGTGCGTTGGCGATGGGAAAACTGCGGGATATGGATTTGCTCGGCTATTCCCCATATTCTCCTGATTTGGCACCCTCAGACTTCTATCTGTTCCCAAACTTGAAGAAATTTGTTTCTGGGAAGCGCTTCGCTTCCAATGGAGAAGTTGAGAGGGTCGTAGATGAATATTTTTACAGCTTTCCAGGCTCTCACTTCCGGAAAGGAATATTGATGTTGGAGAAACGCTGGACCAAGTGTGTTGAAGTCAAGGGAGAGTATGAAGAAAAATAAAATCATTTTTTTAATGAAAATCGCAGTCTTTCATTGTCAGGCCGAGAACTTTTCATCTTACCCTCGTAGATGGCGCTGATGTGAATGAGCCGATTTTAAAGGTGGTCTAATTTTTACGGTTTTGTGTTTATCAATATATAATCTATTAAAAAAAACACTGTCACAGAATGAAATTTTAAAAATTGATCGGCTTCCTTTTATTTAAACTTCGGCGGAGCAACTAATCATTAAACCGCTATCCATGTTTCCGAAATCACCATGAAAACGAATCTTAACGATAAAAATAAATAAATTTAAAAAACTTACTGAAGCTTATATTCAGGGGTAATATTCCCCAAGCCAATAAAGGCAGAACGAAATTAAGTAATCCCATAAATATCCCAGAGATTAAAATAACGAAACTTCTGTATTTGTCAGAATGACATTCTGATAAATAAGACATAATAATTGCCATCGGACCAAGAATTCTAAAATAATATCTAGGTAATTAATACAATAAATTTATGTAAAGGAATGATTGTAATACATACGTAAATCCACTTAAAAACTTCAGAACGGCAAACATCCACATACTGGTAGAAAAGGCACAAAGTATGTTCAACACAGCATCAGCTAAGGTGCCGTAGATCATAAGTTTTTTTCGGCCCATTGTGTCTGCTAAGTAGCCCGAAATAAATGCTCCTGGTATGTTCCCTATCATAAGAAAACGAAAATTGTTTATATTCGTTGTCATTGTCTAACAGTACGGTGGTGTGAGTTGCGTTACAGCATTCGAATCCGGAGATCCTGAGTTCGAATCCCACTCAAATTAAATATTTATGAACTAGCACACTACGGCTCGGTGAGTCTGGACCCTGTACTGTAACGGGGATTAAGTTCTTGTTGTACAGAGTAGCATAAATAAACAAATAAATAAATAAATAAATGATGTAAAATAAACATTTTTAATACCACTGATTTGAGAGTTATTTTCAATATACGCGTATTATTATAATAATAAAATTATAATTGTAACGACTTGAATCACCTTAAATTGTGCGACTTAAAATTTATTCTTGTTTTTGCGTTATCAGTACATCATGTTATTTATACACTTAGAATTTGATCATTTGCAGGCGTATTCATAAAAAGGATTAGCGCTAATACCGTTTTAATATTATCGATAACTCTGTTTTAAATTAAAACAGATTCATGAAATGAATTAAATTTGATGCTAATTAACACTCTTTTTAACCTAAGGTAAAACAAACTTGTTTCATGTATTGAAAATTGAAAATAGAGTTAAATAAAAAATGGTATTAGCGCTAATCCGCTTTGTGAATCTGCCTGTAAGTGTTGGTGTGCTTCAAATATACTAAACGGCACAATTCGATATATATATATATATATATATATATATATATATATATATATATATATATATATATATATATATATATATATATATATCATCACCTTCTACCCATTACTGGGTGTGGCACTCTGCCGAAGCAGATCTCGGTAAGTGATATATTTTGCGAGTGAAGTGCGGTTACCAGCCGTCAAATCACGGCCGCCAAAGATGTTAGTGGTGGAGAAGCCACAGGGGTAGCTTTTGAAATTATGAAAATTGTTTGTCGCCTGCGGGAATCGAACCAGGGTTCTTAGGATCCGCAGGCCGATTTCATACCACTGAGCTAGCCACCCCATATATATCATCACCCCTTTTACCCATTATTGGGTGTGGCACAGTTAAAGTTTGATCTACAAGTATAGTAACACTCTGTAGAGAGATCTATTAAAAGTATATTAAAAATGTAATACTTCTTATGCTTAAATTTATGACGTATGTTCTTTTGATTTCTTTATACTCCAACGGGTACGGTGAGCGCTAATAGCTTAAACCAGTGGTATCCAACCTTCTTTTTCATATAATTTGTTGCGCTTTCCCTCCCTCCTTAACTTTTGTAACAATCTAATTTCATAAATACTGTCATATAATATGTACCCTATATAATTGATTATAAAACACTCGTTGGAACTGATCTAAGCGATAACGCGAGTTAAGTAACGTTGCACGCGGGTAATACTTGGATGGGTGACCGTCCAGAGAGAACCCGCGTTGCTGTTGACTAGAGATGCGCATTTTCTGTAAAAATGAAACCCGGCCCGAACGGTAACCATCAATGAACCAACTCAACCCGACTCGACCCGACCGGTATCTGTTCCGAACCGACCCGAACCCGACCCGACCCGACCGATATATGTTCCGAACCGACCCGAACCCGACCCGACACGAAATGAACAAGTCTGACCCGAACGGTACCTGACCCGAACGGTAACTGGCCCGAACTGAACCAACCCGACTTGAACGGTACCGACCCGAAATGAACCAACCCGACCTGAACGGTTCCAACCCGACCTGAACGGTATCGACCCGAAATGAACTGTCTCGACCCGAACCCGACCCGAAGTGAAAAAATCTTTGTTTACCTAAACAAAAACTAATATCAATTTTAAATGGCACGAGAAATACACCTATGGCTATAGTCTCACCACGCCAGAAATGATTACTTACGTGTTGACGTCTGGTAAACACCCGCACGGTAACATATCATTAGTTTTTAAATTATAACTACGTATTTAATGAACCTGTTTCAGTAAATATTATAATATAATAACTGTTTTTGAAACTAAAATTTTGCCTTCTATCAGTAAAAATGAGTTTAAAGGGTAAATGTACGGTCAACCTCGCAAGAAATTAAAGCAGGGACGTGTTTCAAGTATAGCAATTAAGCTTGAAGCCAAATCAGCATTACCATTTAAAATTTTATTTATTTGTATAATTCTTTTTAAATCCAGCGTTATTTTTATTTCTCTATTACATACTTTCTTATCTGTTTTTCACACAAACGAACTATATTTCGCTTCAAAATGGGCTGGAATTATAAATCAGTCCTTCAAACATAGTATTCCAGTGGCGTGTCAATAAATTGTTGTTTGTTGATGATTCTCAAAAGAACTGAATTCTATAGAAATCGACCGTTTCAGCTCCCAATTATTTTTTAGAGATCAGCTGAAGTCACTTTATATTAAAATAAATATAAATTTTGCAAATTTGCAGATAATTTAAATACATAAACAAATCTCCATGAAAACTTCTCTCTACGGCTATGCAAGTCTTCAAAAGGGATTATTGAAAGTTTTAGTGAGGTCTTTCTATTGTTAGATATAGCTAGAGAAGTAAATTTTGTTCAGATACAAAGTGGGTGGTGCCCTAGTAAAGTTATATCTAATATTTTTAGTTTACTTGCCGCATCCGTGACAAAAATCCAATAAAATTATTACAAATTTTGATATATTACTCGTATACCAGCTCATTTCGAAACGAAGTACAATGAGAAATTATACAAAATTCAAATCAAAGAGAGAGATAAAAATTACCTTTGATTGGGTAAATTATATAATAAAACTCAACCGACTATAATTATTTCTTCGATAGCCAATGAAATATTTTCAACAAACATTCAATAAATATATAGTCCTTATAATTTTAAATCGATATTCTTTTTCAAAGAACTCTTGATTTTACTTTTTCATTTTAGAGAGGTTTGAAATTATAGCCATTGTTATTATTTCAAGTATAATTCGCAATTCCGACAATATACAATGGGAAAATTCTTAGATAGAACATAGAAGGATACCTGGTACCAAAATTATAAATTACACTTCCACCGTATTTGGTCATCTGGATGACATAAAATTTTATAATAATCTCTTCTTGCATGAATTGTGTCATATGAACTGCCGTCCGCACGATTATAGAAATGAACAGAGATGAACCAACCCGACCAGACACGAACCCGATCCGAACCCGAGCCGAACCCGGAGCTGAGAGAACTCGTACTGAACCAGCCCGACTCGACCGGAACCAACCCGACGTGAACGGTACCTGACCCGAATTTGAACCAACCCGACGTGAACGGTACCTGACCCGAACTGAACCAACCCGGCTCGAAATGAACCAACCCGAGCTGAACGGTACCTGAACTGTACCGACCCGAACCCGACCCGACCCGAACTTATCCAGCCCGACCCGAACTGAACCAACCCGACGTGAACGGTACCTGACCCGAACCCGACCCGAACTTTATATTTGGATATAAAATCGACCCGAAACCCGACGGTGGTTCGGGTCGGGTCGGGTCGGGTTTCGGGTTCGGGTTGAAATGCGCATCTCTACTGTTGACCATAATACCTAAAACGCAGATCAGGGCGTAATGGCGGCATATGATCTAAGTAGTTGGTCCACCAAAGAAGCCACAAAAAAACAATATATCATTTTTGTACCGATGTTGTTCTTGTACATAATCAAATATTTATTTATTTTGTGTTCTAATATTTTAATTAAATTTCACATATCTTACAATACTTACACAAATAATAAAAATTTGAGTATTTGTTTAATACAACATAACACCGATTTGACTATTTTTGTTTATTTATATTAGAAACTGATATTTTGGTAAAAGCAGCTCGCCTTGGTTGCAACGTGCCCTACAGGTTGGAAAACACTGGTTTATACTAACGAACCCTAAGCCCGAAGAATGTACACTCCACACACGCAAACCTTTATATTTGTTTTTGGCAAAATTCATATGATTTAACACTGCATTTTATATTTTGTGGATTTCACACTTTGTTCATCAAGTGAGGTAGCACGAACCCTTCAAGCATTCACTCAACATATTTGTAGAGTTCATATGTCAACATTAAATTCTTTAATATTATTTATATTCTTTTGTATCATAACAACAACATTATAATCCTCAAAACTAAAAAAATACGAGGGTCGTTCAATAAGTCCTTAGAAAAAAGTAGAAAAAACACTTTTTTTGGGTAGATTTATTTTTATTTTTCTACATAATCTCCTTTTAGCTCTATTCACTTCTCTAATCGTTTTCCCAAATTTTTTAAGCCGTCCAAAAGGTAGGATTTCGGATGCTCCTCAAAATATGCCTCCGTTTGGGCGATGACCTCTTCATTGGTCGTAAACCTTCGTCCGCCAAGCCATTTCTTTAAGTTTGGAAATAAGAAAAATTCACTGGGGGCCAAATCTGGTGAATACGGTGGATGTTACAATAATTGGAACTTTAATTCCGTAATTTTGGCCATTGCAACTGCGCAGGTGTGCCCACGTGCATTGTTTTGATGAAAAAGGACCTTTTTGCGTTTCAAATGAGGACGTTTTTCTTTTATTTCTTCGCTCAGCCGGTCCAATAACGACGCATAATACGCTCCTGTTATCGTTTTTCCCTTTTCCAAATAGTCGATGAAGATGATTCCGCGTGCATCCCAAAAGACCGTTGCCATAACCCTGCCAGCCGATTTCGCCGTCTTCGCCTTCTTCGGAGCCCGTTCGCCTTCAAAAATCCACTGTTTTGACTGTTCTTTTGTCTCTGGAGTGTAGTAATGTATCCAAGTCTTATCCACAGTTATGTATCGACGCAGAAAATCTTCAGGATTACGACGGAAAAGCGCCAAAACAGCCTCAGAGTCCACCACACGATTGCGTTTATTCTCCACTGTGAGCAAACGCGGCACCCATCTTGCCGAGATTTTTTTCACACCTAATTTTTCGTGCAAAATTAAAGCGACTGTGCCTTGTGATATGCCTGTAGCCTCAATTATTTCTCGCACTTTGATTCGTCGGTCACTTAAAACCATATCATGGATTTGGTCAATCATTTCGGGGGTAGACACTTCTACAGAGCGTCCGGAACGATGTTCATCTTTTGTGGATGGACGGCCACGTTTAAACTCATTCACCCAATTGTAAACAGTTGCAAACACGGGAGCTTTAATTTCTTTCGGCGTTAAGCCTTTTAAATACAAATGTTTAATCACCGCTCGAAACTCACTTTTATCCATTATTATAAACTATCAAAAGTTTTTTTACTACAATTGACAACAACAATGAAACTACGTGACGGCTAAAGCTAAAACTCTAACAGTTGACTAGTTAGGAGTGCTGCTTACTGGAAAAAAATCATTTTCGATACTAAGAGCACCATCTCTTGGATTTTCTAAGGACTTATTGAACGACCCTCGTAATATCTCTTTTATAATTAAACTTTTACTGAGATGTTCTTACGTTTTTAGCCTTTTCTGGATCTGTACTACCACCCATTAAAAAAAATAATAAGAAGATTGTAATTACTCTGTATTTTTCACTATTGTACGTCAGCATATAAAATTTTGTATGTAATATGGATCATTATCAATCATTATAATACACGTCGTATTATCACGAATAGTACTATAATGACTGACATTACGATCCTTATGACATAAATAACTATACTGGAAAATTAACAATTTATTTATTTTAACGCGTATCATATATCGTTATTAAGTATAGACCAATCAATATTCTATTAAAATTAAAACTACTCTAATAAAATATCATACCTATAAAAGGGCTCGCGTTAAGAATCCCGATATCCATGATATCAAGATGAAAGTCACACTGTAGGGCAGGAATAACAAATGCCGTGTTGATAATAGTGATCAAGATGCTCCAGTTAGCTGGGAGCGCCACCAGGAGTAACAGGTAGTTAAACCTGCCGAATCCTGTACCACTAATAGCCTCTTCGAAGGTTGCACTAGGTCTGTCCTTATCTTTAGAAGGATTTGTGGCGTCGTCTACGTCCCTGGTGATGGTGGAAATACCTAATAGAAGTATTTTCTTTCAAATAACTGATTTATTATAATTCGTGGACACACTCGTTTGAAGACAAATTCGTTTAATAAATTTACCTATTTTATGTACCATATTCAACATATAAGAAAGAACTAAATTTAATAAACTTAAATTTAAAAATTTAATTTTAATTTATGTAATTATATAATAATTAATGTTTATTTGTTAAAAAAATGTGGTAAAAAAGTAAATAATAAATTTAGATAAAGATTTTTGTACTTTGTATGTTAATTTAAAAATCATCTATTGTATTAATAAATAGATACTTATCTTGTTGATAATTATAAAATATAAAAACAAATTTTCTAAATTTAGCACAAAATTAAATATAATTCGTTATGAAAGAATAAAAATATTTACTGGAAATCAGTCAATTTATTCTTGAAAAAATTCACTCAACCGGATTCGAACCCCACGTGGGTCATCATCAGGAATTATAAGTAGTTCAAAATTTTACAGAAATGAAAATAATGAATATTTTAACAATTTTAAACTTACGTGAAGTCAGAAATTAAAAATTATAACATTTATATGTCTAGTGGTAAAATGTAACATTATCGTATGTACCGTATTTTTCGGACTATAAGACGCACCTCAAATTTATAAGATGATTTTTAGAAATATATATTTTAATGTTAGTTTCGGATCATAATTTTGATTATTGTTAATATAACTCGTACTAGCAAGATTCAATTCATCTTTACTCTCAGTACTATCACTCGTCTCTTTAATGTCACCGTTCGTATTACTTTCGTCTGAACTATTGTTGTCACTCCTTACAAAAACTGCGTCATATTCAGCATTACTTATTCCGCATTTTTGAAATGACTTTATAATCGTCTCTTCTTTCACAGCTTCCCATGAATTTTTCACCCAGTTACAAAGTTCTGAAACTGTTGGTCGTTTCACACGTCCTGTTGCGGTGACATCATCATTTGGCTTTGCCATCCATTTATTCCACTTTTCTCGCATAAAATTTTTAAATGAATTTATAGACGATTTATAAAAAAAATATTTTAATGTTACCTTCGGACCATAAAACGCATCCAAAATTTGAGTCTATTTTTCTACGTAAAAAGGTGCGTCTTATAGTTCGAAAAATTCGGTATTTTAAATTAATAAATAAATAAAATACAAAATCACATTAAATAAATTGGTTGATCCGTGTGAATGCAATTTTTTTTTTTACCAAAATTTGTAGTCATAAAACGCGAAATACAAGGTCATACATATAATACTTTACATAATACTTTAGCTGCTATTTAAGTCAAGCCTTATTCATATGCATGTTTTTAAGTATTTTTTAAGAATAACTGATAGAAAAAGTAATGTTATTTAACTTTTAAATTGGATTTTAAGGTATTATTATTAAAGCTCAGATTATAGGCAAATAATTTGCGTAAACTATGTTCTTATATATGCTAAATATGAAATATATCATCACGCCTTCTACCCATTACTGGGTGTGGCACTCTACCGAAGCAGATCTCGGTAAGTGATATATTTTGCGCGTGAAGTGCGGTTACCAGTCGTCAAATAACGGCCCCCAAAGATGTTAGTGGTGGAGGAGCCACAGGGGTAGCTTTTGAAATTATGAAAATTGCTTATCGCGTGTGGGAATCGAACCAGCGTTCTCAGGATCCACAGGCCGACTTCATACCACTGAGCTAGCCACCCCATATTCTTATATGTGCAAGCTTTTTAAACAAAATATGCAGCAAGATATCCAAAATATGCTACAAAAAACTGCAATTTTAATTCGACATTTATTATTCACAAAATTATTACACATTAATTACTTATAAAAGTAGAATATTATTAATAATAATATCCTTTACTAACAATATTTAAGAATTTAAGTTATATATTTCCTAATACTTAATATAAGATGGCGGAGAGGGGCATTAGAGATTATTTTATTTTTAAATAGGTAATAGTTCAAAAAAGTTTGAGAACAACTGATTTTCACTAAACATATTTACGAGGGCAGGGTGAAAAGTCTCTGAAAAATAAAACAGATGGCGCCACAATTGCAAATCTCATGTGACATTTGTGATGTACCATCTTTAACTAGAACACATTAAAATTTTCAGACTGATATGTCATTCAGTTCTGTTTTGACACCCATTGAAAGCAAGCAACCTTGAAGATTTTTGAAAACATGGAAAAAAGTTAATTTCGCGTCTTGATTAAACATTATTTCTTGCGTGGAAAAAACATTACGCAAACCAAAGCATCGCTTGTTAAACTTGATGGGGATTCCTCACCATCGATTGGAACGATTCACAAGTGGTTTACAACGCCAGAAATCTCTCGATAAAATCCATGGTATGATATTGGACGATCGGCGAGTTAAAGTGCACGAGGAGGCTGAGGCTATGAGCATCTCAACCGAACGGGTACGAAACATTTTGCATAAATTTTTGGACCGCAGTCACAATGGCAAAATTGCATGAATTGCGCTACGAATTGGTTCGTCATCCACCATATTCTCCAGATTTGGCGATTTTTATCTATTTCCAAACTTGAAGAATTGGCTCGGCGGAAAGAGATTTGGCTCCAACGATGAGTACATCACTGAGACAAACGCCTATTTTGAAGGATTGCCAAAATCGTATTATTTGGAAGGGATCGAAAAATTAGAAAAACGTTGGACGAAGTGTATCGAGCTACAAGGAGATTATGATGAGAAATAAAATATGTTTTGACTAAATAAATCATTTCTTGTTTCATTTTTCAGGGACTTTTCACCCTGCCCTCGTACATAGGTTTTATCTTCAAATTAGAAACTGTTTTATTAATTTATTTGTTACTAAGAATCTAATTTTTTTTTTCTGTTTTTGTCTGTGTTACAATTTAATGCATACAATATCACTGTTTACATTTACAGCTAAATTTTACTTTATTACGAATAATCATAATTATTGTATGAATCTTGCAACCTTGAAAAAATATATTTTTAAAATTTTATTTCCAAAAATAATTATTTTAATACTTTTCTATACGGTTTTGGCATAAAAACAATGTACAAATGATATCGATATGTGATGATTTTTCAAACATTTAAAAATTTCATAAATGACTGATCATATGACAGGCCTTTACCTGTCATTTAAAAATTGAGATGAAAATATAGGTAATGAAAGGTTTTAGAAAAATTACAAACTGTGAATTTGTATAATTGTATTTATCTATTTACAAAAATGTTATATAACCTTCAGTCATTTGCATAATATCCGTACGTGCGATAACACAATACTACAAACTAATTATAATACTTGAAAATTGGCTAAAGTAATAAATTATTTGCCTTTTCTAAAATATTTGGTAATATTTCATTCATAATTTTAAAAGTTATTTACAATAAAATATTTATTTGACAAACATTTACTCAGAAAAAATATTATCATTCTTTTTAATAATTATTTAGCGAGTAGTACGATATGAAATTTGCTAACTTTTATCTAAAATAATTTTACTCCAACAGTAATAGGGAGACAACGGTTACATGCAGGGTCCATTATAAAAGTAATGCGCATTTTATGAGAAAAATAGATTGAATGATTTTATTGGTACAAATGTTTAAAATTCTTCGAAATAGTCCCCTCCTGCATCGATACACTTGCGTAGGCGTGTCTGCCACGCCAGGAAGGCACCCTGAAACTCCTCCACAGGGATGTCTTTTAAGAACCTTGTGACATGCGTTTGGATGTTCTTCACTATCTCCCAATGCTTCCCTTTTAGCTCTCTCTTCAGTCGGGGGAACAAGAAAAAGTCACAGGGAGCTAAATCGGAACTATAAGGGGGCTGTGGGACCACTGAGGTGTTGCTCCGGGCCAGGAAGTTGGTCACGATGAAGGCCGAGTGGCTGGGGGCATTGTCGTGGTGAAGTTTGACCGCTTGGATGTCAGTCCTCACGCGCGCGACCCGGCGTTTCAATCTTTTAAGCACCTCCAAGTAAAAGACTGCGTTGACGGTTTGTCCTGGCGGTACGAATTCAAAATGGATGATTCCTCAGACGTCAAAGAAGACAATGAGCATGGATTTGATGCGAGATTTGCTCATGCGCGCTTTCTTGGGGCGCGGAGATGATTTTGTGTGCCACTCGGAGCTCTGCCTTTTCGTTTCTGGATCGTACTCGAACATCCAGGATTCGTCTCCGGTTACGACAGAGTTTAAAAAGTCCGGATCATTTTTAAGCGAACCCTCCATCACGCCGTGTTACAAAGGCGAAAAACAACGTCCACGCAAAAACACGTCCTCCCGCTCTCAATGCTCGGAGCGAAACAAGACCAGGCGCGTTTTAACGGGCAGAAACCCCTCCACATTTTCCGACCAATCGGAGCGCGCTGTGATGGATATTCGCGTCACAATACGATCATGCGCATTACTTTCATAATGGACCCTGTAATAACTGATTTTTCATTTTAAATGTTTGTCGTGGAACATTCTGTATTTTCTGTTAGTATTTTTTGGATTAACACGTACATAATTTATAAATCTTCGACTTTGGTAAATGGCATTAGTACGAGTGGAATAATATATACTAGAAAAGTAAAAACATGTTATTATTATATTTTGTAAAAATAAAACAAAAATATACTCACCTAGTACACTTCCTCCTAAATACACAAATGGTGGCCCACAACCAGCACCTAGTAACATAGGGAATACCATGTTGCCAACAATAGAAGCTAAGCGACCAGATGTTGCTACTAGTATAACTGTCAATGTCCTATAAACATATTATATCATTATAAATGTAAATATGATCTCAAAATTATTAATGAAAATTAACTTAATTGAATATGCAACCAATCTCTCAATCGGTCTTCCTTTATCAGGGAGATAATTAATACAATTAGCTATATATCTTGTAAAATAACTCACAGAAAATCATTTTCTTATTAATTAATTCATTCGATATGCAATACAGAAAGTGAGGTAAGTGAATGTTCGAATGCAAAATAGTGTGTCCAAAAAAGTACGATATGGTAGCGTGGCCGAGCGGTCTAAGGCGCTGGTTTAAGGCACCAGTCTCTTCGGAGGCGTGGGTTCGAATCCCACCGCTGCCAGGAACTTTTTATATCCACACATAACATCCACTACATGTTTTATTAAATTTGGCAGCACAAACATTCATTATATATTCTTGTATGATTTTATATTCTTTTTGAAATTAATCACATCAAACTTTCTAATTCTAGTACACCATTTTTGTTTCATCAATATTCATAATTCCTTTCATACAACCATACAAACATATGAACTAAAACTGTGTCATAGGGAAATAAGTTTTCCACTACCATTGCTTTTCTGAATACTCTATAGGAAAATTTATAAACAGTACTGGTAAATACTATTATTATTATTATTATTTAATATTTGAGTATTTTGAAAGTTCAATCTGAAATACTTAAACTTTAAGTAATATATATACTCGTATATATATATATATATATATATATATATATATATATATATATATATATATATATATATATATATATATATATATATATATATAGTACGGTGGGGTGGGTAGCGTTACGGAATTCGAATCCGGAGATCCCGAGTTCGAATCCCACTCAAGCCAGAAATTATAAGAACTACCACTCTGCGGCTCGGTGAGCCCGGACCCTGTACTGTAATTGGGATTCAAATCCTGTTGTACAGAGTAACATAAATAAATAAATAAATATATATAAATAAATAATATATATATATATATATATATATATATATATATATATATATATATATATATATATATATATATATATATATATATATAAGTGTGCCATCATTGCTATCTCGAGAACTATAAGAGCTACGAGATTGGTTAAAGTAGCAAAGAACCACCATTTTATAAGACTATTACTATGAGTAAAAAATATATATTTTTGACCAGTAGTTCTTAAAATATGGGACACAACTTTCTTATGGAAACATATTTTTTTTAGGTTATTCGATAGAGTATTTTTTTCTGAATTCAACGATATAAACAAATTATATTCTAAAATAATAAATCCGGCAGTACGGTAGGGTGGGTAGCGTTACGGAATTCCAATCCGGAGATCCTTAGTTCGAATCCCACTCAAGCTAGAAATTATAAGAACAACCACTCTGCGACTCGGTGAGGCCGGACCCTGTACTGTAATTGGGATTCAATTCCTGTTGTACAGAGTAACATAAATAAATATCTTTAAAAAAAAATTCATCACGTGGTTTATCCATTACTGGGTGTGGCATTCTGCCGAAGCAGATCTCGGTAAATGTTATATTTATGCGCGTGAAGTGCGATTACCAGCCGTCAAATTACGGCCCCCAAAGATGTTAATGGTGGAGGAGTCACAGTGGTAATTTTAAATTGGTGAAAATGTTTTGTCGATGTGGGAATCGAACCAGGGTTCTTAGGATCTATAGGCCGACTTGATACCACTGAGCCATTATCTCATTATATTCTAATATAATAAAATAACTGAGAAAAATGCATGTTAAATTGATATGTATTTTATTTATATCTGGCTGAAACAAGAGTGCTTTGGATAGAAAATAATTGAAAAATAAACAAATCAAACAATGGTGTAACTACAATAATATTAAAATTAATAAATATTATACATATAAATGAATAAATGTTATACAGAACAATATTTATTTTCTATTCAAAGCACTCTTGTTTCAACCAGATATAAATAAAATACATATAAATTTAACATGTATTTTTCTCAGTTATTTTTTTATGTTAAGACTAGCTATTACCCGCGACTTCGTTCGCGTGGTCTACAATTTAATACGTGTACCCGACATGTGTTGCATTGCAACTCAAAGAAAGTGTTTGTGTACAGCTGTCCATGTGAGAAGCATGGATTTTCCAATTTTAGTCCACACAATTGTAGCGATTCTTCCTGTGCTTTGTTGATGGTCATTGCAAATGCGAGTCGTACCAGAAACTGCAAACGTCTGAATTCGAATGGCATAGGACAGAAGCTTTATTATACCTATATGTTAAGATTGGTTCCCGTCTATGTCTATAACAAATTTGAATCAAATCAGTGCAGTACTTTTCAGGATAGCTATCGGCCATTTTGTTTCAAGACGGCGGACTCAAGATTTATTATACCTATATGTTAAGATTGGTTCCCATCTATGCGTATACCAAATTTCAATTGAATCAGTGCAGTTCTTTTCAAGATAGCTAGCAGCCATTTTGTTTTAAAATGGCAAACTGAAGTTTTATTATACATGTATGTTAAGATTTATTCTCGTTTATGCCTATACGAAATTTGAATTTATTCAGTGCAGTACTTTTCAGGATAGCTAGCAGCCATTTTGTTTCAAGATGGCGGAATAAGCTTTAATATACCTATATGTTAAGATTGGTTCCCGTCTATGTCTATACAAAATTTGAATCGAATCAATGCAGTACTTTTTAGGATAGCTAGCGGCCAATTTGTTTCAAGATGGCGGACTGAAGCTTTATTATACCTATATGTTAAGATTGGTTCTCGTCTGTACCTATACCAAATTTGAATCGAATCAGTGCAGTACTTTTCAAGATAGCTAGCGACCATTTTGTTTCAAAATGGCGGACTGAAGCTTTATTATACCTGCATGTTAAGATTGGTTCCCGTCTATGTCTATACCAAATTTGAATCGAATCAGTGCAGTACTTTTCAAGATAGCTAGCGGCCATTTTGTTTCAAGATTGCAGACTGAAGCTTTATTATACCTATATGTTAAGAATGGCTCCCGTCTATGCTTATACCAAATTTGAATCGAATCAGTGCAGTACTTTTCAAGATAGCTAGCGGCCATTTTGTTTCAAGGTGACGGAATGAAGCTTTATTATACCTATATATTAAGATTGGTTCCCGTAATTGACTATACCAAATTTGAATCGAATTAGTGCAGTACTTTTCAAGATAGCTAGCGGCAATTTTGTTTCAAGATGGCGGAATGAAGCTTTATTATACCTATTTCTTCAGATTGGTTCTCGTCTGTACCTATACCAAATTTTTATCGAATCAGTGCAGTACTTTTCAGGATAGCTAGCGGCCATTTTGTTTCAAGATGACGGACTGAAGCTTTATTATACCTGTATGTTAAGATTAGTTCCCGTCTATATCTGTACCAAATTTGAATCGAATCAGTGCAGCACTTTTTAAGATAGCTAGCGGCCATTTTATTTCAAGATGGCGGACTGAAGCTTTATTATACCTATATGTTAATATTGGTTCCCGTCTATGTCTATACCAAATTTGAATCGAATCAGTGCAGTACTTTTCAGGATAGCTAGCGGCCATTTTGTTTCAAAATGGCGGACTGAAGCTTTATTATACCTGCATGTTAAGATTGGTTCCCGTCTATGTCTATACCAAATTTTAATCGAATCAATGCAGTACTTTTCAAGATAGCTAGCGGCCATTTTGTTTCAAGATGGCGGATTGAATCTTTATTATGCCTATATGTTAAAGTTGATTCCCGTCTATGTCTATACCAAATTTGAATCGAATCAGTGCAGTACTTTTCAAGATAGCTAGCGGCCATTTTGTTTCAAGATGGCGGATTGGACTTGTGCTAAGTCAGAAACCTTCTCGGGGGTGCACACAACAACTTAGCAAAGTTTCATCGCAATCGGATGAATGATATAGGAACGCATAAGGGACAAACAAACAAACAGACAAACAAACATTAATTTTTATATATATAGATATGATATGTTTATATCGTTGAATTCAGAAAATAAAACTCTATCGAATAATCTAAAAAAAAAAACATATGTTCCCATTTAAAATAAGAAAGTTGTGTCACGTATTTGAGAACCACTGGTCGAAAAATTTATAATTGTCGAGTTAACAATGATGGCACATTTAAATGGAACATTCTGCGTAACGTACTTATAAGAATTGGAAAAATATAATTTTTGTCATCAGTCTATCTTATACTCTGTTTTTTTTAACCAGGGGGAGTAAATGCACAAGTCAGATTTACACTATAGAAAGTTACCAAAGAAAGTTACTAGATTTTTGTTCGCGCGAAATATAAAAATTTCTTACACATCTGCACTGATTAAGTCTCATGGAATTTATTTTAAAATACAAATGATATTATAAACTCTAATTTGTCACTCCGTATATTATTAGTTCTTAAAAGAACTGATTTATTTTAATGTCACAGAAATGCAAAAAACCAACAAGAAAACAGATAACCTCAAAACTTATGACAGCTCTAATAAATCAAATGTAAAAGCTATGTACAGTGTAAACTGGACGAAGCACTAACCAATCAGAAGCGTCAGTTAATTCAATTTAATTCCATTCGGATAGTATCATAGACATTCGTTTTGTCGATTCTTTCTAATTTCCACTACGATCGAAAACACAATAACAATTATAAATGAAAAAAATGAATTACTACAGTAAAATATTAAAAATTCTGACAAAATTAGTTGATTTGGAAAATGTAACCTAAAATGAACTGTTCAAACTTCAATAAAAGTAACACTATTGTATATTATAGTAATTACTTGGCTTTACACTATGAAGTAAACATATAAAATTGTTTTTAAACACTTATTTTCTATATATTAAATATATAAACAGTATAAAATTGTAAAAGTATGCACTCGCGACACAATCTTCAAATTACGTTTCACTTGATAAAATAAATCACACACTTTGTCATGCATAAAATGATGCACAAAATAGAAACTTGACACTTTTGGAATAATATGCACACATACTTGTTAAAAATATATTCTATCTATACAGTCTAAATCGTACATTTAATATTGATGTGAGAGTCATTCGTTTGACAGTTACGGAGCATATCTAAAATCGTGACGTCACACGCCCGTGGTCTATAAAGAAATTATTTTGACAGATTATACGTCAAACATTTGTTTACTTTTGTTTCAATTCCATGGCTATCGATAGTTTTGAGGCTATTTTCGTTATTTTCAAATCTAATTTGTGCCGTTAAAAAGCATGCAAAATTAATTTTGTTTATTGGATTAGATGCAGAATTTTATGTCCTAAAACTTTTATTTGAAGCTGTCTTGCTTAAAATAATTAGGAAAGCAGGAAATTATAAAATTATGATTTTACATGTTAAATACCCAAGTTCGAGAGTCGCGGTCATCTCTCCGTATATATACATTATAAGGGAATAAAATTATATATTTCTATTATTTAAACTAAAAGTTTGAATCCGGGCTATTGCCTCTTTAGCCTAGGCCAAAGTCCGGCTAGGTCACTTAATTTTGTTTGGAAAATGTTTTGAGTTTTAATTAAAACACTGCTGCGAAACTCTAACCGTAACTTTTTGCAATATAATTGTGTTTTGTGTTTAGATATAATTAATTTTTGATGATACAAATTTTTTTATAGTGTAGTGTAGTGAAATAAACTTGAAAAAATATGACAATATTTATACTTGTTCCAATATTACTTAAACATTTTTGGAATTCTTCGGCCAACTTTTTTTGGCAATTGTAAAATCATTTGCTTCTATCCAAGATTTATTAATTTTAATAAAACTAGTATAATGACCTTCCGCCATTGTTAAATTGTTTACATTGAATTTGATAAGTATTACTAGATCACTCTTTTATTCCATAAGTATCATTAATTTTATTCAGTATTTCGTAATTATGTTCGAATAATTAAATTTGAATACACAGAATTTTCCCAGAGACCTGATATTCTGTTATACAACATTTGTAGATGCCCGCATTCTGAACATTTACCTTCAACGTGTAATTTTTTTTCCTAAAAGTTCTTGAAAGCTTTAAGCACCACGTTTTTTTGATAAATTTTTAATTTAAAATATCTGCAAAACTATTAGTCTTAGATAGGTACTGTTAGCGAGGAAGTTGTTCCTTATGGTCTAACAAATAAGTATACCAAGTTTGAATGGATTCCGTACTGTAGAAATCAAAATATCGATATTTATCTCCGCGCGCGTCTGGTGACATGTCCTATGATATGACAGACGACTGCTCCGTCAGGTGCTGCCCTCCGCGGCTACTTTTGGTAACGGGCAAAATCTGAAGACAAGCGAATTTGACATAAACTGTTCCGCGCCTACGAAAATCGTTGAAAAAACGTATAAAAACAACCTTTTCGCATCGTGACCTGGCTCATATATTATGTGAGTAGCAAAAAGGCTTGAAAATACGGGGAACACACGTCAAAATCGAACGCAAGTAATACATTCGGTTTGACGATACACGCTAGGTCTAAAATGAGCAGTTAATAAATAGTTCGTTCTCGTGGCTATGAAACTCTTCACTCTTGCCGTTGTCGTATTGACCAAACGACTTGATATTTTCTGTCATTTATTTTTTCCTAAGATATAGAAATACATGTATATGTGTGTCTTTCATTCGACATACATTTCTGAAGTTAATTTATTTTTGCGTCTCGGATACTTGGAATATTTCAAGAAACTATTATTGATGTTTATACAATGAAAAAATCTACAAAGGAAAGAAAGTTTGTTACCTGAAACTTGTTGGAAATAAGTCTACGACGATACTCAAAAAAATGACGAGAGCGACGTCAGTCTGAGTGGTGTACAGTGCAGAAATTAACATAATTATAGTTGGATCCGTACACCAAATTAACATTATTCCACTAATTCCAGATATCAACAGTAGACACCCTAACACAACAATAATGTAAGAAATAATATCAACATTTGTATGTATTTAGTAGTTACTTACCTAATATGATTTTTTTATTAATTATAGTCATTACAAAAATGATTATGTACATAATTATTGAAATGGCGCCAATAATGCTTAGTTTAATGAAGACGTCGTCACTAGTCTGCTGCAAAAAAAAAGTGATACATCATTTAACATTTTTAATAAAGATTACGGCAAATTGAATGGTAACAAAAATACTTTTAGGACCGAAATTCATGTGTTTTAGCTCTAAAAAGCGGGCTTAAACACTTCTTTTTGGCCCTAGGGCCATAAAAAATAATTCCTATGGATATATAAATAAAATGACAATTTTTGTTTAATGTGAATACTTGATTCTGCAAAATGTCATTTTGACATATAATCTATGTACATTTTTAATCTTTTGAACATATAATTAATCGTTATTTTGTTGTGTATAAAATATTGTATTTATCACGGATGAAATTAGCGTTTCTGGCATGTGGCATGATTTTTAGCACGAGGCGCAAAGCTTGTTTTCAAACTATCTGATAGGAGTAGTATTTTCAAATTATGTAACTGCTTTTTAAAAGTTTTAAAAATATTTTTGAGAAAAATGTTATATGGAGAACAGAATTGCGCAAATCTTTCATGTCGCGCCTGATTTAAAATGTAAATAATTTTAATTCGATTTAAATTGAAACTATGCAAGTAAAACATATTCGCTATAAGTGCGCATAGCATTTTTATTACACTACTTAAAATAATAAAAAGTTCATATTCCTTCCAATACCGAATAGCATATTTATCTGGCAATAAATTATTAATAACATTCTCGGCAAATTCTTTATTATATGCTGGAGTAGACATTATAAAATTTCAACTTTCGAATGTCACGATTAAAAAAAAACAAATGAATTATTTATATTTATTTAACTGTGGTATCCTTGGTTACGAATGTTCATATATTGTCAACATAAAAATCTCTATAACAGTATTTAATATTTGACAAATAAATTAATAATTTCATTTAAATCGATTCGAAAAATGTATCACACGTCCAGAAACTCGCAAATTGCAACCCTCGCCTTCGGTTTACCCGTCAAAATATGCATGCGCAAAAATACAGTTTCTGACCTAGTGATACAAATGGCTAATGTCATAATGCCCAATTTTCATAGTGGCTTCGCTAGCGTAGATTAACTTAAATTATTCGATAATAAATAATAATAATAATAATTCGCACCACTCCATGGATTTGGAGACACAAGTCGGCAGAATGTTTTAAGTTTGGAAATCGCTTCATCTAATTTATCCATTCATTTTGTTATTGTTTTGTAAAATGTCAAATATAAATATGCCAGACAATATATTTTTTTAATATTTTAGAACAGTAAATCAACTCAAGCTGCAAATTATAAGAACAACCACTCTGCGGCTCGGTGAGTTCGGATCCTGTACTGTAATTGGGATTTAATTCCTGTTGTACAGAGTAACATAAATAAATAAATAAATATGATTGAGAAATGAACATTCCTTTAGGCGTGTTTCTTTGGATTGTGATTGTGATTTTCTAAATCATGATTCCTTTGATCGTGATTGCGTTGAATCATGATTAAATATGATACTGAAGAAAACATCGAACAGGAATAATGATTCAAATCCAATCCGATCGACGCGACCCTATAGTATGAACGTTAAAATAACTGCAAATGTCAAATACGCAAACTAACCTATTTTAAAATTTCATGAGTGTCCATGTATGCCATTTATAAATTCTTCCAGAAGCAGCCAATTTCCCTTAATTTCACAAATAGAGCACATAAATTTATCATCAGACGCCATTTTTAAACCTTCGATGTGAATCAGTCAACAAGAATCATAGAAAAAGTATGATTCAGAAGGGTAGGGGGATTGTCGTTTCGTGATCACAAAATGAAAGAGTAGGGATAACGAATAACGAACGAAGAAACATGATTCTTCATGATCATGTTAAGTTTGATCACTTTGATTACGAATCACAGTCCAAAGAAACACGCCTAAGAGGCGTGTACAGTACGAGGGCAGGGTGAAAAGTCCCTGAAAAATGAAACAAGAAATGATTTATTTGGTCAAAACATATTTTATTTCTCAACATAATCTCATTGTAGCTCGATAACTTCGTGCAACGTTTTTCTAATTTTTCGATCCCTTCCAAATAATACGATTTTGGCAATCCTTCAAAATAGGCGTTTGTCTCAGCGATGACCTCATCGTTGGAGCCAAATCTCTTTCCGCCGAGCCATTTCTTCAAGTTTGAAAATAGATAAAAATCGCAGGGGGCCAAATCTGGAGAATTATTGCGCTTGAACATCGCCAAACACTTCTTTGAACTTGTCACACGGTCGCGCTTGTTGTCAACAGAGAGCAAATGCGGCACCCATCTGGCAGATAGCTTTCTCATATCCAAAAATTTATGCAAAATGTTTAGTACCCGTTCGGTTGAGATGCTCATAGCCTCAGCAAACTCGTGCACTTTAACTCGCCGATCGTCCAATATCATACCATGGATTTTATCGACGATTTCTGGCGTTGTAACCTCAATTGGACGACCAGAACGTTCGGCGTCCTTTGTGGTCATACTACCACAACGAAAATCAGTAAACCACTTGTGAATCGTTCCAATCGATGGGGAGGAGTCCCCATAATGTTTAACAAGCGATGCTTTGGTTTGCGTAATGTTTTTTCCATGCAAGAAATAATGTTTAATCAAGAGGCGAAATTCAATTTTTTCCATGTTTTCAAACATTTTCAAGGTTGCTTGCTTTCGATGGGTGTCAAAACAGAACTGAATGACATATCAGTGTGAAAGCGTTCTAGTTAAAGATGGTACATCACAAATGTCACATGAGATTTGCGATTGTGGGCGCCTTCTGTTTTATTTTTCAGGGACTTTTCACCCTGCCCTCGTATACTTTTTATGACTACAATATGTAGCTCTATAAACTTATATTAATAATAAATTTGTTTCAATTTCATTATTCTAATATGACAATATAAACAACACAATATTCTTTTTTTCACTAGGGAAGTTTTATTATATTAGATGTACATTTCGACTGCTTGGCACTCGAAATGTTCATCTAGTGAAGCAAAGAATATTGTGTTGTTTATAAACATGTATATTCACACAGCTCTAAACTACACTGCTCAAATAAAAAAACCGGTCACCAAAAGAATCCCAAAAAAGCGTCACTTTTCAAACCATTGTCAATTTGTCAGTTTTGAAGCAAATTGGATGAAATTTCTTTTCTGAAGTAACCCAAAGTCTAGTCTTTGAAAAGCTGTGAATTGATTTTGACTAACCTCCCTTTCCCTTTCCCCAGCCACCTCCAAACGAGAACCACATTTTTTCTAAAAAAAAAGATGATTTCCAAGCTTTCTATGGGAATCATCAGCCGTCAATTGACAAATCTGTCATCAGATAATGAAAATATGGACATTTTTGTTACTGGAACTTAAAACAGAATCAAAATCGGGTGATTTTAAAAAAAGTTATGATTTTTTGAAAAAAAAGAGACATTTGCAGATGTTGGCATTCAATTGTTCGTAGTACGTAGACACTCGAACACATACGGACACACAAACGCACATGCACACACACACACGCACACACGCACACACGCACACACGCACACACGCACACACGCACACACGCACACACGCACACACGCACACACAGACGACGCACACGCAGATGTAAACGCAAACGTTCACGCACACGCCATACTGAAAAAATTGGTGATCTTTTTCCGGCACATTGTTAAGTACGGGCTTCTAAATGTCTTTGGAAGATTTTCACCTACCCTCTTATAAAAACAAGAAGAAGATCACCAATTTTTTCAGTATGGCGTGTGCGTGAATGTTTGCGTTTACAACTGCGTGTGCGTCGTCTGTGTGTGTGTGTATGTATGTGTGCGCGTGTGCGTGTGCGTGTGTGTGTGTGTGTGCGTGTGTGCGTGTGTGCGTGTGTGCATGTGCGTTTGAGTGTCCGTATGTGTTCGAGTGTCTACGTACTACGAACAATTGAATGCCAACCTCTGCAAATGTCTTTTTTTTTTCAAAAAATCATAACTTTTTTCAAAATCACCCGATTTTGATTCTGTTTTAAGTTCCAGTAACAAAAATGTCCATATTTTCATTATCTGATGACAGATTTGTCAATTGACGGCTGATGATTCCCATAGAAAGCTTGGAAAATCATCTTTTTTTTAGAATAAAAGTGGTTCTCGTTTGAGGGTAGCTAGGGGAAGGGAAAGGGAGGTTAGTCAAAATAAATTCACAGCTTTTCAAAGACTAGACTTTGGGCTACTTCGGAAAATAATTTCATCCAATTTTCTTCAAAACTGACAAATTGACAGTGGTTTGAAAAGTGACGTTTTTTTGGGATTCTTTAGTTGACCGGTTTTTTTTTTGAGCAGTGTATGTATTAACTAATATGACAATCTTAAATTAGTTATCAAGCAAACGAAACATTCCATCAGATATGAAAAAAGCATGTACTATATTTCCATAACTTACTGCATTGCAGGATTGTTCAATTATAGTTGCATTGGAGAAATCTTCCACATATGTCTTGTTGATAGAATCATCTAAGAGTTGACACAAACCAACATTGGTTTGATTATAATCAGAGGTATATTTATCCATTTGAGTTAATATCTCTGGTAACCATATTCGTAAAGTATTTACTCTGCAACATTAATTAAATTGTCATTAATTTTATATTGACTTTCAACTATTTATTCAACGAACCCTTGCATTAAGAAAAACTGGTTTACTATGCACAATATGATTCTATTACGATAAGGGTGAAAGAATAAGGGTTTAAATTGATTCCATCTATTACGTATTGCTTGGCAAGAGGATTTCTTTTCTTGTTGAGAAGCATCTTTCTCACTTGGGCTTTCACATAATAATGTTGTAATCTAAAAATTCTTATAAATGCATTTTCCATTGTAATAACCTTTGAGTAAGGAATATAGGATAGAGGTATAGTCCCACTAGAGTATGAAAGTTGGCGTTTACATTACTATATGGTTGTGGTTTCTTTTCATAGGAACCAAGGGTCTGTTTCCAGGTACCCTGTTAAAGGTTTCATCTGGAAATTCCAGAAAAACATTAGCATATCTAGCTTAAAAGAAATGATTCACTGCAGTACAGTTATAATCTCCGAATAAAAATACAGGGAAGTATTGATTATAATAATCAATAAATATAGTACGAGTATAAAAGCGAAACTACTGAAATAGTTCTCGTCAAAGTGATAACTAGCAGAGCTGGGCAAGCTACTTAAAAAAAGTAGCAAAGCTACAGCTACAGCTATTCTTTAAAAAAGTAGCTAAGCTACAGCTATAAGCTATATTTTGTAAAATATAGCTAAGCTAGAGCTAAAAGCTTTCGTTAAAGTAGCTGTTCAATTTTAAAGCTACATTTTTAAATTATTGTGAAATAATTAAATTTGCCATTGTCATATGATCAGTCTTTTGTTATAATGACTGTTAATTTACTATTATGTACATAAATATCAAAAATAGCAAATACCATCTGGCACCTACTGTGTATTTTTGCGTATTAGAGCCAGTTAGAACCGGCAACAAATAATTATTTTGTGTGGATTTAGCTTGTACGCATGCGTACTTTGTTGACCTTCTGGTTAAAAAGTTGCTTTAAGCTACAAAAAGTTGCTTTAAAAGTAGCTTCAGTTGTTATTTTTAAGCTAATAGAAAAAAAAGTAGCTCGCTACAAGCTACAGCTATATTTTTTCACATTTAGCTAAGCTACAGCTATAGCTAAGGTAAATGTAGCTAAGCTAGTAGCTAAGCTACAAAAGTAGCTAGCTACTGCCCAGCTCTGATAAATTGTAACAAATATTTGTGTATTTTTCATAAAATATTGAAGTGATGTGAGTAGAGAAGTTAATCAACTAATAATAAATTTAAACTTGGATGATTGTGGTAGTAATGATTCTGATTCTGAATCTATTGCAATTTTTTTGTATATACATACGATTAAATATATAAAATATTGTTCTGCAAAAATTCTATTAAAATTTAAAATACATCCCTGTGTTGTTATTTGGATATTTTGCAGGTACTGAGAATACTTAGGTCTTCATAGCAAAATACACAAATGTCATATTTCTTTCAAATTTTTTTGTACGCAAACCTATGAAAAGAAACACAACCATATAGTAATTTAAAAGTCAACCGTATATACTGAAGCATTGGAACGGAAGGGAAATCAAGTCACCGTCATATTGGTCGTTTCTACATTTTAAATTAAATCAACTAGAATGAAACTTGGGAATGAAAATAGTATATATTAAAATCACGGTTACTGTACTAAATACACTTGTCAAAACTGCAAATTGTAAACAAAATAACTACTTACTGAATAGGAATTGGCAGGTTTTCCAGTATTAATTGAATATATTTTCTGAAATACTTTCAAAGCTTCGTCGTGTTTTCCAATCAACATGAAAAATTTTGGACTTTCAGGAAAAGCGATAAAGCTTAAACCTGTAACTAAACTTGGTATAGCTAACACCAACAAATATAACTGCCAGGAATGAACTGAAACACAAATTAATAGTACAATATGTAATGAGAATTATAATGTAACTATTATATGGGTATCAAATACTATTAAAGTACACAGAACAAACATATTAACCATATCTTTACTTATATCTGGTATAGTATAATGACCATACGAGGGTAAGGTGAAAAGTTCTCGGCATGACAATGAAAGACTGCGATTTTCAATTAAAAAATTATTTTATTTTCTACATACTTCAACACACTTGGTCCAGCGTTTCTGCAACATCAATATTCCTTCCCGGAAGTGAGAGTCTGGAAGGCTGTAAAAATATTCATCTACGGTCCTCTCAACGTCTTCATTGGACGCGAAGCGCTTCCCAGAAACAAATTTCTTCAAGTTTGGGAACAGATAGAAGTCGGATGCTGGGTTGCATGAAAGTTTTATCGGTTCATTAGCAACTAACGGTTCAATAAATTTCAGAAAATCGTTATTTATACTGTTGCTAGATAAACAGTTCTGTAACTAAAGAGCTCTTTATTTTTTTCTTGCAACCCAGCATAAGGGTACCAAATCAGGAGAATATGGGGGATGGCGGAGCAAATTGTACCCCAAATCCCGGAGTTTTTCCATTGCCAACGCACTCTTGTGTGCAGGTGCGTTTTCCTGGTGAAAGATGATTTTTTTTCTTCTGCAAGCCAGGCCTCTTTTCGCGAATTTTGCTATCCAGCTGGTCAAGAAGGTTGTTGGAGTAATATTCGCCTGTAATTGTTCTGCCTTTTTCAAGGTAATCAATTTACAGGATCCCTTTCGCATATCAAAACACGCTGGGCGTGACCTTTCTGGCAGATGCTTTCTTTGGCGCTGAACCACCGACTTCCACCCACTGCTTGGACTGCTGTTTCGTTTCTAGCGTGTAGAGGTGGACCCATGTCTTATCCAAGATGACAAATCGCCGCACAAAATCGGTCGGATCCCTATTGAATCGGTCCAAACATTGCTGCGAAGATCGTTTGCGCATTAGCTTTTGATCGGCATTCAGCAAATGAGGCACTTATCTTGCGCAAGGCTTTCGCATCTCTAATTCTTTGTGCAAGATGTTTCGCACCCTTTCTTTCGATATCCCCACAACCTCAGCTATCTCACTCACCTTCACTCGCCTATCGTCCAACACGATATCATGCACTTTTTCGATGATTTCCGGTGTGGTGGCGGTTTTTAGCCGTCCTTCACGTAGGTCATTTTCGAGGGACGTGCGACCACGTTTAAATTAAGCTGCCAACTTTTTAATGGTTGACATGGAAGGAGCAGAGTCCGTAAACTTTTGTCAACTTCGGATGAATTTCCATAGGGGTTAATCCATCCAAAACGAAGAATTTTATAACCGCACGAGATTCAAGTTTATCCATTTTAAAGAAAAACACGCAAGACGTCTACTTCAAAAATTCGTTAAAGAAGTTGAAACTTGTCATACGAACTAATGACACGTGCACCCAGGCAGGAAACACAAATTTTTGCTGATTGGAGCGCCATCTCTGTGTGAGGCCGAGAACTTTTCACCTTACCCTTGTGTCTTTTATTGTAGAGGACAGTCCTTTATTATAGACCGTTACGATTAATAGTTTATTACATAATAATTCAGGAGAGTGATATTTTACTTGACGAAGCGTTTGTTTGAAATACTAGGCCGCAGGTCGAGTATTTTAATCCGCTGAATCAAATAAAAACACTTTCCTGACGTATTATGTATACTATTTTTTTGAAACCGTTTAATGTAATCAATAATTAATCATAAATAATTAAAATGTTTTATTTTTTTGATATGAATTGTATTAACAGCTGACTACGTTATATCCAAAAAAACAGTCGGGTAAAGTGTTTATCTGGTTGTGTGTACTTTAAAGATGGAAAACATACTACGACATGATAACAATTATCTTACTGTATTGGAATTCTATGGGCAGTATTGCTCAAGCTAGCAAAGGTATAATTAAATTGGTGAATGCCATAAAAATTCCTGATATTAACATTATATTGCTTCTGTTTTTATTGTTATGACACTCAGATAAATATGACATGATGAGGGCAGCAGGAGCCGAAATTCTAAAAAGAATTTATCGTTTTAGAATGTCAAATAACTGTTTTAGAATAGGTTGCAGCTTACACGAATCCGCTAAGAAATTTGAATGTAACTAGCATTTCCAAATTGATAGAAAATGCACACAAGACATTAAAGAGCGCTTCAGATAATGATGTCCAAATCATTAGTTTCCTTCGGCCAAATGTATCAGCTATGTAACCCCAGAGGAAGGGACTTAGTATATTACCTAACAGACACAATAAACAATAAATTGTTGAATGGCTGCTTTTAAATCCCACATTCAACTGATTTTCTTCACATTCAAATTACACATATCGCTCCTCCAATACTAGTATCTTTTGAAGCTGGGATTTAACTGCACTTTAAGCGTTACTTACATTTATTTTGAGATCTACTACAATCGAGTATCACACCCAGAAATGGGTTAAAAGCATAATGATGTGTTTCTATAATTATTTTAATTTGATATAACTATATGCTGATATATACATAATTAATGCATGTTCAGAGGTGGGCGATTATCAAATATCTCGAATTCGAATATTAATCAGATCTCGAATATTCGAATACCTAGAATATTCGAATAATTCGAATAGTAATTTATTTAAAAATTAAAAAATTCAAATCATAAATTAAACTTATAATTGTAAATAATAGTAAATTCAAATCATAAATTAAATTTATAATTGTAAATAATAGTAAATTAATTATTTGGAAATTCTTGACTTGTAATTTACTCTTTGTGAATTTTTATGTTTATTTAAAAGTCATAAAATAAGGAGAGTGTAGAAAGGGAAATAAACTAGTCACTTTTGACGTTAATGGTTTATATTTCGGTCACTGTTTAGTGATATTTTGGAGCGGCATTTCATCACACACGATCTCATCTTGTATCTCCACACACCCCACAAATACCTCATTCCCACATCAGTTATTTGCCTTCCATGTTTCATCATCCACACCTCATATTCACTAATCATTAACACTAAATCAGCCCCTACTACAAGTACTCATTACTTACCTATAAAAGAACTGGCATTAAGTATCCCAATTTGCGAGAGAGTTAATTGAAAGTCACATTTTAACGAGGGGGTGATTTGCCCGATGTTGCTCATTGCAATTATCACTGACCAGCTCGCAGGAAGAGCACCCAGAAACATTACCAGGTAGTTGAATTTACCAAAACCTGTAGCTGAAATCGCTTCTTCAAAACTTGCAGGTCCTGAAGGCGGTTTTTCAGAAGGTATTGGCGGTGAGAGTTGAGAGAGTGCTCGAGATACATGGTAGATTCCTGCAAGTACACTAATTGTTAGCTGCATTAAACTACCTTTAATAGTTCATTATTCAACAAGCGTGTAATGATTGCTATTACTAATGAAGATGAAGTTTATCCGAAGAGTAATTGCTATTTTCTGCGTTTATTCCACAGGAAGTTGGAGTATTAGGTCTAGATAAGGTTGAAGAAAATAATAGTTATTAGAAGTTTCTTATCTTTTTATTCGTTTTCCGATCTTACATTGAGTGTTTAACGGCAATTGTGTGGAATTCACTTTCAAAAACAAGCGTAGAGCGACACTCCCTTCCTTTCTTATCTTTTAATTCGTTTTCAGTTCTTACGTAGAGGGTTTAACTGCAATTGTGTGAAATTCACTTTCAAAACCAAGCGTAGAGCGACGCTCTCTCCCTTTCTTATCTTTTTGTTTCATTTTCAGATACTGCATTGTGTGGACTTTTCTTTCATATACAAGTGCAGGCTATCGCTTTCATCTTTTCTAATCTTGTAGATTCGTTGTTAGGAGTAAACGTGAGTAATTTGATATGTTTTATGCATATGTTATGTACGTTGAAGAAAGAAAATGAATGATAAGTGAATAGGAATGATCTGATTGAAGGTTTATTGTGTGATAATGATTTCGAGTCTAATAAATGAATGAGTTTATATGGAGTGATCTATGAATGTGTTTGAAGTGAGGGTGGTTTGTTTGGATGAAAATGTTTGACGAGGGCTGATTGTTTGATGAGTGTGATGAGTGAATGTTTTATGAGTGATTTTAGGGTTCGTGCTACCCCATTTATTGGGATATAGCGTGAAGATATGCATGTATGTACGTATGTATATAGAAGTTATGTGACGTCAATGTTAAAGTTTAATGTACTCTCACTAGATGGCAGTTTTTTAATATATTAGCTTTGTTCGTTTCACTACTTGGCGGTTACTGTTTACCGCTGCCGTAAGGATTTTGTGTTCGATTGAGTTGGCGGTAAAACGCGGTGATAGCTAGCGGTAAATTTTCTTTACAGTAACCCTTTTTGATATTCCGTCTAGAAGTCTAAAAATTAGGTGATTATTGAAGAAAAAACACATATTTCGTACACATTTTTTAAACAAAATATCGATTTTACTCAAGTCAGTGCTCCACTTAAACACCGAAAACCACGTAGAAATAAAATTTTGAATGTATTTAATGCATTCATCATGTGTAAGTTCATACCAGACACGGTGAATTCCGAAAAACAATTATTTTATGAGAATTTTGAATTTAAACATGAAAAAAACTGTTTTTTCGTAATAACTATTTGTGAGGTTGGTATTTCGAGCACATATTTGGTGGAAATTTTTATTTTTTCAATACGAATACGTGGACAAAATCTCAGGGGAATCGAAGTCGGGCTAGAGCCTTCGTTTGTTTTTTTTTCACATGTGACGGTCTCGACTAAAATGACATTCTCACGCGTAATAATAAAACATTCATTTTGCGCACTTAATACAAAAAAATGTCACTGTTGTCAAGGTTACATAATAATTTTTTTACGTGTGAAAACGCAAACTTCGTTTATCCATAACAATGTAAAAATGTCGTGTTTTTTTATAGTTGTAGAAAAAATGAATTTCATATTTAATGGTTGTAGAAAAATATGCTTAAGGTAGTTCTAGCGTGAAAAACATTTTTACAGATCTGAATGAAATTTGGCGCACGTAAACATTGGATAGTCATACGTATCCTGTTAAAATATGAAACACATTCATCGTCTGTGAACAAATATATTCGCTTGTAAAGTTGAGTTCTTATACACGGGGCTTATGGCGATCATCACTCTGAATCGCACATATTTGGTTTGTGTACATCTAAAAATTTGCAGTTTCATATGATGATGTTCTAGAACTATCCACGTATATTGTGTCAATACGAGAAAGTTTTTTATCGTTGAGTAATGGATATGTAGTCATGCAGTCTTGTTTTTAATGAAAAATTAAGGATCCCAATTTATAATGGCAACACCACACGGTGGCACGGTATTTGAAAATTCACTTAATCAACAACCTGTTAACATATCATGATATTCTAATCATAATAGGTATAAAACACTTATTTTATTCTATTTTTTTTGTTTCTCTGAGCATCAGTTTCGCTACTTGACAACCGATGTCGCCACCGTCACACTAGTACTATCTTAAGGTAGTACTAGGTAGGTAGCGTCACCGGTTGTCGAATGGCGAAACTGACGCTCAAAAAAATTTAAAAATTTAATAAAAAAGTGTTTTATACCTATTATGATTTGAATATCATGAATTGTTAACAAGTTGTTCGTCTAGTGAATTTTCAAATACCATACCACCGTGTAGGGTTGCCATTATAAATTGGGATTCTTAATTTTTCGTTAAAATCAAGGCTTTGCATGACTATATATCCATTACTAAACGATAAAAAACTTTCTCCTTCTGATACAATATACATGAATAGTTCTAGAACACCATATTAGTTTTTCAAATGAAACTGAAAATTTTTAGAGGTACACACACCGAATATGTGCGATTCAGAGTGATGATCGCCATAAGCCCCTTGTATAACTTTACATGCGAATATATTTGTTCACAGACGATGAATGTGTTTCATATTTTAACATGATGCGTATGACTATCCAATGTTTACGTGCGCCAAATTTCATTCAGATCTGCAAAAAAATTTTTCACGCTAGTACTACCTTAAGTGTGCATAAACAACTTGTGTATATTTTGGGAAGAAAAACTTGATAAAGAAAAATGTATATAAAAACATGACTGTTTTGAAACAGAATTAAAACTAGGTACTTTCGGTAACATGAATTTTAAGATGAATACGTGAGCCTTATTTTGGGAGTAAAAGTACTACTAAAGTAGAGGAAGGGACACATACTAGAATATCTAGTTGTCGCTGTCAAACACTCTTAAATTATTTTTTTACTACTGTTATTAAAATATCATTTAACGTACTGGTTTCTATGGCACTAAATAACATCTTATTCACATGTTGACAAATTGTGACTTAAAACGTTTTAATCACGGCGTGAAGTTCACTGCTAACAAATTAAGCACGACGTGAAGTTAGTTGCATCTGTCTTTGTAATTAAATCTTATTTTTTCAAATAATTAATCAATCTTTTTGTTGTTTTAATTTACTGTTTCTATAAAACAATTTAGAAATATTTGGAGGAAAATTAAGTTAATCTACACCTATCTACTTAATAAGCATTTATTATGGTAAAATGGTAGCATTATACATACTTTAATATTAAATTCGTTTAAATATAATATTTACCTATTTTGCGCACCATGTCTAAGCAACAACTAATGTAATAAAAACCGAATGAGTTGTTTAATAATTGTAATTTATTTATTCTCACATATTTAATATGGTTATATGATACAAAAACCAAAATTAATTATGTCTGAACAAATCATAAAAAAATGTATAATACTTATAATAATAAGAATGAAACATACCGGGTGCCTGCGCGTGAATTTTTTTTTTTACAGATCTGAATGAAATTCTGTTCACGTAAACATTGGATAGTCATACGCATCCTGTTAAAATATGAAACACATTCATCGTCTGTGAACAAATATATTCGCTTGTAAAGTTGACTTCTTATACACGGGGCTTATGGCGATCATCATTCAGAATCGCACATATTTGGTTTGTGTACCTCTAAAATTTTGCAGTTTCATTTGAAAAACTAATATGATGTTCTAGAACTATCCATGTATATTGTATCAGAATTAGAAAGTTTTTTATCGTTTAGTAACGGATATATAGCCATGCAAAACCTTGCTTTTAACGAAAAATTAAGAATCCCAATTTATAATGGCAACACCACACGGTGGTATGGTATTTGAAAATTCACTAGACCAACAACCTGTTAACAATTCATGATATTCAAATCATAATAGATATAAAACACTTATTTTATTCAATTTTTATAGTTTCTTGAACGTCAGTTTCGCCACTCGACAACTGATGGCGCCACCATCATACTAGTACTATCTTAACATGGGAAATCAGTTTTTTGCTTGCTGTTGCTCTCTGTTTTACCGGATAACAAAGATTGTAGTATCAATCGAAAGATATCATTTGTATCTAATATAAATACCGTAACTTATGACTATTTTTTTTTATTCAAGCGATTTAAGTGACGTCAAAATATAATATTCATAGGTAGTTATATTTATTTTCGATAAAAAATGAATAAATCGGTAAATTAAAAAAATTTAAAAATTAATTTATGTCGTCAAATCACTACCAAATTGACATGTATTTTATATCAATGGATTCAAAAAAATGATATCTTTCGATTGATACCACAATCTTTGTTATCCGGTAGAGCACCGAGCAACAGCAAGAAAAAAAACTGATTTTTCATGTTAATCTCCTATGCACACCTTTAAGACAGACATCCGGTGTAAATATTCGTTACCATAAATACAGTAACCTCATTAAAATTTTTGTATAATAATAACCAGTTTTTCAGCTATAATATTCAAGGACAAATATCTGCAAAAACATATATTTTTTTAAATAACATGGTCACGATCTTTTTATTTTACAAATTTGATTGTCTTATACAATCTTAACTTGTATATTTATTTGAAAAGTTATTTATTATATAAGCAGTTTAAATGTATGTTTAACAAGCGTTAAGTTTAAGCGCGAGAGCCCTACTACCGCGAGTTAAACATATATTTAAACCGCGAGTGTAATACAACTCAATGGGCCTTTCAAGACTTTTTTGAATTTTTTATATATTAATCTACGTAATAAAATAATTATACCCAAATTTTTTATTTTTTAAAAAAACTTGTATTAAGCATGATAAAAATATTTAAACTTTCGAAACAAATGAATATGACGTAGTTGCATCTAAGCTTAAAGAGAGACAGATAAGACAGAGATAAATAACACGTAACTTGTCGTTGTCAGTAGAATCCTCAGACAAAACATAACTAGACGGATAACATCGGCGTGTGTTGTGAGTCAGAAAGGGATAGAATAACTGGTTGGTGAGGCGGGTGCGCGGCAAGAAGCAACTTCATAACATCAAAGTGTACTCGCTCCTTGCCGCGCATCCGGCGGACCCGCAAGTTATTCCATTCCTCTCTGCTTCACAACACTGCATTGACTTGAATACGACATAATTCGTCTAGTATTATACGTCATTGGTAGAATCGTAGAATGCTGAATGCTTATTTCTTCTTCGTCTTCTTGAGCACCGATAAACGTTTCAGACAAAGCTCTGTGATTGGCTTAATGCAACTACGTCATTGCAATATGGCAGTGCCAACGTTTTAAATTATTCAACTTTAACTTTCATATTTCAGCAATAAAGATATAATTTATGGTATGATTTTATATTGTATTAAATATGATTCACGGTCAAGAATTTATTTTAATAAATATATATTAAAAAGATCTACCACTTGAATGTCTAGAGGCTAGAAAAATGCACCAAGTTGAGTATTTTTTTTTTAAATGCTCGTTATGAGATTCTTAAAAGATCCCTCACGAGTTTTTTTGCTGAAAATTTTTCTGAAGAAAGTTATTGCTTATAATTTATTTTTAGGGTATGTTCACTTAGGTTAGGTTAGGCTATTTGAAATTTACGTGGTTTCAAATTGCTCAGTTTAGGGTTTCACGTCAATAAATATCTTTGAATTTTATTTTAAATTTTATGTCTTGTACCTCAGAAAAATAATAGTTTTCAACTTTTTTAGGTTATGATATGGTTTTTCAAAGTTCAGTGACTTTTTTAAAACTATATTTTGTATTTTTATGGCTTAGTAGTATTTATTAAATTAAGATTAAGAAAAAAAGTGATTTTTTAAAGTAATGTTTACCGATTTCTATGCATATAAAACAAATTTCACTAAAAAACTCCTGAGGGATCTTTTAAGAATCTCATAACGTGCATTTGAAAAAAAAATACTCAATTTGGTGCATTTTTCTAGGCTCTAGACATTTTTGGGACTAAAAACTACTTAAAACCCTTATATGCGCCGGGTGTGAGATTGTTTCATGCGAAGATTGAAAAGCAAATAGTGAATGACAGTAATGAATTCTCTACCATAAAGTCTTTACCGTTTATTAGTGTGTAGAAAGTGAAAATGGAAGATGAAGATTTTCTAATTGATGATGCGGTTCATTTACATAAAGTCGTGAACAACGAATTAGTTCGTGCTACGAAAAGTGTCAACTTTGAAAGTAACAGTGTTCAAAACTGCAACATTTTTTTTCATAAGCGAATCCTTGTAAGGTCTAACTTCATTAATGAGAAAGTGAAATGCGAAGTTAAATTTGTTTTTGAATTTTTCAATACCCTATAATGTATGCATAATTATTTAATAAACTTTTAATTTATTCTGATTATATTTGACATTTTTAAACTACTAGTGAAATAAAAAATTTAAGCCATTAGCGAAATAAAATTTTTAAGCGATTGTTTATAAAACAACAACTTTAATGGTCTGTATCCAAGCAATTAAACATGAGTTTATAAAACAAAATTGAATAATAGGTATTTATTATACAAATGTTTTATTAGATATATAAAACACGCAAGAAAAGTTTAAACACGAGACCGAAGGTCGAGTGTTTAATGCTCTTAAGTGCTTTATTGGTAACTGTAGTACAAAATTGTATCCACAACTCATAATTATAGGTATCGAAGAAGATTGGTCGTTACGTTTAACGTTGATTCAGTTATATATAGTTTCTCAAAATACGGTAGATCATGATGTGGTTGCTAAGTAACAAGTTGTTTACAGTGTTTAATGGAATATAAAACACTAGTGTTTTATGAGCCATATAACTCAACTGAAATCAGTGTAATGTCTTTATTATATATGAATTGTGGATAAAATAATTAATATTAGCTATTGAAAATTTTCTTACGTGGGCGAAGACAGTAGGAACAGAAAAAGTAAAACTATAAAAGAGAAAATATGTTAAAAAGTATTTTGTTAAATGTTAAAAAGTGTATTACTTATACAAAATAATACTTACTATGTGTAAAAATGGAAGAAGACAATCTGTTACTAACAAAAGAAGAAAAATCACGTTTGCTATAATAGTTCTCACACAGCTCACCATCATTATCAGGGATACAATCATTGTTCTAAAAAAAAAAAATTGCTTATGTCAATAATTATAATAATAATAATTTCAATTTTTTATATGAGACTTCTTATTCTATTTTGTTGTGTGCTTTGAAAGGATAGTATGATTTACTTTTTTCGATTCAATTGTAATATAAATAAAAAGTGTCGTTAATTTTTCTTTTAATTATATAATAAATTATTTCTCTTTTATATCGTTGGAAAGTAAAAAATATATATACCTCCATATGAAAAATTAAATATAGTAACTCGTAAATGGTTAGATATTAAAAAAAGTTGAGTACGTTTGCAAATTCATCATTAAAGACTACCTTAAAAAAACAGAAACTCGTATAATTTCATATAACAAGGTTACAAGTAAAAAAAAGTCGTTTAATTTATATTTTGGCCTACATATTGTTACGAGTATTTATACATTTAATTGGAAAAAAAAATACAATATTGAAAAGGGTGTAGAAAAATGACGAACTGTGACTGTATATAATTATATTTACCTATTTACAAAAATATCATGTAACATTAGTTTATTTATATAATACCCCTAGATGCGATGACACACACCCACAAATGAATCATCATAATTGAAATTTGAATCAAATTATAAATCTTCTGTCTTCTCTAAAATATTTGATAATATTTTATTAATACTTAATTTTAAAAATTATTTCATACAAAATATTTATTTGACTATCTGTCAGTTGTCAAACATTTGTGCAATAACATTTATAGTTACTCAAATATATATATATATATATATATATATATATATATATATATATATATATATATATATATATATATATATATATATATACGGACACCCCACCTTCTCCCAAATTTGGAACATCCAAAAAAATTTAGTTTTCAAGTATGACTGGCGAAATTGATAATTTTCATTATTTTTGGATGTTTTGCCCATTTAAGTAAAAAAATTTAAAGCTGAATAAAATGCTTAGGTTTGCTTTTTTTCATATATTGACGGTGGCATCTCGTTTCTTGTTAAAAAACTGAAATATTTTGTCTCCAATCAATTTTTCTAAAAAGTCAAAAAAAATATTTTTATTTGAAATCTGTCAATTTTTTACTCACAAACAAAATATCCTACGAAAAAAAATTACGTAATAAATAATGCTTAGAATTCATCAGAGAATACGTGTGATTTTTTTCAGAGCTTTTTAAAATTTTTTTTTAGACGAGAATTTTAGAAAATTTTTAGAATGTTTCAGAAAATTCTGATAAATTTTATGATAGTACCACCTTAAAGCTAACGCTATATTGTAACATAAAAAACCAAGAAACAAGAAATTTAAAAAATGTTCCTTCGCGAAAATTGAGTTCAAATTGCAAAGAGTATGAAAATTGGAATAGAAAAATGTAATGATTTTTTTACTCGAAAAGGATCACAATTCCAGAAAAATTTAAATAACAGAAAATGCTTCTAATTTGCAGAAGAATACGTATGATTTTTTGTAGAATTTTCTGAAACATTTTAAAATTTTTCTAAAATTCTAGTCAAAAAAAAAAAGAATTAAAATGTCTCAAAAAATCACACGTATTCTCCGATGAATTCTAAGCATTTTTTGTTAAATAATTTTTTTTGTAGGATGCCTTGTTTTTGAGTAAATAATAATAATTTTTTTGACCCACTTTTAATAAAAAAGGGTAACTTTTTAGAAAAATTGGCAAGAGATAAAATATTTCAATTTTTCGACAAGAAACGAGATGCCACCGTCAAAATAAGGAAAAAACCAAACCCAAGCATTTTATTCAACTTTAAAATTTTTCGCTTAAATCTTTGGCCAAAAAAATGGGCAAAACACCCAAAAATAATAAAAATTATCAATTTCGCCACTCATGCTCTTCAAAAATTTCTTTTGATGCTCCAAATTTTGGAGAAGATGGGGTGTCCGTTTCCCAGAGAATGGTCCACATATATATATATATATATATATATATATATATATTATATTATATTATATTATATTATACCGTCTATCCCACGTAAATGTTGGCATAGGCAGTTAACATGTGAAATCAGTCTTTTGTAAATAACAAGTTTCCGGCAAAAAATTATGGAACCAAATTTTATATCACAATACTGCCACTATTACTACACCTTATTTATTACAGATAATTCCATTTTGCTAGCGTAATTGATTGAAATTAATAAAACTCAATCCTCATTTTTCGCCTACTTTTTTATTGCTACTGACATAAAGAGCTTGCAATTTGATTTAAATATTTTAATCTGTCACTCTCATCATGAATATTTTAAAAATCGAGAACCATGTAAATATTATTAGAATGTATTATGGGGGGCGCAGTACAAGACAAATATCTGAGTACTTCGCCAGAAACAGTAAGAAAAATTAAAATATTCATAATCAGGCAGATTCACAAAACGGATTAGCGCTAACACCGTTTTTAATATTATCTATAACTCTGTTTCAAATTAAAACAGATTAACGAAATGAACTCAATTTGATGCTAATTAACTGTCTTTTTAACTCAAGTTAAAATAAACTTGTTTCGTACATAGAAAAGAGAGTTGAAAATGAAATAAAAAATGGTGTTAGCATTAATCCGCTTTATGAATCTGCCTGAATAACACTAACAGATGATAGTGACAGATTAAAATACTTAAAACAAATTGCAAGCACTTTACGTCAATCGCAATAAAAGAGTAGGCGAAAAATTAGAAATTATTTTTATTAATTTCATTAAATTGCGCTATCAAAATGAAATAACCTTTATGAAATAAGATGTCGGGATATTGGCAGTATTTTGATATAAAATTTGTTTCCCTAGTTTCCAATATTAAATGCCTATGATTCGCTTTTCGTGTAACATTCTGTATACCCGAGATAGTCAGTATTTTTTGGTTGAACACATACACAATTCATAAATCGTCGACCTTGGTAGATGACAAGAGAACGAGTGGAATAATACACACTAGAACAGGAAAAACATGTTATTATTTACTTGTTTGAAGAAATAAAACAAATATATATGTTACCTAGTACATTTCCTCCTAAATATACAAATGGCGGTACACAGCCAGCAACTAGTAACATAGGGAATACTATGTTGCCAACAATAGAAGCAACGCGACCAGATGTTGCTACTAGTATAACTGTCAATGTCCTGTAAACATATTATATCCATATAAATGTAAATATGATCTCAAAATTATTAATGAGAATGAACTTAATTGAAGATGCAATCAATCTCTCAATCGGTCTTCCTTCATCACACCGATAAATTAACACAATTATCATGGGCGTCCACAGGGGGTCTAGACGGGGCGCCCCCCCCCTTCAAGATATTAACTAGGATGGTGACCACGACTCTCGAACATAGGACTTTAACATGTAAAATTATAATTTTGTAATTTCCTGCTTCCCTAAATATTTTAAGCAAAAAACATTGAAATAAAAGTTTTAGGGCTTAAATTTCTGCATCTGAACCAATAAACAAAATTAATTTCACATACTTTGTCACGACACAAATTAGATTTGAAAATGACGAAAATTGCCTCAAAACTATCGATAGGCATGTAATTGAAACAAAATTAAACAAATGTTTGACGTTTTATCTGACAAAATAAATGAAATAATAAATAAAGAATTTATTTTGTCAGTTTTGACAGATTGATCGTCAAACATTTGTTTAATTTTGTTTCAATTACATGCCTATCGATAGTTTTTTTGTTTTTTTTTTATTGAATGAATTTATTTACAACTGGCCTTGTACAAGGCCAACAAGCATATAACACATTTGCTTGTTGGCCTTGTATAAGGCCAGTTGTAAATAAATTCATTCAATAAAAAAAAAAAAAAAAACTGTCGATAGGCATGTAATTGAAACAAAATTAAACAAATGTTTGACGTTTTATCTGACAAAATAAATGAAATAATAAATAAAGAATTTATTTTGTCAGTTTAGACAGATTGATCGTCAAACATTTGTTTAATTTTGTTTCAATTTCATAGCTATCGATAGTTTTGAGACAATTTTAATCATTTTCAATTCTAATTTGTGCCGTTACAAAGCATGCAAAATTAATTTAGTATTCTATTCTTTAATACTTTTATTTGAAGCTTTTTTGTTTTAAATAATTACGAAGCTGAAAATTAAATCAATATGATTTTACATGTTAAAATCCTATGTTCGAGAGTCGCAGTCACCATCCTGTATAAATTAAATAAAAATTAAATTATAAGTTTAAAGATAATAAATTCAAGCTGAAACTTTCCAGCAGTATTCTTATGGCCAGCTAGCGACATTTTCCCTATCGTAAAGATTGAGTAATCTAAGTTCATTAATACACGGACACAAAATATTAGAAAATAAAAACTGTAAATCGTAATTTATTGAAGAAATGGTGTCAATTTATGGAAGAGTTATTCGAAGATTGTCCTTCTTCTTCAATTCAAACCCACACGACAAAGACTAGCAATTTATTATGTGTATTTGTAATTATATTATGTAAAAATATAAATTTATCTATCTGAGAGTTTTTTGCGCCCCTGGAAAAATGTCTGTGGACGCCTATGATAATTAGCTTTATTTTTTGTAAAATAACTCACTCAGAAATCATTTCCTAATTAATTCATTCAATCGATATGCAATACAGAAAGTGGCGTAAGTGAACATTCTAATGTAAAATATTATGTCCAAGAAATAATAATACGGTAGCGTGGCCGAGCGGTCTAAGGCGCTGGTTTAAGGCACCAGTCTCTTCGGAGGCGTGGGTTCAAATCCCACCGCTGCCAAGAACTTTTTGTTTCCACACTTAACATCTTCGATATTTTCTATTAAACTGTGCAATACAAACATTCCTTGTATATTCTCGTATAATTTTATATTCTTTTTGAAATTAATTACAATCACGCCTTCTAATCCTAGTACACCATTTTTGTTTCATCCATATTCATAATTCCTTTCAGACAAACATATAAACGAAAACTGTATTATAGTCGATTAGTATGGAAAATAAGTTTTCCACTATCATTGCCTTCTTGATTACTTTACAGGAAAATGTTTCAAATAAAAGTTGTAGAACAGTGCGGGACAAAGCTTTTGTACTTGAATACATTTTTAAATATTTTTCTAATATTTGAGTATTTTGAAAGTTCAATCTAAAATACTCAAGCAATTGTAACGAAAAAATTATTTCCCGTGTTATTCGCCTATGGTACTGGTTTTGTAGGCATTCCTCTTATGTACGACAATAGATACGTACATGACATCGCGCTATGTAGCCAGAATTCGCTTCATCCACATTCATAATTCCTTTCATACAAGCACGTTTATATCTCTTACTATAAATTTTTTGTTCACGCAATATATCGATAAATATACCTCTCTATTTATATCTAGGTCGTTTATCATCCACAATGTTACTAATATAAAGGGTATTTGAGTGTTTCCATATTTCAGAAAAAATTAAATGACAAATATTAAGAGATAAACTCATCGCGGATGAAATAGATTTGGTTTTAAATAGCGCAAAATTATTTACACTTCAATCAAATATAATTATTTATATTTCGGCGTTCTTAAAAGTTTATAAAGGCACTGTAAATACGGAGATATATAAGTGCACTGTATTTGGTGTGTTTATTTTGTAGGAGTGATATGAATGCTTTTAAATCTCCTACATATTGTCGGTATCAAAATATTCTTCTTCTTCTTTACTGGCGCTACAGCCCGAGTCGGGCTTGGGCCTACCGGGCTCACCGAGCCGCAGTTTTTACGCTGCCGTACTGCCGGTTTTCTGAGTCGATGTTACTTACTTTTAAGGCATATGTATAAGTGACTAGCTTATAGCGCCCGAGTATGATTAATACAAGTAACTGTATTTTTTATTTTAACGACAAATCATACTTTGTCGACAGGCGGATTCGAACTGACGAACCTTGGTTCGGATGACGTCACAGTATGTTAAGAGATGTGCATTAACACGCTCGGCCATCGCGCCTAAAAATATTACTAAAAGAATATCAGACAAAATTCACAAAATTCACAGTACAGAATTTAAATTGTTTGTGTTATGAGAAGCACTACCAACACAAATGATAAAAAGCACTATCTTTTATTTTTGATAACTCGCAGTTTTTTTTTAAATCAAACAGAATTATAAAATTACCTCAATAGAATTTTTTTTAAAAAGAACACATTTCATAAGGCCTGTTATTATACTCGCCACAGAGCGGCTCGTTTTCCAAATTTGGACTCGTGCGTTAACAGATTGCCTTATGGAACTAGTTCTATAATATATTTTAAAATATCGCAAAATTATTTACACGTCACATGAAGTATACATTTTAGTCCCACTGGTTTCAATTTAACTTATATAATAATGTTTCAATACATGGGCGTCCACAGACATTTTTCCAGGGGGGGGGGGCGGGGCGAGTCGCAAAAAACTCTCAGATAGATATACATAAATTTCTAAAATATTTTTTTTACATAACATAAATACAAATACACATAACAAATGGATAAAAAAAATATTTAAATTTGTGAAATAAATTACTAGTCTTTGTCGTCTGGGTTTGAATTGAAGTGGAAAGACAATTTTCGAATAACTCTTCCTTAAATTGACACCATTTCTTCAATAAATTCCGATTTAGCAGTTTTACCGTTTTTATTTTCTAATATTTCGTGTCTGTGTAAACTTAAACTTAGATTACTCAATCGTTACGATAGGGAACATGTCGCTAGCTGCCCATAAGAATACTGCTGGAAATTCAGTTTCAGCTTGAATTTATTATCTTCAAACTAATAATTTAATTTTTATTTTATTTATATATACATACACAGTGTGGTGGCCACGACTCTCGAACACAGGACTTTAACATGTAAAATCATATTGTTTTAAATTTCCTGCTTCGTAATTATTTAAAAGAAAAAGCTTCAAATAAAAGTATAAGGGCATAAAATACGAAATTAATTTTGCATGCTTTGTATCGGCACAAATTAGATCTAAAAATGACTGAAATTGTCTCAAAACTATCGATAGCTATGAAATTGAAACAAAATTAAACAAATGTTTGACGTTCAATCTGACAAAACTGTCAGAATAAATTCTTTATTTATTATTTCATTTATTTTGACAAATAAAACGTTAAACATTTGTTTAATTTGGTTTCAATTTCATGCCTATCGATAGTTTTGAGGCAATTTTCCTCATTTTCAAGTCTAATTTGTGTCGTTACAAAGTATGCAAAATTAATTTTGTTTATTGGTTCAGATGCAGAATTTTATGCACTAAAACTTCTAAATTATAGTTTTATATGTTAAAGTCCTATGTTCGAGAGTCGTAGTCAACAACCTAGTTAAAATCCAGGGGGGGGGGCGCCCCTCCTTGCACCCCCTGCGGACGCCCATGTTTCAATAATGAATAAATGGTAATCATTTTTCTAAAAATTCATTTGCCATTTATTTTCTCCAAAATATTGAAATACCTGTAAATGTGTTTACCAATCTTTCATTCGACATACATTTCTGAAGTTAATTTATTCCTGCCTTTCCGATACTTGGAATAATTCAAGAACTATTACTGATTTTTATACAATAAAAAATCTACAAAGGAAAGAAAATTTGTTACCTGAAACTTGTTGGAAATAAGTCTACGACGATACTCAAAAACGTGACGAGAGCGACTTCAGTTTGAGTGGTGTACAGTGCAGAAATTAACAGAATTATAGTTGGATCCGTACACCAAATTAACAATATTCCACTAATTCCAGATATGAACAGTAGACATGCTAACACAATAATACATGTTATATATAATATCAAGATTTGGGTTCTGGGTTCTGGTAAGGTATGTATCCACGAAGGCTATTATGTTATACATACGAGGGTTGTCTTTTATATTTCGGGATTAGAGAAAACAAATAAATATTTATTATCGAAAATGGCTTTATTGCTTTTCAAAATATAGTCCATGAAGATCTTTTGTATACGTGTGAACCAATTTTCGAAGCACTTTTTCCATTCCGATAGAGGTACCTCCAAAACATGCATTTTGAACGCATCAACCGCTTCATCAGGTGTCGAAAAACGTTGACCTCGCAATTTATTTTTTATGTTTGGGAATAAAAAGAAGTAATTGGGTGCCAAATCAGGACTATGCGGCGGATGACTCATCAAATCGACGTTTTGAGTGCTCAAAAAGTTATCTCAAGTAATAAGAAAATGTATTGTCAAAAAAGCAAGTTTAAATATTTAAGCCAATGGAATTTGCCTCGTAATTTCAATGATAAAGATTTTAGAGGCATTTTTAAAAACTTACCAAAAAAACATTATTTGGGGCTTGTTCTTCAGAAACATGCATTCTGCGGGCTTAGGGTTTGTTTGTTTAAAATGTGAACGAAGCGAGCTTCGCAAAAAACTTTATTAATATTCAAGTAATTTTATGGGAAAAGGACTGTTTTGTATACAATTTGAGACATTTTGTTGGAAATTAACTGTCTTAGAGATGATAATGATAATAATTTTCGTGGATACATGTGGACACATACCTTACCAACACCCAAGATGTGTGTGTATTTAGTAGTAACCTACCTAATACAATGGTCTTATTAATTATGGACATTACAAAAACAAGTATGTACATAATTACTGAAACGGCGCCAATAATGCTTAGTTTAATGAAGACGTCGTCGCTGGCCTGTTGCTAAAAATATTTTGAAATTTAATATAACAGCTGCAAATTGAATATTAACAAATATACTTTTTATAGGAGTAGTACTTTTATATTATATAATTGTTTTTTAAAAGTTTTAAAAATATTTTTGAGAAAAATGTTATATGTAGAACAGAATTGCGCAAATTTTTTATGTCGAACCTGATTCAAATTGTATGTAATTATAATTCGATTTAAATTGAAAGTATGCAAGTATTCATTATAAGTGCGTACAGCATGTTTATTTCACCACTTTACAAAAAGTTTATAAATAAATAAATAAATAAATATATCATCACGCCTTCTACCCATTACTGGGTGTGGCACTCTGCTGAAGCAGATCTCGGTAAGTGATATATTTTGCGCGTGAAGTGCGGTTACCAGTCGTCAAATCACGGCCCCCAAACATGTTAGTGGTGGAGGAGCCACAGGGATACCTCAAATTATGAAAATTTGTCGCCTGCGGGAATCGAACCAGGGACCTCAGGACGCACAGGGCAACTTCAAACTACTGAGCTAGCCATCCCATAAAAAAAAAGTTTATATTTCTTCCAATACCGACTAGCGGAATTTTCTGGCAATAAATTATTAATAACATTCTCGGTAAGTATGTGCTATAGTAAACATGATAAAATTTCAATTTTCGAATATCACAATTTTTTTGTAAGAAAACAAATCGAATTATTTATAATTATTTAACTGTCGTATCATTGTTTACGAATGTTCATATGTTGTCAACGTAAAAATCCCTAGTATTTACTATTTGACAAATAAATCAATAATTTCATTTAAATCGACTCGAAAAATCTTATGTATCACCAGAGCTGGGCAGTAGCTAGCTACTTTTGTAACTTCGCTACTAACTTAGCTACATTTACCTTAGCTGTAGCTTAGCTAAATATGAAAAAAATATAGCTGTAGCTTGTAGCGAACTATTTTTTTTCTCTTTTCTCTTAAAAATATTGTTACAACAACTGAAGCTACTTTTCAAGCTACTTTTTGTAGCCCAAAGCTACCACTGTTCATTAAGAAATACCTATTTATTTCTGTTTTGCATTTGAATTGTATGTACCTTCTTTATTGTTTTCTATAACAGTAGGGTAACAAGTTATTATATAGTTTAAAATCTATTAACATATTTTATTTTTCACTTGTTCTTAACCTATCCCACTTTTGTATTAAATATTAGATAAACTAAACTTTGACTGTTTACGAGTCTTCTGATAATGGACTGTTAATTTATTCCGATATAAATAAAAATTATAGCATAAAAAATTAACAGTACATTTGTTCATTTGCGATTTATGATATTTATGTACATAATAGTAAATTAACAGTCATTATAACAAGAGACTGATCAACTGATCATATGACAATGGCAAATTTATTTAATTCACAATAATTGAAAAAAGTAGCTTTAAAATTTAACAGCTACTTTAACGAAAGCTTTTAGCTGTAGCTTAGCTATATTTTACAAAATGTAGCTTATAGCTGTAGCTTAGCTACTTTTTTTAAGTAGCTTGCCCAGCTCTGTGTATCACACGTCTAGAAACTCGCAAATTGCAAGCCACGCCTTCGGTTCGGCCCGACAAAATATCCTCGCACTCGTAAAAATATTGTTTCTGGCCTCCAATGTCATAATAGCTCATTTTCTTAGTGGCTTCGCTAGAGTAGATTAACAAAGATTTGATTAAAATAATAATAATAATTCACACCACCCCATAGATTTGGAGACGTGGGTCTGGAAAATGTTTTAAGTTTGGAATTAACCCCGTCTAATTCATCCATTCATTTTGTAATTGTTTTGTAAAATGTCAAATATGAGTATATCAGATGATAATTTTTTAATATTTTAGGACATAGTAAATCGTTGTTAATTTTGTATATTGTACAACAAACATGAAATGATATTCATAAGCTGGAGTTGAAAGCTTCCCATTCATACGAGTGAGAAATGAACATTCCATGTTGTACAATATGCTTTTTTACGGCTACGATATGTAGGCTCTATAAACTTATATAAATAATAAGTTTTTATTCAATATCATTATTTCAATATGACAATATTAAAACACTCTACTAACAAACGAAAGATCCGGTGAGGAATGAAAATGTGTGTACTTATATTTGCGTAACTTACTGCATTGCAGGATTGTTCAATCGTAGTTGCATTGGAGAAATCTTCCACATATGTCTTGTTGATGGAATCTCCTATGACTTGACACAAACCAACATTGGTTTGATTATTAACAGAGGTATATGTATCCATTTGAGTTAATATCTCTGGTAACCATATTCTTAAAGTATTTACTCTGCAACATTAAATAAATTGTCAATAATTTTATACTGACTTTCAATTATTTGTTTAACAAACCCTTGCATTAAGAAAAACTGGAATGCTACGCACAATATTATTCTACAAAGATATGGCTGAAGGAATAATGGTTTAAATTGATTCCATGCAATACGTATTGCTAGACAAGAGGATTTCTTCTCTTGTTGAGGAGCAGCTCTTTCAGTTGGGTTTTCGCATAATAATGTAGTAATCTAAAAATTCTTACAAATGCATTTTACAGTATAATAACCTTTGAGTAAAGAATATATGATAGAGGGAGTATGAGAAGCGTATATGGGTAACGCTGTTGAAGCATGGAAACGGAAGTCGCTGCCATATTGGTCGGTTCTACATTTTAAATGAATTAACGTGAAGGAACGTTAGAAATGTAAATATATGTATATTAAAACTAGTGATAGGCAATATTGAATTAATTTGTCTGTCGAATAATTATTTAATGAAGGATTCGAACTATCGAATTATTTTTTCGAATAAATTTATTTATTCAAATAATTAGTTTTTAATATCTTAGGAGAAAATAGTAATTAAATAATAATATAGTACATGTATATACTTATTTATATTTTAAATAAATGTGGAAAAAAACTATTTTATTTCTGGGAAAACCTGGGCATAATTGTGTTCCTAAATAATAATTTCAATGTTTATATGTAATTGTGCTGTAAATATTTACTAGAATATGTGTTTATTTTGCTTTCGTTCTTAAATATTTATAATAATATAATTTATTTTGCTACTAAATATTTGAATCTATAGAATATTTTTTAAATGTTTATACATTTATGGGGTAAGTGGCTCAGTGGTATCGAGTCAGACTGTGGTTTTGAGCTCCCTTGACTAACATCATTGGTGGCCGTGATTTGACAGCTGGTAACCGAACTACACGCGTATTAATATATCATTCACCGAGATCTGCTATAAGCAGAGTGCCACATCAACTAATGAGTAAAAGGGGTGATGATATTTTTATGTATTTATATAATTTATGCCAAAATCCCTAATATCTCTAATCATCCACTTTCTCCATTCTACAAGCTTACAAAATATGAGTTTGCTGTCAGACGAATGTAGACGAGCGATTCTTATTGAATCAGTAGCTTATATTCGATAGTACTTTGATTTTATTCACTCGTTTGCAGACAAGTTACTTATTTCGAAATCAGTAAGTATTTATTCAAACATTTGAATTAAAAAATCTATTGAAATAATATTTATTTAAACAGAGGCATATAAAATCAGTCTAAATTTTCATTCGAATATCTTTTTAAGTTATCGAATTATTCGAATACTTGTCAATTATCGAATTATCCGATAGGTTTTATTCGATAGTGTCCATCACTAATTAAAACTACGGTCAGTTTTGCCAAAACCGCAAAGTATAAAACTAAATAAATACTTACAGGATAGGCATTGGCAGGTTGCCCAGTATTCATTGAATATATTTTTTGAAATACTTTCAAAGCTTCGTCATGTTTTCCAATCAACATTAAAAATTTTGGACTTTCAGGAAAAGCTATAAAGCTTAAACCTGTAACTAAACTGGGAAGAGCTAACACCAACAAAAGTAACTGCCAGGAATGAACTGAAACACAAATATTAATAACATATTATGTAATGAGCATAGAATGTACCCTTTACACATATGTGAATTTAATAATTTAGTTTATCTACAACCATTTAAATACAAGGAACAAAGATATTAAACATAACCTAACTTATATCTGGTATAGTACGGTGACCACATGTCCTTTATTACACAGTGCTATGATAAAAATATTTAATTATTTTTTTAAAAACAACTTTTGTTATTAGATTCGTTGTTAGGAGTAAGCGCGGGTAATTTGAGATGTTTTATGCATGTGTTATGTACGTTGAAGAAAGATGATGATTGATAAGTGAATATGAGTGATTGGATGGATGTGATTGAGGGTTTGTTATGTAAGAATGATTTCGTGTGTGATAAATAAATGAGTTTGTATGCAGGGATCGATGAATGTGCTTGAAGTGGGAGTGGTGTGTTTGGATGATAATGTTTGACGGAAGCTGATTATTTGATGAGTGTTATGAGTGAATGTTTTATGAGTGGTTTTAGGGTTCGTGCTACCCTATTTGATGGGATATAGCGTGAAGATATGTTTGTATGTATGTAAAAACAACTTTTATACTTGTACTTAAAGTACAGATATTCAGTTCTTGCACTTTAAATAGGCTGAAATTAAAATTAACGAAACAAAAATATCGACATAAATTTTTTGGAGTAATATTTTATTTTTACTCTTGTTATTATAAAACTAATTTTGATTATCAATTTGAAAAGAAAATTATCATCGTTTTATTATTAACTCTTCGTTTGCAACATCAATAAATATACATTGTTTTTCTATTCTTATGAATCTTTATTTGTTTTGTCCTTTATTTTTTTCAAAAAAATATGGTCACCGGACATCGATGAACAAACGACAAATCACTTGTTTGTAACATGGGAAAATACTTGATTGCTATTGGTTGGAAATAAGCCGTGGAATATGAACTTTCATTTTACACTAGTGTAATATGACCAGCTTTATGTATTTAGAGTTGTAGATAAATTATATTTAAGGAGAAAAAATCGTAAACATTTTCCATCATATATATTTTGAATTTTTTTAATAATTTTTCTTTAAAATCATTTAAAAGCGTTTAACGGTGGAAAACATATTACGACATGATAAAAATTATCTTACTGTAGTGGAAATCTCTGGGCAGTATTGCCCAAGCAAGCAAAGGTATAATCAAATTGGTGAATCCCAAAAAGATTCCCGATATTAAGATTATATTGCTTCTGTGTTTGTTGTTGTGACACTCAGATAAATATGACATGATGAGGGCAGCAGGAGCCGAAATTCTAAAAAGAATTTATCGGTTTAATATGTTAAATAACTACAAGTAAGAAAAATAATAGGAAAAATTCTTTCCAAAATGTTGTCTAAGTTCCACAAAATTTACAGCATATGAATCAACTTATAAGATCATCATCAGTTGCTGGTCTGTTCAGCTCCCATAGACGCGTTTCGCTCTTTCGGAGCTCATCAGTATGGTATCACCAACTACTCAGTAGACCAACTACGGACTAGCTGAATACTTGGTGACACCATACTGATGAGCTCCGAAAGAGCGAAACGCGTCTATGGTTAAGAGCAGAACTCGCTGATGATGACCTTATAAGTTGATTCAGAGGCTGTAAATTTTGTGGAATGTAGACAAGTGTTTGGAAAGAATTTTTTCTTATAATTTTTCTTATTTTAAGAATCAGTTGCACGCCGCAATTGATATTTTGTATTTATAATTGTTAAATAACTGTTTTAGAATAGAACTTACACGAATCCGCTAAGAAATTTGAATATAACTAGCATTTTCATATTGACTGAAAATGCACACAAGACATTAAAGAGCGCTTCAGATAATGATGTCCAAATCATTAGTTTCCTTCGGCCAAATGTATCAGCTATGTAACCCCAGAGGAAGGGACTTAGTATAGTACCTAACAGAAAAAAATAAAAAATGAATAAATATATTATCACGCCTTATATCCATTACTGGGTGTGGCACTCTGCCGAAGCAGATCTCGGTAAGTGATATATTTTGCGCGTGAAGTGCGGTTACCAGTCGTCAAATCACGTTCCCCAAAGATGTTAGTGGTGGAGGAGCCACAGGGGTATCTTTTTAAATTATGAAAATTGTTTGTCGCCGGTGGAAATCGAACCAGGGTTCTCAGGATCCACAGACTGACTTCATACCACTAACAGAAAAAATAAATATTAAATTGCTAGATAGCTGTTTTTGGATCTTATATCCAACAATTGATTTTCATCACATTCAAGTTACCCGTTTGACTTCTCTAATACTAATATCTTTGGAGGCCGACATCTGGTAACTGCACTTTACATGTTATTAACATTTATTAAGATCTACTACAGCAGAGTACCATACCCAGTAATGGGTAAAAGGCGTGATGATATATTTATATATTTCTTTTAAATTAGTATTACTATATGATATATACATAATTAATGCATGTTTAGATGTGGGCGAATATCAAATATCTTGAATTCGAATATTAGTTAGATCTCCAATATTCGACTATCCCAAATGGGGGATTCAAGTCGTAGAGCTTTTTAATATATATTTATTAAAATAAATTCTTGTCCGTACATCATATTTAATACAATATAAAATCATATAATAAATGATATCTTTATTGCTGAAATATGAAAGTTAAAGTTGAATAATTTAAAACGCTCATTTAAATTTCGCACTGCCATATTGCAATTACGTAGTTGCATTAAGCCAATCACAGAACTTTATCTGAAACGTTTGTCGGTGCTCAATTTTACTGAGAAGAAGACGAAGAAGAAATAAGAGTTCAGCATTCTACGATTCTACTAATGTCGTATAATACTAGACGAATTATGCCGTAATCAAGTCAATGCAGTGTTGTGAAGCAGAAAGGGATGGAATAACTTTTGGGTCCGCCGAGTGCGCGGCAAGGAGCGAGTACACTTTGATGTTATGCAAGTTGCTCCTTGCCGCGCACCCGCCTCACTAGCCAGTTATTCTATCCCTTTCTGCTTCACAACAAACCGTTGTTATCCGTCTAGTTATGTTTTGTCTGAGGATTCTACTGACGACACACGTTACGTGAAGTTACGTGTTATTTATCTCTGTCTTATCTGTCTGTCTTTAAGCTAAGATGCAACTACGTCATATTCGTTTGTTTCGAAAGTTTAAATATTTTTATCATGCTTAATACAAGTATAAAAAAAAATAATTTTTGGGTATAATAATTTTATTACGTAGATTAATATATAAAAAATTCAAAAAAAGTCTTGAAAGGCCCATTGTTATTTGTTGAAAAATTATAAAAATTAAATTATAAATCAAATTTATAATTTTAAATAATGTAATAAGGTGGTTTTGAGTTGGCTGTAGATATTCCGTTAGTTTGCTTTCCTGTTTTGTGAGATAAGATTCTGAGAAAGATCTTATCGTGACAACGAATATGTGTGGTCCATCTGCAGTAGAGGTGTGTAGTTCGTGAACGAACTAGTTCATATGAACTATTCCTTATAGTGAACGACACGAACTAGTTCGTGAGTTTATTAAAGACTAGTTCACTGCGAACTATTCGGATATGATTCACCACCACGGCGCAGCGGCACGGCCGATGAGGTCGAACGAAAGCGGAGAGCGGCGAACAAGTGAACGAGACTACTAGTTCATTGCGAACTATTGGAATATGATTCACCAGCACGGCGGCACGGCCGATATGGTCGAACGAAAGTGGAGAGCAGCGAACAACTGAACGAGTGAACGAGCGAACGAGACTCATACTTCATTTTTTCGTGGTCGTTGCTATGATCACCGCTCTGCTTCTGCTGTCTGCTGTCAAATTATACTAGAACCAGATCCTAAAAGTTCACTTGTTCTCGCTCGTGAATCACAATACAATACGATTTCCGTTCATTATAGTCTTAAAAATTTCATGAACGAAAGTGAACTAATGAAATAGTTCAATGAACTAATCTTTTTGGTGAACGAGAACGAATGAACTAGTTCACTCAAATAAACTAGAATTCCCATCTCTAATCTACAGTCGTCAGCCATATGTTGTATCCCCAAAATACCACTGTTCACCCCCATTCAAAAACATAGCGTCTGTTTTTGAACTGCAGTATCAGTGAAGTCGAGTTTGCTTCGTCGGCCGGTCGGGATGTGACCGACGTCGAATCCGTTTCTGCGCTTTGCGCGCATTTAATTAACATTTAATTATCTATAAATGTTTTTAGTTGTATTTTGTTGTAATTTCATTTTATTATAGTTCGTTAAGTTAAATAAAGTTGTCTGTTTTAGTATGTGTTATTATTTAATTAGATAATAGTAACCGCGAATCGTTTCATTCACAATCAAATAGTTCTGCGCTCGCGATGTTCAATCCCCCCTCGTGTTACAATAATAGTAAATTAATATTAATTAAACTATCTATGATTGAATTGAAGTAAATAAGTTAACATGTACCTAAACCAAAACTCGTTACCTTTAACTGTTAATTGGTAAATGTATAACTGTCAATTGAATTTATCAAAACGCGTAAGGCAGCGCTGTTTCAATTTCAAGATGTATCGTGCGATATTCAGCTTACGTACTCGTATATATATAAAAGGTTTGTTAAAAAAAGGGACTTTTCAAATTTCGTGAGCTACTTATATTAGATTCTCGGTTTTGTTTGTTTGTTACGTTGGTACACATGTTCCCAACATATGTGGACATGATCAGAAATTTTGCATTTGTAATTTGTTTTTGACAGATGTAAAGGTTATACGTATTTTGGTGTGTTTGGCGATTTTTTTCAATCGAAAAAATGGGTCAAAGTATCTGTATTAAATTTTGCGTGAAAAATAAAATTAAATGCTCGAACGCACTTGAAATGTTGACTGTGGCATTTGGGGAGACTACTTTGAGCAAAAAAACTGTTTATAGGTGGTACAAGCTCTTCACAGAAGATCGAGAAATTGTTAATGATGATACCCGCCCTGGACGCCCCAGCATGTCAACAACCGATGAGAACGTTGAGGCGGTGAAGAAAATTGTTATGGACAATCGTTGAATCACTATTAGAGAAGTTGCTGAGGATGTCGGCATATCGGTTGGCTCATGCCATGGAATTTTTTCGGATGTTTTCGGTATGAAACGTGTGGCAGCGAAACTTGTTCCGAAATTGCTAAATTTGGACCAAAAAAACCGTCGAATGAGCTCAGGAGCTGTTGAATGACGTCAACGACGATCCAGATTTGCTCAAAAGAATTATAACTGGTGACGAAACATGGGTATATGGTTATGAAGTCGAAACCAAAGCTCAATCATCCCAATGAAAGCAGTCAGAAGAGCCAAAACCGGAAAAAGCACGCCAAGTTCGGTTAAATATTTTGCTCACTGTTTTCATCGATTACTGTTGACTTTTCGTCGTGGAATATCCAAATAGTTACAATTGTCTTTGTACAAAGTTTATTTATTGTTAATTAAATAACAAAGCACAAAATAGGAAACATAAAAAATGCAGAAAACAGAAAAATAGAAAAATAACAGAAAACCACAGAAAACCACAGAAAACCACAGAAAACCAATCGTGTATTACCTGCAAATATCATTTGAATAAATTTAATTTGTTACAACAAACAACGTGTTTATTTTTACATACCTCATAAATAATATTCGAAGTAATTGACTTTCGTTTCGTTATTGTATTACAGACTTAAATATTTCAATTACAATAAACTGATTAACTAAATACATTTAGATTAATACTTTTCCTGACTTAAATTTCATACTTTCAATTCAAGATGAACGCAATCTTTTGTTTTACAAACAATACTTCATTTTTTTAAACAACTCTAGTCACGTGAATGTGCTACGTTAGTCAAATATAAATTCAATAAAATTGTTGGCGGGAATTTCAAAAAATAAATATAAAAGTTATTAAACTTCAACAATTACAATGGCCGGGGTGCATCATGAGTTTTTGCTAAAAGGTCGTACGGTCAATAAGGAATATTATCGTCAAGTTATGCGTCGATTGCGTGAAGCAATATGAAGAAAACGCCCCGATTTGTGGCAAAACAATTCATGGCTTTTGCATCACGATAATGTACCTGCTCACACATCGTTGCTTGTTCGTGATTTTTTGGCAAAAACAACACCGTAATCACGCCTCAGCCACCGTATTCACCGGACTTGCCCCCCTGCAACTGTTTCCTTTTCCCAAAACTGAAAAGACCCATGAAAGGACGACGTTTTGCCACGATTGAGGAGACAAACACCGCATCGCTGGAAGAGCTTAAAGCCATACCATAAATCGCATATCAGAGGTGCTTCGAGGATTGGAAAAAAGCGCTGGCACAAGTGTATTACATCTGAGGAGGATTACTTTGAAGGCGATAAAATACGAGGGCAGGGTGAAAAGTCCCTGAAAAATAAAACAGATGGCGCCACAATCCCAAATCTCATGTGACATTTGTGATGTATCATCTTTAACTAGAACGCATTAAAATTTTCAGACTGATATGTCATTCAGTTCTGTTTTGACACCCATCGAAAGCAAGCAACATTGAAAAGTAAATTTCGCGTCTTGATTAAACATTATTTCTTGCGTGGAAAAAACATTACGCAAACCAAAGCATCGCTTGTTAAACATTACGGGGACTCCTCACCATCGATTGGAACGATTTACAAGTGGTTTACTGATTTTCGTTGTGGTAGTATGACCACAAAGAACGCCGAACGTTCTGGTCGTCCAATTGATGTTACAACGCCAGAAATCGTCGATAAAATCCATGGTATGATATTGGACGATTGGTGAGTTAAAGTGCACGAGCTTGCTGCGGCTATGAGCATCTCAACCGAATGGGTACGTAACATTTTGCATACATTTTTGGATTTGAGAAAGCTATCTGCCAGATCGGTGCCGCATTTGTTCTCTGTTGACAACAAACGCGACCGTGTGACAAGTTCAAAGGAGTGTTTGGCGATGTTCATGCTCAATAAAAAGGACTTTTTTCTCCAGATTTGGCCCCCTGCGATTTTTATCTATTTCCAAACTTGAAGAAATGACTCGACGGAAAGAGATTTGGCTCCAACGATGAGGTCAACGCTGAGACAAACGCTTATTTTGAAGGATTGCCAAAATCGTATTATTTGGAAGGGATCGAAAAATTAGAAAAACGTCGGACGAAGTGTATCGAGCTAGAAGGAGATTATGTTAAGAAATAAAATATGTTTTGACCAAATAAATCATTTCTTGTTTCATTTTTCAGGGACTTTTCACCCTGCCCTCGTAGATATTGATGAATAAATAAATATTTTCTGAGAAAAATAAACCCCGTATATGCATAATACCAAGTTATAGCTCCAACACGAACTTTTGCAAAATATTTCCTGAACATTTATTCATTAGTTTTTTCTTGCAATTAGTCTTGGGCATTCCTATCCTGATATACCACCTTAACTTTATTCACATTCATAAGTCCTTTTATTCAAATCCCTTTATTTTTTCCTTTCTTTCATGCAACCAATTATATCCATTCATTTACTGTCCACGTAATCTCTCGTCCTTTATTTCACCAATCTTTCATTCGACGTACATTTCATATATCCATACCATCTCAACTAAGTTACATTCATTATTCTAACAACATTCTTCTCAATCTCACCCTCATCATACAGCTACGTATTCCAGACACGATCTCTTCTTGTATATGAGGTATTTGTGCAGTTCATGTTGCCTCATTCACATCTAATATTAACTAAACAATAACACACCATTATAAAAACGGAATTAGCTGTTACTTACCAATAAAAGGACTGGCATTAAGTACTCCAATTTGCGAGAGAGTTAATTGAAAGTCACATTTTAAAGACGGGATGATTTGCGCGATGTTACTCATAGAAATCATTATAGACCAACTCGCAGGAAGAGCACCCAGAAACATTACCAGGTAGTTGAATTTACCAAAACCTGTAGCTGAAATTGCTTCTTCAAAACTTGCAGGTCCTGAAGGAGGTTTTTCGGAAGGTATTGGCGGTGAAAGTTGAGAGAGTGCTCGAGATACATGGTAGATTCCTGCAAGTGCACTCATTATTAGCTTTAATTAAACTGTCTTTAATATATTATTTAAAGAGAGTGTAATGATAACTATTACTCATGAGGATGAAGTTTATTTGAATGAGTAATAACCATTTTCAACTACTCTTCCACAGGAATTTGGAGTTTTAGGTTTAGATAAGGTTGAAGAAAATAATAATTATTAGAAGTTATATGACGTCAATCTCAAAGTTTACTGGACTCTTATTAGACGGCAGTTTTTAAATAAATTGTATAACTCCATAATGCGCTATGTTTTAATAGCACCCTAGATGTAATTGGCCATAACCCGTGAGTAAATAAACGGATGAATCAAGAAACGAAATAAATAATTATTTTTATATTAAGTGCGTGAAAGAAGCGTTTTCTGTTGAGCGTGAGAATGTCAGAAAAAGTCATTCCAACCCGCCAAAAACACGAATTTCTCTCGCAAAATACAAACAACATTAAAAAATTAAAATTGATTTTCAAAACCGTGAAAAAACGTTTATCAAACATCACTATGAATACGCAAAATTTGTTTGTTTTTTCCACATGTGACGATCTCGACTAAAAGGGACATTCTCACGCGCAAAAATAAAACACTCATTTCGCACACTTAATATAAAAAAAACTATTTTTCACTGTTGTCAAGGTTAAAGAGTATTTTTTTCACGTGTGAAAACGCAATCCATAATAATGTAAAAATGTCGTGTTTTTTTGATAGTTGAGAAAAAATTAATTTAATATTTAATGATTGTAGAAAAATATGTGTGAATAAACAACTTGTCTATATTTTGGGAAGAGCGACTTGATAAAGAAGAATTTATATAAAAACATGACTGTTTTCAAACTGAATAAAAACTAGGTACTTTTGGTAACATTAATTTTAAGGTGAATACGTGCAGTGGTGAAAGTAGGCCGGTACGGTCCGGTACGCCGTACCGGTAAGAAAAATAGAGCCGGTACGCCGTACCGGTAAGAAAAATAGAACCGGTACAGAGTACCTGCAAGAAAATTTTACAAATAAGTTTATTTTGAATGATATTTATAATTAATATTGCTGTATTTAATATTATATAATTTTTATATTTGAAAATTTTCAAATTTCAAATAGTTTGTTTAAAAAATATGTTCTGTTACTTTTACGGATTTGCGCGCTGTACTTACAGTTTCACATATTTCACAATTAATATTTATTTCAACTACCTAGTCCTTCGACTACGATGTTTAATCCTTAGTCATATATTAAATCGTGGTTATGAAAAAGACAATTAGTGTACTCGTGAGAAATAATGACAAGAAAAGAAAAAAAATTGATAATTATTACAGTGCAGCATAGAAAATATTATAAATATTCCAGTATTGTACCTGAACCTACCTGAAATATATATATTTTTCTATATTATTGCAATAAGTATTGCATATAGATCGCGACAAACCAAAGTAACATCGTGGCTGGAATGCCCTTTAACTCCACCCATTTAGGTGTATAACGAATGGCGTGGCTCTACTTTGACGCGAAAGTGAAAAAACCAACATAATTTTTTTTTTTTGCATACTATTTTTATAAATGGGAAGAATTACACAGTGTCTTATTATTTCATAGATTCAAATAATCCGTCTTTTTTGTAAAACCAACTTTTGACACTGAATGTACCGATGATAGTAGCGACCTCCGAAGATACTCCTCTCAGGGTCGTTAATTACTTTGATCAATTCTATATATAAAATAAAAAACCAATTTTTTCTCCTAGCATACCACCTCCCGTCCACCCATCTCTTTAAAAGTAGCGTACCGGTAAGAAAATTAATCTACTTTCACCCCTGAATACGTGACACTTATTATGGGAGTAAAACTACTACTAAAGTACAGGTAGGCACCAGTGGCGGATTTAGGGGAGGGGCACACAGGCCCGTGCCCCCCCCCCTGTCATTTGGACTTGATTTGTCAGTTTTTAACAATACAGTAATAAACATTTTACATTACATTACTTAAATAAAATCATATAATAATGGTATATTTCTTTCTATTTTTTGCCAGTAGATGGCATTTCTGTATTAAAAATGTCGGTATTTTGCGCCGACGCATAGGCTTTGCGCATTGACGTTCTCTACGGTTATGTGATTGCTGAAAATACTATGTGTTATTCCTGTCACAACTTGTACATCAGAAGGGTCATTTAGTACCCTTCAAAGAATAAAAACATATCTTCGCTCTTCAATGGGCCAAGATAGGCTCAATGGTTTAGCGATGCTTCATATAAATAATGAAGAAATAAAGGCTGAAAAAGTCTTAGATTTATTTGCAAGAAAACATTCACGTAGGCTATTACTTGAACACATGTGAATTTTTGCCTTTATATTTAATTGATTTTTTTTCTAATTTTATGTATTTTCTTGTATGTAATCAATGTCTTTTTCTTTAATATTTTGTTTGTATTTGTCATGTTACACTAGAATCACCATTACTCTATATTTTTAATTCTGATTTTTTTAATATTTAGATTTGTGCCCCCCCTCTCAAAATTTCCTAAATCCGCCACTGGTAGGCACACTTAATAGAATATCTAGTTGTCGCTGTCAAGCACTCTTAAATTATTTTTTTAGTACTGTTATTAAAATATCATTTTTCTACAACTGTCAAAAACATGACATTTTTATATCGTTAGGATACGCGAAATTTGTATTTTTTTCATTGAAATGTCAAATTTCATAATCTTTGGCACTTTTAAAAAAATATTTATCAAACATTTTCACGTGTCTTTGATTACAATACATCAAATTTATATTGTTTTTTATTTTGTCTCTTCCAATTTACTTAAATAAATCAATAATTATTGTATTATTCTTTTTAAACAGTTGTAGAAAAATTTTTGTTTGCATTTCGTAGACGAATTTCATGTTTTTTTGGCGCGTTCAAATGACTTTTTTGTCTCGATCTGACGGTCTCGACCAAAAATTACATTCTCACGCGCATCTAAAAAAACACTCATTTCGCGCACTTCATTCAAAAATCACTATTAACGTACAGGTGTCTATGGCACTAAATAACATCTAACTCACATGTTGAGAAATTGTAGCTTAAAACGTTGTAGTCACAGCGTGAAATAAACTACTGACAAATTAAGCACGACGTGAAGTTAGTTTGCTGTATCTTTCATTGCAACTAGATCTTACTGTTTAAAATATTAATAAAACTTTTTTGTTGTTTTAATTTACTGTTTCTATAAAATAATTTAGAAATATTTGAAGGTAAATAAAGTTAATCAACACATGTATACTTAATACGCATTTATATTTAAAATGTCAGTATTATACATACTTTTATATTAAATTTGTACAAATATAATATTTACCTATTTTGCGCACCATGTCCAAGCAACAACTAAATTCAGTAATAAAAATTGAATGAGTTGTTTATTAATTTTAATTTAATCATTTTCACATAATTAATATGGTTACTTGATATAAAAACCAAAATTTATGACGTCTGAACAAATCATAAAAAAAAATTATAATATTTGTAAGAATAAGAATGAAACATATATACATTCGTTACCATGAATAGAATAAACTCATTAAAATATTTGTATAATATTATACAAGTGTTTTCATTTATAATCTTCAGCTATAATGTTACAAGGACATCAATAACTACGAAATAATTTAAACAATTAGAAAATATTTTATTATCTAAATTATGCTATTTTTTATAATAACATAATTTTTTTAATAACATGGCCCTAATATGTTTTCTATTTCAAATTTGTTTGTCTTGTCTGGTAAACAAGCTATAAAAGAGAAAATATGTTAAAAAAATTTTGTTAAATGATTAAAAGTGTATTACTAACATGAAATAATACAAGCGCAAGAGCGACACTCCCTTTCTTATCTTTTTTATTCGTTTTATGATTTAATATAGTGTTTAGCTGCAACTGCGTGCAATTTACTTTAAAAAACAAGCGTCCTTTCTTATCTTTTAATTCATTTTGATTTCTTATATAGAGTGTTTAACTCAGTGGCGGCGCTAGGAGGGCTCCAGGGAGGCACTAGCCCCCTAAAATTTTCAGTAGTCCTCTGGTTGTCCCCCCTCCCCGACTTTTAATGTCAATCTAAAAAAATTTGCTAGTAATATTGCTTTTAACATCTTAACATTTAAAAAAGACAGAAACACTGAAAGAAACACAAAAAAAAACATTGTTATTCAGCATAATTGTTTTTGCACAATGCACATGTATCTAAAAATCTCTATCTGCATTTAACCATGATTATTATTGGTGTTATAAAAAATGCGCTGCCGAACTTGTCCAAACTTGTCAAATTAATTGTGCGAGTCCGATAGCGACGCAATGCACTTGTAATTACTTGTTAAGATTGTTCTATACTTTACTTACTCGTCCACGTGCATAGTTTAGCAAGGTCAAACATAAATAAATATATAAATATATCATCACGCCTTCTACCCATTACTGGGTGTGGCACTCTGCCGAAGCAGAAATCGGTAAGTGATATATTTTTGCGCGTAAAGTGCGATTACCTGTCGTCAAATCACGGCCTCTAAAGATGTTAGTGGTGGAGGAGCCACAGGGGTAGCTTTTTGAAATTATGAAAATTGTCGTCTATGGGAATCGAACCAGGGTTCTCAAGATCCACAGGCCGACTTTATACCACTGAGCTAGCCACCCCATTACATATATGTTTTACAAATTATGGTATTTATACGAGTGATGAAAATCTCAATGCTCATTCGTTATTTTGTGGTCAAAGAGTAAAGTAAAAATAAATATGAAGCACACAAATAATATTAAAAATTATTTTTTATCAGAATCATAAATAAATTAAAAACTGATACTTTCCTGCCTTCGACTAACATCGACAGTACCTACAAGTAGTAATTTATAAAATATATTAAAAACGAATGAAATGGTGACATCTTGTAACTTAAGTGCTACTGGAGAAAGTGATAGTGAGTCTAGTTCTTGTGAAAATAAAACTAGTGACGATGATATAAGTGATGATAATGAAACTGGCGTACATACTCCAACAGTGAGACCTGAACCAGAACAAACAATTCTTACTGTTTCTGGACCTAGCGACTTGTCACAGACCCTGAAGAAGGAACACGTCAGTCGATACTATCGCAGTATCCAAAAGTGAAACAAGGTGAAAGAATGAGAAGCTTTAAATCAACGTGGTTTAAAAAATTTACATGGTTGGAGTATAGTGTTTTAAAAAACAGTGTTTTTTGTTTATACTGCCGATTTTTCCATGGTGTAAATCAAGCAAACATTTTTGTGAATGAAGGGTTTCGCAACTGGAAGAATGCACTGGATTCAAGTAAAGGACTAGTAAAACATGATAAATCTGAACAACATAAAATGTGTGTTAGAAAATATGTAAATTATATGAAATTAAAGAAATAGAAACCAAATATTGAACAAATGGTGAATGATCAATAAAAGTAAATGTGTCATATTTGCTGTAAAAAGATTTTTCTTGGATTTTGTTAATTATCTTAATAATTTGACGCCGAATTAATAAATATCTCTAACTATATTCTGTTTTTTAACCAGGAGGAGTAATTTAAATTTTAACCGCTAAAACTGACGCTTCTGATTGGCTAGTGCTTCGTCCAGTTTACACTGTACATAGATTTTACATTTGATTTATTAGAGCTGTCATAAGTTTTGAGGTTATCTGTTTTCTTGTTGTTTTTTTTTGCGTTTCTGTGACATTAAAATAAATCAGTTCTTTTAAGAACTAATAATATACGGAGTGACAAATTAGAGTTTATAATGTCATTTGTATTTTAAAATAAATTCCATGAGACTTAATCAGTGCAGATGTGTAAGTAATTTTTGTATTTCGCGCGAACAAAAATCTAGTAACTTTCTTTGGTGACTTTCTATAGTGTAAATCTGACTTGTGCATTTACTCCTCCTGGTTAAAAAACAGACTATAGTATTGTTGAATTGTGAGGTGCACTAATGTATATTATTAGGATAATATATTATATTATATTTTCTTGCACCTAATACAGTCAATGAAAATAAATTATAATGATTAATTGTAAGATTTGATACAATAAATAAAAGTTCCGTTTATAATGTGCAGTTTTAAATTCACGTTTAAATGCAGTCGCTTTTTTTAAATGTAGCCAACCAATGGATTTTTTATTCGAGATTCTATTTCGACAGTCATATTATTTAAAAATTTATCGATCGATTTCTTCTACAAAAATACCCTCATCCTAATTCGTTGTGTGTTAGTAGTTAAAATACTTATAAAACTTTAAATTCAACATTTAGCGATGTAATTGTGAATTTAACATTATAAAAGTCAATTTAGAATTATTTTCGATAGAAAATAAACTTTTTTGCCAATAAGATGAAATATATAACTATATCATTGTGTCGCCGACTTGGAAGAAGCCTGGAATTTTAAAATATACCTCGAAATCAATATGGAGGAAGACAACTTGTTGCTAACAAAAGAGGAAATATCACGTTTGCTATGATTGTTCTCACACAGTTCATCATCATTGTCATTATGTTAATAATTGTAATAATTATAATTTTAATTTCTTATACGAGGCTTGTATTTCACGAATACTAGATAAATATAAATAAATAAATAAATATATCATCACGCCTTCTACCCATTACTGGGTGTGGCACTCTGCTGATGCAGATCTCGATAAGTGATATATTTTGCGCGTGAAGTGCGGTTACCAGTCGTCAAATCACGGCCCCCAAACATGTTAGTGGTGGAGGAGCCACAGGGATAGCTTTTTCAAATTATGAAAATTTGTCGCTTGTGGGAATCGAACCAGGGACCTCTGGATCCACAGGCCGACTTCATACCACTGAGCTAGCCATCCCATAAAATAAGTTAAGTAATTTGTAAAGTCAAGTCTGTTTTAGTTCTAATATACAAGTGTCTTTTGGAAGGATAGTATGATTTACTTTTTTCGATTTAATTTTATTATAAATAACAACTTTCGTTAATTTTTCTGTTACATACGTTGTAAAGCAAAAAAAAGTTCTATTATGAATCTCGTATTATTTCATATAACATAATCAAAAAAAATCAAATCGTTTAGTTTATATTTTGGACTATATCTACTAGCCATTTAATTGGGAAAAAAACATACAATATTGCAATATTGCAAAAAAAAAATTTATTATATTTTTTTATTTACAAAAATATTTGTGTAATACCCGTAGATATGTCGAACTATTTTGAGTAATAAATCTTTTGTTTTCACTAAAATATATGATAATATTTCGTTGATAATTTCAATAATAATTTAAAATAAATTATTAATTTTACTATCTGTTAGTTTGTCAAACATTTGATCAATTTCATTTATTGTTACTCAAAAAAAAAATATATGTACATTCATTTTTTGTTTTATTTAAATTTTTTTTAGCAATTATTTAGCGAGTAGAATGAAACTTTCATTTGAAATATTTTATTTCAACATTTAATGGGAGTCAGTGGTTACATAGCTGATATTTATTTTAAATGCCTATGATTCGTCTTTCGTTTAACATTCCGTACATCCGAGACTGTCAGTATTTTTGAATTAACACATATGTAGATAATTCATATATCTTCGACCTTGGTAGATGACAATAGAACGAGTGGAATGATACACACTAGAAATGAAAAAAAGTTATTATTATAATTTGTAATAAATAAACAAAATTATACTCACCTAGTACATTTACTCCTAAATATACAAATGGTGGCACACAACCAGCAACTAATAACATAGGGAATACTATGTTGCCAATAATAGAAGCTAAACGTCCCGATGTTCCTACTGTTATAACTGTCAATGTCCTGCAAACATATTATACCATTATATATATATATAAATATGGTTTTATAATTATTAATGAAAATTAATTTGGCGTAGTTAGGGGGGCGAGGGGTCGGTGGGTGCGGTCCGCACCTGGCGACGCATATTTTAGGATGGCATTTTTTTATATTTATAACCTCAAAACTTATGACAGCTCTAATAAATCAAATGTAAAATCTATGTACAGTGTAAACTGGACGAAGCACTAGCCAATCAGAAGTGTCAGTTTTAGCGGTTAAAATTTAAATTACTCCTCCTGGTTAAAAAACAGAGTATAATTTTAGTTGTAAAAAACAACTTGTTCACTTCATAAGTTTACTATTCGATTTCTACGAATTATATATATATATATATATAGGCGACTAACAATTTTCATAATTTAAAAAACTACCCCTGTGTCTCCTCCACCACTAACATCTTTGCAGGCCGTGATTTGACGACTGGTAACCGCACTTCACGCGCAAAAATATATCACTTAGAGTGCCACGCCCAGTAAAGGGTAGAAGGCGTGATGATATATATATATATATATATATATATATATATATTAATTTTTTTTTGTAAATTAGGTATATGTACCTACGATCTCCGTAAGTTTCTTGTGGCCTTTAAAATAGTATCTTGTATTTTTATAAAAGTTGCATTTATAGATATATCAACTTATGCGGCCTCCTTTATTACTGCCTAATTTAAATATGGCATCCAATGGTAAAAAGTTTCCAACCTATTGTTTGTCTCAATTACAATTATTTATTTATGTTTATTACTTTATAAAAACCACCATTTGATTGACTTAAAAAGGGCGACAAATTAGTGACCGCCCTTGGCGGAAAAAGTTCTAGGTACGCCACTGATCTTAGGGCCAGATTTTTAATCACCGATTAATGTTAATTTTAAATAAATAATAATTAAACTATGGTTATCATTATTATTTAATCTTGATTAACAATTATCGAGTGTAAACCGGTGATTTAAAAACTGGTCCTTAATCAGAGATGCAATAAATCTCTCAACAGCCTTGGTTCATTAGGCCGATAATTGATACAATTAAACATTTTTTTTTTCAAAATAACTCACTGAAATAATTTCCTTATTAATTCATTCTTTCGAGAAATATTGATTAATTTTAAAAATAAATATAAATAAATATATCATCACGCCTTCTACCCATTACTGAGTGTGGCACTCTGCCGAAGCAGATCTCGGTAAGTGATATATTTTGCGCGTGAAGTGCGGTTACCAGTCGTCAAATCACGGCCTGCAAAGATGTTAGTGGTAGGGGAGCCACAGGAGTAATTTTAAATAGGTGACAATGTTTGTCGGCTGTGGAGATCGAACTAGGGTTTTTAGAATCCACAGGCCAACTGAGCCATTACCCCATTGATTAATTTTAATTATATAAAAATGTATATTAAAGTGTGGTACGTTAGGACAAGAATATTTTATGAAGACTGATTATTTAATGAACTTTATGAATGAATGTTTTCGAATGATTTTGGTATTCGTGCTACCTCATTTGATGAGATATAGCGTAATGTTATGTTTATATGTATGTAACTTTCTAATGCAAAATATAGTGTCCATGAAAGTACGATATGGTAGCGTGGCCGAGCGGTCTAAGGCGCTGGTTTAAGGCACCAGTCTCTTCGGAGGCGTGGGTTCGAATCCCACCGCTGCCAGGAAATTTTTGTTTCCACAATTAACATCTACGATATGATTACTCTATAGGAAAATATTTCAAGTGAAAGTTGTGGAGCACAGTGCTGGATAATACTTAAGTACTTTTGTACTTTTTAAGTACATTTTTAATGCATAAAACTTATATCTAAGTATTTTGAAAGTTTAATCTGAAATGTATGAATTTCAAGTAATATATGTAAAGTATTTGTAAAAAAATTGTTAAAAATTTGTAGCAAAGTCAATTCGGCCACATGGAATTCAATGCCGTTGAACGCATCTTCACATCTCGTTTAGTTTTAGAGATATGACTCCAGAAAAGTTGTATTTTTCCTAAATTTAACTTTTTTTGGAAAAACAGATCCCCCTACATGCAACCAATGTAACACACACTTAACTATTAAACACATTATAGTAGATTGTCCCCAACACACAGCTGAAAGAAGAACCCACAACATACCCCCCACATTTATTGAAGCCGTCAAGAACAATACGAAAACAGAGAAGAACCTAATTGCATACTTAAAATCAATTAATTTTTATCACAAAATATAATAAAAGAAATTTAAAAAATGTAGAAAACCAATCACACCTTACTGTACCGGGATATGAATGACCTTAGATGTCGAAATATCCGAAATCATGTTTAAATAAAAAAAAAAAACTTTGTCAGAATTTGTACTTTCCTGAGTCTATATAGAAGCAAAATTTTATTTCTTGAAACACATTCATTTGAATATTTTTTCTGCCCAGTCATTAGGGAAACAACTGTAAGGAAAAGCTTATAATCGCGCTATGTTCCTTCAAATTCCTAACCTGACACACCTTTTTTGCTCCATCTAAATTCATAATTTCTTTTTATACAAGCTCGTTTATTCCTTTCACTACGAATTTTTTGTTCATGCAATATGTCGTCAAACATATCCCTTTATTTTTTCCCAAGCGCGTTTCTCATCCACAATTTTAATGTTTTAATACTTAAAAAAAATAAATTAAATGGTATACATTAGTGGTTTTTAAACTTTTCGGAGCCATGATCCCTTTTGAGGGAAAAATCACAAATATATTCTTTCGCGACCCCTTACTTTTTATGTAATCAAAATTGCTGTTTGTAAAATTTGTTAAAATTTAAATTTAAATATCAACAAACTTTGTTGCATTAGTTCTGGACACATTAATTAAATTGCATCCCACTATATACATAATATATAAGTAATGTTGTTTAATCTTATAATACCTTTGTACTTATTGATTCCTGTTGTATAGTTTTTTGTATGTATTAATTAAGGTTAAGTGGAAGAGCAGCTGTTATCTGAACTTTGCCTAAAAAAAGTATTTTTTTTTATGGCTTCTTTGGCGGACCAACTACTTAGATCATATGCCGCCATTATGCCCTGATCTGCGTTTTAGGTATTATGGTCAACAGCAACGCGGGTTTTCTCTGGACGGTCACCCATCCAAGTACTACCCGCGCACAACGTTACTTAACTCGCGTTATCGAGTATTATTATTATTATTAAAAGGCAGATTTAATAATGTGAATTACAAATACGAACTACGATTTCAGAAATTGTGAAGGAAAAATTTCTCATTAAGAACTTTGGTATAGATTTTTAGGAATTATTAATTATATTTTACTATCAAGCTCGTAAACAATTGTTTGACGGCCAGTTGCATCGCTATTACTTCAATTTTTATAATAAATTTTCCTTAAATGCTGAAGATCTTGCCGAGATTACTGTCAAACATTTGATTTGTTATTTTCATTTAAGTAATCCTTAAAATTTAAAGAAAATCTTGCAACGAAATGGATCTTTGGAAATTTGTATTTTAAAATTTGTAAATAGCGTTCGAGGATCTCTCTCCAAGTCTTTGCGACCCCCTGAGTTTGAAAACCACTGGTATACATGATATAATAACCTCGGATCAAATAGATATTTTTTTAAATTTACAATATTAAGTTCATATTTTTAATGTCATTTGTTTCAGTTTAATTTGAATAATATGATACAACTTTAATAACGTTTCAATACTGAATAAATATTATTCATTTAAAAAATATATATTTTTGATTCGTAATCACAATATCATATTGAAATACATGTATACGTATTTCACCAAACTTTCAATTCAAATATATTCTTCAAGTTTAATAGAAGAAAGTATGATTGATTTTTATACAATGAAAAATCTACAAAGAAAATATAGTTTATTACCTGAAACTTGTTGGAAATAAGTCCACGACGATACTCAAAAAAGTGACTAGAGCGACTCCAGTCTGAGTGGTGTACAGTGCAGAAATTGACAAAATTATAGTTGGATCCGTACACCAAATTAACATTATTCCACTAATTCCAGATATGAACAGTAGACATGCTAACACAACATACTTGTAAGAAATAATATCAAGAATTGTGTATAATATTTAATAACCTACCTAACACGATTTTCTTATTAATTTTAGAACTTATTATTATAACAAGTATATACATAATTATTGAACCGACGCCAATAATGCTGAGTTTAATGAAGACATCATCGCTGGCTTGCTGCAAAAAAATGTTTTGAAAATTAATTTAACAGTAATAAAGATTACGACAAATTGAATGGCAACAACATTTTTTCTGATGACATATTGTTATCGTAGATTGGTATAACTGTATTAAATACACAAATTATCGAGGCAACTGACAAAACAAAGAAACACATTAGCTATATTCCATTTGCTACTTGGTCCACTTAAATCAGTTTACATGAATTCGACACGACTAAATGAACTGAATGAAGAGAATCGATTCACTTATTTGGGTGAATTACTTCAAAGTAAATTAGAATCTGTAATTCTAGTACTGGAAATAAAGTCAGCGAAGTAATTCAATGAAATAAATATGTGATCTGGTTCAGTAAATGTAAGTTAGATCTGATCCAAATAGCAAATGGATGACGTATTTCATTTGCCACTTGGTTCACTTAAATCATTTCAGATAAATTAGACAACATGACTAAATGAACTGAATTAAGCAAACTGATGTAATTATTGGGTGAATTACTTAAAAGTAAATTAAAATCAGTAATTCTAGTACTATAAATAAAGTCATCGAAGTAATCCAGTGAAATAAATAAGTGATCTAGATCAGTAAATGTAAAGTAGATCTGATCCAAATGACAAAAGTAATACGCCTAATTTATACAAATATCTAGGCAATAGACAAAATCAATTGCAAATCACTGTGACCAACTTTACTATTCTACCAAAAATTTCCGTTAATGACAAATGTCAACTATTTTTATAAAGGTATGATGCAAAGGAAAGCCGAAACAGAGAAAACAGTATAAAACACTCGTTACAGAAAGCAATTTTAACACGAGCTCGTTCGTTCCCTCGCCGCTGTCCGAATTTCGAACTCGTGTTAAAATAGGTTGCCTTCTGTAACTTGCACTTTAATATACTATTTTGACGTTGACATTAGTTAGATAAGCATAATTAGTTAAAATTCTACCGTAGAAAAAATAATGTATGCAACTCGTGTAAAAAGTACCATTCATAGATTTGCAGCATCCCACTCGTGAAATAAAATCACTTTTAACTACCCTCCGTTCCATAGCTACATAAATAACTGTTATATGAAGAAGTTCTTCAAATTATTTACTTGCTTTTTAAAAGTTTTAAAAATCTTTTAGAGGAAAAATATATTTAGATGAGCAATGTTTTGAGTTTATTATTCACTTCATCTAATTAATATATTCATTTTGTTATTGTTTTGTGAAATGCCAAATACGAATATGTGTGAAAATATTTTGTTTAGTATATTACAACTTAGTGAATCGTTGTAAATTTTGTATATTGTACAATAAGCATAAAAGCATAGATCGGGACTTATTTCGTATTACCATGAAAGTATATAGCATGAAGTGAATTCTTTCACTTCATACGAGTGAGAAATGAATATTCCATGTTGTATAATATGCTATTTCTACGACTACGATATTGTTGCTCTATGAACTTATATTTGAATAATAATTTCATTATTTCAATATGACAATCAGTATCATAGCAAACGTAACAACCCATGAGATATGAAACTGTGTGGACTATATTTCCGTAACTTACTGCATTGCAGGATTGTTCAGTCTTAGTTGCATTGGAGAAATCTTTCACATATGTCTGGTTGATAGAATCTCCTATTACTTGACATAAACCAACATTGGTTTGATTATTATCAGAGGTATATTTGTCTATTTGAGTTAATATCTCTGGTAACCATATTCGTAAAGTATTTACTCTGCAACATTAAATAAATTGTCATTAGTTTTATATTGACTTTCAATTATTTGTTTAACAAACCCTTGCATTAAGAAAAACTGGAATGCTACGCACAATATTATTCTACAAAGATATGGCTGAAAGAATAACGGCTTCAATTGATTCCATCCATTACGTATTGCTAGACAAGCTGATTTCTTTTCTTGTTGAGGAGCAGCATTTTCAGTTGGGTTTTCACATAATAATGTAGTAATCTACAAATTCTTAGAAATGTATTTTACAATATAATAACCTTTGAGTAAAGAACATAAGGATAGAGGTAGCATGAGAAGCGTATATGGGTAACGCTGTTGAAGCAATGGACCGGAAAGGCAATCAAGTCTCCGCTATATTGGTCGGTTCCCCATTTTAATGAAATGAAAATAAATATTAAATCTACAGTCATTGTACTAAATACAATAGGCGTATTCCATTTGCCATTTGGATCAGATCTAACTAACATTTACTGAATCAGATCACTTATTTACATCGCTGGGTTACTTCGCAGACTTTTTTTCAGTACTAAAATTAGGGCTTGTTTTTCATTCACTGATTAATTTTAATCATGATTAAATAATAATAGAAACTATGGTTACCATCATGGGCGTCCGCAGGGGGGGCTAGGAGGGGCGCGCGCCCCCCCTGGATTTTAACTAGGGTGATGACCACGACTCTCGAACATAGGACTTTAACATATAAAACTATAATTTCAAAGTTTTAGTGCATAAAATTCTGCATCTGAACCAATAAACAAAATTAATTTTGCATACTTTGTAACGATACAAATTAGATTTGAAAATGAGGAAAATTGCCTCAAAACTATCGATAGGCATGAAACTGAAACAAAAATTAAACAAATGTGTGACGTTTTATTTGTCAAAATAAATGAAATAATAAGTAAAGAATTTATCTGACAGTTTTGTCAGATTGAACGTCAAACATTTGTTTAATTTTGTTTCAATTTCATAGCTATCGATAGTTTTGAGACAATTTCAGTCATTTTTAGATCTAATTTGTGCCGATACAAAGCATGCAAAATTAATTTCGTATTTTATGGCCTTATATTTTTATTTGAAGCTTTTTCTTTTAAATAATTAGGAAGCAGGAAATTTAAAACAATATGATTTTACATATTAAAGTCCTGTGTTCGAGAGTCGGGGCCACCACACTGTGTATGTATATATAAATAAAATAAAAATTAAATTATATGTTTGAAGATAATAAATTCAAGTTGAAACTGAATTTCCAGCAGTATTCTTATGGCCAGCTAGCGACATGTTCCCTATCGTAACGATTGAGTAATCTAAGTTTAAGTTTAAATAGACACGAAATATTAGAAAATAAAAACGGTAAAACTGCTAAATCGGAATTTATTGAAGAAATGGTGTCAATTTAAGGAAGAGTTATTCGAAAATTGTCTTTCCTCTTCAATTCAAACCCAGACGACAAAGACTAGTAATTTATTTCACAAATTTAAATATTTTTTTATCCATTTGTTATGTGTATTTGTATTTATGTTATGTAAAAAAAATATTTTAGAAATTTATGTATATCTATCTGAGAGTTTTCTACGACTCGCCCCCCCCTGGAAAAATGTCTGTGGACGCCCATGGTTACCATTATTATTTAATCATGATTAACGTTAATCGAGAGTAAACCGGTGATTGAAAAACTGTTCCTTACTGATTCTAATTTACTTGGAAGTAATTCACCCCAAAATGTGCATCATTTTACTTAATTTAGTTTATTTAATCATCCGAATTGATTTAAATGAACCAAGTGGCAAATGGAATACAGCTAAAATAAGCCTCTTACTATAGTTATTTGAAATTAATAATCTCCATCATTAGTTTCTCAGTGAGAGAATAATAGTGAAGTCACGGTACCATAACAACCATTCCATAGTTACCTGGTAAATTTTATATTTTATTAATTTCATATCAAATGTATTGCCGGTGTCAAACAATAAACGAACATATAAAAACGATTTAAGACGTTTCAAGAGAGGTGTTGAATTGGATTCATGTGGAATGCATAATAGTTACTCAAGAAAAGTAAACACTCGCTCTTCGGCCATCGTGGTTAAACCTTTTCTTTCGTGAATAATAAATCACATTTCACACCAGTACAATAAATTACTATTATCTTATAATAGCGTTTTTTTATGTTAATTTTAAAATAGTTTTCAATGATTAAAATGAGTAATTATTCACATATGACTAAAATGATTAAATCTATTAACAACCATAAACAATTAACAATTTATACCATTGAATAGCTTGACAACACACTTTTTTTAATACCACTGATTTCATTCGTAATATAAAATTATTTTACGAGTAAAATTGATAAAAATCAGTTTCTGTCTAAATAATTTAATAATATATTAACTCTTTGCGGCATACGGGATTAAAATTTAAACTACCAAATTCTAACCTGTTGTGGCACACAGGTCCACAAAATGAACCACTTACAAAATTGCTTATGTGAAGTTGCACATCGATGCAAATCGTGAACTACCTATCACCATTTGCTTCTTATAGTCCTAACGTCAACGCGGAGCTGCCACACGACCAGTTCTCAAATTAAATGGAGGTGCGTTACAATCATATTCTAGAAAATTTTAAAAAATCTTTCATGTTTAACTTTTTTTATTTGAATTTCTCGTGCAGAAATGGTCTAGAAAATCTGTAAAATGCCGTGCAGCAAAGAGTTTTCAAGGAGCAGTTTTTGATGTACGTACATTATAAAATCGTTTTCAGTTATCTACTACAGTCAGCCATATTCTCAAAAAAGTTTTAGTTATTTCTGAATTTTGGATTAGTTGATCTTATGCAAGTTCGATTTAAAAAAGTTAATTCAATTCATTTTCCGAAAACTAAATTGTAAGAATATTGTATTAAAGTTTGTTTAAACTTTTTTAAGAATATGGTCTCGCTTATTTTGACAATTCCAAAATCCAGCGTTAACTATATTCTAGTTAAATCTCTTTTGAGAATTGGACAGAAAGTGTTTAAATCCATGATAATCATAAACAACAAACAATTTATACTAATGTAACAGCTGGACAACAGTGACATTTACATTTTTTGATAGCATCTTCATTCAATATAGTTTGAACCTGTTTCTAATTTTATTGTAGAAATCGCTACTATAAGGTATCACACGTGAGTGAAATGTCATTATATACTCATGATAATGATCATACTTGTGTATGACTCATTTCATCCACTTGTAAATAATGTATTATGAAAAACTAGAAATATTTTGAGCGAGTTCGTTTACAAATCTTGTTAAAACTAAAGTAAATGCACAATTTCACAATGCATGCGGAGACGTTTTACTAAAATTTTATCTGTCTCTTTGGCCAGCCAAACTGTTCCGCGCTGTATGAATGTAGAATGTGTGCTAGAGCTATGGACGCGCTCATACGACATAAAAATTTAAACATAAAGTAATCATATTATTCATTTTAATCATGTAATTTCTGTAATATTTCTAGAATGTACACGACACACCTTGCAAATATGAACTGCACTCTACTGCCGGAATGAAACCTTTCTTTATGAATTTAAATAATATAAACAAATATATCATCACGCCTTTACCCATTGCTGATAGATGATAGTGGTGGGGGAGCCACAGGGGTAATTTTAATTTGATGAAAATGTTGTCGGCTGTGGGGATCTTAGGATCTACAGGCCGACTCGATACCACTGAGCCATGACCCCATAAATTTACTTGAAAATATATTACTTTTCCTCTTTGACTTAAACCTAAATCGTAATAACTAATTTTCGTTGCCCGATAGCGCACTGTGTAATGTACGAACGAAGCGAGCTTCGCCAAAACTGCAAAGTATAAAACTAAATAAGTACTTACTGGATAGGAATCAATAGGTTTCCCAGTATTCATTGAATATATTTTTTGAAATACTTTTAAAGCTTCGTCATGTTTTCCAATTAACATTAAAAATTTTGGGCTTTCAGGAAAAGCTATAAAGCTTAAACCAGTAACTAAACTTGGCAGAGCTAACACCAATAAAAATAACTGCCAGGAATGAACTGAAACACAAATATTATTAGTATATTATTCAATGAGCATAGAATACAACCATTAAATGCAAGTTTGTCTGGAACAATTTAAATGTACACGGAATAAAAATAATAATTCTGTCATAGACACCAAATAAAAAATAAAAAATTCAGTATTGTTTTTGTTTCAAAATAATAACAATATTTTCATAAATATAATATAACATTATTGGGATAAAAATTACATTGTAATTAAATAATTAAATGCTCTAAATTACGAAATAATTGTACGAGGAACTGATAGCCTCGGCTAGATCCGCCGATATTCGTCTCCGGCTAGTTTAGGAATCGCTGGCACTGCTTGATGAACACTGCGTAGCAGTAGCGCATACAATAAATGCTTGCATATATGGAGTTGTGTCTAAGTTACGTTCTTTATTAAGGTAATACTAGTGTGACGGTGACGCCATCGGTTGTCGAGTGGCGAAACTGACGCTCAAAAAAATATAAAAATTGAATAAAATAAGTGTTTTACACCTATTATGATTTGAATATCATGAATTGTTAACAGGTTGTTGGTCTAGTGAATTTTCAAATACCATACCACCGTGTGGTGTTGCCATTATAAATTGGGATTCATAATTTTTCGTTAAAAACATTGCATGGCTATATATCCAATACTAAACGATAAAAAACTTTCTCCTTCTGATACAATATACATGGATAGTTCTAGAACATCATACTAGTTTTTCAAATGAAACTGCAAAATTTTAGAGGTACACAAACCAAATATGTGCGATTCTGAGTGATGATCGCCTTAAGCCCCGTGTATAAGAACTCAATTTTACAAGCAAATATATTTGTTCATAGACGATGAATGTGTTTCAAATTTTAACAGGATGCCTATGACTATTCAATGTTTACGTGCGCCAAATTTCATTTAGATCTGCAAAAAAAATTTCACGCTAGTACTACCTTAAGGCTAGTGAATTATTTCAGTGAAATACAGAATTATTATTATTACGACGAGTCAAGTATAGAAAAATCGAGTTTATTTTAAAATGAGATATTATTATTATCTTGTTAAGTAAATTTTCTTAATAATATTTTGTATATTTCTTCTTTTTTTAATACAAATTTATTTCAGAGTTGTATATTATGTGTATTAATTAATAAATTTGTTGTACTCTATACTCGTTTATTAAACAGTACCTCTACTTACAAATTCCACAGCCGCCTATGGACATATATCAACAAACGACAAATCACATGCTTGAAATACGCGAAAATACTTTATTGCTATTGGCTGGAAATACACTGTGAAGTATAAACTTTCATATAGCAGCTGTATTTAGAGTTGTAGATAAATAATAATGTTTAAAGAGATAAAATTGTAAACATTTGCTATCGCATATTTTTTAAACATTGTAAAATATATAATTTGAAGTATTTTTCTTTCAAATAATTTAAAAGCGTTTAACGGCGGAAAACTTACGACAACATGATAACAATATATTTAATTATCTTACTGTAGTGGAATTCTCTGGGCAGTATTGCCCAAGCAAGCAAAGGTAAAATTAAATTGGTGAGTCCCATAAAAATTCCTGATATTAATATCATATTGCTTCTGTGTTTGTTGTTGTGACACTCAGATAAATATGACATGATGAGGGCAGCAGGAGCCGAAATTCTAAAAAGAATTTATCGTTTTAGAATGTCAAATAACTATTTTAACATAGGTTGTAACTTACACGAATCCGCTAAGAAATTTGAACGTAACTAACATTTCCGCACTGATAGAAAATGCACCAAGAACATTAAAGAGCGCTTCTGATAATGATGTCCAAATCATTAGTTTCCTTCGGCCCAATGTATCCGCTATGTAACCCCACAGGAAGGGACTTACCATATTACCTAACAAAACAAAAAACAATTAAATTGATGGATGGCTCTTTCTGATTGTCACATCCTACCACTGATTTTCATCATATTCAAATTACGCATTTGGCTCCTCTAATACTAATATCTTTGGGGATCGTGATTTAACATTTGGTAACTGTACTTTACGCGTTATTTGCATTTATTGAGATCTGCTACAGAAGAGTACCACACCCAGTAGTGTAGAAAGGCGCGATGATATATTTATATATTTATTTTAAATTGACATAATGTTTAACAAACTCAAGTCATTGAAGTTGGATTTACAAATTTGTAATAACTTTTTCCTACAACTGTGCGATTTATTTGTTATTACATAACTATTATTGCCTTGGTTACAAATGGAAAATAGACAAATTCAGACCAAGTGCGTTTCTGTAAGCAAAGAAACACTAGTGCCGAAGTAATTTGTACTTTATGCAATTTAAATTTCGCACCTAGCACGGAATTTCATATTTTAGACACATACGCTTATGAAAGAAGAAGAAAGATGCAGTGATATATTTTGACGTTTATAAACGTAACCTTAAACTGCAGTATATCTAAACTGTACACATCACATTGAGCAGACAAGAACTCAAGTATATCATTATTAAATATGATAACTAATAAAAATAACCGAACAAAGTAAAATATATTGATAAATGGTTTTATTTAAAGAGTAAGTGAAACATATAATATTGAACATGTTGTTACAGTTGCTTATAATTGTACTGTCTAAAGAAACATTGATTTTCTCCGTACCTGTTCATATTATTTACAATAATATTATTGACGGAGATTTTAGAAGTACCAGCAGCAGAATGATTGACAATTGTCAAGAATTGATACAACATGTGTATGATAAAGAAGAATCACTCAGTGTAGTATTCAAATCTAGGCGATATTGAAGAAATTATCTTGAAATTAATATAATATTTTGAAATAACGTAGAACAATGTGCAAGCAATTAACAAATAAACCATAGCAACGCCGTAAAACATCATTCTCGTGTAATATAATTAAAATTTAATAAATTCTGATAATATTTTAGTGATTTTATAAATCGCACAGTTGTCGGAAAAATGTTGTTTATAACACGTGCCAAAAAAGGTTAAGTGCTCATGCTGATTTCCGGAAAGCCTCGTGCGTTAAATTCTGCACTTGCACGTAACAAACCTTTTTCGGTACTTGTTATAAAAATAACTATTACGAACAAGAAGAAATGTTACTTTCGCCCCTTCATCTAGGAACACTTATTTTACATAACTCAAAAATGTCCAGAAACAATCTAATTCCGGCTTAGGTCGAAAGAAACTACACAGTTTGATGACGTAAGAATTAGCATCAATTGGCTGTCAGTGTAAGTTTTATGTGTTGAGTGCTTGGAGATTAGAGATTTTTACAAATTTTAGAATTAAATTATTTATTGTAAACTGACATCAATTGATGCCAGTGCTAATCTTACCAAATTCCCTATTTTTTCCTGTCTAAGCCAGAAATAGGCTGCATCAGCCCACACTCCATCTCAGACTATTTACGGTAGGATTAATTTTTATACTTCATTTTATTTTTGTGTCTGTGTGTACTTTGCAAAAAAACCGTAATTAAGTACACAGATAAGATAGAAACACAAATTTATCTTATACATATATACATAACATCATACTATGGCTTCAGTACGAACTCTTACAAAAGATTCACTAAACATTTTTTCATCAGATTTATCCGACAATGAATCTTCGACATTCCTAACCTGATATACCATCTTAACTTTTTATGGGGTAATGGTTCAGTGGTATCGAATCGGCCTGTGGATCCTAAGAACCTTGCTTCGATCTCCACAGCCGACAAACATATTCACCAAATTAAAATTATTCCTGTGGTTCCCCGACCACTAACATCTTTGGGGGCCGTGATTTGTCGGCTGGTAACCGAACTTCATGCGCATAAATATATCACTTACCGAGTTCTGCTTCGGCAGAGTGCCACAACCAGTAATAAGTAAAAGGCGTGATGATATATTTATATTTATTTTATTTAACTTCATCCACATTCCTTCCATAAAGTCCCTTTATTTTTCTCTTTCATTCATGCAGTAAATCATATCCATCCATATGTTCCCAGCTCGTCCACGCAATCTTCCACCCTTAATTTTATTAATTTACATTCATTATTCTAAAAAATTACATCTGTATCTCACTCTCATTGCACACTAACGTATTATGGACAGGATCTTGTCACAAACACACACACACACACGTCCCACAAACATCTCGTTTCCATAGCAGTTATTCGCCGTTCCTGTTTCTTCATCCACATCTAATATTCACAAAACACTAACATACCATTATAGCCTATACTATAAATTTTTATTACTTACCAATAAAAGGACTGGCATTGAGTATTCCAATTTGCGAGAGAGTTAATTGAAAGTCACATTTTAACGACGGAATAATTTGCGCAATGTTACTCATAGAAATCATTACTGACCAGTTCGCAGGTAGAGTACCTAGTAGCATTATCAGGTAGTTGAATTTACCAAAACCTGTAGCTGAAATCGCTTCTTCAAAACTTGCAGGTCCTGAAGGAGGTTTTTTAGAAGGTATTGGCGGTGAGAGTTGAGAGAGTTCTCGAGATACATGGTAGATTCCTGCAAGTGCACTAAATGTTAGCTTAAATTAAGTCCCTAAGCTCCTGTCTCTAATAGTTTATTATTCAACGAACTTATAATGATAGCTATTACTCATAAGGACAAAGATTATCCACATGAGTAATTACTATTTTCAACGGTTACTCCACAGGAAGTCGGTGTTTTATGTTTAGATAGGGTTGAAGAACATAATACTTATTAGAAGTTATATGACGTCAATCTCACGCTTTAGTGGACTTTCACTAGATGGAATTTTTTTTCTATAAACTGAATAACTCCTCATTGCGCTTTTTTTAGCATCCTAGTTGCAATAGGGACTTATACAATTAAAATTTTTCAGTTGCCATCTAGTGAGTAAAATAGATTTTAATAATTATGTAGTGACCATGGTATAGCTTAACAGTTTGAAGTTTATCACGTGATCCAAACGTTAAACGTCAAACATCCTGTGTTGACTGAACAGCAAATATAGGATCTGCGGGGAGTAGTGCTGAAAGGAGAAAACAGTTGTTCGACTCGGCATGGTGTCACCTTGCTCTTTCTACAAATTTGTTGTAAGAAAATGAATCGATGAATCAAGAAACGCACATACAATGAATTTAATACTTAATTGGTCGTAAGAAAATATGCTTAAGGGTGAATATATAACATGTCGTCCTTGTTTTGGGAAGAAAAACTTGATAAAGGAGAATTTATACAAAAACATGACTCTATTTAAACTGAAAGGTACTTTTCGTAACACAAATTTTGTCAGTAAAATTATTTCTAAAGTAGAGATAGTGATATGTCAAACATTGTTATAGCTATTTACATAACAAGTGCGCGAAGGCATACTTTGCACATGAGCGCAATTTTAAAAGCACGAACGAAGCGAGTGCTTTAATTTGCGCGAATGGTGCAAATGGCGTCTTCGCTCATATTATATGATGAATAATTAAGAAATTTATTAAATTTGAAGCGGGAATTTATATTGATAGTTAAGTACGCCATGAATTGACATTTGTTATTTGAAAACAAATTGCTCATTTTTTCTCGTAAAGTTTGTTAAAATATGTCTGTTTGATGGCGTTATAAGCTAATGTCTCTACTTCTTTTATAAATTCCTTAAAATGTGTATATATAAATAAGTACAAATAGCGTTTTAATGGGCAGTAGCCAGCTACTTTTGTAGCTTAGCTACTAGCTTAGCTACATTTACCTTAGCTGTAGCTGTAGCTTAGCTAACTGTGAAAAAATATAGCTGTAGCTTGTAGCTAGCTACTTTTTTTTCTATTAGCTTAAAAATAACAACTGAAGCTACTTTTAAAGCTACTTTTTGTAGCTTAAAGCTACTTTTTAAGCAGAAGGTCAACAAAGTACGCATGCGTACAAGCTAAACCCACACAAAATAATTATTTCTTGCCGGTTCTAACTGGCTCTAATACGCAAAAATACACAGTAGGTGCCAGATGGTATTTGCTATTTTTGATATTTATGTACATAATAGTAAATTAACAGTCATTATAACAAAAGACTGATCTAATGACAATGGCAAATTTAATTATTTCACAATAATTTAAAAAAGTAGCTTTCAAATTTAACAGCTACTTTAACGAAAGCTTTTAGCTGTAGCTTAGCTATATTTTACAAAATATAGCTTATAGCTGTAGCTTAGCTACTTTTTGAAAGAATAGCTGTAGCTGTAGCTTAGCTACTTTTTTTAAGTAGCTTGCCCAGCTCTGGTACTAGCGCACAAAATCAAATTTTCCATCGGTTTCCAAGGTTATGTAAACATCATTTTGAATGCAGAGAGTACAAAAAGTTATTTTTCTACTTCAATTATTAAAATATAATTTTTACAATACCTGTATTGTAAGTTACCCATTAACGACAAAATTTTAACACATTAAGTGGAACTTTTATTGCACAGTTGGTTTCCATGGTTACATCAGATTTATAATATTTACTTTTCATCCACCGTAGACAGTAAGTAAAGATTATAGATCAAGGTCTTATCAAGCTACACAGAATTTCAAAAAAAATATTTGTTCTTTTCCTTCTATTTGCGCAGATATTGTAAAAAATAGCTTACTAACCTCGAACTGTAAGTGATTTTTTTGGATCGCGAATATTTAGGAAATTTCGACCCTACGGGCCTTGATTTACAAAACTAAATTCTTGACCTAAAAACTGTCACTTACAATTCCTGGTACGTAATATAATATTAACATACTAGTTTGCATGGCACTAAATAATATCGTAATAATTATTAAAGAAACACACTTGTCACAAAAATTTTAATATGTGTAATTACTTGATCGATTTCGGTCTACAAGACCATTTTCAGAATTAATAACAAAGAATTGAGCTTATATACGAGTACTTGTTAGTGATAAGGTTACAATGGTGGGGTGTAATTAGTGGTTTTTCCATATGTATTCAAAATACTCCGATTGAAACAAAACCACTTGTCATTTAAAATGGGTAATTTGGTTTTGATTGCTTTCTGAATTTCATGTTTCTAAGATATTCATTTTTATGAGGTAATGGCTCAGTGGTATTAAGTCGGCCTGTGAATCCTAAGAACCCTGGTTCGATCCCCACAGTCGACAAACATTTTCACTAAATTAAAAATTACCCTTGTGGTTCCCCCACCACTAATATCTTTGGGAGCCGTGATTTAACGGCTGGTAACCGCACTGCACGCGCATAAATATATCACTTACCGAGATCAGCTTCGGCAGAGTACTACATCCAGTAATGGGTAAAAGGCGTGATGATATATTTATATTTATTTATTTTATATTAATTTTTTGTCCTTTATCTAATATGTGTAAAATTTCTAAGTTATCCAGACTGTAAGTGTGATTTGTTTTTATTAAGTGTTGTGCAAGATTAAAAAAATATATATATCATCACGCCTTCTACCCATTACTGGGTGTGGCACTCTGCTGAAGCAGATCTCGGTAAGTGATATATTTTGCGCGTGAAGTGCGGTTACCAGTCGTCAAATCACGGCCCCCAAACATGTTAGTGGTGGAGGAGCCACAGGGATAGCTTTTTCAAATTATGAAAATTTGTCGCCTGTGGGAATCGAACCAGGGACCTCAGGATCCACAGGCCGACTTCATACCACTGTGCTAGCCATCCCATCAAGATTTGAATCTGTTTTATTCAATTTGTATGAGCGTAAGTGATATTGAAATCTAATAGTGAGGTTAAACCACAGCGGAAATATGTGAAATTCAGTTATTTAGGACAAATATCCTAATTCATTGCTAATAATTTTAAATCTGCTAACACAGTGCTTTTCAAACTTTTGTCAACCGCGACCCCAAAATGACTCTACAAAACTCTCACGACCCCAAAGCTTCCAATTCCGACTTAATAAATGTGAAATTTATATTTTTTATTTATTAATTAAATAATGAAGATAAGTTAATCGCGGTGACACGATGACAACAACCGACAGAGATATAAACAAATGAGTATTTACCTATCTAATTATTAAATATAATCATGGGTGTCCGCAGGGGGAGGCAAGCCCCGCCCCCTGGATATTAATTAGGGTGGTGACCAAGACTCTCGAAAATAGGACTTTAACATGTAAAACTATAATATTTTAATTTCCTGCTTCCTTAAATATTTGAAGCAAAAAAGCTTGAAATAAAAGTGCATATGAACCAATAAACAAAATAAATTTTGCATACTTTGTAACGACACAAATTAGATTTGAAAATGACGAAAATTGCCTCAAAACTATCGATAGGCATAAAATTGAAACAAAATTAATAATTAGGAAGCAGGAAATTTAAAACAATGTGATTTTACATGTTAAAGCCCGATGTTCACGAGTCGTGGCCACCTCACTGTATATGTATATATAAATAAATAAATAAATAAATATATCATCACGCCTTCTACCCATTACTGGGTGTGGCACTCTGTTGAAGCAGATCTCGGTAAGTGATATATTTTGCGCGTGAAGTGCGGTTACCAGTCGTCAAATCACGGCCCCCAAACATGTTAGTGGTGGAGGAGCCACAGGGATAGCTTTTTTAAATTATGAAAATTTGTCGCCTGTGGGAATCGAACCAGGGACCTCTGGATCCACAGGCCGACTTCATACCACTGTGCTAGCCATCCCATATATATGTATATATAAATTAAATAAAAATTAAATTATAAGTTTAAAGATAATAAATTCAAGCTGAAACTGAATTTCCTGCAGTATTCTTAAGGCCAACTAGCGACATGTTCCCTATCATAACGATTGAGTTTAAGTATACACAGACTCAAAATATTAGAAAATAAAAACTGTAAGACTGCTAAATCGGAATTTATTGAAGAAATGGTGTCAATTTATGGAAACTAGTATTTTATTTCACAAATTTAAATATTTTTTTATCCATTTGTTATGTGTATTTGTATTTATGTTATGTAAAAAATACATATTTTCGAAATTTATGTATATTTGAGAGTTTTTTCCGACTCGCCCCCCCCTGGAAAATTGTCTGTGGACGCCCATGAATATAATATGAGCACGCGCAATGACTGTTAGTAAATCATAACACTGATCACTCGCGACTGGGGCTGGCTGATCTTTGAAATGGAATCAATATATCGCAAATGATTCATATGATCGATTCTATCGATTTATTGCAAATTTTGAAATCGAATGCTATTAAAAAGATCACAATTAAAAAAAAATAGATTTTGTTAAATATAAATAAATATATCATCACGCCTTTTATCCATTACTGGGTGAGGCACTCTGCCGAAGCAGATCTCGGTAAGTGATATATTTATGAGCGTGAAATGCGGTTACAGCCGTCAAATCGCGACCCCAAAGATGTTAGTGGTGGGAGAGCCACAGAGGTAATTTTAAATTGATGAAAATGTTTTGTCGGACCAGGGTTCTTAGGATCCACAGGGCGACTTGATACCACTGAGCCATTACCCCATAAATTTTATTAAATGATCGATTTTAATTTCAAAATATGATTAAAAGTTCGAATTTTTTAATATAAAATCAAAACACAAAAATCTATTTAATTTAATTATTTTTAAAAAACATAATAAGTGTAGTTAGTTACGCTTTAAAATCAATCATAATAAAATTTTCTATATTGTAAACGACAATGAAAAATCTATGTTAAACGAACATAATTATGATAAAAACAATATTTAAAAACCGGCAGGTAACTTTGATTTTAATGGTAAATTGATTTTTTATTTAAAAAAGTCTATTATTCCAATTTTTTAATCATTCGACATTTTTAATCAATCGAAAAAGAAATCGATAACGTCGATTTTATCGATGAATCGATATTTTAGAAATTTAAGATCAACGCGAGTTTTTTTAAAAAAAAGATAGCTTAACTTTGTCAAACGTTTTTTTTGCTCCGCCCTCCTCGCGACCCCCCTTGGACTGCTTTGGCACCCACCGAAGGGTCGCGACCCCTACTTTATTGTATTTATTCATTAGGGAACTTAATTATTAATAACAAAATTGAAAACAACAAATCGAATGACCATGTGAATTTGTTTCAGTCAGAATATTTTGAATACATACGGAAAACTGCTAATTACACACCACCATTATAACCTTATTACTAACTAGTATATAAACTCAACTTGTAAGATTATTTGTTATTACTTCTAAAGATGGGTTCGCAGACCGAAATAGATCAAGTTATTATTAAAAATTTTGTGAAACTTTTACCAAGTGTTTTTCTTAAATAATCATTTCAAAAATACGGGTCATCAAGTGCCTACCACCGAATCTCTCAATATTAGTTGTATTCCATTTTCCACTTGATTAACTTAAATCAGGTCAGATAAGTTCGACACGTGACTAAATAAACTGAATTAAGCAAACTGATGCACTTATTCGGGTGAATTACTTCAAAGTAAATTGGAATCTGTAATTCTAGTACTGGAAAAAAAGTCAGCGAAGTAATGCAGCAAAATAAATAAGTGATCTGGTTCAATAAATGCAAGTTAGATCTGATCCAAATTGCAAACGGAATACGCCTATTATTAACATCTTAATCACATGTTGACAAATTGTGACTTCAAACGTTTTAGTCACGGCGTGCCGTAAAGTTAATAACTGACATATTAAATACGTCGTGAAATTAGCTTCCTACATCTGTCATTGTAAGTTAACCTTACTTTTCAAATAATTAATAAAACTTTACATTTTTTATGGTTATAATTTGCTGTTGTCTGAAACCGAACTACAGGGTGATCAAAAGGGATTGTTATAGTTGGCAATACTATTTCAGAGATCTTTTTATAAAATATAAAGGCGGAAATACTATTTGACATTTGTAATAAATACAAATAGGTTATGTCAGGAGACTGACAGCTAATAGAATTTTGATCTTTTAAGTAATAGAAATACTTTAGAAATAAATGTAATAATAATTGTACTCAAATTTAAATTATAAATGTCACTGTCAACAACAGGAAATGAATTTATGTATCAGGCTTACCAATTTCAAGTAGTTTTTTTTATCGCCAACTGTAACAATCCCTTTTGATCATCTTGTAGTATACATAGTACGTGACTTGTTTTACGAATTCTTTAGATACTCGTTTATAAAACTTGTTACATAATTATTATCTATAAAATAACATTTGACGGTGGTAAAATAAATTTAATCGAAACCTATGTATTTGTATATATATATATATATAATATTTACCTATTTTGCGCACCATGTCTATGCAACAACTGAATTAAGTAATTAAAATTTAATGAGTTGTTTATAAATTTTAATTAATTTATTTTCACATACTAATAATAAGAGTTATTGTCTGAACAAATCATAAAATAAATGTATATATTTATAATAACAAGAATGAAACATATAAATATATATGAGTTGCTATGAATACTGTGAATTCATTTAAATATTTATATAATAATAAACAATTGTTTTTGTTTGTAATCTTTCGCTATAGTATTGCAAGGACATCGAAAATTACGAAATAATTTAAACAATTTGAAATTACTATGTATTTTTTTTTTGTTTTCTTTAATTTGCTTGTAGAAATGTTGATAAAATAATGAGGTATTTACCAATGAATGAAGGATAATTAACTTAATTTTTTTTTAATAACGTGGTGCTGAATTTTTTTTTATAAATTTTATTATCTTACATCATTATAACTTATGTATTTAAATATAAAATAATTACTATAATAACTGTCGCAATCCTAATATAAAACAATCTATCCCACTTCTGATAATTGTCTATATGTGAAATAATTTTTCTGTGATTAATGCTGCTCCTTCTGCACTTCTCTATTCATGTATTTGTCAGGATAAAATCATAGACGAAGTACAGTGAATATGAACATCAGTTTTATTAAAATATATATAATTACAAATGATTAACCATTCAACCTCTGTCGTCTATCGCCGGATACACACTATCTTAAAAACTATCTACAAAGTCACCATGCACCCTTAACCATTTACACACGTCTCTTCATCCCTCACCCATTCCAACATGTTCTCACATTCGGCGTCACTCAGACAAACCCAGACACACTTGACCATAAATTATTAGTTTAGAAACACAAACACAACCCCAAACATATCATTCTCACGATACTTGATATTTTCTAAAACTAATAACCATAAATTAACTAAAACTAAACAAAACACATAATTTAACAAAAACAGCCTAAATTATAAATAATGCCACATAACTATTGATAATCTTCTTCCGTGAACGAAGAAAATATAAACAAGCTATAAAAAGAAAATATGTATAAAACATTTTTTTTTCTACGACTGCTATGAAAAGTTGATATTTATGCTTTCAGTTATCATCGTAAAGTTGATAGTTACTGAATAACAAACAATAAAATACTTTACCGCGCGTCTCCTATAGCAACAAGCGATAAAGTACTTTACCGCTCGCTTAGAAAGATATAAATTGTTGCTGAAATCTTAATTTATTGAAACAATACTTACAAAATCTAAAATATAGGTTAGATACATTTTTACACTTTTACACATATTATACATGAAGTTTGTTGCGCTATGATTTGAAGTTGAACCTGAACTCAGCTGGGCAGCAGTGCCAACGTAATGAAGATGAGGGATGTTAAAATTGAAAGTGCAGTTTTGACATTTTTGTATATTTATTCCGGAACTTGAAATGGTGTTTGATAAATTTGAGGATAAATTAGATTCTGTGATATTCTCATTAGAATTTTCAGTTAGTACGCCAATCACTATTTTCTGAGATTTTTGAGCACATTTTTTATTTATTGTGAAAATTGATCACAAACAATGATTGTTGATAACAGAATTTTTTAATTATTTACTTGTATACTGATATCGTCATGGTTACATGCAACACAGAAATTGGTGGAACGTGAAATGAACTAACCCCATATTATTTTTTAAAATTTAGTAAAGTCGTAGAAAAAATTATGTGTGTGCCTCAAGCGTAAAGTATCTTTATTGCTCTCGCTCTATTGCAGCGCTCGCTTCGCTCGCGCTTCAATTACCGAGCACAAGCAATAAAGATTCACTTTACGCTCTTGATTCACAAATAACTATTAAATGATAAAATTAATGTTTTATTATCATAACATAATACCTCTTATGAGTAAAAATGGAGGAAGATAACATATTACTAACAAAATAGGAAAACTAAAATTTCACGGTCAATCATCATTGTCGTCGGTCTGAAGAAATAAAATTATGTTAATAATAATAATAATGTTGACTTTGTATAAGTTATATTTAATCAATCAATGAAAGCTTTTTAAAAAGATTTATTTCAAATCATAAAACTAGATAGAACTGCTCTGTTCTAGTGCTACGTACAATCTAACTACATACGTAGAGAACTGATAACTTGGCTTCTCAGACATACTGCTGATAGTATAAAATATGAGTGTGAGAAATGGTGTGTTTCAAGATGAACTGGTTTTTAACTTATACGAGACTTCTTGTTCTATTAGTCGGAATTACGGTTACTAGACAAAAAATAGGTTAAGTAACAGTGTGCTTTGAAAGGATAGAATGATAAGGTGGCCATTTTTTCTTGAGGCTTCCGGAGACACGGATTTTTTATACTTTGTTCAACTTCTGTTAGAGTATTTCATAGTTTCTGTTACTCTGTGTAACAGGAACTTAATCCCAATGGTAGTTCATATGTTTTTTTCTTGAATGTGAATCGAACTCGAGATCTTCGGATTCGAATGCTGTAACACTAAAAACGCTACCGTATTATAGTACTTAATAATAATAATTACGAATAATTCACACAATTGATAAAAAACATCTGATTTCGCCAAAATGTCCGCAATCATAAACCCTAGAAATGATTTTATAGTTATTTAGATTAAATAATGGGGTAGCTAGTTCAGTGGTATGGAGTCGGCATGTGAATCCTGAGAACCTCGGTTTGATTCCTAGAGACGGCAAACAATTTTCATCATATTAAAATTACCCCTGTGGCTCCCCTACCACTAACATTATGGGGAGCCGTGATTTGACGGCTGGTAATCGCACTTCAAGCGCATAAATATATCACTTACCAAGATCTGTCTCGGCAGAGTGCCACACCTAGTATTGGGTAAAAGGCGTGCTGATATATTTATTTATTTTATTTAGATTAAATGATTTTATCACGAGATAATATCAGTATTTATTATTATTATTTTACTGTATAATCGAAAAACAGTTTTCCATCACAGATAAAGTAACTTATTTTCAAAGAAAATTGTGGTACTAACAGATGTTGATGCCACCATTGTCTTTGTGCTTAAATGTATGTCATTTAGATAATCTAAATATCAACTTTATATAACGATTGTAGAAAAATAACTATTATGTAAAATATGGGCAATTTGCCGGATGTCTGTCTTAAAGATGTGCATGGGAGATGAACATGAGAAATCAGTTTTTTGCTTGATGTTGCTCGGTGTTTTACCGGATAACAAAGATTGTAGTATCAATCGAAAGATATAATTTTTCTGAATCCAATGATGTCAAATACATTTCAATTTAGGAGCTATTTTACCCTGTAAATTAATTTTTAAATTTGGAAAATTCACCGATTTATTCAATTTTTATCGAAAATAAATATCGTTACCTATGACTGTTTTGTTTTGATTCAAACGATTTATTTGATGTTTTAAAACAGTCGTAGGTAACTATATTTATTTTCGATGAAAATTAAATTAATCGGTGAATATAAAAATTTAAAAATCAATTTTCAGATCAAATTACTACTAAATTGAAATTTAATTTGCATCGTTGGGTTCAGAAAAATAATATCTTTCGATTGACACCACATTTTTTGTTATCCGATATAACACCGAGCAACAGCAAGAAAAAAACTGATTTCCCATGTTAGTCTCCTTTAAGGTGGTACTATCATGGAAGCATTTTAACCGAATTTTAATGAAATGTAAATATGTTATTTTTCATGTGTTGCTACACTAGTATGCAATTTTTTTTTTCAAGTTTACCGTTGTTGATCTGAATAATGTAAAGTTAAAGTCGACGAAAAATGCATTGGCGTTATAGGAACTGTATCTCGCGAGGCCGCTTACTGCGTAATAAATTCATATATTGTAGCTATTTTTTAACAAAAAAACTAACACACAGTACATCATGTAAAGATAAAGGTATGAGAATTAAAAAATCTATGTCTTACCGGATTAGTTTCAAAGAAAGTGGCGATGAAAGTTGGATATTCTATGATTTTCAGTGAAACTATCAGAAATGCTTGAAAACGTTGCACGGGTAAACAGAGATGGTCGCAGGCGTAGACAGAGATGGTCGCACGAATGACAAAGCAAGAACTATGAAAGTTATTATTTCGATGAGTAAAATATATTAATTTTAATACAAAAAGAATATTACAGCATTTTTTATTTATTTATTTGTTGTTACAGTTGATAATAATTGCTTTGGGGCATTTTTCTCATTTTTCTTATGAACTGTCAACAGGATGTATCGATAACACAGTTACGTTTCGTTCCGACTGGTAATATGCTGCTTGTGGTTCTCGCCTTGTTGTCATAGCTTCTGCTGTGTAAAATCTTACACTGCTATTGGTTGGCATGGAACATTCACTTCCAAAAATTTTGTTATGTTGCAGAATTTCATAAACTTGTTAAATAGTTTTATTTAATATATTCAATGTTATTGCTAATTATACGATATTTGCAGCGAAATGTTAATTCTGTTAATAACCTATACCATACAAAAATGTAATAATTATTTTTATAAACTTTTTAGGTTACATATACTTTTGTATGAGACTGTCATTATAGAACCACCTTAAGACAGAAAGTCAGTATAAAAAAGTAATAATTGTGTCGAAAATATAGATATTGGAAAGGGCTTAGAAATATTACGAACTATGAATTATATAATTATATATTTACCTATTTACAAGAATACCATATAACATTAGTTTAATTGTATAATACCCGTAAATGCCATAACACATACATAATTCATAAATCTTCGACCTTTGTAGATGACAATAGAACGAGTGGAATAATACACACTAGAAAATTAAACAAAATGTTATTACCATATTTTGTAAGAAAAAATATATACATATTTACCTAGTACATTTCCTCCTAAATATACAAATGGTGGCACACAACCAGCAACTAATAACATAGGGAATACCGTGTTGCCAATAATAGAAGCTACGCAACCAGATGTTCCTACTATCAGAACTGTCAATGTCCTATAAATATATTATATCATTATAAATGTAAATATAATCTTAAAATTAACTTATTCGGAGAAGCAGTCAATCTGTCAATCAGTCAATTACACATATTTTTGGTAAAATAAATCGCAGAAATCATTTCCTTATTAATTCAATCATTCGAGAAATATTGATTAATTTTATATATAGAGTGGTTCATAATTTCGTGTACATACGTTAAGGGTATATGTTGTTTGATATGCTAATTACGAATGAATAGTTATTTTTATAACAAGTGCTGAAAAAGACTTGTTACGTGCGGAAATCTGCACGAGTACATAACCTTTTTCGGCACGTGTTATAAACAACATTTTTCCTATAACTATGCGATTTAGAATATCTCTGAAATATTATCAAAATTTATAAAATCTTAATGATATTCACGAGAACGATGTTTTACGGCGTTGCTATTGTTTGTTTGTTGATTGCTTGCACATTGTTCTACGTTATTTAAAAATATGTCACTACTTTCAAGACAATTTCTTCAAAATCGTCTAGATTGGAATACTACAGTGAGTGATTCTTCTTTATCATAAACACCTCCAAAGATAATTGAAGCCCCAGATCATGCTATGCTGGATCTATTTTCGACAATGACAATCAACCTGCTGCTGGTTTTTAAAGCCTCTGAAATTGTTGTCAATAATATTACTGTTAATAATATGAACAGGTACGGAAGAAATCAATATTTCTTTAGACAGTACAAAAGTTTCCACTTCACATTATGTCAATATAAACAACTGTAACAACTGTGTTAATAATATGCACAAACAATAAATATTATGTATTTCACTTACTCTTAAAATAAAATCATTTATCGATATATTTTACTTTGTTCGGTTCTTTTTATTAATTGTCTACAGATTAGATATACTGCAATTTAAGGTTATGTTTATAAACGTTAAAATATACTACTGCATATTTACTAGCGCTGGCTCACAGCATCTTCTTCTTCCATAAGCGTCTGTGGCCAAAATATGAATTCGGCGCTCGGCGTGAAATTTCAATCGCTCTCAATACAACTTTTTTTTACAGTTGCGTAATGAATTACTTTCCGCAAGAGTGTTTATTTGCTTACAGAAACGCACTTGGTCTGCATTTGTCTACTTTCAATACGTAACCAAGGCAATAATAGTTACGTAATAACAAAGAAATCGCACAGTTGTAGGAAAAAATGTTTTCCTTTTTTAAATCACAAAATTTCCTTGTTCCTAGGCAAAAAATTTTCGTTGCCACTGCCACTGGGTGGATGGTTACGGTAAAATTAATAATTAAGTACAACATCTATTATAAATAATTGCTAATAATTGAATTGTGTAATGAGCAAATTATAGTTATTTATTAGACAAGCAGTATTATAGCGCCCGCGGCTTTGCATACTTACCGCTCGTTAAACATATATTTAAACCGCGAGTGTAATACAACTGTTTATTCAATTTTGCCCTAAAAAACTTCTCCAATTTGAGTGTTAGACTTTTATAAATGAAGTCAGAAGCTTGAAATGTCAATAATCGCTTACTGTTATCTAGTCCTGTGATCTAGTCACTGAATGTGAGATTGTTTCATGTGTTGAATTGTTTACAGCAGGCAGCGGAAAGTTATATGGGTAACCATGGGACTGTGTTTATAGTTAGACTTCCACCTAAAGAATGGCGCTGATAGTCTTTATGCGAAGACAGCTATTTTAGATAACTACAATATCGGCAATCATTGGTTACTAAATTGTTCCTGTACTTGTCATTTGTAAATATTTCAAATTTTTTAATCTGTCAAATATCTAATTAATTTTTCTAAAGAATGGCGCTGATAGTCTTTATGCGAAGACAGCTATTTAGATAACTACAATATCGGCAATCATTGGTTACTAAACTGTTCCTGTACCTGTACTTGTCATTTGTAAATATTTCAAATTTTTTAATCTGTCAAATATCTAATTAATTTTTATTTGCGAAATAATTTCACATAAATAATGTCATCAACTAATATCAATTGTTGTGTAAAAAACTGCACTGCTACTGGCAAGTAAGTGATCATATAATAAATAATATTTAGATGAGGAAGTCATAATATATTTTCAAGTTCAAAAGAGTTGGATAAAACTGCGATTGAAACAGTTCAAATTATAAATAAATTGTATACAGGTGAATATTTTAATAAATATTTATATTGTAATAATGAATTTTTATTTTATGTAGTTTAAATAAATATAAAATAATAATAAAAATAACAAGCTGCCTAAATATGCATATCGGGTTGCCTATATACATGACTTTAGTTAGACTTCCACTACTCAGATGGCGCAAAATACAGTCCCAGTGCGTAACTTGGCAGTTTCTTATCTATAGTAGTATATTATGATCTGTGGTTTACAGGAAAAAAATTGGAACGCAAATAGAGAATGATAGTTATGAATGGTCTACAGTAAAGTCTTTATCGTGTATCAGTGTGTAGAAAGTGACAATGGAAGATGAAGATATTCTAATTGATGATGCAGTTCATTTACATAAAGTCGTGAACAACGAATTAGTTCGTGCTACGAAAAGTATAAACAATGAAAGTGACAGTGTTCAAAACTGCAACATTTCTTTTTCATAAGTGAATCCTTGTAAGGCCTAACTTCGTTAATAAGAAAGTGAAATGCGTAGTTAAATTTGTTTTTGAATTTTTCAATACCTTATAATGTATGTATAATTATTTAATAAACTTTTAATTTATTCTGATTGACATATATTTGACTTTTTTAAACTACTAGTGAAATAAAAATTTTAAACCACTATTGAAATAATACTATATTACATAACAAGCATCGAAAGTGTAAAATGACGTGCGTGTGTACAAATTGAAAAACGAGGCGCGCAGCACGAGCACAGTTATCACACTTTAGTGCGAGTTATGTACACTATTTTTCAGACGACCACAAAATATTTCTAAAAACAGTTTACAACAGCAATGTTGTTACACTTTGACAGCTGATGCGTTTTTGTAGGTAAGCGTTAACGTTTGACGTTTGAGGTTATGTATTGTGATACCAACTGTACTAACCGTAATGTCAAAATATTAAATGATACTATAATATTAGTAAATAAGTAATTATTGATTTAAAAAAATAAGATTTATTTGTGCAAATGTATTGAAACATCTGCCAAAACTTCAATCTAAATAATAATACAAATTCTTTTCATTTATTTTCTTTCATCGTAACGCCATCTGTTGTCAATCAGTGGAACTTCACCTGATATGTTAGAAGTGTGCGTTATACTAACATATCAGTGTATGTTATGTTCAACTTTCCTTAGTAGTTTATGATGTTGTTATGGTTACTTTCATAAGTGGTCGTCTGAAAAATTTTTAAGCAATTGTTTATAAAACAACAACTTTAATGGTCTATATCCAAGCAATTAAACATGCGTTTTTATAAGGCAAAATTGAATAAATGTAATTTTATTCTATTCGTAAAAGGTCTGTAGATCAATTGTTTCTTTAGTAAATGAAATATACTTGACTGTGTAAAAAACTGGTGATTTGTTTTAAGAATGTATTTCGTAAATGGATTTAGCAATAATGAATTAATGCTAGCATATGGAGAGGCGGGACAAAATGCGACACTAGCAGAATGTATTTACGCAGAACGTTTTTCTCAAAGACGGGATCCATATCAATATCTTTACATAATTAACTGTAATTATTGTAAATTGGTTTCATTAAAAATAATTAAATTTTGTTTGTTTATTTTACTAGTATTATGTAATTCAGGTTATTGATTATCTACTTGTATTGTTCGTTTTTAATAGGAAAGTGAATCCAGTGCAGTACTAAAAAAAAACGCTGCAGGTAATCTATACTTAATTTTTCGAATTTTTGAAAAATTATTTTTGATTCAGCATATTAAGCAACATATACCCTTAACGTATGTACACGAAGTTATGAAACAGCCTGTATACGAGTAGTACAGAAAGTGGAGTTTAATACAACATATTATATTCAAGTAAATGCGATATAGTATAAGTTAGTAAATGATGCGCATTGGCACTGTAATACTTGTGAGATATTATTTAATAGTTATTAGTACACCTAGAGCAGAAAGTAGTCTATTGTCGATCGCACGTGGATCGAGGTACAGCCGGGAGCAACACACATGCAAAAGCGGCAAGAACACTTTCTGCTCGAGGTGTATAAAATACTTTTTTTACAACCATTTAGAAACTCTTGAAAAAGAATTTTAAATAATTTTTGACAGTTTTCTGTTTTAAAGTTTTCATGTATCTATGGATACACTGGGTCCACAAAATTTTATTGCCGCTCGGCGAGTGGAAAAAGTCAACTTTCATCAATAGTCGTCTATAAACCGTTTGTCTAGTGATATTGTATTAGTATTTTTTCTACGACCGAGCAGAAAGTAGACATTTCCAACTGTCAGTTGAGTGCAGAAAATTGATGTTTTCCGCTCGCCGTGTGGCAATAAAATTTTGGCGCTTGTCGAGCGGTAAAATAGAAGAAGTGATTTAGATTTCATTATATAGCGTTAGTAAGTAAATGTACTCGTACTTGATAACCTCGTCTTGTATAAAACTTTCTCTTTCATTAATAATTTCGGATGATCTTTTATCTTACTCTATTCTATTCGCTCTAGATTCGTTCTATTTCTATTTCAAATATAAAATTGTATGGTAGCGTGGCCGAGCGGTCTAAGGCGCTGGTTTAAGGCACCAGTCTCCTCGGAGGCGTAGGTTCGAATCCCACCGCTGCCATGGGAAACTTTTTACGATTTAAGAAAATAATTTAATATACTGGGTGTTAGAATAGTCTTTAAATGTGAAATGTATGGTAGCGTGGCCGAGCGGTCTAAGGCGCTGGTTTAAGGCACCAGTCTCCTCGGAGGCGTGGGTTCGAATCCCACCGCTGCCAGGAAATTTTTATATCCGCACATAACATACACAATATGTTCCATTAAATTTAGCAGCTATACATTTTCATAAATTTTTAGATTAATTCAGAAATGAATCACGTCAAGTATTTTTATCTTAGTACACCATTTTTATTTCATCAATATTTATCATTTCTTTCTTACAAACATATAAAAGAAAACTGTGCCATGGGACATAAGTTTTCCACTACCATTGCTGCCCTGATTACTCTACAGGAAAATGTTTCAAATAAAAGATGTAGAGAACAGAGCTGGACAATACTTAAGTACTTGAATAATACTTAAGACGTATATTTAAATATTTTGAAAGTAAAATCGAACGTACTTGAATTTCAAGTTTGTAAATAAATAAGATATAAAGATGCTCTCAACAGTATTGAATATCTCGTATTTCAATTGACTTATAAACAAATTTTGAAATATATTTAGTTTCAAAAACATTTGACCAACATTTTTTCATAAACCAGTTTTTAAACAATATTTCAAAAATTAGAAGACTTACACACTCAGGAATTTTGCCATTGGATTCAGCGGGTCAAAATACATACGTATATAAATTTTTAGTACAAAATTCGTTCCATAAAGAATTTTAGAGCAAACAGTCTGAAATTGGCCTAAAATCGAGAAGAAACCCAAGATACTCCTTAGGATATTGTTATAAAATTAAATCGTTTAAAAATTATTAAAAATTTGCTTATAAGTCAATTAGAACACGAAGAATTCAATGCCGTTAAACGCATCTTGATATCTCGTTAACTTTTTGAAATATAGACTCCGGAAAAGTTGTATTTTTCCCAAATTTTACCTCATCAGATTTTAAAATTTCCTGTGTTTATTACACAAGCAGAGTTTAGCACTTTGAACATTCATTTGAATATTATTTCTGTCCTGTTATGAGACATATTTTCCATGTTATTCATCTATGGCACTAGTATCGTGGGATATTACTGTTATGTATACATACATACAGAGCTGGGACCAGTACTCAAAAAAAGTATTTAAATACTAAATACTTCTAAAAAAGTATTTTAAATACTAAATACCAGTATTACTTGAAATACTTTTTATCGTTAAAATGTAATTACAGTACTAAATACTAAGTAAAATTAACAAATATGTTATTTTAATACAGAATTTAATTTAAAAACAAAATTAATAACATTATGAAAGATACTTTAACAATTTACAATTCAAAATTAAATAGAAGTAAGGAATTCAGCAGCTATAACAAACATGAAAGGGTTTATATACAACAACTAGAGCTGTATTCCATTTGCCACTTGAATCACTTAAATCAGTTCAGATAAATTAGACAACTTGACTAAATGAACTGAATGAAGCAAACTGATGCACTTATTGGGGTGAATTACTTCAAAGTAAATTAGAATCAGTAATTCTAGTACAGGAAATAGAGTCAGCGAAGTAATCCAGCGAAATAAATAAGTGATCTGGTTCAGTAAATGCAAGTTAGATTTGATCCAAATGGCAAATGGAAAACGCCTTATGTTATTGATATTTATATTAAGAAATAAATTTTCTTCAAGTGTATATTAATATTACAACAATATTTTCAATCAAACAAAAAGAGTGAAATAATGATCTCACTATTTGACTGAGTTAACTTAGGGCCAGTTTTTCAATCGCCAGTTTACTCTTGATTAATGTTAAATAATAATGGAAACTATGGTTACCATTATTATTTAATCATGATTAACATTAATCGGTGATTGAAAAACTGGCCTTTAAATGAGTAAAAAAGTGTCTATTATCAAACGGATATAGAAAATAATTACTTATAATTTATAATACTACATAGTATGTTACGATGCATAATAATCATGCCTAAAAAGTTGAACAAACGATATCATAACACACTTGTATCGTACTAAATTTTATGAATTACATTTTCATAATACATTTTAAAATCAATTTTTCATGTTGTCAGTATAACATTCGATGAGCACTTTAAGATTCAAATTACGCATGCGCAAAGTATTTAGTATTTAAAGTACTTTTGCATGAAAAAAAGTATTTTAAGTACAGTATTGAATACTTATTTTCAAAAGTATTTTAAGTAAAGTATTTTAAGTTTATGATATACTTAAAGTACTACTTCCAGTACTTTTACTTTAAGTAGTTCCCAGCTCTGCATACATACATGATATCATGCTATGTTCCATCAAATGGTGTAGCCCGAATTCGCTTCATACATTTTTTCATACAATATACTGTCAAACATACTGCTTTATTTATTCCTAGGTCATTTCTCGTCCACAATTTTACTAATATACAAGGTGTTTCAATACTTTATAAAGAAATATATATGAATCGCGGATCAAATAGAATTTTTTCAATTTCACGAAATTATTTGCATTTCATGTGCAGTAGGTACAAATTTTTAGTGCCACTGGTTTCAATTAAACCTATATAATAATGTTTGAATAATGAACAAATATTAATCAATTTTTAAAAATTCCTATATTAGCTGCCATTTATTTTTTCCTTAAATATAGAAATACTTGTATAGTTGTTTCGCTCATCTTTCATTCGACATATGTACATTCCTTAAGTTTATTTATTTCTGCCACTCAGATACTTGGAATAATTCAAGAAAGTTTTATTGATTTTTATACAACTAAAAATCTACGAAGAAAATATAGTTCGTTACCTGAAACTTGTTGGAAATAAGTCCACGACAATACTCAAAAAAGTGACGAGAGCGACTCCAGTCTGAGTGGTGTACAGTGCAGAAATTAACAGAATGATAGTTGGATCCGTACACCAAATTAACAATATTCCACTAATTCCAGATATGAACAGTAGACATGCTAACACAACAATACATGTAAGATATAATATCAACATTTGTGTGTAATATTTTGTTACCTACCTAACACGATTTTCTTATTAATTATAGAACTTACTATTATAACAAGTATATACATAGTTATTGATCCGACGCCAATAATGCTTAGTTTAATGAAGACATCATCGCTGGTTTGCTGCTAAAAAATTATTTGAGTTTTAATTTAATACTTTTAATAAAAATTACAGCAAATTGGGTGAATGCTATCAAAGAATAGTAATTATATAACAAGGGAGCAAAAATTTGTCTTTATTTATCTAGAACGGAGATTGTTTTATCACAAAATATCGGGCAAAACACGTTTTGCTTTATATAAATTTTGTTCAAAAAAATGTATATTATGACATTTTTCATTTTTAAATGACATAAAAAATATACTACGTATGCAAGATATATTGAAAGCTACGTCATCAAAAGACGTAATTTCTATAAATTTTTTTATTAACTGATGATGGGTTAACCATCAAGACGTCCGACAATAAACTATTAGAATTTATTCTATAATTCATTGAATCCTAAAGCCAAAATTCCTATTATTAATTATATTTCAAATATTTAATTATTTCTTAACTAATGAATATGTTACTTAGAGAAGATAGTTGTTAAATACTGCTTAGTTCGAAACTTAGGTTAGGTTTACACAAATCAGTGAGGGGAAAGTCAAGCTGAATGGTGTAGATCAGGAAATCGTACCAATGGTAATCAAATCTTTGGTTAAGACAATTTTATAGTTTATTTATTGTTTTTTCTGAAATAAGTGATTTCGATGCGCATTTTTAATAGTTTTTCACGAAAATAAATTCTATTTATATATTTTTCTGACAGAATAGATTATTTATGTGACTACAATTATATGTAAGCTCCGCGGTTTGAGGTCCAACATTTCTTAAGTCTGAAATCAGAATTAAAAAAAAATAATAATGTAACAATATCAGGGTGATCAAAATGAGAGTTTATCTTGACCACTGATTGTCGACGTGCTGAAGTTGAATAATAAGTAATGAAAACTGCGATTGCGAGCAGTAAAATAACATAATAAAAACTAAGATAAAATAAAGTCAATGAACTAATTAAACAACAAATAACAAATTAATGACAATGACATCATATTCTCGGGATAGACACCATCGAATATTCTTACTCAAGAATTATAGCTACCGACTATCTACGAATTACATACTATATATTCTTAAACTATGGCATTTATAGTAAATAAATGCTAGATCGCAAGAATTTCGCTGAATGTGACAAATGCCTCAAACGCCGGCGCGTGTTTCAAAAGGTAAATAACATGACATATCTTAAAGACGCAATCATTTTACAAACGATTATTTTTTACAAATCCGGTTTGTTACAATAATTACTCTGTGCTACCAAGGACGTTGAAAGGAGGGATATGGCATTACGATACTGTAGCATTGCTTGAAGTGAGGTTTGGGCAAGGGAAAGAGACAACAATAGTTTTTCTGTACCGTGCTTAACCAAATCTCTTCTTCTTCCAAATATTTTGAATTTTTGTGTAAGAAAAGTGGCGTTTAGACGTTGTCAGGGGGCGTTGTTGTATGTGAACATAACCACGAGGTGTTCATTTGTGTTCCAATCGTTGCGCTGTATGGAATTGGACATATTTTTTTGTGGATAAGATGGTAACTAAGTATTTAGTTTGTACACTTATGTTTGTTGAAGTAATTGTAGTTTTGATTTGTTTAAAAACATAAATTTGATATTTATTCTCAAACTTCTTCATATTAACGGGTTTTATATTTATTATTAATAGTAAATATTGTTTAACAATTACAATTACAAATATTTATTTTAATCGATAGATCACAACTACTAATAAACGTTGATAATTTCAGTTTCCTTGTTAAAATGTATAATCTTTTAGGGAGAATGATTCTGCTCTGTCCTGTTTAAATTTCAAATCTCTTTATGACACATGTGCAATAGCAGGGGCTAAGCACGGTACAGGAAATAATACTTCTGTCTCTGTCAATCTGCCGAGCCTCACAGTCTTCACTTAAATGCCGTATCCCCTCCTTTCAACGTCCTTGTGTGCTACAGTAAGACATTGTTGTTCTAAATAATTTATATTTTAATAATAAATTTAGTGTTGCCGCGAGACGAGATGAGACTTAGGGTCAGTCTTGTCTCGGTCTCGAGTTTCATGATCTCGTCTCGGTATTGGTTTCGAGTCTCGTCTTTGCAAGGTCAAATTATTATAACAATTGGAATAATAATGTGTAAAATAAATAAAATAAATATATCATCACGCCTTCTACCCATTACTGGGTGTGGCACTCTGCTAAAGCAGATCTCGGTAAGTGATATATTTTGCGCGTGAAGTGCGGTTACCTGTCGTCAAATCACGGCCCCCAAACATGTTAGTGGTGGAGGAGCCACAGGGATAGCTTTTTAAAATTATGAAAATTTGTCGCCTGTGGGAATCGAACCAGGGACCTCAGGATCCATAAGCCGACTTCATACCACTGAGCTAGCCATCCCATAATATGTCTGTTTAAAAAATAAATTAAACAATTAATAAATAACGTATATTAAAACAAATTTAAAATAAACGCATTACCTATTAGTAAAAACTATTTTAAGTGATGTAACCATTATTATATCGTCTGATCTGTATTTTGTTATCTATACAGATTTTTTTAGTTCCAAAGTAAGTATTATACGTATTTTAGTTTTTGAAATGAAAAACAGTTAAAAAATATTATAATTCAAAATACTACTGTTTGTATAACATTATAAGTTAAGGTAGTACTAGTGTGACGGTGGCGCCATCGGTTGGCGAGTGGCGAAACTGACGCTCAAAAAAATATAAAAATTGAATAAAATAAGTGTTTTATATCTATTATGGTTTGAATATCGTGAATTGTTAACAGGTTGTTGGTCTAGTGAATTTTCAAATACCGTACCACCGTGTGGTGTTGTCATTATAAATTGGGATTCTTAATTTTTCGTTAAAAGGCTTTGCATGGCTGTATATATTCATTACTAAACGATAAAAAACTTTCTCTTTCTGATACAATATACATGGATAGTTCTAGAATATTATACTAGTGTTTCAAATAAAACTGCAAAATTTTAGAGGTACACAAACCAAATATGTGCGATTCTGACTGATGATCGCCATAAGCCCCGTGTATAAGAATTTAACTTTACAAGCGAATATATTTGTTCACAGACGATGAGTGTGTTTCATATTTTAACAGGATGCGTATGACTATCCAATGTTTATGTGCGCCAAATTTTCTTCAGATAAGCAAAAATATTTTTCACGCTAGTACTACCTTAATAGCTAGAATTTAAAAAATTATATTTCGCATAATATACGAAATATTTATAACGGCATTAAAATGATAGTCCTGTAATTAATTGATCATTTAAATAAAAAGATAAAACAAAGTGTTTATTAAAATAATCGAGACTCGCGAGAATCTTGATATTGGTCTCGTCTTGGTCTCGAGTTTGACCTCGAGTCTCAACTATGGTTTCGTCTCGACATCTCGAGACGAGACGAGATGAGACCGAGACTGGTTTCAAGTCTTGCGGCAACACTAAATAGTTTGTTTCGATTTCACTATTCATTAACGACAATTCGTAATTAGAATCGTAGTATCGTAACAACCCGTGAGATCTGAAAATGTATGTACTATATTTCCATAACTTACTGCATTGCAGGATTGTTCAATCGTAGTTGCATTGGAGAAATCTTCCACATATGTCTTGTTGATGGAATCTCCTATGACCTGACACAAACCAACATTGGTTTGATTATTAACAGAGGTATATGTATCCATTTGAGTTAATATCTCTGGTAACCATATTCTTAAAGTATTTACTCTGCAACATTAATTAAATTGTCAGTAATTTTATATTGACTATCAACTATTTGTCTAACAAACCCTTGCAATAAGAAAAATTGGACTGCTATGCACAATATTATTCTACAAAGATATGGCTGAAAGAATAATGGTTTAAATTGATTCCATCCATTACGTATTGCCAGACAAAATGATTTCTTTTCTATTTGAGGAGCAGCTTTTTCAGTTGGGTTTTCACATAATAATGTAGTAATCTACAAATTTTAACAAATGCATTTTACAGTTCAATAACTTTTTAGTAAAGAACATAAGATAGAAGGAGCATGAGAAGCGTATATGGGTAATTCTGTTGAAGCATTAGAATAGAAGGGGAATCATGTCGCCGCCATATTGATCGTTTCTACAATTTAAATTAAATAAACAAGAAGGAAATGAAAATATATATAAAAACTGCAATCACTGTACTAAATACAATTGCCAAAACTGCAAAGTATAAATAAACTAAGTACTTACTGGATAGGAATCAGCAGCTTTTCCAGTATTCATTGAATATATTTTTTGAAATATTTTTAAAGCTTCGTCATGTTTTCCAACCAACATTAAAAATTTTGGGCTTTCAGGAAAAACTATAAAGCTTAAACTTGTAACTAAACTTGGCAGAGCTAACACCAACAAAAATAACTGCCAGGAATGCACTGAAACACAAATATTAATAGTATATAACCATTATATGCGAGTCAGATATTATAATTTATCCACAATTATTTAAGTACATCGAACTAAAATAGTAAATCATGTCTTTACTTATATCAGCCATGGATCAACAAACGCCAAAAGAGCTGCTAGAAACAAGACAAAATACTTTATTGCAAATGGTTGGAAATATGCCGTGGAATATGAACTTTCATATTCACAAGTGATGCATGTGTTTACATATTTAGAGTTAGATATATAATGATGGTTTTATTTTGATAGTAGTAGATAAATAATATTTGCCATCTCATTTTTTTGCAGTGAAACATTTTTGAATTTTCTACTACTTTAATTTAAATTATTTTTCTCTAAAATAATTTAAGACCCGTATTTATGAACGTTGTTTAGGAGTTCCTTTACATACGCTTAAGTGAACCTTTTATAAGGATTCCTTAAACACTCCTTAAGATTAATGTTTTCTTCAAAAAATGTATATTATAAAAGTATTCCTAATGCAAAATGTCATAAATTAGTTTCTTTTTGTAACTGTAACTGTAAATTATACACATTTTCAATATATTTCATTAATTTGGTGTACGAGAGAAATTTGAGTTTGTATTTCGGTGTGCTTAAAATGTGTGATTGTGTAATAGATTTTTGATAGATCTCTGTACGAAGTAGTATTCTAGTAGTTATTCTAGAACAACTAATACACATAATCTCGAAACTATAATCCACAAGCTAATGCATGTAAATTTAAACATAGCAATTATTTTATGTAGTAGTATAAAAAGTAAGTTGTAATAATTTTATTAAAATGTTGAGCAATATGTTAATATACATACATCTTCAAGCTATATCCCAACAAATGGGATAACACGAACCCTAAAATCACTCATAAAACATTCACTCATCACACTCTTCAAACAATCAGCCCTCGTCAAACATTTTCATCCAAACAAACCACCCTCACTTCAACCACATTCATAGATCACTCCATATAAACTCATTCATTTATTACACTCGAAATCAGTATCACACAACAAACCTTCAATCATTCCTATTCACTTATCATTCATTTTCTTTCTTCAACGTACATAACATATGCATAAAACATCTCAAATTACTCACGTTTACTCCTAACAACCAATGTAATAACGAAACTAACAACGAATCTACAAGATTAGAAAAGATGAAAGCGATAGCCTGCACTTGTATATGAAAGAAAAGTACACACAATGCAATAACTGAAACTGAAACAAAAAGATAAGAAAGGGAGGGAGCGTCGACCTGCGCTTGTTTTTGAAAGTGAATTTCACACAATTTCAGTTAAACACTCTACGTAAGAACTGAAAACGAATTAAAAGATAAGAAAGGAAGGGCGTGTCTCTCTACGTTTGTTTTTGAAAGTGAATTTCACACAATTGTAGGTAAACACTCTAATGAAAGTACTAAATAACAAAACTAAAATTTAAAATCCTGCGATTTTCTGATCAGATTCATTCCGCAATTAATCTTCGCCAAACGTTTCTATCCTGACACACCACTTTAGCTTCATCCACATTCATAATTCCTTTCATACAAGCACGTTTGTTCCTCATACTCGGAAACTTTTGTTCACGCAACAATCCTTCAATCATATTCATCCATTTATTCATAGGTTAGCAAATGAGGTATTAGGGATCCTCGAAATGTTTGACTTTCCAAACAATTTCAAAAAAAAGGGAATATTTCCCACATTATATCACACTTTTATAATGACATAAACTAATGAAAAATATGTACAATAACAATTTTATAAATAATACGCAAATTTAAACATAATGAGTTGTTACTTTGAATACAAAATTTTAATTTCTAACCAACTAGTAACGCAATAAAAAATTCTTTCACGTGTTGGATTATCTACATCTTTAATATGTATTTTAGGTACTCTTAGAAGTATTTCTGCCACAAATTGAAAATATCGTGTCTGCTATTCTCTATGATACTCTAATGGGCTTTTCAAGACTTTTTTGATTTTTTTATATATTAATCTACGTAATAAAATTATTATACCCAAAATTTTTATTTTTTTTTTAAACTTGTATTAAGCATGATAAAAATATTTAAACTTTCGAAACAAACGAACGTGACGTAATTGCATCATAGCTTAAATAGAGACAGATAAGACAGAGATAAATAACACGTAACTTCACGTAACGTATGTCGTTGTCAGTAGAATCCTCAGATAAAACATAACTAGACGGATAACAACGGCGTTTGTTGTGAAGCAAAAAGGGATAGATTAACTGGTGTGTGAGGCGGGTGCGCGGCAAGGAGCAACTTGCATAACATCAAAGTGTACTCGCTCCTTGCCGCGCACCCGGCGGACCATCAAGTTACTCCATGCCTTTCTGCTTCACAATACAGCATTGACTTGAATACAGCATAATTAATCTATTTAGTATTATACGTCATTGGTAGAATCGTAGAATGCTGAATGCTTGTTTCTTCTTCGTCTTCCTCTTAGTAAAGTTGAGCACCGACAAACGTTTCAGACAAAGCTCTGTGATTGGCTTAATGCAACTACGTAATTGCAATATGGCAGTGCGAAATTTAAATGAGCGTTTCGAATTATGCAACTTAACTTTCATATTTCAGCAATAAAGATATCATTTCTGGTATGATTTTATATTGTATTAAATATGATGTACGGTCAAGAATTTATTTTAATAAATATATATTAAAAAGCTCTACCACTTGAATCCCCATTCCAACTGCTAAGGTTGATAGAAACCAATCTTGACTTTAAAGAAGAATAGTAGTATCAAATTTTAGGAATTCCTGAGGAATTCTTTGAAAAAAAAACAACTAAGGCAGGTTCATAAATACGAATTTCGTTAAGGAATGGTAAATAAGCAAACATTAAGGATAAAAGTGTCAAATTGAAGGAATTCTTAACTGATTCCTTAAAAAATCAACTAACGGAGATTCATAAATACGAATTTGGTTAAGGAATGATAACTAAGGAAACCTTAAGCCAAGGAACTCCTAAGGAACGTTCACAAATACAGGCCTAAGAGTGTTTAACGGCGGAAAATATATGACAATAATTTTAATTATCTTACTGTATTGGAATTCTCTGGGCAGTATTGCCCAAGCAAGCAAAGGTATCAACAAATTGGTGAATCCCATAAAAATTCCTGATATTAATATCATATTGCTTCTATGTTTGTTGTTGTGACACTCAGATAAATATGACATGATGAGACCAGTAGGAGCCGAAATTCTAAAAAGAATTTATCATTTTAGAATGTCAAATAACTGTTTCAGAATAGATTGTAACTTACACGAACCCGCTAAGAAATTTGAATATAACTAGCATTTTCATATTGACTGAAAATGCACACAAGACATTAAAGAGCGCTTCAGATAATGTTGTCCAAATCATTAGTTTCCTTCGGCCCAATGTATCAGCTATGTAACCCCAGAGGAAGGGACTTATTATATTACCTACGAAAAAAGAAAATATATTAAATTGTTAGGTAACCTAATTTATACCTGATTTTTACCACATTAAAATTACCCTCTGTGACTAGTATCGTTGTGGTCATTATTTAACAGCTGGTAACAGCACTTTATGCAAAAACATATATCAGTTATTGAGATCTGCTACAGCAGATTATGGAAATAATGATATATTTATATATTTATTTTAAATTGGTAGAACTGCGTGGGGATTGATGATATTTATATAATTAATTCGTGTTTGATAAACTCAAATCATTTAAATAGATTTTACAAATTTACGATGAAATGAAACATGAAGAAAAAACAAAAATATTAATGTAGAACAGTGTTTTTCAAACTTTTTTCAACCGCGACCTTAAAATGACTCTAAAAAGCTTTCGCGACCTCCGGAGCTTTCAACTCAATAAATGCGAAGTATATATTTATTTATTTATTTATTAAATAGTGGAGGTAAGTATTTCTAAGCATACTTATAGTGAAATACGAGGTCTGTTAAAAAAATACGCGGACTGATGTCATAAAACAAAATATACTTTATTTAGAAGTTACATGTCTGGGTGCTCTTCAAAGTACGAGCTCTGCCTCATATCAGTTGACCCGAATCTTATTTTTTCGTTTGATGTTTTATTTTGCAATTTTATTTCTCGTGTAGTATATAACAGAATTAAATGAAATTTTAATGAGACATATACTAGTATGTTGTTAATACACAGATAAAATTTGAAGTCAATCGATACATACATCTTGGAATGACAGCCATTGGAACAGGAACTAAACATTTCTATATTAACTAAAACTTTTTCGTTTTATTCAAATACTGTATAATAATAAAGTTTGTTTTAAATAATAAGTCACTTTTATTTCATTCTTCAAGCTACCTACAAGATAAAAATCATGATAGTCCATTAGCAAGTAGAAATAGCTTTTTGTAAAAAAATAATTGCTAGTTATACTGCAATATATTTTGTGTCTAAGGTATATTTAATGTCAAATTTTGTTGAAAATGTTGAAAATTAATTGTAGAATTTAGTAAATGTCAGATACCTGCGTTTTTAGTATTATTTAAATTTTAAACAAAAAATAAGAATCGGGTCAACTGAAGTGAGACAGGGTTCGTACCATGCCCTGCGCACTCTATCCGGCCAGGCAGACTTTTTAATTAGTTCTTTTTACACACACTTTGACGCTACTGACGTGCGCTGCATTGTCAGTCATGCGCAGAATGCACTTTTTTTACGCATGGTAGTAGCAAAATAACAAAATGGAGTGGTGTTGTGGTTTGAAAATTATTTACTTCTGTTTTTGCAGTACGTTGTACGTTGTCTAAAATGTCAGTGCGCTATTTTGTGTTCGTGGTTTTGATCATGTCTTTCAAAAACCGTTGTTGTGTTCCCTTTTGTGATCGAGTGGAGTCTATAATTCATAGATTTCCTGTTTATATCGAAGATGTGTACGATATGTGACTGGAACGTGTTGGTGATAATAAACTTAAAAATATGGACCCAAAATATGTGTACAGAGCCCGGAGCCCAGAACCTGGCCCTCAATAAATTAAAATTTGTTAATTTTACACATTAAGGCAAAATATATTTATTTTAGTTAAGTACTTAATCTTACGAATTTACTTTTATATTTAATTAGGTTGATTTTTGGTAAGCATAATATAAATATATGAATATAAACTGAATTTATTTGAATTTATTGTTATTTATACCTGTTTGCCAGTTCAAATATTTATGTTTAATTTGAAAAAAATCAGTTTATACTTATTTATGATATATGTGTTAAACTCACCTTTGTTTCGCAAACTTTTTCACTCGCAAAATAAAAAGCAGTTTAATATATATCATAAATAATTATAAATTGATTATTTTTAAATTAAACAATACTTTTGCTTCCCTTTTAAGGACATTTATATTACCCGCCGAGACATATTTAGTTCCTTTTACACTCACATAGCGCTAGTATCGACGGTTCAAAAAAGCCGCCTGATTGTTAAAGAGAGCGCGTTCTATTCTACCTTTCTTTTCTATGGTTCGTACTCTCCTCTGCAACACACACACTTATTCGGTACGCTTCTTTTTTATTGTCCTTCAGCTCCTTCGTCGTATTTGCCTTTTTCTCGGGAAACGTCTCAAATCTTCTTCCTTTCAAGGGTATTTTGAGTTTGGGAACAAAAAAAGTCACAAGGAGCAAGGTCAGGTGAGTAGGGGGAGAGGGGGAAATAGTGATCGAGTGTTTGGCCAAAAACAAGGGCGAATGGGCTGGAGCGTTGCCACAAATTTCGTAACAATATCCCACACTCTTCAGCAAGCTCCCTGATGGTCAGACGTCGATTTGCCCGCACCAGGGTGTTAATTTTATCGACGTGTGTGTCTTCAGTTGACGTGGGAGAACGTCCAGGATGCTCATCGTCTTCAATCGACTGTCGACCACCTTTAAAATGTTCATGCCATTTGAAACATGCCGTACGTTTCATAGCAACATCACCGTAAGCCGTGTTGAATATATCAAATGTTTCAGTCGCAGATTTTCCAAGTTCCGACAAATGAAAAATCGCACTTCACTAAAAACCGCGTAACTACTCAACAAATAAAGATATCTGCAATCGGGAAACTGCGTTATCATCAGCTGATCTGTACAAACCTAGCGACATCAAGTGGATTGCCCTGGAACCAAATGGAGCCGCACAATTCAAACAGTCCGCGTATCTTCTGAACAGACCTCGTATTTTCCGACCATTACGAGGAATGTTGCGCGAGCAGTTGATCGCGGTGACGAACGATGATGACGAACGACGACAATGACCAATAGAAATACAAACAAATAAGTATTTACCTATCTACACGTAATTATTAACTGAAATACGAGTACGCGCAATAACTGTTAGTAAATCCTAACACTGAATCATTCGCGACTAGGGCTGGGCGATCTTTGAATTGAGAAATCGATCGCTGATCATGAAATGTAATCGATTTATGGCGATTGATCAGTTTGATCAATTCTATCGATTTACTGCAAAATTTGAAATGGAATGCGATGAAAAAGATATAGAATTAAAAGAAAAATCGATTTTGTGAAATGATCAATTTTAATTTATAATATGATCTTATAGATTTTTTTAATACAAAATCGAAACTCAAAAAGTATTTGATTTAATTATTTTTATTAAAACATAATAATAATAAGTGTAATAGAAAATGTAGACAACATTTATGTCACACCAATCAGGTTCAGGGTATTAATAAAGATTTGGACTTGATGTAGTTCACTTTCAGATCCCGATCACATATGCACAATACACATGATGTAATATCATAAGTTAGTTGCGCTTTAAAATAAGTAATAATAACATTTTAAATATTGTAAATGAGAGTGAAAAATCTATGTTAAATGAACATATTAGTGATTAAAAGGACGTTAAAAAATCGGCAACTTTTAATTTATGGATCAATTGATTTTTTTATATTTAACAAAAATCAATAATTCCAATTTTTTGCTATTCGAAATTTTAAATCAATCGATTTAAAAATAAATGGAATTTATCGATCAATTATATTTAAAAAAAAATTAAGATCAGCGCGATTAAAAAAAATCGCTTATATCGAATAACCGATTTTTTTTGCCCAGCCCTACTCGCGACCCCCCTTGGACTGCTTCGCGACCTCCCGGGAGATCGCGACTCACAGTTTGAAAAACACTGATGTAGAATATATCTTTTCAGACGACCACGTATGAAAGTAACCATAACAACTTCAAAAATTACTGCGGAAAGTAGAAAATAACATAGACTGATATGTTAGTACAACGCACGCTTTTAACATATCAGATGAAGTTCCACTGATTGAAAACAGATGGCGTTACGATGAAGGAAAATAATAAAATAAATGAAAAGAATTTGTTTTACTATTTTAATTGAAGTTTTGGCAGATTTTTCAACACATTTGCACAAATAAATCTTATTTTTATAATTAATAATTACTTATTTACTAATATTTCAGCATTATTTAATATTTTGACTTTACGGTTAGAACAGTAGGTATCGCCACACCTAACCTCAAACAGGCGCGGTGGCTGAGCATGTTAATGCACGTCTCTTAACATACTGTGACGTCACCCGAACCAAGGTTCGTCAGTTCGAATCCGCCTGTCGACGAAGTATGAGTTGTCGTTTAAATAAAAAATACAGTTACTTGTATTAATCATACTCGGGCGCTATAAGCTAGTCACTTATATATATATATATATATATATATATATATATATATATATATATATATATATATATATATATATATATATGCCTTAAAGTAATATCGACTACGGAAACCGGCAGTACGGCAGCGTAAAAACTGCGGCTCGGTGTGCCCGGTCGGCACAGGCCCGATTCGGGCTGTAGCGCCATTGAAGAAGAAAAACCTTAAATGTCAAACGTCAAAGGTAACCTTCAAAAACGCATCAGTTGTCAAAGTGCTACAACATTGCTCTTGTAAACTTTTTTTAGAAGTATTTTGTGGTCGCATGAAAAATAGTGTACATAACTCGCTCGAAAGTGTGATAACTGTGCTCGTGTACTTAAATCACTCGGCGCTGCGCGCCTCGTTTTTCAATTTGTACACTCGCACGTTATCTTACACTTTCGATGCTTGTTATGCAATATACTATATTGTTTCAGTGCATAAAACCAAGGAGCTCCTCTATCTTGGACTATATTTACGGTAGGATTTTACTTTTGTGTCTGTGTATGCTTTGCAATAAATCCGTAATTACGCATATAAAATAATAAACACAAATTCAGCTTACATACTCGTACATACTTAACATCACGCTATATCTGTAGCACGAAACATTCACTGTACATTTATTCATCAGATTAATCCTGCAATTAATCTTCGATATTCCTATCCTGGTAAACCTCTTTAATTTGATCTGTATTCATAAGTCCTTTTATACAAGTCCCTTTAACTCTCTCTTCTGTTCATGCAACAAATCATATTCATACATTTATTCTTAGCTTGTCCACGCAATCTTTCACCCTCAATTTCACCAATCATTCATTCCATATATCCATGCTATCTCTTCTAAGTTGCATTCATTACTCTAACAACATTCATCTCAATCTCACCGTCGTCATACACCAACAAATTGTGGACACGATTTCTTCACACACATCGCACAAATACCTTATTTCCACAGGAGTTCTTCGCAGTTCATGTTTCCTCATCCACATCTAATATTCACTAAGCACTAACACTTCATTATCAACACTAAATTAACTGTCACTTACCAATAAAAGGACTGGCATTAAGTATCCCAATTTGTGAGAGAGTTAACTGAAAGTCACATTTTAAAGATGGAATGATTTGCGCGATGTTACTCATAGAAACCATTATTGACCAGTTCGCTGGAAGAGCACCTAGTAGCATTATCAGGTAGTTGAATTTACCAAAACCTGTAGCTGAAATCGCTTCTTCAAAACTTGCAGGTCCTGAAGGAGGTTTTTCAGAAGGTTTTGGCGGTGATAGTTGAGAGAGTGCTCGAGATACATGGTAGATTCCTGCAAGTGCACTAATTATTAGCTTAAATTAAACTGTCTTTAATAGTATATTATTCAAAGAACGTGTAATGATAGTTATTACTCATGAGAATGAAGTTTATTTGAATAAGTAATAGCTATTTTCTACGATTACTCCATAGGAAGTTGAAGTTGTAGGTCTAGATAGGTTTAAAAAATTATTATTATTAGATATTATATGATGTCATTCTCAAACTTTAGGTCACTCTCACTAGAAGACAATTTTTTAAAATTGTGTAACTCCTCATTACGTTTCGTATTTATAGCATCACCGATATAATTGGCCATAACCCGTATGTAATGAATCAAGAGATGCACGTAAAATGTATTTTTTACAATACCTGTACTGTAGTCACCGATTAATGAAAAAATTGAAACACAGTAATTGGAATTTTTATTGCACAGTTGGTTTTAATGGTTACATCAGGATTATAATATTTACTTATCATCCATCGTGGACAGTAAGTAAGTATTACAGATCAAGGTCTTTTTTTCCTTCAATTTGTGCTGGTATTGTAAAAAATTGGTTATCCACCTCGAATTGTATGTGATTTTTAAATCCCTATTTTTTAGGTTATCTCGATCCTACAGGCTTCGATTTCTCAAACTGCATTCTTGATCTAAAAACTGTCACTTGCAGTTCATGGTACGTAAGATACTATATGGTCTTTGTTTTTCTAGTTCATAATTGTTTATTAATACCATGGATACCAGCTGAATTATTAAGTTCATAATACCCTGGGGCATTATTTGATTTTAATAGGCCCTAGGGCATTACAGGTAACGCTACTACGAATACTGTCAAAAATTTACATTTATTCTATTCGTTGTTGACAGGAAAGCCATTATTTATTATTTAGGTCATTAAAAAATACTAGTAAGATATCAAATATTGTATGCATCACAGGCATTATTTGATGTTTATACCTCTCGGGCATAAACATCTTAATAATACCCTTGGTACATAAATAATAATTATTACGTAATGGGCTTTGAAAAATATGCTTAAGGATGAGCAATAACTTGTCCTTGTTTTGAGCAGGAAGACTTGATGAATAATAATATTGTTTTCAGATTGAATCAAAACTAGCATGGGCGTCCGCAGGGGAGGCAAGCAGGGGCGCATGCCCCTCTTGGTTATTAACTAGGGTGGTGACCACGACTCTCGAATATAAGACTTTAACATGTAAAATTATAATTTTGTAATTTCCTGCTTCCCTAAATATTTGAAACAAAAAAGCTTGAAATAAAAGTTTTAGGGCATGATATGATCTGAATCAATAAACAAAATTAATTTTGCATACTTTTTTTTTTTTGTGATACGGCTTCAACTGCTTTGGTTACTAGCCGGTATGATGATGGAAGCGTCTGCGCTGTAGTCAGCTACAGACGCTGATTATGAAGATGGAAGCGTCTGCGCTGTAGTCAGCTACAGACGCTGATTGATGCCAGCCCTGACCGGGAATCGAACCCGGGAATCGAATTGCATACTTTGTAACGACACAAATTATATTTGAAAATGCCGAAAAATACCTCAAAACTATCGATAGCCATGAAATTTAAATAAAATTAAACAAATGTTTGACGTTTTGTCTGTCAAAATAAATGTAATAATAAGTACAGAATTTATTTTGACAGTTTTGACAGATTGAACGTCAAACATTTGTTTAATTTTGTTTCAATTTCATAGCTATCGATAGTTTTGAGACAATTTTAGTCATTTTGAGATCTAATTTGTGCCGATAAAAAGCATATTTTATGCCCTAAAACTTTTATTTGAAGCTTTTTTCTTTGAAATAATTAGGAAGCAGGAAATTAAAACAATATGATTTTACACGTTAACGTCCTATGTTCGAGAGTCGCGGCCACCATCCTGTATATGTATATATAAATAAAATAAAAATTAAATTATAAGTTTAAAGATAATAAATTCAAGCTGAAACTGAATTTCCAGCAGTATTCTTATGGCCAGCTAGCGATATGATCCCTGTCGTAACGATTAAGTAATCTAAGTTTATTAAGTCTACACAGACACAAAATATTAGAAAATATAAACTGTAAAACAGCTAAATCGGAATTTATTGAAGAAATGTTATCAATTTATGGAAGAGTTATTAGAAAATTGTCCTTCCTCTTCAATTTTAACCCAGACAACAAAGACTAGTAATTTATTTCACAAATTTAAATATTTTTGTATCTATTTGTTATATGTATTTGTATTTATGTCATGTAAAAAAAATATTTTAGTCATTTATGTATATCGGAGAGTTTTTTGCGAAAAATGTCTGTGGACGCCCATGAAAACTAGGTACTTCTCGTAACATAGATTTAAGAGGAATATGTGCTCCACATTTTGGTTGTAAAAGGTTTACTAAAGTAGAGATAGGTACACAAACTAAATAGTGAAGATATCTAGTTGAAGCTGTCAAACATTCTTAAATTATTATTGTAGTTGAGATTTTTGAGGTACAATATACAATTCTTTTAGGGCCGGTTTCTGAAAATATCTTTAACAGACATGTTAACTAACTGTCGCTTAAATTTATTGAAAGGTTAAAATTAAATCGGGTTTCTGGAAACAAACGTCAGTTAATTTATATGTTCGATAACTAACTCATGGTTCTATCCTGGACTAACATTTATTCTTGAATCTAATAGATGGCGTTACTATCGTTGTCGGTAAATGTCGGTAATTTTTGACGTCAATTTCAAACTTCAAAATAATTAATTTGATGTCAATTATTGTACTTCGTATTTGTGGTTTGAAATTGTAACAAAATTATGGAAGAAAAGCGAATTCGTGGAAAGAACTTCACAGAAACTGAAAAGAATGTTCTTTTTGAGTTGGTGACAGGGAAATATAAAGCTATAATAGAAAATAAAGAAAGTGATGCCGTCACAATCATAAAAAAAAGTTTAGCATGGCAACAAATTGCTAAAGAATTTAATTCGCAAAATCAGACAGGGCACAGAACTTGTTATTCTTGTAGAAATGATATCTGTCTCTAAATTCCGCATCACTATAGATCACAAAGGGATTACGTCTTTCTCTAAAAACTCTGACTTTCTGCACAGCCTCCACAATGTCAAATAGTTCTTCATATGACGATGAACTAGAATTCGATTATTCTTGAAGCTGCATACTAACAAGTTTTGATAAATATGTAAAATTACACAAGCACTGGAATTAAAAGTATATTCGAAGAAATTTTTAAAGCTCTCAAAATAATAGATTTTAGTAATAATTGTGTTTTTAAACCTTTTTCCAATCACCAACAAAGCCAAACGAAACTAATACAGCGGCTTAACGAATTGGTTTTTAAAACAAGGTCAGGAAAGATGAGCACTGTCTCTGTCAGCCGTTATTTTCAACTGCGCATGCGTCATATAATTTAACTGGACCAATTTGCCGCGTTAACTTAACGGCCAGTTAAATACCAATATGTTGTTTCAGAAATCCATTTGACAGTTTATCGAAGAGTTAAACTAACTGACCAGTTAAATTTGTTTTCAGAAACCGACCATTAGTGAAAAAAATAGTTAAATCCATGGCAATCATAAATAATCAACAATTTGTACCAATAGCTTGACAACAGTGACATTTAAATTATTTGACAGCATCTCCATTCAATACATTTTTCTAACTTCTTTGTAGAAAAACTGGTACTGCAAGGTAAAACATTGCACACCACACGTGAGTGAAAGTCATTATATGTTCGTGAGAATTACGACACTCATGTTTCCGAGCTCGTGCGTCAAACATCTCACTCGCTCTTAATCACTTATTTCACCCACTTGTCACATAATGTACTATTTTGATTATAAAATAAGTCGAGAATTTAAATAAATGAACTATACTAGAAAATGAATAATTGGCTTGATATGGACATTTGGAAATTTAAAAAGTCTTTCTTTGACTAATAGAAATAAATGGTTTACTTCTAATTGATTAAAGCGACTTCTAATTACACTTCGTTTCAGGTTTAATAACTAAATTACTTCTTTATAATACCTGTAATGTAGCTTACCCATCAATGATCAAATTTAAACATAGTAAGTGAAACTTTTATTATACAGTTGGTTTCCATGGTTACATCAGAACTATAGTATTTACCCACCGTGGACAGTAACTAAATATTATAACTCAAGATCCTGTTTATTTTGACATCTTTTAATTTTGCAACCTATTTTTATTTTCCTTCTATTTGTGCAGATATTGTAAGAAATAGGTTACTAACTTCGAACTGTAAGTGATTTTTTTATGTCGCGAATGTTCCCAAATTACATTCTTGACGTAAAAACTGTCACTTACAGTTCCTGGTACGTAATATACTATTTTTGCAACATGTCCATTAACAGAATATTTGTAAAATTTTTACATTGAAAGATTATTTTTTATTTGACTTGAACACGGGCACAAACCTTGGCTGAAACGTAGTCTGGCAGTTATTCACTTGTTCTCTATTTATAATATCATTTAGAAACATTTGACGGTGGTACAATAAAGTTAATTTACACCTATATATTATTTAATAAGCATTTATTATTTAAAATGGCAATGTTATACTTACTTCGATATGAAATTTGTTTAAATATAATATTTACCTATTTTGCGCACCATGTCCAAGCAACAACTAAATTCAATAATAAAAATTAAATGTATTGTTTATAAATTTTAATTTATTTATTTTCTCATACTAAATGTTTATATGATATAAAAAGTAAAATTTATTATATCTAAATAAATCATAAAATAAGTGTTTATATATTTATAATAATGAGAATGAAATATATAAATATTCGGTGCTATGAATACAGTGAGCTCATTTGAATAATAATTAATTATTGTTTTCATTTGTAATTTTCAGCTATAATATTGCAAGGACACCGACAATTGCGAAACAATTTAAACAATTCGAAAATATTTTTTTCTATTTCGGTGTTTTTATAGCTCTATAGACGCACTGTAAACACGTTGCTAAGGAGATCTATAATCGCACTGTTTTTGGCGCTTTTTATTTTGTGGGAGTGGTATTAATGCTCTTAAATCTGGCAGGTGAATGATACATAACCTTAAAATTGTAAATTGTCGGTGTGAAATATATAAATAATAAATAAATATATCATCACGCCTTTTACCCATTACTGGGTGTGGCACTCTGCCGAAGCAGATCTCGGTAAGTGATATATTTATGCGCGTGAAGTGCGGTTACCTGCCGTCAAATCACGGCCCCCAAAGTTGTTAGTGGTGGAGGAGCCACAGGGGTAATTTTAAATTGGTGAACATGTTTGTCGGCTTTGGGGATCGAACCAGGATTCTTAGGATCCACAGGCCGACTCGAATACCACTGAAATATAACTAACAGAATATGCTAGAATCAGACAAAATTTAAAATATTCACAATACAGAAAAACATATTGATTAATTGTCAAAAAATATGAGATTTCAATTTTGTGTGTTATGAGAAATGCTACCAATACGAATAATAAAAATACCAACTTATATTTTTGACAAGTCGCAGTTTTTAAAAATCTAACAAAATTATAAAATTACCTCAATAGAAAAAATAGTATAAATAAAACGATTCATAAGGCCTGGTAACGCACTCGTCCTTTGTAAAACTCGCCGCAGAGCGACTCGTTTTTCAAATTTGGACTCGTGCGTTAACAGATTGCCTTATGGAACTAGTTCTTTAATACACTATAATGTAATAATAATCAAACTTAATTGATTTAAATTTCTGTTTCTCCTTTCTACAAAAATGTGTTTGAAGCAATTGTGCTAATATAAGGTATTTGTCAATGCATGAAGGCTTTAATTTAATAGCTTTCACTTTTTTTGTGTCACAAATTTTATTGTCTTATAAAATCTAAATGTATTTATTTATTTAAAAAATAATGAATAATGGTTATTGAAAATCTTCTTCCGTGGGTGAAGACAGTAGGAACAGAAAAGGTAAACAAGCTATAAAAGAGAAAATATGTAAAAAAAACATTTTTTATATGATAAAATTAGTGTTTTACTAACATAATATGATACCTCCTATGAGTAAAAATGGAGGAAAGCAACCTGTTACTAACAAAAGAGGAAAAAATACGTTTCCTATGATGGTTCCCACGCGGCCCATCATCATAGTTAGAGACACGGCCATCGTTCTGAAAAAATAAAATTATGTGGATAGTAATAATTTTAATTTTGCATACGAGACTGATTGTTCTATTAGTCTCACTCCTAAACTGACTTTTGCATTAGTAAGTTTTTTTATTTTTATTTTAGAAGGAAATTTATTTGTCATTTTAATTTGTTTTTCATTTGATAAAAATCCCTAAATTTTACTATAAAATATGATATAAATTGTAATCAATGTTAAATATAATAAAAGCATAATGTGGCGGCACACATAAGCTCTTTTATTTCGGTAAGTGATCCAATACGATCTGATTGAATAGATCCAATTACATGACGACATAAGTGAATGAAATCGTGATTCAAAAGATACTTTCCATCTAGTAATGGTGATCTACGAGGGTAAGGTGAAAAGTTCTCGGTTTCACATAAAGATGGCGTTCCAATCAGCAAAAATTTGTGTTTCCTATCTGGGTGTACGTGTTATTAGTTCGTATCACAAGTTTCAACTTTCAAGTAGTTTGTTTACACGAATTTTTGAAGTAGACGTCTTGCATGTTTATCTTTAAAATGGATAAACTTGAATATCATGCGGTCATAAAATTCTTCGTTTTGGATGGATTAACCCCTAAGGAAGTTCATCCAAAGTTGACAAAAGTTTACTCTGCTCCTTCCATGTCAACCGTTAAAAAGTGGGCAGCTGAATTTAAACGTGGACGCACGTCCTTCGAAGATGACCCACGTGAAGGACGGCCAAAAACCGCCACCACATCGGAAATCATCGAAAAAGTGCATGATGTCGTGTTGGACGATAGGCGAGTGAAGGTGAGTGAGATAGCTGAGGCTGTGGGGATATCAGAAGAAAAGGTGCGAAACATCTTGTACAAAGAATTAGAGATGCGAAAGCTCTGCGCAAGATGGGTGCCGCATTTGCTGAATACCGGTCAAAAGCAAATACGCGAACGATCTTCGCAGCAATGTTTGGACCGATTCAATAGGGATCCGACCGATTTTTTGCGGCGATTTGTCACCATGGATGAGACATGGGTTCAGCACTACACGCCAGAAATGAAACAGCAGTCCAAGCAGTGGGTGGAAGCCGGTGGTTCAGCGCCAAAGAAAGCGAAGGCGATCGCATCTGCCGGAAAGGTCGTGGCCAGCGTGTTTTGGGATGCGAAAGGGATACTGTTAATTGATTACCTTGAGAAAGGCAGAACAATTACAGGCGAATATTATTTCAACCTTCTTGACTAGCTGGATGCCAAAATTCGCGAGAAGGCCTGACTTGCAGAAGAAAAAAATCAACTTTCACCAAGACAACGCACCTGCACATAAGGATGCGTTGATGATGGGAAAGCTGCAGGATTTGGGGCACCTTCAGAATTCTATCTGTTCCCAAACTTGAAGAAATTTGTTTCTGGGAAACGCTTCGCGTCCAATGAAGAAGTTGAGAGGGCCGTAGATGAATATTTTCACAGCCTTCCAGACTCTCACTTCCGGGAAGGAATATTGATGTTCGAGAAACGCTGGAGCAAGTGTGTTGAAGTCAAGGGAGAGTATGTAGAAAAATAAAATCATTTTTTAACTGAAAATCGCAGTCTTTCATTGTCAGGCCGAGAACTTTTCACCTTTCCCTCGTAAGTCCGGCAGTATGGTAGTGTGGGTACCGCTAAGGCATTCGATTCTAGGTGTACTACATTTATCATTTGGATCAGATCTAACTAAGCTCGTTTTACATTATACTTACTATTGAACAATTTTTGAAACAATTTAAATTATCTACTATCATATAGCAAATTATTTGATATATACGATTGCATCGTAAATTGTCTGAAAAAATAGAATTTGTTCTATTTTCTAGACAATTTCCAATAATAATATAACAAGAGAATGAGAATAAATTATTTTCTAATTTATCGAACTACTTTCACTCGCATGATGACTGCTCTAACCAATTGAGCTACAAACACTCGGCGAATACTCATGCTTTTTCTTGCAATCCGTTGAAGATGCATGCGAGTGAAGGTTTTAGGTTCTAATCCCGGCGAACGATCATTGCTTTTTCAAAAATTATTTCTAATATCTACCAACAGACAATTGTGTCAATAAATAAATTCTTATAGCATGTTATTATGTTGCTAATTGATAGTAAATTGAAATCATAAGCTGTTACCTGAGTCTGGTGGGAAACAGTTCGACCACCACGCTGATGAGGGTGATAGATGCAACCCCTGTCATGGCGGTGTACAGCGATGACATCGCTAACGTCACACTAGGATTTGTCGCCCAAATTAGCGCTAAGCCGCAACCACCAGATATTATGTATAGCAGCCCTAGGTTACAATTACAGAAATTACCACAATAATTAGATGTATGAGATTAGATGTATGAAACGTATTTTCAAAAGATATTAACAGATTGGAAATGTTTGTATCATTCGTCAAATTCATATTTGTACAATAGTTTTGGTCTATGACTTTAAGAACCTTTAGAATTTATGCACTTTAGTACCTTGGTATATAATACAGGATGTTCAGTTTACTTGTGCCACCCTTGCTATCTTGAGTACTATAAGAGGTACAAGGTTGGTTGGGATGGCTAGCACAGTGGTATGAAGTCGGCCTGTGAATCCTGAGGTCCCTGGTTCGATTCCCACAGGCGACAAATTTTCATAATTTGAAAAAAGCTATCCCTGTGGCTCCTCCACCACTAACATGTTTGGGGGCCGTGATTTGACGACTGGTAACCGCACTTCACGCGCAAAATATATCACTTATCGAGATCTGCTTTAGCAGAGTGCCACACCCAGTAATGGGTAGAAGGCGTGAGGATATATTTATTTTATTTATTTATTTAAGGTTGGTTAAATTAGCAAAGAAATATATTTTTCGAAGTGTATTACAAAACTATTAACAATTTTTTTTCGACCAGTGGTTCTCAAAATACGGAGTGTAACTTTCTTATTTTAAATGGGAACCTATATTTTTTATTTGCTTATTTGATTCAGTATCTTTTTTCTGAATTCAACAACTACAATGTTCAATACCCGCACATTACAAATTTTTTGACAAAAGTGCATTTTAAATTGATATTAATTTAATTAAATCGCATGGAATCAGCGTGCTGTGATAGAAATAAATGAACAAATCATAATGTTTTTGTTTGTTTGATTAATTATTATACGTAAATATGATTATTTTGTAAAAAAATAAATAAATACATTTTATTTGTCATTTGCTTCTGTCATAGCAGACTGATTCCTATGCGATTTTAAATAAATTAATGACAATTTTTGTCAAAAATTTTGTAATTTGAGGATACCGAATTTTGTAGTTGTTGAATTCAGAAAAATATAATGAATCGAACAAGCAAATAAAATAAATAGGTTCCTATTTAAAATAAGAAAGTTGAATCCCGTATTTTAAAAACGACTGGTCGCTTCCCCTCCACTAACATCTTTGAGGGTCGTGAGTTGACGGCTGGTAACCGCACTTCACGCGTTAAAATATATCACTTACCGAGATTTGCTTCGGCAGAGTGCCACACCCAGTAATGGGTAGAAGGCGTAATGATATATTTATTTATTTTATTTATTAAGTATGTAGAAGATATGAAGAACAATATTTTTTAGTACTTTTATTTGAAACATTTTTCAGTACTTACCAAGAATGATTTTCTTGCTAACTTTGTTAATAACTAACGCAACAATAATATACATTAGTATAGTACATACACCAACAATTCCTGAGTTGATATATACTTGATCATTTGATATTATCTACAAAATGTATTTATAATTATTCATAAAATGATATTTTATCTATTTTATACTCACTTCTGTGCAAGTAGTTTCTATTTTAATACTGGATACGTTTGAATACTCATGAGAAAAGTTTATAATTTCACATATTGAAACACTGCTCCCTTTACTACCAATAATTTGCTCGTAATCGTCCATGATCGTGAACAGTTGTGGCAGCCATAACTTTAAAGTGTTGGATCTGTAATATATTCTTCAGTAAATTTTAATCAAGATACGATTTTTATTCCTGTTATTTATAATTATAATACAAACCACAAACCCTAAAAGTGTGCAGAACTGTATAGAAAGGACCAAACAAGCAGATCCTAAATAAGGACGATAAAAAAGGGGTTTAATTTGTTTCCATCCGTTTTTAAGAGCTTCTCCAGTGGACTGTTTGTCCTTTAAACAGTCATCCTTCCTTTCATTAACTGGAATATTTACTAATAATTCTGAAATCTGAGAAGAATAACATTTTTAAGTTTTGGATTTTTGTGTTGGTGTTTATAAATAAACATAAATTCTTTTGATACAGTTTACATATACGGGTGTTCAATTTAGTTGTGCCACCATAGCTATCTCGAAAACTATAAGAGCTACAAGGTTGGTTAAATTAGCAAAGAAATACCATTTTGTAAGTGTATTACAAGACTATTAACAATTTTTTTCGACAAGTGGTTCTCAAAATATGGAGTGCAACTTTCTTGAATTGAATACCATGCATACATAACATCACGTTATATCCCATCAAATGGGGTAGCACGAAGCCTAGATTCATTAAAAAACATTCACTCGTCAGATTAATCTAATAATTAGTCCTAACCACAATTTGATTTCTACAATGGGGGATTCAAGTGGTAGAGCTTTTTAATATATATTTATTAAAATACATTCTTGACCGTACATCATATTTAATACAATATAAAATCATACCATAAATGATATCTTTATTGCTGAAATATGAAAGTTAAAGTTGAATAATTCAAATCGCTCATTTGTATTTCGCACTGCCATATTGCAATTACGTCGTTGCATTAAGCCAATCACAGAACTTTGTCTGAAACGTTTGTCGGTGCTCAATTTTACTGAGAGGAAGACGAAGAAGAAATAAGCATTCAGCATTCTATGATTCTACCAATGACGTATTATACTAGACGAATTATGTCGTATAGTGTTGTGGAACAGAAAGGGATGGAATAACTTTTGGGTCCGCCGGGTGCGCGGCAAGGAGCGAGTACACTTTGATGTTAGCAAGTTGCTCCTTGCCGCGCATCCGCCTCACCAACCAGTTATTCTATCCCATTAGAACCATAAATAGATTTTTGTTTAAAAAGGCAAAAAAGGGAGACAACTTTTTCCCAATGTATCGTTTCATATATTACAGGTTGTTCAAAAGTAACTGTTTCATTTGGCAATAAAAAAGAAAAGACTGATATATAAATTTATTTCTTGTTGTCGACAGTAACATTGGAATATTTAAATTTGAGTACTTTACAATTTATTATTAAAATTAGTGTTTTTTCAATTACTTTGCGCACTGGTGCGCAAAATTAAACTTTTCGTCGGTTTCCAAGGTAATGTAAACTTTATTTTGAATGATATGAGAACAAAAAATGTTTAATCGTACGCTATGGCACAAGTAGTCACTTTTGTACTGAAAATGAGTACATAATAACTCAGTTTTTCCACGATAGTAGAACAACATAATTATATATTTTGAATAACATTATTTGTAACTTACTGGATATGTATCTTCAGATTTATTGAAGTTCATTGAATACATTTTCTTTAAAACTGCTAATGCTTCTTTATATTTACCAGTTATTATTAGAAATTTAGGACTTTCTGGCAATAGAGTATAACATAATCCAGCAATTAAACTAGGTAATGCACATATTAGTATGTATATTTGCCACGGACTTAAAACTGGAAATTATAAAAAAATTATGGGGTAATGGCTCAGTGGTATCAAGTCGGCCTGTGGATCCTAAGAACCCTGATTCGATCCTCACAGCCGACAAAATATTCTCACCAATTTAAAATTACCCCTGTGTCTCCCCCACCACTAGCATCTTTGGAAGCCGTGATTTGACGGTTGGTAACCGCACTTCACGCGCATAAATATATCACTTATCGAAATCTACTTCGGCAGAGTGTCACACCCAGCAATGGTAAAGGGCGTGATGACATATTTATTTATTTATTTATTTTATAAAAAATTATAATTCATATTTTTAAAGAATTTTATAACTAGGAGACTGATTTACAGTAACCAACTTTCAATTTATATAGTAGTGTGTTTTAATAAGCCAAAAATAATGTATGAATTTAATAATGGACTTAGGCTTAAGTTGTAAATAATTTATTGAAGATTCATTGACAACCATCTTCAGGTCAAAAGTATAAATGTAAATATAACAACCATAAAATATTTTAAGTTGATTGATGAAGTTCAGGGCAAACATTTAATAAATGAAAAAATATATATTTTTATTCTAAATACGTAACAAATAACATAATTCTAAATTTTTATGTTTGCCCTGAAGAGTCGAAAAAGCGACTTCGGCAAACATTATTGAATTCCTACAACTTTCAATTTAGTTACAAAATTGTACAGCTGTCCTTATTTTGCAAAAAGTCTATAATCTCAATCGGTTTTTTAAAATTTCTTTTCTGAATTCTTTAAAAAAATGAGCTTATAGTTAATGTTAACTTTACCGTAATTAAAAATATACAGCTTGTTCATAGGCATTACAATCCATGCTAACATTGGTAAAATGAAATTTACTGAACCTATGTAAATGCCGGTAATTATAATCATTCTACTTCTATAGTTTACAGAATGAAATTCTGACAGATATGACATCATGACAGCAAATGGTCCAGCGATACTAAAACGAAAATAAATGTAATACCGATTTTGAAAGTATCAACGAAAGACTCACATGAATCCACTAGTAAATTTGAGGATAGATAGCATCCATACATCGATAGAAAAAGCGCAAATTATGTTACAGACAGCATCAGCTAAGAATCCGTAAATTAAAATATGTTTACGGCCACAGGTGTCTGCTAAGTAGCCCCAGAAAAATGCACTTATTATCATTCCTACAAAAAATACAAAACAAAATTATTAAATTGACATAGTACGGATGGCGATTATGGGTGAATAACTTAATTTTCAATTTAAAACCAATACAAAATTTATTTTTTTATTTCGCATTTACAAAGTTAATTTGGTGCACCTCTTTTGTCAAAAATAATTCTACAAAGTTCAAGTTTGTACAACTATTTTGGGAATATTTTTGTGTTAAGTTTTTCTTTAGAAATATGGTATTATTTAGTCAAATAAAAATTAAGTTAGTCAACAGCAGAGCTGGGCAAGCTACTTAAAAAAGTAGCTAAGCTACAGCTACAGCTATTCTTTAAAAAAGTAGCTAAGCTACAGCTATAAGCTATATTTTTTTTTAAATATAGCTAAGCTACAGCTAAAAGCTTTCGTTGAAGTAGCTGTTAAATTTTAAAGCTACTTTTTTTAATTATTGTGAAATAATTAAATTTTCCATTGTCATATGATCAGTCTTTTGTTATAACGACTGTTAATTTACTACTATTATGTACATAAATATCAAAAATAGCAAATACCATCTGGCACCTACTGTATATTTTTGTGTATTAGAGTCAGTTAGAACCGGCAACAAATTATTATTTTGTGTGGGTTTAGTTTGTACGCATGCATACTTTGTTGACCTTCTGCATAAAAAGTAGCTTTAAGCTACAAAACGTAGCTTGAAACTACAAAAAGTAGCTTTAAAAGTAGCTCCAGTTGTTATTTTTAAGCTAATAGAAAAAAAAGTAGCTAGCTACAAGCTACTGCTATATTTTTTTACAGTTAGCTAAGCTACAGCTACAGCTAAGGTAAATGTAGCAAAGCTAGTAGCTAAGCTACAAAAGTAGCTAGCTACTGCCCAGCTCTGGTCAACAGTTAGTTAATTGAGAGCGTCGAAAGTAATATCTCAAGAGGTTTAATTTCTATCAACTATAATTACACAAGAGCTTTTTAGTTTTCCAAATAAATTTATGTGAAAATAGATTTTATAGTTATTATTTTCTGAAAATGAAAAATCAAGATGAATTTCAATATTTTAAATACATGTGGATAAGTAATAATTAATATATTAATTAATCAGTTGAGTTATGATACCAACCAAAGTATTCCGATTACGCAGAAACTTTACGTAACTTAAGTTACGATAAAAAATTTGATTATATCAAAAGTGATGTTACTTTTTCGGGCCCTTAAGTTACAATAACTATGAAATGTTATATGGCGTTTCATATATTGAATATTTTGTTAAGCTACGTTATGTGAAGGGAGGGTTACACGAATACAATGGTACAAATTTCAATTGGCGATAGATTTTTCCTTATTAATGTTAGAAAATAAGTGTGCATACAAAAAATGTTCATAATTAAAAACTGCATCCAATGAATCCAAATATATTAATATAGTACGTTCCTGACATGAGATAGATACAAATTAAAATTCCCATCTTTGTTTACAGAGTGCCATAAAATAAAATAAATAATTTGACAGATTTGTCAATATAAAATATTAAAATAATTTCTGTTATTTTGCATGACACGTTTTTTATGACAAGAACTTACTATATCAATAAATATAGGCTTATTTAATACTGTTTTTAATTCTATACACCTTTTGTATTCACACATTTTTTCTATAATAAATGGGAAAATATTTATCGCCAAATTGAAAATTTTACCATTCTCTAAACAAAACAAAAAGTATACACCCGGTATATGGAATGTTTGTACATGAGTTGAATGATTTCCGTTAATCGGCGTTCTTATCATAGTAAATGATGACTTTATATTAACGGACAGTGATTTCAAACATTATAGGTTACTGCAAGCACTTGTGTGATTGTTTTAAAGAATATTGTCTTAAGACTTTAAACAGTCAATAGCGTTTAATCATTTGACCACGTTGTTGTAAAAATGAGTAAATTAATAAGTGATAATTTGCAATTACAGCGGAAATTTGCACTAGTTATTTTCTGTATAAAAAATTTACACTTTTGTAAATTTTTTTTAGTTAAAAATTATATATAACTAGAGCGTTGAATATTACCGATAATTTTGCTGAGCACGAGTGCTTTTGTTGCATATAAGAGCAATAAAAGACCGAGTGAACAGTGTGAAAAAAATTTCTATGAATATTCAATGCTCGTGTTATATTCGGTAAAAATATTGCCCCATGAAAACAAACCAAAAATTTTCTAAAATTAATATATTTACATGTCAGATAATTTCGTTGTTACGTGCTAAAAAAAATTGAGTAAAATTGTCAATTTTTTATTGAGAAAATTATCGCGATAATTGCACTAGTGGAAATTACCGTCATAATTGCAATAGCGTAATTATCACTTATTAATTCACTCCTTTCTATGATAATGTTGTCAAATAATGAAACGCTATTGATTGTTTAAAGTCGTGGGGAAATTTTCAGTAACATTCAAGGCATTTAATAAATGATTACTTTTTGACGTTTCTCAAAACCAATGAAATGCTCTATTGTATGTCACGTGTCTGCGTTTGAACCAATCCTGTCATTATTATACTGAGAATAAAGTTCTTGTGATTATTCCCGGGAATAATCTCTGTATGTGCTTTTTTGTTTGTAACAAATGATAGGTAGTTGTCAAATAATTATTTAAAACTGTCAACACGTCAAATAAAATGAGTGAAAAAAATCGATTTAGTTTCATTTCAGGTACAGAAATACAGAAACAAACTTTCAAGAATACATTAATAAAGAATCAACCGATATGGACCCAGTTCAAAATATTTTAAGTTGGATGAATCGACCTCAACAACTAAGTCAAAAAAGAATCTAATTAAATATTACCCGAGAGTTCGATAAATTAGAAAATAATTCTCCAGTATCTTTTCCAAACTTGTTGCCATTTGGCAATAGCCTATTGCTTGGCAACTAGTTTTCGAAAGATCTGTCAAATTATTTTCAATATTATGGCCAAGGACGTTGAAAGGAGGGGATACGGCATTAAAGTCAAGACTGTGAGGCTCGACAGTTTGACAGAGACGGAAGTATTATTTCCTGTACCGTCCTTAGGACAGAGCAGAATCATTCTCCCTAAAAAATTATAAATTTTTACAAGGAAACTAAAATTATCAACGTTTATTATTAGTGTGATCTATCGATTAAAATAAATATTTGTAATTGTAATTGTTGAACAATATTTACTATTAATAATAAATATAAAACCCGTTAACATGAAGAGGAAGTTTGAGAATAAATATCAAATTTATGTTTTTAAACAAATCAAAACTACAATAACTTCAACAAACATAAGTGTACAAACTAAATACTTAGTTACCATCTTATCTACAAAAAAATATGTCCAAATCCACACAGCGCAACGATTGAAACACAAATGAACACCTCGTGGTTATATTCACATACAACAACGCCCCCTGACAACGTCTAAACGCCACTTTTCTTACACAAAAATTAAAAATATTTGGAAGAAGAAGAGATTTGGCTAAGTACGGTACAGAAAAACTATTGTTGTCTCTTTCCCTTGCCCAAGCCTCACTTCAAGCAATGCTACAGTATCGTAATGCCATATGCCCTCCTTTCAACGTCCTTGTATTATGGTAATACACAATTCCCAGCTTTCGTTATTTTATTCACCGATGAAGGGGCTAGCATTAAGCATCCCCATGTGTATGAGGGAGAGCCCCAGGTCACACTGGGCTGCAGGAATCACAAACGCTGTACTAGTCGGAACAAACAGCGTCGCCCAACAACTGGGTACCGCAGCAAGCAGCAGGATATAGTTGAAGCGTCCAAAACCGGTCGCAATGACAGCTTCTTCAAAGGTGGCTTGTGTTTGCTTCTTTGTTGGACTTGGTGGTGGTACTATAAGCAACAATATGCGAAAATTCGATTTCAAAGTGAAATAATTCTTTAGTTGGTTAAATATTCGTAAAGGGATGGATTGGAGGTATTAAATTACCCCAGATATTTTGATATAAAACGGACTATTTTATAAAATGTTATTATTTTTATTTTTGTAAATGTATTATTAAATTATCTTATTAAAGAATTTCAATGGCAGCAGTGGGATTCGAATCTACGCCTTCGAGTAGACTGGTGTATTAGATCGTTCGACCACGCTACCATAAATTTTACATATAGAAACTATTCTAACACCCAGTATATTAAATTATTTTATTAAATTGTAAAAAGATTTCCATGGCAGCGGTGCGATTCGAACCTACGCCTCCGAAGAGACTGGTGCCTTAAACTAGCGCCTTAGACCGCTCGGCCACGCTACCATATATTTTACACCTAGAGACTACGCTAACACCCAGTATATTAGATTATTTTTAAATCGTCAAAAGATTTCCATAGCAGCGGTGGGATTCGAATCCATGCCTCCGAGGAGACTGGTACTTTAAACCAGCGCCTTAGACCACTCGGCCACGCTACCATACATTGTTCATGTAGAGATTATTCTAACACCCAGTATATTAAATTATTTTATTAAGTCGTAAAAAGATTTCCATGGCAGTGATGCGATTCAAACCCACGCATCCGAGGAGACTGATATCTTAAACCAACGCCATAGACCGCTCGGCCACGCTATTATATATTTTATACCTAGAGACTATTCTAACACCCAGTATATTAGATTATTTTTAAATCGTAAAAAGATTCCCATGGCAGCGGTTGGATTCGAACCCACGCCTCCGAGGAGCCTGAAACCAGCGCCTTAGACCGCTCGGCCACGCTACCATATAATTTCATATTTGAAATAGAAATAAAACGAATATAGAGCGAACACATTAGAAAAAGATGAAAGATCATACAAGATTATGAATGAAAGAGAAAGTTTTATACAAGACGTTATTATCAAGTACATTTATGTACTAACGCTACACAACAGGAAACTAATTCAAATTATAGTAAAGATATACTCTTGCAGTGCAACCTAATTCGCTTTTTCTATTTTACCGCTGAACAAGAAACAAAATTTCATTGCCATTCGGCGAGCGGAAAACGTCAACTTTCTGCACTCAACTGATAGTTGGAAATGTCTACTTTCTGCCCGGTCGTAGAAAAAATACTATTACAATATTAAAAGATAAACGGTTGATGGAGGGCTCTTGATGAAAGTTGACTTATACCACTCGTTAAGCGTCAATAAAGTTTTGCCGGTCGCCGAGCGGAAAAATAAGAGTATATCCATGGATACACGAAAAATGTAAATATTTTCAAGCGAATTTCCAAACTGAAAAACTGTTTCTAAATGGTTGTAGAAAAAATATTGTGTGCACCACGATCAGAGAGTGTCCTTGTTGCTCTCGGCTGTGCCTTGATTCATGCGCAATCGGCAATAGACTACTTTCTACTCTGGATACACAAATAACTATTAAATAATATCTTATAAGTATTACAGTGACAAAGCGCATCATTTACTAACTTATAAAATTGACAGCTAACCTGTAAATGTTTTAAAAGTTAGTAACTTGTAATAAATTCATTTTCAAAGAGAATAACGGATTGCATAAATAACGTTTTTCTGGAACCGGCAAGAAAGTGCCTATTTTACTTACCAATTTTAATATGGAAAGTTAATTTTTACCAAAACAGTAAAGTACGTATTCCAAGACAATAAAAATAACAGTCTGGTAAAGTACAAAACAGTCTAATAACCTGACAGTTTTTTACTTTTTTATACACAGTATAAGGAAGTATTGGAATCATGAAAAAAATCGTTGACGTGATTTTCGCGGAAATACTGAATCCGTTTTCATCATTTTCTCAATAATGTCTGTGTGTGTGTGGATGGATGTGTGTTCGAGTGTGCAATATCTCATTGTTAACGAAACTTGGTAATTATAAGTTTCATGAAAATACGAAGAACTAAGTTGATTTTGAATGAAACTGAAAAACCGGAAGAGGAAGTTTACTCGACACACAAAACAATAAATTACATTTATTTCAAAAATGGAATCAATTACGAAAAAAAGTTTCAAATAAAATATGGTAGCAAAAATATTTGGAACATAAAATGTTGTTTGCAATTTTCCTGTATATGCGTCTAATTTTGAGAAAAACTAATTTTAATAATATATTTCAATAATCATAGTAGCAATAGAAACAAAAAAACATAAATTTTAATTTTCGCTTTATCTAGTTATCTATGTCCTTTTTTGGAAAAACAATTACATCATTAAAATGGTCAACTAATTGGACAACTTTACCTCAATTTATTCGACTTCGTATCTCACGGTTCTTGAGATACCAAGGGTTAGGCTCGAAAACAGGACACCTGTATATGCCTCATCAGTAAAGTTAGACATAAAGTAGTCTACATTACTAAAAAATTATACGAAACAAATATGATATTTTATATGTTTCAAACAGATAAATGCTGAATTACTGAAAAACTAAATTACATGTTTAATAATATTATATAATATTCATATATTCTACATATTAAATATGCTGTGTATAAGAAAGTCGTGTGGTGCCCACACCAGATTTTTGTTTGTTTGTTAACTTGGGTACGTAGTCTGCTGTCAATACAATTCTTATCAAAAAAATTAAATATTTTGTATTATTTACGATTATTTATTGATTCAATTAAGCAGTTTCAGAAAAAATGTATACACTCAGCAGATTAGAATACTCGGCCTGCGGGCTCGTATTTCAAACGACCGCTTCGTCAAGTAAAACATCACTTTCCTGACTTATTATGTAATATACTGTTACAAATGAGTAACAAATAACACATTGTATTCTCGTATAGTTTGTTTATTCAATCTCGACAAATATTTCATAATTCACGGCCGATTTACTTATCATCTAGCCTTGTATATTCTATTAAAAATTGTATAATTTAAAACGTTATGCAATTTCTGTTGAAATGTATTTTTTTTAAGGTCTTTAGTTCTCACACGTAATTCACAAAGGAAGTTTCTTCAAAATTATTATCATGAATATTTTTAGAAATAAATATCATTAATTGTGTTTATTTTATTGTGAACTTATAATAATATCTTAATGAATGTTTTATATTTATTAATTAACTTACCTTTCAAATTCACAGAAATAAAACTTGCATTTTGCACAGTTCCGTATTCTTCACGTTTTGACATGCTTTTATTGTCATTCACGATTATTATTGTGTAAGTTTTTGATCTGTCTTCGGTTTATTTAAAACACAAACTGATATTACTCATGTGATGTTTACTTTATTAGAGAAATACAAGAAAAAAATGTTCTTATCTTAATTTGTAGTTTTTTTTTTTTAATATACATTTCTTATTTACAAGAATTTTGATAACTCATTAACTGATTGATGTGCTATAATGTGATCATATTAATTATTATGATTAATTGTTTCCTTCACCCTGACTTTTGTTATGTGTACGCATTAAAAAAAGAAAGAAGAAGGAAATAATTTGATAAAGGATAATATTTTAGAAAAAATATAATATTTTAAAGAAGAATAATATTATTTTATTTTTCATAAATTAAATAGTTAGTTTTAAAATTACAAATATTTTTAGGATTGGTATTTGAATCATCTAGCAAAGTTGCTAATAAATATATCTGTGAAATAAACATAAAAATATCAAATCGGTATCTTAGTTCAAATTATATTAACCTCAGACAAAACATTACTAGACAAATTCTGCCGTATTCAAGTCAATGCATTGTTGTGAAGCAGAAAGAGTTGGAGTAACTTGTGGGTGAAGCGGGTGCGCGGCAAGAAGCGAGTACACTTTGATGTTATGCAAGTTGCAAACATTTGTGTAATTATTTTTATATTCAATTACTTAATTTTCATACATTAAAGTAAAGGTTAGTTTTTGACATATTAAGTGTTTTGTATACGCACTTTTGTATTTAAATAAATAAAATGCTCGCGTCTGATAACTGTCATCAACATAAATGCAACCTTCATTACATCAACTTGTACTAGCTCCTTGCCGCGCACCCGTCTCATCGACCAGTTATTCTAACCCTTTCTACTTCACAACAAACGCCGTTGTTCTCCGTCTAGTAATGTTTTGTCTGAGATATTAACTATAATTTTTTTATGTTTTGTTTATTAGACATATAAATTTATTAGGAACATTGTTATTGAAATCAGCAGTTCATTTAATAATTAGCTAATTAATAATACATGTTACCTATATACAGTTTGATTAAAAAATTAAATTAATGGCTGTCGTTCAGTTTGGGGTAACAAGAGACTAAGCGTTGTACAGACTGAAATAAAATAAATATTTAAATATTGTTATTATTCAAAAAACAATCTATAGCCCATTCGGTGAGAGATTTCAGCGTTGTTGTATACAAAGTATTTTATCTCAATTCTGATTGGCTGATCAAAACATCAAATGAAAGACATTTCACATAGCATACAAAACTTGTGACAGTGATAGCGCTTCACATTTCTATTTGCGACAATAGAATCGCTGTCACTTGTCAAGTAAAAAATATTATTTTTTCTATTTTACCTTCGTTATGAAACCCAGTTGCGTATCGAAAAAGCGTTTATTGCAATACGCAATATTTTGTTTTAGACGGTTGGTAGTACCTGATGACATTCAGTAACAGTCAGCCCTAGGCAACTTCATATATAAGCGTAGTTAGTAAACGTCCAGCTTTATGTCATTCGCGCGCATGACTTTGAAAGAGAGAGATGCTATAAAGAGGCTGGCATTTACTCAACGCCATATGAACGCAGGTTACTTTTTTCAATCATTAGTGTTGTTTGGTGATAAATAGTTATAAACAATTAGTTTGCAATGGGTCGTAAGTGTTTTGCACCCAATTGTACCAGCGGGTATGACTCAAATCATGACAAAATATCTTTGTTTTGTGCTCCAAAGGAGCAGTTGGAAATTTGGAAAAAAGTAGTAATATGAGCAGATATATATATATATATATATATATATATATATATATATATATATATATATATATATATATATATATATATTAGGGTGGTCCTTAATATGGATGTATTCGAATTTCTTTGCTCCCTGGGGCTCAAATGCTTTCAAATGAGTAAAAAAAAATTGCCTGAAAATTTTAGTTCTTAATATTAACTTTAAGATAGTCCGCGCTCCAACCTAAGTTTCTCATAGAAATAACATGGATAAAATTTCATTTGTTCTTTAGAATTCCATAACTCTGCCATAAATGAATCAAAAGTAATTAATTTGTCATATTTATTGTAAATTCAACGCTCTACAAAAAAGTTCTCTTATGATTTTTCGCTAAATCTATTGGCTTAAGAGTTATTTGAGCTCAAAGTTTAATTATTATATAATTATTAATATTATCAATTATAATTATTAAGTAAATATTTATTTTATAAAATATGACAAATTTTTCTTATAAAATTTTTATTTATGCTCAAAAAAAGCGAATTATTTGTATTTTTGTGGCTTTATGAACTGAGTCACCAACGCCATACATCCATATTAAGGACCATCCTAATATATACATATATATATATATATATATATATATATATATATATATATATATATATATATATATATATATATATATATAACAGAAATTATTTCTTTCTTGTGATCTCTACAAGAGAAAGAGAATGCATAATTTTCAATTACAGAATACACTGTTTCTTCATATACAATATTAATTTATCTTGAATATATTTGAATAATCTAAATATAAAAAAAACCACGACTTTTAACATTTGTTAATTCCGCTTCTTTTATGTGACATACATTTTCTTTGTTTACAAGCAATATATATATATATATATATATATATATATATATATATATATATATATATATATATATATATATATATATTGCTTGTAAACAAAGAAAATGTATGTCACATAAAAGAAGCGGAATTAACAAATGTTAAAAGTCGTGGTTTTTTTTATATTTAGATTATTCAAATATATTCAAGATAAATTAATATTGTATATGAAGAAACAGTGTATTCTGTAATTGAAAATTATGCATTCTCTTTCTCTTGTAGAGATCACAAGAAAGAAATAATTTCTGTTTTTGTCCATGAATTTATTTTAATGCGCTTGAAATAATATTTTAAACAGAATCAAAACAATGTCAAATCTCAGTGTAAGGAAGATCTAAAAATCTAAATTAAGAACGAATTGAAATATTCAGTTCGATCTATTTTTATTATTATAAAATTATAAAATGTATTGTATAAAGTGTAAAAAAATCTTAATTAAGAAAAAATAAAAAAAATATTCGGTTCTATTTATTTTCTATATTATTTTTTTTAATAAAATATTCTATTCAAATTGTATAAATTTTACCATTTTGTCTATTAAATTTAAAATGTTTATGTCAATTTTACATTTATGTAACTTGTCATGGTGTAGTTAAATAGCAAAAATGTACTACTAGAAAAATGTATTTATATATGGTTTTACGTATTTATATTTGTCAAGCTAAACCTGGTATAATTAAAGAAAAATGTGTCTTTAATTTTAAATAATTGCAAATAACATTTTTTAATGTAATTAGTCCTAAAAGTAAAAAAAACATGAATAGTCTCGTAAGCACCATGCATTCGCCAGACTCTTCTTCCTGTCGCACTCACTTTTTTGTCGCTCTCTTTCTACAAAATTTCTGTGGATGCTTTACCCGAAAGACTCTCCTGTCCTTCAGTATAATAGTTCGTGGTAACAGTCAAGCTGAGACGGCTGAGACTATCAAAATTTTAATATAACCTCAAAATTTCTTTTGAAGTCGATTATTTATCGTGCTATAAACAACTTTACGTAGCTCAGGTGGAGTGCAATTGATTTTATCTTCCGTGATATATACACAAATTCTAATAATGATAATAGAAATAATTTCAAAATTCGTAAATGATCATGAACTTTCGAAAAATTGCATAAATATCAATAACAGTTACCAACCGCAACATTTCATATACAAATTTTCCTAAATTGAATCAGTTTATAATAATATCCTAGATTTGTTATAAAATTTTATTTTATAAAACATCCATAATAGAAAAAATAGTTTATAATAAAATATAATATGGGGAATGGCTCAGTGGTATCAAGTCGGCCTGTGGATCCTAAGAACCCTGGTTCGATCCTCACAGCCGACAAAACATTTTCACCTATACTTACTCAAATTTAATAACTCGTACGATATATGATATTTTATGTTTGTAAATTTAATTATTTTGATACATTGGTCAGCCAATCAGAATCAAGATCAAGCACATTGTAATCTCTCACCGTACGGATAATAATATCTTAGACTTACGAAATGCAAAACTTGCTATAAATATAAACGGTGTTAAGCATCCAGAATACAATAAAAATGGAAAAGAAACATTTCCTACTAAAGGTCCCATTCGTCCAAATATTACTATGAGTGATAGTGCTTTCGCCCTGAAATCATATGACGGTATTGTCAAAAGATCTTGACGCATCAAACATAAATCATTTTCATATATTTCTCGCTGTGAAACATGCCTAAATTATTTTAGAGAAAATGCATATACCACTTTAATAAATCTATAAATAATAATAATAAATATGTAATATCATAAGATCCGGTGCTATTGTTCATTATTTACAGATTTATAAATCTACAAAACTTGTAGACTTACACATATCCCATCATGAAATTTAGATATACTTTGAAGCATTTTCTATCAAATAAATTAGAAACTTTTGACAGCGGAAACAATTGTCAAAAACTTTTGAATATTTGTTTAACAAAATAATAAGTATTACCTGAGATTTGTAGGAAACAATTCAATGGCAACACTAATACAAACCATTGAATTAACACTTAAAAATGCTAAGAATATTGATGACATCATTACTGTAGTTAACGAATTTTTCGAAAAATAATTACTTAGAATTGTTAGGCCACCTAACAAAGGCAGAGTTACTGAAACAATAAACAAGATAATATATGTAACAGAAGAATAATTCTCACATACACTCGGTTGCATAAGTCGATGTTAACTACATTGTTAGTTAACAATATTGTAAGGGTTAATATTGGCCAAGATGGCTTATATCACATTTTACACATTTTTAAAAATTTTATGTCATAATTAATTAACCCTTTGCACTCCGTTGGCGTCGTCACGGCGACATAGTAATCATTCTAACAAATCCAATGGCGCCGCAGCGGCGACATAAACAATAGGATTACATTTTATTGTTTAATAAATTAAAGGATCCTTTTACAAGTTTACAAATAGTTGTATTCAGTTGTATACAGTACACACTGGTGATACGTTGTGCTTTTTGCTATGTTTTACATTTATAACAGTAAATACGCATTCATTCTATTCGAATAATATAAATATGGAGGAGAATGTTGAATTTAGTGGTAGTGAAGACGAGTTTGTTTTTGAAGTGCAAAGTGACTTTTCCGATGAAATTTCGATAGAATATGACAATTTTATTATAAGTTCGAGTAGTGAGAGTGATTTTGTAGGACATAAACGAAAAAAATCGCGTGTTTTGGACTAGTGAATACTGTGACAATTGTCCTAACAAACCACATATGCATTTGGGAGACTGTTTTCTAAAATATCACACATTAAAAATTTATAAAAATTAGAATATGCTTATTTTTCTTTGATTTCTAATATTATATCATAATAAATATATATTTCTTAGCATAACTACATTTTTTATTTAATACTTTACCAAAAAATATAGTTTTCTAATTTTCTAAAAATTTAGTAATTTTTCCTAATAATTTCGCATTATAACCTAAAGAGTTGCCGGTATACCATATAAAAAAAATTGGAGTGCAAAGGGTTAATATTGCGGATTAAAATGCTTATTTTTAGTTGGATAGCAACCGCGAATAATTTTTACTTTACAGCCCCAATTCTTAAAAGAATTTTATTAATCCTGTTTTTTGGATTAGTCAAATTAAGCTAAACCCTATTCTCAAAAAAGTTTTAGATAATACCGAAGTTTGGCTTAGCTAATATTCTTCTAATCCGATATTAAAAAGTTAATCTAAAACACATTTCGAAAACCTAATGGTAATTAGATTATATTAAAGTGGTTTATCAAAAATTCCGGATTAGCTAAATCTCTTTTGAGAGTTGGTTTAGTTATTAGTTACTCGTATACAATAGAAATTAAAATATTTTAATATAAAAAATTGGCATATCTTAATGTATATTTTTATTCAAATTCAATTTTTGCGTTCGGTCTATTTGTAAAAAGTATTGATATATTTCATATTGACAAACATTCCCAAATTTTTCCTACAAATAAATTATTCAGAGAACTACATTTTGTTTACGATCTTGGCAGAATTTAAAATTTATAATTTTTCCTTCTGAAAATACCGAAATTGTACAATAAAGGTTATTGTCAAACAAGTGTTTTTAATTTATTTTTAATCATGTTTCACCAATTGAATTTATTAACTATTACTACTATAATTTGAAATATATTTCTAAAAAAAAAAATATATCATAATGCCTTCTACCCATTACTGGGTGTGGCACTCTGCCGAAGCAGATCTCGGTAAGTGATATATTTTGCGCGTGAAGTGCGCTTACCAGTCGTCAAATCACGGCCCCCAAAGATATTAGTGGTGGAGGAGCCACTGGAAATTATGAAAATTGTTTGTCGCCTGTGAGAATCGAACCAGGGTTCTCAGGATCCACAGGCCGACTTCATACCACTGAGCTAGCCACCCCATAGTATATTTCTATAATAATTATTTATGTAGTAAGGGTAAAAACAGGCGTTTCTGACCCGTGGCATGAATATTAGCACGAGGTGCAAAGCGCCGAGGGCTAATAACGTGCTCACAGTCAGAAACGCTAATTTCACCCGTGGTACATACAATATATTATGCATAACAAAATAGCATTTAATTATATGTTCGAAAGATATAAATAAAAAATAACTTTTTAAGTCCGCCTTTTAGGGCTAAAATACATGAATTTGGGCCCGTTGTGCATAAAATAATTTAGGAATGGTTTGATGTTGAATGAATCTAGAAACTTACTCAAAATATTCTTCTTTCCAATCTTGTTGACAATACATCCAACAATAAAATAGACGGTAATAGAACACACAGGAACAATTAAATTGTTTAAATAAGTTTCAGTACTTAATTCTGGCTGAAATAATAATAATAATATAGAATTGATTTAGAAATTTCATATTTATACTTACTGTTACGCATATTTCTGTTTGTGTAATGTTTCCCATTGAAATTATTGTTTTTTTAGGGGAATAATTCAACATGTCACATAATGTTGTTTCGTCAGTGTTGTTATGTGATTGGTTGTATTCATCCATTGTTGCCAACATTTGTGGAAGCCATAATCGCAATGTTATGGAACTAAAATTAATAAGTAAACGTACGCGACTCACTGAGTTCGGACCTTGTACTCAGAGCTGGGCAAGCTACTTAGAAAAAGTAGCTAAGCTACAGCTACAGCTATTCTTTAAAAACGTAGCTAAGCTACAGCTATAAGCTATATTTTGTAAAATATAGCTAAGCTAGAGCTATAAACTTTTGTGAAAGTAACTGTTAAATTTTAAAGCTACTTTTTTAAATTATTGTGAAATAATTAAATTTGCCATTGTCATATGATCAGTTTTTTGTTATAATGACTGTTAATTTACTATTATGTACATAAATATCAAAAATAGCAAATACCATCTGGCACCTACTGTGTATTTTTGCGTATTAGAGCCAGTTAGAACCGGAAACAAATAATTATTTTGTGTGGGTTTAGCTTGTACGCATGCGTACTTTGTTGACCTTCTGCTTAAAAAGTAGCTTTAAGCTACAAAAAGTAGCTATAAAAGTAGCTTCAGTTGTTATTTTTAAGCTAATAGAAAAAAAAGTAGCTAGCTACAAGCTACAGCTATATTTTTTCATAGTTAGCTAAGCTACAGCTACAGCTAAGGTAAATGTAGCTAAGCTAGTAGCTAAGCTACAAAAGTAGCTAGCTACTGCCCAGCTCTGCTTGTACTGTAATAAGGACTTATACAATTCAAATTTTTTGGTTGCCATCTGAGTAAAACAGAATGTAATAATTCGTTATGTAGCGAGCATGGTATAATTTTACAGTTTGACGTTTATCACGTGATCCAAACATTAAATGTCAAACAAATATGGGGATCTGAGGGCAGAAGTGTTGAAAGGAGAAAGCAGTTGTTCGATTCGGTATGGTGTCACCTCGCTCTTTCTACAAATTTGTTGTTTCACACAAAATTGTGTGGAGGGGGGGTCTGCTTCTGGTCTGCTGTATGTGACGTCAAAATTGTGAGTCCCTATTGGGATTAAGTTCCTGGTTGTGCAGAGTAATAAATAAATATATAAAAGACTACTGCTTCACAGTAACTAGACTCTGTTTCATCTGAACTTCATAGAATTGCACAACATAAGCTGTATTAAATTAGTTCAGATAAATTCGACATATGACTAAATGAATTGAATTAAGCAAACTGATGCACTTGTTGATGAGAATTACTTCAAAGTAAATTAGAATAAGTAATTACTAAAAATAAAGTCAGTGGAATAATCCAGTGAAATAAATAAGTGATCTGGATCAGTAATTATAAGTTAGATCTGATCCAAATGGCAAATGGAATGCGTCTATAGAGATTAAATTTTCGCATTGGTGATTGGCTGATAGCCGTAGCGGATTTACAATGTAACAAACAGTAGGGGTGGGATCATGTAAAAATGACTAGCAGTGAATAGTAGTGACTCGTGTCAATTGAGATTATGTAAAAATGAATAGCGAAAACGATATTGTTTTGCGTCAGTTAAATTGTCATTTCTAAACGCAATGTTCATTGTGGGTGAAAACGTTACTCACTATTAACATCTTTGTTTAATTCATTTATATTTCTATAAGTCGTTCTTTATTTCAAAATTCTTTTATTTTTTTGTCAATTTTCTCAGTGCTTACTATGTCACAATTTAATTAAGTTTGACGTTTGCACTCGACACAGGTAAAAAAATGAAAGTAAATCAATTATAAATAATGAAATATGTTATAATTTATAGTAATTAATATTACAGGACAATAAAATTTCAAGAATGGCACGAAAAGCTGATATATAGGAAACCTTTATATCATATTTTTAAATAAATAAGGAAATGATACAAGGACATATTAAGCAGTTTAAGGACGGGCCAAAATTAATGAATTGTGGAGCGACTTGACCATACGCTTAAATGCGCTGGGCAGTGGAATAAAAGCTGTTCAATAGTGACAGAAAGTATAATTGCAATTTGACAATTATTATATAAAAAAAAAATGTATTCATGTGACTTTGTAGGCTTGGTCAGACAATAAGCAGAGGGCTAAAAGCAAAGCAGCGCTTTAAAAAAAAGAACTACCAAAAACTGGCGGAGGAAAAATAGGGAGCATTATGTAGAAAGAGCTAAGAATTGTTTTATATAAATAAATGTTATCTACATAATATTAATATACGTACTTAAATAATAATTATTTTTACTATTTAATGTTTATTAAATAATGTTGATTTTTACTTGTCAAAGTTTTTTGACATAAAAATAAAAAGGTACTAAGAATACGATATCGTTTAGAGAAAAACGTAGTGAGTTCACGGAAATGTTCGAAGCTGAAAACGTAGTGAGTGACTAATTTTACGTGATCAATTGAATAACGAATATCGTTTTCACTTAAGTGAAAACGCAATATCGTTTTCACATTTACATGATCCCACTCCAGTAGTGACTACAGTGACATTAATTTGTATTTCTCCGTATGTCAATTCACTGTCAGTCCATGCATCGTTTCCACGGTTGATTTAATTTTGTGATTTTTAAATTTCTTTGCTATAAAGTTACGATGAGACTATAATTTATTTTGTTGTTATTTTTATGACAGAAACAAAGTGAGTCATGTTTTTTTGTGCTACAAACAAATAATTACTTTTCTGTCTAAACATAAATAGTTTATAAAATGAAAATATCAATATTTTACCCAAGTAAACAGCCAAAATTAATCCATGCAACGATCATCAACTTATATAAATGTGGCGGAATAAATATAGGTTTGATTTCTTCTAGAACTTTCGTTATTTTAAATTTCTTGATATCTTCTGAAGTACGAGAAAGAGAACCATTAATCTTCAGTCCTTTATCTTCATATGTATGATCTATCAGTCTAGAAAACTATACAAGTTTCATAGTTTTATTACTTTCATAATATATGATTATATTTTTATTATTTACCGGTAGTGTATTCAATTTTTTTCCTGTATTTTTCAAATACATATTTTCAAATATTTTCATTGCTTCATTATATCTACCCTTAGTCATTAAGAACTTTGGCGATTCTGGCAAGCAGAAATGAATAATGCTTGCGAAAATACTCGGTAAGCTACATATAAGAAGAAAGCATTGCCAGGACTTTAGCTCTAAAAATAAATTAATAAATATTTAACATAAATCCAAAATAATAATTAATATTAAATAAATATAATTCAGGAACCCAATATACTTAAAACAATATATATATATATATATATATATATATATATATATATACATATATATATATATATATATATATATATATATATATATATATATATATATATATATATATATATATATATATATATATATATATATATATATATATATATATATATTTATTTATGAACGTTTCGAACTAGAAAATTAGCTCATCATCAGCACCGTAATAAAACGACGCGTATATAACAAATATTTCTAAAATTTTAAATGAAAAATAAAATAAATATATCATTACTCCTTCTACCCAATATTGGGAGTGGCACTTTGCCGTAGCAGATCTCGGTAAGTGATACATTTTGCACTTGCAGTGTGGTTATCAGTTGTCATATTAAGACCCCCAAGGATGTTAGTGGAGAGGGAGTTACAGAGGTAGTTTTTAACATGGTGAAAATTAATTAATAATATTAATAATATTCTTAATGCAATTTTCAAATTAGGGAACGAAGGTAAATTGTTAGACTTGATTAATTTTTGTTAGGAATTAATATTAGTATTCATGTACGATTGCTTTATTATTTTATTATTTTTTTCGGCTCACGGCGGCTTAAGGGGTAATATCACCTCGTGTTCACTAAATTTCACGTGATTTTCTGAGACGTACCACGAACGATAGGAAAGAGATAGAGATATGAGGTTTTGTGCATATGAAAGTACTAGTCTTTAACTACAAAAACCATATTTTACTTTAATTTTACGAAACAAAATGCCGGCACAGCGGCGCACGAAAAAAAAAAAATCTCGGACGGTTGACATGGGCGTACCGCTACAGGTCACAATTTATAATCTGGAATAAAAGACCAAAAAGTTTCATAAACTGTAGTCCAAAATCTAGCGAACGTAAGAAGATTTTTTCGAAAAATTTATTTAAAAAAAAGGGCGTAATTTTGAATTTTTTTTCTTGTTTATTCGAAAAAATCGGTCGAGAATTGCTTATAAAATCTATAAAATTCAATTTATCAAAAAAAATCCTACGACGTTCTCTATAAAATATTGTTTTAAAGTTGCAGTTAAAATTTCAAGTCAATCGGATAATAATTGAGGGAGTTACTGGTACGCCCAGTTTGAAAATCATGGAGCCGAGATATTTGAAGTTAAAGTTTTGAGTAGTGAAATTTTGTTGAAATTTTCGTTTTACCTCTAATCTGCGATGCCTGCTCCATACAATTGGCCTTCTAAATGAAGGTAGGAGAGACATCTATGAGTCAAAATTAAAAGCTGGAGACTGATATGTGTCGGTATAATTCATATAAAGAATAATAAAGGCCCCAAACGCATGCTTTTCCGCGCACTCGAAAAATCGCTAATTTTTCTTCACGACTACGCTCGGAAAAACGATTTTTTGACCCACTTACAAGTTTCTCCCCCTCATAATAGACTTTTGTATCATTCTTGGATACTTGAAGGAGTGTTTAAGCCAATAAGAAAAAAAAACGTGAAAAAAAGTCACAAGATGATATTACCCCTTAAGCCGGCCATACACGTACAGTTTTTCTTTGGGTTTTGGCGCGCACGCAAGGCATACACGCCAATCGCTTGCGTGCGTGGGTATTTCAGCCTGGAGCGGCGCCGCTTGATTTAGCATGAATTGGCTTGAGTCGATTTCTAGCACTGTTGGAAATGTTGGCGCGTGGTTTCGACTTTAAGGCCGAGTACGAACGTGTGTGTGCTCTGGTAGCCAGGAGCGTGCTCCGTACGCATGCGTACCGTGTAGCAATTAGAGATGGCAAAAAATAAATTAATCGATTAATTGATCATTTGATTAATCGAAACGTTACAATCGATTTTCGATTAAATTGGTAGGGAATAATCGGTTAGTTAATTTTATTAGTATATATGTATATGTATTTGAGAAGGATTTGCTGTTGATAATGCAATTTTAAATCAGTTTTATTTAATTCGTTTTTTACTTCCATTTATTGTATTAGCTGCAGTAATAATTCGTTTGTTATTTTTACATTAAACTGGATCTAATAATCCATTAGTATTAAATAATATTGACTAAATTTCATTTATCCATATTTTTCTTAGTTAAAATTGTAAAGGTTCATATTATAATAATATATCTTATAATATCCTTATAAGAAAAATAGGGATGAAATGTAAAAATAAACTGATCGACTGATAATAAATTAATCAATGAATTATTAATTAATCGAAACAAAAAATATCAAATGATTAATCGATTAATTGAAACGAAATAATCGATTATTTTAATCATTCGATTAATCGTTGCCATCTCTAGTAGCAATAACACAGTAGTAGCAGATTTTGTATCACGTATTCGTGTCGTTATATTTTTGTTTAAATTCATTTTAAAAGGGAGACTTATTTAAGTCCTATTTTTTTAGAATTCATTGAAATGTATAAAAAATTTCTATAATCATCTTCATTATTCAGGCGTAGTTCATTTATGAAATTCATATGAGAAAAATTATTTCACTCTGCTAGCCAATTTTTCATCCAGGATGAACGTTTCCTTTTTGTTTTTTGTTTATTTATAACCTATATAATAATTATTGCAGCAAATATTTTCTTATTTAGTGGAAACATTGTTGCAAACAATCCCGACGCGATGATGCACTGAACTGCTCGTGTGTGACCGATACCAGCCAGGCGTGAGACATGCGTGGCACGAAAGGTCTGGCGCGCAAGCCAAAACTCAAAGAAAAACTGTACATGTATGGCCGCCTTTAAGAACGGCGCCTGTCTGCAGTGCTTACCTTGTGCCAGCCTTGAATATACACTAAATCTTGCTACTATTTGAGTTTCGGGAAGTGATTTAGATTAGCTTTTTAAAATCAGACAAGAATAAGATTGACTAATCCAAAATTCAGGGTTAATTTAAACTTTTATGGGAATCGGGTAGTTAGTGACTAAGAACATAGTGTATGGTAGCGTGGCCGAGCGGTCTAAGGCGCTGGTTTAAGGCACCAGTCTCTTCGGAGGCGTGGGTTCAAATCCCACCGCTGCCAGGAATTTTTTTATTCGCACACCATTGTACATTCATTAAATATCTCCTTAGATAGTAGTATCGAGTCGGCCTGTGGTTCCTGAGAACCCTGGTTCAATTCCCACAGTCGATAAACATTTTCACCACATTAAAATTACCCCTGTGGCTCCCTCACCTCTAACATCTTTGGGAGCCGGCTGGTAACAGCATTTACCGAGATCTGCTTCTGCAGAGTGCCACACCCAGCAATGGGTAAAAGGCGTGATGATGATTATTTTATTTACGCAGTAATCCTACAATCATATTCATCCATTTATTCATAGGTCGCGTTGACACAATCGCTCATTGTCAATTTAATATAAATACATTTCTTTCACCAATGTTTCATTCGACATACGTTCCACATATCCAAATCACGTCAAAAGCATAATTAAATTTTCTTGTTACATTTGTGAACTTACCAATAAATCCGGAAATAACAACAATATTTAAATGTAACGGCATTAACAACCAAGCGAGAAGAGGTAGTATAATTTTCGCAACTCCCAAATAAACTCCAATTATTGTTATCAATTTTGGACGAAACTTATAGTGATGAAACTCGGACATGTATGTTAAATGAAGAGCAGCTGGAGCACATATCCTGTAGGATTTAAATAAGATATATTATGTTTAATGTACAGAAAATTGGTTATTACATTCACATCTCTCCAATTCGTAATTACAATTATCAATTACAATAATCAATTAGTAAAAGCATATACGAGGGTAGGGTGAAAAGTCCCTGAAAAATAAAACAGATGGCGCCACAATCGCAAATCTCATTTGACATTTGTGATGTACCATCTTTAACTAGAACGCATTAAAATTTTCAGACTGATATGTCATTCAGTTCTGTTTTGACACCCATCGAAAGCAAGCAACCTTGAAGATTTATGAAAACATGGAAAAAAGTGAATTTTGCGTCTTGATTAAACATTATTTCTTGCGTGGAAAAAACATTACGCAAACCAAAGCATCGCTTGTTAAACATTATGGGGACTCCTCACCATCGATTGGAACGATTCACAAGTGGTTTACTGATTTTCGTTGTGGTAGTACGACCACAAAGGACACCGAATGTTCTGGTCGTCCAATTGAGGTTACAACGCCAGAAATCGTCGATAAAATCCATGGTATGATATTGGACGATCGGCGAGTTAAAGTGCACGAGATGCTGAGGCTATGAGCATCTCAACCGGACGGGTACGAAACATTTTACATAAATTTTTGAAAATGAGAAAGCTATCTGCCAGATGGGTGCCGCATTTGCTTTCTGTTGACAACAAGCGCGACCGCAGTCGCAATGGCAAAATGAAGAAATGGCTCGGCGGAAAGATATTTGCCAACGATGAGGTCATCGCTGAGACAAACGCCTATTTTGAAGGATTGCCAAAATCGTATTATTTGGAAGGGATCGAAAAATTAGAAAAACGTTGGACGATGTGTATCGAACCAAATAAATTATTTCTTGTTTCATTTTTCAGAGACTTTTCACCCTGCCGTCGTATATGGGGTAGTGGCTCAGTGATATCGTGTCGGTCTGCGGATACTAAGAACTCTGGTTCAACAACAAATATTTTACTTACCGAGATCTGCTTCGGCAGAGAGCCACACCCTGTAATGGATAAAAGGCGTGATGATATATTTACATTTTTTTTTAATTCATAAAAGTATATATCTGACATATCTACGACAAGAATGTTTTTAATTAAACTTTTGTTGAAGTTGGTTGATACGCCAAACGAAACGTTCAAAGAAATATAATTAGAAGATATTATCTATTTATTCCGATCCTGAGACCATAAATTTCACTTAATACTTACAATTATATGATATATGACAATGACTATTAATTGTAATTACAAATTGGATAGCTTAAATGTAATTTAATATAAATTACATGAATCCGCTGAAATATTTAGCTGTCAGTAAAAGCCAGTAAGTATTGGAAAGAGATGCAATCACAGCACATATTGCGTCCATTGATAAAGCACACATCAAAACTATTCTTCTTCCATAGTTGTCTGCTAGTGTCCCCCACATTATCCCGCTGCTGATCATACCTAATATCATATATCATTACATATTTTCTAAAAATTTTGATGTATTTGGTTCGTATATTTTCCACTGTCAAAAGAACAAATAGAATCACGAATTTGTTTGAAAGTGATCCAATAAAATTAAAGCTATTTTGATAATGTTTCACTAGTGAAATTAATACATGATTATTTTTGTATTTCTCTCAAAACCAATGAAATGCTACATTTTATGTCACGTGTCTGCGGTTTAACCAATCTTGTTATTATTATACTGCGAATAAAGCTCTAGTGAATATTCCTGGGAATAATATCTGTAGGTTCTTTTGTTTGTGACAAATGATAGGTAGTTGTCAAATAATTATTTAAAACTGACAACGTGTCAAGTAAAATGTGTGAAAAAAAATAGTTCCATTTCAGATACAGAAATGCACCAACAAATTTTGGAAACAACTTCTAAGAATAAATTAATAAGTAATCAATCGATATGGACCCAGTTAAAAATCTTTTAAGGTAGTACTAGTGTGACGGTGGTGCCATCGATTGTCGAGTGGTGAAACTGACGCTCAAAAAAATATAAAAATTTAATAAAATAAGTGTTTTATACCTATTATGATATGAATATCATGAATTGTTAACAGGTTGTTGGTCTACTGAATTTTCAAAAACAATACCACCGTGTGGTGTTGCTATTATAAATTGGGATTCTTAATTTTTCGTTAAAAACAAGGCCTTGCATGGCTATATATCCATTACTAAACGATAAAAAAAACTTTCTCCTTCTGATACAATATACATGGATAGTTCAAGAACATCATACTAGTTTTGCAAATGAAACTGCAAAATTCTAGAGGTAAAAAAATCAAATATGTGCGATTCTGAATGATGATCGCCATAAGCCCCGTGTATAAGAACTCAACTTTACAAGCCAATATATTTGTTCACAGACGATGAATGTGTTTCATATTTCAACAGGATGCGTATGACTATCCAATGTTTACGTGTGCCAAATTTCATTCAGATCTGCAAATTTTTTTTCACGCTAGTACTACCTTAATTTGAATTAATAGACCTAAAAAAATAATCTAATTAAATGTAACTCGAGAGTTGTATAAATTAGAAAATAATTCTCCAGTATATTTCTCAAGCTTGTTTCCATTTGGAAATAGCCATTCAAGATTTCGTGACTAATGCCTGGCAACAAGTTTTCGAAAGATCTGTCAATTTATTCGCACTTTCTTGTCATATTATTACTGATAATATATTCGATAAATATTACAAAAGACCAGTAGTTCTGTGGTGTGGATAACGTTATGGTATTGGAATCCAGAGATCCCGGAAATTTAGGTATTAATTTAGAAATGTTTGAAAGTAGAAAATCTACTTACATTTTTCATATCGACTATTGTATTAAACTCAGGATCTCATAGAGAAGGAAAGAGAAAGTAAAAATCATATTGTATTAATATATTCTTACCAATATAAGGGACAGCATTAAGCATGCCTTTATTTTCAAGTGAAAGTTCTAAGTCACATTGAGCTTGTGACAAGACATATGAAATAGTTGAGGTGGCAAATATACATGCCATTCCTGTAGGAACACACAGAAGTAACAGGTGATAATTGTATTTCCCAAAACCAACCAATGACACTGCCGTTTCATAGTTGATAGGTTGTTCATTTTGAGCCTCGTCTGGAAAGAAAAAATATATATATACAGAATGACCCATTTTAAATAATCCACTGGAATATCTCGAAAAATATGCATCAGACAAAAAAAAATTTCAAACAAAAGTGTATTGGTTTTGAGGGGGTCACCCGATGCTGTAATAATTTCTCCTCCCCCCACTCCCACGTGGTCGGGGAGGGGAGTAACTTTGAAATTTTAAATACGGACCCCCACTTTTTATTTCAGATTTGGACTCTACGCAAAAAAATAAGTAAGTTTTGTCTGAACATTTTTTTTCGATTTGCGATAGATGGCGGAGGATTGAAACCAGTATTTTTTTACCATTGACGTAAAGGACCATCATTTTACCGCCGGCATTAGCGTTACCCGATATACACCACGAGGAGGTTGTACAGTCGCCCCATTTTTCTGTTAACACAGATGAATTCGGCGTTTGAAGTTGTTCACGGTTGTCAAAAAAGTTGCACGAGGAATACTGTCGAAAGCTATTTGTATCTTTTGAAACGAAGTTAAACACTTTAACTACAATTGAAATCAGCTAGTATTATCGGTTTAAAATGTAGACCGATATTAGGTTTTACTGGCCGATTTCAATTCTAAAGTTTATACCAATAATTTTCAAATCCGACCGTGCAACCTCCTCTTGGTGTATAACGGGTAACGTTAATGCCGGCGGTAAAATGATGTTCCTTTACGTCAATGGTAAAAAATCATTGGTTTCAATCCTCCTCCATAAAGTACCAGAAAAAAATAACTTATCGAGAAAAAATCGAATTTCACCATTTGCAGCGCCATCTATCGCAAATCGAAAAAAAATGTTCAGACAAAACTTACTTATTTTTATGCGTAGAATCCAAATATGAAACAAAAAGTGGGGGTCCGTATTTAAAATATCAAAGTTACACCCCTCCATGGCCCCGTGGGGGTGAAGGGAGGAGAAATTATTACAGCATCGGATGGCCCCCTCAAAACCTATATACTTTTGTTTGAAATTTTTTTTTGTCTGACGCATATTTCTCGATATTCCAGTGAATTATTTAAAATGGGTCACCCGGTATATATATATATACATACATACATATCATCACGCTATATCCCAACAAATGGGGTAGCACAAACCCTAAAATCACTCATAAAACATTCACTCATCACACTCGTGAAACAATCAGCCCTTATCAAACATATTCATCCAAACACACCACCCTCACTTCAACCACATTCATAAATCACTCCATATAAACTCATTTATTTATTACACTCGAAATCATTTATCACACAACAAACCTTCAATCACATCATTCCTATTCACTTATCATTCATTTTCTTTCTTCAACGTACATAACATATGCATAAAACATCTCAAATTACTCACACTTACTCCTAACAACGAATCTAATAACGAAACTAACAACGAATCTACATGATTAGAAAAGAGGAAAGCGATAGCCTGCACTTGTATATGAAAGAAAAATCCGCACAATGCAGTAACTGAAAATGAAACAAAAAGATAAGAAAAGGAGGGAAGTGTCGCCCTGCGCTTCACACACACACACACACATATATATATATATATATATATATATATATATATATATATATATATATATATATATATATATATATATATATATATATATATATATATATAATAGAATAGAATAATAATAACTATTTATGTAACCAGTTAGAAAAAGCTTCATTTTGTGAGTTTGCGCGAAATTTTATTTTAAATTACATTAATTTAACAAATCTTCGATATTTTTCATATCTTAAATGGCAGTTTTTCAATCGCCGGTTTACTCTCGACTAATGTTAATCACGATTAAATAATAATGGAAACCATAGTTTCCATTATTATTTAATCATTATTAATATTAATCTGTGATTACTGGCCCTGAAAATATTTGATGCAAGTGAGGTACCAAGTGAAAATATTGAAGAAGCGGCAGAAAATGTAAAACCTGAAAAATCTGAAGCAAAATGTGATTTGTTTATGTAAGTGATGTGAAGAAAAAAGGAAAACATTTTATGACAAGTTGTAACAAGTACTAAATTTTTTAACTATTTGCGAAAAGTCTGACGTTTCGAAAGTGCTATCAGTTTTAAAAAATGACACTTCATATGCCAGAATTAGAAAAAATGATTTTTTCACGACCCTATGAGAAAGTAAAATTTTCTTCCCTCAATTAACACAAGAAAGTGGTACTTTTCATCCCTAAAGAAGAAGATTTTATTTTCTTCCCTAGAGAAGGATAGAAAAGCCATATCCATGGCAAGTGGAAAACAATAGTATAATTTACTTTATGTAATCTCAAAATTGAGATTCTGTGTTTATTAAGCCGTAAATATTTTTGATAAGAAAATAGGAGTAATAAGTACGTAAATCGAAACGTCGTTACTCATCATGTAAAACTAAAGTTTTAATTATACTAAGCTAAGTATTCCAAACGTTGGGTAGTATTTTATTTAATTAATTGACCTACTTACTATTTCTATTTTCTTATCAACGGTATAATTTGATATTTGTGACATCCAGGTCACATCATGTCAAGAAAATAATAAATCATATCTACATTTTTAATTTATTTCTGAAAAATTGACTTTCTGGTAGTAAAAAAAAATTATACATACGAGCTCCGTCCCACATCAGTTGGCCCGAATCTTATATTTTCGTTAAAAATTTAAATAATAGTAAAAACGCAGAAATCTTACATTTACTAAATTCTACAATTAATTTTCAACATTTTAACTAAATTTCACATTAAATATATCATAAACATAAAATGTATAGCAGTGTAACTATCTTTATTTTACATAAACTAAATCAACACACAAATGGACTATCATGATTATTATCTTGTAGGCAGTTTGACGGATGAAATTAAAGTTAATTATTATTTAAAACAAACTATTATAGTTCTTAAATAAAACAATTTTTTTAGTTAAAACAGAAATGTTTACTTTCTCTTTCAACGACTGTCATTTGAAGATGTATGAATCGATTGACTTTAAATTTTATTTGTGTATTAAGAACATACTAGCATATGTCTCATTAAAATTTCGTATAATTCTCTTGCATACTACACGAGAAATAAAAATGCAAAACAGAACATCAAACGAAAAAATAAAATGGGGCAACTGGGACTGGGCTCGTATATCTCGTGAAGAAAGTGTCATTCGTCCCTTGATATACAAATAACTATTTGTTATTCATTATTCAATACCGAAATATTAGTACTCATGAAGAATAATGATTGCTATTAATTTATCGATAGTTAATAGATAATGATCAAGTTACATAAATGTACAGAATACGAGTATTATTAGTTAAATTTGACACTTACCTAAACTAATATTATCACTTTTTTGTTTATCTGATGAATTTGAGAGTTCAATATTATTTTCACTGTTAGTTAATTTACTCATGATTATAAGTAAAAAAATATTATCGACGCGACATCACATAACTCAAGAACTACTGGTATAACACGCTGTTTGCAAATGATATCTAACTAAGTAGATATATGAGAATTAAAACCTAATCGCGAATGTTATACAATGTACGTCATTTGTTTTTTTTGTCATAGCAGTTTACAGAATTTTTGTTTTGAAATATAGTCGAATGGTATTAACATGATAGATGTTTTATTTAAAAATCTTCTAATACTAATTGTCTGTTTACATTTTGTAATTTTGCAAACTGATGATTATTTCAGTTCGTAAAAAAATAAAAATATTGATTACTCATTAGTCGCAAAGAATTATTAATTACGGATAAAATTTATTTGGTAAAATTGTAGTAACTATGAGAAAGATTAAATAAAATTTTAATTAAACACAGTTATCTGCATCAGTAGTTCTTAACCTTTCAGTCATAGGTCCAGTCAGTTTTTGTTCTGGTAGATGGCAGGTATAGTACGGTCTCTGCTAATCTTTTCATTTTTTTGTACATAGATTTCCCTAAATCTTTATGTCATCAAGCATCTGATATCTTCTTCAGCCTCTTCCTCTCTACTCTTTTAACATATCCTCTATAATTTCTTCCACTTTCCCCAATCCAGTTCTTCTTTCTTTTCCTTATCTTGTTCATCATTGACCTTATTTCTCCTACTCTTCTTAACAGGGGCGCTCTTAGCCAATTGGCTTCCTTTGTGCAATAGAAAATTGGCCACCTCCTGATTATAATAATAAAATAATTATAGGAGGGCAGGGTGAAAAGTTCCTGAAAAAGAAAACAGATGGCGCCACAATCGCAAATTTATGTGACATTTGTGATGTACCATCTTTAACTAGAACGCATTAAAATTTTCAGACTGATATGTCATTCTGTTCTGTTTTGACACCTATCGAAAGCAAGCAACGAAATGGTTGCTAAGTAACAAGTTGTTTACAGTGTTTTATTGAATATAAAACACTAGTGTTTTATGAGCCATGTAATACAACTGAAATCAGTGTAATTATGTCTTTATAATATACGAGGGTAGGGTGAAAAGTTCATGAAAAATAAAACAGATGGCGCCACAATCGCAAATCTCATGTGACATTTGTGATGTACCATTTTTAACTAGAACGCATTTTCAGACTGATATGTCATTCAGTTCTGTTTTGACACCCATCGAAAGCAAGCAATCTTGAAGATTTTTGAAAACATGGAAAAAAGTAAATTTCGCGTCTTGATTAAACATTATTTCTTGCGTGGAAAAAACATTACGCAAACCAAAGCATCGCTTATTAAACATTATGGCGATTCCTCACCATCGATTGGAACTATTCACAAGTGGTTTACTGATTTTCGTTGAGGTAGTATAACCATAAAGGACGCCGAACGTTCTGGTTGTCCAATTGATGTTACAACGCCAGAATTCGTCGAGATTGCTGAGGCTATAAGCATCTGAACCGAACGGGTACGGAACATTTTGCATACATTTTTGGATATCTGGCTATTTGCCAGATGGGTGCCGCATTTGATTTTTGTTGACAACAAGCGCGACAAGTTCAAAGGAGTGTTTGGCGATGTTCAAGCGCAATAAGAAGGACTTTTTGCGCCGTTTCGTAACCGTGGACGAAACATGGATCCATAACAACACACCAGAGACCAAAGAACAGTCGAAACAGTGGACTTGTCCTGGCGAATCAAATCCGAAAAAGGCCAAAGTGAGTTTATTTTGAAGGATTGCCAAAATCGGTATTATTTAGAAAGGATCGAAAAATTAGAAAAACGTTGGACGAAGTGTATCGAGCTACAAGGAGATTATGTTGAGAAATAAAATATGTTTTGACCAAATAAATAATTTCTTGTTTAATTTTTCAGGGACTTTTCACCCTGCCCTCGTATTAATACTAGGAAGATACTTAAAGTTAATATTTCATTGCAGAGGTGAAAGAAGAGATATATGTAGCAAAGTAATACTATTTTACAAGATTATTATAACATATTTAACAAAAAAAAATTCGGCCAGTGGTTCTCAAAATACAGGGTGCAACATTCTTATTTTAAATGGGAAGCTATTTTCTTATTTGCTTGTTCTATTCAGCATTATTTTCTGAATTCATCAACATTGATGGATACCGAGACATAATACTTATCTTCTACGCTGATGACCTGGATATAAACTTAAAACTGAAAGCCCTGGAAACATACAGTAAAAAAAAAACTCACTACTAGTAAATACACTAAAAACTAAAATACTAACATTTCACCGGGGTAGACCGCACTCTCATCCTGTACCATTCAAGTTTAAAACAGAAACAAATGAAAGAGTCAACAAAGTCTGTTATCTTGGAGTTATGATTTCCTCGTCTGGGAAGTTTATGGAAGCCACAAAAGATTGTTACGCAGTTACAGGTGACATCTCTTGTTGCCCCAAGTAATTTTTATTAAAATTACCGATAATATAGGATACATATTTATCATTCTTGTGATCGTAACGACTAAAATATTTCAAAATAATAAAAATAAAAATATGTTACAAAACAGTAAAAACAAACAATTAGCAAAAAACTAGTTTTATTGAATATTTAAAATATTAATTAAACACCGTACTAGTATGCAATACAAATAAATTTGAATAATGCACACTCTCATTTATCATTTCGCTACTTTCTTCAGTATCCGTATTCTTATATGTTGCTGTTACTGTTGTTATTGATAGAGATGTAATATTTTCATCCCGAATTGTTGAAAATGAATTTATATTTACTATAAAAGAATTTTTATAATTATAAAAATTTTCAAATATCACAATATTGTATTAATTACTTACATTGGTCAATATGTGGAACATCCCCAATGTTTTCTATTAATGTTTTCCAGCAATGTTTTCCGTAATAAATTATTCCGTGGTAAAACATGGAAAAACACATTCTTACAATTTTTTTTTCTCCTGCAATGTGGTACCACACACCTAAAATTATACAATAGTTTAAAATCCAATATAAAAAAAATCATAAAAGATACCTACTGACGATTAAATATAGATTGCAATAATAACGACAGATATGTTTGTTAATTACAAATTTTAACTGTCAAAATATAAAACACCGTTTGTCAAACATTTAAATATGTAATCTGTTTAACAATGTCAACTATTTAAATATTACCTACTATGATTCCCGTTATTAATTTTAAATTGATTTAGTTCATTTGGGGCAGCAAGAGATGGCATTAAAAATCGCGTAACAAGGTTACTAATACAGCTGTCCAGGCCCTGACTACCATGCTATACGAGCTGAAATTTGGGGTCTTCAACAACTAAAAAAATCTGGTGTGGTCACCACACGACTTTCTTATACACAGCATATTTCATATTAAAAACGGTGAATTGAACACTTATGACTTGCTCCTTGCGTTTGACAATTATTATTTGACATATAAATGATAAACATGTTTTTGTTTTTTGTTTCTATTGCTACTATGATTATTGAAATATATTATTAAATATATAAATTAGTTTTTTTCAAAATTAGACGCATATACAGGAAAATTGCAAATAACATTTTATGTTCCAAATATTTTTGCTAACATCTTTTATTTGAAACTTTTTTTCGTAACTGATTCCATTTTTGAAATAAATGGAATTTATTGTTTTGTGTGTCCAGTAAACTTCCTCTTCCGGTTTTTCAATTTCATTCAAAATCAACTCAGCTCTTCGTATTTTCATGAAACTTATAATTACCAAGTTTCGTTAACAAATCTTATCTCGTTCATGAGATATTGCACGACCGGACACACATCCATCCATCCATCCACACACACACACACACACACACAGACATCATTGACAAAATGATCAAAACAGATTCAGTGGACTTCAAATCTCGTCAACGATTTTTTTCACGATTCCAATACTTCCTTATACTACGTATAAGAAAGTAAAAATTGGAAACTACTGTAACAAGATTTAATAAAAATTTGTTTCTTTGTCAAAGTAGCACACCGAACTAAGAGCTGAGACAGGCATAGATCATATCGCATATATAGTAATTAGAAAAGCACTAAAATGGTGGAAGGAAATATTAGAAATGCGCGAAATAAGACACAAAACAATAAACTTATTATTATTATTATTTTCTGAATACAATTACTACAAAGTTCAGTACCCTCGCATTACAATTTTTGTACAAAAATGCATATTAAATTGACATTAATTTAATTAATATAGAAATATAATTTATCTAATACACACCCGTAAAGCTAAGAAAAGAAATCTATGGATGGCGCCACTTGTATATGAACTTTTGACTTTAAATTTTAATTTCATTTAATATCATGATCTTAAAGCAGTGTTTCCCAAAGTGTGGTACGCGTACCCTCTGGGGTACGCGAAGAGTTTGAAGGGGTACATGTAACTCCGGGCTTTTTCTGCGCCTTGTGCAACAAGCAACTTATTTTTATTATTATTATTATTTCGATTACAAACATAAAAAATTAATAAAACTTCGGTAATTGTTAGTATTGTGTATGTGTGGTTTTGTATGCATGTGTAGTCAAGGATATCTTTTTATTAAATAATTATTTGATTCACATGAACATCTATCTTTATTGAACTAAATTTTACGTTTTACCAATAACACAAACAAATTTTGTTTTAAAAACTTATACATAAAATAGTAATGTAAAATTATTAAATTAGGGTGGCATCCTTTTCATCGAACCTACAAAATTTCTAAAACCAGAACATAATTTCCCTTTTTTACTTTTTTCTATTTTCTTTTTTGTATTTGGGTTATTTTTATGAATTTAGTGGGGGGGGACAAATAATAACTTTGTCCCCTCGTGATTTTGATTATAATGAATGTTATTTATATATATATATATATATATATATATATATATATATATATATATATATATATATATATATATATATATATTATTTTGTTTACGTACTAAAATATGAGGAAAATTAATATATTTTGATTGTTATTAAAGTATATGCATTTTTTTTTTGACGAGGGGTACACAGTGTTACCAAAATTATAGTAAGTGTCTTAAAGTATTGTAGGGCGTTCTTGTTATTATAATTGGTTTATTTATAACGGTGGCCTTTTAGTTTTGGCCGTCTTTGTTCGGGGCACAACTCGCACATCTAGTCAGGGCGCCCCTGCTTTTTAATATCCCTTCAATTCTTATTCTATCCTCTCATATTACTTCCTTCACTTTTCTCCATATCCACAACTATAGTGCATCTATTATTCGTTGTTCTCTTTTTTTTCCATAGTCCAAACAGTGAAACATTTCGCTAACATTTTCCTTATGTCCTTATTCAGTTGTAACATATTAGAGTAGTAAAAATGATCATTTATCTTTACCCCTGATTGTTGACGTGTTAAAGTTGGATAATAAAAAATGAGCTGTAATTGGTAATAATAAATATTTTTTTAATATAGTGAAACTGACATAAAACAAAGCCAATGAATTACTCAAACAACAAATAATAAATTAATAACACCATATTCTCGGAATCAAAAACAAATAAATAAATATATCATCACGCTTGTTACCCATTACTGAGTGAGAAGTGTGGTTACCAATCGTCAAATCACGGCCTCCAAAGATGTTAGTGGTGAGGGAACCACAGGGATAGTTTTAAAATGGTGAAAATTGTTTGTCGCCTGTGGAGATCAAACCAGAGTTCTCAGGATCCACAGACATATGTTTATTAAAAATTCATTTAATTCTCTTACATACTACACGAGAAATAAAACTGCAAAATCAAAAATCAAAAGACAAAATCAGATTCGGGTCAACTGATGTGAGACAGAGGTCGTGGTATATATAAGAATAAAGTTAACACTATTTGTATATAAAAATTATTTTCATTTTTTAAGTATTATGACTGGATGTCAGGCTTTAAGAAATAAGTTGTAAAAGTTTAAAATAGTATATTACATAACAAGTATCGAAAATGTAAGATAACGTGCGAGATTTAAGTACACAATCACAGTTATTACACTTTCGAGCGAGTTATGTACACTATTTTTCAGACGACCACAAAATGTTCCTAAACAAAGTTTACACTTGGATACCTGATGCGTTTTTGTAGGTAAGCTTTGACGTTTGAGGTTAGGTATTGTGGTACCAACTGTACTAACCGTAATGTCAAAATATGAAATAATGCTAAAATATTAGTAAATAAGTAATTATTAATTTAAAAAATAAGATATGGGATGGCTAGCTCAGTGGTATGAAGTCGGCCTGTGGATCCTGAGGTCCCTGGTTCGATTCCCACAGGCGGCAAATTTTCATAATTTGAAAAAGCTATCCCTGTGGCTCCTCCACCACTAACATGTTTGGGGGCCGTGATTTGACGACTGGTAACCGCACTTCACGCGCAAAATATATCACTTACCGAGATCTGCTTTAGCAGAGTGCCACACCCAGTAATGGGTAGAAGGCGTGATGATATATTTATTTATTTTTCCTACAACTGTGCGATTTCTTTGTTATTACGTAACTATTATTGCCTTGGTTACGTATGGAAAGTAGATGAATGCCGACCAAGTGCGTTTCCGAAAGCAAAGAAACACAAAGTGCGGAAAGTGCTTCATTACGTTAAGTTTTTTTTAGAGCGGTTTAAATTTCGCGCCAAGCGCGTAATTCATATTTTGACCACAGACGTAACCTTAATTTGCAGTATATCTAATCTGCAGACAACTAATAAAAAGAACCGAACAAAGTAAAATATATCGATAAATGGTTTTATTTAAAGAGTAAATGAAATACATCATATTTATTGTTTGTGTATATTATTAACACAGTTGTTACAGTTGCTTATATTGACATAATGTAAAGTGGAAACTTTTGTGTCTAAAGAAACATTGATTTCTTCCGTACCTGTTCATATTATTACCAGTAATATTATTGGTAACAATTTCGGAAGCTTCAGAAGTACCAGCAGCAGGTTGATTGTCATTGTCGAAAATAGATCCAACATAGTATGATCCGGAGCTTCAATTATCTTTGGAGGTGTTAATGATAAAGAAGAATCACTCAATATACTACTCCAATCAAGATGATTTTGAAGAAATTATTTTGACGTTAGTGAAATATTTTGAAATAACGTAGAACAATGTGCACGCAATCAACAAACAAACCATAGCAACGCCGTAAAACATCGTTCTCGTGTAATATTAAAATTTTATAAATTTGGATAATATTTTAGTGATTTTCTAAATCGCACAGTTGTAGGAAAAATGTTGTTTATAACACGTGCCGAAAAAGGTTACGTGCTCGTGCAGATTTCCGCACTCGGCAAGCCTCGTGCGTTAAATTCTGCACTTGCACGTAACGAGCCTTTTTCGGCACTTGTTATAAAAATAACTATTATTTTTTTTTTTTTTTAAATAAGATTTACCAGTGCAAATGTGTTGAAAAATCTGCCAAAACTTCAATTCAAATAATAATACAAATTCTTTTCATTTATTTTATTATTTTCCTTCATCGTATCGCCATCTGTTGTCAATCAGTGGAAATTCACTTGATATGTTAGAAGTGTGCGTTATACTAACATATGAGGTGTATGTTAGGTTCAACTTTCCGTAGTAGTTGATGATGTTGTTATGGTTACTTTCATAAGTGGTCGTCTGAAAATACATTTTATTGTTTATTTTGCGACATTTCGGCCAAGGTTGTGGCTACTATCAAGCAATAGATAAATACAAAGTATTTAGTGTTACATTTTTTATTAAAAATGTAATTTTAAAAGTCAATAGTTATTCAATCGTGTTTAATTACTGTTCGATAATGACCACTAAAAAATAATAGCTTGTTATACTGCTATACATTTTGTGTCTAAGGTATATTTAATGTCAAATTTAGTTAAAAATTTTGAATTTAGTGAATGTCAGATACCTGCGTTTTTAGTATAATTTAAATTTTAAACAAAAAATAAGAATCGGGTTGTTGCGACGCGTAACCTGTCAGCCATCGCCCGCCGAAACGCTCGTGGCTCAAGCAGTGGTGACGTCACACTACCTGAGAACGAGCGAGGGTACAACCACTCGGGGTGACTGCGCACCCGCTAGCCTTACCCCCACCTACGCCAGGGTGGTATATAAGGGGCTGAGATTGGCAGAAGTACCAGTGCATCCATCACTCGTCCCGGCTGCTAGCTGGGATCCATACGAGTGACGCACTACTACCACGCTTAGCCGAAGAGGCTCTGCTGTGCACCACGCTCCGCTTAGCCGAAGAGGCTCTGCCGTGCACCACATCACGCTTAGCCGAAGAGGCTCTGCCGTGCACCACGCCACGCTTAGCCGAAGAGGCTCTGCCATGCACCACGCCACGCTTAGCCGAAGAGGCTCTGCCGTGCACCACGCCACGCTTAGCCGAAGAGGCTCTGCCGTGCACCACGCCACGCTTAGCCGAAGAGGCTCTGCCGTGCACCACGCCACGCTTAGCCGAAGAGGCTCTGCCATGCCGCCGACAACACGCATGCCGAAGAGGCTCTGACGTGCCGCCGTCGCCGCGCCCGATGCCTCGACGCTCACCGAGGATCCGGGCCAAACTCACCATGCGACCCTCCGGTCCACGCAGCAACCTACACTCCTTCACAGTGCGGCACCGCTGCCCGCGCCTGGAGGAGGTTTCACCATCAGGGACCGTCGCCCAGCAACATCGCTGGGCCGTTAGCACCCTCATCGCCCAGGGAAGATGACCCTCCGGCCCACGCATCGACCTCGCCCCCCTTCACATGCGCGGCAACGCCGTCCGCGCCTGAGGTGGGGGTCAATCACGAGCGAACATCTCCCGAAGACGACGACGCGCCGTCCGCTTCATCATCGCATCATCGCGACACGTCGACCGGTTTCCCCCCCCCCCCCAGCGACAGGTCATCCATGCCCCCTTTACACGTGCAGACACGCCGTCCGCACCTAAAGTGAGGCTCGTCACCGCTGGCTATATGTAAATTGTATATATGTATTTAGAATAATCAAACTTAGCGTGTAAGTGTATATAGTGTAAATAAACTGTAACATAGGAAGTCCGCATCATTATTTCTGTGTCGCTACCTTACCACTGATCATAAACTTTCGAACATTTATAATGTCGGCCACATTTGGAGTCGTGCGCCGACAGGGTCAACTGAAGTGAGACAGGACTCGTATATAATTTCTGCTTATTAAAAAAAATTCCAAACATTATTAATATTTAATTACGCTACTATGTAGAACAGGAACTTAATCCCAATTAAGGGGAGGTACCACTTTGAAGACTAAAAAAAGGCTATTTTCACGAATTAATTGTGGGCACAGGAATGTAAATAAATTACTAACTTTTATTACATTGTATTTGGCACATATTCCTCTACAATTTCAAATATTGCGAAGCCTTTTTATAAGCAATTGCGACCGCTACAGCCTCCGAACCAAGACCATGTCCCAAAAACACGGCTACTGCGTTGACAGACTGGACCGCTCAATGCCCATCCGAAATCAATTTCCTTATTTTTAAACTGTTAAGTAGATTGTAACTCAGGGATCAACTGGCCGGATTCCAAAAAAAATATTTTTTCGCCAAGTTATACTCATTTGAAAAAAAAGTTTGAAAATCGTACAAAAACTTCGTACTTTTTTTGGGTCGCTAAAATCGAAAAAACTACATATCAAAAAAATGACCAGTTCATCCCTAAGTTGAAGTTTCGGCAACATTTTCCCCAAATTTCAAGTTAATCGGACAAAAATTGTGACTTATAGGCTGTCAACGCAGTTTAAAAACATGGTTTCGAGAAAAACGCGTTTAAAGTTTCAAGTACAATTTTATATGTACATAAAAAGGCCATGATATTAATGATTTACCTTTAATCCGATAGTCACGCCACCACGCATTTCGGCAACTTTTTTAACTAAAATATACATGAAAACACCCCACATTCATAGAAACGGGCCGTGTAATACAAAACAGCTAAAGCAGGTAGCCGAAACATCTGCTTCCGCATGAGCGCGAAAAGGGCCGCAGAGCGCTCCTGAGCGCTCTCGATAAAATGCTTTGTTGTACATTTATTATTGCGATTTACGCTTCCATACTTTAAAACCTGGATCTAAAGGGTTCAAAAAACACATTTAAGTAAAAAAAAAAAAAAAATTTTGAAATTTTCAAAGTTGTACCTACCCTTAATAATAATTAATAATCCGGACTCACCGAGCCGCAGTTTGGTAGTTCATATATTTTTAGCTATACCATCGTAATGCCGGTATCTTTTTTGCTTCTTTGTTAGAGGTATAGGTGTGAGTAAGTTGGGATGATTTGAGCATCAAATTAATAAATAGGTGTAGATGAATTAATAGATAGATGTGATTGAAGGTTTGTTACGTGATGAAAGATTCCAAATGTGAGGAATAAATAAGCTTACACAAGTATGTAGCGAACTATGAATGAGATTGAAGAGAAGATGATGTGGTAAGATAAGAATGTTTAATGAAAACTGATTGTTTGATGAATCCGATGAGTGGATGTTGTGTGAATATTTCAGAAGTTCGTGCTACCCTATTTGATGAGAAAAATAAATTATAATTTTATTAAAGTAAATGGAAATGAATCGGTTCTCACACAGGATTATGATGAATAATTTTAGATTTAATCAAAACATGGAAAAATACACTTATCTGACAGTACAACAATAACAGCAATCACTATAGCAACAACAATAGAACAACTAAACTATTGACAGTATAGATGGCATTACAGTACAGTATAACCGGAAACGGATCTTTTCAAAGTCAATAATCTCAACAAATTTTTTTTATAGATTTGTAGATCTCTTTAAATCCTTTTACGAATCTTTTATGAATCACTGATCTACTGGATGTCCCATTTTAATCTATTTCCTTAAATATCTTAAAAACGATGCATCGTAACAAAAAGTGTGCTGAAACAAAACCTTCATAGTTTTGATGGGATCATCCAATTTTGACAAAATGTCCGCCTCTGCCCCCAGGGGGCAGGAAAGGGGGACAATTTTGAAATCTGAAATGGGAAAGCCTATTTTTTATTGCAGATTCAGAAAGAGCGTAAAAATGTATGAAGTGTTTATCTCAGGACTTTTTTTTACACCCAACAATTGTAAAAAATCAATTTTTTTTTTCAATATAACAATCAATATTATTTTAATAATTAGATAAATTACGACTTTGTTGTTTTAATAAATACCAAACCTTGTAGAAATTTTTAACCCTCCACGCCAGGGGGGCACAGGGGAAAGAAACTTTAAAAATGGAAAAGGCGATTTTATCGTAGATTCGAATAAGATATGCTGAAAGGCTATAAGGCGGATAAGATGATCAAATTTGCCCCCAAAGGAAATCAAATGGGTAAATGATTTTTAACTTATTTACCCAAAAATATAATTTTAAGAACTATTTTCTACAGACTGTCTATTTGCATATGAGATTTCATCAGAATTATCTGACAAATGCCCCATGTTAAAAAAAAATAAAATCGCATTAAAATAAGGTATTATTATTTTAATGCGATTTTTTTTAACAAGGAGAAATTCCGATGAAATCTCTAATGCATTAGACATTCTGTAGAATTTTTGTGATTTTTCAATCAATTTCCATTGTTTCATGGAACGGAAATTACTGTTCTGGACACAAAATATGGTTTTAATTTTTTTTTTCGCTTGGTCGCATCAACGGGAAAAATTTGAAAAAAATACCAATTAATCCTCTTGTAAATAGGAATTTTTTAGATTTTTTTCATGTTTTCTATTTTTGGGTAAATAAGATAACATATCCCCGTTTGATTTCCTTTGGAGGCAAATTTGAGCATCTTATCCGGCTATACGATACATAATTTTCAAGATATTCAAGAAAACAGATTAAAATGGGACTCCAGAATACATTATTTCAAACATCGTAATATTATCCATATTTGATCGGCTTTAATTAATAATCTAAATGAGATAATAAAATTAGGTTTGATAACTTGAATTTCTCGTGGTCGTCTCGATATATAAACATACATATATAGGATGTTTCTATACACATTTTAAAGGTAGATAGATATACTGTTCCCGGAACAAAAAGAATATTTAAAAATTGCGCAAAATTAATTTTAATTATCTCAGAAGAATTTTTTTTGTGCCAGAGAATTGCTAACTATTCTTAATAAAACAATAATTAAATTAAATAATAAACATTGCAAGCAATCATTTATCTAATGATGTTTAATGAATAAATTGACTATTCGTTTTGATATATTTAAGGCATTTATACTTCTTGGTAATGAGCTTCAAATCTCTGAAAACATTTTAGGATCACTGATAAGTAAATGTTATTATAGTGGGAGAAATTTTAAAAATTTGTCAATGATACTACTGCACTTTACCCCATTTATCTGTCAGATTTAAAAGCATTCATACCACTTCTATAAAATGAAACGCGCCAAAAACAGTGCGTTTCCAATGTGTATATAGATTTATAATAACACCGAAATAAAAAAAAACATAATTTTAATACTATCAAATACATTTATTTAAAATAAAAGAAATGTTACACATGTCATGGTAAAATAGACAAGTCGAGCTTATTAAGCAATGGTTGGTGACGTTAGAGATCCTGGTTCGATTCCAGCCAGCTGGTAATTCCAAATCTGCCCCAGCAGAGCAACCACACTCAGATTTGAGTTAGCAGCGTAATGTTATATTTATTTAACACGTACTCGTAAATCAATCATACTAATATCAAATTACAAATTTATCTTAAGAGATATGGGCTTGCAATCATTGTCGTCAATGTCCTTGATGAAATGAAGTCCAGTCTTATACACTTAATACAAATACGAGTCGTTAAATATTATTTAAATTCTGCTGGTTTTGAAGGGAGCAACAAGCAGAGAAGAGCACAAACTGTAAGAGATTTTAAAATTAGTCATCTTATGTAAAAGAAAAATCTTTTTAATTAATTTACCTCCTGTGACACCTCCTACTAGTAGGAAAGGCGGCAAACAGCCTACGCTTAGAAGGTAAGGAAACATCATATTTCCTAAAATCGCTCCTATCCTGCCCGTCATGAACGCCATTGATACAACCATTGTTCTATAAACAGAAGAAAATAATTATTCACGCATTATTTATATATGATAATTAATTTAAAAACAGAACTAATAATATATAGGATGTTTCACATAAGTGTTCCCTATTTCATTTTTTAATAAATTAGTCAATTTTAGACCAATCTTGATAAAATTTTGGCTGATGATAACGCAGGTATTAAAATTTGGTTTCACTAAGTTTTGTCCGTTTTGGTTACAGTACGTGAAATTTGCATAATTTAAACTGAATTTTAATGGAGAAGGTTACACGGTGGTATCGAGTCGGCTTGTGGATCCAGAGAACCCTAGTTCGATTCTCACTGCCGACAAACATTTTCATCACATTAATACTACTCCTGTGGCTCTACCTCCACTACCATCTATGGGGGGCGTGATTTGACGACTGAAAATCGCACTTCACGCGTTAAAATATTTTACTTACCGAGATCTGCTTTGGCAGAGTGCCACGCCCAGTAATGGGTAGAAGACGTGATGATATATTTATTTATTTATTTTAAAATTTAAAAAAAATTAGTTTTGTATAGCATAGATGAAGCATCGCTACACTGGGCTAGAAGTGATACGTGATTGGTTAGTGAAAAATTCCCAAATCGTTGGATGGATCGTGGGTCTCCAAACATGCCCTGGCCATCTCGTTCTCCAGACTTATCACCATGCAACTTTTTTTTTTTGGGATTTCATCAAGTCATAATTTACACCAGAGCCCTAAGAGATATTCCGGAATTGAAGGAACGAATTATGCATGCTTTTGATGAAATAACTGTGGAAATGAGGCGAAAACTATGCTTGAGTATTGCGTTAGGTTGAAAAAATTACTTGAAAATGGTGGTGAACACGTTGGAGTGTATGAAATGTAATCATCTTATCGAACATCAATAAAACCTTGTGACATAAAATTCTAATGGATGCTCTCTCAATTAAAATAAACAGAATCAAAATTTACTGATTTATAAAAGAATGTAATAGGGAACACATGTGAAACATACGACAGCTTGGAAGGACCAGGGTAAAATATATTTTTGGCTAAAAACCCGACTTTTAAAGTCAGAATCCCGACTTTTAAACTCGGGATTCCGACTTTAAACTCGGGATTCCGACTTTAAACTCGGGATTCCGACTTTTAAACTCGGGATTCCGACTTTTAAACTCGGGATTCCGACTTTTAAACTCGGGATTCCGACTTTTAAACTCGGGATTCCGACTTTTAAACTCAGGATTCCGACTTTTAAACTCGGGATTCCGACTTTTAAACTCGGGATTCCGACTTTTAAACTCGGGATTCCGACTTTTAAACTCGGGATCCGACTTTTTAAACTCGGGATTCCGACTTTTTAAAGTCGAGATTCCGACTTTGTAAACTCGGGATTCCGACTTTTTAAACTCGGGACTCCAACTTTTTAAATTCGGGATCCGAATTTTAAAGTCGAGGTTCCGACTTTTTTAACTCGAGATCTGAATATTTCCGTTATTCGTCCATATTCGGAGTCGGAATCTCGACTTTAAAAAGTCGGAATCCCGAGTTTAAAAAGTCGAAATTCCGAGTTTAAAATGTCGGAATCTCGACTTTAAAAAGTCGGATCCCAAGTTTAAAAAGTCGGAATTCCGAGTTTAAAAAGTCGGATCCCGAGTTTTAAAGTCGGAATCCCGAGTTTAAAAGTCGGGATTTTAGCCAAAAATATATTTTATCCTGGTATTTCCAAGTCGCCGTAGAAATACCCTGAAAATAAAATTTCCGCTGTCCTGAATTATTCTACAAAGATACACGATGTATATAGGTTGTTCAATTTAGTTGTGCCACTAATGCTATCTCGAGAACTATAAGAGCTACAATGTTGGTTAAATTAGGAAAGAAATACTATTTTCCAAGTGTATTACAAAACTATTAACAAAAATTATTTGCGACCAGTGGTTCTCAAAATACGGGGTGCAACTTTCTTATTTTAAATGGGAACCTATTTTTTTTTATTTGCTTATTCGATACAGTATTTTTTTCTGAATTCAACGACTGCAAATTTCAATACCCTCACATTACAAAATTTGTTGACAAAAATGCATATTAAATTGACATTAATTTAATAAAAATCGCATAGAATCAGCTTGCTATGACAGAAACAAAAGAACAAATCAATATATGTTTGTTTGTTTGATACATTATTATACGCCAATACAATTATATTGTGAATAAATAAATCAATAAATTTTATTAGTCATTTACTTCCGTCATAGCACGCTGATTCCTTTGCGATTTTAATTAAATTAATGTAAATTTTTATGAAAAATTTTGTAAAGTAAGAGTACTGATAATAAATCGAACAAGCAAATAAAAAAAAATAGATTCGCATTTAAAATAAGAAAGTTAGAACTCGTAATTTGTAATAGACTACAAAATGGTATTTCTTTGCTAATTAAACCAACCTTGTAGCTCTTATAGTTCTCGAGATAGCTATGGTGTCACAACTAAATTGAACATTCTATATATTCCTCAATTGCAGCTTGCATATTATTATTTTTTAAATTTTATTAGATGGCAATTGATTCTTGCTAAACTCCATTCCCTGTATGAAAACGGTTACGTCATATGTGGACGAGGTTATCATAGATACGATGAAATATAGCTATCTTTTTTTAATAATATTATTCAGAGCTCTGCGAATGGCATTAACGTATGTCTTAATAAGTAAAGACACACGTTTCATGTTTTTTCACATTCTATCACATTAATTATTTTAATGAAAACATATGACAGTTCTTACTAATACGAAAATTTATATTTACTTTGTTCACATTTGTTTATAAAATAAAAATAGAGACCTATGGCCATGATTTTGTAATTTTCTTGCCTGTCATTTCTAAGTTTGTGACATTTTTGATACATAAATAAAGATTGAGAAATAAGAAATGACTTATAAAATTTTGGGTAATCAAATGCAGAAATGCGTTTGTCATCTTAACGATTATTTTGCGCTGGAGTTAGATAATCGAGGACCTTTAATTAATTTAACTGTAGTACAAGAGGTAATGTGCACTGTATTTAGTATTTTCATATATTATTTAATAATAATACATATAAAAATGTATATTTCTTCGAGTTTTATTTTACAAAATTACATATTTCAATAAGGTAGGTAATATATTTCGTGGGATAATATAAATTTATATTTGGTTATTATTTAATATATGCAGTATTTGGTTTCATTTATAAACTAATTAAATTTTATACAGTAATAAATATTTTAATCTGACATTTAAATTTTAGGTTATGTTTTAAAAATGTCAATCCAATACCAATGTAAACGTTTTAAGTACAAAATCTTGAATCACATGGATACCGAATGTGACGTAATCGTTTTCATACAGAGAATAGAGTTTATAACAAATCTCCGGACCAAGCGTCAATTGTTAACAACAGTGTGTACCTTATCTTACTGTCTTAAAAATAGCTTCAAGCAACAAAAGAAGAAATGAAATTATAGACTACTTTAATTCTAAGTAATAAAATTAAATTCTTTGCATATATTTACCTTAAAGAAGTGGGAAACAGTTCTACTATGACTCCAATGATAACTTGGTTGCAGATCCCAGCCAAAGTTATAAAACTTGAAGACAACGCTAAAGTTGCCAACGAACTTCTAGACCAGTAATTAGCGACACCAGTTATACCAGAAATGGCGAATGTTACAACTGCAAAATAATATAAAATTAAGAAGCCAAATCATAAGCTTGACAGAAATGTCGGTTAAAGGTCAGTATCACCGACCTCTTTTTAAAATATCCCCCATCACTATAATAACAATTACTTATCAGTGATTCTAAAACTTTTTTCAGAGATTTGTAGCTGTATCAAAACGGCAAAGACTTAGATAAGGTTTGGTTAGGTTATAAAGAATTATTTATTATTTCCTTATAATAGTATGCTTGATGTTAAAGCTAGAAAATATTTTTCAAATAACAGTTTAGAAGTACTGGATAAGTTAGTAATTTTTAAGGCAGCTTTAAAATTAATAAAATTTTAGCAGAATAAAATTACTGCATTTTTGCAAAAATGTAAATCATTTCAAATGACATATTATTTAAAATAAAACTAGCAATGCAACGATAGACATTTAACATGATAAATAAAATAAATAAATATATCATAACGCCTTTTACCCACTACTGGGTATAGTACTTTGCCGAAGCAGATCTCGGTAAGTGATATATTTATGTGCGTGAAGTGAGGTTACCAGCCATCAAATCACGGCCTCCAAAGATGTTAGTGGTGGGGGAACCACAGGGATAATTTTAAATTGGTGAAAAATTTTTGTCGGCTGTGGGGATCGAACCAGGGTTCCTTGGATCCACAGGCCGACTTGATACCACTGAACCATTACCCCATGTTAAATAAGTATTAATAATACTAATAATCGAATGATAGTTCTATGAAAACAAGTCGGCCTGTAGATTTGAGATTCCGATTGTAATTTCCACAGTCGAGAAACTACACCATATTAAAATTTCCTTTATGGCTTTGCCACCACTAACATCTTTGAGGGCCTTAATTTGAAGGCGCACGTTCTTCGTGCCTCTTCCAGTAATGGGAAAAAGGCATTTAAATAAGTTTCTTACATGGGGTAAGAAGCTCAGTGGTGTTGAGTTGGACTATGGACTTGAGAACCCGAGTTCGATATCCACAGCCCACAAACATTTACACCACATTAATATTACCCCTGTGACTCTTCTCCACTAACATCACTGAGGGCCGTAATTTGACGCCTAGTAACAGCACTTCACGTGCTAAATATATCATTTACCGAGATCTGGTACGACAGAGTGCCACACCCAGTAATGGATAGAAGGCGTGATGATATATTTATTTTTATTTTATTTTAGATAAGTTTTTCCGCTGCCGTTGCTCTACAATTTATTAAATACAAGTGCGTTAAATAAAAGATATAAAAATTTCAATCTTCCTCTTATCGTGTTATATGCGGAATTTTAAATAATGTATACTTACTCAGAAGATTTTTCTTCCCCATTGCATTAATTAATGAAGAAACGAAGAAGAATCCAACGCAAGACCATGATGCAACTATGATGGAATTAATGTAGACTTCATCATCAACTTGAGTCTAAAAAATAATGTAATTAATAAAAACAATAATATTTTTATTCATTAGATCAGCACTTCCTAAATTTTTTTTTTCGGAAATCCTTTTGTCCTTACTTCCTGATTCTCATAAAAGTTTTAGCTAATCCTGAATTTTAGATAAGCTAATCTTATGCTAGTACGATTTAAAAAAGTTAATTCAATTCATTTTCCAAAATTAAATGGTAAGAAGATTTATTCAAACTAATTTGTGTATAGGTTCAGCTTAATTTGACAAATCCAAAATTCAGGATTCGCTAGATTCTAGCTAAAACTTTTGGGAATTGGACTGTTAAAAAATTCAAAGTCTTATTCCTTATGGTTACTTAAAATATTGTTGTTTATATCCAAAATAATGATAGAGAAAACAGTGAAATTGTTTAAAATTTAAATTAACTGAAATATATGAATTGAGCAAAAATGTTGATTCTTAAAGAATGTATACAGTAAGAATTATAATATTCTTTAACTTGCAAGCCCTCGATAGAACTTTGGAGAACTATAGGGATTCGCGAACCACATGCTATATTGTCTTATTTATTATTCTCCTTTATTTTCTATGGGGTTATGTATTTACTAAACTGCACAATAAGAAATGAATCTCTATGACAGTATATTTACGATTAATCTGCAGATTACCGTCATTTCGGCATTCTGTGATCAAAATTATTTATTCCGTTACTTCTATTTTATTTTTATGCATTTTAAACTCATTCCAAACTACCAGAATAAAAAAAAATATTATTTTTAACCACACTGTCAATGAGCTGTATTAGTTATATTATTTTTATAATAATAGCTACGTATATTAGTGAACAAAATGAATGAATATTACATAAAAATGTCAGGGTAAATTATTCTGGTCTCAGAATACCGAAATTGTGATCATCTTTAAAATAACGATGAAAAATCATTATTATCATTAACTTATATAGGGGTTATTTATAGATATATTTAATTTTAAATACATACCACTGTACATTCGGTAAAAGCATCTACAAATGTGGAATTATCCTTTCCAGTGTTATACGCCAACATTTCACATAAAGTAGCATCACTCGAATAATTGTGTGCCTGATTGTACTCATCAATTGTTGTAAATAACTGAGGAAGCCACAAACGTAGTGTATTTACTCTGCAAGTTGAAAAACGTTACATGAATATTTGTTACAAACTTTTATTCACTATTATATTACCCCATCATTCCTGCAAACTGAATAGCATTGACTAAAATGAACATCATCAAATATGGCGGCATTATCATAGCTTTCATTTGTTTCATTCCATCGCAGAATTGCTGGAACGGACTCTTTTTATCTGGAAGATTACTGTCGATTTGTTTACCATGAACTGCTGGATCGAATTCAACCTTTTCTTCTAGTAGTACTTTCACCTAAAAAATTGTGAGCAAGAATGTCATCAGACAAAGTTGGAGGCAAACTTAAACAATTCTACAATTTTTTTTGTTTCAAAAATTTGAAATCGTAGTTAATTTTAAAAAAGAAACTAAACAGTATTTTTCTGTATTTGGATGACTAGTAGTTAACTAGACTTGTAATTTACGATCTGTCGCATTTATTTTTTAATGAAATACTTACTGGATACTGGTCTCTGGGTTTTCCACTATTCATCTCAAAAACCTTCTCAAAGATTTCCATTGCTTCTTGGTTCCTTCCAGTAGACATTAAGAACTTCGGACTCTCTGGAAGAGCAGTGTGACCAATAGCAGCAAAGAAACTCGGCAGCGCAGAAATTAGAAGGAATATACGCCAAGAAGTGATTTCTAAATGTTAATCAATATTATTAAATAACTGTTATTTTGACTTCTTAATTATTTATAACTTACGGAATGCGCCATCGAAGAATGAATAAGTCATGTCTATGGGGATGATCCACCAGGCTAAGAAAGGAACAGCAACGTTTCCTGCAGAAAGGAACACTCCTGCAAGGACTATGACTCTTGAGCGGTATCTGGTGCAGTGAAATTCTGATAAATATGACATCAGAATTGAGTATGGACCAGTAATTCTGAAATTAGATACATAAATATTAATAGTTAACGTGGGTTCACTCAAAATAAAATGTAATAATTAAAATTTAAAAAAGTTAATGTAATTAATTAGTAAAGATGTTGTTGATCGAGGTACAACTGAATGACTCACACTAAGTTGTACCTTGATAAACAACATCGTTGTTTCTTGCATTGTAAAATAATTTGCTGAAATGTTATTAAAATGTACAAATTTGTTATTTTTTCACCATCAAAGTTTTGCTGTTTTAAATATTTCAAAAATTTCTTTTTTCATATTTGTTAAGTTCTGAGGATGGTTATATATTAATCGAAACTTTAACAATACATATATCTTTGAGTTTTCATTATTTTGTCCGACTTCCGACTATCTTCTTCTTATATATCAACACGTGACATGATCCTTTTACCGTTTTACAATTCCATTTTATGTTTCATAGGCAGTCTCGAAAAAAAGAGTTAGTTTTTTTAACAAAATTTTAACTTAAAAAAAATAATGTGAAATAGATACGACTGACAAAAAAAATATTTAATATGTAGCTGACAAATTTTTTACTCTCAACGTTCTTAAATTATTTTAAAGCAAAATACTTCATATAAAAGATGAAGTACCTATTTTATTTAAATATTTTCCTCTAAAATAACTTACAAATGTTTGAGAACAGAAAAATATATCGTCATGATTTGAACCTGAGATCTTTGAACTCCGGTCACATGCTCTTTACTAACTAAGCTACGGTCTTTATATAATTCAAATCTGATGATATTTCAGATTCAATTTATGGCGGTATCTCAAGTTTTTTTATCTATAATAAAATTAGATTTTATCAAAAGTATGTACTTAAAAATGTTGCTAATTAAAAGATAGAAAAATATATTTATTTTTTTCATGCAGAATGTTTGTTGTGGAAATGAGGTATATGCGAGGTGTGTGTAGATATTTAAGAAGAAATCACGTCTGGTATTCGTTGGTGTATGTTGAGTGTAAGATTGAGAAGAATTTTGTTAGAAGAATGGGTACAAGGCTGTTGAGATGATTTGGGCATGTAGGATATATATCGAATGAAAGATTGGTGAAATTCAAGAAGAGAGATTGCTTGAACAATCTAGAAATAAATGGATGATATGATTGAGGATAAATTACGTTAACGAAAGATGAGACAAGTTTGTATGAAAGGAATTATGAAGGTGAATGTTGTATCTGGATAGGAACGTATGCTGAAGATTACTTGTGAGATGAATCTGATGGATTAATGTTCAGTGAATGTATCAAGGGTTTATGCTACACCATTTTATGAGACATACTGTGTATGTCCCAAAAATAACGAAACTTAATATTTATTCAAAATAGGTTCTATTTGAATCAATACACTTTTTAGAACGATCAACTCGAGCATGCATAGATTTGTTTATGACCTCTAAAGGAACGTTCTTTAACACCTGTGTCACGGCTGCTTGAATGGCTGGAATATCATCATAAAACGCTCCTTTTATGGCAATTTTCAGTTTTGGGAAAAGATAATAGTCACATGGTGATAGATCAGGCGAATATGGAGGGTGGTCGATGACACAAATATGTTTTTTCATCAAAAATTCGTTGACTTACACGAGTGATTTTTTGGTCTTCATTTAATTCATGTGAAACAAAACGTGAACAAACATTTCTTTTACCCAAATCTTCAGTTAGAATTCTCCAAATAGTATTTTTACTCATATTTAATTCTTCATCTAACATTCTAACAGTAAAATTCGCATCGACTAATTCAGCACGATTTTCGGCTTTTGGACGTCCAGATATTTCATCATCATTTAAATCTTCACGACCATTTTTAAATTTTGCAAACCACTTATAAACTTGTGAACAAGATAAACAATCATCACCATAAACTTTTTTCATCAATTCGTATGTCTCAGCAATTTTGTTTCCAAGTTTAACACAAAATTTAATATTTGCTCGTTGTTCCATTGTATTTTTACATAAACACAAAAACTATTGTTGTTAAAATGCGCGCTAAATTTTTAAACTGTCACCTGATTGCATGAAGTTGTGTGCGTTCGAAAGAGGAAAGATGTATCTTTCTAACAATGTGTATGTTCAATAGATTGCGCTACGTGTTCTATGATTTAAATTAAAAGTTTCGTTATTTTTAGGACATACTGTGTAGTTTGATGTTATATACGAGTGATAGTGAATATTTAAGTAAAACTTACAGAAATCCGCTGAAATATTTGAAGACAAGTAACATCCAAAATGACTGAGATGCGGCACACCCTATGTTACATAAAGTATCTAGCCAATAACCCCAAACTTGTAGTTTTTTTCTTCCAAGGGTGTCGGCTAAGAAACCCCATAAAAATGCACTGCTAATCATTCCTAAAATCAAAGTAAAATTTAGTTTTACTTCTTAAGATTTTCTCACGTTTGCCGTCGTATATTTTCGACTGTCAAACGTTTATAAATTATTTTAGAGAAAAATGCTTCAAATCAAAGATAAGTAAAACTAAATTTTCTGTCTCTTTTATTTCAAGCATTTTTCATTCAAACATTTCAGAAAGGTTTAAATAACAAAATTGTCGATGGCAAGTAAATAATAATAGTATATTTGAATCTTTCTTACCCATATAAGTGCAGGCGTTGAGCATGCCTTTATCCATCAAGGATAAGTCTAAGTCGCATTGTGCAACTGGAAGGATGTAAGAGACAGTTGTAGTCGCGAAAGAAGATGAAAATGAAGCAGCAATTGCTGTCAGAAGTAGAAGAAAATTAAATTTTCCGTATCCTGTTGCTGTGATGGCTGTTTCAAAGTCTGCTGGTTCATATGGATCGCGCTGGCCTAGAAAATTCATCAAATAATTATTTTATTACTAGAAAAATAAATTATATTTTTATAAAATTGATTAATATTGTAAATTGTTGTGAAATTCTTAAGTTCAGTTTAAATTAATAACATTAAAATTATTTTTTAAAAACTTGATTATTTGTCATCTTGCAATTATCATGATCAGATATTTTTAAATTATTTTAGAAACAAATGTTTCAAATAAAAATGGTAGCTCATTTTTCTGTATCTTTTATTTAAAATATTCCTCTTTTTTATATTCTAATAAAGTTTAACAGCAGAAAATATACGAAGCTAGTATTGTATAGTATATATCAAGGAAGATAAGTGTATATTTTTTTCCCGGCTGTAAAATTGAATCATGAAACAAATTCGAGGGATAAAATATACCGAGGAAAATAAAATTTATCTCACGACATTGTGTAAACATACAACTGTTTCCACGGTCTCAGTATTTAAAACGAGTTCTTATTTTTATGACCAATATAAATAAATGAACAATTGATATTGAGTAAAATATACTTCGTCATACTTTGTCTCCCGTCGTTATTTTAAAAAAAGGGAAAAAGAGCATATTTTAGTCCCGTTGCTCTTAGCAACATCATAGCGAGCAAAAATTTATTCTTTCAGCTACGATTTTGTTGGAATGGAAACCGACTTTTACTGTCCGTCGTGGAAAAATCAATTTTAAAAACACTTGTCTATTTGACATATAGATAAAATGACAAAACATTAAAATAAGAAATAGTTTATTTGAAATAACTTTTATAAATACATTTCAAGCGATATTGTTATAATATTTACAAAATATTTTATAAAAATATATTTAATTTCCACTGTAAATAAATACTTTGCAATATTTTTTTACATTACAATTTATTAAACATATATCCCATCCCTAAAACATTTAAAGTTTAATCATAATTGCAATTAGTTATTCAAAAACCACAAAAATTAAGAATGTTATTTAATACTTACTTTCAATTTCTGGAATCTTTTTGGTATGGTGAATAGTGAAAATAGCTGATAGTTCCCGTTTCATTTTGAATGTAATTTAAAATCTTTACTGCCCCCACTAGCTACGAGAGCTTGTCTATCTTTACGAATGAGACAGAGAGAACGGTATCTCGCGTTTTTATAAAATTTCAAAAAAGATAAATATGAATTTCGTCAGTTTATTTGCAGATGGGCGTAATATATCAGTACGAAGAATTTTGACACTAGTGAATTAGTGAGATATTTTTATTGTTGGAATTGTGACGTAAATGGGGGGATTTGTCAACTATTTTTATATAAAAAAATATTTTCTATCTTTAAATATCATGAACAAACTGGTTTTTAAATAAATACTTTTTAACATTGTTGCTATTTTCGACGCATTAAATAAAATATTTTCACTAACATCTTTGACGACTGGATTCGTACTTTACGCGCAAAAATACATCACTTAACAAGATTTGTTACAGCAGAGAGCCACGCCCAGTAATGGGTAAAATATATTGATTTAGTATATATTATTTTCAAGATGGCTCAGTGGTAGCGAGTCTGACTGTGGACTTAAGAACCTGGGTTCGATTCCCACAGCCGACAATTTTAACCACATTAAAATTACCCCTGTGGTTCCCCACATTTTTGGGGCCGTGTTTTAACGACTAGTAACTGCACTTCAGACTCATAAATATAGCACTTACCGAGATCTGCAGAGTGCCTTATTCAGTAATGGGTAAAAGGCGTGATGGTATATTTATGTTGTTTATATTATTTTTATGGGGTTGGTGGCTCCGTGGTATCAAGTCGGCCTGTGGATCCCGAGAACCTAGGTTCGATTCCCACAGCCGACAAACAATTTTCACCACGTTAAAATTACCCATGTAGCTCTCACTCCACTAACATCTTTGGGGGCCGTGATTTGACGACTGGTAACCGCACTTCACGCGCAAAATATATCACTTACCGAGATCTGCTTCGGCAGAGTGCCACGCCCAGTAATGGGTAGAAGGCGTGATGATATATTTATTTATATTATTTTAATGGGGTGGCTAGCTCAGTGGTATGAAGTCGGCCTGTGGATCCTGAGGTCCTTGGTTCGAATCCCACAGGCGACAAATTTTCATAATTTGAAAAAGCTATCCCTGTGGCTCCTCCACCACTAACATGTTTGGAGGCCGTGATTTGACGACTGGTAACCGCACTTCACGCGCAAAATATATCACTTACCGAGATCTGCTTCAGCAGAGTGCCACACCCAGTAATGGGTAGAAGGCGTGATGATATATTTATTTATTTATTTATATTTATTTTCAAGATCTTGCAACAGTAATATATTTTCTGCTGTCAAACATTTTTAAATTGTTTTAGAGAAACATGCTTTAAATAAATAATACGAACAACTAAATTTTCTATAAATTTTAATTAATCTATTTGATTGTAAAATAATTAGGAAACAATGTGCAGTGTCAAATATACTTTCATTTTACATATACTTACTGGGTATGATCCTTGAACATAAGTTGAAATTGTCTAATTTAATCGAACTTAATATTGCCATAATAAATAATGAAAATGAAGTTTGATACTCAAATTATACTAATTATATTCAGTATATTAAAGTTGATATATGGGGTCAACTAGATTTCGTGAATATTTCTTGAGTTGTTCGAGGAGTTATCTTTTGAAATCTATAACTAATATTATTATGATACGTTGTTTGAAACATACTGTTTTTTGTCGATAATATATAGCAATAATACAACACTTTATAGATATTTTTGTCTTTTTAACCGCGTAAGATAATTACTTCACAATAGTTTTTATTAAATAAAAATTTATAAATAAATCCGCGTAATTTGAATTTAAGATAGATTTACAAGCTTTACGACTATATATAAAGTGTCAAATATTTATACTAATGGATGATACACATTATTGATTAAAGATCGAAGTAAACAAAACAATAGATACTTTTTAAAGATGCGTCCACATCTAAAAATTAAAATGAATCAACATAACATCGTTCGCAATCATTTGTTTCACAAACAATTCATTTGGTATACAGTGGCTCACCCAGGGGTGCAACTAAAATTAATTTTGACATAAACACGATTTCTCATCGATAAGTTATAAAAATAAAAAATAAATGTAAAATAGATAAAATTATTCACCTTTAACTAGAAAAATTTCATATCAAAGGGGATGCAATTGCACCCTTTTAACCCTCTGAGTACGACACTGTGTGTACCAAGTGACTCTAATTGATCGACAAACCATTTTTTATAAATAAAGTTGAAATAAAGTTTGATAATGTCAAATAATCAAATTACAATAGGCGTATTTCATTTGCTATTTGGATCAGATCTAACTTACATTTACTGAACCAGATCACTTATTTATTTCGCTGGATTGCTTTGCTGACTTTATTTCCATTACTAGAATTACTAATTGTAATTTACTTTGAAGTAATTCACCCAAATAAGTGCATCCGTTGAACTTCTTCTTCTTCTTCATTAAAACATGTGTCTAATTTATTTGAACTGATTTAATTGAACCAACTAGCAAATGGAATACAACTAATTATGCTTTATTTAACATATTTGAATCTCACAATCAAGTATACCAATATATAAATAACTAAATAAATATATCGTTACGCCTTCTACCTATTACAGGTGTGGCACTCAACCGAAGCAAATCTCGGTAAGTGATATAACTTGCACGTTAAGTGCGGTTATCAGTCGTCAAATCACGGCCCCCAAATATGTTAGTACTGGAAGTGCCACAGGGGTAGTTTTAATGTGGTGAAAATTTGTTGGGTTCTCAGCATCCACAGTTGTCAAATAATTATTTAAAACTGTCAACGCGTCAAGTAAAATGTGTGAAAAAAATCGATATACTTGTATTTTAGATACAGAAATACACCACCAAATTTGGGAAACAACTTCCAAGAATACATTAATAAGTAATCAATCGATATGAACCCAGTTCAAAATCTTTTAAGTTGAATGAATCCACCTCAACAGCTAAGTCAAAAAATAATCTAATTAAATATAACTCGAGAGTTCGATAAATTAGAAAATAATTTTCCAGTATCTTTCTCAAACTTGTTGCCATTTGGCAATAGCCACTTAAGCCCTACGGGCTTTCGTGACTATTGCCTGGCAACAAGTTTTCGAAAGATCTGTCAAATTATTTTCAATTTATTCTCACTCTCTTGTTATATTATTATTGAAAATTTTATTTCCCATATGATGCTTTTTTCATATAATTACTTTGATAATACTGTCATTATACAAAGAAGATATGAAGAGAATGTTTCTGAATCAAATGTCTTCGAACGCGAATGTTTCCTTTGCTCTATTCTTGCATGGTGACGCGCCTTTATACAATTACATTAAGCCGTACTATATTCCTTCAATTGATCAATATAAATTGACCTATTGAAATTTATATAATATTTACTATACGCTAGCAATATTAACTGTAAATAATTAAAATTAATTTCAAGTAGTGAATTATATTATAATATTATTAATTAATTATTTGCAATAGATGGCTCAGTGGTATCGAGTCGGCCTGTGGATTTAAGTACCCGAGTTCGATTTTCACAGCCGACAAACAATTTTCACCATATTAAAAGTTTTAATGTTAGGGTAAATGATAATGGACATAATCCCCCTCTTGTTAATTTAATGTTATATCATTTGCTTGGTTAGGCCACATATGGAGAGCTGGAACAGAAGAAATGATACATTCCATACTGCAATGGGACCCTGGATCAAAGAGAAGAGGAAGACCAAGGTCAACATGGCTCAAGGAAGTAAAGGAGGACCTTCAAAACGCTGGAATTACAAATTGGAAGACGAAAACAAATGATAGGAAACTATGGAGAAGCATAAGTAAGATGATATGAAAAGGAAATTAAGGGATTGATCCTCTCTAAAACGTAAAGGATCTAGAGAACTCTATGAGCGGCGCAACCCCACTTGGGGTGTTAAGCCACCATATATATATATATATATATATATATATATATATATATATATATATATATATATATATATATATATATATATATATATATATATATATATCATTTGCTTATTGTCCGAATGCGACAGATTGTAAATTAATAAACAATAAAAAATTTGTTAAAAGTACCTTTGTGGCTTCCCTTCCACTTTCATTCTTGGAGGCCGTGATTTGTCGGCTGGTAACCGCACTTCACGCGCATTAATATATCAACAAACCCAATATTAAGCTCATGTTTCATCTTTTAAATTTATTTATGTTCGATTCAAATAAAAATAAAATAAATAAATGTATCAGCGCGCTTTCTACTCTTTCTTGGACGTGGTACTCTGCCATAGATCTCGGTAAGTAATATATTTATGCACGTAAAGTGCGGTTACCAGATGTCGAATCGTAGCCATCAAAGATGTTAGTGAAGGACGAGCCACAGGAGTAATTTTAATATGGTAAAAAATGTTTGTCGGCTGTTGGAATCAAACCCGGATTCTCAAATCCACAATTCGATTCGATACTAATGAGTCACCCCCCATTTAAAAAAAAATAACTCAAAGTTTTAAAACTATATTCCATTACTATTTGCTCATGTTTTAAATGATTTCAAATTTATTATAATACAAAATTGTGGACTTTTCTTTCATATACATGTGGGAAATATTCCCTCTTTTTTGAAATTGTTTGGGAGGTCAAACATTTCGAGGATCCCTAACACCTCATTTGCTAACCTATGAATAAATGGATGAATATGATTGAAGGATTGTTGCGTGAACGAAAGTTTCCGAGTATGAGGAACAAACGTGCTTGTATGAAAGGAATTATGAATGTGGATGAAGCTAAAGTGGTGTGTCAGGATAGAAACGTTTGGCGAAGATTAATTGCGGAATGAATTTGATGATTTCAGAAAAGCGCAGGATTTTAGATTTTAGTTTTGTTATTTAGTAATTTCATTAGAGTGTTTACCTGCAATTGTGTGAAATTCACTTTCAAAAACAAACGCAGGGACGACACTCCCTTCGTTTCTTATCTTTTTTATTCGTTTTCTGATCTTACATTGAGTGTTTAACTGCAATTGTGTCGAATTCACTTTCAAAAACAAGCTTTGAGCGACACTCCCTTCCTTTCTTATCTTTTAATTCGTTTTCAGTTCTTACGTAGATGTTTAACTGCAATTGTGTGAAATTCACTTTCAAAAACAAGCGCAGGGCGACGCTCCCTCCCTTTCTTATCTTTTTATTTCATTTTCAGTTACTGCATTGTGTGGACTTTTCTTTCATATACAAGTGCAGGCTATCGCTTTCATCTTTTCTAATCTTGTAGATTCGTTGTTAGTTTCGTTATTAGATTTGTTGTTAGGAGTAAGCGCGGGTAATTTGAGATGTTTTATGCATGTGTTATGTACGTTGAAGAAAGAAGATGAATGATGGGTGAATAGGAGTGATTGGAGGGATGTGAATGAGGGTTTGTTATGTCAGAATGATTTCGAGTGTGATAAATGAATGAGTTTATATGGAGGGATCTATGAATGTGGTTCAAGTGAGGGTGGTGTGTTTGGATGATAATGTTTGACGGGGGTTGATTGTTTGATGTATGTTAAGCGTGAATGTTTTATGAGTGTTTTTAGGGTTCGTGCTACCCCATTTGATGGGATATAGTGTGAAGATATGTATGTATGTACGTACGTACAAAATATATATAATACAAAACTTGCATTTTAAACTAGGTTTAAATTAAAGGGGAAAAATAATTGGGACAAATGGCTTGATGTAATTGTTTAATATTAATTAATTTGTAGATGTTTCGAAGGTGGTCGCCTTCATTATAAATACACCTAAAATGTACAAATATGGAATAATTGATATTGCTGTGAAGTATTTGATTTGCTTTTATTTATTTAAAAATTGTTTAAAATTTAAGTTTTATTAGTGCAACTGGCTATATGTGTTTCATTAATAATAACAATAATGTTTTTCTCCAAAAAGATGTACAGGTACCAACTTTAGACAAATGAGGCGCATTTTTCACCTTAATATCTATTATTAGATTCTAAATTAGCCTTTTCCGTATTTTTTTTCTAAGAAATAATTTCTCTTTAACGTAACAATTAAATAAATAAAATTTAAATTTGTAGTTGTACACAGTTTAAATAAAATATTTTTTCAGAAAACAACTCTTGTTTGATAAACAGATATTTACAAAGTATTAGTAAGTTTGTTCTGCTTAAACAAAAGAATAATTACTCAATATCAGTGGCAAACAAAAGTACATACTCATTATCTCAGCCAGCAACAGCTTACCATAAGTACATAGTGACAGCTTCACCTACGTGTTTTTTTCTACTACGCAAAATTTTAGAACCGCAGAAAGAATTATTTGCACAAGATAAATATTCCTCTTTCAGGAGCTTTGAAATAATATAGACAAATAGATTAAACATTATAATAGTGTATATTTGTAAAATTATAAATACAACACATTTAACAATTATAAATTATGATAGTAAAAATATGTTACACCTATTTAAGAGTATTCTCGTTTATAAATAACACTGCAAGACAACCTCGCACTGAAACAACATTCTTAATAATACTAATAATATCTGATGAGTTGTGTAAGGTAAAATGTGTGAATAATGTCGTGGATCACTTCAGTACAGAACGATGTGGCCTTCTTTGGGAAACACGGAACACAGCATTCCACTTGCTGCAACAAAAACCCAAACGATACACTAATAAAAAGAAAACTGTAAATCAGAAATAGTTTTACAAATAAAGTGAGAGTGGATCTGAATTCAAGGGAAAGTAAACGAGCGTGTAATGACAGCTATTACTCATGAGGATGAAGTTTGCAACTTGAGTCTTCACCGTGTGTTGTAATTTATCCGAATGAGTAATAGCTATTACAAGCGAATTCAATACTATATTTTTCGACTACCGAGCTGAAAATAGACATTTCAAAATGTTAGTTGAAAGTAGAATGTTGGCATTTGCCGCTTGCCGAGCGGCAAGAGTGTATCGTCGTATTCATGGATGTATGAAAACTTTCGTCCGAATTTCCAAATTTCACATTTTTCTAAATAGTTACAGAAAAAAATATTGTATGCACCTCTAGCAGAAAGTGTCCTTGCTCTTGCTCTTGTATGTGTGTTACTCTCGGTTACACCTCGATCATCCATGCGCGAGCGGTAATAGCCTACTTTCTGCTCTAAGTTCACAAATAACTATTTATTACGACTTACTCTATACTCTATACTTTTAGATTTGACAACAATAATTATTATTAGAGGTTATATGAAGTGAAAAAAAGGTAATATGATTATTCCTTTCAACGCCATGTAAGTATTATTGCTTTTATAGCAGATTTGTAATAGTTTATCAAAATGGATGCCGTTCTATTTAAAATGTACAACTGTTTTTTAAAAAATCGAAAAAAAATTAAATAAAATTAAAAAAATAAATATAAATATCACGCCTTCTACCCATTACTGGGTGTGGTACTCTGCTGAAGCATATCTCGGTAAGTGATATATTTTTGCGCGTGAAGTGCGGTTACCAGTCGTCAAATCACGGCCCCCAAACATATTAGTGGTGGAGGAGCCACAGGGATAGCTTTTTCAAATTATGAAAATTTGTCGCCTGTGGGAATCGAACCAGGGACCTCAGGATCCACAGGCCGACTTCATACCACTGAGCTAGCCATCCCATAAATAATAATAATAATAATAATAATCCCATTAATAATTTCAACTTCATTCATTAAAATTCATTAAAATAAGAATAACAGAATTTATTAACAAAAATTAGCCAATATTTTTCATATTAAAATAGTTATTTTTAATAAATAAATATAAAGATTTTTGTGATTAATTGATTTTTTGTTTAATAGGAAATAATTTTGACGTCACATGCAGTAGACTTGAAGCAGAAACCTCTCCACACAATTTTGTGTGAAACAACAAATTTGTAGAAAGAGCGGGGTGACACCATGCTGAGTCGATTAACTGCTTTCTCCTTTCAGCACTTCTCCCCGCAGAACCCAACATTTGTTTCACGTTTAACATTTGAATCACGTGATAAACGTCAAACTGTAAAGCTATACCATGTTCGCTACATAACAAATTATTAAATTCTATTTTACTCACTAGATGGCAACCGAAAAAATTGAATTGTATAAGTCCCCATTCTTTGTTAAAAAAGTAAAAGTATAAGATTTGCGAAAGGAAATGACCAATTACAGCGAAACTTTGTTTATTGGAATATTTCTCATAGTCAAGTAGTGAAATTTCCGTAATATGATATTAAATTAACTTTCAAAAGAAATGGGCTGCACTTTCATAAGTTTTATTTCACTAATGCTGGGTTGCAAGAAAGTTTTATCGGTTCATTAGCAACTAACGGTTCAATAAGTTTCAAAAAATCGCTATTGATACTGTTGCTAGATAAACAATTCTTTAACTAAGGAGCTCTTTATTTTTTTCTTCCACCCCAGCATAAATATATTGTTTAAAACCAAATAATATACATTTTTATAAATATTGCTATATTTTTAATTAAAAATATAAAAACTTTGGCTGTAATTCTTGGTATAGTTTCGCAAATCTTATATTTATACTTTTTTGATTAGCTATACCATAATTATTTGTATAACAAGGAAAGAAAGTATCATTTCATTTCCTGAGCCGAAGGCGAGGATCATAAAAAATGTCACTTTTTTCACAAGGTATATTTATACATCTAATTTTTTTATACGACTGAGCAGAAAATAGACTTTTACAACTGTCAGTTGAAAGCAGAAAGTTGACATTTTCCACATACCTAGCGGCAATAAGATATTGACGCTCGTCAAGCGCTAATAATATATTGACGCTCGCCGAGCGATAATAAGGTATTGTCGCTTGCCGAGCGTGAAAGTTAAAGATTTATAGTTATTAATAAGTAATAAATGTGGAACTTACAAATAAGTAATAATCCGAAAGTATAAATAGGAACAGCACAATTGAGATCGACGAGCCATCCGAAGATGACGTTGCCTAAGATCGCTCCCAGCCTCCCGGAGGTCACTGTCAAGGCCAATGCGATCGCCCTGTAAAGTAAAACACATAGTAACATTGGGAGATAACAATGGAGAAACGTCACAACGCAAATATTTTCTTTCTTTTTATTTTTAGATGGAAAAAATCTTTCATACTGTATTTACTTTGCATAATAGTGTTACAGTTATTTTTAAGTTGATTTTAAAGGTTAAATGCAAGGTTAATTTACTTAATTTAACTAATTTAAGAAACATGTAAAACTGATATTTGTTTATTTAGCTGTTCAAAAGGAATTATTCCTAATTATAGATCAGCCGTCACTTATGTTATTATAAATAAAGCCTGGAAAGACATGTTGGTTTTCAAGTAACAATTGGAAAATAAATGTTTCCAAATTTTGACGCAAATGGCGCGTTTTTCGGCGATTTTGGTGATCGGTACGACATTGTTCAATTCTTCTCATATAAATATTTTAGTTATTTCAGTAAATATTGTTCGCAGTGACAGTAAAAGAAAATAAATACTTCTCCTAGACTCGTATTCTTGAACTCATGCGAATAAGTTCGCATACGAATTATGATTGAAATCATAGCATTTATATTAAATTTTGACATAATTTTAAAGATTTTAACATTGTTATTATGGTTTCAATCATAATTCGTATACGAATTTATTCGCACGAGTTAGAGAATAGGGCCCCTAATTTTCAGAACTATAATTTTACAAAATAAAATAAAATAAATAAATATATCATCACGCCTTCTACCCATTACTGGGTGTGGCACTCTGCTGAAGCAGATCTCGGTAAGTGATATATTTTGCGCGTGAAGTGCGGTTACCAGACGTCAAATAACGGCCCCCAAACATGTTAGTGGTGGAGGAGCCACAGGGATAGCTTTTTCAAATTATGAAAATTTGTCGCCTGTGGGAATCGAACCAGGGACCTCAGGATCCACAGGCCGACTACATACCACTGAGCTAGCCATCCCATAAAATTGTTTGTCGCCTGTGGGAATCGAACAAGGGTTCTCAGGATCCACAAGCCGACTTCACACCGCTGAGCTAGCAATATTTTACGTTGAATAATTATGTAAAAAGTTTGTACGGTTGTATAAAAATGGACCTACGCATTTCCTACAATAGTATATTGTAACACAAGTGTGGTAATGGCCATAGCCACGTGCATGTTACATACTATTTTTTTCTAAGGTCGGGAATTTTTATTTCTTATTTTCGATATTTTACATCTGGCATTTACTGTTATATTTCACATTAATAATTATTATTAGAGGTTGTATTAAGTAAAAAAAAAAAGATAATATGATTCTTCTTTTCAACACCATGTAAGAATCATTGCTTTTATAGAAACAATATCATCAACGTTTTCTTGCCTGACTGAGTGCGGCAAGAAATCATTCTGCACGGAGTGTTACGAAGAGATAATTTCCACACAAATTTTGAATGTTAATTTGGTGACTTTTCAACACGACCGTAGAAAAAAGAAATATAAAATCAATAAATAAATATATCATCACGCCTTTTACCCAGTACTGGGTGTGGCACTCTGTCGAAGCAGATCTCGGTAAGTGATATATTTATGAGCGTGAAATGCGGTTACCACCGTCAAATCACGGCCCCTACAGATGTTTGTGGTGGAGGAGTTTTTGAAATTGGTAAAAATGTTTGTCGGCTTTGGAGATTGAACTAGGATTCTTAGGATCCGTACGCCGACTTGATACCACTGAGCCATTACCCCATTAAAAAGAAATATTACTTAAATAACTTTACGCGCCTCTTGCGGGCAAGTTTAGCACTCAGTGTTTCTCTGTTTTTTTGGTGACATTTCGGGCGTATCCGCACACATCAAATGTTTCCTTACATTTTTATAATTATTATTTTGTATAAAATATAAATAATCTAGAATTAAAAATAGTGAACGCACGTACCTGAGACTCGTGGGAAAGAGATCCACAACAATACAGAAGATGACAGCTTCGGCTGTACTCGAAAGAGCTTCGAACAAACACGACAGAGCTAACGTGTCCAAGGTACTATGCACCCAGTTCAGTCCAATTACAGATGCTCCAGATGCGACCAAACTGCAAACTAAATGTTATTGTTGAAAACAGTCAAACAAGCAATCATACGAGTATAGTTTCCTTGCTCAGTCAATGAAGTTGTATCATATTACATCATGAAAAATGATGACGTTTCGTAAATATTAAAATGTCAACATCCAAAGTACATATATAGACTACGGGCTTAAAATAGTTTTGGTTGTTATTTGTGATGTTTCACATAATCGATTGGAAATTATATTGCTAAACTTATTCATTTGTCAAAATAATAGTATATTATACAACGACCGTGTAATGATAGCTATTACTTATGATGATGAAGACATGAGTCGTAAGCAAGTTGTGTAATTTATCTGAATGAGCAATAGCCATTTCACGCTAGCTCAATACTATACTTTTTCTACAAATACTGGACTGGAAATTACACTTTTAGGTTTAAAAAAGTTCAACAAAAATAATGATTATTACACTGAATGTCTACTTTTTTATGGATCATAAGATGAGTTGTGATAACAAAGGCCGTATTTATTTGGAATTTTTTAAGTAATCTGGTAGGTTAGTTTTGTTTAATTGGCACCTAGAACTAACCTTAAACTGACCCTACTGCCCCAGCTATTTTAGTGGGTTGGTAGATTCAACCCGTTTACTATCCCTCTCTAATCAACTTGTGTTCCTTGTTATTCGTGGCGGCATCGCGATTTGTATTAGTATAGAGAGGTTAGGAGTTATTTTTATGAAAAACGTGTCATTTTATAATAATATTTTGAAAAAATATACTAAACTATTATTTATGCAGATGATGGAAGAGCAATATGCAGTATATGTTTCTTGCAATATAAGTCACAGATGATAATATTACGACACATAGTTGCGACTCCGAAATTAATTAGTTTGATACTGCTGATGACAAAATTTTAAAAAAATGAACAGACTCTGACGTTATTTGCTTTTTGACTACATATAAAAAATATAAAGATGATTAAAAAATCCAATCAAAAGCGCAATTTAACATACAAACGAAACTAAGCAGATGTCGCTTCGAACATACATTCAGATTTTAAATTTACCGCCAGTGTTTACAACTGACACTAGATGCATCATTTATTTGGAAGTAACACGAGTTAGTTCTAGGTCAGTTCAGGGTTGAATCCAAATTTCCCAAACAAATACGGCCAAAGACGATGTGATTTGTTTACGATCATGAGTAATGGAATGCATTGTCAATCAATAAAAGATTGACTAAGCAATTGATGACAAACTTCCTTGATTCATCAAAGAAACTATACAAGATGTTCAATTTAAGTGCGCCATCATTGCTATCTTGAGAACTATAAGAGTTACGAGGCTGGTTGAATTAGCAAAGAATACAATTTTGCAAATCTATTACAAAAATATTAACAAACTTTTTTTTTCGACCAGTGGTTCTCCATACGTATATGGAGCACAACTTTCTTAATTTAAAAGAGAACATATATATTTATTTTTTTGTAGGAAAGGAAATTTTATTCTGAATTCAACGAATACAAATTTGAATACCCACACACTGAAATTTTTTGACAAAAATACATATTAAATTAACATTAATTTAATTCGAATCATAGAGGAATCAGCGTGCTATGAAAGAAACAAACGAACAAATTATAATATTTCAGTTTATTTGATTCATGATTAAATCTCAATAGGACTATTTTGTGAAAAAAATAAAATAAATTTTGTTAGTCATTTGTTTCTTTCACAGCACGCTAATTCCTATGCAATTTAAATTAAAATAATGTCAATTTAATATATGGGGTAATGGCTCAGTGGTATCAAGTCAGCCTGTGGATCCAAAGAACCCTGGTTCGATCCCCACAACAGACAAAACATTTTCATCAATTTAAAATTACCCCTGTGGCTCCCCCACCACTAACATCTTTGGGGGCCGTGTTTTGTCGACTGGTAATCGCACTTCACGCGCATAAATATATCACTTACCGAGATCTGCCTCGGCAGAGTGCCACACCCAATAATGGGTAAAAAGGCGTGGTGTTATATTTATTTATTTTTTTAATTTAATATGCATTTTTCTCAAACATTTTTTAATATGAAGGTACTGAACATTGTATTCGTTGAATTCAGTATAAAATTCCCTTTCGAACAAAAAAATAAAAAATAAATGTTGTCATTTAAAATAAGAAAGTTGTACACCGTAATTTGAGAACCAGAGGTCGAAAATTTTTGTTGTTGTTCTCGAGATGGCAATGGTTGCACATTTAAAATGAACACCCTGTATAATAAATTATTTCATCGCTACTTACTTATCAGCAACTTCTTCCCTAATTTATCGATGAGAAAGCCTAGAGATATCGATGCTGGTAAACAACTAACACCGATAATAATCGTATACAGAAACACTTTATGATCTAACGGCCTGGTACAGTGTTCTAATTTCATTTCGTACTCTTGTAGTGGCGTCGTTGTGACTGCCGTGACGTCACAGATTCCTGCAGGTACTCCAGGATTGATCCATTGGTACATATCAAACCGGTCGAACAGCTCAGGAAACCACATCATCAGAGTGTAATAACTTGAAAGAAACCTCCCAGTCAGAACTATGTAAACATAGTGAAATATTAGAAGGGTGCTAACGTATGACTACGACGACATTTTTACGTTTATATGTGACCAAAACAATATTCATATTCAATTATTTCAAACAAATATTGTTTGTATTTTCGAGAATAGTACCATAAGAGGTTTAGTTGTTATTGGACAAAATTTTATTTACAAGAACGAGGTTACTTGGTAACAACTGACAAGAGAAATTGAAATAAAAAATCGTGACATCATAGGTAGAGAAATTTGGAGCTAATGTCAAACTGTTAGAGTGATTTTATCTCAAAGCAACTAAGTTCAAGTAAAGAAATTAAAATTTGACAGTGGCAAAAATAAAGCACGAAATGTATTTATAAAGAAAAAGTTAAAATAAAATAGCTATTTACATAACAAGTGAGCGAAGACGTATTTTGCACATAAGCGCAGTTTAAAAACACGAGCGAAGATCGTGCTTTAATTTGCACGAAAGGTGCAAATGACGTTTTCGTGCACGAGTTTTGTACAATGCTTTTTGTAACGAACAAAAATTATATAATAGATAGTGAGAAAAGTTATTAAATTTGATGCGTGAATTTATATTGATAGTTTAGTATGGCCATGAATGGACATTTGTTATTTGAAAACAAATTATTTATTTTTTCTTGAAAAGCTTGTTAAAGTATGTCTGATTGATGGCGTTATAAGCTAATGTGTCAATTTCTTTTATAAATTCCGTAAAATGTGAGTATATAAGTCCAATGACCGTTTTAATAGTCAAAATTTAGAACCACAAAAATTGATGTTTTTTCAATTACTTTGCACACTAATGCGCAATATCAACGTTTCCATCGATTTCAAAGGTAGTGTAAACATTATTTTTAAATGCTGCGAGTACAAAAATCCAATTAATTCCATTCATTTCTAATCACGAGTGTAATAGGTAACAAACAGTTTTTAATATTTAATTATAATGGATTTAAAACACCATTTTCATGGTTTGAATATGAAAGTAATAATTTAGTCGACATAAATGAAATCGATCTATTTTAAAATATAAATAAGTAACTATTTCATCACGCCTTCTACTCATTACTGGGTGTGGCACTCTGCCGAAGCAGATCTCGTTAAGTGATATATTTTGCGCGTGAAGTGCGATTACCAGTCGTCAAATCACAGTCCCAAAAGATATTAGTGGTGGAGGAGCCACAGGGGTAGTAATAGGATAGAGAACTCAGTAAAATCGCATCGGCCTGTATATTTGAATACACGAATTCGATTCCTGCTTTACTCCTTCTATTAACATCTCGGTGATTTGACGTCTGGTAACCGCATTTTACGCACAAAATATATATCTTATGGCCAATTGCACCATCATTCCATAAATAGCAAGAGTCATTTAAATAAAAATATATATTGAATTGCATTGTTGATAGCAATGGTTATTATTTCATTTGACATTAATTCTCTATTCAATATTGTTTTATTTAAGTTACATTTAATACTTAAGGGACAGCAGTTCAATTGGCCGATATCTGCTACGACAGAGTGCCACGCCCAGTAATGGGTAAAAGGCATGATATATTTATTTATATTTTTTTCAATTTAATATGCATTTTTCTCAAACATTTTGTAATATGAAGGTACTGAACATTGTATTCGTTGAATTCAGTATAAAATTCCCTTTCGAACAAAAAAATAAAAAATATATGTTGTCATTTAAAATAAGAAAGTTGCACACCGTAATTTGAGAACCAGTGGTCGAAAATTTTTGTTGTTGTTCTCGAGATAGCAGTGGTTGCAGTTTCAAATTGAACATTCTAGTTGGATTTTTGAAATATCAACAGAAAGTAAACACTGCTTTGGCCATATATTATATTCCTGTTCTTTCTATCTTTGATTGTTATAAATCGTGCATATTCATATTTGTTAGCACCCCGTCCGAATGTACCTTGACATGAGCCCAAAGTCGGCGAAACATGTAAGCAGAAGATGTTTCAGATGTGGCGGAGAGAAAATTTCTTTGTTCCGTAACCAGATTTCTTCTGCTTGATGCAATAATCTGCGATGCCAAGGGATGCAGATTTTTTTCACTGATCCGTTTTGAAGACAAAATATTTCTCCATGTAGATGTGTTACCTATGGAAAATGTTACTTTAGAAACAACATAAATAGTATCATACAGATGCTTATTTTTCTAAAAACGGATACTTGATTTGTAACAGTTGAAATTTTGTTTATTATTTATTTGAAAAATATAAACCAAGATTTTTTATGAACCACAAATTAATTTACTGCCAGAGTAAATAAAATTTATTTGAACGACAGTCGTATTTTTGACAGTAATTTTATATATTTCATAAAATAAATAAAATTGATTAGAATTTGTTAATTTACCGTATTTTCGAACTATAAGACATAGAAAATTTTTTAGGTGTGTCCTAAGGTCCGAAGGTAACATTAATAGTTATTTTTATAACAAGTGCCGAAAACGGTTTGTTACGTGCAAGTGCAGAATTTAACGCACGAGGCTTGCCGAATGCGGAAATCTGCACGAGCACGTAACCTTTTTCGGCACGAGTTATAAACAACATTTTTCCTACAACTGTGCGATTTAGTAAATCACTAAAACATTATCAAAATTTATATAATCCTAATTATATTACACGAGAACGATGTTTTACGGCGTTGCTATGGTTTGTTTGTTGATTGCGTGCACATTGTTCTACGTTATTTAAAAATATTTCACTAATTTCAAGATAATTTCTTCAAAATCGTCTAGATTGGAATAGTATAGTGAGTGATTCTTCTTTATCATAAATACCTCCAAAGATAATTGAAGCTCCGGATCATGTTATGTTGCATCTATTTTCGACAATGACAATCCACCTGCAGCTGGTACTTCTAAAGACTCCGAAATTGTTCTCAATAATATTACTGTTAACAATATGAACAGGTACGGAAGAAATCAATGTTTCTTTAGATAGTACAAAAGTTTCCACTTTACATTATGTCAATATAAGCAACTGTTACAACTTTGTTAATAATATATACAAACAATAAATATTATGTATTTCACTTACTCTTTCATTTATCGATATATTTTATTTTGTTCGGTTCTTTTTATTAGTTGTCTACAGATTAGATATACTGCAATTTAAGGTTATGTTTATAAACGTCAAAATACACTACTGCATATTTACTAGCGCTGGCTCACCGTATCTTCTTCCATAAGCGTCTGTGTCCAAAATATGAATTCCGCGCTCGGCACGAAATTTAAATCGCTCTCAAAACAACTTTCTTTTGACAGTTACGTAACGAATCATTTTCCGCACTAGTGTTTCTTTGCTTACAGAGACGCACTTGGTCTGTATTCATCTACTTTACATACGTAACCAATGCAATAATAGTTACGTAATAACAAAGAAATAGCACAGTTGTAGGAAACATATTTTTTTCAATAAATAGTCTCTAAATTTGAGGTACGTCTTATAGTCCGAAAAATATGGCACGCCACTGAAGGTAGGTATGACGCAAGTTATTTAAAAAATGCGAAATAAGTAATACTATAGATGGTACTGAAGATGACGCAATTTTTGAAAGGAGTGATAACAATAATTCAGACGAAAATAATACGAACGGTGACATTAACGAGACGAGTGATAGTATCGAGAGTGAAGATGAACTGAATATTGCTAGTACGTGTTATGTTAACAATAAATAAAAATTATGATCCGAAAGTAACATTAAAATATATTTTTCTAAAAAATCATCTTATTAATTTGAGGTGCATCTTATCGTCCGAAAAATACGGTAAATACAGTTATTATGGAAGTAAATTTATTGTCCTTTATAAAAGCTGGCACTAATGAGATACACTAATGTGTACTTGGTTGCGGAAAAGAAGCCATTTTATCATGAATGTTATCAGTTGTAATAGTTTGAGCTGGTGTAACTTATATCGAATGAAAATTGGGGGTGAGAGATTGCGTGAACGGCCTAATAATCTATAAATGAATGGAAGGATATGAAGGAAAATTTGTTACAATAACAATAGATGAGACAAGCTTGTATGACAACAATTATAAATGTTGATGGTGTGCTACGAAAGGAATATTTGGTTTATGCCAATCAAGTTACCAGGTGATTATAATTGACTGAATTTTTTTGTAGTGATACCTATATATTTCAAGTTTTATGTTGGTATATTTGATTGTTCAATTCAAATATTAGTTAGAGAGCTAGGGTGCAAAATGGTGTCTCATTTATTCCAGTGACAGAAATGGATTTTTTAATAGATTATGTCATGATAAACATGAAAAAAACATTTTGGAACGGATGGCATCTATAGATGGCGCCGATGTGAATGCGCCGATGTGAATGCGCCGATTTTAAGGGTAGTTGTTGAACATTACACCAGTCCACTTTCACAGCTTCTGAGCAACCAACAATAATTTCTGTCAATAATTTTTTTGTCATGTATTTGTCGTGAACAAGTAGTAATATGTCACACGACACCGTAAAAATTACCTACTTTGACAGGTTTTGTCGCGCATGCGTCACCGGCCAAAACTTCTGTCTATCATTTTTATAACTTAATTATACCAAAGTCTATAATTTAAACTGAAAATTAGAATGTAAAAAATATGTCAACAACTACCCTTAAAATCGGCGCATTCACATCGGCGCCATCTATAGTTGCTACCCGTCCCAAATCTAATTTTCTTTTTTCATGTTCATCATGACATAATCTATTAAAAAATCCATGTCTTTCACTGGAATAAATGAGACATCATTTTGCACCCTAGCTCTCTAACTATATGTCAAATAAAATGTAATTGTAATTTATTTACTTCTCATTAGCACACTTTATTTCAACTTTACTTACAATGACACCAAATTGAAAAAAAACTTTAACATAAAAATTTAATCATGGGATATCATGTCGACATTAATAAAATTTTCCAACTAAACAGGACAGCCAACTCAAGTTTATTAATTAATCAATTATAATCACTTGCATAATAATTGTAGGATGAATATTTAATGCATAATTGTTAAGTGAATGTGGAATGAAAGATTGGTGAAACAGGTGTATGTTGTGAAATTGAGAGTTAAGAATTGTCTGAACGACCTAGAAATAAATGGGTGTATATGATTAAAAATTTGTTGCGTGAACGACAGGATTCCGGCTGTGAGAAATAAGCGAGTTTATATAAAATGAAGAGTGGTGTATTAGAACAGTAATTTTTAATGCATGAGCATCTAGTGAATGTTTTTCTTCTATTTCGCTCACCGGATATTCGTATTTCTCTCTGCCAGTATTCATGCTGTACACCTGCTGCAAGACCTGCCTCGCAGACTTGTGATCTCCTCTGGCGATGAGGTATCGCGGGCTCTCGGGCAGGAGTGCCAGAGCACCAGCAGATAATATGCTGGGTAGCGCACATAATGCAACAAACGCTCGCCAAGAAGTAAAATTAACTTGACCACTCCATGTAGGTATGGTGATGTTCCATGATTGCGGGATTACTAACCATGCTATGCCTAGAAACAAACAAATTATTTTGCGATTATAATATGACATCTGATGATCAAATTTGATATTAAATATTGCCATCTTCTTACTGTATGGGATAGGTGGCTCAGTAGTATCGAGTCGATCTGTGGATTCTGAGAATCCTGGTTCGATTATCACAGCCGACAAACATTTTCACCTCATAAAAATTACCCCTGTAGTTCCCCTACTACTAACATCTTTGGGGGGGGGGGGGGTGATTTGACTTTACGCACACAAATATATCACTTACCGAGATCTGCTTCAGCAGAGTGTCACACCCAGCAATGGATAAAAGGCGTGATGATATATTTATAAATAAATATAAATAAATATATCATCACGTCTTCTACCCACTACTGGGCGTGGCACTCTGCCGAAGCAGATATCGGTAAGTGATATATTTTGCGCGTGAAGAGCGGTTACCAGCCGTCAAATCACGGCCCCCAAAGATGTTAGTGGAGGGGAGCCACAGTAGTAGGTTTTAAAATGGTGAAAATTGTTTGTCATCTGTGGGAATCGAACTAGGGTTCTCAGGATCCACAGGCCAACTTGATACCACTGAGCTAGCTACCCCATCAATATATATTTAATATATTTATTTATTTTATCTTCTTAAAACCGCATTCACATCTCGAAATTTGGTAAAATTTGTAAACACGAATTTCTGTAAATTATTTCGTGCGTTCACAACTCGAAATTTATGTAATATCGACATCTATTATCTTTTCAATGTACCATCTCCCAGCTATTTTCCAATTGGCTTGTTACTGACTACGTGTTAGAGAATTCGTTCAATTTGTACCATCGATGAACTTTATTTGTAGAACGGTCTCTAAATTTGGTAAAAAGTTTGGAGTTTGCAAACTTTTCTAGAAAGTGAAATTTGTGCGCCTCAAATTTCAGAGCTGTGAACGGATACATACAAAGCTATATGTCAAACTCTACTAATTTCACCGAAGTTCACCAAATTTCGAGCGTGAATGCGGCATGACAATCAAATGTACACGCTTTTTAATTTGGTTTAATTTTACATTACTTACGGTCAAGGATGAGATTCAGTCGAGGGCTGTTCTACCACCTAACCCTTACAAATACATCACAAACAACAATACCCTGGGCGGAATTCAAATCTGTGACCTACGCTAGCTGCTCGACTACCGTAGCCGATACTGGGTTTAGAGTTTATACATTTTGCATTTTATTCATTTTTACTTCATAAATTTTTAGTTCGATTGATATTCGAACTCAGGATATTCGTACTCGAATAATGTAACATTAACCATACCACCGTGCTGCCGAATTATGCTGACTGGTATAAAATTAAAGCTCATATGAATGAAAAGTATCAAAAATGTATGGTCGGAAAGTACTTTAGCGTACGCAGCAAATTTGTTGTTGTTATTATTACAGTTTGCACTAAATAGTATATTACGTACCATGAGCAGTAAGTGACAGTTTTTAGGTCAAGAATGTAGTTTGGAAAATCTAGGCCTATAGGTTCGAGATTACCTAAATATTCGCGACCTAAAAATCACTTACGGGTTCGAGGTTAGTAAGCTATTTTTTATATTACCTGCACAAATAGAAGGAAAAGAAAAATAGGTTTCAAAATTGTCAAATCGTTATCAAAATAAACAGGACATTGATCTATAATATTTACTTACTTGTTCACGGTGGATGTTAAGCAAATATTAGGCGCATTCCATTTGCCATTTGGATCAGATCTAACTTACATTTACTAATCCAGATCACTTATTTATTTCGCTGTTTTACTTCTCTCACTTTATTTTCAGTATTAGAATTACTTATTCTAATATAGTTTCAAGTAATTCACCCCAATAAATGCATAAGTTATCTAATTTATCTGAACTGATTTAAGTGAACCGAGTGGCAAATGGAATACAGCTATTATAATCATGATGTAACCATAGAAACCAACTGTGCAATAAAAGTTTCACTTACTTTTTTAAAATTTTATCATTAAAAGGTAACTTACAGTCCAGGTATTGTAAAAAAATATTAGTTAGTAAAAGAAAATATTCCGCCATTCCTGTCAGAGTTTTAAAACGCTGGCTTCGCTTCGAATCTTCAGAACGCAGTTAAACTGAGAGAGCGAATAATATTTGTTTGTGAAATATTATAAACAATTGAAAACAACAGGCTATTATTTCCTGATAACGTTTTGATTAGTTAGCAGTTTAGTTAAATTAAAACAAAACATGAACATATGTTTCGTAATAATAATATTATGTTCATCCAGTCACGATAACACTAAATTAACTTATTGTTTTGAAAATGTTGCAGTGAACTTTGATTCACCAATTTATAATGGCATTAAGATATAATTTAATTACTTTCGGATATAGTATCTTTAGTTGTTTGTGTAAAGTCATGACACTTACCCGGCAATAAGATGATGCCTATATTCCAGAATACTTCCAGTCTGGATAACATTGCATCTCGGTTGATGATTGACATAAACTCTCCTAGATATGAGAATATTATACTCGTTGCTCCAATAATTCTGGAATTAGAATAATATTTTATTGAATAATTCTCTAAAGTTTCTTTAAATAAAATAAAATTAATATATCATCACTCTTTTACCCATTACTGGGTGAGGCATTCTGCCGAAACAGATCTCGGTAAGTGATATATTTATAAGCGTGAAGTGCGGTTACTACCCATCAAATTAGAGCCCCCGAAAGATGTTAGTAATAGGGGAGCCACAGGGATAATTTTTAATATGGTGAAAATGTTTGTCGGCTGTGGAAATCTAACCAGGGTTCTCAGGATCCACAGACCGACACGATACTACTACTAAGTCACCTACCTCATAAGAAAAATAATAATAAAAAATTCTACATAATAAATAGATTTCTTTGGAATATTACTTGTATTAATCACGCACTTTATTCATTTTACGCAGAAGAGAGATAGAGTATATGTTGCCCCTGCTCAGTTTTTCACATTTAAAAATAAACTAATTTATTATTTATGGGTTAGATAGCACGATGGCCATGAGTCGGATTATGGATTTGCGAAATAGAATTCGAATCCTAAAGCCGACAAATTTTACACTACATTAAAATTATCCCTGTGGATTCTCCTCCACTAAGATTTTGGGAGTCGTTATTTGACGGCTGATAGCTACGCTTCATGGACTTGAAAATATCAGTTACTGAGATCTCCTAAGATAGAATGCCACACGTAGTAATAGATAAAAGATGTGATATATTTATTTTATTTATTTATTTGTACGACTGAATTTATATGTTACTTTATTGGCGACTTTTTTCAACAAATTTTGACGATTCACACTTTATGAATTTGAGTTAGCGATTTAAAATTCTATGAAAAAAAAAATATATCATCACACCTTTTACCCATTAGTAGGTGTAGCACTCTGCCGTAGCAGATCTCGGTAAGTGATATATTTATCCGCGGTTATCAGTCGTCAAATCACGATCCCAAAGATGTTAGTGGAGGAGGAGCCACAGAGGTAGTTTAAATGTGGTGAAAATTGTTTGCCAGCTGTGGAGATCAAACCCGCTTTCTCAAATCCACAATCCGACTCAATACCACCTAACCCATAATAATTTCAAAATTCTAGTGTAAAATACATTACAAATATTAATTTTTCTAAATTTATATTTTAGAATTTATTTTTTTTTAATGCTAGCTTTTACTTTATTTTGTTTTTTATTGTAAATTGTACCCGTGTATGGCAGCCATAGTAATTGTGTGATTATATATACGATATATTTTAAGTATCTATTCAGTCAATAGCATAAGTAGGACTACTATTCGAATAAGGGTCGGTATTTCCATTCGAAAACAAGGTTTCTAATAAATATATGTGTCTAATAAACAAAAATAGAACGGGACAGTAGATAGAGAAAATAAAAGAGACAAGAGGAGAAGAAAGATGGTAGATGACCAGAAAGAAGGAAGAAGTTATGAGTAGAAGAAGTTGGAGAAGGTATTTATGACCTGCATCAAGCAGATAACTATTGACAATCAACAAACAAAAAACGGCACATTAAAAATATAATTTTCATAATTGATTCGATGCGATTTTTTGTTTGTTTGACATAAATTTATCGAGAACTATGTTAAAAATTTAAAATATCGGCCCAAAGAGGAGTAAAAAATCACGTTTACTTTTACGAATTTTGTTAAACGAGTCGTTTAACTTGAGCCAAGTTTCCTTGTAAACAGCTACCTAAAATGGTAGCAATATTTATTGTTAAATATTTGTAAATCTTACCCAAATCCGTTGAAGAATCTGAAGACTAGAAACCATTCAAAACTCTGAACAGTAGAGGATAAAATCGCTGCTAACGCATCCATTAAAAGTGCAAAGATAATCACCCACTTCCGTCCTCGTGTATCAGCGAGCGAGCCCCAGAAGTACGAACCAAACACCATTCCTGTACAAAACAAACACATCGCAAATACGTCACAATCATTATAAATAGATCATTAAACTACAATTTTATTTTACTATTTCAAAATTACGTTAAATAGATAACAATATTTACAAATAAATCATAATTCACTGACAAATTTGATACAAATTATCGCTGGATTTTTAAACAAAATTACATCGATAATAACTAATTAAAAAGAATATTTATGATTTTATCTGCAATAATATTATTAAATTATGAATGAAATTGATATGTTTTCCTTAATTTAATATGGTATTTATATTTATTTCTGGTTTAATGCGGTTTTATTCAATCAAATGCAATTAAATTAATGAATTTCATCAGCTTAGGGCGCCAATGATGTGCGCTTTAACCGCTAAAAAAATGTTTTTATATTCATAAACCATAACTTCATTTGAATATCCTGTCTGCTGATAATTTAATCGCTTATGCGTAATATATTAATGATTTTTACAGCAAGGATAATTTATTTTTATCTGTTTTATTTTTTTATTGACACATGAACTTGCATTTTTTACATAGACATATTTTTAATATAGAAGCGAAGAAGTTATAAGATTTGTCGAATGATTCAACAATATTATTGTTTACAGTTTCTGAAATCCTGAAATGGGTAGATGAATCCGGTTTACTCCGGATTTCTGAAACTAGTTCTTACAATTGAAGTTTAAAGTACGCAATGGAAATTTAAATTGTACAAAATATTTACCCAATTTGTTTTCGCTGTATTTCATTATTTCTATAGAACAAACTTTGATGAAATTTTAATGTCTGGAGGACTTATCCCGCTTAATTAAAACAATAATGAAATGGGAAACATATGCCGACTCAAATATTGGTGAAATTGAGGGTGAGAGATTGCGTAGACGATCTAGGAATAAACAGTTTGTGAATGGAATATTCCGAGTGGGAGAAACAATAGTACGCGTCCAAGTGTATAGATAACGAGATACAGGCGAGTTTTCTGAAGGATAAATGCGATAAAAGTTTTATAAAATAAGTTAGTTTGCGACTTTTATAAATTAAGATGTTTAAAAATCTGTGATGATGAGGAGGCTAGTTCAGTGGTATGAAGTCGGCCTGTGGATCCTGAGAACCCTGGTTCGATTCCCAAAGGCGACAAACAATTTTCATAATTTCAATAGCTACCCCTGTGGCTCCTCCACCACTAACATCTTTGGGGGCCGTGATTTGACGACTGGTAACCGCACTTCACGCGCAAAATATATCACTTACCGAGATCTGCTTCTGCAGAGTGCCACACCTAGTAATGGGTAGAAGGCGTGATGATATATTTATTTATTTTATTTAAGTAATTAAAAATCTCATTTTCTGTAAAGGGATGATATCTGCACATGATATGTTGTGACTTACTCACACTCACACTCGAAGTAATTAAGACAAGTAACTCAAGAATTTGCACAATTTGAGTTAGTTTCCTTAGTTACTTAGAATTAGAGTGTGAGATGAGAATGAGGTGAGGGTGAGTCACGACTATGAATTTGACCCTTAGAATAAGTAATTCTAGTAATGCAAATAAAGTCAGCGAAGTAATCCAGCGAAATAAATAAGTGACCTAGTTCAGTAAATGTAAGTTAAATCTGATCCAAATGACAAATGGAATACGCCTAATGTCAGAAACATTTCAAGAACCGAATATCAAAACGATAATCGTGGCCCGTTTTCGGAATATACTATTAATGTAATACTGACCAATGAGTGGCGTGGCCGAGAGTCGTCCTTTGTCGGCGGAAGTAAGAAGGAAGTCGCATTCTGCAGCCGGAAGTACAAAAGATAGTGTGGTGGTACTGACTGCGCACGTGGCATAAACTCCGCCGCATGCGCATAACAGCAACCATTGAAACCGACCGAAACCTAGAACAATTTGTAAACTTCAATTTTTCATTCATAGGCCATAGGTTTTACATAAAATAAATATATCACTGATGAGATCATTATATCATTACATATTTCTCTTCAGACAATCTACACGGTCCAGTCTTTCTAAAAGATATGCAGATTATTGTCAGATAAATTCAATTGTCTTAGTTTGACATCTTACTTTGTCGGGTTGCTCAGGAACATTTACAATTAACATTTATAATTAGCAATTAGGTAAATTCAAGTTTATAACGGTAGTATTTATGCAGGAAAATTTAATATGGAAATTCAGCACTCAAAAAGTAATAAATTATTTATTTATAACGAAAGTTTAATATTATGTTTTTAGCCTAGAAAACAATTATATACAGACTAGAATGCTACTAAGTTTGACATCAAAATAAATATGGCGTTGTTGTTTGCCACATTTCTAGTATAATTTATAAATAATTTTCAGAAGAAGTTTGAAACAAATCGACTCATATGAGATAAAATATATTAGCATCTAGCACTATTTTTAATTTGATCTATAATTAACGAAGTAAATTAAATTTTTAGCAAAAAGAATTTTTACAAATTTTGTTTATACTGTATAGTCATTTACAGGCAGATTCATAAAACGGATTAGCGCTAACACCGTTTTTAATATTATCTATAACTCTGTTTCAAAAACAGATTAAAGAAATGGGCAAAAGTGCAGTATCACTGACCAATTTTTAGAAATGTAATTTTAGGTTGGTAAAATTTTGCGAATTTCAAAACTCCCTAAAAATTACTAAATAAACCAGTGCTTCGAAACTGTTATTTGAAAAATATTTTCTAGCTTCAAACCTCAAACATGATGTAATCTACAATGATCAGGAAATGAAAAATAATTCTTTCTAACCTAAGCAAACCTTATCTCAATCTTTGCCATTTTAATACATTTATGACATTTATACTCCTTTGCGATGTGCTTTTAATCTCTGAAAATGTTTTAAAATCATTGATAAGTAAATGTCATTATAGTGGTGGTGGAAATTTTAAAAACTGGTTAGTGATACTGCATTTTAGCCAAGAAATGAACTAAATTTGATGCTAATTAACTTTCTTTTTAACTCAAGAAAAAAAAAACTTGTTTCGTACATTGGAAAGAGAGTTAAAAACGAAATAAAAAATAGTATTAGCGCTAATCCGCTTTATGAATCTGCCTGCTTAATTTTATAACATAGCAATAAAATAAGGTGTTTTCTTCATATTTTGTAATATTCAATAATATTGAGAGCAAAAATAATTTAGCGAATGTATTATGAATAAAAATGCAAAATAGAGTAATTTGATTTCAGAACAGTGATGCGGTTCGTTGTTGGTAATTAAAATGATAAAAATAAGGGACTACATTTTAACAAGTATAAAAATTAAACCAATGAACTTTAATTAATTTTTTTGTTAATTAAAACGTTAAGCTATTAACCTCAAAAGTTATAGCCGATAAAATGTATATTAATCTTCATTTAATCGCAGCATTTTTTATTTTTCTTCCATTAAAAATTTAATATAGTTTATTAGATAAAATGCATATTTATTCCAGATACTTGTATAGAGTTTTAATAAAGATATTAAAGACAAATTTATTGAGATCTGGCGACAGCTTATTTGATTTTGCGATCTAATCTTGCTGCAACATAATCCAAATACTTTGAATCTCGTATATCTCATTAGAAATTTGGAAAATATTGTACTCTGAATCTATAGTGTAGGTTTAACTAATAGTAAATGATAAAAGTAGAAGTAAAAATTGTACTTACCAGTGTGTAAGATAGCGGTTTCAAAATCTGCATGTTCAACTTTTTCATTATTGAACGAATTACTATCACTACTTTCATTGTTATTTTCTAAAAACGAAACAATAAATTACCACTTGTTGAATATCACTGAAAGTTAGGAAAATCCAAGAGTTCAGGTCAAGTAGAGATAAAGCATTAGTCACTTTACTATCACTTAAACGAAGGTACAAGGCACAAGAACATAAACTCTCGGTCGAAGATATCACTTACCCATTTCACTGACTGATAGCACTTGTCACTCGCAGCTTTAGACCGCAAACACATGGACGGATCGAAATTTAAAGGTTTTATTGAATATTTGTGGTTGGGGATTTTCCAATCAAGGACGAACACAGTATTTATTTTTATCGAAATTGTAAGAGTCAAAGTCTAAAAGCAAAGCACATACGATTGTGATGTGTATATTATTCGTATGTTTGCATTGTAAACAGTATATTGGTTATGAGGGAAAATAATCGAGCTGCCACTTAAATCCAGTCGACTCTGGTTTCCGCTGATGTTTGTTTCTGTTTATATTTTGTCCTTCCTTGTTTATCGACGCGGCGTGCGACCTCTGCGAGATTGTTTTCATGCGTTTTTTATTGAAAAATGACAGTTGACATTTTGATGTACGTGTTTTTGATAAGCTACACACACGCTAGATATTTTTACCACTGCTGAAACTGCTCTGAAATGATGCTGTGCTTCAGTAAGCGATAAAACAATATCAACAATTTGTTTTATGCTTTTTTATGAGTGTGACACTCTGTTGTTGCAGATCTCTGCTGCTGATTTAACCAACTTTGTTTCTCTCTGTATTATCGTTAGTTACCATCCGTCTAATACCTGCCCTTACTGTTGCCGAGTAGGAATCACCGGGTTATTTTATATCAATTGTCACTGGGAAACGAATTCGGATTCTTAAATCCACAGTCAGATGAGTTGCTATTGAACCATTTACTTCGTAATAATAATATATCCAGTTAGCAGTTGACAAATCACAGCTCCAAAAGATATTAGTAGAGACTGAATCTTAAATTACAATAGTTATGAGATCTAATCTGAATCTCTAATTTTTAATTTTCTAAACTATTTGACAATTATTGTTTAACTTCGTCAACTGCAAATCTCCGTTTAATTCCACTCTAATCTACCCCAAATATGGGTTAATAATATAATATTATTTTCGACTATCTATTTTAGCAAAATACAGATAAGAGAAATAATCATCTGAGGGATTAAATGAACCTTGGGCCTATAGTATATACATTATTTTTCGCATTTACAGCCATACATTTTGAATTAATGATTAATTTTAATATTGAGTTACGTAGAGTGTTTAACTGCAATTGTGTGGAATTCACTTCCAAAAACAAGCACAGGGCGACACTCCCTTCCTTTCTTATCTTTTTGTTTCATTTTCAGTTACTGCATTGTCTTTCATATACAATTGCAGGCTATCACTTTCATCTTTTCTAATCTTTGTAGATTCGATGTTAGATTCGTTTTTAGATTCGTTGTTAGGAGTAAGCGCGGGTAATTTGAGATGTTTTATGCATGTGTTACGTACGTTGAAGAAAGAAGATGAATGGTAAGTGAATAGGAGTAATTGGATGGATGTGATTGAGGGTTTGTTATGTAAGAATGATTTCGAGTGTGATAAATAAATGAGTTTATATGGAGGGATCTATGAATGTGGTTGAAGTGAGGATGGTGTGTTTGGATGATAATGTTTGACGGGGGCTAATTATTTGATGAATATTATGAGTGAATGTTTTATGAGTGATTTTAGGATTTGTGCTACCCAATTTGATGAGATATAGCTTGATGATATGTATGTATGTATGTATAAAATTCGCAATAGGCGCATTCTATTTGCCATTTGGATCAGATCTAACTGAACCAGATCACTTATTTATTTCGCTGGATTACTTAGTTGATCTTATTTCTAGTACTGGAATTACTGATTATAATTTAATTTGAAATAATTCACCCTAATAAGTGTATCAGTTTGCTTAATTCAGTTCATTTAGTCATGTGTCGTATTTATCTGATCTGATTTAAATAAACCAAGTGGCAAATGGAATACAGCTAATGACAGCATTATACAAATTTGTAGGTAACTTACGCAAAATAAACAAAGTGAAATATTTTGAGATTTATAGGCGTATTCCATTTGCCATTTGGATCAAATCTAACTTACATTTACTGAACCAGATCATTTATTTATTTCGCTGACTTTATTTTTAGTACTAAAATTACAGATTCTAATTTACTTTGAAGTAAGTCACTCCAATAAGTACATTAGTTTGCTTAATTCAGGTCATTTAGTGATGTGTCGAATTTATCTGAACTGATTTAAGTGAACCAAATGACAAATGGAATACAACTTGTTGCTACGGTAATGTTGGTTTATCAGTCAATTTAATTCCTTCGAACAGAAAGAATAAAGTAGGTCATTTATTCCCAGAAGTGCAAAAAATTGAATTTCTTAACTGCAAATTTTGATAATTAAATTTAAGAAATACTAAGTGCAAATATTATCCTGCTTTTGGTACTTTCATAATACTACATATATGGGGTAGGTGACTCAGTGGTATCGAGTCTGTCTGTGGATTTGAGAACTCGGATTCGATTCCTACAACCGACAAATAATTTTTACTACAATAAAACTACCCCTGTGGATCCCCATCCACCAAAATTTTGTATTTTATTTTACATATCTACAAGAATAATAATTTTATTACGTTGTGCGCGGGAAGTATTTGAACAGGTGAGCGTCCAATGAAACTCGCGTAGCTGTTGACACAAAAAGACTTAAAAACGCGAATCATGGCGCAATGGCGGCATATAACCTTAGTAGTTGGTCTATCACATGAAATAGTTATTTATGTATCAAGGGTGAAAACAGACGTTTCTGTCCCGCGGCAGGATTATTAGCACGAGGTGCAAAACGCCGAGGGCTAATAACATGCTCAGGGTCAGAAACGCTAATTTTACCCGTGGTAAGTACAATATTTTATGCACAACAAAATCACATATAATTATATGTTCAAAAGATTAAAATATGTACATAGGTTATATGTCAAAATGACATTTTGCAGAATCAAGTATTCACAATAAACAAAAATTGTCATTTTATTTATGAACCGACAGTAAATATTTTTTTATAGCCCTTGGTAAAAAAAAAAAGTGTTTAAGCCCGCTTTTTAGGACTAAAACACATGAATTTCGGCCCGGTTGTGCATTAAAATTATTTATTACTCTGCATAGCAGGAAAATAATCCCAATTATTGTAGATTCAAAAATTATCTTTTTTATAGTAACATATTAAAATGAATCTCGTATAAACTACGTGATAACATAAGTGGAGATTTACGTAAATGAATATCAATATTTAACTTCATATTTGTCATATTTCAAATATTTTGTCGAGTGAGAGTAAACAGTAACTCTTTTATTTTTTGATAAATAACAAGTGTTACAGTAATCCTTGTTGGTCATACGGAATTCTTCGTGATTCATTTATTTGTTAATATACATGATTATGTTTTACGTTTGTTTATTTTGGATGGATCATTTGTTTACATGTGACATTATGAACACTTGGAGGTTTATTTGTAAGGTAATATTTGTAATTTATAAAAGGTTATTTAGGGTTCATATTATTTTTAGTAAGACAGATATTAAATATCTGTAATTATTCGAGTAATATAAACCGTATTAATTAGATGCCTTTAAAATAATTATTAAATAGGTTTGTTTGTAGTTTATACATTCTTCACTTATATTTACGATAACTGAACGACTAGTATTATGAGTTTTTTAAATGAGATTGAATTGAATAATCATAATTTGCATTTATCTAACTAATTAGATGACATGGCTTGTAATGATCAAGTAACAACACTGCACCCTAATATATACGTTTCAAATTTCTGCATTTTTTAAGTGAAATAAGGTATAAATATCTAAGGGTCCTTAGAAAATCCAAGAGATGGTGCTCTTAGTATCGAAAATGAATTTTTTCCAGTAAGCAGCACTCCTAACTAGTCAACTGTTAGAGTTTTAGCTTTAGCCGTCACGTAGTTTCATTGTTGTTGTCAATTGTAGTAAAAAACTTTTGATAGTTTATAATAATGGATAAAAGTGAGTGAATGAGTTTAAACGTGGCCGTACATCCACAAAAGATGAACATCGTTCCGGACACCCTGTAGAAGTGTCTACCCCCGAAATGATTGACCAAATCCACGATATGGTTTTAAGTGACCGACGAATCAAAGTGCGCGAAATAGTTGAGGCTACAGGCATATCACAAGGCACAGTCGCTTTAATTTTGCACGAAAAATTAGGTGTGAAAAAAATCTCGGCAAGATGGGTGCCGCGTTTGCTCACAGCGGAGAATAAACGCAATCGTGTGGTGGACTCTGAGGCTGTTTTGGCGCTTTTCCGTCGTAATCCTGAAGATTTTCTTCGTCGATACATAACTGTGGATGAGACTTGGATACATTACTACACTCCAGAGACAAAAGAACAGTCAAAACAGTTTTGAAGGCGAACGGGCTCCGAAGAAGGCGAAGACGGCGAAATCGGCTGGCAAGTTTATGGCAACGGTCTTTTGGGATGCACGCGGAATCATCTTCATCGACTATTTGGAAAAGGGAAAAACGATAACAAGAGCGTATTATGCGTCGTTATTGGACCGGCTGAGCGAAGAAATAAAAGAAAAACGTCCTCATTTGAAACGCAAAAAGGTCCTTTTTCATCAAGACAATGTAAGTGTGCACACCTGCGCAGTTGCGATGGCCAAAATTACGGAATTAAAGTTCCAATTATTGCAACATCCACCATATTCACCAGATTTGGCCCCCAGTGACTTTTTCTTATTTCCAAACTTAAAGAAATGGCTTGGCGGACGAAGGTTTACGACCAATGAAGAGGTCATCGCCCAAACGGAGGCATATTTTGAGGAGCATCCGAAATCCTACTTTTTGGACGGCTTAAAAAATTTGAGAAAACGATTAGAGAAGTGTATAGAGCTAAAAGGAGATTATGTAGAAAAATAAAAAAAAATCTACCCAAAAAAAGTGTTTTTTCTACTTTTTTCTAAGGACTTATTGAACGTCCGTACAATAAATGACACGTATAGCATTAATTTGGAGTGAGATAAGTAATTTATTAACGCACTAGTGCGTTTTTGGAAATATGAACGCACCAGTGCTTATACTTATCGCACTCAAAACGATAGTTACCGTGGTTTCACTTAAAGTTTTAAAATGTCAAATAATAATAAGAACTGTGAATTCGAAATTATTTCTGTTTTAATTTTAATTTATTTTGTGGTCGTAGAGAAAATTATGTACGATATACGTGCGATAATGTATCATTATAGTTATTTATGTACTAAGGGTGAAAACAGGCGTTTCTGGCGGGCTTTGCGCCTCGTGCTAATAACATGCTCACGGTCTGAAACGCTAATTTCACCCGTGGTACATGCAATATTTTATGCACAACAAAATAATATTTAATTATATGTACAAAAGATTAAAATATGTTAATAGGTTATATGTCAAAATCACATTTTGCAGAATCAAGTATTCACAATAAACAAAAATTGTCATTTTATGGGTTAAAAAGAAGTGTTTAAGCCCGCTTTTTAGGGCTAAATCATATGCTTTTCGGCCCGGTTGTGCATAAAGATACTTGTGTTATTACACAACTTGGCCGTCGCCTCGTGCAAATTTCACACGCGTATTTAAATCTTATTTCACTTATATCGTAAATAACTAACTATCCCTGCGTCGCAGAATTTGGCCCGAGTTTGATATTTTATCTTATAGTTTTATTTCTCGTGTTGTATGCAAGAAGATTAAATGAAATTTTAACGAGACATATACTAATATCTACTATGTTGTTTAGAGATAGATAATAATAATAATATCAATTTTATTTAGCAACCGTTCAGCCGAAGCTGATCTTACACGTAACTTTTACATTTATCAAATGTGGTACAAATAGATCATATAGGTATACAGCAAGTATATAAAATAAAATTGAAAACTATACATTATAGCATTTAGAAAACAGAATCAGGCAAATTTCATGATCAAAACAAAGCAAATCGATTAAATAGAAAACATAGAATTTGAGATAAAATAGTTAAAAATTTTAAGTCAAACTGCCTCAAAGATAATAATCATGATAGTCCAATAGTGTGTTAAATTAGTTCTATGTAACAAAAAATGCTTGTAACCAGAGCTGGGCATGCTATTTAAAAAAAGTAGCTAAGCTACAGCTACAGCTATTCTTTAAAAAAGTAGCTCAGCTACAGCTAAAAGCTGTCGTTAAAGTAGCTGTTAAATTTTAAAGCTACTTTTTTCAATTATTGTGAATTAAGTAAATTTGCCATTATTATATGATCAGTTGATCAGTCTTTTGTTATAATGACTGTTAATTTACTATTATGTACATAAATATCAAAAATCGCAAATGGACAAATGTACTGTTAATTTTTGATGCTATAATTTTTATTTATATCGGAATAAATTAACAGTCACATTAACAGAAGACTCCTAATCAGTCAATGTTTAGTTCATCTAATAGTTAATACAAAAGTAGGATAGGTTAAGATCAAGTGAAAAATCAAATATGTTAATAGATTTAAAACTATATAATAACTTGTTATCATACAGTTATAGAAAACAATAAAGAAGGTACAATTCAAATAAGAAACAAAAATAAATAGGTATTTCTTAATGAACAGTGGTAGTTTTAAGCTGCAAAAAGTAGCTTTAAGCTACAAAAAGTAGCTTTAAAAGTAGCTTCAGTTGTTATAACTATATTTTTAAGTTTGATAAATTTAAAGTTTATTTTTAAGGTTATAGAAAAAAAATAGTTCGCTACAAGCTACAGCTATATTTTTTCACATTTAGCTAAGCTACAGCTACAGCTAAGGTAAACGTAGCTAAGCTAGTAGCTAAGCTACAAAAGTAACTAGCTACTCCCCAGCTCTGTAACACTGATATACATTTTGTGTCTAAGTTATATTTAATGTTAAATTTATTTAGAAATGTTGAAAATTAATTGTAGAATTTAGTAAAGCTACCTGCGTTTTGAGTATATTTAAATTTTTAACGAAAAAAGAATTATGAATAAATGGATAGATTTGATTCAAAGTTTGTTGTGTGAATGGAAGATGAGACAAGCTTGTATTAATGGAGTTATGAATGTGGATGAACCGTGTACTAAAATAAGAATCTTTGGCGAAAATTAATGAAATACATCACGCATTTTACACATTACTGGGTGTGGCATTTTGCCGTGGCTGGTGTCGGTAAATGATATATTTTTGTACGTGAAATTGCGGTTACCATCCGTCAAATCTCGCTCCCAGAGATGTTTTATCTCGTTTTGAAAAAACAAAATATCAGCAAATTATAGGAATGATTAAACAGTTACTAAAATAAAATGCACTTCTAAAGTTATGGAAACAACCAATGACATAATTTGATAAAGAAAAAGATAAACAATTAATTACATATGATTACGATTCAGAATATATTTGATGTACTTCCTTATTGTCAAATGTCAACTAAAATTAACTTACATAAAATAGATTTTAAAAGGATAATAAGCTGAATTAAATTTACAGAACGCATTAATTACTCATGCATTTCGCTGAGTCAAAATAAAGATAATTAGAATTTGGTTAATTCCGGTTACATTCAGAAATATCTTTCCTTCGTTAAAATAAATAACCTAGCTGTTTGTGCTCATTAACAGTTGTCGGTTGTAAATATAGATTTGCATGATTTTTTAGTCTATTTAACTGTTGATATATCATATTGTTGGTATTTTTATATATTTCTTTACACTTGTATCAAACGAAACATTATTTATAAATAGCCATATTTTTGTTTTACATTTTTGAAAGTTTGTTAGGATAAAGTCAGAGATAATTCAAATCTTATCTGTCTAATAATTTAAAAATATATATATTGTTTGAGGAATAATTTTAGTCGAATAAAATGCAGCGGCTATATATAAATAAATACATAAATATATCATCACGATTTTTACCCATAACTGGGTGTGGCACTCGGTAAGTGATGTATTTATGCGCGTTATGTGCGGGGGGAGCTACAGGAGTAATTTTAAATTGTCGAAAAAGTTTGTCGGCTGTGGGGATCGAACCAGGGTTCTTAGGATCCACAACACGACTCAATATACAGCTGCTATATTTATAATTAATCTAATTAATCGTATTTACATAAAATGGAGGCCATTAAACTGAAAGGATTATATATAAATATAAATAAATAAATATATCATCACGCCTTCTACCCATCACTGGGCGTGGCACTCTGCTAAAGCAGATCTCGGTAAGTGATATATTTTGCGCGTGAAGTGCGGTTACCAGTCGTCAAATCACGGCCCCCAAACATGTTAGTGGTGGAGGAGCCACAGGGATAGCTTTTTCAAATTATGAAAATTTGTTGCCTGTGGGAATCGCACCAGGGACCTCAGGATCCACAGGCCGACTTCATACCACTGTGCTAGCCATCCCATAAAGGAATTATATGTCCAAAGAAATTTCTAATATATCTAATCACGGTTTTGCATCTGGAAAGAATATGCAAATTAAGCACTCAGTGAGAACACATCTCCAATCATTCATCTTAAATACCCCGCATGTCAAATTGACCAAATCACGTAATATTCCATATCCTTTCGTTTCTCGTTAAGGTTACTACAGCACACAAGGCTGCTCGCTATATCGTTAAGCCTCATTCACAATACGAAATTAGTAGTTATAGTTAGCATTTATAGTTAACGCTAGAGTCTGACATGCGCAATAGCGCATAAGCGTTCACAACAGCAAACTTAGCTTCACACTGCCTAATGTTAATTTCAGTTAACGCAAGAGTTTGCAAGCTCCAAACTTATAGTTAGTAGTTAGCGCCATCTTGTCTAAACTACCAATCAGAAACGTGTATGAATTTTGACGTTTGAAATCCATGCTTTTGGTTGTCAAACATAATGAATCGTAAAGAGAAATTACTATTAACTTCTTTCTTGTTAACATACGTTCAATTAAAAAAAAAAAACAAATAAGTACCAGAAGTTGTGGATTCGTCCAATAAATAGTAACCGATCATTCTAAGGTGATTGAAAAAATCTAATGCAAGAACTGAGGCTACATGATAGAGATTAAATTATACTCGGTTTGATGAATTATTGGCACAAATATCGAAACAACTAATCTTTAGATACCGAGTCTGTGATAACCAACAATACAATACAATTTTACAATGGGGGGATTCAAGTGGTAGAGCTTTTTAATATATATTTATTAAAATAAATTCTTGACCGTACATCATATTTAACCCTTTCGCTGCTCTGGACGTATATATACGTTTATCGTTTTCCTGCTCTGGTCGTATATATATATACGGAATACAGTACAAAATTGCGCAGCGATGGGCTGTATAAAGTTAATGCGCAGTGAAAGGGTTAATACAATATAAAATCATACCATAAATTATATCTTTATTGCTGAAATATGAAAGTTAAAGTTGAATAATTTAAAACGTTCGCACTGCCATATTGCAATGACGTAGTTGCATCACAGAGCTTTGCCTGAAACGTTTGTCGGTGCTCAAGAAGACGAAGAAGAAATAAGCATTCAGCATTCTACGATTCTACCAATGACGTATAATACTAGACGAATTATGCCGTATTCAAGTCAATGCAGTGTTGTGAAGCAGAGAGGAATGGAATAACTTGATGGTCCGCCGATTGCGCGGTAAGGAGCGAGTACACTTTGATGTTATGCAAGTTGCTCCTTGCCGCACACCCGCCTCACCCACCAGTTATTCTATACCTTTCTGCTTTACAACAAACGCCGATGTTATCCGTCTAGTTATGTTTTGTCTGAGGATTCTACTGACAACGACACACGTTACGTGAAGTTACGTGTTATTTATCTCTGTCTTATCTGTCTCTCTTTAAGCTAAGATGCAACTACGTCATATTCATTTGTTTCGAAAGTTTAAATATTTTTATCATGCTTAATACAAGTTTTTTAAAAAATTAAAAATTTGGATATAATTATTTTATTACGTAGATTAATATATCAAAAATTCAAGAAAAGTCTTGGAAGGCCCATTGTCAAAAATATGTAGATTTAACTGTCATCTATCATCCCTTTCAAAACTAGTGCTTATTTGATTAAAATCGGTATTCTGCGTTACTGACAATGTCACTAACTACACCCTTAATTTTGGTATTGTGAACGACCATATACAACACAAATTCTAACTATAAATACTAATTATAACTACTAACCATAACCACTAATTTCGTATTGTGTATGGGGCTTTAGCGGCCTGACTAAGCTGCATTTTTCATGATTACTCTATAGATTATCATCATTTCAGCATTCTATAGCTAATATATTTTATGTTTTTGTCCTTCATTCTTATTATTTCGATTATGATACAGAAATCCATTAACCTGTATAATTTTATAATTAATATGTAAAGTTAAATATAAATAGCTGCGTAAATATATCTTCATTTTGACGTTTCGTCAGCCAACAATGCTTAAAATGAAATTTGTCCTATACCTGCCACAGTGCAATCTCTCGCCGTTCAAAATGCAGTGTACTTTCTGTCAATGGGGGATTCAAGTGGTAGAGCTTTTTAATATATATTTATTAAAATAAATCCTTGCCCGTACATCATATTTAATACAATATAAAATCATACCATAAATTATATCTTTATTGCTGAAATATGAAAGTTAAAGTTGAATAATTTAAAACGTTCTCACTGCCATATTGCAATGACGTAGTTGCATTAAGCCAATCACAGAGCTTTGTCTGAAACGTTTATCGGTGCTCAAGAAGACGAAGAAGAAATAAGCATTCAGCATTCTACGATTCTACCAATGACGTATAATACTAGACGAATTATGTCGTATGCAAGTCAATGCAGTGTTGTGAAGCAGAGAGGAATGGAATAACTTGCTGGTCCGCCGGATGCGCGGCAAGGAGCGAGTACACTTTGATGTTATGCAAGTTGCTCCTTGCCGCGCACCCGCCTCACCAACCTCTACCCCTTTCTGATTCACAACAAACGCCGATGTTATCCGTCTAGTTATGTTTTGTCTGAGGATTCTACTGACAACGACAAGTTACGTGTTATTTATCTCTGTCTTATCTGTCTCTCTTTAAGCTAAGATGCAACTACGTCATATTAATTTGTTTCGAAAGTTTAAATATTTTTATCATGCTTTATACAAGTTTTTAAAAAAAATAAAAAAATTGGGTATAATTATTTTATTACGTAGATTAATATATAAAAAATTCAAAAAAGTCTTGAAAGGCCCATTACTTAGTTTTGGATAAATACTTATACGTATCAATTTAAATTTGTAGATTAGTAATTGATTTATATTTAAACATGTAAACAATATTTTGTAAGAGTATATGCGTTGCATACTCCTATTAATAGTGGCGACGGCCTTCCCCTTATCAATAAGGTTACGGCGACAGATATTAAATTAATTTTTTTCTTGTCAATTAAAATCAACAACTTAATGTTATCTAGTGAATGAACTTACGTGGTCAAATCGATTAAATGACCCAAAAAATATATAGATTTTAGATTTTACATCTGAAAATTATCGAATTATGTAATTTTATTTGCAATGGGTCACTCCCTTCGTTTCTTATCTTTTTTATTCGTTTTCTGATCTTACATTGAATGTTTAACTGCACTTGTGTGAAATTAACTTTCAAAAACAAGCGCAGTGCGATGCTCCCTCCCTTTCTTATCTTTTTGTTTCATTTTCAGTTACTGCATTGTGTGGACTTTTCTTTCATATACAAGTGCAGGCTATCGCTTTCATCTTGTAGAGTCGTTGTTAGTTTCGTTATTTGATTTATTGTTAGGAGTAAACGTGAGTTATTTGAGATGTTTTATGCATACGCTGTGTACGTTGAAGAAAAAAAATGAATAATAAGTGAATAGAAATGATGTGATTGAAGGTGTGTTGTGTGATAATGATTTCGAGTGTAATAAATGAATGAGTTTATATCGAGTGATCTATGAATGTGGTTGAAGTGAGGGTGGCTTGTTAGGATGAAAATGTTTGACGAGGGCTGATTGTTTGATGAGTGTGATGAGTGAATGTTTTATGAGTGATTTAAGGGTTCGTGCTACCCCAATTGTTGGGATATAGCGTGAAGATATGTATGTATGTAAATATAATAATCTATATTTTATTTAAAAAAGTATATTTTTTCGCAAATTATGATTTATAGACTATTTTTATTTATTAATCCAGAAGTTAAAATTGTAGTTACAATATTTTTGAATCGGATAGTATATATATGAAACGCTGATTTTTGCAAATTTCTATAATGCTTAGTAAAATCATTTGTCTCTTTATTATTAATAGCTATCCAGTAAAGACACGTTTCGCGTTTTGTTAATAAAATAAATAAATTCATAGAAGTTAGTTTTTGTTCAAACTTTAACAGGTGAGCACATTTCTGATCTGACCTTTATCAGTTCTAAGATTTTATTTAATAAGTAACAATGTTTCATACAATAATATCTTGTAATTCGTAAATATAGATCTGTCTTATTTCTATTATTAAAACTTGTACAAGAATGTATTTATTTTAATCATGAAATGACAGCAATTTGAAATAATACTCAATCACTTTCTGTAACTGTAGTTTATTCATTAAAAATTATGTTCATTGCAAAATTATTTTATTAGAAATTCAGTACTTTTATCATTACGTGGTGTGCATTAGTTTTAAAATAATAATAATATCATTAAATCTTTTATTCAGTTCTGAGTGTAGCAAGTTTTCAGTTGCAAAGAACGATTAAAAACAATAGTATATTACATAACAAGTATCGAAAGTGTAAGATAACGTACAAGTGTACAAACTGCAAAAGGAGGCGCGCAGCGCCGAGTGATTTAAGTACACGAGCACATTTATCACACTTTCGAGGAAGTTATGTACACTATTTTTCAGACGATCACAAAATATTTGTAAAAAAAGTTTACAAGACTAATGTTGTTACACTTTGACAGCTGATGCGTTTTTGTACATGAGCATTGACGTTTGACGTTTGAGGTGTGATATTGTGATACCAACTATACTAACCGTAGTGTCAAAATATTAAATAATGCTAAAATATAAGTAACTAAGTAATTATTAATTTTAAAAAATAAGATTTATCTGTGCAAATGTGTTGAAAAATCTACCAAAACTTCAATTTAAATAATAATACAAATACTTTTCATTTATTTTATTATTTTCTTTTATCGTAACGCCATCTGTTGTCAATCAGTGGAAATTCACCTGATATGTTAGAAATGTACATTATGCTTACATATCAGTGTATGTTATTTTCAACTTTCCGTAGTAGTTCATGATGTTGTTATGGTTACTTTATTAAGTGGTCGTCTGAAAATAGTATATTACATAACAAGCATAGAAAGTTAACGTGCGAGTGTATAAATTGAAAAACGAGGCGCGCAGCGCCGAGTTATTTAAGTACACGAGCACAGTTATCACACTTTCGAGCGAATTATGTACACTATTTTTCAGACGACCACAAAATATTTCTAAAAAGAGTTAACAACAGCAATGTTACACTTTGACATCTGATGCGTTTTTGTAAGTAAGCGTTGACGTTTGACGTTTGAGGTTAGGTATTGTGATACCAACTGTATTAACCGTAAAGTCAAAATATTAAATAATGCTAAAGTATTAGTAAATAATTAATTATTCATTTGAAAAATCTGCCAAAACTTCAATTTAAATAATAAGACAAATACTTTTCATTTATTTTATTATTTTATTTCATCGTTGTCAATCAGTGAAACTTCACCTGATATGTTAGAAGTGTGCGTTATATTAACATATCAGTGTATGTTATTTTCAACTTTCCGTAGTAGTTTATGGTGTTGTTATGATTACTTCTATAAGTGGCCGTCTGGAAATATTTTTACAGTATGTTTTGATTGGCAGCCATTGAATCATGACACTCATAATTACAAGTATCATTCACCCATATGTATTTCATTCTACATTCATCATATTTTATTCTAAAATAATATACCCTTCAAATATAAAAGTGACTTTCCACAATCTTTCGTAAACTCCTTAAATTCAATATCTAAATCTAAATCTTATCTCAAACTTAACGTATTGTATTTGTCATTTGAATCAAATTTCAAATCTAATTTACAATTATTGAAACAGATTGCTTATTTATGGGATGGCTAGCATAGTGGTATGAAGTCGGCCTGTGGATCCTGAGGTCCCTGGTTCGATTCCCACAGGCGACAAATTTACATAATTTGAAAAAGCTATCCCTGTGGCTCCTCCGCCACTAACATGTTTGGGGGCCGTGATTTGACGACTGGTAACCGCACTTCACGCGCAAAATATATCACTTACCGAGATCTGCTTTAGCAGAGTGCCACACCCAGTAATGGGTAGAAGGCGTGATGATATATTTATTTATTTTATTGCTTATTTATCACTCTATTTTAATGATTGACTTCACATGAGATCGGGATAGCACAGTGGTAGAGTGCTAGCCTCTGGAAACAGGTTATGGGTTCGAATCTGGGTCATGTCCGGATTTTTTTCATCTGGCCTTCATCGGTATTCAGTCCTGTATCCATTCCATACATACTATACTATACTACTTCACTTACTTTAACACCTTTACTATATTTACTAATCAAGACTCAGCTTGAAGTAATCCACTATTCTAGAACAATCATTTATTCAATAAATTTCTCGTGATTAAAACGAATTAAATAAATTAACTAAAAAATCACATTATTAATTTCATACAAGTTATAAAGAAAATTTATTAAGTATTATTTTAGTTACAGAGCTTGGGTGCAAAATGAAGTCTCATTTATTCCAGTGACAGAAATGCATTTTTAAATAGATTATGTCATGATAAACATGAAAAAAGAAAATTAGATTTGGGAACGGGTGGTACCTATAGACAGCGACGATGTGAATGCGCAGATTTTAATGGTGGTTGTTGATCCCTACACCAGTCCACTTTCAGAGCTTCTGTCACCAATGAGCAACCAGCAATAAATTCTGACAATAATTTTTTTGTCATGTATTCATCGTTAACAAGTAGTAATATACTAGCGGTCAGCCTGGCTTCGCCAGGCCTTCACGCTATGCTCCGCGGACACTGAAATAGGATTCACTTCTGTAAGACAAGTGACACTACAAAAATCAAATTATTTCCGAAGTAAAAGTTTTCAATTCTGCACGTCTATTTTTTAAAATACATTTAATTGATACCAAGCATGATAGGTTACAAAATTCTGGCACAATAAAATTAACAATAAAAAAAAATCCAATTTAGCACACGAACTCTTTAAGCGACCTTTCATTTAATACCAAACACGATAGGTTTTGATGCATTTTTACTAAAACAATTTCCGATCGAACAATATTTAATTTTCTACGCGAGCCCTTCTACAGACCTTTCATTTGATACCAAACAAGATAGGTTTTAATGCGTTTTTACTGAAACAATTGCCGATCGAATAATATTTAATTTTCTACGCGAGCCCTTCAATAGACCATTCATTTGATACCAAACACGATAGGTTTTGATGCATTTTTACTAAAACAATTGCCGATCGAATAATATTGAATTTTCTACGCGTGTCCTTCAATAGACCTTAGATTTGATACCAAACACGATAGATTTTGATGCATTTTTACTAAAACAATTGCCGATTGAATAATATTTAATTTTCTACGCGAGCCCTTCAATTGACCTTTCATTTGATACCAAACACGATAGATTTTGATGCATTTTTACTAAAACAATTGCCGATTGAACAATATTTAATTTTCTACGCGAGCCCTTCTATAGACCTTTCATTTGATACCAAACACGATAGGTTTTGATGCGTTTTTACTAAAACAATTGCCGATCGAATAATATTTAATTTTCTACGCAAGCCCTTCAATAGACCTTTCATTTCATACCAAACACGATAGGTTTTGATGTATTTTTACTAAAACAATTGCCGATCGAATAATATTTAATTTTCTACGCGAGCCCTTCAAAAGACCTTTCATTTGATACCAAACATGATAAGTTTTAATGCACTCTTACTAAAACAATTGCCGATCGAATAATATTTAATTTTGTACGCGAGCCCTTCAAAATATCTTTCATTTGATGCTAAACACGATATGTTTTGAAGTACTTTAACTAAAACAATTGCCCATCGTAAAAAATTGAAGTCTGCATGCGAGCCCTTCAAAGGACCTTTTATTTGACGCCAAACACGACCGGTTTTGAAGTACTTTCACTAAAACTATTACTGATTGAAAAAATCTCATTTCTACATGCGTGACCTTCTAAACTTTCGTATTATACCATATACGATAAATTTCGAATTTTGATAATAAATTTAAATAAATACTAATAAAATTGTATTTAATGTACATTGCCGTGAACAATATTTGCTTAGTTTTACTATATATTTTTACCGAGGACAATTTTGGTTTGGTTTACCTGTATACTTTATATAATTTGTCAATTTGACGTTTAAACCAACTTCACAGTGAACTGTCAAAAATTTACTTTTTAAATATACATATTTGAAATGTGTAATTATAATAAAAACGTCCCCTCAATTCCCCAATATGTGTAAAATATTTCAAAACTACTCACAGATATTTCATATTTACGTAATTTATAATTAAAAATGCGACATGTCCACTGACAAACGTCAAAGTGACGTTTGATCTTCTTCTTAAAAATTTCAAAGCCTCCACACTCTTAGTTGATTTTGCCCCAAAAACGCATGTTTTTTCAAGTTTTCTCGCACATCATGTGTAGGAAAAATCTAAGACTAACAAAAGGCACCCCCCATGATTGACCTCTATCAAATAAAAAAAGTTTCAAATTAATCGGACAAACCGTCTAGGCTGTAGAGATGAGCAATTGACCGTGATGAATCTATACAAATATACAAATAAACAAATATACCTCTTGCTCTTTTAGTATATGGACTAGCGGTCAGCCTGGCTTCGCCAGGCCTTCACGCTAGGCTCCGCGAACACAGAAATAGGATTCACTTCTGCAAGACAATTGACACTATATAAATCAAATTATTTCCGAAGTAAAAGTTCTCAATTTTGCATGTCTGTCCTTTGAAATACATTTAATTGATCCAAGCACGATAGGTTACGAAGCTCTGGCACTACAAAATTGACAATAAAAAAAAGTCCAATTCAGCACACGAACTCTTTAAGCGACCTTTCATTTGATAACAAACACAATAGGTTTTGATGCATTTTTACTAAAAAAAATTGCCGATCGAATAATATTTAATTTTCTACGCGAGTCCTTCTATAGACCTTTCATTTGATACCAAACACGATAGGTTTTGATGCGTTTTTACTAAAACAATTGCCGATCGAATAATATTTAATTTTGCACGCGAACCCTTCAAAAGACTTTTCATTTGATACCAAACACGATAGGTTTTCATGCATTTTTACTAAAACAATTGCCGATCGAATAATATTTAATTTTCTACGCGAGCCCTTCAATAGACCTTTCATTTGATACCAAACACGATTGGTTTTGATGCATTTTTCTAAAACAATTGCCGATCGAATAATATTTAATTTTCTCCGCGAGCCCTTCAATAGACATTTCATATGATACCAAACACGATAGTTTTTTATGCATTTTTACTAAAACAATTGCCGATCGAATAATATTTAATTTTCTACGCGAGCCCTTGAATAGACCTTTCATTTGATACCAAACACGATAGGTTTTGATAGATTTTTACTAAAACAATTGCCGATCGAATAATATTTAATTTTGCACGCGAGCCCTTCAAAAGACCTTCCATTTGATACCAAACACGATATGTTTTGATGCACTCTTACTGAAACAATTGCCGATTGAATAATATTTAATTTTGTACGCGAGCCCTTTAAAAGAATTTTTATTTGATACCAAACACGATAGGTTTTGATGCACTCGTACTAAAACAATTGCCGATCGAATAATATTTAATTTCTACGCGAGCCCTTCAAAAGACATTTCATTTGATACCAAACACGATAGGTTTTGATGCACTCTTACTAAAACAATTGCCGATCGGATAATATTTAATTTTGTACGCGAGCCCTTCAAAAGAACTTTCATTTGATACCAAACACGATAGGTTTCGATGCACTTTTACAAAAACAATTGCCGATCGAATAATATTTTATTTTGCACGCGAGCATTTCAAAAGACCTTTCATTTGATACCAAACACGATATGTTTTGAAGCACTTTCACTAAAACAATTGCCGATCGAAAAAATTCAAATTCTGCACGCGCGCCCTTTAATAGACCTTTCATTTGATACCAAACACGATAGGTTTTGATGCACTCTTACTAAAACAATTACTGATTGAAAAAATTTCTACATGCGTGACCTTTAAAACTTTGTATTATACCATATACGACAAATTTTAAATTTTGATAATAAATTTAAATAAATAATAATAAAATTGTATTTAATATACATTGCCGTGAACAATATTTGCATAGTTTTACTATATATTTTTACCGAGGACAGTTTTGGTTTGGTTTACCTGTATACTTTATATAACTTGTCAATTTGACGTTTAAACCAAATTTCAGAGTGAACTGTCAAAAATTTACTTTTTAAATATACATATTTGAAATGTGTAATTATAATAAAAACGTCCCCTCATTTCCCCAATATGTGTAAAATATTTCAAAACTACTCACAGATATTTCATATTTCTGTAATTTATAATTAAAAATGCGACATGTCCACTGACAAATGTCAATTCTCAAATCTATGAATTTCAAAACCTGGATCTTGTATATGAGAGGTAATATTGTTCCTAAATTATAGATTTGTCAAATTGAAGTTTTGTGTTAAAAAACTTTTATATAAACATGAAATCAATTGAAAACAGTTCAAAACATATATCCTCAATCCTATAATATCTTAATATATTTACAAAAATGTTCTAACTTGTCTCGAAATTAATATAATTGTGTTAAAAAGTTTCATGCGTAACGTCAATGAATTTTTCTGCTTACGGTCAAATCGTCTGTAGATGTTCTTCTTAATAAATGCAAAGCCACCACAATCTTAGTTAAAAATGCGTGTTTTTTCAAGTTTTCTCGCACATCATGTGCACAAAAAATCTAAGACTAACAAAAGGCACCCCCCATGATTGACCTCTATCAAATAAAAAAAGTTTCAAATTAATCGGACAAACCGTCTAGGCTGTAGAGGTGAGCAATTGACGTGATGAATCTATACAAATATACAAATATACTGATATACCCTTACTCTAATAGTAGTTGGATTTTTACTAAAACAATTGCCGATCGAATAATATTGAATTTTCTACGCGTGTCCTTCAATAGACCTTAGATTTGATACCAAACACGATAGATTTTGATGCATTTTTACTAAAACAATTGCCGATCGAATAATATTTAATTTTCTACGCAAGCCCTTCAATAGACCTTTCATTTCATACCAAACACGATAGGTTTTGATGTATTTTTACTAAAACAATTGCCGATCGAATAATATTTAATTTTCTACGCGAGCCCTTCAAAAGACCTTTCATTTGATACCAAACATGATAAGTTTTAATGCACTCTTACTAAAACAATTGCCGATCGAATAATATTTAATTTTGTACGCGAGCCCTTCAAAATATCTTTCATTTGATGCTAAACACGATATGTTTTGAAGTACTTTAACTAAAACAATTGCCCATCGTAAAAAATTGAAGTCTGCATGCGAGCCCTTCAAAGGACCTTTTATTTGACGCCAAACACGACCGGTTTTGAAGTACTTTCACTAAAACTATTACTGATTGAAAAAATCTCATTTCTACATGCGTGACCTTCTAAACTTTCGTATTATACCATATACGATAAATTTCGAATTTTGATAATAAATTTAAATAAATACTAATAAAATTGTATTTAATGTACATTGCCGTGAACAATATTTGCTTAGTTTTACTATATATTTTTACCGAGGACAATTTTGGTTTGGTTTACCTGTATACTTTATATAATTTGTCAATTTGACGTTTAAACCAACTTCACAGTGAACTGTCAAAAATTTACTTTTTAAATATACATATTTGAAATGTGTAATTATAATAAAAACGTCCCCTCAATTCCCCAATATGTGTAAAATATTTCAAAACTACTCACAGATATTTCATATTTACGTAATTTATAATTAAAAATGCGACATGTCCACTGACAAACGTCAAAGTGACGTTTGATCTTCTTCTTAAAAATTTCAAAGCCTCCACACTCTTAGTTGATTTTGCCCCAAAAACGCAGGTTTTTTCAAGTTTTCTCGCACATCATGTGTACGAAAAATCTAAAACTAACAAAAGGCACCCCCCATGATTGACCTCTATCAAATAAAAAAAGTTTCAAATTAATCGGACAAACCGTCTAGGCTGTAGAGATGAGCAATTGACCGTGATGAATCTATACAAATATACAAATAAACAAATATACCTCTTACGCTTTTAGTATATGGACTAGCGGTCGCCCTGGCTTCGCCAGGCCTCACGCTAGCTCCGCGGACCCTGAAGTAGAATTCACTTTTGTAAGACAGTTGACACAATATAAATGCAATTATTACAAATCTAAAACATTTCTGCGTATCATTCCACCCAAAGACCTTTTAATTGATACTAAACACAATAGGTTCCGAAGATCTTTCACTAAAACAACTGACGATTGGAAAAAATCCAATTATGCACGCGAGACCTTTCATTTGATACTAATCACGAAGAATTTTGATGCATTTTCACTAAAACAATTGAAGATCTATAAGTATTAAATTTTGTACGCGAACCCTTCAAAAAATCTTTCTTTTTGATAAAAACGCGATAGGTTTAAAACACTTTCACGAGAACAATTGTACATTTTGCTAAACTATTAAAAATATTTTGGACATCATTTTTTATAATGTTCTACATTTATATTTTATATGTACATGAAATCAACTGAAATTTTCTCTAAACTGTTTTGAAAAACTGTTGGAAATCGCTGAAATATACTTTTTTGCATTGTAGAATGCTGCTGTCAATTTTCTTTTTTTTTCTAAATGTATATTATTACCGCACACAAATTTTGCTTTGTTTTATTACATACTTTTAAAAAATATTTGTCAAGTTGACGTTTTGTCTTAAAAATTTTTACGCTAGCCCTTCAAAAAATCTTCCATTTGATACCAAACACGGTAAGCACTTTCACTTAAACAATTGCCAATCGTAAAATATTTAATTTTGTACGCGAGCTCTTCAAAAGACCTTTCATTAGAAACCAAACACGATAGATTGTTAAGCACTTTCACTGAAACAATTGCCGATCAAAATTAAATTAAATGCTACATGAAAACACTTCAAAAGACATTTCATTCGATATCAAACACGATAGGTTTCAAAGCAATATCACTAAAACAATTGCGGATCGAAAAAAAAATAATTTTGCACGCGATCCCTTTAAAAGATTTTTTATTTGATACCAAAAACGGCATCGTTCGAAATATTTTTTGCTTAAAACAATTTTCATATGACATTAAACACGGCATTAATCCGAATATTTGAAATTTGAAACAACTGATAATCGTAAAGTCTTAATTTTTTTATTTCGTCTGAAAGTTCTTCTAAAGCCCTTTCATATGATATCAAACACGATTTGATTCGGAATACTTTAAGCTTAGAACAATTGACGGTCGTAAAATTTCAATCAAATACGTGTTTTATTTCCGAAAACATTTTGCTAAATTAACTTTTTTTTATTTCATCTGAAAGTTCTTCTAACGCTATTTCATATGCTCTAGCATTTCTTCAACTAAAGGTTGCACGAAAGGCATGAGTATTCGCCGAGTGTTTGTAGCTCAATTGGTTAGAGCAGTCACCATGCGAGTGAAAGGTTCTGGGTTCAAAATCCGGCGAACGCTCATTGCTTTTTCAAAAACTAACTGTTTAATTATTTTATCTAAAGGTTCGGCTAAAACCCTTTCATATGATGATGAAATAATTGACAGTCTTAAAATTTCAATCAAATACGTGTTTTATTTCCGAAAAGATTTTGCTAATCTATTAAAAATCCGTTGGATGTAATTTTTGATAGTTCCACATTTTTTTATAGAATTTATTAAGTTTTTGTTTTAGTGAACTGTCTAAAATTTTCTTTTTAAATACACATATATAAAATGCTTAATGATAATAAAAACGTAGCCTCATTCCCCCAATATGTGTAAAATATATCAAAAGTAGTCTAAAAAATTAAATACTTCAATAATTGTTAATTAAAAATGCGATATGTCCACATACAAATGTCAAAATTAGAGTAGGTGTTCTTTTTTAAAATTTCAAAGCCTCCACACTCTTTGTCTGTATATTTTATAAAACTTGTCAATTTGACGTTTTGAATTAAAACCAACTTCATAGTGGACTGTTAAAAATTTTCTTTTTAAATACACATATTTGAAATTTGTAATTATAATAGAAACGTCCCCTCAGTCCCCCAATGTGCGTAAAATATTTCAAAACTACTCTAAAACATTTAATATTTAAATAATTTATAATTAAATATGCGACATGTCCACAGACAAATGTCAAAATTACAGTAGATGTTCTTCTTAAAAATGTCAAAGCCTCCACACTCTTAGTTGAAAATGCATGTTTTTTCAAGTTTTCTCGCACATCATGTACACGAAAAATCTGAGACTATCAAAAGGCACTCCCCATAAGTAATCCCTATCAAATAAAAAAAGTTTCAATTAAATCGGATAAACCGTCTAGGCTGTAAAATTGTTAGAATGACCGTGATGAATCTATATATAGGGAATTAAGCCGTTTAGTATATAAGACTAGCGGTCGCCCTGGCTTCGCCAGGCCTCACGCTAGCTCCGCGGACCCTGAAGTAGAATTCACTTTTGTAAGACAGTTGACACAATATAAATGCAATTATTACAAATCTAAAACATTTCTGCGTATCATTCCATCCAAAGACCTTTTAATTGATACTAAACACAATAGGTTCCGAAGATCTTTCACTAAAACAACTGACGATTGAAAAAAATCCAATTATGCACGCGAGACCTTTCATTTGATACTAATCACGAAGAATTTTGATGCATTTTCACTAAAACAATTGAAGATCTATAAGTATTAAATTTTGTACGCGAACCCTTCAAAAAATCTTTTTTTTTGATAAAAATGCGATAGGTTTAAAAGACTTTCACGAAAACAATTGTACAACTATTAAAAATATTTTGGACGTCATTTTTTATAATGTTCTACATTTATATTTTATATGTACATGAAATCAACTGAAATTTTCTCTAAACTGTTTTGAAAAACTGTTGGAAATCACTGAAATATACTTTTTTGCATTGTAGAATGCTGCTGTCAATTTTCTTTTTTTTCTAAATGTATATTATTACCGCACACAAATTTTGCTTTGTTTTATTACCTACATACTTTTAAAAATTATTTGTCAAGTTGACGTTTTGTCTTAAAAAATTTTACGCTAGCCCTTCAAAAAACCTTCCATTTGATACCAAACACGGTAAGTTTAGAAGCACTTTCACTTAAACAATTGCCAATCGTAAAATATTTAATTTTGTACGCGAGCTCTTCAAAAGACATTTCATTAGAAACCAAACACGATAGATTGTTAAGCACTTTCACTGAAACAATTGCCGATCAAAATTAAATTAAATGCTACATGAAAACACTTCAAAAGACATTTCATTCGATATCAAACACGATAGGTTTCAAAGCAATATCACTAAAACAATTGCGGATCGAAAAAATAATAATTTTGCACGCGATCCCTTTAAAAGATTTTTTATTTGATACCAAAAACAGCATCGTTCGAAATATTTTATGTTTAAAACAATTTTCATATGACATTAAACACGGCATTAATCCGAATATTTGAAATTTGAAACAACTGATAATCGTAAAGTCTTAATTTTTTTATTTCGTCTGAAAGTTCTTCTAAAGCCCTTTCATATGATATCAAACACGATTTGATTCGGAATACTTTAAGCTTAGAACAATTGACGGTCGTAAAATTTCAATCAAATACGTCTATAATCTATTAAAAATCCGTTGGATGTAATTTTTGATAGTTCCACATTTTTTTATAGAATTTATTAAGTTTGAAACAATTACCTATATCGTAAAATTTCAACTTTTTATATTTCATCTGAAAGTTCTTTTAAAGCCCTTCAATATGACACTAAACACGGTACGATTCGGAATACTTTAAGTTTGAAACATTTGCTTATTATAAAATTTCAACTTTTTTCATTTATCTGAAAGTTCTTCTAAAGCCCTTTAATATGACACCAAACACGATAGGTTTTATTGCAATTTCACTAAAATAATTGCCGATTGAAAATATTATAATTTTGCCCACATGCCCTTTAAAATAACTTTCGTATTACCGATAGACAATTTAAGAGTGCTCAAATGATTCCAATTCGAGTTATCTGGTTTTTTAAAATTGTACTCGGCCGTGGATAAAATTTGCTTGGTTTTACTGTATATTATTACTGGAGACAAATTTGGTTGGGTTTACCTGTATACTTTATATAACTTGTCATTTTGACATTTTGTTTTAGTAGACTGTCAAAAATTTTCTTTTTAAATACACATATATAAAATGCGTAATGATAATAAAAACGTTCCCTCATTCCCCCAATATGTGTAAAATATATCAAAAGTTATCTAAAAAATTTAATACTTCAATAATTGTTAATTAAAAATGCGATATGTCCACATATAAATGTCAAAATTAGAGTAGGTGTTCTTTTTTAAAATTTCAAAGCCTCCACACTCGTTGTCTGTATATTTTATAAAACTTGTCAATATGACGTTTTGAATTAAAACCAACTTCATAGTGGACTGTTAAAAATTTTCTTTTTAAATACACATATTTGAAATTTGTAATTATAATAAAAACGTCCCCTCAGTCCCCTAATGTGCGTAAAATATTTCAAAACTACTCTAAAACATTTAATATTTAAATAATTTATAATTAAAAATGCGACATGTCCACAGACAAATGTCAAAATTACAGTAGATGTTCTTCTTAAAAATTTCAAAGCCTCCACACTCTTAGTTGAAAATGCATGTTTTTTCAAGTTTTCTCGCACATCATGTGCACGAAAAATCTGAGACTATCAAAAGGCACTCCGCATAAGTAATCCCTATCAAATAAAAAAAGTTTCAAATAAATCGGATAAACCGTCTAGGCTGTAAAATTGTTAGACTGATCGTGATGAATCTATACATAGGGAATTAAGCCGTTTAGTATATAAGACTAGCGGTCGCCCTGGCTTCGCCAGGCCCTCACGCTAGCTCCGCGGACACTGAAGTAGAATTCACTTTTGTAAGACAGTTGACACAATATAAATGCAATTATTACAAATCTAAAACATTTCGGCGTATTATTCCATCCAAAGACCTTTTAATTGATACTAAACACAATTGGTTTCGAAGATCTTTTACTAAAACAACTGACGATTGAAAAAAATCCAATTTTGTACGCGAGCCCTTCAAAAGACCTTTCATTTGATACTAAACACAAAGAATTTTGAATCATTTTCACTAAAACAATTGAGGATCTAAAAGTATTGAATTTTGTACGCGAACCCTTCAAAAAATCTCCCTTTTTGATACAAACGCGATAGGTCAAATTTCAACTTTTTTATTTCATTACAATCTTCTTCTAAAGCCTTTTTATATGACACCAATACTTTAAGTTAGAAACAGTTAACGGTTGTAAAGAATTTTTTTTTTATTTCATTTGAACTTTCTTTCAAAACTCTTTCATATCACACCAAACTCGGCATGACTCGGAATACTTTAAGTTTGAAACAATTAACAGTTGTAATATTGAATTTGTTTCTTTATTCCATCTACAAGTTCTTTCAAAACTTTTTTATATGACATTAAACACGGCACGATTCCGAATACTTTAAATTTAAAACAATTGACGTTCGAATATATATATTTATTTCATCTGAAAGTTCTTCTAAAGAGTTTTCATATGATATCAAACACGATATGATACGGAATTGACAATAAAAAAAATCCAATTTAGCACAGGAACTCTTTAAGCGACCTTTCATTTGATATCAAACACGATATGTTTTGAAGCACTTTCACTAAAACAATTGCCGATCGAAAAAATTCGAATTCTGCACGCAAGCTCTTCAATAAACCTTTCATTTGATACCCAACACGATAGGTTTTGATGCACTCTTACTAAAACAATTGCCGACCGAATAATATTTAATTTTGTACGCGAGCCCTTTAAAAGAACTTTCATTTGATACCAAACACGATAGGTTTTGATGTACTCTTATTAAAACAATTGCCGATCGGATAATATTTAATTTAGTACGCGAGCCCTTCAAAAGACCTTTCATTTTATATCAAACACGATAGGTTTTGATGCATTGTTACTAAAACAATTGCCGATCGAATAATATTTAATTTTGTACGCGAGCCCTTCAAAAGACTTTTCATTTGATACCAAACACGAAGGTTTTGATGCACTCTTACTAAAACAATTGCCGATCGAATAATATTTAATTTTGTACGCGAGCCCTTCAAACCAAACACGATATGTTTTGAAGTACTTTCACTAAAACAATTGCCGATCGAAAATATTTCAATTTTGCACGCGTGCTCTTCAATATATTATACCAAATATAAGAGGTTTTGTAGTAATTTCAATCAAATAATTACCGATAGAAAATTTAAGAGTGTCTAAATAATCCAATTAGAGTTACTTGATTTTTCCAAATTATACTCTGGCATGGGTAAAATTTGCTTGGTTTTACTGTATATTATTACCTGGGACAAATTTTAATGGGTTCACCTGTATACTTATATAACTTGTCAATTTGACGTTTTTTTTTTAAAACCAACTTCTTAGTGGACTGTCAAAATATTTCTTTTTAAAAGCACATATTTGAAATACGTAATTATAATAAAAAGTCCCCTCTTTTCCCCAATATATGAAAAATGTTTCAAAAGTATTTTCATTAAAACAATATCCGATCGAAAAAAATCCAATTTTGCACGTGAATCCTTCAAAAGAGCTTCCATTTGCCACCAAACACGATAGGTTTTGAAGTACTTACACTAAAACAATTGCCGATCGAAATTATTTAAATATTGTACGCTTGCCCTTCAAAAGAACTTTTATATTATATAAGATTTATAGCACTTTCAATTAAACAATTACCGATAGAAAATTTAAGAGTGCTCAAATGATTCCAATTCGAGTTATCTGGTTTTTTAAAATTGTACTCGGCCGTGGATAAAATTTGCTTAGTTTTACTGTATATTATTACTGGAGATAAATTTTGTTGGGTTTACCTGTATAATTTATATAACTTGTCAATTTGACGTTTTGTTTTAGTGGACTGTCAAAAATTTTCTTTTTAAATACACATATATAAAATGCGTAATGATAATAAAAACGTTGCCTCATTCCCCCAATATGTGTAAAATATTTCAAAAGTTGTCTAAAATATATAATACTTGAATAATTTTTAATTAAAAATGCGATATGTCCACATACAAATGTCAAAATTAGAGTAGGTGTTCTTTTTAAAATATCAAAGCCTCCACACTCTTTGTATATTTTATAAAACTTGTCAATTTGACGTTTTGAATTAAAACCAACTTCATAGTGGACTGTAAAAAATTTTCTTTTTAAATACACATACTTGAAATTTGTAATTATAATAAAAACGTCCCCTCAGTCCCCCAATGTGCGTAAAATATTTCAAAACTACTCTAAAACATTTAATATTTATATAATTTATAATTAAAAATGCGACATGTCCACTGACAAACGTCAAAATTACAATAGATGTTCTTCTTAAAAATGTCAAAGCCTCCACACTCTTAGTTGAAAATGCATGTTTTTTCAAATTTTCTCGCACATCATGTGCACGAAAAATTTGAGACTATCAAAAGGCACTCCCCATGAATGATCCCTATCAAATAAAAAAAGTTTCAATTAAATCGGATAAACCGTCTAGGCTCTAAAATTGTTAGAATGATCGTGATGAATCTATATATAGGGAATTAAGCCGTTTAGTATATAAGACTAGCGGTCGCCCTGGCTTCGCCAGGCCTCACGCTAGCTCCGCGGACACTGAAGTAGAATTCACTTTTGTAAGACAGTTGACACAATATAAATGCGATTATTACAAATCTAAAACATTTCTGCGTATTATTCCATCCAAAGACCTTTTAATTGATACTAAACACAATAGGTTTCGACGATCTTTTACTAAAACAACTGACGATTGTAAAAAATCCAATTATGCACGTGAGCTCTTCAAAAGACCTTTCAATTGATACTAATCACGAAGAATTTTGATGCATTTTCACTAAAACAATTGAGGATCTAGAAGTATTAAATTTTGTACGCGAACCCTTCAAAAAATCTTTCTTTTTGATACAAACGCGATAGGTCAAATTTCAACTTTTTTATTTCATTACAATCTTCTTCTAAAGCCTTTTTATACGACACCAATACTTTAAGTTATAAACAGTTGACGGTTGTAAAGAATTTTTTTTTTATTTCATTTGAACTTTCTTTCAAAACTCTTTCATATCACACCAAACTCGGCATGACTCGGAATACTTTAAGTTTGAAATAATTAACAGTTGTAATATTGAATTTGTTTCTTTATTCCATCTACAAGTTCTTTCAAAACTTTTTTATATGACATTGAACACGGCATGATTCCGAATACTTTAAATTTAAAACAATTGACGGTCGAAATATATATTTTTATTTCGTCTGAAAGTTCTTCTAAAGCCTTTTCATATGATATCAAACACGATATAATACGGAACACTTTAGGTTTAAAACAATTGAAGGTCGTAAAATTTCAAATACGTGTGTTATTTCCGAAAACATTTTGCTAAACTAACTTTTTATAAGAATTTGTTTATTGACACAATTGTTTGTTTGTAGATATTATAAATAATTTTTGAAAAAACAATGAGCGTTCGCCGGGATTTGAATCCAGAACCTTTCATTCGCATGGTGACTGCTCTAGCATTTCTTCCACTAAACGTTGCACGAAAGGCATGAGTATTCGCCGTGTGTTTGTAGCTCAATTGGTTAGAGCAGTCACCATGCGAGTGAAATGTTCTGGGTTCAAATTCCGGCGAACGCTCATTGCTTTTTCAAAAACTAACTTTTTAATTATTTTATCTAAAGGTTTGTCTAAAGCCCTTTCATATGATACCAAACATGGCATAATTCGGAATACTTTAAGTTTGAAATAATTGACAGTCGTAAAATTTCAATCAAATACGTGTTTTATTTCCGAAAAGATTTTGCTAATCTACTAAAAATCCGTTGGATGTAATTTTTGATATTTCCACATTTTTTTATAGAATTTATTAAGTTTGAAACAATTACCTATCGTAAAATTTCAACTTTTTATATTTCATCTGAAAGTTCTTTTGAAGCCCTTCAATATGACACTAAATACGGTACGATTCGGAATACTTTAAGTTTGAAGCTATTGACAATCGTAAAATTTCAACTTTTTTAAATTTTATATGAAAGTTCTTCTAAATCCCTTTTATATGACACCTAACACAATATGCTTATTGTAAAATTTCAACTTTTTTCATTTATCTGAAAGTTCTTCTAAGGCCTTTTAATATGACACCAAACACGATAGGTTTTGTTGTAATATCACTAAAATAATTGACGATTGAAAATATTATAATTTTGCCCGATCGAATAATATTCAATTCTGTATGCGAGCCCTTCAAAAGACCCTTCATTTGATACCAAACACGATAGGTTTTGATGTACTTTCACAAAAACAATTGCGAGTCCAGCAACAGATCTTTCATTCGATACCAAACACGATAGGTTTTGACACACTTTTACTAAAACAATTGCCGATCAAAAAAATCCTATTTTGCAAGTGAGCCCTTCAAAAGACATTTCATTTGATACCAAACACGATAGGTTTTGAAGTACTTACACTAAAACAACTGCCAATCGAAATTATTTAAATTTTGTACGTGTGCCCTTGAAAAGAACTTTCATATTATATAAGTTTTGTAGCACTTTCAATTAAACAATTACCGATAGAAAATTTAAGAGTGATCAAATGATTCCAATTCGAGTTATCTGGTTTTTTTAAATTGTACTCTGCCGTGGATAAAATTTCCTTACTATATATTATTACAGGAGACAAATTTGGTTGGGTTTACCTGTATACTTTATATAACTTGTCAATTTGACGTTTTGTTTTAGTGGACTGTCAAAAATTTTCTTTTTAAATACACATATTTAAAATGCGTAATGATAATAAAAACGTTCCCTCATTCCCCGAATATGTGTAAAATATTTCAAAAGTTGTCTAAACTATTTAATACTTGAATAATTTTTAATTAAAAATGCGATATGTCCACATACAAATGTCAAAATTAGAGTAGGTGTTCTTTTTAAAATTTCAAAGCCTCCACACTCTTTGTCTGTATATTTTATAAAACTTGTCAATTTGACGTTTTGCTTTAAAACCAACTTCATAGTGAAGTGTCAAAAATTTACTTTTTAAATATACACATTTGAAATGTATAATTATAATAAAAACGTCCCCTCAGTCCCCTAATATGCGTAAAATATTTCAAAACTACTCTAAACCATTTAATATTTAAATAATTTATAATTAAACATGCGACATGTCCACTGAGAAATGTCATAATGACGTTTGATGTTCTTCTTAAAAATGTCAAAGCCTCCACACTCTTAGTTGAAAAAGCATGTTTTTTCAAATTTTCTCGCACATCATGTGCACGAAAAATCTGAGACTATCAAAAGGCACTCCGCATAAGTAATCCCTATCAAATAAAAAAAGTTTCAATTAAATCGGATAAACCGTCTAGGCTCTAAAATTGTTAGAATGATCGTGATGAATCTATACATAGGGAATTAAGCCGTTTAGTATATAAGATTACACGCTCAGACCAACCATAAGTAGACGGAGAACAACGGCGTTTGTTGTGAAGTAGAAAGAGTTAGAATAACTGGGCGATGAGACGGGTGCGCGGCAAAGAGCTAGTACCCGTTGGTGTTATGCGAGTTGCATTTTTGTTGATGACAGTTATCAGACGCGAGCATTTTATTTATTTAAATACAAAAGTGCGTATACAAAACACTTAATATGTCAAAAACTAACCTTTACTTTGATGTATGAAAAGTAAGTAATTGAATATAAAAATAACTACACAAATGTTTGCAACTCGCATAACATCAAAGGGTACTCGCTCCTTGCCGCGCACCCGCCTCACCCACAAGTTACTCTAACTCTTTCTACTTCACAACACTGCATTGACTTGAATACGGCAGAATTTGTCTACTTATGGTTGGTCTGAGATTACACGACACTATAAAAATTGCTTACTTTGACCAGTTTTGTCGCACATGCGTCACCAGCCAAATTTTTATTACTTAATTATATCAAAGTCTACAATTTAAATTGAAAATTAGCCTGTAAAAAATATGTCAACAACTACCCTTAAAATCGGCGTATTCACATCGGCGCCATCTATAGTTGCCACCCGTTCCCAAATCAATTTTTTTTTTCATGTTTATCATGACATAATCTATTAAAAAATCCATTTCTGTCACTGGAATAAATGAGACATCATTTTGCACCCTAGCTCTCTAACTATTTGTTTCAAAATTATTTTTTTCCAGCCTTTTCATGATAATTTTTTTGTTCCAGGGGAATTTAAATTTTCTATCAATATTAATTTGAAAATGAGTACTTGCTACCATATTATTATTGATGATCAAATAATGAAGCTGACAAATGTCCAGTCAACTATTAAAATTTTATTAAGAAGTGAACAAACGACCGATATTACTAACAGATTAACGATGAAATATGATGAAATTCAACATTTTATAAATAAACTAACGGAACTAAAAGATTCCTTGGTTGATCAAGTTAATTTATGTGCAGAAATCAAAGTAATGTATTTTTTAATCTCTATTGTCCTTAATTTTAAAATATATGTACATTTTATAGGATATTTCAAAGACGCTAAATCTTCTGACTGGACAAATTACGAGCGTGAATAAAGAAATTTCACATAAAAATAATGAGAGAAATTCCAGTCCTGTTCCTCAAAATAACTATAATCTAAAAGTACCAAATTCATCTTCTATTAATTATTATTATTCTCCTATGGAAAATAACAGTAACAATGAAATTCCACCGTTAAAACCAACATCGCTTAATATAATTTTCTTTGAAATTGAGCCATTCACTCAAGCAGAATTTTCCAAAATACCGAAGTATTTATCTTACGTTTAATATTTAATGATTCAGTTCAATAATAATCTTATTATTCCAGATATATGGTAGAAAGAATAACATTAGATGGAATGAATAGATTTGTTGACGTAATGAATAAAACTTTAACAACAAAATATAGTTTATTATTCAAACCAAAGTCTTCACACAAAGGAGAAAACTTGCAGATGTATCGATATTATAAAAGTCAAGAAACAGAAGACATGAAAGGTAAATTTATGTTTTGTTCTGGGGCAATAACGAAGTTTTCGATCAGCTGATTGAGTCCCAAATAATCATTTGTTAAATTTCACTTTTTAAATAAAATAAGTATATCATCACGCCTTTTACCCATTACTGGATGTGGCACTCTGCCGTAGCAGATTTCGATAAGTGATTTATTTAAACGTGTGAAGTGCGGTTACCAGCCGTCAAATCACGGCCCCCAAAGATGTTAGTGGTGGGGGAGCCACAGAGATAATTTTAATTTAGTGAAAATGTTTGTCGGCTGTGGGATCGAACCAGGGTTCTCAGGTTCCACAAGCCGACTCGATACTAATGAAACATTACCCCATTTACCTTTTTAAATCTTGATATGAGTAATGGGGTAATGGCTCAGTGGTATCAAGTCGGCGTGTGGATCCAAAGAACCCTGGTTCGATCCTCACAGCCGACAAAGCATTTTCACCAATTTAAAAATTACCCCTGTGGTTCCCCCACCACTAACATCTTTGGGGGCTGTGATTTGACGACTGGTAATCGCACTTCACGCGTATAAATATATTACTTATCGAGATCTGCTTCGGCAGGGTGCCATACCCAGTAATGGGTAAAAGGCGTGATGATATATTTATTTATTTATATTGTTTTATTTATTGCTCTTTTTGTTCATTTATTTGACGAATAGATGGAACTCATTCAGTTAACTGCAAACAATGGGTAATCAAGTGAATGCTCGCTACTGTCGTTGCCAAGAGAGAATGCCAAAGGGATAAGGGGAGACACTTAGGCCCGTATTTATGAACGCTCCTTAGGAGTTCCTTTACTTACGCTTAAGTCTACCTTTAATAAGGATTCCTTAAGTACTCCTGAAGGTTAAGGTTTCTTTTACTGAAATAGTATTTTATAATCCTTCTTTTACTTTATTAAAGGAAAGCTTTATTAAGGTGCGATAAAGGTGTCCTTTATAGAAAACGTCATAAGAACAACCAATAAGAATTATGAATTGTGTTGCTATGAAAATTTACCTATACCTGACAGTATCTGTCAAAATATTTTTACGTATTATCGCTGTCATGATATTTTATAAATGGAAGATAATTTAAATTAGATTGTTGTTTATTTTTTGAATTACCCTTAATAAATTACTTAAATTTTGAAATATTTCATTATTTTGATGTACGAAAGAAATTTGAATTTGTGTTTTGGCGAGCATGCAATATATGATTTTGTGATAGATTTTTGATTGTAAATAGCATGAAAATGTAAAGCAATCGTAAGAATTTTCGAATATATGGAATGTAAATTTAAACATAATTATTTTATATAGCAAAACTTTACAAATATGTTTAATAACTTTATTAAAAATGTTGAGCAATATGCTCTTTTAAGTACTCTCTGAGAAATTTCAGCCACATATTGCAAAATTTGTAAAAAATCGCCCCTGTTATTCTCCATAATGGTATAAAATTAACTGCTAAGGTTGACGTTAAGGAAGGATAAAAGTGTCAAATTTAAGGAATTCCTAAGGGATTCCTTAGAAAAACAACTAAGGAAGGTTCATAAATACGAATTTGGTTAAGGAATGGTAACTAAGGAAACCTTAAGGAAAGAAGTGTCAAATTTAAGGAAGTCCTAAGGGATTCGTTAAGAAAACAACTAAGGGAGGTTCATAGATACGAATTTGGTTAAGGAATGGTAACTAAGGAAACCTTAAGCGAAGGAACTCCTAAGGAACGTTCATAAATACAGGCCTTGATCACGTCACAGTGAAATTGTATTTATTCCACTGGACTAGTACAAGTATTGGTCGACAGAGCGGTTCATGTTCACTTTATACAATCATTTCACATATATGAGCTTGGCATACTCTCATGTCGATAACAGTACACCGTCATTTATTTTAGGTAAATATTTCGTCACAGAAATTGATATAGCTAAACAAGAAAATAAAAAAAAATTAGGAAAAAGTACTTATAAATTACTAATCATTTTGCGACACACTAAGAGATTGTCTGAAAAAAGGTCTGGCCAATTGTTAAAATTTGTAATAAATTAAAATTGTATTGTGTAATGCGTAGTTCACATGGAGAAACTTTTCACAAATTTCCACAAATTTTATTCCTGAAGAAGAAGAAGTGCAATCTAAGTTTCTCGAAAGTAAGGACGCCTTTACTCGTGAAGCGTTTTTTAACAAATTTATAGTGTTGCTTTATTATCACCGATTTGGTCTAATGTTATTTTTGACGTTTCTAAATAGTTTAATTTCGTAAAACTGGGATCGCGCTTCTTTAGGAAATAAATTTCAAGCAATTGGTGAAAAGTTTTCTCGCGCACAAAATAAATAAATATTATTTACATATGTTATATTTGTATTTGTATATTTTAAATGAATGTAAAAATATTAGCACTATCTGATTTTAAATAAAATAATTAATAACTACGTAGTACATACAAATAAATATACTTAATAGATAATTCCAACATAACATAATCTCTATAGGTCGGTAAGATATAACTATTTGTCTACATGAGGCATTATGGTTCATTACAAATATGCTCACTTACAATTATGCACTAAAAAAGAGGTGCGTGAAGTTGGCAGCCACTACGAAGCACAAATAATTATATAAACATTAATCGTTTGTGCTTCGTTTGTGCTTCGTTTGTGATCCATGTCAAAACACAGCAACCCCTAAGGGCCGGAAGTTATTGAACTTTGAAAAGTGGTTGCCAACTTCACGCCCAGCAAACACTTATGAAGCACAAACGATTTGTTGCATACCAAACGATTGTGCTTCGTTTGTGACTGTTTGTGATCTATGTAAAAACACAGCATGCGAACGTTTTAAATTATTCAAATTTAACTTTCATATTTCAGCAATAAAGATATAATTTATGGTATGATTTTATATTGTATTAAATATGATGTACGGTCAAGAATTTATTTTAATAAATATATATTAAAAAGCTCTACCACTTGAATCCCCCATTATATCAAATTTCTTAAATGATTGAAAAATAAGGTGTAAACGTATGTGATGACAATTATATAGATTAAACTCCTTTGAATTTAGTCGTTTTAAGTCATTTTACATTGAGTTAAAATTCAATCATTTTTTATTTAGCTATAAAATCATTCTATTTCTGTTTACACATGCAAATGTGACGAATTTTTTACTCAATGAAACACGAATATAATTAGTAATTGTAAATAAAAATTCTCCAATTGTTCCAATTTAATTACATGATTAAGAAAGATTGTGTTGCGACAGATTCTTACTTCGGAAATGATTATTAAAAATGTCGTTAAATATGAAATTCTCTATGAATATGTTTGTTCATAACGATATTAGATAAAAAGAAGGGATCAGTCTTTTCAACTTTGCCGTTCAACACTAAAATCGTAATTATAATCTTTCATTAATTGCTGCATGGTTCTTGATTTAATCACAGGCAACTGGGTCTGCAAACATATTTCACAATTTATCAATACTTACACAAATTGTATTTGGAAATTATTAATGTAGATGAGATCAAAGATATTATAAGAAGGAATGTTCTGGTGAATATAATGTCGGTTAAATTGAGGGTGAGCGATTGGGTGAACGACCTAGGAATAAATGGATGAATGATATACGAGTAATTGAAGGTTTGTTGGGTCAACGAAAGATGAAAGAAATTGTGAATATTAATAAATTGATAGCGTTTCCAATCATTTTCCCGAATGTATTTTTCAGAATGATCGTTTCTCGAATTAAAAATTTCCCACATAATTATTTCCTAATTACCTTTTTCCAGAATTTTCAGGATTCCGAAAAATACTTTTTCCGTTTTGCCATTCGTGAAAATGCATTAGTGTTATTTGTGTTTGTTATTCTTTAAAATTTTAATTCGGTAAAATTGTCATTCGGGAATTTTTTTTTCTGTAAAATTATTCGTTGATATTATCATTCAGGATATTGTATTCGTGAAAATGGACGGGTACCAACCGATAGTGGTTATCAGGATATGAATGTAATAAATAAATGTTTCAGGAGTTTGAGATGTGTGTGTCTCACTTACCGTTTCTCCTCCACGAGGAGTGAGTTTAGGGTTAAGAACAAAAGGCACATCTTCAAGTCCGTTGAAGACAGCCAGTGAACTAGTGCTATAACCTCTATTCGTCGGTGGTCTTGGAGCCGGTCTATTGGGCGCGTAATTTGGCAGAAGCATTTCATAATCCCCTTCCGCTCCTTCAGGCTGTAATGGATAAGGTGAAGCACCTGGTAAAGGGCCTCCAGGTACAGCTGGAGCTGGCCTTTGGGGCCGAACAGGTGGAAAACGAGAATGGGGAGCAGGTGACACGGCAGAGGCTTCGTCGTTTGATTCGGAATCTTGTACGTTACCCATTTTGTAATATACAGTTAAACCAGTAATTTCTCTGAAATTATGAATCAGTTTTTGGTAAGTCTGTTATAACAAATTGAAATAGTCTTACCCAGAAAAGATGAATCCCTCGGGCGCCTTCTTGAGTCGATTGCAGACTGCTTGAATACCTTGACTACACTTGGCTAATCGGTAACACAGTTGTATTTTTCGCCAAGCTTTTTGTTCGGTATCAGCTGTACGGTTTAATAAACTATATCCCTCAGATGGAATATCTTTCTCGTTAAATATGGAAATTTCTCGGACTACAAAGTTCGGAATACCTTCACTCTTTGACAAGCAGAGGTAACGTCCAAATTTTGTTTTAAGTAATCATGACTCTCGCCAAAGATTAGCGTTCTTATCTTGATCGTGAGTTTATATTTATACTTCTTTCTGAATAAAGTTCATTGTTCTATTTACACAAAGTTCTTAATTTTAATTGCTTCTTCAAACATCTGATTGTCTGTGAAATATCATTTATAATTTGTTTCTTCTGCTGAAAATATCAAATGATTACACATTCATTATTTTTAGTACATTCAAGAACTGTTGGCTGCTTGCTTATCGGCGTTAAAATACGCACATATCAAAGTAGTTGTTTATATATTTACACAAATATATTCAATCATACAAATAAAAATGGTTAATTCTAATTTAAAATCAATAAAAAAATAATTTGGCTGCCATTTTACTTGCATTTGTTTTGAAAATACTTACAATTGAATATATTTTCTTGAACTACAAATATTTAGGCGTTTATTATTTAGTTTTAACTATACTTTTACGTCAAAATAAATATTTATAATTATATCATTGTTATTTAAATTATATAAAATATTTTTCTTACAACTGTGTGATTTCTTAGTTATTATGTAACTATTGCCTTGGTTACGGGTGGAAAGGGGACAAATGCGGACTAAGTGCATTTTTGTAAATGGAAAGCACAAGTGCGGTTATATATAGATAAATAAAAACTGTAAATAGATAGCTCAAAAATTTACTTTTAAACAATGCAAAACTTCATGGTGAATTTAAAAATTGTTCTATGATAAATATATCACAATATGTACCCTTAATTTTTTTTCCATCAGTATAAAAACAAACCTGTATGTAAATTCATTCCGATATTCCTAAATTATTCTAGACGAAAATGCTTCCAATCAATGGTGTAGAGATTAAGATTATGTATCTAAATCAATAAACTAATTTTATTTTTTGTGTTTTGGAACGGTAGAAATTAAATATGAAAATTAATGAAATTACAATTTAATAGTAATTTTTTTTTCTCTGAATAATATAATTTAATTATTAGTAATTTTTCTTAAATAAAAATAAATATATCATCACGCCTTCTACCCATTACTGGGTGCAGTACTCTGTCGAAGCAGATCTCGATAAGTGATATATTTATGCGCGTGTAGTGCGGTTACCAGCCGCCAAATCACGGCCCCCAAAGATGTTAGTGGTGGAGGAACCACAGGGGTAGTTTTTAAATTTATGAAAATTGTTTGTCGCCTGTGGGAGTCGAACCAGGGTTCTCAGGATCCACAGGCCGACTTCATACCACTGAGTGGCTAACTCAGTGGTATGAAGCCCCATAATTATTTAATATATTTTATAATTATTTTATATAATTTTTCTTCATGTGAATAATTTTCAATTTTTGAAAAATGTAGAAAAATAATGTAAAATTTACAAATAGATCAATGTATGAAACTATTTGACAGAATTAAATCCCACATTTACTGCGTTATAAAGAATAAATTAATTGATTGAGTCTGTATCTAAATACATAATTTTAATAAATTTGAAGTTTATGACAGAAGAATTCGGGAGACGCCCGGACTCGAATCGAGGACCTTCAGCATGCCGGGCTGATGCTTTAACCACTAAGCCACGGCTCCCCTGAACGAGATAGGCGTCAACCGAATGTATCTGTCATAGTGTCTAACACAGCATCGATCCCAAGACTCCTATGACTCATAGGAATTGACAACGGGTTTCGTCTGTAGCGACACAGTCTGATTTTTAAGGAAATCATACCACGAATTAAATTTCAAGAGTTTCAGTCATATGAATAACTTTGAAGTTTGATAAATTTGAAGTTATTTATATGACTGAAACTATTGAAATTTAACATAATTTTAAACTCTACAACATTTATTTGAAGCATTTTTGTCTAAAATAATTTGGAAAAACTGTTTTCCCATGTTAAATGCCTATGGCTCGCTTTTCATGGTACACCCAGTAGATATCTATGTATTGTTTAATATTAACAGTAACAAATGCAATTAGTTTGAAATGAGACATGCGTGTATGTAAAAACAAATAAATTATATTTCCGTTTTGAATTTTATGTTGTAATACACAAATTAAATATTTTTTATATTAATTGTGAAAGTTTCCATTTATCTATTTAATTTAGTTTTTATGAAATTAATATATACGTTTATAATATCCAGAAAGTAAATTAATCCCCACCAAATCAGTGTGATAACCCTCCTCTTCCCACTAAACATGTTACAAAAAGCGGTATTTACAACAATACGAACAAAACAAAAAATACCTCAACTAGATGGTGTTTGCGGTCAAACATTTTGAAAACGAAAACTTGAATGTTGTAATGTGTTTTCATTTACTTAAGAGATATAAAATTGTTTATGAAATTGTTGTAACTTTAATTAAGTACATCAATATGTTTACTACCAAAAATTTTCTTTCTTTGTTTGTATTACTTTGCCAGTTAAACAATTGTGTTTTCGGAATTAATGAAACATTTAAAAAACATCAATTTAGTATAGAATTGCAACTATTACTGACGATCAGGTGAAAAATTATGGATCAAGTATAATTTGTGTTATAAACATTTGATCGAGTTTTATAATGGTGTTGAGCTTAAAAGATTTTGGGAGTACAAACGTAAGTTATTACTGTTACTAATTATCATTCGATATACTTTTTTTTCACAATAAATTCAATGCTATTGACCATAATCTTCATATTTCTTTTAGTTTTTGAAATATAATCTCAGGAACAGAAAAATTTTATCCTGTTTTAAATTTTCTCTAATTCAAAAACTAAACTTGATACGAATCTGGAAGCTTCACCATTGAAGTTCTTATAGTTTTTTGCAAAAGTACAAATATTTTAATAATTTAAATTAACAGCTAAATTATGAGGTAATAGCTCAGTGGTATCGTGTCGGCTTGTGGATCCTAAGAACCCTAGTTCGATCCCCACAGCCGACAAACATTTTCGCCAACTTAAAATTACCCCTGTGGCTTCCCCACCACTAACATCTTTGGGGGCCGTGATTTGACGTCTAGTGACTGCACTTCACGCGCATAAATATATCACTTACCGAGATCTGCTTCGGCAGAGTGCCACACCCAGTAATGGGTAAAAGGCGTGATGATGTATATATATATATATATATATATATATATATATATATATATATATATATATATATATATATATATATATATATATATTTAAAAATAAATAAAATAAATATATCATCAGACCTCCTACCCATTACTGACTGTGGCAGATCCTAATAAGTGATATTTTTACGCATAAAATCACATTGTTGAATCACGGTCCCTAAAGATGTAGAGCCACAGGGGTAGTTTCAATGTGGTGAAAATTGTTTGTCAGCTGTTGGAATCGAACCCGGTTTCTCAAATCTACAGGCCGGCTCGATACCACTCTACCCCAAAATTTTAACCATAATTTCATATTCATAATTAGTGGTATCAAGTCGGACTATACATTCGAGAACTTGAATTTAATTTCCACAGCCGATAATCAATTTCCACCACATTAAAATCATCCCTGAGGCTTCTCCTCAACTAACATCTTTAGGGGGCACACGTATAAATATATCACTTATCGAGATCTGCTACGGTAGACTGCCATGCCCAGTAATGGATAAAAGGCGTGATGATACATTTTTTATTTAAGTTTTTACTTAAGATCCTGTTATCTAGCTTAATATGCGTCAACTCAGTAGTTGCAGAACATATTTAATATTCAAATTATGGCACTGACGTATGCTACAAGAATAATTTTTCAGTACTGAAATAAATACTAAGTTAAACCGATGAGCTGATTGGAATCGTGATCTTCAGATCAACAAACCATTATCTTAACACGCTCAGAAACCATCCCTATTAAAAATGACGAATATATTTGATTAAATTTACATCCGTCTAAAAAATTACGATATAACAGTTTAATTGTGAATAAAAATGTTATGATTAACTTTTTTAACTTTTACTGCTTCCAGTTTTGCCTTTTCTTGAACATTCTTTATTGAAAATATAATTCTTTGTTTCACGTTTGTAAATTTTTGATTTTAAATACTTAGTGGTATCAAGTCGGCCTGTGGATCCTGAGAACCCTGGTTCGATTACCACAGGCGACAAACAATTTTCATAATTAAAAAAAAAACCACCTCTGTGGCTCCCCCACTACTAACATCTTTAGGAGCCGTGATTTGAAGGCTGGTAACCGCTCTTCACGCGAAAATATATCATTTACCGACATCTGCTTTGGAAGAGTGCCACACCCAGTAATGGGTACAAGACGTGATGATATATTAATTTATTTATTTAAATACTTGGAGCAATATTATATTATATTTATTTATTTGTTATTCTATACAACAGGAACTTAATTTCAATTAGAGTTCTCAGATCTTACTGTTTAATATTGAATCCGAACTACTTAGACACTAATGTATTTTTTTTAATATAAATATATATATATATATATATATATATATATATATATAAATCTTGCTTGGTAGTACTAGCGTGAATTTTTTTTTGCAGATCAGAATGAAATTTGCCGCACGTAAACATTGGATAGTCATACGCATCCGGTTAAAATATGAAACATATTCATCGTCTGTGAACAAATATATTCGCTTGTAAAGTTGAATTCTTATACATAGGGCTTATGGCGATCATCACTCAGAATCGCATATATTTGGTTTGTATACTTCTAAAATTTTTGCAGTTTCATTTGAAAAACTAGTATGATGTTCTAGAACTATCCATGTATATTGTATCAGAAGAAGAAAGTTTTTTATCGTTTAGTAATGGATATATATAGCCATGCAAAGCCTTGTTTTTAACGAAAAATTAAGAATCCCAATTTATAATGATAACACCACACGGTGGTATGGTATTTGAAAATTCATTAGACCAACAACCTGATAACAATTCATGATATTCAAATCATAATAGGTATAAACACTTATTTTATTCAATTTTTATATTTTTTTGAGCGTCAGTTTCGCCACTCGACAACCGATGGCGCCACCGTCATACTAGTACTACCTTAAGATGCAAGTTGTATATCTTCTCCTTTTATACACTAGGCTATGATTGTGAATATAATATATAACAGCAATAATAAAAACACAGTACAGAAGTATTAATTACAAAAATAGAACCTTTATTTTAATAGTAACATATTAAAATTAATCTCGTATATATTACGTGACAATATAAGTGGAGATTTACATAAATGAATATCAATATTTAACTTCATATTTGTAAGACTTCAAATATTTTGTCGAGTGAGAGTAAACAGTAACTCTTTTGTTTATTGGTAAATAATATGTTTTACAGTAAACCTTGTTGGTCCTACGGAATTTTTCGTGATTCATTTATTTGTTAATACACATGTTTATTTTATAAATTTGTTTATTCTGGATGGATCATTTGTTTACATGGGATATTGTGAACACTTGAAGGTTTATTTTGTAGCTAATATTTGTAATTTATGAAAGGTTATATAGTGTTAATATTATTTTTAATACGATAGACATTAAATATTTGTAATTATTTAGGTAATATAAATAAATAAATAAATAAATATATCATCACGCCTTCTACCCATTACTGGGTGTGGCACTCTGCTGAAGCAGATCTCGGTAAGTGATATATTTTGCGCGTGAAGTGCGGTTACCAGTCGTCAAATCACGGCCCCCAAACATGTTAGTGGTGGAGGAGCCACAGGGATAGCTTTTTCAAATTATGAAAATTTGTCGCCTGTGGGAATCGAACCAGGGACCTCAGGATCCACAGGCCGACTTCATACCACTGTGCTAGCCATCCCATCATTCAGGTAATATAATCCATACTAATTAAATGCATTTAAAATAACTATTAAATAGGTTTGTTCTGTAGTTTTCACATTCGGCACTTATATTTGCGGTAACTAGACGACTAGTTTTATAATTTTTAATGATATTAAATTGAATAATCTTACTTTGTATTTATATAACTAGTTAGATGGCATGGTATGTGATGATAACGTAACAACACTGCACTTTAATACATACATTTCATATTTCTGCATTTTTAAGTGAAATAAGGTATAAATTTAGACGAGCCCTGCGTCACATCATTTGGCCCAAATCATACTTTTTCGTTTGATGTTTTATTTTGCAGTTTTATCTCTCGTGTAGTATGCAAGAGGATTAAATGAAATTTTAATAAGACATATACTAGTATGTTGTTAATACACCGATAATTTTTGAAATCAATCGAAAGAGGAAGTTAACATTTCTGTTTTAACTTATATATACAACGACGCAGTGAACCAAGGCACGGGGGAGGCCAGCCTGGCGTGGATCGACCAGATGATGAATAAGAGCACTGGTATAACTAGGATTGCCAACTTAGAACTAAGTTTCGCCCGGAGACAAAAAGGCAAAAAAAAAAAACAAGCATATACATACATATGCAATTTTTTTATTTATATAAATTAACAAATTCAAAACTCACATTCCCGCAAATTAAATGCAATTCTAATGATTACAGAGTACTACACATATAACTAATAAAAAACAAATTTAACAACTTACGTTTAAAATCAAATCAGGTAAATAAGAAGAAAAATGTGCAATATGCAATATAGTATAAGTACAATAAATTATTTATTTATGTAGATTTTTCCATGTATATTTCCTGTTTGACATCGCAGCCTTTACAGGATCAGCATTTTCTGTTTCTTTTTTATGAATTCATAACATTCTCGATAGCTCAAATGAAGTTTTATGCCTTTACCAACTTAACCCATATCCTATTACGATTTTTATATAATAGATAGGTAATAATAGTAATTTAGTCTTTAGGAATTTGATTTAATACAAGATGATATATCGACTATTAGAACCGAAATTAATTGTATAAATTCTTCCCTAAATAATCATGAGGACAGAATCAAGAAATTGGAGGATTTAGTGACAGCAATAAAACTAGATAACAGAAAGATGTACAAGATCATCAAAGAAAAGAATTTTTCCTACAACTGTGCGATTTATTTGTTATTACGTAACTATTATTGCCTTGGTTACGTATGGAAAGTAGACAATTGCAGACCAAGTGCGTTTCTGTAAGCAAAAAAACACTAGTGCGGAAAGTAATTCATTACGCAACTGTAAAAAAAGGTTGGATTGAGAGCGATTTAAATTTCGCGCCGAGCGCGGAATTCATATTTTGACCACAGACGCTTATGGAAGAAGAAGATACGGTGAACCAGCGCTAGTAAATATGCAGTAGTATATTTTTACGTTTATAAACATAACCTTAAATTGCAGTATATCTAATCTGTACACAATTAATAAAAAGAATTGAACAAAGTAAAATATATCGATAAATGGTTTTATTTTAAGAGTAAGTGAAATACGGACCAACTACTTAGGTCATATGCCGCCATTACGCCCTGATCTGCGTTTTAGGTATTATGGTCAACAGCAACGCGGGTTTTCTCTGGACGGTCACTCATCCAAGTACACCTGTTCATATTATTAACAGTAATATTATTGAGAACAATTTCGGAGGCTTTAGAAGTACCAGCAGCAGGTTGATTGTCATTGTCGAAAATAGATCCAACATAGCATGATTTGGGGCTTCAATTATCTTTGGAGGTGTTTATAATAAAGAAGAATCACTCACTGCAGTAATCCAAACTAGACGATTTTGAAGAAATTGTCTTGAAATTAGTGAAATATTTTTAAATAACTTAGAACAATGTACAAGCAATCAACAAACAAACCATAGCAACGCCGTAAAACATCGTTCTCGTGAATATCATTAAGATTTTATAAATTTTGACAATATTTTAGTGATATTCTAAATCGCACAGTTATAGGAAAAATGTTCAATTCTGCACTTGCACGTAACAAGTCTTTTTCTGCACTTGTTATAAAAATAACTATTGTACATATTCAATTTTACTTACACAACCCGGAGAAATAATAACTAAACCCGGAGTCCGGAGATAACCTAATGAAACCCGGAGTCTTCGAGTCAAACCCGGAGAGGTGGCAAACCTAGGTATAACTGATGTAATCGCTCGACCACCAGGAGGTCGCTCGGCGCCGCCATCACAGTTCCTCTCCAACCAACCTCGACCTCTAAGAGGTGTTACTTGTTACATTGGCGCCTACAGTGACCAGCAGAAGTAGCAGACGTATATTGATTTGTAAATAAAGATTATTTATTTTATTAAATAAATAAAATAATATAAAAGTCGGTCTGTGGAATTGAGAACACGGGTTCGATCCCCATAGCCGACAAACAATTTTCACCACATTCAAATTACCGCTGTGGGTCCGCTACCACTAACATCTTTGGGGGTCGTGATTTGACGGCTGGTAACCGCACTTCACGCACATAAATATATCACTTACCGAGCCCTGCTTCGGCAGAGTACCACATCCAGTAATGGATAAAAAACGTGATGATATATTTATTTATATTTTTTTTTATTTATTTATTTAGAAACTGTACAATAATAAAGTTTGTTTTAAATAATAATTAACTTTGATTTCATTCGTCTAACAGCCTAAAAGATAATAGATAGTCCATTTGCATGGGCGTCCACAAACATTTTTCCAGGGAGGGGCGGGTCGCAAAAATCTCTCAGATATACATAAATTTCTAAAATATTTTTTTAAATAACATAAATACAAATACACATAACAAATGGACAAAAAATATTTAAATTTGTGAAATAAATTACTTGTATTTGTCGTCTGGGTTTGAATTGAAGAGGAAGGACCCATCTTCGAATATCTCTTCGATAAATTGACACAATTTCTTCAATAAATTTCGATTTAGTAGTTTTGCCGTTTTTATTTTCTAATATTTTACGTATACTTAATAAACTTAGATTACTCAATCGTTACGATAGGGAACATGTCGCTAGCTGGCCATAAGAATACTGCTAAAAATTTAGTTTCAGCTTGAATTTATTATCTTTAAACTTATAATTTAATTTTAATTTTATTTATATATACATATACAGAGTGGTGACCGCAACTCTCCAACATAGGACTTTAACATGTAAAATCATATTGTTTTAATTTCCTGCTTCCCTAATTATTTAAAACAAAAAAAGCTTTAAATAAAAGTTTTAGGGCAAAAAATAAAAAATTAATTTTGTATCGTTTGTAACTGCACAAATTTAATCTGAAAATGACTAAAATTGTCTCCAAACTATCGATAGCTATAAAATTGAAACAAAATTAAAGAAATGTTTGGCGTTAAATCTGTCCAAACTATCAAAATAAATTATAAAATAAAATAAATAAATATATCATCACGCCTTCTACCCATTACTGGGTGTGGCACTCTGCTACAGCAGATCTCGGTAAGTGATATATTTTGCGCGTGAAGTGCGGTTACCAGTCGTCAAATCACGGCCCCCAAACATGTTAGTGGTGGAGGAGCCACAGGGATAGCTTTTTCAAATTATTAAAATTTGTCGCCTGTGGGAATCGAACCAGGGACCTCAGGATCCACAGGCCGACTTCATACCACTGAGCTAGCCATCCCATAAATAAATTATTTATTATTTAATTTATTTTGACAGATAAAACGTCAAACATTTGTTTAATTTTGTTTCAATTTCATGGCTCTCGATAGTTTTGAGTCAACTGTCGTCATATTCAAATCTAATTTGTGTTGTTACAAAGTATGCAAAATTAATTTTGCTTAGTGGTTCAGATGCAGAATTGTATAAAATATTTAGGGAAGCAGGAAATTACAAACTTATAATTTTACATGTTAATGTCCTATGTTCGAGAGTCGTTGTCACCACCCTAGTTAATAACCAAGGGGGGCGTGCGCCCCTCCTTGCCTCCTCCTACGGACGCCCATGTCCATTTGTGTGTTGAATCAGTTTTGTGTCTAAAGTATATTTAATGTTATATTTAGTTAAAAATATTGCAAATAAAAGCTACCTGCGTTTTGAGCATTATTTAAATTTTTAACGAAAAAGGAATTATGAGCCAAATGATATGATTCTGGGCTCGTATATCTAGACAATGAAAATGTGTAATTATTTCTACAATTTAAATTAAGACGTCTGAATCACGTTTCCAATTTGACAACAAGTTACCTAGTTACAGTGTCATTTCACTCATTTTACACAAAATTTTCCGTTATTAAATTTCTTCACAAAAATGTTTGGTTCAAACGCAAGCAACGGTAATTTTATTTACAACAGCATGCTGGCTAGTGCGTTGGCTCAGCTTCTACCCGCCCAAGGTTTGAAACAAGTTTAAATTTTAATTCTGTTGTTCAACCAGCAGAAAATACAATGGTTATGTCTTTTCGTTACAGAACGTAAGGTGATTCGAAGCTGGATAGATAGACTACATAATATTGATGAAAACGATCAATTACCGATAAGAAATGATTACATGTGGTTCTTGTTGTTAACCCTAAAAAATAGGAGAGTTACAATACCATTCAATAGCATGCCTGAAGAGGGAGAACTCGTACCTCTTAAAGATTTATTGGTATGAATTAAGGCTGATTTATAGATTGCATAGAATAGAATGGAATAGAATAGAACAGAAAATAGAAATATAAACCTATAAAAATGCATGCGACCATTTATAGTTGCATAGAATGAAATAGAATAGAACAGCACAGAATAGAATATAACCAAATTTTATTTCGTGTTCTATTCTATTCCATTTCCGCGTCGGTCGTGTATTTTCGACGCTCTTCGTTCGATTTCGAATTATTGACTTGTAAGAAAGGGGGTTGTGTTCATTTGTGACAATCGTGTTTTGATGCAGAGTTAGGTTATTTACTCAAGGATTGTGTATTTACAAACAAACATGCTTGACAATTATCCTTTAGTAAAATTGACAGAGAAACACTTTATTCTATGTGATAATAACAAAGAAAAAAACATTATAATACATTTGAAAAATTGTTGTTTATGGAAAATTTAATTTTTCAAATAAAAAAACTCATATTTCTTTGGGATGGCTAGCACAGTGGTATGAAGTCGGCCTGTGGATCCTGAGGTCCCTGGTTCGATTCCCACAGGCGACAAATTTTCATAATTTGAAAAAGCTATCCCTGTGGCTCCTCCACCACTAACATGTTTGGGGGCCGTGATTTGACGACTGGTAACCGCACTTCACGCGCAAAATATATCACTTACCGAGATCTGCTTTAGCAGAGTGCCACACCCAGAAATGGGTAGAAGGCGTGATGATATATTTATTTATTTTTTTATATTTCTTTCCGTATTTATTTGTCGAATTCTACAACTCCGTGACATATACAAATTCCCTGGAGCATGTGCTACACACACCGATCTATATGCTAAATTAATTTCCATTTTTTTAAACTACAACCATCAACGTTGACCTGACCAAATTTTTATATCACATCATCACCATGAAGTTTGCAATAGTAACCTAAAGTACCAGTATGAACATAGCTATTTTAATGTAAAAATGACGTAATTCTATTCACTGCTGTTCCTTTCTGTACAATCTATAAATTATAATTACAAATTTATATTCTATTCCATTTTATTCCTTATTCTATTTTATTTTATGCAATCTATAAATCAGGCTTTACGATACATATTTTTTCACAATAGTTATTAGATATAAGTCAAGTATTAGTTATGATGAGTTTGAAATTGAGAAGCATTTTACTAGAAAAGTATTTGTTATTACATACATATATACGTACATAACATTACGCTATTTCCCATCAAATGGGGTAGCACGACCCCTAAAATGATTAATAAAACATGTACCAATCAGATTCATCAAATAATCAGTCCTTGTCAAACACTTACCCCGCTTCAACCACATTCATAAATCCCACTTTCTAAAGTTATGGAAACAACCAATGACAAATTAGATAAAGAATAAGATATAATAATTAATTACATATGACTACGGTTCAACATATATTTGATGATAATAAGCAGAATTAAATTTAGAGAACGCATTAATTACACATATGTTGTGATGTGCATTTCGCTTAGTCGAAATAAGAATAATTGGGATTTGGTTAATTCCGGTTATATTCAGAAATATCTTTCCTATTCATGATTACTCTATTAATTAGCACCATTTCGACATTCTTTAACTAATATGATTAATTCTGTTATTTCAATTTTACTTTTATGTATTTTACTATCAGAGAATGCTGCCAATATAAAAATATGACTTCGTAACTAATCTTTTTATGAAACTGTCAGTGATATAATTATATTCTTTTATATATTGACAGTTACGAATATAAGTAAGAAACATGCATGAAAATAATATAACAGTACCTGGTCACAGAATACTGAAATTATAAGAATCTATAACATGTTTGGGGGCCGTGATTTGACGACTGGTAACCGCACTTCACGCGCAAAATATATCACTTACCGAGATCTGTTTTAGCAGAGTGCCACACCCAGTAATGGGTAGAAGGCGTGATGATATATTTATTTATTTTATTTATTTATAATTATGATAATTATAATAATAATAATTATAATGGGGTAATGGCAATCGTAGCTCAGTGGATAAAAGCAAGGTAAAACTTGCGTTTATTAATTAGCAAGCAAGAGGTCGTGCGTTCAAATCTCACTGACTTCTACTTATATCCAAAAAATACGATTGTGTCTGAGTGGTTTGAATTCCACTATAAGCTGTAGGTTCCCTGTACTGTAATTGGGATTTACTTCCTGTTTTGCAGAGTAATAAATAAATAAATAAATAAATGGCTCAGCGGTATCAAGTCGGCCTGTGGATCCTAAGAACCCCGGTTCGATTCCCACAGCCGGCAAACAATTTTCACAAATTAAAATTACCCCTGTGGCTCCCCACCACTAACATCTTTGTGAGCCGTGATTTAAAAAAAATATATATATATCATCACGCCTTCTACCCATTGCTGGGTGTGGCACTCTGCTAAAGCAGATCTCGGTAAGTGATATATTTTGCGCGTGAAGTGCGGTTCCCAGTCGTCAAATCACGGCCCCCAAACATGTTAGTGGTGGAGGAGCCACAGGAATAGCTTTTTCAAATTATGAAAATTTGTCGCATGTGGGAATCGAACCAGGGACCTCAGGATCCACAGGCCGACTTCATACCACTGTGCTAGCCGTGATTTGATGATTGGTAATCGCACTTCACGCTTATAAATATATCTGCTTTGACAGAGTGCACAGCCAGTAATAGGTAAAAGGCGTGATGATATATTTATTTATTTACTTTTATTTATAATTATGAAATAGAAAAAAAAGACCGAAAAAAATGTTTTGGCTCTATTTTAAGAGGCTTAAAGTAGAGACAAAACAATTTTTTTCTGAAAGAATCATCCAATTTTGTTGAAAATCGTTGAGTTATAAGCCAAAAATCTCCAAATGCACATTCAACTTCAAACACGCATAACTCTGTGTCAAATCATCGTATAAACTTCGTTCTTTACGTCCTTTGCAGGGATTTGAATAAACTTTATTGCTCTGATAATGAATCGAGTCCTCAAATTTTTTTTCGGCTCCGTACAGATCATTAAAGTTGGAGGTTTTTTGCACTAAACACAGTTTTTTTTCTTCTAGGGGGTTGACGGCAGTGGTGGGGTTAACCCTAAGATCGCATGTAGCCCCTTAAAGTAGACACCTTATACTTTTTTCGCTCTAGAAAATTCGTCTAAATTAGTTAAAAATTCGCCAAGTTTCAAAGGTTTGAAAATTAGGAAAATTACACGAATTTCAAGTGTTTCGTTTTTTTTTATCACCAGTTTATAAACTATCTCTTCTATATTGTAAATAAGATTAATTTCCTCTTTAGCTAAAATGCAAAACAATCTAGCTCTATTAAAACTTTCCACTAACCTGAGCTGGGCAGTAGCTAGCTACTTTTGTAGCTTAACTACTAGCTTAGCTACGTTCACCTTAGCTGTAGCTATAGCTTAGCTAAACGTGAAAAAATATAGCTGTAGCTTGTAGTGAACTATTTTTTTTCTATTAGCTTAAAAATATTGTTATTACATACTACTGAAGCTACTTTTAAAGCTACTTTTAAAGCTACTTTTTGTAGCTTAAAGCTACCACTGTTTATTAAGAAATACCTATTTATTTTTGTTTTGTATTTGAATTGTACCTTCTTTATTGTTTTCTATAACTGTAGAATAACAAGTTGTTATATAGTTTAAAATCTATTAACATATTTAATTTTTCACTTGTTCTTCACCTATGTATCTTACTTTTGTATTAAATATTAGATGAACTAAACATTGAATGTTTAGGAGTCTTCTGTTAATGTGACTGTTAATTTATTCCGATATAAATAAAAATTATAGCATAAAAAATTAACAGTACATTTGTTCATTTGCGATTTTGATATTTATGTACATAATAGTATATTAACAGTTATTATAACAAAAGACTGATCAACTGATTATAAGACAATGGCAAATTTAATTAATTCACAATAATTGAAAAAAGTAGCTTTAAAATTTAACAGCTACTTTAACGAAAGCTTTTAGCTGTAGCTTAGCTATATTTTACAAAATGTAGCTTATAGCTGCAAACTCAGCTACTTTTTTAAAGAATAACTGTAGCTGTAGCTTAGCTACTTTTTTTAAGTAGCTTGCCCAGCTCTGCCACTAACATTATAATTTCTTTCATTCTAGCCGAAGAACGTGTACAACGACGCAGTGAACCAAGGCACGGGGGAGGCCAGCCTGGCGTGGGTCGACCAGGTGATGAATAAGAGCACTGGTATAACTGATGGAATGGCGCGACCACCAGGAGGTCGCTCAGCGCCGCCATCACAGTTCCTCTCTAACCAACCTCGACCTCTTCGAGGAGTTATCTGTTACATGGGCGCCTTCAGTGACCAGCAGAAGTAGGAGACGTATAGTGACAGGTAAATGAATATTATTTAATTTGTTAAATAAAACGAAAGTAAATTTAACTTTCTACGGTTTTACTTGAAGCATTTTTATTCAAAGAATGTAGAAATAAGTAGTTGACAGCATAGTAGGCAAACAAATAATTGGTGGTTGTATAGTCATTTCAAATTATCTAAGATTTTGTATAAAGGGCGAAGTAGCAAAACAGCTGGAACAAAATTGCTTCTTCACTACTTCAAATACATTCAAAATAAAAATTAGATTGTCACAACGTACCTCCATAAATGTGCTCTATTTTGCTCCTACTTCTGTAGCTGAGTGTACATAGGTGGAACCCAGTACAAATGAATCGCGCGGTATGTACTATTAAATTTTATTAAAATTGAAATAAATATTATGATAGTTGAAATATTATCTTCTAATCAAATTAAATTATAAAGAGAAATATTGAGATAACGCCAGGATTTGAACCTGGAACCTAATGAACTCCTGTCATATGCTTTAATGGGCCTTTCAAGACTTTTTTGAATTTTTTAATTAATATTAATCTACGTAATAAAATTATTATACCCAAAATTTTTATTTTTTTTTAAACTTTTACATTGAGTATAAATTAAATAATTATTTATTTAGCTATAAAATCATTCTATTTCTGTTTACACATGCAAATGAGACGAATTGTTTACTCAATGAAACACGAATATAATTAGTAATGGGCCTTTCAAGACTTTTTTGAATTTTTTATATATTAATCTACGTAATAAAATTATTATACCCAAAATTTTTATTTTTTTTTAAACTTGTATTAAGCATGATAAAAATATTTAAACTTTCGAAACAAATGAATGTGACGTAGTTGCATCTTAGCTTAAAGAGAGACAGATAAGACAGATATAAATAACACGTAACTTCACGTAACGTGTGTCGTTGTCAGTAGAATCCACAGACAAAACATAACTAGACGGATAACAACGGCGTTTGCATTGACTTGAATACGGCATAATTCGTCTAGTATTATACGTCATTGGTAGAATCGTAGAATGCTGAATGCTTATTTCTTCTTCGTCTTCCTCTCAGTAAAATTGAGCACCGACAAACGTTTCAGACAATGCTCTCTGATTGGCTTAATGCAACTACGTAATTGCAATGAGTGATTTGAATTATTCAACTTTAACTTTCATATTTCAGCAATAAAGATATCATTTATGGTATGATTTTATATTGTATTAAATATGATGTACGGTCAAGAACTTATTTTAATAAATATCTATTAAAAACCTCTACCACTTGAATCCCCCATTAAACCACGAACTCCCTGCATTCACATCTGATTTTATTCCAATTTTTTATGTGTTCTTTAATTAGGATATTGTTAATATTTTTTTTATTTTCTACAACTATAATTTGTGCAACTAGTGATTATAGTGTGAAAAGTACAGGACGTATCTGATTTAGATTATGATTGGTTGAGAAAATGTCAACATGGAGACAAGTTTAGGCCGCATGAAAATTACGTTTTATTTTTCTTTACATATCAGTTCAAAATTCTATTTCCATCTTGAATAAGTTACCAACTATTCTATTCACCACATTAAAATTACTCCTGTGACTCCTCTTCCACTAACTTTGGGTGCCGTGATTTGGCGGCTGGAAACAGCACTTCATGCACATAAATACATCACTTACCAAGATCTGCTACGGCAGAGTGCCACACTCAGTATTGGTTAAATGGCGTGATGATATATTTATTTATTTATATAATTGAAGAACAATTTTCATAATTTCAAAAGCTACCCCTGTGGCTCCTCCACCACTAACATCTTTGGGGGCCGTGATTTGACGACTGATAACCGCACTTCACGCGCAAAATATATCACTTACCGAGATCTGCTTCGGCAGAGTGGGTCACCCAGTAATAAGTAGAAGGCATGATGATATATTTATTTATATATATATTTTTAATTTATTTAGTAACTGTACAATAATAAAGTTTGTTTTAAATAATAATAAACTTTGATTTCATCCGTCAAATAGCCTAAAAGATAATAATCATGATAGTCCATTTGTGTGTTGAATTAGTTTTGTGTCTAAGGTATATTTAATGTTATATTTAGTTAAAAATATTGAAAATAAAAGCTACTTGCGTTTTGAGTATTATTTAAATTTTTAACGGAAAAATAATTATGAGCCAAATGATATGATTCTGGGCTCGTATATCTAGACAATGAAAATGTGTAATTATTTCTACAATTTAAATTAAGATGTCTGAATCATGTTTCCAGCAGAGTGCCACATCCAGTAATGGGTAGAAGGCGTGATGATATATATTTTTTTTTAACAACTATATAATTCGACAATAAAAATCTCAATTTTCAAAAGATCTAACCCTAGTTTTAAATTTGTCATGTTAAGCTAAACCATATTTTCAGTAAAGTTTAAATAAACTGTAAAACTTTTATGAGAATCGAGTTGTATAACTGATATATAAAATTACAAATATTTTTCGTGATGCGTGAACATGTCTACATGTTGACGTTCCATCAGCCAACTATGCTTAGGCTTTCGCTGAACAAACTGTAGTGTACTTTCGGTTAACTTAGTTAAAGTATTTTCGGATAAATACCTATACGTATCAATTTAAATTTGTAGATTAGTAATTGATTTGTATTTAAACATGTAAACAATATTTTGTAAAAGTATATGCGTTGCATACTCCTATTAATAGTGGCGACGGCCTTCCCCTTATCAATAAGGTTACGGCGACAGATATTAATGAAATCAAAACGTTTTTTTTTTTAGTCAATTAAAATCAACAACCTAATTTTATCACTTATTTGTTCAAATGACACAAAAAACAAATATATAAATTTTAGGTTTATCTGAAAATTATTCGAATTACGTAATTGCATTTGTAATGGATCAGATATAATAATTAAAGAGCGGATTGTATGCAGTAAAAAAAGTGCCAAAATATGCACGCAATATACATTAAAAAAATCATCAAAATATGTATGGTTTATGCAAAAACACTGTCAAAATATTGGTTTGACGGCGGTCACCAGTGAGCGCCATGGCCTGGGATGAAGTTTAAAGAGTGGATACCGGTGTGAGCCATGGCGCTAAAACTGTTAAATAAATATGCAAAAAAAATGTCAAGTGTTTTTGAAAATGGTTTTTACTCAATTATTTTTCTAATTTGCATTTTTATATGCAGTATTTTATTCAAAACATAAAATAATAATAATCGCCTTCTACCCATTACTGGGTTTGCGGTCACCAGCCGTCAAATCACGGCCCCCAAAGGTGTTAGTGGAGGGGGAACCACAGGAGTAGTATTAATGTGGTGAAAATGATTGTCGCCAGTGGGAATCGAACCAGGGTTCTCAGGACCCATAGGCCGACACAATAACCACTACTCCATAAAATATAATTACATATACATACATACATATCTTCACTCTATATCTCATCAAATGGGGTAGCACGAACCCTAAAATCACTCATAAAACATTCACTCATTACATTCATCCAATAATCAGCCCCCGTTAAACATTATCATCCAAACACACCACCCTCACTTCAACCACATTCATAGATCTCTCCATATAAACTCATTTATTTATCACACTCGAAATCATTCTTACATAACAAACCCTCAATCACATCCCTCCAATCACTCCTATTCACTTATCATTTATCTTCTTTCTTCAACGTACATAACACATGCATAAAACATCTCAAATTACCCGCGCTTACTCCTAACAACGAATCTAATAACGAATCTAACAACGAATCTACAAAGATTGGAAAAGATGAAAGTGATAGCCTGCAATTGTATATGAAAGAAAAGTCCACACAATGCAGTAACTGAAAATGAAACAAAAACATAAGAAAGGGAGGGAGCGTCGCCCTGCGCTTGTTTTTGTAAGTGAATTTCACACAGTTGCAGTTAAACACTCAATGTAAGATCAGAAAACGAATAAAAAAGATCAGAAACGAAGGGAGTGTCGTCCCTGCGCTTGTTTTTGAAAATTAATTTCACACAATTGCAGATAAACACTCTAATGAAAACTAAACAACAAAACTAAAATCAAAATTCCTGCACTTCTTAAATCATCAGATTCATTCATTCATTCATTCATTACATATAATTATAATTATTTGAATAACAAAGATAATAATAATAAAAAAAGTTAAAGTTGGTAAGATAAAAATATTTTGTATGAAACACCTAATAATAAATTATTTTAGGGCAGATATTTCTATCTTCATATATTGCTTTTTTTTAATATTTGACATTAACTTTTTATGAAATGTGAACCTATAAAGAAAGTTTGTTGATATGCTAGTAAAAATAATACATGTAATTACATAAAATCCGCTCTATAAAAATCATTTATATTTTTCCTAAATTATGAATTATAAACTGCTATTAGATTCAAAAATATATTCAGTCTAATTGAGTTGAATAACTCCTCCAAAGAAAAAAATCATTAAAAAATATGAATAATTTGAACATTTTATCTAGAGGTAAAATTTGTTTTTACTATTTTTTGAATCGAATAGTATGTATATTAAATGCTGAATGCATAGTAAAATCGTTTGTCTGTTTATAATTATTAGTTATCCAGTAACAACTCGTTCCACATGTTGGTAATAAAATAAATAAATTCATAGAAGTTTAGTGTTTGTTCAAACTTTAACAGGTGAGTACATTTCTTATTTGACCTTTACCAGTTCACTGATTCTGTTTAATATGGAACAATATGTCATTCAATAATATCTTGTTATTTGTAAATATAGATCTGCCCTATTTCTATTATTAAAACTTGTACAGGGAATGTATTTATTTTAGTCATGAAATAAAGCAAATTCAAATAATATTCAATCACTTTCTATAACTGTAATTTATTAATTAAAAATTATGTCCATTGCTAAATTATTTTATTAGAAATATGTTTAGTACTTTTACCATTATGTGGTGTACTTTAATTTTAAAATAATAATAGTATAATTAAATCTTTGATAAATGTAGCAAGTTTTCAGTTACAACTAAAGACAGAATATTTTTTACAGTAAATTTTGATTGGCAGCCATTGAATCATGACACTCATAATTATAATTCACACATATTTCAATCTACATTCATAAAATTATATTGTAAAATAGTATACCCTTAAAATATAAAGTAATATTTTACAATTTTTTATAACCTCCTTAAATTCAATATTTAAATCTCAAGCCCAACGTTGTGAATTATTAATCAAAATTCATTAACTTCTACAGAAATTGCGACTAAAAAAAAAACACTGTTTCCAATATTACGAGTATTTTTTAATTTCCAGTATTTAACATTTGAGTATCAAACTAATTCAACAATTTTTTATGGTCAATTGCACCGCAAGAGCTCAAATATTGAATGTAACTTAAATAAAACAATATAGAATCGGGAAATAATGTCAAATGAAGTAATTTATACCATTTTCTTTTCTATTTTGTGTCTTTTATAAATTAGAATTTTTAAAAAAATCTGCGGTACAATTCAATTTTGATAACTGTTGACATTTATGCAATTGTTCAAAAGTTCTCAATCAATTTCTGATTTTTAAATTATTTCTATTATTAGTATTGTTAGATTTTGTGTATATACCATGGAAGATAAAATCTGTTGCACTCTGCCTTAATTATATAAAAAAATATAAATATATCATCACGCCTTTTACCCATTACTGGGTGTGGCACTCTGCCGAAGCAGATCTCGGTAAGTGATATATTTATGCGCTTGAAGTGCGTTTACCAGCCGACAAATCACGGCCCCCAAAGATGTTCGTGGTGAGGGAGTTACTGGGGTAATTTTAAATTGGTGAAAATGTTTTGTCGGCTGTGAGGATCGAACCAGGGTTGTTAAGATCCACAGGCCGACGTGATACCACTGAAATTATATAAAGATAAAAATCTACTTCCAAAGAAATTTTGATGTTCTCAGCTTGAAATTTACAGTATGTTATCAGGTACTACCAACCGTCTAAAACAAAATGTTGCGTATCGTAAAAAACGCTCTTTCGATACAGAACTGAGTTTCATAATAACTTCCTTATGAGGGTAAAATAAAAAATCATAATTTTAAATAATGTAACCGGGCATTTAAGCTATAGATTTTCAGAAATGTCATTTGAATCAGATTTCAGAACTAATTTATACTTATTGAAACAGATTACTTATTTATTTATTATTTGAATGGCTTACTTCAACATTTCGACTACATTCACCAATCAAGACTCATTTGAATGTAATCCACGTTAGGACAATCAGTTCATTAATTTTATTTAGTAATGTAATTAAAATGAATTTTATATTATGCAGCATATTAACAAACATTTCTCTTCTAGTTTGCAACCACCATGTTTCTCCAACCTCCCTTCATCTTCATCCTACTCCAGGTGACCATCACCTTCACGCATCTAACCCCACATCCCCGTAGCCAATTAACAAACCTACTGCATCAATCCCAGCACCACGACCACGCTGTTCATCACCAGCATCACCAGGAGTTTACTCCGGCGCCGAATATCGCGGAACCCCTGTGTCCAGGACATGGTCGAGCATGTGTACCGCCTGTTCGGTGCCCGAGACACGTGCGAGCTGACGCTGGAGAGATGGAACCGTGTGCACTGGCCACGGGAGACACCGGCATGTGCTGCATCGCTGGTCAAAGGAATGGGTCAGGTGAGGGAGTATTGGTTGGTGGTGGTTGATTTGATTGAGTTTTGATGTAGTTACTGGTATTGTGTGAGGGTAAACTTGTAACAATAAATGTGGAGATCTGGGAAGTTACTAATTAATTGATTTTAGGGTAAAGCGACGAATCTGTTTGAGAAGTAGCACATCGAAATCACAGCACAAATTGTACAAATTATATAGTGATCAAGAGTAAGTGTTTCAGTTGGCAATACAATTCTGGGGATCTTTTTCTTTCACAGTTGGCAAAACGCTAGATAAAGGCGGAAATCCCATTTGATATGTCATTTTTATTATAAATAATAATAGGTTGAGTGATAGAAATGCTTTAGATATTGCTCTGTGAGTAATGTTTAAAAATAAAAGGATGTGTGTAAGGAAAACAACGATATTTATTAATTTAAATTTTTAAATGTCACTGTCAACAACAGGAAATAAATTTATGTATCAGCCTTACCAATTTCAATTAGTTTTTTGTTTTTTTTGCAACCGAAACACTTAATTCTAATCACTCTATATTAACTGTCATTTAAATGCATACCTATAAATAAACTGAGAGGAAGTAATCTGCAGGTCGAATGAAGAATGTTTTTTTTTTCGTACTTATTTGCAAAATGAATATATCTACGAAAACCTACAATATAATATAATATTAAGAAACAGTATAATATATAATTTAGTACATCTGTTTAGAACTGCATTAAAAATAATACAAGATATGTTTTCACAAATTCAAATATAAACAAAATCTGTGTACATTTTGCTGTTTCCAATATAACCTAGCTTATTTATACTCATTGGTCAAATTTGACATATTTTATAGAGATTCAGAAAAATTATACTTTAGTTCACATATTTTCTGAGCTTCTCTTCTTCTTGGTTGCCCTTTGTAGAGTTGGACAATAGTTATTTGTATCACTAGGCTGGAAACTGTACATTTGTGAGTGTGAACTTATTTTGACAGACCGAGCCGAAAGCAAATTGCGAGTATTCGCAAAACAGTTGCTAGGCGCGTGATTTGAAATTGACAAAAGTTCCTAGTTTTTACCGATCAGCGTACGGTAAACACATAGTTTCGGTTGAAAATAGTTTCCGAACGGCGTTCGGTAAAACTGTCAATCTCAGTCGGAGGCGCGAAAAGCAATTTACAATTCTAAGAAAAGTGTTGCTCTTATCGGCCGAACATTCAGTGTGAAAATTTTGACTATATAAGAGATATAAATTTTCCCATTTATAAAAATAGGATGTCAAAAGAATAATAATTATGATGGATTAATAATAAATACAAATATGAATAATAAATTTGCATGAATGTGCATATCGTAATTGTGCGGCGGCCAAGTATTTTCATTGACACTTTATATTTCACTTTCATGGCAAAGTAGAACCACACCATTCATTATATACATGAATGGGTGGAGTTAAAGCACATTCCAACCATGATTTGGTTCGTAGAACTCTATACCCATGCAATGTTCCATTAAATGAGGTAAAACAAACTAAACAATTATTTATTATTATCCTGCAATGAATCTGTGTTATCGTATCGGCCTATTGATTTAAAAACCCGAGTTCGATTCCCGCAGCTTACAAACTTTACATTAAAATTATCTCTGTAGTTCCTTTAATACTAATATCTTTCGACCGTGATTTAATAGATGATAACAGCGCTTTATGCACAAAATATTTCACCATCAGGGGTGGGATTCCGTAACTCGGTTGCTATCATTTGAACTTGTTATGATATCAATTGAAAATAACAACTACAAAGTGAACTTGCGATTCTATAACAGTCATCGTTATTTGTGGTTGTTATGTAACAAGAGAAATAAAGTACACTTTACACGAATTGAAAATGTCCAATCGCAATGCAAATTTGAATTCCCGCCATGAAGACATCTGGTGATAGATATTTAAACTAATATAAATTTGTCATTTGTGGTCAGTAATAAATACAAATTTCCCGATTTTTGTACATTTATTATTACTGTTGCATAAAATTAGTATTTCAGTGTTACATATTGTTGATTTATTTGCTTAGTGTATAATGTTGTTGGTTGAATATTCTCTCGTTAATGAATAATAATAATATTAATTTATAAATTTATAATTATCTTTCGGTATTTAAATATGAAATACATTTATTGACAGTAATAAAATAGGTACAATATATTATTAATTCTGTCTTCTTCGTGTCACATTCTTATCCATTCGACGTCCGGCCTCTCGTCTTGTAGAATTCGTTCTACAGATTTCTCATTTATCTTTTCTGCGCAGTCCCTTCGTATGTGGTAAATCGTTTTTAATTCTTTCTCGCGTATTCTGCACTCTTTTCTTCTTGTCTTGCATAATAATAGTTTCTTTCTTCCATTCTCATTCTAAATATGCAATGATTTAAAATTTGTTGTCTGTTCGGTATGATTTTGGATTTTTTTGAATATAGGTTCTTCTTGTATCTTGAATTATATAATGAATTTCGTATTTCTTCTTTCTTTTATTGTATTTGTATTTCTTTTTCCCTTCTTATTGGATCTTCTGTTACATTCTCCTTGAGTTTTTTCTCTTTCTGTGTTAGCTGCTGAGTGTCAGTTTCTGTGGCAGAATTTAGTTCCCTTTTCTTTCCATTGATTCATCTCTTGCCCTGTTTCTTCTTTTCTTGTTATTGGGTTCTTAGTCTTTCTTCATATCTAATGACTCTTTTTCATATATATGTCCTCATTTTGTAACGTTTAGTTTCTTCGAGTATTATATAGGTTGAGGTTGCCTTGCTTTCAAAAATAGGTTAAAATTTCTAAATACATAAAAAGTACCAGATTTTTTATTTATTATTACACAAAACGAATATTACCGCTTTAAATAAGTAAGTTACATGTTTTGTTTATTATAAAAATTGTTTATACTTACTGCTTTCTTTCAATTATATTGCCGAACTGTCAGCTGTCAAATATAAAAATTCAATATGGCTGCTGTAACGGTTGGCACTTTTCAATCGTTATTTATCAATTGCAAAATAACGTGAGCAATTGTCATTTGTAGTTGCTATCGAGTTACAGAATACCGATTTCGATTTGTAATTGCTATGTAACAAGAGCAATGGTTATTTGTAGTTGTTATGAGTTACGGAATCCCACCCCAGATCTGCTACGGCAGAGTGTGGCACCCAGTAATGGGTAATAAGACGTAAAGGTACATTCATTTATTTCATTTTTTAATATTTATCAAACATTCCTATTCTGACAAACCATTTTTGCTTCCTACACATTCATAATTCCTTTTATACAAACTCTGAATCTTTAGATCACGCAAGAAACCTTCAATCATTATAGAGTTAATTCTAAATTTAGTTCTCTTTATAATAATAATTTGTTAGATATATCGACATTGAAGGGCCGTTCAAGTACAGTACGAGTTCAGCAAGACATATTGAATAAAGCTGTAGCATCAGCTCGAACTCAAGTCTCAGCACTTTTACAAAAAGAGTCTCGACTTTTCTCATCTGGGCGTTCAGCTCGTCTAATGGAAGGATCACCTAGTTTTGGTCATTTTAGAAACTTTCATATTACCAATCCAGTTCAACTGCATAATGTCATGGAATTATCGCACCAAGCTCTTGAGATTGCTCTAGCCACACGGGCACTCAAAGAGAGGTAAGATTTATTTATATACAGCTTTTTACTTTCTGATACGTATAAGGAAGTATTGGAATCCGTTTTAATCATTTTCTCAATGAAGTCTGTGTGTTAATTTTAAATTTATTTAATTCATTTGGGGCAGCAAGAGATGGCATTAAAAATCGCGTAACAAGGTAACTAATGCAGCTGTCCAGGCCCTGCCTCACACTCAAAGTCGAAGTAACTAAGGCAACTAACTTAAAAAATTGCACAATTATAGTTAGTTATCTTAGTTACTTCGACTTTGAATATGAGGCGAGAATGAGGTGAGGATGTCACGACTATGAATTTTACCCTTAAAATATCAATTATTTGCAGGTCGTACTTGTCATTGAGATTAATTTCATATTATTCAACGTAGCAAATTAAACTGTAATGCATGTTTCAGTGAGGGCTACACAATAGAACAAATAGAGCTAGACGATCTAGAAAGTGATCTACATGGAAGTTCACTAGGTGCTGCTTGTGCGGACCCACCAACATGTCCAACTTACCAAAGTCCCTTCCGAAGCATCGATGGCTCTTGCAACAATCCGATTAATCCTTCCCTTGGAGTAGCACAAACTCCCTACACCAGACTTCTCCCTCCAAGCTATGCTGATGGTATTACTTTTAAAATTACATAGCTTAATGTTAATACTATTTGTATGAAATATTTTGTAGGTATATGGGCACCTAGAATCTCAAAAACTCATGGCCAACCATTACCCAGCCCAAGGTTAATCAGTGAAAAATTATTTTCTGATGTTGATAGACCAGATAAAGAGCATACTTTGATGATGATGCAGTTTGGACAGTTTTTGTCACATGATATCACTAGAGGCTTAACAACTAGATTTGGTTTGTATAAAAATTAATTATAAAAATAAATTTAGAGAAAAGTACTTGGAGAAGTACATTTTATTCCACTTTTATTTGAAGTGTTTTCCTTTAAAATAATTTTGTAATTTCCTGCTTCCCTGAATATTTTAAGCAAAAAAAGCTTGAAATAAAAGTTTTAGGGCATAAAATTCTGAACCAATAAACAAAATTAATTTTGCATACTTTGTAACGACACAAATTATATTTGAATATGTCGAAAATTGCCTCAAAACAATCGAAAGCCATGAAATTTAAACAAAATTAAACAAATGTATGACGTTTTGTCTGTCAAAATAAATCCTTTATTTATTATTTCATTTATTTTGACAGTTTTGATAGATTGAACGTCAAACATTTGTTTAATTTTGTTTCTATTTCATAGCTATCGATAGTTTTGAAACAATTTTAGTCATTTTCAGATCTAATTTGTGCCGTTTCAAAGCACGCAAAATTAATTTCGAATTTTATGCCGCAAAACTTTTATTTGAAGCTTTCTTGTTTTAAATAATCAGGGAAGCAGGAAATTAAAACTATAGGATTTTACATGTTAACGTCCCATGTTCGAGAGTCGCGGTCACCAGCCTGTATATGTACGAGCAGAAGCGGATTTGAAATATTTCGGGCCCTAGGCAAAATATTTATTTTGGGCCCTTTAGGACATAAAATTCTGCATGTAATCCAATAAACAAAAATAATTTTACATGTTTTGTAACAGGACAAATTAGATCTGAAAATAACGAAATTATCGATAGCCATGAAATTAAAACAAAATTAACAAATGTTTAACGTTTTATGAGTCAAAATTAATGACATAATAAATAAAGAAATTATTTTGATAGATTAAACGTCAAACATTTGTTTAATTTTGTTTCAATTCCGTGACTATCGATAGTTTTGAGGCTATTTTCGTTATTTTCAGATCTAATTTGTGCCGTTACGAAGCATGCAAAATTAATTTTGTTTATCGGATTAGATGCAGAATTTTATCTCCTAAAACTTCTATTTGAAGCTGTCTTGCTTAAAATAATTAGAGACGCAGGAAATTATAAAATTATGATTTTACTTGTTAAATACCTTGTTCGAGAGTCGCGGTCACTAGCCTGTATATATATTTCTGTTATTTAAACTAAAAGCTTGAATCCGGGCCCTACAATTTTTGGGCCCTAGGCTATTGCCTCTTTAGCCTAGGCCAAAGTCCGCCTGTGTGTACGTGTATATATAAATAAAATAAAAATTAAGTTATAAGTTTAATGGCCAGTTTTTCAATCGCCGGTGTACTGTCGATTAATTTTAACCATGATTAAATAATAATGGTAACCATAGTTCCCATCATTATTTAATCATGATTAATATTAATCGGTGATAGAAAAACTGGCCCTAAAGATAATAAATTTAAGCTGAAACTAAATTTTCAGCAGTATTCTTAGGGTAATCTAAGTTTATTAAGTATACACAGACACAAAATATAATAAAACTGCTAAATCGAAATTTATTGACGAAATGGTTTCAATTTATGGATAAGTTATTCGAAGATTATCCAGACGATAAAGACTAGTAATTTAATTCACAAATTAAATTTTTTTTTTAAATTTATGTATATCTGTGAGTTTTAATAGTGCCCAGGTACACTCAGTTAAACAAATAAGAAGCAAAATATAATGCTCTGGCAACACGAAATATATTATTTTGAATGCATTTCAAGGAATGGGCATACAGTTTTGGTTGAACCATCCCTCTACCTCTCTTTTTACACTTACAAAACCTTGGATTGTGTGAGATGCCTATACAACAATCTTAATTTTTATGTTTTTTTTTTATCTAGAAAATGGCAGTGGAATATCGTGCTGTACGAATGATGGTATCCATGAGTTACCAGTAGAAATGCGTCATTTTGCTTGTATGCCAATAACTATTTCTCCACAAGATTTTTTCTACAAAAATTACGGTCAAAGATGTATGAATTTCGTTCGATCAGTACTTGCTCCACGTCAGGAATGCAATTTAGGATATTCTCAACAGGTAAAATGTAGATTTTTTTGTCAAAATATGCTTTTAAAATGACTTTATCTCTAGATGAATGGAGTATCTCACTTTATCGACGGTTCCGCAATTTATGGCATCGATACCGATACCCTCAGTGAGCTAAGAGAGTTTGAAGGCGGTCGAATGAAGATGTTCAACGATTTCGGAAGAGATCTTCTACCACTTTCTAAAAATCCAGGAGATTGTCTTACAATGGAGCAAGGATCTGCTTGTTTTTCAGCAGGAGATAATCGATGCAATCAAATGGTTTCTCTGATAGCAGTGCATACTTTGTTTACTAGAGAACACAACCGCTTAGCCAATGAATTATCGAATCTTAATCCTCATTGGACGGATGAACAATTGTTTTTGGAAGCAAGGAGAATTTTGATTGGTGAACTTCAACATATTGTCTATTCGCAGTGGCTGCCTGAAGTTATTGGTAAGAAATAAGAATTAATACAAGACCAATACCATTTTTCACTTGTCAAATGTTCCTGAATTATTTTAGGAAAAATATAAATATAAAATTTGTAGGCAATATAATTTTCTCGAACTTTTATTTGGAACATATTTTTATAAAATAATTTAGGGCTGATTGACCATGAAAAATAAAGATAGCTATTACTTGTATTTAGTATTTTTGTGTTTGTAGGGCATGGAGCAATGAAAAATTTTGGCCTAAATGTTTATCAACATGAATATTCTACAAATTATGATCCATATATAGATTCTTCAATTACTAATGAATTCACTTCAGCTGCTCTTCGATTTGGACACTCTATAGTCGACGGAAAAATGAAGTAAGTGATAAAAAGATAAATAATAATTTGTATATCAAGGAAAGAAAATGAGAAATATTTTACCGAAGAATAGTATATTATATACCAAGGGAGTAAAGGTAGGGTAATTATCATGAGGGATTAAATGCACTTTAGTCCTATTATATATACAGTATGTCCCAAAAATAACGAAACTCTTTAGATATAGAATAAAACACGCATTGTATTATGTTTGAAACTTAATATTTATTCAAAATAGGTTCCATTTGAATCAATACACTTTTTAGAACGATCCAGATCTTTCATCATTATTTAAATCTTCACGACCATTTTTAAATTTTGCAAACCACTTATAAACTTGTGAACGAGATAAACAATCATCACCATAAACTTTTTTCATCAATTCGTATGTCTCAGCAATTTTTTTTCCAAGTTTAACACAAAATTTAATATTTGCTCGTTGTTCCATTGTATTTTTACAACATAAACACAAAAACTACTGTCATTAAAATGCGCGTAACTGTTTAAACTGTCACCTGATTGCATGAAGTTGGGTGTGTTCGAAAGAGGAAAGATGTATTTTTCTAACAATGTGTATGTTCAATAGATTGCGCTACGTGTTCTATGATTTAAATTAAAAGTTTCGTTATTTTTGGGACAAACTGTGTATATACACTATTTACCACTCTTATAACCATATATTTTAAATTAATTATTAATTTTGATATTGACTTGCATTTTAATATAAAATGTGAAGTAACTAAGGGCCAGTTTTTCAATCACTGATTAATGTTAATCATGATTAAGTAATAATGGAAACTATGGGTACCAATATTATTTAATTATGATTAACGTTAATCCAGAGTAAACCGGTGATTGATAAACTTAGACAACAGAAACAAAATGAAATATTTTGTGGTTTATAATCAAGGACGTTGAAAGAAGGGGATATGGCATGACGATACTGTAGCATTGTTTGAAGTGAGGCTTGGGCAAGGGAAAGAGACAACAATAGTTTTTCTGCACCGTGCTTAGCCAAATCTCTTCTTCTTTCAAATATTTTGAATTTTTATGTAAGAAAAGTGACGTTTAGACGTTGTCAGGGAGCGTTGTTTTATGTAAACATAACCACAAAGTGTCATTTATGTTTCAATTTTTGTGTTGTATGGAATTGGACATAATTTTTGTGGATAAAATGGTAACAAAGTGTTTATAATTTCAGTTTCCTTGTAAAAATTTATAATCTTTTAGAGATAATGATTCTGTTCTGTCTATTTAAATTTCAAATCTCTTTATGATACATGTCAATCAATAGCAGGCTAAGCACGGTACAGAAAATAATACTTCTGTCTCTGTCAATCTGCCGAGCCTCACAGTCTTGACTTGAATGCCATATCCCCTCCTTTCAACGTCCTTGTTTATAATGTACTTGTTGCTACGGTAATGCTAACTGTCTAGTTATTCCTGGCGAGATTAAATTATATATTTAAGACCTTCACGATTGAAAATTCGCACGTCACTATCATTTCATTTGCATTCATAATTCTTTCATATCAGCTCGTTTATTATACTTTCTAGGAACGTTGAATTCACACAACGAATCGTCCATTCACGCAATTTTTCACCCTAAATTTTACCAATATGCAAGATGTTCATTAAGAGTGGCGCACCATTGCTATCTCGATAAGTATAGGAGCTACGAAGTCGGTTAAATTAGCAAACAATTTATATTTTATCAGATTACTTTAATTTTTTAAACCAGTGGATGTCAAAATACGGGGTGTGTAGCTGTCTTATTTTAAATGGGTTCTTATTTTGTATTATTTGCTTATTCAATTCAATATTTGATTCTTAATTTAACAAATACAAAGTTCAGTACCATCAGATTACAATATATTTGAGAAAAATGCATACTAAGTTGACATTAATTAATTAACAATGGTGCGCTTCTTAAAATGAACATTCCATATATCTTATCAATCTTTCAATCGAAATACTTTCTACATTTTGTCCTCCTGACTAACAAATTTTTAATCACAAAATTCCAAAAATTATCCTTACGAAAAAAATTACTTTGATTATTTTTTGACATTTCTCAAAACCAATAAAATGCTTCATTGTATGTCACGTGTCTGCGTTTTAACCAATCCTGTCATTATTATACTGTGAATAAAGCTCTTGTGATTATTCCCGGGAATAATCTCTGTACATGCTTTTTTGTTTGTGACAAATGATAGGTAGTTGTCAAATAATTATTTAAAACTGTCAACGTGTCAAGTAAAATATGTGAAAAAAAAATCGATTAAGTTGTATTTTAAATACAGAAATACACCAACAAATTTTGGAAACAACTTCCAAGAATACATTAATAAGTAATCAATCGATATGAACCCAGTTCAAAATCTTTTAAGTTGGATGAATCGACCTCAATAGCTAAGTCAAAAAATAATCTAATTAAATATAACTCGAGAGTACGATAAATTAGAAAATAATTCTCCAGTATCTTTCTCAAACTTGTTACCATTTGGCAATAGCCACTCAAGCCCTACGGACTTTCATGACTATTGCCTGGCAACAAGTTTTCGAAAGATTTGCCAAATTATTTTCAATTTATTCTCACTCTCTTGTTATATTATTACTGATTATTTTTTGACATTTCTCAAAACCAATGAAATGCTTCATTGTATGTCACGTGTCTGCGTTTTAACCAATCCTGTCATTATTATACTGAGAATAAAGCTCTTGTGATTATTTCCGGGAATAATCTCTATAGATGCTTTTTTGTTTATAACAAATGATAGGTAGTTGTCAAATAATTATTTAAAACTGTCAACGCGTCAAGTAAAATGCATGATAAAAATCGATTTAGTTGTATTTTAGATACAGAAATAACCAACAAATTTTTGAAACAACTTTCAAGAATACATTAATAGGTAATCAATCGTTATAGACCCAGTTCAAAATCTTTTAAGTTGGTTGAATCGACCTCAACAGCTAAGTCAAAAATAATCTTATTAAATATAACTCTGGAGTTTGATAAATTAGAAAATAATTCTCAAGTATCTTTCTCAAACTTGTTGCCATTTGGCAATAGCCACTCAAGCCCTACGGGCTTTCGTGACTATTGCCTGGCAACAAGTTTTCGAAAGGTCTGTCAAATTATTTTCATTTCATTCTTACTCTCTTGTTATAATAAATAATAATTTACTGGAAGCAGACTGAATAAATATTTGATACAATTTCTAAAATTCGGAGTAAACCAGATTAATCTACTTGTTTCAGCATTTTAGAAGCTGTAAACAATATTGTTATTTCAAATTGTCTCAACTAATAAACAACACACACATACTCACTCACACATATTATTTACATACCAAGAACTGTGCTTAAAAACTATTAAATATCACTATCCATACAAAAAGTATTTATAATAAAAATAATGTGTTTTAGAATATACGGTCATAAAAAGATGGAGGAAATAATAGACATCCCCGAAGTAATGTTCTACCCAGCAAAAATGCGTAAACGAGAGTTTTTCGATGAACTTTTAACAACTTTAACATTAGAGAGTCCCCAGATGGCCGACACTTCAGTTGCAGATGCGGTAAGTAATAAAACTAATGCAATCATAAAATATGCAGTTGTAAATTTGGATTGAAATGTGTGTACAGTTGACGAAGTACATGTTCCGCGGTGGAAATCCGTTTGGAGTGGATTTAATCTCGATAAACATTCAGAGAGGAAGAGATCACGGACTCAGACCCTACAACGACTACAGAGAACTAGTGGGACTTCAGAGATACAACTATTTTGAAGAGTTCGGCCATGATGTGAGATTTAAACTTGTATTTTATTATGGAAATATACAAGGTGTTCAATTTAGTTGTGCCACAATTGGTATCTCGAGAATTATAAGAGCTATAAGGTTGGTTAAATTAGCAAAGAAGTACTATTTTGTAAGTCTATTTCGAAACTATGAACAAACAAATTTTTGCCCAGCGGTTCTCAAAATACGGGGTACAACTTTTCTATTTGAAATGGGAACCTATTTTTTTACTCTCTTATACAAAGTAAAAGTATTGGAGTCGTGAAAAAAATCGTTGACGAGATTTTCGCGGAAATACATGTTTTGAGGTCCACTGAATCCATTTTGATCATTTTCTCAATGATGTCTGTGTGTGTGTGTGTGGATGTCTGTCCGTATGTGCAATATCTCATGAACGAGATAAGATTTGTTAACTAAACTTGGTAATTATAAGTATCATGAAAATACGAAGAGCTGAGTTGATTTTGAATGAAATTGAAAAACCGGAAGAGGAAGTTTACTGGACACACAAAACAATAAATTCCATTTATTTCGAAAATGGAATCAGTTACGAAAAAAAGTTTCAAATGAAAGATGATAGCAAAAATATTTGGAACATAAAATGTTATTTGCTATTTTCCTGTATATGTGAATAATTTTGAGAAAAACTAATTTTTATATTTAATAATATATTTCAATAATCATAGTAGCAATAGAAACAAAAAACATAAATTTTAATTTTTGCTTTATCTAGTTATCTGTCTTCTTTCGGAAAGAAACTAAATTACATGTTTAATAACATATATTCTAAATATTATATATGTTGTGTATAAGAAAGTCTTGTGGTGACCACACCAGATTTTTTATTTATATCACCAGGTGGATTCTTGTTCTTTAGCGATGTGGTTACCGTTGCCACAGTGGCTAAGTCAATTAGAATAGACCGCATGAACTTTATAGTAGTTGAATGCAGAAAAAAATACCAAATCGAACAAGTAAATAAAAAATATAGGTTCCCATTTAAAATTAGAAAGTTGGACCCCGTATTTTGAGAACCGCTGGCTAAAATTATTGTTAATAGTTTTGTAGACTTACAAAATGGTATTTCTTTGCTAATTTAACCAACCTTGTATCTCTTATAGTTCTCGAGATAGCAATGGTGGCACAACTAAATTGAACACCCTGTAGAGCATAGAGCTGTTGTAACGTTTTACTGCAGTAACAAAATTATATGAGTTCTTAATTCCAACAAGAAATATAAAAATATTACATTCATTTTTATTAGGAACAGCGCAGCGAGATTTACTTTAGGGATTATTACAGCAGGGACTGTTTTAATTAAAATTTATTATAGTACCTTTAATTTAAAAATAATAATAGTTAACACAGCTTTGGGTTTCAATAAAAAAGAATAAATCTTTTGATTTATTTGCTGAACATTTTATTCTTCGCGAAAATATTTATCGAGATAGATATTTTTAATGATGTTTTTTAAAAAGAAGCTGCTTTTAATTATTGATTCAAGTATTTCACAGGTATAATATTTTTAGAGCAAATTTTTCTCCTACATGGTTTTTCACGATTATTTTCTTTATTACCAGAAATAGAAGAAAATCATCTAAATAAAAGTTATTGGAGAAAAAAATAAAACCAGTGTTTCCCAAACTATGACAATTTTTTTTATGACAATCTGTAATTCTTGTGCGCGTGTACATGAGAATATGTTATTTATTTATGTTAGTCTATACAACAGGAACTTAATGCTAATTACCGTATAGGGTCCAGACAGGGCCGTCTTAGGATATGTAGGGGCCTTTGAGAACACTGAGTTTCGGGCCCTTTTAGAAAGTAAAAAAAATATGTGAATGAAAACATCAGTATTTACTTTTATTTAGTGACTTTTTTGGTTATTACGGTTAGCTTTATACAAATAAAATATACTGAAGTGATTACTGCTCGTATTTTTAGAATTGGACTTACGTTAATGATGATAATTTCTTCCGGAATTTCTGTTGTGCAAAATCTTCTATTTTGATTTTTATGAATTTTTTAAGATGTCGTAAAATTTGGTCACTGTTTAATAGTTATTTATTAGACAAGTGTTTTATATACCAATAAAACACAAGTATAATACAAAATTTTATCCACAACTCATAATTACAGGTATCGAAGAAGATTAGTCGTAACGTTTAACGTTGATTCATTTATAGGCGTATTTCATTTGCCATTTGGATCAGATCTAACTTACATTTTTTTCTGATTCAGATCACTTATTTATTTCGCTAGATAACTTCACTGAGTTAATTTCTAGCGCTAGAATTACTGACTCTAATTTACTTTGAAGTAATTCACCCCGATAAGTGCATCAGTTTGCTTAAATCAGTTCATTTAGTTATGTTGTCATATTTATCTGAACTGATTTAAGTGAACCAAGTGGCAAATGGAATACAGCTTATATAAGGTGCATTCCATTTGCCATTTGGATCAGATCTAACTTACATTTACTGAATCAGATCACATATTTATTTCGCTAGTTTACTTGGCTGACTTTATTTTCAGTGCTAGAATTACTGATTCTAATTTACTTTGAAGTAATTCACCGCAATAAGTGCATCAGAATGCTTAATTCAGTTCACTTAGTCATGTTGTCTAATTTATCTGAACTGATTTAAATGAACCAAGTGGTAAATGGAATACAGCTATAGGTAGATCATGAAATGGTTGCTAAGTAACAACTTGTTTACAGTATTTTATGGAATATAAAACACTACTGTTTTATGAGCCATATAATACATCTGACATCAGTGTAATTATGTTTTTATAATATATGAGTTGTGGATGAAAAAATATTTAGAAATCTTATCTGGTTTTCGATTGAAATTTTTAAATTTTAACGGCAATTCTTAGCAAGATTGCACTAAAAATTGAGCTCCTCTATTTTCCGTGTAATCGACGAGTTCAGCATTTTGAGGCCCCCATCAAGCCGGAGGCTCTGAATTCGTGCCCCTTATGACTTATGGAAAAGACGGAACTAAGTCCGGACTCACCGAGCACAGTGTGGTAGTTCATAAATTTCTGGCTTGAGTAGGATTCAAACTCGGTATCTTCGGATTCGAATATCGTAACGCTATTCGCACCACCATACTGCCGGACTTTTATAATCCTGTTTGTGTTTAGGCGGCGATGGTTCTGCAGCAACTATACGCGTCTCCAGAGGATGTGGACCTCTACGTGGGTGCACTGATGGAGAATCGTGCTGCTGGTGCAGTGGTGGGCCCCACGTTTCGGGAAATCATTGGTGATCAGTTCGTGAGACTTCGGAAAGGGGATAAGTATTTCTATGATTTGCATCCGACCATCAATTCTGGAGCTTTTAGTGCTGGTGAGTAAAAATATTTTCGGAAAATAAAGAATTAGTGTATTTACTGGTGTTAAATGTTTATAAAATAAATATATCATCACGCCTTTTACCCATTACTGGATGTGGCACTCTGCCGAAGAAGATCTCGGTAAGTGATATATTTATGCGCGTTAAGTGCGGTTATCAGCCGTCATATCACGGCCCCCAAAGATGTTAGTGGTGGGGGAACCTCAAGGATAATTTTACATTGGTGAAAATGTATTTGTCGGCTGTGGGGAACGAACCAAGGTTCTTTGGATCCACAGGCCGACTTGATACCACTGAGCTATTACCCCATACAAACGTTTATGTATTTATTTTAACGTTTAAAACTGTCATTATTAACTCCATAACAACACCAACAACTATACAGGTAAATAACAATTTTATACACAACTTGGCCGAAATTCATGTGTTTTAGCCCTAAAAAGCGGGCTTAAATATTTCTTTTTGGCCCTAGGGCCATAAAAAATCATTTCTATGGATACATAAATAAAATGATAATTTTTTGTTTATTCTGCAAAATGTCATTTTGACATATAACCTATCTACATATTTTAATCTTTTGAACATATAATTAAATGCTATATTAAATAAATAAATAAATATATCATCACGCCTTCTACCCATTACTGGGTGTGGCACTCTGCTAAAGCAGATCTCGGTAAGTGATATATTTTGCGCGTGAAGTGCGGTTACCAGTCGTCAAATCACGGCCCCCAAACATGTTAGTGGTGGAGGAGCCACAGGGATAGCTTTTTCAAATTATGAAAATTTGTCGCCTGTGGGAATCGAACCAGGGACCTCAGGATCCACAGGCCGACTTCATACCACTGTGCTAGCCATCCCATAAAATGCTATATTGTTGTGTATAAAATATTGTATATGTACCACGGATGAAATTAACATTTCTGATTCTTAGACTATTATTAACCCTCGGCGCGGGCCAGAAACGCCTGTTTTTACCCTAGATACATAAATAACTATTTTGGACTTCCGGGTGTAAATGACCTACTTTATTTTTCCATTTTAAATTTCAAATTTAATCCCGTCTGGATTAAATTGACATGAAAGCAAGATTTACCCTAGCAACAAATGTATTATATGGGGTAGATAGCTTAGTGGTATCGAGTCGGCCTGTGGTTCCTGTGAACCTTGGTTCGTTTCCCACAGCCAACAAACAATTTTCACCACATTAAAATTACCCCTGTGGCTTCCCCCTCCACTAACATCTTTGGTGACCTTGATTTGATGGCTGGTAACCGAACTTCACGCGCATAAATATATCACTTACCGAGATCTGCTCCGGCAGAGTGCCACATCCAGTAATGGATAAAAAAGCGTGATGATATATTTATATATATTTTTACAAATGTTTTATAATCCACGGTATATTTCGCTTTGTTTATGTTGCCTAAGTTACCTAAAAAATGCTTAATGCTGTTTTTGTGAATTATATCTGTGGATCCCAAGGGGTACGTGAAGTATCAACAGGGGGTACGTGAAACTTCTATAGAGGGCTTCTAATATTCTTGCTTTTAGAACTAGTAGGTTAAAATTCCTTTTATCCGCAACTCATATATAATAAAGACATTATTTCATTGATTCCAGTTGAAATATATGGCTCATAAAACACTAGTGTTTTATATTCCATAAAGCTACATTCACAAATCGAAATTAGTTTTTGTTTTAGTGTGTTTTTAGGTGTCATTCACAAATAGTTTTGCTTTTGTCGATTTTAGTTAGTAGTGACATCTATCATAAATTTTAGAAGATCGGTAATACAGTAAATGTAACTGTCAGATGTGTCAGAAGTTACACGTACTGTCATACGTTATTTGTTTACTTTCCTATTTTTTGGAAGAGCAAGATAAATATTATCATAATAAGAAAGTAGGTATTAATTTATTTTCATTCATTTTGACACTCTAATGAAAACAAACTTAGGTTATTGTCAATGCGAAGGACGATAGAAAGAGACAAGTATATATCACTACATCATTCTACGCTTCGTCCTATTGGTCTATTCCTAAGTATAAAACGTAAAACTAAAACATAAGTTTGGAGTTTGCAAACTTTTGTGTTAAAACCAAAACTAAATACTGATTTGTGAATGGCTGCATAAGATAACATGTCTACAAGGTTATTAAAACAAAAATGGAAAACATAAAACAAAAACTAATTTTGATTTGTGAATGTAGCTTAAAACACTGTAAACAACTTGTTACTTAGCAACCACTTCATGATCTACCGTATTTTGAGAAACTATATATAACTGAATCAACGTTAAACGATACGACCAATCTTCTTCGATACCTATAATTATTAGTTGTGGATAAAATTTTGTATTACATTTGTATTTTATTGGTATATAAAGCACTCGACTCTCGGTCTCGTGTTTAAACTTTTCTTGCGTGTTTTATATACCTAATACTTGTAAAATAAATAACTATTATCAATTGTTAAGGGCTACGTGGTACTTTAGAGTGAGGCCAAAGGATCTAATGTGCATTTTATTTTTTTAGAACAACTTCGAGAAATAAAGCGATCATCTATGGCCAGAATTATTTGCGATAACAGTGATGGAATTTTACTAGTCAAGCAAGCTAATAACCCGTTCAAGAAACCAGGATTGTACGGGTTAGTTATCATATTATTATTTCGTTTTGTTTGCTACTCTTAAAAAGTTAAACTTTACTATGTTCATTGTTTAAAATATTTTAAAATACAGACTATAATAATATGTAATAATAATAAGAACTGTTGTTTATTTCAGAAATGAACTGCATGATTGCAAGAGTGTAGCAATTCCTCATCTTAATTTAATATATTGGCAAGAAAAAATCTAAACTAATATGAAAATTATAATTTTATGTTTATACTATGGATTTTATTTGTTAAAAGCACCTTTTATTTTATGTAAAATGTAGATAAATACAATAAGTAAACAATAATATATTTTAAAAGGAGTTTTATCTTTAATTATAAATATTTTTTACCTCTCTAAAAGTTGCAATATCTTTTACAAGGAGCCACAGGGGTAGCTTTTTGAAATTATGAAAATTGTTTGTCGCCTGTGGGAATCGAACCAGGGTTCTCAGGATCCACAGGCCGACTTCATACCACTGAGCTAGCCACCCCATATAGATATGAATAAATATTTTATTTCAATTTTAAAGAGGATTATGTTATTTTTGCTTTATCTTGCAAGCTTCTCGAGATTTATCTTTAAAGTTTTAAAGGAAAAACTGCATTATTGCAAAAGATGGGGTGGCTAGCTCAGTGGTATGAAGTCGGCCTGTGGATCCTGAGAACCCTGGTTCGATTCCCACAGGCGACAAACAATTTTCATAATTTCAAATGCTACCCCTGTGGCTCCTCCACCACTACATCTTTGGGAGCCGTGATTTAACGACTGGTAACCGCACTTCACGCGCAAAATATATCACTTATCGAGATCTGCTTCGGCAGAGTGCCACATCCACTAATGGATAGAAGGCGTGATGATATATTTATTTTATTTTATTTTTATTTATAATTGGGGTAGATGGCCTGTGAATTTGAGAACCTCGGTATGATTTTTACAGCCGACAAACAATTTTCACTACATTACAAATGCCTCTTTGGCTCTTTCTCCACTAATATGTTTGGGGACTGTTATTTGACAGCTGGTAACTGCACTTCACGCGCAGATATATATCACTTACCGAGATCTGCTTCGACAAAGTGCTATATCCAGTAATGGGTATAAAACGTGATGATATATTTATCTCATCACCTTTTAACATCATCATCAGAGTCAACACCAACTGTAAAATCTGCTTCTAACAAAACAGTGTAAGTAATTTTTTTAATATTATTTATAATTTTATTTTGTTCGTAATTATTGCAAATTTTGATGTAATACTTTGTCTTTTTATTTATAAAACCTCCACGGACTTGACGTCATCTCGAAATTTCACCAAGTGAACGAAACTCGTCTGGGAGCCGCTGGCATCTTCTACAGTGTCACTGGAGTCACCACCTTCAACAGAGTCCCCAGAATCAGTTTCATCCTGCAAAGTTCTAACAGGACCTCGAATCAGTAGCCAGTCTCTCCAATCAGTCAGAAAACTCCCGAAAATAATATAATATCTCTAAACAATATTGTCACTGCATCATGTATTGTAATAATGGGGGATTCAAGTGGTAGAGCTTATTAATATATATATATATATATATATATATATATATATATATATATATATATATATATATATATATTTATTTATTAAAATAAATTCTTGACCGTATCTAATACAATATAAAACCATACCATAAATGATATCTTTATTATTGAAATATGAAAGTTGAATAATTCGAAACGCTCATTTAAATTTCTCACTGCCATATTGCAATTACGTAGTTGCATTAAACCAATCACAGAGCTTTGTCTGAAACGTTTGTCGGTGCTCAATTTTACTGAAAGGAAGACGAAGAAGAAATAAGCATTCAGCATTCCACGATTCTACCAATGACGTATAATACTAGACGAATTATGCCGTATTCAAGTCAGTGCAGTGTTGTGAAGCAGAAAGGAATGGAATAACTTCTGGGTCCGCCGGGTGCGCGGCAAGGAGCGAGTACACTTTGATTTTATGCAAGTTGCTCCTTGCCGCGCACCCGCCGCACCGACCAGTTATTCTATCTTTTTCTGCTTCACAATAAACGCTGTTGTTATCCGTCTAGTTATGTTTTGTCGGAGGATTCTACTGACAACGACACACGTTACGTGAAGTTACGTGTTATTTATCTGTCTTATCTGTCTCTCTTTTAAGCTAAGATGCAACTACGTCATATTCGTTTGTTTCGAAAGTTTAAATATTTTTATCATGCTTAATACAAGTTTAAAAAAAAAATAAAAATTTTGGGTATAATTATTTTATTACGTAGATTAATATATACAAAAATCAAAAAAGTCTTGAAAGGCCCATTGTAATTTAAATATTACTACTATCTTTTATAATACACTAGCTATTACCCGCGACTTCGTTCGCGTGGTCTACAATTTAATGCGAGTACCCGGAATGCGTTGCATTGCAACTCAAAGAAAGAAAGTGTCTGTTTTTAATTCTGTTTATTGAAATGCTTTTGGATACACAATATTTTTTGTTTTTCTCTTTGGGACGTACACGAATAAATCAGAAGGTTTTCCGACGCGTGAGCATGCCGTATACAGCTGCCCATGTGAGAAGCATGGATTTTCCAAATTTAGTCCACACACTTGTAGCGATTGTCTCTGTTTGTTTGTGTTTAATTCTGTTTATTAAAGTGCGTTTGGATAAACAATTTTTTTTTCTCTCTTTGGGACGTACACGAATATATCAGAAGGTTTTCCAACGCGTGCACATGTCACATTCCTTTTGATCACTTTGTACATCATCTTACACTTATTTATTGTCATTTGAAAACTGTAATTATTATAAGTACAATTTATTATTCAACTCTTTCTGTAGGTAAATCAAAGTGCATCTTTTTGCAATTAATTTATTACTATTTTCTTTATATATTAAATACATTTTTAGTTATTACTACACTAATTTAATAGACAAGTAAATTTTCTTACAACACATTTATGTTTACAATTGTTTTAATAGTTACAAATATAAGATACTAATGGCCGGTTTCACTAACAAATGTTAAATTTTAAACGGTGATTAAATAAATAAAAGCAAATCAAAATTACATGTCAAATTGAATAATTGACATTGCTGTCATACATTCGATTTGCTTTTATTTATTTAAACCATGTTTAAAATTTAATTTTGTTGATGAAACCGGCCATGAGGGCCAATTTTTCAATTACCGATTAATGTTAATCATGATTAAATAACAAAGGAAACTATGGTTTCCATTATTATTTAATCATGTTTATCACTAATCGAGAGTAAACCGGCAATTGGAAAACTGGCCCTAAATAAATTTCCTGGGTAATGTGACTTCGGGTGCAAGGAAATAATATTTTTCTGCGCATTCACGCTTTCTTCAGGAACAAGAAACTGTTCCTAGAGAAGTGGCTTTCTTCGCTGCTACAGTTGTGACTATAAACATATATAACATAAAATTAGCAACAATTTGCATCAGATTATACAAAATTATAAAATTTCAGAGTGCATCATGATAGAGCTATAAAATTATGAACTGTTTAGATTCATATTTTGTTTTAAAATAAACAAAGCTAGATAATAATATTAAAAATAATTAAATATGAATTATTTTACCAGATAAAGTCAATTTAAAGATTGGTTAAAGAACTCATATTTTAAATATTGGAAATAATACAGGATACCAATGATGTTGTTACAAGCATCTGGGATGTTGCAAGAGAAGACTTGACTCTGTTGACGATGACCACGACGACAACAGATTCAGTGACGCTGGTTAGTAAATCAGCTGATTCAAAATGATGATACAACAGTGACGTCGTCCACGATATTAGCAGCTCCAGCTCTGATGGCGCTGGTTTGAACACCAGCTGATCCAAGATGATGATACAAGCTCCGGTGACGATATCTATTATATTGACTGCTCCGGTGACGCTGGTAACAACACCGGCTATTCCACGATGATGTTGAGTTCGTAGGAGGTAATTTCAAAAGCCGGAATGTCACTTTAAACAAAAACAATGTATTAGTAACATAGAATAGTTCGAAATATTAGAAGAAAACATACATCATACTGTGATGATTGATGAACCTGAAACAGAAACTAAGAACAAAAAGCGATTGAATAATGTACAAGTTATAGTAAATCAACGCGTGCTTTTTTAAAGCAAGAATTTTTAGGTATTTGGAGAAAAAGTATCCTACGAAAAAATGTTCCAAATAAAAAGTTAATATATTCGCGGGGGAAATTTATTAGTGCTCAAAATTAACACAACTCTCTTCTCCTCTTGTGGGTGGGGGGAGGTTGACATTGAAATTTTAAAGAGGAATCCCCACTTTTCATTGCAGATTCAAATAGTATGTCAAAAATAAGTTACTTTTATTTGAAACATTTTTTTCGATCCATTTTAGACGCTCTGTAAACGACAAAATTTAATTTTTCTATTTTTAAACCAAATAATAAATATATCACCACGTTCTTTTACCCATTACTGGGTGTGGCACTCAGCCGAAGCAGAGAAAGATATTAGTAGTGGGGGAGCAACAGGGATAATTTGGTGAAAATGTTTATTTGAAATGGTGTTTTTTTAAGTCTATAAACGCACTGTAAACACGGAGATCTGTAAGCCTATTGTTTTTGGCGCTTTTTATTGTGTAGAATTGGTATGAATTCTTTTAAATTTGACATATAACCTGAATATTGTAAATTGTCGAAATCGAAATTGCTATATGCTATAATCAAATAAAATTCACAACATTCACAATAGAGAAAGATAATATTAGCTTTGTTTGTTTCGCTATGTGGTGGTTACTGTAAAACGCGGCGGTTAGTTACAGCAGCGTTTTACTGTAGACCATAAAAATTGACAGTAATAATTTATGTCACTAAAATAATAATTTTAGTTTTTTTCATCCGAGGTAAATTATATTTTTGTTTTGTATGCCCAGTATACTACACAAGTTGTGTATTTAAATTGTCATTTTGACATAAATTGATATAAATTTGACAGCTGATAACCGCACTTCACTTACAGAGATTTGCTACCTGCTATGGCAGAATGTCACAATCAGTAATGGGTAAAAGGAGTGATGATATATTGATTTATATTTTATTTATGGAAGAATTTGTTACAAATGTGATTTTGTCATCGGAAAATGAGGAGGATTCAACGATAGATGATCTAAAATGATGAATTTGAACTGCTACATTCGTTATTCATTTTTCCTGATGTCAAAAATGTGTCAAAATTATCTTCTACCGCTATTCAGCAAAACTTAGAGTTGCTGTAAAAATGTTTACCGCCAGCTGCGGCAGCGTTTTATCGCGAGATGTCAAAAAGTGAAACGAACAAAATCTAGTAACTTATTATGTTACCGCCAACTCAACCGAACACAAAATCCTTACCGCAGCGGTAAACAGTAACCGCCACGTAGCTAAACGAACAAAGCTATTGATTAATTGTTAAAAAATTTAAAATTTCAAGTGTTTGTGTTATGAGAAGCGCTACCACTACAACTGATAAAAATACCAACTTATAATTTTGACAAGTCGCAATTCTTTTTTAAATCTAACAGAATTATAAAATTACCTTAATAGAAAAAATTGTATAAATAACAAGTATCATAAGACTTGTTATCGCACTCGTCCTTTGTAAAACTCGCCGGAGAGAGACTCGTTTTCTAATTTTGGACTCGTGCGTTAAGAGAATGCCTTATGAAACTAGTTTTTTAATATACTATTTTTCGATTTCTTCATTGGAGAACCAATACATTCGATTCGACAAAAAATAATTTTATTTTTCGCGATGAGAATTAAATATATTGTTTTGTTTTACATACAAAATATAATTATCTATAAATTTTATTTGAAGTGCAAAATAAATTTAAATATTAAACAATAAATTAAGTGCCAGATAAAATCAATTCACTTACGAAATTGAAGATCTTGAATTAGTTGAATTTCTCAAGTTGTTGACTTCGTGATGCTGCAGATGAAGATTTAAATTCTGAAATTTATCTAATACTTTTTTACCTTTAGCAAAAATTATTTAATACCCTGGTTTATAAAGGGCATTTGTTTCCATAATAAATGTATTTAAATAATAGATTCTAATGAATTTTATTTACTTAATTGAAAGAAATATAAATATTTATTTATTTATTTCGCTTCCAAATTAGAGATGGGAATTCTAGTTCATTTGAGTGAACTAGTTCATTCGTTCTCGTTCATCAAAAAGATTAGTTCACTGAACTAGTTCATTAGTTCACTTTCGTTCACGAAACTTTGAAGACTATGATGAACGGAAATCGTATTGTATTGTGATTCACGAGCGAGAACAAGTGAACTTTTAGGATCTGGTTCTAGTATAATTTGACAGCAGACAGCAGAAGCAGAGCGATGATCATAGCAACGACCACGAACGAATAAAGTATGAAGTAAGCTTAGTAAGTTCCTCTAGTAATTAGTCTCGTTCACTCGTTCACTTGTTCTCCGTTCTCCGCTTTCGCTTCTATTTCATCGGCCGTGCCGCCGTGATGGTGAATCATACCCGAATAGTACGCAGTGAACTAGTCTTTAATAAACTCACGAACTAGTTCGTGTCGTTCACTATAAGGAATAGTTCATATGAACTAGTTCGTTCACGAACTACACACCTCTATTCCAAATACCTTTAAGCTTCACAATTTATAATAATATTTTTACGGTCAACCCACTTCGCTCAATAAGGAATATGTAACATTACTGTTAAAATTTGATTTACTTTGAAATAAATTAATTTGTCGTTTTTAATTCAAATGATTTAAATGTAATAATTGATAAATTAACAAAAACTCAAATTATTTGAATTTAATAATTTATTACTCATGTAGTATTAGTATGAAGGAAAGTATTTAAAGAACAAAAGAAATAGACATAATAATTAGAACTGCTGTCTAAAATAATATTTGAAATTGTTACAAGTTACAACCACTCTACGGCTCGGTGAGTCCTGTAATTGGGATTCAATTCCTGTTGTACAGAGTAACATAAATAAATAAATAAATAAATAAAATACATTATTACTAAAAACAGTTTAACTTAATTAAAATATTTGTGCTATATTTATAAAATAAACCATATTACATTTAGATAAAGGATTTTATTTCATTTGATTACAAATATTTATTAATATAGTCATGATGAAAACAGAACTTTGCCTGAAATTAAAATTGAAACTTACGAAAACTCATTGACAATATTCCAGCCTGTATTGTCAATACGAATTCGTGCACACTGCAGTACTAAATAACAATACAATGGATCTATTTACCACATTTCACATTAATAAATGAAACAGATGTTGACAAACAAATAACTGAAGCTTAGAAACAATAGGATGTCTATTTTCGTTTGGATTTATGCTGTCATTGTTGATTTTACTTCAATTTTTCAGCGTTTTTCTTCTGCAGTAATAATAATTGTCAGTTATTGGAAATTTTAAAAATGTTTATAAACTCACCATTAGTTTGTATAATCGAAGTTTTTGTCCAAATGTTGCAGGAGGTTCTTCTAAAAGCACAACTTCATCATTTTCATCTTCGGGTTGCGAATCTGAATTCATATCTTCTGTTTCTTCAACAGGTCTGCAAAAGGATAATTTTAGTTTTTAGTCCATTCGATGAGGGGACTTATTTTTAAAAAGTGTGTAAAACTTATACATTTCGATGTTTTAATTCTAATTCAAAAATATTTTATATAAATTATAAACGTATCACTTCGGACTTAACCGGAAGCGGCATCAACTATCTTATTTTGAATAGAACATCCTGTATATTTTTACATTTATAATTCTACGTTCAATTCTTTATACAATTATGTGCCACAAATCAAATTTTATAGTAAAAGATCTGAAGAACAATATTTTTAAAAATTTTATGCAGTTACATATTAAAATAGTAACCTAATTAAAAACTATAGAATTGCATTAAACATTTTTATTAAAAATATTAAAATTGACAAGAAATTGTTGCATAAATAAACAATATTAACAAAAACAGAATCTGTCAATTTCAATTGTTTTAAAGCCAGCTTGTGTTGTTTTAATTTGAATTTTTTTACAGCTAAATTTGACTTGTATATTTAGAATTTAAAGTAGAATTAAAGCTATAAAAATATACTAATTTGTAGTATCACAAAATGGAGTTTCAATTTTATTAAGTCGTCGAGTTTTAATAATTTTTTTTTTTTTAATGTTGTATTTATTACGTTTAATTTAGTCTTTATTTTTTGACTGTATTTTCCATGTGAAATTATTGTTAACTATTATAATAATTCTTATTATTGTTTGACTAAAAAATGGGACCAACCCTTAGTCCCCAAACGTCGTCTGTTTCAATAAATTTGTAAATTTAAAATTACAAAAAAAAAGCCAAGTAATCCAAACACAGAGGAGTAATTATAATTATTTATCCTTCCTACTCCTAATTGGTCAATATAAAAATATACATTTAAAGTGTTAAAATTTTTATAAAAACCTAGTCCATCCCTGGCACGATGAAAGATTGGAAACAGGTGTATTTAAGTGAAATTAAGGGTGTGAGATTGCGTGAATGAATGGGTCTGATTCATGGTTTGTTGCGTGAATGAAAGAATCCGAGTGGGATGAATAAACGAGGTAGTATGTGTGTACATTGCTAACAAAAAATCGATTTAGATGCAGACTTGCATCCCACAAAATTAATTTACACAAATCTACTTCACATGAGAATTGCAGCTACAATTTCATTTCTTTGATATACTCTTTAAAACATAAGTATATGCAAATATAAAAAAAAGTTAATTTATTATAAGAGTAATGCAGAAACATAATGAATACATACATGAAATAATAGTATATTACATAATAAGTCAGGAAAGTGATGTTTTACTTAACGAAGCGGTTGTTAGAAATATGGTACAGCAGACGAAGTATTTTAATCCGCTGAGACAAGTAAAAACACTTTCCTGACGTATTATGTATACTACATATTTATTCTGAAACTTTTTAATTTAATCAATAATTAATCAAGAAGAATTAAAAATGTTTAAATGTATTGATATGAATTGTATTGACAGCAGACTATGTAGTCAAGGTTATATAAAAAAAAACAGTCAGGTAAAGTCTGTACCAGACTGTTTTGTATTTTACCAGACTATTATTTTTGTTGTAATCTTGGATACGTATTTTACTTATTAAAATTGGTCAAGAAAGTAGAAACTTTCTTGCTGGTTTCAGTTATTTACGTTATAAGTGCGGTATGTAGTATTTTACAGCGCGAGGTTTTATATTAAAGCACGACGCGGAGCGGAGTGCTTTTATAAAACCGTCTGATGTACTAATACCTAATGCACGCATAATGTATCATATATTTTGGCTGACATACCTATTTAATTTATTGATTAACATTAAATCATCGTAGTCATATACACGCAGATTCACAAAACGGATTAGCGCTAACACCGTTTTTAATATTATCTATAACTCTGTTTCAAATTAAAACAAATTAAAGAAATAAACTAAATTTGATGCTAATTAACTCTCTTTTTAACTCAAGTTAAAATAAACTTGTTTCATACATTGAAAAGAGAGTTAAAAACGAAATAAAAAATAATGTTAGCGCTAATCCGCTTTATGAATCTGCCTGTAAGCATGGGCGTCCACAGATATTTTTCCAGGGGGGGCGAGTCGCAAAAAACTCTCAAATGTACATAAATTTCTAAAATATTTTTTTTTACATATCATAAATACAAATACACATAACAAATGGATAAAAAATACTCGTATTTAAATTTGTGAAATAAATTACTAGTCTTCATCGTCTGGGTTGAATGAACAGGAAGGACAATTTTCTAATAACTCTTCCATAAATTAACACCATTTCTTCAATAAATTCCGATTTAGCAGTTTTACAGTTTTTATTTTCTAATATTTTGTGTCTGTGTATACTTAAACTTAGATTACTCAATCGTTACGATAGGGAACATGTCGCTAGGTGGCCATAAGAATACTGCTGGAAATTCAGTTTCAGCTTGAATTTATTATCTTTAAACTTATAATTTCATTTTTATTTAATTTATATATACATATACAGTGTGGTGGCCACGACTCTCGAACTTCAGACTTCAACTTTAACATGTAAAACTATAATTTTTTAATTTCCTGCTTCCATAAATATTTGAACAAGAAAGCTTAAAAAAAAATTTTTGGGGCATAAAATATGAAATTAATTTTGTATGCTTTGTATCGGCACAAATTAGATCTGAAAATGACTAAAATTGTCTCAAAACTATCGATAGCTATGAAATTGACACAAAATTAAACAAATGTTTGTCGTTCAATCTGTCAAAACTGTCAGAATAAATTCCTTATTTATTATTTCATTTATTTTGACAAATAAAACGTCAAAAATATGTTTAATTTTGTTTCAATTTCATGTCTTTCTATAGTTTTGAGGCAATTTTCGTCATTTTCAAATCTAATTTGTGTCGTTACACTTTTATTTCAAGCTTTTTTGCTTCAAATATTTAAGGAAGCAGGAAATTAAAAAATTATAGCTTTACATGTTAAAGTCCTATTTTCGAGAGTCTCGGTCACCACTCTAGTTAATATCCAGAGGGGGGGCTCGCGCCCCCTTGCCTCCCCCTGCGGACGCCCATGCCTGTAAGTTTACTGCTTCAAATCATTTTGACGTTTGTACGCTATGAGCCATCTTGATTTTCTAACCAAGTATCAACGAACTATCTAGGTAGGTGCCATTTACCACAATAGGTAGGTGTGTTCATTTTATTTCTTTTCCAACAAAAAAAAAAAATTATTTCTTTAGGACTTTATTGAACGATAAATTGCGACTTCTACTCATTACTAGGTCGTCAGAACACAGCCCTCAAGGATATTAGTGAAGGGGAAACAACAGGGGTAGTTTTTAATGTGGTTCTTAAATCTACAGGCCGACTCGATACCACCCCATAATATATCTGCATCTAAATAAATAATTACTTTCTAATTCTACGTCGAATGTTTTAATAATGAATTTAGAATATATACGTCTCGGTAAACAAACAATACTTTTGAAGTTCAGTGTACGTGCAAACGTCGGCGACATGGAGAAGCAACAAGCAGTTATGTGAAGTGTGTGCGTTCGAAAATTGACTTCTAAAGATGTAAATAAACCAGCTGTAGTGGCTTCGGCGCGGATACATGCGGAAATAGAACCGGGTAATGCTGTGGATTCTTTACTTTAATCAGGATCGGCTTCAAGAAAATACACGAGAATTCAAACATATTATAATGTCCATGTGCAACATTATAAAACCAACTGCAAGGTTCTAAGCTAAACGTTGAATAAGAGTGATCAATTTGTTTTTATTATCAAACGTTCCTAATTATATTTGAGAATGGTTCTTCAAATAAAAGTGAAAAAATATTAAGGGCCAGTTTTTCAATCACTGATTAACATTAATCGAGAGTAAACCGGTGATTGACACACTGACCCTTAGATGATTATTTCAATCGTTCATATACCGAAAAATACTGGCTTAGTGTTTTGAATTAACTTAAGATTTTAGTAATTTTTTCCAAAATTTACGCTTGCCTCCAAATTTGTTTAATGTTACTATTATTCTTTTTCTTTTCGGCTTTTAAAGTTTATCTGAATTGTATCAGTTATAACTCAAATGTAACACAAAAAACTACTATTACTCGTAGATAAAAAGAATAATTATATATTTTAATAGAAAAATGAAATTCATGTTTTATACGAATTGTTTTAGTCTTAGTCTTTGTCTTTGTCGCTGCGCATAAACACAAAGTTTGCAGACTTCATACTTTCGACATAGTCTTTCTGTAAGAGAGAGTTAGCTGCGGTAATGCTATATCTTGTTATGCTGTAATATACAGTCAATTCTATGCCGTATTTATCATATGTCATTAGGTTTGTGTTGGGAATACAATAAATATAGATAATAGAACAAAAATAGTAATAATTTCAACTGATTTAATAACTGATTATACAACCATCTTAAGTTATGTGTATCATTTATTTCAAGCACAGTTCTCTAGCCTACTTTGCAGACCTCCAGAAAACGTATTTTTCAGACGGGTTAAAGAAGTTGGAGTATCGCTGGATTAAGTGTATCGAACTCAAAGGAGATTATGTTGAAAAATAAATCGCCACTTTTCCAAAATTTTTGTTATTCTTTTGTAGGCTAAGTACTTATCGGACCACCCTCGTATATCATGTACCGTGAACTGTGTGTGACAATTTTTAGGTCAAGAATGTAGTTTGTGAATTTGCGACCATAAAATCACTTACAGTTCGAGGTTACTAAACTATTTTTTTACAATATCTGCACAAATTGAAGGAAATTAAAAATAGATTTCAAAATTAACAGCTGTTAAAATAAACAGGAACTTGATCTATAATATTTACTTACTGTTCACGGTGGATTGTAAGTAAATATTATAGTCCTAATGTAACAATGGAAACAACTGTGCAATAAAAGTTTCACTTATTGTATTTAAATTTTGTCATTAATGGGTAACTTGCAGTACAGGTATTGTAAAAAATAATTTAAAAACATCGAAAAACAAATCAACTGCTTATTGACTGAAAATTATTCAGGTACAATACGGCACCGATTGATATTATAGTTTCAATTATGGCATATCAATATTTAATGTTCAACACAATAATAATTTGGTCGTGTTATAATAATTTAATATTTAGTTTTATAATTATTTTATATTCAAAATTTAAACTGAATATAATTGTCGCAATCCTAATATAAAACAATCTATCCTCTTCTGATAATTGTATATAAATGATATAATTTTTCTGTGATTAATGCTGCTCCTTCTGCACTTCTCTATTCATGTATTTGTCAGGATAAAATCATAGACGAAGTACAGTGAATATGAACATCAGTTTTATTTAATAAAGATTTACAAAGATAATTACTTTCAACCTATCTCGTCTATCGCCGGATACACACTCTCTTCAAACTATCTACAAAGTCACCATGCACCCTTAACCATTTACACACGTCTCTTCATCCCTCACCTATTCCAACATGTTTTCACATTCGACGTCACTCAGATCGACCCAGACACACTTGACCATAATTTATTAGTTTAAAAACACAAACACAACCCCAAGCGTTCCATTCTCACAATACTTAAATTTTCTAAAACCAATAACCATAAATTAACTAAAATTAAACAAAACACATAATTTAACAAAAACAGCCTAAATTATAAATAATGCCACATATTTGTCGTTATTATTTTGAGCAGAAATAAATTTATAATAGTATTAAAATAACAAATTGTTCAACTATATTAAATTAGTTTTCATTTATTGTAGGTACATCGTAAAAATAAATATTGTAACTGAGTTAATTAGAATAGATAAATATTATGTTTTAATATTTCACATTATTCAAGAAAAATACAACATTTCTGTGCAAACAGTTAAAATAATATTTTTGTTATGACTGTATGTCACTGCGCTTATAAGTAATATATCATAAAGGTGTGATAAGCATTTTAATTATTTAAATTGATACCAAGCGTCATTACTTATATTAGATTGTTGTATAAATAATTTAATACAATGTTCCACGTGCTAAGTCCCTCTAAATTACTATATTATCTAAATATCTCACTTTTCATTTGCAAATGTATATAGGTAAAAAATTATCATGCGTGATCTTCTGATTTTATTTTATGATAATTTAATTTACCGTTCTTAACGTACACGGTTTACTTTTCATTTCAAAATAAAAATGTAAGCATGTAATTTCCTTTTTGTTATTATTAGTTTTATGTTATCAGATTTAGTTAAGATATTCTACAAACAAGAGCGAAAAAGAAATGAAGCTCTTTTAAATTTAAATGAAAAATCCTCGATGCATTAGGAAATCTGATTTATAAGAGATGGCGCTAAAACCCATATGTCAAAAGTTGAACAAAGGAGCATTTTTGTTTGACTTCCGTATGTGTAGCATGGCAAGCTGTAGTATTTCTTTGTTTTATTCTTATATTTTCCGTATTTTCTAAGTTTTTATTATCAATTTAGGTAAATTATAGTTCAGTGTTTCTTGTTGTGTTAATTTTAGTACTACATTAAATTTAGTTTTTCATTCTAGATACGATATAAACTTTATAAGTTATGTTATCTTTGTAATTAACTTTATTGTTATAAGTATAATTTGTGGAATTTAGCTGTTCCATTGTTCTTCGCAATAGATTTACATTTGGGTACACAACAATACTTCCTACTTTTTAATGTCTTTTTGGAGAAAATCACATTTTTCCCAATCACCTACAAATGTTATTACCATGGGCGTCCGCAAGGGGAGGCAAGGAGGGGCGCCCTTCCCCCCTATATATTAACTAGGGTGGTGACTACGACTATCGAACATAGGACTTTAACATGTAATTTTGTAATTTCCTGCTTCCCCTAAATATTCCCCTAAATATTTTAAGCAAAAAAGCTTGAAATAAAAGTTTTAGGGCATAAAATTTTGCGTTGGAACCAATAAACAAAATTAATTTTGCATACTATGGAACGACACAAAATAGATTTAAAAATGACGAAAATTGCCTGAAAACTATTGATAGGCATGAAATTGAAACAAAATTAAACAAATGTTTGACGTTTTATTTGTCAAAATAAATGAAATAATAAATGAAGAATTTATTTTGACAGTTTTGACAAATTGAACGTTAAACATTTGTTTAATTTTGTTTCAATTTCATAGCTATCGATAGTTTTGAAACAATTTTAGTCATTTTCAGATCTAATTTGTGCCGATACAAAGCATGCAAAATTAATATATAAATTAAATAAAAATTAAATTATAAGTTTAAAGATAATAAATTCAAGCTGAAACTGAATTTCCAGCAGTATTCTTATAGCCAGATAGCGACATGTTTGCTATCCGTAACGATTAAGTAATCTAAGTTTATTAAGTACAGACAAAATATTAGAAAATAAAAACTGTAAAACTGCTAAATCGGAATTTATTGAAGAAATGGTGTCAATTTATGGAAGAGTTATTAGAAAATTGTCCTTTCTCTTCAATTCAATCCAGACGATGAAGACTAGTAATTTATTTCACAAATTTAAATATTTTTTATATATTTGTTATGTGTGTTTATTGTTTATATTTATGTTATGTAAAAAAAATATATTTTAGAAATTTATGTATATCTGAGAGTTTTTTGCGACCCGCCCCCCACTGGAAAAATGTCTGTGGACGCCCATGGTCATTACACATTTACTATTCTATTTTATATGAATGTTATATGAAGTATACAACATAATTTCAATTAATTTGTACTTATTAAAGCAATAAAGTAAAAGGATGAAATTCAAGTCAAATTTGCTTTGAAAGAACTTCACAAATAATATTGAAATAGTAATATGCAACAGCATACAAATCTCATGAAAGGACTCCTTTGTCGTAGTTTCAAATTTCGCCACTAGATTCACATTCTTATTATGATATACCAATTGTTGATTCTGAATAGCTGACCAAAACGTCAAAATGAAGATATGTTCACATAGCATAATATACTTGTAACAGTTACAGTGCTGAACTAATTTTATTGTGTCATATTAACACATTAAAAATTACTCCTGTGGCTTCCCCTTCACTAATATCTATAAAAATTTTGATAATTTAGCGGCGTAGAAGATTCCGAAAGTGAGACAGATTTGTCCTGGACAACTAACTACATAGCACTACATATTCAATTTTACTTACATAACCCGGAGAAATAATAATTAAACCCGGAGCCCGGTGATAACTCACTGAAACCCGGAGTCTCCGGGTCAAAACCATAAAGGTAGCAAGTCTACCTATTTACCAGAACCATGCTGCAATCTCTTACCGAACGAACTGTATGTTTTAAGTACATTCGTATCAATATTTATATTTAATGTACAAAATAAATATTTTCTTTTAAAAAACATTTCGAATGTTCCTAGGAGAATGTATTATATAGAAATGTGTCGCTTGTATGAATACACATAAAAATGTTCCTGTTTCAATATTGTTAATCTCGCGTTGAACTATACTAACAAGCATTAAAAAGATATTTCATGCAAATGGTAAAGTTATGGATAAATAATAACAATCGTAAAGGAAATGTATATGATTGTGAACGGTAAATGGAGTTTTCTGTACCTTTTGGCGAAATCCGTATCAGTTTCACTGTCGTTCTGAACAGGTCGGTCTTGTGAGTTTCTCGTCACCATGTTGTGTTTGTCTCGTTCGTCTCTCCATAGTCTAAGATCTGCAGGGGCCTGGAAACCAAAACACAACAATAAACAAAATGTAAATTAGTATATTTACTATACAACAAACAAGAACTTCAGAAGAATAATAAAACAATTTATTTATTTGTGCAACTCTGTACAACATGAATCTCAATTACAGTGCATGGTCCAAACTCACTGAGCCGTAGTTTGGCAGTTCATATACTTTTAGCTTGAGTGAGATTCGAACTTGGGATCTCCGGATTCGAATGCAGTAATGCTATACTCCATTCCCTGTATGAAAACGATGACGTCATATGTGGACGAGGTTATCATAGATACGATGAAATATAGCTACCTTTTTTTAATAATATTCGTACCTATGCGAATTACATAACCTATGTCTTAATAAGTTAAGAAACACGTTTCACGTTTTTTCACGTTCTATCACAGTTATTATTTTAATGAAAACGTATGACAGTTCTTACTAATACGAAAATTTATATTTACTTTGTTCACATTTGTTTATAAAATAAAAATAGAGACCTATGGTCAAGATTTTGTTATTTTCTCGCCTGTCATTTCTAAGTTTGTGACATTTTTGATACATAAATACAGACTGAGAAATAAGAAATGGCTAGAAAAATTTTGGGTAATCAAAGAAATGCGATTATTTTGCGCTGGAGTTAGAGAATCGAGGATCTTTAATTAATTTAACTGTAGTACAAGAGGTAATGTGCATTGTATTTTGTATTTTCAAATAGTATTTATAATATAATAATACAAATAAAAAATGTATATTCCTTTTAGTTTTATTTTACAAAACTACATATTTCAATAAGGTAAGTAATATTTTTCGTGCGTTAAGATAAATTCATATTTGATTTTTATTTAATATATGCAAAATTTGGTTTCATTATAAACTAATTAAATTTTATAAAGTAATAAATATTTTAATCTGACATTTAAATTTTAGGTTATGTTTTAAAAATGTCAATCCAATACCAATGTAAACGTTTTAAGTGCAAAATCTTGAATTACATGGATACCGAATGTGACGTAATCGTTTTCATACAGGGAATGGAGTATACCTACATCACTATATTAATTTTGTGTACAACCGAGAAAAGTAAAGGCCCGTAAAGTATAATTTTGTTTGCATCTTTAACAAATATGTCAAATATGACTAATAATAACCTAGGTAACGTTAGAAACAACAAAATGATGACAGGTTTATTGGTTTTAAATAAATTATAAATAGAAAAGTAAGTACGAGTACTTAATTATATACTGCCTTAATATCAGATATACGATTTATTTAGATATGAACATTTTGAAAATAAGATACAAACAAAAATTAATCGCCTTTCAATTGATACGCCAAAGATTTTACATCATGTCGATATAATTATAAATTAATTTCAGATTTTTCTTAGAATGAACCCTAAAAGAAAACTTTCAGATTTAATGGAACTCTTTGATATAAATATGTAATTTTCTATATTAATAATATGTAAAATAAAAAAAAATTTAAATACTCGTATATGTATGAAATGGTGAATTGATTTATGCAATACGAATAAGATGCAATGTAAATTTTTTTCATATAAGGATATATTGTTCCCTATTGATTTTAGAGCAAAATACTTCAAACAAATCTTTTCTGCGTCTAAACTATTAATCACATTTAATTTTATATCTTTTTTTAACAGGTAAAAATCAAGTTTAGTATTTTATAAAAGTGTTCATTTGTAGTAATAGCCATGAAATTTAAACAAAATTACAATAATAATACTTGTGCGAACTGTCAAACTATGCATTTGCACTTGTTTATAATTTTGTGTAAATTTCATTGCTATACTCCATTCCCTGTATGAAAACGTAGACGAAGTTATCATAGATACGATGAAATATAGCTATCTTTTTTTTTAATAATGATATTCGTACCTATTCGAATGACATAACGTATGTCTTAATAAGTTAAGACACACGTTTAATGTTTTTTCACGTTCTATCACATTTATTATTTTAATGAAAACGTATGACAGTTCTTACTAATACGAAAATTTACATTTACTTTGTTCACATTTGTTTATAAAATAAAAATAGAGACCTATGGCCATGATTTTGTTATTTTCTCGCCTGTCATTTCTAAGTTTGTGACATTTTTGATACATAAATACAGACTGAGAAATAAGAAATGGCTAGAAAAATTTTGGGTAATCAAATGCAGAAATGCGTTTGTCATCTTCTTGATTATTTTGCGCTGGAGTTAGAGAATCGAGGACCTTTAATTAATTTAACTGTAGTACAAGAGGTAATGTGCATTGTATTTTGTATTTTCATATATTATTTATTTATATATAATAATAATACATATAAAAATGTATATTCTTTTGAGTTTTATTTTACAAAATTACATATTTCAATAAGGTAGATAATATTTTTCTTGAGTTAAGATAAATTTATATTTGGTTTCTTTTATAAAATAATAAAATTTTATAAAGTAATAAATATTTTAATCTCATATTTAATTTTTAGGTTATGTTTTAAAAATATCAATCCAATACCAATGTAAACGTTTTAAGCACAAAATCTTGAATCACATGGATACTGAATGTGACGTAATAGTTTTCACACAGGGAATAGAGTATATAACTACAAATAAACACTTTTATAAAATTTTAAATTTGATTTTACATGTTACAAAAGGTGTATAATAAAATATGGTTAAGTGACTTATACGCAGAATTAAATTATCTACAATGAAGCACATTTTAAAATTGGTATATTGCTATATGGAAAAAATAACTTTAAATTTCCTATGTAGCATACATCAATTAACCACCTTGTTGATACGGAAAATATTATACTTATTCGTTTTAACATTTGGAAAAAGCTTTCAGGGCTAATGATTCAATAATTTAATAAAATTATACAGATTTTAAATAAAACATTGTTTATGTTATCATACTCGTATTTCATGGATGAAGTAGTAAATCCATTATAGAGTATTGTTACACTTGCTACATATATTTGAAATACTATACTTTTGTTGCACATTGCATCTTGCATTTTTATAGAAAATTCAATTCAATTTAAAGACAGACAGAGATCCAACTTCAGCAGCGAATATAGTAACTTGTATTATCACTCTTAATATACTTAATATTATTTTTCCTATTTATTTATTTATAAAGTATAACAATTTGTTAATTTGATGGGCAAAAGTCGTGATGATATATTAATATTTATTGCCTTTTCGTTTGATAAACGTTTCATGGAAAAAATCTTCAGCAGCGAATGTAGTAACTTGTAGGGTCGTTGATTTCCACCGAAGTTTGAATTTCTGAACGTTCGAACATTCGAATGTTTTGAACTTCGACAAAAAAACTTCGAAGCTTCGAACTTTCGAATTTTTTTAAGCTTCGAATTTACGAATTTTCGAATTTTTCGAAGCTTTGAATTCTTGAATTTTTTGCCACTGAATTAACGCCATCTGTCATCTTCAAACACGCTTACGCATAATTCGCGAAAAGTCGGCCACGAATTAAATAATAAACTTGGCTTAGTATCCTGCAAAAACTCTGAAAGGTTAGGCTAATTAAGCCATCTATTCTCTTAACGGATCTAAATGCTATGGACTTTTAGTAAAACGTTTTAAAATGACAATAAAAAGGATACAAAAACGTCTTAATTAAAACGTTTTTGACAGTGTAGCAAAATTTTATGTCTAAATTGAAATAATTTGGCAAATAATAATAATTAATAATAATTACTTATGAATTAATGCAAAACTCTGCAAATTAGTTTATTCTGAAAATAATTCATATCAACATGCTATGTTCACGTTAGGATCCAGATTCACGATTCGAATCATTCGAAAATTCGGAAATTCGGAAATTCGTAAGTTCGGAATATTAGAAAATTCGGCATATTCAAAAATTCGAAAGTTCGAATCTAAATTCGAAGGTTCAATAAATCCGAACAATCGAGGTCTCGAATATTCGTAAAATCAACAACCCTAGTAACTTGGTTCGATCCCCACAGCCGACAAACATTTTCACCAAATTAAGATTACCCCTGTGGTTCCCCTACCAATAAAACCTTTGACGACCGTAATTTGACAGCTGGTAACCGCACTTCACGCGCATAAATATATCACTTACCGAGATCTGCTTCGGCAGAGTTCCACATCCAGTATTGGGTAAAAGACGTGATGATATATTTATATTTATTTAATAGACTTCTTTTTCTAATTTCTTTATTTACAAATCTTAAGTCCGTATTTATAACAATTTGTTAATTGAATGGGTAAAAACGTGCTGATATATTTATATTTATTGCCTTTCCGTCTGATAAACTTTTCGTGAAAGATTTTTTCTTACCTGAACAAGCCTGGAAAGATACCATCTCGTATTGGCGACATGACCTGGTCCAGCTTCATCTCGGATTCGAACCAGGCCACCGTTGACTCCACCACCATTTCTCTTTCCATGTCCTGAAAAAATTACAGATCATGTTACACTCTCTTAATCGTTTAACTACTACAGTAATACAGTTTCACCAGTGTGCGTTATTTTTTTGTTTGTTTTCTCTGTGTGGTGGCATGCAACAAGTGGTTCTGGATTGTTTAAATGGAGAGAGGCTTTATTGATTTTGTTTTGTTTGTAAGGGTGCTTGGTTTTATGTTTATGTGTTGGAATTACTCAATTTTAGAATTAGTAAATTATTATTATTACTTTGTTAAAGCTATATTGCTTTTCTACTCCCTTGCTTTAATTTACGTTTTCTATTTTACGTGCATAAAAAAGTTATTATAAAACTCAGATGCGAATCGAAAGAGCGTTTATTACAATACAAAATATTTTATTTTAGATGGTTGGTAGTTGCCAAGTTAGTGAATTTTCCACTAAATCTGGTGGTTTGTGGGTGGTGTTTAGCGGTGAAATTTGACTTTTAATGGTTAGTGGTTTTTCTGGTATTTTTTTTTATAGAAAATGATTAATTTTTTCTTTGAATTTTTATTTTATGGATGATCGAACATGAATTTCATAAATTCATTTATTTTATAATATAGGGCCTCGTCAGTCGTCATTCGATTTCTTAGTTTATTTTTATCAGTTCATTATCTACTAACAGTTCAATAAGTTTCAGAAAATCGCTATTGATACTCTTGTTAGATAAACAATACTTTAATTAAAGAACTCTTTATTTTTTTTACAACCCAACGATCAATTTTCATTTTCTAACGACCAAATTTACAAATAACAAAACAGAATTTACTATTTCCATGGTTTCCATGATTTGGTCAATAAAATAATAATAGTTTCTTTTTTTGACATCAAGGGTGACATTGGCATTCATAATTTGGATGTTGGATTTGATCACAAAAAAATACAGTGTATGGAATTCGCATAATTTAGGATACTCGCCTAAATTTCATATCCATGTATTAATATCCACACTACAAACTTGTTGAATATTAAACTATTAAAATTTAATATTTGTTCATTCAGTCTGAGATTACTATTTACATAAAGCGTATTCCATTTGCCATTTGGATCAGATGTAACTAACATTTACTGATCCAGATCATTTATTTATTTCGCTGAATTACTTCGCTGATTTTATTTCTAATTATACAGGCAGATTCTTAAAGCGGATTAGCGCTAACAGCATTTTTTATTTCGTTTTTAACTCTCTTTTCAATGTATGAAACAAGTTTATTTTAACTTGAGTTAAAAAGAGAGTTAATTAGCATCAAATTTAATTTATTTCTTTAATCTGTTTTAATTTGAAACAGAGTTATAGATAATATTAAAAACGGTGTTAGCGGTAATCCGTTTTGTGAATCTACCTGATAGATTTTAATTTACTTTGAAGTAATTCATCCAAAAAAGTGCATCAGTTTGCTTAATTCAATTCATTTAGTCATGTGTCGAATTTATCTGATCTGATTTAAGGGAATCAAGTGGCAAATAAAATACAGCTAATATTAGCTGTATTCCATTTGCCACTTGGTTCACTTAAATCAGTTCAGATAAATTAGACAACATGATTAAATGAACTGAATTAAGCAAACTGATGCACTTATTTGGGTGAATTACTTCAAAGTAAATTAGAATCAGTACTTCTAGTACTGGAAATAAAGTGAGCGAAGTAATTCAGCGAAATAAATAAATGATCTGGTTCAGTAAATGTAAGTTAGATCTGATCCAAATGGCAAATGGAATACGCCTAAAATTGTATTTAAAATTATAATTATAAAAATTAGGAGAAGTATTTGTTCTCTTTTACTGTCACTGTCAACTGAAACAACTGAAACAACTGAAATTATTAATCATCAAAATCATAGGAAAACATTTCTTATATCTTCCATGGTCAGGAATTTAATAAGAAAGAAATAGCAGTGATGGGCTTGAGGTAACTTTATTTTAATATGAAGGTAGTCCAATGATAAATGAAATGATGTGTAAATGTAATTCAGTGGAGTATAAGTACAAACAATTATCCCCTAGGCAACAGTCCATCATCAACTAAACTATTGTAATTTATGCTGAAACATTTAGGTCTGTTTATTTATATAATCATTCAAACAAATGCAAAACTATTACAAATAATACATTGTATAATTCTAATTCATTCGTATTCAAACAGTTGTTGCGGAAAATACGAGTACATTAGTGTATTTTTACTTTCTTATACGCAGTATAAGAAAGTATTGGAATCATGAAAAGACGAGATTTTCGCGGAAATACGTGTTTTGAGGTCCACTGAATCCGTTTTGATCATTTTCTCAATGATGTCTGTGTGTGTGTGTGTGTGTGTGTGTGTGTGTGTGTGTGTGGATGGATGGATGTGTGTCCGAGTGTGCAATATCTCATGAACGAGATAAGATTTGTCAACGAAACTTGATAATTATAAGTTTCATGAAAATACGAAGAGCTGACTTGATTTTCAATGAAATTGAAAAACCGGAAGAGGAAGTTTACTGGACACACAAAAAAATAAATTCCATTTATTTCAAAAATGTAATCAATTACGAAAAAAAGTTTCAAACAAAAGATGTTAGCAAAAATATTTGGAACATAAAATGTTATTTGCAATTTTCCTTTATATGCGTCTAATTTTGAGAAAAGCTAATTTTTATATTTAATAATATATTCGAATAAACATAGTAGCAATAGAAACAAAAAATAAAAACATGTTTCACATTTATATGTCAAATAATAATTATCAAACGCAAGGAGCAAGTCATAAGTGTTCAATTCAGCGTTTTTGATATTAAATATGCTGTGTATAAGAAAGTCGTGTGGTGCCCACACCAGATTTTTTATATTTTATTTACGACATTGCGGAGATGTTCTTTGTTCATTATTAGGTATGTACATGTACATGCACAGTAATTTTCTACATATAATGTTTATACTCTTTTCAAAGAATATTAGAGATAAATTATAGACTAAAGTTTATTCTAGATAATGAAAAGCAAGTTTACAAAACAAAATATTGTAAAATTCAATGAATGGAATTTTTTTCTAGGGCTGAAAACCCAGCTTTATGGCTCATCCGCTTATTTAAGGATAAAAATATATGACTTCATTCAAGTTCTGCAATTGTTTAGCTACCAATTCTTCTTCAATGGCGCTACAGCCCGAATCTTGCCCGAGCCTACCGGGCACACTGAGCCGCAGGTTTTACACTACCGTACTGCCGGTTTCCGTAGTCGATGTTACTTTTTTTTTAAGGCATATGTATAAGTGACTAGCTTATAGCCAGAGCTGGGCAAGCTACTTAAAAAAAGTAGCTAAGCTACAGCTACAGCTAATCTTTAAAAAAGTAGCTAAGCTACAGCTATAAGCTATATTTTGTAAAATATAGCTAAGCTACAGCTAAAAGCTTTCGTTAAAGTAGCTGTTAAATTTTGAAGCTACTTTTTTTAATTATTGTGAAGAAATTAAATTTTCCATTGTCATATGATCAGTCTTTTGTTATAATGACTGTTAATTTACTATTATGTACATAAATATTAAAAATAGCAAATACCATCTGGCACCTACTGTGTATTTTTGCGTATTAGAGCCAGTAGAACCGGCAACAAATAATTATTTTGTGTGGGTTTAGCTTGTACGCATGCGTACTTTGTTGACCTTCTGCTTAAAAAGTAGCTTTAAGCTACAACAAGTAGCTTCAATCTACAAAATGTAGCTTTAAGCTACAAAAAGTAGCTTTAAAAGTAGCTTCAGTTGTTATTTTGAAGCTAATAGAAAAAAAAGTAGCTAGCTACAAGCTACAGCTATATTTTTTCACAGTTAGCTAAGCTACAGCTAAGGTAAATGTAGCTAAGCTAGTAGCTAAGCTACAAAAGTAGCTAGCTACTGCCCAGCTCTGCTTATAGCACCCGAGTACCCAACTGTATTTTTGATTTAACGAGAAATCATACTTTGTCGACAGGCGGATTCGAACTGACGAACCTTGGCTAGGATGACGTCACAATATGCTAAAAATGTGCATTAACACACTCGGCCCTCTTAGTTACCAATTACTACGCCCAGAATTCGGTAAAAGGTGTGATGATATAGGTATTTATTAATTTTAGGTTTTTGATAAAAATAATATTAAATCATGCAATTGTAGTACATAAATGAAATATGAAACTAGTACATATTAATATTTCAGAGTACAATAAAGAGTTCTTGTACTTGTAAAGAGCAACAAGTTAAATAATGTAAGTTCAATTACTTTCAGAAAGTTCTTAAGCAGTGAAGTTAACATACACTTTGTAAAAGATTTCCATTATTATCGCTTATTCACTGGATACAGTTTCATTTGCGCCGTACAAGTTTTCATTTTTGCTAGATGAACAATTAAATGACATAAAACTAAATTGTTTATCTAGAGTCGTGTTGTCAACATTTTAACGTTCAAAATGAATGTGAAAAGTATCTCTTAGCAACACTTATGACACTTAACAATTTGTTTTCTACGCTCGTATTGAAAAGACGCCGAATTATCATTTAAAATGAGTGTGGAAAGCAATTGCGGAACAATCTTTTTATCTACTATCGTAACATAATATCAAAATTGTCTAACTATTTTAAGTGTCGTAATAACACATTTTTAGCTGTATTCCATTTGCCACTTGGTTCATTTAAGTCAGTTCAGATAAATTTGACATGACTAAATGAACTGAATTAAGCAAACTGAAGCACTTATTGGAGTGAATTACTTCAAAGTAAATTAGAATAAGTAATTGTAGTACTGGAAATAAAGTCAGGGCAGCAATCCAGCGAAATAAATAAGTACTCTGGTTCAGAAAATGTAAGTTAGATCTGATCCAAATGGCAAATGGAATACGCCTATTATTATTCCTGCACAATAATCATTGTTTAACAAACTGAAAAGCGTGCGAAAACTCTGTTTTAAAGTTGCTAGGCAAAATAATGTTGCTCTTTAAATCCATCCATATTTATCACAACAAACTGCAAAACAACGAATCCATATAATAATGTAAACAACAAATGCTAAACTATCTGCATGTGAACTATATTACGTCAAATCACACATAATTATGAAATGAATCAAAATGAAAATGCTGCTTTTCAGCTCTATTTTCCACATTATGATGCAGAAATAATAAAAAATATCATATGATAAACATCTATAGAGCCTTTTTAGCATTAGTGCCGCTAAAGCACTTCGCTTTGCGTCGTGCTCTTAAACTTATACATTAGTATCAGTATCATAATATATTATTGACGCACAAGTGCGGTAAAGTGAATATAAAGCTTTTTATCAATAAATAAAGAATTTGAATTCATGCCAACTTTGCTTGTTTTCGTAATTTCGTTAATTTTTGTATTTATAAAACGTCAAAATATTTACTTTTATTATATTTTTGAAGAAAATTCATGATGGTAGATAAAACGTTGTACGATATTTGTAAAGTAATGTATTAATCTTCTTCTTCCTATAGCACTATAACCCTTGATGGGTTTTGGCTTGCTCTGCTATGTTGTGCCAGGTCTTTCTGTCTACGGTCAAATCTCTCCAGTTCTTGAGTTTCATTGTTCTGATATCTTCTAATACGCTCTCTTTCCATTTCTTCCTTGGTCTTCCCCTAGCTCTAGTCTCCCATGGCTTCCAGTTCGTGAACTTCTTTGTTGAGTAATGTATTAATACGAGTATGAAACTCAATGGGTGGTCCAAAGAGGCGGCAAATGGGAAAATTTAACTGTATAATTTAAGGGCAGAATAAGAGAAGGAAGATTTGAATCAAGAAGTAAAGAATCTGGGAACATATAAATTTGATCTAAATCGAATATTAAGAAAATGTAATGAATCACAATGCTTAAGATGTTGAAAAAGTTATTTGGGTTATCCAACGGGGCGGCAGATTGGAAAATTGAACTGTATAAATTTAAAGGCAGAAAAGAGAAGGTAGATTTGAATCAAGAAGTAAAAAATCTGGGAATATGTAAATTTGATCTAAATTGAATATTAAGAGAATGTAATGAATCACGATGCCTAAGATGTTGAAAAAGATGTTTAGGAATAGTTATAACTAAGATTTGATGCACAAAACGCACAAAATTACAGTTCCATCTGTACACATTCACCCAGAGTAAAATGACAATCCGTCCAGCATTAGGCTGGATTGTCCAACATTTGCGCGTGACTTGTCCAGCATTAATAAATGTCCGCCATTTTGTCCAGCATTGATAAATTCCGTTATTCTGCCCAGCATTAATTTTGTTTGAGTTTTTAAAGGACCAAAATAATGTTTTAGTTAATTATAAATCGATTTGTAAATCGGAAATATATCTAATTTTGTGAAATTATTTTTCCTGAAACCAGCAAAATTTGCTTACTTTCCTGACCAATTTTAGTATGGAAAGTAGATTTTTAGCAAAACAGTCAAGTAGAGTACGTAATCCAAGGTTACAAGAAAAATAACATTTTTAAACAGAATGTCGCTGAAGTTTTGGATAAAAATGGTAAACTTGATATAGTTCACACAGACTTCTCGAAAGCTATAAACTAAGTTATGAAATTTTGTTACAAAAACTGGACCAATATGGTTTCAATATGACTCTTCTAACTTTCTTTAAATCATATTTAGCAGATCGTCTACAAATCTTACAATGGTTTTCAAGGAGAGTCTTTTGTTGCTTGTCAGGAGTGTCTCAGGACTCTATTTTAGGATCCATGTTATTTTTATTATTTATTAATGATATTTGTGAGACTATTAATTATGATCTATTACTTTACGTTGATGATAATAAAATATTCCTTGAGATTAATTCTATAGATGACAGTCAATAGCTACAGGATAATGTTAACAATCTTCAACTTTGGTGCAGTACTAATTATCTACCCATGAATATAAAAAGATTATTATAACTGCCTAGTTTTAAGATTTTCACTCAGTTTCGAGGTATTCAACAATTGGAATCACTAATTATGTTACCGAAGTGAATTCTTATCAACACTATTAATGTAACCATTGTTATGCTCTCATATCATGCTGGTTGGTAAGCAGTTTCTACAAATCGTAAAATCAAGTATTTTGCCAGCGAACAAAAGTGATTATAACTTATAAGATTGATTATATGAATACAAAATTTGCTATGTGATTATAAGAATTAGAAAGCAGATTAGAAAAATAAAAATTTTCAGTAATAATATAACAAGAGGGTGAGAATAAATTGAAAATAATTTGACAGATCTTTCGAAAACTTGTTGCCAGACAATATTCACGAAAGCCCGTAGGGCTTGAGTGGCTATTGCCAAATGGCAACAAGTTTGAGAAAGATACTGGAGAATTATTTTCTAATTTATCGAACTCTCGAGTTATATTTAATTAGATTATTTTTTGACTTAACTGTTGAGGTCGATTCATCCAACTTAAAAGATTTTGAACTGGGTTCATATCGATTGATTACTTATTAATGTAGTCTTGGAAGTTGTTTCCAAAATTTGTTGGTATATTTCTGTATCTGAAATGGAACTAAATCGATTTTTTTCACACATTTTACTTGACGCGTTGACAGTTTTAAATAATTATTTGACAACTACCTACCATTTGTTACGAACAAAAAAGCATCTACAGAGATAATTCTCGGGAATAATCACAAGAGCATAATTTTCAGTATAATAATGACAGGATTGGTTAAAACGCAGACACGTGACATACAATGAAGCATTTCATTGGTTTTGAGAAACGTCAAAAAATAAGCATGTTAATTTTTTTTTGTCGGGGATCAATGAGAACTGTTCTGTAACAATATGAGCTATCTTATTGTTGTTATGATGCTTTAATTTTACACTCGTGACCACGTGTGACACGATGGGTGAATGTGAGATCTTTTAATTTTCAAATATAGGACATTAACTTATAAAAGTGACAGTTATTAGTTAATATTCTTAGAATTCAAACAAATTTTCATATTCGCATCATTTGAGATGCCATGGGGTCAGATTACACAACTTGAACACTTGAAACATTTGTGTCCATCCCGAGGTGTAGGGATGGATGCCAGATATGGGTATTTTACTCAGAATAACAAGTTTTGGAGATAAACAAGTTAGTCCAGAACATCGACCCAAGGCGTAAAGATGTGATCTTTACATGATGCGGTGTGCGCGAATTTTAGTATTTTTAATTAGTGTAACTAAAGTTAATAATTAAGCTGCTTCCGCACCATTAGTTTATATAAGTGTTTCTGTATTTTACTTTTTATTCATTTTACAATATTTTATGTGACTATCAAAAAATACTTAATTAATCTTTAATGAAACCTTCTCATCAATTCTCAAAGAAACAATTTGCCAGTCCGTAAAAGTTCTCAACAGCTAGAAAATAATTCATAGGGACAAGTAAGTAATATTTCCTCCTATTCTGTAATTGGATCATTATCTGTTAATGATCCATAAGTTAATAACAACTCTATTTTTTTATGATTACTGTATAAATTATTATAATTTTGGTATTCTGTGACCAGCATAATTTACCCTTGCATTTTTATGTAATTTTTAAACATTTTTCTTACTTGTATACGTAGCTAATATTATAAAAATAAATGTAATAACAATGCAATGACTGTTTCATAAAAAGTGTGGTAGAATATAGTTATTTATTATACCAGTGTTTTATATACCAATAAAACACAAGTGCAATACAAAATTTTATCCACAACTCATAATTATAGGTATCGAAGAAGATTGGTCGTAACGTTTAACGTTGATTCAGTTTCTCAAAATACGGTAGATCAAGCAGTGGTTATTAAGTAACAAGTTGTTTACAGTCTTTTATGGAATATAAAACACTAGTGTTTTATGAACCATATAATTCAATCAGTGTAATTATGTTTTTATAATATATGAGTTGTGGATAAATATATATTTTTTTTATAATGGCAGTTTAATATGAGATCTAAATGCATTAAAAATAAAATAGAAAGAACAGAATTAATTATTTTAGTTACAGAAAGTCAAAGTGGTTTTAATATATAGAGTAATCATCAAAAGTAGGTATTGTCATTAAGAATTTGAAAAATGGCCTTAGGGATCCTTATTTGTTGTTGGAAAATGAATAAATATAAGCATTTATTTCATATAAACATGTATTTGGACGTTTCAACTCGCAAACCGAGTCATTATCAGCATATTGAAAATTAGAAACAAAAGCTTAACGTTACATTGAAATCTACGTTGAGCTTTTGTTTCTAATTTTCAATATGCTGATGATGACTCGGTTTGCGAGTCGAAACGTTCAAAAACATGTTTATATGAAATAAATGCTTGTATTTATTCATTTTCCAACAACAAATATGGATCCCTAAGGCCATTTTCCAAATTCTACGTGATTATTTTATCCATCTTAACCTAATTATTGTGATTAACTTATCAATCAGTAACAGATAATTAAACAGTTACAGAATAGGGGGGATTTTCATCAAATATATTATAATATTTTCACTTCACTTTACGCTCAGCTAACTTTCTTACAGGTCACTTTAAGCCAGTGAAGTGGATAAAGTTTTTCAGAAATAAAATGATACACAACCAAAAATGCAGAGAACACAAGCATTTCGGAATAACAACCTCGTTACTTTTACAATCATTTACTACAATAAATTGAACTGCGCTTTCCAAGCAATACTAAAACAAATCAATTTCTATTTGATTTTAAACCATAAACCTAACAACATCCAAGTCCGTCCCTGCTCGCTTTGTATACGACACTACTGCCGACTAACAAGGTGCAAGCAGCTGGAAACTGGCCGATTGACAATGGCTGATTCACAACCGCACATGGGTCCAAGTTCACCCTCAACCCCTACACCTACACCCAACTTCAGTCGCCTTTTACACAACGAGACTTCATAACTTCACACATTATTAGTCACTTGGTGTGTAAAGTTGCTGAAAGGTATTGTTTCACCTCTGAACTCGACGTTTCCTCGTTGGAGATATTTTAGTAGTTTACTTGTTATTATAATTTGTGGTTATGTTTTGTGCTTTTAGGATAACAATTGGGATGTCATTTGGTTTGTTTATAGCAGTTGTGGTTGGATGGTTAACGATCTTGTTTAAGAAGAGAGAGTTATGGAGGATTGGAGATAATACTTTAGATTTTATTGGATACATTTTATTTGAAGAACTTGAAAGCTGGTTAACAACTGACGAGAGCAACTGACAAGATAAATATCGCAACTTCGTCTAACCATTTATAATGAAATGAAGTACAAGGTGCTTCAAAATTATTACAAACAAAAAAATCTGGTGTCACACGACTTTCTTGTATACAGCATATTTAATATTTAGAATATATTAATGTTATATAATATTATTAAATATAATAAAAGTTTATTCGGAATTCAGTCAATTTTTAATTTTTTTAATTTTTTTATTTTGCCAACGTTTGGTCTGCCACTTCCAGTCTTCTTCAGGACAAAATAAAATATAAACGGATTTTTTAAATAAAAAAATCCGTTTTAGATCATTGACAAATATTTTATGTTATATATATATATTAAAAAAAAACATATTTCTATACATTTATCTATTAATTCAATTTTTCAAATCATTATTAATAATTTATTTATAAGGATTGTGTTATAATTATATTTTATTTTGTCCTGAAGAAGACTGGAAGTGGCAGTCAAAACGTTGACAAAATAAAAAAATCTGGAGTGGGCACCACACGACTTTCTTATACACAGCATATATAATATTTAGAATGTATGTTATTAAACATGTAATTTAGTTTTTCTTTCCGTAATAAGACATAGACAACTAGATAAAGCAAAAATTAAAATTTATGTTTTTTGTTTCTAATGCTACTATGATTATTGAAATATATTATTAAATATAAAAATTAGTTTTTCTCAAAATTAGATGCATATACAGGAAAATTGCAAATTACATTTTATGTTCCAAATATTTTTGCTAACATCTTTTATTTGAAACATTTTTTCGTAACTGATTCTATTTTTGAAATAACTGGAATTTATTGTTTTGTGTGTCCGGTAAACTTCCGCTTCCGGTTATTCAATTTCATTCAAAATCAACTCAGCTCTTCGTATTTTCATTAAACTTATAATTACCAAGTTTCGTTAACAAATCTTATCTCGTTCATGAGATATTGCACATACGGACACACATCCATCCATCCATCCATTCATCCATCCATCCATCCATCCACACACACACACAGACATCATTGAGAAAATGATCAAAACGGATTCAGTGGACCTCAAAACACGTATTTCCGCGAAAATCTCGTCAACGATTTTTTTCACGATTACAATACTTCCTTATACTGCGTATAAGAAAGTAAAAATGAAAAAATTAAAAAATTGACTGAATTCCGAACAAACTTTTATCATTTTCACGTTCATCTACAGTCAAATAAAAACTATATCATTTCTTAAATTATTAAATATGTAATTTAGTTTTTCAGTAATTCAGCATTTATCTGTTTGAAACATATAAAATGTCAAATTTATTTACGTATATTTTTTTTAGTAATGTTGACTACTTTATGTCTAACTTTACTGATGAGGCATATACAGGTTGTTCGTTTTTCGAGTCTAACCATTGGTATCTGAAGAACCGTGAGATACGAAGTCGATTAAATTGAAGCAAATCCATCCACACACACACACACACACACACACACACACACATGGACATCATTGAGAAAATGATCAAAACGGATTCAGTGGACCTCAAAACACGTATTTCCGCAAAAATCTCGTATACTGTGTATAAGAAAGTAATAAGATATACTGTTATCGACATGAAATTATGCCAAGCACAAAAATGTGAAGTAATTGCAGGATCTGTATAAAGCGGCACTGCAATTATAAATATTTTACTATTAGTATAACACGTAATACATGAACCGCTCTGCCGACCAATACTAATTAATAAATCACTGGAATATATACAATTTCACAGTGACGTGACTAAGTGAATTACTCTCCCTTACCTATTTGGCATTTTCTCATGACAACGACAATATATTATTTGATGTATCGATGATCACTGGATTTGTACGTTACAATAATGAATAAAAATTATTAAAAATTAATTTAATTTCATTAAAGTTTTGCAACAATTCTTCCAATGTTTAGTGTAAATATTCACTATTTTTTATCTTCGACCTTGTGTAAAATTAACTTTTAGTTGACTGTTTTCAGTTCATGAAATGATTGTTTAATAACATGATTTCATTAATCACAGATTGCACAATAACATAAGATTCAAATTATATTATGCACCGTTTACCATGGTTGCCATGGTAAGCTCAATAAAATAAAGAATTTTGTAATCTGCACAATAATCCTTCTTTAAGGTTGTACTAGCGTGAAAATTTTTTTTGCAGATCCGAATGAAATTTGGCGCCTGTAATCATTGGATAGTCATACGCATCCTGTTAAAATATGAAACACATTCATCGTCTGTGAACAAATATATTCGCTTGTAAAGTTGAGTTCTTATACATGGGGCTTATGGCGATCATCACTCAGAATCGCACATATTTGGTTTGTGTACCTCTAAAATTTTGCAGTTTCATTTGAAAAACTAGTATGATGTTTTAGAACTATCCATGTATATTGTACCAGAAGGAGAAAGTTTTTTATCGTTTAGTAATGGATATATAGCCATGTAAAGCCCTGTTTTAACGAAAAATTAAGAATCCCAATTTATAATGGCAACTCCACACGGTGGTATGGTATTTGAAAATTCACTAGACCAACAACCTGTTAACAATTCATGATTTTCAAATTATAATAGGTATAAAACACTTATTTTATTCAATTTTTATATTTTTTTGAGGGTCAGTTTCGCCACTCGACCACTGATGGCGCCACCGTCACACTAGTACTAACTTAACAAACTAAAAAGTTTGCGAACTGTAATATTAAAACATGCTGTGTGCTAAAGTTGCTAAGCTACAATAAATTTATAAGGAGTTATAAATGATAATATGTCAAATCACACACATAAAATTATGAAATGAATCCAAGTAAAAATGCTGCTTTCTAGTTCTATTTTTCAAATTATGATACACATACAGTTAAAGTACGGCTTACTTATACAAATAGTATTGTTTTATACTATTTCAGTATTCAAGGATGACATTTATGTCAATAATTTAGATATTTTTTGCTAATGTTTTCAGTCATAGATAAAATATTGCATGATACTTATAAGTGCAGCATCTTTAGTCACTCGCTGGTCTTATAATACTCGCTTCGCTTGTGTTTTATCTCTGACTTTCTTGTGACTAAAGACTAGCTTTATGTTCTAGTATCGTAAATAACTATTCATTATTGCGATAATTTTGAAATACTCTGTATAATTTATTATATGTATATCATGTCAATGCAGTTTATTTAAATGAAAATTAAATTAATGTCAGATTTAATAAAATTATAGAAATAACAACAATCATAAATCGAATTGGTATTTATTGCAATAAATTGCAATTATTATTTACAATATTGGCATTAATTTGTACACATATAATTAAAATTTGTGTATACCTATTTAACTAACCATATAACATAGTACAATTTATTTCAATTTTAGTAGGTATTTACCATTTTTTTATAATTTATAACAAATAAATAAATAAATATATCATCACGCCTTCTACCCATTACTGAGTGTGGCACTCTGCAGAAGCAGATCTCGGTAAGTGATATATTTTGCGTGTGAAGTACGGTTACCAGTAGTCAAATTACGGCCCCCAAAGATGTTTATATTTATAACAAAAAATAATAAAACGACGTTCGGCAAAATGATTAAATGAATCAACTCATTCGAGTAAGAAAAATTGAAATTCAATCAACGTTTAAATTTATTTTGAGATTTGAATTCACTGAATGTGAAAAGAGTTCGTACTGACATTTTGTAAAATTTAATTATTACCATTTAAAAACTTGCGGATTGTAATTTACTTACTGTCAATAAATCATTAGGTATATTACATTTAAGAAATGTTAGTTCCTAATTCCGTTTATATGTCCAATTTTAACTCTTTTCCTAATTCATTGTAACATCAAAATTTAAGGAGATAAATATAGTAAATAAGTATTATAAGGATTGAAGAACCTTATTAAGTTTTATGTATTACTCGAATATCAATCATTTATGCCAATTTACACCCTCAAGAGAAAAAAATTTGAAATTTGGCTTAAATAAATAAAAGCAAATTAAATGTTTGACAGAAATATCGATTAGTACATAATGCTATGTAACTTCATTCCGCTTTTATTTATTTAAACCAAATACAAAATTTATGGGATAGCTAGCTCAATGGTATAAAGTCGGCCTGGGGATCCTGAGAACCCTAGTTCGATTCCCACAGGCGACAAACAATTTTCATAATTTCAAAAACTACCCCTTTGGCTCCTTCACCACTAACATCTTTGGTTTGCCGACTGGTAACCGCACTTCACAATATATCACTTACCGAGATCTGCTTCGGCAGAGTGTCACACCCAGTAATGGGTAGAAGGCGTGATGATATATTTTATATTTATTTTTACAAAATTTATCTTTCGGTTGAGCAATTGATTTAAATCACAATTAAAATCATATGATGTTTTTATTTAAATCGAAGATTTAAATCATAATATTGTTGAGTTACATATGATTTCATAAAATTTTGTACCGATCTATTAAAAATTATATGTGAAAATGATATTATATAATTCAAGTTCAATTTATTTTGTATTGCATTGAATTAAATCCTTGTAGAAGATAATATTTACAAGCGACCGCCTCTTGTTCGACATAGACTCAAATAAGTGGTCACTGGTTTGTTCAATTTCACTGACAGTAAAAAAAAAAGAATTGGCGTTAAATTTTCTCAAAGACAAATTAGGTAAACTTAATATATATTTAACATTTACAATTTTTAAATTTCAAATTATATCGAGATATCGGTATCTTTTGTGATACTTTATTCAACGCTTTAATAACAAAATTCAATTGTCTCGAGAGATGGTTAGCTATAATTAAAATAAAAGACTGTAAAACAGACGAAGAAATTAAAATAATTCTGCAGGGATACAGCCATTGCCGTCTATATGTAGAGGCCTGGAACAGCGTTTCTGTGACGTTACTGCGTGAGGCCGACAAACGCGTCTGTCTGACATTAGCTCACGTGTTAAAATACTGTTCGTAATATATAAACTAGCTTCTATCTCGTTAACTATCAAAGATATTGAAATTATGTACATGACATAAAATGTGCTTCTTGTAAAGACGAATCAAATGGCTATTTTAATTTTCAAAATCTAGTCTGGCTTGCGGAGAAACATTACTGTTTCCTCTTTTGTAATATACATTTTTAAAAGTATATAACTCGTACTAGAAAATTTTCACCAATCATATATATAGTATCCATAAATTAGTACAAAATAATGAAATAAAAACAAGCAGTATTCTATAATTAAATATTTGATATATTTATTTTACACAGCACAGAATCAGGTACAAAATAAAAAGTCACTCTTAAAATAAGAAAAAAGACAAAATTTAAACTTTTTAATTAATAATAATTATGTATATTTTAAAAAATTCACACAATCACTTATTTTGACTGAGACATTCTAACTTACGGTTTCTTTTGGTAGTATTGCACATAGGTACTATTGCTTCATTACTGAAGTTATCATTACTTTTACCACATTTGCAAATAAAAATTTCTATTGAAGTATACTTTCCTAATTTTTCTATACATATTTATTTCAAAAATTGCCTCTGATTTTTAACTGATAACAACATTTTTTTATAATCGCTATTGCTAATTATTATTTGAAATATTTGATATACATTTGAAACTATATTAACTAGAAAATCTTTAGGCCATTTAAGTTCACCTCTATCAATTATTTTTAAGTACTCATTTGTGGAGCTGCCACATTCTGTTATTATTTCACGATTGTGTACAAGAAACTTCTGACAGTCCGTACATTTTGGCAATGAAGTGAACCGTCAAGGTAAAGCCTTATATAGTTTTTAAAATACATGTTAGAAAGTACAAAAGAAGAAACAAGTCATGTTTCTCCGTGAGCCAAACTAGATTTTGAAAATAAAAAATATCCAATTGATTCGTCTTTATGAGGAGCACATTTTATGTTATGTACTTAATTTCAATATCATTGATATTTAACGAGGTAGAAGCTAGTTTATACGTTAGGAACAGAATTTTAACATGGTAGTATATGGAAGACAGACGCGTTCGTGGGCCACACGCTGTGACGTCACAGCCGCTTGCGCTTCGCTGTTCCAGGCCTCTACATATAGACGGCAATGATACAGCGCGTTTTCTTGACTTTCAATTTAATGCATTCCAAATTAAGGAATCAACTGGACACAACAAAGGCTGCACAACTAGTTTTTCTATTCAAAATACTAAATAAGTGTTCCATGTTAGTAATATATTATTATTTATTTATTTATGGGGTGGCTAGCTCAGTGGTATGAAGTCGGCCTGTGGATCCTGAGAACCTAGGTTCGATTCCCACAGGCGACAAACAATTTTCATAATTTCAAAAACTACCCCTGTGGCTCCTCCTCCACAAACATCTTTGGGGGTCGTGATTTGACGACTGGTAATCGTACTTCACGCACAAAATATATCACTTACCGAGATCTGCTTCGGCAGAGTGCCACACCTAGTAATGGGTAGAAGGCGTGATGATATATTTTATTTATTTATTTATGTTAGTAATTTTTATTTTTTTAACTTCATAGTTTTTTTTCTCTACATATCCACTCTGTTTAAATTGAAAGAAAAAAATAATACTATGTATTTCGTGTACTACCAAACATCAGCCAAAGTAATGAAATTATTGAATTATTATTAACTTAACTACACCAATTCCGTAACAGATACCTAGTTTATTGATCATGATAATATGAAATTAGTTATAATTTTAAATGTATAATTGAAAATGACATACATAATATTTAGTAATGTCAAAATGCGAAACGAATATTGCAATTTGACTGTATATTTGTTACATTGTTGGAAATTGGCATATTTTTACTAATTCATGAAAAGTACAAAAAAAAAATGAATTGGAGCCCCACCGCTGCCACCAATTTGTGAACCACCTTTTTTCAAGAAGAATTAACAAATTATTTTAATGGGTTCCTGACTGACCGAAAAAAGGACAAGTACTAGGGTATTGTTGAAATAAGTAGGTACATACAATTTCTTTTTAACAAATAATGGTTTATTTTACTTCCTCTCTTATTTAATACAACTACTTGAGTCTACTTACTGAATACTTAAAACTGACATAACGCTACCATCAGAGCTGGGCAGTAGCTAGTTACTTTTGTAGCTTAGCTACTAGCTTAGCTACATTTACCTTAGCTGTAGCTGTAACTTAGCTAACTGTGAAAAAATATAGCTGTAGTTTGTAGCTAGCTACTTTTTTTTCTATTAGCTTAAAAATAACAACTGAAGCTACTTTTAAAGCTACTTTTTGTAGCTTGAAGCTATTTTTTGTAGCTTAAGGCTACTTTTTAAGCAGAAGGTCAACAAAGTACGCATGCGTTCAAGCTAAACCCACATAAAATAATTATTTGTTGCCGGTTCTAACTGGCTCTAATACGCAAAAATACGTAGTAGGTGCCAGATGGTATTTGCTATTTTTTATATTTATGTATATAATAGTAAATTAACAATCATTATAACAAAAGACTGATCATATGACAATGGCAAATTTAATTGTTTCACAATAATTGAAAAAAGTAGCTTTAAACAGCTACTTTAACGAAAGCTTTTAGCTGTAGCTTAGCTATATTTTACAAAATATAGCTTATAGCTGTAGCTTAGCTACTTTTTTAAAGAATAGCTGTAGCTGTAGCTTAGCTACTTTTTTAAAGAATAGCTGTAGCTGTAGCTTAGCTACTTTTTTTAAGTAGCTTGCCCAGCTCTGGCTACCATATATCTAATTACAATATATCCTAATCTACTTAATTGCATTCACTAAGAATGTGCTGACTTTGACTTCTTATAGAATTTTAATATGCGACTCGAAAAATAATTACATTTAAATAAATGAAAAATAAAATAAAATAAAAATATATATCATCACGCCTTTTATCCGTTAATGGGTGTTGCACTCGGCCAGGCAGATCTCGGTAAGTGATATATTTATGTGCGTGAAGTCCGGTTACCGGCCGTAAAATCACGCCCCCCAAAGATGTTAGTGGAGGGGGAGCCGTAGGGATAATTTTAATATGGTGAAAATTGTATGTCAGCCGTGGGAATTAAACCAAGGTTCTCAGGATCCACAGGTCGTCTCGATATCACTGAGCCACCTAACTCGTAAATAAAAAATGGGATTTATATTTTTTAAATCAAATTTGTTTTTTAACAAAACGATTTTTTCTACACTTTGATTCATGATCAATCTGCAGTATTTCCAACATTTGGCGTTACATATTTTCTATTTTCAAACATTTATAAATAATTTTAAACATGAATATCTGAAGAAAACGTGATAGAGAATTTAGTTCACGGTAAGTTTTATTTAAATAAATTTTCTCGAAAATAACAGTGGCAAATATACGATACAAAATGTTTCAAGATAATTTGATAATACTAGATTTGTATTCTGATGTAATTCCTTACAAATTACGGAAAATATATTAACACCAAAATTAAATGACTCGTCAAAATCAAGTGTGTTACATCTTCATCTTGAAGGGTTGTGACACTTGTGTAAGGATATATCTATATGTAAATTTAACCATGACTTGTATCTCGAACAGGGAACGCAGAAATTATGTAAAACAAATTTGTTCACACGCACCATTTACCTTCTCGAGCCCAAATTTGGTTGACTGAAAATTCAACAAACTGTTTATTGGTCACACCGGTATTTAACATTTTAGTCGGCTGAATACTAGTCGTCCAAATACATTGTTTTGTTTACAATTTACTTCAAAACATAAGATTTGCGAAATAAAACAAAAATTGTTTAAAAGTTTAAACTTGTCTGCATCTTTGTCTAACGCCTAACATAAAAATAAAAAATAAACTGTAATTGGACAAAAGAATAGTTTCCAGTAAATTACATATTATTAATAATTGTCGTAATATTTATTGTAATTACATATAATAGGGTTGCTTCTATGCACGGGTGCATTCATCTATAAAACTAAGAGGCAGTTTTGGTCTCTTCACTCCTCTCCGTTGCATTTGTCAAACTTTATATAGTTTTAAACTAAATATGAAGACGGATGTTACATTGTATTGAATAAATAATAATAAAAAGAATGTAAATCAGGGGTGTCAATAGGGACACTTTAAGGCATGCTAGTATACTCTATTCCCTGTATGAAAACGATTACGTCACATTCGGTATCCATGTGATTCAAGATTTTGTGCTTAAAACGTTTACATTGGTATTAGATTGACATTTTTAAAACATAACCTAAAAATTAAATGTCAGATTAAAATATTTATTACTTTATAAAATTTAATTAGTTTATAAAAGAAACCAAATAAAATTTATCTTAACTCACGAAAAATATTACCTATCTTATTGAAATATGTAATTTTGTAAAATAAAATTCAAAAGAATATACATTTTTATATGCATTATTATTATATATAAATAAATAATATATCAAAATACAAAATACAATGCACATTACCTCTTGTACTACAGTTAAATTAATTAAAGATGCTCGATTCTCTCTAACTCCAGCGCAAAATAATCATGAAGATGACAAACGCATTTCTGCATTTGATTACCCAACATTTTTCAAGCCATTTCTTATTTCTCAGTCTGTATTTATGTATCAAAAATGTCACAAACTTAGAAATGACAGGCGAGAAAAACAAAGTATTTTATTATTTTATAAACAAATGTGAACAAAGTAAATATAAATTTTCGTATTTGTAAGAACTGTCATACGTTTTAATTCAAATAATAAATTTGATAGAATGTGAAAAAACATGAAACGTGTGTCTTTACTTATTAAGACATGCGTTATGTCATTCGCATAGGTACGAATAATATTATTAAAAAAATATAGCTATATTTCATCGTATCTATGATAACCTCGTTCACATATGACGTCATCGTTTTGATACAGGGAATGGAGTATACCCTTCTCCTTATTCTTTACTGGCGCTACAGCCCGAGTCGGGCCTGGGCCTACCGGGGACACCGAGCCGCAGTTTTTACGCTGCCGTACTGCCGGTATATGTATAAGTGACTAGCTTATAGCGCCCGAGTATGATTAATACAAGTAACTGTATTTTTTATTTTAACGACAAATCATACTTTGTCGACAGGCGGATTCGAACTGACGAACCTTGGTTCGGATGACGTCACAGTATGCTAAGAAATGTGCTATCGCGCCTGTTATGCTAGTACCCTAGGCATATATTTTTGCCGCCCCCTTATATAGTTAAAAATTGAAATGATCATAACAGTATATTTTATTAGCAAAATGGAAAAAAAATTCTTAAAATAATAATAAAAAGAAAAGAAACAATACAAACTACTTTTTAACTTCAATGAATGATAATTTATATATAAAATATAAATATATCATCACGCCTTCTACCCATTAGTGCGTATGGCACTCTGCCGAAGCAGATCTCGGTAAGTGATATATTTTTGGACGTGAAGTGCGGTTATCAGTTTTAAAATAACGCCCCACAGGAGTAGTATTAAATGAGGTGAAAATGTTTATCGGTAGTGGGAATCGAACCAGAATTCTCAGGATCCATAGGCCGACACGATACCATTGTGCCACTTACTTCATGATAATTTATATAAATAAATAAATAAATATAGCATCACGCCTCTTACTTAGATCTCGGTAAGTGATATATTTATGCGTTAAATGCGGCTACCAGCCGTAAAATCTCGATCCTCAAAGATGTTAGTGGTGGGGGAGCCACAGGTGTAATTTTAAATTGGTGAAAATGTTTTGTCGGCTGTAGGGATCGAACCAGGGTTCTTAGGATTCACAGGCTGACTTGATACCATTAATTTATATGTGGGTATTAATATTATGATATATATAAAAATAAATAATAATAATATGGAGTAGGTGGCACAGTGGTTATCGTGTTGGCCTTTGGATCCTGAGAACCCTGGTTCGATTCCCACTGGCGACAAACATTTTCACCACATTATTACTACCCCTGTGGCTCCTCCACCACTAACATCTTTGGGGGCCGTGATTTGTCGTCTGGTAACCGCACTTCACAATATATCACTTACCGAGATCTGCTTCGGCAGAGTGCCACACCCAGTAATGGGTAGAAGGCCTGATGATACAGAGTGATCAAAAGGAATTGTTACAGTTGTCAATATAAAAAACTACTTGAAATTGGTAAGCCTGATACCTAAATTCATTTCCTGTTGTTGACAGTGACATTTAAAATTTAAATTTGAGTACATTTAATATTACATTTATTTCTAAAGTTTTTTTATTACTTAAAAAGTCAAAATTCTATTAGCTGTCAGACTCCTGACATAACCTATTTGTATTTATTAGAAATGTCAAATAGCATTTCCGCCTTTATCTGACGTTGTGCCAACTGTGGAATAAAAAGATCTCTGGAATTGTATTGCCAACTATAACAATTTCTTTTGATCACCCTGTATATTTATTTATTTTATTTTGTAAAAATAAATATTATATTTTAAGAGATTTCCTTTTTTAAAACTTCACCATAACTTACATATTTTGTCGCATTTCAAAGACAAAATAAACAAGGAATTAAAACGTTATTGGTTTATGGTAGATATAAAATTGTTTTTAATCGTTGATAATGTTGAAAATGACCTTTCAGATGACGAATTAGCAACTGGAATTGCCCAATAAATTTGCAATGCGATGTCGAAATTGGGAAATATTTTTCTTAATCAGCTTTTTATCAAATACTTGCAAATTTCCAGTGGAGATTCACTATTTTAGTGTATTTCTTCATGTTTTAATTTTTTGCAGACCTCCGAGTCAAAACGGCGTGCAAACTTGCATACTCTTAAAAAATATATTTTTAGAAATATTTTAAATAAGCCGAAAAGATATAAATTTAATTTTATAATAGATTAAAAGGATTACAGGCTTAAAATTTGTTGAAAAGAAGTAAAAAATTTGAAACACAATTTTTTTAAAACATTCTTTTATTAAAAAGCGACGTTTCGGCCACAATTCTGGCCATTATCAAGCGAAAAACAAGAGTAAAACTGAAGTTACATAGTACAATAAATTTAAAACATGGTTCAAGAACCACTTTGTGAAACAAAAATTCTTGAGATGAACATCTCAATGGTCAACAATGTACAAAGATCTTTGTACTTTCAACAAATTTTAAGCCTGTAATCCTTTTAATCTATTATTAAACTTAAAAAATATATATATTTTTTTAAACATGTAACTTATTTAAAAAAAAATTGTCATTTTAAATTGTTAATAACCACATCGTGGTTAAGTTTTTGACCTGAAGATGCACACGAACAAGTGTTCGAAACGTCGTCGTTTATAATTGAAATAAATAATTATTTTATTGTACTAAATTCATAAAGCCTTTATCCAAGAACCCTGGCTCTTTTGATTCCTTTATAATAAAATCAACTTTTACGGCTTAATAATCAAAACTTGAACATGTTTTAATTTTGTTCACTCGACCTGTTAAAAATATAGAAGTCTAATTAAAATGTATGACCGAATATAAAACATTCCTGTTTAGAGTATTTGATCAAATAGTATGAAGAAACGTCACATTTTTATGTTTGTCATACAAACATACATACATACATAGCATCACCGTTAAAGTGTGAAATGTAGTATTAAATCATGCAAATTTTGCCAAAAACAAATATAAAAGTGTGCATTCAACGGGCTTAGGGTTTGTTTATTTAAAATTCAAGCGAAGCGGACCAAAAACACGTTCAATATTTAATAAATGTATAAAATTCAGAATAATTTCAGCTAAAATCGAATATAACGGCTTGAGTGCGGGTGAAGCATATGTTCTACGAGCTTTAGAGTTGTTTGTTAAAAGTGAACCTCGTCAAGAATGCGTTTTAATATCAATATCAAAATACAATTGAAATTATTATACACTTTAACAGTAACATATACATTTTATAACATTTAAATTTATCAAAATCTAAACAACCTTTGAAGAAGAGAATTTGGCAACATGATTACCACTGCAGACTACTGGATGAAAACAACAGCGCGCTCACTAGACACAACTGTCATCTAGGACATAAGTTTAACTTCAAAGAAACCAGAATTTTACATCACGAATCTAACTTGCAAAAAATATTTTTTCTTGAGTCATTGTATATCAATCACAAACCCAATAACAATCAATCTCAAAAAACTATAAATTACAAAACTAATTACGATTCTGTGATAGATTACTTTAAACCACTTCTGAATAATGTTTAAATTATTTTTTCTGGTTTTTTGCTTATATTTCTTATTTTGTGTCTTATTTGTAGTTTTTATATTTTGACATTTTTAGATTTTGACAATTTAGACCAACAACTTAATTTTTATTTTTTATCTGATGTGTGAGGTTATGTCACTTCCGTTTTTGTAAAACATGTGACTAGACCATTTTTGTGTTTCTATATTTTTTGACTACGGCTTTGCCTGTTTATATTTTATTTTGTTTACAACTTTTTCTGGTAATTATTTGATGATGTGATATTAAGTTTAAGTATTTATATTTTTTGTACTTTTTTATAGTCGCTGATGTCGAAACGTCCGAAGCTTTATTGATTTAACAATAATAAAATTGTTTAAATTTATTTTTGACCTTAATGCAAACCAATACTACCTAAAACTTATATTCAAAGGTCAACACCTACTCCAAGATTTAAATTAATATTTTAAATAAAAACACTTGGTAATTTTTCACAAATTTATTTATTTTATTTTACACTACGCGTTTCGACTCTTCAGTCATCGTCAGGTGTATTACTATAACAAAATTTACAAATTGATGTCACTTATAACTAGAACAAAATTTTAAGAAGAGGGGAGTTATTATCTTAATATTTTGTTCTAGTTATAAGTGACGTCAATTTTTAAATTTTGTTATAGTTATACACCTGACGATGACTGAAGAGTCGAAACGCGTAGTGTAAAATAAAATAAAGTTTGTGAAAAATTACAAAGTGTTTTTATTTAAAATATTATTTAAAAATGTTTCACCAAGTTCCACACAAACAATTAATAACGTTTAAATTAGTAAATTTTTCTGTCAAGGATTGTTTCGGTCGATTTTACTACCACTATTATTTATTTATTTATTTTAAATATACAAGTATATAGTATATTATTTCGAGGACCAATAGTGAGAAGTGTTATACAAATTGATTTACTTCTGATAACGAAATGAATTACGCGTTATCTAACATTATAGGTAGGTATATAGGCTATTAATTTACCTGTTTTCATATCTAAATGATTTATAATATTCATAAAGCCAGCTTTATAAACAAAAATAGGGTTCTTTATTACAAACATTTATCTCAATAAATTTCATGCTACTATAGTACTACTTTATTTACAACAATATTTCAAAGTATTTTATTATTCTTTAGTCTTTTTAAATATAGTACAGAACAACCACCAACTGCCACATTTTCGGAAATTAATTTAGAGAAAAATGCTCCAATTAAATGATAAAGAAAATTTAATGTTTTGTCATTTTTATTTGAAACATTTACGAAATAATTTAGGAACGATGACAACAGGAAATATTTATGTTATATACATGTCGATAGAGGCACCGAGTCCATTGTCGATAAGTCTTCAAATTGTTCACTCATGTTTTTCACACAGAAACACTCAAACTTTTAACCCTTTGCACTCCAATTTTTTTTTTATGTGGTATACCGTCAACTCTTTAGGTTATAATGCGAAATTATTAGGAAAAATTACCAAACTTTTTAAAAATTATAAAACTATATTTTTTGGTAAGGTATTAAATAAAAAAATGTAGTTATGCTAAGAAATATATATTTATTATGATATAATATTGGAAATCAAAGAAAAATAAGCATATTCTAATTTTTATAAATTTTTAATGTGGTATTTTAGAAAACAGTCTCCCAAATGCATATGTGGTTTGTTAGGACAATTGTCACAGTATTCACTAGTCCAAAACACGCGATTTTTTTCGTTTATGTCCTACAAAGCACTCTCACTACTCGAACTTATAATAAAATTGTCATATTCTATCGAAATTTCATCGGAAAAGTCACTTTGCACTTCAAAAACAAACTCGTCTTCACTACCACTAAATTCAACATTCTCCTCCATATTTATATTATTCGAATAGAATGAATGCGTATTTACTGTTATAAATGTAAAACATAGCAAAAAGCACAACGTATCACCAGTGTGTACTGTATACAACTGAATACAACTATTTGTAAACTTGTAAAAGGATCCTTTAATTTATTAAACAATAAAATGTAATCCTATTGTTTATGTCGCCGCTGCGGCGCCATTGGATTTGTTAGAATGATTCCTATGTCGCCGTGACGGTGCCAACGGAGTGCAAAGGGTTAATAATAAACACACTTTAATAATTCACATTTAATTTATTAACTAATACGCAGAGCTGGGCAAGCTACTTAAAAAAAGTAGCTAAGCTACAGCTATAAGCTATATTTTGTAAAATATAGCTAAGCTACAGCTAAAAGCTTTCGTTGAAGTAGCTGTTAAATTTTAAAGCTACTTTTTTAAATTATTGTGAAACAATTAAATTTGCCATTGTCATATGATCAGTCTATCGTTATAATGACTGTAAATTTACAATTACGTACATAAATAACAAAAATAGCAAATACCATGTGGCACCTACTGTGTATTTTTGCGTATTAGAGCCAGTTAGAACCGGCAACAAATAATTATTTTGTGTGGGTTTAGCTTGTACGCATGCGTACTTTGTTGACCTTCTGCTTAAAAAGTAGCTTGAAGCTACAAAAAGTAGCTTTAAAAGTAGCTTCAGTTGTTATTTTTAAGCTAATAGAAAAAATAGTAGCTAGCTACAAGCTACAGCTATATTTTTTCACAGTTAGCTAAGCAACAGCTACAGCTAAGGTAAATGTAGCTAAGCTAGTAGCTAAGCTACAAAAGTAGCTAGCTACTGCCCAGCTCTGCTAATAAGTAACAAATAGATTATCTTATGTAAGATAAATGAATCGTAGGTGATCTCGGATGACTGGTTCAGCTCTGTCTGCTGTCTCATGACCACCGGTATCGCCTGGTGTCCCTGCCACCCCTGCTGATTTCACCCAAACGCTGACAGATCAGAATAAACAAACACTGATAGACAGAGTTTGTCGCTTCATTATCTTACGCGCTGCGACATACATATGTTGGATTGGATGAAATACGTATCAACATTACTATACAATGCTTAAATGTCCCAAATATTTGTTGGGTTTCTGGTTAATCCACACAGACACCTAGATTATTCCGAGAATCCTGTATGGCTACGTACATTCTAAGTGTATCCAAGAATCTCGACTAAATGTGTATCATTTAATTATTTAATGTGTTCAGTTATTATGAGTGCTTCAAGATGGGGAAAATATTAGTAGAACAAGAGTGCAAGAGTAGAGAACAAGAGATGTGAAAGAGACAAAGGAATTAATTATTACGAGTATTATATACGAACAAATTTTTCATTTCAAGTTAATAGTTGATTTGTATCATAAATAAAAAATAAATAAATATATCTTCACGCCTTCTACCCATTACTGGGTGTAGCACTCTGCCGAAGCGGTAAGTGATATATTTAGGCGCGTGAAATGCGGTTACTAGTCGTCAAATCACGGCTCTCAAAGATGTTAGTGGTGGGAGAGCCACAGGGGTAGTTTTAAAATGGTGAAAATTGTTTGTCTCCTGTGGGAATCGAAGCAGGGTTCTCAGGATCCACAGGCCGACTTGATACCACTGAGCTAGCTACCCCATTTGTATCATAAGATATTGATATGTCATGTACACAGTATATCCCAAAAATAACGAAACTTTTAATTTAAATCATAGAACACGTAGCGCAATCTATTGAACATACATATTGTTAGAAAGATACATCTTTTCTCTTTCGAACGCACACAACTTCATGCAATCAGGTGACAGTTTAAAAATTTACGCGCATTTTAATAATAGTAGCTTTTGTGTTTATGTTGTAAAAATACAATGGAACAACGAGCAAATATTAAATTTTGTGTTAAACTTGGAAAAAAATTTGCTGAGACATACGAATTGATGAAAAAAGTTTATGGTGATAATTGTTTATCTCGTTCACAAGTTTATAAGTGGTTTGCAAAATTTAAAAATGGTCGTGAAGATTTAAATGATGATGAAAGATCTGGACGTCCAAAAACCAGAAATCGTGCTGAATTAGTCGAAAAAGTGCGTGAAATCATTGCTGTCGATGCGAATTTTACTGTTAGCATGTTGGGTGAAGAATTAAATACGAGTAAAAATACTATTTAGAGAATTCTAACTGAAGATTTGGGTAAAAACAAGGTTTGTTTTTATTGCAGGATAATGCACCACCTCACAAGACTAAAAAAAGTCAACGAATTTTTTATTAAATAACATATTTGTGTCAACTTGAAGTTGCAAAGTTTTTAAATTTGAATTTACTTCTTTCATATCACTACTCATTTATACTAATAAAACTCTACAACTAATATTGATAATATCAAAGTTGTCATCTAAGGTGTGTATTACACTTCTATTGAAGTTGACGCATCACCCACGCAACGAGACACAGCAAAGAGGAAATATTATTTAGCGAAAATGCTCTTGGAAATTAAGTAAAAGATTGCTTTACTCTATCTTTGTCTCTTCACCAGCGTAACTTGCTTAGACATTGGTGCATCGGATCTGTTTTCTTGGAAGATATAGGACACATTTAATTCTTTTGACATATATACTTGCTCATAATTCTTATAATTACTTGAGTTAATCCGGAAAATACGTTTCTATTTGAGTTTTGTTTTGCTAGATTTTGGACATTTATTAAAATGATAAAACTCTAAAGGAGTAGCGAAATAAATAAATAAATATAAATATATCATCACGCCTTTTTACCCATTATTGGGTGTAGTACTCTGCCGAAGCAGATCTCGGTAAGTGATATATTTATGCGCGTGAAGTGTGGTTACCTGCCTTCTAATCACGGCCCGCAAATATGTTAGTGATGGAAAAATTACATGTTTAATAATATTATATAACATTGATATATTCTAAATATTAAATATGCTGTGAATAAGAAAGTCGTGTGGTGCCTAGACCAGCTTTTTTTTATATAGTTGTAGAAAATATATTTTTTCGCGACGCCCAGAAAATGTGTCCGGTAAAACCGCCTTTACCGATTTAAATCGAAAAGTACGATTACAACTTTACCGATTCCAAAATTGCAAAAAGTGACCAGAAAATTAATGTTTCCAAGGTGATCAGTTTAATTAATTTACGCAAATATTTTTCATTCGTGTGTCAATCATAATGAACAAATGTACAGAATACGACCCCATGTCAGTTGCTTTCGAAAATTGTTACCAAGCAAACTCGTTCCCGTAAATACAATTTTGTCGAATATAAAACTAAACCTCTACTTACCGTCGAAATTTTGTTTTAATTTATTTTCATAAATTCATTTTAATACGTGAACGGAATTGTTGCGTGATAAATTAAACGAAAAGTGTTATTCTTCTCGTTCCTTTTCATCTTAAGGCATCACTAATTATAAACTTACTGATCAATTAGATATAAAATTATTAATTTAGACAGAAAATAATACTCTTCTAACATCTGCAACTGGCATAATTAGACTACTAGGTGAATCTGTTCTAGTATAAAATATGTCATCTACAGTAATTAGAAATTTCAGATCTGCTATTCAAATACAGAACTGAGTAAATATAATTGACGTGATGATATATTTGTACAAATATATTCAAATTTCTCTAAAAAGAGTCTAGACACTTCTAATTTAACTGCATTGTCACATTGTACCAATGGACCATATTACTTTCTATAGCGCCTCTGCCGGAAAATTTATGAAATGAAAAAAGCGTGCCAGGGTGACAAACTTTTTTTCTATTTTTTCCAATTATGTTGGCAATACTAATGTTTGTGACGCCATGTGACTCGACGGTGATGCATATGCGCATGTGCGCAAAAATTGTGACAGTTTTATTGTCGCCAGTTTGAAGTTGACATGAAATCTTTAATTTTAAATGTTGCTCTGTTTACTAGTCTTGGGAAACAAAATGAAAAAATATTCCCTTATTAATTAATTAATTCAAATTGCAATTACAACAAAACGTAAGATTGAAGTTACCGGCCGGTGACAGATGACAGAAGAGCAAATTGGCGCTTAAAATTTTCAAATTTTAATATTTATTTTAATATTAATGTATTGATTATTTATATATTATAAGGGCAGAATCCGATAGTAAGAAATGAAATATAACTTGTATAAAAAAAATATCATTCATTTACATTTAGATAAAATGATATTTTACTTTAAAAATACAATTTTTTCCATAAGAATACATTGGTTTCATTTTAGCTGTACCTCCTAGCATATGATTGGTGCATTATGAGCATGCGTATTGAGATAGTAATATGGTCTATTGGCGCACTTTCTACGTTGAGTGTACTCAGTGGTTTCTATTTGATCGATTGATCGGTACAACTGAATCCTAATGAACATGTGTGTTGTATGTATGAACTGATCTACACTCATAAGCAGAATTTGTAAATAGTTATTTGTGACTTTATGTTACAGAAAATTTGAATACAGTCCGAGTGTAAATTGACAGTGGTGCATATATGCTCGATTTGGGTTAAATATGCAAATTTAGCTGCTTTAAGTGCAAAGATGCAATTTAAAATTTAAGTTACTGAATTTTTTACAAACTTAATGCATAATTAAAACTTAAATTGATTAAAATTTAATAGGTACATACAGAGCTGGGCAGTAGCTAGCTACTTTTGTAGCTTAGCTACTAGCCTTTACCTTAGCTGTAGCTGTAGCTGTAGCTTAGCTAACTGTAAAAACATATAGCTGTTGCTTTTTTTCTGTATTGAGCAGAGCTGGGCAGTAGCTAGCTACTTTTGTAGCTTAGCTACTAGTTTAGCTACATTTACCTTAGCTGTAGCTGTAGCTTAGCTAACTGTGAAAAAATATAGCTGTAGCTTGTAGCTAGCTACTTTTTTTTCTATTAGCTTAAAAATAACAACTGAAGCTACTTTTAGAGCTACTTTTTGTAGCTTAAAGCTACTTTTTAAGCAGAAGGTGAACAAAGTACGCATGCGTACAAGCTAAACCCACACAAAATAATTATTTGTTGCCGATTCTAACTGGCTCTAATACGCAAAACTAAACAGTAGGTGCTAGATGGTATTTGCTATTTTTGATATTTATGTACATAATAGTAAATTAACAGTCATTATAACAAAAGACTGATCATATGACAATGGCAAATTTAATTGTTTCACAATAATTGAAAAAAGTAGCTTTAAAATTTAACAGCTACTTTAACGAAAGCTTTTAGCTGTAGCTTAGCTATATTTTACAAAATATAGCTTATAGCTGTAGCTTAGCTACTTTTTTAAAGAATAGCTGTAGCTGTAGCTTAGCTACTTTTTTTAAGTAAGATGAGAACTTGGAAAACGAAAAGTACCTACTAATTTTTTTTGTTACAAACAAAAATAATAAATATATCATCACACCTTTTATCCATTACTGGATATGACAGTCTGCCGTGACAGATCACGGTAAGAGATATAAGTACGGTTTCCAGCCGTCAAATTATGGCTTTCAAAGACGTTAGTGGTGGAGGACCCATAGAGATAATTGTAATATAATGTAATGATAATCCTTTTACGAGTATATCATTAATATATTTTGTAATTAAAATATGTGATATTAATATTATAATAATAAAGTATAAAAATGTACTCACCTCCCCAGCACGAGTGTCCGTATTTGAGACAGGAGCCTGAAAATATTTTAAAACCAATTTAGTACAACATTCACATTCACAGTAGCTATAAATAACATGATTGATTATGTAGTGATAGGTATATTTTTTCATTATCGTTCTGTATAAGTTCATGGTTCAATCAGTTTCATTAATCAAGGGATACTTGTTCTGTTCTGGGGAAGTATGAAATATCCCTGTGTAATTCAAGTGTTTGAATAAGTAATCGATGTAGGTAATTGGTATTTTATATTTCACACTGTGAAAGGTTGCGTGGTACGTGACTGTTTACATAATTCAGTGGTGTTTAATATTAAATTAAATAAAACGTAACACACGAATAAATTAAGGAAAATACTTACTTTTAGGAGGTTTTGCTCCTGAAATCAAAGAAAAAATAATTAATGAAAGTAATTAAATTATAATGTAACAATTCAAATAAATATTGAAAATAATAAGCTAATACTAAACTAGTTTTTATTCTATTTCCTACTTTAATATAATAATTATATATACCATAAATATACCTACAGTAATATCATAAGATCTTGATAAATTTCTCATAAAAATATTCTAAAATATTTTAGAGAAAAATGCATCAAATAAAACTGGGAGAAAATTTAATGCTGACTATATTTTGTTTGAAACATAATTTGAGAACATTTGACTATGGGAAATAAAAGAATAGATTTGGTACTAAATATGTATTTAAAAATCCTCTTATAACCTAGGCTGTAAAGGTAACACTTTACAGCCTCTCAATTGTCAACAAAATCGCACTTTTAATGTCAATCGGAAAAAATAAATTGGGTCAAATTGATAACATATTTACTTGCTGACGGAACTTTACCCTAGTAGTGGGATTTTATCCTAATTCTATCAAATCAAATATAATAAGGGCCAGTTTTTCAATCACCGATTAATGTTAATCATGATTAAACAATCATGGAAACTATGGTTACCATTATTATTTAATCATAAAATAAATAAATAAATACATCATCACGCGTTTACCCATTACTGGGTGTGGCACTCTGCCAAAGCAGATCTCGGTAAGTGATATATTTATGCGCGCGAAGTGCGGTTACCAGCCGTCAAATCACGGCCCCCAAACATGTTAGTGGTGGAGGAGCCACAGGGATAGCTTTTTCAAATTATGAAAATTTGTCGCCTGTGGGAATCGAACCAGGGACCTCAGGATCCACAGGCCGACTTCATACCACTGTGCTAGCCATTCCATATTATTATTATTATTATTTAATCATAAAATAAATAAATAAATATATCATCACGCGTTTACCCATTACTGGGTGTGGCACTCTGCCAAAGCAGATCTCGGTAAGTGATATATTTATGCGCGCGAAGTGCGGTTACCAGCCGTCAAATCACGGCCCTCAAAGTTGTTAGTGGAGGGGGAGCCACAGGGGTAATTTTAAATTGGTGAAAATGTTAATCGAGAGTAAACCGATGATTGAAAAACTGGCCCTAAGTGATATTACAATTGCCGATAATATTTTGACATGAATAATGAGCTATTATGGAAATGTAAATATAACGAGTGCGCAAAACGAACTTTATTTCCTATTTCCTTAACAAGGAATTTAAATTCTTGTCAAAATATTCTCTGACGAGTTATACTTTGCGTGAGAATGAAACAAGCAAAAATAATTAACAAAATTTGACCCTTCGAAAGATTTTTTTCAATTGACATTTATGAAAATATCATTTGTTTTGCTGGTAACTAAGGAGAGTTAATTACAGTGAACTATTATCTGTAATAACATAACAAGAGAGTGAGAATAAATTGAAAATAATTTGACAGGTTTTTCGAAAACTTGTTGCCAGGCAATAGACACGAAAGCCCGTAGGGTTTGAGTGGCTATTGCCAAATGGCAACAAGTTTGAGAAAGACACTGGAGAATTATTTTCTGATTTATGGAACTCTCGAGTTATATTTAATTAGATTATTTTTTGACTTAGCTGTTGAGGTCGATTCATCCAACTTAAAATATATTCTTGGAAGTTGTTTCCAAAATTTGTTGGTGTATTTCTATATCTAAAATACAACTAAATCGATTTTTTTCCCACATTTTACTTAACGCTTTAATTCCCGGGAATAATCACAAGAGCTTTATTCTCAGTATAATAATGACAGGATTGGTTAAAACGCAGACACGTAACATGCAATGAAGCATTTCATTGGTTTTGAGAAACGTCAAAAAATAATCACATTAATTTTACTATACTCTATTCCATGGAGTTGCTGGCATTCTGCATGCGACTGGTTTTAGATGCTCAGGTTTATCATTCATAATAAAGTAATTTGTTAAATGATGAAGTATAATAATTTATTTACAGAACAAATTAACAAATTAGATATTACACCTGAATTAAAATACTTGATTAATTGCAGGTTAATGTCACTTCTGTAAATGGCGTAATTTTTTTTTTGCTTTGTGAATTTCGTTTCTATTTCGACCAATCAGAGGACAAAAATTATTAGCCCTATCTAACTATAAGATCTACTCTCATTTTATTTTCTAGAACTTTTTTTCTTTATTTATTATTATTCTGTACAACAGGAATTTAATCCTAATTCTAGTTCGGGCTCCAAACTCAGAGAACTCATGTGTATTTTTATTTAAACTTATTTGAAACTTTTCTCTGTAAAATATGAAGGGAATGAATGAAAGCGGAAAACTCATTTACCTTGTTAATAATAATACCTATATGTACTATACTCTATTCCCTGTATGAAAACGATTACGTCACATTCGGTATCCATGTGATTCAAGATTTTGTGCTTAAAACGTTTACATTGGTATTGGATTGACATTTTTAAAACATAACCTAAAAACTAAATGTCAGATTAAATTATTTATTACTTTATAAAATTTAATTAGTTTATAAAAGAAACCAAATAAAATTTATCTTAACTCACGAAAAATATTACCTACCTTATTGAAATATGTAATTTTGTAAAATAAAACTCAAAAGAATATACATTTTTATATGCATTATTATTATACATAAATAAATAATATATGAAAATACAAAATACAATGCACATTACCTCTTGTACTACAGTTAAATTAATTAAAGATGCTCGATTTTCTCTAACTCCAGCGCAAAATAATCATGAAGATGACAAACGCATTTCTGCATTTAATTACCCAAAATTTTTCAAGCCATTTCTTATTTCTCAGTCTGTATTTATGTATCAAAAATGTCACAAACTTAGAAATGACAGGCGAGAAAATAACAAAATCATGGCCATAGGTCTCTATTTATATTTTATAAACAAATATGAACAAAGTAAATATAAATTTTCGTATTTGTAAGAACTGTCATACGTTTTCATTCAAATAATAAATGTGATAGAACGTGAAAAAACATGAAACGTGTGTCTTTACTTATTAAGACATACGTTATGTCATTCGCATAGGTACGAATAATATTATTAAAAAAAGATAGCTATATTTCATCGTATCTATGATAACCTCGTCCACATATGATGTCATCATTTTCATACAGGGAATGGAGTATAGTACATCAGTAGTTAAATCATGTTAAAGTTGTAAAACCATCAAGTAATAGGTAAAAATAAATCTCAGATGATCTTTAATGTCAGCATTAAGTAAATTAAATTTTATATATTAGATATTTTCATTTGTAAAACAAATAAAAAAGTAAACATCAAACATGAAACTTTACAACAAATTAATATTAAGGGATTAATTCTAAAGAAGTCCGAGGCTGAGTCAAAAGAGAATGCGTCCAATTATTCTTCTAAATTTTATGAACGTTGTACGCGTAAGAGAACATAACGAAATTTGTCAATATTAAGTTTTATTTTACAACGCAACCTCAATAAAACATTATGAAATTTAAACACCTTCTTGACACATTTACGATGTTATAAACAGTTTAGTTAGTTATATTTTATTACGGACAGTTGGTATTAGACTACATATTTCAATTAAATTTTGTTTGAGCGATCTATAATATTTTACTTCATTTTAATAGTATAATAACGATCGTGTGTTTACATTAAATATACCTCAAATGCGAAATTAAAATTTCCAGAGATTGATGCGCAAATGTTATCTAATCTTTGACAGAAGGATAATCCGATTTATATGAAATTTTCCACCTTAACAGTGGATTATAACTATTGCAATTCTGGCCATTTTTACACGGGGGATTCTTATCTTCTTCAATGTGCTTTGTGATATATGATAATGTAGTCAACTCGTAAAAGACAACCTACGTATTTTTAAATATTTGTCATGCTCTTTGAAACTTTGTAACATTATGTTTCCTGTATTGTACTACTACATGGATAATCCTATAAATATATACCGGATGTCTACTTTATTTATATTATAAATGTAACATTTTAATTTTCCGATATTTTACATACATGATTACACGTGAATTGTCAAATTATTGGGACCTATGATTCCCATGCTATTATACAGTATCATGTGATTTTACGTGAATGCAGCAAATTACAATAGTGTGTCTCCTAGCAATATAAATAAATGGAAATCATGGGTCCCAATAATTTGACAATTTACGTGAAATCATGTGTGTTCACGTGACGTGATAATAGTGTGTTCGTATCTTTACTGCTGTAATCGCGATAATTTTTTATATACAAAATTGACAGTTTTACTCAAACTTTTTTTAGTTACTTAGCAACAAGGACGTTGAAAGGAGGGGATATGGCATTCAAGTCAAGACTGTGAGGCTCGGCAGATTGACAGAGACATAAGTATTATTTTCTGTACCGTGCTTAGCCTGCTATTGCGCATGTGTCATTCTGGTTACGCCATAATCACTTTCCTTGAAGTGATTCGAGCAAATTTTATAGCCAGTATTCGTCTGACTAATATACAACTCATTCAAACAACACGCTTCTACCCATGCTTTTCGAAACTCTTTATCTTTAGGTAAACTGTAAAACAAACAAAAAATTATTTTCCTTTTCTATAACAGGACCTACATTTACTTACTGGTGAAAACTGATTCCACTGCCCGTAATTGCACGTCTTTTACAAACTAAACACTTTGTTACTATCTTATCCACAAAAAAATATGTCCAATTCCATACAACACAAAAATTGAAACACAAATGACACTTCGTGGTTATGTTTACATAAAACAACGCTCTCTGACAACGTCTAAACGCCACTTTTCTTACACAAAAATTCAAAATATTTGGAAGAAGAAGAGATTTGGCTAAGCACGGTGCAGAGAAAGTATTGTTGTCTCTTTCCCTTGCCCAAGCCTCACTTCAAGCAATGCTACAGTATCGTAATGCCATATCCCCTCCTTTCAACGTCCTTGCTTAGCAACTAGATTTTCTGATATATAATAATCAAATACATATAATATTAGCTGTATTCCATTTGCCACTTGGTCCGCTTAAATAATTTCAGATAAATTAAACAACGTGACTAAATGAACGGAATTAAGCAAACTGATGCACTTATTGAGAAGACTTACTTCAAAGTAAAGTAGAAACAGTAATTCTAATACTGGAAATAAGGTCAGCGAAGTAATCCAGCGAAATAAATAAGTGATCTGCCTATTGTTATAAGCATGTCAAAATATTAATTTTGTAAAGTTTTCGTGGCCAATATTTTTACCGAATATAACAAGTGCATTGAATATTCCCAGATTTCTTTTTCTCGCTGTTCACTCGGGCTTTTGTTGCTCTTAGGAAATATTTCCATAGCAACAAAAGCACTCGTGAGCTCAAACAAATTATCGGTAATATTCAGTGTACTAGTTATATTATAAGTGACAATTTGAGTGTGTCTAAATATTGTCGTGAAAAATAAAATAGTTAAAACTGCCAAGTAAAAGCACGGTTGTTGATACATGTAATTTATTTTTTTTGCCTTGCTATTTATTCTAATATTAATAGGATAGAAAGTACCGCCATAAGTTTAACATTTTATTTCCTATCGTACATAAAAACTGGACATCTGGTATATTATTACGTTCACACATAATTATATTAATTACATTTATGAGGAAATGTAATATACGAGCATCATAAAAATCTTGCACATTTTTCGCATCGTGTATTTTTTGCAGTAAAATTATTTTAGAGAGAGTTTTCTGCTATTTTTATAATAGTCATTTATTGTATTAGAGTGGAATGTGATTTATTATTCACGAAAGAAAAAGTTTAGCCACGATACCTGAAGGGCGAGTGGCTACTTTTCTTGAGTGACTAGTATGCACTCCACACGACTCCAGTACGTTTTATCCAGAGCTGGGCAGTAGCTAGCTACTTTTGTAGCTTAGCTACTAGCTTAGCTACGTTTACCTTAGCTGTAGCTGTAGCTTAGCTAAATGTGAAAAAATATAGCTGTAGCTTGTAGCGAGCTACATTTTTTTTCTATTAGCTTCAAAATATTGTTATAACAACTGAAGCTACTTTTAAAGCTACTTTTTGTAACTTAAAGCTACTTTTTATAGCCCAAAGCTACAAATACTTTTTGTAGCTTAAAGCTACCATTGTTCATTAACGAAATACCTATTAATTTTTGTTTTGTATTTGAATTGTACCTTCTTTATTGTTTTCGATAACTGTAGAATAACAAGTTATTGTATAGTGTAAAATCTATTTACATATTTAATTTTTCATTTGTTATTAACCTATCCTAATTTTGTATTAAATATTAAATGAACTAAACATTGACTGTTTAGGAGTCTTCTGTTAATGTAACTGTTAATTTATTCCGATATAAATAAGAATTATAGCATAACAAATTAACAGTACATTTGTCCATTTGCGATTTTTTATATTTATTAACAGTCATTATAACAAAAGACTGATCAACTGATCATATGACAATGGCAAATTTAATAATTGACAATAATTGAAAAAAGTAGCTTTAAAATTTAACAGCTACTTTAATGAAAGCTTTTAGCTGTAGCTTAGCTATATTTTACAAAATGTAGCTTATAGCTGTAGCTCAACTACTTTTTTAAAGAATAGCTGTAGCTGTAGCTTAGCTACTTTTTTGAAGTAGCTTGCCCAGCTCTATTTTTATCCAACACCTTTCTTAATAAAATAAATAAATATATCATCACGCCTTCTATCCATTACTGTGTGTGGCACTCGGCCGTAGCAGATCTCGGTAAGTGATATATTTTTGCGCCTGAAGTGCGGTTAACAGCCGTAAATCACGGCTCCCAAAGATGTTAGTAGTTTGTGAAAATGTTTGTCGACTGTGGGGATCGAACTAGGGTTCTCAGGTCCACAGACCGATTCGATACCACTGATACCGCGAAGTGCGGTTACTAACCGTCAAATCACGGACTTCAAGGATATAAGTAGAGGAGGAGTCACGGGGATAATTCTAATACGATGAAAATTGTTTGTCGGTTATGGAAATCGAACTCGGGTTCTCAAATCCACAGTCCAACTAGATACCACTAATAGCCATTTACACCACTACCGTTTAACATTTAAACCAAGGTTTAAATTTTAAGTGGATTGCACAGTTACTGAAGTAAAACAGTCCGTCTGTAGTTTAACTTAAACCCTACTGCATCTTCGGCTTAACAGTACAATTATGTGACAGTTGCCGGGTACCTACTTGACAGAAAATATTCGAATGTGTTTTGTTTTTCTTTTCAATTACTTTTAAAATGAATGACATATTTTATATTGACGAGCTATGGAAAATATTCATATAAGAAAAATATATGAAAGAAGTAATTAATTTTATAGGTTCGATGATGAAAATTTTTTTAAACGATTTCGTTTTAAGAGGGAAAATATATATAGTTTAATAACTTTAGTAGAACATCAGTCAGAATTTCCCTATAATTTTGTGTCATTCGCATAGGTACGAATGATATTATTAAAAAAAGGTAGCTATATTTCATCGTATCTATGATAACATCGTCCACATATGACGTCATCGTTTTCATACAGGGAATGGAGTATGCCGTAACTTCTCTATTATTCTCTCACTGAGTGACTATGATGGACATTATTTATTTCAAGTAACTATAGTAATAGGCCTATTGTGAATTGGTGTTGAATAAAAACGGGAAAAATACGATGCTAAAATTTCACGATAATTTGAAAATGCTAACGCTAATCTTTGTTAACCACGCACAATATAAATTTTAATAATATGTATTCTAATTAACAAACATATTTTTACTAGACGGTTTACTTATATGCATTTTAATAAACAAAATGGTAATTATTTTACAGAAGAATGATAAAATATTTCATTCTGCATTAGAGCGTCTAGTCATACTGAGATAATTTTTTAAAAACACATCCACACTGTAAATTTAATTACCGGATGTGATGAAAATAATAAATAATTTGCATCTTTCTTAATGCGGATGAGCAACGTGGATTAGAAGAGGCCAATTTGCAACCCCCACTAAACAGAATTTGTAATCTACCTGAGATAAAGTTTTGTTTTAATAATTCTGTAACAAAATAGAAAATAATAATAATTAGATTTCAATTTTATTTATTTGTTACTCGGCATAACATGAACTTAATCCCAGTTACAGTTCAGAGTATGTGTTTAAGTGCCAGATATAGCGGTATCTTAACGGCATACACACTTGCCGGCCAATAAATTCGAACCCAGAACTGCACGCACTCGACCATTGCACCGATATATAATTATATTAATGAGGCAATGTAATATACGAGCAACATAAAAATCTTAAACATTTTTAGTATCGTGTATTTTTTGAAGTAAAAATATTTTAGAGAAAAATACTTGAAATATAGTTACGGTAAATGAGTTTCTGCTATTTTTATAATACAGGATGATCAAAAGGAATTGTTACAGTTGGCAATACAATTCCAGAGATCTTTTTATTCCACAGTTGGCACAACGTCAGATAAAGGCGGAAATGCTATTTGACATTTCTAATAAATACAAATAGGTTATGGCAGGAGTCTGATAGCTAATAAGATTTTGACTTTTTAAATAAAATAAATATAAATAAATATATCATCACGCCTTCTACCCATTACTGGGTGTGGCACTCTGCTAAAGCAGATCTCGGTAAGTGATATATTTTGCGCGTGAAGTGCGGTTACCAGTCGTCAAATCACGGCCTCCAAACATGTTAGTGGTGGAGGAGCCACAGGGATAGCTTTTTCAAATTATGAAAATTTATCGCCTGTGGGAATCGAACCAGGGACCTCAGGATCCACAGGCCGACGTCATACCTTTTTGACTTTTTAAGTAATAGAAATACTTTAGAAATAAATGTAATAATAAATGTAGTCAAAATTAAATTTTAAATGTCACTGTCAAAAACAGGAAATTAATTTATGTATCAGGCTTACCAATTTCAAGTAGTTTTTTTTTATTGCCAACTGTAACAATTCCTTTTGATCACTCTGTAGTAATTTACTGTACTAGAGTGGAATTTGATATATTAGTCACGAACTAAAAAGTTTAGCCATGATGGCTACTTTTCTTGAGTGACTAGTATGCATGCCACCAGTGGCGTAGCAAGACCTTTGTGGGCGGGTGTGCCACTGGGATTAAGGGGCGCCTTCTTACTCTTTGTATTATTTAAAGTTTTAATGTTCTTTTGGCCCATTTTAAGTTCTAAATGTCATTTTTTTTTTATTTATGTCTGGTTTAGCCTTATTCGAAAAAAAATTCTAATAAGAGTTGTTTTATTTTTTATGATAATCAAAATTAGTTAAAATTATTTTTTGTTAAAATGCAATCTGTATTTTCAAAATGTGAAATGCCTAAAGAAACAGCTTGCCAGGAAATATATATGTATGTATGTACCTTATAATTATAATTCCTGTGTTCCATGATCTAATTGTCTATTCCCTAGATTTAGAAATAGGAGCTCGCAAATTATTCAATATATTAATTCTTTTTTTTAAATGTAAAACACGAAATGCAATAGACACATTGAATGTTGGCTTAACTATACAATACGCGAAGTCTGAATTGTCCGTAGACATTGGTCTTTTACTTGATTTCATCCTATTGCTGGGTTGCATGAAAGTTTTATCGGTTCATTAGCAACTAACGGTTCAATAAATTTCCGAAAAACGCTATGGATACTGTTGCTAGATAAACAATTCTTTAACTAAAGAGCTCTTTATTTTTTTCTTGCAACCCAGCATTAGACTGGTATTTTTTTCCTCTTCATTGTCCTTTATTTATTACAAAAAAATTAAAATAAACAAATAAAAATGGTAAGTATTAATGAAAATAAGGTACCATTAGCACTTTGACTCGTGGGCCCCTCTAGCTCATAGGCCCGTATGCATTGCATCCCCGGTTGCTACGTCCCTGAATGCCGCTCCTCTAGTGAGAAAAGGGTTTGATTGCAAAACGAGTAGAAAAGTTGGGGCACGAGCAGATAGTGCGTGTTCCAATAGTATGATTTTGTAATGGCTCTTTCTCACGTGTGTTATACATGGGCGTCCGCAGGATATTAACTAAGGTGGTAACAACGACTCTCGAACATAGGACTTTAACATGTAAAACTATAATTTTGTAATATCCTGCTTCCCTAAATATTTTAAGCAAAAAAGTTTGAAATAAAAGTTTTAGGGCATAAAATTCTGCATCTGAACCAATAAACAAAATTAATTTTGCATACTTTGTAACGACACAAATTAGATTTGAAAATGACGAAAATTGCCTCAAAACTATCGATAGGCATGAAATTGAAACAAAATTAAACAAATGTTTGATGTTTTATTTGTCAAAATAAATGAAATAATAAATATAGAATTTATTCTGACAGTTTTGACATTGAACGTCAATCATTTGTTTAATTGTGTTTCAATTTCATAGCTATCGATAGTTTTGAGACAATTTTAATCATTTTCAGATCTAATTTGTGCGGATACAAAGCATGCAAAATAATTTCTTATTTTATGCCCTAAAACTTTTATTTGAAGCTTTTTTCTTTTAAGTAATTAGGAAACAGGACATTAAAACAATATGATTTTACATGTTAAAGTCCTATGTTCGATAGTCGTGGCCGCCACACGCTATATGTCTATATAAATTAAATAAAAATTAAATTTTAAGTTGGAAGATAATAAATTTATGCTGAAACTGAATTTCCAGCATTATTCTTATGGCCAGCTATTGACATGTTCCCTATCGTAACGATTGAGTAATGTAATTTAAGTATACACAGACACAAAATATTAGAAAATAAAAACTGTAAAACTGCTAAATCGGAATTTATTCAAGAAATGGTGTCAATTTATGGAAAAGTTTTTCGAAAATTGTCTTTCCTTTTCAATTCAAACCCAGACGACAATGACTAGTAATTTATTTCACAAATTTAAATATTTTTTTATCCATTTGTTATGTGTATTTGTATTTATGTTATGTAAAAAAATATTTTAGAAATTTATGTATATCTGAGAATTTTTTGCGATTCGCCCCCCCCCTGGAAAAACGTTTGTGGACGCCCATGGTGGTATATACTATTTTTTTCAACATTAAATGTGAAAATTATATATTTTCGTTTATGTTAATGAATACAAGAAATTTAATAATTATTTTATATAAATCAAAGCAGTTGTATTTGTAAATGCATATCACGTTTCCTTGGTCACCACAAATAAAAATAATAAGGTACGTGTAAAATTTTTTCAAACTGATATTTCTCTCTTAATTTCTTTGTCATAGTAATCATTTCACTAGTGAGGAAAATGGTTACTATCACAACTAAATTTAGTGAGGGAAATGTTATTTTCAAAAGTAATGTTGAAATAAATTAAATGACAGGATTAAATTAGACTAACTCTTCATTATTTCATAACTATAATAGTTTTGTTATTGTTGACTTGTTTCTATGTATTAAATTGTTACAAAAAAGTTACGTTGCTGTTAGTTAACATTTTTATACTAAAGTTAATTCAAAAACTGTACATTAACAATGAGATAAAGTAGAAATGTGTATGTTTATTTTTTGTTGTGTTTTAATTTGAATATATATATTAATTTTATATTCATGTATCGTTATTTTAATTCCAGGATTTCGTGTACATTTGCCTTTTGCTAAGGTTCAACGTAAATTAATTACTACCTTTTAATTAAGAAAAATAGTCCTACAATATACCTATGCACCTTTACAATGAAAACTGCATGTGTCATGCAATTATATTTAAATTCATAACAGTTACTGGATTTCATGTAAATTGTCATAATTAAATAGAAATTTACTCCATTTTATATTTGTGTAAAACAGTAACTTTATACTTTTTGTAATCTGAATAATTAAATGAACATTGGAATAGAAATGAATATTTTAAATTTAAATAAAAATAGCTCCATTTATAGCAAATTTTTAAATAATGATAGATCACAGGTTTAAATCCTGACGATATCAATTTTTCTCATTAAATGCAATTTGATGATGATATATCTTTTGTGAAATATTTAATATATTTTTAATCTATAACAGGCAGATTCACAAAACGGATTAGCACTAACACCGTTTTTAATATTATCTATAACTCTGTTTCAAATTAAAACAGTTTAAAGAAATTTACTAAATTTGATGCTAATTTACTCTCTTATTAACTCAAGTTAAAATAAACTTGTTTCGTACATTGAAAAGAGAGTTAAAAACTAAATAAAAAATGGTGTTAGCGCTAATCCGCTTTATGAATCTGCCTATAAATTTATAAATTCCTCGATATAATTTTTATTATTGTATTCAGTTTAATCAAATATTTCAATTTTTATATACATACCTACTTACGAATATATGGATTTTAAGAAATTTTCTCTAACTTTTGTTAACAATATCCCGTAATTGTGATATATGGGGTAGGTGGCTCAGTAATATCAAGTCGGCCTGTAGATTCTGAGAACCCTGGTTCGATTTCCACAGCCGACAAACATTTTCACTACATTAAAATTATCCATGTGGCTTCCCCAATACTAACATCTTTGTGGGAGGTAATTTGACGGCTGGTAACTTCACTTCATGCACATAAATATATCACTTACCGGGATCTGCTTCGGCAGAGTGTCACACCCAGTAATTTGGTAAAAGACGTGATGATATATTTATTTTATTTTATATATTCTTAGAATACATAGTGTGATATAATTTATGATATTAATTAATTTCATAGAAGCAAAAAGGTTTTCAACATAATTAATAATTTAAGAAATGATATATTTTTTGCTTGACTGTAGATTAAAATGATTGCGATATATTTCTTGGAATTCAGTAAATTTTTAAATTTTTTATTTTTTTATATTTTGTCAACGTTTCGACTGCCTCTGCAAGTCTTCATCAGGACACTAATAAAAATTAACAATAATAATACAAAATATAAAGTATAAAATATAAATACAAATAAATATAAATCTAAAACAATATTTATAAATAAATCATTAACAATGATAAGTAAAATTCAAATTTGTAGATATATGACATAAATACTTGTCAATGAACAATTAAAAAGAATTTTTTATTTAAAAAATTGACAAAATTGGCATGCTAACTGTATAAAAATATTTTTAATAAATTTTTTGAAAAACAATAGCTTGATCTTGAAAATCATTTTATTAATTTTTTGAACTATTATCATCAAAAAACAAAAAATTATACAAAATTGCTGATTTACGGCTGAGAAGCGCACTTCAGGCGCATAAATATATCACTTACCGAGATCTGCATCGGCAGAGTGCCACACCCAGTAATGGGTAAACAGTGTGATGATGTATTTATTTATTTATTTCTATTTTATAATTTTATTTCCTACTATGTCGTATTTCCATGTTTAAAGCAGTAATTTCAGTCCGATAAGTAAGACTTCACAGTATTAGATACCGTAATGGAATATTAGAGTATTGTGTTATTAATAAATAATTAAATTTGCCAGCGGTACTAAAAACATACACTTCAAATAAAGAGCATTTATTTTTGCGAATTAAAAAAATAGTTATTTTTATAACAAGTGCCGAAAAAGGCTCGTTACGTGCAAGTGCAGAATTTAACGCACGAGGCTTGCCGCAAGAGCACTTAACCTTTTTCTGAACGTGTTATAAACAACATTTTTCCTACAACTGTGCGATTTAGTAAATCACTAAAATATTATTAAAATTTATAAAATTTTAATATTACATGAGAACGATGTTTTACGGCGTTGCTATGGTTTGTTTGTTGATTGCTTGCACATTGTTCTACGTTATTTAAAAATATTTCACTAACGTCCAAACAATTTCTTCAAAATCATCTTGATTGGAATAGTACAGTGAGTGATTCTTCTTTATCATTAACACCTCCAAAGATAATTGAAGCTCCGGATCATACTATGTTGGATCTATTTTCGACAATGACAATTAACCTGCTGCTGGTACTTCTGAAGCTTCCGAAATTGTTACCAATAATATTACTGGTAATAATATGAACAGGTACGGAAGAAATCAATGTTTCTTTAGACACAAAAGTTTCCACTTTACATTATGTCAATATAAGCAACTGTAACAACTGTATTAATAATATACACAAACAATAAATATGAAGTATTTCGCTTACTCTTTAAATAAAACCATTTATCGATATATTTTACTTTGTTCGGTTCTTTTTATTAATTGTCTACAGATTAGATATACTGCAAATTAAGGTTACGTTTATAAACGTCAAAATATACTACTGCATATTTACTAGCGCTGGTTCACCGTATCTTCTTCTTCCATAAGCGTCTGTGGCCAAAATATGAATTCTGCGCTCGGCGCGAAATTTAAATCGCTGTCAAACCAATATTCTTTTGACAGTTACGTAATGAAGCACTTTCCGCACTAGTGTTTCTTTGCTTTCGGAAACGCACTTGGTCTGCATTCATCTACTTTCCATACGTAACCAAGGCAATTATAGTTACGTAATAACAAAGAAATCGCACAGTTGTAGGAAAAAAGTATTTTTGTTCTATAATTAATATAATTAGGTAGTACCTAATTTATAGTGAAATTATCACTATTCTATAGGTCAAATTATATAATTTGAAATGTAATTAGGCTATTAATATATCATAAATAAATAAGTAACCTGAATCTATATATTTTCAATACCGTTTAAGCATCAAATTTATGTTCATACCCTTTGATATTACATTCGACATTTCTATGAATTTTTGATGTTCATCATTATTCCTACATCCTAAATGCATGCAGTGTGTCTCAAAATGTGGTACACACATGTACTACCAGTGATACACAGTAGTTTATTAGGTGGTTTTATCGTAACTAATACAACAAGTGACATGATAATTGCCGATAATATTTTGACATGAATTATGAATTGAAATACAGCGAGTGCGCCGCACGAACTGTATTCTTTATATCCGTAACAACGAATTTACATTCATGGTAAAATATTATCTGACATTTACCATATTACGGATTATACAAATATAATCTTTTGCTTTTTTGGTATTTATTGCAACGTTCTATTAAGTTTTTTTTTTAAAAAAAAGGTCTTCTGTAGATTTTATTTCCCACCGAGAATTTGACATTTCGATAGATTATTTTCAATTGACATTCACGACAATTGCATTTATTTTATTGGTAACCAATTACAGTGACAAGTTATCACTTACAAATTTCACTAGTGCAAAACTAGGCTAAAGTGAGTATCACCCACCATTTTTAAAAATTTTCCCCCACCCCTATAGTAACATTTATTTATCAGTGATCCAAAAACTTTTTAAAATTGAATTTGTCAAATATTTTTCTAAATTTTTATTTTAACAAAATCGTAACGATATAACCTATAATTTTTGAAATTTTATATAAAATTAATCAACTATTTAATTATTTATTAATAGTGTTATTTATGGAGCACTTTATTCATAATCGTTATGGCTTTTCAATTAGCGGAAATCTGAATTATTTGTTTGGTATTTTACTAGTGGAAAAAAGCATGATATAACGTTTTTGCATGATTTATGTTTATAACAAAGGACTATAAGTGTCATAAATTACAAAGACCGAGATAAGGTTTACTTAGGTTAGAAAGAATTATTTTTTATTTCTTGGTAATAGTTGTTTACATCATGCTTGAGGTTAGAAGCTTGAAAATGTTTTTCAAATAACAATTTAGAAGCACTGGTTTATTTAGTTATTTCTAAATATTACTAAATATTGCCAACTTACAATTACTGGGGTGGGTGATACTGCACTTTGGCCGAAATCTATGAAAATAACTTTAATTTCTTTGGTTCATTTTCAAATTCGTGATTCTATTGGTTCTCAAATACAGGGTGTTAAAAAAGTTCCGGGACGGTGAAATATCTCGAGAAATACACATCGAATCAAGAAACCAAACAACACGTGTTTCATATTTTGCAAAAAAAGGCTTGTGGCTACTTGTGATTATGTTGATTTTTTTATTTGATTCAATGTTTATTTCTTGTGATATTAGACCGTTTTTTACTTTTCTTTCAGAATCATGTCGAAACTTATTTTTGCGTTTAGAGCGCCATCTATCCGAATTGGAAAAAAAGTTTCAGATCAAATTTTTTCGCAGAATACGAATCTCTAATAAAAAATGGGGGTTCCCATTTAAGGTTTCAACGTTGCCCCTCGCCCCACCTCCTGGGGGTGGGGGTTGGGGTTTGTGTTTGGTGTGCTTATATAGGTTTTTGCAAAATATGAAATACGTGTTTTTTGGTTTCTTGATTCCATGTGTTTTTCTCGAGATATTTCACCGTCCCGGAACTTTTTTAACACCCTGTATATGTAGTAAATTCTCATTAGTATGTTAAAACACTCAAAAACTGAACTCGTTATTCGAATAGGTAACCAGCTAATAATTTTTATAATGTTTTAAAAAATATATACTGGTTGAGAATATCTTTTTAAGTTCATTATTAATTCAATGGTTTTATTCATCTCGAAACAAATTTATAGAAAAATATACTACATTATTATTTATTATTTCTGAAGCCAGCAAGGGATTAAAAATAAAAATCCGGTATATCCGGAAATCTCCAATGTAAATCATATTTGTTAATGAATTATTTAACATATGTCTACATGAATAGTACGTTCAGCCAGAATATACTTCAAATTTCAAATGCATATAGAAATAGATAAAAGTGTAACTTTTTTTTTATATTATGCAATGATTTATAAATTTATTTTACATTAATATTATTAGGAAAATTATAACAAAGAATTAGAATTAAAATGCATATTAATTCTGTTCCTGTCAACTGCCATGGCTGCACTCGTTGGAACTGATCTAAGCGATAACGCGAGTTAAGAAACGTTGCGCGCGGGTAGTAATTGGATGGGTGACCGTTCAGAGAAACTCGCGTTGCTGCTGACCAATAACAACTAAAACGCAGATCAGGGCGTAATGGCGACATATGACCTAAGTAGTTGGTCCGCCAAAGAAGACACAGAAAAAAAAAAATTCTGTTCCACTGCCAATATTCGCCAATATAATTTAAAGAAAAAGGATTTCAAATAAAAATTGTACAGATTAATTAATTAATAAATAAAACAGTTTATTACCGCAAATATTAGATATACTAGTTATTTATGTATTAAGGGTATAATCAAAATGTATTATGCCCGTGGTACAGACAACGTTTTATTTTATTTTGGTCATTGAAATTAAAGGTTCAATCAGTAGGCATTCGTTATCGTTTTGCTGGCTTTCTAGATATATTGTGGTTTCTAATCATATAAGTAGATTGTTGGTATGGCTATATTGTTTGTTTACGAACAATTGTTTTTAAAATGTATTGTCAATTAAAAATTTAAAATATCAATAACTATTCTAAAGAAATATTGGATCAATTTGAGACTGCACTGGAAAAATTAGTACCACAGAAGTCAAAAGAGCTTAACGAAAAACAATACGAATTTATTACGTTGTCTGACATTTATCCTTGTAGCACAGGTTTGATTTATTTTAATAAATAAGAAAAATAGGAAAACAAAATTTCCATCACTTGTCACAGATTCCAAAATTTTTACAGCACGTTTGAATCAACTTATCAGGTCATCATCAAACGGCTGGTCAGTTCAGCTTTAACCATAGACGCGTTTCGTCCTTTAGGGACTCATCAGTATGGTGTAATCAACTATCCAACTAGACCAACTAGGGACTAGTGAACTGTGATATTTTTACAAGCTGAACTGACTGATGTTAAAGTAACTACGTCGGTAGACAAGACATGAGAGCTAAGGAGCAACCCGTGGTGCCATCTACCGACAGAATCGCAAACTGCATGACAGCAATTTAAATAAAATAAAGACAATAAGTCAATTACGATGTGGAACTGTGTCTTAATAAATAAGAAAAATAGGAAAACAAAATTTCCATCACTTGTCACAGATTCCAAAATTTTTACAGCACGTTTGAATCAACTTATCAGGTCATCATCAAACGGCTGGTCAGTTCAGCTTTAACCATAGACGCGTTTCGTCCTTTAGGGACTCATCGGTATGGTGTGATCACTAGTCCCTAGTTGGTCTAGTTGGATAGTTGATCACACCATACTGATGAGTCCCTAAAGGACGAAACGCGTCTATGGTTAAAGCTGAACTGACCAGCCGTTTGATGATGACCTGATAAGTTGATTCAAACGTGCTGTAAACATTTTGGAATCTGTGACAAGTGATGGAAATTTTGTTTTCCTATTTTTCTTATTTATTAAGACACAGTTCCACATCGTAATTGACTTTTTGGCTTTATTTTATTTATTTTAATAGCTGTTTTACGCAATTTTATACGCTCTAGGACAATAGTAGCCAAATTATACCCACTTTTAAGCATCAATAAATAAGTTTTTCTACGACTGCTATGAAAAGTTGATATTTATGCTTTCAGTTGTCATCGTAAAGTTGATGGTTACTGAGTGACGAATAATAAAATACTTTACTGCGCGTCTCCTATAGCAACAAGCGGTAAAATACTTTACCGCTCGCTTAGAAAAATATAAATTGTTACTGAAATCTTAATTTATTGAAACAATACTTACAAAATCTAAAATATGGGTTAGATTCATTTTTACACTTATACACATATTATACATGAAGTTTGTTGCGCTATGATTTGAAGATGAACCTGAACGCAGCTGGGTAGCAGTGCCAACTTAATGAGGATGAGGGATGTTAAAATTATAAGTGCAGTTTTGACAGTTTTGTATATTTATTCCGGAACTTGAAATAGTGTTTGATAAATTTGAGAATAAATTAGATTCTGTGATATTCTCATTAGAATTTCCAGTTAGTACACCAATCACTATTTTCTGAGATTTTTGAGCACATTTTTTATTTATGTGTGAAAATTTATCACAAACAATGATTGTTGATAACAGATTTTTTAAACTATTTACTTCGATAATGATATCGTCATGGTTACACACAATACTGAAATTGGTGGAACGTGAATTGAACTAGCCCAATATTATTTTACAAAATTTTTTAGTATGTAAAGTCGTAGAAAAAATTAAGTGTATGCCTCAAGCGTAAAGTATCTTTATTGCTCTCGCTCTAATTACCGAGCACGAGCAATAAAGATTCACTTTACGCTCTTGATAAACAAATAACTATTATGTTGCCAAAATAAAATCAAAGTTTTCAATATTGCTGTTTTTTTTTCTTAATATTTTGTTACAGAATTTAAAATAAAATTTGAACAAATGTAGAACTTTTTGCTATCAAATGAATATTTAATATTTCTTTAACATACATAACTAAAATTTGAATAAAATAGTAGTATTTTTGTGTTTTCTAATATATGTAATAATTTCATAATAATCATACCCTAGCTGTTGACTTCGCTTAATAAAATAATAATAATTATTATTATAATCATAATAATAGTCCGGCCGTATGGTAACGTTGTTTATCGTTATGGTATTCGAATTCAGAGATTCCGAGATTGAATATCATTCAAGTTAAGAATATATGAACTAGCTCACTGCAGTTCGGCATGTCCATGTACTGTTATTGTGGTTTTGTTCATGTTGTACAAAGTAGCTCAAATAAATAAATATAAAAATAAATTTAAGAATTACTAGTGTTTCTTTCCACAATAGAACTACGCCTGTGGCTCCCTCTCAACTAACATCATTGGAGGCCGTGATTTGGCGGCTAATAACCGCACTTCACGCACAAAATATATCACTTATCGAGATTTGTTTGGGCAGAGTGATACACCCAGTAATGGATAGAAGACGTAATGATATACATGGGCGTCCACAGACATTTTTCCAGTAGGGGGGGGGGGCCGCAAAAAACTCTCAGATATTTTTTTTTTTACATAAATTAAATACAAATACACATAACAAATAAACAAAAAATATATTTCAATTTGGGAATTAAATTACTAGTCTTTGTCGTCTGGATTTGTATTGAAGAGGAAGGAATATCTTCAAATAACTCTTCCAGAAATTGACACCATTTCTTCAATAAATTTCGATGTAGCAGTTTTACCGTTTTTACTTTCTAATATTTTGTGTCTGTGTATACTTATTAAACTAAGATTACTCAATCATGGTGCTAGCTGGCCATAAGAATGCTGCTGAAAATTTTGTTTCAGCTTAAATTTATTATCTTCAGACTTATAATTTAATTTTTATTTTATTTATATACAGTGTGTTCATCCAAAACCAGAACATAGGCTTATAACATGTGATATCAGTTTTTTGGTGCGCATTGCTTCCCAATTAATTTTACAGGAAAATACTTCAAATAAAAGTTGTAGAGAATAAAATTACGAATTTTTTTATATAAAACACATTTCATTTGTTTACATTTTTTCATGGATAGCTTTATTTTTAAGAATATTACAAATATTTAATTAAGTTTTGCGCTTTGATGAAATACACAAATGAAATGTGTTTTATATAAAAAAATTCGTAATTTTATTCTCTACAACTTTTATTTGATGTATTTTCCTGTAAAATTAATTGGGAAGCAATGCGCATCAAAAAACTGATATCACATGTTATATGCCTATGTTCGGGTTTTGGATGAACAGACTGTATACACATATACAAGGTGGTGACCGCGACTTTCGAACATGAGACTTTAACATGTAAAATCATATTATTTTAATTGCCTGCTTCCCTATATATTTAAAACAAAAAAGCTTCAAATAAAAGTTTTAGGGCATAAAATTCGAAATTAATTTGACATGCTTTGTAACGCCACAAATTAGATCTGAAAATGACACAAATTGTTTCAAAACTATCGATAGCTATGAAATTGAAACAAAATTAAACAAATGTTCGACGTTCAATCTGTCAAAACTGTCAAAATAAATGAAATAATAAATAAAGGATTTACTTTGACAGACAAAACGTCAAACATTTGTTTAATTTTGTTTAAATTTCATGCCTATCGATAGTTTTAAGGCAATTTTCGACATATTCAAATATAATTTGTGTCGTTACAAAGTATGCAAAATTAATTTTGTTTATTGGTTTAGATGCAGAATTTCATGTCCTAAAACTTTTATTTCAAGTTTTTTTGCTTAAAATATTTAGGGAAGCAGGAAATTACAAAATTATAATTTTACATGTTAAAGTCTTATGTTCAAGAGTCGTGGTACCACCCTAGTTAATAACCAGGATGATATATTTATTTAGTAACTCGTCAAACATTTAGTCATATTTCGTTTAAATTTCATGTCTACCCGTTATAATAACGAAATTTTTAGTAAATTTGAAACTTAATTTTCTTGGTTATTAAGCGAGCAAAATGAAATATGATAGTTGGCTTTGTTTTTATGGTCCGCCTTTCGTGTTACTCTCTGTTACTCGTACTGAAATTGAATAAATATTTAATCAAGTAATTACTAGTTTGTCAACGGCCATGGCTGCACTCGTTGGAACTGATCTAAGCGATAACGCGAGTTAAGTAACGTTGCGCGCGGGTAGTACTTGGATGGGGGACCGTCCAGAGAAAACCCGCGTTGCTGTTGACCATAATACCTAAAACGCAGATCAGGGCGGAATGGCGGCATATGACCTAAGTAGATGGTCCGCCAAAAAAGCCACAGAAAAAAAGAAAAAAAAATTACTAGTACTTGCTAGTTAATTTTTATTTATTATGAGTATTATTTTGAGTTATCTAGTGAGTATGTTTACGAATTTATTGAACGGAAACAAATTCATGTTTATGGTCTCGGGTTTGTGTTTTGTTACTTTGTTTCCGTGAAACAATTGGAGCAACAAGTTGAGCAAACACCGACAAATCGAAATAATAATTTCGCAGATTTTCAATACATTGTAATTGTTGTGTAGAATTCGTCGATGGTTTTCCAAAAATTAATACAAAATTAGACACAAATAAGTTTTAACTTTATTATCGAGAGAAAAATAGAAACTATCAGGACTTTAAACTCCGATCAAATGCCCTTTATAAACTAAGCTACAGTCTCCATCTAATTCAAATCTAATTTTATTCCAGTTTTCTCTTTTTATTTGTATGGGGTGGCTAGCTCAGTGGTATGAAGTCGGCCTGTGAATCCTGAGAACCCTGGTACCCTAGATTCGATTCCCACAGGCGACAAACAATTTTCATAATTTCAAAAACTACCCCTGTGGCTCCTCCACCACTAACATCTTTGAGGGCCGTGATTTGACGACTGGTAACCGCACTTCACGCGCAAAATATATTACTTACCGAGATCTGCTTCGGTAGAGTGCCACACCCAGTAATGGGTAGAAGGCGTGATGATATATTTATTTATTTTATTTATTTGTATGAGTTTGTTAACTCCTAGATCGTAAAAAATGCTCCTGATAGAATATAAACTGTTTTTATATAAACATAGTTTTTATGATTAAGGTAATAACAGTTTCTTTATTATTATTAGGTTGAAATCCAGGCGGTATCTGAATTATTGTCTCTGTAATAAAGTTGCATTTCATCAATTATTAAATATGAATTTACTTACAAAAAATAGTAATTAAAACAAACCAGCTTTATTTATTACCTTTCCATGTAGGTTATTATTTTCATCACACAAAGTCAATAATGTTTTCATAAATAACTTATACCTATATGTTGTAGATTCGTCACTGATTTTTCAAAAATAAACAGTAAACTTTAATTTTTTAAACCATAAATTATCTAATGAAATTAAATAATGTCTAATGGCCATTTACACCACTATTGTTTAACATTTAAACCAAGGTTTAAATTCTAAGCGGTTTGCACAATTACTAAAGATAGGTTTAAAACAGTCCGTCTGTAGTTTAACTTAACCCTACTGCATCTTCGGTTTAACAGTACAATGGGCCTTTCAAGACTTTTTTGAATTTTTTATATATTAATCTACGTAATAAAATAATTATACCCAATTTTTTTATTTTTTTAAAAAACTTATATTAAGCATGATAAAAATATTTAAACTTTCGAAACAAATGAATATGACGTAGTTGCATCTTAGCTTAAAGAGAGACAGATAAGACAGAGATAAATAACACGTAACTTGTCGTTGTCAGTCGACTCCTCAGACAAAACATAACTAGACGGATAACATCGGCGTTTGTTGTGAGTCAGAAAGGGGTAGAATAACTGGTTGGTGAGGCGAGTGCGCGGCAAGGAGTAACTTGCATAACATCAAAGTGTACTCGCTCCTTGCCGCGCATCCGGCGGACCCTCAAGTTATTCCATTCTTCTCTGCTTCACAACACTGCATTGACTTGAATACGGCATAATTCGTCTAGTATTATACGTCATTGGTAGAATCGTAGAATGCGGAATGCTTATTTCTTCTTCGTCTTCTTGAGCACCGACAAACGTTTCAGACAAAGCTCTGTGATTGGCTTAATGCAACTACGTCATTGCAATATGGCAGTGCGAACGTTTTAAATTATTCAACTTTAACTTTCATATTTCAGCAATAAAGATATCATTTATGGTATGATTTTATATTGTATTAAATATGATGTACGGTCAAGAATTTATTTTAATAAATATATATTAAAAAGCTCTACCACTTGAATCCCCCATTACGTGACAGTTGCCGGATACCTACTTGAAAGAAAATATGTGAATATGTTTTTCTTTTATATTACTTTGAAAATGAATGACATTTTTGATATTGACGATATGTACAATGATATAGAAAACATAAGACCTATAGGAAATATTAATACAAGAAAAATATATGAAAGAAGTAAATAATTTTATTGGTTCGATGCTGCAAATTTATTAAACGATTTTGTTATAAGAGAGAAAATGTAGTTTATAACTTCAGTATTACATCAATTAAAATTTCCGTATAATTTGTAAGTAATAATTTACTAGAAATGATTGATGCATATTTTTTCCGCCATCTACAAAAAAATATGTTATTTTAATATTAATAGTGTGTTTTATAATGTAATATTTATTATGTAAACTAAAATACAACCAAAACATCGATAATTAATTTGAAAACACAACTGCTCACTTGTCGCGCTTCAAATGTCAAAACGAATTGTAAACAAAAATGTGTTACTTTAAAGTACCAAAAATTACTAGAATGTTAGGGGAAAATACAAAAATTCCTAAATTCGTACAAGGTATAATACTCCTAAAACATATTATCAGAAAATCTAAGCCGCAGTAAGATGTTACCCTTGCAAACCACAAAAAATTTTAACCATGGCTTAGCTTAAACTCAGTGTAGTTAGGCCATAAGCAGTTATTGAATAATAAAATGTTAATTAAATTATTTGTTAATTAATTGTAATATTAGTAAATTGTCTATAATTATATGTAAACGGATCAAATTTCAACAATAGCTTCACTATAAATTACGTATAATAATTTATCTATACTAGATACTAATTAGTTTTTCACCTAACGGTACTGTTATAATATGAAAATATAAAATAAAATACTTTAATTTAAAAATAAAATAAACACAAGCACTACGTATTACGTTGAATTATGAATAAAATATTTAAAAATAGTAGTTTGTAGATCATATTAAAAAATGTACTGATGTATTTGACATATATATTACGTGCTATCAAAACTATGTAATTTATTTGAAAAAAATACGATTCACAAAAAAGTGATAGAATGTTTGCAAGTAGATAGTACCCTGTTTCTTTTATTTGAATTTTTTTCTAAATTACCTGAAAAATATTACCTGCATTAAAGAAATATATAATTTTGTAAAATAAAACTTAAAGAAATATACATTTTTATATGTATTATTATTATATATAAATAAATAATATATGAAAATACAAAATACAATGCACATTGCCTCTTGTACTATAGTTAAATTATTTAAAGATCCTCGATTCTCTAACTCCAGCGCAAAATAATTATGAAGATGACAAACGCATTTCTGCATTTGATTACCCAAAATTTTTCTAGTCATTTCTTATTTCTCAGTCTGTATTTATGTATAAAAATATTACAAACTTAGAAATGACAGGTGAGAAAATAACAAAATCATGACCATAGGTCTCTATTTTTATTTTATACACAAATGTGAACAAAGTAAATATAAATTTTCGTATTAGTAAGAACTGTCATACGTTTTCATTAACAGGCAGAATCACAAAACGGATTAGAGCTAACACCGTTTTTAATATTATCTATAACTCTGTTTCAAATTAAAACAGATTAAAGAAATGAACTAAATTTACTCTCTTTTTAACTCAAGTAAAAATAAACTTGTTTCGTACATTGAAAAGGGAGTTACAAACGAAATAGAACATGGTGTTAGCGCTAATCCACTTTATGAATCTGTCTGTAAAATAATAAATGTGATAGAACGTGAAAAAACATGAAACGTGTATCTTTAATTATTAAGACATACGTTAATGCCTTTCGCATAGGTACGAATAGCTATATTTCATCGTATCTATGATAACCTCGTTCACATATGACGTAATCGTTTTCGTACAGGGAATGAAGTTTATTAAAGGATAATCAAATTATAACAGCGTTTTGTTTTTACTTAATTTTAAGTTTACCTTCAATTGATCATATAGAATTGAATACTTGACAACAATGTAAAGATACTTATGCAACTACTTAAATTAAATTTTTTTAATGTACTGCATTTTTCAAATAAAAAAAGATAGCGCACTGTTTAAAAAGAAACTATAGGGAAAGTTGTTCGTGAAAGTTAGAATATTAATTTTTAAAATATTCGTTGTACAATTATTTTTATTTTAACAGAAAATTAAATAGAAGTAATATTAACTCAATATTTCACAAAAAAAACAATACTAAGATAAAATAATTTCTTTATCGATAACTTAAATTAATTTTCTTCAATGAATTGCATTTTTCAAATAAAAAAAGATAGCGCACTGTTTAAAAAGAAACTACAGGGAAAGTTGTTCGTGAAAGTTAGAATATTAATTTTTAAAATATTCGTTGTACAATTATTTTTATTTTAACAGAAAATTAAATAGAAGTAATATTAACTCAATATTTCACAAAAAAACAATACTAAGATAAAATAATTTCTTTATCGATAACTTAAATTAATTTTCTTCAATGAATTGAATGTTTGACAGCAATTCGATTTAAATTATTTAATTTACTATATTTTTGACGTAATAAAAGGTAGGAAATGTTTAAAAATAAACTATAAGAATAAAAAAAATATATTACCGGAAAGCTGTACTAACAAATCTTAGATATTAAAGGATAATTTCTTTATCTACAAATTTAAGTTAGTTTGATATTACTGAATATTGAGTTTCCCTTAAATTAAATGTTAGCGATGTAAATTAATTCTTAAAATACTTCAATTTAGATTCTTTAATATACTAAATATACTGTTGAGATAATTTTGCGGAGAAAATTTCGTGCAATCGCAAAAGTATCTCTGTATCGTTTGATGGACGGTGCATCGAACTCACCAGCAGCACACTCAGCAAGGCAGAACACCACGACGACGATCGCCGTTTTGACGAGGAGCACATTGGCCGACGTCGGCATCATGTTACACAGGCAGGACACGTTGTTGATGTTTGTTGAAGCACACACGCGTTACAAAGCGCTGTTAGACTGGGCGGTTCGCGCGACTGTTGTGATGAGATGTGCACGACGCGACGCACTCGGAAAGCGACTCGCTGCGGTGGAACGACGCTGGTTTATATAGTGAGGAGCGACGCCTCCGCGCAATAACGACGCCGCCGACCACACGGTGGTGTCTTGTGGGGGCCACTCACTCAAACAGATAAATATGAATAATACCTTTCCAAATAGATATATTGCAAAGTTGGATTTTTGAATGAGGGTAATGAGAGTTTTTCTGAACTACAATTTTCCCGCATGATTATTTCCTGAATGCCTTTTTCCAGAATTTACATTTTCCCGAATGCCTTTTTCCCATATGCTAATTTCTTATATTTCCCGAATAACAATCTAAATAATTTCCCGAATAATTCTTTTTCCGAACGTAGATTTCCCAAAAGTATTACCGTACTTATTATTGTTTCATTTTATTCGAATAACAATTTCATAACTTATCAATTTCCTGAATATTATTTTTCCAACCAAAAATCTTATAAATACATTTTTCGAAATAACAATGGAATAGCCATTTTTCATCATGTTATATGTTATGGGGTAGCCAGCTCAGTGGTATCAAGTCAGCCTGCGGATCCTGAGAACCCTGGTTTGATTCCCAAAGGCGTCATCAACTTTCACCATTTCAAAACTACCCCTGTGGCTACCTCTCCACTAACATCGTTGGGGACCGTGATTTGACGACTGGTAACCGTACTTCACGCGCTAAGTATATCACTTACCGAGATCTGCTTCGGCAGAGTGCCACACTCAGTAATGGGTAGAAGGCGTGATGATATATTATTTTTTTTTATTTATTTATATAGTTATATTCTAGAAAAACAATTTCCAATACAATGAATTTTTTTAAATGGCTGGTAACTATACATATTAATATTTTTTGACACAAATAATAATAAATAATACAATAAGCATTATAAAAATAATCTAGAAATTGAAAAAAATTACATTTGGGAAAATTGCATACGTGTAGTTAGCTTGCAAGAAAAATGGTAATTTTGTTAAATGATCATTTAGGAAATTTGCATTCTAGTTATTCGGGCAAAAGGTTATTTTTGAATTTTGCATTCGAGAAATTATATTCTGAAAATTAGCATGTTCGAAAATGGTCATTCGGGAAAATTGTTATTCCGGAATTTTGACATTTATGAAAATGCATTCGTGTAATATGCGTTCGGGAAATTATCATTCTTTAAAATTTTCTTTCGATAAAATTGTCTTTCAGGAAATAGTGTTCGGGAAAATGGACGGTAGCCATTCTGATCTTTTAATAGCTATTAATTTCCAGAAACACTATTGAAAGAAATGTGAAGATGTACTAAATTTAAATTGAAACTAGTGAAATTTGGTGGAATAGCTTTTTTAGCTACTCAACATGACAATAATTGAAATTACAGTACAGAGGAACTATTCAGATACTGTTGTCATTTTGGGTAGATTCAGATAACTCTCATCAGCACAATCAGGATATCTAGTTAAATTGATTATCTAGTAACCAATAGCACTGTCATTTAAATTTTAAAGATATTTAAAATTAAATAAATCGGAAAGATATTTATGAATGAAGAAATTATTCTTGATAGATGATTAACTTGTCTTTTTCTTAGTTCCTCAATTCGAAGATTAGTTTGCAGGAGTTTTCCAAGCCGATTATCTGATAACCTTTTCAAATTTGTATCTTATAAACTTTTTAATACTTTTTTTTGACAAATCAGAACTGGAAAAATTTAAGCCAAGTTATCCACCTAAAGAATTAATAGATGACGAACTGTTTAATGAGTATATTAAGATTTCTATCTAACATTCAATTCTATATTTTTTAATTGAACATTTAAAAAATATAAGTGATATATTTATTAATTTTACAGTTGGTAACAAATTAGTTATTAGTTATTTTACTGATTAGATGCAAGAAGACGTTCCGCAATTATACATTTACCTTCTATTCATTATTAAGCAACTGTAAGATTATAAAATATGTCAAAGTGACAGAAAATTTAGTAAACCATAATTTTAGTTTGAAGTACTTTTTTCTAAAATGTTGGCATAGGCAGTTAACATGTAAAATCAGTCTTTTGTAAATAAAAAGTTTCCGATAAAAAATCATGCGACCAAATTTTATATCACAATACAGTCAATACTCGTACATCTTATTAATACAGATTATTCTATTATGGGATGGCTAGCTCAGTGGTATGAAGTCGGCCTGTGGATCCGAGGTCCCTGGTTCGATTCCCACAGGCGACAAATTTTCATAATTTGAAAAAGCTATCCATGTGGCTCCTCCACCACTAACATGTTTGGGGGCCGTGATTTGACGACTGGTAACCGCACTTTACGCGCAAAATATATCACTTACCGAGATCTGCTTTAGCAGAGTGCCACACCCAATAATGGATAGAAGGCGTGATGATATATTTATATTCTATTTTAACAGCATAATTTAATGAAATTAATAAAAATAATTCAAAATTTTTCGCCTACTCTTTAATTGCTACTGACATAAAGTGCCTGGAATTTGTTTTAAATATTTTAATCTGTCACTGTCATTTTTAATTTTTTAATAGTAGAGAACAGCGTCAATATTATAAAAATATATTATGGGGGGCGTAGTACAAGACAAATATCCGAATACTTTGCCAGAAACTCTTAGAAAAATTTAAATATTCATAATGATACTGACAGTTTTTTCGGCACGTGTTATAAACAACATTTTTCCTACAACTGTGCGATTTAGTAAATCACTAAAATATCCAAATTTATAAAATTTTAATGATATTACACGAGAACGATGTTTTACGGCGTTGCTATGGTTTGTTTGTTGATTGCTTGCACATTGTTCTACATTATTTAAAAATATTTTACTAACGTCAAGATAATTTCTTCAAAATCGTTTAGATTGGAATAGTACAGTGAGTGATTCTTCTTTATCATAAATACCTCCAAATATAATTGAAGCTCCGGATCATGCTACATTAAATCTATTTTCAAAAATGACAATCAACCTGCTGCTGGTTTCTAAAGTCTCCGAAATTGTTGTCAATAATATTACTGTTAATAATTGAACAGGTACGGAAGAAATCAATGTTTCTTTAGACAATACAAAAGTTTCCACTTTACATTATGTCAATATAAGCAACTGTAACAACTATGTTAATAATATAGACACACAATAAATATTATGTATTTCACTTACTTATAACTTTATCGATATATTTTACTTTATTCGGTTTTTTTTATTAGTTGTGTACAGATTAGATATACTGCAATTTAAGGTTAAGTTTATAAACGTCAAATTATACTACTAGTAAATACTAGCGCTGACTCACTGCATCTTCTTCTTCCATAAGCGTCTGTGGCCAAAATATGATTTACGCGCTTGGCGCGAAATTTAAATCGCTCTCAAAAAAACTTTTTTATAGTTGCGTAATGAAGCACTTTCCGCACTAATGTTTCTTTGCTTTCAGAAACGTACTTGGTCTGCATTCATCTACTGTCCATACGTAACCAAGGCAATTATAGTTACGTAATAACAAAGAAATCGCACAGTTGTAGGAAAAATATTTAAAACAAATTGCAAGCACTATACGTCAGTAACAATAAAATAGTAGGGGAAAAAAAGGATTTATTTTTATTATTATCATTAACTTACGCTATCAAAATCGAATAATCTGTATTAAATAAGATGTGAGGGTATTGGCAGTATTGTGATACAAAATTTGGTACCATAGTATTTCGCCGGAGAGTTTTTATTTACAAAAGACTGATTTTACATGTTAACAGTTTTTTTTGTAAATAAAAAGCGTCAGGCAAAAAATTATGAGACCAAATTTTATATCACAATACTGCCAATACCCTCACATCTTATTTAATACAGATTATTTCATTTTGATGGCTTTATTGAATGAAATTGATAAAAAATAAATTACGCTATCAAAATGAAATAATCTGTATTAAATAAGATATAGGGAGATTGACACTATTGTGACAAAATTTGGTCCCAGAATTTCATGTCGAACACTTTTTATCTACAAAAAACTGATTTTACCTGCCTATACCTATATTTACGTGGGTCTCACGGTATATAATCACGCCTTTTATCCTATAGGTTGTGATAATCTACTTTGCGTGTAAAGTGAGGTTACCAGCCGCCAAACCATGGCCTACAAAGATAATAATGAAGAAAGAGCAATTGGGGTAATTGAAAATAATTTGTCGGCTGAAGGAATCGAGCCCGGGTTCCCAAATTCACAGTCCGACTTCATACCACTGAGCCACCTACCCCAATAAAAAATGAAATATGTATCGCAAGCTCACAGGATTTTTAAGTTGCACCCGGATTTTGCAGTATTATAAAATAGATGTTTGCTATTTAAAAAATCTTTTATTCTACAATGATGACATTTCGGCTACAGCTGTGATAACAGGTAGCTTTCAATTTAATATTTGTATCCTAAATATCATTGAATGCAAAATAAAAGAGTGTTTGTATTAAAAGTATTTATAGATCAGCACTCCAGGCCTAGAAGACCCATGGCTTATTTTACATCCCTCTACCGCTGCAGGTGTTGAGATGGCCAGGCTCACCGATCTGCAGTGTATTTTTTACTTTTTATCCATAAGTCTTTGGACGGTCACCCATCCAAGTAAGTAACAGCAGTGAAGCGTGCTTAACTCTGTTAATCACAACGCTGTCACGCTACCTGTACAGCCGGGCTGTTCATTATGTTATAGTCGTTGCTAAACAACAAGAAATACAATAAGATGCGTATTCCATTTGCCATTTGGATCAGATCTAACTTATATTTACTGAACCAGATCAGTTATTTATTTCGCTGTATTGCTTAGCTGACTTTATTTGAAGTGCTAGAATTACTCATTCTAGTTTACTTTGAAGTAATTGATCTCAATAAGTGTATCATTTTGCTTAATTCAGTTCAGGCAGCAGAAAGTTATATACATAGGTAACCATGGGACTGTGTTTATAGTTAGACTTCCACCTAAGGAATGGCGCTAATAGTCTTTATGTGACGATATCCATTTTAGGTAACTACATTATCGGCAATCATTGGTTACTAGATTGTTCCTGTAGTTATCATTTGTAAGTATTTCAAATTTTTCAATCTGTCAAATATCCAATTAATTTTTATTTGTGAAATAATTTCATATAAATAATGTCATCAACTAATATGAATTGATGTGTAAAAAACTGCACTGCTACTGGTAAGTAAGTGATCATATAATAGATAATATTTAGATGAGGAAGTCATGATATATTTTCAAGTTGACAAGGATTGAATAAAACTGAGATTGAAACAGTTCAAATTATAAATAAATTGTATACACGAGAATATTTTAATAAATGTTTATATTGTATTTATGAATTTTTATTTCATGTAGTTCAAATAAATATAAAATAATAATTAAAATTATAAGCTGCCTAACTATGTATATCGGGTTGCCTATATACACGACTTTAGTTAGACTTCCACTACTCAGATAGCGCAAAATACAGTCCCAGGGCGTAACATGGCAGTTTCTTATCTATAGTAGTATATTATGATCTGTGATTCAGTTCATTAAATTGTGTGTCGAATTTATCTGAATTGATTTAAGTGAAACAAGTGCCAAATGGAATACAGCTAAGGAAATCAGTTTTTTGGTCTAGTCGTCGCTAGGCAACAGGAAATATCCATACTTTTTTTTTGTATATATGAAAAATCACTCGAGTAAATTTAAACAAAATCGCTACTCAGCGGATTCAAATACTCGGTCTGCGGCCTCGTATTTCAAACAAACACTTCGTCAAGTAAAAACACTTTCCTGACGTATTATATGTACTATTTTTTTCTGAAACCATTCAATTTAATCAATATTTAATCATAAATAATTCAAAATGTTTAAATTTTTTGATATGAATTGTACTAACAGCAGACTACTTATCCAAGGTTACAACAAAAATAACAATCAGGTAAAATCTTTACCGGACTGTTTTATACTTTAACAGATTGTTATTTTTGTTGTAGCCTTGGATACGTACATTACTTGACTATTTTTGAAAACTAGTGCTGTGAGTATCCGTCAAAACTTGTATCCGAGTACCCGGATATCAAAATATCAGGATCCTCGGATATCCGATGTTCGGATATTGAAGCGGATATCCGTAAAATTAATTCGGATTTGGACTCGGATCCGGGTCCGGATCTTGACTTGGATCCGGATTCGTATTCGGATTCGTTGTTTAGCTTACAGATCCGGATCCAAATTTTAATTCTGGATCTGATTCTTAATTTCGAATGTAAAGGCAAACATTTGAAACTTAGTTCAAATTAAAATCATTAAAGTGGGCCTGTTTATCTTTACAGCGGTCTGTAAACAGTAATCAATTTTATAATACCCCTCTAAAATAGCCAAGTAGTTTGTACAAATGTAAAGAAAAAAGGAATTTAAACTTTCACAGAGTCCTAATAACTGCACAGACTATAACTTTTGTCAACAGTTTTAAAATGTTGCCACACAGAACTACGTTTAGACATTTTCGTTTACGCTAATTAGAATTCAGGTAATTCATCAATGAAGTTGAAATAGGGAATTAACATAAAATGATGAACTAGGTCTTTCGCATGTCAAGAAAAGAAGGAGGATACTTCTTTGAATATTGAAAATTCTGCAAATCTAAGATTTTAAACATTCATTAGAACAAACACTTCAAAGCAAAAAGGGATTAAGGTGAAATTTGAGAAATAATGGCCATAGATTCATAGGTAGGTAGCGAATACATATTTATTTACATCGAGCACGTGTTTCACATAAAAGGGATTGTTTTTGTTACCTACTTATCGTTCTGTGAAATTTCCTTCTTAGCAGATGCTAAAAGTTGTTAAACAGAAATTTAAACATCAGAAATATGCAAACTGTTAACTACATAAAACGAAAATGCTTAGTGGATTTGTAAGCCTCCCTTATTTAAAGGAGAATTAACAAATAATTTATATGGGTTCTTGTCAGACCGGAGAAAGGACAAGTACTAGGATTGTTGTAAATAAGTTCGTACTTACAATTTGGTTCAACAAATAACAAAGATTTATTCACACGTAATTTTAATACAATGTTTCTTCTTACTTTCAACTGTCTTCTTTGAACACACACACTTCACTCACAAACGTGACTGTTTCTTGTGACTCTCTTGTAACTGCTCTGTAACTGCCCTGCCACTGTCCTTCTTACTTACTAACCTAACCTATTTATACATTACTCCAAAGTGCTAAGTCAGCAAAGAGTTAGCTAATACATAAACGATATTATTTTGAATACTTGGCCTCATTACCACATGCTCTACTTTACTAAATTGTATTCACTAAGAATGTGCTGACTTTGACTTGTTACAGATTATTTCATAATCAGATTTATTTGGTTTTACTGAGAATATTTTAATCCAAAAACCGATCTGGATACTGACATTTCATATTTAAAATTCCATACTCATATTCACATTCGAATCTAAGATCAGATACTCAAATCCGTTTCCAAGATTCGACATTCGAATCAGAATTCGAGATTCAATACTGACATTCGAATCCAAAATCCAAAACTCAGATCCGTATCCAAAAACCGATACTCAGATCCAGATCCAAAATCCGATACTCAGATCCGGATCCAAAAGCCGATACTCAGATCCGGATCTAAAAGCCGATACTGGGAATTGGATCCGAGATTCGGATAGTTCAACATTCAATTATTCGGATATCCGGATATTTTTGGATCCGAAACTGAAACTATCCGGATCCTGATCTCACCACTAATAAAAACCTACTTTCTGTACTAAAATTGGTTAGGAAAGGAGGCACTTTCTTGCAGATTTCAGAAAAATTTATTTACGTCAATATGTCAGTTTGACATAAAAATTTATTAATTTTTTTCCTTCGCCACTAGGATCATAAGTCCTCTTATGGCAAAATAACATTTTTTTTTTATTTGAAAGTAAGTTATATTTACAACTAGCCTTGTTCAGGCCAATCAGCAAATTAGATGTACAATAATAAATAACATGTGTGAGGTAAACTCCCGCTGGAGTTTCCTCTTTATATTTATGACAAGGTATGTCCTAGTTATTAAGAGTATTTAAGATCTAGTGGTTTTATCCTGTTTAGATGTCTTGGACCGTCTTCATTGTTCAGTAGATTAAGGGCTAGTTCGTTCGGATGATTGTTCAGTGTATCTTCATACTTTGAGGCGAATTTACGAATTTGTTCGTGGACATATGTGATGTTTAGGTCTTTGTGGATTGTGTGGTTGTTTACGTACCAAGGGGCATTTGTGATTATTCTTAGGGTCTTGTTTTGAAATCGCTGTATAATATTTATATTTGTCTTCTTGGCGCATCCCCATAACTGGATTCCATATGTCCATATCGGTATAATGATGACTTTGTAAAGTAATATTTTGTTTTGAAGTGTTAGTTGTGATTTGCGACCGAGAAGCCAATACATTTTCCTGACTTTCATATCTAATTGTTTTCTCTTGGTTTGTAAGTGTTTTTTCCATATTAATGTTTTGTCTATTTGCATTCCTAGATATGTTACCGTGTCTTTTGTTTCTAGTTCAGTGTTATTTATTTTAATTTATGAGCATGTTATCCCTTTGTTTGTAAATACAACGAGTATACTTTTACTTTCGTTGATTTTTATAATAACATGTAAAAACATGTTTTCGCCCATGTATAATATAGAAAAAAAAGACGCTGTGTACATGTCGACATCTAACTAAATGTATTCAAATGGCAGCATTTTTATTAATGAAATTTGTAGTTTTTAATGAATCTGTATTGCAACTCTAATTTTGATCTACTTCATGGATATTGAATTAGAGCACTAATAGTTAAGGAATAATAATTTCACAATTCATAATTCACTTCAAAAGGTATTAATTCACTATCCAAAATAAATATAAATAAATAAATGTATCATCACGCCTTCTACCCATTACTGGGTGTCGCACTCTGCCGAAGCAGATCTCGGTAAGTGATATATTTTGCGCGTGAAGTGCGGTTACCAGTCGTCAAATCACGGCCCCCAAAGATGCTAGTGGTGGAGGAGCCACAGAGGTAGTTTTTGAAATTATGAAAATTGTTTGTCGCCTGTAGGATTCGAACCAGGGTTCTCAGGATCCACAGGCCGACTTCATACCACTGAGCTAGCCACCCCATAAAAATAAATAAATAATAATAATAAATAAAATTTATCATACATGAACTAATAACCGACATTATCGCTGCAATACAGACTCGTCCAGAAATACAAATTTCCTTGATAAAAGGCGTTGCCAGTTGAATACATTTACATGTGTATATATTTTGTCTGTGCCTCGACTATCGCCTCGTCTTACAATTGCCACCATCGTTCGGGAATATATCACTTTACCTAATACAGAGTGATCAGAAGAAAGTGTTTCAGTTGACAATAAAAAAACGTTACTTGAAATTGGTAGGGCTGATACATAAATTTATTTCCTGTTTGTTGACAGTGACATTTGAAAATTTAATTTAGTAAAAATCACTGTTTCCCTTACCTACATCCTTTTATTTCTCAACATTACTCACAGAGCAATAGTCTAAAGTATTTCTATCACTCAACCTATTTGTATTTATTATGATAATTACTTGTCAAATAGTATTTTCGCGTTTACATTGTGCCAACTGTGGAATGAAAAGATCCCTAGAATTTTAATGCAAACTGAAAACACTTACTTTTGATCATCACTTTGTAGTTACACAATATAGAGCTCGACAAACCAAAATAAAACCTTGTGAGGAGTGTCTTCGGAGGTCGCTACTATCGTCGGTACATTCAGTGTCAAAAGTTGTATTTAAAGAAAGCGGTTTATTTGAATTTATGAACTAATAGTAGCGTTCGATTTGCACCAAATCTCAGTTAATCTCACCTCACCTCAGTTTGACAGCTTTTTTGTGCTGTTCTATTTGCACTGACATAACTGAGATCAAGTGAGACACTCACTTCCCCCCTTGCCGATGCTGCACTACCTATTTCACTGGTGCGTACTGAGATTTTCTACTCAGTTAGAGTGGTGGTAGAATTCGTTATGTTTTGTTTGTAGTTTGAATATTTGGAAGTTATTTAATATTTTTTTAAAATTGTACATGTTATTATAAATCATGTTTCACAGCTAACTGCCAACAAAAACATCAAGCAAATCATGTGTTGTCCGCGAAATGATACTACAACGTTCGTCACGTAACCGACTCAGTTCAGACCTGTCAAAACCCGTTCGATTTGTCATCGAAAAAATATCATCTCATTTCAGACAATCTCAACTCAGTTGAAATGAACTGAGGTGAGATTGTTTGCAAATCGAACGCTACTAATAAGACGGTATGTAATTCTTTCCATTTATAAAAATAGTATGTTAAAAGGATAATAATGAAAATAAAATAAATAAATATATCATCACGCCTTCTACCCATTACTGGGTGTGGCATTCTGCCGAAGCAGATCTCGGTCTTGTGCGGTTACCAGGCGTCAAATCGCGGCCCCCAAAGATGTTAGTGGAGGGGGAGTCACAGAAGTAGTATTAATATGGTGAAAATGTTTTGTCGGCAGTGGGAATCGAACCAGGGTTCTCAGAATCCACAGGCCGATACGATAACCACTGTGCCACCTACTCCAAAGAATATTAATTATGATGGATTAATAATAAATAAATGTATCATTAATAAATAAGCATAAAGTTTCCTAGTATGAGTGTAACAAAGACGGATAATTCAGAATTTGGTTTTGTTTATAAATTATGATATTTCACTATCAACTCAGCTTCGAAAGATACAGACTAATTAAGCGTTATCTTAAGTATCTTTCTAAAGTTGACTTGACAGAGTTTATTTTGTTTATCAAATTTATTAGTGCATATGTTATAACTTCAGTATTCTGTAGATCATTATTTATCAAGTTTATAGCGTCGCGTCTGGTTACACGGGATGTGATGACATATCTGGGTAAATTATAGCTAAGCATGGGGTCGAATAGATTTAACCTCGTCTGGGTTTTTATGTAAACACATATGTGAAAACCGCTATCTCGACCAAAGCGACGATACCACCCCTTACCCTTTGTCAGAACATCTCATGGAATACAACAATGATTAGTTAGTGGTGGTTTAGCATCTGACGAGACGAGTAGATCTTGCCATGTAATTTTGTAACTTAAAGATTAGTTTTATTCATACGTTGTTGTTGGTTCCATTGCCGGGAAATTGTTTAATTTCAATATTAATCACATTAATACCTTTTGTCTTTTTATAGTTTAAACTTCTGTATATTTTATAATTTATATTTTCTTTTATGTTTTATTAAATATATATTTTTACAAGAAGTTTGTCTTATTTCGCTTTATATTTTATCGTCTATTAATTTTGACAACTAATTGAATTGTAGCTTTCAATTCTTTTACATGAGGAACAAACGTGCTTGTACGAAAGGAATTATGAATGTGGATGAAGCTAAAGTGGTGTGTCGGGATAGGAACGTTTGGCGAAGATTAATGGCGGAATGAATCTGATGATTTAAGAAAATTGCAGGATTTTTTTATTTTAGTTTTGTTGTTTAGTAATTTCATTAGAGTGTTTACCTGCAATTGTGTAAAATTCACTTTCAAAAACAAGCGCAGGGACGACACTCCCTCGTTTCTTATCTTTTTTATTCGTTTTCTGATCTTACATTGAGTGTTTAACTGCAATTGTGTAGAATTCACTTTCAAAAACAAGCGCAGGGACGACAGTTCCTTCCTTGCTTATCTTTTAATTCGTTTTCAGTTCTTACATAGCGTTTTTAACTGCAATTGTATGGAATTCGCTTTCAAAAACAACCGCAGGGCGACACTCCCTTCCTTTCTTAACTGTTTGTTTCATTTTTAGTTACTGCATTGTGTGGACTTTACTTTCATTTACAAGTGCAGGCTATCGCTTTCATGTTTTCTAATCTTTGTAGATTCGTTTTTAATTTCGTTCTTAGATTCGTTGTTAGGAGTAAGCGTGAGGAATTTGAGATGTTTTATGCATATGTTATGAACGTCGAAGAAAGAAGATGAATGATAAGTGAATAGGAACGATTGGATAGATGTGATTGAAGGTTGTTTGTGTGATAAATGATTTCAAGTTTAATAAATAAATGAGTTTATATGGAGTGATCTATGAATGTGGTTAAAGTGAGGGTGGTGTATTTGGATGATAATGTTTGACGAGGGCTGATTATTTGATGAATGTGAATATTCTATGAGTAATTTTAGGGTTCGTGTTACCCCATTTGGTGGGATATAGAGTGAAGATATGTATATATGAATTTAAACAATGTTAAATATTTGGTTACGACCTCATTTACTTTATCAGTTTAGTCAAATCGTATTTTACAATTTTGGAGCTCAGAATAATTACATGTAAATAAATAAACCACGATTATTAATAAATAATATGTACTCGCTTGTATAATATCTTCTTAAATATTCTATCGTTTCTTTAACGTTTCTTAAGATAATTTAATTACATTTTCAGGAAATGCTACAAGTACACAATCTTCATACAATTTTATATGAGAAACGTGCAATAAATTGAACTTTATTATTAGTTAATATGCATATTAATAAAGTTTTAACTGAAGTAGCAGTATTCTACTTTTATATATTACACCATACATCTTACAAGTTATGAAATTACTGGCGTGGAATATAAAAACAGAAGCACAAATAAAAAGATCAACAATAGCAATTAAAGAAACTATACATTTGTATCAACAAGAAAATTGTTGTTGTAGCAGAAATAACATACCTACTAGATATTTTCTGATATAATAAATTTAAATTAAAAGACGTTTTCTTTTAACTTAACCTTATTCCAAAATTTTAATTCTAAATTGTTCCCAAACTTAAGTAAGTAATTATAAAATATACAGGATACAATTATGTAAAGTTAATCTTAAAAAATTGGTATTGAAAATTGAATACGTGATCAAAATATAGCTGTTGGTACCAAATCAAACTTATAACTAAACTAATTATATATGAAAATATTGGAGAAATATTAATTTAACAAGAGACCATTAAAAGTTCAAAGTAATTGATTAGTTGCGACGAATGAATCAAATTTCTCAACTTGATCCATCAGCACAAAATTTTATGATATGGGTAAACAAGATTATATATATAAAACAAAAAATTTAAATAATGACTTCTGTAGTAGTTTTTTTAAGTATTCTGTGCGGAGAAGACTTTACAATTATTTAGAGTCTGTTTCACATGTCATATAACAATTTAACTAGAATAAAAATAAATAATGTGATGGCTAGCTCAGTGGTATGAAGTCGGCCTGTGGATCCTAAGGTCCCTGGTTCGATTCCCACAGGCGACAAATTTTCATAATTTGAAAAAGCTATCCCTGTGGCTCATCCACCACTAACATGTTTGGGGGCCGTGATTTGACGACTGGTAACCGCACTTCACGCGCAAAATATATCACTTACCGAGATCTGCTTCAACAGAGTGCCACACCCAGTAATGGGTAGAAGGCGTGATGATATATTTATTTATTTATTTATAAAAATAAATAAATATATCTTCAAGTCTTTTACTCATTTCTGGATGTGATATATTTATGCGTGTGCAGTGCGGTTATCAGCCGTCAAATCACGGCCCCCAAAGATGTTAATGATTAAGGAGCCACAAGGGTAATTTTAATGTACTCGCAGTGAAACCAGGGTTCTCAGAATCCACAGGTCGACTCGATACCACTGAGCTACCTACCCCATACTAATAATAATTATTAATTTTACTAGAGATGAGCGAATACCATCCGCGATTACTTATTGGAATACTGGCAGTATTCGATATTCAAAATCTTCGAATATTTACGCCAATGGGGAACATTCGAATACGTTGCATATCGCGCGACACCTCTTGAAACGTCTTCGGCGCTTTAATAAACTCAGTTGACAGTTGTACAGTTGCCACTTGACAGTTAAAGGACACGAATTTTTTTTTAGGAATATGTTTACTTATGTACTTCATTTTAATAATTCTATAATTTATAATTATAATGATAATTTTATTAATAACTTTTTTATATATTTTCATAAACGTAATCATTAATCGATAATATAATATTCACATTATCATAGCATCAGATCATATTATCAATCATCACTACATTATGAGTTTATAACTTATTTCGTTATTTTATTATTATTTTATTCATATTATTACCATTTATTTATTTATTATATAATTACATTTCATATGGGGTGGCTAGCTCAGTAGTATGAAGTCGGCCTGTGGATCCTGAGAACCCTGGTTCCCACAGGCGACAAACAATTTTCATAATTTCATAAACTACCCCTGTGGCTCCTCCACCACTAACATCTTTGGGGGCCGTGATTTGACGACTGGTAACCGCACTTCACGCGCAAAATATATCACTTACCGAGATCTGCTTCGACAGAGTGCCACGCCCAGTAATGGGTGGAAGGCGTGATTATATATTTATTTTATTTATTATTTTTTTTAGATTTCATTTATATTTACATATATTTATTAACTAATTAATTCATTATTATTTATTATTAGAGTTGTTGATTTTTCGAATATTTGAGACTTCGATTGTTCGGATTTATTGAACCTTCGAATTTACATTCGTACTATCGAATTTTTGTATATTCCAAATTTTCGAATATTCGAACTTTGGAATATTCCGAATTTTCGAATGATTCGAATTGTGAATCTGGATCCTAACGTGAACACGGCATGTTGATATGAATTATTTTCAGAATAAACTCATTTGCAGAGTTTTGTATTAATTCGTAAGTAATTATTATTATTTTCCAAATTAATTCAATTTAGACTTAAAATTTAGCTACACTGTAAAAACGTTTTAATTAAGACGTTTTTGTATCCTTTTTATTGTCATTTTAAAACGTTTTACTAAAAGTCCGTAGCATTTACATGGGCGGTAAGAGAATAGATGTCTTAAGACGCCTAAACTAGCAGAGTTTTTGCGGGATACTTCGCCGAGTTTATTATTTAATTCGTGGCCGACGTTTCGCGAATTATGCGTGAGCGTGTTTGAAGATGACAGATGGCGTTAATTTAGTGGCAAAAAATTCGAAAATTCGTAAATTCGAAGCTTAAAAAAATGGGGGATTCAAGTGGTAGAGCTTTTTAATATATATTTATTAAAATAAATTCTTGACCGTACATCATATTTAATACAATATAAAATCATACCATAAATGATATCTCTATAGCTGAAATATAAAAGTTAAAGTTGAATAATTCAAATCGCTCATTTGTATTTCGCACTGCCATATTGCAATTACGTAGTTGCATTAAGCCAATCACAGAACTTTGTCTGAAACGTTTGTCGGTGCTCAATTTTACTGAGAGGAAGACGAAGAAGAAATAAGCATTCAGCATTCTACGATTCTACCAATGACGTATAATACTAGACGAATTATGTCGTATTCACGGCAATGCAGTGTTGTGGAGCAGAAAGGGATGGAATAACTTTTGGGTCCGCCGGATGCGCGGCAAGGAGCGAGTACACTTTGATGTTATGCAAGTTGCTCCTTGCCGCGCACCCGCCTCACCGACCAGTTATTCTATCCCTTTCTGCTTTACAACAAACGCCGTTGTTATCCGTCTAGTTATGTTTTGTCTGAGGATTCTATGACAACGACACACGTTACGTGAAGTTACGTGTTATTTATCTCTGTCCCTCTTTAAGCTAAGATGCAACTACGTCATATTCGTTTGTTTTGAAAGTTTAAATATTTTTATCATGCTTAATACAAGTTTAAAAAAAAATAAAAAATTTGGGTATAATAATTTTATTACGTAGATTAATATATAAAAAATTCAAAAAAGTCTTGAAAGGCCCATTCGAAAATTCTGACGAAGTTCAAAACATTCGAACGTTCAGAAATTCAAACTTCGGTGGAAATCATCGACCCTATTTCTTATCTACAATTATAAATTTAATTTGTAATATATTTTTTTATAAAAGTTTCTGTCAATCTGACGTTACTTCAGGTCAATCACAATCATAGAAATATATACCCTATGATACCAACATAAATAGGCGACAGATATTTTGTTAAGACAAAATGACGACAGCTGTTATATTTTATAATTAAATTGACAGTTGAACAAGTGCTATTACTTGGCTGTCATTTTGTTTCATAAATGAAATCAGTACTTTAACACAAATTGAGATTTTCAAATTAAACAAGTGACGTATGATCTTAATTACAGGTGACAAAATAGTTCCATATCTTTTTAAAAAACCTCTTTCCATTTCAATACCTTCATTCCAGAGGCTATTCTGGATTATCGGAATCGATTCACCTGTGGAATGAAATCTCTGTTCACTGCTCCCAATAAAAATACTAAATATTTCACATCGGAAATGTAAAGTCCCGATATTTCAGTCTGCAGATTTTCATTTCCGGCTTCATTAAGGATTACTGCCCTTAAATTAGCGGAATAATTCTACTTACAAAACTATTTTAAATCTGAGAAAATATCACCTTTCATATTTAGTGTTCTTATTCCTAGAAATCATTGTAAATCAAACTATTTATAGTTATTTATGTACCTAGAGTATAAACATCAAGTATTTCCTGTGGTGCATAGAATATTTTGTCTTACTAGTATTTTCTAGTTACCTAAACAAATAAATAATGGATTACCTGGCAACACTTTTTAAGTAATACTTGTCATTTTTATTTATCTTGATAAATATTGAAACACATTCAGTAATGATTTTGATAAGAACAAACTTAACATTATTTACCAGTTCTACATAAAATTTATTTTTATAATACTTGTACAGTAAGTTACCTATTAATGACAAAATTTAAATATAGTAAATGCAATCTTTATTGCACAGTGGTTTCCATGGTTATATCAGGACTTTAATATTCACTTATTGTCCACCGTGATTAGTAAGTAAATATTACATATTAAGGTCCTGTTTATTTTGACAACAATTTAACAGCTGTCAATTTTGAAACCGATTTTTCTTTCCCTTTTATTTGAGTAAGTATTATAAAAAATAGCTTACTAACTTCAAACTGTAAGTGATTTTTTTAGGTCGCGAATGTTTAGGAAATTTCGACCCTTTCTTCTTGACCTAAAAACTGTCATTTACAGTTCATCATAATATACTATTGTAAACGCGATACAAGAAAATGACATTTTAAAAACGGAAAGAGAAAAAATTAATTAATTAACATCTGTAAAGCTCCGTTTCCACATTTTAACATAGTCTCTGTTTTAGTATTTGTTCTTGGTTTTTTGTTTCTGTTTATGTCGAAAAAATTACAGCCATTTCTAGCTCTTAACATAAACTTAATTATTATTCTAGTAAAAGTTTATTTACTTAAATGAGAACATAATTGTGTAAAATTATTTGAAAAACTTTAATAATTATATAAAATTATTATTATTACTTATGAGGAACAGTAATTACTATTAAAATTAAGCACTAGTTTAATTAATTTATACAATTTAAAATAATTTTAAAAAATTGAGACATTGTAGTAAACAAACCAGAATATTTCAAATATAGAAATTTAAATTTCAAAATTGATTTTTATATTATTAAAACATGATTAAATTGCAACTATACTTATAAAATCAAAGAGAAAAAATTAATTTTAAAATGACAGCGACTAAATAATTTCTTTTTGACTTGTTAGTTTTGTTGTTGCTATTAATCCAGTAATTTTTATTTTTTTCTCAGTTGAAATTATTATTATTTTTATTCTATTGTCTATATTTGGTGTATTTCCAACACAAACCTAATGAAATATGACAAATACGACATAGAATTGACTGTATATTACAGCATAACAAGAGATAGCATTACCGCAGCTAACTCTCTCTTACAGAACAGCGACGAAAGACTATGTCGAAAGTATGATGTCTGAAAACTTTGTGTTTATGCGCAGCGACAAAGGCAAAGACTAAGACTAAGACTAAAACAGTAGCTGGAAACGCTCAACTGCGAAAAACTAAAACTAAGACTATGTTAAGATGTGGAAACAAGGCTTAAGAGTATATATATATATATATATATATATATATATATATATATATATATATATATATATATATATATATATATATATATATATATACAGTGTGTCCATCCAAAACCCGAACATAGGCATATAACATATAATATCAGTTTTTTGATGCGCATTGCTTCCCAATAAATTTTACAGGAAAATACTTCAAATAAAAGTTCTAGAGAATAAAATTACGATTTTTTTTATATAAAACACATTTCATTTGTGTATTTCATCAAAGCGCAAAACTTAATTAAAATTTGTAATATTCGTAAAAATAAAGCTATCCATGAAAAAATTTAAACAATTTTCTATTGTCAAAATTTTTGACAGTAGTATGAAGTCGGCCTGTGGATCCTGAGGTCCCTGGTTCGATTTCCTCAGGCGACAAATTTTCATAATTTGAAATATATATATATATATATATATATATATATATGTATATATAAGGCGAAGGCCCGTAGTTTGAGCTGGATGCTGGAGACATAATTGTAGATGTCGTACATCTTTTTCACAGTTAGTTCTGCCAGCAGCATTGTGATTCCCTAAATCGGTGCAGGTGTAGAGTTGTACTTTAACAGAAAGTTAGTTCTGATAGGGGAGAGGAATTGCGTTAAATCGTTGGGTTCATATTTGTTCCACATTGAACATATTTCATCATAAAAGTAAAATAGAAATAACATAATAAATTTTAACATCTGTAAGAGTACATTAAAAATTAAAATATAACGTATTAAGTAACATTAAACATTTTTATTTTAAGTTATTTGAAACAGAATAAAATTCCACATTGTTTATGTTTATAATACATTGGAGGTATGTTTCTGTACGCAGCTTGTAATAAATATAAAACATTTCTATAAATACAAAAGTATCTTTTCAGCATTCTGCAAGTAATGTGAATATAATATACCCGTATATTTACATATCAGTTGGCAATTTTGATATTCGAATTTGTTTTCTTATCATGAGGGGTTGACGCGTTAATTTTCTGTTGCGTACTGATTGGAATTGTGTTCATTTTCAAGTTTGCGATGGAATAGAAAAAATAAAAAAATTGTCATCCATTGTTGAGATGAATGCATTTGACAGCGCGTCCATCAGAAAACATAACGATAACTATTACATTTTGCGTATAAAAATATGCATGTCTCTGCTCTAAATATGAATACATTACATTCACACTATGTTTAGAAAATATATGTTACAGCAACAATTATAAAGAATATTAAAAACTGGATCTCCTAGCCTGATTGGTCTGATCCCAATTACGGGCAGGGATCTAGAATGAATTTTTTATTAAGTTGAAACATCCGCTTATTTAGTCTGAAGTTAATACCTCAACACTGATCTTTTTGAAACGAGATTATAAATGAAACATTATGTTATGTATATATTTTAAAAGTTAACGGTTGAAAATATTGTACTTAAAACGAAAGCATTAAATTTGTATGCAAATAATAATAAAAAAAGATTTATTTTTTCATTACTTTTTTTTAATAGCTAGCCGGAAGGTAAAAAAAATTGGTATATTTAATAACTCAACTATTTAATATATATATATATATATATATATATATATATATATATATATATATATATATATATATATATATATATATATATATACACGAGGTGTGACTATTAATTAACGAGACTGACGCTGCTACAGACAAAGTACGCATACGCCAAACACTAGCGACCGTCAGCTGTTTAGCGTGAAGCTTTCTGTTTTCAATGCAACACCTCTCGCTTCTGTAAACAAATCCATATAGCCGAAGCATTCGTCCTAATTAGAGTTGTTTTTTTTTGTTTCGCCGAAATAATGTTAAGTACAACATTAGAGTAACGAATTGTTGTGAAATTTCACATGAAACTTGGCAAAACTGCTACTGAAACTTATAATTTATTGAAAAAAGTACCCGAATTGTGGAAGGACAAATCATGGTTTCTCCATCAAAACAATGTGCTGACTCATCCCGCAATGTCTGTCAAGAGATTTCTAGCCAAGTACAGCATCCCAGTGTTGGACCATCCGCCTTATTCGCTAAATCATACACCGTCCGACTTCTATCTGTTTCCTAAGGTGTAATTTGCAACAAGATTTGAGCTTTGAAAGAGAAATCAGCACGCGTTCTGAAGGAGCTGACAGAAGAAGACTTTCAGCACTGTTTCGAACAATGGAAGATTCGCATGGAGCATTGTAGGGATAGAGGAGGAGTGTATATTGAAAGTAATAATAAGTAAATAGGTATGGAATCAAAATAAAATGTTAAAACTGCATCAGTCTCGTTATTTAATAACCACACCTCGTCAATTCACGGCTTCCAAAGTTGTTAGTGGTGGGGGAGCCACAGAGATAATTTTAAATTGGTGAAAATGTTTTGTTGGTTATGGGGATCGAACCAGGGTTCTTAGGATCCACAAGCCGACTTGATACCCCATAATATTTTTCAAAATTATTAAATAGATCAATTTTATTAGAGCTTCATTGTTTTATATCCAAATCTCTTGAATACCTACGTTATAAAATTAAAAAATATATATTAGACTTAATAAATAACAATTACGACTTTCTAAAACAATAAATTGTTTTCAATTTAAGTGAAATTTTATAATTAAAAAAATAGTGCAGGATTTCTCTATAATTGTATAGTTAGATAACATGTCAACGAAATATTTTCGTAACATTAGGAATTAAATCTAAATTACAGGATAATAATAAATCCCTACACAAAATGCGTAATTTCCACTAATCTTATAATATTGTTTTCAGTTCTATAATACCTAATTTTAATTTATAACAATGAAAACCATGAAGCAGATAGTAAATCTGCTTTTGTCTTTAGTTTATATCATAGGCCTACAGTAATGGGAAATGTGTACGTCACCTTGATAAATAATACAGGTGAGGTTAACAATGTCGTACAATAAGATTAAGTACTCCATAATACAAATGTCGGAATGGTGAATTAGATTAAATTAGTTGGCATATATTTCAACATAAATACCCTATTATTTATTGGTATCGAAATAAACATTTATAGAAATCAATCAAACAATTTTTGGTTAATTATTTGTAGTCCGTTTTGACCTATAATACATAATTTTTGACAGTTTTAAAAATGAAAATTATGTTTAAAAAATGTCGCATGTCAAATAACAAATTAACTTGAAGTAAAAAAAAATAACAGGAAAAAATATCCTAACATTTGTCTAAGTACTTAAAGATTTGTTACATTTCACAATGGGGGATTCAAGTGGTAGAGCTTTTTAATATATATTTATTACAATAAATTCTTGACCGAACATCATATTTAATACAATATAAAACCATACCATTAATGATACCTTTATTGCTGAAATATGAAAGTTAAAGTTGAATAATTCGAAACGCTCATTTAAATTTCGCACTGTCATATTGCAATTACGTAGTTGCATTAAGCCAATCACAGAGCTTTGTCTGAAATGTTTGTCGGTGCTCAATTTTACTGAGAAGAAGACGAAGAAGAAAAAAGCATTCTGTATTCTACGATTCTACCAATGACGTATAATACTAGACGAATTATGCCGTGTTCAAGTCAATGCTGTGTTGTGAAGTAGAAAGGCATGGAATAACTTGAAGGTCCGCCGAGTGCGCGGCAAGGAACGAGTACACTTTGATGTTATGCAAGTTGCTCCTTGCCGCGCACCCGCCTCACCAACCAGTTATTCTATTCCTTTCTGCTTCACAACAAACGCCGTTGTTATCCGTCTAGTTATGTTTTGTCTGAGGATTCTACTGACAACGACACACGTTACGTGAAGTTACGTGTTATTTATCTCTGTCTTATCTGTCTTTCTTTAATTCAAGATGCAACTACGTCATATTCGTTTGTTTCTAAAGTTTAAATATTTTTATTATGCTTAATACAAGTTTAAAAAAAAATTAAAATTTTGGGTATAATAATTTTATTATGTAGATTAATATATAAAAAATTCAAAAAAGTCTTGACATTTTTGGTTGTTGTTAATTTAGCATTAAATTACTCTGCTACCCCAGTAACAAATTTCTGCACAACGTTTTCTCTGTAGTTCTGTCCAAAGTTCACATTATATCTTATTCTTTTAAAATATGTCCTACGCATTTTGCATTTTGATACCGTTAACACAGACAGAAGATAGATTAAAATTACAAATTTGGTTTTAACATTTATTCAGGCCAGTTAAAACCAGGGAAATATATTTTCCTTTTACTAATATTTGCATTCTTAGTGAAATCAAACTATAAGTTGACATTTGCTAGTAAAAATAGATTTTTATTATTGTTATTATTATAAATGAGTTATGTTATGTATTGTACAAATTAATGAAGTTAAAGGTCAAAGCAATTGTAATAAATTTCATCTACAATCGTGCGTTAGATGACACTTATCGCATTCATTTTGAGTGGGATAAGTACTTTATTAACGCACTAATGCGTTTTGGAAATATGATCACACTAATGCTTCAATAAAGTACTTATCACACTCATGCTGGGTTGTAAGAAAAAAATAAAGAGCTCTTTAGTTAAAGAATTGTTTATCTAGCAACAGTATCAATAGTGACTTTCTGAAATTTATTGAACCGTTAGTTGCTAATGAACCGATAAAACTTTCATGCAACCCAGCATCAAAATAATAGATACTATGGTTTCATTTATAGTTATTTTTATAACAAGTGCCGAAAAAGGCTTGTTACGTGCAAGTGCGGAAATCTGCACGAGCACTTAACCTTTTTCGGCACGTGTTATAAACAACTTTTTTTTTTACAACAGTGCGATTTAGAAAATCACTAAAATATTATCAGAATTTATACAATTTTAATTATGTTACACGAGAACGATGTTTTACGGCGTTGCTATGGTTTGTTTGTTTATTGCTTGCACATTGTTCTACGTTATTTAAAAATATTTCTCTAATTTCAAGATGATTTATGTAAAATCGTCTAGAATGGAATACTTACTATACTGAGTGATTCTTTTTTATCATATACACCTCCAAAGGTAATTGTTAGATCTATTCTTGACAATGACAATCAACCTGCTGCTGGTACTTCTAAAACCCTCGAAATTGTTGTCAATAATATTACTGTTAAAAATATGAACAAGTACGGAAGAAATCATTGTTTTTTTAGATAGTATAACAGTTTCACTTCAAATTATGTCAATATAAGCAACTGTAACAACGTGTTTGTACTTGGATGGGTGACCGTCCAGAGAAAACCCGCGTTGCTGTTGACCATAATACCTAAAACGCAGATCAGGGCGTAATGGCGGCATATGACCTAAGTAGTTGGTCCGCCAAAGAAGCCACAGAAAAAAAAAAAAAAACAACGTGTTTTTAATATACACAATCAATGTTATGTATTTAACTTACTCTTTAAATAAAACCATTTATCGATATATATATATATATATATATATATATATATATATATATATATATATATATATATATATATATATATATTACTTTGTTCGATTATTTCTATTATCATATTTAATAATGATATACTTGAAATCTTGTCTGCTCAATGTGATGTATACAGATTCGAAATACTTTCCATACGTAACCAAGGTAATAATAGTTACGTAATAACAAAGAAATTGCACAGTTGTAGGAAAAATTGTTTAAAATGTCAAATAATTATGAGAACCGTCAATTCAAAATTATTTTTGTTTTAATTATGTACGATATACGTATTTTAATGATCTTATCCTACTTATTACATTAAATACGAGTAATAATAAAAATTATTTCAAATTTGTATTATATTTCACAAAAACGGTTGTAAAGAAATAATGACATATCTCAAAATATTTTAATACATAATAATACTGATGAAAGAAAAATTGCAAATACTTTTATTTTTTTATTAAGTGTGCGAAATTAGTGTTTTTCTATTGCACGAGTAAATGTCATTTTTTGTCAATACAAAAAAGTCATTCAAACGGGCCAAAAAACCAAAATTTTACCCACGAAATACAAACAGTTTTTTCTATAACAGTCAGAAAAGAATAATACAATAATTATTAATTTATTTAAGTAAAAAAATCTAAAATAATATGAATTTGATGTAACCTGGAAACCAAGGGAACATGAAAATGTTCGATAAATAAATAAAATAAAGTGTCATCGAAATTGAATCAAAGCCAGAAAATCTAAGATAACACATCCATGTACAGCGATTTAGTTATGGACCACTTTTAAGATGGCAGCACATACAATAAAATTAGGTACGCCGTGGGGGATTATGAATAAATAAAAAATTGCTTCTTGAGTTGCTTCTTTGTGCTTCTTTGTGACAACCATTTAAAAAGTGATTATTATAAATAATAATAATAATAGTTTATGTTCATAATTATATAATTATTTATAATATTTGGATATATGTAGGGTTGTTGATTTTACGAATATTCGAGAATTCGAATGTTCGGATTTATTGAACCTTCGAATTTAAATTCGAATTTTCGAATCTTTCGAATTTTCGAATTATTCGAAGTTTTGAATTTTTTGAATATTCGAATTTTTCGAATTTTTAGAATTTTGCGAATTATTTGAAATGTTTTAGATCCTAACGTGGTATAAATTATTTTCAGAATAAACTCATTTGCAGAGTTTTGTATTAATTCGTAAGTAATTATTATTAATTATTATTGTTTGCCAAATTAATTCAATTTAGATTAAAAATTTCGTTACACTGTCAAAAACGTTATATTTAAGACGTTTTTGTATCCTTTTTATTGTCATTTTAAAACGGTTTACTAAAAATCCATAGCATTTAGATGGGCGGTTAAGAGAGTAGATGGCTTAATTAAGACGCCTAACCTTACAGAGTTTTTGCAGAATACTTCGCCGAGTTTATTATTTAATTCGTGTCCGACTTTTCACGAATTATGCGTAAGCGTACTTGGAAATGACAGATGGCGTTAATTAATTGGCAAAAAATTCGAAAATTCTAAGCTTCGGAATATTCGAAAATTCGAAAATTCGAAAAGTTCAAAAAATTCGTAAATTCGAAAATTCGAAATGTTCAAAAAATTCAAAAATTCGAAAATTCGAAGTTTTTTTGACGAAGTTAAAAAAATTCGAATGTTCGAATGTTCAGAAATTCGAAATTCGGTGGAAATCAACAACCCTAGATATATGTGATTTGAATTTTGAATTATCAATGAAAAAAAAGGAAAACTTCGCGTATCCATAGCGAAGTAAAAATGTCGTGTATTTTTTATAGTTGTAGAAAAACTCATTTTTTTAAAAACTGTCAAATTATAATTGAATAAAATTTTACTAAGATATTGCTCACTATAGTTATATATTGATTATCTTATTTAATTACTTTATTCCTAACTTTTTTCGAAAAATCAAATCAATATTTTAAAATTATTTTCCATTTTGATTTCACAAAAATTTAATGTTCTCAATTTTATTACATTATTTTAAACATTTAAAGTCAAAATATGTACAATATATCATATGTTTCATTTATATAACAATAACTAGAAATAAATTTAACCCCTAAGTCAACCTTGATGGTTCGTGTAATCTTGGTTAATCCCCTGGCTTCATCTACTGATGATGAGAACTTAGTTCCCGAAATACGTATTTAGATTTATTTTATATTGATGAAGGCTTAGGGGTTAAATTAATTTTTAGTTAGTTCTTAGCCTTAGATTTTTACCTTTTGCTTTAAATAATAATAGTATCTTATTTCAAAAAGATCCGTTTAAAGATACTAACTTCAGACCCAAGAATACGTCAGAAAAAAATTAAAATAAAAAACAAACAAAACGTAACCTTAACCAAGTATCTAGTAACAAATAACTAATTAACAAGTAACGAAGTAAACAAGCAATTAAAATTTCTTAATTAACGGTAGCCAAGATTTAATAATTAAATATGAGTTTTGAAAGTTTTTTCTATATAATGGAAATCAATTACTCGAAATAAAATGTGAATCTAATAAAACCGTCAATAAACTAAACAGAAATCTTTAATTAAAAAAAATCTGCCTCCTTGAAAAATAATATTTGAGTACGTTCCTCGCAATGTTCTCATCTTTCTCGTCACCCATTCACCCACCACCTCGTCTTAGTGGTGATAAACGTGCCATTCTTTACTACCTCTCGGCTAAATATTTGCGAATTTTTATTAAATAAACAGACAGGAACAATTTGATTCCAACGCTTACAGCACTTAGCAGTGTTTGGCGGAAGAGGCTTCGGCCATCAAGAGAGCTGCGGGGAGTTTACATAGTGAAAGCGTTTTAATTAAAATAGTATACACATTTGAGGCTGTCTTTTCTGTAACGACGTGGGAAAAGATTTTCATTTTAATGTTTTGGACACACGAAAAAGTGGAAAAACGTTCAGAATAGGAATAATTACTTTTTTTTAATCAGGAAGTGTAATAGTTATTTATTCAACTAGTGTTAATAGTTATAAAAAACATTTTTCCTACAACTGTGCGATTTAGTAAATCACTAAAATATTATTAAAATTTATAAAATTTATAAAATTTTAATGATATTACATGACAACGATGTTTTACGGCGTTGCTATGGTTTGTTTGTTGATTGCTTGCACATTGTTCTACGTTATTTAAAAATATTTCACTAACGTCAAAATAATTTCTTCAAAATCATCTTGATTGGAATAGTACAGTGAGTGATTCTTCTTTATCATTAACACCTCCAAAGATAATTGAAGCTCCGGATCATACTATGTTGGATCTATTTTCGACAATGACAATCAACCTGCTGCTGGTACTTCTGAAGCTTCCGAAATTGTTACCAATAATATTACTGGTAATAATATGAACAGGTACGGAAGAAATCAATGTTTCTTTAGACACAAAAGTTTCCATTTTACATTATGTCAATATAAGCAACTGTAACAACTGTATTAATAATATACACAAACAATAAATATGAAGTATTTCACTTACTCGTTAAATAAAACCATTTATCGATATATTTTACTTTGTTCGGTTCTTTTTATTAATTGTCTACAGATTAGATATACTGCAAATTAAGGTTACGTTTATAAACGTCAAAATATACTACTGCATATTTACTAGCGCTGGTTCACCGTATCTTCTTCTTCCATAAGCGTCTGTGGTCAAAATATGAATTCCGCGCTCGGCGCGAAATTTAAATCGCTGTCAAAACAATATTCTTTTGACAGTTACGTGTTTCTTTGCTTTCGGAAACGCACTTGGTCTGCATTCATCTACTTTCCATACGTAACCAAGGCAATTATAGTTACGTAATAACAAAGAAATCGCACAGTTGTAGGAAAAAGAGTTTTTTTTCTATTATCGAATTTTAACTATTTATTTATTATATTTCAAATGTCAACAACATTTATTCTGTACGTTACTTTGTTAAATTTGTTTCTTAGCAACTATTTTATTACATTTATAACGTTTTGCACTAAAAAATGAATATATAATGACTCAATTTTGGCATGAGCCTAAAAAATAGAATTCCGGTGATTAATCAGTGACGTTTATACATACAAACATACGTAACATCACGCTATATCCCATGGAGTATCACTTTATTAGGAGGTGGATATCTCGGCCCTTAATCATAAATGTATAATTTGTTATTTTTGCATAGCAACACTTTTGCAGGCTACGCTGTAAAAGTAATACTTCACACCTTATCAATTATCAGCAAAAGCCCATATTTAATGTCATTTGACTAAAAAAAATTTAAAGTATCTTATGAAAATTTTATAAATAATATAGGTCTGTTTAATTTTTTTAATATTAGACAAATAAATATCTAAATAAAGAGTTGAATTTACAGAAAATAAATTGGAATTTATACTGAATTGAATCTTATAAAATGTCCTTTGTTTTATTCAAGTCAATTATTTGATTAATATAGGATTATATTCGAAAGAAATCATAATATTATCTAGTTTTAAGGAAAAATAAGATATGGAATATTTAGAAAAAGTTGAAATAAAATTAATATCAGCATATTTAAGAAATGTAAATTCAAAATAGATATTTGTAGAAAACATATTCCTTAATCAATAAGAACAGAGTTGTAATATCTACATTTCTGGAATCTAACTAAATACTACATATCGTGACATCGTGAGCACTGATTATTGTTTACACGCGTATAATACAAACACAATCCTATGCCCTATTCTCATTCTGATAATCGACCTCTATGGGATGGCTAGCTCAGTGGTATGAAGTCGGCCTGTGGATCCTGAGGTCCCTGGTTTGATTCCCACAGGCGAAAAATTTTCATAATTTGAAAAATCTATCCCTGTGGCTCCTCCACCACTAACATGTTTGGGGGCCGTGATTTGACGACTGGTAACCGCACTTCACGCGCAAAATATATCACTTACCGAGATCTGCTTCAGCAGAGTGCCATACCCAGTAATGGGTAGTAGACGTGATGATATATTTATATTTATTTTATAATCGACCTCAAATCGTTAAGTAATTTATGTGTACTCAGAGGTACAGTTTACATAATTACTACCAATAAGATGTCGATAAAAGCATGGAAAATCTTATTTTATTTTTGTAAATAATCCTAGTAGTTAGCAAACAATTATGATACCATTTAATATTGCTTGAAATATAAGTGTTTTTATAGCATTAGAGCAGTTAAAAGCCGTCACACGTGCTTTAAAAATTTATTTGCTAGCTCCATAATATACTATTTAATCAATCGTATTGTTTACGACTTCATTTGGTAATTATTAGTTTTGGTTAAAAAATTGTGTCATTTAAATACATACATACATACATACATATCTTCACGCTATATCCCAACAAATGGGGTAGCACGAACCCTAAAATCACTCATAAAACATTCACTCATCACACCCGTCAAACAACCAGCCATCACCAAACATTTTCATCCAAACACACCACCCTCCCTTCAACCACATTTATAGATCACTCCATATAAACTCATTCATTTATTACACTCGAAAACATTATCACACAACCAACCTTCAATCACATCATTTCTATTCTCTTACCATTCATTTTCCTTCCTCAACGTACATAACATATGCATAAAAAAAAAAAATCTCAAATTACTCACATTTACTCCTAACAACGAATCTAATAACGAAACTAACAACGAATCTACAAGATTAGAAAAGATGAAAGCGATAGTCTGCACTTATATATGAAAGAAAAGACCACACAATGCAGTAACTGAAAATGAAACAAAAAGATAAGAAAGGGAGGGAGCGTCGCCCTGCGCTTGTTTAAATAATAGTTATTTATGCAACTACCGTTAACAATTTCACTTTACGAGTATTGCACGAATGGAAAGCTTGCAGATCTAGCAGTAGGCGAGTGTTGCAAATCTATGAGTGTAATTAAGACACTTTTAACACGAATTGCAAACATAATTTTTTCTACGATCGAGTTTTAACTTATTATTCTAATGTAACTAATGACATTTCAAATGTCAAAAATATTTATTTTGTGAGATACATAGATAAATTTGGTTCGTAGCAACTATTTAATTAATTTTTTTGCACGCAATTAATGGCAACATGCTAAAAATAATGTCCTATTGATACTAGAAACTATTTCAAAATGCTTTTGGCATTGATAGTAGAAAGAAAATGTATTTATTTAAAATTTTAATTGAATAAATTGTGAAAGTAAATGTAATCAACTAATAACATTATTCCATACTTAAAGCACCTACCTCTAATAAAAATGATGTAATTTTTTGCTTTTAATTTGAAAGCAGAATAATAATAAATACAAGAAAAATTATGGTATATTAGTAGCTATAACAGTATTCACCATTACAATACCGTAATACTTGTTTCTATTCAATCATGAATACACTAATTTATGTGTTACTACTCGTATATTGATTTTGTACGAAGCTAAGGAATCAAATAAAATAAGATTTTTTCAATAGTGAAACCAGATTTGAAACCAGACGAAATCTTATATTTGAAGTAGGTAAGCCTAAGAATAAATATTTACTTTTCGACAAATTGTGAACTTTTGATAAATTCTTATACAGTAGTAGAAGACTCGAATTGGTCTTCGAAAGAATTTGTTGTAACTTACCTGAAAAAAGATAAAAACAAAAATTAGATAACATTGTAAAAATCAAGAGCTATTTTAAATATTAAAATAGATAGATGAAGGAGCAGATAAGGAATAGTTTTGTTGAATGAAATAGCAAATATAAAATTTCAAATTGATCGCAAATAAGTCACCAAATGACGTAGAAGTTAAAGCTCTGAATGTTCTCATCACCAATCAAACTTAACTAAGTTTAACTTAACTTTTAGAAACTTTTCTGCAACTTTAAAATTTCCGTTTTCATAAATTTTATTTGTTAGCAAAGTGTTTTTAAGATCATTTTATTTTTATACGTATTCATGTCTTTTTACAGGCGTATTCCATTTGCCATTTGAATCAGATCTAACTTACATTTACTGAACCAGATCATTTATTTATTTCGCTGGATTACTTCGCTAACAATATTTCTAATACTAGAATTACTGATTGTAATTTACTTTAAAATAATTCACTTCAATAAGTGCATCAGTTTGCTTAATTCAGTTCATTTACTCATGTGTCAAATTTATCTGAACTGATTTAAATGAACTAAGTGGAAAATGGAATACAGCTTACATTTCTAAATATGTATAGTAAATCCGTAATTTATTTTACTATATACAGTATTTATTCATGATATATAATTTTAATAAGATTTATACGTTGTAGAGAAAAGGCTTAATAGTTATTTGTATATCTCGGTTTTGAAATTATTATTCGGAATACTCATGAAAGTTTTTACATGATGAAGAATTTCGAACGTGAGGAATAAATGAGATTGTATGGAGGGAACTATGAATGTGGTTGATGCGAGGATGGTGTATCAAGATGAGAACGTTTGACGAGAACTGATTTTTTGATTAATTTGATAAGTGGTTGTTTTGTGAATGTTAAACAAGTTCATGATACCCCATTTGATGAGATATAGCGTCATGTTATATGTATGTAACTAGTCGGCCGAGGCGATAACCGAGTCAAACGATATTCTGAGTTCGTCAAACACATTGCCCTTTAAAATATATTTTATATACAATCCGTAAATAATGGTTGCTTTATTCTTATCAAAATAATTTCTTAATGTGCTTGATTGTTTACCGAGGGAAATAAAAATGACAAGTAGGGAAATAATGTGAATCAAGATTCTTCGCAGTGCCACCTAGAAAAAATTGTATTTTCTTAGTATTCAATATATCATTAATCTATGAAATTATTTATATGATTATTTTTTGACGTTTCTCAGAACCAATGAAATGCTTCATTGTATGTCAGGTGTCTGCGTTTTAACCAATCCTGTCATTATTATACTGAGAATAAAGCTCTAGTGATTATTTCCGGGAATAATTTCTGTAACTTTTGTTTTTGTTATAATAATAATTATTTAAAACTGTCAACGCGTCAAGTAAAATATGTGGAAAAAATCCATTTAATTTCATTTCAGATACAGAAATACATCAACAAATCGATATGGACTAAGTTCAAAATCTTTTACGTTGGATGAATCGACCTCAACAGCTAAGTTAAAAAATAATCTAATAAAATAAAACTCGAGAGTTCGATAAATTAGAAAATAATTCTCCAGAATCTTTCTTAAACTTGTTGCCCTTTGGCAATAGCCACTCAAGCCCTTCGGGTTTTCGTGACTATTGCCTGCCAACAACTTTTCGAAAGATCTGTGAAATTGTTTTCAATTTATTCTCACTCTCTTGTTATATTAATACTGAATATTATTTGTTATTTATTGCTAAGATACAAAGTATATAAACAACTTCATAACGACCTGAGCATTATATGTGGGCATTATGATTCATAACGCCCACTCCATTTATAACGCTCGTTCCGTTCACGTATCGCCATAGTTGATTCTCTTATAATCCTAATTATTCTGAATTAAAACTAATTCTACATATTCTAGTGAAAAATAAAATCATGTATGCACCACGAACGATACTAGATGAACTTAGATTTGTTACCGTCGCACTTGGTGCATAAATTACTATTATGCAACTGCAGCATATATTTGAAAAGACTGCAAAATTTATTACAAATTTTAATTTAAAATCTTTAATACCTATTAATATGATTCTGAAAACAGTTACTTTGTTTGACATTTATTTCCAACAAACATTTGGCATTTTAGCAGTTTTAACAAACGATTTAATTGGATGCTGGCGCTGCTATTTGGAACTTAAAATAAAGTAGTATTCTATATAAAGGGTATGTGACTTAGTAGTATCAAGTCGGCCTATGTATTTGAGAACCCGGGTTCGATTCCCACAGCCGACAAACAATTTTCATCATATTAAAACTACCCCTGTAGCTCCACATCCATTAGCATCTTCACGCGAGGAATATATTACTTACCACAGTGCCACATTCAGTAATGGATAGATTGCGTTTATTTGTTTATTTATTTTGTATATAAAAGATGAACATCATGGACAGAATTGTGTACGTGTTTTATCTTTCGTTGAAATTTGCATAAAAATAAATAATTTAGGAACGTATAAGCGCGGTAAGGATTCGCAAATACGAGTATATGATGACGGTATTGACAAGTTCCTATCAAAATTCTATATCTACAGACTGACTGCACTATAAGCAGGAGAGAAAACTATCTATATTTCTAGATAAGTTGTAAATCTATTCATTGTCTGTCTAGGGAAACATTATGTATTCCCTGCTGAGACAGCACTGCATTTAGGAAAATGGGAAATGCATTTTTCCATCAGCATGTTTATATTTAGCCATACTGAGGTGAGATAAATATTGTAAAGTGACAAAATGTTGAAAAAGTATTATTTCACTCCAACTACCGCCGCCATCTGTTTGCCAATAATAAATACATAATTTAAATTCACAAATCGCTAGCTGTACTTAAGCTTTACACTAATCAGTTAATTATGCCACAATTACCTAACAGTTGACATAAAATCGATTGCGCCAATGTTAAACGAATATTTACGCAAACAAAATTATTATTTTCTAATAAATCGTTCAAAGCGAACAATAGTTTGAAGTGTTTGTCATTTAGAACACAATTCAAATACAGTTTTTATCAAAAGATATTTTCAGTTTATCCTTTTGTATTATGTGCATTTCACAGCAGACATTTTTATTTTCCGCTGCTTTTTTATTCTTTTGATACCTAAGGGATAAATAGTTTTACGAAACAAAGATAAAACGAAATTTGTAAAACTGAAAACAATTAAATTGAAAACCTATAACTTAATATTATTTTCTTACGGAAACGGAAACTAATTAGTGGTTCTAATGAAGTTATGTACTTAATTCAAGAGTTCATAAAATTTTCAAAATTTGCATGTTAATTTCTCTTGTGACTTACTATGTATACTTGTACTCTAACTGCGTCAAGTCGGGCGTACTGTAGGGTAGATACCCTATATCATCTACTTGTATACTATATTGATTTTTTAATTAGGTTTGTAGGTAATAGTATATTAAAAAACAAGTGTTACAATGATCCTTATTGTAATAAGAATACAGTTTGAGTAACAAGAAGCAGACAAATTACGCAAAGTAAGATTATTACAATTGGTCATACTATTTTTTCTATATCACATTCATTTATTTTGTTTCATTTTTTATTAAAAACAAATAATACAATTTTAGGTTGATAATACTGACAAATTCAAATTTGAATTTATTTTGGCATTTATTAATTAGGTTAGATTTCAAATTTAAAATAGTTGCACAATATTAACTTTATGCATGCAATATAGCAATACATATTTTTATAACAAGTGGCGAAAAAGGCTTGTTAAGTACAAGTGCAGAATTTGCACGTAACATTTTTTGGCACGTGTTATAAACAAAATTTTTCTTACAAGTATGCGATTTAGAAAATTATTAAAATATTATTAGAATTTATAAAATTTTAATGATATTACACGAGAACAATATTTTACGGCATTGCTATGGTTTGTTTGTTGATTGCTTGCACATTGTTCTACATTATTTAAAAACATTTAACTAATTTCAAGATAATTTCTTCAAACTCGTCTAGATTAGAATATTACAGTGAGTGATTCTTCGTTATCATATATATGTCGGATCTATTCTTGACAATGACAATAAACCTGCTGCTGGTACTTGTAAAAACTCGAAATTGTTGTCAATCATATTAGTGTTAATAATATGAACAGGTACGGAAGAAATCAATGTCTTTTTTAGATAGAACAAATGTTTCCGCTTCAAATTATGTCAATATAAGCAACTGTAACAACGTGTTATTAATATATACAAACAATCAATATTATATATTTTACTTACTCTTAAAATAAAACCATTTATCGGTACATTTTACTTTGTTCGGTTATTTTTATTAATTATCATATTTAATAATGATATACTTGAGTTCTTGTCCGCTCAATGTGATGTTTACAGATAGATATACTGCAGTTTAAGGTTGTTTATAGACGTCAAAATATATCACTGCATATTTCTTCTTCTTCCACAAGCATATGTGCCTAAAATATGAAATTCCGTGCGTGAACGAAATTTAAATTGCTCTCACTTATATTTTCTTTTGACAATTGCGTAACGTACAAATTACTTTCGGCACTAATGTTTCTTTGCTTACAGAAACGCACTTGGTCTGCAATTGTCTACTTTCCATACGTAACCAAGCGAATAATAATTACGTAATAACAAAGAAATCGCACAGTTGTAGGAGAAAGTATTTTTTATCGTTGTTACTCGTATTTAAACTACTGTCAAGAAAACAAGTGAAATAGACAAGTATCTTAACAATATTACTAGTTACTGGTATTGGGATGACCACTCAAATGTCTTACTTTACAAGAACCAGAATTTCCAAAACTATTACACTGGTTTTTGTATGGAAAATAGAAAAGTAACAACTTTTTAATATACTGAAAACGTTATAAACATCGATTGACGTCATCTATCCTGATAAATCTTAATAAAATCATAAGGAACTGGTACAATATTTAAGTGACAATTTGAAAAAAAAAAACGGCACAAATCTATATTATAACAATGCCGAAGGGAATAAATTTGTCAAAGGAATGTCAATTGCTGATTCTTCAATTAATAATTTATTTGAAGAGGAATATACAAATAATAGACCGCTTTTACCCCTAAGTGCTGTTCGAGAGGTAAATTAGTATATACGTCATTAATTTTTCTTATTAATTTACAATTTATCAGAGAGTACTGGACGGACTAAAAACACTATTTTGAATCACGCAATATCGCCAGACTCCGCCACATTTATTTATTATTTGACCCGAAAACTTGTATTTTTAAATAAAATAAATATATCATCACGCCTTTTACCCATTACTGGGTGTGGCACTCTGCTGAAACAGATCTCGGTAAGTGATATATTTTGCGCGTGAAGTGCGGTTACCAGTCGTCAAATCACGGCCCCCAAACATGTTAGTGGTGGAGGAGCCACAGGGATAGTTTTTTCAAATTATGAAAATTTGTCGTCTGTGGGAATCGAACCAGGGACCTCAGGATCCACAGGCCGACTTCATACCACTGTGCTAGCCATCCCATATTTTTAGTGCAACAAATAACTATTTAACACTGTTACCAAATTATCTAACGCGCTAAGCTTATCAACATCTATAATAAACCTTATCACATTTTTATTTTTATATTAAATTTGTAAAACAAAAACCCTCGACAATAAAACTGAAAATACCCTATTCATCCTTTCAGTTTCCAACAGATAAAAACTCCGTCTGACAAAAAATACACGTAAGATGCAACTTCCACAGGGATGGCGGTGACATAACGGGGCAATGTGACAAGTGACGACGCAGATCGAGGCTTTAACACCACCACCATCACATTCACCCCCGGGATACGAGTTGGCGAGTTACTACGCCACTAACAAGAAGATATGTTATATCATATTCTACACACGATAGACGGATAGAGATGATGCATTTCCATCAGTCAAAAACAATTTTACAAGTTTGAGACTAGTAGTTGATGTTGATGCAGTCGTATGTCGGTAATTTGACATAATTTACACTTTACAGCAGGGGTTTTCAAATTGTGGGTCGCGAAGCAGTCCAAGAGAGCAAAAAAATCGTTCGATCGATTTAAGCGATTTTTTTTTAAATTGCATTTATCTTGTTACAATTTTAATTGATCAATAAAATCGATTTAAAGTTTCAAATGGCAAAAAAATTGAGATTATCAATTTTTTTCAATATAAAAAATCAATGGGCCTTCAGACTTTTTTGAATTTTTTATATATTAAACTACGTAATAAAATTATTATACCCAAATTTTTTTTTTTTTAAACTTTTAGTAAGCATGATAAAAATATTTAAACTTTCGAAACAAACGAATATGACGTAGTTGCATCTTAGCTTAAAGAGAGACAGATAAGACAGAGATAAATAACACGTAACTTCACGTAACGTGTGTCGTTGTCAGTAGAATCCTCCGACAAAACATAACTAGACGGATAACAACGGCGTTTGTTGTGAATCAGAAAGGGATAGAATAACTGGTTGGTGAGGCGGGTGCACGGTAAGGAGCAACTTGCATAACATCAAAGTGTACTCGCTCCAGGCCGCGCACCCGGCGGACCCAAAAGTTATTCCATCCCTTTCTGTTTCACAACACTGCATTGACTTGAATACGGCATAATTCGTCTAGTATTATACGTCATTGGTAAAATCGTAGAATGCTGAATGCTTATTTCTTCTTCGTCTTCCTCTCAGTAAAATTGAGCATCGACAAACGTTTCAGACAAAGCTCTGTGATTGGCTTAATGCAACTACGTAATTGCAATATGGCAGTGCGAAATTTAAATGAGCGTTTCGAATTATTCAATTTTAACTTTCATATTTCAGCAATAAAGATATCATTTATGGTATGATTTTATATTGTATTAAATATGATGTACGGTCAACAATTTATTTTAATAAATATATATTAAAAAGCTCTACCACTTGAATCCCCCATTGCGTGTTGTACAAATTACTTTCGGCACTAATGTTTCATTGTTTACAGAAATGCACTTGGTCTGCATTTGTCTACTTTCTATTCGTAACCAAGGCAATAATAGTTACGTAATAACAAAGAAATTTCACATTTGTAGGAAAAAATATTCAATTACAAATAGTAGATACAAACAAAATTAAATTAACATAATATTTTGTATAGATTAATAAAAATACGAGTTTCTCGCTCTCGCAGTTTTTATATCGATCTCGTCCCGAATGTTCACTTCTAATATAGTTTTCGCTCTCGTCTCTTATTTTTGTTGCGTGCCGATGCGAGATGCGAGAGTACTTTCGCTTCGTCGTATATCACTAGTCTGCAGTAACACTGTTATATAATTATAATTAAATTTGATTTTATCAATTATTAAGTATTTACTGAAATACTAATTAAATTTCAATTAGCAAATATTCTGTCGTCAAGTCGAACATTTGGTTTTGGTTTGAATTAAATCAAAATTATTTTAACGCTGTGAAAATGACGTTTTCAAAACTTAAACTGATTTGAAAACTGTTCCAAATCTACTTGAAAACTTGAATAATTATCTAGGTGGAAAGACAAAAGTGACGGCTCGTCAGATGAAGCAACTAAGGCGCCATTTCATGTGTATGAAACAATAAAAAAAAATCCTTTTTCCTACAACTGTGCGATTTCTTTGTTATTACGTAACTATAATTGCCGTGGTTACGTATGGAAAGTAGATGAATGCAGACCAAGTGCGTTTCCGAAAGCAAAGAAACACTAGTGCGGAAAGTGCTTCATTACGCAACTGTAAAAAAAGTCAAAAGAAAATTGTTTTGACAGCGATTTAAATTTCGCGCCGAGCGCGGAATTCATATTTTGACCACAGACGCTTATGGAAGAAGAAGATACGGTGAACCAGCGCTAGTAAATATGCAGTAGTATATTTTGACGTTTATAAACGTAACCTTAATTTGCAGTATATCTAATCTGTAGACAACTAATAAAAAGAACCGAACAAAGTAAAATATATCGATAAATTGTTTTATTTAAAGAGTAAGTGAAATACATCATATTTATTGTTTGTGTATGTTATTAATACAGTTGTTATAGTTGCTTATATAGACATAATGTAAAGTGGAAACTTTTGTGTCTAAAGAAACATTGATTTCTTCCGTACCTGTTCATATTATTAACAGTAATATTATTGGTAACAATTTCGGAAGCTTCAGAAGTACCAGCAGCAGGTTGATTGTCATTGTCGAAAATAGATCCAACATAGTATGATCCGGAGCTTCAATTATCTTTGGAGGTGTTAATGATAAAGAAGAATCACTCACTGTACTATTCTAATCAAGATGATTTTGAAGAAATTATTTTGACGTTAGTGAAATATTTTTAAATAACGTAGAACAATGTGCAAGCAATCAACAAACAAACCATAGCAACGCCGTAAAACATCGTTCTCATGTAATATCATTAAAATTTTATAAATTTTAATAATATTTTAGTGATTTACTAAATCGCACAGTTGTAGGAAAAATGTTGTTTATAACACGTGCCGAAAAAGGTTACGTGCTCGTGCAGAATTCTGCACTTGCACGTAACGAGCCTTTTTCGGCACTTGTTATAAAAATAACTATTTGTTTTGTAAGTCAAAATAAATTTAGTTGTTTTAACAATATTCAAATTTATTGTAAACAAAATGTATAAATTTTTGTGGCGGTAGCGTGCAGGCTAAACGCTGTACTACTTTACAGCGGCCCAACCAAACAAAGGTCGCTCTAAACATGTCATAAATTTCGATTGTATCATCGGTCTGCTGAATGAGGCGACTGCAGACTCCGTTTCCTCCAGACACATTTCTCGATGTTGAATTGGATAGGTCAAGCTATTTGACGCATGCGCATTCCTGTATTCTGATTATAATGTGAGGCGATGCTTTCGACGTCTGTCGATAATCTCCGGTTTGTTCCGTATTAGCGATCTGAGCTAATCGCATATTACGACGCGTATCATGTCATACGCTACGTTTTATATTTTATGTGTCGCTCAGCAACACTTTATACTCGTATATGTAATTAATAATAAATTTGCAAATTTGAAAGATAGAAGAATAGATCTAATTTATAAAAAATAAGCTTTAATTTTGTTACAATTTCTTTTATTCATTTTATATTTTTATAACAATAAATATATTTTTATGATTATTCTGTTATTTTCTTTCCCGATTATTAGATTGAGCCAAGTTGCCTTACTGTTCGATAGTCACGAGCCACCACTGGAAGATAATTGCTCTAGAATTAAAGACTCGTTGGTTCAAAACCAATTAAAACATATAGGTATAATAAAGCTTCAGTCCTATGCGATTAGAATTCAAACGTTTGTAGTTTCCGGTACGACTCGCATTTGCAATGACCATCAACAAGGCACAGGGACAATCGCTACAAGTGTGTGGATTAAATTTAGAAAATCCATGCTTCTCACATGGGCAGCTGTATATGGCATGCTCACGCGTCGGAAAACCTTCTGATTTATTCGTGTACGTCCCAAAGAGAAGAACAAAAAATACTGTGTATCCAAAAGTACTTCAATAAACAGAACTAAACACAAACACTTTCTTTCTTTGTATTGCAATGCAACGCATGCAAGTTACTCGCATTAAATTGTAGATCACGCGAACGAAGTTGCGGGTAATAGCTAGTTATAAATAAATATAAGAAATATAAATTATCACGCCTTTTACTCATTACGGGGTGTGGCACTCTGCCTAGCAGATCTCGGTAAGAGATATATTTATGTTCAGGAAGTGTGGTTACCAGCCCTCAAAGATATTAGTGGATGGGGAGCCAAAGGGATAATTTTAATGTGATGAAAATGTTTGTCAGCTGTGGGAATCGAACCAGGCTTCTCAGGATTCACAGACCGACTCGATACCACTGAGCCACCTACAATTATTATCAGTACAAATATTACATATATCGCACGGAGTAGCTAGAGCCGCATAAAACATTTCAGTGATTTGATATGATGTAATAGCATCACTAGGGAAATCTTTAGCTGTTCCGTTCAAACTTCAAACATTTGCATTATGCATTATTGGATCTACGTAGATAAATCTCAGAGCGCTAATAATATAAATAACCTTTATTTAAAATCAAACAAATGTCTACTTGTCTGTTCATTTCATCTGCAATATTAATTATACTCGTAGACTGAGAAGAAATATTTCAGACGTTTGTACTTTAATTATGTTTCTGATTATTGTCTGGAAATGACTTCGATAAAAAATTTCTTATCGATATTCGCTAGTTCCTGTTCCAGTCTATATTTTTATTATTCTTAGAAATTTACGTTGATTGTGAAGTTGACAGATCTCATGAGAAAATAGTAGTTCTTGTCTGTTTATCTGTGGAGACCGGTTCTAATTCGTAGCAGAATATGACAGCAAATATTACGAGATAACGAAATAGTATTTTTGTCCGATTGAAATATATTATTTTTTTACCCATTTATTTAGAAAATAGTAAAGGAACATTATTTCAGGAATGTTTACGATACCATGGATAAGTTATCTTTTTTTGTCTAAAGCTACATTCACAAATCGAAATTAGTTTTTGTTTTATGCTTTATGTTTTAGTGTGTTTTTAGGTGCCATTCACAAATAGTTTTCCTTTTGTCGATTTTAGTTAGTAGTGACATCTATCATAAATTTTAGAAGATCGGTAATACAGTAAATGTAACTGTCAGATGTGTCAGAAGTTACACGTGCTGTCATATGTTGTTTGTTTACTTTCGTATTTTTTGGAAGAGCAAGGTAAATATTATCATAATAAGGAAGTAGGTATTAAAATCTTGTTTTTATTTTCATTCATTTTGACACTCGAATAAAAACAAATTTAGGTTATCGTCAATGCGAAGGATGATAGAAAAAGACAAGTATATATCACTACATCATTCTACGCTTCGTCCTATTGGTCTATTCAAAAGTATAAAACGTAAAACTAAAACATAAGTTTGGAGTTTGCAAACTTTTGTGTTAAAACTAAAACTAAATACTGATATGTGAATGGCTGCATAAGATAACATGTCTACAAGGTTATTAAAACAAAAATGGAAAACATAAAACAAAAACTAATTTCGATTTGTGAATGTAGCTTTAAGCACAAAAAATTACAGTTTTACTACAGTTGTCATGGTGATAAAAAGAATTTTGTCAATTTGTTGCGTCGTCGTCCGGCAACCTTCATTATTCGACCCGAAAACTTGTATTTTTAGTCCTATGAGATAAATAACTATTATCACCATGAAAACTGTAGTAGTATACTCCATTCCCTGTATGAAAACGATGATGTCACATTCGGTATCCATGTGATTCAAGATTTTGTACTTAAAACGTTTACATTGTTAAAAAATTAACATTTTTGAAATATAACCTAAAATGTAAATGTCAAATTAAAATATTTATTACTTTATAAAAATTTATTTGTTTATAATGAAACGAAATTCTGCATATATTAAATAAAAATCAAATATAACTTTATCTTAACGCACGAAAAATATTATCTACCTTATTATAATATGTAATTTTGTAAAATAAAACTCAAAGGAATATACATTTTTATATGTAAATATTATTATTATATATAAATAAATAATATTTGAAAATACAAAATACAATGCACATTACCTCTTGTACTACAGTTAAATGAATTAAAAATCCTCGATTCTCTAACTCCAGCGCAAAATAATCATGAATATGACAAACGCATTTCTGCATTTGATTACCCAAAATTTTTGTAGCCATTTCTTATTTCTCAGTCTGTATTTATGTATCAAAAATGTCACAAACTTAGAAATGACAGGTGAGAAAATAACAAAATCATGTGCATAGGTCTCTATTTTTATTATATAAACAAATGTGAACAAAGTAAATGTAAATTTTCGTATTAGTAAGAACTGTCATACGTTTTCATTAAAATAATAAATGTAATAGAACGTGAAAAAACATGAAACGTGTGTCTTAACTTATTAAGACATACGTTATGTCATTCGCATAGGTACGAATAATATTATTAAAAAAAGATAGCTATATTTTATCGTATCTATGATAACATCATCCACATATGACGTCATCGTTTTCATACAGGGAATGGAGTATATAAATGCTATTTTTGATCCTTAGACCAAAAAACGATGACATGTCCATGGCAACGTAAACATTCCTGAAATAGAGTTCTTTTAATATTGAAAAAGTTGAAATAATAATGTCATATTCAAGTAGGTGCAAAAACGAAAGATTGTTATTTCAACAATTAAATAATCAGAAATTTTAACATGTTGATTTAATTTTTGTGCTGGCTGAATTCAGCCATACTACTCTCTATCATGTATAGTTTGAATAGCAAAATTGTACTACATTGAAAAATACATAAATTACAAATGTAAAATTTTAGATTGCAGCATAGACGCATTTGTTTATTTATGCACAAATACTTGTTTTTGGCCTTAGGGCCATCATAATAGTTATTTTTATAACAAGTGCCGAAAAAGACTCGTTACGTGCACGAGCACGTAACCTTTTTCGGCACGTGTTATAAACAACATTTTTCCTACAACTGTGCGATTTAGTAAATCACTCAAATATTATCCAAATTTATAAAATTTTAATGATATTACACGAGAACGATGTTTTACGGCGTTGCTATGGTTTGTTTGTTGATTGCTTGCACATTGTTCTACATTATTTTAAAATATTTTACTAACGTCAAAATTATTTCTTCAAAATAGTCTAGATTGGAATAGTACAGTGAGTGATTCTTCTTTATCATAAATACCTCCAAAGATAATTGAAGCTCCGGATCATGCTATGTAGCATCTATTTTCGACAATGACAATCAACCTGCTGCTGGTACTTCTAAAGCCTCCGAAATTGTTGTCAATAATATTACTGTTAATAATATGAACAGATACGGAAGAAATCAATGTTTCTTTAGACAATACAAAAGTTTCCAGTTTACATTATATCAATATAAGCAATTGTAACAACTATGTTAATAATATAGACACACATTAAATATTATGTATTTCACTTACTTAAAACCATTTATCGATACATTTTACTTTGTTCGGTTCTTTTTATTAGTTGTGTACAGATTAGATATACTGCAATTTAAGGTTATGTTTATAAACGTCAAAATATACTACTGCATATTTACTAGCGCTGGCTCACTGCATCTTCTTCTTCCATAAACGTCTGTGGCCAAAATATGAATTACGCGCTTGGCGCGAAATTTAAATCGCTCTCAAAAAACCTTTTTTACAGTTGCGTAATGAAGCACTTTCCGCACTAGTGTTTCTTTGCTTTCGGAAACGCACTTGGTCTGCATTCATCTACTTTCCATACGTAACCAAGGCAATTATAGCTACGTAATAACAAAGAAATCGCACAGTTGTACGAAAAATATTTTTCTGTGGATACATAAACAAAATGACAATTATTGTTTATTGTGAATATTTGATTTAGCAAAATGTAATTTTGTCATATACCTAAATGTACTTGTTTTAATCTTTTTAATTTAAATTAAATGTTTTTTTTTATTGTGCATAAAATATTGTATGTACTACGGGTGAAATTAGAGTTTCTAACATTGAGCATGTTATTACCCTTCGGCGCTTTGTGCCTCGTGCCTGAAACGTCTGTTTTCATCCTGGACACATAAATAAATAATTTTTCGTTTACGATTAAAATTTATAAAATCCTTTTGTTAGGTACAATTATAAACGTTTGAAACAACAACATTTTTTATCATAATTAAACTCTTTTTAATTTAGTGTAACGGTTTTGTTAAAATAATTTAAAAACATTTTTTGATTTGCATGAATTTCTATGTATTCAGTGATACATGTATCATATAATCGTAAATATATATTGTATTAAGCTCTGTTTAATTTGGTGTATTTGGTTGGAAATTTTTTTAGAAAATTTTGTTTTGTATAATTTTAGTATTTAAATGAATTTTTATGTATTCGTATCATAACTTTTCTTCATTTGTATTTATATTAATATAACATGAATATATAAATACCTTTTGTATTATTAGAATTAATTACTTTATGAATTTTACACAAAAAGATTATAATTTGAATTTATATATATTTTGAATTAAATTACAAGCATTCAAAACAATCCTTTTCAAAATAAACAAAATGGCTCGAAAACTGGAGCAAAATAAGAAAAATAAATTTAGGATTATTGAAAACAATTTGTAGTCTTCATAACTTTTCATCTTGTGTTAATTATTAAGAAATTGTTATTAATTTATTATCATATACTAACAAGCTTTCTCTCATTAAATTCTCCTATTACAATTTAAATTCTACCAACATTCAATTAAAACTACGATTATAATATAATTTACAATATGCAGTGGCTGTGGCATTCTTCTTTATTACGTCGTACTACGCGCAGTTCAATTATTATCAACGACCTCAAGAGACGTATAAATTAGGTCTTTAGCATCGATAATTATAGAAAACACGTTGATTGACGAGCGAGAATGAATATGAGCACTTGCAGATATGTAATATTAATTTGAAACTTTGAATGGACTGCACAACCATTAATGAATGTTGTATCAATTAGGTGATTAATTATATTATTTGCTGCTTTAGTTATTTATGTAACACATCGTGAAAGTGATAAAGACATTCCCTCGTATTCTGTAACTCGATCATTATTACTGATCGATAAATTTACAATCCCTATTTTTCATGATTATTCTACAGATTAACACCACTTCGACTTTCTGTAAAATAATTTATTCTGTTCTTTTTATTTTATTTTTATGAATTTTGATCTTGCATGAAACTGCCAATAAACTCCATTCCCTGTATGAAAACGATTACGTCATATGTGGACGAGGTTATCATAGATACGATGAAATATAGCTATCGTTTTTACTTTCATATACACAGTATAAGGAAGTATTGGAATCGTGAAAAAAAACGTTGCCGAGATTTTCGCGGAAATACGTGTTTTGAGGTTCACTGAATCCGTTTTGATCATTTTCTTCACGCTAGTACTACCTTAATGGACACAACGGATGTTTTTAAATTGATAAATATAAAAATATTCCGACTTAAGATTATAAAAGAAATATGTTCAAATTATTGGTATCTGTATATTTTGAAATTTTTTAAACGTTGCTATTCAACTTTAAACAGTTTTATTATACCTTTGAATCGGATTGTGTCTAGTTATCTGTAACTTTTTTTGTAAAAAGCGTTTGACAACGAAAAATATACGTAGTCAAATAGTGAAGATAAATGAAAATATGAAACGACAATCATTTTGAATGAAATGAAGGTATAAAGTAGTTGGTCACAATGTTTAACAAAGGTTGATAAAAGATTTATATTCACTCTGCGCAGTTACAGCTTCCATTAACCTTTTCAGCAGCGCTTCAAACCGATAAATCTCACAATATGCTCTATCATGTAAAAAGCAGCGAGACAAGTAAATAATAATAAGAAGAACAATGCGTCTTTGTTAGGCTGTGCTGACGCATAAATCTGAAACTTTTTGTTTTTTGGCGTGAATCGTAGAGCAGTGGGGCTCCAGGGCTTCTTCCTACGAGTAGGATTACCGACCTAATATTTCATAATTTACAGCCAATATGGTGATGTCAATGTACCTGTAGCGCCGCGCCTAGCGTCGCGTCGGTCAGCGTATCCCGCCGAGTCCTTATTCAGGACGCAGTGCCGGAGAAGAACATATTTTTAGAAAGGGGTACAATATTTTTATCGTCAAAAATGTCTAATTTTATATTGACATTGATTTAATTATAAGAACTATTCGCGATTGAAACATTGTAATATGATAATTGGTAAGAAAATTTTGTATTATATTTTATTCGGTAAGATCTCAATTCTCAAAATAGTTTATTCTTTTCCTAAACGGGGTCGTCCCCAAAGAGTTCTATTTAAAAAAAATAATTGTTAATAAATAGCTAATTTTAAAATGTTTAAAACGACAAAAAAATATAAAACCTTTCATTCATAAATTTAATAAAAACAATTCGCGGCATTTAGGTGTGAAGTGACAACTGCAGAAATTTGTTTAGTGGAATATGAAGATTTTTTTAATGTTTTCTTTTTTATATATGGGATGGCTAGTTCAGTAGTATGAAGTCGGCCTGTGGATCCTGAGAACCCTGGTTCGATTCAAACAGACGATAAACAATTTTCATAATTTCACAAAGTACCCCTGCGGTTCCTCCACCGCTAACATCTTTGGGGGCTGTGATTTGACGACTGGTAACCGCTCTTCACGCGGAAAATATATCACTTACCGAGATCTGCTTCGGCAGAGTGCCACACCCAGTAATGGGTAGAAGGCGTCATGATATACGAGGGCAGGGTGAAAAGTCTCTGAAAGATAAAACAGATCTGACATTTGTGATGTACCATCTTTAACTACAGGATGATCAAAAGGGATTGTTACAGTTGGCGATAAAAAAAACTACTTGAAATTGGTAAGCCTGATACATAAATTCATTTCCTGTTGTTGACAGTGACATTTAAAATTTAAATTTGAGTACATTTATTATTACATTTATTTCTAAAGTATTTCTATTACTTAAAAGGTCAAAATTCTATTAGCTGTCAGACTCCTGACATAACCTATATGTATTTATTACAAATGTCAAATAGTATTTCCGCCTTTACCTGGCGTTGTGCCAACTGTGGAATAAAAAGATCTCTGAAATAGTATTGCCAACTATAACAATCCCTTTTGATCACCCTGTAGAACACATTAATATTTTCAGACTGATATGTCATTCGGTTCTATTTTGACACCCATCGAAAGCAAGCAACCTTGAAGATTTTTGAAAACATGGAAAAGAGTGAATTTCGCGTCTTGATGAAATATTATTTCGTGCGTGAAAAAACATTACGGAAACCAAAGCATCGCTTGTTAAACATTATGAGGACTCGATTGGAACGATTCACAAGTGGTTTACAGATTTTCGATGTGGTATTATGACCACAAAGGACGCCGAACGTTCTAGTCGTCCAATTGAGGTTACAACGCCAGAAATCGTCGATAAAATCCATGGTGTGATATTGGACGATCGACGAGTTAAAGTGCACGAGCTAGCTGAGGTTATGAGCATCTCAACCGAACGGGTACGGAACATTTGGCATAAATTTTTGGATATGAGAAAGCTATCTGCCAGATGGGTGCCGCATTTGCTCTTTGTTGCATCAAGCGCGACCATGTGACTAGTTCAAAGGAGTGTTTGGCGATCTTCAAGCGCAAGAAGAAGGACTTTTTTTCCAGATTTGGCCTCCTGCGATTTTTATCTATTTCCAAACTTGAAGAAATGGCTCGGCGGAAAAAGATTTGGCTCCAACGATGAGCTCATCGTTGAGACAAACACCTATTTTGAAGGATTGCCAAAATCGTATTATTTGGAAGGGATCGAAAAATTAGAAAAACATTGGACGAAGTGTATTGAGCTACAAGGAGATTATGTTGAGAAATTAAATATGTTTTGACCAAATAAATCATTTCTTGTTTCATTTTTCAGGAACTTTTCACCCTGCTCTCGTATAAACTGTATATACTGTTAACTTCTCAAAATTTTTATGCAATAGAAATCTGTCTGTATATTGACCTAATGGTCAACCAATTAGAATCAAGAATACAACTACGCAAAAAAGCTATAGCCGGGTAAGATGGTCAAATCTGCCCCCAAAGGAAATCTCATGGGGATATGATTTCCATCTTATTTACACGAAAGTAGAATTTTCTGACCAATTTTCAGCCCCCCACCCCCTCCTCCCCGATAGGAGAAGTCAAAAATGAGTTTTTTTATAACTTAATTTTTATTTTTTTTGTATTGGTACTATGTATATGACAACAAGACAAACCTACGAAGTATAATCCACTCTTTCTGTTAAAAATTGTTTTGGGTCAGAAAATTCTACTTTCGTGTAAATAAGATGGAAATCATATCCCCATGTGATTTCATTTGGGAGCAGATTTGACCATCTTACCCGGCTATAGCCTTTCTTACTAAATGGATTACAAATATTGGTATACACAATTTATTATGTTTTGAATCAGTAAATTTTTCATTTTATTCATTTTTGTTGTTATTATTATAATTTGAAATAAAATAAATATATTATCACGTTTTTTACTCATTACTGAATGTGGCAATCTGCCGAAGCAGGTCGCGGTAAGTGATATATTGATGCGCGTGAAATGCTGTTACTAGACGACAAATCACGGCCCCTAAAAATGTTAGTGGAGGGGGAGCCACAGAGGTAATTTGAATGTGATTAAAATTATTTGTCGGCTGAAGGAATTGACCCCGAGTTCTCAAATCCACAGTCCGACCTGATACCACTGAGACACCTAATTTAAAATAAAAATATTAGTTATCAGTGGGGTCTCTGATAAATAAACAAAAGAAATTATAAAATTAGTAAATTAAACATTATATAAGGAGATTATGTTGAGAAATAAAATATGTTTTGAGGTTTTGACCAAATAAATCATTTCTTGTTTAATTTTTCAGGAACTTATCACTCTGCCCTCGTATATTCAGTCATGTTTTTTGTTAAAACGGTGACTTTGTCCATGTATCAATCTCGAATATAAATTAAATATCGTATAAACTTTTATAGGAAATAACATTGGTATAGTATTTAATCTATATTTAAAATCTGTATAAGATAAAAGTAACTTTTGTAATTTGCGATTTACATTTTGGCACTCTCAATCTTATGCTACTAAATAAAATACTTGTATTTAATTAGTTCAATGAAGTGGTATCCGGATAAAATATACACAAAAGAAACTTCAATGTGTTCAAATAATAATTTTTTTTAATCAATAAGTACTTTCCTACGTGTAGTATAATTGACAAATAACAATATGTTGGAGACAACAAGCAATAAGGATTTTGAGAAATATAATTTCGGCTAAAATCTCGTATAAATTGTCGAATTTAGTAGACCAGTTTTTGCCTTCGTAAATACAAAATATAGACAAAATTAATCTCATTTGCAATTTATCAACGTACTTTCCTTGATTGTATATGAAATTTGGAATACTCATAAGTCCGTTATAACTCGTCATACTGTCAAATAAACAATACAAGCAATGTGTCTGAACGGTTAATATTGTGATGTTGTCTGAACTAGTTCGCAATTTTAAATTTGATTGACAACAGCCATAGACAAAATATATACAGACGTTTAACTAAATATGTATTATGTGCTATTTCATTTGTAGTTCGGAACGTGTCTGTGTTTTAGAACACTAAAAATAAAGCAAATTTAATTGAATATTGCCCCACGACTTTAAACAACATTATTTGTCCATGTTGTCATGGAAACGAGTGAATTAATAAGTGAAAATTGCATTGGTAAAATTACAGCGATAATTTGCACTAGTGCAATTATCGCGATTATTTTTTGACATTTCTCAAAACCAATGAAATGCTTCATTGTATGTCACGTGTCTGCGTTTTACCCAATCCTGTCATTATTATATATATGCTGGGTTGCAAGAAAAAATAAAGAACCCTTTAGTTAAAGAACTGTTTATCTAGCAACAGTATCAATAGCGATTTTCTGAAATTTATTGAACCGTTAGTTACTAATGAACCGATAAAACTTTCATGCAACCCAGCATGAGAATAATGCTCTTGTGATTATTCCCGGGAATCTCTGTAGATGTTTTTTTTTGTTTGTGACATATAATAGCTAGTTGTCAAATAATTATTTAAAACTGTCAACGCATCAAGTAAAATGTGTGAAAAAAGTCGATTTAGTTCCATTTCTAGATACAGAAATACATCAACAAATTTTGAAAACAACTTCCAAAAATACAATAATAAGTAATCAATCGATATGAACCCAGTTCAAAATCTTTTAAGTTGGATGAATCGACCTCAACAGCTAAGTCAAAAAATAATCTAATTAAATATAGCTCGAAAGTTAGATAAATTAGAAAATAATTCTCCAGTATCTTTCTCAAACTTGTTGCTATTTGACAATAGCCACACAAGCCCTACGGGCTTTCGTGACTATTGCCTTGCAACAAGTTTTCGAAAGATCTGTCAAATTATTTTCAATTTATTCTCACTCTCTTCCAGGGCCTGGACAGCTGCATTAGTTACCTTGTTACGCGATTTTTAATGCCATCTCTTGCTGCCCTAAATGAACTAAATCTATTTAAAATTAATAACTGGAATCATAGTGGGTAATATTTAAATAGTTGACATTGTTAAACAGATTACATATTTAAATGTTTGACAAACGGTGTTTTATGTTTTGACAAATAAAATTTGAAAATAACAAACATATCGTTCGTTATTATTGCAATCTATATTTAATGGTGAGTAGGTATCTTTTTTAATTTTAAATTTAATTTTAAACTATTGTTTAATTTTAGGAGTGTGTGGTACGACATTGTAGTAGAATTTTTTTTTGTAAGAATGTGTTTTTCCATGTCTTACCACGAAATAATTAATTACGGATAACATTGCTGGAAAACATTAATAGAAATGATTTAGTAGCACAACATCGTATGTAGTCTTCATTTTCAAAATTGACAGTATCGATACACATCATCAAAAAAATTCAACATTAGTGCTGTTCCACATATTGATCAATGTAAGTAATTAATATAAATATTGTGAAAGATAATTTTATAATTATGAAAATTCTTTCAGAGTAAAAATAAATTCATTTTCAACAATTTGGGATGAAAATCAGTAACAACAGTAACAGCAACATATAAGAATACGGATACTGAAGAAAGTGGCGAAATGATATATGAGAGTGTGCATAAGAAGGCGAAAAATATACATTATTCATATTTATTTGTATTGCATACTAGTGTGTGTTTAATTAATATTTTATATATTAATCAATAAAACTAGTTTTTTGCTAATTGTTTGTTTTTGTTGTTTTGTAATATATTTTTATTTTAATTATTTTGAAATATTTTAGTCATTATGATCACGAGAATGATAAATATGTATCCTATTTTATCGGTATTTTTCATAATAATTACTTGGGGCAACAAGAGATGTCACCAGTAACTGCGTAACAATCTTTTGTTATAGCTGTCCCTTCTTCTATGGTTACTTGTTCAGTGCTCTCTTCTTATATTATTACTGAATATTGCTCCACGACTTTACACAACCAATAGCATTTCATTATTTGACAATGTTGTCATGGTAATGAGTGAATTAATAAGTGATAATTGCACTAGTACAATTTCAGCGGTAATTTGCACTAGTGCAATAACGCGATAATTTTCGGTATAAAAAATTAAGTTTTACTGTAATTTTTTTTTAGTTTTCTAGGGAATTTTCAATACATGGGTTATATTTGGTAAGAATATTGCCTGACGAAAACAAACCAAAAATTTTACGAAATTAATATTTTGACATGCTTATAATAATATATTCATTTGTTCATTATATGTCAGAGAACCTAGCTGCTAGTTCAACTCGTAAGCTCAAAAAAATTCACGTTTCAAAATTAATTGTAAGTACATGAGCCGTCATCTATTTACATGAACTAAATAAATCAACATTAACGCTGCAATACAGACTCGTTCGGAATTACAAAATTCGTTGATAAAAGCGCAGCCATTTGAAAACATTTAGTTAGACGTATTTGAAATAAAACAAAAGACAAAATGTCTATTGCGAAGTAGAATTGAGTCTTAATAAATAAGAAAAATAGGAAAAAAATTTCCATCACTTGTCTCATAATTCCACAGAGGTTTTACAGCACGTTTGCATCAACTTCTCAGGTCATCAACAAACGGCTGGTCAGTTCAGCTTTTAACCATAGACGCGTTTCGTCCTTCCGGACTCATCAGTATGGTGCGATCATATATCCAACTAGATCAACTAGGAAATAGTGGATTGTGATACCGACTTAGCTGAACTGACTGATTTTTCTTATTTATTAAGACTCACTTCCACTTCGCAATAGACATTTTGTCTTTTGTTTTATTTCAATAGCTGTCAAGCAGTTTGCGTTTTTGTCGGTAGATGGCACCACGAGTGGCTTCATAGCTCTCATGTCATGTTACCGTTGTAGATAGGTTAACATCAGTCAGTTCAGCTAAGTCGGTATCACAATCCACTATTTCCTAGTTGATCTAGTTGGATATATGATCGCACCATACTGATGAGTCCGGAAGGACGAAACGTACGTCTATGGTTAAAGCTGAACTGACCAGCCGTTTGTTGATGACCTGAGAAGTTGATGCAAACGTGCTGTAAAACCTCTGTGGAATTATGAGACAAGTGATGGAAAATTTTTTCCTATTTTTCTTATTTATTTAGACGTATTTTGTTTGTTGTATGATGTACTCTTATGTTTTATCAGGTGATCGCATATCTATCTACTGAAGATAGTCAACTTATACATTTCTTGTAAGTAAATTTGATCGTTTAAAAGGTGCGTTCAATAAGCCCAGCAAAACAAGCAATTGCTAAGTAAGCAAAAAGCGATTTATTGCTTGATCCACTGAACGATTTGCTCGTTTTGCTACATTTTTAAGACCGAGTTGCACCGAACAAGACATTGTGTTCGGCTAATGACAAATAATATGAGTGCGCACGTTGTATGTACTATTTATGCGTTTTGAATTTTGACTGATTGAAATTTGTGCTAAAAATTTTCAGCCAAGTTTGTGTTGATGATATTAGGCTGTTTGGAACATGGAATTCAATAAATATACATTTTTCTAAGAACCATGATGGCACATTCACTAAAGATGACGGCTATTTTATAGCTTTTGATAATAATAGTAATCCTAGCGATAATAGCTTGATATAGATCAAGCCCATCATCTAGGAAAAGCTGAATATATTCGTTTTACATTTTTCATAAATGTAAATTAATTATTGTCTGTCAACTAATAAAATAGTTTCGATGTTTCAAGTTATAAACTTACAATTTGAAATTCCCGCAAAAATATTTGAATGTCTAGCATTTCGAGCGAGAAACTTCTCGCTTGTTTTGCTTGCGAGCAAAACGAGCAAATGCTAGCCTAGCAAAACCGTTCAATGATTCTTACTTCCGGTTTGCTTGTTTTGCTTAGCACGTTGAACGCACCTAAAGTTGCAGAAAATTCGTCTTATCTACGCCTATGTTCACGCTGTTCATTACAGACCCCCATTCGATGTTGATAAACTGCTACAGCAGGTATATTAAATATTGTTCGTTGGTGGGTATCACCTACCCCTCTTTCGCGCTCTCTTTCCCTAGCAGAGGGTAGTAATTCCTCCTCACTTTTAATAGTCTGTTTTTATGGGCTGAGACTAAATGAAAACGTTGTTCATGTTTGCATCGCGAGGATACGATCAGAGATGGCGACCCTGTACGCCAACGAAGTAATCCAGCGACAACACCGTGTCCACTAATTTCATCATGTTGTATTATGTGTTATGAGACGCTAATCTCATAATGTTATAGTCAGGTTAGCAAATTAATACAAAGACGTAGGTGGTACAAGCTGTTTTATAGTTGATGTCATGATGGGATTTTCTCAATACGATATTGTTAATAACTGATAAATTGAATGGGGTAGGTGTCGGGTTACCACCTCAGAACTAAGTCTCGCCCGGAGACGATGACTATTTTTTTAAAAGAAGATCCTCTAATTTTATTTTTATTACCATATTTGATAAAAAAGGGTTACATTGTTTTGTTAAAGACAAGTGTTTTGTTATCATGGTAAAATAATTACATATAAAATAAAGTAAAACAAGATTGGAAGTGATAAATACTGTAACAATAAGATTAGTGTATTCAATGTCATATATACGATTAAACTGTTACAATATTGACAAAATTGAAGATAATCACATGCAACAGTAGACATCTCCTCACCTAAAATTAAGTCGATTTATGAAAACTTGATAAAATTCTAAAAAATTTGATCTGATACAAGATGATATATCAACTATTAGAACCTAAATTAATTGCCTAAATTCTTCCTTAAAATCATGAGGACAGAATCAAGAAATTGGAAGATTTAGTGACAGAAATAAAACTAGATAACAGTAAGATATACAAGATCTTCAAAGAAAAAAATTTAATAAGTTTATCGGCGTAGAAGATTCCGATAGTGAGACAGATTTGTCCCGAACAACCAACAACATAACACTACATATTTAATTTTACTTACACAACCCGGAGAAATCATATTTAAACCCTGAGCCCGGAGATAACTCACTGAAACTCGGAGTCTCCGGGTCAAACCCGGAGAGGTGGCAACCCTAGGTAGGTGGCTCAGTGGTATCAAGGCAGCCTGTAGATTTAAAAACCTGGGTTCGATTCCCACAGCCGACAAACAATTTTCATCAAATTAAAACTGTCCCTGTGGTTTTTCCTTGACTAACATTTTTGTAGGCCGTGATTTGACGGCTCGTAATCGCATTTTGCACGCAAAATATCTTGCTTACCGAGATCTGCTACGGAAGAGTGCCACATCCAATAATGGGTAGAAGGCGTGATGATATATTTAATTGTTAATAAATTGTAATGTATAAGGTTTTGATACATCCGATAATAAAAATGTTTTTAGTGTTTCTACATTTTTTAATAAGTATTTTTTAAAGTAAATATTTAACAACTGCTAAGATCAAATTGATTTATAGAGAGAAAAATTAGGATAACGCAACGATTTGAATTTGGTACCTTGGAACTTAGCCACGGCCTTAGTGTCATTCAAATCTTATGTTATGTTAAATTTTTCTCAGTAATAATATAACAAGACAGTGAGAATAAATTGAAAATAATTTGACAGATCTTTCTAAAACTTGTTGCCAGGCAATAGTTACGAAAGCCCGTAGGGCTTGAGTGGCTATTGCCAAAGGGCAACAAGTTTGAGAAAGATACTGGAGAATTATTTTCTAATTTATTGAACTCTCGAGTTATATTTAATTAGATTATTTTTTGACATAGCTGTTGAGGTCGATTCATCCAACTTAAAAGATTTTGAACTGGGTCCATTTCGATTGATTACTTATTAATGTATTCTTGAAAGTTGTTTCCAAAATTTGTTGATATATTTAAGTATCTGAAATGGAACTAAATCGATTTTTTTCACACATTTCACTTGACGCGTTGACAGTTTTAAATAATTATTTGACAACTACATACCAATTGTGAACAAAAACAAAAAGCTACACAGATTATTCCCGGGAATTAATTAATTAATTAATATGGCTGGTGCAACGGAACTCAAATGAAGACGTGCGCAACGGCAAAGCATTTCCCATAATTCATCAATAAAATAGATGGCTGTGGATTTGAGAACCCAGATTCGATTCTAACAGGCGACATATAAGTTACACCACATTAAAACTACCCCTATTGTTCCCCCTCCACTAACAACCCTGGGGTGTGATTTGACGGCTGGTAATCGCACTTCACGCTCATAAATATATCACTTACCGATATCTGCTACGGTACAGTGCCACACGAAGTACTGGGTAGAAGGCGTGATGATATATTTATTTATTTATTTATTTTATTATTCATGCAACTTGTAGATATATTTTACAGATTTTTTGTCACCGCTGATTGGCAAAACGATTGAATGAATGATCATTACATAACTCTGTGGGTTCAGGGCCGGTTTTGCCATAAGGCGGGTGAGGCGACCGCCTCAGGCCTCCGATTTTTACCGGCCTTATAAAACTACGACCTTATACAAATTAGAATTTCTGTGCCTCAGAGGTAAACTGTATTAAGTCACATTTTTGCGAAAAATTAGTTTTATGTACATTTGAACGTAACATTGTTGGTTCTATTAAAAGGAATAGAGTTTTATGTCACATATAGCACACATTCAAATTTAACTATCTTTAAATAATGTTATGTGCAATACCACTTTGAGGGTAAATAGTATTAAGTCCGCTAAGAAATTGCCAAATTTTAGTATAATGATTCCCTGGGATTGGCAACAACTTGTCAGAATAGCAAGTGTAAGAAATCCATTCACAGTAATAAATATGGATGTTGAAGATTTAAAAAATCTTAAATATTTAATGGAACATCCGGAGTCTCCATTTCAAATGAAGAAAAAGTCTACAAATAGAAATAATTTTCTAATTTCTAAAATAGTACATTTTCAAGTCCGATCCGAGGAATCTACTATTTTATATTTTAAAAACTCGTTTGAAGATGATTTCGACAAAATAGATTTATCTAGAAATACCAGACGTGCTCAGTTTCCAGGAAATCTTCCGTGTATTCGAAATAATGCAAAACCCATTAGCACAAAAAAATACAAAAGTCTACAAACTCTCTTGCCTTGGATCCCTAAGATGTTTCATGAATTTTACAAAAACCTTCCACATCAGGATGCGAAGAATGCTGATGATGAATAATTTTAAAATATTGTTTCGTTTTGTAAAACAGAATTTGTTCTTGTTGTGTTCTTATTGAATTTTCGTAAATTTAATTACATATTTTAGTATGTAAGAGCATTTAATAAAAATATTCTTATCATTCTTTTACTTTCTCTTACGAAGATAAAAAATAACTTTAATTTAGCTTGAAATAATTTTCAGGCATAAATGAACAGATAGCAACCATAATTAAATATGTAATTTCAAGTGATTATATTTTTTATTTAATTTAATTTTTAAATATTTGTCTGTTTTAAGTCAAATAAAAATAATTTGTTTATAAGGCAAACAATATTAAGTCCACAAAAAAAATACTAATAGTGATAAACATAAAAATTTATCATTTTTAATATACAATGATGATATTAAGTCTGTAAAATCCATTTGATGGTTATATGTAATAAATTGTTACAATGGTATAAGAAAGTTGATATCTTGAAACTTTAAACGCGTTTTTCTCTAATTGCTACTTTCTGGACTTAAGACAGTTTACTTCGGAGGCACAGATTTTTTATATATAAAAAATTAATATACAATTACTATGCGAAATAAAAATTTAATTTTATTTTATTTTATAATATTATTTTCCGCAACGAATTGTTTTGTATTTATTATACCTAAGTACATGTAGCAGCACTATGTAGTCGCGTTGTGGCAGTAACAGTAGTATGTAGCGTCGTCGCACAGTGCAAAGTGCACAGGCTACTCCACACAATCCTTCAGTACCAGCGACGTTCAAGAAAAATATATATTGATTATTAAAAATAGATTACAAGCAACATTTCCAAATATAATGACTCTTCTACAAATATATTTGACGCATCTTTTTCATGCTTAAAAAAAGTAAAAAATTATCTACGCTCGACCATGGCCCAAGAGCGATTGCAAATCACTAGCCATATTAAATATAGAGGCAGAGATTTTGAAATCCATTGATTGTCATGATATAATTTCAAAGTTCAAATAAATAAATAAATATATCATCACGCCTTCTACCCATTACTGGGTGTGGCACTCTGCTTAAGCAAATCTCGGTAAGTGATATATTTTGCGCGTGAAGTGCGGTTACCAGTCGTCAAATCACGGCCCCCAAACATGTTAGTGGTGGAGGAGCCACAGGGATAGCTTTTTCAAATTATGAAAATTTGTCGCCTGTGGGAATCGAACCAGGGACCTGAGGATCCACAGGCCGACTTCATACCACTGAGCTAGCCATCCCATATTTCAAAGTTCGCTGAAGAAAAATCAAGAAAAAATAAATTGCATGCATTAATGTAAATTTCGCATTTTATAATTAATTTTTCATTTTATGTTATTATAGTATGAGACTGTGATTTTAGCTTCATGTAGGTATGGACTGAATAATAATATTTTTTTTAATCCTGTGTAGATGCAATTTTTTTTTAAATTTTTCCTTTCGTGACTATTTGTATTTTATGATTTTTGAAATATAAATATACTTTATATTTACATTTATGTACAAATTTTTTTCTTCTGGATACCTTTATATGGCATATAAACCCCCCGCCCGCCACTGGCCTCTAATTTCCTTCCGCCTTAGGCCTCCAAATTTGTAAAACCGGCACTGTGTGGGTTCAGTGCAATGATTATCACTTGATGCAGTTTGTACTTCATTTATTGCTCGACTGCTGATTACAGCTTTTGCCGGATTAATTCAGAGCGACACTGCTGTAGTAATTGTACTCCAATATGTGTTGAACACATGCATAAACATATGCTTATTAACTTACTACTGATCACCCTAACGCCAAACGCCAATAAGCTCTATTCAAAAGGTAAAATGGATAGCAGCGCCCGCTGAGGCGATGGTTTCGGGCCGGGATCAATTAATACATTCGTGTATACGAGACTGCTGCTGTAGAGGTGTGTAGTTCGTGAACGAACTAGTTCATATGAACTATGTAAATTTCGGATCGGCTAATTTTAAATTGAAAATTCTCATAATTATTTGATATTTGATAAATTTAAGTGAAACCATGGTTACTTTCATTTTGAATGCGATAAAGCTACATTCACAAATTGAAATTAGTTTTTGTTTTATGTTTTCCATTTTTGTTTTAATAACCTTGTAGACATGTTATCTTATGCAGCCATTCACAAATCAGTATTTAGTTTTGGTTTTAACACAAAAGTTTGCAAACTCCAAACTTATGTTTTAGTTTTACGTTTTATACTTAGGAATAGACCAATAGGACGAAGCGTAGAATGATGTAGTGATATATACTTGTCTCTTTCTATCATCCTTCGCATTGATGATAACCTAAGTTTGTTTTTATTCGAATGTCAAAATGAATGAAAATAAATTAACATCTACTTTCTTATTATGATAATATTTACCTTGCTCTTCCAAAAAAAATACGAAAGTAAACAAACAACATATGACAGCACGTGTAACTTCTGACACATCTGACAGTTACTTTTACTCTATTACCAATCTTCTGAGTATAGCCGATTTTCTAAAATGTATGATAGATGTCACTACTAACTAAAATCGACAAAAGCAAAACTATTTGTGAACAAATACACTAAAACATAAAGCATAAAACAAAAACTAACTTCGATTTGTGAATGTAGTTTAAGTATTATATTAAAACACTAGTGCGTTAATATTTCCAAAAACGCAGTATTGCGTTAATAAAATACTTATCTCACTAAAAATGAATGCAATAAGTGTGATTTATTGGACGGTCGTAGATAAATAAATATGTCACATCATTTTACCAGGTAAATGTTTCCTTGATAATGTATCGAAGTGTGGAAATAAGTGTGGACCTGCGGTTCGATTCCCATCAGGATCGCATCTAGGATTTTTTGACGGAGGGGATTCAAATATATACCATTCATAATAAATTTTTATCGTAAATAAAAAAAAACAGAAACAATACATACGAGTATATAAGTTTGATAAAAAAAAAGAAATGTACATGAAGCGTAAAAAAAACAATTTGAGTTAGAAATAAAAACTACACGCTTCACACATCTACAACTAAATATCTAATAATTGCAACTATGCAAAATCGTTTATAACTTGCACGGAGTCCAAAATTATATCGCGATAAATATACAAAAAAGTTAGTCCCGCACGATAACTTCTCCTCTGTCAATGTCCGGCAGTACGGTGATGTGGGTAGCGTTACGGGATTCGATTCCGGAAATCTAGAGTTCGAATCCCACTCAAGCTAAAAATATATGAACTACGATACTGTGGCTCGGTGAGTCCGGATCTACTGTAATTAGGATTAACTGCCTGTTGTACAGAGAGGTCCATGAATAAATAAATAAATTGTAGAATATAAATAAATTATTAACAATCAACAATGTCGAAAAAGAGCGCGCTACTGAAAACATGTCGAAATTCAAAGGCATAAAATCAATTGAAATAATATTTTAATATTTGGATAAAATTCACTGGTTTTATGTTGTAAATTTCCGTATGTTTGTTTTTTTTGAGGATGTCAAAAATATTGTTAGTGTAACTTGCTATAGTAAATCAGATGTTAATATAATTATCTCTTTTATTTTTTGAAAACAGAAGTTATGGGGGTACTCACAGTTACCATAATATAATATAGATTAAAAAGTTTTTGATTTAAAATGTAAATTTGTAGCGTTATTTCGCCGTTGATCAGCCAGATTTCTTTAAAATGTATAACAGCATTTTCTCTGTATGTACTTGTTGGCGCCATCTCTGAACATTATGTAAGTTATCTGAAATACTGCTGAAATCGATTCTCCAAAGCTGAAATTCTTATGAGTCTGCCATCTGTTGCCAACTATATATAACCAACGCGGGAAAATTCTGAAATTTACTCCTTGCCGTTAGAGGGAGGAAAACTCCCATATTTTAACGTAAACATTAGTAACGACATGAAAATCCGGTATTGGCATAATCTCTAGATGTCGGCATATTTGAAAATTTTGATATCCGATCCGATCCGATCCGACTTGATTCAAGATCCGATCCGATCCGAATCTATCCGAGATCCGATCCGATCCGAAATCCGATCCGAGATCCGATCCGACATCCAATCCGAGATCCGATCCGAAATCCGATCCGAAATCCGATCCGAAGATCCGATCCGAGATCCCATCCGAAATCCGATCCGAAATCCGATCCAAAGATCCGAAATCCGATCCGAAATCCGTTCCGAAATCCGATCCGAAGATCCGATCCGAGATTCGATCCGAAATCCGGTCAGACGTGTCATTAGATCAGTACAGTACAGAAATCGGATTCGGATCGGAGATCTCCCGGATCGGATTCGGATCGGATTCGATCCGAAAGTCGGATAACATATCCGATCCGAAAATCGAATAAAAGATCCGATCCGAAAGTCGGATAAAATATCCGATCCGAAAGTCGGATAAAAGATCCGATCCGAAAGTCGGATAAAATATCCGAGCCAAAAGTAGGATAAAACATCCGATCCGAAATTTACATACATAACATTTAGGTATCCACTCTTAGTAAAAACATAAATTCCAATCCGAAGTCGGATTCGGATCGAATCGGATCGGATTCGGATTTCGGATATTTTTGCCGACCTCTAATAATCTCTAAAAAAAATACAGCTAAACCATACAACATATTTTTTTAATGAAAGTTAAATTAAAATAAATTAAAATTGTTTTTATTATATAGGATGTACCTCGGGATGTACAAAAAGTTCCGGGACGGTTAAATATCTCGAGAAATATACTTCGAATCGAAAAACAAAAAAAAACACGTATTTAATACTTTTCAAAAATCTATCCAATGAAAGTAAACACGGGCCCCCAATAACGCTCCCTTGGGGTGGAGCAGGGTAACTTTTAAATCTTAATGGGAACTCCCATTTTTTTATTGTAGATTCGGATTGTACGGCTAAAGATAAATACAGTTTGCCTGAAACATTTTTTCGATTGGCGACAGATGGCGCTAGAATCGGAAAAATAGGTTTTAACCTGAGTCCGGACGAACTTATTTTTCCGATTCTAGTGCCATCTGTCGCAAATCGAAAAAATGTTTTAGGCAAACTCTATTTATCTTTAGCCGTACAATCCGAATCCCATTATGATTTAAAAGTTGCCCCTGCCCCACCCCAAGGGAGCATTATGGGGGGGAGCCATGTCTAGTTTCATTGGATAGATTTTTGAAAAGTATTAAATACGCTTTTGTTTTTCGATTCGAACTTTTTGTACATTCTGTATAATAAAAACAATGTTAACTTATTTTAATTTAACTTTTATTAAAAAATTGTGTTGTATGATTTAGCTGTATTTTTTTACCGATCCTGCCAATACCGGAATTTCATGTCATTATTAATATTTATGTTAAAATATTGGAGTTTTCCTCCCTCTAACGGCAAGGAGTAAATTTCAGAATTTTCCCGCGTTGGTTATCTAGTTGGCAACAGATGGCAGACTCATAAGAATTTCAGCTTTGGAGAATCGATTTCAGCAATATTTCAAATAGCATACGTAATGTTCAGAGGTGGCGCCAACAAGTATATACAGAGAAAATGCTGTTTTACATTTTAAAGAAATCTGGCTGATCAACGGCGATATAACGCTACAAATTGACATTTTAAATCAGAAACTTTTTATTCTATATATTATGGTAACTGATAAGTACACCCATTACTTCTGTTTCCAAAAAATAAGAGAGATAATTATATTAACATCGGATTTACTCTAGCAAATTTTTGACACCTTCAAAAAAAAAAAACATAGGTAAATTTATAAATTTAAATATATGAAAAAATACATAATAACAACATAAAAAACAGGGAATTTTATCCAAATATTAAAATATTATTTCAATTGATTTTATGCCTTTGAATTTCGACATGTTTTCAGTAGCGCGCTCTTTTTCGACATTGTTGATTGTTAATAATTTATTTATATTCTACAATTTATTTATTTATTCATGGGCCTCTCTGTACAACAGGCAGTTAATCCTAATTACAGTAGATCCGGACTCACCGAGCCACAGTATCGTAGTTCATATATTTTTAGCTTGAGTGGGATTCGAACTCTAGATTTCCGGATTCGAATCCCGTAACGCTACCCACACCACCGTACTGGAAGTTGTCGGGTCGGGACTAACTTTATTGTATATTTATCGCGATATAATTTTAGACTCCGTGCAAGTTATAAACGATTTTGCATAGTTGCAATTATTAGATATTTAGATGTAGATGTATGATGCGTGTAGTTTTTATTTCTAACTCAAATTGTTTTTTTTTTACGTTTCATGTACATTTCTTTTTTTATCAAACTTATATACTCGTATGTATTGTTTCTGTTTATTTATTTACGATAAAAACTTATTATGAATATTTAAACCTTTTCCGTGAAAAAATCCTAGATCCAGTCCTGATGGGAATCGAACCGTAGATATTTACCTCATAAAATTACGTGACTTATTTATTTATCTACGACCGTCCAATAAATGACACTTATCGCATTCATTTTGAGTGAGATAAGTATTTTATTAACGCAATACTGTGTTTTTGGAAATATTAACGCACTAGTGCTTTAATAAAATACTTATCGCATTCAAAATTAATGTAACCATAGTTTCACTTCACGTATTTATGAGAATTGTTAATTTAAAATTATTTTTTGTTTAATTTGATACGATATAAGTGGGATAAGAGCATCATTACGATACACGTGTGAAATTTGTTACAACGAGGCGACGCACATAGGGGTATTTGGGTCGAAAACCTGGACAAAAATAATCCCGGCGAATTTCTTATTTCTTTGGGTTTATTTATGTTTAAAAATGAGTTTCAAGTATAATATGACGTATATTAGCTGCTAATAAACGTATGATTTGGTATTATTACACTCCGCGTCAAAAGGGGAAAAGCTGAAATAATTGATCATTTTCAAACGGTGATAACTTTGCGTAGGAAGGGTCTAGGCCCATAAAAATTTAGTGAAATGAAGCTTGAAAATTGTAGTTTCATTTAAGGGTATTTGTTTTAATTTTAGTGTAAACAAAGGGTGTGAAATTCCTCCCTGAACGAAGTCAGGGAGGAATGTAAATCGTAAAAATTGACCAATTTCAAAGATGGATACGGGGCGATGACCCCATGAGAAAAATTTTCGAATGACGCCATTGCATAGAGCGTTCATTTTTGTCTAGGAAACCAAAAGAAATCGTCCAAAAAGAGTCATTTTTGACTGAGTTATCATATTTTAAAAAAAGATATGCATTTCATAAGATTTACATTGATACCTCGAAACTTGAAACGCAGAGGATGTTTAGACATCGGGTTTGGAAGCTAATGTGAATAAATACAGTGTATATAAGTTCATTTTTATTGTCAAAAATTAATTAAGATATTAAATTATAATTCAAATACATATCATTTACAATCAAATCAGGAACTAAGAATTGCGATAAGTGGTTGTCTGAATTTATTCAGGTTGGTTTACATCTTCTTCGAAAGATGTTTCAAGTTGACAAAATCTTGTTTCAATATCACTTACAACATTATCAGCAACATGATCAGACACCGAGAAAGGTTCAATCATTTCCAACGACTCTTTCAAGAAGGGTTGTGAACGTTTTCTTGTAGGGGGGCGCATATTGCTTAATACAGGATCAGATGAGATCAAAAGTCTATTTAAAATATCGGTATTACAATTTTCTCTTGAAAGCTTCCTTTAAACATAAATAAACCCAAAGAAATGAGAAATTCGCTAGGATTATTTTTGTCCAGGTTTTCGACCCAAATACCCCTATGTGCGACGCACAGTGGATCAAATCGGGATTTTCCTGTTCAAAAATCGGTGGACACCTTAATATCCATCGGATCTGGATATCTTTTTTTTATAACTAAAGGTAATTAAATTCCCTACACATCTGTCGAGGCAGATTTTTAAATAAATCTGTCAAATTTGATTAATTACATAATAAACCGTCGAAAAACTGTAAAAAATATTAAAAATTCAAATATTGAAAATTTTGTATTCTTATATTATGTTTATATATTAAAGCAACATGACATATTTTACAAAGCTATTGACAGATGCCAACTTTTTATTATGTTAAGAATAATTACAATACGGATTCCCTGTCTTAAGATACCCTAATTAAATTTTTAATCTATTCATTAAATCCGTATTGTAATTATTCTCAATATAATATAAAGTTAATATCTGTCAATTACTTTGTCAAATCTGTCATATTGCTGTAATATATAAAAATAATATAAGAATAAATAATTTTCAATGTTTAAATTTTTAATATTTTTTACGGTTTTTGACAATTTATTATGTAATTAATAAAATTTGACAGAGTCATTTAAAAATCAGCCTCGGCAGAAGTGCAGGGAATTTAATTACCTTTAATTTTAGAACATTATCCAGACCCGATGGATATTAAGGTCTCCACCGATTTTTGAACAGTAAAATCCCGATTGCGACTGTGCGACGGCCCGATTCCCACTTACTTATATCGTAATAATTATTATATTACATTTACATTTTAAAAATGTTCAGTATTTAATTATTATTAATAGATATTATTCCTATAAAAACATTCGTAAAATAAAAATAAATGTATAAATATATCATCACGCTTTTTTTCCATTGCTGGGTGTGGCATTTTGTCGAAGCAGATCTCGGTAAGTGATATATTTATGCAGTACGGTTATCAGCCATCAAATCACGGTTCCCAAAGATGTTAGTGGTGGGGAGGGCCATAGGGGTAATTTTAATATGATAAAAATTGTTTGCCGGCTGTGGGAATCGAACCGATGTTATCAAATCCACAGATCGACTCGATACCACTGAGCCACATACCACATTAAAACATTAATTAGAAATACATCAGGGGCAATACATACCTATGTTGATATTTTAAATTACGATATGTGGTTCATATATTAGAATAAAATGTATAATATATTGCGTGCGTGCTACTGACTAGCACAGTTAATAAAATTCTAATTCTTTGCGTTATCTACATCCTGTTTAAATTTCCTGTCAGCAAATCGTTTCTACTGCCGATATTTTTAGGTTTTCATTTCATTGGACTACATTCTACCTCGATTTGCATTCCTCCAGGGCATGCCCTATTGTGCACACATAGGCGGCGACACGAATTTCTACATCACAATACTTATTAGCAGTTTTGGAACTGTTAAAAATAGCAAATAACAAAATAAATAATATTTATTGTACTTGCTACATTATCGTTAATATTTGAAAAAAAAAACATCTAAATTTAATTTAATTTTTTATAAACCTAATTTATTAAGTTAAATTGATTGGTAATGGCTCAGTGGTATCAAGTCGGCCTACGGATCCTAAGAATCCTGGTTCGATCCCCAAAATCGACAAACATTTTCACCAATTTAAAATGGGGGATTCAAGTGGTAGAGCTTTTTAATATATATTTATTAAAATAAATTCTTGACTGTATATCATATTTAATACAATATAAAATCATACCATAAATGATATCTTTATTGCTGAAATATGAAAGTTAAAGTTGAATAATTTAAAACGTTCGCACTGCCATATTGCAATGACGTAGTTGCATTAAACCAATCACAGAGCTTTGTCTGAAACGTTTGTCGGTGCTCAAGAAGACGAAGAAGAAATAAGCATTCAGCATTCTACGATTCTACCAATGACGTATAATACTAGACGAATTATGCCGTATTCAAGTCAATGCAGTGTTGTGAAGCAGAGAGGAATGGAATAACTTGATGGTCCGCCGGATGCGCGGCAAGGAGTGAGTACACTTTGATGTTATGCAAGTTGCTCCTTGCCGTGCACCCGCCTCACCAACCAGTTATTCTATCCCTTTCTGACTCCCAACAAACGCCGATGTTATCCGTCTAGTTATGTTTTGTCTGAGGATTCTACTGACAACGACAAGTTACGTGTTATTTATCTCTGTCTTATTTGTCTCTCTTTAAGCTAAGATGCAACTACGTCATATTCATTTGTTTCGAAAGTTTAAATATTTTTATCATGCTTAATACAAAAATTGGGTATAATTATTTTATTACGTAGATTAATATATAAAAAATTGAATCGAGCCAGGGACCTCAGGATCCACAGGCCGACTTCATACCACTGTGCTAGCCATCCCATAAATAAAATATAAAATAAATAAATAAATATATCATCACGCCTTTTACCCATTACTAGGTGTGGCACTCTGCCGAAGCAGATCTCGGTAAGTGATATATTTACGCGCGTGAAGTGCGGTTACCAGCCGTCAAATCACGGCTCTCAAAGATGTTAGTGGTGGAGGAGCAACAGGGATAATTTTAAATTGGTGAAAATGTTTAGTCGGCTGTAGGGATCGAACCAGGGTTCTTAGGATCCACAGGCCGACTCGGATACCACTGAGCCATTAAATAAATAAAATAACTACGTTAATTAATAAAACTACCTCTGTGGCTTCCCCTCCAATAACATATTTGAGGGCCGTGTTTTGACGCCAGGCAATCACATTTCACGCGCAAAAATATTACTATCTGAGATCTTCCAAGGCAGAGTGCTACACCCAGCAATGGATAGAAGTCATAATGATATATTTATATTTATTTGTTTATTCACAGGCAATAGTAGCCAGTGGATAAAACCAAGATAAAACTTGTGTTTACTAATTAACAAGCAATAGGGCGTGTGTTCAAATCCCATCGACTTCAACTTATATCCAAAAATATGATTATGTCTGAGTGGATCGGATTCCACTATAAGCTGTAGGTCTCCTGTACTGTAATTGGAAATAAGTTCCTGTTATGCAGACTAACAAATAAATAAATAAATTTGTAATAGCGACAGTGACAACGAGATTTTTCATACCTCACCTAAAATTTACGAAGCTGCAAGCAGAACAACATTACCCGAAAAGAAAGAGATAATTACTTTAAACAAACTAATGGCCGTGAAGTAAATACGGCCATAAAGTAGTCGTTAGAGATATTAATAAAGAAACACATTATGGCTGTCAAAAGATACGTAAAACAACTATTTATGTATCAGTCGCCTAAAATAGCTATTTGTGTATCTAGACCATTTTAAAATGCATGAGAAAGGATAATTTTTTAATTGGAAATAAATTTCAAGTATTTCAGCATTTAGTCATTAATACCACGTTACATTGGTTACATATTTGGTTAGGCATTACATTACACTTTATTTAATAAGTTTTAGTTATAGGGTAATGGTTCAGTGGTATCCGAGTCTGCCTGTGGATCCTAAGAACCCTGATTCGATCTCCACGGCCGAAAAACATTTTCACCAATTTAAAATTATCCCTGTGGCTCTCTCACCACTAACATCTTTGGAGGCCGTGATTTGACGGCTGGTAACCGCACTTCACGCGCATAAATATACCACTTACCGAGATCTGTTTCGGCAGAGTGCCACACCCAGTAATGGGTAAAAGGCGTGATGATATATTTTATTTATTTATATTGAAATGTAACAATTTTTAATAATCTAATGAAATTTGAGAAAAACTACTTAATCATAATTATTGGAATTCGTGTGTCTAAAAGATTTCTTTTTTTCTTCATATACTTGAGTGGCCCTGATTCTATGACAGTTATAGCTAGATGGTATATATTTTATTTAGTCTCTTAAATATTTTATGATATAAAATCATTTTTATACAAGCAGAAATGTTACTTTTCTCTTTCTTGGTATTGGGTATTTTATTTTCCCGCTTGTTGCTATTGGAGACAATCGGAAAAGTAAAATAAATACTTTTTGCTCGGGAAACGACAACTTTTCATTATCAAGAAACTACTGAAATCGCATACTTTCCGTCATGAGCGTATAATAAATAAATTATATATGTTTGACAGCTAAAAATGTGCGAAGATATCTTTTAAAAAGAAGATATGTTGTAACTTGACGTCGCCTATGACAGAACGAAGGAATTCTTACAATGTAATGCAAAAGAAGAATTCCTTTTGTGATACAGGAAATCTAATTTTATTTTTGAATAAATCTTCTACATAAACTTCCTTAGTAGTTCGCTTCATGTAGTGTATATACCAGGCTAATTTCTTTTACACGTATTCCTAGTATACTCGTATTTTACTTTTTATTTACTTTGCCGCCCAATAAGAAATTAATCTCAGTTACAGTAAAGAAACACTAGAGCTTATGGAGGATTCTAAATCACTCGAAATCGAATTTTTCTTATACGAGTACGTTGGAATTAGTGAGCTTTAAACTGTTGTTTGTGAAGCAAATGAGCAGTCATTGAACCACAACTATCTGTTGTAATTTTTTATACATTACTGGGTGTGGCACTCTATGTAACGGTAGGTGAAATATTTATGAGCATGAAGTGCGATTACCGGCAGTTGTTACTGGAGGGAGAAACAATAGGGGTAGTTTTACACTAGTATTCATAGTCGTTCGCCAGCGGTTCGCCAGCGTTTCGTCAAGTGTATCGCTTATGGGCGCTTCCTCAGCGCGTCGCTGGGCGAACGACTATGCATACCAGCGTTAATGTGTTGAAAATTGTTTGTCGGCTGTTACAATCGAATCTGGGTTCTCAAGTCTACAGGGAGACTAAGCCATCTATTACATTGATGCATAATGGGAAATGCAATGCCGTTGAGCACATCTTCATTTCAGTCCCGTTGCACCAACCATAATAATAACAACAAATTGCAGTTACATATTACAATTATCACCATTAAAACGAACCCTATGGCTTCCTGTGAATTTGCACTTCATGCTCAAAATATATCACTTAACGAGATCTGCTACGTAGAGTGCCACACCCAGTAATGGGTAGAAAACGTGATAATATATTTTTCCTACAATTGTACGATTTCTTTGTTATTACGTTACTGTTATTGCCTTGGTTACGGGTGGAAAGGAGACAAATGCAGACCAAGTGCGTTTTTGTAAGCAAAGAAACACTAATGCGGAAACTAATTCATTACGCAACTGTAAAAAAAGTTGTATTGAGAGCGATTTAAATTTCGCGCCGAGCGTGAAATTCATATTTTGGCCACAGACGCTATGGAAGAAGAAGATGCAGTGAGCCAGCGCTAGTAAATATGCAGTAGTATATTTTGACGTTTATAAACATAACCTTAAATTGCAGTATGTCTAATCTGTACACAATTAGTAAAAAGAACCGAACAAAGTAAAATATATCGATAAACGATTTAATTTAAAGAGTAAGTGAAATACATTATATTTATTGTTTGTGTAAATTATTAACACAGTTGTTATAGTTGCTTATATTGACATAATATGAAGTGGAAACTTTTGTACTGTCTAAAGAAACATTGATTTCTTCCGTACCTGTTCATATTATTAACAGTAATATTATTCATAACAATTTCGGAGGCTTCAGAAGTACCAGCAGCAGGTTGATTGTCACTGTCGAAAATAGATCCAACATAGTATGATCTGGGGTTTCAATTATCGTTGAAGGTGTTTATGATAAAGAAGAATCACTCACTGTAGCATTTCAATCTAGACGATTTTGAAGAAATTGTCTTAAAACTCATGAAATATTTTTAAATAACACAGAACAATGTGCAAGCAATCAACAAACAAACCATAGCAACGCCGTAAAACAGCGTTCTTGTGGATATCATTAAGATTTTATAAATTTTAACAATATTTTAGTGATATTCTAAATCGCACAGTTGTAGGAAAAATATTCTTTATACGAGCCCTAACAACTATATGTTCGGACGGTCAGCATTTTATTATAAACAGTTGATTCTATTAATATAGTTATATTCAGAATGGATCAGTGTTACATATTTCTAAAGATATGACTATAATGAAACTATTTTGAAGAAAACAAATATTTTTATTAATACGAATAACTTATAGTCTAATTTGCAACAAAAAAATCATGAAAACTGTCTGGCAACTAAATGTTCGGACCTTTAATAATTAATTTTCTTTAAAACAGAGTGCTATGATCCAAACAAAATATAATGGTTGCCAAGTTACTATGAGAGTCCTTTGTTATTGTTTCTGTTTATTAAAAAATATTAATACAACAATTATGGCTCGCGGTGTACCGATAATGCAAAAGATTCGTGAGATAATTATCACAAAATACCTTGAAGGTAAATCAATGTTTAAAATAGTAAAACGTCTTAATATGGCAGAATCTACGAATGTATTGATTGGTCATTGAACTGAAATATAAAAAAAAATAACTGGTAGCATTAATGTCGCCGGAAAATATACCGAGAGACCTCAAATGATAACATCTCGAAATAAAAGAGTTTTGATTAAAATTTGCAAGAATTCTAGACGATCCACATTACGCGAGATTACCGCTCGTTGAAACTTGGAATTAGGCATACATATTTCTCAAAAATTTTGTAGGAAGTGGATTAAAGTCTGGACCTAGTTTTTATATGGTACGCTATAGTTACTCACAGTTTAGTTTGAACATTGAAACAGAGTTTCTGTAAATCAAGGAAAAATCATTATTAACAGGGACACAAAAGAGTGAAATGCTTGGATTGAGCCAAAGAAAGGATTTCCTGGACCAAAAAGGACTAGAATAAAGTCATCTTTAGTGACGAATCAAAGTTTAACGTGTTTGTAGAAGATTATCGAAAACTGAAGCATTTCACAAGATTGTTCAAGCTACCTGTAAAATTTGCAAAAGTTCTGATGGTTTGGCACTGCATGTCAGCAAAACGACTGTGAACTATGCACTTCATTGACGGAACAGTAAAGTCAGAGAAATATCAACGGATTTTAAAAAAATTACCTATTTCGTACCATCTAAGAACTGTATCCAGAAAACAATTTTATTTTTCAGCAGGATGGCGCATTTTACCATACAGCAAAATCAACAAAAATATGGTTTGCAAATCATATTATTGTCGTCATAGATTGGCCTCAAGCAATCCTGACTTCAATGTTATAGAGACATTTTGACACAAGATGAAACAGCGCTTGAGGATGATCCACAACTTATGAGTAAAATTCTACAATTTCGAAAAAGCAAAAAAAAAAGAGATTTATTTTTAGTGCAAAAATATTAAAAACTTGGTATAACCATGCCATCAAGAATTGGGGCTGTTATTAATGCAAACGGATATGTTATCCAACTACTATTAGCGTAAGGGGGTATATGAGTATAGATTCAACACGGTCAATTGCTCACCTCTACAGCCTAGACGCTTTGTCCGATTAATTTGAAACTTTTTTATTTGATAGAGGTCAATCATGGGGGGTGCCTTTTGTTAGTCTTCGATTTTTCGTGCACATGATGTGCGAGAAAACTTGAAAAAACACGCATTTTTAATTAAGATTGTGTTGGCTTTGCATTTTTTAAGAAGAACATCTACGGACGATTTGACCGTAAGCAGAAAAATTCATTGACGTTACGCATGAAACTTTTTAACACAATTATATTAATTTCGAGACAAGTTAGAGCAATTTTGTAAATATATTAAGATATTATAGGATTGAGGATATATGTTTTGAACTGTTTTCAATTGATTTCATGTTTATATAAAAGTTTTTTAACACAAAACTTCAATTTGACAAATCTATAATTTAGGAACAATATTACATCTCATATACTAGATCCAGGTTTTGAAATTCATAGATTTGAGAATTGCCATTTGTCAGTGGACATGTCGCATTTTTAATTATAAATTACGTAAATATGAAATATCTGTGAGTAGTTTTGAAATATTTTACACATATTGGGGAAATGAGGGGACGTTTTTATTATAATTACACATTTCAAATATGTGTATTTAAAAAGTAAATTTTTGACAGTTCACTCTGAAGTTGGTTTAAACGTCAAATTGACAAGTTATATAAAGTATACAGGTAAACCAAACCAAAATTGACCTCGGTAAAAATATATAGTAAAACTACGCAAATATTATTCACGGCAATGTACATTAAATACAATTTTATTATTATTTATTTAAATTTATTATCAAAATTTATCGTATATGGTATAATACCAAAGTTTTGAAGGTCACGCATGTAGAAATGAGATTTTTTCAATCAGTAATTGTTTTAGTGAAAGTACTTCAAAACCTATCGTGTTTGGTATCAAATAAAAGGTCCTTTGAAGGGCTCGCATACAGAATTCGAATATTTTCGATCGGCAATTGTTTTAGTTAATGTGCTTCAAAACATATCGTGTTTGGTATCAAATGAAAGGTCTTTTGAAGGGCTCGCGTGCAAAATTAAATATTATTCGATCGGCAATTGTTTTAGTAAGAGTGCATCAAAACTTATCGTGTTTGGTATCAAATGAAAGGTCTTTTGAAGGGCTCGCGTACAAAATGAAATATTAACCGATCGGCAATTTTTTTAGTAAGAGTGCATCAATACCTTTCGTGTTTGGTATCAAATGAAAGTTCTTTTAAAGGGCTCGCGTACAAAATTAAATATTATTCAATCGGCAATTGTTTTAGTAAGAGTGCATCAAAACCTATCGTGTTTGGTATCAAATGAAAGTTCTTTTAAAGGGCTCGCGTACAAAATTAAATATTATTCAATCGGCAATTGTTTTAGTAAGAGTGCATCAAAACCTATCGTGTTTGGTATCAAATGAAAGGTCTATTGAAGGGCTCGCGTACAAAATTGAATATTATTCGATCGGCAATTGTTTTAGTAAAAGCACATTAAAACCTATCGTGTTTGGTATCAAATGAAAGTTCTTTTAAAGGGCTCGCGTGCAAAATTAAATATTATTCGATCGGCAATTGTTTTAGTAAGAGTGAATCAAAACCTATCGTGTTTGGTATCAAATGAAAGTTCTTTTAAAGGGCTCGCGTACAAAATTAAATATTATTCGATCGGCAATTGTTTTAGTAAAAAAGCCTCAAAACCTATCGTGTTTGGTATCAAATGAAAGGTCTATTGAAGGGCTCGCATAGAAAATTAAATATTATTTGATCGGAAATTGTTTTAGTAAAAACGCATCAAAACCTATCGTGTTTGGTATCAAATGAAAGGTCTATAGAAGGGCTCGCGTACAAAATTGAATATTATTCGATCGGCAATTGTTCTAGTAAAAATACATCAAAACCTATCGTGTTTGGTATCAAATGAAAGGTCTATTGAAGGGCTCGCGTACAAAATTAAATATTATTCGATCGGCAATTGTTTTAGTAAAAATGCATCAAAACCTATCGTGTTTGGTATCAAATGAAAGGTCTTTTGAAGGGCTCGCATGCAAAATTAAATATTATTCGATCGGCAATTGTTTTAGTAAGAGTGTATCAAAACTTATCGTGTTTGGTATCAAATGAAAGGTCTTTTGAAGGGCTCGCGTACAAAATTAAATATTATCCGATCGGCAATTGTTTTATTAAGAGTGCATCAAAACCTATCGTGTTTGGTATCAAATGAAAGGTCTATAGAAGGGTTCGCGTAGAAAATGAAATATTATTCAATCGGCAATTGTTTTAGTAAAAATGCATCAAAACCTATCGTGTTTCGTATCAAATGAAAGGTCTATAAAAGGGCTCGCGTAGAAAATGAAATATTATTCGATCGGCAATTGTTTTAGTAAAAATGCATCAAAACCTATCGTGTTTGGTATCAAATGAAAGGTCTATTGAAGGGCTCGGGTAGAAAGTTAAATATTATTCGATCGGCAATTGTTTTAGTAAAAATGTATCAAAACCTATCGTGTTTGGTATCAAATGAAAGGTCTATTGAAGAGCTCGCGTAGAAAACTAAATATTATTCGATCGGCAATTGTTTTAGTAAAAATGTATCAAAACCTATCGTCTTTGGTATCAAATGAAAGGTTGCTTAAAGAGTTCGTGTGCTGAATTGGACTTTTTTTTATTGTCAATTTTGTAGTGCCAGAGTTTCGTAACCTATTGTGGTTGGTATCAATTAAATGTATTTTAAAGGACAGACATGCAAAATTGAGAACTTTTACTTCGGAAATAATTTGATTTATATAGTGTCAATTGTCTTGCAGAAGTGAATCCTATTTCAGTGTTCGCGGAGCCTAGCGTGAAGGCCTGGCAAAGCCAGGCTGACCGCTAGTTCGGAACTAAAACGTTAAATACTGGTTTCGTCCGAACATTTAGTTGCCAGACAGTTTTCCTGTTTTTTTGTTACAACTTAGATTATAAGTCAACCGTATTAATAAAATATTTGTTTTCTTCAAAATAGTTTCATTATAGTCATATCTTTAGAAATATATAACACTGATTGATAATAAATATAACTCTATTAATAAAATCTACTGTTTATAATAAAATGCTGACCGTCCGAACATATAGTTGTTAGGGCTCATACTAGTTTTATAACAAGAGAAAATTATAGAAATTATATAATAGTTATTTTTATAACAAGTGCCGAAAAAGGCTCGTTACGTGCAAGTGCAGAAATCTGCACGAGCATGTAACCTTTTTCGGCACGTGTTATAAACAACATTTTTCCTACAACTGTGCGATTTAGTAAATCACTAAAATGTTATTAAAATTTATAAAATTTTAATCATATTACATGAGAACGATGTTTTACGACGTTGCTATGGTTTGTTTGTTGATTGCTTGCACATTGATCTACGTTATTTAAAAATATTTCACTAACGTCGAAATAATTTCTTCAAAATCATCTTGATTGGAATAGTACAGTGAGTGATTCTTCTTTATCATTAACACCTCCAAAGATAATTGAAGCTCCGGATCATACTATGTTGGATCTATTTTCGACAATGACAATCAAGCTGCTGCTGGTACTTCTGAAGCTTCCGAAATTGTTACCAATAATATTACTGGTAATAATATGAACAGGTACGGAAGAAATCAATGTTTCTTTAGACACAAAAGTTTCCACTTTACATTATGTCAATATAAGCAACTGTAACAACTGTATTAATAATATACACAAACAATAAATATGCAGTATTTCATTTACTTTTTAAATAAAACCATTTATCGATATATTTTACTTTGTTCGGTTCTTTTTATTAATTGTCTACAGATTAGATATACTGTAAATTAAGGTTACGTTTATAAACGTCAAAATATACTACTGCATATTTACTAGCGCTGGTTCACCGTATCTTCTTCTTCCATAAGCGTCTGTGGTCAAAATATGAATTCCGCGCTTGGCGCGAAATTTAAATCGCTGTCAAAACAATATTCTTTTGACAGTTACGTAATGAAGCACTTTCCGCACTAGTGTTTCTTTGCTTTCGGAAACGCACTTGGTCTGCATTCATCTACTTTCCATACGTAACCAAGGCAATTATAGTTACGTAATAACAAAGAAATCGCACAGTTGTAGGAAAAATATATATTTAAATATATTCCAGATATCTATAAAAATACATCAATAATGTGTACAGAAACAGAATGTTTTACGAAAAATATTATAGGCGATAGATATGAGAAATAATTGCTTCTATAATAGTGTTATTTATTTGCTCCCAATAGGAACTTAATCCCTAAGTACAGGGAACCTACAGCTTATAGTGTAATTCAAAACACTTAGATAAACTCTGCGAAATCTTGCTTGGTTGACGCACTGTGCTAAACACTTATTATTTTTTCTTCAACCGAAATTAATATATATATATATGTATATGTATCTGAATAGAATTGGAACAATTGTTTGAAATATTTTAATTATCAAAAAATTTGCCTTGATTTTTGTTTTGTTTACGAACTGTAAACAAAACAAAAATCAAGGCATTATTCTGTCATATGAAAAAATATTAAATTAGTTCGTTTAGTCATCTCTTTATTTACTTTAAAATGTCTGAATTCGATGACATTGAAGATAAAGACATATTATGCACACCACCAGATGTTGCATAAACAGCAAAAGTAATTTTAATAAACAATTTAGTTCTGTTCTTTTAAATCTAGGATTAAAATTTACAACAGTTGCATTTATATATTAGTAACAAAAAGTAGTATTAAAATCATCAACTTTTAAGACGGTTGAAGAAAACCGTATCTACAAAAATATAAAGATGACTCAAAACATCCAATTAAAAGCGCAATTTAACACACAAACAAAACTAAGCAGATGTCGCTCCGAACATGCATTCAGATTTTAAATTTACCGCCAGTGTTTACAACTGGCACTAGATGCATCATTTATTTGGAAGTAACACGAGTTAGTTCTAGGTCAGTTCAGGGTTGAATCCAAATTTCCCTAACAAATACGGCCATAGTAGCATCAATATGCGTGCAAGAATATTTGGATTCTAATTTGCGAAACAGAGATACATTTAACTAACTAATTAATGAATTTCAATACCTTTTCTTTATGAATTGATATTAATATCAAAGAAAAAGATCATGTTACACTTGTATTATTATTCTGAAATATCATTCTTTTGTTTGTCTCACTGTTTATTATCTGTCTTAAGTTGCGAATACGAACTTGCCAAATGCAATAAAGCTACGGTGTTCCGAGTTCTAGATATTACATTACATTAATACTTGCTTTTTCCAAGAAGTAAGGTACTGTACTTATCTTGTGCGTTACTCGTGTATATAAGCAAATAAAATCTTCACAATTTCATTTTCTATATTTATTGGTCATGAAGGTATATAGGTTAACGCGTGACTTGATTCTATATCAACACATTTCGAGCTGGTTAGAGCAGCAATCATTTCCTCAATATTCATCTTTCATCTATACATTTTCAACAGTTTCAAGTACCTTTGCATGTTCATTGTAATTAAATATCAACCCAGTGGCGTACCTAGGGGTGGGGGGGGGTGGTTGATGCGGTCCGCACCGGGCGGCACCTATTTTGGGGCGGCATTTTTTATATTTAGTTTTAGATGTATAAAACAACTTGTTCACTTCATAAGTTTACTATTCGATTTCTACGAATTATGAATTACTATATGATTTCGAATATTTTTCTTCAACGTCAAGTCAATGTAGGGTTGAAAATATTATCTCAAAAAAATCCTTTATTACTGCCTAATTTATATATGCCATCCAATGGTAAAAAAGTTCCCCACCTAAAGTTTGTCTCAATTACAATTATTTATTTATGTTTATTAATTTAATGGAGTAATGGCTCAGTGGTTTCGAGTTGGCCTGTAGATCCTGAGGACCTCACGCCTTTTACCCATTACTGGGTGTGGCACTCTGCCGAAGCAGATCTCAGTAAGTGATATATTTATGCGCGTGAAGTGCGGTTACCAGCCATCAAATCACGACCCCCAAAGATATTAATGGTGGGGGAGCCACAGGGGTAATTTTAAATTGGTGAAAATGTTTTATCGGCTGTGGGGATCGAACCAGGGTTCTTTGGATCCACTGTGCCATTATCCCATTAAACATAAACATGGATAATAGAACAAAATCGGAATTGATTGATGAAAATTAGTTTAATTCGAGTATAATTATTTCAAATTTATGAAATGTGATACTAATTGATATAGCAACAGATTAGGCTTCTATGCGGGATTTTCTTCAGGAAAAAAATAAAATGTCAGATACTAGTAAGGTAAAACAGTTTTTACTGCTGAAAGGAGGAATTAACAGGCGAGCCGGTGAGGCGATCTTGTCATCTTGAGGCAATAAAAACAGGTACCTTGACTATATTGTACAATATTTTATTTGTTAATCAAAATTATAACTTATAATTCAATTCTGTCGATTACAGTTGTGTTAAAAATTGTTTTTCCTACAACTATGCGATTTCTTTGTTATTACGTAACTATAATTGCCTTGGTTACGTATGGAAAGTAGATGAATGCAGACCAAGTGCGGTTCCGAAAGCAAAGAAACACTAGTGCGGAAAGTGTTCCATTACGTAACTGTCAAAAGAAAATTGTTTTGACAGCGATTTAAATTTCGCGCCGAGCGCGTAATTCATATTTTGACCACAGACGCTTATGGAAGAAGAAGATACGGTGAACCAGCGCTAGTAAATATGCAGTAGTATATTTTGACGTTTATAAACGTAACCTTAATTTGCAGTATATCTAATATGTAGACAACTAATAAAAAGAACCGAACAAAGTAAAATATATCGATAAATGGTTTTATTTAAAGAGTAAGTGAAATACATCATATTTATTGTTTGTGTATATTATTAATACAGTTGTTACTGTTGTTTATATTGACATAATGTAAAGTGGAAACTTTTGTGTCTAAAGAAACATTGATTTCTTCCGTACCTGTTCATATTATTAACAGTAATATTATTGGTAACAATTTCGGAAGCTTCAGAAGTACCAGCAGCAGGTTGATTGTCGTTGTCGAAAATAGATCCAACATAGTATGATCCGGAGCTTCAATTTTCTTTGGAGGTATTAATGATAAAGAAGAATCACTCACTGTACTATTCCAATCAAGATGATTTTGAAGAAATTATTTCGACGTTAGTGAAATATTTTTAAATAACGTAGAACAATGTGCAAGCAATCAACAAACAAACCATAGCAACGTCGTAAAACATCGTTCTCATGTAATATGATTAAAATTTTATAAATTTTAATAACATTTTAGTGATTTACTAAATCGCACAGTTGTAGGAAAAATGTTGTTTATAACACGTGCCGAAAAAGGTTACATGCTCGTGCAGATTTCCGCACTCGGCAAGCCTCGTGCGTTAAATTCTGCACTTGCACGTAACGAGCCTTTTTCGGCACTTGTTATAAAAATAACTATTACAAGTGTGTAACAAATAATAATTTTTTATGTACCAAGGGTAATATGCAAGGGCGTCCACAGACATTTTTGTAAGGGGGGGGGGAGTCCAAAAAAACTGTCAGATATACATAAATTTCTAAAATATTTTTTTTACATAACATAAATACAAATACACATAACAAATGGCTTAGAAAATATTTAAATTTGTGAAATAAATTACTAGTCTTTGTCGTCTGGGTTTGAATTGAAGAGGAAAGACAATTTTCGAATAACTCTTCCTTAAATTGACACCATTTCTTCAATAAATTCCGATTTAGCAGTTTTACATTTTTTATTTTCTAATATTTTGTGGCTGTGTATACTTAAACTTAAATTACTCAATCGTTACGATAGGGAACACGTCACTAGCTGGCCATAAGAATACAGCTGAAAATTCAGTTTCAGCTTGAATTTATTATCTTCAAACTTATAATTTAATTTTTATTTTATTTATATATATTTATATACACAGAATGGTGGCCACGACTCTCGAACATAGGACTTTAACATGTAAAATCATATTGTTTTAAATTTCCTGCTTCCTAATTATTTAAAATAAAAAGCTTCAAATAAAAGTTTAAGGGCACAAATAACGAAATTAATTTTGCATGCTTTGTATCGGCACAAATTAGATCTAAAAATAACTAAAATTGTCTCAAAACTATCAATAGTTATGAAATTGAAACAAAATTAAACAAAAGTTTGACGTTCAATCTGTCAAAACTGTCAGAATAAATTCTTTATTTATTATTTCATGTATTTATGCCCGGTTTCATCAACAAAAATTAAATTTTAAACATGGTTTAAAGAAATAAAAGCTAATCGAATGTATGACAACAATGTTAATTATTTCATTTGACATGTAATTTTGATTTGCTTTTATTTATTTAATCCATGTTTAAAATTTAATTTTTGTTGGTGAAATCGGTCATTAGACAAATAAAACGTCAAACATTTGTTTAATTTTGTTTCAATTTCATGCCTATCGATAGTTTTGAGGCAATTTTCCTCATTTTCAAATCTAATTTGTGTCGTTACAAAGTATGCAAAATAAAATTTGTTTATTGGTTCAGATGCAGAATTTTATGCCCTAAAAATTTTATTTCAAGCTTTGTGCTTAAAAAATTTAAGGAAGTAGGAAATTACAAAATTATAGTTGTACAAGTTCATCACCCTAGTTAAAATCCAGGGGGAGCGCGCGCCCCCTTGCCCCCCCTGCGGACGCCCATGGTAATATGAAGATGTTTATGTACATATTGTAATTATGCAGAAATGTTTCTTAGGGCCGGATTAAATAATAATAGAAATTATGGTTTCCATTATTATTTAATCATGATTAACATTAATCGAGAGTAAATCGGCAATTGAAAAACTGGTCCTTAAAGGTCCAAAAAATATATGACGTATCCATGGCAAAGTATATCAATAATATGTCATTTTGTTTCATTTTAATTTCAATAGATCAACAAAATTTGATAGTAATATGTAAAAAAAAAGTGTAATTCAGACCAAAAAATGCTATTTTGGGCCTTGTAGTAGTGCCGGACTTTGTTTTTCCTAGTTAAACAAATAACTATTTTAATATTAATGTAGATAGTCATATCATTAATATGTAAAATTTAAACCAGTGGCACTAAAAATATTTTTAAAAAATTGTAATTTAAAAAAAATAAACTCTTTTTGATCCAAGATTATTATACTATATTTCCTTTTTTTGGGAAGTATTGTATTACCTTACGGAACATGGACTACGAGGGTAGCATATAAATGTATAAATTTAGTATTAAAATAAATGATTAATTAATGAACTAGTATGTAAAATGATTGCGTGATTATTTATGATATTGGATGCACCAAATTCACAACATACAAAGTTTATCGAAAGTGCTTTTGACGTAACCTAATTTTAGGAAAATTAATCGCTGTTTGCAACTCATTGCCTGGCATTTTATAGCGGAAACTTCATTGAAGTTACCACCCAGACAGTCATCTGTTTAGATTTATTGCGCGATACTTTTATTTATCACAGCGTTATGGATATTATTAGTCAGCAGGTGATTCCTGATTTCTAATGATGAGTTGAGAAACTTGTTTACGTGTTTGAGCTCTGTTTGCTGTGTGATCCGCTGCGTACGCGCCCTAAATCACAGTCGAAATTAATGTTTACGCATAATTACACTCTGCGACAGGGGTAACGCGTCGAGTTTACATTGCTGTGTGTCGCATATTTATTGGATTCATATTTTAGTGTATTGTGGAGTTGAAGTACCTGTCAAATGAAAGTGATATTGGAACTAGTATCATAATGATCAACTGGTAACGAAATATGAAGTAGGTATTGTTGGCAAAATTAAAATGACTTTTTAAAGATTAAAGCTAAAGATTGTAAAGGTGCGATTAAAGAAAAATTATATGAGTAATAAATAATTAATTCTTATGAGTAATATTCTAATCTCGTTCTAATTTAACTGTAAAGAACGAGATCGCATCGAAATCATTGCTAATATTATAAAAGTTATATCGAGTCGGCTTGTGGATTTAAGAACCTGAGTTCGATTCCTACAGCCGACAAACAATTTTCACCATATTAAAATGACTCCTGTTGTTTCCTCTGTTCAACATTTTGGAGTCCATGATGACAAAAAATTTACACACAGACTCACAAAACGGATTAGCGCTAACACCGTTTTTAATATTATCTATAACTCTGTTTCAAATTAAAACAGATTAAAGAAATGAACTAAATTTGATGCTAATTAACTCTCTTTTCAACTCAAGTTAAAATAAACTTGTCTCGTACATTGAAAAGAGAGTTAAAAATGAAATAAAAAATGGTGTTAGCGCTAACCCGCTTTATGAATCTGCCTGTTAGTCTAAAATTGGCTTAAAAGATAAAAATAAAAAACGAAACCACCAAAAAAAAATTCAAAAAATTTATTCGCTCAAAATTTCTTGTCTCAATTAGATATATTCTGTATCAAAAATTGCTAAATAAAGCAACTGCTAACACGATCTTTTGATAGCAACCTTTCTAGCAACAATTATTGTTTGGGGTCTTAGCAATTTTTGTAACAGAATAGGTCCACACACCTCGTTTAGTTTTTGAGATTTTGTCTCCGAAAATTAAATCGTTAAAAAGTTTACAGTTCGGACACGATGAATTTAATAGTTAATATTGCTAATAGTTTTTAAGAACCTGCCCTCGGATATAGAATTATATTTCGAACAATAGAATCGCTGTCATTTGTCAAATAAAAATAATGACCTTTCCTAATATAGCATCAAATAATCGGTGCTTTTTGTGTAAGATAGTGCACGAATGATAAAAACTATGTACGTTTATATTGTAAATTTATTTTCCTGAAACCAGCAAGAAAGTGGTTTTACTTTCCTGACTTACGAGGGCAGGGTGAAAAGTCCCTGAAAAATAAAACAGAAGGCGCCACAATCGCAAATCTCATGTGACATTTATGATGTACCATCTTTAACTAGAACGTATTAAAATTTTCAGACTGATATGTCATTCAGTTCTGTTTTGACACCCATCGAAAGCAAGCAACCTTGAAGATTTTTGAAAACATGGAAAAAAGTGAATTTCGCGTCTTGATTAAACATTATTTCTTGCGTGGAAAAATCATTACGCAAACCAAAGCATCGCTTGTTAAACATTATGGGGACTCACCATCGATTGGAACGATTCACAAGTGGTTTACTGATTTTCGTTGAGGTAGTATAACCACAAAGGACACTGAACGTTCTGGTCGTCCAATTGAGGTTGCAACGCCAGAAATTGTCGATAAAATCCATGGTATGATATTGGACGATCGGCGAGTTAAAGAGCACGAGCTGGCTGACGCTATGAGCATCTCAACCGAACGGGTATGGAACATTTTGCATAAATTTTTGGATATGAGAAAGCTATCTGCCAGATGGGTGCCGCATTTGCTCTCTGTTGACAACAAGCGCGACCGTGTGACAAGTTCAAAGGAGTGTTTGGCGATGTTCAAGCGCAATAAGAAGGACTTTTTGCCTCCCTGCGATTTTATCTATTTCCAAACTTGAAGAAATGGCTCGGCGGAAAGAGGTTCGGCTCCAACGATGAGGTCATCGCTGAGACAAACGCCTATTTTGAAGGATTGCCAAAATCGTATTATTTGGAAGGGATCGAAAAATTAGAAAAATGTTAGACGAAGTGTATCGAGCTACAAGGAAATTATGTTAAGAAATAAAATTCATTTCTTGTTTCATTATCAGGGATTTTCCACCCTGCCCTCGTAACATAAAATAATCGGTGCTTTTTGTAACAGATAGTGCACAAATGATGAAAACTATCTATATTTACATCGTAAGATTATTTTGAATAGAATATTAATTAGGCGATTTGGTAATTATCGCCTGAATTCTATTGTAGAATTCTATACCACGCGATCCCACAGTAATATTAATATTTTTTCGAATTGGATCAATATTTACAATAATTTTGGGAACCAGAACAATATTTACTATAATTGTATGATCCGGAACACATTTTGAGCCCTATTAGTTATACTAAGACCATCTATAAATTTAAAATAATTTTAATGGATATATTGGCTGGTACCACGAGCAAGTTACTAAAACACTGTTTTTGGGTGTTTTAGTTAAAACCATGACATCTTAAAACACTCTTAAAATTATGCTTACCACGAGCACTGTTTTAAGGATGTTTTAGCTAATACCATGTAAACAAGAAAGTATATATGACGTTGTAAAAGACGCAATACGCATGCGCGTTTCGTTAATATTTTTGACAGTAGTTTGACAGGTTATGATTTGTAGATGTCAGACACTTCGTTAAACTCGCGAAGGAATGCTAGTTGCTCCTTGAATGAACAGTAAAAAGCGTTTATACACTTAACAAAAAAATTAAACAAAAAATATGTACAATACAAATTTTATTTTATTAATATTAAAACTTTGTTATTAACAACATTCACATATGTTACAATTAATTAAAATTTATGAAGCAAATAGGAACAGAAAAAGGATAGTTTTTATTTTAAAAGTGCAAGATTTAACAAAAGTATTGTAAATATAATATTCATCTCATTCGATTATAGAGGGATATTCTGCTATACTGTAAAATTATTGTCTGGTTTGCGCTAAATTGTCCAATTTGATGAATATCCGATACCAGCACTACATAGGTACAAATATCTTATAATTCTGCTGTCGTACTTTTGAGAAATATCATGTAGATCACCTGAAGACAATAAAATAAATTATTATACTATACATATCAATTTATGCATTTAATGTAGTTTAGATTACATCGAAATACAAAATTGTGGTTATGTGTTGTGTCATATGACAGCTGTGGAGAACCAAAATATCACGCGATTTGCGACTGCGCGCAGATACTGTATAACTGGCGCTTATATTTAATTTAAATTTAACTTACCATTTTCGTCTTTAAACCTGCATTTCAGTCGAAATAATTTTTCACAACATTTATCATATTTTCGTTTTTTCTTTTGAAAAACGGTATTTTACTATAAATACTCTCGTAGCCAACAAAATAAATGGTTTCTTGTGTTCCTAAAATAAAATTATCCGTTTTTAATGCCTATTTACTTCAAGGACTAGAAACACTCGATGAAGCACTCATGCTCGTGTAATTTTTTGTTGAAGAATTGTAAAGTAACATGGGTTGCATCAATTCGTTACAAACAACAGCCTAGGATTCAATTGGGTTATTTCCTGGGCGATAATATTACTAATAAACTAACTCTTATCATAAATATATCACTTACCGAAATGTCTTATAGGAGAGTATCAAATCCAGTATTGGGTAAAACGCATGATGATATATTTATTTATTTTCAAGCACTGTACATCCCAACTCCATAATAGTTCGGCCGGTATAAATTTCAAACTTTAGGCTATAAAAAAATGTAAAAATATGCTAAAAAATGTTTTATTCTTACAACAAAACTATATCTACGTTATTATATGAATCTTTAGTTGTCTATTACTGAGAAGATATTTTAAATAATACAAACGTTTACAAAACTATCATTAAATAAGTGTTAGGGCAACAGTTTCATAAAAGTTCGGCCAACAAAAAATGTATGTCTTAGAAGGGATTTATTTGCGTGTTTTAAATTAAATAGTTGTTAAAACAAAACACAAATGAATAAAATCAATACAAAACTATCATTGCCGTTTGCCGATATTATTTTTTTTTCAAATAAAATGGCTCGTTGTAAAGCTTTGAGCAGAGATTTACGGTGGTCTATAATAAATGCTCATAAAAATGGTACTTCTGCAAGAAAAGTATCTATTTCTCATTCTATTGCGAGATATATGGTACAAAATATTAAAAACTTATATAAAAAAATTGGTGGAATATCTGAAAGTTTCAAAAATGGCCGTTCTGCAGCCATTTCCCGTGCTGATCTACGAGGTTTAAGAAGAATTTTGATAGTAAATCGTCCAGCGAAAGCTCGAGATATTAAAACTTTGTGGCGGGAAATGATAGGTAAACAACCACATGTCTCGACAACAAGAAGAGAAATGAAAAAACTGTGTTACGAGTTTTATAAAGTATTTTTTTAAATGGTACGAGTATTTCATTTAACGACTAATGCTACTATACCCTATTTGTCATTAGGCGAAAGAAAAGCTTTTACTAAAAAATTTACAAAAGCATAACCGGTTAAAATGGGTAAAAGAACATAAGAACTGGACTAATCGACAATGGCATACTATAATTTGGAATAATAAGTCCAAGTTCGATGCTTGCGTTGGCAAATTGAGCATAGTAACATTAGTTGTTAAATGAAATAACATTGAAAAAATATCTTATACAACTTGAAATCCAGTTCTTTTGGTTTCTCTTCTTGTTGTCGAGACATGTGATTGTGTACATATTATTTCCCGCCACAAAGTTTTAATATCTCAAGCTTTCGCTACAAAAATTTTGGGTAATCAAATGCAGAAATGCGTTTGTCATCTTCATGATTATTTTGCGCTGGTGTTTGAGAATCAAGGATCTTTAATTAATTTAACTGTAGTACAAGAGGTAATGTGGATTGTATTTTGTATTTTCATACATTATTTATTTATATATAATAATAATACATATAAAAATGTATATTCCTTTCAGTTTTATTTTACAAAATTACATATTATAATAAGGTAGGTAAAATTTTTGTGCGTTAAGATAAATTTATATTTGATTTTTATTTAATATAAGCAGAATTTGGTTCCATTATAAACAAATTAAATTTTATAAAATAATAAATATTTTAATTTGACATTTAAATTTTAGGTTATGTTTTAAAAATGTCAATCCAATACCAATGTAAACGTTTTAAGTACAAAATCTTAGGCGTATTCCATTTGCCATTTGGATCAGATCTAACTTACATTTACTGAACCAGATCACTTATTTATTTCGGAGGATTACTTCGCTGACATTATTTTCAGTACTAGAATTACTGATTCTAATTTACTTTAAAGTAATTCATTCCAATAAGTGCATCAGTTTGCTTAATACAGTTCATTTAGTCACGTTGTCTAATTTATCTGAACTGATTTAAGTGAATCAAGTGGCAAATGGAATACAGCTCTTGAATCACATGGATACCGAATGTGACGTCATCGTTTTCATACAGGGAATGGAGTATACAACAGAATAGCTTTCGAAACAAAATTTACTTTAAAATCTCCAACAACATTTTCTCGAACATTAGGGATGCACTCACGTGTTGCCACCACTAGTTCAAAATCGTCCTATAATGACGTCATTATATCGCAATCAGTCAGTACCATCAACCGTCTGTGCCTTTAGTTTCATCCCTACAGCATCCCTCGGAGGATGGAGAGGCAAGAGGTGTAAACTGAAAGGTTACCCTCTGGAAAAGGGTGGTCAATGTGTTTCCGGCTTTCGATAACGGAAACTCTTCCTCTCGAGCCCCGCGTCACGTCAAGGGAGGAAAGTTTAAAAGCCCTGAACCCAGTGCGAACTTCACTAGCAAATATTGCGGTTTGATCTCAGTTGTTGCGGTGGCTGAATTGCGGAAACTATTGACTTTGGGGATGTAAAAATAGGTGAGCAACTTTCGTAGGGGTAATAATAAATTGTATTAAGTTTGGCACTGATTGATTTATTGCTAAGACAGTGGTTCTTTGATTATTGTACTCTGGAAGCTTCGAGTTCAAATCCCGGTCAGAGTATAAAATAAAAAAATAAATATATCATCACGCCTTCTACCCATTACTGGGTGTGGCACTCTGCTGAAGCAGATCTCGGTAAGTGATATATTTTGCGCGTGAAGTGCGGTTACCAGTCGTCAAATCACGGCCCCCAAACATGTTAGTGGTGGAGGAGCCACAGGGATAGCTTTTTCAAATTATGAAAATTTGTCGCCTGTGGGAATCGAACCAGGGACCTCAGGATCCACAGGCCGACTTCATACCACTGAGCTAGCCATCCCATGAATGTTTGTAATAGCTTTATAGGATTAGGAGTAATGAGAACCCTTGACTGAACTTCACTTTTGTGATCCAGTGGTCAAAAAAGAAAAAATAAATCAAGCAGAACCAACTACCGTGGACAGTAAGTAAATATTATAGATCAAGGTCCTGTTTATTTTGACAACAATTTGAGAGCTGTTAATTTTGAAACCTATTTTACTTTTCTTTCTATTTGTGCAGGTATTGAAAAAATAGCGTACTAACCTCGAACAGTAAGTGATTTTTTAGGTTGTGAATGTTTTGGAAATCTCGACCCTACGGGACTCGATAACCCAAACTACATTCTTGACCTACAAACAATCACTTACGAGGGCAGGGTGTAAAGTCCCTGAAAAATGAAACAAGAAATGATTTATTTGGTCAAAACATATTTTATTTCTTAACATAATCTCCTTGTAGCTCGATACACTTCGTACAACGTTTTTCTAATTTTTCGATCCCTTCCAAATAATACAATTTTGGCAATCCTTCAAAATAGGCGTTTGTTTCAGCGATGACCTCATCGTTGGAGCCAAATCTCTTTTCGCCGAGCCATTTCTTCAAGTTTGGAAATAGATAAAATCGCAGGGAGGCAAAAAGTCCTTCTTATTGCGCTTGAACATCGCCAAACACTCCTTTGAACTTGTCACACGGTCGCGCTTGTTGTCAACAGAGAGCAAATGCGGCACCTATCTGTCAGATAGCTTTCTCATATCCAAAAGTTTATGCAAAATGTTTCGTACCCGTTCGGTTGAGATGTTCATAGCCTCAGAAATCTCGTGCACTTTAACTCACCGATCGTCCAATATCATACCATGGATTTTATCGACGATTTCTGGCGTTGTAACCTCAATTGGACGACCAGAACGTTCGGCGTCCTTTGTGGTCATACTACCACAACGAAAATCAGTAAACCACTTGTGAATCGTTCCAATCGATGGTGAGAAGTCCCCATAATGTTTAACAAGCGATGCTTTGGTTTGTCTAGTGTTTTTTCCACGCAAGAAATAATGTTTAATTAAGACGCGAAATTCACTTTTTTCCATGTTTTCAAAATCCTTCAAGGTTGCTTGCTTTCGATGGGTATCAAAACAGAACTGAATGACATATCAGTCTAAAAATTTTAATGCGTTCTAGTTAAAGATGGTACATCACAAATGTCACATGAGATTTGCGATTGTGGCACCGTCTGTTTTATTTTTCAGGATGTGACAAGGATACGCTAAAAATGGCTAAAATCGTTGCATTTAATTTGTCAAAAAACTTGTAAAATTGATGATATTGTCAATAGTTACGTCAATGTTAAGGGTATAATGAAAATGGCTAAAATCATTGCAATTTAGTGGTACAAACTTGTTAAAATTGATTAAATTCACAATATCATGTCATATGATGGCATGTCTTATCATATAATGTCATATAATGTCATATATTCTCATATATTGTCATGTAATGTCAAAGAGAGTAAAGAAATAGTGAAGTAAGTTAACTGTAGTCTATTTAATTAGATAATAAATGAAGTAAGTCATTGAAGTTATTATTTATAAGTCATTATTGTATTAGTGTTTGGTAAAAATTCAAAGGCATGTGAGAAAATAAATTAAGTGAGTTAAGTAGGTCAAACTCATTGTTGTAAGTCACTGTTATAAGTCATTATTGTATTAGTTTGTAAAAAAAGTCAAAGTAGATTGAGTTAAGTGAATTAAGTAGGTCAAATTCATTGTTGTAAGTCACTGTTATAAGTCATTATTGTATTAGTTTGTAAAAAAAGTCAAAGTAGATTGAGTTAAGTGAATTAAGTAGGTCAAATTCATTGTTGTAAGTCACTGTTATAAGTCATTATTGTATTAGTTTGTAAAAAAAGTCAAAGTAGATTGAGTTAAGTGAATTAAGTAGGTCAAACTCATCGTTGTAAGTCACTGTTATAAGTCATTATTATATTAGTTTGTAAAGAAAGTTAAGTAAATAATGTAATTGTAGTAAAGCTAAAAAAAAAAAAGTTTTGTTGGGAATCGAACGCATGATCTACCGTGTGAATGACGTAATCACTATGTACCAAAATAAGCGACTTGTTAGCTGAATCGGCTGTGATCAATCACATTGACGTTGTTATGTAAACGCACCGTGAGTAATAATAAAAAATATTTCCACATTGTTTATGTTTCACATTCACTTCATATAACCTCTAACAATTATTATTTTCGTCAAATCTATCTAATCCTAAAAATGTAATTTCTAGTTGAGAAATCATAGAAAAATTATAGTATTGACATGTGTGCAACGGCTATTATTCATTCGGATAAATTGCAATATTCGCGTACAGCTTTTGTAGCAAACTTCATCCTCATAATTAGTAGCTATTATTGTATGCTTGTTGAATAATATACTATAACGAATATAAAGCTAATCAGTCTAGAGCATTTCAGAAACCTTGTTGGGAACAAGAGCGTTGCAGCGCGACCACCCAGATGCATGGAGCGAGCTTGCATATTTGAGCGTGCGGTTGGAAAGCGAGAGGGGGATATTCGAGGAGATTCTGGAAATCTTCTAGAAGTCGGACGGCAGTATAAAAGCGGAGCGGACGGCTCGAGTTAGTTAGTTGACAATGGAGGATTCAAGTGGTAGAGGTTTTTAATATATATTTATTAAAATAAGTTCTTGACCGTACATCATATTTAATACAATATAAAGTCATACCATAAATGATATCTTTATTGCTGAAATATGAACGTTAAAGTTGAATAATTTAAAACGCTCATTGCAATTACGTAGTTGCATTAAGCCAATCACAGAGCTTTGTCTGAAACGTTTGCTGGTGCTCAATTTTACTGAGAGGAAGACGAAGAAGAAATAAGCATTCAGTATTCTACGATTCTACCAATGACGTATAATACTAGACGAATTATGTCGTATTCAAGTCAATGCAAACGCCGTTGTTATCCGTCTAGTTATGTTTTGTCTGAGGATTCTACTGACAACGACACACGTTACGTGAAGTTACGTGTTATTTATCTCTGTCTTATCTGTCTCTCTTTAAGCTAAGATGCAACTACGTCACATTCGTTTGTTTCGAAAGTTTAAATATTTTTATCATACTTAGTACAAGTTTAAAAAAAAATAAATTGGGTATAATAATTTTATTACGTAGATTAATATATAAAAAATTCAAAAAAGTCTTGAAAGGCCCATTGACTTCGAACGCGTTACATAAATCTCGTCAAATAAATAATAGCTCTGGTGTACGTGATATAAATAAAATTAGTCTCTGTTTGTTTATAAGTAGTGGTTAAGGCTAGTACTAGTGTTAATTAGTTTGTAATAGTTCTATTTATTATTAGTTTTTAATTCATTAAATAAATACATTTATTTTCGTTTAACATAAATAATTGAGAGTGATTTTTGTGCCTTGAAATGCCACACACTTCCAGAAAGACGAAAAACGGTACAATATTATTATTTGTCATCAAGATCCGGGTTAAACTTTAATTTCAACAGATACTTGCTATATTGTCTAATTGCAGTATTAAATAACATAATGTTTGTAAAATCAACTCAATAGTAATTTTTTTTAAATCATGTTTATAACTTTATAAGAATCACCCTTGTGAAATAAATGTTGAGGACTAAGATTTTGAACTATTTAAATTTTTTATATTTCTGGTCCTAACCGTAGTAATTCCATTTGCTGATTACTGATCCGCAATGACTAAAAGCTTAAGAACCGCTGGTTGATATTTTTCTCTAAGCTATGTGTCCTCTGTACTATAAATGCGAATTATTTTAATCTTGATCCACAGTTCAATAGCGTCTATAATAATTATTTTGCTGCGTGAGAGATTCATATTTCCTCAATAAATTTTGAACAATAATATGTAGACGTATTTCCATTTTGCTTGAAACCGTAATACATTACAGGGCAACAAATGATCACTATTTATTACTTGACCTCTTGAAAGTAAATGCAAATGTGTACACGTCAAGGTTGAAACGGGTAGTAAATTCTGAATAGAGCAACGGAGGTGTTACATACATACCGATACCGATATATTGCTAGGTTCCAGTAAGTTAACACATTTATAAACTATTTTAGTTTTAGATAAAACACTTGAAATAAATGTGGCCCTGTGGCTCCTCCACCACTAACATCTATGGGGGCCGTGATTTGACTACTGGTAACCGCACTTCACGCACAAAATATATCACTTACCGAGATTTGCTTCGGCAGAGTGCCACACCCAGTAATGGGTAGAAGGCGTGATGATATATATATTTTTTTGTACGCAACTCTCGAACATAGGGATTTAACATGTAAAATTTTGTAATTTCCTGCTTCCCTAATTATTTTAACCAAAAAAGCTTCAAATAAAAGTGTTAGGGAATAAAATTCTGCATCTCATACAATAAACTAAATTAATTTTGCATGCTTCGTAACGGCACAAATTTGATCTGAAAATAACGAAAATAGCCTGAAAACTATTGATAGCCATGGAACTAAAACAAAATTAAACAAATGTTTGTCGTTTTATCTGTCAAAATAAATGATTTAATAAATAAAGAAATTATTTTGACAGATTATACGTCAAACATTTGTTTAATTTTGTTTCAATTCCATGGCTATCGATAGTTTTGAGGCTATTTTTGTCATTTTCAGATCTAATTTGTGCCGTTACAAAGCATGCAAAGTTTATTTTGTTTATTGGCTTAGATGCAGAATTTTATGCCCTAAAACTTTTGTTCGAAGCTTTTTTGTTTAAAATAATTAGGGAAGCAGGAAATTATAAAATTGTGATTTTACATGTTAAATCCCTATGTTCGAGAGTTGCGTTCACCACCCTGTATATTTTATTTGTACCTTTTTCAGTAACACAATTTGTTAACCCTTTATAGCAGAAAATACCATGTGACTATAAATGAATGACTTTTTTTTTAGTTATACCAATTTATTTTTACTTTTATGTTGGTATACCTGATTGGTATCATTTATCTCTACTTTAGGGGACTTAAACAAACCAGTTTTTTTTCTGAAAGAATCGTCAAATTTTTCGAAAATTTATGAGCAAAACATCCCCATATACACATTCATCTTCAAACACGCCTAAATCTGTGCTAAATTATTGTCGAAATTTTATTATTTGCGTCCTTTGCAGGCAATCGAGTCCACAATTTTTTTTTCAGTTCCGTACAGATAGGATTTTTTTTCACTAAAAATCTTTTTTTTTCTAGGGGGCTGAGGGGGTTGGTAGGGGTTAACTCTAAGATCGCATTTATCCCCTGACAGTAGACACTTTATAGTATTTTATATAACAAGCATCGAAAATGTAAGATAACGTTCGAGTGTACTAATTGAAAAACGAGGCGCGCAACGCCGAGTGATTTAAGTACACGAGCATAGTTATCATGCTTTCCAGCGAGTTATGTACACTATTTTTCAAACGACCAAAAAATATTTCTAAAAAAAGTTTACAAGAGCATTGTTGTTACACTTTGACAGCTGATGCGTTTTTGAAGGTTAGTGTTGACCTCAGACCAACCATAAGTAGACGGAGAACAACGGCGTTTGTTGTGAAGTAGAATGGGTTAGAATAACTTGGTGATGAGACGGGTGCGCGGCAAAGAGCTAGTACCCCTTGGTGTTATGCGGGTTGTATTTTTGTTGTTGACAGTTATCAGACGCGAGCATTTTATTTATTTAAATACAAACGTGCGTATACAAAACACTTAATATGTCAAAAACTAACCTTTACTTTGATGTATGAAAAGTAAGTAATTGAATATAAAAATAACTACACAAATGTTTGCAACTCGCATAACATCAAAGGGTACTCGCTCCTTGCCGCGCACCCGCCTCACCCACAAGTTACTCTAACTCTTTCTACTTCACAATACTTTATTGACTTGAATACGGCAGAATTTGTCTACTTATGGTTGGTCTGAGGTGTTGACGTTTGAAGATTGAGGTTAGGTGTGGTGATACCAACTGTACTAATCGTAATGTCAACATATGAAATAATGCTAAAATATTAGTAAATATGTAATTATTAATTTTTAAAAATAAGATTTATTTGTGCAAATGTGTTGAAAAATCTGCCAAAACTTCGATTTAATAATAATACAAATTATTTTCTTTTATTTTATTATTTTCTTTTATTGTAACGCCACCTGTTGTCAATCAGTGGAACTTCACCTGATATGTTAGAAATGTGCGTTATACTGACATATCAGTGTATGTTATTTTCAACTTCTCGCAGTAATTTATGAGTTGTTATGGTTACTTTCATACGTGGTCGTCTGAAAAACTTTTGTGCTCTCATAAATTCGTCCGAATTGGCTAAAAATTCGCCAAGTTATGACGGTTTGAAAATTAGGAAAATGTTTCGTTTTTTTTTAATCACCAGTGTACCTTATTTTTTAACATAAGAAATAAATTCTGAATATATCTTGTAAACTAATACAGATTAATATGTAGTACAAAAATAACATTTCAGTTCTCTGGACAAATTCAAAATTTACATACTACAACACTGCAGTTATATTATACGCGAATTTCAAAGAAAATATATAAGAGTAATGTATGAATCGTACATTCATATGAAGTTAAAATATGAACAGTAGAAAGAAAATAATTTACTCACTTTCTTTCTAGACTGGCAAATTGAAGTTATATTTCATCTTAGTCTGACTCATCTGTAGGTAATTTTAAAACATTAAATTATTGCAAACATTTGTGACAAGAAATATGGAGTCATATACGAGGGCAGGGTGAAAAGTCCCTGAAAAATAAAACAGATGGCGCCACAATCGCAAATCTCATGGGACATTTGTGATGTAAATAGAACGCATTAAAATTTTCAGACTGATATGTCATTCAGTTCTGTTTTGACACCCATCGAAAGCATGCAACCTTGAAGATTTTTGAAAACATGGAAAAAAGTGAATTTCGCGTCTTGATTAAACATTATTTCTTGCGTGGAAAAAACATTACGCAAACCAAAGCATTGCTTGTTAAACATTATGGGGACGCCTCACCATCGATTGGAACGATTCACAAGTGGTTTACTGATTTTCGTTGAGGTAGTATAACCACAAAGGACACCGAACGTTCTGGTCGTCCAATTGAGGTTACAACGCCAGAAATTGTCGATAAAATCCATGGTATGATATTGGACGATCGGCGAGTTAAAGTGCACGAGTTTGCTGAGGCTATGAACATCTCAACCGAACGGGTAGGGAACATTTTGCATAAACTTTTGGATATGAGAAAGCTATCTGACAGATGGGTACCGCATTTGCTCTCTGTTGACAACAAGCGCGACCGTGTGACAAGTTCAAAATTGCATGAATTGCGCTACGAATTGGTTCGTCATCCACCATATTCTCCAGATTTGGCCCCCTGCGATTTTTATCTATTTCCAAACTTGAAGAAATGGCTCGGCGGAAAGAGATTTGGCTCCAACGATGAGGTCATCGCTGAGACAAACGCCAATTTTGAAGGATTGTCAAAATCGTATTATTTGGAAGGGTTCGAAAAATTAGTAAAACGTTGGACGAAGTGTATCGAGCTACAAGGAGATTATGTTGAGAAATAAAATATGTTTTTACCAAATAAATCATTTCTTGTTTCATTTTTCAGGGACTTTTCATCCTGCTCTCGTAGGTACTTACGGCATGTCCTTTAGTATAATTTATGAATGAAATACATTTAAAAATCAGCTAACATTTTGTTTTCGTGGCTAAACTCCAATATATTCTCTTGTAGACTGACAGTTTCTTGACGCATGGGCTTGATTAGAAATTGTAAATGATTTAAATGGTTCTAAAATAGTGGGTAGTCCTAGTCAGACAGTTGACAGGTAGATTGTTGTTATTGCGATGGAGAATCTAAAACGAATGGCCAGACCGTATGAAGGCAACGGCGGCAGGTACGATGGAAAGTGGGTATTGTTTATTTAAAACGCGAGCGAAGCGAGCTAATCTAAGAACTGTTTTAGAATCACTGGAAAAATGAACCTCATATCAAAATAAGGCAAGAGTGTATACTGACGTTTTACCGAATAATGTATAAATCGTACATTCATATGAAGTTAAAATATGAAAAAATAATTTAGTCACTTTCTTGCTAGACTGACAAACTGAAGTTATATTTCATCTTAGTCTGTCACCTGTAGATAGTTTTACAACCTTAAATTATTGCAAACATAAGTGAAATATGGAGTCATATAGGTACTTACGATACGTCCTTTAGTATAAATTATAAATAAAATACATTTAAAAATCCGCTAACATTTTATTTTTATTAACTGTCAACGAGTCAAGTAAAATGTGTGAAAAAAATCGACTTAGTTCCATTTCAGATACAGAAACACACCAACAAATTTTGGAAATAACTTCCAAGAATACATTAATAAGTAATCAATCGATATTGATCTATTTCAAAATGTTTTAAGTTGGATGAATCGACCTCAACAGCTAAGTAAAAAAATAAACTAATTAAATATAACTCGAGAGTTCAATAAATTAGAAAATAATTCTCCAGTATTTTTCTCAAACTTGTTACCATTTGGTAATAACCACTCAAGCCCTACGGGCTTTCGTGATTATTGCCTGGCAACAAGTTTTCGAAAGATCTGTCAAATTAATTTTCAATTTATTCTCACTCTCTTGTTATATTATTACTGAGAATTTTGCAGTAAGAGAAAAAGTTATTTTAGGCAAGGAATGCTAAACTGATAGTAATCTATAGAGTAATCATGAAATAAAAAGGTTTTTATTAACGTATAGATGAGTAACAGATAATAATCCAGTTTTAAAACAAAGGGAAATAATACATTTTAGCCCTTCTTCCACAAAAAAATATAAATATTACATAATACAAAAATAAATAAATATATCATCACGCCATTTACCCATTACTGGATGTGGCACTCTGCCGTAACAAATCTCGGTAAATAATATATTTATACGTGTGATGTGTGATTACCAGTCGTCAAATCACGGCCCCTACAGATTTTAGTGCAGAGGAAACCACAAGGTGAAAATCAGTTTAAGAATAATAATAACTTTACAGAATTTTAGATCTGGCATAATTCAATATTATTATTTTATTAAGCGAAATAATATTTGTATAACCAAAGCCGATACAATGATTTATAGATGTAATAATCTACAAACAGTAGTTTACCACAACAAATAGTTCAAATCCATCATTCGCTTCTAACTCATATTTAAATCCTTTAATCCGAATTAACATCGCAATACCTGCCAATGCTGGGCACAGATAACCAATACAAGCTCACTTGACAATGATCCACTAGTGATCCAAGTGATCTAGACTACGTGGATTCGTCGATTCGTCGCTATATCTTCATTGTCTGCTCTCAATTCGACCGCGCAGTTGGAATGACATGAAATTGAACGTACGTATGAATGTCCGTACGTTGTATGTTGTTATGTAGTGTGTTCATGCTATGCTGTTCAGCTATGAGATGAATAGACTTTCTGATTGTTAGAAATGGAATCCGAGACTTGAATTTATTGATGTCAGAAGTGCATTAGAGGCATAGCAGTGCATTCAGGGTTAATGTTGGCAGGGTGGAGAACGATTCTTGCAAGATGTAAGGTACTGACTGAAATATAGAAACGAGTGCTTTATAAAATTATCTCTTATCTCTTTCGTTGTTAAACGTTCCTAAATTATTTTAGAGAAGAATGCTTCGAATAAAAGTGGTAGAAAATATAACTACCTGTATATTTTTTGCGGTAGGTGGCTTAATGGTATCAATTCGGCCTGTGAATTCTGAGAACCCTGCTTCGATTCCCAAGGCGACAAACATTTTCACCACACTAAAATTACCCCTGTGTCCAGTGGTGAAAGTAGGCCGGCACGGTCCGGTACGTCGTACCGGTAAGAAAAATACAGCCGGTACGCTGTACCGGTAAGAAAATTTTACAAATAAGTTTATTTTGAATGATATTTATAATTAATAATGTTGCATTTAATATTACCTAATTTTTATATTTGAAAATTTTCAAATTTCAAATTACGCGCCATAAAATCTGGGCGATGACACCATTTTTAAAATTTTGGTAATGGGGTGGCTAGCTCAGTGGTAAGAAGTCCGCCTGTGGATCCTGAGGTCCCTGGTTCGACACAGGCGACAAATTTTCATAATTTGAAAAAGCTATCCCTGTGGCTCCTCCACCACTAACATGTTTGGGGGCCGTGATTTGACGACTGGTAACCGCACTTCACGCGCAAAATATATCACTTACCAAGATCTGCTTCAGCAGAGTGCCACACCCAGTAATGGGTAGAAGGCGTGATGATATATTTATTTATTTATATATGTAACATGTAAACTGAACGAGCTCAATTCCGAGTTTTTTATAACAAATTATGTTCTGTTACTTTTACGGATTTGCGCTCTGTACTTACAATTTCACATATTTCACAATTAATATTTATTTCAACTACTAGTCCTTGGACTACGATGTTTAATTCTCAGTCATACATTAAATCGTTGTTATGAAAAAGATGATTAGTATACTCGTGAGAAATAATGACAAGAAAAGAAAAAATATATATTAATGAAATAAGTATTGCAAATAGAACGCGATAAACCAAAGTAACACCGTGGCTGGAATGCCCTTTAACTCCGCCCATTCAGGTACATAACGAATGGCGTGGTTTTACTTTGGCGCGAAAGTGAAATATACAGTTTCAGTGAAAATACTTGACCCTCGTATCAAGTACAACATATGTATTTGTGCAGATTTATTAATGATATATTTATTTATTATTAAACCAACATAATTATTATTCTTTTAAAATACTATTTTTATAAATGGGAAAAATTACACAGCGTCTTATTATTTCATAAATTCAAATAATCCATCTTTTCTGTAAAACCAACTTTTGACACTGAATGTATCGATGATAGTAGCGACCTCCGAAGATACGCCTCTCAGGGTCGTTCATTATTTTGACTAATTTTATATATAAAATAAAAAAAACATTTTTTTCTCCTAGCATACCACCGCCCTCCCTTCCATCTCTTTAAAAATAGCGTGCCGGTAAGAAAATAAAACTACTTTCACCCCTGCCTGTGTCTCTCCCACCACTAACATCTTTGGAACCTATGATTTGACTTCACGCGCATAAATTTATCACTTACCGAGATCTGCCAGGCAGAGTACCCCGTAATGGGTACAAGGCGTGATAATTTATATTTATTTTATTTATTTATAACTAGCTATTACCCGCGACTTCGTTCGCATGATCTACAATTTAATGCGTTGCATTGCAACTCAAAGAAAGAAAGTGTATGTTTTTAATTCTGTTTATTGAAATGCTTTTGAATACACAATATTTATTGTTTTTCTCTTTGGGACGTACACGAATAAATCAGAAGGTTTTCCGACGCGTGAGCATGCCATATACAGCTGCCCATGTGAGAAGCATGAATTTTCCAAATTTAGTCCACACACTTGTAACGATTGTCCCTGTGCTTTGTTGATGGTCATTATAAATTCGAGTCGTACCGCAAACTGCAAACGTTTGAATTCGAATGGCATAGGACTGAAGCTTACTTATACCTATATGTTAAAATCGGTTCTCGTCTATGTCTATACCAAATATGACTCGAATCAGTGCAGCACTTTTTAGAATAGCTAGCGGTCATTTTGTTTCAAGATGGCGGACTGCAATTGTGCTAATTCAGAAACCTTCGCGGGCGTGTGCATAACAACTTACCAAAGTTGCATCGCAATCGGATGAATGATATAGGAACGCATATTTTGTTATGTACATTTTGTTGGAACATTTTTCTTTAAAATATTTGTAAGGCTTAACAACAGAAAATATATGTTGTTATGTTCAAGATAATTTGAAAAAATTAAAAAATTGAATAAAATAAGTGTTTTATACCTCTTATGATTTGAATATAATGAATTGTTAACAAGTTGTTGGTCTAGTGAATTTTCAAATAGCATACCACCGTGTGGTGTTGCCATTATAAATAGAGATTCTTAATTTTTCGTTAAAAACAAGGCTTTCATTACTAAACGATAAAAAACTTTCTCCTTCTGATACAATATACATGGATAGTTCTAGAACATCATACTAGTTTTTCAAATGAAACTGCAAATTTTTAGAGGTACACAAACCAAATATGTGCGATTCTGAATGACGATCGCTATAAGCCCCGTGTATACGAACTCAACTTTACAAGCGAATATATTTGTTCACAGACGATGAATGGATTTCATATTTTAACAGGATGCGTATGACTATCCAATGTTTACGTACGCCAAATTTCATTCGGATCTGCAAAGAAAAATTCACGCTAGAACTACCTTAATTATTCATTTGTCGAGGATGATGAATAAATAAACTTATAAGGAGGAAATTATGAATGTGATTGAAGCGAGGGTGGTGTTCGGATAAGAATGTTTGACGAGGACTGATTATTTGATGTGTCTGATGAGTGAATGTTCTTGAATTATTCTAGGATTTGTGCTACCTCTTTTGATGGGATATGGTGTGATGTTATATTTGTATATGTATATTTCACAGCAATAGATATCAATATTAAGTACAAAATTTTATCACCAGATGTCTCATAATAATGTGTCATCGCTTAAACATTTACATAACTTAATTCTTTATAGAATCGTCACTTCGACTCTTCGGAGTCAGCATTGAAACTTAGATTCTTGTATTTTGCTTCGTTTAACTTCAAATTAATTTTTTTTTATTGCACTTTGCTGACTCCGCACTTCGATTAAGATTTTATAAAAGATATTATTTCTTTGCGTTGTTATTTTTACCAACTAGTTTTTTGACCTGAAGATGGTTACATCCGTAACCGAAACGTTGTCAACTATGCTTTAATAAAATTGACTACAACTTAAGCCTAAGTCCTTTAATTTCAATCCTACATTACCTTGGCTTATTAAAACACACTATCTTTATAGAATCTATTAGCTGGTTCATCCTCCTCCGAAGTCAATTTCAAATATCTTGAAATATGCTAGAAATGTTTTGCATTAAATTTAGTTTGATTAAATGAGCATAAATGGATTTTGGAAAATATACATAATGATGGACGTAATTAATATAAATGAAATGAGATAAATTATATTATTCCATTAATAAAATTTATGTTCAAAATTAATTCTAAAAATTAATTTAAAATTATATGTTTGTTTCATTTGCAGAATAAAACACTAATTAATTTTTCGACAGCTGTCAGGAACATGACAATAAAATGTATTTTTTTTCGGTGCAGTATGTTTAATTGAATTCTATTTTAATTCTTTCTTATAATTTTAAGGGATTATATGTACCGGATTTTTTATGGATCATAGGAAATAGAATGATAAAATTTTCATATGACTGTAATTTCTGCCGTATTAATTTTAGTGTCACACTTAACAATTAAACACATTATAGTAGATTGTCCCCAACACACAGCTGAAAGAAGAACCCACAACATACCCCCACATTTATTGAAGCCCTCAAGAACAATACGAAAACAGAGAAGAACCTAATTGCATACTTAAAATCAATTAATTTTTATCACAAAATATAATAAAAGAAATTTAAAAAATGTAGAAAACCAATCACACCTTACTGTACCGGGATATGAATGACCTTAGATGTCGAAATATCCGAAAACATGATTAAAAAAAAAATAAAAATTTTAGTGTAAATAAATTTTTGATAATCTACTTTCCTGTCATAAAATAGACATAGGGTTAAATTCATAGTTGTGACTCACCCTCACCTCATCCTCACCTCTAACTCAAAGTCAAAATAACTAAGGCAACAACTAACTCAAATTGTACAAATTCTTGAGTTAGTTGCCTTAGTTACTTCTACTTTGAGTGTGAGGTGAGGATGAGGTGAGGACGAATCACAACTATGAATTTGACCCGTAAAATAAAATTTTAAACTGTTTACAAAATGCCTTGAAAAACAAAACATACAATACAGATAGTGTTACCACCTTAAAACTAAGTCTCACCCGGAGACGATGACTATTTTTTTAAATAGGGTCCTGCAATTTTATTATTATTACCATATTTGATAAAAAAAGGGTTACATTGTTTTGTTAAAGACAAGTGGTTTTGTTATCATGGTAAAATAATTACATATAAAATAAAGTAAAACAAGATTGGAAGTGATAAATCTACTGTAACAATAAAATTAGTTTACTCAACGTTATATATACGATAAAACTGTAAGAATATTGACAAAATTGAAGATAATCACATGAAATAGAAGCAGAGTTGGGACCAGTACTCAAAAAAAGTATTTAAATACTAAATACAAAATACTTCTAAAAAAGTATTTTAAATACTAAATACCAGTATTACTTGAAATACTTTTTATCGTTAAAATGTAATTACAGTACTAAATACTAAGTAAAAATAACAAATATATTATTTTAATACAGAATTTAATTTAAAAACAAATTTAATAATATTATGAAAGATACTTTAACAATTTACAATTCAAAATTAAATAGAAGTAAGAAATTCAGCAGCTATAACAAACATGAAAGGGTTTATATACAACAACTAGGTTATTGATATTTATATTAAGAAATAAATTTTCTTCAAGTGTATATTAATATTACAACAATATTTTCAATCAAACAAAAAGAGTGAAATAATGATCTCACTATTTCATTGAGTTAACTTAGGGCCAGTTTTTCAATCCCCGGTTTACTCTTGATTAATGTTAAATAATAATGGAAACTATGGTTACCATTATTATTTAATCATGATTAACATTAATCGGTGATTGAAAAACTGGCCTTTAAATGAGTAAAAAAGTGTCTATTATCAAACGGATATAGAAAATAATTACTTATAATTTATAATACTACATAGTATGTTACGATGCATAATAATCACGCCTAAAAAGTTGAACAAACGATATCATAACACACTTGTATCGTACTAAATTTTATGCATTACATTTTCATAATACATTTTAAAATCAATTTTTCATGTTGTCAGTATAACATTCGATGTGCCCTTTATGATTAAAATTACTCACTAGTTATGCGCATGCGCAAAGTATTTAGTATTTAAAGTATATAAATTACTTTAAATACTTTTTTTTTTACTTTAAGTACTTTTTTGTACTTTAAGTACATGAAAGTATTTAAAGTACTTTTGCATGAAAAAAAGTATTTTAAGTACAGTATTTGTCAGGAGTTAGGGAATTTAGTATCCAGTGTTGACAACATAGATAGACAACTTCACAGTAGTAAACGAATTGTTCTAGAATAAACATATTTTGTTGTAGTATAAAATTAGTAATAAATCATATTGAATCATCTATTATTGTGTATCTTTAACGCGAGGTCGTTACAGTATTGAATACTAATTATCAAAAGTATTTTAAGTAAAGTATTTTAAGTATATGATATACTTAAAGTACTACTTCCAGTACTTTTACTTTAAGTAGTTCCCAGCTCTGAATAGAAGACATAGCCTCACCTAAAATTATGTCTATTTCTGAAAACTTGATACATTCTAAAAAAAATTGAAGTATTAGAACCGAAAATAATTATATAAATTCTTCCTTAAATAATCATGAGGATAGAATCAAGAAATTGGAGGACTTAGGGCCGGTTTCTGAAAAAATATTTAACGGGCATGTTAACTAACTGTCGCTTAAATTTATTGAAAGGTTAAAATTACATCGAGTTTCTGGAAACAAACGTCAGTTAATTTATATGTTCGATAACTAACTCATGGTTCTATCCTGGACTAACATTTATTCTTGAATCTAATAGATGGCGTTGCTATCGTTGTCGGTAAATGTCGGTTATTTTTGACGTCAATTTCAAACTTCAAAATATTTAATTTGACGTCAATTATTGTACTTCGTATTTGTGGTTTGTAATTGTAATAAAATTATGGAAGAAAAGCGAATTCGTGGTAAAAACTTGACAGAAACTGAAAAGAATGTTCTTTTTAAGTTGGTGACAGGGAAATATAAAGCTATAATAGAAAATAAAGAAAGTGATGTCGTCACAATAATAAAAAAAAGTTTAGCATGGCAACAAATTGCTAAAGAATTTAATTCGCAAAATCAGACAGGGCACAGAACTTGTTATTCTTGTAGAAATGATATCTGTCTCTAAATTCTGCATCACTATAGATCACAAAGGGATTACGTCTTTCTCTAAAAACTGTGACTTTCTGTACAGGCTCCACAATGTCAAATAGTTCTTCATATGACGATGAACTAGTATTCTTGAAGCTGCATACTAACAAGTTTTGATAAATAGGTAAAATCACACAAGCACTGGAGTTAAAAGTATATTCGAAGAAATTTTTAAAGCTCTCAAAATAATAGATTTTAGTAATAACTGTGTTTTTTAAACCTTTTTTCAATCACCAACAAAGCCAAACGAAACTAATACAACGGCTTAACGAATTGGTTTTTAAAACAAGGTTAGGAAAGATGAGCACTGTCACTGTCAGCCGTTATTTTCAACTGCGCATGCCGCATATAATTTAACTGGACCAATTTGCCGCGTTAACTTAACGGCCAGTTAAATACCAATATGTTGTTTCAGAAACCCATTTGACAGTTTATCGAACAGTTAAACTAACTGACCAGTTAAATTTGTTTTCAGAAACCGGCCCTAAGTGACAGAAATAAAACTAGATAACAGTAAGATGTACAAGATCATCAAAGAAAAAAATGTAATAATTTAGCGGCCTAGAAAATTCCGATAGTGAGACAGATTTGTCCCGGACAACTACATAGCACGCTGCACGCAGCCAACACTGCCTTCACCAGTTGTATACGTTCGATCACCAACCACCGCGCTAGCTACTCCGTACACGGTACACGAGATACACGCGACAGTCTTCATATAATTTTGTACATATTCAATTTTACTTACACAATTCGGAAAAATAATAATTAAACCCGGAGCCCGGAGATAACTCACTGAAACCCGGAGTCTCCGGGTCAAACTCGGAGAGGTGGCAAGCCTAAATACAGATAGATGTTTATTAATTCATATGTAATTATTATTATTATTATTTAGTTTTATTATTTTATTTTTATTTTGATTTTAAAATCGTGGAAAGATTTAGTTTACAAGAAAATGTTCAGTGTTTGAAATAATATCTTTATGACAGATGTTATCTGTCAAAATCAAACAACACAAAATTTTTATTTTATATCTTATGCCATTATAATAAATAAAAATTATAACTTTAATTTTGTCTCTTCATCGTGAAAGAAACGCATGTAAACAAAAATTTTGGACTGCAGTTTTTAATTTTGAACACTTTTTTTATTTATACTTTTGTTCTAAAATTATTACAGCCATATGAAAATTTTACCATTGTATTTACATATCTTCACGCTATATCCCATCAAATGGGGTAGCACGAACCCTAAAATCACTCATAAAACATTCACTCATAACATAATCAAATAATCAGCCCCCGTCAAACATTATCATTCAAATACACCACCCTCACTTCAACCACTTTCATAGATCTCTCCATATAATCTCATTTATTTATCACACACGAAATCATTCCTTACATAAAAAAAAAACCCTCAATCACATTCATCCAATCATTTGTCAATCTTTCACTCATTAATTATTCACTTATCATTTATCTTCTTTTTTCGACATGCATAAAACATCTCAAATTACCCACGCTTACTCCTAACAACGAATCTAACAACGAATCTACAAAGATTAGAAAAGATGAAAGTGATAGCCTGCAATTGCATATGAAAGAAAAGTCCACACAATGCAGTAACTGAAAATGAAACAAAAAGATGAGAAAGGAAGGGAGTGTCGCCCTGCGCATGTTTTTGGAAGTGAATTCCACACAATTGCAGTTAAACACTCAACGTAAGAACTGAAAACGAATTAAAAGATAAGAAAGGAAGGGAGTGTCGCTCTATGCTTGTTTTTGAAGTCGGTATCACAATCCACTATTTCCTAGTTGATCTAGTTGGATAAATGATCGCACCATACTGATGAGTCCGGAAGGACGAAACGCGTCTATGGTTAAAGCTGAACTGACCAGCCGTTTGTTGATGACCTGAGAAGTTGATGCAAACGTGCTGTAAAACCTCTGTGGAATTACGAGACAAGTGATGGAAATTTTTTTTCCTATTTTTTCTTATTTATTCTAAATTTATATTTTCGTTCAATAGATGACATTTCTTAATTACTGCTAAATAAAAAAGTTTAAAAAATAATCTAATTAACAAATAAACTAAATTGAAATATTTCCAATATCTTTGTCAAACAACATTCGTATCTCCTGTCAAATATGATAAATGTTCCATTTCCAGTTGGCATCCAAATCAGAGGAAGCTGTCAAAAAGTCCAGCTCAATTTCGTTTTTCGTGACCACGGCATTTGAACCTATCTCCCTCCTTTCATTTCCTCTACCCTGTTGTACGTCCATGAGAAATTCAAGCTCATTCTAATTTCACACAGTTTGCGTTTTCTTTATTGAACGCCTTCTTTGTGTTGAACATTCATTTGTTTCGGTTTTGCATTGGACACCAGCAGAAACTCGAAACAGTTGAGTGTTTGGCTTTAGTTCAACACTTTTGTTTGCGGCATGGTTCAATAATTATTTTGTTTTGAGAAGGAATTGACATTGTGAATGGGAATAATGCTGAAAGTGCTCTCTGTTTTGATTGATGAGTTTTTGATAAAGAATGGCAATCGAACAGTTGACAGTTGTTGTAGAAATAAAAGTGGAAAACACTGTTACGCTCTTTACTTTTCATGCATATTTACACAATTTATATTTGCACGATCATGCACATCTATTTTTAAATCAAATATGTATTTATTTATTTTAATGAATTTTAAGTTATTAAGCCGAGAATATTATTTAAATAAGAAATCAAAAAATGATCAAGGGATATTAGATAACCAAGCTTTATTAATGATGTTAAAATTAAAAGTGTTAGAAAAAAAATTTTCCTATTATTTTCTTGTTTTATTAAGACTCAGTTCCACATTTGTCTTTGTATTATTTATTTACTGCTATTCAGCAGTTTGCGATTTTTGTCGGCAGATGGCACTGCATGGTTCTCCGTAGCTCTCATGTCATGATACCTTCATTAGTATTCTTCTGTCAGTTCAGCTTACACAGTACCACAGTTCACTAGCCGTTAGTTGGTCTAGCTCAGGGATGGCGAACCTTTTTTGATGTCCGTGCCACAAAGTCATAAAAATTCTTTTTTAAATAGGTAACGTGCCACAATAAAATTTCATTCGAAATGTTAGCGTGGTGAAACTATACGTAAGTATAATTAAATATACAAATAAAAGCAATTCTTCTTTAAACAATTTTTTATTAATCAATGTTTTACAAAAAGCAATATGCTAGAAACAAAATTCACGTTAAAAACAATTGTTTTTAATGTGATTTTTGTTGCTGTACACAAGATGATAAAGATTTAATATCTGGTTCATATTTAGTTAATTTCAACAGTACGCATGCAGAGCTCGACTCATCCGTCATTCTATTCCTATATTTATTTTTTTATAAAATTTAATTCTGAAAATAGAGATTCACATGCCCACGTCGATGAAAATATTGATAAAATTGCCTTTGCTAATATTTTTAAACAATTAAACGTGTCAGGAATTGAATTTCATGTAGTTAGAATTTCATCTTCTGCAATTTTATTTATTTTATCCAATAATCGATTACTTTCAATAATTTCTAAATCATTTCTGGTTCCATATGGTACTTGACTGAAAATCAACTGATTCCATTTCTAATTCATTAAAATTTAACCACTCAAGGACTTTTAAATTTAATTTTTCAAATGGTATTGTATCAGGATATAAAATAAATTTTAAAGTTTCTTCAAATTCTTTAAACTGCGTAAATCTTGCAGAAAATTCCTGAATCACGGATTGAATTACCATTGAAAACTCTTTCGTTAATGACTCTTTATTTGGCTTTTCGTGACCTTTACTTTCAGAAAAAAAATTTTTTGTATTCGGAAAATATTTATATGAATTTGACGGTTCTAGTTAACATACTAATGCCGGTATTACACGATAATAAATTTACACGTATCTCTTGTCAAATTTCTACAACATATTTTACATCAAATGTCAGTCGTTTTACATGATCATAATAATATTTTAGAAATATTTGTACATACTACCAACATGCTTTAATTTTATATTGGTACGAAGTGTTTCCCATTCGTATTCAGCATATTTCACAGTTGATCTAAGTTTTTGTGCGCTTGAAAACAAGGTTAGCATTATTTTTTCATTATTATATATAATGATATAAATAAGTTAATGCGTTTATTTTTTTACATACCTATGTGTTTAGATGCTGTTTGTATGAAAAAATGGTTCACCATGTCGAAAAAAGAATATTCTCACATTATTGCTTTTGGGATTGGCTGCAAAATGTTTTTTATATAAAAGAAAGGTTAAACGAATGTACTGGATGAAGCCCTGGATAGGTAAAAGGCAATAAAAAGGAATTTTAAATTTAATTGATAATGAAGAATTATTTGAGGATGACAACACATCATTTTCTTTATTTTATAATTTATATTGTAACAAAAATAAATAAAAGTACAAACTCTGTTATAAATAACTATTTCTCAATTATTATGCTCTATAATCGAAAAATGTTGCATAAATAAAAAGGAACTTTACTATAAATATTTTAAAGAAATATACTTAAATATAATAAATATAATAAATGTTTTCATGTTAAATTTGTCATTTATTTCTTCAGAAATGTTTGTAAGACATAATCTACGTTTTGTTTTATTTTTATATGACGGATTATTGAACGTGTACAAGTTCGGCAATTGTTCACACATATTAATAAGAAATCATGGGTTTTCTTTAGTCCACATTATTATTAGTGAAACTTTTCAAAACAAAACTAAACAAAATCGCTACACTGCGCAAAAAATACATATAAACATAACCTAGCCACATCACTTGTAGAGAACTGACAGATGCTGATCAGGGCGGTAACCAGTATCGAATTTTCAAACCTTTTAAAGTAAAATCCCTAGAAATCACCAAAATTTGATGCAAATGACCTTGATATTTACAACATGTTCTAATTGAGAATTTTCTACAACTTCGCATTGAACAATACGATTCTGTAAGTATATGATCGTGTAAAATATGAGAATCACATTGTTCAATGCAAAGTTGTAGAAATACATGTAAATTTATTACCGTGTAATACCGGCATAAGATAGGTATTCAGTACTACAAATTTATATCATAAATTATAAAATAAGTGTAGATTAATAATTTTTAATTCATTTCTATCAAAAAAGATAAATAATTTTGTTATTGTGCGTGCCATCCAAATTTTTAAACGTGCCACTTGTGGCACACTTGCCATTGGTTCGCCATCCCTGGTCTAGCTGGATAATTGGTCGTACCATACTGATGAGCTCCTGAAGAGCAAAATGCGTCTATGGTTAAAGATGAACTGACCAGCCTTTGATGATGATCTAATAAGTTGATTCAAATGTGCTATAATTTTGTAGAACTTTGACAAGTGTTTAAAAAAAAATTCCTATTATTTTAAAATAAAGACAAAAAGTCAATTACGATGTGGAACTGTGTCTTAATAAATAAGAAAAATAGGAAAATAAAATTTCCATCACTTGTCACAAATTCCAAAATGTTTACAGCACGTTTGAATCAACTTATCAGGTCATCATCAAACGGACAAGTGATGGAAATTTTGTTTTCCTATTTTTCTTATTTATTAAGACACAGTTCCACATCGTAATTGACTTTTTGTCTTTATTTTATTTAAATTGCTGTCATGCAGTTTGCGATTCTGTCGGTAGATGGCACCACGGGTTACTCCTTAGCTCTCATGTCTTGTCTACCGACGTAGTTACTTTAACATCAGTCAGTTCAGCTTGTAAAAATATCAGAGTTCACTAGTCCCTAGTTGGTCTAGTTGGATAGTTGATCACACCATACTGATGAGTCCCTAAAGGATGAAACGCGTCTATGGTTAAAGCTGAACTGACCAGCCGTTTGATGATGACCTGATAAGTTGATTCAAACGTGCTGTAAACATTTTGGAATTTGTGACAAGTGATGGAAATTTTGTTTTCCTATTTTTCTTCCTATTATTTTCTTATTTTATAATGACGAAGTTTCAAACACAAGATCTGTGTTCATTATCAAGTCTACAATAAAATGATAGAATTTATTTCTTATTTTGCACTACAGTAAATTAATACTAATTGGGTCTTTCACTGTAGTCGTAAGATTAGTCATTTATATTATGACTAGGATCCAAAAGCTTTGTATCGGAGACAATAATAGTTTTACATAATACTATGAATCTTTGGCCGTATTTGTTTGGGAACTTTGGATTCAACCCTAAACTGACCTATAACAAACTCGTGTTACTTCCAAATAAATGATGTATCTCAAGTGTCAGTTGTAAACATTAGCGGTAAATTTAAAATCTGAATGCAAGTTCGAAGCAACAAGTTTTGTTTGTGTGTTAAATTGCGCTTTTAATTGGATGTTTTAAGTCATCTTTATATTTTTATATGTAGTCAAAAAGCAAATAACGTCAGAGTCTGTTCATTTTTGTATAATTTTGTCATCAGCAGTATCAAAATAATTTATTTCGGAGTCGCAATTATCTGTCATAATATTATCCTCTGTGACTACTACTCGTATATTGCAAGAAACACATACTGCATATAGCTTTTCCATCACCTGCATAAATAATAGTTTTGCATATTTTTTCAGAAAATTATTATAAAATTACTTACGTTCAGAAAAATAGCTTCTAACCTCTCTATACTATTACAAATCGCGATGCCGTCGCGGATAACAAGGAACACAAGTTGATTAGAAAGGGATAGCAAACAGGTTCAACCTGCCAACCCGCTAAAATAGCTGGGGCAGTAGGATCAGTTCAAGATCAGTTCTGGGTTACTTACAGCGTGCCAATTAAACAAAAGTAACCTACCGGGTTACTTTAAAAATCCCAAATAAATACAGCCTATATCATACCTGAGTTTTTAATACATCAGAGTATTGCGATCTTTTTTAACCCTCTCTCTCATACATCTATCCCAGTGACAGACTGGTCTAATGGGCGATTGGGGGATCGGCCTACGGGCCGGTGCTGCGAAGGCCAGCTTAGGGCACACTTTAGCTCGCTTCGTTCGCATTTTTATAGGCCGATTAAACTATAGCCCGGACCGAAATGCTGTACCCCGCCCGTCTCTAAACTAAATAAATAAATATATCATCACGCCTTTTACCCATTACTGGGTGAGGCACTCTGCCGAAGCAGTGATATATTTATGCGCGTGAAGTGCGATTACCAGCCATCAAATCACGGCCCCCAAAGATGTTAGTGGTGGGAGGGACACAGGGATAATTTTAATTTGGTGAAAATGTTTCTCGGCTGTGGGGATCGAACCAAGGTTCTCAGAATCCACAGGCCGATTCGATACCACTGAGCCATTACCCCATCTCTGCCCGTCTTTGATCTATCGTATTCCAAATAATTTCTTTTTATTTATTCTATCTTCGTCTAATATAGGCGAGTATACGTAGATACGCATGACCAATGTTTATTTGCATCCTCTAAAAATATTGACCGATTATTTTGTCAAAATTTTAAATTCCCCCATTAGAAATTTCTGGCTATGTCACTGGTCTAATACACAGTTAATTGCTTTGAATACGTTGATAAAAATATTTTAATAAATATCTAATATTTATTTCTTAACTTAATCTACATTCACAGCTCTTAACATAGTCATGTCCTACGGGTGTGAGACATGGACAATTAAAAAAAAAAGATATGAAGAGGATTGAGGCCATGGAATTTTGGTTATGGAGGACGATGCTTGGTATTAAGTGGTCTGATAGAGTTAGCAACGATCAAGTGCTGGAAAGAGTAGGACAAAAAGAAAACTGCATGAAATTATTTTGGAAAGAAAGAAAATGTGTTTGGGACATGTGTTGAAGATGAATACTTTAATGAAGGACGTAATAAAAAGGACAGTGGAAGAAGTTTACTGTTTATCATTTTTCTTCCTGAAATAAGTTATTTATTTATTTATGCTACTCTGTACAACAAGAATTGTAACAAAGTGAAATAATTGAGAATTTCTTTTTGTTTATAATTATGTTTCGAGAAATACATACTAATTAAATATTATCTTAAGTATCTTTTTAAAAGATGACTTGAAGGAGTTTTGATTATCAAATTTTTTATTTTTTTTCTGGCTTCTTTGGCGGACCAACTACTCAGGTCATATGCCGCCATTACGCCCTGATCTGCGTTTTAGTTGTTATTGTCAACAGCAACGCGAGTTTTCTCTGGATGGTCATCCATCCAGATTATCAAAATTATTAGTGGATATGTTTGTAATAATATCAGTATTCATTAGATCATTAATTGTCGAGCAATGTTTAGATAATGTGATGACATATCTGGATAAATTATTAGCTAATTGTTGATCTGGGACAGATTTAACCTATCTATCTCATCCTTTGGAAGACTCTGGATTTTTAGATGTACTCGTACATGAGAATGATTATCTTGAACTAACGCAACGATATCACCTTCTTGCCCCTTGTCAGCACATGAAAATCAATAACATTTGGTCAGTAGTAGTTTGGTTTTTATCTAGAAAAGTTGTCTCTCATTTAGAAGTGTAAGATGTATGCTGGGTTGTATGAAAGTTTTATCGGTTCATTAGCAACTAATGGTTGAATAAATTTCAGAAAATCGCTATTGATACTGTTGCTAGATAAACAATTCTTTAAGTAAAGAGTTCTTTATTTTTTTCTTGCAACCCAGCAATAGTCTTGCCAGGTAATTTTGTAACTTAAGTAAATATTAGTTAATTAATACGTTGTTCTTATTTGCCATCGTCATGAATTTAGTTAATTTCAATATTAATTAGTAACTTCTGTAAATTTTGCTAGTTAATTTTTATGTTTTAATATATTTTATTTTTATACAAAGTAGTTTATCTTATTTCATCGTCTACTTATTTGGTGTTAGATTCGCAGCTCTGGACTGCTAAGATTGTCTTGACGGTAGAATATAACAGCGCAATCACCTTTAAAATGATTACAGCACACAGCTAGTACTAAATACTCAGACGCAGTTGCATTTTTGGGTATAAGCTGAAATATTGTTTAAATCCACAAACTATAACATAAACACCGCCAAGTCTCATGAGAAACTTTACAGAAAATCAGTTTTCCAGCGACATTCCCCCAATCTCTCACCCCACGAACAGCTTTATCACAACTGCTTGTGCTACACTCGACACAAAGCGTGCTACATGAAAACATCCTCTTGTGCGCTTTCCACCCTTGTCATCGTCGTCTTCCTCAGCCCAGATGCGCGCATTCCATCGATAAAAACACCTAGCAGACGTAATATCATTTCTCGTGCGCGGCCAATCCGAAAATCCTGAAATGTGTTTGTAAGCCTCCGTGCTGTTCTGCTGTTCCGCGGCCCGCGACATAAAATGCGATGGCTCGGCCACGCACGTCCTGGTGAGAACGCAGAGTGAAAGATTGGAGATAGAGGAGATGGTGACATGCTGTTTTGAGGAGAATGAGGCTTTCATGAGAAATTTTCCTAGATGGCGATAATGTACTAGTACATCATATTTTGGAATTGATAGTCTAACTGGACACTGTTATAAAGATAGTTGTTTTTAATTTTTCGGTGATTCTGCATTTGCGCGTTGCATCATTTCACAAGCTGATAAACGTCAAAAATATGATGAGGGTACAATTATTGACACTGCATTTGGTATACTAGTGTCACGGTCTTTATAAACAATCGTAATTCAGTGGATAAAAACCAAACTAAAATTTGCGTTTACTACTTGACAAGCAAGAGGTCGTGCGTTCAAATCTCGCTAAATTATACTTATATATACATATAAAATAAAAATACAATTGTGTCTGAGTAATTCAGATTGCACGTTGTAGATTCCCTATTTATTGGGAATAAGTTTCTGTTGTAAAGAAAAACAATTAAAAACATTTGAATAGCACAAAAAGAGAACTTGCAAAGCATTGGATTTTTTTCAGATTTGTTACGGCCAAATGTTTCTAATTTACTTGAAATAAAGATGTTTCTGGTAAACTTACTATCTAATTTAAAAACAAAGAGAGATCAGAAGTAACTGTTTGAGTTAGCAATACAAATTTCGGGGCTTTTTACTCCACAGTTTGGTAAAAGCTGAAATATTATTTTAGAATAAATACAAATATGTATGTAGATTTTGGTAGGGACAGGACAGCTAATGTTAACCAAATAAAAAGATATAGGAAAGGGAAACAGCGATTTTATTTATGAATATTAATTAATTAATTGTTATTAATTTAAATGTGGATATAATCAACAGAAAATAAATTTATGTCTTACCAATTTCAAGTAACTTTTTACTTTCTTATAAGGAAGTATTGGAATCGTGACAAAAATTGTTGACGAGATTTTCGCGGAAGTACGTGTTTTGAGGTCCACTGAATCAGTTTTGATCATTTGCTCAATGATATCTGTGTGTGTGTGTGTGTGTGTGTGTGTGTGTGTATGTGTGGATGGATGGATGTGTGTCCGAGTGTGCAATATCTCATGAACGAGATAAGATTTGTTAACGAAACTTGGTAATTATAAGTTTCATGAAAATACGAAGAGCTGAGTTGATTTTGAATGAAATTGAAAAACCGGAACAGGAAGTTTACACTAGTAGTATTTTGCTACAGCAGATGTTTAACATCCAGAAGATTCCCTAATTTTCTAAATGAATCAGTGTTGGGTGACTTCCGCGAGATTCTACCACACTTTCTTGTTTCTTACTATTAGATGAATTGTTTTCCCAATTGCTGTTGCTTTGTTTTTGTGGTGTGTCAATTTATTTGTCGATTGTAAAAGTTTCTCACAAACCAGCACGGTTCGAAACAGCCCTTTCCGTATCTCTCTCTGGAAGAGCGTGGAAGGTGTCTTAACCCTTCACGACAATGGCTCGGTATCAGGGTATCAGGGTAGCAGGAACATAGGGACAGAGACCGTTGGACCAGTTATAAACCCTCCACATACGCCCGCGCGCTCAGGTGTTTGATTTTGATCTCCGGGTATCGCTGGAGGTGCTTTGTGACGTTTTATGGGTCGTACTTTAAGGGTTGATGGCTGATGTGTGATGTGAAGGGAAATGTACGACACATTTTGTAGTAAAATTGACCGTGTTGAATCTGTTACTAGTGTGGGCTTCAATATTTTGCGCAAGAATTTCAAAGAATGTATATTTTGCAGCCAGGCGTTTTTACTGAAAAATATTTCAAATAAAAGATGCGAAAAATTAATTTTGCTATCAGTTTTATTAAAAGCAATTTTTATTTCATTTTTGTTTTTCAAATTATGTTTGAAAATGTCATGTTCGTCAATCTGATGACGATAAAAATTACATGTGTCAGATGAACATTCTTTTCACTACAGTGAAAACTGTCAAATATAAAACCTAGGTTAAGTTACACTTAATCTACATTTAAAATTATAAATAAATAAATATACCAATTACTGGGTGTGGCACTCTGCCGTAGCAGAAGTAGGTATGTGATATATTTAAACATATGAAGTACATCTACTAGCCATAAAATGGTAGATTCAAGTGGTAGAGCTTTTTAATATATATTTATTAAAATAAATTCTTGACCGTACATCATATTTAATACAATATAAAATCATACCATAAATTATATCTTTATTGCTGAAATATGAAAGTTAAAGTTGAATAATTTAAAACGTTCGCACTGCCATATTGCAATGACGTAGTTGCATTAAGCCAATCACAGAGCTTTGTCTGAATCGTTTGTCGGTGCTCAAGAAGACGAAGAAGAAATAAGCATTCAGCATTCTACGATTCTACCAATGACGTATAATACTAGACGAATTATGCCGTATTCAAGTCAATGCAGTGTTGTGAAGCAGAGAGAAATGGAATAACTTGAGGGTCCGCCGGATGCGCGGCAAGGAGCGAGTACACTTTGATGTTATGCAAGTTGCTCCTTACCGCGCACCCGTTATTCTATCCCTTTCTGACTCACAACAAACGCCGATGTTATCCGTCTAGTTATGTTTTGTCTGAGGATTCTACTGACAACGACAAGTTACGTGTTATTTATCTCTGTCTTATCTGTCTCTCTTTAAGCTAAGATGCAACTACGTCATATGCATTTGTTTCGAAAGTTTAAATATTTTTATCATGCTAATACAAGTTTTTTTTAAAAATAAAAAATTTGGGTATAATTATTTTATTACGTAAATTAATATATAAAAAATTCAAAAAAGTCTTGAAAGGCCCATTACGGCCCCCAAAGATGTCAGATAAAGGAGAGCAACAGGAGTAATTTTAGGACCAAATTTATCGTCGTGACTCACCCTTACCTCATCCTCACCTCACACTTAAAGTCGAAGTAACTAAGGCAACTAACTCAATAATTTACACAATTTGAGTTAGTTGCCTTAGTTACTTCGACTTTGAGTGTGAGGTGAGAATGAGATGGGGGTGAGTCACGACTATGAATTTGACCCTAAATGTAGTGAAAAATTTGTCAATATGTATTTAAAAAGGCTTCTGTTGTTCGGTCCGTTTAATTTTTTGGTTTAACTTTTATAGATTTTCTATTTTAGTTGGCTAGTTAACTCTTTCTTATGTTGCATTACTGTGCAGTGTGCATGTCATGTTTCATTTCATTATTTATGCACAACCGGGCCCAAAATTCCTGGTTTTTAGTTATGAAAAGCGGGCTTAAACACTTCTTTTTGGCCCTAGGGCCATAAAAAATATTTCCTATGGTTACATAAACAAAGTGACTATTTTTATTTATTGTAAATACCTGATTTTGCAAAATGTCATTTTGACATAAATGTACCTGTTTTAATCTTTTCCATATAAAATTAAATGTTCTTTTGTTGTGCATAAAATATTGTATGTACCACGGGTGAAATTAGCCTTTCTGACCCTGAGCATATTATTAGACCTCGGCGCTTTGTGCCTCGTGCTAATAATCATGCCACGGACCAGAAACGTCTGTTTTCACCCTTGATACATAAATAACTATTTTCTTATTTGTTTCATAATTTTACAAACGAGCTTGTATGAAAGTAATTATGAATGTGGTTGAACCGAAAGTGGAGTGCCAGATTTAGTGGTGGGATCCGGATCCGGATAGTTTCGGTTTCGGATCCAAAAATATCCGGATATCCGGATAATTGAATGTTGAACTATCCGGATCTCGGATCCAAATCTCAGTATCGGATTTTGGATCCGGATCTGAGTGTCGGATTTTGGATCCGGATCTGAGTATCGGATTTTGGATCCGGATCTGAGTATCGGATTTTGGATCCGGATCTGAGTATCGGATTTTAGATCCGAATCTGAGTATTGAATTTTGAATCCGAATCTCAGTACTGGATCATGAATCCGGATCCAAATGTCGAATCTTGGAAACGGATTTGAGCATCTGATCTTAGATTCTAATGTGAGTATGAGTATGGAATTTTAGATATGGAATTTCAGTATCCGGATAGGTTCTCTTCAAATATTCTGAGTAAAACCAAAAAAATGAGATTATGAAATAATCCACTAAGCATTTTCGTTTCATGTCGGCATATTTCTGATGTTTAAATTTCTGTTGAACAACTTTTAGCATCTGCTAACAAGGAAATTTCACAAAACTAGTAGGTAAGTAGGTAACAAAAACAATCCCTTTTATGTGAAACACGTGCTCGAAGTAAATAAATATGTATTCGCTACCTGCAATGAACCTATGGCCATTATTTTTCAAATTTCACCTTAATCCATTTTTGCTTTCAAGTATTTGTTCTAATGAATGTTATAAAATCTTAGAACTTCAATTTTCAAAGAAGTGTCCCCCTTCTTTTCTTTACATGAGAAATTTTATGCTTTATGCTTTATTGTACTCGTATGTCTAAGAGTATGACAATATATATTTTTCTAAATGAGCAATAATAAATGTTATCATGCAAGTACTTTTTACATATCGCATATACTAACTCCCATAAAATTATACGGTAAGTAAAAAGAAATTAGAATCGTTTTCTTAAAAAGCATTCAATGAGTTTTGCTACAAACTTCATACTCATAGTATGACAAAATAAATTAATGAAATTAATGTCATATTAATATGTTACTGTATATGTGAAGTAATACAAATTTGTATTTTTTATTCATCATTTAACTAAATAGGACTCTGTGAAAGTAAATTTCTTTCTTCTTTATATATGTACAAACTACTTGGCTATTTTAGAGGGATATTATAAAATTTATTACTGTTTACAGACCGCTGTAAAGATAAACAGGCCCACTTCAATGGTTTCAATTTGAACTCAGTTTCAAATGTTTGCCTTTACATTCGAAATGAAGAATCAGATCTAGAACTAAAATTTGGATCCGGATCCGTAAACAAAACTTCGACCCGGATCCAAATCAAGATTCGGATCCGAATCAGGATCCGGGACCGGAGCCAAGTCCAGATCCGGATCCAAATCAGGATCCGGATCCAAATCCGAATGAAATTTACGGATATCCGCTTCAAGATCCGAACATCGGATATCTGAGGATCCGGATATGTTGATATCCGGGTACTCGGATCCAAATTTTGTCGGATCCTCACAGCACTAGTCAGAATAGCAATGTTTGGCGAAGATTATTGGCAGGATCAATCTGATGATTTAAGACAAGCGCAGTATTCTTGATTTTAGTTTTATTGTTTAGTTATTTCGTTAGAGTGTTTACCTGCAAATGTGTGGAATTACTTTCAAACACAAGCGCAGAGCGACACTCCCTTTCTTATCTATTTGATTCGTTTTCTGATATTGAATAAAGTATCTAACTACGAGGGTAAGGTGAAAAGTTCTCGGCCTGATAATGAAAGACTGTGATTTTCAGTTAAAAATGATTTTATTTATCTATATACTCTTCCTTGACTTCAACACACTTGGTCCAACGTTTCTCCAATATTATTCCAGGAAGTGAGAGTCTGGAAGGTTTGTGAAAAAATTCATCTACGGCCCTCTCAACTTCTTCATTGGACGCGAAACGCTTCCCAGAAACAAATTTCTTTAAGTTTAGTACCAGATAGAAATCTGAGGGTGCCAAATCCGGAGAATATGGGGGATGGCCGAGTAAATAGTACCCCAAATTCCGCAGTTTTCCCATCACCAACGCACCCTTGTGTGCAGGTGCGTTGACCTGGTGAAAGATGATTTTTTTCTTCTGCAAGCCAGGCCTCTTCTCGCGAATTTTGGCATCCAGCTGGTCAAGAAGGTTGGAGTAATATTCGCCTGTAATTATTCTGCCTTTTTCATCAATCAATTTACAGGATCCCTTTCGCATCCCAAAACACGCTGGCCATGACCCTTCCGGCAGATGCGATCGATTTCGCTTTCTTTAGCGCTGAACCATCGTCTTTCACCCACTGCTTGGACTGCTGTTTCATTTCTGGCGTGTAGTGGTGGATCCATGTCTCATCCATGGTGACAAATCGCCGCAAAAAATTGATCGGATTCCTATTGAATCGGTTCAAACATTGCTGCGATGATCATTTGCGTATTTGCTTTTGATCGGCATTCAGCATATGCGGCACCCATCTTGCGCAGAGCTTTCACATCTCTAATTCTTTGTGCAAGATGTTTCGCACCCTTTCTTCCGATATCCCCACAGTCTCAGCTATCTCACTCACCTTCACTCGCCTATCGTCCAATACGATAACATGCACTTTTTCGACGGTTTCCGGTGTGGTGGCGGTTTTTGGCCATCCTTCACGTGGGTCATCTTCGAGGAACGTGCGACCACGTTTAAATTCAGCTGCCCACTTTTTAACGGTTGACATAGAGGAGCAGAGTCCCTGTAAACTTTTGTCAACTTCGGATGAATTTCCTTAGGGGTTAATACATCCAAAACGAAGAATTTTATGACCGCACAATATTCAAGTTTATCCATTTTAACGAAAAACACACAAGATGTCTACTTCAAAAATTCGTGTAAACAAACTACTTAAGAGAACAAGTTGAAACTTGTCATACGAACTAATGACATGTGCACCCAGACAGGAAACACAATTTGTTGCTGATTGAAACGCCATCTCTGTGTGAGGCCGAGAACTTTTCACCTTGTATGTACTTTAAAAAAAATATTTCAGAATACTGTAAATATTTTCTATACTCGTATATAGTATATAATTTACCTATTTCGATAACTTTGAAAAAAAGTCAACGGGCGCCTATGCAAAGGGCCAAATAATTCCATTCTCTCTTTCAAAGCGAACCACCCCTCAATTATTTTCCTCTCAACTCTTTACAAAAAACCTCTAGAATTCACAATACTTGACAACATAGCCATCATATTTCCGTCGCGTGTCTTACTAAATATTTCAACTGATTTGCATAACGTACGTACGTTAAGCTGTACCTCCGCGAAGCATCATGGGGACGAGTGTTGGTATCTACTCTTGCGCTTGTAGCGTTCACGTTCGCTGAGCCAAAAACAAACAACGACAGCTCGACGTGCGTGTGCGTGAGGCGCGAGACACGCGGCGTGGTTTAGTCACGCGTGACAACGTGACTATGGACTTTATTCGTGTGGATGGACATAAAATGTATAAGTTGTGGTAGGGAACAAATTGAGACGCAGAGGTTTTGTTTATTGCTAAATAAGGTTTGTAGACATTTTTTATTTGTGACACTTTTATTACTATACTAATTTCGGAAGAAAATTGTGCGTTTCTCCTGGTTTTCTTAAATTTTTATTAGAAAAATTATTTCAAACTGCTTGAATAGTAGTTCTTCGTATTTTTTTATTTGAAACATTGTTCTCTAAAATATATTTGTTTACCTAGAGCAGAGAGAAGTCTATTACCATTCGCGTATCGAGGCTTAGCCGAGAGTAACAACAACTATGCAAGAGCGACAAAGACACTTTCTGCTCGAGGTACACACAATATTTTTTACGACCAGTTAAAAGCGCTTGAAGTAATATATTATATGTCATGAACTGTAAGTGAGTTTTTATGTCAAGAAGGTAGTTCCTAAACATTCGCTATCTAAAAAATCATTTACAGTTCGAGGTTAGTAAACTATTTTTTACAATACGTGCACAAATAGAAGAAGAAGTAAAATAGGTTTCAACTGTGCGATAAAAGTTCCACTTACTGTATTTAAATTTTGTTATTAATGGGTAACTTACAGTACAGGTATTGTAAAAATGAATTTAAAATCATTTTTGACAGTTTTTCTGTTTGGAAATTCGGACGACAATTTTCATATATTCGTTGCTAATAAATTAAATAAATTAAATAAATTAAATAAATTAAATAAATTAAATAAATTAAATAAATTAAATAAATTAAATAAATTAAATAAATTAAATAAATTAAATAAATTAAATAAATTAAATAAATTAAATAAATTAAATTACGACACATTTTTTATTATGGTAATATTGATATTACATTATGAAAGTAGGTAAATTATATTTAAATCAATTAAAATTGTATCACTCACATTAAAAATTTGAAGCATGATGGTTAGAGGTTAATTTTGTTCTCTTATTACAGAAGTCAAATCAAAATATATGACAGAATAAGAAACGTTTTTTGTACTTGATTAAATTGAATTAAATGAGAGCATAATTAATTATATTATTGCGCGTGAATTGCGGTTACCAGCCGTCAAACCACGGCCCCCAAAGATGTTAGTGGTAGGGGAGCCACAGGGGTAATTTTAAATTGGTGAAAATTGTTTGTCGTCTGTGAGAATCGAACCGAAGTTCTAAGGATCCACAGGCCGACTGGTAAATACTTAGTAACTAATCAAATTAAATTATAAAGAGAAAAACTAGAATACCGCCAGGATTTGAACCTGGGATCTTATGAACTACGATCATATGCATAACCAACTAAACCACGGTCGCCCTGGATGCAAACCTATTTTTAATAAAATTTTTTTTTCTATTTTTGTTAATTGTCATAGACAGCCTCGGTGTTCATAAAGTCCGAGGTTCAATTCCAGGCGGTATCCCAATTTTTCTCTTTATAATTTAATAAAATGTTTGTGTTTATCATCGAAAAGTTTTATAAAAAAGCGAAAACAGTAAATATATCATACCAGTTTTTTTTGTCAACTTATTCTGAAATCACAAAAATTAAGTCTCGGTTTTATTATGGCTTCGTTAGTGTGAATTTACTGAATCAAACAACGGTATTGCTTACATTTTATAAACACATTTTTACAGCGCAGAAACTAATGATTTCCATGTAAATTTAAGTACTATTAAAAACTACTAAATATTTATTTTAAAAAAATATATATTCTTAGTAACAGAATATAGCGCCGCGTAGGAAATTATGTCGCCGTTACAAATGTACCAATCACACACGAAGACACTATGAAAACGAAGCTATACTTGTTACATGTCAGAAATAGATTATTTAAAAGGTAGCGTGGCCGAGCGGTCTAAGGCGCTGGTTTAAGGCACCAGTCTCTTCGGAGGCGTGGGTTCGAATCCCACCGCTGCCAGGAACTTTTTAATATTTATAATAACAGCTTTAAATTTTCCGTTTGTCATAAAAATTACAAGATCAAACCCTATAATAATAATCACAAAAATTCACCAATATAAAACTACAGGATTTTCTACACTTGATGATCAAACAGGGTGTTTTCTGTAAATTTTTTAAAAAATGGATGATACTACTGATTAAAAGAAGGCGAAAAACAAAATCACAAGTAAAAGTTTTATAATAAAAGAGATATTATTATTTGTTAGTTTTTATAAGGGAGCGATAAATTATTGTAGTAACCTGAGAACTAACAAATTAGTTTTGTTTATCTTTTGTGCTTTAATTTATTTATCTGTCAGTTGTAGTTTGTTGTTTTTACGCTTTTCGCTTTCTTTTGACCTGTAGTATCACCCATTAAAAAAAAGAAAACCGTAAACACCATATATATGATATAATACATCGTATACTCAAATGATATAATGACTCAAGAGAGTCACGATGAATCTCAATAAGACTCAAACTGGTCTTGTCTCGGTCTTTAGTTTGGTTTCGAAACGCAATAACGGACTCATTTCGATTTTTCTAGACAAGATTAAGACTGTCACGATCTCGCGGCAACTCTATTAATTGTTTTCAACGGAAATTAATAATTGGTTAATTAAATAAATAAGTAATGGAGAATTATACAATTGACGTCACGCCAGGGAGAGATGGAAGGAACCAAAAGAAAGAGACATCTCGCATTAGTGAGAGAGTTACTTGACAGACCACGACTAATCAGAGCATACTTTTAACATAGCAGATTAAATGACATGTTAAAAATATGTTCTAGTTGATCATGGTCTGTCAACTAGCTCTCTCGCTAATACGAGATATCTCTTTTTGTACCCATTTTTAAATGATTAACTCGCTATTAAAATACTCTTGTAAAAAGATTTGTCGTTTCCTCCATCCACATTTTCTGCGTCTATGTGCGTCGTGACGCGTCCACGGACACTTTCAGGCTCAACGCGTGTTCTCGTGATGCTGTAGGCAAGCGAAAACGCCATGCGTTCGAGTGAGCACCACGCAACGATATTAAAGAACTCTTCCTCCTCGTATGATGTGATTCTCGGTTGGTCCCCAGTCCCCAATACTGCGACCGTCGAGCGATGTTATTTTCTATTGCTTTTCGTTCCGAGACTTTTGTTTTTATTTATTTAAATTTGTGATGGTATGTGGTTGCTGTGTTGAATGGAGGTAATTGGATTTAACGTCTGTTGACGTTGAATGGACATGAATGTGGAAGTTTTCAGCAAAAAATGTGCTTATCAAATTATTTTGTAACAGCGTGGATGAATTATAAATTCTAAGGATTTCCTGGATTATTTAGAATGTTATTTTATCATTTTTTACGCACAATTTATTCTGTAATTATGCTTATCTGCCTTTAAAAGTACCGCTGATTTTCTGAATAAATCCAGGCTATTTAAGTTTGTATTTGGATCTTCAAAATAATGTTATTTTCAGTTAGATAGACATGAAATACAAGCTCGTTAAGGCAATGCTTGTTACCTTAAAAATTCTGGGTTCGAATATAAACAATCTTAACCGAAAGTAGTAGTGATACAATGTGCAACTAAATGAGAAATAGAAAATATCGCTCTCGCATCATTTTTTGGTCAGCAATAGCACTCTCGCTCTAGCATGAAATTTACTATATATCGCCTCGTTCTTACGAGAGTATCACTAAAATTGCAATAATTTCTCGTATCTAAATGGAGACATAGTTGTTGTGCATATGCCCGCGAAGGTTTCTGACTTAGCACAAGTCCAGTCCGCCATCTTGAAACAAAATGACTGCTAGTTATCCTGAAAAGTACAGCACTGATTCGATTCAAATTTGGTATAGGCATAGACGAGAACAAATCTTAACATATAGATATAATAAAGCTCCAGTCCGCCATCTTGAAACAAAATGGCCGCTAGCTATCCTGAAAAGTACTGCACTGATTCGATTCAAATTTGGTATAGGTATAGACGAGAACCAATCTTAACATATAGATATAATAAAGCTTCAGTCCGCCATCTTGAAACAAAATGGCCGCTAGCTATTCTGAAAAGTACTGCACTGATTCGATTCAAATTTGGTATAGGCAAAGACGATAACCAATCTTAACAGATAGGTATAATAAAGCTTCAGTCCTATGCCATTCGAATTCAAACATTTGCAGGTTTCGGTACGACTCGCATTTGCAATGACCATCAACAAAGCACAGGGACAATCGCTACAAGTATGTGGACTAAATTTGGAAAATCCATGCTTCTCACATGGACATGTGGCATGCTCACGCGTCGGAAAACCTTCTGATTTATTCGAGTACGTCCCAAAGAAAAACACAAAAAAATATTATGTATCCAAAAGCACTTCAATAAACAGAATTAAACACAAGCACTTTCTTTCTTTGAGTTGCAATGCAACGCATGCCGGGCATTCGCATTAAATTGTCGAAGTCGCGGGTAATAGCTAGTAATAAATAAATATATCATTAATAAATTTACATAAATACTTATATTGTATTTTGTGTGACGGTCAAGTGTATTCACTAAGACTGTATATTTCACTTTCGCGCCAAAGTAGAACCACGCCACGTTATATACCCGAATGGATGGAGTTATAGTGCATTCCAGCCACGGTTTTACTTTGGTTTGTCGAGCTCTATAACTCAAATTTTTTGGTTGCCATCTGTGAGTAAAGTAGAATTTAATAATGTGTTATGTAGTGAACATGGTATAACTTTACAGTTTGATCTTTATCACGTGATAACTACTGCTCATTTGAATGTCAAACACAAATATCTTGTGTTAAATTCATTTCTATACTGAAAATAGACTATAAAAAAGATAAGATATATTGATTAAACAAACGTCAAACATCGAATTTCGAAACATGTATTGACTGAATAACAAATGATAATATCTTCGGGGAGAAGTGCTGAAGGAGAAAGCAGTTGTCGATTATGCCATGGTCTATCACCTCGCTCTTTCTATAAATTTGTTGTTTCACAAAAAATTGTATGGAGGAGAATCTGCTGCATGTGACATCAAAATTATTTGGCCTCATTGACTTAAAAGCTAATTTTTAGTAATTTAATTTTTTGAAATATTTTAAGGGTATGAATTGAGTCTTTGCGCGTTTCATAACTTGTGCATATGTCTTCTAGTTTTTGAAATATTGTTCACAAACTGTTTTATGAGAAAATTTTGGTGAACATTTTTTTAAATATAAACATTGCTGATTATTTGTTAGTGACTTAACTGAAACACGAGAAATTCAATGTCATATTTCATTACGTTTTTGAGATAAAGATTTGCAAAAGTAGAAAATATGATGAGACATTTTTTTTTTGTTAGGAAAATTCAACTTTTCCAGAGTAATTATCTTAAAAACTAAACAAGATATGAAGATACGCTTAACGATATTGAATTTCTTCTATCCGAATTGACTTACAAGCATTTTTTTAGCTAATTTTAAACGAATAATTTTTTTTAAGATGTATCTTCTTTCTTTTTAATTTAGGCCAATTTCACTGTTTGTTCCAAAATTTTTCATATTAATATCGTAACTTAAATTTACATGCCTATGTATTTTAACCCACTGATGCTGGGTTGCATGAAAGTTTTATCGGTTCATTAGCAACTAACGGTTTAATAAATTTCAGAAAATCGCTATTGATACTGTTGCTAGATAAACAATTCTTTAACTAAAGAGCTCTTTATTTTTTTCTTGCAACCCAGCATAAATCTAATGGTGAATTCCCCAAGTGCATATATCATCTAGTTTTTGAGATTTTGTTTCATGAGAAAATATATCCATACATATATAACATCACGCTACATCCAGTTAAATAAGGTACCATGAAACCTAAAATCATTTATAAAACATCAAATAATCAGTCCTCATCAAACATTCTCATCCTAACACAACATCCTCACTTCATACGAGGTAAGGTGAAAAGTTCTCGGCCTCACACAGAGATAGCGTTCCAATCAGCAAAAATTTGTGTTTTCTATCTGGGTGCACGTGTCATTAGTTCGTATGACAAGTTTCAACTTGTTCTCTCAAATAGTTTGTTTACACGAATTTTTGAAGTAGACGTCTTGCGTGTTTTTCGTTAAAATGGATAAACTTGAATATCGTGCGGTCATAAAATTCTTCGTTTTGGATGGATTAACCGCTAAGGACATTCATCCGAAGTTGACGAAAGTTTACCTGGACTCTGCTCCTTCCATGTCAACTGTTAAAAAGTGGGCAGCTGAATTTAAACGTGGTCGCACGTCTCCCGAAGATGACCCACGTGAACGACGGCCGAAAACCGCCACCACACCGGAAATCATCTAAAAAGTGCACGATATCCTGTTGGGCGGTAGGCGAGTGAAGATGAGGAGATAGCTGAGGCTGTTGAGATATCGGAAGAAAGGGTGCGAAACATCTTGCACCCTTTGAATTAGAGATGCGAAAGCTCTGCGTAAGATGGGTGCCGCATTTGCTGAATGCCGATCAAAAGCAAATGCGCAAATGATCTTCGCAGCAATGTTTGGACCGACTCAGTAGGGATCCGACCGATTTTGTTCGGCGATTTGTCACCATGGATGCGACATGGGTCCACTACTATACGTCAGAAACGAAACAGTTGTCCAAGCAGTGGGTGAAAGCCGGTGGTTTAGCGCAAAAGAAAGCGAAGTCGATCGCATCTGCCGGAAAAATCATGGCCACCGTGTTTTGGGATGCGAAAGGGATCCTGTTAATTGATTACCTTGAAAAAGGCAGAACAATTACAGGCAAATATTACTCCAACCTTCTTGACCAGCCGGATACCAAAATAAGCGAGAAGAGGCCTGGCTTGCAGAAAAAAAATCATAATTCACCAGGACAACGCACCTGCACACAAGGGTGCGTTGGCGATAGGAAAACTGTAGGATTTGAGGTACGATTTGCTCGGCCATCCTCCATATTCTCCTGATTTGGCACCCTCAGGCTTCTATCTGTTCCCAAACTTGAAGAAATTTGTTTCTGGGAAGCGCTTCGAGTCCAATGAAGAAGTTGAGAGGGCTGTAGATGAATATTTTCACAGCCTTCCAGACTCTCACTTCCGGGAAGGAATATTGATGTTGGAGAAACGCTGGACCAAGTGTGTTGAAGTCAAGAGAGAGTATGTAGAAAAATAAAATCAATTTTTAACTGAAAATCGCAGTCTTTCATTGTCAGGCCGAGAACTTTTCATCTTACCTTGTATAAGCTCATTTAGTTATCACACTCAAAATCATTTATCACACAATAAACATTCAAACACACCTATTCACTTTTCATTTATCTTTCTTCGACGTACATAACATACGCGCCGAACATTACTCACGCTAACTCCTAATAACGAATCTAACAAGGAATAATGGTAAAAAAATTAGAAATATAAAAATTGCTGAAAAATTCTTTATAATTTAATTGAAGCACGTTGAGCGTATCTTCATATCTCTATAAAATGTAATTTCCTCCCTTGTGTGATTACTGCCCTCAGCTACGCTTTGGACATTACTCAAGAGAGGAAATAATTCACTTTCACCCCATTTTACACAAATACCTACTTCACATCTGAAATTTATGTTTAAAAAAGTGGTAGTTAAATTATATAACTTTAGTACGTACCGTTTGTGCACAATATTTATAATTTGACATTTCATTTTCCTGTTGGCTGTAACATTGATTAAATATATTCGTATCGATATATTTATTTTAATTTTAATTTAACTCAACACTATTTACAGTAAATTTAAGCGAGAAGTCGAAAATATTTTCGAAAACTAATAAATTGTATTTTATTGAGAAATTAAACTACAAAGTTGAAAATAGTCAATTTCTGAGTTCAATCTTCTAGTTCACTTCGATAGTTGCATACATTAATAGTATATTGTACAACATTTCACTCGCATGAATTGCACAACATTCGCCTTCGGTTTATGCTATAAACTTTCACACCAGTGGTGGCTCGTCAGGAAAACAAATATCAGTTTAAATAACAGCAGGAAATCATATAATTGATCCAGGATTTATCGGATGACTTGGTTTTATTAAAAGAATTTAACTAGTAAAATATTAACGACGTTTCGGACACATGGTTCGTATCCATTTTCAAGTCAAATTTTTATAACCTCTAACGGTTATTTACAAAAAGAATTTGCCAAAAAAAAAAGTTATATATTAAAAATTTCATATTATAAAACTGATGTGTATGCAACAAGGCATCACTCAGAGTTAAAACGGCGACTTAACCAACCTTCGACATTTCTTTTTCGCGCAATTTAATTTCTTATTATTTTACGGAACATATAATATTTTTATCAATTATCATCATGTAAACCATCAACTATTTTGTTTCGTTTTTATATTTGGTAAGTTTACCTGTAATTTAATTGTTTAATTTTACCAATATTTTTGTAAAAATTTGAGTGTATCAATCTCATTATTGTACTAATTTTTAGACTTGATAATGGTCCCAATCTCGGACCGAAACGTCCTCGTTCTTCAATTTTTGAATTAAAGCCTGTCATCCAATCACCATGGAAGGTTTTATTTTGTTTTCAAAATAAAAAAAAATTTTCCTATTTCCAATAAATTTACACGGCTTAATCAACTTTCCTTACATATAATAAATACAGCTAAAATAAAATGTAAATATTAAAATTATCTAAAAATAATAGTTATTTTTATAACAAGTGCCGAAAAAGGCTTGTTACGTGCAAGTGCAGAATTTAACATACGAGGCTTGCCGAGTGCGGAAATCTGCACGAGCACTTCACCTTTTACGTCACGTGCTATAAACAACATTTTTCCTACAACTGTGCGACTTAGAAAATCACAAAAATATTATCAGAATTTATAAAATTTTAATGATATTACACGAGAACGATGTTTTACGACGTTGCTATGGTTTGTTTGTTAATTGCTTGCACATTGTTCTACGTTATTTAATAATATTTCATTAATTTCAAGATAATTTCTTCAAAATCGTCTAGATTGGAATATTGCACTGAGTGATTCTTCAATATCATATACACCTTCAAAGATAATTGTTTGATCTATTCTTGACAATGACAATCAACCTGCTGCTGGTATTTCTAAAACCACCGAAATTGTTGTCAATAATATGAACAGGTACGGAAGAAATCAATGTTTCTTTAGATAGTATATCAGAATCCATTTCAAATTATGTCAATATAAGCAACTGTAACAACGTGGATACTTAAACAATCAATATTATGTATTTTACTTACTCTTTAAATAAAAGCATTTATCGATATATTTTACTTTTTTCGGTTATTTGCATTAATTATCATATTTAATAATGATATACTTGAGTTCTTGTCCGCTCAATGTGATGTGTACAGATTAGAAATACTGCAGTTTAAGGTTATGTTTATAAACGTCAAAATATATAACTGCGTATTTCTTCTTCTTGCATAAGCGTATGTGCCTAAAATATGAAATTCCGTGCTTGGCGCGAAATTTAAATCGCTCTCACTTATATTTTCTTTTGACAATTGCGTAAAGTACAAATTACTTTCGGCAATAGTGTTTCTTTGCTTACAGAAACGCACTTGGTCTGCATTTGTCTACTTTCCATACGTAACCAAGGCAATAATAGTTACGTAATAACAAAGAAATCGCACAGTTGTGGGAAAACTATTTTAAAAACACTTTTAATTTGACTTGTGTGGCAACACTCACTCTTTTTTTATATATATATATCGTGTTGTCAGTGATGATAAATTGCTTCATTCCTGCTTTGTATTTTAACATTTTGATATTAACTATAAACGTTGTAGATGAAACATAATTAAAATTCAACACGTATGACATGACGAAATTTCATTGATTGAGCGAGACAGCTATAGTTAGTTGTAAATGAAAATGTATTTTGAGCTTTGCTATGCTATGCTTTTTCTTCGAATACAATATTGTTGAACCCAATTTCACTATTACTTTGCAATTCTAAATTAGTACCAATAGTCATGGGCGTCCACAGACATTTTTCCAAGGGGAGCGGTTCGCAAAAAACTCTCAGATAGACATAAATTACTAATAATTTTTTTTTTACATAATATAAATACAAATACACATAACAAATAGACAAAAAATATTTAAATTTGTGAAATAAATTACTAGTCTTTGTCGTCTGGGTTTGAATTGAAGAAGAAGGACAATCTTCGAATAACACTTCCATAAATTGACACCATTTCTTCAATAAATTTCGATTTACAGTTTTTATTTTCTAATATTTTGTGTCCGTGTATACTTAATAAACTTATGGCCGGTTTCACCAACAAAAATTAAATTTTAAACATGGATTAAATAAATAAAAGCAAATCAAAATTACATGTCAAATGAAATAATTAACATTGCAGTCATACATTCTATTTGCTTTTATTTCTTTAAACCATGTTTAAAATTTAATTTTTGTTAATGAAACCGGGCATTAGATTACATAATAGTTACGATAGGGAACATGTCGCTAGCTGGCCATAAGAATAATGCTGGAAAGTTTCAGTTTGAATTTATTATCTTTAAACTTATAATTTAATTTTTATTTAATTTATATATACATATACAGGATGGTGACCGCGACTCTTCAACATAGGATTTTAACATATAAAATCATATTGATTTAATTCCAGCTTCATAATTATTTAAAACAAAAAAGCTTCAAATAAAAGTTTTAGGGAATAAAATACGAAATTAATTTTGCATGCTTTGTAACGGCACAAATTAGAACTGAAAATGACTAAAATTGTCTCAAAACTATCGATAGCTATGAAATTGAAACAAAAATTAAACAAATGTTTGACGTTAAATCTGCCAAAACTGACAAAAGAAATTCTTTATTTATTACTTTATTTATTTTGTCAGATAGAACGTCAAACATTTGTTTGATTTTGTTTCAATTACAAGCCTATCGATAGTTTTGAGGCAATTTTCGTCATTTTCAAATCTAATTTGTGTCGTTACAAAGTATGTGAAATTAATTTTGTTTATTGATTCAGATGCACAATTTTAAACCCTTAAACTTTTATTTCAAGTTTTATTGCTTAAAATATTTAGGGAAGCAGGAAATTACAAAATTATAATTTTACATGTTAGAGTCCTATGTTCGAGAGTTGCCCCCCCTGTGGACGCCCATGCCAATAGGTAACTATCACACGTGTCCTATGTATGGTAACTATGAGAAATAAAAATGTGTGTACTATGTACTGTATTTTCGTAGCACCGATAATCATGAAATGAGTAATATCAGATAGCAAATTTTACCTTAAGAAACAGATAGAAATCGCACGGTGCAAGATCTGGCGAATAAGGCGGATGGTCCAACACTGGGATGCTCTACATGGCTAGAAATCTCTTGACAGACATTGCGGAATGAACCAGCGCATTGTTTTGATGGAGAAACTATGACTTGTCTTTCCACAATTCGGGTACTTTTTTTAATAAATTATAAGTTTCAGTAGCAGTTTTGCCAAGTTTCATGTGAAATTTCACAACAATTTGTTGCTCTAATGTTGCACTTAACATTTTTTCGGCGAAACAAATAAAAACTCTAATTAGAACGAATGCTACGGCTATACGAATTTGTTTACAGAAGCGAGAAGTACTGCATTCGAAAGAAAAAGCTTCACGCTAAAAAGCTGACGATCGCTGGTGTTTAGCGCATGCGTACTTCGTCTGTCTCGTTATTTAAAAGCCACACCTCGTATATTTAGCTTGAATGGGATTCAAACTCGGGATCTCCGTATTCGAATGCCGTCACGCTATCCACACCATCGTTCTGCCGGAAGTAAAAATAAAATCAAGAGTAATTTCTTAATTTAGTTAAATAAATAAATAAAATAAATATATTATCAGGCCTTTTACCCATTACTAGGTGCGACTGAGTGTGGCACTCTGTCGAAGCAGATTTCTGTAAGTGATATATTTATGCGCGTGAAGAGTGGTTACCAACCGTTAAATCACGGCCCCCCAAAGATGCTAATGGTAGGGGAGCAACAGGAGTAATTTTAATGTGGTAAAAATGTTTGTCGGCTGTGGGAATCGAACTAACATTCTCAAGATCCACAGACCAACTCGATACTACTAAGCCACCTACCCCATAAATTAACTAACTAATTAATTAACTTAATTTAGTTGAATGCATATATTTAATATGAATTTTCAGTTAATGTTCAAGGCTTCGTATACTACCCCATTTGTTAGCGTGATATTATATGAATACAGTGTGTTCATCCAAAACCCGAACATACGCTTATAACATGTGATATCAGTTTTTTGGTGCGCATTGCTTCCCAATTAATTTTACTGGAAAATACTTAAAATAAAAGTTGTAGAGAATAAAATTACGAATTTTTTAATATAAAACACATTTCATTTGTGTATTTCATCAAAGCGAAAACTTAATTAAATATTTGTAATATTCGTAAAAATAAAGCTATCCATGAAAAAATTTAAACAATTGTCTACTGTCAAAATTTTTGACGTTAACATTAAGTCACAGATAAAGAAGGTCTTTACGTTTTTTACCTTCTTTGTTTGTGACTCAATGTTAACGTCAACATTTTTGACAGATAATTGTTTTAATTTTTTCATGGATAACTTTATTTTTACGAATATTACAAAAATTTAATTAATTCTTGCGCTTTGATAAAACATATTTTATATAAAAAAATTCGTAATTCTCTTCTCTACAACTTTTATTTGAAGTATTTTCCTGTAAAATTAATTGGAAAGCAATGCGCATCAAAAAACTGATGTCACATGTATATGCCTATGTTCGGGTTTTGGATGAACACACTGTATATAATTAAAGAAATATTCTAAGAATATTGTATAAATATAAAAATTTCAGCACTAACCAAAATATCGACTTTTCCATACTTCAAAGATTCCAGTTTAGATAAAAAGCAAGCTAAGTTCTGATCACGTACTTGGCGAAAAATATACTATTCTAGCCAGCTTCTATTTTCTACTATAAATCATTCTAAATCCTGCTGACAATTTTTACATTTTCTTTGATTTTCTATTTATAACACGATGACATACTGACGACTAACTAAATATAAATTTGCTGAAAAAGAGCGAAGTGGAGTTATTTATTTTCTCTTTTCACTTTTTCTCCCAATTTGCAAGTCTAAATCGCAGTGGGGCACTTGAGAGCCTTTTTATCATTTTGAAATAATTAGGCACTTTCCATTGATGGTGGATAGATAGCCGAGTGCATAGAAGTGATGGCTTGAAGCGTAAAGTTTCCAAACGCAATACACAAAATATTTCAGCTGTGAACATCGCGATTTTAAAGTAATCGCACTTTAGGTTAAAAAAATTCACTAGCTACTAAGATTTATAAATGTAAGTTGTTGCATCCAGAATTGGGTAATAGTATAGATCGATAAATTGATTATAATTATTATTTTTCATGATGACTCTATAGCAGTGGATTTGAAAGTATGGGTTTCGCAAAAATATTTGATTGTATAATGGTGTGGTTAGCGTTACGGCATTCAAATTCTAAAATTCTGCGTTCGAATCCCACTCAATCTAAAAGTCCAGATCCTGTACTGTATTTATGATGAAATTCCTCTTATACAGAGTAATAAAAAAAATAAATATATCATCACGCCTTCTACCCATTACTGGGTGTGGCACTCTGCTGAAGCAGATCTCGGTAAGTGATATATTTTGCGCGTGAAGTGCGGTTACCAGTCGTCAAATCACGGCCCCCAAACATGTTAGTGGTGGAGGAGCCACAGGGATAGCTTTTTCAAATTATGAAAATTTGTCGCCTGTGGGAATCGAACCAGGGACCTCAGGATCCACAGGCCGACTTCATACCACTGAGCTAGCCATCCCATACAGAGTAGCATAAATAAATAAATAAATAAATATTGGAGAGGGATTGAGAAAAGAAAAATGTATTAAAAGATTCAGATATTTTATTAGAAGCTATAAAACGAAATATAATTCTTATATTATATTATAGGTACCAGCATACCTACCAAAGAAACTATACCAAAATTCTTAATGAGAAATGTTGCCTTTACTTATTTCTGAAACTGATATTCTATTTTTGTAACGCACATTATTAAATCATCTTGTTACAAACTTCAATTTTGATCACATAAAAGTTAGACGTTCACGAAATAATTTATTTGTGATTTTAACCTTCGGAATTCTGTGATTAAAATAATTTATTCTGTTTGTTATATTATATTTAGTTGTATGCTTTTTCTATTATTACCTTTATTGTACTTACAGAATATCGAAATTATGATATAAAATAAAATAAATATAAAAATCACGCCATTTACCATATTTCGGTAAGTTATATATTTATGAGCATAAAGTGCAGTTACCAGCCGTCAGATCACGGCTTCAAAGATATCAGTGCAGGTGAAGCCACAGGGGTAATTTTAATGTGATGAAAATTGTTGGACGGCTGTGGGAATCGAACCCGGAATTGTGATAATCTATATAGTGATCATGAAATAAGTATAAAAAGTTGCCATTAATAATCGACCAATATTCCAAATGTAGAGGTAGGTGGCACAGTGGTATTGAGTCGGCCTGTGGTTCCTGAAATCCCTGGTTAGATTCCCACAGCCGACAAACATTTTCACCATATTAAAATTACCTTTGTGGCTCCCTCACCACTAACATCTTTCGGACCGTGATTTGACGGCTGGTAACCACACTACATGCGCATAAATATATAATAATGGGTAAAAGGCGGGAAGATTAATTTAATTTATACGTCAAATATATATATATATATACATATACAGGATGACCCATTTTAAATAATCCACTGGAATATCTCGAAAAATATGCATCAGACAAAAAAATATTTCAAACAAATGTGTATTGGTTTTGACGGGGCCACTCGATGCTGTAATAATTTCCCCTCCCTGCACCCCCACGAGGTCGGGGAGAGGTGTAACTTTGAAATTTTGAACACGGACTCCCACTTTTTATTCCAGATTTGGATTCTACGCAAAAAAATAAGTAAGTTTTGTCTGAACATTTTTTTTCTATTTGCGATAGATGGCGCTGCAAATGGTATCACGAGAAGCCTTATTTTCGAATACAAAAACCCAAACAATCGTCATCAGGTTGTGTTGCTTTTCGCGAGACTCTTAAAAAGTTTAGTTTTGTGCTGCCAGAAGATAAACATTTCGACGTTTATCTCCTGTGACGAAAATTTATCCAATGAACAACTTCAAACGCCGAATTCATCTGTGTTAACAGGAAAACGGGCGACCGAGTAACATCGGGCAACGCTTATACCGGCGGTAAAACGATGTTCCTTTACGTCAATGGTAGAAAATCATTGGTTTCAATCCTCCTGCATAAAAAACCAGAAAAAATTAACTTATCGAGAAAAAATCGAATTTCACCATTTGCAGCTCCATCTAACACAAATCGAAAAAAAAATTCAGACAAAACTTACTTCATTTTTTGCGTAGAATCCAAATCTGAAATAAAAACTGGAGGTCCGTATTCAAAATTTCAAAGTTACACTCCTCCCCGACCCCGTGGGGGTGGGGGAGATGAAATTATTACAGCATCGGGCGGCCCCCTCAAAACCAATATACTTTTGTTTGAAATATTTTTTTTGTCTGATGCATATTTTTCGAGATATTCCAGTGGATTATTTAAAATGGGTATATATATATATATATATATATATATATATATATATATATATATATATATATATATATATATATATATGTATATCATCACGCCTTCTACCCATTACTGGGTGTGGCACTCTGCCGAAACAGATCTCGGTAAGTGATATATTTTGCGCGTAAAGTGCGGTTACCAGCCGTCAGATCGCGGCCCCCAAAGCTGTTAGTGGTGAGGGAGCTACAGGAGTAATTTTAAAATGATGAAAATTGTTTGTCGCCTGTGGGAATCAAACCAGGGTTCTCAGGATCCACAGGCCGACTTGATACCACTGAGCTAGCTATCCCATTATTTCAAATGAATTTTAATATTGCAAATCCAAATATGAACCAAATCTGTCATATTATTTTCTGTTAAATATTACTACGATTACAATGAAGAAATATCATTTCATGAATTCAAAGAGTTTCAAGTTGAACCAAAGTTCAACATCTCGTACTTTTCAATAGAAATGCAACTCTGCAAAAGAATTAATATCTTTCACATTGCTCTTGAACTGACAGTGCAGCAAAATTCCTCGGAATAAAAACTCGCAAACAAAAACTCTACAAAGTCTTATTCATCCGCCAGAATTCGCTCCACTTCAAACATGAGGCATCGCCTTCTCCCCATTCACCAACAAACACTAAAATGACTAAAAGCAATTAGTAATTAAAGTAAATTACAAATCGATAAGTTTCACGTAAAAGATGATTCTGAGAGCATTTGGGCGCGCTTCGAAAACCTCAAACTGACGACCGGTTTACTGGCTCGTTCTACCGGAAAACCGCCGAAACTCGGCGTTTACGGGACCATACGTTACAGACTAGTATATTTACTGTGACAGCAATGACCTGCTGATGGGGGCTGCTCGGAATTTTCACTTCTAAGGAGGAAGTAATTGGATATAAGACTGAGAAAATCTTTCCAGGTTTGAAATTGTAGAAACATTTTCAAGTAACTTAAAGTAGGACAAACAAATGATTAAATGAGGAATCAATCTGATGAATATATGTTCAGTTTGATGCAATTTATAATATATTCCGAAAATGAACCACGGTGCGGTTCAATTTTACCACGGTTACGGTTAGAATGACGTCATAACGGAACACTTTCACGATGACAGTTGTCACTTGACAGATGAGTTTCGAAATGTGAAATTTATTTAATATGGAAAAATGTTTATATTATAAAAATATTGTATTCTGCATCACACCTGTTTTAACTTAAATATAGGGATAAAAAAATAACACAAAGAAAAAAGTAAATACGAGCTTCAGAACAAATAATAAATTCATCTAATATGAATATATACTGTTAAATAACAAAAATACATTTTGTATCACATGTTTATTTATCAGTCATCATAAAAATATAGTTTTATAAGACAAAAATCCACAAACACTGCAAAAGCCGCCAAACACGTTTCAAACGTGTCAACAACAGCTGTGAAGTAACCAAACTAACCGCCGCTCGAGCACGGTTAGTTTGGTTATTAAAAACTAACCACAATTTTCAAAAACCGTGTTCCGTAATGAAACCGGTTACTGAAAAAACTAACCGGTTCATTTTCGGAATACACTATTAGTGTGATGTGCGGTAGATGACTCAATGGTATAATGTCAAACTAAGGATTTGAGAACCCGAATTCGATTTTCGCAGTCGACAAACATTAAAAACTCTAAAAAAAATAATCTGATGGTACCCTCTCTACTGTCGTTGCCAAGAGAGAATGCCAAAGGGATAAGAGAGAATAATTGAGAAGTAGAAAATCAAAACGTAGTTTTCACACAAAGTTACATTTTGAATAAAACGCAATAAACTGTTTCTCGTTAAGTGAACTGAGTACTTTTATGTGTAATTTGTATTATTGTTAATCACATGATATACGCAAACTTGTCTAATTAAAATAAATATTGTTCATTCCATTTGGCCATTATACACTAATAAATTTTTAAAAACTGCGTTTTGAACGTAAATCAGAAGAAAACATCGTTTTTAAAAACGTAAATAAGATTAAAACTACAAATTTGTTAATCAAAAATAAATTTTATTAACAGCAAACTGTCATGAAATAACAACCTGTTTAACGTAAACAGGTAAAAGTTACGTTTTGATTTTCATATATGGTTGTAAATACTGAAAAAATTAAGTTTTGAAAATAACTAATAATTTCATTACTAGAAAGAAACGGATTTGAAGCATATATTGCCATCTATAACTTTTTTTTCGAACTTTTGTGTTTTGAATTTCTGCTCCTCAATTCCCTTGATCACGTCACTGTGAAATTGTATTTATTCCACTGGTCTATTACAGTTAGTATTTGTTAGCAGAGCGGTTCATATATTACGTATAACACTGATAGTAAAATATTTCTAATCGCAGAGTCGCTTTTTAGTGATCCTGCAATCATTTCACATTTTTGAGCTTGGCATACTCTTATGTCGATAACAGCATAATAGGCTGCGAACTTTCCAATTTATTTTCACCTTCGTATTTATAAATTACTTTTATTAATTTTACTATCTTTATAACTAAGGGCTAGGTCGCTCAGTGGTATCGGGTAGAATTGTGGATATGAGAACTCAGGTTCGATTCACAGGGCCGACAAACAATTTTCACCACATTAAAATTACCCATGTAGCTCCCCAACTAATAAAATCTTTTTTTTACGCGCATAAATACAACACTTATTGAGATCTGTTTCGGCAGAGTGCCACGCCCAGTTATGGGTAAAAGGAGTGATGATATATATACATATTTATGAAATTACCCATGTGGTAACAAGCGCAGACGATACTCCCTTCGTTTCTTATCTTTTTTATTCATTTTCTGATCTTACATTGAGTGTTTAACTGCAATTGTGTGGAATTCACTTTCAAAAACAAGCGCAGGAACGACACTCCCTTCCTTTCTTATCTTTTAATTCGTTTTCAGTTCTTATATAGAGTGTTTAAATACAATTGTGTGGAATTTACTTTCAAAAACAAGCGCAGGGCGACTCTCCCTTCTTTTCTTATTTTTTTGTTTCATTTTCAGTTACTGGATTGTGTGGATATTTCTTTCATATACAAGTGCAGACTATTGCTTTTATCTTTTCTAATCTTTGTAGATTCGTTGTTAGATTCCTTATTAGATTCGTTGTTAGGAGTAAGCGTGAATAATTTGAGATGCTTTACGCATATGTTATGTATGTCGAAGAAAGAAGATGAATAATAAGAGATTAGGAGTAATTGGATAAATGTGATTGAAGGTTTGTTGTGTGATACATGATTTCGAGTGTAATAAATAAATGAGTTTATATGGAGTGATCTATGAATGTGGTTAAAGTGAGGGTGGTGTGTTTGGATGCGAATGTTTGACGAGGATTGATTATTTGATGAATGTAATGAGTGAATATTTTATGAATGAGTTTAGGGTCCGTGCTACCCCATTTGATGGGATATGTATGTATGAATGTATGTATGTAACCTCTACATTACCATATTTGGGAGGTGTGATTTGTCGGCCGGTAACCACAGTTTATGCGCAAAATATATTACTTACTGAGATCTGCTACGGTAGTGTGTCACATCCAGTAATGGGTAAAAATTCGTGATGATATATTTATTTATTTATTTATGCGTAAAGTTCACTTATATTCAATAGTTAAGTACAATTGTTTAAATAGATATAAAAAAGATAATTATGTGTACGTGTATTACTCATATCTTATGTTTACTTATTTCTTAATTTCAAGAAACGATTTATTTACAAATTATAAAATCATTATCTCAATCATCTTATTAAAATCAAGTTTATAACGTCATATGTTCCGAATTACGTTAATGAAATACGAGATAATTTGAAGATTTTCTGATAACATAAAAAATAAATCCTTCATTTGCGTCATTCTATCTTAATATAATTAAATTACTTTAATTACAGCATTAATAAAACAATAAAATTGCACACTTATAAACAACACGGTAGAGGTACAGATAATTGCACTTTTTTTGTCTATTGACGTACAAATTTTTATAATCAGCTGATATAATTCATATAGTGGTACTACTGAATATCAGATTAAAATTTAAAGTACGTATATGATGTAATTTTCTGCATATCTCTTCTATATTTTGCTAAATTATATTTTAATATTTGACTTTCTGTTTAATTATATAATTATATTTGTAAAATAAAATAACGCCTGTTACTCATTAGTGGGTGTGGCACTCTTAGCAGCAGATCTCTGTAAATTACATATTTATACAAATGAAGTGCGGCTACCAGTTGTCAAATGACGGCTCCCAAAGATGTTAGTGGAGAGGGAGAAATAGGGGTAATTTTAATGTGATGAAAATGTCGGTTGTGGAAATCGAACCAGGAATCTCTGGATCCACAAGTCGAGTCGATACCACTGAGCCACCTACTCCATATCTATTTGTATGTTATAGTAAATAATCGAATGGGGTAGGTGGCAGTGGCGTACCTAGAGGGGGAGTTGGTTTCGGTCCGCACCGGGCGGCACATATTTTGGGGCGGCACTTTTTATATTTAGTTTTAGTTGTAAAAAACAACTTCTTCTTCTTCAATGGCGCTACAGCCCAAATCGGGCCAGGGCCTACCGGGCACACCGAGCCGCAGTTTTTACGCTGCCGTACTGCCGGTTTCCGTAGTCGATGTTACTTATTTTTAAGGCATATGTATAAGTGACTAGCTTATAGCGCCCGAGTATGATTAATACAAGTAACTGTATTTTTTATATTTAACGACAAATCATACTTTGTCGACAGGCGGATTCGAACTGACGAACCTTGGTTCGGATGACGTCACAGTATGTTAAGAGATGTGCCTTAACACGCTCGGCCATCGCGCCTTATTCACTTCATAAGTTTACTATTCGATTTCTACGAATTATGAATTATTTTATAATTTCGAATATTTTTCTTCATCGTCAAGTCAATGTAGGGTTGAAAATATTATCTCGAAAAATTCCTTTATTATTGTCTAATTTAAATATGCCTTCCAATGGTAAAAAAGTTCCCCGCCTATAGTTTATCTCATTTACAATTATTTATTTATGTTTATTAATTTAATGGGATAATGGCTCAGTGGGTTCGAGTTGGTCTGTGGATCCTGAGGACCCCGGTTCAATTCCCACAGCCGACAAACAATTTTCACCAAAATAAAATGACCTCTGTGGCTCCCCCACCACTAACATCTTTGGGGGACCGTGATTTGACGGCTGGTAACCGCACTTCACGTACATAAATATATCACTTACCGAGATCTGCTTCGGCAGAGTGCCACACCCAGTAATGGGTAAAAGTTGTGATGATATATTTATTTTTTGTATTTACAAAAACCACCATTTGATTGACTTAGAAAGGGCGGCAAATTGGAGACCACCCTGAGCGGCAAAAGTTCTAGGTACGCCACTGGTAGGTGGTACAGTGTTATCGAGTTGGCCTGTGGATTTAAGAACGTCGGTTCGATTCTCACAGCCGCCAAACTATTTTCACTACATTAAAATTACCCCTGTGGCTCCCTCACCACTAACATCTTTGTTGACCGTGATTTGACGGTTGGTAACCGCACTTTACGCGAAAATACTCATATATCCCTTACCGAGATCTGCTACTGCATAGTGCCACACCGAGTAATGGATAAAAGGCGTGATGATATATTTAATTTATTTCACCCATTGTTATTTTATGTTTCAGTTGCCTCATTACCTAATAATTTTAGTTAGAGCTGTCTTATAATTGGATTTGCCTGTTTTATTTCAAATAAATATAATATTGAGTTAATCATTTTGTGTGAATAAGTTCTGAGAAAAAATTATACGTAATGAAAAGAATTTTATAAATGAATAAAATACTCATTAATTTATTGTAATTTACTGCGCTTTGTTACTTTACAATTAAACTGAATAAATTAACAAACCGCAGTCTTGTTGAACGGTTTTAAAATTTAAATTTTTCAATTCATTAAATTAAAGACAGAAATACATTATAACCCTTTTCACTATTTTAATTATTCTTCACTTCAGATGAAACGACGTTTAAAAAAAAATTACAATTTGCTAAAACTTACCGCCAACCTTACAAAAATTAGATTCATTTCAAAAACTGTACCAGATATTTCACAAATCCCAATAGATTTAACGGTTACAGAAAATATTTCATATTGTAAGAAATTAGATAAGTTTTCTGTAAAAACTTTTTTGCAGGATTGTACTTTCTGGAGATATCGATAAACCATTCAACATTTGATAATCTTTACAAGGCCCAATAGCACTATGTTGTGACTCGAAGAATAATAGATATCCTGTGTCACAAACTAGGCTACTTGATACATTTACACAAATAAATAATGGCACTTGTTATTTTACAAGAAAAGGATACAATTTATTTTCTCTATTTACATTAAATGAATCTTTAAAGTCATCCTTTCTAAGAATTCTCATTTTAAATAATATCGTTTTTTGCCTGTTTTTGTTACTTTATTACTATTATGCGGATCTCGACAGTTTCACCAAAAATTCATTTGCGATTGAGATCTGTAATTGCAGATGTGTAATTCCTAAACTTAACAGACAGGTATAGCGTTAGTGGTGCTCTCTTCCATCACAACTTAATGTGAATCATGCACCTAATCTATTTGTATGATGTTTTTAATTCAAGATTAATAATAATAATAATCATTCTTTATTTAGTTTTATAATAGATTAAAAGGATTACAGGCTTAAAATTTGTTGAAAAGAAGTAAAAAATTTGAAACACAATTTTTTTAAAACATTCTTTTATTAAGAAGCGACGTTTCGGCCACAATTCTGGCCATTATCAAGCGAAAAAACAAGAGTAAAACTGAAGTTACATAGTACAATAAATTTAAAACATGGTTCAAGAACCACTTTGTGAAACAAAAATTCTTGAGATGAACATCTCAATGGTCAACAATGTACAAAGCTTTATACATTGTTGACCATTGAGATGTTTTAAAAAAATTGTGTTTCAAATTTTTTACTTCTTTTCAACAAATTTTAAGCCTGTAATCCTTTTAATCTATTATAAAATTAAATTTATATCTTTTCGGCTTATTTAAAATATTTCTAAAAATTCTTTATTTAGCACTTTACATATAAATTGAATCAAATATTAGGCCATGTCAGTACAGTACATGAAGAATAAAAATAAAAATATAGTACAAATTACAATTCATAAAGAATTAATATGGACGTGGAAATACAAATTAAAATAATAAAAAGATAATCTTGAAATATATGAGTATACATAAGTAAAACATTAGATTATTCATAAGTTAAAACTTAAATCAATATAAAAATTCGTCTAAAGAATAAAATGTATGATTTAATAACATATTTTTAAGACTGTTTTTAAATTTAGGTAATGGTAAATTTCGAATACAAAGTAGTAATTTATTGTAAAATTTGATACAATTATAAATATATCCTTCTTTAAATTTTTCGAATACGTGTCTGGGTATTAGGGTCGTTGATTTCCACCGAAGTTTGAATTTCTAAACGTTCGAACATTCGAATGATTTGAACTTCGTCAGAAAAACTTTGAAGCTTCGAATTTACGAATATTCGAATTTTTCGAAGCTTCGAATTCCTGAATTTTGTCACTGAATTAACGCCATCTGTCATCTCCAAACACGCTCACGCATAATTCGCGAAAATTCGGCCACGAATTAAATAATAAACTCGGCGAAGTATCCTGCAAAAACTCTGCAAGTATAGGCGTCTTAATTAAGACATCTATTCTCTTATCGCCCATCTAAATGCTATTGTAACAAATCATGGTGGTCAAAAATGAGAATTTATCTTGACCACTGATTGTCGACGTGCTGAAGTTGAATAATAAGTAATGAACGCTACATGTGCGAGTGGTAAATATTTTATTAAAACAACATAATAAAAACTAACATAAAATAAAGATAATGAATTAATTAAACAACAAATAACAAATTAATAACATCATATTCTCGGGATAGACACCCTCGAATATTCTTCTACTCACGAATCATAACTACTGACTACGTACTAACAACATCTACTACTTTCGAACTATGTGCTACCTACTTCTACATTGTATACTATCTCCACTATCATCTACTATCATCTTAAACTACGACATTTATACTAAATAAATGCTAGATCGCAATAATTTCGCTGAATGTGTCAAATACCTCAGACGATCGCGCGTGTTCCAAAAGGTGAATAACATGACATGTGTCTTAAAGACGCAATCTAATCAACAATTTTGCAAACGATTATTTCTTGTACATCCTGTCTGTTACACTATGGACTTTTAGTAAAACGTTTTAAAATGACAATAAGAAAGATACAAGAACGTCTTAATTAAAACGTTTTTGACAGTGTAGCGAAATTTTAAGTCTAAAGTGAATTAATTTGGCAAATAAAAATAATTAATAATAATTACTTACAAATTAATACAAAAACACTGCAAATAAGTTTATTCTGAAAATAATTCATATCAACATGCCGTGATCACGTTAGGATTCAGATTCACAATTCGAATAATTCGAAAATTCGTAATTTCGGAATATTCAAAAATTCGAAAATTCAGAATATTCCAAAATTCGAACGTTCGAATCTAAATTCGAAGGTTCAGTAAATTCGAACAATCTAAGTCTCGAATATTCGAAAAATCAACAACCCTACTGGATATTACACAATCCCTGTTTGTTCTGGTTTCATAGAAATTGGGAAAATTTGTCAGGATATATTTTAATGTAATTTAAGCACTGTTGTATATATATATATATATATATATATATATATATAAATAACAACAAATTGTAAAACAACGAATCCACAAACAAATGCTAACCAACTTCCATGTCAACGATATTATGTCAAATCCCACACAAAAATTTTGAAATGTATAAAAATAAATATGTTGCTTTTCTGGTCTATTTTCCAGATTGTAATGCAGGTATAATAAAAAATACACGTGTAGAAGTGCCTTTAAAGTACTAGTGCCGTTAAAAGCACTCCGATTCGCGTCGTGCTCTTAATGTTGTCGCACGTACTTTAAAGACTTATACACTAGTATGTAATACAGTACTCGTAGATAAAGTATAGTGTACAATTCGCTACAATTCTACTATTCCTAACGAAGAAGTTTACAACTCAAGCGAGTAAAGCGAGCGAGGATTGTAATAATCGGAGTGAATAATAGCATCCATTATAGCGTCGTTGTATAATATACTATTATATATGAAACATATTATATATTGAACATATTTTTTAAGTTAAAGGTTGAAAGTATTGTGATAAATTTTAAAACATTAAATTTATGTGGAAATAATAATGGGAAATGATTTTAAAATTTCAATTAAATTTATCAAAAGCGGTTGAGAGGAAGCTATTAAAAAATCCAAATATTTATAAATATAGTGACCTAAATTTCAATAAATTTTTATTCAATTTCATCCCGGCATCAAGTACACCAGATACGCCCTTGTTTAAAATAACTAGTAAATATTTTACAACAATTTCATCACGCTTTGTTTGTCAATTCCTGTTCGATAAACCATAGCGTTTAATTTCTGTTTACCCGTTGAACGAAAAACAATAAATGCAAGTGAAACATAAACGTAAAACTGAACAGAGTTACAGAGTTCATGTTCTTGTTCACGTTCACGTATAGAGCAGGTGGCACACGATATTTGCTCCAAGTATTTGTCTGCACGAACCAAGCAACGTAATGAGAAACCTAACCTAACAAATGGCTCTCATTTCGTGACGACACTTCCGTGCTACCAAAATTCATCGAACATTATCAATTTTCACTTTGTATCAAATAATCCTATTCATAATTTATTATAGTAACAGAACACGTCAACACTAATACGTAAATTTCTATTTTTAGAGCCGGTATTACAATTTGCTTACAAAGTTCCTAATAAATTTGTTTATTTTTCCATATAATAAAATTCCCAAAAACTATCAGTTGGATAAATAAAAAAAATATCGCATCGAAATCGTAGCACATATACGAGTAGTAATAATTATACTGAATGCCATTACTGATGTGATATATTTTTAATTATTTTGCTGATAACTAACAAATCCAAAGATGGAAAACCTAGTCCAAAAATAATAATAATAATAATAATAACACATATAAAAATATAAATAAAATAAATAAATATGTCATCACGCCTTCTACCCATTACTGGATGTGGCACTCTGCACTGAAACAGATCTCGATATGTGATATAATTTGCGCGTGAAGTCCGGTTACCAGTCGTAAAATCACGGCCCCCAAAGATATTAGTGGTGGAGGAGCCACAGGGGTAGTTTTTTTTAAATAGTGAAACAAATGACAGTTGATATAATTTTTTTCTACGGTCGTGTTGAAAAGGAGACATGTCAACATTCAAAATGAGTGTGGAATAGTTATTTATGTATCAAGGGTGAAAACAGGCGTTTCTGGCACATGTCATGATTATTAGCACGAGGCGCAAAGCACCCATGATACCTACATACAATATTTTATGAACAAAAAAATAACATTTAATTATATGTTCAAAAGATTAAAATTAAAATATGTTATATGTCAAAATGACATTTTGTAGAAGCATGTATTCATAATAAACAAAAATTGTCATTTTATTTATTTATCCGTAAGAATGATTTTTTATGGCCCTAGGACTAAAATGAATTTCGGCCCGTTTGTGCATAAAATATATTTTCAGACGACGACTTATGAAAGTAACCATAACAACATCATAAACTACTACGGAAAGTTGAACATAGCATACACTGATATGTTAGCATAACGTACACTTCTAACATATCAGGTGAAGTTCCACTGATTGACAACAGATGGCGTTACGATGAAAGAAAATAATAAAATAAATGAAAAGAATTTGTATTATTATTTAGATTGAAGTTTTGGCAGATTTTTCAACACATTTGCACAGATAAATCAGATTTTTTAAAAATTAATAATTACTTATTTACTAATATTTTAGCATTATTTAATATTTTGACATTATGGTTAGTACAGATGCACAATACCTAATCTCAAACGTCAAACGTCAACGCTCATCTACAAAAACGCATCAGCTGTCAACGTGTAACAACATTGCTCTTGTAAACTTTTTTTAGAAATATTTTGTGGTCGTCTGTAAAATAGTGTACATAACTCGCTCGAAAGTGTGATAACTGTGCTCGTGCACTTAAATCACTCGGCGCTGCGCGTCTCGTTTTTCAATTTGTACACTCGCACGTTATCTTACACTTTCGATGCCTGCTATGTAATATACTATTTTGCAACACTCAGTGCGGCAAGAAATTGTTTATGATGTTGTTTCCAAGACAATTTTTTTTTAATTAATTTGACATATAAGAGTAGGGGCTAGTTTTTAAATCAACGGTTAACTCTCGATTAACGTTAATCATGATTAAATAATAATAGTAACCATAGTTTCCATTATTATTTAATCATGATTAACATTAATCGGTGATTGAAAAACTGGCCCAAAATGACAGATGTCAAATATCACTTCAAATATCGACTTTAAGAAATAAAAGTTCACGATTGTAGAACAAATTGTATGTAACATACGTCTTGTAGCGGCCATTGCGAAATTTGTGTTACAAAATACTATTGCACGATCGAGTGTTTTTAAATATTTACCAATAGGGTTTCCAAGGTTTACCAATTACTGATCAATAAGTAATTATTTGCCAGTCGGGAGACGGTAATAAATTGTTGCTACGAAACAAAATTAACTACGTAACCTACAAAATACATGTGTTTGACGTTTGAAATGTATAAAAATAAATATTAATATATCACGCCTTTTACCTATGACTAGTTGTGGAACTCGGCCGGTACAGATCTCAGTAAAGGTACGGTTTTCTAGAGGCGACAAGTCACAGCGAAAATGCCTATTTATTAGTAAGACAAAATAACCTTCTGCTTCTCGACGTTGAAACAACATATTTATTGTTTTCCTTTTTCCTAATTAAATAGCAAATGAGATCCTCTTCTTCCTCTTCTTCCTCTTTTTCTAATAACATTTGTAAAATGTAATTGTCGTTTAAAATAATCCGCTTCATTTCGAAATATGCACGTCGCGACACTGCAGTTGTCGCGCCTAGGAAAACAGTAGTTCTCTGCGAGTAGCGATTGGCGCAGTCGCGGCGACCGGTCTTCGCGAACTGTCGCGTCTGGGAAACCGTACCTGAAATATTTATGCACGTGAAGTGCGGTTATCAGCCGTCAAATCACGGCCTCCAAAGATGTTAGTAAAAATTGTTTGTCGGCTGTAAGAATCGAACCGAGGTTCTCAGGATTCACAGGCCGATTTGATACCACTGAACCACCGACCCTATACGTTTGAAATGTGAAAAATTATTATATTTAGTTACAACATTCTATCGTAGAAAAAATAGTGTATGCAACTTGTATTAAAAGTGTCTTTATTAATGTCAAATATTTTATCATTTTAATTTCCTTGTTGCATTGATCGCAAAAATAATTTTTATAAGTATTGCGATCAGTCAGTATTCTACCGGTATCGGATGTATTTGATATCTCGACTTCATCTCGATTTTCAAAATCTTACTTACCTGGTAGAAAGCACTACCCTTAATACTTAAATACATATTTTTTAATTTAAAATTATTTCGATGCGATATTTATTGTTTGTTTGACAAATATATTTATTAGGAATTTTGTTAGAAGACTGAAATATTAACCCTTAATATTTCATTTATTTCTTCTCTCTGATATTCTTATTTTATTTTAGTTTGTTACATAACAGGAAACTAAAATGTGATTTATAGTTTACCTGGCACAAAATAGCATAGCATAATATAACATAAGAGACTTTTAAGGTTTTATAGTTTCAAATTTTATTGTTCTTTATTTGTATAAAAATTATTCACAACTATATTCATAGTGGCTCCATAGCTCTCATGTCATGTTACCGTTGTAGATAGGTTAACATCAGTCAGTTCAGCTAAGTCGGTATCACAATCCTCTAGTTCCTAGTTGATCTAGTTGGATATATGATCGCACCATACTGATGAGTTCGGAAGGACGAAACGCGCGTCTATGGTTAAAGCTGAACTGACCAGCCGTTTGTTGATGACCTGAGAAGTTGATACAAACGTGCTGTAAAAACCTCTGTGGAATTACGAGACAAGTGATGGAAAAATTTTTTTCCTATTTTTTCTTATTTATATTCATAGTATTAGATTATTGGCACATTCGGTGTTATTTTGACAGTTATAATTTTGATCGTGCTCGAAAATGGATGATGGCGATATAATGATAGTCACTGCTGTTAAAAAAAATAAATAAAGAAACAAAGTAGTCGAAAGAGTAAAACCTTAATAATAAACCAAAATTATTTAAATTTGTAACACATATAAACAAAAATTGTCATAGGGATGTCGATAATGACCTAGGATTCCCGAAAGAGCATAGCATAGCATAAGAAATAAAATTTGGTCATTTCTTGTAAATGAACTATAAAATGGTATATGGACTTATGTGTATTTATATTTTCGTTATGTTACGCTATACTATGCTATGCTATGTAAACTGTAAAGCTGGATTCAGAGTTCATATAACATAACATATCATAACATACCCATAACATAACATAACACAGGCAACATTCTAGGTTTCATAGTTAAAATTGTGTATATGTAATGCTAACTTCATGTTACTATATTCATTCCTATTTTGACATTAGTTCAGAATCAGTAGAATCCTGATGGATACCGACGATATTGTTCTAATTACCGTAGTATTATGTTCCGTAATAGCAGATTAAAAACGGCAAATATCACATTCCAAGCATAAAATATCTGATTGAGATTTATTATATATTAATGCATTCTTTTCTACAGGAGAAATTAATAACATTTCACCTATTTAAAAAAAAAAAATTCTTTTTCAAATTTTACAGCTGTCTAATTTGTTATTGTCTCTGTTTTTGTTTTGTTTTAAGTGTAAACAAATAACGATGATATACGAATTTGTTCGACCGAAACCGATTACATAACATAACCATATGAAATGAAAATTAGCTATATTCTATGTTTTCTTAAGTTAAGGTAATGTTATATTATGATTCTTATGAAAACTATGAAACATTATATGTATCTACGTACATTTATATTTTCATTATGTTATGCTGAACTATGCTATGTAAACTATAAATCCATTTTACGAGGTGTGGCTATTAAATTACGAGACTGTCGCTGCTACAGACGAAGTACGCATGCGCCAAACACCAACGACCGTCACTTTTTAGCGTGAAGCTTTCTCTTTCGAAAGCAGTACCTATCGCTTCTGTAAATAAATCTGTATAGCCGTAGCATTCGTTCTAGTCAGAGTTGTTTTTTGTTTCGCCGCAAAAATGTTATGTGCATCATTAGAGCAACGAATTGTTGTGAAATTTCACATGAAACTTGGCAAAACTACTACTGAAACTTATAATTTATTGAAAAAAGTACCCGAATTGTGGAAGGACAAGTCATGGTTTCTCCATCAAAACAATGCGCTGGCTCATTCCGCAATGTCTGTCAAGAGATTTCTAGCCAAGTACAGCATCCCAGTATTGGACCAACCGCCTTATTCGCCAGATCTTGCACCGTGCGACTTCTATATGTTTCCTAAGGTGAAATTTGCCTTAATAGCAACAAGATTTGAGTTTTGAAAGAGAAATCGGCACGCGTTCTGAAGGAGTTGATAGAAGAAGACTTCCAGCACTGTTTTGAACAATGGAAGATTCGCATGGAGCATTGTAGGGATAGAGGAGGGATATGTATTGAAAGAGATAATAAGTAAATAGGTATAGAATCAAAATAAAATGTTAAAATAGCATCGTTATTTAATAGCCACACCTCGTAATTCTAAATACAATACAGGTTAGCTACAGCTTATAGTGGAATCTCATCTACTTTTTTAGTAGAATCATCAACTATCGCAATCAAGATGACTAAATGAATTATCTAAGATATTACTAGTTTTTTTCTTTAACTGTAACGAAATGAAGGTAACTCTTTACAGTAGATATTTCTGACAACAGAGAAATATAATTATAAATTGGAAACAACATTGAAATACTTAGTAGTCTTTGTGTAGAATCAAACAATAAACTTAAAACTTTTCTTAGCAAAATACTTCCAGTTTTTACTTCTTTGCAGAAAACTAAATTATTCATTTTTATTACCTACTTTATTCAACAGCGTTAACGAATAACATTTCGCAACATTTTTCATTGTACTTACAAAATAAAATTCAAAAGAGCAACAAATAAACATATACTTACAACGTCGCCGAGCAATTAAAATACTTCACAGTGAAATTTAAAAACTCAAGTGAGACAGAGTAAAAGAGGTAAACATTAATATTCTGCTAAATGTGTGTGTCTACAGCAAACAAAACTCGCAGATTAAAACTCGTGTCCTAAACGACTTACCTAATATTTCGCTCCGGAGAGTCGCCGTCGGTGGCTCGTCGCGCCGTCGTGTTATCGTGACGTCACATCCTGATGTTCAGCAAAGCGGCAATGGGTTTTTCTCTAGAACAGAAATATTACACATTTCAGTACACAGTTGATATTAGTTTAAAGAATTTAGTAGTTTCATTTAATTTATACCACAGAGTTCTGCAACTGCGGATCAAAATAATAGATAGCAAATTGCTTGGCAATTACGTTATTTAAGTAAGTTGTAGTATGAAGCATACGTTGATGATTTTTTGACCTGTCTTTATCATTTATATTTTCAATATTTATCAAGTAAAACAACTTTATAGGTATATTGTTTTTTTCGACAGGATGAAAACTGACACCTTTCCGGTGTTTTTGTCCGCAAAGTGCATTATTCCGGTATTATAGTGTTTTTTCTAGGCTACGAGAAATAATAGTCCGAGAATATTTTTTTTCTGAAACCGGTAAGAAAGTGCCTACTTCCCTTACCAATTTTAGTATGGAAAGTAGGTTTTTACAAAAACAGTCAAGTAAAGTACGTATCCAAGGCTACAACAAAAATAACAGTCTGGTAAAGTACAAAACAGTCGGGTAAAGATTTTACCTGACTGTTATTTTTGTTGTAACCTTAGATACGTAGTCTGCTGTCAGTACAATACATATCAAAAAATTTAAAGATTGTGAATTAGTTATGATTAAATATTGATTAAATTAAATGGTTTCAGAAAAAAATAGTATACATACATAACACGTCAGGAAAGTGTTTTTACTTGATTCAGCGGATTAAAATACTCGGCTTGCGGCCTCGTATTTCAAACAACCGCTTCGTCAAGTAAAATATCACTTTCCAGACTTGTGTAATATACTATTCCTGAAACCGACAAGGAAGTGCCTACTTTGCATAACTGTTTTGGATCTTACATGACTGGTTTTTTTTTATTGTAACCTTGTATACGTATTCCGCTGTTAATACAAATCATATCAAAAAATTGAAACATTTTGAATTATTTATGATTATAAAATAAATAAATATATCATCACGCCTTCTACCCATTACTGGGTGTGGCACTCTGCTGAAGCAGATCTCGGTAAGTGATATATTTTGCGCGTGAAGTGCGGTTACCAGTCGTCAAATCACGGCCCCCAAACATGTTAGTGGTGGAGGAGCCACAGGGATAGCTTTTTCAAATAATGAAAATTTGTCGCCTGTGGGAATCGAACCAGGGACCTCAGGATCCACAGGCCGACTTCATACCACTGAGCTAGCCATCCCATAAATATAAATTAATAAAATTAAACGATATCAGAATTTTTTTTATATATAATACGTCAGGAAAGTTCCTTTTACTTGAGTAAAATATCACTTTTCTAACTTATTATGTAATACTTACACTATTCTGGTTTCTGGCAAAGTTTTTTAGTATAGTACGCTTACGAAAATGAAGAAATAAACACTAGTTACGATATTATCAGATAGTTTTCTTAAAACAACGTAATAATTTTGTCTTGTTGGTTGTGTGACATTTATAAATGAAATATAAAACAAGTACGTTTAATAGATATCTAGTAGAAAATAAGAAGAATCTTTCTTGGTCAAACTGGCATATCTGCTAATATGCACACTGTGAGCTTAATCATGATAGTCAACTCGGACGTTCCATAAAAATTCTATTCCGTACCTTAATAACTTCGTTGCGCGAAAAAATGTAATAGCCAATCGAAAAATTGACCTAAATTTTGGAACGGTCGTGCTTTCAATTATTTATAACCAGCCAGAAAAAAGATTGAATTCATGACACGAATTATGATGTCGTGATTCGTGATTCACAAGATAAAACTAAATTTAAGGGAATATAATTGATATTAAATTGGTAGCATTGATTATTAAGAATAAAAAGCAAATTTTTTCGTATTTCTATACTAAATTAAATAGATAGATAACACATCTATCAGATATGACAATGACACATTAAAACGCAGCAAGAAGACAAATAATATTATTAATTTATTGGTACGATATTATTCACTTATATAGCAGGTGTATTATCTATCATATTGTAGATCTTCTAATAATTCTTCATGCTGCACAACAAGAAATTAATAGCAATTACAGAATAGAAGATCTATAGCTAACAGTAAAATTCGATTCAAGCACATGCAATTGTATTTTTAGTTTATTAATAACGTCATTTTAAAAGATATTTGTATAACAAGGAAGGATTGCTACTTTCTTCATGAGGTATACATACATACGTTTTCCGCTACCCTATTAGAAAGTAAAATTTTCAGAAACAAATTAAAAATTTAGATAAGGTTTATTATGCTCTTAACAGATGTTACCTGAATATCACTAATGTCAAATCATACTATTGTTTTCCAGTTGCCAAGAATATGGCCCAATCCTGAAGGTGAAGTTTATTTCACGACCCGCAGGGTAATAATCAGCTGAGGAAATAAATGCACTTAAGTCCTATTTTTCATACTACAATTTTTTTGGTAACTTAGGCAACATAAGTAAACAATTTTAATGGTGGGATTTTGTGTAAATCCAGAAGTTTTACTAGTAGTAATCTATGAGTCAATAAATTATGAACAAAATCGCAACGAAATGTATGGCTTTATGATATATTTTCTATTTTTAAAGTTAATTTTATGACAGAAAATTTTGAGAGACGCCCGGATTTGAACCGGGGACCTTCAGCATGCCAGGCCGATGTATTAATCACTAGACCACATCCCATCTCTAGTGTCTAGTGGTTAAGACATCGGCCCCGGTTCGAATCCGGGCGTCTTCCATATTTTTCTATCATAAAATTAACTTTAAAAATTATCATAGTCACTGTACTTCAAGGTCATCCATATGGCAAAAACTTAATATATTTTCTACTTATCAACAAATATTGAAGCGATTTTTTCATTATTTACATATTTACGACTCTTTAAACTTATAAATTTGTTACAGAATTCCACCTTAAATTTGAAGTTTAATCCCTCAGGAATGTAAAGTGGCACTTCAGTCCCTGAAAAGGAAGAATAAAGTAGGTCATTTATTCCCGGAAGTGCGAAAAATTTCTTTCTTCTCTATGAAAGAAAAGTATCATATTTCTCTCGGTTCAGAGGAGAAAAGTCGTGAAAAAAATCCTTTCTGATTCTTCAAAATTAAATTCCGATGAATTCTTACAATAATGAGGAGCGTATTCTGCAACTGGTCTATTAATTTTTAACGAACACTTATAAAATATATGTGTGAAATAAAATTTTCATTATTTACTCAGTTCCGTCTGTTCTCATTGGTTAAAATTTTAAAGAGTCATTAAAAATTAACACGTATGTTTTAGAGCGGAGCTTAGATATTGTAGCAAAACGGACAATTCAGAATTTGGTTTTATTTATAAATGATGATATTTCACTATCAACTCAGCTTCGAAAGATACAGACTAATTAAGCGTTATCTTAAGTATCTTTCTAAAGTTGACTTGACAGAGTTTATTTTGTTTATTAGTGCATATGTTATAACTTCAGTATTCTGTAGATCATTATTTATCAAGTTTATAGCTTTTCTGAATTGTCGCGTCTGGTTACACGGGATATGATGACATATCTGGATAAATTATAGCTAAGCGAGGGGTCGGCTAGAGTTAACCTTTGAACGCACCCCGTCTGGGTTTTTTTTATGTAACCACAGATGTGGAGACAGTTATCTCGACCATCGGAACGATACCATCCCCTTACCCTTTGTCAGAACATCCCATGGAATACAACAATGATTAGTTAGTGGTGTTTTAGGTTCTGACGAGACAAGCTGTCTCGTCTGTGCAAGATGTAGGTCTTGCAATGAATTAAGTAAGATTAGTTTTATTCATACGTTGTTGTTGGTTCCATTGCCGGGAAATTGTTTAATTTCAATATTAATCACATTAATAAGTTTTGTCTTTTATAGTTTATAACTTCTGTAAATTTTAAGCATTTATATTTTTATATATTTTCTTTTATGTTTTATTAAATATATATTTTTACTAGAAGTTCGTCTTATTTTGTTTTTTTTTTGTGATACGGCTTCAACTGCTTTGGTTACTAGCCGATATGATGATGGAAGCGTCTGCGCTGTAGTCAGCTACAGACGCTGATTATGAAGATGGAAGCGTCTGCGCTGTAGTCAGCTACAGACGCTGATTGATGCCAGCCCTGACCGGGAATCGAACCCGGGACCTCTGGGTCAGTAGCCTAGTAGTCTAAACCACTGAGCCACAGAGGTCGGCTTATTTTGTTTTATTTTATTTTGAATTAGATCGCGACTCTATCTCATTACAATACTATTCTTTTTATATCATCTTTGCGACTTAATAAAATTTTTCAACGTTTAAATTATTCTTTTTATGGCCAGTTGCACCGCTTTACCTTAAATATTTTATTATATTATTAAGTGTCACTTACGTAAAATAATATCAAATCTAATTGATGACAGAAATGTTTATTAATTAATTTGGGATGGCTAGCACAGTGGTATGAAGTCGGCCTGTGGATCCTGAGGTCCCTGGTTCGATTCCCACAGGCGACAAATTTTCATAATTTGAAAAAGCTATCCCTGTGGCTCCTCCACCACTAACATATATCACTTACCGAGATCTGCTTTAGCAGAGTGCCACACCCAGTAATGGGTAGAAGGCGTGATGATATATTTATTTATTTACATTATTTTTGATTTTATATTATATTACTTCCTTTATATTTAATATTTGAGGGAGAGCGATAAAACTGGCCATCAGGGCGCTAAAAGTTCGTTTAGTTAAACGTATCGTTGATGATAGTGAAGTTAAGAATTAAAAAAAATATAAGTTAAATAACTTTTAATTGTCTTCATCCTCGTTACCCTATCTTCTCACTCGACATCCAAGTTTTACCTGTTCTGCCGGCCCTATAACTGGCACCAAAATAAAAGAACCGCAAATGCATGAAGAGTGATTTTAATACTTCAATAAGATACTAGTATTCTGCTATAAAACCACTTAGTTAAGATTCTACAATTACATTTTAAAGGTTCTGTAAGTAACACACTGTAGCATCTTAGTTACTGTAATGGCGAGCGTTTCGCTACTTTTTAATTACCGCCCCATATCTGCTCCGAGGAACAAAGACAATGAAATTTCCATAGTAACTAGATTTTCGTATTTAGGTAGCTACGTTCGGATACATTTTATGCAAATAACAATTTGAACAGCTTTAACACAAAACGAATCACACATTGCAAAACAGATATGATAATGTAATTAATATATGCAGGTGTATTTAAATCTATTACACCTGAAAACATTTAAATCCATAAATGATATGGAAATGGATAGTTAGTAATTAAATATGCATGGACAATTTGTAACTAGTAATCATTGATGCATATATGACCAGTTGCACCACTAAAAAAATGTAAACTCATGAAATTACATTCGATTTGGTTATAATGATTTAAACCGAGTTTAAAATTTAACTTTTGATGGTGACACTAACCATAAGTACTTAATTATACTAACATTATATTTGTATAGTACCTAGTTTTATGTTTTAACATCTGCTCAAGAGATTATATCATGAAATGCTCGTAACGCGTTAAATCCTTTTTGGTTTGGTGAAGCGTAGTTTTCACATTGAAGTTTGTAAGCATTAAACTTGGATTTAGTTTTATAGATGTGATATAACTGCTGCTACTAAATGTTGCCAGATAACACAAATTTACTGAAAATTTTAGATCATCATGAATCACTTGCACTCGATTTATGCAGACATTTATCAGTAACATTTATATTAAGAAATAAGTCAACGCCAATATCTAAGCTTTATTGGGTAGAGTTTATGTTAGAAAATAAATTTAAGAATGGGCCTTTCAAGACTTTTTTGAATTTTTTATATATTAATCTACGTAATAAAATTATTATACCCAAAATTTTTATTATTTTTTTAAACTTGTAGCATGATAAAAATATTTAAACTTTCGAAACAAACGAATGTGACGTAGTTGCATCTTAGCTTAAAGAGAGACAGATAAAACAGAGATAAATAACACGTAACTTCACGTAACGTGTGTCGTTGTCAGTAGAATCCTCAGACAAAACATAACTAGACGGATAACAACGGCGTTTGCATTGACTTGAATACGGCATAATTCGTCTAGTATTATACGTCATTGGTAGAATCGTAGAATGCTGAATGCTTATTTCTTCTTCGTCTTCCTCTCAGTATAATTGAGCACCGATAAACGTTTCAGACAAAGCTCTGTGATTGGCTTAATGCAACTACGTAATTGCAATGAGCGTTTTAAATTATTCAACTTTAACTTTCATATTTCAGCAATAAAGATATCATTTATGGTATGATTTTATATTGTATTAACTATGATGTACGGTCAAGAACTTATTTTAATAAATATATATTAAAAACCTCTATCACTTGAATCCCCCATTAACTTTAAATATTTGAAGATTCTGAAATGTCAATTCAGCACTTCCAAATATAATAACTTATTTATAATTTTGAACATGGTTTTAATATACAAATAAATAATATAAATATATCATCACGCCTTCTACCCATTACTGGGTGTGGCATTCTGCCGAAGCAGATCTCGGTAAGAGATATATTTTGCGCGTGAAGTGCGGTTACCAGTCGCAAATCACGATGTTAGTGGTGGAGGAGCCGCAGGGGTAGCTTTTGTAATTATGAAAATTGTTTGTCGCCTGTGGGAATCGAACCAGAGTTCTCAGGATCCACAGGCCGACTTCATACCACTGAGCTAATATACAGAGTGATCAAAAGTAATTGTTTGAGTTGGCAATACAATTCCGAAGATCTTTTTATTCCACAGTTGGCACAACGCCAGTTAAAGGCGGAAATGCTATTTGATATTTCTAATAAATACAAATAGGTTATGTCAGGAGTCTGACAGCTAATAGAATTTAGACTTTTTAAGTAATATAAATATTTTAGAAATAAATGTAATAATAAATTTACTCAAATTTAAATTTTCAAATGTCACTGGCAACAGGAAATGAATTTATGTCTCAGGCTTACCAATTTAAAGATTTTTTTTATTGTCAACTGTAACAATTCCTTTTGATCATTCTGTAGAAATTAGCTATTTGCATTAGGGATGTTGATTTTATCCGAATATTAGAATATTCGGATATTTATATAACGAATATCTCTTGTGGCTATCCGGATAGTTCGAATATCCGAATATCCGAATAGTTCGAATATCTGAATAGCCGAATATCTGAATAGATCGAATATCTAAGTAGCTCGGATATCGGTTGATCGAATATTCAAATAATCGAACAGCCCAAATAGTTCGAATATTCAAAGAGGCCGAATAGTCTAATAATAATAATGAACGAATAGTTCGGATTGCCGAAAGTGCTTAATAAATACTTAACATATTTAATTTAGCTAAAATATTTTAGCTCATTCTAATAAACAAACGAATTTAAAAATCTAAACAGTAAACACTTTAAACATTAAAATAATGCGTATTTCATATTGTCATCAATTAATAAATGTAAACAGTTAGCCAAATAAAATAATTATAGATCAGTCATTTTCATATTACTCACATATACACACATACTATGACATTGTGTGGTTACTCAAATTATGCGAATATCCAAATAACGAATATGAAAACTAACAAATATCCGAACTATTCGGATACACTAACGACATCTGAACTATTCGAATTCATTATTGAATATCCTGTTTAAACAAATATGGTTCGATCATTTGTCAGTTACACATCCTATTAGGTTAGTTTTTAAATAAATAAATTCTTAAAATAAATAATACCGGATGATGCAGATAAAGGGTGAACATGTGATATAAGTTTTCGGCAATTTCCTATGAGGCGCCGTTTGCGACAAAACGTTTTGAATATTTCATGTAAATTAAAACAATATATTCTATGATTAAACGTATATACAAGATTTATGTAGTAAAATATTACACATTTTGAGGAAATATACTAAATAAATTGAAAAATAGCAACTGTGTAAAATATTACCTCTTGCATTTTGTCGTACTTCAAATGCGTATATCAGACATAATTCTAGAATACAGACTAGGATTAGAACATTTGCCGCAAGATGGCTCTGGTTATTACAGTGTTCTGTAGCAATTTAAATTAATTTCCTACTTTACCAATAGTGTAAAAATCAAGGATGACCAAAGTTTTAGTGAGTAAATGGTTGCCTATTTCATTGACGCCAACAAATATTTTTAATTAAACAATAAGTAGGTATAGTTTTCTATTTTGTTGTCCCAAGACAAGAGAAAACAAATATTTGACTAATAAATGACAAAACTTTTACAAATAAATTATTACTTTTTATTTCACAACTTAGCCAAATAAGTTTTATGTACTATATCTTGAATACTCAAGCTCCACCGGCTAATAATTTTTTGCGCAGCCGTTGTGTCCCAATAAAATTTAAAGAGAAAATATTCAAATAAAAATTGTAGATATTTCAATATTGCATATGTTTAGTTAACAGTTCTTGTTTTACTTGATTAGTTACTGTAAAAACTAGATTAAAATTAACTAAGTATGTGGAAGATGATCGAAATGCGAACAAATAAAATTTTTAAATGTAGAAGATGTCAATGAATAACACCGATTAATAAACAACGTAGATAAACAATAGATTTGCATAAGTTATCTCATCTGCACCCAGGTACTCCTTTTTATGAGTACTTATGTGGTTTATTTGCCTCGATTGATTACAAACACAAAGTTTAACTTCTGTCTATGTACACAAATAATAATTATTATTAATGCAAAGTATCTTTGGTCTCAACTAAAATTATTGTTTTGGTAATGGCGTCATTTTTGAAACATGTATTATAAATTTATGTTTACTTTTTGGTTTTTTTTATTTTCGGAATATTTTGTTGTTATTCACAAGACTACTACTTTATTTTAATATTTGGAACAATTGCTTTGCAATAATTATTGGTTACCTTAGAGATCAACATTTTTTTTTTTACTCTTTATTCCCTTGTTAAATAAATAATCATCACACCTTTCACCCATTTCCATGTGTGGCAGTCTGCCGGGACAGATCTTGATAAGTGATTTATTTATACGCGTGAAGTGCGGTTACCAGCCATCAAATTACAGTCTTCCAGAGATGTAAGTGGTGAGGGAGCCACAGGGATAATTTTAAATGTGGTGAAAATCAGTTGCCGGCTATGGGAATTGAACTCGGGTTCTAATTTCCACAACCCGGCTAGCTACCATTGTGCCATAAGTTGATAAGTAGCCCTAAATAAATAATAGTCAAATGTTCAGAAAAAACAGAATAAAAAATCGGAGAAATTATAAATTTACTATAATTGGCTCAAATATTAAATAAAACATAAATAATAAATATATGTGGGGATGTAACTATGACTATAACTAACAACGAAAGCAAAAAATATTTGTAAAAGAAATGAAGAGAACATGTTTTTTATTACATTAAAAAATATATATAGGAAATATCTATCTACATTAGACAACCAAATACACATCCCGAAATAAGACACATTGCAGAAGGTACTAATGACAAACTGTTACCCGATAAATCCAAGAACAGATATTGCACTAACTGTAATGTCAATATAAACTATTTTGATTCAAATAAATAAAATATTACCCTCATTCTACTACTCATGTCAATATAAACTATTTTGATTCAAATAAACAAAATATTACCCTTAGGGCCAGTTTTTCAATCACCGATTAATGTTAACCATGATTAAATAATAATGGAAACTATGATTTCCATTATTATTTAATCATGGTTAACATTAATCGAGCGTAAACCGGCGATTGAAAAACTGGCCCTTATTCTACTAATCTTTTCTTAAAATGTATTGAAGGTTCGAGACAATCGTTTTTAGAAACATGTCGTGAAAAAATGTGGTGTCTAACACGAGAAGAAAGAGTTTTTTCCACTCTCGCTCGAATTGCCTCATGAGCGAGTGGAAAAAAGAGACACTTTCTTCTCTAGTTTAACAAATAACTATTTATAATGTCTCTATGTAATATGAATTCATCATAACAATGATATAATTTTCCATAACATACAAATTTAGAAGTATTTATTTTTAGGTTACTTAAAAATTGTAATCTCATTTCCGTTAGCTATAAAGAAATTCCAGTTTTGTTAATGTTACTTAAACTAAACCTAAGATAGTTATTTTAAATCTGGAGAAAAAGATTAAAAATAATATTTTGTACACCCCTTGGGTGTACATTTCATAGCGCCATTTCGTTCGAATGTTGCACTATCTCTCCAAAATGCAGCGTGAACTACCTGAAATTCAGTGCCATCTCTGAATAAGTGGCACAATCCTATTCTGTATATATTTTTTACGCGACAAAAATATCACAATATACAGGTTTATAATATACCCGATTTTCTTAATACAGTACACAAAATTTGTATATACAGGGTGGTCCATTTAAAGTGTTATCAGGAAATATCTCGGAAACTATAAATTTTACGCAAAAATGACCTAGACGAAAAACAATCGTACAAAAGGGGGCCATAATACCGAAATATTGGTTTTGTCCTAGATGGCGTTGTTGTCGCTAAATCATGGTCAACTCAATTTTTTTAAATGAAAACCCCTATTTTTTATTAAAGAATCAGATTCCTCGTTAAAGAAAAAGAAGAATTTATTTAGTTCACTTTTTCGTCAGCATGATAGATGACGCTGTAATCGCGAAAAATGATGTTGCTTTCGGGCGTTCCTGTATTAGAGCTTATGCTTAATTTAATTAAAATCTAAAATAAAATGCAATTTAAATTTATACCATATGATTTTAGACAGAATGTAAACAATCAGATGAACCATATTTTATAAAAATGGCAATTGAATGTAATGAGACTATTTGTGATTTTAGATGTGCGTGTTAGTGGATGCGCTTGCACGCACACAAACAAAAACTAACAAACTCACAAACAAACTCACACGCACATAAACTCAAATAATACACACACACACAGCCGCGCGCATAAGCTCTAATACAGGAACGTCCGAAAGCAACATCATTTTTCGCGATTACAGCGTCATCTATCATGCTGACGAAAAAGTGAACTAAATAAATTCTTCTTTTTCTTTAACGAGGAATCTGATTCTTCTATAAAAAATAGGGGTTTTCATTTAAAAAAATTGAGTTGACCATGATTTAGCGACAACAGCGCCATCTAGGAAAAAACCAATATTTCGTTATTATGGCCCCCTTTTGTACGATTGTTTTTCGTCTAGGTCATTTTTGCGTAAAATTTATAGTATCCGAGATATTTCCTGATAACACTTTAAATGGACCACCCTGTATACAATATTTTTTGTGATATTGTAATAAATTTAATATATATACAATATTTTATGTGATATTGTCAAAAATTTAGTATATATTGTGAAAAGAATTGTATATTTACGAGTATGTATATTGTCGCAAACGGCGCCTCATAATTTCCTGTTCTCCATTTTACGCCTACGTTATCAGTAGTGGAATCGCACCTTATTGAATTCTATTACGGAACGCAGGTGAAAATTTTTCAAATCACCAAATTAGTATCACATTCTAAATAATTTTGCAGCAGAAATGTAGGTAACATCATTTGTCTACTATCTGATATAAAAAGCACTCGTTATTTGTTGCAATATTATGTAAAATCTAAATTTTTACTTGGCAGGTGAAAGCGATTCTATTGTCAGTAATAATATAACAAGAAAGTGAAAATAAATTGAAAATAATTTGACAGATCTTTCGAAAACTTGTTGCTAGGCAATAGTCACGAAAGCCCGTAGGGCTTGAGTAGTTATTGCCAAATGGCAACAAGTTTGAGAAAGATACTGGAGAATTATTTTCTAAATTATTGAACTCTCGAGTTATATGTAATAAGATTATTTTTTGACATAGCTGTTGAGATCGATTCATCCAACTTAAAAGATTTTGAACTGGATCAATATCGATTGATTACTTATTAATGTATTCTTGGAAGTTATTTCCAAAATTTGTTGGTGTATTTCTGTATCTGAAATAGTTTTAACAGTTTTAAACAATTATTTGACAATTACATATCATTTGTTAACAAAAACAAAAGCTACAGAGATTATTCCCGGGAATAATTACAAGAGCTTTATTCTCAGTATAATAATGACAGGATTGGTTAAGACGCAGACACGTGACATACAATGAAGCATTTTATTTAATTTAATTAAAACAGATTTTTTATTAAAGTTCAAAATATAAAAAATATATCATCACGCCTTCTACCCATTACTGGGTGTGGCACTCTGCCGAAGTAGATCTCGGTAAGTGATATATTTTGCGCGTAAAGTGCGGTTACCAGTCGTCAAATCACGGCCCCCAAAGATGTTAGTAGTGTTAGTGTGGCTACAGGGGTAGCTTTTGAAATTATGAAAATTATTTGTCGCCTGCGGGAATCGAACCAGGGTTCTCAGGATCCGCAGACCGACTTCATACCACTGAGCTAACCACCCCATATTAAAGTTATGTATATTTATTTGAAATTCGATGTTTCGGTACACTAGACGTCTACCTTCGTTACATGTTACTTAGGGTCAAATTCATAGTCGTGACTCACCTTCATCTCACTCTCACGTCACACTTAAAATCGAAGTAACTAAGGCAACTAACTCAAATTGTGCAAATTATTGAGTTAGTTGCCTTAGTTACTTCGACTTTGAGTGTGAGGTGAGGATGAGGTAAGGGTGAGCCATGACTATGAATTTGGCCCTTAGTTTCTTATTTACTTATTTTGTCAGTAAGTTACTTGTGTTAGTTACGTGTTGTTTATTTATTATTTTATTTTCTTAACGAAGATATATGTATTAATTATTATAACAATAAGTTGTGAGAGAAGAAAATTTTATTTTCTTACGGATTATGAAAAAATTGTCTTCTCGATTGATAAGACCAGGCAGCAGAAAGTTATATAGGTAACCATGGGACTGTGTTTATAGTTAAACTTCCACCTAAGAAATGGCGCTAATAGTCTTTATGTGAGTATATCCATTTTAGGTAACTACAATATCGGCAAGCATTGGCTACTAGATTGTTCCTGTAGTTGTCATTTCTATATATTTAAAAAATTTCAATCTGTCAAATACACATTTAATTTTTATTTGTGAAATCATTTCATATAAATAATGTCATCAACTAATATCAATTGTTGTGTAAAAATCTACACTGCTACTGGTAAATAAGTGATCATATAATAAATGAGGAAGACATAATATATTTTCAAGTTCACAAGAGTTGGATAAAACTGCAATTGAAACAGGGGTGGGATCATGTAAAAATGACTAGAAGTGAATAGTAGTGACTCGTGTCAATTGCGATTATGTAAAAATGAATAGCGAAACGATATTGTTTTGCGTCAGTTAAATTGTCATTTCTAAACGCATTATGTAGAAATAGCTAAGAATTATTTTATATGAATAAATATTATCTACATAATATTGATATACTTACTGAAATAATAATTATTTTTACTATTTATGTTTATTAAATAATGTTGATTTTTACTTGTCAAAGTTTTTTGACATAAAAATAAAAAGGTACTAAGAATACGATATCGTTTAGAGAAAGACGTAGTTAGTTCACGGAAATATCCGAAGTTGAAAACGTAGTGAGTGACTAATTTTACGTGATCAATTGAATAACGAATATCCTTTTCACTTAAGTGAAAACGCAATATCTTTTTCACATTTACATGATCCGGGGGCTGTTCAAATTATAAATGAATTTTTATTTTATGTAGTTTAAATAAATATAAAATAATAATAAAAATTACAAGCTGCGTAAATATGCATATCCGGATTGTCTATATAAACGATTTTAGTTAGACTTCCACTACTCAGATGGCGCAAAATACAGTCCCAGTAAGTAACATGGCAGTTTCTTATCTATAGTAGTATATTATGATCTGTGGACAAGATCTAAAAACTATAACATATAAATACCACAAATTAAGCGTACTTTGTAGTAGAAACAAAATACACAAGTAAAAAAGTGAGTGTCTAAAGATATTTAAGTTTAAAATGTTCCGCACAACTTCCATAATTTCAATCAATTTTTTCTGTAACATCTGGATCCGAACCTCGTCGCAGCTTCCTCGTAACGGCGAGATCGATATACTAAGATGCATTATTTATTTCTGAGGTACAAAGGACACAGGACAGTCTGACAAGCGCCATGTCCCTGCGGAGAACTTCTGATAGCCAGGATAATGTCATTCAATATAAGTTTATAATTATTTTTAATTATATTCCTTGCAAAATGAAATAAATCGCTGGGATTCTAGTATTTTAATAGTTTTTTTATAACAAATTCCGAAAAAGGCAATACGTGCACGTAACCTTTTTCGACAAGTGTTATAAACAAAATTTTTCCTACAACTGATAATCTAGAAAGCCACTAAAATATTATTAGAATTTATAAAATTTTAATAACGTTACACGAGAACGATGTTTTATGGCGTTGCTATGGTTGGTTTGTTGATTCCTTCATTGTTCTATGTGATTTAAAATTATTTCACTAATTTCAAGATAATTTCATCAAAATCGTCTAGATTTGAATACTATAATGAGTGATTCTACTCTGTACATCTTCAGAGATAATTGCAGCCTTAGGTCAAGCTACGTTAGATTTATTCTTGGCAGTGACAATCAACCTGCTGCTGGTACTTCTAAAATCTCCGAAATTGTTGTCAATAATAGTTCTGTTGATAACATGAATAGGTACGAAAGAATTCAATATTTCTTTAGACAGTATAAAAGTTTCCACTTCACATTATGTTGATATAAGCAACTGTAATAACTGTATTATTAATATACACAATCTATAAATATTAAGTATTTCAGTTACTCTCTAAATAAAATCATTTTTCCTTTTGTTAATTATTATATTTAATAATGATACACCTGCAAGTACAACTCTGCTCATTGTAATGTGTACAGATTAGGAATACTGATGATATCAGTGTAATCAGTGTTGTTCCTAGGAGAAAAAAAATTGTACTAACTTCTGGGGGAAATTTGTACTAAAAATAAACGCAATTGTACTAAATTCAGAAAATGGCGGCGAAGCATAATATATGGATAAAATGTTACTGAAAATGATTTTTATTGTTAAACAAAACATAAAATAAGTATATCATCATCATGACGCCTTCTACCCATTACTGGGTGTGGCACTCTGCCGAAGCAGATCTCGGAAAGTGATATATTTAGCGCGTGAAGTGCGGTTACCAACCGTCAAAATAAGTAATACAAATAAATGATTTGTTATTCTTTGGTAACTTTTTTTTTGTTTATATTTATAACCTCAATCATCAAACACAATACAAATATACGGCGACCAACGATGGCGAGTAAATGTAAATGTCTGTCAAATCAATGTCAACAATGTTAACAATACCCAACTACACACCCCACTATTGCTACCAATCATTACAAAAAAGAATTCAAAAAAGTCTTCAGTTTAAAAAAAATATTTTGTTTTTGTTTTCAAATATTTTTTCTTGTATAAATATAAATAACAAAATAGTACTAGATTTTAGAAAGGGGTGCTGATGTACTAAAACGTTATTCATTGTACTAAATCTAGTACAATAGTGCACCTAGGAACAACACTGTGTGTAATATTTATAAAGGTTATGTTTCTAAACGTCAAAATATACCACTGCATATTTTCTTCTTCCATAAGTGTCTGTGGCTAAAATATGAAATTCCGCGCTCGGCGCGAAATTTAAATCCCTGTCTGTTTAATTTTTATTTTGACAATTACGTAAAGCACAAATTACACTTGTGCTTTTCGTTTACAGAAACGCACTTGGTCTGCATTTGTCTCCTTTCCACCCGTAACCAAGACTATAGTAGTTATGTAATAACAAAGAAATCGCACAGTTGTAGGAAAAATTATTTAGAATGTATAGTATCGTATCTTTTGTGTTGTCAAACCTTTCTAAAATAGTTTAGAGGAAAATGCTTTAAATAAAAGTTAAAGAAAATTTAGTGCTTTTCTCCAAATTAATTTGGTAATATTTGACAGCGGAGAATATATGATGCCAAATGTTCAAGATTTGTTTTGAATTCAATTATAAACACTATGTTATAATCGTTTCATAAATTAAAACAGGAAACTATAAATTAATTTTAAGTGATATATAAAAAAAATTGTTTTTCTTATTATTATGTCAGTGGCAATACACTATTTTATTTACCTATCTTATTTCTTAGAACATTTCATATGCACTAACTATAAAATATTTTACAGTTTTTCTTATACCTATATCCATTAAAGTTTATTGTTTTAATATATTTTATACTTGTTGATACATAGATAAACATATGAAAATGTCAAGACAGATGTTTTCAATGGATTATTGTTTTATAGATTTCTGCATTATTGTCATAAACTTACTGATAAAGTAATATTTCCGACTCGATTTCCAATAAAACGATCAAATAACGACGAGATATATCAGACTTTGAAAATACAAGCTAGATATTATAGATTTTCAAAAGAAATTGATACGTTTACCATGATATTTTTTTCTGTAATAAACTAGTTTCGAGATAAATGCTTAAAATCAAAACTGTAGAATTAATTAGTATTTTTAAGTAACTTTTTAAGTACTGATATTGAATTGGATTATGACAACATAAATGGAGATAAACTGAGTTACGGTCACTAGGAGATTAATAAAATCTGATGTCATTTCCTCTCTATTTTCGTATGTGTCAATTAAATGCCATTTACTATTAATTTCCTTTTTATGGGGTAGGTGGCTTAGTGGTATCAAGTCGACCTGGGGATTGAAAATCCGGGTTTAATTATTATAGCAGACAAACAATTTTCATCACATTAAAACTACCCCCAAAAAACAAGTAATAATATCCCCGGGACATTATCATTATAATGTTGTTTTGATTGGTTAGTTTCACACACGTGCTTAGAAATTAACGAATGTGATTGGATAATTATTTCATCTAAAAATTTACACTTTATTTTTGTTTTGATTTGTTGATTTCGCACACGTGATTAGAAATGGATGCATTTGATTGGATAATTAAGACTAATATCTTTTGGTAACTGATTCCATTTTTGAAATAAATGGAATTTATTGTTTTGTGTCCCCCGTTCCTCTTCCGGTTTTTCAATTTCATTCAAAATCAACTCAGCTCTTCGTATTTTCATGAAACTTGCAATTACCAAGTTTCGTTAACAAATCTTATCTCGTTCATGAGATATTGCACACTCGGACACACACACAGACATTATTGAGAAAATGATCAAAACGGATTTAGTGGACCTCAAAACACGTATTTTCGCGAAAATCTCGTCAACGATTTTTTTCACGATTCCAATACTTCCTTATACTCTGTATAAGAAAGTAAAAATGTGTCATCACTTCATACAATTTGATCAAATACTCTGAACACAAACTTTTGATGCAATTTTAGCAGTTTTGACAGATTGAATTAATAAAATTAAATTCTAGTGATCGCGGTTCAAGTTTTCAACATCTTTACATATAATTGTTACAGTTTGAGTTAATATAAATATAATTTTAAATGCAGATTAAGTGTAACATAATCTAGATTATGTTTATGTTCGACATCTTCATATTAATGAAAAAATGATCGTTTGACATACGTAATTTTCATCATACATTACTTGTAAACTTGAATGACGTGAAGTCATAATTATATAGTTTAACAAACATGAATGAAGTAAACATTGACCTTGTGACATCGGATTAAAATATTATAGAAATGTTTGACCATGAGAAATAAATGATGCCAAATACATTATGATTTTTTTTCTTTCTGGCTTCTTTGGCGGACCAACTACTCAGGTCATATGCCGCCATTATGCCCTGATCTGCGTTTTAGTTGTTATTGTCAACAGCAACGCGAGTTTTCTCTGGACGGTCACCCATCCAAGTACTACCAGCACATTATGATTTAAAAAACATAATATGTAACTATTTTTATTATTAGAGTGTAATCAACCGAGTGTATGACGGGTTATGATCAAACCTGGCACGTTTAAACCGTAACGAATCATTGCTTCAGCTAGCACGCTCAATTTGCTATTCAAAAATTTTCCTCTAATGAGAATCTAGTGTGAAATTCTCAGAAATCATGTACTGCGAGTCTTTATTTTCATCGTAAAAGTAAACTCCGACATTGTAACCATGTGTTGTTGTAGTCGGATGTCAGTTACTAGTTCCAAGATGTGTTTCAAGATCGTTCCGCACATGCTACATCGGCGCTGCAAGCGTTATGTAGCCCGACGGTGCCGTACAACTTGATGCGTGCCACGTATAAATATTCTCGGATCACTAAACGTATTAGCTGAATTTGTGTTCTGAAAATAGCGGGGAGAAAAATAAATAGGTAGTTGCATAAATTACAATTTTTATCTATCGGTCTGCGAAAACTAAATTAGTTTAAGCCCCTTAGTCAGTAATTCAATCATTATCTGTATCCGATCGAAAAATGAATGACTAAACTTATTTTACACGATTTAACACCATTTCAGAATTCAGTGGCCAAAATCATTAATTCTGTTATTTTCATTTTATTTTTTCTATCGGATGAAAATACAAGAACAAAAATGTAATTATTTAACCACATTATTTACGAAGCTGTCAATGAGACGTTATTAAATGATTTTTTCCTACAACTGTGCGATTTCTTTGTTATTACGTAATTATTGCCTTGGTTACGTATGGAAAGTAGACAAATGCAGACCAAGTGCGTTTCTGCAAGCAAAGAAACACGGAAAGTAATTCATTACGCAACTGTAAAAAGTTGTTTTAGAGCGATTTAAATTTCGCGCTGCGCGCGGAATTCATATTTTGGCCACAGACGCTTATGGAAGAAAAAAATACAGTGAGCCAGCGCTAGTAAATATGCAGTAGTATATTTTGACGTTTATAAACATAACCTTAAATTGCAGTATATCTAATCCGTACACAATTAATAAAAAAGAACCGAACAAAGTAACATATATCGATAAATGGTTTTATTTTAAGAGTAACTGAAATACATATTTATTGTTTGTGTATATTATTAACACAATCGTTACATTTGCTTATATTGACATAATGTGAAGTGGAAACTTTTGTACTGTCTAAAGAAACATTGATTTCTTCCGCACCGGTTCATATTATTAACAGTAATATTATTGACAACAATTTCGGAGGCTTTAGAAGTACCAGCAGCAGGTTGATTGTCATTGTCGAAAATAAATCCAACATAGCATGATCTGGGGCTTCAATTATCTTTGGAGGTGTTTATGATAAAGAAGAATCACTCACTGTACTATTCCAATCTAGACGATTTTGAAGAAGTTGTCTTGAAATTAGTTAAATATTTTTAAATAACGTAGAACAATGTGCAAGCAAACAACAAACAAACCATAGCAACGCCGTAAAACATCGTTCTCGTGAATATCATTAAGATTTTATAAATTTTGACAATATATTAGTGATTTTCTAAATCGCACAGTTGTAGAAAAATGTTGTTTATAACACGTGCCGAAAAAGGTTACGTGCAAGTGCAGAATTTAACGCACGAGGCTTGCCTTTTACGGCACGGTAATACGTAATAAGTAAGCAAAGTGAATGAAAAAAATACTAAGATAAATTATTCTGGTCACAGAATAACGAAATTGTGATAGTCTATAAAGTAGTCACGAAATATAAAAAGTTGCCATTACGGTATCGATCGATTACAAATAATGATTAGTCGCAGAATAGAGGAGTAAACCTTACAATCAACAATTAAAATATCAATATAACATCACGCAAATTTACCCGGCGGCTGTACTTCATGTATTTATTTATTTGCAATTCTGCAAGTCTTCCAAATTAAGATGCATACAGTAGTGTTTTCACATATTTTATAACGTGTCTGGTTTAGCCTCAACTTTAATAGTAACGGCCTCGTATTTCAAACAACCGCTTCGTACTGACGTATTTTGGTTGTAGCCTTGGATACGTACTTTATTTAACTGTATTAGTAAAAATCTAGTTTCCATAGTAAAATAGATCAGGAAAGTAGGCACTTTCTTGCCGGTTTCAGAAAAAAAATAGAATACCAAATTTCTGTTAGATTGTAGCAATAGCTATGACTTTTATATTTCATGAATTATTTCTAAACATCAATCTATTTTATAAATTAAATAAAATCAAACAAAACAAAACATAACTTATGCATAACTTATGCCAAAATAATGAACTATAATTTTCTTTTCGTAAAATAAGAGAGCATGAAATTGCATAAAACTAATATCCTATATTAAATCCTTATGTTTGCCCTTACCAAACACCACCCGGTATATTATATTTTAAATCTCTGCCTACAAGTGTCCGCACCAATCAAATACACTCGTTTTTTTAAATATATGTAAGTCGAAGTTAGCATCATGTACCTTCAAATCTCTGTACCTTCCTCGTATATTTTTTACTGACATACAATAACCATTTGTCAAATCAGGTCACCCAAATATTTTAGTGCCGGGAGAACGTACGAACTTATTGACCGACCTCTTTTAAAAGTTGAACCAGATAAAGTTAGCTTTAAATATGTCAACAGCCATATTTAGTGGATGTACCGTGAATCTGACAGGTTGTAAAAGAATTTATGAATCCGAAGACGATAAGAATACGGGAGCACAAGAAAGCACAGACCGCCGACAAGGCACCGAAAAGCGAAGTACATAATGATGCCAGCAGCGTCAGAATCCAGCGCCAAGTGGATTGATATGATTGAAGGTGTTCGAAGGAACGAAGAGCTCTCGCTGAAATATATTAGGTCACACAGGTCACGAGACCACAAGCGAGTCTATGAATATAGATGGAGGAGGTAAATCTTCCTTCTCCTAACTTTAAGTTGTAGTTTTAATATTTACTAACTCCATTGTCGGGAACAAAAGAAATTAAACTCAATGGACCATAGTAGAATTTAAATAAACAAATTATAGTGTGTAGGTAACCCAGTGTCGTACCTAGATGGGGGCGGTGGGTGCGGTCCGCACCGGGCGGCACATATTTTGGGGCGGCATTTTTACTTTCTTATACGCAGTATAAGGAAGTATTGGTATCGTGAAAAGAATCATTGACGAGATTTTCGCGGAAATACGTGTTTTGAGGTCCACTGAATCCGTTTTGATCATTTTCTCAATGATGTCTGTGTGTGTGGATGGATGGATGGATGGATGGATGGATGGATGTGTGTCCGGTCGTGCAATATCTAATGAACGAGATAAGATTTGTTAACGAAACTTGGTAATTGTAAGTTTCATGAAAATACGAAGAGCTGAGTTGATTTTGAATGAAATTGAAAAACCGGAAGAGGAAGTTTACTGGACACGCAAAACAATAAATTCAATTTATTTCAAAAATGGAATCAGTTACGAAAAATAGTTTCAAATAAAAAAAAATATTTGGAACATAAAATGTTATTTACAATTTTCCTGTATATGCGTCTAATTTTGAGAAATCTAATTTTTATATTTAATAATATATTTCAATAATCATAGTAGAAACAAAAAACAAAAATTTTAATTTTTGCTTTATCTAGTTATCTATGTCTTCTTTCGGAAAGAAACTAAATTACATGTTTAATAACATATATTCTAAATATTATATATGCTGTGTATAAGAAAGTCGTGTGGTGCCCACACCAGATTTTTATATTTAGTTTTAGTTGTAAAAAACTACTTTTTCACTTCATAAGTTTACTATTCGATTTCTACGAATTATGAATTACTATCTGATTTCGAATATTTTTCTTCATCGTCAAGTCAATGTAGGGTTGAAAATATTATCTCGTAAAATTCCTTTATTACTGCCTAATTTAAATATGCCATCCAATGATAAAAAAGTTCCCCACCTATATTTATTAATTTAATGGGGTAATGGCTCAGTGGTTTCGAGTTGGCCTGTGGATCCTGAGAACACCGGTTCGATTCCCACAGCCGACAATTTTCACTAAATTAAAATTACCCCTGTGGCTTTCCCACCACTAACATGTTTGGGGGCCGTGATTTGACGGCTGGTAATCGCACTTCATGTACATAAAAACATCACTTACCGAGATCTGCTTCGGCAGAGTGGCACACCCAGTAATGGGTAAAAGTCGTGATGATATATTTATTTTATATTTATTTTTTTAATTTATAAAAACCACCATTTAATTGACTTAGAAAGGGCGGCAAATTGCAGGCCGCCCTGGGCGGCAAAAGTTCTAGGTACACCACTGAGGTAACCTAAACATTATGTTGGCTCATAATAACATTTGTTTTAATTTTTAGAATCTGTGATTAGAAATACACAAATACTTAATCTTGAAAAAAAATCAATATCTCTGTTTTGGCATTAGAATGACATATTCTCGCACGCATATTTATGCTAGTTTGAGTGTCATTCTTAAACGATTTTTGGTGACATATTGTTATATTGGTATAACTGCATTAAATACACAAAATATCGAGCCAACGGACAAAATCAATCGCAAATAAGTGTCACCAACTTAACTACTCTAACAAAAATTTACCTTGTCAACTATTTTTATAAAGAAATTATATAAAAGAAAGCCGAAACAAAGAAAATAGTATAAAACACTCGTTAAGGCAATGGGGGGTTCAATTGGTTGAGCTTATTAATATATATTTATTACAACAAATTCTTGACCGAACATCATATTTAATACAATATAAAACCATACCAAAAATTATATCTTTATTGCTGAAATATGAAAGGTAATAATTAAGTAATGATTCAAAACGCTCATTTAAATTTCGCACTGCCATATTGCAATTACGTAGTTGCATTAAGCCAATCACAGAGCATTGTTTGAAACGTTTGTCGCTGCTCAACTTTACTAAGAGGAAGACGAAGAAGAAACAAGCATTCAGCATTCTACGATTCTTCTGAAAACGACACACGTTATAGTTAGAGAGCTAGGGTACAAAATGATGTCTCATTTATTCCAGTGACAGAAATGTATTTTTTAATAGATTATGTCATGATAAACATGAAAAAAAGAAAATTAGATTTGGGAACGGGTGAAAACTATAGATGACGCCGACGTGAATGCGCAGATTTTAAAGGTGGTTGTTGATCCCTACACCAGTCTACTTTCAGAGCTTCTGTCACCAATGAGCAACCAGCAATAATTCTGTCAATAATTTTTTTGTCATGTATTCGTCGTGAACAAGTAGTAATATGTCACACGACACCATAAAAATTGCCTACTTTGACCGGTTTTTTCGCGCATGCGGCCCGGCCAAAATTTCTGTCTTTCATTTTCATTACTTAATTATACCACAGTCTATAATTTAACCTGAAAATTAGCCTGTAAAAAATATGTCAACAACTACCCTTAAAATCGGCGCATTCACATCGGCGCCATCTATAGTTGCCACCCGTTCCCAAATCTAATTTTCTTCTTTCATGTTTATCATAACATAATCTATTAAAAATCCATTTCTGTCACTGGAATAACTGAGACATCATTTTGCACCCTAGCTCTCTAACTATTACGTGAAGTTACGTCTTATTTATCTCTGTCTTATCTGTCTCTTTTTAATCCAAGATGCAACTACATCATATTCGTTTGTTTCGAAAGTTTTCATATTTTATCATGCATAATACAAGTTTAAAAAAAAGACAAAATTTAGGTTTAATACTTTTATTACGTAGATTATATCAAAATTTCAAAAAAGTCTTGAAAGGCCTATTCTAGCACTCGTTCGTCGTCCCTCGTGCTAGAATAGGTTGCCTTCTATAACTTGTATTTTAATATACTATTTTGAAGTAATAAATCAAAAGAAATGTCAAATCTGTCAGAAATAACAAACAAATAAATATTGTTTTATTTTCCAATTCTCCCAATTTAAAAATTGCCTGAAATCGTATATTTTCTTTTGCTTATAACTTGTACATACATAAGAACCAATTGAACAACAAATTTAATACTCCTTGGTTGCAGTGTTTCATTTTAAACATTTTTTTTTTCATTACACTTCTGCTCTAAAATTAATAAGTAAAAAGTTTTCACCTAATGAACATTTTAACATTGAATTTCCTGTTTGGAAAAAATAGTAGACACCCAGCATAATACAATAATAGAAAACATAGCAATAACTCAGCATTAATTAAGATAGATCAAGTCACAGAACAAAACTTCTCTTCTTGTTCTACTTTTCTATTTGTAATCTGTCTCTCTTTCTCTCTCCACTTGAACAGACGGATGACAGATATCACGTGATATAATTTGAAGTTAGTTATGAGAGCGAAACTTACAAATAAAACATTGTAGCTTTCTTTCCCAGTATACCCATCTTTCTCTGGCCACAGGTCATTTATATGTCACGTAATATCACATATCCTTTATACTAAATTTAATAATTTTTGTCTCGTAAACTATAAATAATTCATCGATGTAAAAAAAGACGGATATTTTAATGGGGGATTCAAGTGGTAGAGCTTTTTAATATATATTTATTAAAATAAATTCTTGATCGTACATCATATTTAATACAATATAAAATCATACCATAAATGATATCTTTATTGCTGAAATATGAAAGTTAAAGTTGAATAATTCAAATCGCTCATTTGTATTTCGCACTGCCATATTGCAATTACGTAGTTGCATTAAGCCAATCACAGAACTTTGTCTGAAACGTTTGTCGGTACTCAATTTTACTGAGAGGAAGACGAAGAAGAAATACGCATTCAGCATTCTACGATTCTACCAATGACGTATAATACTAGACGAATTATGCCGTATTCAAGTCAATACAGTGTTGTGGAGCAGAAAGGGATGGAATAACTTTTGGTTCCGCCGGGTGCGCGGCAAGGAGCGAGTACACTTTGATGTTATGCAAGTTGCTCCTTGCCGCGCATCCGCCTCACCAACCAGTTATTCTATCCCTTTCTGCTTTACAACAAACGCCGTTGTTTTCCGTCTAGTTATGTTTTGTCTGAGGATTCTATGACAACGACACACGTTACGTGAAGTTATGTGTCATTTATCTCTGTCTTATCTGTCTCTCTTTAAGCTAAGATGCAACTACGTCATATTCGTTTGTTTCGAAAGTTTAAATATTTTTATCATGCTTAATAGAAGTTTAAAAGAAAAAATTTGGGTATAATAATTTTAATACGTAGATTAATATATAAAAAATTCAAAAAAGTCTTGAAAGGCCCATTTCTTATTCAATACAAAAAAACTATTTTCATAGAACACATTACGAGATTATATTGGATACTCAAACGCACTTGTATTTTGGGTTATAAGTTTATAAGACCTACTAAGATCTGCAGTTGCACATGTAAAAGGCGTGTCCGTATAATTTCAGTATTTTTATAGAAACAAAGTTAGAAGATTTTAACTGCACGTAATGTGGGGCATAACAGAAGAGGTCAAAAGTTCAAATCTAAAGTACGAAAGGTGAATGAAACATTTGCACATTCGATCGCACCTATCAAAATCGTATAATGACTTGCTATGATTACACTATTATAGCATTGCAATTACGTCATTACGCATACGAGTAGATAAGATTTTTTATCTGAACAATATTAAAATTTTTATTTTAAAATTTTACTCGCGGCATTACTGTTCGTAATAAACAATAAAATGTAAATATGTACATAAATTTTACAAAAACTGAATTATGAATTTATCCAAGTACAGGTTGCTTTCTTGTTTTATGAGTGAAACCTTTTTTTAGATTTTAGATTAAAATGAAAATGCTATTACTTGCGAATACTTCGGCTTTCACTGCAATATGTATCGGATGATAAGATTTATTTTTTGTTTTGTAACTTAGTTACACGGTTACTATGCTGTAGTATGCTGGTCAGTTTTAAACCTCCTACATATAAATTTCTTATAAACGTTTCAAGTAAAACTATTATGAAAAGAATTGCATAATATGGAATATAAGTTTCCCCATTTTAAAACTATCCCCGTGGCTTCCCCACCACAAACATCTTTGGAGGTCGTGATTTGACGGCTGGTAACCGCACTTCACGCGCAAAATGTGTCACTTACCGAGATCAGCTTCGGCAGAGTGCCACACCCAGTTATGGATATAAGGCGTGATGATATATTTATTTATTTATAAATCGTGTGGGGTTGGTGACTCAATGGTATCGAGTCGGCCTGCATATCCTGAGAACCTCAGTTCGATTCCCACAGTCGACAAACAATTTTTACTACATTAAAATTACCTCTGTGGCTCCCCCTCCACTAACTTCTTTGATGGCCGTGATTTGACGGCTGGTAACCGCACTTTACGCGCATACATATATATATATATATATATATATATATATATATATATATATATATATATATATATATATATATATATATATCGCTTAGCGAGATATGCTCCGACAGAGTGCCACACCCAGTAATGGGTAAAAGGTATGATGATATATACAGGGTGTCCCATTTTAATCTGCCAGTAGCGATAATTCTGAAACATTGCATTGAATCAAAAAGTGTTCCAAATGAAAAGTTAATGGTTCTGAGGGGGACATCTGATGCCGTAGACTTTGCCCCCCCAACCCCTCAAGGGGGGCGGGAACAGGGGGCAACTTTAAAATCTTAAATGGAAACCCCTATTTTTTATTGCAGATTCTGATAGAGGGTTAAAAAGTATGTAAGTTTTATTCGAAACATTTTTTTTATTGGTCGAGAGATGGCGCTGCAAATGTAAAAGTTAGGTTTTTTTTTAATTAAATTGCGAAAATCGTAATCTAATTAACTGTTATTATTACTTAAGACTTACTCACAACCTTACAAGGTTGTTTTTTTCTCAGCCTGCCCAAATACTACCAACACCCCCCCCCCCCCCCTACAAAGACGTAAAGTACTCAAAAATAGCGATTGAGTACTTCTTTTTCAAATTAAATAATGGTAAAATAATTCAAAAAAGAATGTCATTTTTTTTCAAACAGTGTTTGACCGGTCCTCCCACATAGCCCCACCCAACTTTAAAAAATACCCCGACTAAAATTGACCTACATTTTAAAACTCTATCCGAGTCTGAGGTACAAAATAGGGGTTTCCATTTAAGATTCTAAAGTTGCCACCAGCCCCAGTGGGGGGTGGGGCTATGTAAGGGGGCCGGTCAAACACTGTTTGAAAAAAAATGATATTCTTTTTTGAATTATTTTACCATTATTTAATTTGAAAAAGAAGTACTCAATCGCTATTTTTGAGTACTTTACGTCTTTGTAGGGGGGGGGGGGCGGGGGTAGTATTTGGGCAGGCTGAGAAAAAAACCACCTTGTAAGGTTGTGAGTAAGTCTTAAGTAATAATAACAGTTAATTACGTGACGATTTTCGCAATTTAATTGACAAAAAACCTAACTTTTACATTTGCAGCGCCATCTCTCGACCAATAAAAAAAATGTTTCGAATAAAACTTACATACTTTTTAAGCCTCTATCAGAATCTGCAATAAAAAATAGGGGTTTCCATTTAAGATTTTAAAGTTGCCCCCTGTTCCCGCCCCCCTTGAGGGGCTGGGGGGGCAAAGTCTACGGCATCAGATGTCCCCCTCAGAACCATTAACTTTTCATTTGGAACACTTTTTGATTCAATGCAATGTTTCAGAATTATCGCTACTGGCAGATTAAAATGGGACAACCTGTATTTATTTTTTATTTAAATCAGGTGGAATGATGCACTATTCACATCTAGTAACCAATTTTCAAAGGTAGTAAACTTGACTAGTAAATATATTATTTAACTGTGATAGTTACTTAACCTGTAACCGTGGTAAATAATAAATAAAACAAGAGAGCAAAACAGGACCAGACGAAAAGTTTGTTAAAATGTGAAACAGTTATTTCATAATTTACATTCTTACTTTTGAGCCGTTTGTCCCGCACAGATGGCACGCCACACATGCGTCAGTAATTAAAAAAGAATGCAGCGGAAAAATTAATTACATTTTTAGAATAATATAAATACGGACAATGAAACGTACTACATTTTAGATTAAATATTTAAACAAAATTATACAAATAAACATAATTCTTAACATGCAGAAGATTTATTATTGCCGGAATTAATTGTAAAGGAAATATAATCCCATTAATCATATTTACAAGTATTCTGCTTTGCACTTTGTTTTATGCTTGTTTGGAGAGGATTTTCAAATTTTGCACCCATTCTTAAAAAGAATTTCTTGTAAAGGTTATGTAATTGAATTAAAATTACTAAATTTAGAATTAGATAAGAATCGTTTATTTATTCAACTGCATGTGCAGATTTTGAGATTAAGTTTCTCTAAATTTGTTGACATAATAATAAATGAGTCTTACACATGAACGTATAAGTCAGATTTATATTATTATTACCCTGACTAATATCATAAACATTAAAATGGATTTACTAACTAAATTTGCAGCACTAATTATAATTTGTTAAATACTAAATGTTGAAAGTACTACAAAATTATATTATGGTTACAGAAACATAGTATCAAAATAAATAGATTATGCTATTTAATTTGTTTATCTTTTAGATATTTATTAAAATGTGAACGTACTTAATTACACTGTTGTACCTTTAATTAACACTTTAATTTAATTCCTTAATTAGTTATCTGTACGTATTTACAGATTGTATAACGAACTACAACTGTCTGAAGTATGTACATAAGTGCTCTTACTATTTTAAAATTAGATTGATAATTTCATGAGACTAATTATTTATTTATTTTTTTTATTTATTTATTTATTTACTTATGGGGAAACCAACAGCAATGCCAATTAAGGTTTCCACGAATTTACAATAAATTACAATCGTCGTGGTATTTTCAAGAACAATATACATATATACATATAAACATTTACAAATTACAATAAAGGTTCACACAATTTAGAGATAATATCTGCTTTGAATTTACATTGTGATGTACAAAATAAATCTATATGTTGGAAATATTATTATTATTTATATTTTTTTTTAAATTCAATATTATCTAAGGTTAAATTTTTTTCAGGTACATTTTCTTTACGACAGTCAGAGCTGGGCGTAGTTAGCTACTTTTACAGCTTAGCTACTTACTGTTTAGCTACATTTACTTTAGCTAAATCTGAAACTTCGGTAAATGTCAAAATATATAGCTATTCGTATAATTTGAAGCGATTAATTTTTCTTTATAGCTTCAAAATCATGTTATAAGAATTGAAGCTACTTATTAAAGTTACTTTTTATAACTTAAGGATACTAATTTTTCTAGCTCATATTTACGTTTTATAGTTTAAGGGCATGTTTTTCAATCATCGATTAATGTTAATCATGATTAAATAATAATGGAAACTATGGTTACCATTATTATTTAATCCTTTTCAGTTACTGCACTGTGTAGACTTTTCTTTCATATACAGTGCAGGCTTTCGCTTTCATCTTTTCTAATTTTTGTAGATTCGTTGTTAGTTTCGTTATTAGATTCGTTGTTAGGAGTATGCGTGAGTAATTTGAGATGTTTTATGCATATGTTATGTACGTTGAACAAGAAGATGAATGATAAGTGAATAGGAATGATGTGATTGAAAGTTTGTTGTGTGATAAATGATTTTGAGTGTAATAAATGAATGAGTTTATATGGAGTGATCTATGAATGTGGTTGAAGTGAAGGTGGTGTGTTTGGATGATAATGTTTGACGATGGCTGATTGTTTGATGAGTGTGATGAGTGAATGTTTTATGAGTGATTTTAGGGTTCGTACTACCCCATTTGTTGGGATATAGCGTGAAGATATGTATGTATGTATTTTATTTTTATTTTTATGTTACTCTGTACAACGGGAATTGAATCCCAATTACAGTACAGGGTTCGGACTCACCGAACCGCAGAGTGGTTCTTCTAAAATTTCCAGCTTGAATGGGATTCGAACTCGGGATCTCCGGATTCGAATTCCGTAACGCTATCCACCCCACCGTACTGCGGGACATTATGATTAACACTAATCAAGAGTAAACCGGTTATTGAAAAACTGGCACTAAAGCTACTTTTTGTTGCTTGAGCTTATTTTTTAAGCAGTTTTAATGCACGCATAATAGTATATTACATAATAACTCAGAAAAGTGATGTTTTATTTGACGAAGCGGTTGTTTGAAATACGAGGCAGTAGGCTGAGTATTTTAATTCGCTGAGTCAAATATAAACACTGTTTTGACGTATTATGTATGCTATTTTTCCTAAAATCGTTTAATTTAAGCAATAATTAACATAAATAATTAAAGATGTTTAAATTTTTTGATATGAATTGTATTGACAGCAGAATATGTATCCAAGGTTACACAAAAAAAAAACTAAAAAACAGTCAGGTGAAATACAAAACAGTCAGATGAAGTCTTTACCAGACTGTTTTGTATTTTATCAGACTGTTATTTTAATTTTAACCTTAGATACATACTTTACTGGACCGTTTTGGTAAAAATCTACTTTTCCATACTAAAATTGGTCAGGAAAGCAGGCACTTTCTCGTCGGTTTCAGGATGTAATTATTTATTACAGGCTCTAATGTATTAATTATTAAAAATAGCTTCAAATTTTAATCGCTACATCAACATTAACTTTGAATTAAAGCTTTAACAAAGTACAATTTTTAAAGAATAAAGGTAACTTTAGCTTCGCTATTATTTTAATTAACTTGCCCAGCTCTAACGACAACGAAGCGAAAAAATTGTGACACCGAGGATGGGGAAATTTTGTCGTTTTACCTTAATTAAATAAATAAAAGTTCAGTCGAAATAAAATTGTCTTTATTGAAATAATTTACCGAATGGAGAATTTTATTCAAACTATGACATTTATATCCGCCGTTTGAAAAGTAATGAAGCTAATTAAAAGTTTATCTAATTGATAACAGTTGTCCTTTATGTTTACCCGAAGACAAACTGACAAAAAGTAAAATAAATAAATAATATTGTCAACGGCCATGGCTGCGCTCGTTGGTACTGATCTAAGCGATAACGCGAGTTAAGCAACGTTGCGCGCGGGTAGTATTTGGATGGGTGACCGTCCAGAGAAAACTCGCGTTGCTGTTGACAATAACAACTAAAACGCAGATCAGGGCGTAATGGCGGCATATGACCTGAGTAGTTGGTCCGCCAAAGAAGCCAGAAAAAAAAAAAAATAATAATAATAATAATAATAATAATATCATCACGCTTTTTATCATTTACTGAGTGTGGTACCATGCCGTAGCAGATTTCGATAAGTGATATATTTATGCACGTAAAGTGCGGTTCCATCCGTCAAATAACGGCCCTCAAAGATGTTAATGAAGGGTAAGCTACAGGGATAATTTTAATTTCATGAAAATTGACTGATGTGGGACTCGAACCTGGGTTTTAAAATCCGCAAGCCGATTCAACACCACAGACAAATGTGACATATCTACATAGAGATTTAAACATGAGCTATATTATCTGTAATATTATATCGTATTTAAAAAAATATATAAATTACATAATTTCTTATGAAACTGAAAAGAAATATTTGGCTGACAATGATAGAGTGCGTGCTGATTAAGATTGAAATGACCTTCTTCATTTTCGTGTATTTAAGATGAATGATTGAATTCAGTTCCTCACTGAGATTTCGTGTTCATTTAGCTTATTCTTCCCACGTTCGCTGACAGCCGCGGAGTACGATAAGACGTTCAAGATCTTTAGAACAATTGTTTTTCAGCTTCTTTGACACGTATTACTCAATAGTAAGCCACAAGGATAATTTTAAATACAATGTAGTACAAAAACGTAAATTGATTATTTTAGTTTGTCATTGAAATTTTCATTCGGAAAAATTATCAATCGAGAAATACAAGAAATTACGAAATTCGTACACGAGAAAAAGGCATTATTTTGGAAAAAGGCATTCAGGAAATAATCATGCGGGAAAATCATAATTCGAGAAAACGGTCATTCCGGAAAAAACATTCAGGAGATTGTATTCGATAACATGATCGGGAACGGTTAGAATATGACGTATACTGGAAAGGCTGACGTCACATTTAAAACATGAACTGTCAAAAAATATGTAACCCTCAAATTCGTGAAATCATTGTCTCTTTTCTATATGTTTCCGAAATCCGGCAACTTTGTGATATTTTATTCTCTGTGTCTAAATTCTTTTCTTTTCGTGTAATTCAGTAGTACTGTTATTTGAATTTTTTTCAGACGACCACTTATGAAAGTAACCATAACATCATAAATTACTACGGAAAAGTGAAAATAACATACACTGATTTGTTATTATAACGCACACTTCTATCATATCAGGTGAAGTTCCACTGATTGACAACAGATGGTGTTAAGATGAAAGAAAATATTAAAATAAATGAAAATAATTTTTATTATTATTTAAATCGATGTTTTGGCAGATTTTTCAACAAATTTGCATAGATAAATATAATTTTTTTAAATTAATAATTACTTATTTAGTAATATTTTAGCATTATTTAATACTTTAATATTATGGTTAGTACAGTACCATACCTAACCTGAAATGTCAAAGTCGACGATTGCCTTCAAAAACGCATTAGCTGTTAAAGTGTAAATTGCTCTTGTAAACTTTTTTTAGAAATATTTTGTAGTCTAAAAAATAGTGTACATAATTTGCTCGAAAGTGTGATAGCTGTGCTCGTGTACTTAAATCACTACACGCTGGATCATTGTCTGTAATCGATCGATATGTTAATTACAACTTTTCATATTTAATTAGCACAATTTTGGTATTGCGACCAAAATAATTTACCCTGACATTTTTATGTTATTTTCATGCATTTTTCATATTTATTAATGTAGCTGTTATTACAAAAAAATATATGACAGCTCACTGTTACAGTCATAAAAAGACTGGTTAAAAATACATATAACTGACAGCTTCGAACAAAAAAACATAAAAATAAAATATAAATAACAGAAAAAATATAAATAAAATAAATCATGCCTTTTATCCATTACTGGGCGTGGCACTCTGCAGATCTCGGTTAGTGGTACATTTTATGCGTGAAGTGTGGAGGGGGAGCCACAGGGGTAATTTTAATGTGATGAAAATTGTCGGATTTGGGAATCGAACCGAGCTTTCAAAATCAAAGACCGGTCGATTCCACTAAGCCATTTACCCCATAAAGAATAAATAATTTGAGTATATTAAGTAAACAAGTCATCCCATGATGACTAGCACAGTGGTATGAAGTCGGCCTGTGGATCCTGAGGTCCCTGGTTCGATTCCCACAGGCGACAAATTTTCATAATTTGAAAAAGCTATCCCTGTGGCTCCTCCACCACTAACATGTTTGGGGGCCGTGATTTGACGACTGGTAACCGCACTTCACGCGCAAAATATATCACTTACCGAGATCTGCTTCAGCAGAGTGCCACACCCAGTAATGGGTAGAAGGCGTGATGATATATTTATTTATTTTAAGTAAACAGGATAAATACGGATAGTCATTAATTTGTCGATTAGTAACAGATAATGACTCAATTTCAGAATATAAGAGATTCATTTAATTCTAATTTCATTCGCTTAAAAGTTACTTTTAACACTAACAACCCAATTCAGAAAAGAGTTTGAATTAATCCTGAATTTTGGATTAGTCAAACTAAACTAAGCCACATTCTCAAAATAGTTTAAATAAACTCTAATATAATCTTGTTACCATTTACTTTTTGGAAAGCTATTTGGATTAACGATTTCAAATCCGGTTAGAATAACATTTGTTAAAACTGAGTCTAAATCGTCACTATAAATTTCGCCCTTTACATAAATATATAGGATCATATGTAGGTTTTGTTCCTCCCTAATCTTCAACAAACAACAATTAGCAGTAGTCACATGATTGCACCCTCTCGCACTTCAAAACTTACTAAGAGATAACAAAGTTATCAACCCACTTAATATCCTGTAAACCAAATTATAAATAATGAAATTAAATACTAAGAAACTACTCTTAACTGCTTAATGGCCTCTTACATAAAAATGCATCCCTTAACAGCAAAGTTAGCAGTTAATATCTTTGAAATTATGCGTGGAAAATTAAATCGTCCATGGTGGTAAAAACCCTCATTCTATATTCTGCAGAAGAGAAAGGATATTATGCAGTGTTTTAATCCAGGCTTAGTAAAAACCATTCTATTGTCGGAAGGTAAGTCTGCTAAGTTGATTGATCGAGAATAACGTTGTTTTTTAATGGTTGGATTTGATTGACGGGTGCTTGGACATCAATCGGAAATTTGCAACACAAATATTAGCATAGACGCCAGAGACGGACTAAGAAGGATTTTACCTTTTTTCCAGGTTTTTTTCATCATGCCCGAAATATCCTTCCTATTCTGTAACATGATCATTATTTGTTACTGATGGATAAAGTCATGACAACCCTTATTTTTCATGATTACTCTTTAAATTAAAACCATTTCGGCATTCTACGATCGGAATCATTTATTCTATTGTTTCTATTTTAGTCAGTTAGCTGTCATTATATTATAACAGCTACGTATACAGGGTGTGGACAGAAATGCCGAACATAGAAGTTTGATAAAGGATTTTAAAAGTGTGCGAAAATTACCAATTTTGCTCTAAAATTGTACAAGTACAAGAACAAAACATTGTTTACAATTACATTTTTTATCTAAAAAGGATAAATTTGTTATACTAGCATATATGTAATATTAAATATTTATGGAATGGGATGGCTAGCTCAGTGGTATGAAGTCGGCCTGTGGATCCTGAGGTCCCTGGTTCGATTCCCACAGGCGACAAATTTTCATAATTTGAAAAAAGCTATCCCTGTGGCTCCTCCACCACTAACATGTTTGGGGGCCGTGATTTGACGACTGGTAACCGCACTTCACGCGCAAAATATATCACTTACCGAGATTTGCTTCAGCAGAGTGCCACACCCAGTAATGGGTAGACGGCGTGATGATATATTTATTTATTTAAATATTTAGAAAAAAAAATGTCAATTTTTTTACAATAAAAAACAAATAAAACAAAATCACGTTCTGACAGTTCAGCTTAAAGCGGGATTTATAGTTTATATAGCATCGCATAGCATAACATACGAGGGTAAGGTGAAAAGTTCTCGGCCTGACAATGAAAGAATGCGTTTTTCAGTTAAAAAATGATTAGATTTTTCTACATACTCTCCTATAAGTTTAACACACTTGGTCCAGTGTTTCTCCAACATCAATATTCCTTCCCGGAAGTGGACACGAAGTGCTTTCCAGAAACAAATTTCGTCAAGTTTGGGAACAGATAGAAGTTTGAGGGTACTAAATCAGGAGAATATGGGGGATGGCCGAGCAAATCGTACCCCAAATCCCGCAGTTTTCCCATCGCCAGCGCACCCTTGTGTGCAGGAGTGTTGTCCCTGGTGAAAGTTGATTTTTTTTCTTCTGCAAGCCAGGCCTCTTCTCGCGAATTTTGGCATCCAGATTATCAAGAAGGTTGGAGTAATATTCTCCTGTAACTGTTCTGCCTTTTTCAAGGTAATCAATTAACAGGATCCTTTTCGCATCCCTAAGACGCTGGCCATGACCTTTCCTGCAGATGCGATCAACTTCGCAGAGTCCCCGTAAACTTTTGTCAACTTAGAATGAATTTCCTTAGTGGTTAATCCATCCAAAAAAGAAGAATTTTATGACCGCACGATATTTAAGTTTATCCGTTTTAACGAAAAACACGCAAGACGTCTACTTAAAAAATTCGTGTAAACAAACTACTTGAGTGTTGTAACTTGTCATGCGTACTAATGACACGTGCACCCAGGCAGGAAACACAATTTTTGCTGATTGGAACGCCATCTCTGTGTGAGGCCGAGAACTTTTCACCTTACCCTCGTAACATAAGGTGAGAGATTTTTAAAGTTTTATAGTTTCAAATTTTGTTATGTATTCTTGCATAAGAATTATTCCCAATTGTATTCATAGTGTTATACCTGTATTGTTGCCACAGTCGGTATTATTTTGACAGTTATAATTTCGACCGTGCTCGAAAATGGATCATGACGATGTTTTGATAGTAGTTAAAAATAATGAAGAAATTAAGAATATGAAAGTGTAAAACTCAAATAATAAACAAAAATTGTTTAAATTTTTGACAATTAGCTTATAAGACAAAATAAACAATTTGTTTTCAGATAAAAAATGTCAGTCCATGGCTTACTAAACTGTCAATATAAATTAATGCTTCAAATTTAATAAATTTTCTGATTGTCGATTATAAAACTTTTGCTCGTTACAAAAACATTGTACAAACCTCGTGAACGAAGACGTCATTTGCACCATTCGCGCAAATTAAAGCACTCGCTTCGCTCGAGCTTTTAAAATTGCACTCATATGCAAAATATGTCTTCGCGGTTTTGTCAAATATGTTGGTGCTGTTTCCAACGCTACCTAAGTTACTCATTATCTTTATATTTTGTTGAAATTCACGCGAAATTACACTTTAGTTCACATATTTTTCTTGTTTCATTATTCGTTGGTAGCGCTGTATGTTGATGAAATTGAGGATGAAAGATTACATGGACGACCAAGGAATAAATTAATGTATACATGACTGACTGTAAGATTCCAAATGTGAGGAGTAAACAAACTTGTATGGAAGGAATTATGAATATAGTTGAATTGAAAATGATGTGGCAGCAGAAATTAATAGCAGGATGAATGAAATCGATAAATGTACAGAGAATGTTTCATGGGTTCATCCTATCCCATTTAATGGAACATAGTGTGATGCTATGGCATAGGTGGCTCAGTGGTATCGAGCTGTCCTGTGGGTTTTAGAACCCTGGTTCAATTCTCACAGCCGACAAAAAATTTTCGCCACATTAAATCTAGTCCTGTGGCTTTCCCTGCACTAATATCTTTGGGGGTCGTGATTTGACGCCTGGTAACTGCATTTCAAGCGCTTAAATATATCACTTACCGAGATCTGTTACGGCAGAGTGCCACACACAATAATAAGTAGACGACGTGGTGATACATTTATTTATTTTATTTATAATGTGATGTATTTCTTTATTATTATTGTTAATCTTGAATTATTTTTAATTATGGTTATATAAATAAAAAAAATAAATAAATATATCATCACGCCTTTTACCCATTACTGGGTGTGGCACTCTGTCGAAGCAGATTTCGGTAAGTGATATATTTTGCGCGTGAAGTGCGGTTACTAGCCGTCAAATCACGGCCCCCAAAGATGTTAGTGGTATAGGAACCACAGGGGTAATTTTATTTTTAAATTGGTGAAAATGTTTTGTCGACTGTGGGGATCGAACCAGGGTTCTTTGGATCCACAGGCCGACTTGATGCCACTGAGCCATTACTTATTACAAAATTATTTTTAGAAGAAAATATTTGATATAAAAGTAGCGTAGAACTAAATCTTCAGTGACTATCCACCTCTAATCTATAACAAGAGAATAATTTGTAATGGATCGATTTAGTATTCTGTGGCTAAAATAAATTAACTTGGCATTTTTACATAAATAAATATATCATCACGCCTTCTATCCATTACTGGGTGTGGCACTCTGCCGAAGCAGATCTCGGTAAGTGATATATTTTGCGCGTGAAGTGCGGTTACCAGTCATCAAATCACGGCCCCCAAAGATGTTAGTGGTGGAGGAGCCACAGGGGTAGCTTTTGAAACTATGAAAATTGTTTGTCGCCTGTGGGAATCGAACCAGGGTTCTCAGGATCCGCAGGCCGACTTCATACCACTGAGCTAGCCACCTCATAATTATGGTTATGTGTACGAGATATTTTGATTACGACTCTGTTCGAATGGGTTCGACCGTTCTTTTTATATATTGGATTGGAAAATGCTTTGTTCTACCATATTATATTATGTTTATGTAAATATTCTCTAGTTACATACTACATTTTATATGTTACATATTTTGTTTTAAACTTACTGGTGGCGTCTATTTATTACGTATGCCTAGTTTTTTTTTATTCGAATATGATGTTATTGTTATTTACATTAACAATCGAATGATAAAACGAGCATTAAATATAAGCATTTTATCTATTCTTTCATATTAAAATATATATTTTTAATCTAACGCAGTGCGTTTCGGCGAGACGAATTATTGAATTTTCCTTCCTTTCATGTAAAATTTATTTTACTTTTTCCGCTGTAACTCGACGAATCTTCCAAAAAAAAAATATAAAATTTTAATTGTAACGTAAGCATGAATTTATCAAACAAAAAAAATATATTATTAATAAACTGAAACTGCGTTCTTCAAGAACAAAAAATAATAATTTTCAAGCTGTAAAATTAAACAATGACTACCTGCAGTGACATCTACAATTTTTCTAAACGAAAATTTTGTTAACCTAATTAAATAACTACCTAAAAATAAATTTAAACATTATAAAAATAAATCTATGTACGTATTTCGAGAACTCAGTTCTCATCATCAGTAGATGAGAAATTAGTTCTCGAATTACATACATATATAGATTATTTTTTTTCTTCTTTTTTTTCTGTGGCTTCTTCGGCGGACCAACTACTTAGGTCATATGCCGCCATTTCGCCCTGATCTGCGTTTTAGGTATTATGGTCAACAGCAACGCGGGTTTTCTCTGGACGGTCACCCATCCAAGTACTACCCGCGCGCAACGTTACTTAACTCGCGTTATCGCTTAGATCAGTTCCAACGAGTGCAGTCATGGCCGTTGACATATATAGGTTTATTTTTATATTTATCAAATCTTTGGGAATAAATTTATTTTTAGTTAGTTTTCCTTAGATTTTTACATTTACTTTAAGTAAGTAATATGCAGGTTTTTTTAGACTTGCTGAGAAGGAAAAAATATACCTTTAAAATAATTAATTTTTAACTATTCGTTTCATTTGAAAAAATAATAATAGATGTTAATGTAATATCCTTAAACTGACCAATTTGAATTCATTATTATAAATGTGGTAGGTGACTCAGTGGTATCGAATCGGCCTATAAATTTGAGAACCTGGTTCAATTCCCACAGCCGAGAAATAATTTTCACCACATAAAAAAAACTACCCGCTATAGCTCCCCCATCACTAGCATCTTTGGGGGGCGTAGTAATCGCACTTCAGGCGCAAAATATATCACTTACCGAGATCTACTAAGTGTCACACCCAGTAATGTGTAGAAGGCATGATGTGATATATTTTTTATTTTAAAAAGAAATCCATAATTTACAATTTTTATCAAAAAGTTTTAATTTTTTTAAAGAATTAATGTTCTTTGAAAAAAATTGCTGATTTTATATTTTCGCTCATATTTAATTAAAGTTACAGAATAGTTATTTATGTATCAATGGTAAAAACTGACCCTGAGCATGTTATTAACCCTCGACGCTTTGCGTCTCGTGCTAATAATCATGCCGCAGTCTAGAAACGCTAATTTCACCCGTGGTACATACAATATTTTATGCACAACAAATAACATTTAATTATATGTTCAAAAGATTAAAATATGTACATAGGTTATATGTCAAAATGACATTTTGTAAAATCAAGTATTCACAAAAAACAACAATTGCCATTTTATTTATGTATCCATAGGAATAATTTTTTTATGGTCCTAGGGCCAAAAAATGTGTTTAATCCCGTTTTTTTGAATTACAACACATGAATTTCGACCCGGTTGTGCATAAAACTAATTTTTAACAACTTTTTCACTTCTAAAATACGCTTCTGACAACGAAGATAGAATTACAAGTTACTCGTCTTGTATTTTCTAATTTGAAATAAAATTGCGTATAAACGAGACAAAGTTATTCAATAAATCCTAGGATGTTCAAGAATTCCTGCTAGGATTTCCTTGTTAACGTCAGTAAACGAGTTTAAAATAATTTCAAAATGCTGACGTTCCGCAGTTTATTTCCCCAGTAAGCACCATTTCAAAACTTCTACCTTAAACTTTCAAATTTACAAAAGCTCCGTCTAATTACAAAATCACCGTAGTCCAACAAAAAGCAACTGTTAAAAAACTTGAAAAAACATTTGAAAGGTCGTCAACAAAACAATTCATACATGCACAAAAACTGCAATTGTTTCTCCGTGCCTCCTAAGAGGGCAGGAGTTGCGAGTTGTGTTCGTGAGGAGAGAATCTCTTTCTCTCTCTTTCAGAGTGTCACCCTATCTCCTCTCTCGCGGTATAAAAGCATCGCGGTAGCGATGCCGGCAGCTCATACGCTTCGTGCTGTCCACTGAACGTGGTTCGACGGTTAAATCCTTTATCCTCTTCGTCCTTGTGCGCGCTCCTAGTGCCAGGATCCTCCGCTAGTGACGCCACTCTCGTTCGCTTTCCTCTCGCAACTTCTGGTGAGTTACTATTCCTGATTCTTTTTACGCTTTATGGCGGATACAGGACTCTGTAATTTCAGTTGTTACTTGCTGATAACTGCTTCTTATTAAATTCAAAATGCAGCATGTATTACTTGATATTTTATTAAGGCTTCGTCTCAAAACATAAAGGTATAAAGTAGGCTAAGGGTTCGGTTATCAATTTTGAGGTAAAGTGATAAATAATCTGCAAGGAGTTAAAACAAAATTGCAGCGAAACCCCAACATTAATTAAATAAATTACGTTGTTATAAGATAGTTTTTCAGTTGTAGCACCATGGTTGCACTCTGCCTTTACCAGCTAAACTTTGTGGGTTTTACTTCACTGACTTCAACTGTGTCCGAGTGATTCGGGATTTTTTACAAGCAGTAATTTCTCTTTACTTTACTTGGATTCGTTTTTTGTTGTACATCAAAGTAAATAAATAATTTTAGTTCTTCTGCATTGATCGTTTATGAATTTATGGTAATCCTTATCCTCAAATTAATTAATTATTGCACTTAGGTAAACATATTTCAGTTTATTATTATAAATTAACAAGTTAGATTTGAATTACTATATTATGAAAAGCAATTAGATATATCGAAAAAGTTCGGTTAGAAAATATTTTTGAAAATAATTGACATAATTTTGAATCAATAACTCGGTTGGTGCACTAATGCATACACCAGTTTCAATTGTGTGTCAAAAATAGTTTTTCTTAAATATAAATATCAAAATGTATCTACAAAACCAGGCTTTCTCAAACATTTCTATTTACGGACTCCTTTATATTCTTAACAATTACTGAAGACGTTTTACTTTTATTTAATGAGATTTTGTGGGTAATATCTATATTTAAAATAGGCATTTATTTCTCTATTAATTTAAAAATAATAAATCATTACAATACATTGTCTGGCAGTACATTAGTGTCGGCAGCGTTCATTCGAATCCGAATATCCCGAGTTCGAATCCCATTCAAGGTAAAAATATATAAATTATCACAATACGGTTCGGTGAGACTGAATCCTATACTTTAATTGGGGTTAAATTCGTACATACATACATACATACATATCTTCACGCTATATTCCAACAAATGGGGTAGCATGAACCCTAAAATCACTCATAAAACATTCACTCATCACACTCATCAAACAATCAGCCCTCGTCAAACATTTTCATCCAAATAAACCACCTTCACTTCAACCATATTCATAGATCACTCCATATAAACTCATTCATTTATTACACTCGAAATCATTATCACACAACAAACCTTCAATCACATCATTCCTATTCACTTATTAGTAATTTTCTTTCTTCAACGTACATAACATATGCATAAAACATCTCAAATTACTCACGTTTACTCCTAACCACGAATTTAAAAATGAAATTAACAACGAATCTACAATATTAGAAAAGATGAAAGCGATAGCCTGCATTTGTACGAGTATATGAAAGAAAAGTCTACACAATGCAAAAAAAAATTAACAAAATTTCCTAAATAAATAAATAAATAATTACATGTTCACATAAATAATTAATTTCTTATGAATAAATGAATATTTTCCAAAATACAGTTATTATATTGTTTAAAATGTAACTTAGGCGGAAAATATAAATATAGCATTTTATTCTTTAAAAATATATACCTACGTAACAAATTTTATAAAAAATTAGTAATACTTTCAGAACATTATGATGTTTCAAATTTGGAAAACTGTTGTCTATTTATTACTATCAATAACTGGTGGGATAATTTAGTCAATTGTAACTACATATTATATACGAGTATTTGTGTGTCAATAAGTTATATATTTTTTGCAATCTCACTGTATTTTTATGTTCTTGTTATTCATGAATAAATAAATAAATATATCACGCCTTCTACCCATTACTGGGTGTGGCACTCTGCCGAAGCAGATCTCGGTAAGTGATATATTTTGCGCGTGAAGTGTGGTTACCAGTCGTCAAATCACGGCCTCCAAAGATGTTAATGGTGGAGGAGCCACAGGGGTTGGTTTTTTTTATGAAATTATGATAATTGTTTGTCGCCTTGTTATTCGTAGCATAATAAAAATTGTTCTTGTTCATTAGTACTATCATAAATATTTTTCTGTAATTGGGACATTATTCTGTTGAATGATTTAATAATAATAATAATAATAATAATATGCAATAATTTTGAAGACCACTTGATAAATCCTTGGAGACGATCAGGGGTCTGCGGACCACAGTTTGGGAAACGCTTGTCGTCAACACTTATAGGCCGATAACACTGAAATTTTTTTTAGCTCATCTTTAATTTAGTTTCCAAATACAATTAAAACCGTCACGCTTGTCAATTATGGGGTAGGTGGCTCAGTGGTATCGAGTCAGCCTGTGGATTTGAGAACCCGGGTTCGATTCTCACATTTAACACTACCACTAACATCCTTGGGCACCGTTATTTGACGGCTGGTAACCGCACTTCACGCACATAAATATATCACTTACCGCGATCTGCTACGGCAGAGTGCCACACCCAATAATAAATAGAAGGTGTGATGATATATTTATGTTTATTTATTTTACATTTGTTAATTGACATCTGATAAACAGGAAAGAGAAATGTTTAAAAATGGATAAATTTAACAGTCCGATTATTTTGAATTTTTTAGCTAATTCTGAATTTTGAATTAGCTGACCCTATTGTAACCTGATATTAAAATGAACTAGTTAGGAGCAGAAGGGTTGAGAAAACTTAAACTCCACAAGGTTTGGATTACTTGGCTTTTTTCAATCAATTTATTACAAAATAATAATAATAGTCGACGACGTTTCAGGACTAAGGGTTGGTCCCATTATCAAGCCAGCACTTTACTAAGTTTACATTAAAAGATTTTTTAAATTTAAATATAAAAAATTCCAAGTGGAATTTATAGTCAAAGTTTAAAAACTTTAAATAACCTAATATAATCACGAATTACAATTGGTGGTAACAACACCATAGTCAGAACAAAAGCCTTCTGCTCCTAACTAGTTCATGAAAATTAAACGGCTTAATAAAACGGATCTCCATTTTGGTATTCCACAACTGATATTAAAATGATCATTCAAATCACATTCTAAATACCAGATAGTAAATATTAACATTAAACATTAGCTTAATTTGGCTAAACCAACATTCAGGATCAGCAAAGACTTTTTTAATCGGATTAATCCTTGTCCTGAAGTCAGTTCTAAATATCTCGAACTATACTCAGTTATTGTTGGTTACCTGTATGCAACGCTCATATGGTTTTACGAAGAAATGATTTATAGTAAATGAAGAACGTGTTATCTTCCTAGGGATATATTTTACTCAACTTCCAGAATAATTTGACGGGGTATGGTATTATTTAGCGGTAGTTTACCGGAGTTTTTTCCGGGCAGCTTTCCGGGGTGATACATCATGTGTAGTTTAATATGAAACAGGTTTTGTCGTTGTGATAAAGAGCAGATTTAATAAGCTACCGAGCTGATGATAACATTTTTTTTTTGTGAAGAAGATATTTGGCGGTGTATGTGTTATTTTTGTTTTGTTAAATCAATAACCTCTAGTACGAACAAACGATTAGCGCTTGATTCACTATTTATTCGCTGTTAAACATTGCTAAATTATTGTAAAAACTAAAATTTCAAGTAAAATATATACAGTAATGGCTCAGTGGTATCAAGTCGGCCTACGGATCCTAAGGACCCTTATTCGATCCCACAGGCGACAAACATTTTCACCAATTTAAAAGTTACCCCTGTGGCTCCCCCACCACTAACATCTTTGGGGGCCGTGATTTGACGGCTGGTAATCACACTTTACGCGCATAACTATATCACTTACCGATATCTGCGTCGGCAGAGTGCCACATCTAGTAATGGGTAAAAGGCGTGATGATATATTTATTTATTTTAGTTTTCAGTACACATATTTAAATACACTAAGGACTCCAACAGAACTTATATTTTAAACCTTTAAATAAATAAAAGCAAATCGAAATTGTACACATTGCTGTCAAATATTTGATTTACTTTTATTTATTTAAACCAAGTTAAAAACTAACAGCCAGATTCTCAAAAAAGATTTAGCTAATCTGAATCTTGGATTAACTAATATTATGCTGGTCCGACTTAAAAAAGTTAATTCAATTCACCTTCCGAAATGTACGAGTACATAATAACAAGATTATATTGGAGTATATTTGTACTTTTTTGGGAATCTGGTTTAGTTTAATTTGGCAAATTCAGAATTCTAAAACTCTTTTGAGAATTGGGCTGTAAAAGTTTTGTTGGTGCATCTGGCTATCAATCAAATTAAAAAATCGCATCGAAATAAAACATATATATATATATATATATATATATATATATATATATATATATATATATATATATATATATATATTGTATATAGGCTGTTAATTAAAAAAGTGGCATAGTCGGTTTTTCCAAATACAATCAGTTTTTCCTTGCGCAAAAGTTTCCAAATTATTCTAGGCAAAAATACTTCAAATAAACGTTGTAGAGTATTAAATTCTGCATCCAATCTAGTAATCAGATTTAATTTGTGACATTTCGTAACAGAGAAAATCAATTTTAATTTTCTTTTATTTTGCTTGCCCTGGAACTCAAATAAAATTACAAACAATTGTATGACATCTTAATTGTCAAAAAAAGTTTTTGTTTTGAGATTTTCGTTCAATAACAAATATTTTTGATAGTATGGAACAGTTTTCTCATGAAGAAAAGCTTCAGATCATGCATAGTGGTACTCTGGACAAAGTTACAGAAAAATACGTGATTTAATAAGTGTAGTCTGGGTTAATTTTACTGTGGTAAAAATTGTTTGTCGGCATTAGAATTTGAACCCAGGTTCTCAAATCCACAGGCAGATTTGATACCACTGAGCTACCTACCCCATAGCTCAAGTTAAAAACATTATTAACATTTTTTGATATAGGCTTTCCTTTAGACGAATAACTTTTTTAGAAACTGTGTTAGCAAATTGAAATATCGGGCCTAAATATTTTGTCACTTGTAGTTGAATTCTTTTTTCAAAAATAATTTAGACAATGATCTTCGTTTCTTCTTTACCTATTTATGTTACTCAACATGTCAATAGTTTAATCAAATAAATCAGAACCATTAAACAAAAATGTGTTTATTTTGCAATCATGATTATACTTAATTACCTAAAGTAAATAGATAAAACGATAATTTTAAATAGTTAATCAACTCATTACTTTAATACAGGCAATAAATTAATTATTTGCTTTTCACTTAATTTATTAATATCATTATCAATAAAATATTAATAGAGATAAAATGACTATTTAGAGTAGGTATAACAATTACCAACTGAACGAAACTTTTCCTTCTCAAAGTGACAAAAAACCCTGCTAATACTAAATCAATTACATAATTTTTTTTCCAAATTTTTTACGGGGTTTAAGAACCCGATTCTATCTCCCTAGTATCACCAGAACAATTCTCATTCCATTCAAATGTCACAAAGAACAAGTAATTTTTGTAATTAACTTTCGAAGCGACCAAGTTAACTTTCATGATTGATCGTGCTCGATGCAGCAACCGCGCTGAAAGTGAACGCCTGAACGCCTGAAACAAGACAGTCCTCGAAGAATAAAAGAGAAATTCTTTTATTTCAGAACCGATGAATAAAGCCAATGACAAGAGTAGGGAAGAAATTTTGAAGTGTTCAAATCTAAAATGTGTATGAGGTCTGACAATATTTTCTAATGTCACTATTACTTATTACTAAATTATTTTTAGAAGAAAATATTTGATATAAAAGTAGTGTAGAACTAAAACTTCAGTCACTATCCACCTCTAATCTATAACACGAGCATAATTTGTAATCGATCGATTTGGCTAAAATACATTAACCTGGCATTTTTATATTATTTTTCAATACCTGTACTGTAAGTAACCTATTAATGACAAAATTTAAACAGAGTTTGTGGAACTTTCTTTGCACCAACTTCATCCACCATCCACCGAGGATTAGTAAGTAAATATTATAGATCAAGGTCCTTTTTATTTTGACAGCTATTAATTTTTAAATATATTATTATTTTGTTTCTATTTGTGCAAATATTGTAAAAAATAGCTTACTATCCTCGAACTGTAAGTGATTTTTTCTCGACCCTACGGGCTTAGATTTTCTAAACTATATTCTTGACCTAAAAACTGTCACTTACAGTTCATGATACGTACTATACTATTTCATATATTTCGCTTACTTATATATAATGGGGTGGCTAGCTCAGTGGTATGAAGTCGACCTGGGGATCCAGAGAACCCTGGTTCGATTCCCACGGGCGACAAACAATTTTCATAATTTCAAAAACTACCCCTGTAGCTCCTCCACCACTAACATCTTTGGGGGCCGTGATTTGATGACTGGTAACCGTATTTCACGCGCAAAATATATCACTTACCGAGATCTGCTTCGGCAGAGTGCCCCACCCGTTAATGGGTAGAAGGCGTGATGATATATTTATTTATTTTATTTATATACGTAGCTGTTATTATCCCGAGTTCGTATCCCACTTAAGATAAAAATATATGAACTACCACAATGCGGATTGCCGGACGACTCGTAGCAGTCTGACAATATTACGAAACACGACATACTATTTTGAGACCGACAGGAACAAATTTTTTTTACCCACTTATTTAGAACTTTTCGCAGATTGATTCAAATTGAAATGAAACAAATTACGAAATTATTATCATGTCAACTATAGTAAAACTAATATTTTTGATCCTAGGACCAAAAAAACGATAACGTAAACATTCCTGGAATACTATTCTTTTACTACTGAAAAAGTCGAAATAATAATGTTATATTCAAATCGTTGAAAAAAAAGATTGTGTTCTATAATCGGTAAAAAAAAGTTTTTCTTACGTCATTTATGGTCAGTTCTATAATAATACAGTATATTGCTGTTCAAAATTCGATATATTTTTATTTATTTAAACTAAGTTTAAAATATAAGTTTTGTAGGAACAAGAATTGAACAATTTCAGACGAAAGCTCTTTGTAAACCGTTGTTATTTTAACAAGGCTCTTTGTAGATCGTTGCAAATGGCAACTAAGCTTTGTATAGACCACAAATGTATTTTTTTATATTTTTGTTTTTGTTTCTGTTATTTTCCTAGTCACCCACATTCAAAATTTATATTAGTTACGATTAAAAACCGATTAACCTTATTTTCGTTCATAAAAATATGTTGTGTACCCTTCTGGTTGAAAGTATCTTTGCAGACCTCGACTAGTTGCAACCCTCGCTACGCTCGATCTGCAATCTCTAGACTTAATTGGCAAACAACTAGTTTCAACCCTTGGTTTACAAATAATTAGTGGCCACAAAAATCTGAAATGGCAGTAATCTGTAGAGTAATCATGAGAAATAAGGATTGCCATTAATTTGTCGATTCGTAACAGATAATCCCCTGTATTCTGTAACTGAATCATTACCTTTTACTGATCGATAAGCTAATGACAACCCTTATTTTTCATGCTAACTCTATAGATTAATACCACTTTGTCTTTCTGTGCCTACAATAATTTATTCTGTTCTTTTTATTTTATTTTATGAACTTTGATCTCGTATCAAACTGCTATTATAAAAAAATATTATTTTTTAACCACACTTTTTACGAAACTGTCATTGAGTTGTCATTACATTTATTTTAATAATACTCGTAACAGCTACATATTTACAAATAAGTAAAATGTATGAAAATAATATCAAAATACCTGGGTAAATTATTCTGATTATAGAATAACAACATTATAATAATCAATACATTAATCATGAAACGTCAAAGTTATCATAAACTTATCGATCATCAGTGGCGTAGCTATCAAGGGGCTAGGCGGTACCGTGCCCCGGAGCCCCCAAGATCAGGGAGCCCCTGGCCGTTGGCCAGCATACCTCTAGCTGTCCTCACAAATTTTCTCCGACCTCTAGAATTATAATAAGAGTGTGAGTCCGCGTGAATCATTCAAGTGCAAACTGCTATTAAATATGGTACAGATCCTAATTTTTAAGAAAAACGGCAAAGGAAAGTTAAAAAACATTTTGATGAATTAGTTTCTGACAACCGATTTAGAATGAAGAAATATTTAAAGTTACCATTTTCAATAATGTCATGGCTCAGTGGTATCCGAGTCGGCCTGTGGATCCTAAGAACCCTGGTTCGATCCCCACAGCCGACAAAACATTTTCACCAATTTAAAATTACCCCTGTGGCTCCTCTACACTAACATCTTTGGGGGCCATGATTTGACGGCTGGTAACCACACTTCACGCGCATAAATATATCACTTACCGAGATCTGTTTCGGCAGATTGCCACACCCAGTAATGGGTAAAAGGCGTGATGATATATTTATTTTATTTTATTTTTTACCATTTTCAATAAAGTACTAAACTCAATAATAGCTCAATTAAATACACGTTTTATAGGTATGAGTGCAGTGTATCAAATATTTGATTTTCTAACACCAAAATTTTTACTTCCTCAATTTTTTTTTGTCCCAGGACCTATGGTCACCAAGTTACGCCACTGTCACTCATTAGCAGATAATGATCCAGTTACAGAATAGGGAGGCATGATCGAGTTACCGAATAGGAATGGTGGATATATATTTGAAGCATTTTTCTCTGGAATAATTTAGAAACTTTTAGCAAAAGAAAATACACGACACCAATATATTTCTCTCTGTCAAGTTGTGATTTTTCTCAAGTGATTCTAAGGTGTTTTTGGCAGCATAGAGGTAAATGTCTTGCATAATTTTGGTAATTTATCTTGCTCAATGGATGATTATTTTGTTGGTACTTTACTTTGTTCCTGGCTTAAGACAACGTCTAGTATAATTAATTGTTTGAGGGTTGAGTTGATTAATTTTGATTAATGGAAGAAAAGCACCTTGTTTTGACTTTTGTACAGGGATTGTGCATTTCCTACCAGAAGAAGAATTATTTGATACTGTTCGTGAGAAGATCTTGAAAGGGTATCGTATATTTTTTGTTATAAAACTTTACTAAATTATTTTAGAGAGGATGCTTGAAACAAAAATATAAAGACCTGCATTTTGTGCCACTTTTATTTAAAATAGTTTTCTGTAAAATATTAAACGTTTAGAAAAGAAATACATATAAATACATCAGCACACCTACCATTACTGGGTGTGTCACTCTGCTAAAGCAGATTGCAGTAAATGATATATTTATACACGTAATGTGAGGTCATCATATCACTGCCCCAAAGGTGTTAGTGGAGCTGAAGCCACAGGGATAATTTTAATATAGTGAATTTTTTTGTCGGCTATAAAAATCGGAACAGGGTTCTCAAATCCACAGTCCGACTCGATATCGTTGAGCAGAATAAATCTATATGTCAAGTATTTATTTATTTATTTGCATCGAACAATTTAAATTAGGTACATAGTTCAGTAGCAACGTGTCGGAATTTGGGTTTGAGAACCCGAATTCGATTATAACAGCCGACTGACTTTCGTAATATTAACATCTTTAGGGACAATGATTTGACGACTGGTAACCACACTTCACACGCATAAATATATTCCTTCATAGGATTTGCTGCGGCACAATTCCACATCCAGTAATGAGTAAAAGGCGTAATTACATATTTATTCATTTTTATACAACCATGACGAGAAGTATGCTATTTCAGCAGTCGTATGACAACGGAAAGTTACCGTTTCCCAAGCAAAAAGCGTTTATTTTACTTTCCCAATTGTCTCCAATAGTACTGGAAAATAGCATGCTCGCTTATCTCCAATAGCAATTTTCGCTTGTTTAAAAATTATTTTAAATTTTTTCTAATTTTTTCTAGCATTTTTAAACGGTTGTATAATAGTTATTTGTCTATCAAGAGCGTAAAATGTATCTTTATTGCTCGTGCTCGGCAATAGAGCGAGAGCAATAAAGATACTTTACGCTTGAGGCACACGCATAATTTTTTCTACGACTTTACTTACTAAAAAATTAAAAAAATAATTTGGGGCTAGTTCAATTCACTTTCTGTATTGTATGTAACCATGACGATATCAGTATCCAAGTAAATAATTAAAAATTCTGTTATCAACAATCATTGTTTGTGATAAATTTTCACATATAATTAAAAAATATACTCAAAAATCTCAGAAAATAGTGATTGGCGTAATAACTGAAAATTCTAATGAGAATATCACAGAATCTTATCGTCAAATTTCCGGAATAAATATAGAAAACTGTAAAAATTGCACTTTCAATTTTAACATCCCTCATCCTCATTTAGTTGGCACTGCTGCCCAGCTGTGTTCAGGTTCAACTTCAAATCATAGCGTAGCAAACTTCATGTATAATATGTGTAAAAGTGTAAAAATGGATCTAACTTATATTTTAGATTTTGTAAGTATTGTTTCAATAAATTAGGATTTCAGCAACAATTTATATTTTTCTAGGTGACCGGTAAAGTATTTTACCGCTTGTTGCTATAGGAGACGCGCGGTAAAGTATTTTATTGTTTGTTACTCAGTAACCATCAACTTTACGATGACAACTGAAAGCATAAATATCAACTTTTCATAGCAGTCGTAGAAAATAATATTGTGTGCACCTAGAGTATAAAGTGTGCTGTTTGCTCTAAGTACACAAATAATTATTTTTAATGTTTTATTTTATTTTCAAAGGGCCAAATATTTTTTAACGTGTCGGGTTCGAAAGTCCTTTGATTCATGGCTGGAATAAAAGCACTTTTATACAAATATTGCTGTGCTGTCATCTATTATTAAAGTATTAAAGGTGATACAAAACTAAGTCGTATAGTTGAAATACAGTTACTATAAATGATTTATTGCATATGCAGTGAACATATCAAACCTAACATAAATAATTTACACATTTATTCGAAATACTCAGCGGACGAACGAAACCCGTTAAAATTTCATGCAACTTTGACGGCCGGCTACATCTATTATTCATATGAAGTATCACCATGCTACGATCTTTACTAAGATATTGAATTAACAATACATAGACACACGATACTTATAAAGAATGCATTTTATTTTGAGATGGTTTAGAGATATGGAATAAAACACTAGTGAAAGATTTGTGAAGGATCATATCCGGAAACCATTCGTGTATGAGTGTGAGATTGAGAAGATTATTGACAGAAGAGTGATTGTATGTCAGATGAGATGGTTTGGTCATGTGGAACGAATGTAAAATGAAAGGCAATTGAAGTCCTTTGGATAAAAACGAGGAAAAACTTGCGTTTCTTAATTAACAAGCGAGAGGTCGTACGTTCAAATCTCACTGACTTCAATTTATATACTCCATTCCCTGTATGAAAACGATGACATCATATGTGGACGAGGTTATCATAGATACGATTAAATATAGCTATCTTTATTAATCATATTCGTACCTATGTGAATGGCATTAGCGTATGTCTTAATAAGTAAAGACACACGTTTCATGTTTTTTCACATTCTATCACATTAATTATTTTAATGAAAACGTAAGACAGTTCTTACTAATACGAAAATTTATATTTACTTTGTTCACATTTGTTTATAAAATAAAAATAGAGACCTATGGCCATGATTTTGTTATTTTCTCGCCTGTCATTTCTAAGTTTGTGACATTTGTGATACATAAATAAAGACTGAGAAATAAGAAATGGCTTATAAAATTTTGGGTAATCAAATGCAGAAATGCGTTTGTTATCTTAATGATTATTTTGCGCTGGAGTTCGATAATCGAGAACCTTTAATTGATTTAACTGTAGTTCAAGAGGTAATGTGCATTGTATTTTGTATTTTCATATATTATTTATTTATATATAATAATAATACATATAAAATGTATATTTCTTTGAGTTTTATTTTACAAAATTACATATTTCAATAAGGCAGGTAATATATTTCGTGGGATAAGATAAATTTATATTTGGTTATTATTTAATATATGCAGTATTTGGATTCATTTATAAACTAATTAAATTTTATACAGTAATAAATATTTTAATCTGACATTGAAATTTTAGGTTATGTTTTAAAAATGTCAATCCAATACCAATGTAAACGTTTTAAGTACAAAATCTTGAATCACATGGATACCGAATGTGACGTAATCGTTTTCATACAGGGAATGGAGTATATCAACTTACGATTATGTGTGAGTGGTTCTGATTCCACTACGAGTATAAGTTGTAGGCTCCCTGTACAGTTTCTGTTTGAAAAGTAACAAATAAATAAATAAAAAAGACTGGTGTGTGAAAAATCGATTTTGTTTTAACGATATTATTAATGTGGACGAAACGAAAGTAAATTATCAGGATAGTGAATATTTGTTTTTATAGTAGATAACTATGGAAATAAAACTGCAATCAAGCAAATGTTTTTAACGGTTATCTATCAAACAGATCTTTTTTATATAATATTTCGAAAAATAGTAACATTACGAATGAAATCAAAAGATCGACTACTTCATTTATATTTCATTTATGATGACGTATTTTTGAAATAAATAGTTATTTATATTTATTTATTTATTTTTATAATAGTTATTTATATGATACTATGATGGCTAGCTCAGTGGTTTGAAGTCGGCCTGTGGATCCTAAGGTCCCTGGTTCGATTCCCACAGGCGACAAATTTTCATAATTTGAAAAAGCTATCCCTGTGGCTCCTCCACCACTAACATGTTTGGGGGCCGTGATTTGACGCCTGGTAACCGCACTTCACGCGCAAAATATATTACTGAGATCTGCTTCAGCAGAGTGCCACACCCAGCAAAGGGTGGAAGGCGTGATGATATATTTATTTATTTTATTTATTTATACTTTCTTTACGAGATGTATATTTTTGACTACCCTATCTATCAGAAAATAAAATTTCATAAAAATTTAGATAAGATTTATTATTCTCTCGGCAGATGTCACCTGAATGTCGTTAATATCATATTATACTGTTGTTTCTAATATGGTTTAACTTTCCTTGGTTAGAGAAAAAAAGGGATGAACAGTACCAATTTCCTCTCTCAGTTGAGAAATGAAACTTTTACTTTCTGACAAAGTCGAGAAAGAAAAATATTTGAAAGTTATATCCTTGGATTTTTGTTTGTATTTTATTACTCTTCCAAAAATAGCTACTTAAAAATAGTTATTTGTGGTATAAGGACGAAAAGTGCAGGTTTTCGTATAAATGAAGAAGACAAAGTTCTGTCGGTCAACCATATAAATTCGAAACGCTTTTTCGTCTGCATGTCACTACGTTTTGTTTTTAATTATTTATTAAGAATTTTTGTAATATAAATATTATTTTAGCGGTCAAAAAGGATGATAAAATAACCATCACGTAGCAACCACAGCAAATATTCTTATTTCACTGAAAAGGTTCACTTTTCGTACAAACATTCTAATCAAATAATAATACTTTTTATCGCAACTGAATAATAACTAGCTATTCTTATCAATTTTAAATTATATTTTTATAGTAATTAGTCAGGCAAATCTCTACAACTTTTATTTGAATATTGAATCTTTTGCCTTTAAAATTATTTGAGGGAATAGTGCGTAAAAACTGATTTTCCAAAGTTAAAAACCTATGATGGGGTAAATAGCACAGTGGTATCGAGTCAGCATGTGAATCCTGAGAACCCTGGCTCGATTTCCACAGCTGATAAACATTTTCACCACATTAAAAATTACCCCTGTGGCTCCCACACCACTAACAACTTTGGGAGCCGTGATTTGACGACTGGTAATCCCACTTCATGCGCATAAAGATATCACTTACTGAGATCTGCTTCGGCAGACTTCCACACCCAGTAATGGGCAAAAGGCGTGATGATATATTTATTTTTTTATTTTAAAAACCTATGACGCGCTTTTCGGGTAACATCCTGTATATGTATTAGAATCACTAGACACAAACACATTCTATATAATAATACACTACTAAATAATCGTTCTACTATGAACACTTCCATTTGTCTTTATTCTCATTGTTATCATACATTTTTAACCAATTTAATTCCTCGTATTCTCGTCGCTTTGTGAAGCGTGCGTGTCGTAAACGATTGTTACATTATTCAATTCCTTTGTTTTGGTACGTACGTTTATGTTATAAACAACAAACACGGAAAAATATACGGTGCGATTTAAGTTTATTTTAGGAGAACTTCATTAGGCATGTGTGAAATATGGTCCTTTTTATACGACCTCGTAAAACTGGTTGAAAATTTTTAATCTATGCTTTCTAGGTTCAATTTATATGCAAATTTTCGTATAGAAAACTCAGGATGTAGTTAAGTATTTATGTAGTTCGTTGGTTTATAACATGTAATTTTCACAAATTTATTGTTTTTGTTTTAAAAAGAAAACACGTAAAGAGTGAATTTTATGTTTTAAATACCTAAATTAAATTTGCATTTACATTAATGTTCATTTTCAAGCAGGTAATTACTATTTCATTAACTATTTGCAATGATTTTATAATTTTTTTTCTACGACTGCTATGAAAAGTTAATATTTATACTTTCAGTTGTCATCGTAATGTTGATGGTTACTGAGTAACAAACAATAAAATACTTTACTGCGCGTCTCCTATAGCAACAAGCGGTAAAATACTTTGCCACTCGCTTAGAAAAATATAAATTGTTGCTGAAATCTTAATTTATTGAAACAAATAAATAAATAAAATAAATATATCATCACGCCTTCTACCCATTACTGGGTGTGGCACTCTGCTGAAGCAGATCTCGGTAAGTGATGTATTTTGCGCGTGTAGTGCGGTTACCAATCGTCAAATCACGGCCCCCAAACATGTTAGTGGTGGAGGAGCCACAGGGATAGCTTTTTCAAATTATGAAAATTTGTCGCCTGTGGGAATCGAACCAGGGACCTCAGGATCCACAGGCCGACTTCATACCACTGAGCTAGCCATCCCATTTATTATTTAAACAATACTTACTAAATCTAAAATATAGGTTAGATTCATTTTTACACTTTTACACATATACATGAAGGTTGTTGCGCTATGATTTGAAGTTGAACCTGAACGTAGCTGGGCAGCAGTGCCAACTTAATGAGGATGAGGGATGTTAAAATTGAAAGTGCAGTTTTGACAGTTTTGTATATTTATTCCGGAACTTGAAATGATGTTTGATAAATTTGACGATAAGATTCTGTGATATTATCATTAGAATTTTCAGTTAGTACGCCAATCATTATTTTCTGAGATTTTTGAGCACATTTTTTATTTATATGTGAAAATTTATCCCAAACAATGATTGTTGATAACATAATTTTTTAATTATTTACTTGGATACTGATATCGTCATGGTTACATACAATACAGAAATTGGTGGAACGTGAATTGAACTAGCCCATATTATTTTTTAAAATTTTCTAGTAAGTAAAATCGTAGAAAAAATTATGTATGTGCCTCAAGCGTAAAGTATCTTTATTACTCTCGCTCTATTGCAGCGCTCGCTTCGCTCTCGCTTCAATTACCGAGCACGAGCAATAAAGATTCACTTTACGCTCTTGATACACAAATAACTATTATTTATATGGTATCTTGACTCCAAAAAATATTAATCTCGCCTCATTTTGGCATCATCAGCAATATCAATTTTACTCTAGCTCTAATATGAATTTGACCCTATTTCACTTCGTTCTCGCGCGAAAAATTTACGAGAAATTTTAGCGATTTAATTTTTTCGTTTTAGACCAATTTCAGACTGTTTGCTCGAAAATTCTTTCTCTATTTCGGCATTAGAATAACATATTCGCGCATGCATATTGATGCTAGAATGAGCTTAATTTTTAGTGACATATTGCTATCATTCATTTATGTAAATAAATATAAATAAAATAAATATATCATCACGCCTTCTACCCATTACTGGGTGTGGCACTCTGCTGAAGCAGATCTCGGTAAGTGATATATTTTGCGCGTGAAGTGCGGTTACCAGTCGTCAAATCACGGCCCCCAAATATGTTAGTGGTGGAGGAGCCACAGGGAACTGCATTAAATACGCAAAATATCTTAGGCTGCGGACAAATTAAAAAACACAGTTTATACAAATATGTAGATAACAAAATCAATAGCAAATCACTGTCACCAACTTAAATATTCTTCTAAAAATTTCTTTTGATGAAAACTGTCAATTATTTATATAAAGAAATTATATAAAGGAAAATCGAAACAGAGAAAATAGTGTAAGACACTCATTACAAAAGGAAAATTCGAATTCGTGCTAGAATAGATTGCCTTCTGTAACTTGTATTTTAATATACTATTCTTGTACGAATACTGTAATGAAAATTTACTCACATATGTATTTTGATCCTCTAAATAGGGACTTATTATTTTGACATCACATGCAACAGAGGGGGACAAGGATGGGCGCTCGCTCTCCCCCCCCCCCCCAAAGTTTTAACTAGGGTGGTGACCACGACTCTCGAATATAGGACTTTAACATGTAAAATTATATTACAAAAAAGCTTGTAATAAAAGTTTTAGGGCATCTGAACCAGTAAACAAAATTAATTTTACATGCTTTTGTGACGACACAAATTAGCTTTGAAAATGACGAAAATTGCCTCAAAACTATCGATAGCCATGAAATTAAAACAAAATTAAACAAATGTTTGATGTTTTATCTGTCAAAATAAATGAAATCATAAATGAAGAATTTATTTTGACAGTTATGACAGATTTAACGTCAAACATTTGTTTAATTTTGTTTCAATTTCATAGCTATCGATAGTTTTGAGACAGTTTTAGTCGTTTTCAGATCTAATTTGTGCCGTTACAAAGCATGCAAAATTAATTTCGTATTTTATGCCCTAAAACTTTTATTTGAAGCTTTTTTACTAATTAATAATAGTCACCATCCTGTATATATAATAAAAATTAAATTATAAGTTTAAAGATAATAAATTCAAGCTAAACTGAATTTTCAGCAGTATTCTTATGGCCAGCTAGCGACATGTTCCCTATCGTAATCTAAGTTTATTAAGTATACACAGACACAAAATATTAGAAAATAAAAACTGTAAAACTGCTAAATCGGAATTTATTTAAGAAATGGTGTCAATTTATGGAAGAGTTATTAGAAAATTTGTCCTCCCTCTTCAATTCAAACCCAATTGAAATACTTTTTTATCTATTTGTTATGTGTATTTGTATTTATGTTATGTAAAAAAATATTTTAAAAATTTATGTATGTCTGAGAGTTTTTTGCGATCCGCCCCGCCCTGGAAAAATGTCTGTGGACACCCATGCTGTAGCTCCCCCACAACATCTTTGGGGGCCGTGATTTGATGACTGGTAACCGCACTTCAAGCGCATAAATATATCACTTACCGAGATCTGCTTCGGCAGGGTGCCACACCCAGTAATGGGTAAAAGGCGTGATGATGTATTTATTTACTTATTTTATATAAACGAAATAAAGATGTAAATATGAACAAAAATTTAAAAAAGTTGCATTAAGCAAAGTTAGATACTTGGATGCAAGCATAAATTATTAGACAATATTTTTTTACTACGCAAATCTTAAGTTTCTAATCTAATACAAATGGTAAATAACGTAATTCTATTCGCAGCTTCTTAATTTTATTTGCTCAGAGCTTGACATAAATTGCCAGAGAAGCTACTCTGAGTTCGAATGTGAATTATACTCGTATTATGCACGAAATTGATACAGACAAAAAGTTAAGTCCTACGTGAAATATATCCACATTTGTGGTACGCTAAAATATTTTTGAAACCGCGCCGCAGTTCCTAAGCGGCTTAATTTTTTACTAAAGAGAAATCTGTGAAATCCAGATTATATACATTTATAATTTGACCTCAAATATTCCAAAACAAATACAATGAAGAAAACAGGAATGTTGGAAATATACATTCGGGTGCATAAATGAAAACTTCAAGAAAATTTAATATTACGTTGTTCAATTTTAAGTTTATTTTCCTATAAAAATTTACAGCCCAATTCACAAAAGAGTTTCAGCTAATCCTGAATTTTGGATTATTCAAATTAAGCTAAAGGATATTTTCAAAAAAGTTTAAATAAACTCTAATATAATCTTATTACCATTTAGTTTTCGGAAAGTGATTTGGATGATTTTTTTTTAAATCAGTCTAAAATAAAATTATCTAATCTCATATTCAGGATTAACTAAAACTATTTTGGTGATTTGGGCTGTTGGAGAAAAAAAAATCATTCTTTTCAATAAGAGTTATTTATTTGTTTGCATTTGTTCTAACTATATAAATAATATAAGTTTTTGACAAAATAATTTGTTACACGACATTCTTTTCAATAAGAGTTATTTATTTGTTTGCATTTGTTCTAACTATATAAATAATATAAGTTTTTGACAAAATAATTTTTTACACGACACTCTTTGTAGTTCATAAAAGTACTTTTTCCTACAATTGTGGGATTTCTTTCTTATTACGTAACTATTATTGCCTTGGGTACGGGTGGAAAGGAGACAAATGCAGACCAAGTGCGCTTCTGTAAGTAAAGAAACACTAGCGCGGAAAGTAATTCATTACGCAACTGTAAAAAAAGTTGTATTCAGAGCGAAATTCATATTTTGGACACAGACGTTTGTCGGCTGTAAGAATCGAACCCAGATTCTCAAATCTATAGGCCGACTCGATACCACTGAGCTACGTAATTGATTTAGACATAGAATTTATCGTCCTACAGCTTTTATTTGACAACTTTTCCTTTATAGTAATTAGGGAAGCAATAGTAACTGTTTGTACTAATTTGTAAATCAAATATCATCTGAAAATAGCTTTTAAAAGAACGACAGTTCAGTAATGAGAAGTGTTTACTAATTAGAACACCTGACAATTAATTATTTCGTATTACCAAGAGTGTACTATGTCCCAAAATCTTCAGCAGGTATCTCGTTGCTCGCTCATTTATAATATAACACTGTGCCATGTATGCACTAACTTTACCTAACTAAATTAGGGTAAAATAGTTTTGCAATTAGCCGTATTACTAGAGCCATGTAACGATGCATCAACAAACTATTTTGCAAATGATTACAAATAAAACTGCAATGTTGAGATTGCTCTTAATGCTCTTAATCCTATCAAATTATACTAAGTGTTTTTATTGCAACAGAGAGTGTAAACATGCCTTACTTACTTTAATTCACTAGTCAGGCTCGGATCTAGGGGTGTCAGGTTTCATGTTTAATATCTTTTTGATTAGTATAATTAAAATATAATTAGCCTCTATTATTACCGACATAATTAATTAATTAATTATTAACTGCCTTGTTTCTGGGCCAATGTTAAATATGTCTTTTGTTTTTGAGAAAGCCATGACTACATAAATATTTTTCTTAAAATACTTGTACTGTAAGTTACCTATTAATGATAAAATTTAAATACAGTAATTGGACCTTTTATTGCATAGTGGTTCTATGGTTACATCAGGATTATAATATTTACTTATCATTAGGGTTGTTGATTTTGCGAATATTTGAGACTTCGATTGTTCGGATTTATTGAACCTTCGAATTTTTATTCAAACTTTCGAACTTTAGAATATTTCGAATTTTCAATTTATTCAAATTTTTGAATTTTATAATTTTTCGAATATTCGAATTTTTGAATTATATGAAATGTTTTAACAGCTCGATGACAAGTTAGTCAGACTGCAAAGTGAGTATCGAGGATTCAATTTTCGTCTTAGTCATTCCATTGCCAGATCTTAGCCTCATTACAATTTTTACTAGGGACATGTTAGATATTCTTTTTTAGGGACTTCAATTCCCTAACCATATTATGGGATAAAAAGGCATGACACATTAGTAAAACAACTTCAATGCATTTGTTGTACATAAATTTATGTATTATTATTTACTTATAAATAATATAAATTATTATATAAGAGAGTAGATGTCTTAATTAAGATGCCTAAACTTGCAGAGTTGTTGCAAGAGACTTCGCAGAGTTTATTATTTAATTCGTGACCGACTTTTAGCAAATTATGCGTGAGCGTGCTTGGAGATGACAGATGGCGTTAATTCAGTGGCAAAACATTCGAAAATTCGAAAATTCGAAGCATCGAAGTTTTTCTGACGAAGTTAAAAACATTCGAATGTTCGAACGTTCAGAAATTCAAAGTTCGGTGGAAATCAACGACCCTACTTACCATCGACCGTGGACAGTAAGTAAATATTATAGATCAAGATACTGTTTATTTTGACAACAATTATGCTGCTATTAATTTTGAAATCTATTTATCTTTTCCTTCCACTTGTGTATTGTAAAAAATAGCTTACTAACCTCAAACTGTTAGTAATTTTTTAAGACGCTAATGTTTAGGAAATTTCGACCCTCCGGGTCTCGATTTCCCAAACTACATTATTGATCTAAATAACGTCACTTATAGTTCATGGTACGTAATATACTATTTTTAAGAATCCGATGTGGAGAAGTTAATTATTGGGATTTTTAAATAAAAATACGCTAATAATAGCGAAAATTGGAATGAAGACAAACAGACAGTTTGCTACTAATCTAATAACTAAATACTTAAAAATAAATAAAAATAAATGATAATAGAACTAATATTTACAATAAAAAGGTAATAAAACTATAATTATGTAATATTACAATGAAAAAACAACTTTCTACTAAGCAAAACCTACACTACTAAAATAACCAACTAACTATGTACTTAAATTTGTACCTAAAAGTTAAATAATAAATGAAACTAATACTAAAATTGCAACTAACGGCAACACAGGACTATATTCTATATAAATTAATTTAAAAATACCCGACTGGAAAATACAAGATAAAAGAAAAAGCAAAAAAATACAAGTGACAGCAATAGTAAGCTTATGGAGACCAACTGAAAGTGTATCTTTGTCTCAAGTACGACGTATCGTGGTCAACGCCATCTCCTAGTTATTGAATATCCAAAAAGACTTTTTGTTTTGACAAAATAATGAGAATTGTCAAATGTCAATCTCCTAACAAACAAACAAAAAGAAGCCCATCCAAACATGATAACTAAATTTTCATCACTGAAACTATAATCATAGTATGAGAATTTTTTTGTTTGTCTAATAAATTGATTAAGAACTTGAAAGAAGTTTGAAATATAGGCCCTAAATCGGTGTTCTAGTTACAGAATTAATTTAAAAATGAGTTGTAAACATACGTCCATCGAACTTTATTATGTCATTAAAATTCTTTGGCATTATTTAGTGTTTAATTTGCAATAAAACAGTCAAAGTATGAATAATGGCGTGCTATTTCAAGCTTTAGTTACATTAGAAAGCAATGTCTTTTCAGAAATAGTTTTAAATAGATATTTCATTTATAAAATCAAACATTTGTCAAAAACTGCATAGCTACATCGGATCCAAAAGTATAATCAGTCGTCTTTAGAGTTGCATGTTTTGGGAACAAATTTACTACCAAAAAAATGGAGGTTGAGTTCAGTGAGCTATATTTAACCAATGGTAGCGTACCTTTATTTATAGGTCTTTTAATTTGTACGCTTATCACAAAATCTGTAATAACCAAAATGTACCATAATTTCATTCAAAACAATTTTTATGCGCAACCGGGCCAAAATTCATGTGTTTTAGCCCTGAAAAGAGGGCTTAAACACTTCTTTTTGGCCCTGAGGCCATAAAAAAATAATTCTTATGGATACATAAATGACAATTTTTGTTTATTGTGAATACTTGATTCAGCAAAATGTCATTTTGACATATAACCTATGTACATATTTTAACCTTTTGAATATATAAATAAATGTTATTTTGTTGTGCATAAAATATTGTATGTATCACGGGTGACATTAGTGTTTCTGACCCTGAGCATGTTATTAGCCCTCGGCGCTTTGCACCCCGTGCTAATAATCATCCCGCGGGTCAGAAGCGCCTGTTTTCATACTTAATACATAAATATTTTCTACTTTGCTATTCTCGTACAGAATCCAAAAATTCAATAGCGCACTACAATTTATATTTTCAAAGTTGGTGACTCTGCTGAAATGTCATGGGACTTGCTAGGAAGTAAACTCTTAACGGTGTTTTTAGTAATTTCACATATTTCAGATGGGTACAAGAAAAATCTCCTACCCTGTTTTATACTTTAAATGCGTCTATGGTTAAAGTTGAACTGACCAGCCGTTTGTTGATGACCTGATAGTTGATGCAAACGTTCTGTAAAACCTTGTGGAATTATGAGACAAGTGATGGAAAATTAGTTTTTTCCTATTTTTTCTTATTTTTTAAAACTCAATTCCACATCGCAATAGACATTTTGTCTTTTGTTTTATTTAAATAAGTTGACAATTTAAAATGCAAACAACTGAATTTTCAAACATCGCAACCGTATCATCAACTAATACAAAATTCCCTAACTTTTTGAAACTACGATTGTTTATTCAAAACAGCATAAAACGCACAAAATAGAAAAAATACACTGGTGACAAAAAAAAAACGAAACATTTAAAATTCGTGAAATTTTCAAACTGTCATAACTTGGTGAATTTTGAGCTAATTTAGACGAATTTTTGAGATTAAAAACGCATAAAGTAACTACTTTAAGGGGATACATGTGATCTTCGGGTTAATTTCTTCCGTTCAGCCCTCAACCCCTTAAAAGAAACAAAAAGGTTTTTAGTGAAAAACGAAGCTAAGAAAAATTCGTGGACTCAATTCACCATCAGGGTAATAAAGTTTATTCAATTCCCTGCAAAGGACGCAAAGAACGAAGTCCCTACGATGATTTGACGCAGAGTTATGCGTATTTGAAGTTGAATGTGTATTTGGGGATTTTTGGTTCATAACTCGGCTACTTTTCAACAAAATCGGACTATTCTTTCAAAAAACAAACTATTTTGTCTCTACTGTAAAAGATGTTCGATAAATAAAGATTATCCTCTTTTGCACCCATCAACCTCCTCTCCAACAAATAACACATTTTTAGGCCAAAAACCCCCAAATGCATATACAAATTCAAACACGCATAATCTGTACCAAATCATCGTAGGAAATTTGTTCTTTGCATCCTTTGCAGGATATTGAATAGAATTTATTGTCCTGATGGTGAATCGAGTCCACAAATTTTTCTTAGCTCCGTAAAGATCGTCAAAGATGGACAAATGTTCCACTAAAAACATTTTTTTTCTGGGAGATTGAGGACGGAAAGGGTTAACCATAAAATCGCATGTATCCCCTTAAAGTAACTATACTTCATTCCCTATATGAAAACTATTACGTCACATTCGGTATCCATGTGATTCAAGATTTTGTACTTAAAACGTGTACATTGGTATTGGATTGACATTTTTAAAACAAACTAAAATTTAAATGTCAGATTAAAATATTTATTACTTTATAACATTTAATTAGTTTAAAAAGGAAACCAAATTCTGCATATATTAAATAAAAACCAAATATAAATTTATCTTAACACACGAAAAATATTACCTACATTATTGAAATATATATATGGGGTAATGGTTCAGTGGTATCAAGTCGGCCTGTGGATCCAAAGAACCCTGGTTTGATCCCCACAGCCGACAAATCATTTTCACCAATTTAAAATTATCCCTGTGGCTCCATCACCACTAACATGTTTGGGGGCCGTGATTTGACGGCTGGTAACCGTGCTTCACACGCATAAATATATCACTTACCGAGATCTGTTTCGGCAGACTGCCACATCCACTAATGGGTAATAGGCGCGATGATATATTTATTTATTTTTATTATTTTATTGAAATATGTAATTTTCTAAAATAAAAGGGATACACATTTTTATACGTATTATTATTATTATTATTATTATTATATATATATATATATATATATATATATATATATATATATATATATATATATATATATATATATATATATATATTAATACAAAATGCAATGCACATTACCTCTTGTAGTACAGTTAAATTAATTAAAGATCCTCGATTCTATAACTCCTGCGCAAAATAATCATGAAGATGATAAACGCATTTCTGCATTTGATTACCCAAAATTTTTCTAGCCATTTCTTATTTCTTAGTCTGTATTTACATATGTATCAAAAATGTCACAAACTTAGAAATGACACGCGAAAAAATAACAAAATCATGACCATAGGTCTATATTTTTATTTTATAAACAAAAGGGAACAATGTAAATATAAATTTTCATATTAGTAAGAACTGTCATACGTTTTCATTAAAATAATAAATGTGATAGAACGAGAAAAAACATGAAACGTGTGTCTTTACTTATTAAGACATACGTTAATGCCATTCGCATAGGTACGAATAATGTTATTAAAAAAAGATAGCTATATTTCATCGTATCTATGACGTAAACGTTTTCATACAGGGAATGGAGTTTTTCTCCCTCGAAAATTCGTCCAAATTATCTAAAAAGTTATGAAGGATTGAAAATTGTAAAAAATACACGTATTTCAAGTGTTTAGCTATTTTTTGTCATCCACCAGTGTGTAATATTAAGAACTGATTTCATAATTGTTGATTATTTTGACAATATTGAAAGTTGTTATTTAATATTCTATTACAAAACATCCACTTAAGAAGATCGTTATTTTTGTGTCTTACACATTTCAATTGTTACCTTAGGTCTGACCTGTAACTGCTGCAAATGTCAATTTAGTAAAACGACGCTCTAATATATTTAAATGTAATACAACTTAATAGATGCCATTATTTTCGCGAGTATGCTTTGTTGAATCCCAAGTGACTAGATGCATCGTATTATTGCTGATGCTTCTAAACATATAATGTGACGATGACGTTGTCAGTTGTTCTTGAAAAATAAAGAAGAAACTCTTAGCGAAATTGTTTCTCATGGTCGTTGTTTGAAAGTTCATAGAAGTGCTTTGAGAAAAAATAAGAAGCGTTTTTTGTTTCGAACTAAAGTTTAACTTGAACCAGAGGTTTTTATTAAAAATTGTGGGTTTTAGAATAGTGTTATTGATTTTGTTTTTGGGAGTCGTTTTGTGGAAACAATACGCATATGAAATGAAGTTTGGAGCTTGAACTTTTTGGTTTGAATCGAACAAATATTAAATTAGTTTATAGATATTTTCAAATGTTTTTCTGATGATTTGTTTGCTCAGGAATTTTATCCAATTAGAGTAGCTTGTTGTGGAACTCCTCACAGTCGTATTTTTTAAAATATAAGTTGAAGTCAGCGAGATTTAAACTCGCGATCTCTTAGTTGGTAGATGCAGATTATGTTCACTTAACTACGATTCTCTATTAAATCTCAAGTATTAAATAGTATTTTTCATTGTTTGACGAACACAGTTTGGAAACCAAGTTTTTGCCGAACCCCGTTCGGAAACGATGTGTCGACCGTACGCCGTTCGGTAAAAACTATCAGGCAGATTCATAAAGCGGATTAGCGCTAACACCATTTTTTATTTCGTTTTTAACTCTCTTTTCAATGTATGAAACAAGTTTATTTTAACTTGAGTTAAAAAGAGAGTTAATTAGGATTAAATTTAGTTTATTTCTTTAATCTGTTTTAATTTGAAACAGAGTTATAGATAATATTAAAAACGGTGTTAGCGCTAATTCGTTTTGTGAATCTGTCTGTATGTGTTTATTAATTTCATGCGTTGTGCGTTTGGAGATTAGAGAGATTTTTAGTGTATAATTTGAAATGCTGTGTATTAAGCGTCTAGAAACTGTTTTGCGAGTACTCGCAAAAGTACAGTTTTCAGCCTAGTGATATAAATAACTATTACATTACTAGCACTGTAAAATAGTTTTTATTGCCAAAAGAGTAATTGACTGGCGAGGCTATCAACTCATTGTGGCAGTAAAATCAGTTACCTTTCGTCTATTGTATAATTTTCTTTGCAACTCATTTGTAAACAAAATTTAAAATACTTTCTCGGCGTATTATGTATACTATTTTCTTGAAACTGATTAATTTTATCAATAATGGGATGGCTAGCACAGTGGTATGAAGTCGGCCTGTGGATCCTGAGGTCCCTGGTTCGATTCCCACAGGCGACAAATTTTCATAATTTGAAAAAGCTATCCCTGTGGCTCCTCCACCACTAACATGTTTGGGGGCCGTGATTTGACGACTGGTAACCGCACTTCTAGCGCAAAAATATATCACTTACCGAGATCTGTTTCAGCAGAGTGCCACACCCAGTAATGGGTAGAAGGCGTGATGATATATTTATTTATTTATTTTATTTATAATTAAAAATAAATAGTTCAAAATACTACGAGTATTTTCTTAAAAATACTAATGAAATTTAGAATACATGTAGATATTAGAAAAGTTCGTTGTGCTCGCATTTCAACAAAATAAATTCAAAAAATTCGTTCAAATAATTATAATTATAAGTATAACTTTTAATGTATTTATATTTAGGTAAATAATGTTTTGTGTATATTACTTCTTCATTTAGGAAAAGTAATTGTATGAACCAATTTTCAATTTACAAATCTCAAACTATTTCATGCATTCCAATTTTCAATTTAATCTCAACAAGTTAACGTTGCACAACTCAATTTAATCGTTCTCCACATAAAATTAAAACGTAATCCTTAACCTAATTCCCCCGAAGCCGAAAAATGCCTTTACTCCGTTCCCGGATAATTTCACACCGCACAACATTCACAACCCCAAACCGCAATTTCAGCAAGCGCTAATATCAGCCTCAACAACCAATTTACGAAATAAAATTCGTAGATTTCTCTGCTGCTAGAAAATTTTTGTAATTAATAAAAAAAGATTTTGTTAAATAGAAAAACAATTATGGTATTGGACTGAAGCCCAAATAAAATATATACAGACATCTAACTAAATATATACAAATGACAGCGTTTTCATCAATGACACTTGTACAGGGTGATCAAAAGGAATTGTTATAGTTGGCAATACAATTCCAGAGATCTTTTTATTCCACAGTTGGCACAACGTCAGATAAAGGCGGAAATGCTATTTGACATTTCTAATAAATACAAATAGGTTATGTCAGGAGTCTGACAACTAATAGAATTTTGACTTTTTAAGTAATAGAAATACTTTAGAAATAAATGTAATAATAAATGTACTCAAATTTAAATTTTATGGGATGGCTAGCTCAGTGGTATGAAGTCGGCCTGTGGATCCTGAGGTCCCTGGTTCGATTCCCACAGGCGACAAATTTTCATAATTTGAAAAAAAAGCTATCCCTGTGGCTCCTCCACCACTAACATGTTTGGGGGCCGTGATTTGACGACTGGTAACCGCAATTCACGCGCAAAATATATCACTTACCGAGATCTGCTTCAGCAGAGTGCCACACCCAGTAATGGGTAGAAAGCGTGATGATATATTTATTTTATTTATTTATTTTAAATTTCAATTTTAAATGTCACTGTCAACAACAGGAAATGAATTTATGTATCAGGCTTACCAATTTCAAGTAGTTTTTTTTATTGCCAACTGTAACAATCCCTTTTGATCACTCTGTAGTTCTGGACAAATATGTATTTCAGCGATAATTTTGTTCATGTACATTGAATTAGGATACTAATAGTTAAGAAACTATAATATTACAATACACAGTGCGGCTACCAGCCGTCAAATCACGGCCCCAAATATGTTAGTGGTGGAGGAGCCACAGGGGTAATTTTAAATGAAAATGTTTTGTCGGCTGTGGGGATTGACTGAGCCATTACCACATATAAATAAAAATTCATAAAAACAAATTCTGTGAACATTTTGCAGTATCCTACGTTATCTAAATTATTCATTTTCATTAGTAAAATTATACATTTGTAACAACATGACGTCTTTGTACCACGTGATTTACGCAACCAATCAATATTGAGCCACACTATTGCCGCATCATCTGTCCCTATAAACTCACTATAATAATCATTTCTGATAAATAGACAAAATAATATACTTTTTACACAAAATGGCTTCTAAATGACATGATTATTTATACAATCAAAAAGATAAAAGTAAATAATACTTATTTATTGTCATTGGGTTTTTGTATCTATACATATACCTAATATGTACTTTGTAAATGAAACATAATATCTTGATTTGATATTTATTTCAAAATAAATGAATATACAAACGTCAAATATTGAAAATATAAATAAATATATCATCACGCCTTCTACCCATTACTGGGTGTGGCACTCTGCTGAATCAGATCTCGGTAAGTGATATATTTTGCGCGTGAAGTGCGGTTACCAGTCGTCAAATCACGGCCTCCAAACATGTTAGTGGTGGAGGAGCCACAGGGATAGCTTTTTCAAATTATGAAAATTTGTCGCCTGTGGGAATCGAACCAGGGACCTCAGGATCCACAGGCCGACTTCATACCACTGAGCTAGCCATCCCAATATTGAATTACAAGAAACAATACCTACGGCAGTTTTCATCGTGTTTTGTTCAATTCTTCTAATTGTATTGTAAAAATAAAGCTGGTAAATATACCTATGTTTCCTATATCGAAATAATAACATTAAAAAAGTACTGGGATGGCTAGCACAGTGGTATGAAGTCGCCCTGTGGATCCTGAGGTCCCTGGTTCGATTCCCACAGGCGACAAATTTTCATAATTTGAAAAAGCTATCCCTGTGGCTCCTCCACCACTAACATGTTTGGGGGCCGTGATTTGACGACTGGTAACCGCACTTCACGCGCAAAATATATCACTTACCGAGATCTGCTTTAGCAGAGTGCCACACCCAGTAATGGGTAGAAGGCGTGATGATATATTTATTTATTTTATTTAAAAAAGTACTGAAATTATTTTGATTAAAAAAATATATCGTGTAAAATTCAGAAACATTGTGTATAAGTAAAATGGATTGTTTTTTATCTTAAGTAACACGACAAAATAAAGAAATCATTTATCTTTATAACTACTACAAAATACAAATTATATCTAGCATTTCCTGAAATATATCTTGTCTAAAATGATGAATTATGTAGTATACTATCGTAATAAATGCGTGCAATATTAAAGTTTTTATAAATCAACAATTTATCATCCAACTGAGACATTTCCATCTCTACAAAATTAGTTTTCCGCAAAACTAAATAAAATAAGTCAGTCAAATAACACTCTAGTTATTAATTTGATAATATTTCACTTCTCTGTTAATTCCCAACCTTGTATTTAAACTTCTTATGCGAAACTTTTCCAGATACAGCGGTATAAACTTCGATAACATCACAGAATTTAATCTAATTTTAGACTCAAAGGCCTATTCGGTTTTCCGGAATTTTGGTTACCTGGAATTTGTAGAGGTTGACTGGTCGAACCCCAATGCTTATCTTACTGTTTTCTGGGTTTTCAGTTTCCTCAAAGCTCAGTAAAGGAAACTGAGAACTTCTTCTGACAATGCTCAACAAGCAGAACCTTTTACTTTAACTGTTTCTTTCTTTGTGTTTTCTAAATTTTATTTACTGATATATAAATAATAACAAATGAATGAAAGACTGGTGACACTGGTGGAATTGAGGGTGACAAATTGTACAACGTTCTAAGAAATAGATGAATACATGAACACAAAGAGTAAGATCTTAACTCTCTCTAATGCATTTTGTTGACGAGTTTTTTAAATATTTTTTTTAATTGATATATTACAAAAATATATTATGAAACAGATATATTTTTAATACTAATATAAACATACAGGGCTGTCTTAGATCATGCAGGGGCCCATGGGTACACAAAATTTGAGGCCCTTTTAAAAAAGAAAAAAAAATGTGAGTAAAACATCAGTATGTAGTTTTATTTAGTAACATTATTGGTTATTATGGTTAGCTTTATACAAACGAAATATAAGTGAAGTGATTACTACCCGTATTTTCAGAATTGGAATTACGTTAATGATGATAGTTTCTTCCAGGATTTCTGTAGTGCAAAATCTTCTATTTTGGCCTCAAAGTTCTATAAAATATTATGTAGTTATTTTAATATCTGCATAACTTTATAGGACTAATTAAGAAATTTTAAGTTATGTATTTTTTTTAGATTTAGTAAAATTTTGTGCTCTGTTTAAAAATTATTTAGAAATCTCATTTTGTTTTCGATTTACATTTAAATTTAAAAATTTTAACGGCAATTCTTAGCAAAATTGCATTAAAAATTGTGCTCCTCAATTTTCCATGTAAACGAAGACATCGGCATTTTGAGAGCCAGGGGCCCTGGGCCCGTGCCCCATGTGCCCTTATGGCAAAAACGGCACTGTGGATGTAGCTCTAGTAAAAGAACAACATTTGGTGCACGTAATTACAAAAAAAAATCATGGCAATAGAGAGAGTTCAAATATGTAATTATAAAACAAAAAGGGATACTGCCTGTATTTGACCGTGAGATCAATAAATTCCCGTCATATGCTTGAATCAACTCAGCTAGGGTCACCATGATTCTGATTTTAATCCAATATTTCTCTCTATTTTGTTACCTGCTAGAGAGAGTCTCGACTCATGTCTCTTTCATATACTGCAAGATTTTAAAGGAAAGTAGTCTGCAGTGAGACTGTTATTTGAAGAGAATATTTACTAAATAAAAGTAAATACTTAACAAAAATAGAACTGTAAATATATCATCAAGACTTTTACTTACCCATTGCTGGGTGTAGTTACCAATCGTCAAATCACGACCCACAAAAATGTTAGTGGTCGAGGAGCACCAGGGATAATTTTAATGTGGTTAAAACTTAACAACAGAAGAAATGAAATTGAATTATAACGATTATTTTTTGACGTTTCTCAAAACCAATGAAATGCTTCATTGTATGTTTTAACCAATCCTGTCATTATTATACTGAGAATAAAGCCCGAGAATAATCTCTGTACGTGCTTTTTTGTTTGTGACAAATCATAGGTAGTTATCAAATAATTATTTAAAACTGTCAACGCGTCAAGTAAAATGTGTGAAAAAATCGATTTAGTTCCATTTCAGATACAGAAATACACCAACATGAAAACAACTTCCAAGAATACATTAATAAGTAATCAACCGATATTTTAAGTTGGATGGCTAAGTCAAAAAATTATCTAATTAAATATAACTCGAAAGTTTGATAAATTAGAAAATAATTCTCCAGTATCTTTCTCAAACTTGTTACCATTTGGCAATAACCACTCAAGTCCTACGGGCACCAAGTTTTCGAAAGATCTATCAAATTATTTTCAATTTATTCTCACTCTCTTGTTATATTACTACTGAGAAAAAGTATTTATTGAAAATACTGATTACAATACATATTTATTTATTTATTGAAACAATATATTGATCTCAATAATAGATTGATTACAACAATTTACTGATTAAAACAATGTAATAGAGCATGTGGTTCAATATCATTTAGGCGGCCTGTGGATTTGAGAACAGGGATTCGATTCCCACAGTCGACAAACAATTTTCACCACATTTTATTTGCCTCTATAGCTTCCCTCCACTAACATCTTTGAGGTCGTGGTTTGACAGCTGATATCACACTACACGCGCATAAAATATATCACTTACTGAGACAGAAAGCCACAAGTAATGGATAAAAGACGTAATGTCATATTTTTTAAATTTTCTAATTATCTCTTTATATATAATCAATACAAATACATATACGACAAAAAAAATACAGTAGCGACACTCCGGTGATTTTAAAACAGCTCTTCATAATGTAAATATAAAGTGCGAATCATTTGAATTTTTATATGTTGTAAACCAATTTAATTTTTATTTATTTAACAATAAATTGATGAATTGTAACAATGCTTTGAGTAAAAATTAAATTGACTAACAAATTATATTGACAACAAAAATAACAATATATTGGTAGAGTGTTTTAATAAGCTAAAAATAATGTAGGAATTCAATAATGGACATGGGCTTAAGGTGAAGCATTCCGCCTGAAGATAACAACAGAACAGTGGTGAAACGTCGATCTGTCTTGATCTATTTGAAATAAAATATCTTTTTTATTATAAATGAAACATATTATTTATTGTACATATTTTTGTAGTCAAAGGTTTAAAGTTTTATAATAATATTACTAATTTGAAATATCTTTCATATAATAAAAGAAAATAAATTATATATTACACCAAATTTAATTTGAATTTATTTAAAAATGGGCCCTACGATATCAATATAAAAAATACAGTAAATTATAAATACGACAGACTAAGCCTGATGAAATTTTCAGCCAAATTAAACACGACAATTTTTAGCAAAAAAATAAAATAGGCAAAAATACCATGAAAAACAGAGTTTTTCTTTTTTTTCTCAAAAGTGTTGTGTTTAATTTGGCTGATTTTTTTTTGTGTTATAGACTATCTTAATTTTAAATATAATAATTTAATGAAGATTAATTGACAACGTTTCGGCCAAGGTTATGGCCATCTTCAGGTCAAAAGTAAGATGTAAAACAACGATTAAAATTAAATAAAGTCAGATACACTTCCGACTCTTCAGGACAAACATAGATTTTAGAATCATGGTTTTTTGCTATTACAAATTCAAATAAGTTTTTTCATTTGTTATATGTTTGCCCTGAAACTTAAATTTTTTACTTTATTTAATTTTAATCGTTGTTCTACATCTTACTTTTAACCTGAAGATGACCATAACCTTGACAGAAACGTTGTTAATTAATCTTCATTAAATTATTACAACTTAAGCCTATGTCCATTATTGAATTCATAACAATATATTCATGGGCGTCCACAGACATTTTTCCAGGGGGGGGCGAGTCGCAAAAAACTCTTAGATATACATAAATTTCTAAAATATTTTTTTTTACATAACATAAATACAAATACACATAACAAATGGATACAAAAATATTTAAATTTGTGAAATAAATTACTAGTCTTTGTCGTCTGGGTTTGAATTGAACAGGAAGGAAAATTTTCGAATAACTCTTCCATAAATTGATACAATTTCTTCAATAAATTCCGATTTAGCAGTTTTACAGTTTTTATTTTTTAATATTTTTTGTCTGTGTATACTTAAACTTAGATTACTCAATCGTTACGATAGGGTACATGTCGCTAGCTGGCCATAAGAATACTGCTGGAAATTCAGTTTCAGCTTGAATTTATTATCTTTAAACTTATAATTTAATTTTTATTTAATTTATACATATACATATACAGTGTGGTGGCCACGACTCTAGAACATCGGACTTCAACATGTAAAATCACACTGTTTCAAATTTCCAGCTTCCTAATTATTTAAAAGCAAAAAGCTTCAAATAAAATTTTTAGGGCATAAAATATGAAATTAATTTTGCATGCTTTGTATCGGCACAAATTAGATCTGAAAATGACTAAAATTGTCTCAAAACTATCGATAGCTATGAAATTGATACAAAATTAAACAAATGTTTGTCGTTCAATCTGTCAAAACTGTCAGACTAAATTCCTTATTTATTATTTCATTTATTTTGACAAATAAAACGTCAAACATATGTTTCATTTTGTTTCAATTTCATGCCTATCGATAGTTTTGAGGCAATTTTTCTCATTTTCAAATCTAATTTGTGTCGTTACAAAGTATGCAAAATTAATTTTGTTTATTGGTTCAGATGCAGAATTTTATGCATTAAAACTTTTATTTCAAGCTTTTTTGCTTCAAATATTTAAGGAAGCAGGAAATTAAAAAATTATAGTTTTACATGTTAAAGTCCTATCTTCGAGAGTCTTGGTCACCATCCTAGTTAATATCCAAGGGGGCGCGCCCCCCTTGCCTCCCCCTGCGGACGCCCATGAATATATTGATTACAATATTTATTTTTATTTATCTTTGAAGTTGTGTGCCAAGTAACTGAGTAAATATAATGGAACCTCAAAATTTCTACACAATTTTATGTTTGTACATACTTTGAACAAAAATATGGCGGTGTTCATGAATGAATACGAAATCGAAAATTTGCTACGTGAACGAAAGATTGTGTGCTGAATAAACGAGCTATATGAAACAAATTACTCAAATGAAATGAAACAGCATGATAATCCAGGATAGAATGTTTGTTGAAGATTAAATAAAAATGAACCGAATTTGATAAATTAATTTTGTATCAGAATAAATAGTATTACAAATGCAATATCGTATATTTCCGAGAGAAATTTTGTTTGAAATTTATTGCACAAATAGTTTTATCTCCATTTGAATTTATTACGAAACGAAGAGCGATAACTCGCGCTTCATTGCAGTTGGAATGTTTTACGTAAAATTAATTAATTGAACTGGAGAAATGAAATGCAGTGGGTAATTAATATAAACAGTAAACAGTTGCCCTGGCCCTGCTGCAAATCCTAATATCGGATTCATTTGGCTGAATTAGCTGAGCAGTTAAATAAACATGTAATCCCATGTAATGACCTGCGAAAATGGTACTTTAACACACTTAACAATTTGGAAATCGCTATATGTTTGGTTACGTTTTACTTCATTCTAGTATTCTAATAATGCTTAACAAAATTAGTTTTGTTGTTTAATCCATAGGACTTTATTTAATTATATAATACCTATTTGCGTTAATTACTAACTTTTTTATTTGATAAAAATAATACCACAATCCGATGAAGCTAAATATCTCGGAATGCATCTCGACAGACGTGGCACATGGAAAAAGCACATAAAATCTAAAAGACAACAATTAAATATTAAACTAAAACAATATTACTGGCTACTAGGACCTAAGTCAAAACTATCACTGGACAACAAACTCCTAATCTATAAAACCATATTAAAACCCATCTGGACATATGGTGTGCAACTATGGGGAACAACTAGTAACTCAAACTTGGAAATCCTCCAGAGATTCCAGTCCAAAACCCTAAGAATGATAACAAACGCACCATGGTATATCCAAAACCAAGCACTACACAAGGACCTCAACATGCAAACGATAAGAGAAGAAGCCACAATAGCCAGTAAAAAATACATAGAAAGGCTGGAAAATCATCCAAATTATACCGCCGTGAGCCTTCTGGACAACAGCCAAGAGACAAGAAGACTCAACCGACACAAACCTCTGGACATCCCACACAGATTTCAATAAACCCATGGGGATATTGCCACTGGGCAATAATTCCCCTCACCGCCTCTTAAACCGCCAAAAAATTTACCTATTGTTTAATATTAACAGATTGTAAATATCAAAATCAAATAAAAAAAAAAAATAAAAATAAAAATAATTACATTGTGAATGATGTTGTTACAAGAGTGGGTGTGTATCATTTGAGATGATTTGGTTATGTTGAATGTATGTCGAATGAAATATTAGTGAAACATGTGTATATTAGTGAAATTACGGCTATGCTGGTTTTATATATTTTGATACCTGGAGCGATTATGTTATAGGGTCTCTTGTGCCTTCAAGTTATGTTACTTGTAAATGCGGTTACCACTCGTCAATTTTTTTTTGTATTAAAATTCATATATTTTACTGATCGAAATAATAACTTTCATTTGTCATTCGTGCGACCATCTCTGTTTACGTCTGCGACCATCTCTGTTTACGCGTGCGACCATCTCTGTCTACCCGTGCAACGTTGCCAATCATTTCTGACAGTTTCATTCAAAATCATAGAATATCCAACTTTCATCGCCAATTTCTTTGAAACTAATCCGGTAAGGCATGGACTTTTTAATTCTCATAACTTTATCTTTACAGGATGTACTGTGTGTTAGTTTTTTGTTAAAAAATAACTACAATATATGAATTTATTACGCAGTAAGCTGCCTCGCGAGGTACAGTTCCTATAACGCCAATGCATTTTTGGTCGACTTTAACTTTACATTACTCAGCTCAACAACGGTAAACTTTTACAAAAAAATTGCATACTAGTGTAGAAACACATGAAAAATTACATATTTACATTTCATTAAAATCCGGGTTAAATGCTTCCATGATAGTACCTTAAGGCTGTGTAATAGTATTTCTGCTCCAATTCAAAATATATTGCTTGAAAAAAGTAATTTGATTTTTTTTATAGAAATTAGAATCCGGTCTCTAGTGAAAGCACTATATTTTTTTTTAAATTTAAAAACATAAAAGTTATAAAAACTTAAATCGTTTCCAAAACAATTCATTAAATAATTTTATAAATACAGGCATAAACTCTTTGATGAAGATTAGTTAAATTTCAGGACGAATCTAATGCAATTACGTTTAGTAAATATCTTAGAATTCGTGCCATGGCATCTGAAAATTTCTATATAAACATATTCTATCTTTATTGATATTTACATGTATATAATAAACAAAGCAATATCCAATCTCGCGCCAAGTAAACATCTTTTATATGCCGACATATAATTTCATGTCTATATTATACGAGTGAAGAAACATATAACGTTTCCAATAATATGCGTGATCGAGTGCAATCATGAATATTTTATGTGCATAAACGTAGGAAGAGATAAAACTAAACTAGGAATAATATGAGTAACCTCGTCTGTAATATGAAGCAAAAGCGTAAATCGTGCTTCGATGGGATAGACGAACGTATTCATAAGACATATGCTAATGTGACATTCGGTGATTCTCCTAGTCGCATAACAGAAGAATAGATTTATTACTTGCATGAATAAAACATTTTTCCTTTAAATCTTACGTTGAAAATTACCCACTATATAGAATCTAATATGTTTATTTATTTCATGTCATGTTATTACCTGTTTTATTACAACATGAAAGCATTTAACGAGCAGTTAAGTTATGATATATAACTTATATATCAGAGGTATATTTATTAATATTTGTATTAAAGAAAATAGTAACAATACTACAGGTTTAAAATAAAACGGTTATAGGGTAATGGCTCAGTGGTATCGAGTCGGCCTGTGGATACTGAGAACTCTGGTTCGATCCTCACAGCCCACAAACATTTTCACCAAATTAAAAATTACCCGTGTGGCTTCCCCACCACTAACATCTTTGGGAGCCGTGATATTTTCAGTAATAATATAACAAGAGAGTGAGAATAAATTGAAAATAATTTGACAGATCTTTCGAAAACTTGTTGCCAGGTAATAGTCACGGAAGCCCGTAGGGCTTGAGTGGCTATTGCCAAATGGCGACAAGTTTGAGAAAGATACTGGAGAATTATTTTCTAATTTATCCAACTCTCGAGTTATATTTAATTAGATTATTTTTTGACTTAGCTGTTGAGGTTGATTCATCCAACTTAAAAGACTTTGAACTGGGTCCATATCGATTGATTACTTATTAATGTATTCTTGGAAGTTGTTTCCAAAATTTGTTGGTATATTTCTGTATCTGAAATGGAACTAAATCGATTTTTTTCACACATTTTACTTGATATGTTGACAGTTTTAAATAATTATTTGACAACTACCTATCATTTGTCGCAAACAAAAACATATACAGAGATTATTCCCGGGAATAATGCCAAGAGCTTTATTCTCAATATAATAAGGACAGGATTCGTTAAAACGCAGACACGTAACATACAATGAAGCATTTCATTGGTTTTGAGAAACGTTAAAAAATAATCTGATTACAATTTCTTTAAATATATTCCGACACAGTTTTAAATACATAATTGAATGAATGTTCAATTAATATCTCAAGTGTGTCAATAACTATATTAGGAGAAAATTTGGTGTCCAACCTGAAATAATAGTTATTTACGATATAAGTTTCGTAATGTGTTATATTACAAAAGCAGATGGGAAAATTGAGTATCGTATAATACATTACGGTACGAATATCGTATGTTTTATCTACTATCGTGAATTTTATTCACAAGTATAATAAAAATAAATATTTTGACGGTTCATAAATAAAAACATTAACGAAATTACGAAAAAAGCTAAATTGCCATGAATTCTGATTCTAATGTTTATTATTGTAAAACAATATATATCCACTTTACGACACTCAAAATAGTTACATAATTTTGATATTATAACGATATTAGATAAATATAATCATTATTTTCGTTGTTGTGAAATTGTAACTGAAGCTACACCGATTCCATTTATATGTTTTTTTTTTAGTACGTATGTAATATCACAATATATCTCATCATATAGGGTAGCACGAATCCTTGAAACATTCACAAAATATAAATTCATCAGAGTCATCAAATAACACATCATCCTCGCTTCAATCACAATCATAATTCCTTCCATAAAAGCTCATTTATTCCTCACACTGGGAATCTTTCCTCACCCAACAAACCTTCAATCACATCTACCCATTCACTTCTATATACTTATCCTCATTAATCTTTCATTCGACGGACGTTCATCTCAACTTACTCACGCCCACTCTTCTAACAAAGAATCTAAAAAGGTAAAACAAGGAAGGGAGTGTCGCTGTTCTTATTTTTGAAAGTAAATTCCACACAAATGCAATTAGACACTCCATAGTAAGAACTGGAAACAAACCAAAATATGAAGAAGAGAGTGTCATCGCTGCGCTTGTTTTTGAAAGTCAACAATTTTGAATTCTAAGCACAGATCATAATATACTACTATAGATAAGAAACTGCCATGTTACGCACTGGGACTGTATTTTGCGCCATCTGAGTAGTGGAAGTCTAACTAAAGTCACGTATATAGGCAACCCGTTATGCATATTTCGGCAAATTGTAATTTTTATTATTATTTTATATTTATTTAAACTACATAAAATAAAAACTCATTATTACAATATAAATATTTATTGAAATATTTGCATTCAATTTATTTACAATTTGAACTGTATCAATCGCAGTTTTATCCAACTCCGGTGACCTTGAAAATATATTATGACTTTCTCATCTAAATATTATTTATTTTATGATCACTTACTTACCAGTAGCAGTGCAGTTTTTTACACATCAATTGATATTAGTTGATGACATTATTTATATGAAATAATTTCACAAATAAAAATTAATTGAGTATTTGACAGATTAAAAAATTTGAAATATATACAAATGACAACTACAGGAACAATCTAGTAATCAATGATTGTCAATATTGTAGTTACCTAAAATGAATGTCTTCACATAAAGACTATTAGCGCCATTCCTTAGGTGGAAGTCTAACTATAAACACAGTTCCATGGTTACCTATATAACTTTCCGCTGCCTGATTCTAAGTACTTGAAGTTAGAGTGTTAAAAATTGTGTGGCAGTTGTTTCTTAACAACATATCAAAATAAGAAATCCTTATTAAGTTGGCAATATTCAAAATTTAATTTTAAGGAATGAATTAATTAATTATAGCCATCCTAAGAGATTTTTTTCTTTTAAAATCCTAAGCTATCCTTCCTTGTCAAATTACAGATAAATAAATAAAAATTTAATACAAAAAACACATAATTTTCATGGAATTGTAGGTGGCGATACTGTCTTCATGGCCTACTGACAGACGACAGTTATCGAAATTTACCCTAACATCGTTTGTTTATTTAACCTAGCAGGTATAACTTCCAGTAACTAAAAATCCATCCCTGAAGTATTTTATGGAATCTCAACAGACATGTAATTTTGTAAGACAATAGTATATTACATAATAAGTCAGTAATGTGATGTTTTACTTGACGAAGCAATTATTTGAAATACAAGACCGCAGGCCGAGTATTTTAATCTGCTGAGTCAAGTAAAAACACTTTCCTGACATATGATGTATACTATTTTGCCTGAAATAGCTTAATTTAATATATGTATGTATGTACATATTTTCTGGATTTGAACCTATGGTTATGTCCCTAGGGTGACTGGAACTCACATTACTAATGTTTACGTTACTTTGCCACTTTTACTTAACCGGGCAAGTCCTTGTTACATCCCCTAGCCGGTGCCCGATAGCTTCGGGGATGCCAAGTTAATATGTTCCAACTTGGAATGGATACGGGAGTGGATACCGATCAAGGCCAGACGAGAAAAATCTCGACATGACCCGAATTCGAACACACGACCTCTGTTTCCAGAGGCTAGGACTCAACCACTGTGCTATCCCGGTTATCCTTAATTTAATGAGTAATTAGTCATAAATAATTCAAAATGTTTATTTTTTATTAACAGCAGACTATGTAACAAAAAACAGTCAGATAAAGTCTTTTCCAAACTGTTTTGTACTTTACCAGACTGTTATTTTTCTTGTAATCTTACATATATACTTTACTTGAATGTTTTGGTAAAAATCTACTTTCCATACTAAAATTGATCAGGAGACTAGGCACTTTCTTGCCGATTTCAGGGAAAAATATATTATCGGCTCTGAAAAGATATTTGTAGCTTATATAGGATTTACTCTATATACTAAATATGCATATAACAAGTAGATAGTATATATAAACGTATTTTCAATGTGATTATTCATGTTTGCATGAGCGAATAGTGAATGAGGAACGGATATACGAGTATAAGAAAGATATCAAGTGGATTTTTGTTGGAAGATTATGTTATGAATAAGGAAATTTATGCCAGCTCAGTTGTCATGTATATCAAGATGAATTTGTTCTCAAAATTAAATTTTAAAACACGGAAATATTTCCGTCGATCGAAAGGAAGAAGTAATATGAAACTTTACTGCATTTCGGCATATTTGCATTTCATTGACTATCGTAGCCCAGTGGGTATAATTTTCGTCTACCAAGAGTTTCTTGCATTTAAATCTCGCTGACTTCAACTTATACGAGTATATGAGTAGAAAAAAAAATACGACTAAGGATTTCGAAATAAGCCGGAGAATTCGTACACTGTAATTTGGATTATTTTTTGTTGTATACAATAGTCTCTACAAGTTATTAAAAGGAAATTAGAAGAACTTCACAAAGAACGAAAAAGTCATCAAATATGTATGTCAAACATCAAAGGATTCAAATAAAAGAGGTAAAAAACCTTTTATTTGAAGCATTTTTTTAATAAATTACGAACATTTTACATCAGAAAAGATATATAAGCTCATTTTTATTAATTATTCTGAAAAAGTTATTAAAAAATTATATAAAAGAAGCGCGTGTAAATAATTCCAAATACAGGACGGAGAATCTATAGTTTATAGTGAAATTCAATCCATAAGAAGTATATTTCCATGATTTTGTTTGGCCTGAATAAACGTCAAAATGAAAACAAATCTAAACGCTAAAATTAATACGAAATATGTAATTTTGGTTTTTTATCTACGCTGTCAGTATTAAAATGCAAAGTGCATGGGACAGGTGTTAAAAGAAGAAGAGAATATGTGCAATTTGGACGGGACTACAAAAAACGTTGTGAAGAAAGTTGTTATTAGAGTAGAAGAGGAATTTTCTATTAAATTGTTATCTAACATGTGACATTTTCTCAAAAGTTGTCTGAAATTTTCATTTTTTAAAACTGGAAAAATATGATTTAATTTTCCAAAAACGGGCTACGAACGAATGTAAAGATATTCGCTGGCAACTGTATCTTATTGTAATCAAAGTATAAAGTGTAATTTCATCTAAATCTCTATAAAATATATCAATTTTGACCAATGATAATGAGTAACATATGTAGCGTTGGAAACAGCAAAATATTGACAGATTTTGGTTCTATGAACCAGGCATCAGAAAGTTATATAGGTAACTATGGGACTGTGTTTATAGTTAGACTTCCACATAAGGAATGACGCTAATAGTCTTTATGTGAAGACATCCATTTTAGATAACTATAATATCGGCAATCATTGGTTACTAGATTGTTCCTGTAGTTGTCATTTGTATATATTTCAAATTTTTTAATCTGTCAAATATTCAATTAACTTTTATTTGTGAAATTATTTCATATAAATAATGTCATCAACTAATATCAATTCTTGTGTAAAAAACTGCACTGCTACTAGTAAGTGATCATATAATAAATAATATTTAGATGAGGAAGTCATAATATATTTTCAAGTTCACTGGATAAAACTGCGATTGAAACAGTTCAAATTATAAAGAAATTGTATACTGGAGAATATTTTTTTAAATATTTATATTGTAATAATAATTTTTTATTTTATGTAGTTTAAATAAATATAAAATTATAATAAAAATTACAAGCTGCCTAAATATGTATACCGGGTTGCCTATATACACGACTTTAGTTAGACTTCCACTACTCAGATGGCGCAAAATACAGTCCCAGTGTGTAACATGGCAGTTTCTTATCTATAGTAGTATATTATGATCTGTGCTATGAACTATCACTATCTATTGCTTTTAAATCATTTATAAACAGAAAATAATTGTTTTTATTTTAAGGTTATTCATTTTCTGAACAAAATACAATCTTCATTCGATAAGAGCGTCTGAAAATTTACTTTCGTTTGGATTACACGTAATTATATTTTTGGTTATTTATTTATTTATTCTACTCTGTATAACAGGAACTTAATACCAACTACAGTACAGAGTCCGAATTCTCCGAATCATAGTGTGGTAGTTCATATATCTTTAGCTTGAGTGGGATTCGATTTTTAAGTCTCTGGATTTGAATGCCGTAACGATACCCCCATCACCATTCAGCCGGATAAATTATAATATATTATTTTGTTTCTACACACCGTATAAGTTGACTATACATCTTTTACTTTTATTTTAAATGCTTTTATGAACTTAAAAATTGCTCCCTAATTAGCATATTTTTACAAAAATCAATTTTGATAGAGTATCTTAATATCATTTCATGTATATTACAATTTTATCTGAGTACGAGAAACAAACGTGCTTGTATGAAAGGAATTATGAATGTGGATGAAGCTAAAGTGATGTGTCAAGATAGGAACGTTTGGCGAAGATTAATTGCGGAATGAATCTGAAGTGCAGGAATTTTGATTTTAGTTTTGTTGTTTAGTAATTTCATTAGAGTGTTTATCTGCAATTGTGTGAAATTCACTTTCAAAAACAAACGCAGGGACTACACTTCCTTCGTTTTTTATTAGTTTTCTGATCTTACATTGAGTGTTTAACTGCAATTGTGTGGAATTCACTTTCAAAAACAAGCGCAGAGCGACACTTTCTTTCTTCTCTTTCAATTCGTTTTCAGTTCTTACGTAGAGTGTTTAACTGCAATTGTGTGGAATTCACTTCTAAAAACAAGCACAGAGCGACACTCCCTTCCTTTCTTATCTTTTTGTTTCATTTTCAGTTACTGCATTGTGTGGACTTTTCTTTCATATACAATTGCAGGCTATCACTTTCATCTTTTCTAATCTTTGTAGATTCGTTGTTAGATTCGTTATTAGATTCGTTGTTAGGAGTAAGCGCGAGTAATTTGAGATGTTTTATGCATGTGTTATGTACGTTGAAGAAAGAAGATGAATGATAAGTGAATAGGAGTGATTGGATGGATGTGATTGAGGGTTTGTTATGTAAGAATGATTTCGAGTGTGATAAATAAATGAGTTTGTATGCAGGGATCTGTGAATGTGGTTGAAGTGAGGGTGGTGTGTTTGGATGATAATGTTTGACGGGGGCTGATTATTTGATGAATGTTAGGAGTGAATATTTTATGAGGGGTTTTTGGGTTCGTGCTACCCCATTTAATGGGATATAGCCTGAAGATATGTATGTATGTATTAGAGGTGTGTAGTTCGTGAACGAACTAGTTCATATGAACTATTCCTTATAGTGAACGACACGAACTAGTTCGTGAGTTTATTAAAGACTAGTTCACTGCGAACTATTCGAATATTATTCACTACCACGGCGGCACGGCCAATGAGGTCGAACGAAAGCGGAGAACGGAGTACAAGTTAACGATTGAACGAGACTACTAGTTCACTGCGAACTATTGGAATATGTTTCACCAGCACGGCGGCACGGCCGATGTGGTCGAACGAAAGCGGAGAGCAGCGAACAACTGAACGAGCGAACGAGCGAACGAGACTCATACTTCATTTGTTCGTGGTCGTTGCTATGATCACCGCTCTGCTTCTGCTGTCTGCTGTCAAATTATACTAGAACCAGATCCTAAAAGTTCACTTGTTCTCGCTCGTGAATCACAATACAATACGATTTCCGTTCATCATTGTCTTAAAAATTTCGTGACCGAAAGTGAACTAATGAACTAGTTCAGTGAACTAATCTTTTTGGTGGACGAGAACGAATGAACTAGTTCACTCAAATGAACTAGAATTCCCATCTCTAGTATGTATGTATGTATGTATCTTGAATATTACCTAGGTAGGACGGAAAGAAAAAAATTACTTTTGAAACAATCAAAACTAAAAGCCCCATTGTTCCAATTTCCTCAGCATTATATCATTCCATTCTCAAGTATGATTTAAGAGCATTACCATTCCACATTCAACAACCGTAATGCTATTACAAATTCCATTACCAAAATCAAAATCGAATCTATGTATCATCACATCAACAGACAGCAGACCTATATCCGGCATTCACTCTCTCTGTGTTATCTGGGAAAACCACATTCTGGAAACCAAACTAAATACAAAAACTAATTCTCCGTCCGTTGCTAAGTACAACACGGAACGACGGTAGCGCCTTGCGGAACATTATGCCATAATCCTGTACTTATTCTGCTTACACTGCAAACACACTATGATCTTGCATATAACCACAGTACGGTAATCCGCAAATCTTACCGTAATAAGATTGCAGCGGGGAATTAGTCTGACTTAGTTTTTATGTGTTTAGTGCCGACTCTATTTTCTTGTAGTCCTAGTCGACTATTACCAGCTACTCAACGGATTTCATCCAATTTTATCAAGAGAAATTTAATCACGTTAAAAGAAAATACTATAGTTATAATTATAAATTAATTAGAGATGATTTTCTTCTATAATCCATTTATTTATTTATTTATTTATTTGATACTCCGCGTAATAGGAAACTAATCACAATGAGCTTCTATACCATCATCGAAATAACATGAATGAAAGATAAAAACATAAAATATGTATTGAATAAAAGTGAAAAAAATTGTTAAAAATAATGTTTAACATCAGAGATAAAAGTGATTATAAATAAAGTGACATCACATGTCCGAATGTTCTCATTGGTCCCAAGTATTTACGCGCGGTAAATAAGAGACATATGCGGAGTAGAACGTAACTAACAATGATACCCCAGCACTGGTTTTTCAAACTGTTCGCTTTTTATTGGTATGTACGTGTTCAACACGTTGTATATTTATTACTGTAATTTAATTTCATGTTCTTGGGCTTGCAATTTCTATAAAATATGATTTTCAATTGTGTGGAATTCACTTTCAAAAACATGCGTAGAGCGACACTCCCTTCCTTTCTTATCTTTCAATTCGTGTTTAGTTCTTACGTAGAGTGTTTAACTGCAATTGTGTGGAATTCACTTTCAAAAACAAGCGCAGGGCGATACTCTTTGTGTTTCATTTTCAGTTCCTGAATTGTGTAGACTTTTCTTTCATTTACAAGTGCAGGCTATCGCTTTTTTTTCTAATCTTTATAGATTCGTTGTTAGGTTCGTTATTAGATTCGTTGTTAGGAGTAAGCGTGAGTAATTTGAGATGTTTTCTGCATATGTTATGTACGTTGAAGAAAGAAGACGAATGATAAGTGAATAGGAAGGATGTGATTTAAGGTTTGATTGTGATAAATGATTTCGAGTGTAATAAATGAATGAGTTTATATGGAGTGATCTATGAATATGGTTTAAGTGAGGGTGGTGTGTTCGGATGATATGTTTGACGAGGGCTGATTATTTGATTAATGTAATGAGTGAATATTTTATGAGTTATTTTAGGGTTCGTGCTACCCCATTTGTTGGGATATAGCGTGAAGATATGTATGTATGTAAGATTATTTTTCAAGAATTCAATCGTATATTATTTGCACTCTTTGAACGAAACAAATGAAGTACCACTGAACCGAAGTCACGTCACAACTCCAATACAAAATTTTAGAAAATCATATCTCTTGTAATATAAAGAATTTTCAACTTGCGTTTTCACTGATCGTCATAGTTTATCATGTAGTTTCATAAAAAAATAATAGGTACAGGAACCCATTATAATACAGATGACCTACAGTTTATAATAAAATCGAAACTATATATTCTTACTATTTAATGCTCTCGACAGACACTAATACACAAAATTTTACTTACAGAAAGTTTATTTTAATTTTATTTATTCAACTCTGTACAACAGAATCTTAATCCCAATTACTGTACTGGATCCGGACACACATAGTCGCAATGTGGTAGTTCATATATATTTGTTTCAGTTGGCAATAAAATTCTGGAAATCTTTTTATTATTTCTACAGTTTGCACAACGCCAGATAAAAGCTGAAATACTATTCGTCAAGTCATTTTGAGAATGAATACAAATAAGTTATATCAGGAGCCTGACAGCTAGCAGTATTTTGAGAGGTAGAAATACTTCGAAAATATGTGATGAGATAATGAAAATCTGTGAACACTAGTGAATACGTAGATATGCAAATTTTCAGAATTTTTCTTTACGGATAAAATTTTTAGACTTCAAAAAATCCTTAAAAAATAACATATTTAGATTTTTACAATAAAAAATTTGTCTGTATGAAATTTTGACTACACATTTGCATATTTATTTTCACCCTAGGATATACTCGTACAATGTAGTAGTATACAGATTTTCAATAATTCTTAAACTGTTAGAAACAAAACAAATTGAAAAAAAAATAGACAAATTTTTTAAATTTCAAGTAGAACCCGTAAATGGTAACATTTCCCAAACACACACTCCATGAGACTAAGCTTCTTTTTTTTTCTTATTACTTACAAACATCAATTTTCTATGCTAATTAAATTGGGGATCTGTATTATTGATTAGTATAAAATGATTATAATTTTTATAAAATTTTATTTAGTACAGGATGTCAATATTAATTACACAAATAAAAATAATATAGATAAAAATTTTGAAGATTAAAAAAAGGAGTAAAATAAAAAATCTAAGAATTAGTAATATGTACATGATTCAAAATTAATTAAACGATCAAACAAATTTACAAATTTTGCACACACATATTATAGATTTTTTTGGAACATTCCAAGCAATTAGGTGTAAAGCAGGATGACTTATTTCCAAACGCTAAATTTATAGTGAAACATGAAACTATCGTCAAAGATAAACGAATACAACCAATATTATGGATCAACTGAAGCATAGCTGGAAGAGTGAGGTTTCAAACCCACAATTACGCAACCTAGAGTCAAAAGTTGAAAACTATCCGTCCCACAGACGAGATAAGTTAACTGGTTCAAACCGCACTCCAACCGCACTCTGTTACTTTTCGAGCTATGGAACTTCAAAGTTAAGATTTTTATAAAGTTATAAATCACTCTAATTTCGAACTAAAAGGGATATGAAGATGCGTTCAACGGAATTCTATTCTCCATGATATAAACAATATTATTAATATTTTCGATTTTTGAACTGGTACAACTAAAAATTAATATCTGCATGTTCTTGTCAATATCTCTTAAACGAAGCTTTTGGGAGTTTAGTTAAAACATTTAACAGTCGAGTGTTGTATACAACTATGAGTGCTACAGGTTTTATCAAAAAATATAGTGAAAAAGCAAAAATAACGATAAAACGTCAAAATGAAAGTCAAATACGGATCATAACGAACTTATTTCACTTTAATTCGACGACAACCATTGTCAGTTTGGTAAATGAATCTTAACGTGACAATTACAAGCAGAGCTGGGCAGTAGCTAGCTACTTTTGTAGCTTAGCTACTAGCTTAGCTACATTTACCTTAGCTGTAGCTGTAGCTTAGCTAACTGTGAAAAAATATAGCTTGTAGCTTGTAGCTAGCTACTTTTTTTTCTATTAGCTTAAAAATAACAACTGAAGCTACATTTAAAGCTACTTTTTATAGCTTAAAGCTACTTTTTAAGCAGAAGGTCAACAAAGTACGCATGCGTACAAGCTAAATCCACACAAAATAAATATTTGTTGCCGGTTCTAACTGGCTCTAATACGCAAAAAGACACAGTAGATGCCAGATGGTATTTGCTATTTTTGATATTTATGTACATAATAGTAAATTAACAGTCATTATAACAAAAGACTGATCATATGACAATAGCAAATTTTATTATTTCACAATAATTTAAAAAAGTAGCTTTAAAATTTAACAGCTTCTTTAACGAAAGCTTTTAGCTGTCGCTTAGCTATATTTTACAAAATATAGCTTATAGCTGTAGCTTAGCTACTTTTTTAAAGAATAGCTGTAGCTGTAGCTTAGCTACTTTTTTTAAGTAGCTTGTCCAGCTCTGATTACAAGACTAACCGTTAGAGGGAAAATATTATAAAAATAAAACAAATAAATAGAATCATATTTCTGTTTGTTCGTTTATTTATTACCTCATAACGCGAGAACAGCTTTATCGACTTTCTGGAATTTGCAGTTCTATCTTTGTTCAATTCAGAACACGTTTTTGTAATCACTGACTTACTCTCGATTAATATTAAACATTATTAAATAATAATGGAAACTATGGTTGCTCATTATAGATTAATTTAATCCGAAATAAACAAGTGATTGAAAAATTGGCCCTTAAAAAATAGTCCATGAATTATTTCAGTCTACAATCTTGAAATAAAATGGTGGCGATCTATCTTAGGAAAAGGTTGTCCGATATTCATGAAATTTGAAGAGTAGTTATAAATTTTGGCCCGCAATCTAAATATTTGAAGCTATTTTGTGTCTTCAGGGATTTAGCTGCCTAGCCGAAGGGTAAATGCTTACCCAACCATAAATATATATGTAGCTCATGGGCGTCCGCAGGGGGGACAAGGAGGGGCGCCCCCCCCTGGATTTTAACTAGGGTGATGACCACGACTCTCGAACGTAGGACTTTAACTTTAACTATAATTTTGTAATTTTCTGCTTCCTTAAATTTTTTAAGCACAAAGCTTGAAATAAAAGTTTTAGGGCATAAAATTCTGAATCTGAACCAATAAACAAATTTAATTTTGCATACTTTGTAACGACACAAGTTAGATTTGAAAATGAGGAAAATTGCCTCAAAACTATCGATAGGCATGAAATTGAAACAAAATTAAACAAATCTTTGACGTTTTATTTGTCTAATGACCGATTTCACCAACAAAAATTAAATTTTAAACATGGATTAAATAAATAAAAGCAAATCAAAATTACATGTCAAATGAAATAATTAACATTGTTGTCATACATTCGATTTGCTTTTATTTCTTTAAACCATGTTTAAAATTTAATTTTTGTTGATGAAACCGGGCATAAATACATGAAATAATGACAGATTGAACGTCAAACATTTGTTTAATTTTGTTTCAATTTCATGCCTATCGATAGTTTTGAGACAATTTTACTCATTTTTAGATCTAATTTGTGCCGATACAGAGCATGCAAAATTAATTTCGTATTTTATGCCCTTAAACTTTTATTTGAAGCTTTTTCTTTTAAATAATTAGGAAGCAGGAAATTTAAAACAATACGATTTTACATGTTAAAGTCCTATGATCGAGAGTCGTGGCCACCACACTGTGTATGTATATATAATATATAATTAAAATTAAAATTAAATTATACGTTTGAAGATAATAAATTCAAACTGAAACTAAATTTCCAGCAGTATTCTTATGGCCAGCCAGTGACATGTTCCCTATCGTAACGATTGAGTAATCTAAGTTTAAGTATACACAAACACAAAATATTAGAAAATAAAAACTGTAAAACTGCTAAATCGGAATTTATTGAAGAAATGGTGTCAATTTAAGGTAGAGTTATTCGAAAATTGTCTTTCCTTTTCAATTCAAACCCAGACGACGAAGACTAGTAATTTATTACACAAATTTAAATATTTTTTAACCATTTGTTATGAGTATGTATTTATGAAATGTAAAAAAAATATTTTAAAAATTTATGTATATCTGAGACTTTTTTGCGACTCACCTCCCTCCCCCTGGAAAAATGTCTGCGGACGCCCATGATGTAGCTATTTTAGTGATGAGTACAGGAAAGCCCATAATTATAGTAATACATAAAATTATATTTCTTTTTAGACAGATAGAAATTAGTAAGATCATTTCCTGAGAATAAAATGTCGTTTTACACATTTTCTTTGTAAGTTAAATGTCTGTTATTATTTAGAAATATTGATTTAGATATACAAAGCAAATTTCTATTATGTAAAAAAGTATTCCTGAACAAAGGGTATCGATTGTTATTAGAAAACATAAATTGCGGTATTAAAATTTTATTATATTAAATTGTCGTATTTCTGATAGAGATCACTTATTGTTCGGATAACAATTTTTTGTTAAATTGCTAAGTAAATTTATTATCCTAACATATTATAAAGTTTTACAACTAGCAGAGAATTATTCTACAACAACTAGATCTGATATTGATTGTTTCCAAGAAAATTTCAATGTATAAGTATTATCACGCCTTTTACTCTATTATTATGGGATGGCCTAGCACAGTGGTATGAAGTCGGCCTGTGGATCCTGAGGTCCCTGGTTCGATTCCCACAGGCGACAAATTTTCATAATTTGAAAAAGCTATCCCTGTGGCTCCTCCACCACTAACATCTTTGGAGGCCGTGATTTGACGACTGGTAACCGCACTTCACGCGCAAAATATATCACTTACCGAGATCTGCTTCAGCAGAGTGCCACACCCAGTAATGGGTAGAAGGCGTGATGATATATTTATTTTTTATTTTATTTATTTTACTCTATAATTGGGTATGGCACTCCGCCGAAGCAGATCTCAGTAAGTGCGTGTAGTACTGTTACCAGCCGTTAATTCACTGCCTCCAAATATATTTTAATGTGGGGAAAATGGTTAGTCGGTGGGAGTCGAATCCAGGTTTTCAAATCCACAGTCTGACTCGATACCACTGAGCCACCTATCCCATAATATAAAATATATTTATTTATTTATCTGAGTGATTTCATAATTAGACATTCTAAAATTATGGCTATAATATCTTCGTGACATGAGCATTTAAAATTTTCTAACCGCAATTTGATATCACAATTTCGGTATTCTGTGACTAAAATAAATAATCTTGGTATTTTTATCCATTTTACTTATAGAGGGTGATTCACAATTTCAGGTATTTACTGAACATACTGACAGACAACAAAAAGATGATTTTTTTTTAATTAGGTTCAATTTTTTCAAGACTTATATTTTCAGTATCAATAGATTTGCGCAAACACGAATAATAATGAATAAACAATGATAATTAATAAAATATATTAAATATTATTACATGTAAGATTAAAAATTAAATAAGATAGTAAAATCACCTAGCCCAAAGCGGTTTATTTAAAAAATAGCAACATTACATTTTAAAACTTTGAGAAAATTGTTTTTCTTTCGTGATTAGTACGTGACCTACTGAATACGTAAGTAAGAACCTGAAGTTATGAACCATCCTATCTAAGTACTATCTAAGAAAGAAAATGCTACTTTTTGTACTGGTTGTATAAATATGATAGCTACATCATCACATTCTGCATGAATTTGTTACGTTAGTACGTCCTAAGTTAATTCTAACAATGAATAAAACATATCAACTAATCAAATAAATATTGGGGGGGGGAGGCACAATAAATTTAACAAAAGATTCAATATCTCCAATTTAGCTTTTTGTTAGTTAGGATATTTTACCTAAGAACGACAGCGTAGCTGTTATTTACAAATAGAATGTAGTAATTCCTCACTAAACAATGGGGTATGCTTCGTAGTTTATACCACAGATCATAATATACTACTAAAGATAAGAAACTGCCATGTTACGCACTGGGACTGTATTTTGCGCCATCTGAGTAGTGGAAGTCTAACTAAAGTCATGTATATAGGCAACCCAATATACATATTTAGGCAATTTGTAATTTTTATTATTATTTTATATGTATTTAAACTACATAAAATAAAAATTCATTATTACAATATAAATATATATTAAAATATTGTCCTGTATACAATTTATTTATATTTTGAACTGTTTCAATCGCAATTTTATCCAACTCTTGTGATCTTGAAAATATATTATGACTTCCTAATTTAAATATTATTTATTATATGATCACTTACTTACCAGTAACAGTACAGTTTTTTACACAACAATTGATATTAGTTGTTGACATTATTTATATGACATTATTTCACAAATAAAAATTCATTGGATATTTGACAGATTAAAAAATTTGAAATATATACAAATGACAGCTACAGGAACAATCTAGTAACCAATGATTGTCGATATTGTAGTTACCTAAAATGAATGTCTTGACATAAAGACTATTAGCGCCATTCCTTAGGTGGAAGTCTAACTATAAACACAGTTCCATGGTTACCTATATAACTTTCCGCTGCCTGGTTTATACCTTCAAGATTAAAGTAAAATAAAAATAATAGAATAAATAAGTTCTGGTGACAAAATACCGGAATGATGGTAATCTTTATATTAATAATGAAAAATAAAAGTTGTCATTAATTAATCGATCGGAAATAGATAATGATCGGAAATAGGAATGTACATTTTTCTTTTTATGTCCATTCATTGTCATTCAATTTTTACACAAATTCAGTATTTTTGTACAAGATAATTTATCTAAATAGTAGATATATGAAATTAATAATAAATATTTATTTTGATAAAAAAAGTTTTGCTTCAACTAATGAAATATAAAAATCCGCATCTCTTTTAGATTTATAGCCTCTTAAAGTTGCCTGGGGGTAATGGCTCAGTGGTATCAAGTCGGCCTGTGGATCCTAGGAATCCCTGGTTCGATCCCCACAGCCGACAAAAACATTTTCACCAATTTAAAATTACCCCTGTGGCTCTCCCACCACTAACATCTTTGATTTGACGGTTGGTAACCGCATTTCACGCGCATAAATATATCAGCGCGATCTGCTTCGGCAGAGTTCCACACCCAGTAATGGGTAAAATGCGTGATGATATATTTATTTATTTTTTTATTTAAAGTTGCCGTTGTAAACTTTCAAAATTTAAACTTCTTCTTGTAATAAAATAATAAAACAAACAAAAAATCATATTTTTAACATTTTTACTCTTTCCTGCTTTTAATAATTTCAATAGTTATGTTATGTTATGTTACGGCTATAAAAATATAAAATAAAACATTGAATTTTCGTGGATATACACATATGTTATAAATTTTATATAGCTTTATATATTATTTTATCACCCTTTTATATTTCATTTCCAGGTTTATAATTTCGTGATCGTTTAAATATGCCACTAAATAATATAATACCGCTCATATTTACATTTCAATGATATCTTTCGTCAAATCATATATAGTTATACCTCGTAAAATGTCAGTCCGCCACAAATTAAATATGTCCTGTTCAAATATGTATTCTCCACACGAATAGTATAACTTAATCAATGTGTATTAGTACATTAGCAAACCTCAGAATCGGAATGGCCTGGAATTCTGCAGCAAATTTCTCTGTCTGCTCTAGCGAGAACGCTAAACTATCGAATGAATTCCCGGAATTCTCCGATATTGAATTAAATCCACATAACTATTTCGTGATCCTCCGAAGGAATATAATTAATTTATTCTTTTATTACGAATGACAGAATGATTATTCACTGTATTTTATATACTTTTATTACTTCTTAGAAATAAAGAAATATATAGCGTGTATAATAAACTTTCTTACCTTGGCGGCAGGCTCGAATAATTTGTGTTTCATTTTGACTCATATCTGTAGAAAAACAAAGAAGTTTAGTATAAAATTAAATTGTACTATGATTAATATTAATGTTATTTATTTATTTATTTCTGCTACCCCGTTCAACAGAAAATAAATCCCAATTACAGTACAGAGTTCGGACTCATCGAGCTGCAGTATGGTAGTTCATAAATTTTTTGTTTGAGTAGTATTCGAACTCGGGATCTTCCGATTAGAATGCCGTTACGCTATTCACACCACCTTATAGCTGGACTTAAATGCAGTTCCGACTAAGGATAATTAATCAAATATATTCGAAGTTGAGATCTTAGAATATTTACGCCAATGACGAACATTAGAATACCTCAAATATCGGGCGATACGTTTTGAAATTGAAACAGCGCTGCCTTCGGCGCTTTGATAAACTCAGTTGACAGTTGTACAGTTGCCACTTGGCATTTAAAGAAAACAAGCTTTGTTTTAGGTACATGTTTATTTATTTACTTCAATTCAATCATTTCATAATTCATAGTCATAATAATAATGTAATTAATATTAATTTATTATTATTTACAATTATAGAGTGGCTAGCTCAGTGGTATGAAGTCGGCCTGTGGATCCTGAGAACCCGGGTTCGATTTCCATAACCGGCAAACATTTTCACCATATTAAAATTGCCTCTGTGACTCCCCCTCCACTAACATCTTTGGGAACTGTGATTTGACGGTTGGTCACGCGCATAAATATATCACTTACCGAGATCTGCTTCAGCAGAGTGCCACACCCGGTAATGAGTAAAAGGCGTGATGATTTATTTATTTACATATGTCTAACTACGGCAGTATGGTGGTATGGGTATCGTTACGCAATTCGAATTCCGAGCACCCAAGTTCGAAACCCACTCAAGCTAAAAAAATATATGAACTACCACAATGCGCCTCGATGAGTCCGGAATGGGCCTTTCAAGACGTTTTTGATTTTTTATATATTAATCTACGTAATAAAATTATTATACCCAAAATTTTTATTTTTATTTTAAACTTGTATTAAGCATGATAAAAATATTTAAACTTTAGAAACAAACGAATATGACGTAGTTGCATCTTAGCTTAAAGAGAGACAGATAAGACAGAGATAAATAACACGTAATTTCACGTAACGTGTGTCGTTGTCAGTAGAATCCTCAGACAAAACATAACTAGACGGATAACAATGGCGTTTGTTGTGAAGCAAAAAGGGATAGAATAACTGGTTAGTGAGGCATAACATCAAAGTGTACTCGCTCCTTCCCGCGCACCCGGCGAACCCAAAAGTTACTCCATGCCTTTCTGCAGCACAACACAGCATTGACTTGAATCCGGCATAATTCATCTAGTATTATACGTCATTGGTAGAATCGTAGAATGCTGAATGCTTGTTTCTTCTTCGTCTTCCTCTTAGTAAAATTGAGCACCGACAAACGTTTCAGACAAAGCTCTGTGATTGGCTTAATGCAACTACGTAATTGCAATATGGCAGTGCGAAATTTAAATGAGTGTTTCAAATTATTCAACTTTAACTTTCATATTTCAGCAATAAAGATATCATTTATGATATGGTTTTATATTGTATTAAATATTTATTTTAATAAATATATATTAGAAAGATCTACCACTTGAATCCCCCATTCGGGAACTTCGGATTCGAATGGTTTACTAGACAACTGTATATATTTAGGCTGTGCATCAACTTATAATCAAAAATATATCTGCGTCAATGTAGTTCGTATTCCATTCTAAGGGTTGGTTTTTTCCATCTCCGGATAAAGTTCCCGACAATTATCGTCAGGGAAAGTGAAAAAAATATCGCGTCAGAACATGACATTCAGTATTTACGTTATGCTTTCGATAAAATATTTTTTTATTTATCCCGCTGATAGTTACTGGAAACTTTATCCGGAGATGGAAAAATCGATACTAAGCTATCTTTCTTCTGTACTGTAATTTGTATTAAATTCCTGATTTGCAGCGTAGCAAATAAATCTATTCACAAAGAACAACAAATAATAAAAAATATTAAACGTCAAAAAACTTTTGCATACAAATGTAACAACAGAAAAAAGCAATATATTTTTCTTTGACAGAAAGAAACATTTTAAATCGAACTGTTAAACAAAGAGATTTCGTTTCCTTCTGAAAGCTTTCCCCTAAAAGAGTACTTCCAAATTGTAACAAATATCTACAATCATAATGTCTCGAAAATAAATTCCGCTCTTCGTCGTCCCAACACCACGGTGAAAAATAACAAATTTACGCAGTGGCAGATATATGCACGCTCTTATAATTTAGCTGTCGTCGAGAATTTAACCACGCGGCAAATTGTCAGAGAAATCTCTCAGCCCTGCAGGCACATTCAGATGTGCGGGTGATAAGTGGAAAGCATTTTAACCGGGATATTATCTTGATATTCTTGATTCCGTATTTGTAGTTGTAAATTTTCGTTGTGTCTCTAAAGTCTAAACAAAAGGTTGCTGTCATAACAGATAGTTTTATAAGAACAGGACAGAGAAGAATAAAGTTGTATTCATAGCTATGCAGGTAGTAAATACAATTAGCAATTAATGGAAGCGTCTTAAAAGTAGTGTAGAAAGTGACACATTTTTCAATTATCTAAAAAATCGTGAAATCATAAATTTAATTAAAAAAATCTGGTGTGGGCACCACACGACTTTCTAATACACAGCATATATAATATTTAGAATATATGTTATTAAACATGTAATTTAGTTTCTTTCCGTAAGAAGATATAGATAACTAGATAAAGCAAAAATTAAAATTTATGTATTTTGTTTCTAATGCTACTATGATTATTGAAATATATTATTAAATATAAAAATTAGGTTTTCTCAAAATTAGACGCATATACAGGAAAATTGCATATAACATTTTATGTTCAGAATATTTTTGCTAACATCTTTTATTTGAAACATTTTTTCGTAACTGATTCCATTTTTGAAATAAATGGAATTTATTGTTTTGTGTGTCCGGTAAACTTCCGCTTCCGGCTATTCAATTTCATTCAAAATCAACTCAGCTCTTCGTATTTTCATTAAACTTATAAGTTTCGTTAACAAATCTTATCTCGTTCATGAGATATTGCACATACGGACACACATCCATCCATCCATCCATCCATCCATCCACACACACACACAGACATCATTGAGAAAATGATGAAAACGGATTCAGTGGACCTCAAAACACGTATTTCCGCGAAAATCTCGTCAACGATTTTTTTCACGATTCCAATACTTCCTTATACTGCGTATAAGAAAGTAAAAATAGTTATTTGTCAAACTAGAATGAAAAAACTATTTCCTTTCGAATTAGACACAAAAATAATTCTGCTTCAAAAAAGGTTAATTCAAACTCTAAAATATAATGAATACGAAAAAGATAATATTTATTTGAATTAATAGTTATTTACGAATTACGATAAGAATATCGTACAACGTTTTATCTACTATCGTGAATTATAATACAATTAAATACCTATCGTATTTTAACGTATCATTAAAACATTAACTAAATTTAAAAAATGGAAAGTTGCTATGAATTCTGAGTTCTTATGTATGTATTGTATATCCACTTTATCGCACTAGTGCGGCAAAATTTGTTATTACATCACTCAAGATAATTAAATAATTTCTATATTATGTAAGGATAGCAGGATAATAGTATATTACATAATAAGTCAGGAAAGTGATATTTTACTTGACGAAGCGGTTGTTTGAAGTACGAGGCCGCAGGCCTAGTATTTTAATTCGCTGAGTCAAGTAAAAACACTTTTCTGACGTATCATGTATACAATTTTTTCTGAAACCGTTTAATTTAATCAATATTTAATCATAAATAATTCAAAATGTTTAAACTTTTTGATATAAATTGTACTGACAGCAGACTACGTATCCAAGGTTATAACTAAAATAACAGTCAGGTAAAATCTTTACTAGACTGTTTTATACTTTAGCAAACTGTTATTTTTATTGTAGTCTTGCATACGTACTTTACTTGACAGTTTTTGTAAAAACGTACTTTCCACACTAAAATTGGTCAGGGAAGTAGGCACTTTCTTGCCGGTTTCAGAAAAAAATAATTTATATTTACATGCAATTACGATAATTGTTTAAGGTTATAAGTATAAAGATAATCCTAGATGACGATAGACAAAATTATATATATATATATATATATATATATATATATATATATATATATATATATATATATATACTAGCTATTAACCGCGACTTCGTTCGCGTGGTCTACAATTTAATGCGAGTACCCGGTATGCGTTGCAGTGCAACTCAAAGAAAGTGTTTATGTAAAGCTGTCCATGTGAGAAGCATGGATTTTCCAAATTTAGTCCACACACTTGTAGCGAATGTCCCTGTGCTTTGTTGATGGTCTTTGCAAATGCGAGTCGTACCGGAAACTGCAAACGTCTGAATTCGAATGGCATAGGACTGAAGCTTTATTATACCTATATGTTAAGATTGGTTCCCATCTATGTCTATACTAAATTTGAATCGAATCAGTGCAGTACTTTTCAGGATAGTTAGCGGCCATTTTGTTTCAAGATGGCCGACTGAAGCTTTATTAAACCTATATGTTAAGATTGGTTCCCGTCTATGTCTATACCAAATTTGAATCGAATCAGTGCAGTACTTTTCAAGATAGCTAGCGGCCATTTTGTTTAAAGATGGCGAACTGAAGCTTTATTATACCTATATGTTAATATCGGTTCCCTTATATGTCTATATCAAATTTGAATCGAATCAGTGCAGTACTTTTCAAGATAGCTGGCGGCCATTTTGTTTAAAGATGGCGGATTTTACTTGTGCTAAGTCAGAAACCTTCGCGGGCGTGCGCACAACATCATCGCAATCGGATGAATGATATAGGAACGCATACGGGACAAACAAACAAACAAACAAACAATCAAACAAACATTAATTTATATATATATATATATATATATATATATATATATATATATATATATATATATACCTATATATACTGGGTGTGACACTTGGCAAGTGATATTTATGGACGTGAAGCGTTAAAAAGGGAGCCGCAGGGGTAATTTTAATGTGGTGCAAATTGTTTGTCATTATGGGAATCGAAACCTGGGTTCATAAATCCACACTTCGAATCAATACCACTGAGCCACCTATCCTTTTATGGTATAAATTATTTATCACATTAATTGTAATTTAAAACTTTGAAATTTGCCGACATGAACGTTTAGACAATTTGATATTAGACAAACAATTGTAATTATTACTTAAGTAAGTAGCTCTAAACACAGAGTAGTAAGCACTCCTATATCACATATTTTTACCTTAGTTACATTTCTCTCAAATACATAAATACTCTACATGACTGAAATTCAGCAGTGGCCTGCTTGAAAATGCGAGCAATATGATTCATGGCATCTTAGCTTCAAGACACCGAGACGAATGATGTATGCCCATTTGTATATTTTAGAACGTTTACCTCATATTATAAAGCAAGTAAACTTACTGCTAAAGTTTATTTAGTTTAAACAAATTTGTACCAATCTGCTATACATCATAACTTTGCCATATTGCCATGATGTACACTTTTCTTTACTTTCATTTATAGAATTTTCGCCAGAAATTCTTAAAGACATCATCAAAAATATGAGTGTGTTTTATATTAAAATAACTTAGGAAAGTTTTGTAGCCAAAATGATATCATTTTGGCTACAAACTTCTTCTTCTTCTTTAATGGCGCTACAGCCCGAGTCGGGCCTGGGCCTACCGGGCACACCGAGCCGCAGTTTTTACGCTGCCGTACTGCCGGTTTTCTGAGTCAATGTTACTTACTTTTAAGGCATATGTATAAGTGACTAGCTTATAGCGCCCGAGTATGATTAATACAAGTAACTGTATTTTTTATTTTAACGACAAATCATACTTTGTCGACAGGCGGATTCGAACTGACGAACCTTGATTCGGATGACGTCACAGCATGTTTTAAACATTTAAATATTTACTTAAAATAATACTAATTATATTTCAGTTCTTAAATATATTTTAAAATAAAAGTGTTGCCGTAGACCATCTGTTTAACATACATGTATACGGGATGTTCAATTTAGTTGTCATTGCTATCTCGAGAACTATAAGAGCTACAAGATTGGTTAAATTAGCAAAGAAATACCATTTTACAAGTTTATTACAAAATTATTAACAACAAATAAAAAAGTTGCACCCCGTACTAATCGAAAAAAATTTTGTTAATAGTTTTGTAATAGACTTGTAAAATGGTATTTTTTTTCTAATTTAACCAACCTCTTATAGTTCTCGAGATAGGAATGGTGGCACAACTAACTTGAACTAGTTTATTAGGATTATGATGGAGTGGCTAGCTCAGTGGTATGAAGTCGGCCTGTGGATCATGAGAACTCTGGTTCGATTCCCACAGGCGACAAACAATTTTCACAATTTCAAAAAACTACCGCTGTGGCTCCTCCACCACTAACATTTTTGGAGACGGGATTTGACGACTGGTAACCGCACTTCACGCGCAAAATATATCACTTACCAAGATCTGCTTTGGCAGAGTGCCACACCCAGTAATGAGTAGAAGGCATGATAATATATTTTTCTCTTTTATGAAATAAAGTGGTATAATAAAAAAGAAGAAATATACAAAATATGATTAAGAAAATTTATTTATAAAAAATGGGCTAATAAAAATATGATTTAATAATAAACTCCATAAATAAATTATAATAATTCCATATTTCACTGAAATAATTGACAAACCTTAAATAAACAACGTAACTTAGTGACAACTCCGTACACGCAAATAATTACTGTATACGCTACTGCTAAGCCCTGTTCGTCAAGCAGTATCAGTGATTCCTCTAATAGCCGAAACTAATATCGGCGGATCTAGCCAAAACTAACCGAATATGGTAAAAACTATAAGGAACTGCGTTAATATCAGTTCCTCGTGTATTTATTTCGTAATTTAGAGCGTTTAATTATTTATTTACGATATTCAAACGTAATGTATATCTTTAAAATGTTATATTCTATTTATATAATAGTTAAAAGTATTGTTATTATTTTTTGAACCGACCACTTATGAAAGTAACCATAACAACATCATAAACTATTGCGGAAAGCATACATTGATATGTTAGCATAACGTACACTTCTAACATATCAGGTGAAGTTCCACTGATTGACAACAGATGGCGTTACTATGAAAGAAAATAATAAAATAAATTAAAAGAATTTGTATTATTATTTAGATTGAAGTTTTGGCAGATTTTTCAACACATTTGCGCAGATAAATCTTATTTTTTGAATTAATAATTACTTATTTACTAATATTATAGCATTATTTAATACTTTGACAATATGATTAGTACAGTTGCACAATACCTAACCTAAAACGTCAAACGTCAACGCTCATCTACAAAAACGCATCAGCTGTCAAACTGTAACAACATTGCTCTTGTAAACTTTTTTTAGAAATATTTTGTGTTCGTCTGAAAAATAGTGTACATAACTCGCTCGAAAGTGTGATAACTGTGCTCGTGTACTTAAATCACTCGGCGCTGCGCGCCTCGTTTTTCAATTTGTACAGTCGCACGCTATCTTACACTTTCGATGCTTGTTATGTAATATACTATTAAACAAAAACCAAGTTGTTTTTTCATTTTTCGTTTGGTGGACGGGGGTGCAGCAGTGCCGCAGTGCCTATGCACGAGCCGTCACTGGTGCAACCCCATTTTATGAGATATAACGTGGTGTGAAGTATGTATGTAATTAAAATGACATCGAATTTGCATTGCTTGGATTCCATATTTTAATTGGCTAGAGCGTTTGATCTCGTACAAAAGGTCCTAGGTTCAAATCCCGATGGTAGTCGGATTTTCTCTCTATAATAAAAATAGAATTAAAAGGTTAAAAAATGACATATTAAACATTCTTCTCTTTTATGTGGAAACTGAAATAATTCTTTAAATGTTACAATTGAAAAAACTTGCCATATTATTTTTACCCTTCATCCAGTCAATTTCATACATTACACTTCAAAGGGGTGACTAATGCATTTCAATTTAACCTACTCTTTCTTTATCTACGTATCCAACCACTACTTGTAAGTTAATAGTTCTCTTTTCAAAGAGTTTTCTTTTATTGTTCATTTAAATCGTTTAATTCTCCAGTCATGAGATGTTACTGCCATTACTTTAACAGCACATAATTTGCAAGTGTCTTTAGATAGATAAAGCTTACAATCTAACCTTATCCTACTCTCGAAGCAGACTGGATTTATTTGTCTGTCAGGCTACTCGTATTTTTCTTGAGTTTTACTGCGGACCGATATTAAGCATTTATTGTTGCTATAAAATATTGATATTGGCACATAAAATAGAATATATCGCTAGTGCTATGAATCCCTGGAGAGGATATGATCAATTGTTTTGTTTCTTTGTTAGAAACCTTTTGTTATTTAATGTTTATTTGACAGATTTATAAAATAGAATATTATGAAACAAGTTTAGAAGAGTATGGTTTTAAGTATGAGCACAGCAAGTATTTAAAACCATACGAATGAATTAAAACCACTTTTTAAAACTTGTTTCATATATACTTTTTAGCATTTCATACAGAAAAGTAAATAATTAAAACTGATATTACCTACGAAAAATATCGCTTCAAAAAGTGGAGTAGATGGCACAGTGGTTATCGTGTCGGCCTATGGATCCTGAGAACCCTGATTCGATTCCCACTGGCGACAAACATTTTCACCACGTTAATACTACTCCTGTGGCTTCCTCTCCACTAACATCTTTGGGGGCTGTGATTCGACGGCTGGTTACCGAATTTCACGCGCAAAAATATATCACTTACCGAGATCTGCTTCGGCAGAGTGCCACATCCAGTAATGGATAGAAGGCGTGATGATATATTTTATTTTTTATTTTTAAAAAGTGACATTTCAATTAATTTTGTAATTTCAATATTTAAAACCAAGGAAACGCGAGCATGACAATTTAAAACATAGTTGCTATGTACTAATGGTTGCTATGAATAAAGTACCACTTTATTAAATGATTTTGAATATAGAAATATAATATGTTATTATATAATATTTACAGATTACATATTTCACTTTGTGCCAATATTTCAACATTATTTTACGAATTCTTCTTACTACTGATTAGGGTTGTTGATTTTACGAATATTCGAGACTTCGATTGTTCGGATTTATTGAACCTTCGAATTTAGATTCCAACTTTCAAATTTTTGTATATTCCTAATTTTGGAATATTCAGAATTTACGAATTTTCGAATTATTCTAATTGTGACTCTGGATCCTAATGTGAACACGGCATGTTGATGAATTATTTTCAGAATAAACTCATGTATAGAGTTTTGTATTAATTCGTAAGTAATTATTATTAATTATTATTATTTGCCAAATTAATTCAATTTCGACTTAAAATTTCGCTACACTGTCAAAAACGTTTTAATTAAGACGATTTTGTATCCTTTTTATTGTCATTTTAAAACGTTTTACTGAAAGTCCATAGCATTTAGATGGGCGGTAAGAGAGTAGATGGCTTAATTAAGACGCCTAACCTTGCAGAGTTTTTGTAGAATACTTCGCCGAGTTTATTATTTAATTCGTGGCCGACTTTTCATGAATTATGCGTGAGCGTGTTTGGAGATGACAGATGGCGTTAATTCAGTGGCAAAATGTTCGAGAATTCGAAGCTTCGAAAAACTCGAAAATTCGTAAATTCGAAGCTTCAAAAAATTCGAAAGTTCGAAGAATCGAAGTTTTTCTGACGAAGTTCAAAACATTCGAATATTCGAATGTTCAGAAATTCAAACTTCGGTGGAAATCAACGACCCTGCTACTGATATATTTTATTTATGTATTTTTAAATTAACTTGAACATATAGGATCGTATATTTTCTGTCTCACTTTCCTGATTCCTTTAAATAAAAATACTTGAATTAAAAGTAACAGACAAGAAAATTATCTACTAGCTTAATTAAAAATTTTGTTTTAAATAATTTAGAAAAGATTGACAACAAAAAATATATAAGACTAAGAAATATTCAAAACCATTTTAAAATACTAAAATTTCATAATATATTTCTGCCGTTGCGTATTTCGTTATTTCGCGTATTCCACATATTCATCCATCTCCGAATTTAATTTTTTAAATACTAAAATATCATAATATACTTCTATCTTTGCGTATTTCATTATTTTGCGAATTCTATATATTAATCCATTTTCAGATTATTATTTTTTAAATACTAAAATATCACAATATGTTTCTGCCGTTGCATATTTCATTATTTCACGTGTACTTTATATTTATCCATCTCCGAATTTATTTTTTTGAAATACTAAAATATCATAATACATTTCTGCCATTGCGTATTTCGTTATTTCGCGTGTTCCACGAGTATATATTTATCCATCTCCGAATTTCTTTTTTTGAAATCTCTTTTACTGTCCAATATTCAGAGAGCTTACGTATTTATAATTTAATATAAAGTGCTTTTCTTTTAAAAATCTATCTACGAAAATACATTTTTACTGATATTCAATCAGGATTCATGTGCAGTATATCGGGTATCCGATATCGAAAGATATTCGTGGCTACGTGATAGCAGAACCCGTAGGTACAATGACACAAAAACAGAATGTATATTTCTTTCATATAATACAAATTTATTTGGTTGTTTATTCGTAAAATAGTAGCTGTGAAAATATTAAAAGATTATTAAATGTATATTAACTAATAGTTTCTCACACACGCGATATAATCATTTGCAAGAAATGTTGCAAACTTAAAGAAAATAATTATATGTTTGCTTATTTACTTTTGATATAAAAATGTGATTATTTGTAAAAAGTTCTTTGATATAAAGAAGTAAGAAATTATATTTCATTTAAAAAATATTAGTAAATTAATAAGTAAATAGATACTATATGTTCAGAAGCGGATTTAAAATATTTCGTAGGTAAAATATTTATTTCGGGACCTTTAGGACATAAAATTCTGCATCTAATCCAATAAACTAAAATAATTTTACATGCTTTGTAACAGCACAAATTAGATCTGAAAATAACGAAATTATCGATAGCCATGAAATTGAAACAAAATTAACAAATGTTTAACGTTTTATCTGTCAAAATTAATGACATAATAAATAAAGAAATTATTTTGATGGATTTATGCTGGGTTGCATGAAAGTTTTATCGGTTCATTAGCAACCGGTTCAATAAATTTCAGAAAATCGCTATTTATTCTGTTGCTAGATAAACAATTCTTTAACTAAAGAGCTCTTTATTTTTTTCTTGCAACCCAGCATAAACGTCAAACATTTGTTTAATTTTGTTTCAATTTCATGACTATCGTTATTTTTGAGGATATTTTCGTTATTTTTAGATGCAAGTAAAATTATTTTTGTTTATTGGATTAGATGCATAATTTTATGTCCTAAAACTTTTATTTGAAGCTGTCTTGCTTAAAATAATTAGGGAAGCAGGAAATTATAAAATTGTGATTTTACATGTTAAATCCCTATGTTCGAGAGTTACGTTCACCGGGCCCTAAAATTTTTGGGCCCTAGGCTATTGCCTCTTTAGCATAGGCCAAAGTCCGCCTATGTATATGTTTCAGGTTTAACAAAGAAAAATAATATTGAATAAATATTAAATTAACTTTTACACATTGTAAAATAAATAAATAAATAAATATATCATCACGCCTTCTACCCATTGCTGGGTGTGGCACTCTGCTAAAGCAGATCTCGGTAAGTGATATATTTTTGCGCGTGAAGTGCGGTTACCAGTCGTCAAATCACGGCCCCCAAACATGTTAGTGGTGGAGGAGCCACAGGGATAGCTTTTTCAAATTATGTGAGTATATTATAATAATATTTGTATTGTTCCAATAATATACGTACGAGTATAAACCGATAGATGTAAAAGGAAAGATTATGAACATAATCAATAATAAATATTACCTTCTATAAATAAATATGAAATTTAAACCATCTATGTATTTCATCTGATAGCAAACCACAATAGAAATATCATTACTTCTCTTTTTAAAATATATTGACTAGAGGAATGCTTCTCAAAGTGGGTGATATCGCCCCCTGGAGGCATTTGAATTATCTAAAGGGGCGCAAAGTATGCTGATGCGCAACAGGGTGCGTTAGGCATGGCAGTGAACGACAAGGGGGTGTCGCACTAAATATTAATATATTATACATTTATGGAGTAGAAACCTCAGTGGTATCGAGTCGGCCAATGGATCCTGTGAACCCTGGTTCGCTTCCCACAGCCGACAAATGTTTTCACCACATTGAAATTACCCCTGTGGCTTCCGCGTCACTAACATATTTGAGGATCGTGATTTTACGGCTGGTAACTGCATTACACGCGCATAAATATATCACTTATCAAGATCTGAGTAATGAGTAAAAGGCCTGATGATATATTTATATTTATTTATTTATACATTGTTTAACAAACTAAACGTAATATTAAAATTAAATTAAATTTAAAGTTGCTAAGCAACAATAATAGTATATTATGATACTAGTATATCAGTCTTTAAAGCACATGTAACGAGTTTAAGAGCACGACGCAAAGTGAAGTGCTTTTAACGACACTAGTACATTAAAGCTATTTATACACGTGTATTATACTCAATTTTTTATTAGACGTGCATCATTATATGAAACATAGAACTGGAAAACATCATTTTTATTTCGATTCTTTTCATAATTTTGTGTGACTTGACATCATATCCGTTCACATGGGATATAGGTTGATATTTGTTGTTTATGTTACTAAGAGGATTCGTTGTTTTGCAATTTGTTGTGATAAATATGGATCATTTAAAGAGCAAAATGATTTTGTTGTTGCTAGCAACTTTGAAACACGGCGTGTTTTAATGTTTTAGGATCGTTGATTTCCACCGAAGTTTGAATTTCTGAACGTTCGAACATTCGAATGTTTTGAACTTCGTTAGAAAAACTTCGATGCTTCGAATTTTCGAATTTTTTGAACATTTTGAATTTTCGAATTTTTAAGTTTTTCGAAGCTTTGAATTTTCGAATTTTTTGCCACTGAATTAACGCCATCTGTCATCTCCAAACACGTTCACGCATAATTCGCGAAAAGTCGGTCACGAATTAAATAATAAACTCGGCGATGTATCCTGCAAACACTCTGCAAGGTTAGGCATCTTAATTAAGAAATAAAATATATAAAATAAATATATCATCACGCCTTCTACCCATTACTGGGTGTGGCACTCTGTTGAAGCAGATCTCGGTAAGTGATATATTTTTGCGCGTGAAGTGCGGTTACCAGCCGTCAAATCACGGTTCCCAAAGATTGTAGTGGTGGGGGAGCCACAGGAGTAGTATTAATGTGGTGAAATTGTTTGTCGCCAGTGGGAATCGAGCCAGGGTTCTCAGGATCCACAGGCCGACACGATAACCACTGTGCCACCTGCTCCATTAAGAAATCTACTCTCTTAATTATAATTTATATTATTTATAAATAAATAATAATAAATAAATGTATGTACAACAAATGCATTGAAGTTGGTTTTCTAATGTGCCATGCCTTTTTTATCCCATATAATATGGTTAGTGAATAGACCATATTACTATCTATAGCGCCTCTACCGGCAAATTTATGAAATGAAAAAAGCGTGCCAGGGTGACAAACTTTTTTTTCTATTTTTTCCAAATATGTTGGCAATACTAATGTTTGTGACGCCATGTGACTAGAACGGTGATGCATATGCGCATGTGCGCATAAATTGTGACAGTTTTATTGCCGCCAGTTTGAAGTTAATATGAAATCTTTAATTTGAAATGTTAGTCTGTTTACTATTCTTGAGAAAGAAAAGATAGTCCCTTATTAATTAATTAATTCAAATTACAATCCGGGACGCAACAATTGTAACCAGGCATTTTTCAAATAAATTTCACACTTCGCAAAACAATCACAAGAAAACGTAAGTTTGAGGTTATCGGCCAGTGACAGATGACAGAAGAGCAAATTGGCGCTTAAAATTTTCAAATTTTAATATTTATTTTAATATTAATGTATTGATTATTTATATATTATAAGGGCAGAATCCGATAGTAAAAAATGAAATATAACTTGCATAAAAAAATTATCATTTATTTACGTTTAGATAAAATGATATTTTACTTTAAAAATACAATTTTTTCCATAAGAATACATTGGTTTCATTTTAGCATATGATTGGTGCATTATGAGCGTGCGTATTGAGATAGTAATATGGTCTATTGAACTCCCTAAAAAAGAATATCTAACACTCCCCTAGTAAAATTTATGATGAGGCTAAGATCTGGCAATAGAATGACTAAACGAGAATTGAACTCTCGATGTTCAGTTTGCAGTCTGACTGGCTTGTCCTCGAGCTGTTAAAAACATTTCCAATAATTCGAAAATTCGAATATTTGAAAAATTAAAAAAATTAAAAAATTTGAATAATTCGAAAATTCGAAATAAATCAAAGTTCGAAAGTTCGAATCTAAATTCGAAGGTTCAATAAATCCGAACAATCGAAGTCTCAAATATTCCTAAAATTAACAACCTTCCAAATTACACACACAAATTTATGAAATAAATCATAATGAAAATGCTGCTTTTCAGCTCTATTTTCCAGATTATGATGCACGTATAATAAAAGATAGCGTATAATACATGTGTATAAGTGCCGTTAAAAACTCTCCGCTTCGCGTCATCACAAGTGCTTTAAATACTTACTTATACATTAGTATCATAATATAATATTCATTAATATCATAACTTATTAATTATTAACTATAACTCACTTTAATAACTTAATTTGTGCAATTATAACCATGACTTTATTTATGTAATTGTTTCCTTTTGCGAATATACAATAACATGCTATTAATACGTTTTATTTTTTATAATGGCTAGTAAGAGATCTTCATGCACTTAAATATATATCTTTTGCTATGGCAGAATGCTATATCCTGTAATGGGTAAAATGCGTGATGATATATTAATTTAATACAAAGACAAAAAGTAGCTCTCATGTCATGCATACCGGCTTACATACTTTTCAACATCAGTCAGTTCAACTTGAAAAGTATCACAGTTCACTAGTCCCTAGTTGGTCTAGTTGGATAGTTGATCACACCATACTGATGAGTCCCTAAAGGACGAAACGCGTCTATGGTTAAAGCTGAACTGACCAATCGTTTGATGATGACCTAATAAGTTGATTCAAACGTGCTCTAAATTTTGTGGGATTTGTGACAAGTGATGGAAATTTGTTTCCTATTTTTCTTATATATTTATTTATTTTATTTTTATTGCATTGTACGCTGGAGAACGCAGGTCCGAATGTCACCCAGGGTATGGATGTTTTGTGATGTATTTGTAAAGGTTAGGTGGAAGAACGCCCTTGAATAGTCAATAAAGTCAAATAATAATAAAAAACTAAATTATATATAATTAATTGAGTAAGCTGTTGGCACTTGTTCAAACATGTTTAAATAAATATATCATCACGTCTTCCCATTACTGGGTGTGGCACTCTGCTAAAGCAGATCTCGGTAAGTGATATATTTTGCGCGTGAAGTGCGGTTACCAGTCGTCAAATCACGGCCCCCAAACATGTTAGTGCTGGAGGAGCCACAGGGATAGCTTTTTCAAATTATGAAAATTTGTCGCCTGTGGGAATCGAACCAGGGACCTCAGGATCTACAGGCCGACTTCATACCACTGAGCTAGCCATCCCATAAAAGATGTTTGATAATATTTTAAAAATACAAAATAAATTGTAGTTGTTACAAAGGAAATACGTATTAAGTGTAAAAATAAATATTTTCTTTGAAACAACCAAGTGTTTTTATTTTGTATTTTTTAAATATTACTAAATTATATGTTAGATAATAGATATCTATTAAATGTTTTCTTGGATTTATTCATTTAGCAAATAAAGTACGAACAAAAAATAATCTCCATTCGACCAAATATTAAACGTGCTATAACCCTGACATTCGTGTTGAGTAAAATTTGTCTCAATTTAATTTTAACCTACAAACATTAAACAAAAGTGAAACATATTTTCAGTGCAGAACAGCCCGTACATTTTAATTCTTTAATAACCTGAACATTACTCCAAAGCACCCTACCATATTTAACCTTGAAAAAAGTTAAAAATATGTCACGTAATATTTTCTGAACAAAGTAGAAATGAACTTTCACATTATTCTTAATATTCACAATGGCCGTTACAAAGATTAAGAGATCAACTTACTTTGCTTTTTAATACCGAAACTTTAGCACCGCGAGTTATCAAAATTCTCGGCACTCATCCACAAAGCGGTGGTGAAATTAATGGCAAGCGATATTTTCACTGCCACACAAAAGTACCTGTCTACCTCAACCCCTTTCCGAGGGAGGTCAACCCCAAGAAGTGAAATTTACGTCCGAGGTTGCTAAGAATATATATTTACAGTCGGATAATGAGAGAAGGGTGACTCGCGTTTCGGAAACAGGGGATGCATAATGGAGAATGCTGAAAGAATAAACAATGCGGAGTAAAAACGTGATGACCGCTCGCATTTTATTTCAGGTTAAAATGGTTTATTGTTTGTCAAACAATAGTTCTCATTTTAATTTTAATAGTTGAATTGTATTTTACGATAAATCAAACATTTATTGGCTTTTATAAAACAAACCAAAAGTTTTCTAAATAAATTTTATTTGAAAACATTAAATCCAGAATATATTCTCAATTAGCGTAAAATCCAAAACAATAAATGAATGTGTGATGACTGCATTTTATAGAGTACACATAAAAGTAATTTACGTGCTCGTGCTTTATGAACGCTGTCGTTGATATGTTCAAACATTAATTTTGTGGAATAAATGAAAATTAAATTTTAATTACTTCAACACAAAAGATCAAAATTTATATATTGATTAGAAATTTTACATATTTGGATGTATATTGAACAGAGCTTGGAAGGGCTAGCTACTTTTGTAGTTTAGCTTCTGGCTTAGCTACGTTTACCGTAGCTGTAGCTGTAGCTTAACTAAATGTGAAAAAATATAGCTGTAGCTTGTAGCGAACTATTCTTTTTTCTATTAGCTTAAAAATATTGTTATAACAACTGAAGCTACTTTTAAAGTTACTTTTTTTAGCTTAAAGCTACTTTTTGTAGCTTAAGCTATTACTGTTCATTATGAAATACCTATTTATTTTTATTTTGTATTTGAATTGTACTTTCTTTATTGTTTTCAATAACTGTAAGAGAACAAGTTATTATATAGTTTAAAATCTATTACCATTTTAAATTTTTCACTTATTCCACCTATTCTAGTTTTGTATTAAATATTAGATGAACTAAACATTGACTGTTTAGGAGTCTTCTGTTAATGTGACTGTTAAATTATTCCGATATAAATAAAAATTATAGCATCAAAAATTAACTGTACATTTGTCCATTTGATATTTATGTACAAAATAGTATTTATGGGATGGCTAGCTCAGTGGTATGAAGTCGGCCTGTGGATCCTGAGGTCCCTGGTTCGATTCCCACAGGCGACAAATTTTCATAATTTTAAAAAGCTATCCCTGTGGCTCCTCCACCACTAACATGTTTGGGGGCCGTGATTTGACGACTGGTAACCGCACTTCACGCACAAAATATATCACTTACCGAGATCTGCTTCAGCAGGGTGCCACACCCAGTAATGGGTAGAAGGCGTGATGATATATTTATTTATATTTATTTATAGTAAATTAACAGTCATTATAACAAAAGACTGATCAACTGATCATATGACAATGGCATATTTAATTAATTCACAATAATTGAAAAAGGTAGCTTTAAAATTTAACAGCTACTTTAACGAAAGCTTTTAGCTGTAGCTTAGCTATATTTCACAAAATGTAGCGTATAGCTGTAGCTCGGCTACTTTTTTTAAAGAATAGCTGTAACTGTAGCTATTCTTTTAAGTAGCTTGCCCAGCTCTGATATTGAAGTACCTGGCTCACTTTTCATTTGATTGAATTATGTTAACAGATAAATATATTAACACCCAATATATTCTAGAGAATTTTAAAAAGTTCAGTACCATTTATAGTTATTTTTATACCAAAATGAATTTGTCTGATAAGGCATACAATATTTTGGGAACCTCAAATATATATCACAGACAAGGTGTTCACAATAAATTTTTCTCACGACCGTGTCAGAAAATAAAATTTTCTTCCCTCAATTGAGAGAAGAAAATGATACTTTTAATCCCTAGAAAATATAGTAATTTTTTTCCCTAATGAAGAAAAGTCAAATCCACTGCAACTGGAAATCAACGGTATGATTGACATTTAGGTAACATCTGTCGAGAGAACAATAAATCTTATCTCAATTTCAAATTTATATCTGAAAATCTTACTTCCTGATTGAGTACTAAAATAGTTATTTACATTATAAGTCCGGAAAATAAGTTTTTATGGTTAAGAGAAAACTGTTTTAAAAAATAAGTACCGTAATAGTTATTTTTCTGATCCGGCAAAAAAGTGAATACCTTCCGGACCAATTTTAGTATAGAAAGTAGATTTTTACAAAAACAGTCAAGTAAAGTATTTATCCAAGGTTTCAACAAAATAACAGTCTTAATTTCCTGACTTATTATGTAATATACTATTACGATATAAGTCCGGTAAATATGTTTTTTCAAACAACCACTTATGAAAGTAACCAAAACAACATCATAAACTACAACGGAAAGTTGAACCTAACATACACCTCGTATGTTACTATAACGTACACTTCTAACATATCAGGTGAAGTTCCACTGATTGACAACAGATGGCGTTACGATGAAAGAAAATAAAAAAAAAATGAAAAGAATTTGTATTATTATTTAAATTGAAGTTTTAACAGATTTTTCAACATATTTGCACAAATAAATCTTATTTTTTTAAATAAATAAGTACATCTTTACTAATATTTTTACATTTTTCAATATTTTGACATTATGGTTAGTACAGTTGGTATCACAATACCTAACATCAAACGTCAAACGTCAACGCTTACCTTCAAAAACGCATCAGCTGTCAAAGTGTAACAACATTGTTCTTATAAACTTTTTTTAGAATTTTTTGTGGTTGTCTGAAAAATAGTGTACATAAATCGCGCGCCTCGTTTTTCAATTTGTACACTCGCACGTTATCTTTCACTTTCGATGCTTGTTATGTAATATACCATTACGGTACGAGTAAGATGTTTCCGGACGAGGCGCTGAATGTGAATGAGCCCAGTCTAGAATTTCAAAATGAGTACAGTAAAAAATTATTAATGGGGATTTGACGTACAACGTTTTGGTTCATACTGTGTCGCATTTCATTATTAAGCATTATTTTTATATCCTAACTATGAAAGTGACATTTTAAAATAATTATAATTAAATGTCAAAAACTGTTCACAATAACAGTACCGGAATATTCCATTGCGGTATCTAATACTATAAAGTCGCACTTTCTGGACAGAATTACTACTGTAAACATGGAAATACAACAGAGTACGAAACAATTAATTATATGTATATTTTGTAAATTAAGTGTCATTATTTCCTCAAGTTCTAAAAATGAAACGGCACCTTTGGAAAAGAATATCTCACATTCTTCCCTTGTAACTGAATTATCTATAATAAAAACTTTTAATTTAAAAATCAAGGAAACGATAACAATATTTCAAATTTATTTCTAGCAAATAATTGATATTTTAACTGTTTTAAACTTCGCCAATTACAGTGGCCGATAAAACCATTCTAACATCCATCCACAGGCGTACTTTGGCCTAGGCTAAAAAGGCAATAGCCTAGGGCCCGAAAATATTAGGGCCCGGATTAAAACTTTTAGTTTAAATAATAGAAATATATAATTTTATTCCCTGTCGGTGACCGCGACTCTCGAACATGGGTATTTAACATGTAAAATCATAATTTTATAATTTCCTGCTTCTCTAATTATTTTAAGCAAGTAAGCTTCAAATAGAAGTTTTAGGACATAAAATTCTGCATCGAATCCAATAAACAAAATAAATTTTTCATGCTTCGTAACGGCACAAATTAGATCTGAAAATAATGAAAATAGCCTCAAAACTATCGATAGTCTTGGAATTGAAACAAAATGACACAAATATTTGACGTTTAATCTGTCAAAATAATTTCATTATTTATTATTTCATTTATTTTGACATAGAAAACGTCAAACATTTGTTAATTTTGTTTCAATTTCATGGTTATCAATAATTTCGTTATTTTCAGATTTAATTTGTGCCGTTACGAAGCATGTCAAATTAATTTTGTTTATTGGATTATACTGGACGCAAAGATATAAGAAAATGACTTTTAGACGCCCCTCACAGCATGTAATTAGTACAGGCTTATCCCAGGATTATTTGTAGAAATATGAAAAGAAACAGAGCCGTATTATAATTATTTTATTTCTGTTAACATAATAAAGATGTTTTATTATTTATTTATGTATTTATTTACATTTATAGTTTAAAATATAGTCAAAAGTCATGTTACAGTGTTCAATAATAATATAATAACATGGATAAAAATAGAATAACAATAATATGAGCATGAAATAGAATTTTATTAACTTTGTGACAAATCTACTTAATGCACCCCTTTGTTAACTGTAGCCAGACTCCCCGCTGAGGCCGGTAAACCCCACCTATTAAGAAGTCAACTCGATTCCTTATATCTTTGCGTCCACTATAGATGCAGAATTTTATGTCCTAAAACTTTCTATTTGAAGCTTTCTTGCTTAATATAATTAAGGAAGCAGGAAATTACAAAATTATGATTTTACATGTAAAATACCTATGTTCGAGAGTCGCGGTCACCACCCTGTATATATATATATATATATATATATATATATTTAAAGGGCCCGAAATGAATATTTTGCCTTGTGCCCGAAATATTCTAAATATGCTTCTGCATCCATCGCTAATAGCAATAATAACACAAAAAATATTAACCTTGTGTGCAGAATTTAGAACATACAAATTATCTTTTTTGAGAGTTACTACTCGTACTTTAATATTAGCAGCATTTCTTTTACATTTTACAGTACAAAATAAAGCCAAATATGGCGAAATTTTAAAACTGCTTTATTAATAGATTTAATATTTTTGTCAGTTTTTTAGCATCGCATATTTTCTGCTGACAACGTTTCTATGTGTAGGGAAAAATTGTTCAAACAAAAGAAACGGAGAACTACATTTTCTACCTCATTTATTTAAATTATTTTTCTCTGATATAATTTACAAACGACGAGCTCGATGTATGCGTAGATTTCTAAAATCCTGTATTATATAGTTTCATATTCTATTAGCAAGTGTTGAAAATAGATGGTAATTTACAGGAGTAGGTATTAAAGTTAACGGCCTCTAGTAATGAAAAAGTCGAACATAATGATTTGTTGTCGAAAACGTGAATAGGATTTAAAGAAAACCATTTAGCAAGACACAATTACTGAAGACCTGAACAAAAGAACAAAAGAACAAAATTATTCTTTCTAATCGAGGAACGAATCGTTTGAAGTCGTTATTAAATCCGGTATTGATCATATTTTAATTCTCGTCTTACTGAGCAATTAATTTCGGTGTCTTTATTTTAAAAGTATTGGAATTGGATTCTTTAATGGTTCAGTTTCATTTCCCGTTAAAAAATAACTTTGTCAAAGTAAAAATATCGTCGGGAAATGTGTCTGAAGTTTTGACAGCTTTAATCATCTTCGGAATATTAAAATTTTTACAAAATCGAAACTGGTAATAATTCAAAATTCAACTTATTTATTTCCTTTTATGTTAACAGTGATACAGTGAATACAGAATTCTTTAACTTATTTTTACTATAGTTAATTTTTTATTAACAATTCTGCGAGAAGAAGATGGGACCCAAAAATTTTGTTCTCTGTTTGGTTAATATTGCGAATAAATTTACTCACATATAATATTTACATTATAATCTCAGCTTTTTGTATTCAGCTCTTACATCCATAATTTACTCGTATATGCGGAAAATACAGGCTATTTTCTATAACCATGGGCAGTGTGCTCCATTTTGTATTTTTTTAAAACCATTACCATGACAAAGTAACAAGTTCATCAAAAAATTTAAAACAACTATCTTGTTACAATTTTCTGTCAGATGTTAAAATAAACATTTCCATAAAATACTATCAGCTGTCCAATTGAACTGACAATATACCCTGTCCCATCTAAGAACGTAACAGGTAACAATGTATTTGAGCTTGATTGTGATTGGCTAACAAAACGTCAAAACGAGGATAAATTTACACAGTAGGAAAAACATTGGAAGCATGTCTTGTCCTTCCACAATTCGGGTACTTTTTTCAATAAATTATAAGTTTCAGGAGCAGTTTTGCCAAGTTTCATGTGAAATTTCACAAAAATTTGTTACTGTAATGTTGCACTTAACATTTTATCGGCGAAACAAAAAAACAACTCTAATTAGAACGAATGTTACGGCTATACGGATTTGTTTATAGAAGCGACAGGTACTGCATTCGAAAAAAAAAGCTTAACGCTAAAAAGCTGACGGTCGCTGGTGTTTGGCGCATGAGTACTTCGTCTGTAGGAGCGTCAGTCTCGTTATTTAATAGCCACACCTCGTATTCTCAAAAAAGTTTAAATAAGCTTTAGTACAATCTTTAGTTTTCTAAAAGTGAAGTAAATTAACTTTTTTAAGTCAGACTATACTCTGTTTTTTAACCAGGAGGAGTAATTTAAATTTTAACCGCTAAAACTGACGCTTCTGACTGGCTAGTGCTTCGATCCAGTTTACACTGTACATAGATTTTACATTTGATTTATTAGAGCTGTCATAAGTTTTGAGGTTATCTGTTTTCTTGTTGGTTCTTTGCATTTTTGTGACATTAACATAAATCAGTTCTTTTAAGAACTAATAATATACGGAGTGACAAATTAGAGTTTGTAATGTCATTTGTATTTTAAAATAAATTCCATGAGACTTAATCAGTGCAGATGTGTGTAACTCGACGGGGTCTGTACATCGCGAGTGTGAATCGAATATTTAGATGGCGATTATTCAAACGTAATTAATTGAAATGGAAGCGATTATTATTTGGTTAATAATACGCACACATAATAAAACACAGATAACTTTATTAATTAACAAACTTAATAGACTAATGAAAGCGTAAAATACTAAATATCCGCGCGAAAAGCGGGAGCGGATGCGTTCTGGTCACATCTTGACCAGACGAGGAGGCTCCGCCGCACAAAAACAGACGCTATGTTTTTGAGCGGGGTGAAGGGTGGTATTTTCGGGGATGCAACGATAGCTGACGACTGCAGATAACCACAAATATTCGTTGTCACGATAAGATTCTTCCTCAGAATCTTATCGCACAAAATCGGGAAGCAAACCAGCAGGATATCTACAGTCAACTCAAAACCACTTTGTTACATGTGTAAGAAATTTTTGTATTTCGCGCCAACAAAAATCTAGTAACTTTCTTTGGTAACTTTTGTAAATCTGACTTGTTCATTTACTCCTCCTGATTAAAAAACAGAGTATAACATAAGATTAGCTAATCCAAAATTCAGGATTAAAACTTTTTGGAAAATCTGGTTAATTATATTTAGAAGTTGATAATTGCCAATTTTTATAAATACCACAGTTAGATTTCATCTTTCCGTCGTTTTAGTTTTATAGAATTCCAATTTACAAAACTTCGGAAATTATAATCGATACACAAAGTTTCTAAACTTTAAATTTAAAATATTTGACAACCGTGTAAAAGTAAGTTGGCAAAAAGTTTAATAGAACTGCAATAAATGAATCCCGATATATTTTGTACCAAACAAAATTAAAACACTTTTTCTGACAATAATGTCCAGCTTCATAAATTCTGATTTATCTACATCATAAACAATACGGATTTCATTTAATAAAGCGCTAAAATGAACCTGAATCGTTTTTGTCTGACCACAGATTCATCAAAGCCGCGTTTGCAGTAATTGTTTTATCCGGCTCAGTCAGATACAGGGTGCTAGAAGCTCGCTGCATCGCGCTTTGCTCCGCGCAGATTCTATGCAAATCGGTCGGATATTAAAAACAAATTAATCTAAATGATTAACGAGTCAGGATGTAATTGGCGCACTTTTGGCTCGTTAGGGCAGACACCACACTCGCAGTTTTCGATTAAATGAAGCTGCATTAAAGAGAGATAAGTTTCATTAAAATGAGAAAAATGCATTTTGTATGTACATGTCAAATGCATGATATTTATTGGCGGTAATTAACACAGTTTTCGCACTGCAGTTTTATTTTTATTTAAATTTGTGGTTTGAGGTAATTACTTTTCGCTATTTTAATCAAATATTTAGTTCTTCTGCAAATGCCATCAGCATGAATTTCAAAATAACTCATATATTTTCTGCTATCATAGGTTCCCAAATTATTTAAAGAAAAATGTTGCAAATAAAAGATACGAGGAGCTAAATTATCTATCAATTTTATTTGAAATGTATTAGTAAAAAAATATTAAAAAACGTTTGCTAATAGAAAATTAGGGATCGACCGATATGATTTTTTGTGGCCGATACCGATATTGGCCGATACCGATATACTCATATCCGATATCGGCCGTTACCGATATACTCATATCCGATATCGGCCGATACCGATATATCGGCCATAAAATTTTGTCGCATTTTTTTGCTGTATAAATAAATAAATAAATATATCATCACGCCTTCTACCCATTACTGGGTGTGGCACTCTGCTGAAGCAGATCTCGGTAAGTGATATATTTTGCGCGTGAAGTGCGGTTACCAGTCGTCAAATCACGGCCCCCAAACATGTTAGTGGTGGAGGAGCCACAGGGATAGCTTTTTCAAATTATGAAAATTTGTCGCCTGTGGGAATCGAACCAGGGACCTCAGGATCCACAGGCCGACTTCATATCACTGAGCTAGCCATAGTATAAATGAGGTAAAAGAGATGCAAAGCCTGCTTCACTGATAGAAACCTTATTTTTGCCACTTTATTGAACCCAAGGTTCAAGACATCTTTCTTTGACAATGATTTATCGCAAAGAACCTTTACAGATTTAAAAAAAGAACTTTTAAAAATTAATGGACAAGATTCAGACTTGCTGGAAGATAATTCCGGGGAATCAAAAGTGAGCGACGATGATGCTCCTTTAGCGAAAATCGCCAAAAAATCACACGAGGTAAACCAACAGATTCAGAAAAATGTCCCGGGCTCAATTTCTCATAGTTTATTTTGGAATACTTTTGATGAACTTACTGGTATGACGACAAGTAAATCAGTGTCATATAGAAAAGATTGGGTGTGGCACTCTGCTGAAGCAGATCTCGGTAAGTGATATATTTTGCGCGCGAAGTACGGTTATCAGTCGTCAAATCACGGCTCCCAAACATGTTAGTGGTGGAGGAGCCACAGGGATAGCTTTTTTTCAAATTATGAAAATTTGTCGCCTGTGGGAATCGAACCAGGGACCTCAGGATCCACAGGCCGACTTCATACCACTGAGCTAGCCATCCCATAGGCAGTTAACATGCAAAATCAGTCTTTTGCAAATAAAAAGTGTCCAGTAAAAAATTATGAAACCAAATTTTGTCACAAACTACCAATATCCCTACATCTTATTTATTAATACAAATTATTACATTTTGATGGAGCAATTTAATGAAATTAATATAAATAATTCTGAATTTTTCGCCAACTATTTTATTGCTACTGAAGTAAAATGTTTGCAATTTGTTTTAAATATTTTATCTGTCACACACACGGTATATAATAGTTATTTATATACCAATAAAACACAAATGTAATATAAAATTTTATACACAACTCATAATTATAGGTATCGAAGATCATTGTCCGTAATGTTTAACGTTGATTCAGTTATATATAGTTTCTCATAATACGGTTGCTAAGTAACAAGTTGTTTACAGTGTTTTATAGAATATAAAACACTAATGTTTTATGAACCATATATTACAACTGAAATCAGTGTAATTATATCTTTATAATATATGAGTTGTGGATAATAGTTATTTATTATACAAGTGTTTTATATACCAAGAAAACACAAGTGTAATACAAAATTTTATACACAACTCATAATTATAGGCACCGAAGAAGATTGGTCGTAACGTTTAACGTTGATTCAGTTATATATTGTTTCTCACAATACGGTAGATTGAAGTAGTTGCTAAGTAACAAGTTATTTACAATGTTTCATGGAATATAATACCTTAGTGTTTTATGAACCATATAATTCAACTGAAATCCGTGTAATAATGTCTTTATTATATATGAGTTGTGGATAAAATTAATAATTTATTAAAATTCATTTTTGCTGTTTCCATGGTAGTAAGATAAATAAAAATTTATAAATTTGTAAACAGTTCTCTTTCCTATTTATACGATGTCATATTGGCATATATGACGTTTTTATATTTGAGGTTTTATATATGAAGTGAATTTTAAAAACATCATGAAAATTTAACATTTGTCCTAGAATGGTTTCTACTACTAAACGGATCTAAATAATTTTTTAGATAGGTTGAAATAAAAATTTGAAATCAATAAATTTATATACAAATAATTTTTTATTAAATCTCAAAAACTATTGAGAAGAACTCTATAAAAAAATTGAGATATTGATCACTATATTTCTAATTACACTAATTGTTTTTATTACCTCAAACGGTTTTTGTAAAATTAAATGGAAATCCTAATTATAATTTTCTAAGTTAATACTTGGTAATTTATGAAATTAAATTATCATATATAACAAAAACAGAGAAAAAAATTGGAATAAAATCAGTTTTGACCACGGCTTAGATGGTTAGAGTATATGGCCGGAGTTCATACGGTGCCTGTTTCAAATCCTGGCAGTATCTCAATTTTTCTCTTTATAATTTAAATGAAAATTATTATATCATTTTTAAGAAATGATAAAAAAAGTTGTTGAAATTATTTTCTGGTTTATAGTATGCTTTCTATTTAATATTGAAAAAATGTGATGCTGTCTACATCTATCCAATTCTGGGTTTCATTTCAGCAATTACAAATCCCAGTAGATTGCATTCAAATTTATTAAAGATAGAGAAATATTTTCATTGTTAAAATAAATAATTCATGTAATGATTAACTGGGATCAAACTTTGTAAATATAATGTTACACCAGCCATTACCTCACCGCGCACAGATAATAATATGCTAGATATAATATTCAGAATATTTCAATTATCCTATTGCAGTATCCTATACCTATTTGAATATATTTACGTCAAAGTATAAATGAGATATATTGGAAAACAATTTATTATAAAATCCATAACGTTCAAAACAATATATTTGTATTACCAAGAAAAATATTTACATAAAATAAATTAAATTACCACGGTGTTTACATATCCATTTCTATCATAAAACAATTTTAAAATAATTGAAATATTTAATAAATATATAAAATTACATTTTTACTCAATAGCCAATCATTTCAAGATAGTGCTCAATTGTTAATAACTTTTATCGATCAAATAACGACTTTATTTATTGATATTGGTAATAACGTCTTTGTGCACGTTCTAATTACGGTCATAATGAAGAAAGTAATCTTGAAAAATGCTGTTAAAACGTCTAAAACACAAGATGAATGCTTGTCTGATGACACTGTTGTTCCGCAGTGCAGTTGGTTACGTTGACGTCTACTTCCACATAAATAATAGCAAAGTAGGTAAATCTAGTAGCATCTGACTGCTGTCATTTGTCACCCCCTCGGGCGACGTAAGTATTATCGTTGTCTACACAAAATGGCGGCGAGTAATAACATTTACCAGCAGCTGGGCACGTAATTTCAGAGATGTATTCGCGAATTTAAAACGTTTAGGTGCGAAATTTACTTAACTTAGAAATGGACAATTATCGTTGACTTAAAACTACATTTAAGAAATAATGATGGCTTAGAATACTATTTTCAATGTTTGTCTACGGCTGTTATATAACACATTCATTATATGTGTGTTTTTTGATAAATAATGCGGTTCGTTACTTACAGTTATGAGTAATAATTTATTAATCACGAGTTGTAATCAACCACATCGAGATTACTATGACAACGCAGAAGTGGCCGTAAGTAATAATTTGTTATGCACAAAATTATCGAGGTTATTATATCAATACAACTCCAGTTTGATTTTCGTATCATATAACCTCTAATAATTATTATTTTCCTCAAACTTAATTAGATCTAAAATTGTAATTTTTGTTCTGCAGTCGTAGAAAAGTATTGCACTCCTGTATAATCCTCATGAGTAATAGCTATTATTACACGCTCCTTGAATATTATACTAATAAAATCAATGTATTCACTTAAACTTAAACAGTCGAGAGATTCGGGTTCGACTTAAATTATCGCTAAAAAGTTATCAGCGTAAATAAGAAGGCGTACTTTTCTTTATCTAGTCATGAAAAAAACATGTTTCGACGTAAATTTCTTCAACACTATTATTATATCTTTTCTAATTATCCTATATCGTCAGAAAAAAATTCCTTGGCCAACTCTGCAAGAATAGTTTAACTGCCTTTTTGAGTGATTTATCAGAAGCAAATCGTTTTGCCCGGAGACATTTTTAGATAGAAAGAAGTCTGATGGTAAGGGTAACTTTATGAATCTACAGGCATTGATTAGTTGCTGAACTTCATTTGTAAAATAGGAAAAGTAATATAAACGTATTTTAAAGCACATTTGGACAAATTTTACTTAAACATTCAAAGTAGAGAGGTAAGCGATATTTTTCCGACTCGATTTAGAAATTTACCATGCTCGTGAAGCATTCGAACGAGAGTTAAAAAATGGTTTCTTTTCGTATTAAACAAAATATTTTTTGCACAATACGCTTTAAACAAAATTATTAGAATACCAGGCTTGAATAAAATCCGGGTTTTTATTTAAAACCGAACCCACTGGTTTTTTTTTTGGTTTTTTTTTGGTTTATTGGGCATTATTGGTTTTTTAAAATATTGACAAATACATTTTTTAATTAAAGTTTGACAACTATCATCAGCTGAACAGTATTAACCTACACTTTTTCCGTTTTTATAGTTACTTATTTTTTTATCTTTAATGAAAAAAAACCTAATATTTTTGAAGCAACTTTATATTTCTACCCAAACAAATTTCTTGTTGTATTCTGTAGTTTGACGTATATACATAGTTGTTAATCCCCCCCAATTTTGTAGTTCGATCATTATCTGCTAATGATAGATATATATATATACATATTTTTTATGGTTAATCTGCAGATTACTACCATTTCGGCATTCTGTGATCAAAATCATTTATGATGTTACTTCTGTTTTACTTTTATGCATTTTGTCCTCGTACAAAACTGTCAGTATAAAAAAATATTATTTTTAACCACACTTTTTACGGAACTGTCAGTGAGCTGTTATTATATTACTTTTTATAATAACAACACCGAATATTAGTAAACAAAATGTATGAATATAACACAAAAATGTCAGGGTTAATTATTCTATACTCAGAATATCGAAATTGTGATCATCTATAAAATAACTATGAAAAATAAAAGTCATCATTAACTTATCGATCATTAACAGATAATGATACAGTTACAGAATATGGAGGTGTGTTGCGGTAACTCATCATTAACTTCATAAAAATATCGGTAGATGGCTACCATAAATATTATATCTGTAAATGTCTATGTAACAAGGTGGTTTTTGAGTTGACTGCAGATATTCTATTAGTTTGCTTTCCGATAAGATTCTCAGAAAAATCTTATCGTGGCAACGAATGTGTGTGATCATCTGCAGTCTTCGGCCATGTGTTGCATCCCCAAAATACCACCCTTCACCCCCGCTCAAAAACATAGCGTCTGGTTTTGAGCGGTAGCATCAGTCAAGCGAGGTTTGCTTCGTCGGTCGGTCAAGATGTGACCGACGCCGAATCCGTTTTGCGCTCCGCGCGCATTAATTATCATTTAATTATTCTTATATATTTCTAGTTTTAGTTTGTTATAATTTTACTCGTCATATCTTTCATTATGTTAAATAAAGTTATCTATGTTTTATGGTGCGTTCTTACTTAATTAAATAACTTCAACCGCGAATTGTTTTATTCACATCAAATAATTCGCGCTCGCGACGCTCAGTATCCGCTTTGTTACATCTATTACAATTCCTAGACACCAAATTACAATAAATACAAAACTGAACCTTAATCTAACTAAAAGCTCTAAACAACAACAAAAAAACTATTACCTCAAACTAAATTTCTACACTGGCACTAAATTAAATGTACAAGTTAGTTTTACTACCGTTCAACAGGAATCCAAGTTCATTAACCATCATACTAAAGTTTTCTCTCCAACTACAACGAAACTAAGTCCATCCCTGTGTACAGGATGAAAAGTCGCATTCAACGTTCATTGCACATAAATTACAAGACATAACACCAGTTTCATTGTGCCGGGACCAGCGTTCTTAAACCACGCTTCCTACGTTACAAAGTGGCGCATACAATGACAACTACACTTGACTTCGCAGTCGAGGCTTCATTTTGGAGGAAGTGAAGCCGCCTCCACCAAAATGGAAGCGGTGAAGTTGTGGGTTCGAATTTGTGAAGCGCGAGCCGCGAGCACGAAGCAAGTATGCTGATGCTGCAATGTTGTTTCGTCCTTTTGTGTGCAGACGAAATTGGAAGGAAATAGTTTCGACAGAAGGAAAATAAAAAGATGTGGTTCTAACCTGACAAGAGCTGTTTAAGTTCTAGGAATTTTTGAGGGGTTGAGACTGTAATGTCGAAAGGAATTTTATAGTTTTTCTCTTTCTAAGTGTTCAAATTGCTTTTTTATACCTTATTTCATAACATAATACTTGTATTAAAATAATAAATAAATATATCATCACGCCTTCTACCCATTACTGGGTGTGGCACTCTGCTAAAGCAGATCTCGGTAAGTGATATATTTTGCGCGTGAAGTGCGGTTACCAGTCGTCAAATCACGGCCCCCAAACATGTTAGTGGTGGAGGAGCCACAGGGATAGCTTTTTCAAATTATGAAAATTTGTCGCCTGTGGGAATCGAACCAGGGACCTCAGAATCCACAGGCCGACTTCATACCACTGTGCTAGCCATCCCATATAATACTTGTATTAATATTTCAATACTACAAAGCATGTCGGAATGAATTCTATTACTAGTACTACAATGAATTTTGATAATAAAATGAAAGTCTGATAAACAATGAAACCAAGATTGTATTGATTATATTTTGACGTTTCTCAAAACCAGTGAAATGCTATATGCATTATATGTCACGTGCCTGCGTTTCAACCAATCATGTCATTATTATACTGAGAATAAAACTCTTGTGATTATTCCCGGGAAAAATCTCTGTAGGTGCATTTGTTTGTGACAAATGATAGGTAGTTGTCAAAAAATTATTTAAAACTGTCAAAGCGTCAAATAAATTAATAAGTAATCTATCGATATGGACGTAGTTCAAAATCTTTTAAGTTGGATGCATCGATCTCAACAGCAAAGTCAAAAAATAATCTAATTAAATATAACTCGAGAGTTTGATAAATTAGAAAATAATTATCCAGTATCTTTCTCAAACTTGTTGCCATTTGGCAATAAGTTTTCGAAAGATCTGTCAAATTATTTTCAATTTATTCTTACTCTCTTGTTATATTATTACTGAAAATTTAATTGAATTATTCGCGCCCCAAATTTGAATAAAAAAGCAAATTGTCAAGTTTAAAAAATGTCAATTTTGCAATAAGATTTCTCTTATCAAGATATTAGGTAAAACATAACATAACATCACGCTATATCCCATCAAATGGGGTAGCATGAACCTCAGTATCATTCACAAAACATTCACTCATCAAATTCATCAAATAATCTGTCCGCGTCAAACAATCTTATCTTACCATACCACCCTGGCTTAACTCACACTCATTGTTCCCTCCATATAAGCTATTTTATTTATCATATTCGGAATAATTTTTTACACAACAAACCTTCAATCACATCCATCCAATCACTCCTATACACTTTTCATTAATCTTTCTTCGATGTACGTTTCATTTACTCAAAACATCTCAAATTACTCACGCTCAATCCTCGAACAACAAATCTACAAACATTTTAAAAGAAGAGAGGGTCAGCATTCACTTGTATTTGGAAGAAAATTCCACAAAATTGCAGTTAGGGAGTGTCGCCCTGTAAAACATTGTACGATATACGTATTCTATTGTTTTGTAAAATACTTATATCGTAAATAACTATTATTTAACAAGCACGATTATGAAGTGAAAAATGGACATTCCGTGCAAGTTGTACACTATACTTTTTTTACTATTATGATATAAGCTGTATTCCATTTGCCACTTGGTTCACTTAAATCAGTTCAGATAAATTCGACACATGACTAAAAGAACTGAATTAAGCAAACTGATGCACTTATTGGAGTGAATTACTTTAAAGTAAATTAGAATCTATAATTCTAGTACTGAAAATAAAGTCTGCGAAGTAATACAGCGAAATAAATAAGTGATCTGGTTCTGTAAATTTGAGTTAGATCTGATTCAAATGGCAAATGGAATACGCCTATTGTTGACGTAAGGCGTATTCCATTTGCCATTTGGATCAGATCTAACTTACATTTACTGAACCAGATCATTTATTTATTTCGCTGGATTACTTCGCTGACTTTATTGCCAGTACTAGAATTACTGATTCTAATTTACTTTGAAGTAATTCACTCTAGTAAATGCATCAGTTTGCTTAATTCAGTTCATTTAACCATGTTGTCTAATTTATCTGAACTGATTTAAGTGAACCAAGTGGCAAATGGAATACAGCTCTATTAATAATAAGTTTCACTATCTCTTTGACAACTCTAAATGAGTATCCTAGCAACGTAATAACCCGCAAGATATGATATTAATATCTCACATTACTTATGGTAACCGTGAGATATAAAAATATATTTGCAATCTACTACATTTCCATAGCAACGGCAAGCATACAATGGGGTATATTCTGTAATTAATCCGTTAATTTTTGTTGGCTAGTTAATAGTATATTACATTACTAGCATAGTAAAACAGTTTTTACAGCTAAAAGAAGGAACTGAGTGGCAAGCCTTGAGACTGTAAAAACAGTTACCGTGCGTGTATTGTACAATATTTTATTTGTTATTCATTTTAAAATAAAATTAAAAATTCTAATTAAATCCTGTCAGTTGCAACTGTAGCCTAAAAAAATTGTTTTAAATTTTATCTCATAAGAATCACTATGGCAACGTGCTTGTTTACTAACTTGTAAAATTGACAACTGACCTGTAAAAATTGTACTAGTTAGTAGCTTCGAAAAATTAATTTTCAGAGTTAATAAACGGTCTGAATAAATGATGTTTAAAAATCAGTAACAAATAAAAAATGTAACCAATGCAGATATAAGTGGCAAACGAAATTTTAATTTTTTATTTAAAGCTACATTCACAAATCGAAATTAGTTTTTGTTTTATGCTTTATGTTTTAGTGTGTTTTTAGGTGTCATTCACAAATAGTTTTGGTTTTGTAGATTTTAGTTGGTAGTGACATCTATCATAAATTTTTGAAAATCGGTAATACAGTAAAACTGTCAAATGTGCTAGGTTACACATGCTGTCATATGTTGTTTGTTTACTTTCGTATTTTTTGGAAGAGCAAGGTAAATATTATCATAATAAGAAAGTACGTATTAAAATTTTGTTTTTATTTTCATTCATTTTGACACTTGAATAAAAACAAACTTAGGTTATCGTCAATGCGAAGGATGATAGAAAGAGACACGTATATATCACTACATCATTCTACGCTTCGTCCTATTGGTCTAGTCCTAAGTATAAAACGTAAAACTAAAACATAAGTTTGGAGTTTGCAAACTTTTGTGTTAAAACCAAAACTAAATACTGATTTGTGAATGGCTTCATAAGATAACATGTCTACAAGGTTATTAAAACAAAAATGGAAAACATAAAATAATATAAAAAATAAAAAAAATATATCATCACGCCTTCTACCCATTGCTGGGTGTGGCACTCTGCTAAAGCAGATCTCGGTAAGTGATATATTTTGCGCGTGAAGTGCGGTTACCAGTCGTCAAATCACGGCCCCCAAACATGTTAGTGGTGGAGGAGCCACAGGGATAGCTTTTTCAAATTATGAAAATTTGTCGCCTGTGGGAATCGAACCAGGGACCTCAGGATCCACAGGCCGACTTCATACCACTGTGCTAGCCATCCCATAAAACAAAAACTAATTTCGATTTGTGAATGTAGCTTTATGCCGTCTATTATCATTGGTTAAAAATGTTAACGTGGCATTAAAAAATAACAGATATGTTACAAAATATACCTATATAAATGAGTAGATATTTCAGTGGTCGCAGAAAAAAAATTGTATCTGTGTTATTAAAGGTATTACTCAATATTAACTTCGTTCTTATTTATCAAATTATATATGATGATACCATATTATTCAATTTGATATAAGATGGTTGATGAAAACTAGGCGTGTCAGACAATCATTCTTTTCACTACAGCAAATATTGTCAAACATAAACATAACCTAAGTTTTGTTACATTTAGTCTACATTTAAAATGATATTTATATAAATATAAATTCTAATAAATATTATTATTATTAACTATAACTACACAATAAGAAACGTTTCTATTTTAAGTATTGAACCAAATTGTATGAAGTGACGTTAAATTTTTATTTTTTTCATACAAAAATTTTATTAAATGGTGATCGTTTTTAAGGGGGGACCCCACCCTGGAACTTTCAAAAAAAATCGATTTTTTTTTTGAATTTTTGCGATCCTTTGGGCCTCTACAATGTTGTCGTAAAACGATTTTTCGATATATAACCTCGTTGCAAAGATACATTGAGAAATTTTATCATATATAATCACACTGTAAACTGAACTTGAAACTTTAAACGCGTTTTTCTCGAAACCATGTTTTTTTATCTGGCTGCAGAAAAATCTCGGGATCTATCCAACCGATTTCGCTCTTTTTTTGTGTCCAATACATAAAAATGTATTCTCTATGGTGAAGCATAGGATTTTTTTGATATTTAAATTTTTCGATTTTTTATGAACATTTGAATGACGAATTTTTTTACAAAAAATGAAACTTTTTTTGAAATCGCTGCCATTTTTGTAATTTTTCGAATTTCAAAAAATCGCTATGCTACACCTTAGATAATTTCATATAGTTTTGGGTTTTTCAAATAGGAATGTTCTGCGATGTTTCCGGACTTCCCGGTACATGCAGCCAGTGAGGAGCAATTTTGAGAAGGCGACCCGTGTGTATCCGTGCTACGGAATAACGGATCGATATTTTTACGTAAAAAAATTGTCAAGTAAAGATGAAATATAGCTGAATATTATACAAAAAACCCCGAAGAGTTTGCTTCATTTTTAATACCAGAAAAAAAATCGTGAAAATCGCCTAATTTTTGACTCTCCAGGGTGGGGTCCCCTCTTAACTTATTTTAGAGAAAATATCTAAGCATTTGATACGGATAATTAAAGTTTCTATCATTTGAAATATTTTTCACTAATTTAATTCCGAAACACTTGACAGTGATAAATATACGATCTATATTTAGAACCAAAAAATGGTCCTACATTCGGCTGTCAAAATTTTTAAATTATTTTGGAACAAAATGCTTAATTAAAAGAGATAGAAAATATAATTTTCTGCAACTTTCATTTGAACCATTTAAAAAAAATAATTTAAGAACATTTGACAGTCAAATATATTAAAAAAAAATTAAATGTCAAGACCATTTTATTATCTATATTAGTTTTATAGCTCTTTTAAAATTCTAAAATGAATCTTATATACAACTGTTGCTTCTTGGGCAATAGTATATGAATAATAAATATATTACCTATATTACATTTATTATTGATATTCAAAGATTGAATATTAAAGACTATCTTTACATAGTATCACGTGTAGGTTTTTATTTGTTCTTACTTTGTGTCATTGAAACATTAGAGTTTTATGCAATACAAACTGTCCATAAATATTTTTACGATGTTTTGATATATCAGATTTAAAGTGGAGCATAAACCGAAAAGAATGATCTCGATTCAAGAAGAAATTCATAAACTTTATAGCGCAATACAAAATCCATAACTAACAACAAAAAAAGCTAACGCTGCAAATTTATGAGACATGATCAGATAATGAGAACCATATCTGCCAAATTGCAAGAAAAAATAAAAGAAAAACGCTTCCCTTATCTTTCTTCAGCTTTTTTCATTTCCAAATAAAACAAATGATCTTTTTCCCTCAGCGAGTTATGTGCAAAATCTAGTTCCAATAATGACGCCACCGAAAGATATCCTGTTAGCTTCTACAGAAAGGACGAGTTGGGTTCAAACACCCTCAGGACTTCTACACATCCCTGAGGATTCTGGCAATCTATAGATTATTCCTTGTTCGTTTTTCCTCTCAAATTGTCGTACACCGTGTTTAGTATCATAGTAACTTTAAAAAATAAACAAAACAAAATGATGACCTGAACTTTGTAATATAAACCGGGAATCTATTTTATTTCTTTTTAATGTGCTAGTATGGAATTGGAATTGAATTTTCCACAATATGAACAATAAAATGTGGACAATAATAAAGGTTTAGATGCGATATTGCTCCGTTTAAAGATATAAAATCAGATAGCATGTGCAAGTAATGGAAATCATTGGAAGAGTCCAATGTCTATTAAACTTTATTACGAATATTAAAGTTTAGTTTCTTGCTTTTAATTTAATGACAATTAAATGTTACATGTTTCATTTAAAAATAGAAAAGTATTTCATTATTTTGATTCCAATTTATTGTATATTGCATACCTGGAATGATTGTATAGCGCCACCAACGGGAAATGAAGCTCGGAAAATATGTGAACTAAAATACAATTTCCTTTGAAAAATATGTCAAATTTAACCAATGATACTGAATTACCTATGTCGAGTTGAAAACGGCAAAATGTTGATAAATTTTAACATTTGGAAAAAGTTTTCAGAATCCATGTTTAAATAATTGCACAACTTAAACGAAAAATTATTTTATTTTGGCATCATAAACTTTATTGGCCCTCAAAAGTGGGCGTAATTTACCTTTTATAGTCCTAGGGCGTATAAAGTTGCCAAGAAATAGTTATTCAAACAAATAAAAATCGTGATTTTGAATAAATGTCAGAAAACTGAATAAATTCGTATTGTTTTTCGTAAAGCTCTTTTGATTTCTGTGGCACTAATATCCCCTGTGCAGACTCAAGTTCATCCAATACTTTGATATTGATATCACACCAACAATCTACGTACATGCACAGAACCACAGCATAATTAAAATTAACAACGGCAGCAAAACTATAACGAATACCTTCAGACTGAATCTTTGTATTTCGAGGACCAAAATAAAATAAATCAAGATTATAGCACTCGGGAAATTTAAAGCTCTCCGCTACGTGTCGTGCTTTAAACATTCCCTCATTGCTATATTCTTTTTATTATGCCCTTAATACATAAAACATGTCTTTTATTGCTTTTAAATCACTTAGAAACAGAAAAGTTAATACAGAGTGATCAAAAGGAATTGTTACAGTTGGCAATAAAAAAAACTACTTGAAATTGGTAAGCCTGATACATACATTCATTTCCTGTTGTTGACAGTGACATTTGGAAATTTAAATTTGAGTACATTTATTAATACATTTATTTCTAAAGTATTTCTATTACTTAAAAAGTCTAAATTCTATTAGCTGTCAGACTCCTGACTTAACCTATTTGTATTTATTAGAAATGTCAAATAGCATTTCCGCCTTTATCTGGCGTTGTGCCAACTGTGGAATAAAAAGATCTCTGGAATTGTATTGCCAACTATAACAATTCCTTTTGATCACCCTGTAGTAAATTATGTTTCTTTACGTTAGATAGACGTTTTCTTAAATTTGTTAATTTTGAAAATAAAATATGAACAAAAAAGCAATCTCCATTTAATCAAAGCGCTCGAATATTTACTTTCTCTCGGTTTATCTGTAATTTTTAATTCAAAACAATAATATGTAGTAACTACATAATTGAATGATACCGAGAATAGTAACAATTAAAGAGTTGCTATAAGTATTTTATTTACTTATGTATGTTACTCTGTACAACAGGAACAGGAACAATTACAGTACAAGGTCCAGACTCGCCAAGCCCCAGTGTGGTAGTTCATATACATTAGCTTAAGTGAGACTCGGGATCTTCGGATACAAATGCCGCAACGCCACCAACACTACTGCCGGACAAAATAATATTTAGCATCAAATATTTTTAGTTGTCATACGTGTTTAAATTAACTTCCTTAAATAAAGAAAACTTTTACATGAAAATTTTGTATCTGAAATAATTCAATGTTCAAAATTCTACTACGAAAAATATAGAATGATGTAAATCTGTAAATGTTCAATTTGTTTAGAAAATTCCTTGCATTCAAATACACACGAATTCTAAAATATTGCTGTTATAAATAGGATGGTTTCATAATTGCAAAACGAAGTTTACCGTAACCACGAATCAAATTACTGCACGTGCAATATAATATTAAATTTTCCATCGCTGATCACATTATGCATTATATATACATCGATGACAAGCTAGTAACCTGCATTTTGAAATTAAATTTTAAATAATACATTGTTTGCTAATTGGACTTTATAATTACATAATTAAATGTAAATATTTTTAATCAACTACTTACCGATCATTAATTGGTAATAATTATTTATATTTACCCATTTCTGCATGTAGTAGAACCTCGGAAAATGTAGGACACTCCAAAATAAAATAATTGAACCAAATTTGAGGAATGAACGAGAAGGTATTAAGAAAAAATCTAATGTACACACAAAAATAAACGATATTTAATAATGTAATTTGAAAACACTTTACATTATTGTGTTACAATAATATATTACACACATAATGATTTAGTACCAATTAAAATACAGTAAAAATTTATTAAGAAATAAAACAATAAAAATACATTCATAATTTCTAATAAGTAATATCAACATCCGCAAAATCTGTCCCTTGCCAAGCAATACAAATACAATAATGCTGAAACAACTGCATTAACAATTCCTGTTCATCGAGGAATTCAATACTTTCGATGCGATGCCTCTCTGCGCCGGGCAGCGCGTAGTAAACCTGGACCATATCCCAAGCTTTCGATCCTTGCCATCCGCTACTGAAGAACCTATCCTTCTGTGCGTCGAGATTTTTACAAGCAGCAATGCCAGCTAAGTTACAACCGCGAGTACGGAGATTTCCTAACATTACATTGCCGAATGTATCGTTCATGTTGACCATCTCATAATTGATAAACATTGTCAACATGAACTTGGAAGTAATCCAAGAAAGTAACCTACTGACACAATCACTTTCGATATACACAAGAACACATTCTGCGATAAATAATGTCGGCTTTGACATGTCAATGTCAGCCTGATGGAGCTTATTCTCTACTTCTGAAATATTCCTTAAATCAACGCCCATTAAATGATAATTTCCTGCATGTAAGTCAGTTGGACTGAGCTTGATTTCACCGTCTTGTTCATGTATTCGTTCTAGAAGCTGCTTGTTTCGTTTTATAGTGTAACATTTTCGTGCTGTCACACTCGGGAAATCTAACTCGATAAAATTACTTATTTTGGCACCGCTATCTTTTAATCTCCAGTATAATGTATCAAAACCACAACCCAAGTTAATAATTTGAGCATTATCCGCGGATTTCTTTAAAAACTGATAAATAAATGACTCGACACCTTTCACACGAGCATAATAACCTCGATTTATTTCTGGAGTTCTTCGTTCTGTTGGTCGAATAAAGTGTGTGATATATTTATCTTGCCAATAGCCAAGTTGTACTGCACATCGTTTACATTCACTCGCATCATCATTCGTCGCCTTAACTGGTTCATCATCCATGATGTCAATCTAAAAACAAGACCATAAACTGATAACCTTATTTACAGTTGATATAAATTAGTGTCAGCTTAAAATACAACTAAAAACTTAACATACTTAACACAATGTACGTCTAATTTGTTATTTACAATATAAATAATAACCAAAAACTAAAAATTTACGTTTCTGTCACCGATCAACAACATAAAATATAGGTTATATCAATACCACCCAAAGATCTCGTTCAGAAACGGTTTGGACAACATTTACACTTTCAAATTACAGTAAAATAAATAAATCTCATGCGAACTACATACCTTGCGTCTTAAACAGTCTAGAAGATAAACAGAAATGACATCGTCTGACATATACCGGTTACAACGGTAACCATTTTATTCTCTGCGTCGACTGCTTGCGCTGTACGTTGTAGAATCGAAGCCGTGAACTGGGTTATCGCGCGGTGCTCAAGCAGCGAGATACGCAAGCGCGAAATAGAAGTTGCGTTCGATATTTGTTGAGGCGTTCGCGGGCAGGTCAAAATTCTCTGCGCCATCGAATTGGAATAGAGGGAATAGATAGTAGAGCAATAGATTTCGTATTCGGTAGTCGGTTTAGCCCATCGGAAAATATATTACAATTGGAATGGACTCGTACCATACGAGGGCCTTTCGAATGTAAAATATAATTTTAAATTTGACCTACATTCGGGAACTTTATTAGATTACATTTTTGAACATATGTGGTTCCTTTAGCCAAATTTTACGACTTTATATTAACTTCCATTCAGAGCTGGGCAGTAGCTAGCTACTTTTGTAGCTTAGCTACTAGCTTAGCTACATTTACCTTAGCTGTAGCTGTAGCTTAGCTAACTGTGAAAAAATATAGCTGTATCTTGTAGCTAGCTACTTTTTTTTCTATTAGCTTAAAAATAACAACTGAAGCTACTTTTAAAGCTACTTTTTGTAGCTTCAAGCTACTTTTTGTATCTAACTGGTTCTAATACGCAAAAATACACAGTAGGTGCCAGATGGTATTTGCTATTTTTGATATTTATGTACGTAATAGTAAATTAACAGTCATTATAACAAAAGACTGATCATATGAGAATGGCAAATTTAATTGTTTTTCACAATAATTTAAAAAAGTAGCTTTAAAATTTAACAGCTACTTTAACGAAAGTTTTTAGCTGTAGCTTAGCTATATTTTACAAAATATAGCTTATAGCTGTAGCTTAGCTACGTTTTTAAAGAATAGCTGTAGCTGTAGCTGTAGCTTAGCTACTTTTTTTAAGTAGCTTGCCCAGCTCTGCTTCCATTATTCCTAAAACTCTATTTACTTATGTTCGCATAACATATCCCAATTCAATATTAATACATCATATAAATGTATATTATCATGGGCGTCCGCAGGGTGGGGCGCGCCCCCCCACTTGATATTAACTAGGGTGGTAACCACTACTCTCGAACATAGGACTTTAACATATAAAATTATAATTTTGTAATTTTCTGCTTCCCTAAATATTTTAAGCAAAAAATAAAACTTTTAGAAATTAAAATTCTGCATCTGAACCAATATACAAAATTTATTTCACATTCTTTGTAACGACACAAATTAGATTTGAAAATGACGAAAATTGCCTTAAAACTATCGATAGGCATGTAATTGAAACAAAATTAAACAAATGTTTGACGTTTTATCTGTCAAAATAAATGAAATAATAAATAAAGAATTTATTTTGTCAGTTTTGACAGATTGAACGTCAAACATTTGTTTAATTTTGTTTCAATTTCATAGCTATCGATAGTTTTGAGACAATTTTAGTCATTTTCAGTTCTAATTTGTGCCGTTACAAAACCTGCAAAATTAATTTCGTATTTTATTCCCTAAAACTTTTATTTGAAGCTTTTTTGTTTTAAATAATTAAGAAGCTGGAAATTAAATCAATATGATTTTACGTGTTAAAATCCTATGTTCGCGATCGCGGTCACCATCCTGTATATATAAATTAAATAAAAATTAAATTATAAGTTTAAAGATAATAAATTCAAGCTGAAACTTTCCAGCAGTATTCTTATGGCCAGCTAGCGACATATTCCCTATTGTAACGATTGAGTAATCTAAGTTTTTTAAGTATACACGGACACAAAATATTAGAAAATAAAAACTGTAAATCGGAATTTGTTGAAGAAATGGTGTCAATTTATGGAAGAGTTACTCGAAGATTGTCCTTCTTCTTCAATTCAAACCCAGACGACAAAGACTAGTAATTTATTTTACAAATTTAAATATTTTTTTGTCTATTTGTTATGTGTATTTGTATTTATATTATGTAAAAAAAATATTTTTGAAATTTATATGTATCTGTGAGTTTTTTGCGAAACGCCCCTCCCACCCCTAAAAAAATGTCTGTGGACGCCCATATATATTGTATTGTAGAGAATTAATTATATAATTAAATAATTAAATCTACTTTTATTTATATAATGCCCACTAATTAGCTTTGTGTAATATTTGAGTTAATAATTATTTCTTGTAACTATTATTACAATTCTTTTAATAAACCAAACAATGAATTAAAACATACAAAAGATTCATGCAAATGGCAGCTAATTATTGTTCTACCAAAACTTTTTAAAAGATATAAAAAGAAAAACAATAAACAATACACAAATATCTACGAAAAAAGAAAAGAAACAAAAGTCTTAGAATAACTCTTTGTACGTTTATTTCAACAAATCCTTCGAGAATTCGCAATGAGCCAACTCTGTCTCAAGTGGGTTGTGATGTTGTGAACATAAAACAAAAGTTTATTCCCGCGTGTTCTTTAAATGCCGAAGGGTTAGCCGGAGTTCTGTGGTGATAATAAATTTATCGTTCCGGATTTCACCGCCAGGTGTAAATGTCACCGAACATTTACATAATCGAAACTATATTTCTTTTTAAATAGTCCCTCTGGCTGTGACATCCCAAAATATTGAATCATAGATGTCCATAAAGAACTAAACCACCTCGAAAATAAATTAGTCTCTTCTGAAAATTCAGATTCTGTGTCAGGAATTTGTGGAAGGTTCGCAGTCGTCACAAGCTTGCGATAACAGAGCTTCTAGCGATTTATATCGGCACTACTACCCTTAAAACTGTCTTGACTTGAGAACCAATTAAAAAGTTAAATTTGTTCATTGTTGAATTTTGTGTGAACAGCTTTGGTTAATCAGATTTCTTCTGATTAAATGGAAGCTTTTAACAAGAAAAATTCAACTGATTTTATTTGACTACAAACATTATTCATGAACGCATATATAGTTTTATTTTTGTAATAAAATATTTACAAATATTTGCAATGATCTGATTATATGCGATAATTATAGTAAAAATAATTGAACTAAACATCTTCAGCTTAATTCTCAAAAAGTTTTAGCTAAAATTTATATAATCCTGAATTTTGGATTTATCATATTAAGTTAAACCATATTCCTAAAAGAGTTTAAAAAAACTTTAATTCAATCTTCTTACCATTTAGTTTTCGGAAAGTGCATTGAATTTGGATTTTTAAGTCAGACTACCACAAGATTAGCTAATCTAAAATTCTAGATTAGCTAAAACGTTTTTTAGAATCTGGCTGTTTATGTTTATGTAAAAAGAATCTTTAATATTCTAGATATTATAGTTTTTTTTCAAATGATAAATATTCAAATAAATATATCATTTTGTCAACGGCCATAGCTGCACTCGTTGGAACTGATCTAAGCGATAACGTTGCGCGCGGGTAGTACTTGGATGGGCGACCGTCCAGAGAAACCCGCGTTGCTGTTGACCAAAAACAACTAAAACGCAGATCAGGGCGTAATGGCGGCATATGACCTAAGTAGTTGGTCCGTCAAAGAAGCCACAAAAAAAAATATATATCATCACGCCTTTTACCCATTACTGGGTGTGGTACTCTGCCAAAGCAGATTTCGGTAAGTGATATATTTATGCGCGTGAAGTGCGGTTACCAACCGTCAAATCACGTCCCCAAAGATGTTAGTGTTGAGGGAGCCACAGGGGTAATTTTTAAATTGGTGAAAATGTTTGTCGGTTGTGGGGATCGAACCAGGGTTCTTAGGATCCGTAGGCCGATTTGATACTACTTGATACCACTGAGCCATTACCCCATATTCAAATGATACTACCTATTTTATTACCTTGTGTGTTTTGACAATTAGATTAATTGTTTTTTTTTCTTTACAGGTGAGTACATCAAGTGATGTAATTTTCAACAATTAATCCCAACTCAATGAGTCGTCTCGTAAGTACAAAAATACATATGTCTTAATTTTGACATTTTGGTTAATCGGTCAGAATCATAATAAAATATGTTTTACGAGTAGCACGAATCCATGCAATATTCAATGAATAATTCATTGTGCAATTTATATGTGTCAAACATTTCTGTCCTGGCGCAGCCAAGGGATTTTATATGAACACTTGATAGCTGACTTATGCGAACAAGTGAGGCAAGTGGTGGGGGTATGCCGCCATTTGCAGGAAAGGGAAAACATACATTGGTCTATTGTATTATGTCATTTTTCTATTTCTTGTATTGAATAAATATTATTAAGTGTGAAATTATAAAAATAAATAAATAAATAAATATATACCTCCTACCTATTACTGGGTGTGGCACTCTGTCGAAGCAGATTTCGGTAAGTGATATATTTTTGCGCGTGAAGTGCGGTTACCAGTCGTCAAATCACGGCCCCCAAAGATGTTAGTGGAGAGGGAGACACAGGAGTATTATTAAGTGTGAAATTATAGGTTGAGTAAAATAGTTTATTGAATATAAATAATAATAATAATAAAAATATAATAATAATTATAATATTATATTATTATAATACAATAATAATATTAAAAACATGTTGTCTTTTTGTTGCTTATAGGTGCATTTTGGTGATAAAATATTTGCAAATACATGAACAATTAAAAAAAAAACTGAATAGATTTAATCAAAAATAATAAATAAAATTGTTTTAGTTATAGAAAATTTTGTTTGGATAATCTCATATTTCAAAATTTAGATTATACAAATATATTAATTAAAAGGACACAAAAATTATTTTTAATATTTGCTATCACTGATCCATATTTCTGTAAAACTAAATGAACCGCGATCGCGCACTTCTTTAACGACAGCGAGTAAATTTACATACAGCTAAATCCGAACTGATTTGAGTTAAAATATAAATGAAGCATAAAATTTACAAAGTTCAATAGTTACAATTTATATTAATTGTCAAAATTAATAGACGATAAAATATAAAGCGATTTAATTAATACACGATTAAATAAAACGAAATATAACGAACTTCTTGTAAAAATATATATTTAAAACATAAAAGAAAATATAAATTATAAAAATACTAAAGTTCTAGATTAATATTGAAATTAAGCAAATTATCCGGCAATGGAAACAACAACAACGTATGAATAAAACTATTTTTAAGTAACTAAGGCCGTATTTGCTTGGGAAATTTTGATCCAACCCTGAACTGACCTAGAACTAACTCGTGTTACTTCCAAATAAATGATGCATCTCAAGTGTCAGTTGTAAATATTAGCGGTAAATTTAAAATCTGAATGCATGTTCGAAGCGACATCTGCTTAGTTTTGTTTGTGTGTTAAATTGCGCTTTTAATTGAATGTTTTGAGTCATCTTTATATTTTTTATATGTAGTCAAAAAGCAAATAACGTCAGGGTCTGTTTTTTTTTATAATTTTGTCATCAGCACTATCAAAATAATGAATTTCGGAGTCGCAATTAAGTGTCGTAATATTATCCTCTGTGACTTATATTGCAAGAAGCACATAATGCATATTGCTCTTCCATCATCTGCATAAATAATAGTTTAGTATATTTTTTCAAAATATTATTATAAAATTACTTACGTTTTTCATAAAAATAACTCCTAACCTCTCTATACTATTAAAAATCGCGATGCCGCCACGAATAACAAGGAACACAAGTTGATTAGATAGAGATAGTAAACGGGTTGAATCTACCAACCCGCTAAAATAGCTGGGGCAGTAGGGTCAGTTTAAGGTTAGTTCCAGGTTACTTAAAGTGTGCCAAGTAACCTGCAGGTTACTTTAAAAATCCCAAATAAATACGGCCTAAGTACTTAAATACATGGCAAGATCTACATCTTGCTCATACGGCGAGAGCCAAAACTTGTCTCGACCGATGCTAAACTACCACTAACTAAATGTTGTTGTATTCCATGGGATGTTCTAACAAAGGGGTAAGAGGGTGGTATCGTCGCGTTGGTTGAGATAGTTGTTCCCACATATGTGTTCACATAAAAAACCCAGACGGGGTGCGTTTCAAAGGTTAACTCTATTTACCCAGATATGTCATCACATCCCGTATAACCAGACGCGACAATTCAGCTATAAACTTGATAAATAATGATCTACGGAATACTGAAGTTATAACATATGCACTAATAAATTTTATAAACAAAATAAATTCATAATTGTTGCCTTAAGGTGATGTCGAAATTCTACTGCAACGGGACTTTCTTTGCAAGAAACTAATTATTTAATATTTCTTGATAGACTGACCAGAGCAGCATTCTGTGCTCATGGGAGAATGCTTCGGAGCTCATAAGCATATATGAATTTTAAATTTTTTGTATATAAACTTTGGAGACCTTATTTTTTGACCTTCTTGAATAAATTTTACGGGTGAGAACCGAAATATTAATCGAAATTCTTATATTAACGTTTTTGTCGTTTTTATGCTCCAAATATCGTATTACTCAAATTGACGCTACGGCGTTGATTTTTATCCAAATAAACAGACCTGGGGTTTCGGCTCAATTTTTTTTTTATTTATTATGAGTAGTTTTAGAGGGTGAGAGCATCAAATTTCCGACTTTGCCAAAATAACGGACACCCTAATATACATATGACTGGTAGATGCAATACATTCAAAATCTGCAGGCCCACCACCAGCTCTTTTTAAATTACATTTTTCGTTTGCGAATTTAAGTTTTGTTCTTTTCTTCCAATTTTCGTATTTCTTCCTTAACAGTAACGAATTTCTACAAATTTTGCCGCTAATATTGTTAAATGACGCCGATATTTCCTCCCAACAATTTTCTTTTTCTTTCCAAAATATTTGGTCTGATTTTTTAAATTCCATGATGTGCTTTTTGTTTTTTACTAAATCCACAAATAGTTGAGTAGAAAAATTCGCTGCCCTTTCAGTTTTCATCAGGAAAGACGATAATAACATACCAATTTTAATAGAATTTTTCTTATTTTGACATAAATACAAATTGTTATTTTCTCAGAATCCCAAATTACACAACACTACTAAATTATTTTAACATTTACTTAAGGTTCAGCAGAACCAGTTCAATTTGACAGGTTATAAACAAAAAAGTTCAGGTTCAAGTTCAAGGTTCAGCTGAACTTAAGTTTAAACCAACACTGAAAAACCGAGCATTAGTGATTCTACTGTTTCACTATAAGCTGCAGGCTCTCTGTACTGTAATTGGGATAAGTTTCTGTTGTACAGAAAAAATAAATAATAACTTTCAAACACCTGCTACTAACAAGTTGACCAACTGGAATGAAATATCCCTACCTAACAAAACTCCAACACATTAAACCTCAATTATTCCACAACATTTAAACACCAAGTGATCCATAAAAACTCGTCGAACAGCGAACAGAACACCTGGTGTAAAGTTTTACACTGGCCAACACGAAGGCTAATTACCCCTCATTAGGCGACATCTCACCCGGAAGCTGTCGAACCGGACGTGCGGACTTCCCCTTTGTCCTTTCCGGGGTGAAAGAGTGAACCTATCACCGGCTACAGGGTAAGAGTGCGTGACCGTGAAAACTGGTCACCATTAAAAACGCACTTCGGGGGGTTTCAGGTTAATTGAGTTTCTGCTGAGTTGGTGGAGAATGCAGGGTAGATGGGTTCGAAGGATATTTATGGCAGGGAATTAAATTTTCTTTGAGGGTGTGGAAATTGTAATAATACATTTTTATACTTTGAATGAAGTTGTATGCAACTGTAGTTTGTTTTTATTTATTTAAATCAAGTTTAAATTTTAAGTCTTTAAATTTAATAAACGTTGTAATTATTAATAAATAAAATAAATAAATAAATATATCATCACGCCTTCTACCCATTACTGGGTCTGGCATTCCCAGATCTCGGTAAGTGATATATTTTACGCGGTTACCACCCATTAAATCACGGCCCCCCAAAGATGTTAACGGTGGGGGAGCCACAGGGGTAGTTTTAATGTGGTGAAAATTGTCGGCTGTGGGAATCGAACCCGGGTTCTCAAATTCACAAATCCTCAAATCGACTTGATACCACTAAACCACATACCCCATAATCATAAACTATTAAACAGTTTTTTTTACGACATGCGCCAAAAACTCAAATTTATTTTCTCAAAATAATGAGGAAAATTAGATTTCCCTCTCTAGAGATGAAAAAAATAAGCAGTATTACATGAATGTTATTTTACAAAAAAAAAATATATATTATAAAAATGTATTATTTTATTAAAAATTCTAATTAAATAATAATCTACTTTAAATATTTCAATTATCTTTCAATTTTGATTCAAATAAATAAAATATTACTATAACTAGATTTTACCCTGACTGTATTCAAAGTTCAAATAAATCTTTTTTTAAGTATGTCGCGAAAAAATATTGTATCTAACACGAAAGGGAAGCGGTTTTTGTTCACTCTTGTTTGAAAAATAACTATTATCTTTGGTTTTCATGATTTGAAAGTTTAAAATGTAATTTTCCGTGCGATGATCAGCCATTTTCAAACATAAAACCCGAGATAAAATTTTCTTTTCGGCAAGAGGCCATGCATTCAAATCTCACTGACTTCAATTTATATCAAAACAACGATTGTGTCTGCGTAGTTCGAATTCTATCGTAAGTTGTAAGCTATCTTTACTTTAATTGGGATTAAGTTCCTGTTATGCAGAGAAACAAATAAAATTTAAAAAAATAAAAAATGCAAATATATGTCTTTAGGAATTGGATAACTGATTTGGATATTTTGTACTCGTATTTACTTATTTATTTATTTACTTTTAAAGTTTCAATTCAGAGAAAAATAATTTTATGAAATTAAATACAGTATACATCTCTTGTTTGTATATCTGCGTAAATATTTATTCTGATTTAATTAGAATAATTTTCTTTGGTAAAGAAAGATTTATAAATTAATGCTTTGTAAATAAAATAAATTGCACAAAAAGAAATGTTTGGTATTCAATACTTTAAGCCTAGTTGAGTATTTACATTACGAGTATACATCAAAGCAATACGATAATATTTTTAATTAATTTAGTGCTTTGAAAATTTATGAAAATAAACAAATAATTTATTAACGTTTGAATTTCTTGGAAAGGAAACAATTTTATTTACAAACATCTTTTAATTGATTGGAAGCAGTAACGATTTATTTACTTTATTTCTATTTTCTTTTATGTTGAAACTGTTTACCAACTTTAAAATTATACAAGATGAGATCGTGTCTGGAATACGTGTATGACGAGTGTATGCTTTAGAAGAATGTTGTTAGACAAGAGATGATATGGTCTTGATTAAATAGTTCGAGAGCTAGGGTGCAAAATGATGTCTCATTTATTCCAGTGAGAGAAATGGATTTTTTAATAGATTATGTCATGATAAACATGAAAAAAAGAAAATTAGATTTGGGAACGGGTGGCAACTATAGATGGCGTCGATGTAAATGCGCCGATTTTATGGGTGGTTGTTGACATATTTTTTTTACAGGCTAATTCTTAGTTTAAATTATAGACTTTGGTATAATTAAGTAATAAAAATGATAGACAGCAGTTTTGGCCGATGACGCATGCGCGCCAAAACCGGTCAAAGTAAGCAATTTTTATGATGTCGTGTGACATATTACTACTTGTTCACTACGAAGATATAACAAAAAAATTATTGACAAAAAATTATTGCTGGTTGCTCATTGATGACAGAAGCTCTGAAAGCGGACTGATGTAGCGATTAACAACCACCCTTAAAATTTGCGTATTCATATCTACGCCATCTATAGTTACCACCCGTTCCTAAATATAATTTTCTTTTTTCCATATTTATCATGACATAGTAAGTAATTTTAAATCGACTAAAATTTTAATTTCTGCTTTATCTAGTTATCTATGTCTTTTCTTCGGAAAAACAAATACATCATTAAAATGGTGAATTAATTTGGCAACTTTGCCACAATTTAATCGGTTCTTGAGATACCAATGGTTAGGATCGAAAAACAGACATCCTGTATATGCCTCATCAGTAAAGTCGAAAAATTTGCAATAATTTGGAATCCATGTTACAACTATAATATAATTACAATTGAAAAAATTCAACGAAAATATACCAGAATCTTATGTTTCAGACTGAATATTCAATATGAATCCTATAATGACCGGCTTAATATACTTAATATGTTATCATTGGAAAAACGTAGAGTGATCTCCGATCAAGTATTTTTATATAAATGATTAAATAATAAAATTGATGCTAGCGCAATACTTGTACTCATTAACTATCATGTACCATCCAAGTTCACGAGATCACAAAATTTGTTCCATCTGTCACAATATCATTCAAATTACTATATGAACACTCCTCTGAATAGAATAATGTCATCATATAATAGCTATTTCCAACATATAGATTTATTTTGTACATTACAATGTAAATTCAAAGCAGATATTATCTCTAAATTGTGTGAACCTTTATTGTAATTTGTAAATGTTTATGTGTATATATGTATATTATTCTTGAAAATACCACGACGATTGTAATTTATTGTAAATTCGTGGAAACCTTAATTGGCGTTGCTGTTGGTTTCCCCATAAGTAAATAAATAAATAAATAAATAAATAAAGTAGTCAACATTACAAAAAAATTATACGTAAACAAATTTGATATTTTATATGTTTCAAACAGATAAATGCTGAATTACTGAAAAACTAAATTACATGTTTAATAATATTATATAACATTCATATATTCCTATGGGGTGGCTAGCACAGTGGTATGAAGTCGGCCTGTGGATTCTGAGAACCCTGGTTCGATTCCCACAGGCGACAAATTTTCATAATTTCAAAAAGCTACCCCTGTGGCTCCTCCACCACTAACATCTTTGGGGGCCGTGATTTGACGATTCGTAACCGCACTTCACGCGCATAGATATATCACTTACCGAGATCTGCTTCGGCAGAGTGTCACATCCAGTAATGGGTAGACGGCGTGATGATATATTTATTTATTTATTTTTTTACATATATTCCAAATATTAAATATGCTGTGTATAAAAAAGTCGTGTGATGACCACACCAGATTTTTATATTATACATTAAACTAATAATTATTTGTTACAAATATTGTTTTACCATTTCCATTGAATTAACAATAAGCATTGCTGATATTAATTAATTATAACATAAAAATCAGAAAATATGTAAAATGTGGTGTCAGCCAAGGAAGTTGAAAGGAGGGGATATGGCATTAAAGTCAAGACTGTGAGGCTCGGAAGATTGACAGAGACAGAAGTATTATTTCCTGTACCGTGCTTAGCCCCTGCTATTGCGCATGTGTCATAAAGAGATTTGAAATTTAAACAGGATAGAACAGAATCATTCTCCCTAAAAGATTATAAATTTTTACAAGGAAACTGAAATTATCAACGTTTATTATTAGTGTGATCTATCGATTAAAATAAATATTTGTAATTGTAATTGTTGAACAATATTTACTATTAATAATAAATATAAAACCCGTTAATATGAAGACGAAGTCTGAGAATAAATATCAAATTTATGTTTTTAAACAAATTAAAACTACAATTACTTCAACAAACATAAGTGTACAAACTAAACACTTAGTTACCATCTTATCTACAAAAAAATATGTCCAATTCCACACAGCGCAACGATTGAAACATAAATGAACACCTCGTGGTTATATTCACATACAACAACGCCCCCTGACAACGTCTAAACGCCACTTTTCTTACACAAAAATTAAAAATATTTGGAAGAAGAAGAGATTTGGCTAAGCACGGTGCAGAAATCTATTGTTTTCTCTTTCCCTTGCTCAAGCCTCACTTCAAGCAATGCTACAGTATCGTAATGCCATATCCCCTTCTTTCAACGTCCTTGGTGTCAGCCATCTTGGCCATTGTTAGCTTTTAACATGCTGTTAGCTAACAACGTAACGTAGTTAACATTGCTTTATGCAACCGAGCCACAGTGTTTTGTTGTCTACTAAAATACAGTGTGTAACTATGTATCATAATTTTTATAGTATGCAAATTATTTGCAAGTGCCCAATAAAATTATCACTTTACAATGATATATCCCGTAATAAATTACTTAACTACCGATCCTCGCGAAGTATAAACGTAGTTATCATAAACAAAACAAAATAGTCTCCCAATAAGCCAACAGCACAGATGCACAAATCCCTTAAAATGTATCACATTATCTTCTCTGCCCGCGGTTATAAAGAAATGCAACACTAGCAATTTTATTGGTGAGCCAGTTAAATTTTAATATTCTTTTGTATCTCTCTCCTCCGTTACGGAAAACAGTAAAATGAATTCACAAAAACAAACGCATAACAGCCCTGAATTGCTGGATTAGATTTTGTTTTCTCCTTTGACCCGCTTCGAGCTTGTTTCAGTGTTTGCATGGCCGCCTCGGATATTAATGTTCGCGAGAGCTTTTGGAGATTCGAGTTACCGTTTTTGACATCAAAGTGAACGTAGCCAAATATTGAATGGATCTATTCGCCCTTAAATTTTCCTGGTAACCTTCCTTGGCATCGTAAATGTTTCCCAAATTTCTGTTTATCTTTTCGTATAGTTGTTTGTTTGAGAAATATTCTGGCAAAATATGTTTTGGTACCACGGACCAAGAAATGCTTCTTCTTAAGCAAAGTAAGCCCGTCAATCTTCTGTTTTATTTTATTGTTTTTTTCCTTGAAATGATGTATAAAATTGTATATTTTCCAACATATTTTACGCCTTATAAATATTTTATTTTCAAGATATAATTTGTCAAAAACAGCATTAAATTTCAAATATTTCTGTCTACATCAGCGCTACGTATTTATTCCCGGCCAATAACAGTAATGCCACTCTAGTGAGAAAATATTAAACTCTGTTTGGTTTTTATGTCAATCGTCATCTCATTTAATTTAATTTTTATTATTGTACGAATTATTTGTACATACATGTACAGCGCAATATTTAACAACCATTTAAAATGAAAATAAATAGATAAATATATCATCACGCCTTTTACCCATTACTGGGTGTGGTATTCTGCCGAAGCAGTTCTCAGTAAGTGACATATATTTATTCGCGTGAAGTGCGGTTACCAGGCGTCAAATTACGGCCCCCAAAGATGTTAGTGATGGGAGAGCAACAGGAGTAATTTTTAAATTGGTGAAAATGTTTTGTCGGCTTTATTTTATTATTTACTTATCAATTTTTAGTGTTTTGTGCTTTTTTACTACCGATTTTTATTGTTTTAAGCTGGGTTATCAAATGTCCTACTGGGATGCGTTATTAACTTCAAATGTCCTATTTTGACTATGTCAGTACCTGGTCACGCTAATTCTAATGCCGAAATAGAGAAAAAAATATTTTCTTTACAACTACACTGTAATTTCTCACCGAACGGATTATATCAATATCTAAGCATGGTTACTTTTACATATTTATGTGTTGCTTAAAAAGAAAATATAGGAAAATCTTCAAATAATATTTATAGATATTTTTGCGACTAATTTACCTATTTCGTAATCTAATTAATATGATTGTAGATGTGCTAGATCCGAAAATATATATTTGAAAGCAGAGCTGGGCAAGCTACTTAAAAAAAGTAGCTAAGCTACAGCTACAGCTACAGCTATAAGCTATATTTTTATAAAATATAACTAAGCTACATCTAAAAGCTTTCGTTAAAGTAGCTGTTAAATTTTAAAGCTACTTTTTTAAATTATTGTGAAATAATTAAATTTGCCATTGTCATATGATCAGTCTTTTGTTATAATGACTGTTAATTTACTATTACGTACATAAATATCAAAAATAGCAAATACCATCTGGCACCTGCTGTGTATTTTTGCGTAACAAATAATTATTTTGTGTGGGTTTAGCTTGTAAGCATGCGTACTTTGTTGATCTTCTGCTTAAAAAGTAGCTTTAAGCTACAAAAAGTAGCTTTAAAAGTAACTTCAGTTGTTATTTTTAAGCTAATAGAAAAAAAAGTAGCTAGCTACAAGCTACAGCTATATTTTTTCACAGTTAGCTAAGCTACAGCTAAGGTAAATGTAGCTAAGATAGTAGCTAAGCTACAAAAGTAGCTAGCTACTGCCCAGCTCTGTTTGAAAGGAAAAGCCAGGCAATCAGGATCAGTAGAAATGAAAAAAAAATTAACTTCTGTGACCTTCCGTGGCCAGACAAACACTATTTCAAAAATGTAAAAACCAATCAAGTCTTTGGTTTTTTAAAATTGTGACAAATATTTACAACATAAGGCTACATATTAAAGCTGAGGATGACCACTTTCACAGTGGTTGAAACATCCCAACAAAAAATGTGATAAAATTGCTTTTTCATTTCTACTAATCCTGATTGCCTGGGGTTTCCTTCCAAATCTAATTAATATGTGAAACAAAAACAGCTGACTTATTTGAAAATTAATTGCTTCAACATTTTCCTGATTCATGACGATATTTAAAGTAATTAATTATTTTTAAAACGATATAAATTTGAAAATGTAGACATCAGAAAATAATGCTCGCTCCATAATTTTAATTAAATATATAAATTAATTCAATTAACTTCAAATCCACGACGATAAAGTAATTAAAATACAAATCGAATAGTTGTAGAAACATAACGAGTAATTAAACAGAACAATTTCTCATTAGAGTTTTTGTGGGACGTGTAGATGGGGAGTGTAGACACGAAGACGAGCCCAGATAAATCAAGTGACAGCAACTAATTTATCAAGATTAGGCCCAAAACACTTGACGAGCTTATCTCATCACCGGTGATAATGGTCGGTACGGTAACCAGAATTACATGCGTGCCAAACGGCCGCTTAATTTACCAAACTGTTTGCTGTGGTGATGCGAAATTTAATAACAGGTTTAATTTATGAACATTCCACTAAGAGCGATATACTCTGACAAAGGGAAATGAGTCCTCGGCAGAAATGTAAACTACTTTTACTATCCAACTATTATGCCAATGGCACACTGGTCGAGGAGAATGAATGAGTGTCGAGGAACTCATCGATGAAACAACAGAACGCACCCTGACTGATAAAATAAACAAACACGAAAAAATAACACAAAGCAAAACCAACATGACAGCCCACGCTAACATGAAATGAGACACAATCGTTTCATCGAGGAACCCCTCGATGGAAATAGAGGCGCCTCTATTTTTCATCGATGACGGGTGCGTTCTATTGCTTCATCGATGAGTTCCTCGACGCTCATTCATGCTCCTCGACCAGTGTGCCATTGGCATTACTTACCGTCTATTTTGGCAGCATTAAATATACAGTAGAAATAAAATCATAGTTATTTGTATCACTAGACTGTAATTGTACTTTTGTGAGTGCGAGCATATTTAGACGAGCTGAGCCGAAGGCGAGGCTTGCAAATTACAAGTACAAAACAGTTTCTAGACGTGTGATATACAAGATTTTCGCGTCGATGAATGAAATTATTGATTTAAAATTGCTAAAAATCGCACTAACCTCCAAACATTTAACGCATGAAATTGACAAAAGTTCTTACTTTACGCAATTGTCAAAAGAAAATATAAGTGAGAGCGATTTCAATTTCGCGCCAAGCACGGAATTTCATATTTTAGGCATATACGCTTATGGAAGAAGAAGAAATATGCAGTGATATATTTTGACGTTTATAAACATAACCTTAAACTGCAGTAAACATCACATTGAGCAGACATGAACACAAGTATATCGTTATTAAATATGATAATTAATAAAAATAACCAAACAAGGTAAAATATATCGATGAATGATTTTATTTAAAGAGCAAATGAAATACATAATATTGATTGTTTGACTATATTAATAAAACATAAAATATTTTTAGTTACCTATTCTATCAAATTAAATACACTTTTCCCGTCACTAATTTCTGTTTTTATTAAAATTTGTAAGATAAATAACTTTTGACAACATTTAAATAAAATAAAAATAAATATATCATCCTTTTACCCATTACTGGGTGTAGCACTCTGCTGAAGCAGATCTCGGTAAGTGATATATTTATGCGCGTAAAATGCGGTTACCAGCCGTCAAATCACGGCCCTCAAAGATGTTAGTGGTGCGGGGAAGCCACAGGGGTAATTTTAAATAGGTGAAAATATTTATCGGCTATGGGAATCGAACCAGAGTTCTTAGGATCCCTATTGCAAAAATGAATTTAGGGGATGATTACATACTTTCACATGAAATTTTTGTCTATTTCTAATAATTTGGATATTTTACTCCTGTCGGCAATTTCAGAAATACACCGTGCATGTGAAATATGGTTTCATGATTGATATATGAGTGTTATAAAAAGAAAACTGTTCCTGTTTTATCATTTTTTTTGTCAGATCATTAATAAACTTTTTATATATTTTTTCAATCTCTCTGAATAAATACTCGGGAACTTCATTTTACCAGCATTCAATAAATTACCCCTGTGGCTCCCTCTCCATTAACATCTTTAAAGCCGTGATTTGACGACTGGTAATCGCATTTCACGCGCATGAATATATCACTTATCAAAATCTGCTACGGTAGACTGCTACACCCAGTAATGGGTAAATGGCACGATGATATTTTACATATAATTTCACGAAATGAAAGTATTAAAATAAATATGTATATATATATATATAAACAGAGTGTTTAATTAAAAAACTGGCCATAGGTGTTTACCATGGGAAATCAGTTTTTCCTTGCGCAAAAGTTCCCAAATTATTTTAGGCAAAAATACTTCAAATAAACGCTGTAGAGAATTAAATTCTGCAAACAACTTAGTAATTAAATTTTATTTTTGACATTTCATAACAGAGAAAATCAATTTTAAAGTTTTTTTGAAAATTGCTTAATTATAGCGATAGCAATGGAAATATTGACGAATCCTCTGTTGCATATATTCACAAAACTCTCATGAATTTTAACACTTATTGCAGTGCTCGGAATTGAAACGTGATTTCGGCAAAGCATTTCAAGTTTCAAGCTTTCCATGGTGTTTTATGTAAAGTACAGTTCATTTTAGAGCAATTTACTCTCCGTCTGCGGCCATGCCACATTCACATACACGATATACGTGGCACGGAGTCATGCATATCAACATCAGAAACTCGAAACGTAAAGTTATCTGCAGCCAGAAACTAGAACCGCTGTATGCGGCTAAACTTCTCAGCCTTATTACACGTATGTAGGGAGAATGTAATATGCTGTCCGGAACATTGTTGAGTCAAACTGCGTCAGATATTCAGGGGGTATGTATTAGCGGAGGACCGAAGTTGATCGCCATTGTTCAGAACAATTCAAACAAACAAAAATTGTCAACATATTATTGTTTTCAATGTTGCCTAGGTTACTCATTCTCAATGGCAAAATTTAATATATGTTGTAGATAGGCGTATCAAGTCGGCCTGTGGATCCTAAGAATCCTGGTTCGATCCCCACAGCCGACAAAACATTTTCACCAATTTAAAATTACCCCTAACATCTTTGGAGGCCGTGATTTGACGGCTGGTAACCACACTTCACGCGCATAAATATATCACTTACCGAAATCTGCTCCGGCAAAGTGCCACACCCAGTAATGGGTATATGGCGTGATGATATATTTATTTATTTTTATTTATAGGCGTATTCCATTTGCCATTTGGATCAGAACTAATTTATATTTACTGAACCAGATCACTTATTTATTTCTCGGGATTACTTTGCTCACTTTATGTTTAGTACAAGAATTACTTATTCTAATTTACTTTGAAGTAATTCACTCCAATAAGTGCATTAGTTTGCTTCATTCAATTCATTTAGTCATGTTGTCTAATTTATCTGATCTGATTTTAGTAAACCAGGTGGCAAATGGAATACAGCTATTATAGGGTACGTGGCTCAGTGGTATCTAATCGGCTTGTAGATTTCGAAACACGAGTTCGATTCTTATAGCCGACAAATAATTTAATGCTAAATTGCAAGAAAAAAAAATTAAGAGAATTGTTTATCTAGCAACAGTATCAAAAGCGATTTTCTGAAACTTATAGAACCGTTAGTTGTTAATAAAACGATAAAGTAACCCATTATTAAACTATCCCTGTGGCTCCCCCTCCACTAACATCTTTGGAGGTCGTGATTTGACGACTGATAACCGCGCTTCACACGTAAAATATATCACTTACCGAGATCTGCTACTGCAGAGTGCCACATCCAGTAATGGTAGAAGACGTGATGATATATTTACTTAATTTAGTTATTTGTAGAGATTCAGGTTACAGTTAATTTCGCATTTGCATTTTTACTTTTTTATACACAGTATAAGGAAGTACTGGAATCGTGAAAAAAATCGTTGACTGGATTTTTGCGGGAATACGTGTTTTGAAGTCCACTGAATCCGTTTTGATCATTTTCTCAATGATGTCTGTGTGTGTGTGGATGGATGTGTGTCCGAGTGTGCAATATCTCATGAACGAGATAAGATTTGTTAACGAAACTTGGTAATTATAAGTTTCATGAAAATACGAAGAGCTGAGTTAATTTTGAATGAAATTGAAAAACCTGAAGAGGAAGTTTACTCGACACACAAAACAATAAATTCCATTTAATTCAAAAATGGAATCAGTTACGAAAAAAAGTTTGAAATAAGAGATATTAGCAAAAATATTTGGAACATAAAATGTTATTTGCAATTTTCCTGTATGTGAGTCTAATTTTGAGAAAAACTAATTTTTATATTTTTATAATATATTTCAATAATCATAGTAGCAATAGAAACAAAAAACATAAATTTTAATTTTCGCTTTATCTAGTTATCTATGTCTTTTTTCGGAAAAACAAATACATCATTAAAATGGTCAACTAATTTGGCAACTTTGCCTCAATTTAATCGACTTCGTATCTCACGGTTCTTGAGATACCAAGGGTTAGGCTCGAAAAACGGACATCTATATATGCCTCATCAGTAAAGTTAGACATAAAGTAGTCAACATTACTAAAAAATTATACGTAAACAAATTTGATATTTTATGTTTCAAACAGATAAATGCTGAATTACTGAAAAACGAAATTATATGTTTAATAATATTATATAACATTCATATTTTCTAAATATTAAATATGCTGTGTATAAGAAAGTCGTGTGGTGACCACACCAGATTTTTTATTATAGTTATTTGACAGAAGAACGAACTAATTTTTATGCGATAGTAAAGAATTTTTATTTTTAAGAAATTTTTTTATCGTCATGTTGCAAATACAGAAAACGTCCATACTTCACTGAATAAGTTAACTTCTCTCACATAAAAAGTCACTTTTTGACACAATCGAATATATCTCCGACTATCAACTTCTATTTTTTTTTTTAATGGAACTTCTATTTTTTTGTCTTAAATAGAAAAAAATCGAGTAATAAGGTAAAAAATAATTCTAAATTCCTATTTAAAAATCAAAATTGATAGACGTTCCGCGTAAATCCGACTTTAAAATAACAAATGTATGTCATGAATTAATAGATTTAAAATAATAAAACTCTTATATGACGAATATTTCTTTATTCCTTATTTCAAGATTCCTGGTTTCACTTCTTGCTGATTTACCTGTACAATATAATCAATCTAATTTAAAATGTATGACGATACAGCAGCAGTCGTATAAGTATATGATGATCATTATTGTATAAATTAGCTAAGTGAAGATTGAAGTTTCCAGACTTTTCCAAGTGGGGTAGAGAAAAGAGACAAATACATTCAAAACTTTGGCGTAGATATTGACTTATAAACTTAATTTCGTTCAACTTTGTGTAACTTACGTTGAACTAAAGTTCTTGTTCTTTTTGTTGGGTATTTGTAACTTTCTAGCTGAAATGAATGTACCCACTGAAGATAGATCTTTTCACATAAGTTTCTCTATTATTATTTATCACTAGACTGATTTTCGAATTCGGGATCCGTGTCAATAAAATTTATATTGCCAACTACGAAATAAGTTTTCAAACTGAATTGTATATGTAAATATGTCTCAATCAATTTTCATTTCACTTGTTAATTATCTATGCAAACAAATTTATTGAAAAAAGACTTTCATCATTTGGAAGTTAGTAATTGGGTCACATTATTTATTTACAGTTTTCAAACTTTGTTTCTAATAACTTTTAGATGTAGAACGTTTATAAATTAAATTTATATAATTATAAAAACATCGAAATAAAGTTTTAGAAGAACTTAAACTTTAAACAAAATATGTAGTTATTTAATAAATAAGAAAAAAAAGGAAAAAACAAATTTTCGATCACTTGTCACAAATTCCACAAAAAAATTACAGCACGTTTGAATCAACTTATCAGGTCATCAACAAACAACTGGTCAGTTCAGCTTTAACCATAGACGCGTTTCGTCTTTTAGGGACTCATCAGTATGGTGCGATCAACTATCCAACTAGACCAACTAGGGACTAGTGAATGGGCCTTTCAAGACTTTTTTGAATTTTTTATATATTAATCTACGTAATAAAATTATTATACACAAAATTTTTATATTTTTTTTAAACTTGTATTAAGCATGATAAAAATATTGAAACCTTCGAAATAAACGAATGTGACGTAGTTGCATCTTAGCTTAAAGAGAGACAGATAAGACAGAGATAAATAACACGTAACTTCACGTAACGTGTATCGTTGTCAGTAGAATCCTCAGACAAAACATAACTAGACGAATAACAACGGCGTTTGCATTGACTTGAATACGGCATAATTCGTCTAGTATTATACGTCATTGGTAGAATCGTAGAATGCTGAATGCTTATTTCTTCTTCGTCTTCCTCTCAGTAAAATTGAGCACCGACAAACGTTTCAGACAAAGCTCTGTGATTGGCTTAATGCAACTACGTAATTGCAATGAGCGTTTTAAATTATTCAACTTTAACTTTTATATTTCAGCAATAAAGATATCATTTATGGTATGATTTTATATTGTATTAAATATGATGTACGGTCAAGAACTTATTTTAATAAATATATATTAAAAACCTCTACCACTTGAATCCACCATTGTGTTACCGTCTTAGCTGAACTGACTGATGTTAAACTATGTAAGCCGGTAAAAAGACATGAGAGCTATGGAGCAACCCGTGGTGCCATATACCGACAAAAATCGCTAACTGCTTGACAGCTTTGAAATAATACAAAGACAAAATTCAATAACACATTTCTAATTACTGTATTCTGATGTGAAACGGGCTATATGTTATCTGTCGTCTATTTAGTCTATATTTTAATTAAATATTAAACGTATGTGACAGACGTAATGCTTCAACAATATTCTGTCACATTCATAACATTCAAAATGTCATAATTCACAGCTGAAATCCGTGCTGCTAATATGTTTTGCGGGTGTTAATTGCACTATAAATATAATGTGCGGCTGGACATTTTATTACCGTTGGTAGTTAGCGTTTAACGTTATCACAAGCGAGGCGTGAATTGTCCACAGTTAAATGTCTTAATTGTGGGTTACGAGACCACTGGGCTAATACCGTTTAGCGTTATCCTTTAGCGGTTGTTGTGTTTGCTTCGCGTAAACTTATGTAGTGAATGTACATCTACATACTATCAAAATTAAAAACAGGGTTATATTTTTTAAAATGGAAATCCCTTGTGGCCAGTTGGAACGACAAAAGTTAAATTTCGTTCATATCTCGATATCAGTTAGCGATAACGAGTTGATCTTGGTCTCAATAGATTTTTTGGGACAAATTCATTGCCTTAAAGTACTTACATATTACACTGGTGAAATTTTTCCAACTTTTAAACTGTCATAACTTTGCGAATTTTTAGCTAAACGGACAATTCCGAATTTGATTTTGTTTATAAATTATGATATTATTTATGGGATGGCTAGCTCAGTGGTATAAAGTCGGCCTGTGGATCCTGAGAACCCTGGTTCGATTCCCACAGGCGACAAACAATTTTCATAATTTCAAAAGCTACCCCTGTGGCTATATCACTTACCGAGCAGAGTGACACACCCAGTAATGGGTACAAGGCGTGATGATATATTTATTTATTTTATTATGATATTTCACTATCAACTCAGCTTCGAGAGATAGATACTAATTAAGCGTTATCTTAAGTATCTTTCTAAAGTTGACTTGACAGTATATTTTGTTTATCAAATTTATTAGTGCATATGTATTCCGTAGATCATTATTTAACAAGTTTATAGCTTTTCTGAATTGTCGCGTCTGGTTATACAGGATGTGATGACATATCTGGGTAAATTGATAGCTCAGCGTCTGGTCGGATAGAGTTAACCTTTGTAACTCACTCCGTCTATTATATCTATATATTTTTGCGCGTGAAGTGCGGTTACCAGTCGTCAAATCACGGCCCCCAAACATGTTAGTGGTGGAGGAGCCACAGGGATAGCTTTTTTCAAATTATGAAAATTTGTCGCCTGTGGGAATCGAACCAGGGACCTCAGGATCCACAGGCCGACTTCATACCACTGAGCTAGCCATCCCATATTTTAAAAATTGAAATCTCATGTGGCCAATTGCAACGCAAAGAGTTAATTTTCGCTTATATCTCGAAATCAATTGGCGATAACGAGTTGATTTTGACCTCAATAGAGTTCTTGAGACAAATTACATTGCCCTACACTGGTGAGAAAAAAAATAAACCTTTGAAATTCGTTAAATTTCCCAATTTTCAAACCGTCGCGATTTTTTAGCTAATTTGGACTAATTTTCGAGGGCAAAAAAGTGTACTTCAAGGAGACACATGCGATCTTACAGTTAACCCCTTTCGCACTCCCTCAACCCCGTAGAAGAAAAAAATGTTTTTAGTGGAAAAAAAGTTCGTATTGACGATCTGTACAGAGCTAAGAAAAATTTGCGGATTCGATTCACCATCAGGGCAATAAAGTTTATTCAATTCCCTGCAAAGGACGCAAAGAACGAAGTTCCTACGATCATTTGGAACAGAGTTATGCGCGGTTGAAGTTGAATGTACATTTGAGGGTTTTTGATTCATAACTCGACGACTTTGCAACAAAATTGGACGATTGCTTCAGAAAAAGAAATTGTTTTATTTCTACTTTAAGCACCTTAAAGAAGAGATAAAACAGTTTTTTGCCGATCTCGATTTCCCAAACATTCGCAACCTAAAAAATCACTTACAGGTCGAAGTTAGTAAGCTATTTTTTACAATACCTGCACAAATAGAAGGAAAAGAAAAATAGGTTTCCATATTAACAGCTGTCAATTTGTTGTCAAAATAAATAAGATCTTGATCTGTAATATTTACTTACTGTCCACGGTAGATGGTAAGTAAATATTATAGTCCTGATGTAACTATGGAAACCAACTATGCAATAAAAGTTCCACTTAGTGTTTAAATTTTGTCATTAATGAATAACTTACAGTATAGGTATTGTAAAAAAGACGTTTATGTCAAAGAAATTCGAGTATAATTATCACATTGTGATATGACTGTAAGTAAAGTTTATAGATCCGTAAATCTGCAAATAATGAAGAAAATCAGATCAATATTTGTTGAAAGTAGAAAATATTTCATAAAGTCATAAGTTTCGTTGTGGTTATGATCATCATTTTCAGATTTACGGATCCATAAATTACTATTATTACTACTATTAAATACTCTGAATTTATACAGAACTCCTGTATTAATTGCTTTCAGATATTTAAACTAAGATTAAAATGTAACTTTTGGCGATGAAACTTCCATTAATTGGTGCTATAAATTTACAGGCATCTACATGGGCGTCCACAGACATTTTTCCAGGGGAAGGCGGGTCGCAAAAACTCTCAGATATACATAAATTTCTAAAATATATATTTTCTACATAACATAAATATAAACAATAAACACACATAACAAATAGATAAAAAATATTTAAATTTGTGAAATAAATTACTAGTCTTCATCGTCTGGATTGAATTGAAGAGGAAGAACAATTTTCTAATAACTCTTTCATAAATTGACACCATTTCTTCAATAAATTCCGATTTAGCAGTTTTACAGTTTTAATTTTCTAATATATTTGTGTGTGTATAGTTAATAAACTTAGATTACTCAATCGTTACGATAGGAAACATGTCGCTAGCTGGCCATAAGAAATTCAGTTTTAGCTTGAATTTATTATCTTTAAACTTATAATTAAATTTTTATTTAATTTATATATATATATATATATATATATATATATATATATATATATATATATATATATATATATATATATGTATATTAATTTTGCATGCTTTGAATCGGCACAAATTAGATTTGAAAATGACGAAAATTGCCTCAAAACTATTGATAGGCATGAAATTGAAACAAAATTAAACAAATTTTTGACGTTCAATTTGTCAAAACTGTCAAAATAAATTCTTCATTTATTATTTCATTTATTTTGACAAATAAAACGTCAAACATTTGTTTAATTTTGTTTCAATTTCATGCCTATCAATAGTTTTGAGGCATGGGCATCTATTTTTCACTAAACAAAAGTTCACACCGTTCACACTTTCAAATCTCTTGGACTTAAATTTATATATAGTATACAGAAATAGCATTTGGCAAGTCTATTACCAAACTATTAACAAAAAGAAATTTCGACCAATTGTTCTCAAAATAAAAGGTACAACTTTTTTATTTTAAATGGGAACCTATTTTTTAATTTACTTATTCGATTCAGTATTTTTTTTTAATTCAACTACTATAAAATTCAGTACCCTCACACATGGGCGTCCGCAGGGGGAGGCAAGGGGGGCGCGCGCCCCCCCCCCTTGGATACTAACTAGGGTGGTGATCAAGCCTCTCTAAAATAGGAATTTAACATGTAAAACTATAATTTTTTAATTTCCTACTTACTTAAATATTTGAAGCAAAAAAGATTGAAATAAAAGTTTTAGGGCATAACATTCTGCATCTGAACGAAAAAACAAAATTAATTTTGCATGCTTTATAACGACACAAATTAGATTTAAAAATGACGAAAATTGCGTGAAATTGAAACAAAATTTAACATATGTTTGACGTTTTATTTGTCAAAATAAATGAAATAATAAATAAGGAATTTATTCTGTCAGTTTTGACAGATTGAACGACAAACATTTGTTTAATTTTGTGTCAATTTCATAGCTATCGATAGTTTTGAGACAATTTTAGTCATTTTCAGATCTAATTTGTGCCGATACAAAGCATGGAAAATATATTTCATATTTTATGCCCTAAACATGTTATTCGAAGCTTTTTACTTTTAAATAATTAGGAACTAGGAAATTTAAGACAATGTGATTTTACATGTTAAAGTCCGATGTTCGAGAGTCGTAGCCACCATACTGTATATGTACAGGTATATATATATATATATATAAATTAAATAAAAATTAAATTATAAGTTTAAAGATAATAAATTCAAGCTGAAACTGAATTTCCAGCAGTATTCTTATGGCCAGCTAGCGACATGTTCCCTATCGTAACGATTGAGTAATCTAAGTTAAAGTATACACAGATACAAAACATTAGAAAATAAAAACTGTAAAACTGCTAAATCGGAATTTATTGAAGAAATGGTGTCAAATTATGGAAGAATTATTCGAAAATTGTCCTACCTCTTCAATTCAAACCCAGACGACAAAGACTAGTAATTTATTTCACAAATTTAAATATTTTTTTATCCATTTGTTATGTGTTTTTGTATTTATGTTATGTAAAAAAAAATATTTTTGAAATTTATGTATATCTAAGAGTTTTTTGCGACTCGCCCCCCCCCCCCCCTGGAAAAATGTCTGTGCACGCCCATGCCCTCACAGTACAATTATTTTGACAAAAATGCATATTAAATTGACATTTATTTAATTCAAATAGCAAAGGAATCAGCGTGCTATGACAGAAATAAATGAACAAATCATAATATTTTTGTTTGTATTATCTATTATTTTTTGCCAATGCAACTATTTTGTGAATAAATACATAAATAAATTTTATTAGTCATTTGTTTCTTTCATACCACACTGATGCCTATGCGATTTGAATTAAATTAATGTCAATTTAAACTAAGCTTAGTGGTTAAAGCATCAGCCCGGCAAGCTGAAGGTCCTCGGTTCGAGTCGGGGCGTCTCCCGAATTTTTCTGTCATAAACTTCAAATTTATCAAACTTATAAAATAAGAAAGTTGCACCCCATATTTTGAGAACCACTGGTCGAAAAAAAATTTGTTAATACATAGTTTTATTATTTTGTGGTAATATTTCAGATTGTCACATGTAAATAATGTATTATAAACAAAATGTGAAACTAGTGACAGTGTTGTGTTTAAAGTTAAGTATCGTTATTAATTGCTAGGCTATTATTTTTAAAATTATGTATGTTTCGTCTAGTGTTAGCTATTTTATAGCCCTTGGTTTAGAAAATATTAAGTACCGTGAGAATGATATGTTTGGGGTTGTGTTTGTGTTTCTAAACCAATAAATTAAGTCAAGTGTGCCTGAGTCCGTCTGAGTGACGCCGAATGTGGAAACATGTTGGAATAGGTGAGGGATGAAGAGACGTGTGTAAATGGTTAAGAGTGCATGGTGACTTTGTAGATAGTTTTAATATAGTGTGTATCCGACGATCGACGAGAGAAGTTGAAACTAATTATCATTGTAAATCTTTATCTTAATAAAACTGATGTACATATTCCCTGTACTTCGTGTGTTATTTATCCTGACGAATATATGAACAGGAAGTGCAGAAGGAGCAGCATTAATCACAGAAAAATTATATCATTTATAGACAATTATCAGAAGAGGATAGATTGTTTTATATTGGGATTGCGACAATTAAACCAACCTTGTAGCTCTTATAGTTCTCGAGATAGCAATAGTGGCACACTTAAATTGAACACCCTGTATAAAAGATTAGACTATGTTTGAATAATTTAGATTCCACAATAAGCTACTGTATCTGGGATTAAATTCTTGTTGTGTAGAGTAAGCAAATAAATAAAATACAAATAAATTTACGTGCATGTATAATTTAGTAGTTGTACACATATGTATTCAATGCAAGGACGGAGGGTGAAAGCGTGGAATGTGGGGTTTGTGGTAACGGATAAACTAAATAGTTCTGCGTATTGTGGTTAAACAGAGGAAGTCAGATAATTGCTTATATGTCAGATCACCACAACTAGGATAATATATCATGTAACATACATAACGTAACGTAGGTATCAGTTGTTCTTGTAAGGAAATTACAGTTTAACCTAATTTCAACTGAACACGTTCAAGCGTTCAGGGAAACAGGTGATATTATTCTTAGTGGATTTTAAGATGATTACAGAATAGAACAACGCAGGTGTTAGAACGAATATCTTTTAATATCTAAATCCATTTAGGAAGACATGTGTAAAGAGAACAATGTCTGTTAGCTCTATGACTACTCAATAGGAAATTACACTTTTAGGTTTAAGTAAGTTGGATGAAATACAGTTTAACCTGCTATAATTCGAACGTATACAACTCAAAATTATCCTTTATTCGAAGTTTACTGATGCCCCTGTACCTTTTGTATAATTGCCATGTATTTTTATCTCAATAACTCATACATACATACATACATAGCAACCCAAATGCAGATTCATAAAAAGGATTAGCACTAACACTGTTTTTAATATTATCTATAACTTTGTTCCAAATTAAAACAGATTAAAGAAATGAACTAAATTTGATGCTAATTAACTCTCTTTTTGACTAAAGTAAAAATAAACTTGTTTCGTACATTGAAAAGAGAGTTAAAAACGAAATAAATAATGGTGTTAGCGCTAATCCGCTTTATGAATCTGCCTGCCAGTGTTTATATAAAATCTTTTATTTTTACACAATAATTGTTATAATACTAGGTACAAATTCCATTAAATGTGAATCACAATCATGGCAATTGTGATTTTATTCAAATGAAAACTATCAATAAAATGATACATACATACTTACATACATATCTTCACGTTATATCCCAAAAATGGGGTAGCACGAACTATAAAATCACTCATAAAATATTCACTCATCACACTCATCAAACAATCAGCCCTCGTCAAACATTATCATCCAAACACACCACCCTCACTTCAACCACATTCATAGATCACTCCATATAAACTGATTCATTTATGACATAATCAATCACATCATTCCTATTCACTTATCATTCATCTTCTTTTTCAACGTACATAATATATGCATAAAACATCTCAAATTAATCACGCTTACTCCTAACAACGAATCTAATAACGAAACTAACAACGAATCTACAAGATTAGAAAAGATGAAAGAGAAAGCCTGCACTTGTATATGAAAGAAAAGTCTACACTTGTATATGAAAGAAAAGTCTACACAGTGCAGTAACTGGAAAGGATTAAATAATAATGGTAACCATAGTTTCCATTATTATTTAATCATGATTAACATTAATCGATGATTAAAAACATTTTCATCCAAACAAGCCACACTCACTTCAACCACATTCATAGATCACTCCATATAAACTCATTCATTTTTTACACTCGAAATCATTATCACATAACAAACCTTTAATCACATCATTTCTATTCACTTATCATTCATTTTTTTTCTTCAACGTACATAACATATGCATAAAACATCTCAAAATGCTCAGGTTTTCTTATAACAACGAATCTAATAACGAAACTAACAACGAATCTACAAGATTAGAAAAGATGAAAGCGATAGCCTGCACTTGTATATGAAAGAAAAGTCCACACAATGCAGTAACTGAAAATGAAACAAAAAGATAAGAAAGGAAGGGAGCGTCGCCCTGCGCTTGTTTTTGAAAGTGAATTTCACACAATTGCAGTTAAACACTCTACGTAAGAACTGAAAATGAATTAAAAGATAAGAAAGGAAGGGTTTGAATTCCATACAATTGCAGTTAAACACTCAATGTAAGAAAACGAATAAAAAAAGATAAGAAACGAAGGGAATATCGTTCCTGCGCTTGTTTTTGAAAGTGAATTTCACACAATTACAGATAAACACTCTACGTAAGAACTGAAAACGAATTAAAAGATAAGAAAAGAAGGGAGTGTCGCTCTACGCTTGTTTTTGAAAGTGAATTCCACACAATATCTCAATAACTCAAATTTTCATAATTCGGAAATCTGTGAAATTCAAAAGCAATAACAGTATTTTCTATAAGTTGGATTTTCAATATTAAAATGCACTTTTTCGGCATAATATTTGCACGTTATCTTCATGTACGGTCGCCAAGATTAATCGAGTTTTGTTTCATCGAGCTCGATGCATGCAAGTTGTAAGATGGGTAGTTTTTTTGTGAATCTTCAAAGAGCGACGAGATCTACCTTTGTACTGATTTGTTGTTTGTACAGAGTATATACGAGGGCAGGGTGAAAAGTCCCTGAAAAATTAAACTAGAAATTATTTATTTGGTCAAAACATATTTTATTTCTCAACATAATCTCCTTGTGGCTCGATACACTTCGTCCAACGTTTTTCTAATTTTTCGATTCCTTCCAAATAATACGATTTTGGCAATCCTTCAAAATAGGCGTTTGTCTCAGCGATGACCTCATCGTTGGAGCCAAATCTCTTTCCGCCGAGCCATTTTTTCAAATTTGGAAATAGATAAAAATCGCAGGGGGCCATATCTGGAGGAAAGAGTCCTTCTTATTGCGCTTGAACATCGCCAAACACTCCTTTAACTTGTCACACGGTCGTCCTCGTATAACCTATTTACATATTTTAATCTTTTGAACATATAATTAAATGTTATTTTGTTGTGCATAAAATATTGTATGTACCACGGGTGAAATTAGCATTTCTGACCCTGAGCATGTTATTAGCCCTCGGCACTTTGCGCCTTGTGCTAATAATCATGCCACGGACCAGAAACACCTGTTTTCACCCTTAATTCATAAATAACTTTTGTCTTACTAATATTTTTTAATAACCTAAATAATAAATAATGGATTACCTGGCAACACTGAATAGACAAAATGTCAGTTTTTGAAAATATTACTAAAGTAAAGTCACTCTTAATACCCTAGGGCCTATTAAAATCATATAATTCCCTAGGGCATTATGAACCAAATAATGTACCTTATATCCATGGTTTTAATAAACAATAATGAACTAGGAAGACAAAAAAATAAAAGAAGTGTATTTAACTAGCGATAAGAAATTCTAAAAAAAAATGTTATCACGCCTTTTACCCAGTACTGGATGTGGCACCGTAGCAGATCACGGTAAGTGATATATTTTAAGCGTAAAGTGCGGTTACCTGCAGTCAAGAGGAGGGCCACAGGGGTAGTTTTAATGTAGTAAAAATTATTTGTCGGCTATGGGAATCACATCCGGATTCTCAAATCCCCAGGCCGACTCGATACCACTGAGCCAACCACTAAATTCAAATTCTGGTGTCAAATAATAGAAAACATGGATATTTTTCAAAATTGTCATCTTTAAGTTTTATGTTAATATTTATCAAATTGATGCAATGCAACAGGCGCTGCGACAACATAACGCATTTTATACTAGTAATTATCCCCAAACTAACTATGTAAATCGAAATCAGATTGTCCGATTATCCTGTCCGAATAAGCAACTACCCACCGCGATAGTATTTATAAATGGAAATTAATTTCACAGTTACAGTTGGTTTGTTTGTTGAAAACGTTTTCAAATTGTTGACATATGCAAATAAGGGTAGCTAAGTTGGTTTGTGCAACCGCAGCGCACGCATGCGCGTATGTGTATTTGACAAACATCCCCTCTCCCGCCTCATGCAATCTACGCCACTGGATACAAGGATTTTCCAGCTGCGGCAATCTTTCCATTCAATTGTGGTTTTTGTTTATTTGTTTTGTTTATTTGTCCTTGTATTCTGAATGGTTCAGATTTTCCCCAGAGAAAAGCGTATTTATTAACAAAATTCTCAGGAGAGATTGTTTCCGAAAAAGCTAATAAATCTGTTTGGATTTTGTTTTGTAATTTGTATTGATAGGAATATTTGAAGATATACGTTTTTCAAACTTTTTTGCAACATACAGTATGTTCAACGAAACGCGGAACAGGAGATTAATATTGGATTTTAAATGTTTGCGGAAATTAGTTCTGTTTTTTTTAAAGCAAAAGTACAAGAATAAAAAGTTGTTTCAAATGAAACGGATATTCAAATCAAATAAATATATAAATATATTATCAGACTTTTTATCCTATAGGATAAATCACGGTCCCCAAAGATGTTAGCGGAGGTGGAGCCACAGGGATAATATTAACTACGGATAAAATAAATAAAAAATATATCATCATGCATTTTATCCATTACTGGGTGTGGCACTCTGCCAAAGCAGATCTCGATACGTGATATATTTATGCTCGTGAAGTGCCGGCCGTCAAATCACGGCCCCCAAAGATGTTAGTGGTGCGGAGCTACAGGGGTAATTTTAAATTGATGAAAATGTTTTGTCGGCTGTGGAGATCGAACCAAAATTATTATACATTTACGCCTCATTCAAAGATCTTAACATAGCTATTCTTTTCGTCGTTTGTCATAACCTTTAAATATTTGATATATGTAATAACATCAGACCATTTCCAGTTATAGTTTAAATATCTTTGTCTTAAGCATAATAACGAATATATAAATATATCATCACGCCTTCTACCCATTACTGGGTGTGGCACTCTGCCGAAGCAGATCTTGGTAAGTGATATATTTATGCGCGTGAAGTGCGGTTACCAGCCGTCAAATCACGGCTCCAAAAGATGTTAGTAGCGGGGGAGCTACAGGGAAAATTTTAAATTGGTGAAAATGTTTTGTCGGCTGTGGGGATCGAACCAAAGTTATTACACATTTACGCCTCATTCACTGCATAGCTATTCTTTTTGTCATTTGTCATAAGCTTTAAATATTTGATAAATGTAATAACATCAGACCATTTCTAGTTATAGTTTAAATATCTTTGTCTTAAGCATAATCATGAATACGAACATAAAAATTTTCAAAATGTAAGCTTTTGTCTTTGCTTCGTCGTTGTGTAAACCTAAAATAGTTTATTTTGATTGCATTACTTGAATTACACATAAAGCTAAAAATAATGCCTAATTATGTAATATAATGACTACCGTTTATTAATTTTCTAATATTTAAGAAAAAATTATTTTTACTACGATCGTGTGAAAAATGAGTCTTTATGTATTTATTTTCAGTGTAAAAAGTGATTCGTTTTTAGAACGGCGTGCAATAAAACTTTTTTTTGCACGTTGTCACTAGCAATTTGCAGAAAATGTAATAAAATAATGCCTTAAAAATGTAACATCGACTACGGAAACCGGCAGTACGGCAGCATAAAAACTGCGACTCGGTGTGGCCCGGTAGGCCCTGGCCCGATTTGGGCTGTAGCGCCATTGAAGAAGAAGAAATAACTATTATATCATTTTGTATGCCAGCATGTAAATATAAAATAAAATAAATGTTTATGTCAACAGCTGTTCTATTAAAAAAATACGGGGAATAATTTTGCACACGACTTTTACTTACAAATACACTTTGTTACAAAGCATTCAATGGAAATTCATCTTGCAATTACAATTCCCTAATACACACTTCTGTTTCATCCACAATCATAATTTCTTGCATACAAGTTCGTTTCATCTTTCATTCTCGCAAAAAATCATAAACCATATCCATCCATTTATTCGTAGATTGTCCACGTAAATAAATAAATATATCATCACGCCTTCTACCCATTACTGGGTGTGGCACTCTGCTGAAGCAGATCTCGGTAAGTGATATATTTTGCGCGTGAAGTGCGGTTACCAGTCGTCAAATCACGGCCCCTAAACATGTTAGTGGTGGAGGAGCCACAGGGATAGCTTTTTCAAATTATGAAAATTTGTCGCCTGTGGGAATCGAACCAGGGACCTCAGGATCCACAGGCCGACTTCATACCACTGTGCTAGCCATCCCATAATCTGTCAATTTCACAAATCTTTTTTTAACATAAATTCCACTACGTATTTTAGAAGGTAGAAATATGCAACACAACTCAAAACTACATTTTACGTAGAGCAACCTAACCTATAACATATCATTGTCACGATAGGTCTTGCGATAGTTGGAATAAATGGCGATAGTTTCGTTGTACGTTCAGGGTGAAATGTAGGTGGATATAAGTAGTCGTATAACCTCACTTCCCGCAGAGTTCGCCCGTCCGGCTGTCGGTCGTGTCTGTCAACAAACCGGAAATCCGGAAGAGCGGAAGTGAATTACCAGCGCCTGGAGAATACGAGGACTTCTTTCGTCCTCCGAAAGCACTAGAGACATGTTTTTCGCAGTACTGACCCTGACAGTTAGAATCAGCGGTGGCTAAGTTGAGGAGAATTTCTTTTTGGGGAAATTTCTGTTAAACTGAAAACGTTATAAAGATCGACTAACATCATTCATCCTGACAAAATTTAATAAAATCATACAAAATTGTTCAATATTTACAATGAAAATTAAAAAAATCTGGTGTGCTCACCACACGACTTTCTTATACACAGCATATTTAATATTCAGAATATATAATATAAATAAATAAAATAAATATATCATCACGCCTTCTACCCATCACTGGGTGTGGCACTCTGCTAAAGCAGATCTCGGTAAGTGATATATTTTGCGCGTGAAGTGCGGTTACCAGTCGTCAAATCACGGCCCCCAAACATTTTAGTGGTGGAGGAGCCACAGGGATAGCTTTTGAAATTATGAAAATTGTCTGTCGCCTGTGGGAATCGAACCAGGGACCTCAGGATCCACAGGCCGACTTCATACCACTGTGCTAGCCATCCCATTATATATAATATGTAATTTAGATTTTCAGTAATTCAGCATTTATCTGTTTGAAACATATAAAATATCAAATTTGTTTACGTATAATTTTTTAGTAATGTTGACTATTTTATGTCTAACTTTACTGATGAGGCATGTCCGTTCGAGCCTAACCCTTGGTATCTCAAGAACCGTGAGATACGAAGTCGATTAAAGTGAGGCAAAGTTGCCAAATTAGTTGACCATTTTAATGATGTATTTGTTTTTCCGAAAAAAGACATAGATAACTAGATAAGGCGAAAATTAAAATCTATGTTTTCTGTTTCTATTGCTACTATGATTATTTATTAAATATAAAAATTAGTTTTTCTCAAAATTAGACGCATATACAGAAAAATTGCAAATAACATTTTATGTTCCAAATATTTTTGCCAACATCTTTTATTTGAAACTTTTTTTCGTAACTGATTCCATTTAAAAAAAAAAATGGAATTTATTGTTTTGTGTGTCCAGTAAACTTCCTCGTCCGGTTTTTCAATTCCATTCAAAATCAACTCAGCTCTTCGTATTTTCATGAAACTTGTAATTACCAAGTTTCGTTAACAAATCTTATCTCGTTCATGAGATATTGCACACTCGGACACACATCCATCCATCCATCCATCCACACACACACAGACATCATTGAGAAAATGATCAAAACGGATTCAGTGGACCTCAAAACACGTATTTCCGCGAAAATCTCGTCAACGATTTTTTTCACGATTCCAATATTTCCTTATACTGCGTATAAGAAAGAAAGTAAAAGAAAGACATTGAAATACAAATTTTATATAAGGATATTAAATAATAGCTATGTTTACTATCGATCCATGTATTGAAAATAATTTTTTTTTCATTTATAATAATTATTTTATATTTTGCACGTTTACAAGACATACAATTTCTGTCTATATCGAGTTGTCAAACTGTCAGATTCATAATCTATTGTTTCAAACATATAAAACTATCTGTTTAAGGACTTTGACCTATAGTAGTTTCTAATAACTATTTACATAACAAGTGCGCAAATGGTGCAAATGGCGTCTTCGTGCACGAGTTTTGTACAATGCTTTTTTGTAACGAGCAAAAATTATATAACCGATAATTTATTTTTCTCGTAAAGTTTGTTAAAATATGTCTGTTTGATGGCGTTATAAGCTAATGTCTCTACTTCTTTTAGAATTTAGAATAATAAAAAAATAGATTTTTTTTTCAATTACTTCGCGCACTAGTGCGCAAATCAAATTTTCCATCGGTTTCCAAGATAATGTAAACCTTATTTTGAATGATGCGAGTACAAAAAACTATTTTATAGCAATTCCGAGGGAAAGAAATTTGTCAAAGGAATATCAGTTGCTGTTTCTTCATTTAATAATTTATTTTGAGGAAGAATATGCAAATAATGGACCGCGTTTACCCTTAAGTACCAGCTTAATTTAAAGTTTATTAGAGAATACCAGACGCACTAAATGTTAGTAGATCTAAGGTCACTAAAATATCTGCGAAGAGAAAGAAAAATGATAACTTGTCATCTTAAAAAAAGCAACGAGCAATAAAATTTAAAACCGATTACATATATACCATACATATAAACGTAGCAGTACCGTATGTCATTCATCTAGTTAAATTTTTGATGACATCAGTCGATCTTTACAACGTTTTCAATATAGTTCAAAGTTTTAACTTAAGGTAGTACTAGTGTGACGGTGGCGCCATGGGTTGTCGACTGGCGAAACTGACGCTCAAAAAAATATAAAAATTGAATAAAATAAGTGTTTCATACCTATTATGATTGGAATATCATGAATTGTTAACAGGTTGTTGGTCTAGTGAATTTTCAAATACGATACCACCGTGTGGTGTTGCCATTATAAATTGGGATTCCTAATTTTTCGTTAAAAACAAGGCTTTGCATGGCTATATATCTATTTTATCGAACTTGACTCAATTTTCTGAATTTTTAAGTAAAAACATGGACAAGAAAATACAAGTTGATGTTATATATACAGACTTCAGTAAGGCTTTTGATCGGGTTCATCATTCTACACTGATAAAAAAACTTCAAATTTTGGGAATTCACGGCTCTCTGTTGAGGTGGATACAATCCTATATAACAAATAGGTCACAAATAGTTTTTTGTAATGGCTTTAAGTCTCGTTTAATCCCAGTTACGTCTGGTGTTCCGCAAGGTTCCCATTTAGGGCCTTTGCTCTTTAATTTATTCATTAACGATATATCATCATGTTTTAAACATTCTCAGTTCTTATTATACGCTGATGACTTAAAATTGTATAACACTGTAAAAACAGAAAATGATAACCATCGACTTCAGCTTGATCTTGATCAACTACAAAAATATTGTAAATGTAATTATTTGGCTCTTAATGTTTCTAAATGCTCTGTGGTTAACTTTACGAGAAATCTTGAGTCCATCATATTTAATTACACCATTGACAACATAATTATAGAAAACAAACAAGTAGTTAAAGACTTGGGTATTACTTTTGATTCCAAATTACTGCTAAATAATCATGTCGACATATGTGTAAAACAATCATATAGAACTTTAGGCTTCATTCTGAGAAATTGTAAACATTTCAGTGAGCCAAGGTCTTTATTATGTTTATATAATTCACTAGTCCGTTCAAAGTTGGAGTACGCTTCAGTAATTTGGAATCCGTTTTATTATAAAAATATTATACATGTTGAAAATGTTCAAAAAAAATTCTTAAATGTTCTATGTTACAAATTTAATATTGGTATTTCTGATTATACAATGAGATTAAAATATTTCCATATGTCATCTTTGGAAAATAGGAGAATTTTAAGTGACATGATTTTTCTATATAAAATATTTAATAATCTTATTTATTCAAGCAGTATAATTCAAAACTTTAATATTTATGCTTCCAATAGGAATACTAGGTCATCTAACTTATTTTATTTGCCATTAAGTAATACAAATAATAACAAAAATTCCCCCATCAATAGAATCATGTCCACATATAACTCCAAATTTGAGCATGTCGACTTATTTTATTTCTCTTTAGCACTATTTAAAAAAGCCGTTATTAATACTATTAATTCATTTTAACATCATACTTATACTGTAACTGTATTGTTCACCTAATATTCTAATTTAATCACTAATATCTTATGTACTTATGTTAACTCAATACTGAAACCTGTACTGCATCTGTAGAATTGTATTTTGTATTATTAATTCGTGAAAACCTGTTATTGGTCCTAGTTGACTGTTGGTTTTCTTATAAATAAATAAATAAATTACTAAACGATAAAAAACTTTCTCCTTCTGATACAATATACATAGATAGTTCTAGAACATCATACTAGTTTTTCAAATGAAACTGCAAAATTTTAGAGGTACACAAACCAAATATGTGCGATTCTGAGTAAGGATTGCTATAAGCCCCGTGTATAAGAACTCAACTTTACAAGCGAATATATTTGTTCACAGACGATGAATGTGTTTTATATTTTAACAAGATGCGTATGACTATCCAATGTTTACGTGCGCCAAATTTCATTCCTATCTGCAAAACTTTTTTTCACGCTAGTACTACCTTAAAACTGCAATACTATAAATTGTTACTGCTCAAAAATGTTTATTCTTGTTTTATTGTTTGAGCTATGAATTTAAATTGTTATTTTAATTTATATAAAACTACGGCGTAAATAAAGCTAAATTAAGCGCTGTTACAATTCATAAAATGTAAAGTACTATGAGTATATTAAAAAGCACGTAGTGAAAACTACGAATACTAGAATACGTTTTACATCGTACTAAAATGGTATTGTTAGTAGTTACTCCTGTAACACGAGTGGGCTATGTACATCGCAAGCGATATTTGATTTTAGATATAGTAATTAAAACGATTGATGGGGCTTTTATTTCATAGAATAATACAAACAATAAAACACATAACTTTATTTGCAAACTTAACGGAATAATTGAAATACTAAAACAGGAATTAAACTAAAACATAAACTAATAGAAGATTAGCTTAATCCGCGCGAAGCCCGGGAACGTATGTATATTAGTCACATCTTGACCTACCAAGGCTGCGAACTTGACTGTACTGAAGCTATAGCCCAAAACAGACGCTCTGTTTTTGAGTAGGGGTGAAAAGTGATTGTTGTGTACTCGTGATGGCAAGGATTAATTTGCGCAATAAAACACACAAGTAATAATAATAATAATAATAATAATGATATATTTTGCTAAGAGAAATATTACATCTCCATACAAAAGGTAGTTAGTAACAATATAAACAAAATAAATAAAATTGTTTTGTATTACAAGATATGTATTAGTTGTTTACAATAAATGCTCGAAGTCGTAGGGCGTTTCTGACGTAGTTGTATATAACGTATGCATTTTCTTTCGATATTTCCGTCATTAGACTAGGGAAGTTAAGATCGTCATTAGGGCCGTATTTCTTTAGGAATGTAATCCTGTATGGTGAAAATATAGGACACTGAAATAGAAAATGTATTATGTTGTTGGATTCATGTGTATTGCAAATGGTACAGATTTCATCCCCATTGAATTTGTGGCAGATTCCTTCATGGTAAACGTAGAATAGGTTAATGTTTGTAGTACGTAATTGGCTGCAAATTTTAAGTATAGCATAGGGAATATTTGTATCCAGATAGTTCAGAGTTGTATTGAAGAATTTGAAAAAAGGGTTATAAGTGGAATTTAGGATGAGCTCTGAGTCGTTTTGGAAAAGTATTTCATTATATGCCATAAGTATGTTGTTAAATTCTTGTTTTAGAAGTAGAGGATTTTGTTCTTTCCATATCCAGTTGAAGTGTACTCTATTTAACACTCGTTCCAAATTGTTAACCCAGTTCCATTTATTTTGATTTTCTTTGCTGATTAGAGAATTATCGTTAATTTGAAGTAATTTATTATAACATACTTTGACGTGTCTTTCTTCTGGCATTAAAAGAATCTTGTACCACCAAGATAAGATTTTTTTAAAAATTAGTAATTCTAATTTTGATTGCCCTGTTTCTCTCCTAATTATGTAATTTGGCGTTGTTCTTTGCCATGATAACATAGTTTTAAAAAATTGTGCTTGTGCTCTTTCAACACTATTCTGCTGCGACTGAGAATAGCCCCAAACTTCTGCTCCGTACAAGATCGATGGGATTAATAATGATTCATATAATTTCATGACAGTATTCCAGGAGAAAACTTTAGCTTTTATCATCGCACTCTTTATTGTTCCTGTTATTTTATTTACACACAAGTACAAACTAAATATATATTTTATTTACGGTGGTTTGTTTTCGTCGAACTTTAGGCCGAATGTTTGGTGGCTGAGACTGGTGTTATGGGAATTTACCCCGTGTGTTCAGAAATATTAATTCTGACACAAGATTTTATTTGTTACGGAAAATCACTCCGTTTGTTTCCGCTGCTACTGTGGTTGATGTTAAATGTACTCTTAATTGTTCATTTATATATATATATATATATATATATATATATATATATATATATATATATATATATATATATATATATATATATATATGTGATAGGGAATCTTGACTTGTATAGAATGTTGGTATATATATATATACACAATAATAATAATAATACATATATACAAAAATAAAAATATGAAATAGTACTAGTGATTTAGTGAGTTTGAATTTTGAGCTCGTGATGTAGAGATTTAGAGTTTGAGATGATTGTAGATAACGAATGTAGTATGTTGTGTAATATTGAAAAACTCAAAAATAAGTGTCAAAACGAACGTTGGAGAAACAAAGGAATTCATAATAAACAAAGGTGTAAGGCAAGGAGACTCTTTATCTGCTACGCTGTTCAATATAGCATTAGAATACATGACGAATATCATTAATTAAAAAGGAAGGGGTGGTCAAAGATGACCAATAGGATGATGTAGTACCATCCACTTGAGAGGTTGACATTGGTGGTTCGAAATTTGGAAAGGGAATGATCTGGTCGAGGTCACAAGAGTAATAATTTTGGGTTAAAACTCAGGATTCTTGGAACAAGGGATGTCGGTAAAAAGGTTCAAAGAGACATAAAAATTTAGGGAAGGCTACATGACGGGTAGTCGTCTTAGAAATTGCGAACAAAGAAAATATAACTATACAAAAGTACAAAAGTGTCAAGTATCTTTACAAAAAGTAGGAACTAGCAATTTATGAGCATGCTTAAACTAGTAGAATACAAGAAATAACTAGAATATTTTGAACAATGACACAATATAGAATACTTATGAACTAAAAAGAAATGATTGTTACTTGATTATTATATACTAACTTAATTAAAATAAAACGTTATGGGGCTGTTCCATAACACTGGACTGCTGGATAGTGAATAGGCGAATAGCGAATGGTGAATGAAGAATGAGCAATGATGTAATAACCAATAGACTATAATTTTTGTTGTCACGTATTTTACTTTGCTAATAGCAATTGTGCATTCGATTTTTAAGTGTGTATACATGCATGTAGAAAAAGATATTTAAGTGAATATAGCTGGTAAGGTTGAAGAACTTATGGAATTTATAGAAATAGGTTCGTACCATATATGGCACAACAGTTGCGGAACAATAACGCTGATATGCATAGTCGTTCGCCCAGCGACGCGCTGAGGAAGCGCCCATAAGCGATACACTTGGCGAAACGCTGGCGAACCGCTAGCGAACGACTATGAATACTAGTGTAAGTATTTTATTTCATTTGGTTTGGTATACAATATTCTGACCTACAATTATTGGGAACAAATAAAAAATAATATTCATTCATCAGTTTAGTATTTAATAATTCAAAATTCATCCCCTAATTTCTCATATACGAAATCGTTTACTGACTATTCCCAAAGAAGAATATTTGTTACTAGATGAGCAAATAATTCCCACGAATGCTAGATCATCACTATTGCAATGTAATAAAAAATACCTTATCGCTGGGAACAAAGTATTTATTTAAAAGGGTGCTCCAGATATAGGAGTAAGCAGTAAAGTAGTCTTACGAATGGTACATAGTATACCGCGAAACGAAAATTATAAAATATTTTTTGATCACTGGTTTACCCCTATACACTGTTAATACATCTCACAAAAGAGGGGATTATTAAAATAGTAAGATACTGCAGAAAATGTAACACTTATGCCTAAACAAAGAAAGAAATAGTTTCTTGAAATGTCGCACTAAATAACTTGTTCTAAACTTGTTTTAAAAAATAATAATATCTTATTTTTGAACGTATTTCTATTCATTGTAATATCATTTTGTCCACAAAATTTATTTTTTTCAAATAAATAAATGCCGAAGCAGATCTCGGTAAGTGATATATTTTGCGCGTGAAGTGCGGTTACCAGTCGTCAAATCACGGCTCCCAAAGATGTTACTGTTGGAGGATCCACAGGGGTAGCTTTTGAAATTATGAAAATTGTTTGTTGCCTGTGGGATTCGAACCAGGGTTCTCAGGATCCACAGGCCGACTTCATACCACTGAGCTAGAACAAAAAAATCATGCAGTAAGGGGTTAAGAATTTTATTCATTTTTCAAACAATCAATCAAAACAACAAACAAAGCAAAGTGAATGTTCATTTGATCTCATCATTGCGATATGACTATATCGTGCCAGTACAATATTCATATCATGCTACTGTACGCTATTTTCAACTTTTTTAAATGGGTTACTGCCGTGATATCTATTGTTTTCTGATGTGGTCGTCTAAAATATATATGTTATATATGTATAGAACACAATTCTCTGGTTTATTTGAATATAAAATAAACGGGACATAAATCAAAATGACCTGTCGGATAAGTTAGTTATTCGTCAGCCGATTTTACGGCTATAGAACACGTCTACATTGAAATGAGCACATGCATAAAGCATACAAACATATACTCGTATATTTTCAGTGCCTAAAGCCTGTCAGTTAATTCGCTTTTAGTGAATTGAGTGCAATGAATAACGCTCTCGGCTCTTTAGCAACGAGTTCTACATTCAATGAACCGTATTGGATAATTAATTGATTCAATACGCCTATTACATCATTTTGAAAAGAGATTTTCGTTGAAATACAGATGCGCACAACAAAGAGAAGATTCATAAAAAGCAAAAATTTCATTCAAGGATGTTTTTCTTATATCAAGTTTAAAATGAAAAAAGTGTGAAAATAAACTTATTTCATATTATCCTGATGTGGATTTCGGGATTTAAAATCTCCTTCGGAATACAGGAAAGGCGTAAACAAACCTTAAGGATCGGATAAGACTTTCAGAGTTTGGTGGAGTTATATTACGTGCGTGAGAAAACTTTCGACGGCAAGGGTAATCAGCCGAATAAGACAGGAAGGAGAAATGCATATAAAGTTGGATGAAATAAAAAGCGTTTTCAATTCTAGGGAGAATCTCTCACATTCTGTTTTTTATTTAGATTTGGAACTACTCAGTTATATGATTGGGTTTACTTTTATGCATTCTAAAATTATCTGCGTTTGTTAGAATCACATTTACTAGACATCAGAGCTGGGCAGTAGCTAGCTACTTTTGTAGCTTAGCTACTAGCTTAGCTACTAGCTTAGCTACATTTACCTTAGCTGTAGCTGTAGCTTAGCTAACGGTGAAAAAATATAGCTGTAGCTTGTAGCTAGCTACTTTATTTTCTATTAGCCTAAAAATAAAACTGAAGCTACTTTTAAAGCTACTTTTTGTAGCTTAAAGCTACTTTTTAAGCAGAAGGTCAACAAAGTACGCATGCGTACTAACTAAACCCACATAAAATAATTATTTGTTGCCGATTCTAACTGGCTCTAATACGCAAAAATACACAGTATGTGTCAGATGGAATTTGCTATTTTTGATATGTATATAATAGTAAATTAACAGTCATTATAACAAAAGACTGATCATATGACAATGGCAAATTTAATTATTTCACAATAATTTTAAAAAGTAGCTTTAAAATTTAACAGCTACTTTAACGTAAGCTTTTAGCTGTAGCTTAGCTATATTTTACAAAATATAGCTTATAGCTGTAGCTTAGCTACTTTTTTAAAGAATAGCCGTAGCTGTAGCTTAGCTACTTTTTTAAGTAGCTTGCCCAGCTCTGCTAGACATATAGTTTGAGTAATTTAGTATTGTGATATCACATTATTCTTATTAATGAGATATTACAATACTAAATTACTATATGGGGTTCAGCACCATCTATTGATGGCGCTGAAACCCATATGTCAATAGTTGAACAAATGAGCATTTTTGTTTAACTTTCGTGAGTGTAACATTGCAGGCTGTAGTATTTCTTTGTTTTATTCTTATATTTTCAATATTATCTAAGCTTTCATTAATACGTAATACGTAATTTTTTATTATTATTAAATTCATGTAATGCAAAAAAAATCGTGTTCTTATATATTTCTATTTTGTGTCTTTATCAAAGCTATTATTGCCTCTAAAAGAGTTCGTTAATAGCTCATGTGAGTGCTGTAATAGCAATTTGTATTTTGAAGGTTGATAACTCTGCTGAAATATCTTAATATCAATAAAGATGGGATTTACTAGAAAGTATTACCAACTAACACAAAATATCCTAAATTTTTAAATACAATTTTTTAATTCAAAAGTATATAAAAGACACAAAATAGAAACAAATCATATAAAGAGCTTATTTCATAATTGTCGATTATTTTGTTCGAAGGATTGGATGCCTCCCTCTTCACGAAAAAAAATGACTATTTTGAAATTAATACAATTCTTTTGTTTAATTGTAATTGTAAATAACAAATTCGTTGAATGTTAATTAAATTTGACACATAGAAAAAATCACTTGTCAGTGCCAGCAATTCGACACACCTCTGTGGTCTAATTGGTAGGACGTTCGCGGCCCTAGTGGAAGGTCCGGGTTCAAATCCTGGCGGAGGCAAGTTGATTTTTTCAAATTTAATACAATTTTCATAATAATATCATGACACATAATAAAATAAAATTTATTTTCAGATACAAAGTTATTTGCTACAGCATCATAAGTCATTTGATTTTACTATAAAACATGAAATAAATTTACCTAATTTACCAGCATGTTAAATTTTGTAAAAACATGGTGGCGTACATCATGTCACCACTGTAATTAATACGGTCATTGTAATTCTATCTTCTCAAAGCAGATTGTAGAAGAACTCAAATTAATCGACTTAAAATAAGTTACTCGATCTAATATATCGCGTGACTAAAATATATGAGAAACTTAAAATGTAATAATTTAATATAAACTTCTAAAAAGAATTTCATTATAGAACTTTGTAGTTTTTCTCACCCGTTCATTCGAACAATACACTTAAATTAAATCTTCTTCACACACTAACCCAACTACATACAATAGATTTCTCGGAATGAAATTCTCTTCTAGAACTTTTCATATAACAATACAATTCTTTAGAACAGCAGAAAATGAAGTGGATTCAACATTTCAAATTCTTATCAAAATCTTTAACACGTCCTAGAACAGTGAATAAAAGCGACGACTGTCACACTGTCAGCGATTTCAAAATTCCTCTATCTTGTTCATTGTTCGTGTTTTATTTATTCAAATTAAGATTATGTTCGTAGATAGTACAACAGCAGAGAATTTATCTTATAAAATATAATAGTTATAATAGTGCTGCGGTGATGTCCTACAATTTAAAGATAATATTTTTGTCTTGCTTCATACCGTTCTTTTCTTGTATTAAAAAACTTTTATGGAGAGGCTAGCTCAGTGGTATGAAGTCGGCCTGTGGATCCTGAGAACCCTGGTTCGATTCCCACAGGCGACAGACAATTTTCATAATTTCAAAAGCCAGCCCTGTGGCTCCTCCACCACTAACATCTTTGGGGGCCGTGATTTGACGATTGGTAACCACACTTCACACGCAAAATATATCACTTACCGAGATCTGCTTCGGCAGAGTGCCACACCCAGTAATGGCTAGAAGGCGTAATGATATATTTATTTATTTTAAAAAACTTTTAAAATGATGGACTTTCGACACTCAGGTATTTTTGGTTAGAAATTGAAATCAACAAAACTAACTTGTAAAATAACGTTTTGGTGGAGGCGCCAAGAATTATAAAATATTGTCGCTCAATTGATTATAATTGATCACAGGAGTTCTAAAGTTGTAAGCCCTTACCTTAGTGAGGGACCCTATATAATATTTAGAAAACTACTTCTGATAACGTCAGCAAAAATGTACGTATCTTTTTCGCTATCAAACTTTCGTAAATTATTTTTTACAATACCTGTACTGTAATTTAATCATTAATGACAAAATTTAAACTTTTATCACACAGTTGGTTTCCATGGTTACATCAGGACTATAATATTTACTTACCATCCACGGTGGCAGTGGCGTACCTAGGGGGGGTGCGGTCCGCACCGGGCGGCATAAATTTTGGGGTGGCATTTTTTATATTTAGTTTTAGTTGTAAAAAACAACTTGTTTACTTCATAAGTTTACTATTTGATTTCTACGAATTATGAATTACTATATGATTTAGAATATTTTTCTTCATCGTCCAGTCAATGTAGGGTTGAAAATATGATCTCAAAAAATTCCTTTATTATTGCCTAATTTAAATATGCCATCCAATGGTGAAAAAGTTCCCCACCTATAGTTTGTCACAATTACAATTATTTATTTATGTTTATTAATTTAATGGGGTAATGGCTCAGTGGCTTCGAGTTGGCCTGTGGATCCCGAGGACCCCGCTTCGATTCCCACAGCCGACAAACAATTTTCACCAAATTAGAATTACCCCTGTGGTTCCTCCACCACTAACATCTTTGGGGGCCGTGATTTGACAGCGGGTAATCGCACTTCACGTACATAAATATATCACTTACCGGGATCTGCTTCGGCAGAGTGCCACAGCCAGTAATGGGTAAAAGTCGTGATGATATATTTATTTTATATATGTATATTTTTTTAATTTATAAAAACCACCATTTGATTGACTTAGAAAGGGCGGCAAATTGGAAACCGCCCTGGGCGGCCAAAGTTCTAGGTACGCCACTGCACGGTGGACAGTAAGTAAATATTACAGATCTAGGTTCTGTTTATTTTGACAACAATTAACAGCTGTTAATTTTGAAACCTATTTTTCTTTTCTTCAATTTGTGCACGATTTTTTTAGTTTAGTTTAAGGAATGTTTAGAAAATCTCGACCCTACGAGCCTCGATTTCGCAAACTATATTCTTGACCTAAAAACTGTCATTTACGGTTTATGCGGTACATAATATACTGTTAAATATCCAATATCTAGTAGAATATTTTATTAAGCCAAAAGTAATATTGTAAGGTAGTAATGGACAAAAGGCTTGAAGTTGTATATAAATTGATTGAAGAATAGACCATTTTAAAAATGTCCGCGACCCCTAGGTGGTTATTTTTTGAACTAATAACTTAGCGCCGCCAAGTGGCGGCGAACAAGATATTACAAAATAAATTTAAGTACAAAGTAAGTGAAATGTTTATAGTGAAAATGAAAACTTATTGTAGCATCAAAATAAATGAAGTATATTCATCAGTTATTTATAAATTATGTTAATATGATTCTTTTCTTCTGTTCACATTTTGAGGAAAAGAGTGAAATGAAATGTTTCTTGTTTTTTTTTTAATTATTATTACAACCCTGTACACAGCATATAGTACCCGTCATAATTACTATTATGAATTACTTTTCAATGAAGAAACAAATACCAACCAACAAAAATAATCGAACTGTCACTTGTCAAAACATAAACAAAGATGAGTATACGACACTAACTTTTTTTATCTCCGTCTAACGTTTGCACATGCGCAATGAATTTTTAAAATGGTCTATTACAACGACGTTTCGGCCAAGGTTATGGCCATCTTCAGGTCTAAAATGACACTAAATCTATCAACATACAATCTGATTTTAATGAGAGCAAAAACATTTACTCTAACCTCTATGAAATTTTAAATTAGTCGTGTCAAGTATTGCGCAGTTTTGAGTTGGTGATTTCTTCTTATTGTCTACTTTGTTTATGTTATCAATCTAGCCACTAGATGGCTCATTATGTACCTCAATCTAAATGTAGTAAAAATTTATTTCTCTTCAGGACTATCGGACTCTTTAGGGCGAACATATAAATTTTAATTCATGTTTTTTGACAATGTAGCTTCGTACTTATTTTTTTCATTTTAGTTATATGTTCGCCCTAAATAAGTACTTGTAATTCAACTTTTTTTGTTGTTATTCGTTTTAATTAACGTTTTTGGTAAGTTAACTGTTGTATTGACTAACAATTTCTCTATTGTTAATTATTGTATGTTATTTTTAGACCTGAAGATGGCCATAACCTTGGCCGAAACGTCGTTGTAATTCTTCAATAAATTTATATACAACTTCAAGCCTTTTGTCCATTACTACCTTACAAAATATCCAATATGTTTCATTGCACTCACAATCTGAAACAAATACCGGTACGTCAGTGGAGTCTGCATAATTAATCAGTTTCCACGCAAAGCACCATCACCAGCTGTCAAGTTGTCAAGGCGTTGTTCACCTGTCCATGTTCCTTTCCACAATCCTCGACACTAGGAATCTAACACAGAACCACTCAGCGTGAACGGGAACAGTTCATCCTGATGATATTTGGTTTCCCGTTACCGGTTACCGGAAGATTATTAATTGATACGCAGATAGAACGGAAGTATATTTGCGTACGCGTCACGAAGGCAAAGCGATCATTTTAAATTATGTTGATATTGAATTAGATTGTGTGTAATTAGTTGTTGATTGTTTACTTTAGTAATATTACTTTTTGTAAAAGTTATTCTGAGAACGCCAAACACATTTTACTAACGGGTATAATGAATAAAAGTTTTGCAATTTTCAATCTAATTTATGGCTATTTGCACCAGAGTTGAAAAAACCCGACCCACTGGTTTTTTTTTTTGGGTTTTTTTGGGTTTATTTGGGCATTATTGATTTTCTTTATAATATTGAGAAATACACTTTTTTAATTCAAATTATTTAATTCTAGATTAATTTTGTATATAATGTTTAAAATGTATATTGGATACTATTAAACATTAAAACAAAATTTATGTACTATTATATAATAATTGCAAAAAAATATATTTATTTTATTGTGAATTAAAAACATATTACGCTCTATTATGTTATTGTCATACTTATTTAATGTAAAACTATATTTCAAATTGGCCGGTAAAAAGATTGCGTATCCATCCATGGGCGTCCGCAGGGTGGGGGGGGCAAGGAGGGGCGACTCCCCCTCCTGGATTTTAACTAGGTTGATGACTACGACTCTCGAACATAGGACTTTAACATATAAAACTATAATTTAAAAGTTTTAGTGCATAAAATTCTGCATCTGAACCAATAAACAAAATTAATTTTGTATACTTTGTAACGACACAAGTTAGATTTGAAAATGAGGAAAATTGCCTCAAAACTATCGATAGGCATGAAACTGAAACCAAATTAAACAAATGTTTGACGTTTTATTTGTCAAAATAAATGAAATAATAAATAAAGAATTTATTCTGACAGTTTTGTCAGATTGAATGTCAAACATTTGTTTAATTTTGTTTCAATTTCATAGCTATCGATAGTTTTGAGACAATTTCAGTCATTTTTAGATCTAATTTGTGCCGATACAAAGCATGCAAAATTAATTTCGTATTTTATGCCCTTATAGTTTTATTTGAAGCTTTTTCTTTTAAATAATTAGGAAGCAGGAAATTTAAAACAATATGATTTTACATGTTAAACTCCTATGTTCTAGAGTCGTGGCCACCACACTGTGTATGTATATATAAATAAAATAAAAATTAAATTATAAGTTTAAAGATAATAAATTCAAGCTGAAACTGAATTTCCAGCAGAGTTCTTATGGCCAGCTAGCGACATGTTCCCTATCGTAACGATTGAGTAATTTAAGTTTAAGTTTACACAGACACGAAATATTAGAAAATAAAAACGGTAAAACTGCTAAATCGGAATTTATTGAAGAAATGGTGTCAATTTAAGAGTTATTCGAAAATTATCTTTCCTCTTCAATTCAAATCCAGACGACAAAGACTAGTAATTTATTTCACAAATTTAAATATTTCTGTTATCCATTTGTTATGTGTATTTGTATTTATGTTATGTAAAAAAAATATTTTAGAAATTTATGTATATCTATCTGAGAGTTTTTTGCGACTCGCCCCCCCTCCCCCTGGAAAAATGTCTGTGGACGCCCATGTATCCATCAGTATTTGTAATACTAACATAATGTAAGACAAATAATATTTGGTCTTAAACTAGTTTGATATTGACATTTGTCAAAGTAATGCAATGTGATACTACGATATGATGTAATAAATGATAATTTAAGTTAAACGTTTCATTGTGTAAAGAGATTATGTATTATTACACTGTAAAATATATAAAAGATGTTTATGTTCCGAGATTTGACTCTATCTTAAAATGAATTTTCAACCATTCAACCAAATGGATTTTTTAGTGAGTTTATTTGGGTTTTTTTAGGTGAGTTTTATTAAAAAAAAACCAGGTGAGTTTTTTTGGGTGGGTAAAATATGAACAACCCTGATTTGCACCGACAAAATAGTTATTTATCCAACTAGTGTTAAAAGTGTCACTTTATTGCACGAGCTTGCAGCAGAAGCCGTAGAGGAATATTGTATAAAACTAATTGAAAGCTGCGAATCAATTAGATATGTAAAATGAATAGACAATAAAATACTTTAATATTACGCGCGATTTAATACAGGATTAAATAAAACGAAATATATGCGAACTTCTTGTAAATATATATATTTATATTTAAAACATAAAATAAAATGCATAAATGGTAAAATTTACAGAAGTTATAAATTAGACAAAGAAGTTAAACAAATTAGCCGACAATGTAGACAACAGCAACAACGTATGAATAAACTATTATTACTTAGTTACAAAATTACAGGGCAAGACTACACTTTGCACGTGAAGACGAGAGACCACTTGTCTCGACAAAAGCCAATCTACCACTAACTAATTATTGTTGCTTCCATGGGATGTTCTGACAAAGGGTAAGGGGGTGGTATCGTTGCGTTGGTTCGAGATAACTGTTTCCACACATGAGTTTATATAAAAACCCAGACGGGGTGAGTTACAAAGGTTAAATCTATATCCGACCAGACGCTTAGCTATTAATTTACCGAGATATGTCATCACATCCCGTATAACCAGACGCGACAATTCAGAAAAGCTATAAACTTGATAAATAATGATCTGAAGTAATTATAACATATGCACTAATAAATTTGATAAACAAAATAAACTCTGTCAAGTCAACTTTAGAAAGATACTTAAAATAACGCTTAATTAGTCTGTATCTTTCGAAGCTGAGTTGATAGTGAAATATCATAATTTATAAACAAAACCAAATTCTGAATTATCCGTCTTTGTTACAGTTGTAAACCCATGAGCAATACTTTTAGCCCGAGTTGCATACATAATTTTTTCTACGATCGAGTTTTGACATTTTTACATTTCAAACGTCAAAAATATTTGGACGGTCTCAGGGTAAAAGGAAATAAGTCAAAAAGGTAAGGTTTTCAAGAATGGATAAAAACGTTATAAAAACCATCCTTTCTGTTTTTAATTTTGACCGAATAATTAATCATCTTCATTCGGTAAATACCAAATGAATATCGACACACATTTTAAAAATTTCGGTTAATTTAGATTTACAATGAATTGTTGCTTACGGCACTACTCCGATGTTGACTTATTGACTTAACATCTTTGAGGGCCGTAATTTGACGGCTGGTAGCCGCACTTCACGTGTATAAATATATCTTTTACCGAGATTTGCTAAGGTAGAATAATGGGTAAAAGGAGTGTTGATATATGTACATAAATAAGACAAAATAGGAAAAAACAAATTTTCAATCACTTGTCACAAATTCCACAAAAATTTACAGCACGTTTGAATCAAATTATCAGGTCATCAACAAACGGTTGGACAGTTTATTAAGACTCAATTCCACATCGCAATTGACATTTTGTCTTTGTATTATTTCAATTGTTGTCAAGCAGTTTGCGATTTTTGTCAGTAGACGGCATCATGGGTTGCTCCGTAGCTCTCATGTTATGTTACAGGCTGGCATAGTTTAACATCAGTCAGTTCAGCTAAGACAGTATCACAGTTCACTAGTCCCTAGTTGGTCTAGTTGGATAGTTGATCGCACCATACTGATGAGTCCCTAAAGGACAAAACGTGTCTATGGTAAAGCTGAACTGACCAGCCGTTTGTTGATGACCTGATAACGTGCTGTAAATTTTTGTGGAATTTGTGACAAGTGATGGAAAATTAGTTTTTTCCTATTTTTTCTTATTTATTAATGCTGGGTTGCATGAAAGTTTTATCGGTTCATTAGCAACTAACGGTTCAATAAATTTCAGAAAATCGCTATTGATACTGTTGCTAGATAAACAATTCTTTAACTAAAGAGCTCTTTATTTTTTTCTTGCAACCCAGCATATGACTCAATTCCATATCGCAATTGACATTTTGTCTTTGTATTATTTCAATTGCTGTCAAGCAGTTTGCGATTTTTGTCGGTAGATGGCACCATGGACTTATACAGTTTAACATCAGTCAGTTCAGTCGTTTGTTGATGACCTGATAACATGCTGTAAATTTTTGTGTAATTTGTGACAAATGATGAAAAATTTGTTTTTTCCTATTTTTTCTTATTTATTAAGACTCAATTCCACATCGCAATTGACATTTTGTCTTTGTATTATATATGTACATATTTTTTTATTTTTGTAATTTAACTTCAAATTTAATTTAATTTAAACATTTGGTATTTTATCAATTTTAACGAACGATACCAACAACAGTGACCGATAAAACCAGATAATTTCTGTCATTAATAGCAAAATAAAATAAAGTAATATTGCTACTAGCCACGTCCGATAAAGTATTGTACAAAAAAGATAATCTTCGTAAGTAGAATCGTATACATAAATATAACCTTTTTTTGCCAGTTGCTTAATAATTATATTCTTAATGGTAAATATAAAAAATGATATAGTTTTTATTTGACTGTAAATATAAAAGTTATGTAAATGTAAAAACAAAAAACAATAAACTGACTAACAGTTAATAATTCAAGTAATAAAAGCCTGTCGTAAATGTGATACATTTACAAAGTTATCAGTCTTAACTTCTTAAGAAATAAACTTCGTGTCTATAAATTCCCGTACAATTCCGGAAAACTTCATTCTTTTTTATATGTCTCAGAAGACTTTATCTACGGATCAGGGTGGCTTTAAAATTTATAAAACAACTGAGAGGTACGCGAATAATAGCTAAGATAATAAAACTCAGCAACAGAAATAAAAACATATAACCGATACGACAAGGAACTTTAGATAAGAGAAAAAAAAACTTCTTACCGAGAAAGATAAACTAACTCTAATTAATTGGTTTTTAGAGGATTACATTTATTTATTGGTTGTGGTCGGTGTCACATGGTCAATGTTTTCACCATTTGATAAGAATTTTGTATGAGAGACAAAGAAATGTGACATCACTACAATTTGATCTAATATTCTAAGGACAAGCTTACTCGCGATTAATGTTAATCATGATTAAATAATAATGTAAACTATGGTTACTCATTATCGATTATCTTAATCGGGAATAAAAAAGGTGATTGTAAAAGAGATCCTTAAAATGTATAAAAATTTCTTATTCTGCCTTTCTTTTCATATAGCTTTGTTCTCTATGATTCAAAATTGTCAATATAGTTATAATAATTATTTGAATTAATATAAAAATATAATTATAGATTAATGCTGGGTTGCATGAAAGTTTTATCGGTTCATTAGCAACTAACGGTTCAATAAATTTCAGAAAATCCCATTTGATACTGTTGCTAGATAAACAATTCTTTTACTAAAGAGCTCTTTATTTTTTTCTTGCAACCCAGCATAAGTGTAACATAACCTATGTTATGGTTGTATTGTATACTGCCAGGATTTGAACCTGGGACTTTAACACAACAAAAATAAAGAGAAAAATTGGAATAGTGTCAGATTTGAATTACGAGATATTTTTAAACTTCGGAAAAAAAATTAAGAATATATATTATGTAACGTACTGATCAGAGCTCAAAAAGATTTTTTCAAAATTCGCTAAATTAAGGACATAGTTCTTGAAGCGTACATTTTTAGTGCAACTGGCTGACATTACAAATAGTTATTTATCTGATGTTACTTAATAAATAAATTTAATATTGTCATCATCAATAGTTATCTACTTGATACAGGCCTTATATGTCTTCTCCAAATTCTTCTACTGCTAGCCAGTAGGGTTGTTGATTTTACGAATATTCGAGACTTAGATTGTTCGGATTTATTGAACCTTCGAATTTAGATTCGAACTTTAGAATTTTTGAATATTCCGAATTTACGAATTTTAGAATATTCCGAATTTACGAATTTTCGAATTATTCAAATTGTGAATTTGGATCCTAATATGAACACGGCATGTTGATATGAATTATTTTCAGAATAAACTCATTTGCAGAGTTTTGTATTAATTCGTAAGTAATTATGATTAATTATTATTATTTGCCAAATTAATTCAATTTAGGGCCAGTTTTTCAATCGCCGGTTTACTCTTGATTAGTGGTAATCATGATTAAATTATTATTATTTAATCATGATTAACATTAATCGGTGATTGAAAAACTGGCCCTTAGACTTACAATTTCGCTACACTCTCAAAAACGCTTTAATTAAGACGTCTTTGTATCCTTTTTATTGTCATTGTAAAACGTCTTACTAAAAGTCCATAGCATTGGGGGGCGGTAAGAGAATAGATGGCTTAAATAAGACGCCTAACCTTGCAGAGTTTTTGTAGGATACTTCGCCGAGTTTATTATTTAATTCGTGGCCGACTTTTCTCGAATTATGCATGAGCGTGTTTGGAGATGACAGATTGCGTTAATTCAGTGGCAAAAAATTCGAGAATTCAAAGTTTAGAAAAATACGTAAATTCGTAAATTCGATGCTTCAAAATATTCGAAAATTCGAAGCTTCGAAGTTTTTCTGATGAAGTTCAAAACATTCGAATGTTCGAACGTTCAGAAATTCAAACTTCGGTGGAAATCAACGACCCTACTCTCAATACAACTTTTATTTTACAGTTGCGTAATGAATTACTTTCCGCACTAGTGTTTCTTTACTTACAGAAACGCACTTGGTCTGCATTCATCTACTCTCCATACGTAACCAAGGCAATAATAGTTACGTAATAACAAAGAAATCGCACAGTTGTAGGAAAAAAAATTTAAAATAATTTTTGACAGTTTTTCTGTTTGGAAATTCGAGCGACACTTTTTATGTATCCATGGATACGATGATAAAGTCTTACTTTTCAACTTGGTGAGCGGCAAAATTTTATTGTCGCTCAGCAAGCGATAAACGTCAACTTTCTGCTTTCAACTAACAATTGGAAATATCTATTTTCTCCTCGGCCGTAGAAAAAATTCTTTCTGTTCTCTGATCAGTACGACAAAAAATATATATCCTTATTTTTTTTCTCGAAGTATAGAAACACCCAGTAGCTAAGTTCGTAATGAGTATTTAATCAAAATTCAAAGGTCCCAGATACAAATCCTAGCAGTATCTCAATTTTTCTCTCTATAATAAAAACTAGATTTGATTTTTTTTTCTAATATGGTTTACAGACATTTGAGACTGGAAAATATGGGGTGGCTAGCTCAGTGGTATGAAGTCGGCTTGTGGATCCTGAGAACCCTGGTTCGATTTCCACAGGCGACAAACAATTTTCATAATTTCAAAAAACTACCCCTGTGGCTCCTCCACCACTAACATCTTTGAGGGCCATGATTTAACGACTGGTAATCGCACTTCACGCGCAAAAATATATCACGTACCGAGATCTGCTTCGGCAGAGTGCCGCATCCAGTAATGAGTAGAAGGCGTGATGATATATTTATTTATTTATTTATTTTGAGACTGGAAAATATATTAAGTTTTTCGAAACTCTTTTAGCAGCTTCTTCAGTGCTTTGCCTCACTATATATATTTTTAGTGCTAATCCCGCCCGACTTGATCCTGATTTAGTACCACTGGGCGCTGCAGGAGTGATAACGTCCTGCCGCGAGCTCTGAGCTTCAAGTCTTAGAAATTTATACCATGATAGGTTGAGTTAGAAGTTACCCGGAGCTTGGCGCCCGGAGCTGAACCTGTGCCAAGTGACAACGTTGCATAACGTAGTCGCTAGCGAGGTTGCCAATTGCTATTATGCGCTGGACACGAAGTATGAAGCTATTTTCTGATAATATCGTAGAGTTAATATTCTCGCTATCGTGATGTGAACTTTGAGTATTGTTCGTTTGCGCTTTTATGAATATGAATGCATTTGTGTATTAATTTCATTCTGCGGTGCACGTTTGATCCTAGCAACTAAGCGATTTTAACGAAGATTGTACATACTTTGAAAAGAGAGAATAGTTGTTTTTATGGTTTTTCTTTTGATAGTGTAGTCACTTTTATTGCCAACTAATAGAATAAAATTGCTTGGTATTCTATCGCCATCTATAATAAATAAACCAATGTAGTATGTTTCAAAAAGTGCTTCATAAAAAGGACGAGAAAAGTTAGAAAAAGCAGACCCATAGAAGTGAGATTTTTAAAATTGATTTTATTTTGACATTAAAAACTTGTTTATTAACCCTCAAAAGCGGGCTTAATTTGGCTATTATAGCCCTAGGGCGTATAAATTTACTAAATAAATAAATAAAGAAATATATCATCACGCCTTCTACCCATTACTGGGTGTGGCACTCTGCCGAAGCAGATCTCGTTAAGTGATATCTCGTGAAGTCGTCAAATCACGGCCACCAAAGATGTACATGTACAGAAAACACAGCATACTTAAAATTAACAACGCCAGCAAAACGATAACGAATACCTACTGACTGAATCCTTTAAATACGAGGACCAAAATAAAATAAAACGTTGTATATACAACGGAAATAATCAATATTATAACACTCGAGAAATTTAAACATTCTCTCAGTTCTATAATCTTTTGATTATGCCCTAAATACTAATAATAACTATTTGAGTTTTGTTGTAAAACACTTAACGATCGAATGTTGTGTGAAACTGAAATAAGGATGAAACATCAAAGTGACAGTCTAATGCGAATCGTCATTAATCAAAACAGACTTATTTTACATTGTTTTCATTAAAACCACATCATAACAGTCTTGTGTTGTATTGTTTTCGTGACAGTCACTGTAAGTTCAGTTGTCACCTTCGTTATTATACAAGGCCTGAAGTGACATAAAAAAGGACACTGTGTACTAAACTTGGCCGCAAGAGGCGCCTTTTCCTTTTTCCAAACGATAATTTAGCAATATTTACTTTGTAGGCAATGAGTAGATCCATTTTTACACAAACACTCAAACATTTACATAAATATTTTATGTAAAATTAGAATTATGAAAATTAGAAGAAGTAGTTTTCTTTTATTGTCACAGTTTTAACTGGAACAACTCAAATTTTTATTTGAGTAAACTTGATCAATATCGTACCGTTTTAACCTCCTTTTTATTTACCATTTAAGTAATTTCTGATCAAATTAAAAGAAAAATATAAGTGAATATTTGTGAAAATAGAACGCAACTTCGACTACTGACGATTAAATAGACACAAAAAATGCTTTAACATCGTTCTTCTCGAACTGGGATAAAGAACAAAAAACTCTAAAACTATGTACGAAGTAACACAATCTAAATTTAATTTTAACTTTCTGGTAATTTTTTAAAATATTATTTGCTTCTGAAGTGTGACAATCAATAAATTCTTCTTGAATTAATTAAAAGTTTTCTAATTAATCAAATAATTAGTTGTCTCTGTCAAGAAACTTAAAACTTGAAATACGTCCGGAAATGCGATGGTGTTCATAATGTTACGGCATTCGAATCCGGTGATCCCGAGTTCGAATTCCACTCAAGTCCGGACGCAGTACTGTAATTGGGATTCCTCTTGTGAAGAGTAGCATGACTAAATAAATAAAATAAATATATCACCACGCATTTTACCTATGACTGGGTGTCGCACTCTGCCGGAGCAGATCTCGGTAAGTGATATATTTATGCGCGTGAAGTGCGGTTACCAGCCGTCAAATCACGGCCTCCAAAGATTTTAGTGGTGAGGGAGTCATAGGGGTAATTTTAATGTCGTGAAAATTGTTTGTCGGCTGTGGGAATCGAATCGAGGTTCTCAGGATCCACAGGCCGACTTAATACCACTGAGCCACCACCCCACTACATAAATAAACTATTTTTATTTGCAGTTTTGTACCATAATAGATTGTCGGACATGTTTTGATTAAAAAAACTGATTTTCGATGTTATTTCCCCAAGTCGCCATTTTTGGAAATATTAAATACTATTATTTATTATTTATTATTAGTCGGCCTGTGGATCCTGAGAACTCGGGTTCGATCCCCACAGGCGACAAACAATTTTCATAATTTCAACCCCTGTGGCTCCCCCACCACTAACATCTTTAGGGGCCGTGATTTGACGACTGGTAACCGCACTTCACACGCAAAATATATCACTTACCGAGATCTGCTGCGGCAGAGTGCCACACCTAGTAATGGGTAGAAGGTGTGATGATATATTTATTTATTTATTTTATTTTTTTAAATATCATCATGCTTTTATTCACTATTGAATGTGGCAGTCTGCTATAGCAGATCACAGTAAGTGATATATTAGCTGTATTCCATTTGCCACTTGGTTCACTTAAATCAGTTCAGATAAATTCGACACATTACTATATGAGCTGAATTAAGGTAGTACTAGCGTGACGGTGGCGCCATCGGTTGTCGAGTGACGAAACTGACGCTCAAAAAAATTGAATAAAACAAGTGTTTTATACCTATTATGATTTGAATATCATGAATTGTTAACAGATTGTTGGTCTAATGAATTTAAAAATACCATACCACCGTGTGGTGTTGCAATTATAAATTGGGATTCTTAATTTTTCGTTCAAAACAAGGCTTTGCATGGCTATATTTCCATTACTAAACGATAAAAAACTTTCTCCTTCTGATACAATATACATGGCTAGTTCTAAAACATCATACTAGTTTTTCAAATGAAACTGCAAAATTTTAGAGGTACATAAACCAAATATGTGCGATTCTGAGTGATGATCGCCATAAACCCCGTGTATAAGAACTCAACTTTACAAGCGAATATATTTGTTCACAGACGATAAATGTGTTTCATATTTTAACAGGATGCGTATGACTATCCAATGTTTACGTGCGCCAAATTTCATTCGGATCTGCAAACAAAAAATTCACGCTAGTACTACCTTTCGGAAGCTGATGCACTTATTGGGTTGAATTACTTCAAAATAAATTACAATCTATAATTCTAATACTGAAAATAAAGTCAGCAAAGTAATCCAGCGAAATAAATAAGTGATCTGGTTCAGTAAATGTAAGTTAGATCTGATTCAAATGGCAAATGGAATGCGAGTGAAATCTATATAATTACCAACCGTAAGATCAATTTTTGCCAAAGATGTCAGTGGAGAGGGAACCACAGTGGTAAATTTAAATATTGTGAAAATCAGTTCTGTCAGCTGTGGGAATCGAACTCGGGTTCTCAAATCCACTGTCCGACACGTTGCCACAGAGTTACATACCTCATAATATTGTTATTATTATAAATTGTTGCATTTACGTTTAACTATTTTAAAACCGATTGATATTCGTATATTTGTATGTATCCGAATTAATACATCTGCACATATGTTAGCCGATACTGTGATAAAAAATCACTCATTCAAAAACCAAATTAATAAAACAAAAACAACTCCCTGACTGGATATCGGCATGTTTTAATTAAAATTTAAACTTCGCTGAGTTACACAAAATATTTGAATTAATAAAAATACCAACGCATGGAAAAATGAAAGCAAAACCTGTACGGACGGATATCAAATTTATTTTTAAATGAGATTTTCAAGTTGTCAAATAAAATTTTCGCAATTTTGCGAGGAAAATGCGATACGTGTCATTAAATATTTGAACTGAAAACTCCACGGGTTCTGTTTCAGGTTCAGGACTGAAATAATTTAACATGATTAGAGAGTTTGCAACGGTAGATGCAGTTTTTATGGAAGTATAAAGAGATGGACGATGCGAATTATGCACTGTGGCGTTGATAAATGTCCTAGAAACGCTCCAGTTTGGCTGCAGGTTTTGCTCGTGCACGACTGACTGTTTTTTTACTTCCAAGCAGCAAGAAAAGTGAATGATTGTTTTTACATTATCATGTTAGCAGGTGGGATAAGCATGTAACACAGTTTGTTAAAGAGAAAATTATTTTCCGTTTTTATTTGTGTTAGATTTAATTTAGATTCCATTGTAGAATTTTCGGAAGAACTTGTCAAGGACTTAAAAATATTATTTATTAACATTGTTATGTTATTTTTATGCATAATGACAGCTCACTGACAGGTCCGTGGTACATACAACGTTTTATTTTATTCTGCTTCTCGAAATTAAAGTCGTTGTTAATTTTATGGTTTTTTGCATGTATGCAGCTTATTGTTGTTGCTTTATTGTTCGTGTGCAATTAATTTACTGTCAAATAAAAGTGAAAGATATCAATAACTACTCCAAGGAAATATTGGATGAATTTGAGTCTGCACAGGGAAAATTAGTACCGCAGAAGTCATAAAAGTTTTACGAAAAACAAATTGCAATTTATCGAATTTATTGTGTTGTCTGACATTTATCAATAAATCAAGATTTTGATTTGTTTGAATAGCGGTCGCTTGGCAACATTCTACGCTCTTGGACTATAATAGCCAAATTACGCCCACTTTAGAGGGCCAATATAGTTAGTTATGTATCATGGGAAAAATAGGCGATTCTGGCCTGTAGCGTGATTATTAGCACGAGGCACAAAGGGCCAATAAACAAGTTTATTATGCCAAAATAAAATAAATAATATTTATATATTGGCAGCTTCGAACGATAGTAAAATACATTAAAGTAAAATATAAACAATAGAATAAATAATTAATTAATAAGAAAAAATAGGAAAAAACTAATTTTACATCACTTTTCTCATAATTCCACAAAGGTTTTACAGCACGTTTGCATTAACTTATAAGGTCATCAACAAACGGCTGGTCATTTCAGCTTTAACCATAGACGCGTTTCGTCCTTACGGACTCATCAGTATGGTGCGATCATTTATCCAACTAGACCAACTAGGGAATAGTGGATTGTGATACCGTGCTGTAAAACCTTTGTGGAATTATGAAACAAGTGATGGAAAATTTGTTTTTTCCTATTTTTCTTATTTATTAAGACTCAATTCCATATCGCAATAGACATTTTGTCTTTTGTTTTATTTGAATAAATAATTTTTGACACGGAATGCCGAAATAGTAGAAATCTTTAAAAAGTAATCATAAAAAATAAAGGTTATTATTAATTTATCGATCAGTAACAGATTCAGTTATAAAATAGAAAAGTAGCAACTCTCACTTTTATCCTAAATCCGGTCCAAGATATTTGTAAGAATTAAACAAATAAAATGAACAAGAAAACAAAATAGAATGAAGAAAATTCCATCAGGAATTCTGATAAATTATAATATAAACACGAAACGAACAGATTTCAACACAAAATGATATTATTCGTGTGAATTCAATATGAAGTAAATTTGAATAATTGTTTCTTGTTTCAATTTAATAGCATCTTAATATAATCTCCGAGTATTCACTCCACCTCATCCATCATTCTCCTCGTTCATCATCCGCAGAAGAGGAAAAGCAAGAGGCTTCGCTCATTTCATCGCCATATCAAGAGTTATTAACAACAAAGCTTTACTCAATACCTATTTATAGTTATTCTCATGTCACATCAAATCAACACAACTTACTGGAAATAATACGAGGAAAGAATAATATTTTAATTAAGTAGAAAACTATAGCCATTTATTGTCAATACATTAAAAAAATCTTTTAACTGATCAAGAAACACTTTTATGTAAATATACACGATTTTTTCGACAATAGTATTATAAAAGGGATTTGATATACTGGACGCAAAGATATAAGAAAATGGCTTTTAGACGTCCCTTACAGCATGTAATTAGTATAGGCTTATCCCAGGATTAAACTTGTAGAAATGTGAAAAGAAACAGAGCCGTATTATAATAATTATTTTATTTCTGTTAACATAATAAAGAAGTTTTATTATTTATTTATGTATTTATTTACATTTCTAGTTTAAAATATAGTCAAAAATCATGTTACAGTGTTCAATAATAATATAATAACATGGATAAAAATAGAATAACAATAATATGAGCATGAAATAGTTTTAATTAATCTGTATTATCGTCATCTTCTAAGTCACTATCTGATGATTCATTAGAATTTATATTTATTATTAATTTGTTTACAATATTATTCACATGTAAATATTGATTTTCTATGTCTATTGCATGTTGTACACACTTTTTCCAATCTACTTAATGCACCCCTTTGTTAACTGTAGCCAGGCTCCCCGCTGAGGCCGGTAAAACCCACCTATTAAGAGGTCAACTTGATTCCTTATATCTTTGCATCCACTATAACAGCTATGTGTACCTTAAATGGGGTGAAGTCGAATTTTAACCGGGCCGCCCCTCAATCTGGTCCCAAATTGGCAAAAAAAATTGTAGTAAATTTTTTCCGCGTAATATTAAGGTTTAAGGGTGCCGAAATGCACTTTTCTACTTTTTATTTAAATAAAATCGGATTTTTACACATTTTTGGAATTTATTTCTTTTCGAGGCAATAGGAGGTTTGAAAAATCCACTCAGCGGTGGAATACAGTCTATAATTACCCGATAATGTGTGGTAATGATTCTGATATTATTCTGAAGAGATTGAAAGATGATCAAACTATTGCTCAAAAGAATTGAAAAGTTGTTTTGGCTTAGATGTTGTGATAAAAAGAAATAAAACAATTATATAGTTACAAAACTACAATACAAATGTTGAATATTAAATGAAAAATAATTTCAGTCTGACCTCATTTTCACGCACCCTGCAGAATTTAATGATTCTGCAGGGTACGTGCAGAATCATTGCATCTGCAAAATGAATAAAATAATTTTATTGAAAAATATAATTTTTTTTATTAATACATTTCATATACCTCTAAATGTCCAGTTCTGCGGCCTGTTCTAAATAAAGTCCCAAAATGTGTAAAAATCCGATTTTATGTAAATAAAAAGTAGAAAAGTGCATTTCGGCACCCTTAAACCTTAATATTACGCGGAAAAAAATTTACTACAATTTTTTTTGCCAATTTGGGACCAGTTTGAGGGGTGGCCCGGTTAAAATTCGACTTCACCCCATTTAAGGTCCACCCTAGTGTATAAGTAACCAAATGCTTGAAAATAACGTAAAAATGCCATGATCACAGAATACCAAAATTATAATAATCTTTAAATAAACATGAAAAAGAAAAGTTGTAATTAATTTATCAGTTAGTAACAGATAACGGATCTACCCCCCCTATTCTGTAATTCGATCATTATCTGTTAATAATCGATAAGCTAATGACAACCCTTTTTTGTATTAATCTGCAGATTACCACCATTTCGGCATTTTGTAATCAAAATCCTTTATTCTGTTACTTCTATTTCACTTGTACGCATTTTGCTCTCGTACAAAAACAAATATATATTTTAACCACACTTTTTAAGAAACTATTAGTGAGCTGTCATTATATAACTTTTTTATAATAACAGTTATGTATATTAGTAAACAAAATGCATGAATATAGCTTTAAAAGTATCATGCTGGGTTGCAAGAAAAAAATAAAGAGCTCTTTAGTTAAAGAATTGTTTATCTAGCAACAGTATCAATAGCGATTTTCTCAAATTTACTGAACCGTTAGTTGCCAATGAACCGATAAAACTTTCATGCGACCCAGTACCAGAATACCGAAATTGTAATTATCTGTAAAATAACGATGAAAAATAAAAATTATTATTACTTATTGATTATTAACAGATAATGATATAGTTGCAGAATATAGAGGTTAATTTTTTTTTCATAAATTTTTATTCATAAGTACATAGTTGTTTGGATACAACTGACTAGAGCAATTGACATAAAAATCGCAATACCGAAGGTGGAGAGATTTTGTTTAAAGTCAAATTGGTTTAGTAGTTTTATCTATCTGGGGAAAAGTAACCTTCGGATGATATTTATAGAGATAATTACCCAATGAAATATTTCATTGAAATTATTACATTTATATTGGCCGTTTCCATGGTACTTAATAGTTATATATGTATTAAGGGCATAATCAAAAGAACTGATGTAATGTTGAAAGATGGGCAGGTAGCCGTGATTATTAGCACGAGGCGCAAAGCGTCGAGGACTAATAAGATGCTCGGGGACAGAAACTCTAATTTCACCCGTGGCCGTAGTATAAACAATATTGTAAGAAAAACAAAACAAGATTTAATTTTAAATTGAAAAGATTAAAGAACCCTGGTTCGATCCCACAGCCGACAAAATTATCCCTGTGGCTCCCTCACCACTAACATCTTTAAGGACCGTGTTTTGTCGGCTGGTAACTGCATTTCACGCGCATAAATATATCACGTACTGAGATCTGCTTGGGCAGAGTGCCATAGTAATGGGTAAAAAGCATGATGATATATTTTTAAAAGATTAAAACAGGTACATTTTATATATCAAAATGTCATTTTACAACATCAAAGAATCACAATAAATAAAAATTTTCATTTTGTTTATGTATCCATAGGAAATTATTTTATTATGGTCCTAGGGCCTAAAACAAGTGTTTAGGCCCGCTTTTTATGACTAAAACACATAAATGTCGGTTCGATTGTGCATAAAACAATTTTATGTTGCCAAATAAAATAAAAGTTATCCATTTGCAAACGTTTCTCTTCCCTGTTTATCCGATAATTGTTAGAACGTCCACTATTGTTCTTAAGTACACTCGAATTAAAGTTCTTATCAGATTCACAGCTTTGGCAACACAGAATTAACTTACTCGTTTCGGAATCAATGCACAGTTGTCTAACAACTTAATTACGTGTCAGCCAGCCGTCAAATACCAATTACTCTGATCGTTGAATAGAGCTCTAGCACACTGTTTCGTGTTTGATGTACTAGACACAATAAAGCTTGCTTTGATAATAACAATGTTCTATTCTCTCCTCTCGCTGAGGGCGTTATCCTCCTGAATAAGTGCGAAATAGATTTTACGGATTGAAAAACAGGTGAAATTAAATTCTGGAAAGTGAAAATATCAAAGAAAAGTAATAAATGTGAATTTTAGCTGTTTGTTGCAATTTAAAATTCAGAGAGCAATGTAAAATGAAATACATATTTCATTCCTTGGATTTTTCTGCGTTCGACATGAAAATGGTTTTATCAAGATTTATTTGTACTTGAGAGGGAAATGTTGGTAAATATCAAAATATCTATCAGGATGAAGTATGAGGATTATATAAGAAATGTTATTTGCAATTTTCAAGAATATGTCTGCTGTGCTAGATAACAATTTTTTCTTCGAAATATAAGCCGACTTTTCTGTACTTTATTAATAAATTAAAATGTCTAAAAAAATTCAAGGAATTTGATAATGACATCACAAAAACTGTACTGCAAATTTTCTTAAATTATTTTATTATGATTTGTTTTTTCTACTTCCCTTATTATAATATCATTTATCTGTGTGTAAAACTGACGTAAGTGTTTTATATACTAATAATACATAAGTGAAATACAAAATTTTATCCACAACTCATAATTATAGGTATCGAAGAAGATTGGTCGTAACGTTTAACGTTGATTCAGTTATATAAAGTTTCTCAAAATTCGGTAGATATGAAGTGGTTGCTAAGTAACAAGTTTTTTACAGTGTTTTATGGAATATGAAACACTAATATTTTATGAGCCATATAATTCAACTGAAATCAGTGTAATTATGTCTTTATAATATATGAGTTGTGAATAAAATTACATTACGCATTATTTGCCATGGTTTCCATGATTAGCATAATACATTTTATACATTTTTCAGTATTGAAGGTTGACATTTATGTTAATAATTTAAATATTTTTACTGATATTTTCAGTTGTAGATACAATCATAAAGCATCTTTACGTACCAGTATCATAAATAATTATTAACGACCTGGTTTTCATGGCGCTAAATAACATTCTAATCACATGTAGACATGCGTGAAATTAACAACTGATATATTAACCTCGGGCTGAAATTAGCTTTCAATATCTGTTATTATAACCTAACTTTATTTTTTAAATAATTAATTGTTATCTTAATTTGCAGTCATAGAAAAATAATAGTATGTGACTCATTTTATAAATTCTTTAGATTGAAATACTAGTTCTTTTTATTATAAAACTTATTATATAATATACTATTTTCTATTTCGGTGTTCTGATAGCTCTATAAACGCACTGTAAACACGTTGCTAAGGAGATCTATTAGCGCACTTTTATTTTGTAGGAGTGGTATGAATGATTAAAAAGGTTTAATTTTTCGCGAAAAAAAATATTCATTTCCTTTAATAAAACTTGGTTGCTTTGAATTTAATTTTTTTCATGTTTATCATGACATAATCTATTAAAAAAACAATTTCTGTCACTAGAATAAATGAGATATCATTTTGCACCCTAGCTCTCTAACTATATTCCATCAAATGGAGTAGCACGAACCCCTAAAATATTAATAGGATATCCAATCATCAGATTCATCAAAGAATCAGTCTATATCAAACATTCTCATCCTGACACACCACCCTCACTTCAACCACAATAATGTTTCCTCCACAAATGCTCATTTATTCCCCACACTCGGTATATTTCATCGCGCAATAAACCTTCAATCACATGCATTCATTCGATCTGTTTCTTTACTCTTTTATTCGATAGTGCAGACATAAAATTATTTTAAATCAGAAAGCAACTCAATTACATATAAAAGTTTAAATCATTTTATAAAAGAACTTAAATTTATAAGTAATAAAAACAATTTTTTGTATTTAAAATTCTAATAATGCATTTATGTTTGTAGACTTATTAATGAACTCAACTACGATACGAAACGTCGCCTTTTTTCATTATTTTTTTAAAATCACAATAAAGCCACAATTTCAATATAAATCTAGAAAATAATTTAATCTTTCCGTCTACGTAAATGTTTAAAGTTTAAAATGATCTAATATGATAATTTCTTGTTGCAGTTAACTCATCAAGATGTCAATTTCCGAATTCAGAAAGAAGAAACTTCTCTATGTGTTCAACGTATTTTTCGGTAAGTTTATCATATTTATATCTATTTAGAAATAAACACAAAAAGAAAGGAATTATGCGATTTTTTAACTAGCATAATTAAAAATTCACTTCTGCTTGTTCATATGCCAATATCTCTAGTTACGAAGCATTTTCGAGTATACGAGGTGTGGCTATAAAATAACGAGACTGATGCTGCTACAGACGAAATACGCATACGCCAAACACCAGCGACCGTCAGCTTTTTAGCGTGAAGCTTTCTCTTTCGAATGCAGTATCTCTCGCTTCTGTAAACAAATCCGTATAGCCGTAGCATTCGTTCTAATTAGAGTTGTTTTTTTTGTTTCGCCGAAAAAATGTTAAGTGCAACATTAGAGCAGCGAATTGTTGTGAAATTTCACATGAAACTTGGCAAAACTGCTACTGAAATTTATAATTTATTGAAAAAAATACCGGAATTGTGGAAGGACAAGTCATGATTTCTCCATCAAAACAATGTGCTGGCTCATTCTGCAATGTCTGTCAAGAGATTTCTAGCCAAGTATAGCATCCCAGTGTTGGACCATCCGCCTTATTCGCCAGATCTTGCACCGTGCGACTTCTATCTGTTTCCTAAGGTGAAATTTACCTTAATAGCAATAAGATTTGAGCTTTGAAAGAGAAATCGGCACGCGTTCTGAAGGAACTGAGAGAAGAAGACTTCCAGCACTGTTTCGAACAATGGAAGATTCGCATGGAGCATTGTAGGAATAGAGGAGGGGTGTATATTGAGAGAGATAATAAGTAAATAGGTATGGAATCAAAATTAAATGTTAAATAAGCATCAGTCTTCTTATTTAATAGCCACACCTCGTAATCCTTGATACAATACATGTTAGATACAGCTTATAGTGGAATCTCATCTACTTTTTGAGTAGAATCAAGATAACTAAATGAATTATCTAAGATATTACTAGTTTCTTTCTTTAACTGTAACTAAATTAAGGTAACTATTTATAGAAGATATTTCATATTGCCTAACTGACAACAGAGAAATAAAATTATAATTTGGAAACAACATTGAAATACTTAGTAGACTTTTTGTAGAATCAAACAATAAACTTAAAACTTTTCTTAGCACAATACTTCCAGTTTTTACTTCTTTGCAGAAAACTAAATTATTCTATTTTATTACCTACTTTATTCAACAGCGTTAACGAATAACATTTCGCAACATAAGTAAATAGGTATGGAATCATTATAAAATGTTAAAACAGCATCAGTCTCACTATTTAATAGCCACAACTCGTATTAAAAAAAATAATTGTGTTGTTTTGAAGTTCTACATTTTTAAGTGGAATTTAAATTTCTGGCAGTAATATTTTGTGTATTGGTCTGTTTATAAGTGTGAAAAAGTATGAATAATAATATATATATATATATATATATATATATATATATATATTTACGAATAATTTATTAATTGAAGGGGCTCAGGCCTCAAAAATATTATCGCTTTATTATGATCTCAAAATATGTCAAACCGGTACTGTATATATGAATATATATAAAATTATAACGTAATATTACAAACACTAACAATTAACTATCTTAATTACAAAATTCGATAATTTTTCCTGTGAAATAATTAAAGTTGAAACAATTGCAATTGTCCTAATAGCAGCAATAATACGCGGTGTTCACTATCACACATGCGACTGAACAACAACATGCTATCATTATTACCTTTGCCATAATCGTTTAAATATGCAATTTTCCCAGCAACTGACTTTTACTACCAGCGATTGCAGCGCCACTGTTATTACGGACTACTTTGCAGCCGAGTTACTGTCGTGCATACAGAGTGTTGTAATCTATCGATTTGAGTTGGTAGCACTGATTATAGGGTGTTTGTTATGGGGTGTTATTACGCTTGAATACTTCTTAAAATTGGCTTTGTTTCTTTTTTACTTTAACGGGAAAGTTAATAGGTGGTGTCGATGGTTTGCACTCACGCTATCACCATTTTTTCTGTTATAGTAATATCATAATTAATACAAGTGATATGATAATTGCTGATATTTTGACATGAATTATGAATTATTATGGAATGTCAACATATTATTTAACAATTATCATATTATGAGTTATATTTTGCGTGAGAATTAACAAGCATAATCTTTGAAGTTTTTGGTATTTTTCTCTTCTCAAGAAGCAGTTTCCCATCGAAAATCTGACATTTCGATAGATTATTTTCAATTGACGTTTATGAAAATTGCATTAATTTTATTGGTAAGCATTAGGGTTGTTGATTTTACGAATATTCGAGACTTCGATTGTTCGGATTTATTGAACCTTCGAATTTAGATTTGAACTTTCGAATTCCGAATTTTCGAATTTTTGAATATTCCGAATTTATGAATTTTCGAATTATTAGAATTATTTGAATTGTGAATCTGGATCCTAACGTGAACACGGCATGTTGATATGAATTATTTTCAGAATAAACTCATGTGCAGAATTTTGTATTAATTAGAAAGTAATTATTATTAATTATTATTATTTGCCAAATTAATTCATTTAGACTTAAAATTTCGCTACACTGTCAAAAACGTTTTAATTAAGACGTTTTAGTATCCTTTTTATTGTCATTTTAAAACGTTTTACTAAAAATCCATAGCATTTAGATGGGCGGTAAGAGAGTAGATGACTTAATTAAGACGCCTAACCTTGCTGAGTTTTTGCAGAATACTTCGCCGAATTTATTATTTAATTCGTGGCCGACTTTTCGCGAATTATGCGTGAGCGTGTTTGGAGATGACCGATGGCGTTAATTCAGTGGCAACAAATTCGAGAATACGAACTTAGAAAAATTCGAGGCTTCAAAAAATTCGAAAGTTCGAAAATTCGAAGCTTCAAAAAATTCGAAAGTTCGAAGATTCGAAGTTTTTCTGACGAAGTTCAAAACATTCGAATGTTCGAACATTCAGAAATTCAAACTTCGCTGGAAATCAACGACCCTAGTAAGCATGGAGATTTGATTATAATGAAAAATTATCACTTATTAATTTCACTAGTGGAAAACAATCAAAATAGGTTTTATGTCATTGATTCACTGTCAAACAAATTCGTAATTCTATTGGTTCTCACATACGAGGGTAAGGTGAAAAGTTCTCAGCCTCACACAGAGATGGCGTTCCAATCAGCAAAAATTTTGATTTCCTGTCTGGGTGCAAGTGTCATTAGTTCGTATGATAAGTTTAAACTTGTTCTCTCAAGTAGTTTGTTTACATGAATTTTTGAAGTAGACGTCTTGCGTGTTTTTCGTTAAAATGGATAAACTTGAATATCGTGCGAACCTAAAATTCTTCGATTTGGATGGATTAACCCCTATGGAAATTCATCCGAAGTTGACAAAAGTATACGGGGACTCTGCTTCTTCCATGTTAACCGTTAAAAAGTGGGCAGCTGAATTTACACGTGGTCGCACATCTCTCGAAGATGACCCACATGAAGGACGGCCAAAAACCGCCACCACACCGGAAATCATCGAAAAAGTGCATGATATCGTGTTGGACGATAGGCGAGTAAAGGTGAGTGAGATAGCTGAGGCTGTGGGGATAACGGAAGAAAGGGTGCGAAACATCTTTCACAAAAAATTTGAGATGCGAAAGCGCTACGCAAGATGGATGCCGCATTTGCTGAATGCAAATGCGCAAATGATCTTCGCAGTGATGTTTGAACCGATTCAATAGGGATCCGACTGATTTTGTGCGGCGATTTGTCACCATGGATGAGACATGGGTCCACCACTACGCGCCAAAAACGAAACAGTGAGTGAAAGCCGGTGGTTCAGCGCCAAAGAAAGCGAAGTCGATCGCATCTGCCGGAAAGGCCATGGCCAGCGTGTTTAGGGATACGAAAGGGATCCTGTTAATTGATTACCTTGAAAAAGGTAGAATAATTACAAGCGAATATTACTCCAACCTTTTTGACCAGCTGGATGACAAAATTCACGAGAAGAGGCCTGGTTTGCAGAAGAAAAAAATCATCTTTCACCAGGACAACACTCCTGCACACAAGGGTACGTTGGCGATGGGAAAACTGCGGGATTTGGGGTACGATTTGCTCAGCCATCCCCCATATTCTCCTGATTTGGCACCCTCAGACTTCGATCTGTTCCCAAACTTGAAGAAATTTGTTTCTGGGAAGCGCTTCGCGTCCAATGAAGAAGTTGAGACGACCGTAGATGAATATTTTCACAGCCTTCCAGACTCTCACTTCAGGTAAGGAATATTGATGTTGTAGAAACGCTGGAGCAAGTGTATTGAAGTCAAGGGAGAGTACGTAGAAAAATAAATTCATTTTTTAATTGAAAATCGCAGTCTTTCATTGTCAGTCCGAGAACTTTTCACCTTACCCTCGTATACGTGATAAATTCTCGAAGATATATTCCTTCAAATAGGGTAGCATAAACCCCTAAAGCATTAAGTAAATATTTATTCATCAAAATGATTCCGCAGTTAATCTTCACTTATTATACTTAAAAAATACTTTAGCTTCATCCACATTCATAATTCCTTTCATACAAGCTCGTTTATTCCTCCCATACATTCATGTAACAAACCTTCAATCACATTCATCAATTTATTCCTAGGTTGTCCGCGCAATTTCTCACCCTTAATTTCATCAATTCGATATACATTTTACATGCCCAAACCATAGACAAAATATATATATAGAGGTCTAACTTAATGAAAGCAAATGGCGGAGTTTTTATCAACGAGATTTGTAATTCTGGATGAGTCTGTTTTGCAGAGCTAATGTCGATTCAATTCACGAACATTGACTAATAGTTAATTTACAATTCAAAATCAATTGTAGATACATATTCCCTAATTTATCGTTCATGAATTAATAACCGAAATTAGCGCTGCAATCAGACTCACCCAGATCTACAAATTTCATTACTAAAAATCCTTGTCATTTGAATACATTTAGTTAGGCGTCATCATATTCCAATATATTGCGGCCTTAATATGATCTTCTACTCATATATTTGTTACCAACGAAGGCAAAATGTACAAAATTATTTTTATAACGCTTCGCTTGCACTTTAACGAATAAATCCTAAGCCGCAAGAAAATATGTCCACACATGTAAATATATAAATATATCATCACGCCTTTTACCCATTACTGGGTGTGGCACCCTGCCGAAGCAAATCTCGGTAAGTGATATATTTTGCTCGTTAAGTGCGGTTACCAGTCGTCAAATCACGGCCCCCAAATATGTTAGTGGTGGAGGAGCCATTTGAAATTATGAAAATTGTTTGTCGCCTGTGGGAATCGAACCAGGATTCTCAGGATCCACAGGCTGACTTCATACCACTGAGCTAGCCACCCCATTCTGACCCCAATGGGGTTATGGGGTCCACACATGTAAGCTGTTATATTTGATTTTTACTAGAATTATTATGTATTCCATACTTTTGTTTAATTATTGAACGTGTTCTTGGCAAGGCTCGCTTCGCTTGCATTTTATACAAACCATAAAAATATATACAGGTTGTTAATTATAAAGCTGGCCATAGGCGTTAAACATGGGAAATCAGTTTTTCCTTGCTCAAAAGTTCACAAATTATATTAGGCAAAAATACTTCAAATAAACACTGTAGAGAATTAAATTCTGCATCCAACATAGAAATTAGATTTAATTTTTAACATTTCATAACCGAGAAAATCAATTTTAAAGTTTTTTTGAAAATTGCATAATTATAGCGATAGCAATGGAAATATTGACGAATCCTCTGTTGTATATATTCACAAAACTCTCATGAATTTTAACACTTATTGCAATGCTCGGAATTGAAACGTGATTTCGGCAAAGCATTTCAAGTTTCAAGCTTTCCGTGGTGTTTTATGTAATAAATAATAATAATAAATAAATTTATTTGCAAAAAGATTTCTTATACAAATGGGTGGAGTTGTAGATTCAGTATTTCATAATATAATACATTTCCAGAGTTAATTTCAGTAATGTTCACATATTTAGAGCGAATGCTCTGAGTTGTAAAGCTAACATAATATAATTATAGACATTGTATATTTTATTGATGTCTTCAAACAAGTACAGCTGTAGATGGTAGGTGTCTTCGTTTGCGTTTTGCAGGTACGGCCCTAGGTAGGTTGTCCGTGGGCAGTTATAGAATGGGCAAACTACCAAGAAATGGTATAGATTGTCGGGCTCTAAGCAATTGCAGATTGAACATACGTTATTATTATCGAATTTGTGGACTACGCCATTTACATATAATTGAGTTATATCACGAGTGGATGCAACTCGAATTTGGCTTATGATTTTGGTGATGTTGAAGTTTTTTAGTTCTGTTTTTAGATAATGAAAGTTTGTATTTGTTGCAACCAGTATTTCTTTATATATTTTATTATAAGATGAGTTAGTTATTCTTCTTTTATCTTCACTATTTGACAAATCGTTAAGTTTTTCTTCTAATTGTTCTGAGTTGTTTTTCAGTACGGTATGACTTTGTGAATTCCATATGCTGAGGTTGTCAATTTTTATGAAAATTTCTTGTACTAGGGTGACCCAGTTGTATTTAGCAATGTTTTTTCTGCTGCTGTTCAATATCATTAGTTTCTCGTAGCAGATTTTTGGATATCTTGTGTTATTCATGATCCACAGTTTCTGAAGATATTTTATTATTGACTGGAAGACACGTGTCTCTAGCTTAGGCTGGTTTACTTCTGTACGCACTATATAATTGGGAGTATTAATTGACCAGTTCATGAGATTTTTAAAGAAGCCTGTTTGGATTTTCTCGATTTCATTCAGATATAAAAGGCTGTATATTTCTGCTCCATATAAGAGAGTTGGTAAGATAACTGCTTTATAGAGTTTGATCCTAGCGTCCCAAGAGGTCATTTTAGTGGTGATCATGAGTTTCTTCACATTCGCTGCTGCACATCTTGCTTTGCTGATGAATGAGTCTTTTGCTTTACCATAGAGTCCAGAGGAAGTTATTAGCATACCTAAATAAGTGTATTCAGTTGTGAGTTCTATGGTTTCATTTTGGCATGTATATTCTTCATTTGGCGTTCTTTTAGGTCTTCCCTTGAAGTATTTCATGATTTTTGTTTTTTGCGCGTTGATTTTTAGGTCATTATTGTTGCAGTATTTTTCTAGGATCTTAAGTTTCTTATGGATATCTGAGCTTGAGTTGCATAGAATTACAAGGTCGTCTGCGTATAGTAACATTAGAATGTCTATTGTCGGGGTAATAAATAGCCCTTCTGCTCCTTCATTTCTAAAGAAATTATCCATGTCACTGATGAATAAACTGAAAAGTAGAGGGCTTAATGTGTCACCTTGGAGTAGGCCTTTAGTTATTTTTATTGGCTTTGAATAGTTTCCATTGACGTTTAATACTACTCTAGCATTGTCATAACTGTTTTTTATAAGTCTAATTAGTTTTGCACTAGCCCCTAGTTCAAACAGTTTATTCCATAGCTTTTGATGATTGACTGAATCAAACGCTTGTTTGAAGTCTACGAATATTGCGTACGTGCTTCGTTTCTCGATTAGTCGCGTTTGGATGATGGCATTAAGCGTAAACAGGTTGTCAAGGCAGGACCTTTTTTTCCTAAATCCGCATTGACTTTCGGGAAGGATATCGAAACTTTCAGCCCAAGTTTCCAAACGAGATGAAATTATGCTGGTTAGAACCTTTTGTATTGTATTCATCATCGCGATCCCTCGGTAGTTTTGCGGGTTATCCTTGCTTCCTTTTTTATGAATTAATATTAATCTGCTATTATTAAGTTCTGGAGGGAACGATTCTGAGTTTAGACATTTATTTAAAAGATTTAGAAGCGTGTGGAATCCAGTGTTTTTCAGTGTTTTCAACATCTCATTGGGTATTAGGTCCGGGCCGGGAGCTTTGTTGTTGGCAAGTGCGTTCAATGTTCGTCTTAGTTCATATATTGTGATTTCTGTGTCTAAAAACGGGTGTAGTATCCCTGTATATTGCATGTTTGTTTCAAGTTTCGGTTGATATATATCTTCGTAGTATTTTTCCCAGAAGTTTATGTTTATTGGGTTCATCTGCGAAGGTTTTGGTTTTAGTTTTTTGTACGTCTCCCAGAATTGTTTACAGTTCTTAATGTTGTTTATTTTTCCTTGTGTTATTTCTATGTGTTTTTGTTTCCGTTGAATAATTGTGTTTTTATAGTTTTTTTTGTCCTCGACATATTGTTTTAGTCTTGATTCATTAGTTCTATCTCTGATGAATTTGTTGAAACTTTTCCTCATCTGCTGTTTTCTCTGTTTACATTCTTTATCAAACCAGGGTTTGTCGGTTTGTTTCTTGTAGTGTGATTTTGCTGGGCGGAACATTTCTAGCTCTTGTGCTATCATCACGCTGTTAATTGTTAAGCTTTTATATTCATCAATAGTTTCGCTTTCAGTGCTTAAAATTTCTGCGGAGATATATTCATTCAATGTCTCTTGTAATTCATTTGTTTTATTTGGTTGCCATACTATCTTAGGTTGCGTTGTTTGTTGTGGGTCTTTAGTGTTCTCTATGTCATTATTTTTAATGTGTAATTTTACCAGGCATATTAAATGATCTGATAGCAATATCTTGTCGTCAATCTTAAAGTCTTGTATGAGAATGATACTTTCTAAATTAATCCAAGCAAAGTCAATGACGCTATGCCCTAGGTTACCTACGTAGGTGGGTTTAGCTGGGGTGTCGCTAGGGGATCTGCCATTAAGAGCGTATAGCCCCTCTGCTTCCATTATTTCGATTAGTGCTTTACCTTTGGAATTAATGTTATTATTAGTTATTCGTACGTGGCTTAAATCTGAGGATTCAAAAATATACTCTTCTGCTTGATTCAACTTCCCGATTGAGGCATTAAAGTCTCCTCCTATGATGACCGCCATTTCTGGATAGTTTTCGTTAATTTCTTTTAAGAGGTTAGATAATAGATTTAGTAATATTTTATAATCATAACTTGGGGAAAAATACAAGAATATAAGTACTATGAGTTCGTTGTTTTGAGTAAAGGTGACTTCTGTTGCTATCCAATGTGCGGAAGTTTCTATTAATTTTATTTTGCATAGGTTTTTCTTGCTGTAGATTGACAAACCTCCCTTCGCTCTGCCTTTGCTAGCGTCCTTGATTGCCTTGCTATGGAGATGATCGTAGTCTTGCAGAAATTTTGGGATTCTTGTGCTGTTTTCTTCTTGCACCCATGTTTCACATACGCAGATAATGTCACATGTCATTAAGTATTTTATCTGTGATTCATCTAGTAGACTAAAGTTTTTGATGCCTTGCATGTTCCAGAACGCTATGTTAGAAGGGTTGTCTTCATTAGTGGATAGGAGAGGCGGAGGGTTTATTAGTTTTTTGGATTTTTGGTAGGAGTTATTTGTTGCCTAGGTCTGAGAAGCCGGTCCATGGGGCCTTCAATTTTCCCTTGTTTTATTTTAGCTCTGCTTGATTTATTATCCAGTTGAGGGTTGTTAGTGTCTTTTGCTTTTTCTTTTTTTGATAGTTTGTCAATTTCCTTGTTCTTTTCATTGTAAGCTTTGTCAAGCGGATCTTTGCGTATACTGGCATCATCTGTGTTCTCTAAGGCCTCCAACTGAATAGTTGATATAGAGGGGGTTGGTTGCGACAGTCTTCTTGAGTTTGTTCCTATTGTATTTTCTTCTTCAGTTTTATTTGTTTCTAAGTCTTGTACGGTGTATCTCTCATCATTTACTATTAGTAAGGTGCCAAGTAAGTATGTCTTGTGCCCCGCGGATTTTGCCTCTTGGAGATAGGGTTTTAGCTTGTTTCTTAATACTAGTTCATGGCTAGTGAACTCCTCTTCAATGTGAATTTTTGTATCTCTTAAGAGATTTTTTTGTTTTAATATTTCTCTTTTTTTATTTGCATTCCAAAGTGTGACTCCAACTGACCTAATTTTACTCTTATTTTTCCTTCCAAAACGTTGTATGAATTCAATATCATCATTTTTTATGTCTACATTGAGTTTGGATGTTATTATTTCAAGTACTTTTTCTCTTAAGCTATATCTGGATTCGGTACTATCTTCCGCTATTCCGTGTATAACTATGTTTTTAATTTTCATAAGTTTTTCTAATTTTTCCAATTTCCTGTTTTTTTCTTCTACGTCCTGTTTTAGTATAATGTTTTCTTCTTTCAATGTTTTTAAGTCCATTTCTATGTTCCCTACTCTTTTATTGGTTTGTTGTATCATATAAATTATTTCTTGCTTAGCATCATTAATAGATTTTGTTGTTAGTGCTTGGTTTTCTTTTATGCTGTTTAGAATTAGATCTGTATCAGACATATTTCTATTTGTGGTCGGCTTGTATTTATGTGAGTTTATCGAGATCTTAATTTAAACATGGGAAATCAGTTTTTCCTTGCTCAAAAGTTCACAAATTATATTAGGCAAAAATACTTCAAATAAACACTGTAGAGAATTAAATTCTGCATCCAACATAGAAATTAGATTTAATTTTTAACATTTCATAACCGAGAAAATCAATTTTAAAGTTTTTTTGAAAATTGCATAATTATAGCGATAGCAATGGAAATATTGACGAATCCTCTGTTGTATATATTCACAAAACTCTCATGAATTTTAACACTTATTGCAATGCTCGGAATTGAAACGTGATTTCGGCAAAGCATTTCAAGTTTCAAGCTTTCCGTGGTGTTTTATGTAAAGTACAGTTCATTTTAGAGCAATTTACTCTCCATTTGCGGCCATGCCACATTCACATACACGATATACGTGGCACGGAGTCATGCATATCAACATCAGAAACTCGAAACGTAAAGTTATCTGCTGTCAGAAACTAGAACCGCTGTATGCCCGACCCACTGGGTTGTTTTGGGTTTATTTGGGCATTATTGGTTTATTTATAATTTTGACAAATGCACTTTTTAATTCAAGTTATTTAATTCTGTAATTGTATACTACTAAACATTAAAACAAAATTGATGTACTATTATGTAATAATTGCAAAAAAATATATTTATTTTATTGTGAATTAAATACATAATACGCTCTATTATGTTATTGTCATACTTATTTAATTTAAAACTATATTTCAAATTCGCCGATAAAAAGATTGCGAATCCATCAGTAATGGGGGATTCAAGTGGTAGAGGTTTTTATTATATATTTATTAAAATAAGTTCTTGACCGTACATCATATTTAATACAATATAAAATCATACCATAAATGATATCTTTATTGCTGAAATATGAAAGTTAAAGTTGAATAATTTAAAACGCTCATTGCAATTACGTAGTTGCATTAAGCCAATCACAGAGCTTTGTCTGAGACGTTTGTCGGTGCTCAATTTTACTGAGAGGAAGACGAAAAAGAAATAAGCATTCAGCATTCAACGATTCTACCAATGACGTATAATACTAGACGAATTATGCCGTATTCAATTCAATGCAAACGCCGTTGTTATCCGTCTAGTTATGTTTTGTCTGAGGATTCTACTGACAACGACACACGTTACGTGAAGTTACGTGTTATTTATCTGTCTTATCTGCCTCTCTTTAAGCTAAGATGCAACTACGTCACATTCGTTTGTTTCGAAAGTTTAAATATTTTTATCATGCTTAATACAAGTTTAAAAAAAATAAAAAATTTTGGGTATAATAATTTTATTACGTAGATTAATATATAAAAAATTCAAAAAAGTCTTGAAAGACCCATTGTCTTAAACTAGTTTGATATTGACATTTGTCAAAGTAATGCAATGTGATACTACGATGTGATGTAATAAATAATAATTTAAATTAAACGTTTTATTTTGTAAAGAGATTATATATTATTACACTGTAAAATATATAAAAGATGTATGTTCCGAGATTTGACTCTATCTTAAAATTCACCCTGGGTTAATTTTCAACCATTCAACCAAATGGATTTTTAGTGGGTTTATTTGGGTTTTTGTAGGTGGGTATTTTTGGGTGAGTAAAATATGATCAACCCTGTGCGATAGCCATGAAACTCAAACAAAATTACAACCAATTGTATGACATCTTAATTGCCAAAAAAAATTTGGGTTTTGTGATTTATTAAATTTAATTAATTAATTATTAATAATTATTATTATGAATTAATAATTAATTTAATTTTTCTTATTAAATTTATTATACTTATTAAGTCACGTATTTTTCTGTAATTTTGTCCAGAGTAGCACCATTTTATTATCTGAAGCTTATAAGAAAACTGTTCCATACTTTCAAAAATATTTGTTATTGAACGAAAATCACAAAACACAAACTTTTTTTGACAATTAAGATGTCAGGGGGAGCCACAGGGGTAATTTTAATGTAGTGAAAATTGTTTGTCGGCTGCGGGAATTGAATACGGGTTATCAAATCTACAATCCGACGCGATACGAGTGAACAAGCTACCCCAAAAGCAAATAAACAGATATGACCCAGTTGCACAAAGCGATGTTATCTATGTTGTTAGCTAACAGTATATTAAAAGTTAACAATGGCCAAGATGGCTAACACCACATTTTATATATATATTTTATTTTTACGAAAGGGTATCGATAAATAGTTAGCCTTAGAACTTTATCATAAACAAAACCGAAAACGGTTAACATAAACGGTTAACATAAATTGAGCATCGATCGGTGATTAAGTACCTACCTGTTTTTTAAAGGGTTAGCCGGCATTTGTTGGATAAATTGAAGGATCATTGTCCTTCATACGTTACCATAAAAATTGGGTTGCTGAATTTAAGAGAGGAAGAACAGACGTCAAAAATGAACACCGTGTTGGAGACCTGTGTCTGTGTCCACTTCGGAAAATGTTGAACTCGAATATGATATGATTTTGGAGGATTGACGAAATGGACTCAGATGTATAGCAGGGACTTTAAACATTTCGTACGAACGTATCTTTCACATCGTTTAATATGATTTAGGTATTTACTAAATGGATCCCCAAATGCTGATCAAAAACGATTCAGAGTGTCAACTTACAAATCACTTTGCTACGGTTTTGAAGAGGATTTTTCATATTGTAATTATGGACGAAACATGGATCCATCATTACAATCCAGAAAGAAAAGAACAATCAAAGAAATGGAAACACGTTGAATAAAGCAGTGATAAGTGCTCTAGAGAAGCGGTTTGCAGACAAAAACATAGTTTTTTTTTTAGAAAGGCTTAAAACTACTTTTTTTACTCGCAACATTCAAAATGAGGTTTACATTAGCTTGGAAACCGATGGAAAGTTTGATTTTGCACACTAGTGCGTAAGGTAATTTAAAAAAACACCCATTTTTATGTACTTATACTCGTATACAAACATTTTAAGGAATTTATAAAAGAAATAGAGACATTAGCTTATAACGCGATCAATCAGACATATTTAACAAACTTTACGAGAAAAAATAAACAATTTGTTTTCAAATAACAAATGTCAATCCATGGCATACTAAAAAATAAATAACGAAGACGTCATTTGCACCATATATCATCACGCCTTTTACCCATTGCTGGGTCTAGCACTCTGCCGAAACAGATCTCAATAAACGATATATTTAAGAGCGTGAAGTGCGGTTACCAGCCGTCAAATCACGGCCCCCAAAGATGTTAGTGGTGGAGGAGCCACAGGAGTAATTTTAAATTGGTGAAAATGTTTTGTCGGGATCGAACCAGGGTTCTTAGGATCCACAGGCGGTCTTGATACCACTGAGCCATTACCGCATACTAAACTGTCAATATAAATTAACGCATCAAATTTAATCAATTTCCTCATTGTCGATTATATAATTAATGCTCGTTACAAATAGCATTGTACAAAACTCGTGCACGACGACGTCATTTGCACCATCCGCGCAAATTAAAGCACGAGCAAAGCGAGTGCTTTAAAATTGCGCTCATGTGCAAAGTATGTCTTCGTGCACTTGTTATGTAAATAGCTATTATGAGAGTTGTGATAAATGTATAAAGTTAAATGGTGATTTCATTGAATAAATAAAAATTTGTCTTGCAATACACAGAGCTGGGCAAGCTACTTAAAAAAAGAAGCTAAGCTATAGCTACAGCTATTCTTTAAAAAAGTAGCTAAGCTACAGCTATAAGCTATATTTTGTAAAATATAGCTAAGCTACAGCTAAAAGCTTTCGTTAAAGTAGCTGTTAAATTTTAAAGCTACTTTTTTTAATTATTTTGAAATAATTCAATTTGCCATTGTCATATGATCAGTCTTTTGTTATAATGACTGTTAATTTACTATGATATACATAAATATCAAAAATAGCAAATACCATCTGGCACCTACTGTGTATTTTTGCGTATTATAGCCAGTTAGAACCGGCAACAAATAATTATTTTGTGTGGGTTTAGCTTGTACGCATTCGTACTTTGTTGACCTTCTGCTTAAAAAGTAGCTTTAAGCTACGAAAAGTAGCTTTAAAAGTAGCTTCAGTTGTTATTTTTAAGCTAATAGGAAAAAAGTAGCTAGCTACAAGCTACAGCTATATTTTTTCACAGTTAGCTAAGCTACAGCTACAGCTAAGGTAAATGTAGCTAAGCTAGTAGCTAAGCTACAAAAGTAGCTAGCTACTGCCCAGCTCTGGCAATACAGTAACGTTTACTATGTCAGCTTAAGAACTTATCAATATACCCCTGTATGTTATAATTCATTAATATCAACAGTAACATGTAAAATGGTAAAACAATAATTGTAACAAATAATTGTTAGTATAATAAATATAAATATATCATCACGCCTTGTACCCATTAGTCAGCGTGGCACTCTGCTAAAACAGATCTCGGTAAATGATATAGTTTTGCGCGTGAAGTGCAGTTATCAGTCGACAAATCACGGCCCCCAAAGATATTAGTGGTGGGAGAGCCACAGGAGTAATTTAATTTTTATATAAATTATAACGTATTAAAATATTGAATTGTCAAAAATGTTGACATTTCTTAGATGCGTTTATTATTCTAATTCAACTTTTTCGCGTAGTTAACAACGTAATTAACTGACAACTTTTTATGCAACCGGGCCAGAATATAAATTATTCCAACTAACAACAAATCAATAATAATCTAAGTTAAAATCATCAGATAATCCCCATGTCAGGTATCAAAAGATAGGATTGACGTCGTCTAGAATCTAGTGTAAACAACACATCCAGTAAACATGCTAATAACCAATTAAAGCTCGCATAATACGTCATTAAACCTCAGCAAACTTCCTCACTTCCGCCGTAGCAGCTTCGTCTTAATTGGCTTTTATTTCAACACGGCAGTATATTAACTATTAGCGGCACCAAACTCTATGCTTCGCAATACGCTTGTTGAATCTGAACAAATACTCGCCGTCCGTTAACTACGATAATAAAGCGAGGAAGTCAAAGCGAAGAATAAATTTAGGTGGAATAAAAATGCACTTAAAGTTACTTTTCAGCAGAGTGCATTGAACGGTGAAGGTAAGAAAAAAGTGGTAAAGTTTGTGCAATTAAATTTAAAGTAGCTGTTAAGAATTTAAAAGTTGTTTCAATGTGAAACTTTATTGGAAGTCGCTAAAGTAAATAAAGTCTTAAATATTAAACACAAGTTACACACTTAGACAAATTATATCTGGAAGACCGAGCTTCGCTCGGGATTTAACAAGAGATGGTAAGTTTAAAATTAAAAATAAATAAAAGAAACAATTTTTCTACTGAATTATCTTTAGAATTTTTTTCTTATATCTCGATCTCGATTTCTTGGGTCTCATCACCTTGGTCTAAAGTGTTCACATACCTGTATTTTGAAAAACAAAATTTTCATTAATTTTCTTATTTCAACATTTAACTTTATACACTGCTCCGCAAAATTAACGCACCACTTAAGTTTTTGAAATTAACTTTTAAGTTAGCAAAAAAAAACTAAATCTTACAGTTTTACATTAAATAGATAAAATGAAAATTATATTGCGAAAATATACCTTTATTTACCTAAAAATAATAAAATTAATCTTATTTATTAGTTTATTATTAATAGAAAACTTAACACTTAAATAAATTTATCAATATTGGTTATTTCCAGTGGCGTACCTAAGTGGGGCGGTGGCTGCGGTTCGTAGCGGGCGGCACATATTTTAGGGCGGCATTTTTTTATATTGTTCACTTTATAAGTTCACTATATGATTTAGAATATTTTTCTTCATCGTCAAGTCAATGTAGGGTTGAAAATATTATCTCGAAAAATTCCTTTTTTACTGCCTAATTTAAATATGCCATCCAATGGTAAAAAAGTTCCCCACCTATAGTTTGTTTCAATTACAATTATTTATTTATGTTTATTAATTTAATGAGGTAATGGCTCAGTGGTTTCGAGTTGGTCTGTGGATCCTGAGAACCCCGGTTCGATTCCCATAGCCGACAAACAATTTTCACCAAACTAAAAATACCCCTGTGGCTCCCCCACCACTAACATCTTTGGGGGCCGTGATTTTACGGCTGGTAACCGCACTTCATGTACATAAATATATCACTTACCGAGATCTTCTTCGGCAGAGTGCCACACCCAATAATTGGTAAAAGTCGTGATGATATATTAATTTTTTTAATTTATAAAAACCACCATTTGATTGACTTAGAAAGGGCGGCAAATTGGAGACCGCTCTGGGCGGCAAAAGTTCTAGGTACGCCACTGCCCGTTTATGTTTTAATTTGGAATTAAAAACAAATTAATAAAAAATATGCACATAATGATTAAAAAAATATTACACAAACATATAATCTATTATTATATACCAAAAAAAGCAAATAAATACGTGCAATAAAGAAGATATATTAATATTTGTTCGTGGTGCGTTAATTTTGCGAAGCAGTGTAGTTACATATATGTGTACCTAGAACATAAACTAGTCTATTGCGGCTTGCGCATGGAGATAGTTGATCGAGACGTAGTTGAGAGCAACAACTACTCGTATGTAAGGGCGGCAAGGACACTTCTTGCTCCAGGTGAACACAATAATTTTTTCTACGACCATTTAGACATACTTGAAAAAGAATTTAAAATATTTTTTTACAGTTTATCTGATTGGAAATTCGGACGACAGTTTTCATGTACCCATGGATACGATGATACATTCTTACTTTACCCCTCGGCGAGCGACAAAATCTTATTGCCGCTCGGCAAGCAGGAAATATTAACGTTCTGCTTTAAACTGACAGTTGCAAATGTCTATTTTCTGCTCGGTAGTAGAAAAAATATGTATAATACATAATATGTGTCAGTTATAACAAAAATATCTTGTTTAATAAGATTAGTATTCGAATTCATAGCAACCAGTTGTAGAGACTGGCTTGACGTTATTTATTGTCGCTACCGATAGTGTAACCACCTTGCGGGATAAAATGTAACTTACGTGTAATGTCATTATAGGATGCGGGCATTCACGTGACACTGTGACGTTTTGTGACGTAAAAACAGCTGTTCGGGCAAAGATTACTGCGCCACCTACAAAATGAACTATTTTTTGGGACGAAATTTGAAAAGCACCGATCTTTTCAAATCTCGCCACAAAAAAATAGTTCATTTTGTAGCTGGCGCTGTGATCGCAGCCGAACAAGATTTGAAAAGAACCGTTCTTTTCAAATCTCGCCACAAAAAATAGTTCATTTTGTAGCTGGCGCAGTGATCGCAGCCTAACAAGATTTAAAAAGAGCCGTTCTTTTCAAATCTCATCCCAAAAAAATAGTTTATTTTGTAGGTGGCGCAGTAATCTTTGCCCGAACAGCTGTTTTTACGTCACAAAACGTCACAGTGTCACGTGAGTGCTCGCATCCTATTGGCGACTAAACATTTTTTAGCGACTTACTGCTATAATAGCAACTGCTTTGAACCAGTCGCTAACTCAGTACTACTCTCCCTTGCCCCTTTGGCATTCTCTCTTAGCAACGACAGTACAACGATAGAGCTAAATAAACTAAAGTAAAAACCTGAGAGGTGTCTTCGGAGGTCGCTACTATCGTCGGTACATTCAGTGTCAAAAGTTGAATTTAAATTTGTGAAATAAGACGTCGTATAATTCTGTGCCATTTATAAAAATAGTATGTTGAAAGAATAATAATTATGATAGATTAATAATAAATAAATATATCATTATTGCCAAAGAAATAAATACAAAGCAAAATTTCAGACAAAATTTAGAGTTGCCGAATTAATAGATAAGCATGCAGTATGGTTATGCGATTAAAAATAGGGAAAAAAAGTTACTCCGCGTACGGTAGTATGTTTCTTACATTTCATAACAAAATTATTACATTATTATTTCAACTTTTTCAATAGTAAAAGAATATTATTTCAGGAATGTTTACGTTACCATGGATACGTCATCGTTTTTTGGTCTCAGGACCAAAACTAACATTTAATTTTAATTGTTATGGTGATAAATAATAATAATAATAATAACCTTTATTACTCCATACGAAAACTAGTACTTTTAGTCCTAATGAAACAAATAACTATTTTTTTTTGTAAGTAGTTAATCAAGTAATATGTAAATAATGACAAATAATTTTTCACTGTACATATCAAACGAAATGCAATACCTATGAATTTGCCAAAGGCCAAGAAAACACGATAGACAAATTCAAAATAGTGAGAGAATTTTGAGAATGAAAAAATACATTGAGATGCAAAATTTCGGACAAAGTGAACATTAAAACGTTACGCATAATAATGTCGAAATGAAGAAAAGTCACCATAGAAATACAGTAAAAGAGACACACAGTAGCTACTATAATAAATTTATTAAATAATCAACCGAAAACGTTTGGAAATTCTGAAGTACAAGTAAATATTTAATAAATACAGAAAGAGCACTTAACCATTTCAGGCTTAGAAAATTTTGATATAATTTTTATTCTAAATTCAATAGATTTAATATATAGTGACAATCGTGTAAATAAATTAAATATAAAAGAGAGAGTTATTTTGTGTTTTATAATATTAAAGTGTAATTTAAGTTTTGCAGTTTTAAAACGTCAAAAACCTATCCTGGATACAGTAGTTCGCGAAGTGTTCTAGATGGCGCAGCGATCTTAATTTTATTAGAGTGCCTACAATGATAAATAATGGGCCTTTCAAGACTTTTTTGATTTTTTTTTATATTAATCTACGTAATAAAATTATTATACCCAAAATTTTTTTTTTTTTTTTAATTTGTATTAAGCATGATAAAAATATTTAAACTTTCGAAACAAACGAATATGACGTAGTTGCATCTTAGCTTAAAGAGAGACAGATAAGACAGAGATAAATAACACGTAACTTCACGTAACGTGTGTCATTGTCAGTAGAATCCTTAGACAAAACATAACTAGACGGATAACAACGGCGTTTGTAGTAAAGAAGGCTCTTGCATAACATCAAAGTGTACTCGCTCCTTGCCGCGCACCCGGCGGACCCAAAAGTTATTCCATCCCTTTCTGCTTCACAACACTACATTGACTTGAATACGGCATAATTCGTCTAGTATTATACGTCATTAGTAGAATCGTAGAATGCTGAATGCTTATTTCTTCTTCGTCTTCCTCCCAGTAAAATTGAGCACCGACAAACGTTTCAGACAAAGCTCTGTGATTGGCTTAATGCAACTACGTAATTGCAATATGGCAGTGCGAAATTTAAATGAGCGTTTCGAATTATTCAACTTTAACTTTCATATTTCAGCAATAAAGATATCATTTATGGTATGATTTTATATTGTATTAAATATAATGTACGGTCAAGAATTTATTTTAATAAATATATATTAAAAAGCTCTACCACTTGAATCCCCCATTGTAGGCACTCTAAATTTTATTTGCCTATTGCAATACAAAAACATGTTCGTTGCTATTTGAAATATTATATTCTTTGTTTTGTTACAGATGTGAACCAAAGTGGAACAATTGATAGAAAAGATTTCGAGCTTGCTATCGAGGTAAGAACATAAGAGTAAATTAAAATCTAGATAAAAACTATATCCATAAATCAAAATATTCTTTTCCTAGTCTCAGTTTATTCTATGCATAAATGCTGTGCTTGGAATAAATTATCTATCCATACTGCCAACCCATTCAAAAATGGATTTCCAATACGAATAAAATTAAATTCACCGATATTTCAAAAGTCGATTCAGTGCAACGTAAACATAAATTACGTTGGCTTTAGAACAAAATAATTTATCTAACTTCTCAAGATTTATACCGCATTCAGATAAAATGAAATTGAAACTGCATTATAAGATTATTCCAATAAATTTGAAATGGCTACAAATAAATAATGATGTTCGTACATGAACATTTTCAATATTATTCATTCGATACAGTTGCACATTATAATACATTTTACATTGTGTTTCATACTATTTTGGCGCATTCGTTTGGGAACTTTAGGTTTATAGTGGACGCAAAGATATAAGGAATCGAGTTGACTTCTTAATAGGTGGGTTTTACCGGCCTCAGCGGGGAGTCTGGCTACAGTTAACAAAGGGGTGCATTAAGTAGATTTGTCACAAAGTTAATAAAATTCTATTTCATGCTCATATTCTATTATTATCCATGTTATTATATTATTATTGAACACTGTAACATGACTTTTGACTATATTTTAAACTATAAATATAAATAAATACATAAATAAATAATAAAACATCTTTATTATGTTAACAGAAATAAAATAATTATAATACGGCTCTGTTTATTTTCACATTTCTACCAGTTTAATCCTGGGATAAGCCTGTACTAATTACATGCTGTGAGGGGCGTCTAAAAGTCATTTTCTTATATCTTTGCGTCCAGTATAACCCTGAACTGATCTAGAACTAACTCATCTTGCTTCCAAATAAATGATGCATCTAGTGTCAGTTGTAAAAATTAGCGATAAATTAAAAATCTGAAAGCATTTTCTAAATGACATCTGCTTAAACACAAATTGCGATGTCAATCATTCAAAACGGATAATAAGGAATACAAATTGATTAGAAAGAAATAGAAAACAAGTTCAAACCTGCCAACCCACCAAAATAGCTGGGGCAGTAGGATCAGTTCAGGAACTGTTCTAGGTTACTTAAAGCGTGCTAATTAAACAAAAGTAATCTAGCGAGGTATTTAAAAAATGCCAAATAAATACGGCCATAATATCCTATTATATATGTAATTAGGTACTTACATTGCGCAGAAAACAGCAATCAGCTAAATTCTTCGACGTAAACACAAATCCTATGTTCATATGTTGATCAGATCAATCAAACAGTCGCAATCACACTTCACACACAAAAAAATATTGTTAAATATCATTTAATTTTCATTAGAACATCACAAATAAATATAAGAACACCCGCACACTGCATAGCCCCGCACTCAACTAAACTAATCGTAACTGAACGAGAATCATCTGAACATGCTTCTACAACTAAATTTTTATATCGCGATACCTGAGCGAACCTGCATTATACAAATTCTTTCTCATAACAAATACTGTAGAAATATTTATTTACAGATAATTTTAATGAAAGTATATACTAAATGTCTCACGAAAAGCGGGCCATATGCGTTTAACGTGGAAAAACAGTTTTTCCGTGCGCATCGCTTCCCAAATTATTTTAGACAAAAATGCGTCAAATAGAAGTTGTAGATCTTAAAATTCTGTATCTAAATCAATAAATTAAATTTATTTTCTTTGTTTTATAACGGCAAAAATTATATATGAAAATTTACTAAATTACAATTTAATAGTGCGTGATTTAATTCAGTCAAATATTTTGACACATTAAAGTGTTGCATTATTTAAAAGTAAGTTATTGATTTTTCTGTAGATTTTAAATTATTTTAACAAATTTATTCAAAACAGAAAGTTATTCACATGAAGAAAAATTACAAATAATTGAATAACCTTATTCAGGGAGAAGTTTGAGAAAAAAACTTGATGCACTTGTCTGTTATTTTGTTTTAATTCCGTGGTTAACACTAATTAAATTTCTATTTTGTAAATTTTCACATGCAATTTGTACCGTTACAAAAGACAAAAAATAAATTTAGTTTATTGATTTAGATATTGAATTTTAAGCACTACAACGTTTGTTTGAAATATTTTTGTCTAAAGCCCCTGGCACATATAGCGTCAAGACTCCGAGTCTACCATTTGACTGCCAAAAATAGAAACGCCTCTATTTTCAGCAGTCACGACTGCCGAAAACCAACATCATTATGATGCTGGTTTTTTCGGTATCTTCCTTTGTTGTTTGACGTATGAATTATTATTGTTTATGTTCTTGTTTGATTTTTGTACATTTTTATAGTTAAATTCATTTACTTTATACATAGTTAGAAACTTTAAAGTTTTCATATTTCATTTATAATTCAAGTAATTTTTTTTTTATTTATTTTTTTGTTTTATATATCCTAGTTTATAGTTTTTATATTTCTTAATAATCGACAAACATTTTAAATAATACATTTAAGTTTTTATATTTCATTTATAGTTCATGTAATTTTTTTTTAATTTAATTTTTTGTTTTATATTTCGTAGTTTATAGTTTTTATATTTCTTAATAGTCGATAAATATTTTAAATAATACAAATTAACAAATAACACGTTAAAATTAACAAATATTTATTTCTGACTGTCAGAAACACTGACTCTATATGTGACACCCGTTTTGGACGTGACTCTCAGTTTTTCAGCAGTTTGTAGCAGACTCAGAGTCTTGACGCTATATGTGCCAGGGGCTTAAAATAATTCGGAAAACAATGCACACAGAAAACCTGTTTGCCCATTTTTAAATCCTATGGCCCGCTTTTCGTGATACACACGGTATATTTGATTATATTTCTTTTATTACTACTACTAAAATTAAATTTAAAATGTTGTCAAAATCTAATAATATTTACATAGTCATGAAACTAAAACATATATATTACGTTAAACTGTCATAAATATTTTAAATTTGATTTTAACAATAACTAAAAAAATAAAATTAAATATCTAGACTGAGATAGATGCAATGTTTAATTCCCTACAACCAGAGCTGGGCAAACTACTTGAAAAAAGTAGCTGAGCTACAGCTATAAGCAACATTTTGTAAAATATAGCTAAGCTACAGCTAAAAGCTTTCATTAAAGTAGCTGTTAAATTTTAAAGCCTTTTTTCAATTATTGTGAATTAATTAAATTTGCCATTGGCATATGATCAGTTGATCAGTCTTTTGTTATAATGACTGTTAATTTACTATTATGTACATGAATATAAAAAATCGCAAATGGACAAATGTACTGATAATTTTTTAATGCTATAATTTTTATTTATATCGGAATAAATTAACAGTCACATTAACAGAAGACTCCGAAACAGTCAATGTTTAGTTCATCTAATATTTAATACAAAAGTAGGATAGGTTAAGAACAAGTGAAAAATTAAATATGGTAATAGATTTTAAACTATATAACAACTTGTTATCCTACAGTCATAGAAAACAATAAAGGCTTAGGTAAACGTAGCTAAGCTAGTAGCTAAGCTACAAAAGTAGCTAGCTACTGCCCAGCTCTTCTTTTTTATATCAACTAAACTTAGAAGCAATAGTAGTGAAAACTGATTTTCTATTTCTCTATATACAGGCTGGTCCATTTAAAGTGTTATCGGGAAATATCTCGGAAACTATAAATTTAACGCAAAAACGACCTAGACGAAAAACAATCGTACAAAAGGGGGCCATAATAACGAAATATTGGTTTTCTCCTAGATGGCGCTGTTGTCGCTAAATCATGGTCAACTCATTTTTTTTAAATGAAAACCCCTATTTTTTATTAAAGAATCAGATTCCTCGTTAAAAAAAAGAAGAATTTATTTAATTCACTTTTTCGTCAGCATGATAGATGACGCTGTAATCGCGAAAAATGATGTTGCTTTCGGACGTTTCTGTATTAGAGCTTATGCTTAATTTAATTAAAATCTAAAATAAAATGCAATTTAAATTTACACTATATGATTTTAGACAGAATGTAAACAATCAGATGAACCATATTTTATAAAAATGGCAATTGAATGTAATGAGACTATTTGTGATTTTAGATGTGCGTGTTAGTGGATGCGCTTGCACGCACACAAACAAAAACTAACAAACTCACACGCACACAAACTCAAATAATACACACACACACACACACACAGCCGCGCGCATAAGCTCTAATACAGGAACGTCCGAAAGCAACATCATTTTTCGCGATTACAGCGTCATCTATCATGCTGACGAAAAAGTGAATTAAATAAATTCTTCCTTTTTTTAACGAGGAATCTGATTCTTTAATAAAAAATAGGGGTTTTCATTTTAAAAAATTGAGTTGACCATGATTTAGCGACAACAGCGCCATCTAGGAGAAAACCAATATTTCGTTATTATGGCCCCCTTTTGTATGATTGTTTTTCGTCTAGGTCATTTTTGCGTTAAATTTATAGTTTCCGAGATATATCCTGATAACACTTTAAATGGACCACCCTGTATATAATTTTTTAGTTTTGTTATTTTAAATAATCCGTGATATTTTTATTAGATACCTACCTAATGGATTAATTGAATAGTTCCTATTTGTTTCCATTAAATTTGATTGTCATTGAAGTCAGTAGTAGTAACATAACCATCGTGCAACATGATTTATACTAAGAATAATTTGATCAATTTGTATAATAATCTGAATTATAATTTGAAAGTCAGTATCAATTTCATATGTAGGTCGTTCGTTTCTTGATTAATCTGCCTACATTATCAACCAAACACATTTCTCAGACATTAATCTTTTTAATATTAAATTTCAATCATGCTTCGCTAATGCCAAAATGAATATAGCTCTTCGTTTTACAAATCGACTGTAATATCACACGAATATTTTATTCTTTTTGTATACTTTTGTCGAATGTAGTCACGATTTTTAATTTAGAATTTAATATCAGCACATTCATAAAAAAATATTAAATATCTGTCCGGTAGTATTGAATTTCTGAAGTTCATTGAATTTTGTACGCTTTAATTAAATAAACTTCTCATGGCTATCTTAATTCTCATCCCTTTGTTACATAGATGAGATTTATTGCTAAGGTATACATTAATAGTATTTAAATGAGTATTTAGTGTGTAAATGTAATTTCGAATTGAATGTGAGATTAACTATAGTACGCTGCTAACAGTTGGTAATGGAGGCATTCTACCGTCCCTTTGCCCTTTGTGTTCTGGGAACATTTCCGTGAATAGTAAATGTATCCTACTTGCCTACTCCTTGTAATGTTTACTCTCATGAGTAATAAAGAATATTTTAAATCAAAAGCAAATAGAAACATAAAAAAGATTTAATTGTAGAATATTTTCAGAACAACTTAAATATTTATCATCGTATTTTTTTTTATGCAATGAAACAAATGGTGTAATTCTAATTTTTGAAATTTCATTTTCGGTAATTTTTTAATGATACAAATCTTGATAAAACATCGTTAAACTTAAAAATCAAATCACAAGCAATTTAAAACCATTGAAATAATTTTCGCATCGTCCATACTTTTGAGATACACCCTCCAGATATGTTGACGTTTTCACAATTTTTTACTCAATATCATATTTTATGTTATTTTATATGGATTGAGGCGGTTTATTATAATAATTTTAATATATTTTAATCATAAAGGATACAAAGGTTAAACATGTCGTAGAACTCAATAATTACTTTTTTTTTCAAATCTCTCTATCTATTTTGTAGATGTCACTACTTATCAATATCAATAATAGAATATTTCAAAACAAACTTCAACATTTTATATAATCAAAATTTTCACACGTTTGGGAGTAAATGACTTACTTTGTTCTTCCTTTTCGAGGACCTGAAGTATTACTTTTAATTCCGGAGGGTCTAAATTGACAGCAAAACAAGCATTATCGTTGCAACAATTATATTATAAAATCTTAAAATATTTCACTCTGTTTATGTTGCCTAAATGACCTAAAAATTTGTATAATGCTGTCATTGTGAATTATATGTCAAATCAATATAAACATAAAATAAAATAAATAAATAAATATATCCTCACGTCTTCTACCCATTACTGGGTGTGGCACTCTGCCGAAGCAGAACTCGGTAAGTGATATATTTTGTGCGTGAAGTGCGGTTACCAGTCGTCAAATCACGGTCCCCATAGATATTAGTGGTGGGGGAGCCACAGGGGTAATTTTAAATTGGTGAAAATTGTTTGTCGTCTGTGGGAATCGAACCAGAGTTCTCAGAATCCACAGGCCGACTTGATACCACTGAGCTAGCTACCCCATAAAATTAAAATTATTAAATAAAAATAGTGTATATACCAGTGGATTAAAATGCATTTAATCCTTCAAGTCATAATTTTCCTCGCCTGCAGCTCGTGAAATAAACCTCACCTTCAAAATTAAATTATGCACTTTAGTCTCTTGGTATATAATATACTATTATCTGTAAATTTAAAACAATAAAATAATTATACATAGAAGAAAACTGTCCCAAATCTAAAGATGATCTCGTCAGATCTGAGTCTATTTAGATTTTAAATTATATCTTCCGAAAAAGTACCGATCTGAAATTTAATTACGCCATAATAAGAATTAATTTCCTGTACAGCATAATAAATAAATAGAGAATAAAGTGATTCCTTTCTTTATAGAAAATCTGTAACTTGCGCGGTTGGAAGCCATCCGATGACCAATACAAGAAGACGCACGAGAGTATGATTCGCATCTGGGACGGTCTGCGGCAGCGAGCCGACGCCAACAAGGATGGCCAGGTGAGCGTGGACGAATGGTGCTCCATGTGGGACGAGTACTCCAAGAACCCGGAGCGCGCACTGGAATGGCAGACGCAGTACATGGTGTTCATGTTCCACTTGGAGGACGCTAGTGGCGATGGTTCCATCGACGTGGATGAGTTTACCAGTGTGTGCAGCTGCTACGGTCTCCAGCCGACTGAATGTCGTCAGGCCTTCAAGAACATGTCCAAGGTAAGAAGGAAACAACCAAAAATAGTAAGCTGGTTACAATTTGCGAATTAAACATTTTGACAAGAAATGTTCTAAACATGTTTCACGGAAGAATGGAGTAAAGAGGTATTTACGAAGATGTGTCTTCACTAGACACTGTTATTAAAACTTGTCAACCTGTTATATATTCAAAAATATATTTCAAATTATTGTATTTTTACGCAATAAAAGATATTATAATATTTTAACAGAGCATGAGCTCGGAACATGATGTAAAAGATCTTGAAATATATTCATTTATATTTGTTGAACGTGCATCCTACTAAATTGTATGACAATGAAGTAGGATTCAATTCGGAAACAAAAAAGCTAAAAATGGTGTTTACAAATAATAAATAACTATTATGTATAGGTATCCTATAAATTGTAATCCTTTTCTGAGAAACAAGAAGTTCTTCAATTGTATTTTTTATTGGCATGATTAAAAACAAAAAATAAATAGACTTTTACATGTTGCTGTACATGTACACATCTGAAAATTTACTCAAGTAAATTTCAAGTACTTGTAAAAATCCCGTATTTATACCACGGAATTTGAGAAATCCCACATGAGGAATCTGAAATCTGCAGATAAATCCACTAATTTTATCGATTTTATATTTGCAGGGAAATCCGGAGGTGTCGTACGACAACTTCGTGGCTTTGTGGAAAGAATTCTTCACTTCAGAGAATTCATCCGATGCAGGCAACTTCATATTCGGAAAGACCAGTTTCTAACGACCTCGTTTTATATCTTTCAACAGTCGCAGAGTTTATATACAAGTTCGTAATATGTAACGATTCATTGCTCATGTGTTGTTTGATTAATATCCAGTATTCTTTAAGCTTTGTTACCTTTTATTACAATTTATCATTGTTTAAATAAATATATCACATAAAATATAGCTACGAAGTTTGATAATACATTATATATGAGAAATAATTAGATGGTAATGTTTGAAATTTTGTTAAAATTCTGTTTTATACACTTAAAATTACATGTTAAATCATATAAGTATAATATGATTCGTAAATAAAATATCATTTAACGACCAAAGAATATCTATTGTTAATAAAGTTTACTTTAGAACATATCAAGACTATATCATCATTTTTAGGAAGTGTTTACGAGTTGTATTCTAATTACATGATAAATAGATAAAATGTTACTGTTCATGAAATATTTAACATTAATTATGATTATATCATGGTATCAATAATAATAAATTTGATTTTCGTAGCTGCAATGTAAAACTGATTGTTAAGTATATTTAATCATAAAATAAATGTGTTCTGCCTGTACTTAATTAACTTTATTAATTCACCAATTTACACCTAGAAGAATTGAAAATATTGCAATATAATTTTATCAAGTACATAAAACGTATATTTATTCAAATGAATCATACAAATTTTAAAATTAATTACAGTACATCAACAACTACAATGAAAGCTATAAGAAAATAAATTAAGCAAAGTGAATAGCTTCTCGCTGAGTGTACAAACTAGCAGCGAACACAATATCTCTCTTAATAGCATTCGATGCTTCTTCCATTTTGGCTTTCAAGACTGGTTCACCGATAATTAATGCTGCATCTTTCACATCTTTCAACGTTTCGTTTAGTTGTTGAATACATCGTACTATAATTCCTTCTTGTACGTCTGTCAGTGTCATGATTTCAGCAAACGGCTGAAATATAATTCATTCATAAAAATGCATTAATTTATCAGAAATAATAAGTTAAAATTAAACAATCTACAGAGCTCATTTAAATTTATGGAACGTACCTTCTCTCTTGCCCATTCATAAACAACCTCTACTAAGCCAAAATTCAAATCTTCTTGTACGCCAGTAACATGATGTTGACTCTCCACAGACTGTATGTATTTATAAATTTCTTCAATTTGTTTCATACCCTGAACATTCAGAAACCAAGTTAAAATTCCTTAATTATCAGAAAAGTTATTTTTATTTATTTTATTTTTTAGAATTATTGTATCACTTTTACCTTGGTCAGTGTCTCCGGTAAATCATTGAAATTTTGTTTCTCTTTGTTAGCTTTAACTTGAAAAACTAAAGCTGATAGCAACGCTGCAACTTCTGCTGCTTGTAAATTAGTTAAAGTATTTCGGAAAATAAGTTCTGTGATTAGGAGTTCATTCATTCCCATTCCACAGGCTACTCGACCTTTCATTTGCACTATAAAATAATAAAATTGAGATTATGCACATTTTATTTAAATAAAAAATAAAATTACCTTTATTTTCCTTATCAACATATCCTAATTCCTTTAAAACTTCAATTCTTGACAAATAATCGGGATACAAAGATAAACTCCTGAAGGATATCATGTAGTTTAAATTTTCCAACTTTTCCTCTAAATATTTTCGTTTAAAAACCATTAAAAATTGTTGTTCAAAATTAGCAATTTTAGTACAACTAATCTGAGCCATAAGTGCACTTTTGTTTCTATTTAAATAATCCAACTCATTGCCTAAATCAATATCATTGATACGATAATGTTTAGCAGGGTTCAAATATTCAACAACAGACCCAGAAAGAACACTGTTTGTCAATTTTGCAAGTTCTTGAATTGCTTGCTGGCAAGTTTGTCCAGGAGGATCGTCCCTGAATCTAGCAATTTGACGTTTTTCCCAGTCTTTTATAATTAGATCACAATCCATTTTAATTGTTTTTGTGCTGATTTCAACGACATCTACAGCTGAAATGTCTAATACTTCGTGACCACCAGCTCCTTCGGGTTGGAATATTTGTTCATATGTGAAACTCAACATTCTGTACCAATCATCAGGATGTTTTTCATCTTTACTTGTTTCATTTTCTTTTGACTGATTACTCTGAACTAGAACTTTAAAGCCCTGATGATCTTTTGTCACACTCAATAATATAGCTAGTTTTTTGTAATGTGTACCGTAGCTAACAAGTAACACACGGCCTGGAGTCATTTCTTTTATTACTTGAGGCTGTATCATTAATTTTGGCTGCGACAATAAATTAATAAAATTTATTTGCATTTATTTATTAATTAGAAATATAAAACTTACTTGGATTTCTTTCCACGCTTGTATAAACTCAGAAGCAGCTTTGTAAAACCGGAACAGATGCTGAAGATGTTCGCTCAGTTCTTTAGAAGTTTCAGCTGAAAGTTCAGCTTGAGTTCGATCTCGATCAACTTTTAATTCATCGGCTTTGGCCACATGTCGCACCTCATAGAAACTATGTGACATCATGGATTCTACGCTACAGCTTTCGGCTCTGAATAAGCTTAGCAACATACTGTAAGTTAAGCGGAACTGTGATTCCAGTTTTTGCGGTTTTCCTAAAAATGAAAAAGTAGAATAACAAATTCTAGTATTAAACAAGAAAATTCTACCAACCAAGCATCATTTCTTTAAGAATTCTGACGTCCGGAACCTCGTCAGAGCATCTAATGATGACTGTACCGGTTGTATCAAGACCTCGCCTTCCGGCTCTGCCTGCCATCTGAATATATTCCGCAGGTTTTAAAAAACGTTTTTCAATTCCATCCCATTTCACAATACTGTTAAAAACAACTGTTCGTGCAGGCATGTTTACACCCATCGCAAATGTTTCAGTAGCAAATAAAACCTGTTAAAAATACAAACAAATGTTTTCAAATATAATTCTACTGTCGGAATAGATATTTAACTCACTTTAACACATCCGTTTTGAAATAACATCTCCACGATTTCTTTTATCATGGGTAAGATTCCACTGTGATGAACCCCAATTCCATTTTTCAAAGTTTCTCTCATTTTCATAATTTGCGGTAATTCTTTATCTGTGTCTTTTAAGCGTTTGATACAATCTTCATAAAATGCGTGAATTCTATGTTTTTCTGTGGCAGTTGTTAAATCAGTGGATTTTAAACTTTCTGCCATTCTGTCACATAAAGCGCGAGAGAATGTAAATGCCACAACTGGAAGAAGATCGTTCCGCTTTAAATGATCTATTAATCCCATTAGAGCAGTTCCTTCCTGCTTTAATCTGTCTTTCTGAGGAAGGAATTTTTGCGGGCCTTTTTTCTTGCGCGCTTCTTTTGCTTCCACTGCGTCTTTGTGCCTGAAAACGTTTCAAGTTTTTATTTATAGATCCGAAAAATTAATTTAATTCTTACCCTTGAAGCAAGAACTTTCCCTGAGCATCAAGAAGCAAAAAACGTTCATCTTTACTTTTTCCACCACTACCAGTGTAAAGATAATGTTGAAGAGGAACAGGGCGATATAAAGTGCTAATAACATAAACTTTTCGTCGTTTAGTCATTCCGAGCCAATGTGCAAATTCCATAGTATTGGGGACAGTCGCACTCAATAATACAATACGCACATGAGCGGGTAAAAGAATTAAAACTTCTTCCCATACATGCCCACGCTAAGAAAAAAATTATAAAATAAAATATGACAGTAATAAATACAGTTTTTATAAAGCTTACCTCTGGATCATTAATGTAATGTACTTCATCAAAAATAACATACTCCAAATCTCGAATAACTTCACTTCCGCAGTAAAGCATGGATCGCAAAATTTCTGTAGTCATTATAAGACACACGCCAGTTTGATTAATCTGAAAATCTCCAGTAATCAAACCAACATCCTCGAACGTTTTCTTGAAATCTCGATATTTCTGATTGGACAACGCCTTAATTGGAGATGTATAGATAGTTCTAGTTTTATGTTTCTGTGAGAGAGCGATAGCATATTCAGCAACAACTGTTTTTCCAGCGGAAGTATGAGCAGCAACGAACACGTCACAGTTTTCTTCCAATTTTAAGATCGCTTGCTTCTGGAAAGTATCTAATTCAAATGGATATTCATGTGCTAATTCTGGAATTCGCTCATGGAAATCTGATACAGGCTGTTTGATGTCAACCATGACTGCCCATTCAGTGTTCTTGATTTTGGCAGTGTTTTCTACTTTACTTATGTTTAACACTGGGATTTCTGGTTCTGCTGGCAATACTTCCGATTCATCTACTTCTACGTTTGGATTATCGCGAGTTGTAGATTTATTTGAAACATTTTCAGTCGTATTTTCCTTCCATAAACCTTATATATAAAATAAAAACATACAATTTAAAATGAAATTACTTGATTTTCAATTCAATATTAAAATTTTGATGTTCGGTATTTTCTTATTTTAATTATTTTCCATTGACCTCACGTTCTACAAATTCAAGCATTTATACTTGATTTGTACAATTTTAATTCTTACAGAATTAAACATGTATTCAAATTTTATTTTATAGAAAAAAATTCGGACAAAACTGTGCTTTGAATCTGATACCTTTGAGCTCCGATCAAACGTTCTTCCACCTATTTGTTTTATTATTTATTTATCTATTCAAAAAATACTATAAAACATGTATTATTAATATGAAACATTTATAAATTATAATGACCATTATATTCAACATTTTTAACTATATTGATCAGTTAATAATACATATTTTATTGGTGATTTATTAATTCTTTTACCGGACAATATAAGGTAGGTGGCCCGGTGGTAACGAGTCCACCGGTGGATTTGAGAACTCGGATTCCCACAGCCGACAAACACTTTTCACATTACTACTACCCCTGTGGCTTCCCCTCCACTAACATCTTTGGGGACCGTGATTTGACGACTGGCAACCACATTTCACGAGCAAAATATCTCACTTACCAAGATCTGGTACGGCAGAGTGCCACACCCAATATATATATATATATATATATATATATATATATATATATATATATATATATATATATATATATATATATATATATATATATATATATAAATAATACGAATAAGGATTTTGCTATAAGCCAGAGAATTCGTGCACTGTAATTTGGATATATATATATATTTCGCCCCCCACCCCTCAGGGGGTCGGAGAGGGGGTAAACTTAGATATCTTAAATAGGAACCCTATTTTTTAATTACAGATTCGGAATCTCCATAAAAAAATATGAAGGTTTAATCTGAGAATTTTTTTCATATTCTTGATAGATGGCGCTGTAACCGCGTGGTCCATTTAACTTGACTTGTTCAAATATCTTGCAAATTAAGCCCTTAACAACAAACTTTCATAAACAAAAGTTAAACCATTTTGAGGGGGCCATTTGATCTTGTTAACTTGTTTTTACAAATACAGCGCCATCTATCAAGAATATGAAAAAAATTCTCAGATTAAACCTTCATATTTTTTTTATGGAGATTCCGAATCTGTATTTAAGATATCTAAATTTACCCCCTCTCCGACCCCCCTGAGGGGTAGGGGCGAAAAATTATATATATATATATATATATATATATATATGTATGTATACTCACTGGTATTAGCAATTAATATTAAATCTTCAATAGTATTAGGTAGGAATACTAACATTTATGTAAAATAACAGAAATTACCGAACAAAAATTATTTAATTTTAATTTTAAATGTGAAAATAAGTCTACCTAAGAAATCTTGTTCCTTCTGAATCAAAGTCATTAAATTGACTGTACCATCAGCTTCAATTGAAATGTCTACTGTCTTTGTTTTATCACTTGTTTCAACAGTATCAGAAACAAGAGTAAACCCATCGTCTTCAAAGCATAATCCTTTGTTGAATCCAGGAGGAACAGTTAAAAGTTCCGCTGAGTCAATTGCTGCCTGTTCTGGAACCTGAATTACAGGATCTGGAAATCCTCCAGGCCAAAATGGAAAATGAGTTGGATCGCCTCGTACTCCATCAGTGAACGAAGCAGGAGCGCGATTTAATGACATAGAATTTTTAGCATTTAAACCTACTTCAGCTACTGGAACTTCCCGAAATTCTATTATTTTGCCAGTATTAGGATCTCGTTGAACCTGTACTAAAACAATGTTAGATTAAAGTACCAAACAGTGAGTGTAATTGTACTTTTAAAGTAGTTCCACAAGCAACATTATCAACATGAAACAGTTCGGTAACATCTGGTTCGCGAGGCCAATATTCCTGATTTCTCTCATATTCATGAATCGGTAATCGTTCCGGGCATATTAAATATTCTGTTAATATATTGTGAATATCTGGTAATATAGGAGGTAGATCTAGAGAGGGATTATCCTAAAAAAAAATATTAAATAATTTTCTGAATTTAACTTTTACTGTGTAATGCTATACCTTCATTATCTTTTCTTGTTTATTTAGAACAATATTTTATTTTAATTATATTTTCGGTGAATCACAGCACATATAACCAAAGCACGATAAGCTGTCAGGTTGACGAGGTTGACAATGATGGAGGTTGACGTTTTAAATAGTGTTTCCGATCAAGAATATCTAGTTTTAAAAGCAAAAACTGCCCTTAAATCCGATCCAATTACAGCAAAAGCATGGATGATTACAGCGAAAACTTTATATCCAAACAATTTTGATGTTCAAGTAAAGTAAAATAAGATAAAAATTTTGTATAGGTTATGTATATATTTTTGTTGTAGTTCGAAGCTTATCATATCGAAAAAGAAGCCGGCAATATTAAAGAAGCAGCAAAATGCTTCAGCGATTTGTACGAAATGTTGTGAAGTACTTAAGATTATTTCTAAATAAGTGAAAAATTACAGATTAATGAAATTTCAACAACAGCGGGAACTCTGGAAGGAGGTAGAAAGAGTAACTATTTCTCTCCGAACAGAAGCCGATACCTTAGAACCAGAAATGCAGTTTTTAAGTGAAATGTTCAAACATATTCCTCTTGGTATTTTAATTTTCTATTAATAAAAAACCGTATGCACATAATTAATTTTTTTTATAGATGTTCAACATCAACTATTACTAATGACTGCTGATCACTGCGAAGATACCATGGAACATTGTCGCTTATTGTTGTTATTATTAAATAAATTTCCTCAATCGATCATCACTCATGGGGTAATATTTATTTTCGACACAAATTTTTTTATTTTTATTAATTTATTTTTAGCCAAGACTTGTGGATACATTATTAAGTGCTGAGAAACATAGTCATGCCAGTAACCAACCTCTAAATTCGTACAGAAAACTTCTTGTTTGCGAATTATTACCACTGCTAGGAGACACCAAAATTGAATTGGCTCCAAAATTACTGTTCCGTCTTCTACATAAAGCTATTGAATTTTATCTCTGTTCTTTGATGGCATCAAACAATGCTAATATGGATGAAGCGGAATCCAGATCAGGTGAAACTTGGACAAAATTATTTCAAATTTTAGATTTAACTGGGCGACATTTGGGCTGGGATCCTTATCTCACAAGTGTCGGCACAAACTGGTTGGTAATGTACTTGAAATTTATTTTAATAAGTATTAATTTGTATTTTTATGTAGGAATAGAGATAGTTATTGGCAGAAAATTCTATCATTTTGTCAAACTCATAAATCAACTAATGTTGATGAGCAGATTTTTACAAAACAATTGCTGTACTGTTTAACTATTTTGTTTTTGAATTGTTTACATGAATACAGACAAAGTTTGTGTCCCGTTGTCTGTCCAGGGCAAATGCGCACAAATTTAATCCTTGTTGAAGCATTTGTTGGTAAGTTTACTTGTTTATTTCAAAAACATACAGGATGTAATATAAGTAAGGAATATTGATATTATATCCTGAAATATTTAATCTAAATAATTATAAAAAAACATTTCGAGGGTTTATGATTGCGGATCCGATATATTTTACCGATAGTCACTTTTTCACAGTGAAGGAGAACGGCATTTTTGTTAAATGGCAAGTTATATTTTTTTTTAATTTTTTCTCTGCAAACAAAAAAATATTATTTTATTTGGAAAAAAAGGAGAAAAATCATATTGAATAAATGCAATTTTACTTATTTTTACCATATTTAGTTGCCATAGATATAAAATAAAATAAATATATCATCACGCCTTTTACCCATTACTGGATGTTGAAATAAAGTATTATTTTTTTATATGTTTGTATAGAGACAAAACTAGTCTTTCGAATGGGATCAAAAAGGTCAGCATGGTAATTTAAAAAAAAATCGTCTCATTCACTGTGAAAAATGATTGTCAACAAAAAATATTTGATATTGCCAAAATATCCGTAATCATAAATCCTCAAAACGTGTTTTTTAATTATTTAGATTAAATTATTATTTCGGGAGAAAATATCAATATTAATTACTTATTTTACTTCCTGTGTATTATTGCGCGCGAAAATCATACGTTACATACGGTCGTATATTTTTTTTGTTTGTTTTACTATAGAGACAAATTTGCCTCCTCCATTTTCTGAACCAAAATCTAAGCGACGAAAGGGAGATATAGATCAAAATTCTCCTTATTTGAGTACTGATAAGCCGGGAACAAATCTAGTTATCATGAATTTTATTATGGCTTGTAATTGTTGGGATTTGTTGCAGTCAACAGATACATTACATCGAGGTAAAATCATTTATTAAGATCTGTTATACTACTTTAAAACTGTAACTTTTCAGAATTTAATAAACTCAATGGACATTTAAAATTAGATAATTTGTTATCTGAATTTAAGATTGATTACTCATTGTACAAATGTTCGTATGAAGATGCTTTGGTTCCTTTACAACCGATGCCTGAACTATCACAAGCGCTGGTTCGAAATTTAAGACTTATGTGTCTTTATTTCTGCAAAAAGAATTACACTGTAATAATATATTATTTGTACATGGAAGATTTTATTTTATAAAATTGCATATTTTAGGCTTGTTTTGAACATTTATTACTTGTTGTATCAACTATTCCCTCTAATAATGTGGGACAAATTAGCACACATATGGCAGTTGGGGGAACAATGAGGCATTTGCATTACATGCCACTTACTCAATGTGCCATATTGCAGTATTGTGTCCGAATACTTATTACTGTTATCAAGGTATCTATTTTATAATTGCCAATGATTTAATTTCACCTAAATTTTTCTTTTTCTACAGGAAAATTTGAGTAAACAGCCTGGAAGTTATAACGAATTAGCGTTAGGTATTTTATTAACTTTGGTGCAGTTAGATTGGCCCCAACAAGAAGACTTGCTTCCCCCTATTATGGAACAAATTCGACAGCGTGGCTCTTTTCAATACCCACTTTTTCAAGTAATACAATTTTATGGACTTATTTTTCAATTTACTAATCATTTTATTTACTTTTCAGAGTTATGTAATTAATATAGATATCTTAGAAGAACTTATGTATCTGAGAGCTGAACATGGAGGCAGAGTAACTTTAGATATATTTACAACGCCTCAATCACAAATGGGGTAAAATTTTGAAAATATATTTTAAATTTTTGTATAATTTAATTTTGATTTTTAGTCAAAGACGCATAGGTACTCGAGGAGCTGATAAGGGCGTAAAAGAAGATTTTAAACAAGCAATGAAACGCCAAGTTGCAAGAAGTAATGAACCGATTGATAAATTAATTATTCAATTTTTATCACAAGAACGCATACATATTTTACAAACACTTATGTTATAAAAATGATATTTATATTAAAGTAATTTTCAGTATCTTGTGTTTTATTATTTTGTTTGCTAGGAAATGAAAGAGGTCATTGACTTCAGTTTTTTACACGAGGTTTTTTGTTTACGTTTACGTAATGTTAAAAAGTTTGAGAACATCTGGTTAAAAAAATAAACAAACCACGATCGCCTAGATATCAAAAATTCACGCAGTACGAATTTTTTTGTTTTTGTCTGCGGGAGATATTTTAACCTGCAAAAATAACCCAAGCTCAAGCTCTCTAGGTACGTATTTATATTTATAACATGTATTGCTTAATTATGTTCTCATTTTTCTTTCTACGGGAACACATCACTGCGACTTGAGAAGCTGGCATCCGGTGGTGTTTTTCTCTTGTTTTCTTTTAATTGATACTTTTGTTTTAATTTATAACAGGAACAGTTGTTATGAAGGCGATTCACATATTTGTACTGTTCTTAGCAGTGCGTTTAGCATCAATATGGATGATTCAAACGTGGTATGTGCCGGACGAATACTGGCAATCTCTAGAAGTGGCCCATCGAATGAGTTTTGGATATGGTTATTTAACGTGGGAATGGGTACTAGGGCTCCGTAGTTACTTGTATCCTTCTCTCATTGCGCTTCTCTACAAAATTTTAGAATTAGTCAGATTGGACTATGTGGAAATTTTGGTAAGTAAAACGTTTTTATTCTAATTTTTAATCTTATTCAAGTAAATATTGACATAGTAACTATTTACTACGTTGAGATTAAGAACAGCTAGGACTATATTGTATTTTTACAACAGATTTTAGTGCCGCGGTTTTTGCAAGCCCTGTTAAGTGCCTATGCAGATTTGCGATTTTACCAATGGTCTGCAAACCACAAGTGGGCTGCATTTAACATTGCCATCTCTTGGTTTTGGTTCTACACAGGCTCTCGAACCATATTAAATACCTTGGAAACATCACTAACAACCATCGCTTTATCATATTTTCCTTGGAAAGGGTCAAATGGACAAGAAAAAGGTTGCTAAAGAACCATAAATTGAATTTTGTAATTTATTTCTTCATTTTTTATTTTAGGATGTCAACATTGTTTCTTGTCGATAGTAGCTTTATTATGTATGATTCGACCAACTGCAGTTATACCGTGGATGCCATTATGTATTTACCATTTAATTACCACTACTGAAAACAGAAAGACACTGTTATTGAAGGGCTATCTTTTGACAGGGTATGTCTTACCACTTCTAATTTTGATATAGTTTTACTCTTCTAATATATGTTTTAGAGTGATTGCTCTGTCTTCATCCATATTACTGGATTCTCTTTGCCATGGCCAGTTCGTAGTAACAAGCTGGCAATTTTTAAAATTGAATGTATTTTACAATGTTGGTTCTTGGTATGGCTCACAACCATGGCATTGGTATTTATCCTCTGGTCTACCGGCAATTTTAGGAATTCAAATCTTACCTTTCATGTTGGGAGCGGTAAAGACGATTCGCCACAAAGAAATATTTTCTACTAACTTTGTATTATTGGTGTCAATTATTTTTACAGTTGCTGTTTACAGGTAAAATTAATTATTTTAAAGCGTGTTTATAATTATTCAATTTAAATTTTTGTATTTAGTATTTTACCTCACAAAGAGTTCCGGTTTATTCTACCAGTGTTGCCAATGGCCTTATACATTTCATCGGATTTAATTACCCGATGGAGCTATAAAGCAAATAAGTAAGAGAATAATTTTATATTTTAATCAATAATTTTTTATACTATTTTAATAATTTTTTTTAGTATTTTTCTGTGGCTTGTTGCTGTGGTGTTACTAATAAGTAACGTTGTACCAGCTTGGTATTTAGGGATGATTCACCAACGAGGTACTATAGATGTAATGAAACCTTTAGCAGAAATTGCTAAAATTAAGCCGAATGACACGTCTATTTTGTTTCTTATGCCATGCCACTCCACACCTTTGTACAGGTAATTTTATTATAACTTAACATACACAATATTAAAGCTCGTTGATGGCAGACTTAGGGCCAAATTCATAGTCGTGACTCACCCTCACTTCATTCTCACCTCACACTCAAAGTCGAAGTAACTAAGGCAACTAACTCAAAAATGTGTACAATTTGAGTTAGTTGCCTTAGTTACTTCGTCTTTGAGTGTGAGATGAGAATGAGGTAAGGGTGAGTCATGACTATGAATTTGGCCCTAAGGCACTTTGCGTAGAATTTAGAAATGTATGCAGGCCTTTTTGAAATTTTGCAACACTACAAGAACGCATTTTATACACATGAAGGCTTATATACTTATATCAAATAAACACAATACTTGATAAATAAACATGGATTTCTCAAATAATTTTGCAGTTGGCGCTAGCGTAAGCTTTCAAAGTTAAGTTAGGTCAGTGTTGCCACTAAAATTTTAGAAAAATGTGTTTTAACGACCAAAAAATCTGTAGATCTAAAATAGCTAATTATCTATAATATGTAAAACATCTATAATTATGGGGTAATGGCACAGTGGTAGCAACCCTGGTTCGATCCCACAGCCGACAAAACATTTTCACCAATTTAAAATTACTCCTGTGGCTCCCCCACCACTAACATCTTTGGGGGCCGTGATTTGACGGCTGATAACCGCATTTCACGCGATAAATATATCACTTACCGAGATCTGCTTCGACAAAGTGCCACACCCAGTAATGGGTAAAAGGCGTGATGATATATTTATTTTATGTAAAACGTAAATAAATAAATTCATTATTGTTATATAAATATACATTTAATAAATATTACAATTTTTGTATAGAATCACATGAAAACATCACAAAGAAATATTCTCAAATTATTGTTGCAAATGAAGTACTATAAAATTAAATATTACAGCCATAAGTAAGACATTGAAACTGTAAATAGACAACTAAAATTTTTTTTAATTATACACTTGTTTTGTAGTCGAATATATTCAACATGGTTTTTTAAAATTCAAAATTTAAGCAGTGTTGATTTTGTAAAACCTGTTTTGTGTGTTTTTAGCCACATATAGTTCTCGTTTCTAATTTATTTCTAGTTTTTGTTTTTAACAAATTAACAGTAGAAAATATCTCTCACAATTCGCACTGGAATGTGGTAAACATAGTAACGTTAAAGCAAATTTTGATAATGTAGAATACGGTGCGGAATCATCTCTCAATGGGGGATTCAAGTGGTAGAGCTTTTTAATATATATTTATTAAAATAAATTCTTGACCGTACATCATATTTAATACAATATAAAATAATACCATAAATGATATCTTTATTGCTGAAATATGAAAGTTAAAGTTGAATAATTTAAAACGTTCGCACTGCCATATTGCAATGATGTAGTTGCATTAAGCCAATCACAGAGCTTTGTCTGAAACGTTTGTCGGTGCTCAAGAAGACGAAGAAGAAATAAGCATTCAGCATTCTACGATTCTACCAATGACGTATAATACTAGACGAATTATGCCGTATTCAAGTCAATGCAGCGTTGTGAAGCAGAGAGGAATGGAATAACTTGAGGGTCCGCCGGATGTGCGGCAAGGAGCGAGTACACTTTGATGTTATGCAAGTTGCTCCTTGCCGCGCACCCGCCTCACCAACCAGTTACTCTATCCTTTTCTGACTCACAACAAACGCCGATGTTATCCGTCTAGTTATGTTTTGTCTGAGGATTCTACTGACAACGACAAGTGACGTGTTATTTATCTCTGTCTTATCTGTCTCTCTTTAAGCTAAGATGCAACTACGTCATATTCATTTGTTTCGAAAGTTTAAATATTTTTATCATGCTTAATACAAGTTTTTTAAACAAATAAAAAATTTGGGTATAATTATTTTATTACGTAGATTAATATATAAAAAATTCAAAAAAGTCTTGAAAGGCCCATTTTATATCAAATTAAAAATTATCTGTAGAAATTTCAGTTAAGTCTGTAGATCTGTAGGCAGATGTGATTATTTGTAGATCCACAGATAAATCTGTGGTACTGGTAACACTGAGTTAGGTACACGTGAATTTTTACATAATTTTCAAAAAGGGTCGTAGTCAGGTGGCGTCAAAGGCCGTATTTGTTTGGGAACTTTGGGTTCAATCCTGAACTGATCTAGAACTTGTATTACTTCCAAATAAATGAGGCATCTAGTGTCAGTTGTAAAAATTAATGATAAATTGAAAATCTGAATGCACGTTCTAAGCACAGACCATACACCAAATTCTAAATGACATCTTGCGTAAATACAAATACAAAAACAGATAACAAGGAACGCGAGTTGATTTGAAATAGACAGAAGACTGGCTCAAACTGCCAACCCACCAAAATAGCTGGGGCAGTAAGATCAGTTCAGGAACTTTTCTGGGTTACTAAAAACGTGCCAATTAAATAAATGTAACCTACCGGCTAACTTTAAAAATGCCAAATAAATACGGCTGAAGTTGCTGTAGGTTGCCGGCAGCATCTTCTATTGATATTCCATTTATTATTTTCGCTTCATCCATATTCATAATTCCTTTCAGCTTATTTTCCTCTCATCTTTCGCTGACGTAACTTGCATTTAATTTAATGATGAGTGATTCCTTGACTGAATATATTTGGAATAAATTAATGTTTATTTTTCTTAAAGTCATCTTCATGTGAACGTAACTACAAGATTTTTAACTTGCGAACCCGACTTAACAAACACAGACGGGTATCAAGATGAAGCGGATAAATTCTACGACAATCCAAACAAATGGCTTCATACTTATTATCCGTCCAATGGTACACTCCCGTCACATATTGTTTCTTACGATACTCTTGTACCGATGATCAGCAGCATTTTGAGCAGGTTTGACAATAAAAAAATTTGTTTGACATGATTTAAATTGGATTAAATATTAATATATTTTTAATGTTTGCAGATATAAACCAATCTACAGATTTTTTCATACTAATGTGCCAGTAAGCGCTAAAATCGGTACTTATATTATTGTACATGAACGGGTTGATTAAGGACAAAAGGGTTTTATTGAACTCGATTAAAACGAACTCAATTAATGTATTATTAACATTTTTATAATTCAAACATAAATGTTTTAAAATATTGTAACTGAGTTTAGTTGAATTTATTTTTAAGTTTTAATAATTTTATATTAGTGGTGATTTTTTACTGGTACTGGTAATTGTGAAACAAATTCGACAATTTATAAATTTATTAGTTCCAAAAATATTTTTCCTATGACCGAGCAGAAAGTAGACATTTCCAACTGTCAGCTGAGTGCAGAAAGTTGACGTTTGCTACTCGCCGAGCGGTAAAGTAATAGTTTGTTTGCTTATTCCGTAGTAACCATCAAATTTACTTTGACAACTCAAAGCATAAATGTAAACTTTTCATAGAAGTCTTAGGAAAATTTGATTTTATCTCTGATTTAGGGCCAGTTTTTCAATCGCCGGTTTATTCTCGATTAATGTTAATCATGATTAAATAATAATGGTAACCATAGTATCCATTATTATTTAATCATGAGGCGTATTCCATTTGCCATTTGGATCTGATCTAACTTACATTTACTGAACCAGATCTGTTATTTATTTCGCTGGATTACTTCTCTGACTTTATTTCAAGTGCTACAATTATAGATTCTAATTTACTTTGAAGTAATTCACACCACTAAGTGCATCAGTTTGCTTACTTCAGTTAATTTTGTCATGTGTCGAATTTATCTGAACTGATTTAAGTGAACCAAGTGCCAAATGGAATACAGCTACTATTAACATTAATCGGTGATTGAAAAACTGGCCCTTAGAGTGATTATCTTACGCTTTTTAATCAAGGGATAATCACTCTTAAGTGATATTTTTACTAGCACACAATTAAATTATTCAAAATAAAAATATTCCTATATAAAGCATTCCAGAAGATACATTTTGATTTCTAATTCCATTTTATTATTTTTGTATATAAAACTGTTTATTTAAAAAAAATATATGTGTATTTAGGAAACTATTATCCGGGAAAAATATGCTCCAATTTTGATTATTTTCCTCTTAGGTCTTTCCTTATAGTCACGTAAATACCAAAATTGGAGTTAACAAACTTCATTTTTATTCTGTTTTTATTTTTTTGTGTGTTACTAGTATAAATTAATTTTATAAATAATCGAATTTGACTGAATGAAATTATCATCAGTACATCACATTTATTATTGTTTTGTATTCAGTGTTAAATTTTATTGCTCAATTAAAATTTGTATAGAGTGCGGATTGTTTTAAATTTTTATAACATTTGTAATGTGTACTCTACTGAACTGAAACGTATAGTACAACGACATTGCTCAAAGTATTTTTATAATAGTTTAAGATTTAATCAAGACAATTACTGCCATGTCATGTATGATCTCTGTGTTTAAAGGTATTGTTATACCTGGTTTAATTTATTTTACAGTAACAATACATGTCATTTGAATAATAAATAAATAAATAATCATGACTATTTGTGTTGACATTTTAATTTTATCTAAGAATACTGATGTTTATAATTTGATGTATGGTAGCTTTTTGTTTGAATAAAGTTGTAGATTTAATAACAGTGTAACTGTATTTATATAAATCTTTCATAGATTTACGAAACGTTTCTTACAATAGATTAATAAGCACAAAATTAATTTTTTGATAAGAATTTTATTTTGTTTTCTTATCACCTTATCAGTTCTTTGTAAGATCTAATTTTAAATCGAATTGTATTATTGTTTGTATTCATATCCAAATTATTTTGCTGATTTTTATCTTTAATTATTGTAATAAACGGATTCAAATATTATAATAGTTTTTTTTTTATATTTGACACTAAAGTTATTATTAAAATATGCATCAATACGCTAAATATTAATTAATTATTATTATTCGAACAAGTATGATGCAGCACTAATCAGTAAATTCTTTTTTTTTTCCGTTACGAGACCTTCAAATGTACCTTAAGTGATGATATATTAATTGCAGATGGTTTTTTTCGAAAAAAACTGGTTTTGTCTATTTATTTGATTATATAATTTTCAACTTGAATCTAAGTATATAAAAAATATATCATATGTTGTTTTTACTTACTTTTATAATCATTTACAAATATAAATAACGTTGAATTTATTTCAATATTTAATATATAAGTACTTTACAGTTTTCTGTGTCATTGTCTCAAGAATATTTTCCTAAAAATGTATCTAATTTATATGTAAATATAGTAATCATTATTATTTATTTATTATTATAGAATGACAATGTCAAGAACATGAGTGTAAAAAAAATTAATGTAATATTAATATTGCAATTACATATAATCAGAGTTTGAGTTAATTATGTTATTTACGCTTTGATATAGGTAATTATATTTAAAGAAAAACTGGGTTACTGATGTGTACGTATCGTGCAAATATTGTTTTGTGCTAATTACTTTTGTAAGTAGCAAATTAGTAAATACTGTTTCATTTCTTTATAAATAAATAAGAGAATAATTGGCTAGCGACATTTAGACTTTCGAACACTGCGTGTCGTTGTCACACCACTGATAAAGAGCAACCAATGCGTATATAACCATGGCAGTTAACCTGCGTGATAAAAAATTTAAATAATTATTGTAAAGATTTCAAGGATGATTATCTATCTACATTATTTTAATGTCAATATAATTATGAAGATATAGCTGCTGCTAAAAAACAGCTATTTAAATATTATACAATTATTACATACATTGTTTATGTTGAGTTTACAACTGTATACTATATTTTTATAAACATAAACATGTAACAGCAATTAAAGTGTAAGTTTTCACTTTAAATTTAGTATAAATAATAAAATAAATACATAATTATATTACTGTTTGTTGATAAAAATATAAATAAATATATCATCACGCCTTTTACCCATTACTAGGTGTAGAACTCTGGCGAAACAGATCTCGGAAACTGATATATTTATTCACGTGAAATGAGGTTATCAGCCGTCAAGTCACGGCCTCCAAATATGTTAGTGGAGGGCCACAGGAGTAATTTTAATGTAAAAATTATTTGTCGCCTGTGGAAATTGAGCTGAGGTTTTCAAATCTACTCGATACTACTGAACCATTTATTATTATATAGTAATTGCAACTATAAATATTAATTAAAAGTTGAGGTAACTATTTTACTACTTTAAATAATTCATTACAATTATAATCGCATACGTGATTATTTAAACATACTATAAACCATTTATACTCATATAAAAATAGATATAAAATGCCAGTTTTATCGACGGCGTAAATATAAATTTACTTGGTAAAGTTCCCGCTAATAAATTCAAGGATTATTTATAGGCTAGATAAAAAGATTCTATACTATTTGGATGCAAATTTTGTAAGTAAAGTACAAAATTCAGTCATTTTCACAACATACGTTTTAAAAATAAGATTAAAAAATTGAAATAAAAGAAATGAACTTGGAAGCAGGAAAGTAGGTAAGGTAATTAATTTTTGTAGACGGAAAGTGTGTTTTAAAAAAAAACTTGTCACATATATTACATCTTTCGTATATGTGAATCATTTTAACCAACAAGGAAAAAAATGTTAAACTCAAAAATATATTCAAATATTTTATTTATTTCCTTTTCTACGTAAAATAAATTAAATAAACATTAACAGACAGATTTATAAAACGGATTAGCGCTAACACCGTTTTTAATATCATCTATAACTGTTTCAAATTAAAACAGATTAAAGAAATGAACTAAATTTAATGCTAATTAACTCTCTTTTTAACTCAAGTTAAAATAAACTTGTTTCGTAGGTACTAGGTACATTGAAAAGAGAGTTAAAAACGGAATAAAAAATGGTGTTAGCGCTAATCCGTTTTATGAACCGGCCTAAAAAAGAATTGTGGATTGAGGTGCACTTAAATCTGTAAATAAATATATCATCACGCCTTCTACCCATTACTGGGTGTGGCACTCTGCTGAAATAGATCTCGGTAAGTGATATATTTTTGCTTGTGAAGTGCGGTTACCAATCGTCAAATCACGGCTACCAAAGATGTTAGTGATGGAGGAGCCACAGGGGTAGCTTTTTTTGAAATTATGAAAATTGTTTGTCGTCTGTGGGAATCGAACTTGGGTTCTCAGGATCCACAAGCCGACTTCATACCACTGAGCTAGCCACCCCATACTTAAATCTGTAAGTCCACTGTAATTAGGATCAACTTCCTGTTGTACAACGGAAATAAACAAATTTAAAAATAATAATTTGAAGTGAGCTAATATATTTTTGTTCTTTTCTGTATACGTCATATGGTAATTTTATAAATTATTTTTTTTAATCATAACTTTTAATAACAATAAACAATTCTCTTTAATCCATCCATACAATAAGCAATATTTATCCATTCCAAATAATCCGTAACTTCACATTAAAATCTAATTTACTCTTATGACAAATCAAAAATCAAACACGTTGTATTGTACATAGTGCATTTGTTTTTCTTGCTTGACCGGATCATAACCAATCGGGTTTTTCCAGTTGCGAGCGTGGATGGTTTCGGCAGCCAATGGGATTTACCAAGAACATCTACATTGTTAATCACAAAGGTTATATTAGTAGCTGCTCTTCGCGACGCGATATTAGTCGCCAGTTACATTTGTGAGGTGATTGTCGACTTGCTGTCATATTTCTTCGCACATTATGGGTAAGTGTCAAATTAATTCTTTGCTTATTACAATATTCATTTACAGGCAGATTCATAAAACGGATTAGCGTTAACATCGTTTTTAATATTATCTATAACTCTGTTCCAAATTAAAACAGATTAAAGAAATGAACTAAATTTGATGCCAATTAACTTTCTTTTTAACTCAAGTTAAAATAAACCTGTTTTGTACATTTAGAAGAGAGTTAAAAACGAAATAAAAAATGGTGTTAGCCCTAATCCGCTTTATGAATCTGCCTGTTACTGTTCTTCCATTTTACACTTAAAAATAAACTGTTTATTGTATGTTCTATATTTAATTGTCAAATTTTCGAAAGGAACTAATTGTTTAGTAAATGTTTGGAACAAAAATAACCTAAAACTGGTTTGTAATTATCTCTAGTAATATATTTTGAAAACGATAAATAATTATGTATAGTGTTTTTGTAATTAATGTTTGTTTTTCTATTTCTGCTGTCATTTTATCATTTCATGATTAGAACTTTCTACTTATCTTTGTAAGGTTGTCAAATCAACTTGAAATATAAATTTTCCGTTGTCAAAATTATTTTAGTGATGTTTCGAATAAAAGTGTTTGACAGGTGATGAAATACGATGCCAAATATTCAAATTATTTCGCAATTGTTTTATTCTAAAAGTATCTAAGTAACAATAAGAAAAGTATGGTTTACACAATGAAGTTTTATTTAAATATAATAGGTAAATAAAATAACGTGGCCAACCTTGTGGGCCAGCTATTAAAATTTGCATTTTGTTTGCTCCTGGAAATAATGATGAAGAACCTTGAAAGAATTGTTAAGGTCATTATCAGTTACTCAGAAAATACTCTCTGTGTGACAAATATAAAATTGTTGTCTGCAACTTAATTGCTTAACTAATTTTACATTGTGACTATGAGTCATGTCGTTAATGAACTTTCCATTGTAGAACTTCGATCGAAATAGTTTTGAATACATTTGGACAACACGCAAATTTTTTATGTCAAGTTCACTGGTTCAAATCGCAACGTTACCTTGACTGAGAGGCGAAATATTATTGTATAGTTGTTGATGAATTTGGAATTATTTTGAATATGAATCTTCATATTTTATTATTACATTAAGGACCAGTTTTTCAATCGCCGATTAATCATAAGAACCTTGGTTTGATTCCCACAGCCGACATTTTCACCATATTAAAATGGTACATCTTTGGGGGCCGAGATTTGACTGCTGGTAACCGCTCTTCACGCGCATAAATGTATCGCTTTCCGAGATCTGCCTCGGCAAAGTATCACACCCAGTCATGGCTGAAAGGCGTGATGATATATTTATTTTATGTGTTAATTAATTTAAATGCAGAATTTCATTTTGTACCGCTTGCATTTAAAACCTTTTTCTATAAAGTAATTCGAGAAGTACTGGCCATGGAAAAATCGTTTCTCATATTAATCGCCTATAGTAAAGTTTTCGTTAGGGTCGTTGATTTCTACGTTTAGAACTTCGTCAGAAAAACTTCGATGTTTCGAACTTTCGAATTTTTTGAAGCTTCGAATTTACGAATTTTTCGAAGCTTCGAATTCTCGATTTTTTTGCCACTGAATTAACGCCATCTGTCATCTTCAAACACGCTCACGCATAATTCGCGAAAAGTCGGCCACGAATTAAATAATTAACTCGGCGAAGTATCCTGCAAAAACTTTGCAAGGTAATTAAGCCATCTACTATCTTACCTCCCATCTAAATGCTATGGACTTTTAGTAAAACGTTTTAAAATGACAATAAAAAGGATACAAAAACGTCTTAATTAAAACGTTTTTGACAGTGTAGCGAAATTGTAAGTCTAAATCGAATTAATTTGGCAAATAAAAATAATTAATAATAATCACTTACGAATTTAATACAAAACTCTACACATGAGTTTATTCTGAAAATAATTCATTTATCAACACGCCGTGTTCACATTAGGATCCAGATTCACAATTTGAATAATTGGAAAATTCGGGATATTCCAAAATTCGAAATTTCGAATCTAAATTCGAAGGTTAAATAAATGGGGTGGCTAGCTCAGTGGTATGAAGTCGGCCTGTGGATCCTGAGAACCCTGGTTCGATTCCCACAGGCGACAAACAATGTTCATAATTTCAAACCCTACCCCTCTGGCTTATCCACCACTAACATCTTTGGAGGTCGTGATTTGACGATTAGTAACCGCACATCACGCGCAAAATTTATCATTTACCGAGATCTGCTTCGGCAGAGTGCCACACCCAGTAATGGATAGAAGGCGTGATGATATATTTATTTATTTAGTTAATAAATCCGAACAATTAGTCTCGAATATTCGTAAAATCAATCATCCTAGTTTTCGTACACACACTGTACTGTAATATTATTCAAATAAATATAATAACGCAGAACTAAATTTTGAATCAAAATAACTTAAAGATGTCTACCAACGAAAAATATATGATGCCAAATGCTCAATTTAAAAATACTGTAGAATAGTTGTAAATTTGTTGTTTATTTCTTCTAGAATTATTTTTCGAACATTTCAAAATGAAATATAGATAATAACTGTGCATGTTGATGTGTCACTATATTTAACAACCAAACTAATTTCTATGCTTGTGATATTTGAGTTTTCCTATCAGAAAATTAGTTTTGTATCAGCAAATGTCAATTTTCTAAGTATTCTACAAAGGTTGAAAGAAATAGGAAATTCTTGTATGCATAGCACTAAAAATAGTTACAGAAAATTTGGAGTTATTGTAATATAAATATTTACTTGACTACGTCTGTTTATCTAGTAATTTATTGACGGAAATTTAAAATAAATATTAGCTTTGATATTCGAATACTGTTTTGACTGTATTCTAAATTGGGAAATTTTAAGATAACATTGGAAATTAATATAAATATTTTTCTTTTTTTCGGTTCTTGGAAACAAAATGAATAAAATGGATTCAATGGAATGTACTTTAACGCCCAATTCTCGAAAGAGTTTTAGTTAATCCTGAATTTTGGATTAGTCAAATAAAGCTGAAAGAGATTACTTTTTGTTTGTATTTGCAAAATGAACAAATCTAAGAAAACTTTTAAATAAATAAATATATCTTCACTCCTTTTACCCTGTAGGGTTTGGCACTTTGCTGAAACAGGGGGTCTATTCTAATTTATAGCGGGATGTGGCCGTGGCTACGGCTATGATATTTTGCGACGTGGCCTCAGACAAAACATTACTAGACAGATAACAACGGCGTTTGTTGTGAAGCAGAAGGGGATAGAATAACTGGATGATGAGACGGGTGCGCGGCAAAGAGCTAGTACAAGTTGGTGTTATGCAGGTTGCATTTATGTTGATGACAGTTATCAGGCGCGAGCATTTTATTTATTTAAATACAAAAGTGCGTATACAAAACACTTAATATGTCAAAAACTAACCTTTACTTTGATGTATGAAAAGTAAGTAATTGAATATAAAAATAACTACACAAATGTTCGCAACTTGCATAACTTCAAAGTGTACTCGTTCCTTGCCGCGCACCCGCCTTACCACCAAGTTACTATATCCCTTTCTGCTTCACAACACTGCATTGACTGGAATACGGAATAATTTGTCTAGTATTATACGTCATTGGTGACAGCTATACTCAATTGACTTCCTAGCGGGATATTGGCCGTATTTATTTGGGATTTTTAAAGTAACCCGGTAGGTTACTTTTGTATAATTGGCACGGTTTAAGTAACCCAGAACTGATCTTGAACTGACCCTACTGCCCCAGCTATTTTAACGGGTTGGCAGGTTGAACCCGTTTGCTATCCCTTTCTAATCAACTTGTGTTCCTTGTTATCCGTGGCGGCATCGCGATTTATAGTAGTATAGAGAGGTTAGAAGCTATTTTTATGAAAAACGTAAGAAATTTTATAATGATTTGCTGAAAAAATATACAAAACTATTATTTATGCAGGTGATGGAAAAGCAATATGCAGTATGTGTTTCTTGCAATATAGTAGTCACAGAGGATAATATTATGACAGATAATTACGACTCCGAAATAAATTATTTTGATACTGCTGATGACAAAATTATAAAAAAATGTACAGACTCTGACGTTATTTGCTTTTTGACTACATGTAAAAAATATAAAGATGACTTAAAACATCCAATTAAAAGCGCAATTTAACACACAAACAAAACTAAGCAGATGTCGCTTCGAACATGCATTCAGATTTTAAATTTACCACTAATGTTTACAATTATTTGGAAGTAACACGAGTTAGTTCTAGGTCAGCTTAGGGTTGAACCCAAAGTTTCCAAATACGGCCTTAGTAACAAATTAGGAAATTATATTTATAATATTGGTATTAAAAATATAGTATAGTTGTCAACCCTTTTATTTATAAATAAATATTCATGTCAAATTGTCAAATTTGTTGGATTTCTTGATATAAATGCAGTTTTTATTTGAGTTCTATATCGGTCATTAAACAAAATTATTATAAATAAACAAATCAGAAAAAAATCACACATCGAATGACAGTGAGTGTGGCTACGACCATAGCGGGATCTGTCCAGCTCCCGCTATAAATTTGCGATGTGGTTAAATGATGACGTCATACAAACTTTTTTATTATACCGCCAGGTGGATCATTGTTTAGCGATGTGGCTACCGTTGCCACAGTGGCTATGTCAATTAGTATAGACCCCCAGATCTCGGTGATATATTTATGAGCGTGGAATACGGTTATCAGCCGTAAATCACGGCCCCCAAATGTGTTAGTTGAGACGGAGCCATATGGGTAATTTGAATGTGGTGAAAATTGTTTGCTGGCTTTGGGAATCGAACCCGAGTTCTCAATCCACAGCCAGACACGATACCACTGAGCCACTACTTTTAAAAGATATCTAATATTGAGAAACAGTAAAAATTATAACTGATTTAAAAATGATATAACATGTTTTAGTATTTATTTAAATGACAGTTCATAGAAATAATAGATATTTATTATACAAGTGTTTTATTAGGTATATAAAACACGCGAGAAAAGTTTAAACACGAGACCCAATAAAACACAAGTGAAATACAAAATTTTATCCACAACTCATAATTATAGGTATCGAAGAAGATTGGTCGTAACGTTTAACGTTGATTCAGTTATATATAGTTTCTCAAAATACGGTAGATCATGAAGTGGTTGCTAAGTAACAAGTTGTTTACAGTGTTTTATGGAATATAAAACACTAGTGTTTTGTGAGCCATATAATACAACTGAAATCAGTGTAATTATGTCGTTATAATATTTGAATCGTTGATAAACCTGTTAAACTTTTGCTGTTTTCAACGCTACCTAGGTTACATTTGGTTCTACCCACAGATCATAATATACTACTATAGATAAGAAACTGCCATGTTACGCATTGGGACTGTATTTTGCGCCATCTGAGTAGTGAAAGTCTAACTAAAGTCGTGTATATAGGCAACCTGATATGCATATTTAGGCAGCTTGTAATTTTTATTATTATTTTATATTTATTTAAACTCCATAAAATAAAAATTCATAAACACAATATAAAAATTTATTAAAATATTCTCGTGTATACAATTTATTTATAATTTGAACTGTTTCAATCGCAGTTTTATCCAATCCTTGTCAACTTGAAAATATATTATGACTTCCTCATCTAAATATTATCTATTATATGATCACTTACTTACCAGTAGCAGTGCAGTTTTTTACACATCAATTCATATTAGTTATGACATTATTTATATGAAATTATTTCACAAATAAAAATTTGTTGGATATTTGACAGATTGAAAAATTTTAAATACTTACAAATGACAACTACAGGAACAATCTAGTAACCATTGATTGCCGATATTGTAGGTACCTAAAATGGATATCTTCACATAAAGACTATTAGCGCCATTCCTTAGGTGGAAGTCTAACTATAAATACAGTCCCATGGTTACCTATATAATTTTCTGCTGCCTGGTTCTACCTTTTGAGTCTTTATGAGTTGTTTTAACAGGTAGGGGTGCTACTTGTTAGTCAGGGGTGTATTTAGTAGAATTTTAATTTATCTGGATTATACTGTACATATAATTAAAAACTCTTAACCAAAGTGCCACATACGATAGTTCGAAGAATGATTGAAAATGGTGTTTCTACAAAAAATCTCAAAGTGTTAAGAGCCATCAAAGAGTTTTTTTTTTAATTTTGATGAAAAATAAAACGCTTTCGTATTTACAAATATTTGAATACGTTATTTTGTATATTTCTACCTGCTTAAATTACGAATAATTCTGAGCTAATGACATGCTATAATCGCCATCCAAAAGCCTGAGCCTTAGAAATAAAATCTGGGTATAAATTTGACATTTTCTACTATAGAGATTCAGAGGAAATTACACTTTTTAGTTCACATATTCGCTAGGTTTCACTTTCCGTTGGCTGCACTGTATAAAACTTCCATAATATTTTTATATATATTTTATTTTCATGTATATTTTGTTCGTTGTTAAAATTAAATTAATCTTAACCACAAGTTTCAATAGAACACAATAGTAGTATGTAGGAAATACTTAATTTTTGAATGCAATCAGAAAATAATTTAAAAACATATATAAATTTTTGAACAATTGAAATATGATAGTAAATATTATCAATTGTACATAGCACACAGAAAACTCAAGGACATAGTAGCCATGAAGAATCAACTTCGAAAGCATTCTTATTATTGCTGTAATTTTCTTATCTTTCATATACGTAGTTGTGGTTATAGAGCTTAGAAAAATACTTACCTATATGTCGAAATTATGTGTATTGTAAATAATACAACTAAAACATTTTTAACATAGCATTGAAATAAGTTCTTTATTCTATATTTTCTATTTTGCGCCTTTTAAGCACTTTTTAAATAAAAAATCGTAGCTCCAAAATTTAGGGATTTTTATGTTAGTTGATTTGACATTTAAAAACTCAATTGTTTGAATTTGAAATTATTCCAATCTTATTTTTTCGTTTGATGTTTTATTTTGCAGTTTTATTTCTCGTGTAGCATGCAAGTACATTAAATGAAATTTTAATGAGATATATACTAGTATATTGTTAATATGTATATGGGGTAGGTTGCTCAGTGGTATCGAGTCGGCCTGTGGATTCTGAGAACTCTGGTTCATATCGCACAGCCGACAAACATTTTCATCAAATAAAAATGACCCCTGTCGGCCTGTGGATCCTGAGAACCCTGGTTCGATACACACAGGCGACAAACAATTTTCATAATTTCAAAAGCTACCCCTGTGGCTCCTCCACCACTAACATCTTTGGGGGCCGTGATTTGACGACTGGTAACCGCACTTCACGCGTAAAATATATCACTTACCGAGATCTGCTTCGGCAGAGTGCCACACCCAGTAATGAGTAGAAAGCGTGATGACATATTTATTTATTTTATTTTAAAATGACCTCTGTGGCTCCTCTACAACTAACATCTTTGGGGGGCGTAATTTGACGACTGGTAACCTCAGTTCACGTGCAAAAATATATCATATACCGAGATCTGCTTTGGTAGAGTGCTACACCCAGTAATGAGTAAAAGGTATGGTAAACAGATCAAATTTAAAGCCAATTGATACATACCTACATCTTTATGATGATATATATTTTGTGTCTAAGGTATATTTAATGTTATATTTATATAACGTTGAAAATTAATTGCAGAATTTAGTAATTGTAAGATATCTGTGTTTTTAGTATTATTTAAATTTTTAACGAAATAAGAATCTCGTCTCTTAGATGATTTTTCTTGTACCCCACCTGAAATACGTGAAAAATACTTTCAATAGTTTATTTCATAGCAAGTCCCATATTTTTAGATGTTATGTTATGGGGTAGGTGGTAGTAGTATGACTCGATATGCGTATTTCACTTTCATTACATTAAAACTACCCCCTGTGGTTTCCCCTCCACTAACATCTTTGTGGGCTCTGATTTGACGGTTGGTAACCGCACTTCTCGCGCAAAATACGAGTATATCACTTACCTAGATCTGCCACACCTAGTAATGGGTAAAAGACGTAATTATATATATTTTTTATATATTTCAGCATGTCTTCTACCCATTACTGAGTAATTCGATCTTGATAAGTGATATATTTGCGGGTGAATTGTAGTGACCAGCCGTCAAATCACGGTCCTGAAATATGTTAGTGGAGGGGCAGCTACAGGTATAGTTTTAATGTGGTGAAAATTGTTTGTCAACTGTGTGAATCGAACTTGGGTTCTCTAATCCACAGATCGACTTGATACCACTGAGCTACCTACCCCATTAAAAAATATAAATTGTAAAGCAAAATATGAAATAAAATACATAAAATAAAAATGAAAATATATCATCACGCCTTCTACCCATTACTGGGTGTGGCATTCTGCCAAAGCAGATCTCGGTAAGTGATATATTTTACGCGTGAAGAGCGGTTACCAGTCGTCAAATCATGGCCCTCAAAGATGTTAGTAGTGGAGAAGCCACAGGGGTAGTTTTAGAAATTTTGAAAATTGTTTGTCGTCTGTGGGAATCGAACCAGGGTTCTCAGGATCCACAGGCCGACTTCATAGTTTTGTAAAATGTTATTTTAATAGGACGTAGATTAAAGTCGAAATCATAAAATTAGGAACTCATAACCTTGACATGCCATAACAAACAAGATCAATAATTCCACGATATTTCAAGTGTCTGATAACATTTTAGACAAACCTTTTTTACGCGTGTTCTATTCGGTTCGTACACGTCTAGTCAGTAATTTTTAACATAGAATATCAGTGAATACATGTGCAGTTCATTTTTATTCTGTGAGACACAACCTCGAATCATCTTTTCATTGACCTGGTTTCTCTTCTTGCAGGTTTTAAGTTCGTGTGTGCTGTGGTATTCGCCATGGCTGCAGTCGTCTGCGCACAAAGTCCACAGAGTGCTGTGGCAAGGAGCAGTCAATTGTTTGCCGCTAGAGTGTACCAGGTGAGCTACTTTTGTTTTTTGAAGGCGAAATTACATTTATTGAACGCGCGAAATTTGAAATACGCATGATGACATTATTTACGAAAACAAAAATATGATTACTTATATTTGAGGCCAGTTCGCAAGCTATTATTATATTTATGTAAGTTTTACTATGACTGCTAATGTCAATAAACTTTTTCAGGGATCTCAGAAAAAAAATTATCACCCACTTGAATATGACCCTATTATTTCAACTCTTTCAATAATAAAAGATAATAATATTTTCTGTCAGTAATTTTTTATGATGTTTATTTAATTTAACCTAGCAGATATGACGCCACTGATCCATGGTAACGTAAATGTTTCTGAAATAGCGTTTTTTTTTATTGAAAAAGTTGAAAAGAATAATATGTTTCAATCGAACTAAAAATACTAAAAATAAATTCTGTAACGTTTGTTTTTCCATTTTTACTTGCAAACACGCATGGCATTCTAAGCCTTGTGTATAACCTCAGACTAACCATACCTTAGACAAAGTCTGTCGTATTCAAGTCAATGCAGTGTTATGAAGTAGAGAGAGTTAAAGTAAGTTGTGGGTGAGACGGGTGCGCGGCAAGGAGCGAGTATCCTTTGATGTTATGCGAGTTGCAAACATTTGTATAGTTATTCTTATATTCAATTACTTACTGTTTATACATCAAAGTAAAGGTTAGTTTTTGACATATTAAGGGTTTTGTATACGTACTTTTGTGTTTAAATAAATAAAATGCTCGTGTCTAATAACTGTCGTCAACAAAAATGCAACCCGCATAACACCAAGGGATACTAGCTCTTTGCCGCGCAACCGTTTCACCGACAACTTACTTTAACTCTTTTTACTTCACAACAAACGCCGTTGTTCTCCGTCTAAGGTATGGTTAGTCTGAGTGTATAACCTACACGACGCTTACTTTTACCGCACAGGCAACGTGAGATATAAATGTTATACTTCATTCCCTGGATGAAAACTATTACGTCACATTCGGTATTTATGTGATTCAAGATATATAAATATAAATAAATATATAATCACGCCTTCTACCCATTACTGGGTGTGGCACTCTGCCAAAGCAGATCTCGGTAAGTGATATATTTTACGCGTGAAGTGCGGTTACCAATCGTCAAATCACGACCCCCAATGTGGTGGAGAAGCCACAGGGGTAACTTTTGAAATTATGAAAATTGTTTGTCGCCTGCGGGAATCGAACCAGGAATCTCAGAATCCACAGGCCGACTTCATACCACTGAGCTAGCCACCCCACGTGATTCAGGATTATGTACTTAAAACGTTTATATTGGTAGTGGATTGACATTTTTAAATAAATAAAATATAAATATATCATCACGCCTTCTACCCATTACTGGGTGTGGCACTCTGCTAAAGCAGATATCAGTAAGTGATATATTTTGCGCGTGAAGTGCGGTTACCAGTCGTCAAATCACGGCCCCCAAACATGTTAGTGGTGGGGGAGCCACAGGGATAGCTTTTTCAAATTATGAAAATTTGTCGCCTGTGGGAATCGAACCAGGGACCTTAGGATCCACAGGCCGACTTCATACCACTGTGCTAGCCATCTAAAATTTAAATGTCAGATTAAAATATTTATTACTTTATAAAATTTAATTAGTTTATAAATGAAACCAAATTCTGCATATATTAAATAAAAACCAAATATAAATTTATCTTAAATCACAAAAAAATATTATTGATTATGTATAAATAAATAATATATGAAAATACAAAATACAATTCACATTACCTCTTGTACTACAGTTAAATTAATTAAAGATCCTCGATTCTCTAACTGCAGCGCAAAATAATTATGAAGATGACAAACGCATTTCTGCATTTGATTACTCCAAATTATTCTAGCCATTTCTTATTTCTCAGTCTGTATTTATGTATAACAAATGTCACAAACTTAGAAATGACAGGCGAGAAAATAACAAAATCATGACACAAACAAATATAAATTTTCGTATTAGTAAGAACTGTCATATGTTTTCATTAAAATAATAAATGTGATCGAATGTGAAAAAACATGAAACGTATGTCTTTACTAATTAAGACATACGTTAATGTCATTCGCATAGATACGAATAATATCAATAAAAAAAGATAGCTATATTTCATTGTATCTATGATAACCTCGTCCACATATGACATAAACGTTTTTATGCAGGGAATGGAGTTTATATCCCATGGATTGTTATCTTGCCCGGATACTACTTATAGTGAAATAGGATGCGGGCACTCACGTGACATTGTGACGTTTTTTTGACGTAAGAACAGCTGTTTCGGGAAAGATCACTGCGCCATCTACAAAATGAACTATTTTGTTGGGGCGAGATTTGAAAACGGAACCCGGAACCCCTGAGCATGTTATTATAATTATACCACGGGCCAGAAACATCTGTTTTCATCCTTGGTACATAAATAACTATTTTTCTCTAGGGAAGGCAAGTAAAGCATATCCGTAGCAACTGACAACTGTGTAATTTGACATTAGTGACATTCAGGTGACATCAGTCAGGAGAATAATAATAGTTATTTATTATACTAGTGTTTTATTAGGTATATAAAGCACGCAAGAAAAGTTTAAACACGAGACCGAAGGTCGAGGGTTTAATATTCTTAAGTGTTTTATATACCAATAAAACAGGAGTGTAATACAAAATTTTATCCACAACTCACAATTATAGGTATCGAAGAAGATTGGTCGTAATGTTTAACGTTGATTCATTTATGTATAGTTTCTCAAAATACGGTAAATCATGAAGTGGTTGCTAAGTAACAAGTTGTTTACAGTGTTTTATGGAATATAAAACACTAGTGTTTTATGAGCCATATAATTCAACTGAAATCAGTGTAATAATGTCTTTATTATATATGAGTTGTGGATAAAATATATTTATTTCTAATTTATTTATCAATTTTTTTTTATTAAAATCATAGAACAAATGGTGAATAGTTATACTGAATGCCAATTTCTGATATTTTTACTTTCTTATACACAGTATAAGGAAGTATTAGAATCGTGAAAAAAAATCGTTGAGGAGATTTTCGCGGAAATACATGTTTTGAGGTCCACTGAATCCGTTTTGATCATTTTCTCAATGTGTGCGTGGATGGATGGATGGATGTGTGTCCGAGTGTGCAATATCTCATGAACGAGATAAGATTTGTTATCGAAACTTGGTAATTATAAGTTTCATGAAAATATGAAGAGCTGAGTTGATTTTGAATATTGAAAAATCGGAAGAGGAAGTTTACTGGACACATGAAACAAGCAATTTATTTCAAAAATGGAATCAGTTACGAAAAAAAGTTTCAAATAAAAGATGTTTGTAAAAATATTTGGAACGTAAAATGTTATTTGCAATACGTTTAATTTTGATAAAAACTAATTTTTATATTTAATAACATATTTCAATAATCATAGTAGCAATAGAAACAAAAAACATAAATTTTAATTTTCGTTTTATCTAGTTATCTATGTCTTTTTTTCGGAAAAACAAATACATCATTAAAATGGTCTAATTTGGCAACTTTGCCTCAATTTAATCGACTTCGTGTCTCACGATTCTTGAGATACCAAGGGTTAGGCTCGAAAAACGGACATCCGTTAGACATAAAGTAGTCAATATTACAAAAAAATTATACGTAAACAAATTTGGTATTTTATATGTTTCAAACAGAGCTGGGCAAGCTACTTAAAAAAAGTAGCTAAGCTACAGCTACAGCTATTCTTTAAAAAAGTAGCTAAGCTACAGCTATAAGCTATATTTTGTAAAATATAGCTAAGCTACAGCTAAAAGCTTTCGTTAAAGTAGCTGTTAAATTTTTAAGCTACTTTTTTAAATTATTGTGAAATAATTAAATTTGCCTTTGTCATATGATCAGTCTTTTGTTATAATAACTGTTAATTAATTATGTACATAAATATCAAAAATAGCAAATACCATCTGGCACCTACTGTGTATTTTTGCGTATTAGAGCCAGTTAGAACCGGCAAGAAATAATTATTTTGTGTGGGTTTAGCTTGTACGCATACGTACTTTGTTGACCTTCTGCTTAAAAAGTAGCTTCAAGCTACAAAAAGTAGCTTTAAAAGTAGCTTCAGTTGTTATTTTTAAGTTAATAGAAAAAAAAGTAGCTCGCTACAAGCTACAGCTATATTTTTTCACAGTTATCTAAGCTACAGTTACAGCTAAGGTAAATGTAGCTAAGCTAGTAGCTAAGCTTCAAAAGTAGCTAGCTACTGCCCAGCTCTGGTTTCAAACAGATAAATGCTGAATTACTGAAAAACTAAATTATATGTTTAATAATATTATACAACATTCATATATTTTAAATATTAAATATGCCGTGTGACCACACCAGATTTTTTTAATTGTACTGCCGATATTTATATTGAACCTTATTCGGAGCTGGAAAAAACCGGTCCTATGTTACGCTGAATGTATAAACAAAAAATAAGTAATTTGTGACTATTCTAGCATCATTTTTGGTCTGTTTATTTGTAATTACAGTTCACTCTGATTGGAATTTTGGAAATACCTTATGGGATATTTTCTATTTTCTATACTTAATATGATAGGTTCTAGAAAAGCGATAATGATTTCTCTTAATGTCTATCTGATCAGTCTATTAATTATTTCTTGGAATACATTTTGGGAAACTTCATTGTATGCGTACTTTATATTTTCATACGTTTTTATTTTTGTTTTCGATGAACTTATATATTATAAACATATTAAAGCAATAAATTATCTTGAAAAAAAGAAAAATTTTATAAATAATTTTTGGTATATTTTTATCATTGATATTGAACTAAATATAAAAGTTAATTAACGATTTTTAAAAATGTTACATCTCATACATGTAATAATAAAACATTTTCAGCTAGATTTAAAAAAAAGTTTGGTTAATTCTGCATTTTGGATTAATTAATTTTTAGTTTGTTCTCTTTAGTTACATGTGCCATGATTTATCTGAATGGGCCTTTCAAGTCTTTTTTGAATTTTTTATGTATTAACCTACGTAATAAAATTATTATACTCAAATTTTTTATTTTTTTTTAAAAACTTGTATTAATCATGATAAAAATATTTAAACTTTCGAAACAAACGAATATGACGTAGTTGCATCTTAGCGTAAAGAGAGACAGATTAGACAGAGATAAATAACATGTAACTTCACGTAACGTGTATCGTTGTCAGTAGAATCCTCAGACAAAACATAACTAGACAGATAACAACGGCGTTTGTTGTGAAGCAGAAAGGGATAGAATAACTGGTGGTGAGGCGGGTGTGCAACAAGGAGCAACTTACATAACATCAAAGTGTACTCGCTCCTTGCCGCGCACCCGGCGGACCCAAAAGTTATTCCATTCCTTTCTGCTTCACAACACTGCATTGACTTGAATACGGCATAATTCGTCTGGTATTATACGTCATTGGTAGAATCGTAGAATACTGAATGCTTATTTCTTCTTCGTCTTCTTCTCAGTAAAATTGAGCACAGACAAACGTTTCAGACAAAGCTCTGTGATTGGCTTAATGCAACTACGTAATTGCAATATGGCAGTGCGAAATTTAAATGAGCGTTTCGAATTATTCAACTTTAACTTTCATAGTTCAGCAATAAAGATATCATTTATGGTATGATTTTATATTGTATTAAATATGATGTACGGTCAAGAATTTATTTTAATAAATATATATTAAAAAGCTCTACCACTTGAATCCCCCATTGATATAAGTGGCCTAATGGCAAATACCCTACCACTATTATGATGTAGACAAATACAACAATTAGACAAAATCACGAACATATTATTATCTAGAATTTAAACGTAGGTGTCTTCTTTTTGATTTTAGTAACGGATGTTATTATTATAATGTCGAGATTTGTTTTCATTTGTTTACATCACAATAACAAAGATCGTGACAGCTTAACTACCGCAAAAAATACTAGTGGATTTTCCATCTTTTGTTTTTTATTACTAAATCAACATATTTTTCAAAGAATTTAATGAATAGGTAGAAAAGAACGTCAATTAACAATGACGTACAAGTTTGCGGTTCTTCTTTTATTTATAGTTCTTATATCGAATTTTAAAAAATAAACAGTTTATTGTGTAATACTTTTTTGTTTGAGTAAGAAAAAACAAGATTATTAAATTGAAGTAATAACATGATAATAAGTAACTGTTATATCACGAGATATTTTTTTTCCACTAGATAAATAAATTATAATTAAAAATGTCAAATGTTAATTAATATAAATAATATAAAAAGTTGTTTATAATTTGGTCTTACATGTGTGATTGTCAAAAATTTGATGTTATAATTTTTTCTTCTGCAATAAATTACATTTTTAAAATATCGTGATAATGTTATATAATTTTGTTGCTTACAGAGATAAATACAATTATCTACAATGTATAGGAACTTTTTATGTTTTTTTTTTATATTAGTTTGATTTTGAATATAATAAAATAAAAAGTAAAATTATTTCCTGACATTCAATATACCGACAAATATTTTATTGTTGTCAAATTTTAATTTAATCGACTAAAATTAAATAAACTTGCATCGACCTTGTCTGGTAAATTTATTTATTTTTTAACTTGATGCTGACCTGTCAAGGTTCGTATAATATAAGACACAAATGAAAACTATTTAGTTATTAATATGTTATTACTTTCAAACTTTAATTATAAAAACTGTTTATTAATTATAAAATTACTGATTTTATTGTTGTTATTAACATACATTTTAATGGTATATTTATTAATTAATGATTGAAGGACGAGGAATGAATTGCTGGTTTGTTGCATCTTTGTATCGCGTTGAGGTTTAAAATTGTTTCTCAAAACCAATGAAATTCTTCATTGTATGTCACGTGTCTGCATTTTAACCAATCCTGTCATGATTATACTGGGAATAAAGCTCTTGTGATTATTCCCGGGAATAATCTCTGTAGATGCTTTTTTGTTTGTGACAAATGATAGGTAGTTGTCAAATAATTATTTAAAACTGTCAACGCGTCAAGTAAAATGTGTGAAAAAAATCGATTTAGTTGTATTTTAGATACAGAAATACACCAACAAATTTTAGAAACAACTTCCAAGAATACATTAATAAGTAATCATTCGATCTGAACCCAGTTCAAAATCTTTTAAGTTGGATGAATCGACCTCAACAGCTAAGTCAAAAAATAATCTAATTAAATATAACTCGAGAGTTGGATAAATTAGAAAATAATTCTCCAGTATCTTTCTCAAACTTGTTGCCATTTGGCAATAATCACTCAAGCCCTACGGGCTTTCGTGACTATTGCCTGGCAACAAGTTTTCGAAAGATCTGTCAAATTATTTTCAATTTATTCTCACTCTCTTGTTATATTATTACTGAATTTTTTTCTTCATTTTTAAGAAGTTAACCTGTATTTATATAGTTAGTATGTAATAATAATATATCATCACGCCTTTTACCCATTACTTGGTGTGGCACTCTGCCCAAGCAAATCTCAGTAAGTGATATATTTATGCGCGTGAAGTGCGATTACTAGCCGTTAAATCACTGTCCCCAAAGATGTTAGTGGTGGGGGAGCCACAGGGGTAATTTTAATGTGAGAATCGAACCAGGGTTATCTGGATCCACAGGCCGACTCGATACCACTGAACCACCTACTCCATATATATATAGTTGATAATTATTTATATATTTAAATGCCATATGTGTTTATTTATTGAATGATTAATAAAAAATAATAACCATTTTATTATAATAATATTTATTTCATATACAATTTTTACAATATGATTATTTATATATTTACAAGCAGAAAACATTTATTAATCTTAAATTTTGAAATATGAGTTCATAATGAAATGAAAGGCGTATTCCATTTGCCATTTGGATCTGATCTAACTTACATTTACTGAACCAGATCTCTTATTAATTTCGTTGGATTACTTTGCTGACTTTATTTCTAGTAATAGAATTATAGATTCTACCTTACTTTGAAGTAATTCACCCCAATAAGTGCATCACTTTCCTTAATTCAGTTAATTTTGTCGTGTATCGAATTTATCTGAACTGATTTAAGTGAACCAAGTGGCAAATGGAATACAGCTGAAGTAAAGAAATACAGTGAAATAGTGTATGAATTTTTGATTAATATTTACAAAATTAGTAAGTATAGTATTTACAAAAGATCTTCCCGTATTCATATGTTTTTCGCTGCCAACAGTTTTAAATAAATTGCGACATACAAAAGTAGATAATAGAAAATCTAGTTCTCCCAATTTCTCTAGTTATTTTCCATTCTGAAAGAGATTACAGTGTGACGTAATTCATTTTGATTCTAATTGGTTGATCAAACAACAAAATGAACACATATTAACGTAGCATAAAATTTTTGTGATAGTGACAATCCAGAACCAATTTTATTGTTTCACGTTTCTATAAATGTTGGAACACGTAATCAAGTTGTACGAAATGTATATTTGGAGGACGATTACTACTGTCACTGCTGTTCTTGCTGTGTAAACATGTCTTTATTTTGACATTTTGATCAGCCAATCATAATGAAGTACTCACCGACGGTCTTAGGGCCGTTTCACACGAGGTGTAAAACCTGCCATTCAATGCATTTAACGGGGTCATATTAAGAAAATAAATAAGCGATCAGTCTATTACTGGGATCTGTGAATTCAACTCTGAACTGATCCAGAACTAACTCGTGTTAAATTTAAAGTTTATGACAGAAAAATTCGGGAGACGCCCGGACTAGAACCGAGGACCTTCAGCTTGCCGGGCTGATGCTTTAACCACTAAGCCACGGCTCCCCTGAACGAATAGGCGTCAACCGAATTTATCTGTCATAGTGTCTAACACAGCATCGATCCCAAGACTCCTATGTCTCACAGGAATTGACAACGGGTTTCGTCTGTAGCGACACAATCTGATTTTTTAAGGAAATCATACCACAAAGTAAATTTAAAGAATTTAAGTCATATGAATGACTTGTGTCGCTACAGACGAAACCCGTTGTCAATTCCTGTGAGACATAGGAGTCTTGGGATCGATGCTGTGTTAGACACTATGACAGATAAATTCGGTTGACGCCTATTCGTTCAGGGGAGCCGTGGCTTAGTGGTTAAAGCATCAGCCCGGCAAGCTGAAGGTCCTCGGTTCGAGTCCGGGCGTCTCCCGAATTTTTCTGTCATAAACTTTAAATTTAACAAACTTCAAAGTCATTCATATGACTTAAATTCTTTAAAAATAACTCGTGTTACTTCCAAATAAATCTAATCTAGTGTAATTTTTAAAAATTAGTGATAAATTTAAAATTTGAATGCACTTTCGAATTGACATCAATTCAAAACGAATAACAAGGAACACAAATTTATTAAAAAGAGATAGCAAATGAATAGTAAATAGGATCAGTTCAGGAACTGTTCTAGATTACTTCAATTGTGTCAACTAACCAAAGTAACCTTACCGGGTTACTTTAAATATGCTAATTAAATACGGCCTGTCATACTGCTTTAAAACGATAAAGTTGTTCGACAGAGAGTATTACTTTAACCTGTCTCTATTTAATAATGAACATCTTTCTGTACCTCATATATTTTTTGGTTAAGTTCTGTATATTTACTTTTCTACGGTCGTGTTGAAAACTTAACGTATTAACATTCAAAATGAGTGTGGAAAGTATCTATTTGCAACACTTATGCTAGGTTTCCAGAAAAAAATTAAGAGCTCTGTAGTTAAAGAATTGTTTATCTAGCAACCAGTATCAGTAGCAATTTTCGTAAACTTATTGAATCGTTAGTTACTAATGAACCGATAAAACTTTAATGCAACCCAGCATCACTGCGCTTTAATTTATTAAATCGTTTATGATGTTTTCAAGACAACCATTGTTAAACAATCTTTATATGAAATATAACGTTAAATGACAGATGTCAAATATCGACTCATATATCTATTTTAAGAAATAAAAGTACACAACCGTAGAAAAAATACTATGTGGGAACAGTCATTGCAAAACTCGTCAGATTTTTACATTCGTTTTGGAATGAAAACCTTACCACACTTATGTTACAATATACTATTAAAATACAACGTTTCGATACACGTCTAGTGTATCGAAACGTCGAATTTTAAATAAATATACTGCCCTCGGTTCGCGCCATGTAGAATTCTATTTCAAACAATAGAATTTCTGTCATCTGTCAAGTAAAAATTATGATTTTCCCTAATATAGCATAAAATAATCGGTGCTTTTTGTATCAGATAGATCTCAAATGATGAAAAAACTACGTATCTACTGCAAAATTAGTTAGAATTAATTTGAAAATTATCGCCTGAGTTCTACAGAGTGATCAAAAGGAATTTTACAGTTGGCAATAAAAAAACTATTTGAAATTGGTATGCCTGATACATAAATTCATTTCCTGTTGTTGACAGTGACATTTGCAAATTTAAATTTAAATTTGAATACATTTATAATTACATTTATTCCTAAAGTATTTCTATTATTCAAAAAGTCAAAATCTTATTAGCTGTCAGTCTCCTGACATAACCTATTTGTATTTATTAGAAATGTCAAATAGCATTTCCGCCTTTACCTGGCGTTGTGCCAACTGTGGAATAAAAAAGCTCCGGAATTGTATTGCCAACTGTAACAATTCCTTTTGATCACTCTGTATTATAGAATTCTATACGGCGCAATCCCACTACAAAACTTAAACCAAAAATTGGTTTCATTATTTTAACAATGAGTTCTGAAAGTTTATTCCATATGTTAAATCACAAATTATTTTCAGTTGGTATGTAACATATTTGATTTATCAATCCAGTCGATAATGATCGACTTCATCCGATCATAGGGCATAATCTAGTGTTTATTTGATTTTTACTTGATCGCTATCATTCGATCTCATTTGTCCAATGTAACCACTGCCTACGTATGTCATCCTATAAAATATCGCTCGTATAAAATGACTCTTACAAAAACGTTTTATAACGAAAAAATCTTTTGAATACCTACGAACATAAATTAATAATAAAAGCTAAAAGGATTAGCTGTATAATGCCCCAACTCATCTACAAAAAAATTATCTTGAGGGATCTGAACATTCTGCACCATCTGCGTAATCTTCCTAGTTTTACTTTCACAAACAGTTCCTTTAATCATGACATCAACTGGCGCAAAGAAGATTCTAAAGTTAATATCATTAAAATTAAGAGTAGAAATCAAGAAATTAGGCATTCTATCCGACATAACCCAAAGGTTTCTATTCCGATCAATTTTAACATCACTAGGAAAGATCATTCTCTGCGGGTCACTATCAACAACTGCGTGATACTTCGGAGAGTACGGATTCTCAGAATGCCAACACGCCACAGCGTTCCTATCAATCATATTAAAGAACATCAAACCATCATTATCCATGAACTTCGAGGTCACGTGTCCGTTCTTTCCTCTCTCTTCTAAGATCATGAAGTCGTGGTAACTGTCTTCGACTCTTGAGCTGTTGCGAAGGATGTTAGTAGAGACGGCGAACTCGCGGTTGCTGGCAAGAGGGCCAAAGTAGAGGAGACGGTCGCCGGATTTTTGAGGAGGTGATAAAGTAATTCCGAAGATACCTTCTTCGCCCCATTGGAAGTTCAAGCCGCCGATGTTGAAGTCGCCGGCTAAGGGATCTGGCATGAAGAAGCTGTGCTCGAAACGCCAGGATTTGTTTTGTTCCCAGGAGTACACGATCAGACCTAGAACGATACATTAATAAAATGAAGAATTTGAAAGTTTTAAATTTACTGGGAAAGATTGATGCTGTATTGTAGAAGACAAGACAATCCCCTATATTCTGTAACTGTATCATTATCTATTAATTATCGATAAGTTAATGACAATTTTTATTATTCATAATTATTTTACAGATTATCAAAATTTCGGTATTCTGCGGCCAGAATCATTTACTCCGGCATTTTTAAGTTATATCCATGCATTTTATTTACTAATATACGTAGCAGCACAACTGGGCAGTAGCTAGCTACTTTTGTAGCTTAGCTACGTTTACCTTAGTTGTAGCTTAGCTACATGTGAAAAAATATAGCTGTAGTTTGTAGCGAGCTATGTTTTTTTTTCTATTAGCTTAAATATATTGTTATAACAACTGAAGCTACTTTTAAAGCTACTTTTTGTAGCCCAAAGTTACTTTTTGTAGCCCAAAGTTACTTTTTGTAGGTTAAAGCTACCACTGTGTTCATTAAGAAATACTTAATAATTTTTGTTTTGTATTTGAATTATACCTTCTTTATTGTTTTCTATAACTGTAGGATGACAAGTTATTATATAGTTTAAAATCTATTAACATTTTTTTTTCACTTGTTCTTAACCTACTTTTGTATTAAATATTAGATGAACTTAAACATTGACTGTTTAGGAGTCTTCTGTTAATGTGACTGTTAATTTATTCCGATATAAATCAGAATTATTGCATAACAAATTAACGGTACATTTGTCCATTTGCGATTTTTTATATTTATTAACAGTCATTATAACAAAAGACTGATCAACTAATCATATGACAATGGCAAATTTAATAATTCACAATAATTGAAAAAAGTAGCTTTCAAATTTAACAGCTACTTTAATGAAAGCTTTTAGCTATAGCTTAGCTATATTTTACAAAATGTAGCTTATAGCTGTAGCTCAGCTACTTTTTTAAAGGATAGCTGCAGCTGTAGCTTAGCTTCTTTTTTTAAGTAGCTTGCTCAGTTCTGCGTAGCAGTTACTGAAAAAAGTATATAATGACAGCTCCGTAAAAAGTGTGATTAAAAATAATATATTTTTTTATATTAGCTGTTTTGTACCAGAGCAAAATGCATAATAGTAAAATAGAAATAACAGAATAAATGATTCTAGTTACACATTGCCGAAATGGTGATAATCTATAGAGTAATCATGAAATATAAGGGTTTCCATTAGCTTATCGGTCAGTAACAGGTAATGATCGATTTACTAAATATAGGGATAATCAGCTTTATTTGACTGCTAAATAAAATTTAATGGTTAGTTATACATTTAAAATAGGGAACAAAAAAAAATGATATCTCGTATTAGTGAGAGAGCTAGTTGACAGACCATGATCAATTAGAGAATATTTTTAACATGCCATTTAAAATTGGAAACAAAAAAGAGATATCTCGCATTAGTGAGAGAGCTAGTTGACAGACCATGATCAACTAGAGCATATTTTTAACATGTCATTTACTCTGCAGGGTATGTTAAAAGTATGGTCTGGTTAATCGTGGTCTGTCAATTAACTCTTTCCCTAGTGCGAGATGCCTCTTTCTTTTGATTATCTTCCATCTCTCCCCGGCGTGACGTCAATTGCATAACTCGTCATTATGATACTGAAGTTCTGTTAAATTAATTATATTTTAATGAGTTTCTTCAATAAATACTTAATAGTTATTTGTTTAACAAGTGGGACATTTTCTGAAGGCAAGGAATATAAAGTACCAGAATGCAGAATGGAATTTTCTTTACGAGATATACATATATTTTTTTACTACCGTATCACTACTAAAATTTACATAAATAAATAAAAAAAATAGGTTTATGGCCAGTTGCGATAACAAAACTTAAATTTTAATTTATCTTTCAATTTACTAGATAATGATTCATTTTGAAATAATATTTACCGATGTTGGAATTCCATTATCATTTATTTATAATACACATTTATTTTATAATATAACACATCGTTTCGGTGGCTGTAATCTGCTACCGTTATCAGGCGAACTGATAATTATCAATTACAAAAGTGTTTACTGTAAAAATAAGTGTTTATTATAAATAAAAGATAATGGAAGTCCAACACCGACAAATATTATTTTAAATTTTAATCTTGGATTAAATTAACGAAAGCAAATCAAAGTTATATGTCATATGGAATAATTGATATTGGTGTCAAATATTCGATATGCATTTATTTATTTAAATTAAGTTTAAAATTTAATGTTGGTGTAATTGGTCAAATATTTCTTATTCTCTTGACAGATTTATCGGGATATCACTAATGTTAAATCATAAGGCGTATTCCATTTGCCATTTGGATCAGATCTAACTTACATTTACTGAACCAAATCACTTATTTATTTCGCTGGATTACTTCGCTGACTTTGTTTCCAGTACTAGAATTACTGATTCTAATTTACTTTGAAGTAATTTACCCCAGTAAGTGCATTAGTTTGCTTCGTTCATTTCATTAGTCATGTTGTCTAATTTGTCTGAACTGATTTAAATGAACCAAGTGGCAAATGGAAGGCGTATGCCATTTGTCATTTGGATCAGATCTAACTTACATTTACTGAACCAGATCACTTATTTATTTCGCTGGATTACTTCCCAGACTTTATTTCTAGTACTAGAATTACTGGTTCTAATTTACTTTGAAGTAATTCAGGCAAATAAGTACATCAGATTGCTTAATTCACTTCATTTAGTCATATGTAAAATTTATCTGAACTGATTTAAGTGAACCAAGTGGCAAATGGAATACAACTATTATATAGCTAATCTGGTGTTTTCCAGTTGCCATGGATATGGCTTTAATGTCTTTACTTTCCTTGTCTAGTGAAAAAAAGAACATCCAACATCGACTCAAAATAAGCCTGTTACTATAGTTATTGGAAATAAATAATGTCCACCATTGGTCACTCAGTAAGAGAATAATAGAGAAGTCACGGTATCATTATAACCATTCCATGGGGACTTGATAATTTCTATATTTTATTAATATCATATCAAATATCTTGTCAGTGTCAAACAATAAACGAACAAATAAAAATGATTTAAGACGTTTCAAGAGAGGTGTTGGATAAAACGTTGGAATGCATAATAGTCCGTCAAGAAAAGTAGCCACTCGCCCTTCTGGCACCGTGGCTAAATCTTTTCTTTCTTGAATAATATATCACATTCCACTTTAGTACAATAAATTACTATTCTTCCATAGGGATGAAAATTATCACTTTTGTCTCAGTTGAGAGGAAATAATTAAACTTTTTGACAGGGTCGTGAAAATATATTTTTTAGTTACATGAAAAATATGTTTGACAAATGTTTGTTTAAAAGTAGGATAAATTTTCTTTTTAATTTTACTGTCAATTTTATGTCCCTATAATAAAATTTAAAAATGAAAATTACATCATTCTATTTAATAGTTATTTGTTTAACTAAGTAACAGATTTACTGCCACGGCTAAAGATTCGAAGCCAAGGCGACAAATTTGCCATAAATTGTACAACATATAGTTCATATTAACGAGAGAATTTGGAACTAACTCGCGAAAGTAGCCAAGTCATTCTATTGGATAAATTGGGATAATTTTCAAATTGAATGTACACAGTAGAGGTCGGCATATTTGAAAATTTTTATATCCGATCCGATCCGATCCGACTTGATTCAAGATCCGATCCGATCCGACTCTATCCGATATCCGATCCGAAATCCGATCCGAAATCCGATCCGAAATCCAATCCGAAGATCCGATTCGAGATCCGATCCGAAATCCGATCCTAAGATCCGATCCGAGATCCGATCCAAAATCCGATCCGAAATCCAAACCGAAGATCCGATCCGAAATCCGATCTGAGATCCGACCAGACGAGTCATTAGATTAGTACAGTTTTTCCTATTTATACTAAACCAATTTTAACGTTGCATATTCGAAAGAAAAATAACAGTTATATGTAGATGAAATTTAATAAATAATTTTGTTACAAAAAACAAAAGAGACATATTTTGTTGTGACGTTATTTAATCATTTTTATGACAGAACATAAATGCTTATAAATATAATGTAGCGTTATATTTCTTTAGAGAGGAATTGGAATTTATGTTTTTACTAAGAGTGGATATCTAAATGTTATGTATGTAAATTTCGGATCGGATGTTTTATCCTACTTTCGGCTCGGATATTTTATCCGACTTTCGGATCGGATTTTTTATCCTATTTTCGGACCGGATCTTTTATCCGACTTTCGGATCGGATATTCTATCCGACTTTCGGATCGGATCTTTTATCCGACTTTCGGATCGGATCTTTTATCCGACTTTCGGAGCGGATATTTTATCTGACTTTCCGATCGGATCTTTTATCCGACTTTCGGATCGGATCTTTTATCCGACTTTCGGATCGGATCTTTTATCCGACTTTCGGATCGGATCCGATCCGAATCCGATCCGATTCGATCCGAATCCGACTTCGGATCGGATCGGATTCGGATTTCGGATATTTTTGCCGACCTCTAGTACACAGTACAAAATCTGGCAGCGATATTTGGTTTTCTTACTTGTTATTAATAAATACGTAATAGCATAATTTTTGTACATATACATAAGTCAAATTAATAATTATAAATTTATTCAAATAAAATTATAAATAAATAAACAGTCGTATGAAATTTAAAAACTAATATTAATAATAATAAACTCTAATTGCGGGTATCGAACTCACCATTTATGGGGTTCATGCGTTTATATAAAATAACAAACGAACTAACTCGATCCTATGTTTTTGCCGTATCATTTTCTGTATAACTTTTATAATAATAGTATATTACATAATAACTCAGGAAAGTGATGTTTTACTTGACAAAGCAGGCCGATTATTTTAATCTTCTGAGTCAATTAAAAACACTTTCCTGACGTATTATGTATACTATTTGTTCTTAAACCGTTTCATTCAATCAATAATTATTCATTAATAATTCAAAATGTTTAAATTTTTGATATGAATTGTATTCACAGCAGACTACGTATCCAAGGTTACAACAAAAAACAGTCAGATAAAAAACAAAATAGTCAGGTAAAGTCTTTACCAGACTGTTTTGTACTTTACCAGATTGTTATTTTTGTTGTAACCTTGAATACGTACTTCACTTGACTGTTTTAGTAAAAATCTACTTTCCATGCTAAAATTGACCAGGAAAGTAGGCACTTACCGGTTTCAGGAAAACAATTTAAATTTTCGCGCCATACTCCAAATTTACAAAATGTTTTATATTAAAACCGCCTTCACCTGAGTTAGTTCCAATGACGTATAATACTAGGCGAATTATGCCGTCTTCAAGTCAATGCAGTGTTGTGAAGCAGAAAGGGATGGAATAACTGGTAGGTGAGGCGGGTGCGCAGCAAGGAGCGAGTACACTTTGATGTTATGCAAGTTGCAAACATATGCATAGTTATTTTTATATTCAATGGGGGATTTAAGTGGTAGAGGTTTTTAATATATATTTATTAAAATAAGTTCTTGACCGTACATCATATTTAATACAATATAAAATCATACCATAAATGATATCTTTATTGCTGAAATATGAAAGTTAAAGTTGAATAATTTAAAACGCTCATTGCAATTACGTAGTTGCATTAAGCCAATCACAGAGCTTTGTCTGAAACGTTTGTCGGTGCTCAATTTTACTGAGAGGAAGACGAAGAAGAAATAAGCATTCAGCATTCTACGATTCTACCAGTGATGTATAATACTAGACGAATTATGCCGTATTCAAGTCAATGCAAACGCCGTTGTTATCCGTCTAGTTATGTTTTGTCTGAGGATTCTACTGACGACACACGTTACGTGAAGTTACGTGTTATTTATCTCTGTCTTATCTGTCTCTCTTTAAGCTAAGATGCAACTACGTCACATTCGTTTGTTTCGAAAGTTTAAATATTTTTATCATGCTTAAATACAAGTTTTTTAAAAAAATAAAAATTTTGAGTATAATAATTTTATTACGTAGATTAATATATAAAAAATTCAAAAAAGTCTTGAAAGGCCCATTACTTACTTTTCATACATCAAAATAAAGGTTAGTTTTGAACATATTAAGTGTTTTGTAGACATACTTTTGTATTTAAATAAATAAAATGCTCGCGCCTGATAAACTGTCATCAACATAAATACAACCTGCATAACATCAACTTGTACTCGCTCCTTGCCGCGCACCCGGCTCACCATCCAGTTATTCTATCCCTTTCTGCGTCACAACAAACGCCGTTGTTATCCGTCTAGTTATGTTTTGTCTGAAGTTAGTTCTAAACTCTCTCTTCCAAACTAAATGAAATAATCAAACTTACCATATCCCAACTCATCGCTAAAATACGCGAACGCATTATCACACGTCTTCCCAACATCCACGGCAATATTCGCTATGAACGTCCTCGGATTGGTATCCTCCGGCCGGAACTCATACCTGCGGATCTTGCGATCCGTCTTCAAGTCGAAAACATTGATGGCGTAGGGACAGGGATTGGTAGTGGTGTTGCCGATGCCGAAGGTGCCGGTGTCCAGCACCCAGAGTCGGTCACATTCATCTACCTTGATCCGGTACACGGTGGTGAGTCCGGAATCACAGTTGGCTAGCTCGTTGGACTTCCAGTCAGGGTAGGGGATGAGAGCGGGGGATCGAGGGGTGTGGTCAAAGAGTGGAATGTAGTTTAAAGTTGAGGGGATACCTGGAAGAGTTTATGTATATAGTATATTTGTAAGATGTTGACAGGATCGATTAACTAATGTGAATGTTCTAGATAATCAAGTACATTTCTGAAAATTGAATTAATGAATTTTCAGTAATAATATAACAAGAGAGTGAGAGTAAATAAAAGAGCTTTATTCTCAGTATAATAATGACAAGATTGGTTAAAACGCAGACACGTGACATACAATGAAGCATTTCATTGGTTTTGAGAAACGTCAAAAAATAATCTCTAATTGTGCTAAAAGTGAGTCTATATGAAATCATATGGATAAAACTCTAGTATACCCTCTTGCCTTATTTTGATATTTTGCCAAATGATAGCACTGTATAGGAGAAGTTCATGTTTCTAGTGATTTTAAAACAATGATTTATCCGATTTATTTTCCATCATAATAACAACAATCCACCTATCAATTGGACTACGACTATTCAGTTTTTGAACCTGATCATATCATTTAAAATATCTAATCTAGCTCATGCGTCAAACTACTGTCAGTCGACAAGAAGATATACTGGAGTTTAACCCTCATTTGGAGTGCAAATAGTTATTTTCCTATGACTACTATGGGGTAGGTGGCTCAGTAGTATCGCGTCGACCTGTGAATCCAGAGAACCTTGGTTCGATTCCCACAAACAGTTTTCACCACAATAAAACTACTCCTGTGGCTCCCTCTCCACTAACACCTTTGAGGACCGTGATTTGACGGCTGGTAACCGCACTTCACGCGCATAAATATATCACTTACCAAGATCTACTTCAACAGAGTGCCGCACCCAGTAATGGGTAAAAGACGTGATGATATATTTATTTATATGATTTTTTTACTATAAAAAGTTCACATTTATGCTTTCATTTGCAACGTAAAGTTGATGGTTACTAAGGAATAAACAAATAAACATTTTACCGCGAGTCTTCTATGATAACACGCGTAATAGTATATTACATAATAAGTCAGGAAAGTAAAACCACTTCAAAATACAAATAAACCGCCATTTTTAGATTAAATTTTTGACACCGAATATACCAACGATAGTAGCGACCTCCGAAGACACTCCTCTCATGGTTGTAAATTGCTTTGTCTCTCTATCTCTCTATCTAACCTACTATAACATAAATAAAATTTTATCTAAAAAGTATATTATAAAAGAATATATTTGTTGTTGGCGCAACTATTGTATTGAAAAGATTTGTAAAATCGCAGTTAAATAAATTTTAATTAAGTTTTGCAATACCTATTATTATTTAAATTTGTTTATTTTTGAATACATTATTAATTATTTATATACCTAATCATAAAACAACTGTTTGGCGTATCGAAGAATGAACTTATCAACCGAGTATTTCAAGAACTAGGTGTACACAATATTGTTTATATTAATTTAAAAATTTTGAAATTTAATATAAATATGATTCTTTAACAAAGGAAATAAAATAACCTTATGTCACGTTTTATTCCAATCAAGTCCGGCAGTACGGTGGGGTGGGTAGCGTTACGGAATTCGAATCCGGAGATCCCGAGTTCGATTCCCACTCAAGCTAGAAATTATAATTACAACCACTCTGCGACTCGGTGAGTCCGAACCCTGTACTGTAATTGGGAATCAATTCCTGTTGTACAGAGTAACATAATAAATAAATAAAAAAATAAATATTTGATTGATTTGACGTCTGGTAACCGCACTTCAAGCACATAAATATATCACTTACCGAGATCTGCTTCGGCAGAGTGCCACACCCAGTAATGGGTATAAGGCGTGATGATATGTTTATTTATTTTATTTAATATTTTATATCGATATTATATTTTAAGGGATAGCTAGCTCAGTGGTATGAAGTCGGCCTGCGGATCCTGAGAACCCTGGTTCGATTCCCACAGGCGACAAACAATTTTCATAATTTCAAAAGCTACCTCTGTAGCTCCTCCACCACTAACATCTTTGGGGGCCGTGATTTGACGATTGGTAACCGCACTTCACGCGCAAAATATATCACTTACCGAGATTTGCTTCGGCAGAGTGCCACATCCAGCAATGGGTAGAAGGCGTGATGATATATATATATATTTTTTTGTATTTAATATTTGATGTTTTAGCGAACATTAAGAACAGCACAATTAGATTTATTTATTTATGCTACTTTGTACAACAGAAACTAAATCCCAATTACAGTACAGAGTCCACCGAGTCGCACTGTGGTAGTTAATATATTTTTAGCTCCAGTGAGATTCGAACTCAGTGCTTCCGGATTCGAATGCGTTAACACTACCCAAAACACCGCACTGCCGATAAAGTAGTATTGTATAAAAAAGAATGAACTTCATGTCAACTTTCTTTGACAGTTGGATAAAAATAGTATAGTAATTTCATAACACCACAGATAATATCAAATTCACACTTAAATTTAACGACAACAATGCATCACCTTTAGATTTCAAAATTCGGCCATATCTGTCAAAACGAAGCTATAAATCGGATGTTGCTCTAATTCCAAGACGCGTAGGTTACAAAATTAAGTGACTCACGGCTTTTAACTCTAGGAAAGTGAAAGCAAAACTAACGTAAACAGAAGCGTTAATATTATAACAAACATTTTATTTTACTCGTTAGTACGCTGTAACATTCAGTTGCGTAAAGTTTTCAATGAGACCAACTTTTTAAACTTGCCGTTTTAATAAAGAACCCATTACGGTTTCTAAGGTCCTTTATTATTTTTCTGTTTATAAATAACTTATTTATTATTTATTTATGGGGTGGCTAGCTCAGTGGTATGAAGTCGGCCAGTGGATCCTGAGAACCCTGGTTCGATTCCCACAGGCGACAAACAATTTTCATAATTTAAAAAACTACCCCTGTGGCTCCTCCACCACTAACATCTTTGGGGGCCGTGATTTGACGACTGGTAACCGCACTTCACGCGCAAAATATATCACTTACCGAGATCTGCTTCGACAGAGTGCCACACCCAGTAATAGGTAGAAGGCGTGATGATATATTTATTTATACCGATATTTTCGCACTGTTCGCAAGAATTAGAAAGATTATTTGTTGACGTTTCTCAAAACCAATGAAATGCTTCATTGTATGTCGTGAGTCTGCGTTTTAACCAATCCTGTCATTATTATACTGAGAATAAAGCCCTTGTGATTATTCCCGGGAATTATCTCTGTACATGCTTTTTTGTTTGTGACAAATTATAAGTAGTTGTCAAATAATTATTTAAAACTGTCAACGCGTCAAGTAAAATGTGAAAAAAATCGATTTAGTTGTATTTTAGATACAGAAATACACCAACAAATTTTGGAAACAACTTCCAAGAATACATTAATAAGTAATCAATTGATAGGGACCCAGTTCAAAATCTTTTAAGATGGATGAATCGACCACAACAGCTAAGTCAAAAAATAATCTAATTAAATATAACTCGAGAGTTCGATAAATTAGAAAATAATTCTCCAGTATCTTTCTCAAACTTGTTGCCATTTGGCAATAGCCACTCAAGCCCTACGGGCTTTCGTGACTTATTGCCTGGCAACAAGTTTTCGAAAGATCTGTCAAATTATTTTCAATTTATTGTCACTCTCTTGTTATATTATTACTGAAAATATTTTCAGTTCTGCACGGAAAATAGACATATTAACATTAACTCTCTTATGTGGATGTTATAATTTGACGGCTGGTAATATTATAATTTATAATATACTCTCTTTAAATCAATATGCAGGTTGTTTTTAAATTTATTCATAGAAATTAAATTGCAAATATTATTTGTTATACTGATTATGGAACAAAAAGGTTTATTAAATTTTGCAAAATTAAATGTAGATTAATCTAGTTAAAAATTTTGCCATCAGTGGTATGTTCGTTATTTCTAATAATATTAATAATTAAATTATAATTGTAAACATTACAAATAGTTAGGTGTGAAATAACTATTTGTAATGTTTACAATGATTTATTTATGCTATTCTGTATAACAGGAACTTAATCCCAATTACAGTACAGGGTTCGGACTTACCGAACCGCAGTGTGCTAGTTTTTAGTTTGAGATTTGAACTCGGAATGTTCAGATTGGAATGCCGTAACGTTAACCACACCACCGTACTGCTGGACTATAATTTTAATTTAATTATAAATATTTTTAGAAATAACGAGCATATCAAATAAAATTAAAATTAATATATCATCACGCCTTTTACTCATTACTGGGTATGGCACTCTGTCTAGCAGATCTCGGTAAGTGATATATTTATGCGCGTGAAGTGCGGTTACCAGCTGTTAAGTCACGACCCCCAAGGATGGAGCGATAACCACAAGGGGAGTTATAATGTGGTGAAAATTGTTTGCCAGCTGTAGTAATCGAACCCGAGTTCTTAAATCCACGGGCTGACACGATACCACTGAGCCACCACTTATTCCATAAAAAAAATTACGATTTAAATTTTATGCATAAATTTAGTAACAACCTGTATATTTTTGAATATCCTTTCGCGTCTAAAAACTCTTTGAAATTTACAGTAATTAAATATTTGCAATTATAATTGGATCTAGTTTTATTATAAAAATTAAATTGATAAAATAATTAAAATCTTGTAAATAAATAAGTATGCAAGTACTCTAGTGATCTACTTCAGAAGGTGAATGATTTATTAACCATGAAAATATAAAAATGTTATATCAGCTTATAAAATCTGGAAATGTTGAGTAACATGTTTATTTTATGGTTTTTTAAAAACAACACGTTACTAGTTTGCATATTAGTCAAGATATTCACTACATTGAGTATTCATGAAAGAATATTGGTAATGTTAGGTGCTGGAAACTTTAATTACGGGGAAATTTCATGAAAATGAACGCGAAAACAAGTGTCGTTAGAGACTAGGAAATTTGCAAGGTTGTTTCGTACGAATGATTTTACTTTATATTCTAGTTTCAATGTTTGTTTTCTGTTCGCAATAATAGAAGAGGAACTGTAAGCTTATTGTTAATTTACATATGGTAATAATTAAATATTAAAATATAAATATGAAATACGCATAAAATGAAACTGAAAAAAAAGCCTTTAATTTAATTTAATTTATTTAATTTATGGGGTGGTTAGCTCCGTGGTATGAAGTCGGCCTGTAGATCCTGAGAACCCTGGTTCGATTCCCACAGGCGACAAACAATTTTCATAATTTCAAAAACTACTCCTGTGGCTCCTCCATCACTAACATCTTTGGGGGCCGTGATTTGACGACTGGTAACCGCACTTCACGCGCAAAATATATCACTTATCGAGATTTGCTTCGGCAGAGTGCCACACCCCGTAATGGGTAGAAGGCGTGATGATATATTTATTTATTTATTTTATATTTAATTGCTACTCTATTAAACAGGAACTAAATCCCAATTACAGTACAGGGGCCCGAAGTCACCGAGCCGCAGTGTGGTAGTTAATATGGGCTTGAATGGGATTCGAACTCGGGATCTTCGGATTCGAATTCCATAACACTATACACAGATTTTCAAATTAATGTCTTTGGCAATGAATATTTTCTATTGTCAAAAGTTTATAAATTATTTTGCAGAAAGAAGTTTTAAATAAAAGAGGTAGAAAATTTAATTTTCCGTATAAGGTGGATAGCTTAGTGGTATCGAGCCAGCCTGAAGATTTGAGAACCTGGGTTTGATTCTCACAGCCGACAAATAATTTTCTGCACATTAAAATGATTCCTATGGTTTCTTCTCCACTAACATCGTTGGGGACCATAATTTGACGACTGGTAACCGCATTTTAGAGCCCATAAATATATCACTACCGCACCCAGTAATGGGTATAAGACGTGATGATATCTATTTTCTATTTGAAGAATTTTTCTTTCAAATAATTTAGACATTTGACAGCGAAAATATTTTCTGCTAAAATGTAATTTTTAATTTATAATTTTTGTATGGGGTGGGTGGCTCAGTGGTATCAAGTCGGCCTGTGGATTCTAAGAACTCTGGTTCGATCCCCATAGCTGACAAAACATTTTCACCAATTAAAATTACCCCTGTGGCTTCCCCACCGCTAACACCTTTGGGGGCCGTGATTTGACGGCTGGTAACCACACTTTTCGCGCATAAATATATCACTTACCGAGATCTGCTTCGGCAGATTGCCACTCCTACTAATGAATAAAAGGCGTGATGATATATTTATTTTATTTATTTTTAAAATTACTTCTAGGACTTTCCCTCCATTAAAATCTTTGGAGGCCGTGATTTGACAGTTGGTAATCGCACTTCACGTGCATAAATATATCACTAGATCTGCTACGGCAGATTGCCACACCTACTAATGAATAAAAGACGTGATGATATATTTATTTAAATTTAAAATGTCTATTAAAAATTAATGAAGTTGAGATATATTACTTGGTATTCTGCATATTATTTGGTCTAATGCAATACGGTAGGTATGCCACATAACTGAAATTCTTGTAGATCTAAATTATTTTATATACATAACAGATAATTTAATCAATTATAATTGCATGAATACTGCAGATATTAAATGACTTACGTAATGGTTTTTATTTATAAAAATAAATAGTTCAACGTTTCTATAAACAGTAAGCTATTTAAAATTGACTGAAAATTATTATAGACTTTCATTTTATTATTAGCTTCAATGAAGTTAAAATAAATAATAACAAAAACATAACTAAAAATAAAAATAACCCCTAAGCCTTAATCAATATAAAGAAAAATCTAAATACGTATTTAGATTTTTCTTTATATTGATTAAGGCTTAGGGGTTATTTTTATTTTTAGTTATATCTTCGCCTTAGATTTTTACTTTTTACTTTAACAAAAACATAGCAATAAATTGTTACCTGGTCTCCATCTGGGTACTGTCACAAATAACTTATCATTCCAGATTTCGATTCCTACTGGAAGATTATTTTCAGGAATGAATCGTTTCGTTTGAATAGCTTGTAAGCGGGATTGGTCATCAGGATAGGCGTAATCCATAGCTGCCCAATAGTACTGTTCCTGTAACTTTGCGATGCATGTTACTTCGTACAGTAACGTCAGTAGAACTGGGATTAGTAGCTTCATTACTGCCATCTGTCAAAAATATTGATATATTTTAATTGTAATATAGATATCAAATTAATAGTGGTATTCTGGGTAAATCCATAAGTTTCTTTTGGATCCATGAAACTTGATGGAATATTTTCTACTTATCAACAAATGTTGATGCGAGTTTGTTCATTATTTACAGCTTTACGAATCTTTAAATTTATTTATTACTGAATTCCACCATAAATTATAGAGAACAAATGGGGTACCGGCAGAATTTGAATCTGGGATCTATAAACTCCGAGCACATGCTTTCTTTAAACTAATTAAGCTACGTTCGCCATGTAATTCAAATCTGATTAAGTTCCAATTTTTCTCCCTAAGCCATTAATTGTTAAATATTTATTTAAAATAATAATTAAAAAATAATGTAAATAGTTGCTAGATTTGAATTTATAGGCTTTCCAAAATATATTTATACATTTGGCAATGTAGATTTTTCCGCTTTTAATATTTTTTTAAAATAATTTGTTAGATTATTTCTTGACGTTTCTCAAAACCAATGAAATGCTTCATTGTATGACACGTGTTTGCGTTTTAACCAATCCTGTCTTTATTATACTGAGAATAAAGCTCTTGTGATTATTCCCGGGAATTATCTCTGTAGATGGTTTTTTGTTTGTGACAAATGATAGGTAATTGTCAAATAATTATTTAAAACTGTCAACGCGTCAAGTAAAATGTGTGAAAAAAATCGATTTAGTTGTATTTCAGATACAGAAATACACCAACAAATTTTGGAAACAACTTCCAAGAATACATTAATAAGTAATCAATCGAAATGGACTCAGTTCAAAATCTTTTAAGTCGAATGAATCGACCACAACAGCTAAGTCAAAAAATATAACTCGAGAGTTTGATAAATTAGAAAATAATTCTCCAGTATCTTTCTCAAACTTGTTGCCATTTGGCAATAGCCACTCAAGCACTACGGGCTTTCGTGACTATTGCCTGGCAATAAGTTTTCGAAAGATCTGGCAAATTATTTTCAATTTATTCTCACTCTCTTGTTATATTATTACTGAAAATTTTGTTCTTCGTATAATTTTTTTCTAAAATCGTTTGGCTGGGGTATACGTATGTACGATATCAATAAAATTACTTGATTTTACTTATTTTACAAAAATGCCTACTTATAATAATTACTTGGCACTAGTTATGTTTTTGTTGTTGCTAATATTTGCTGATACTGTTTATCGAACAAATGCTAGAGTCAATATGTCTTAATTTTTGTTAAATATTCTCAATATACATATACATATATCCCCTTCTGTAATATTAGGACAAAATTTAAATTTATGAATTTAATTTATATTATTTTATCTACGCATATTTTAAATATCAGAAGGATATTCGTTAATATTGTTTATTATGTTCTTTTTGTATTCATTGCGTTAATTATTTTATTATTTCTGTAGATATTTCTTTGCTAATTCGCTAATTGATACACATCAGCAAATAATTAAAAATAGTAATAATATGAACAATTTACATACAGTGATTTACCTTTTCAGTTCTGAATCATTAAGTAGTTTATTACTTTATTTACATGTGTGAATTCTTGACACGCATTATAGTGAAAGTAATGTGCAAAAATAATTGAATTTCTTAACGAGCATAGACATATTAGATTATGAATAATTATGATATGAAATGTTCATACATACTCGTATGACCACATGTAGGTACTAGTAACTGACCGGTTCTAGATTGTAATTAAAATTGATATTACTGATTGAAGTAAGTAAACACCTTGTTTTTTTTTAATCTGTGTAACCGTGCCATATTATTTACTGTGCTAAAATCAATCCTGTTTCTCATTTTTTAATTCTGAAGGCTGGTGCTAAGAGCTTGATTTTTAGGGTTTACTAAAAAGTAGTTTTGGTTATTTTTGCCATAAGAGCAGGTAAAGTGTTTGATAAATGTTATACTTATTCAAATAAATATTTATTTCAAATTGCACTATATTTCATTGAAATGGCCTTGATTAATTTGGACGTTCACCAATTCAACATGATAATTACATTAAAATATCAAATAATTTACATATTACTGTCAGCTTAATACTTAAAGTGAATTATGTGCCTAATTTAGTTTAAAGTTGGCACCAATTTCAAGTAGTTTTTTTATTGCCAACTGTAACAATTCCTTTTGATCACTCTGTAATTTTTGACATAATAGTTACAACTGACAGAGTTTAATTATAATTTTTTCAGACGACCACTTATGAAAGTAATCATAACATCATAAACTAGTACGGAAAGTTGAACGTAACATACACCTCGTATGTTAGTATAACGTACACTTCAAACATATCAGGTGAAGTTCCACTGATTGACAACAGTTGGCGTTACGATGAAAGAAAATAATAAAGTAAATGAAAAGAATTTATATTATTATTTAAATAGAAGTTTTGGCAGATTTTTCAACATATTTGCACAGATAAATATTATTTAAAAAAATATATAATTACTTATTTACTAATATTTTTACATTATTCAATATTTTGACATTACGGTTAGTACAGTTGGTATCACAATACCTAAGTTCAAACGTTAAACGTCAACGCTTACCTATAAAAACGCATCAGCTATCAAAGTGCAACAATATTGCTCTTGTAAACTGTTTTTAGAAATATTTTGTAGTCGTCTGAAAAATAGTGTACATAGCTCGCTCTAAAGTCTGATAACTGTGCTCGTGTACTTAAATAACTCGGCGCTGCGCACCTCGTTTTTCAATTTGTACACTCGCACGTTATCTTACACTTTCGGTGCTTGTTATGTAATATACTATTACAAATGAGCAACAAATAAAATATTGTACAATACACGCAAGGTAAAATGGGCGTAATTTAGCTATTTTAGCCCTAGGGCGTATAAAGTTGCCAAGCAACAGCTATTCAAACAAATCAAAATTATAATTTATGGATAAATGTCAGACAACACAATAACCCTGGTTTGATTCCCACGAACGACAATTTACACCATTTCAAAAACTACCACTGTGATTCCCCCACTACTAACATCTTGGGGGGGGCGTGATTTGACAACTGGTAACCGCACTTCACGCGCAAAATATATCACTCACCGAGATTTGCTTCGGCAGAGTTCCACACCCAGCAATGGGTAGAAGGCCTGATGATATATTTATTTATTTATTTAAATATGGAATGGCTAGCTCAGTGGTATGAAGTCGGCCTGTGGATCCTGAGGTCCCTGGTTCGATTCCCACAGGCGACAAATTTTCATAATTTGAAAAAGCTATCCCTGTGGCTCCTCCACCACTAACATGTCACTTACCGAGATCTGCTTCAGCAGAGTGTCACACCCAGTAATGGGTAGAAGGCGTGATGATATATTTATTTATTTTATTTATTTTAAATAAATAAATAAATGCCACTTTTATAGTAGCGTCATTTTGTGAATAAACAAAAACGATTACCTAATAAATTTTATGATTTAAGTAAATAATTTTATTTTCCAAATATTGCAAAACGTTATTTCAACATTTTGTTTATATATTTACAAAAGTTGATATAATGTCTCAGAATTCAGGAAGTATTAGAAAAAAAATAACAGGTATGTGAACGAGTCCAATGATTTGGAAATCAAAATTTATGGAAGATGTTAAAAATCAGATTTGACTAGTCACATTTAAATACTGGTATGGCACCATTACTCACATTAGGAAACCGGTTTTTTTTTATTGTAGAAATTTTTATTATAGCTGTATTCCATTTGTCTGTTGGTTTACTTAAATCAGTTCAGATAAATTAGAAAACATGACTAAATAAACTGAATTAAGCAAACTGATACATTTTTTTGTCGAGAAGTACTTCAAAGTAAATTAAAATCAGTGATTCTAGTATTAGAAATAAAAATAAATAAATATATCATCTCGCCTTCTACCCATTACTGGGTATGGCACTCTGCCGAAGCAGATCTCGGTAAGTGATATATTTTGCGCGTGAAGTAAGGTTACCAGTCGTCAAATCACGGCCCCCAAAGATGTTAGTGGCGGGGGAGCTACAGGGGTAATTTTTTAAATGGTGAAAATTGTTTATCGCCTTTGAGAATCGAACCAGGGTTCTCAGGATCCACAGGCCGACTTGATATCACTGAGCTAATTTGCCAGTTGGTTCACTTAAATCAGTTCAGATAAATTCGACACATGACTAAATAAACTGAAATAAGTAAACTAATGTACTTATTGGGGTGAATTAAATAAATAAATAAATATATCATCACGCCTTCTATCCATTACTGGGCGTGGCACTTTGCCGAAGCAGACTTCGGTAAGTGATATATTCTTGCGCGTGAAGTACGGTTGCCTTTCGTCAAAGTAAATTAGAATCTGTAATTCTAGTACTGGAAATAAATAAATAAATAAAATAAATATATCATCACGCCTTCTACCCATTACTGGGTGTGGCACGCTGTCGAAACAGATTTCGGTAAGTGATATAGTTTGCGCGTGAAGTGCGATTACCAGTCGTCAAATCACGGCCCCCAAACATGTTAGTGGTGGAGGAACCACAGGGCTAGTTTTTTTTAAATTATGAAAATTGTTTGTCGGCTGTGGGAATCGAACCAGGGTTCTCAGGATCCACAGGCCGACTTCATACCACTGAGCTAGCCACCCCGTAAATAAAGTCAGTAAAGTGTTCTAGTGAAATAAATAAGAGATCTGGTTCAGTAAAGTAAGTTAGATCTGATTCAAATGGCAAATGGAATACGCCTATTATTCGCATGATATTCAAATTGGATATCATATTTAAAATGGAACCCGTGTACTTATAACACTTATAACTTTCTTATTATTTCGATAATATAATTTCAAAATTTACATTTAATAATAAACTACACTTTATTTCAAACAAGATAAGCTCAAGACGATTGTCAATGTTTGAACAGCTTTATTCATGTATAGTAATTTTTCTACCAACTGCACGGTAAATATATCATTACATCGTTGACAGCTGAAATGTAATGTGTCATTTACCGTCCATAGGCGATAAATAAAAATTTGATATTATAATTGTAACAATACATGAAATATCGCAAATAATAAAAATTTGACATTATTGTAAGGCAACAATACATAAACAACACACTTGAAAGATATATTTCAAAATATTTTAGATATTTTAATTTATTTTCGCTGTTGATACGAGTATGCACCACGGGCGTTAAGTGAATTTAAAGGTCTCCTGGTTAGTTGCGCCAATAAAACTTAAATTTTAGGCCTAATTGCTTAAAGCGATATTATCTATATTGTTAGCTAACAGCATGTTAACAGTTAACAATAAAGAAGATAGCTGACACCACATTTTCCATGTTTTTTAAATTTATTTTTATTTTTATATTATAATTATATGGGGTAATGGCACAGTGGTAGCAAGTCGGCCTGTGGATCCAAAGAACCCTGGTTTGATTCCCACAGCCGTCAAAACTTTTTCACCAATTTAAAATTACCTCTGTGGCTCCCCCATCACTAACATCTTTGGGGGCCGTGATTTGACGGCTGGTAACCGCACTTCACGCGCATAAATATATCACTTACCGAGATCTGTTTCGGCAGAGTGCCACACCCAGTAATGAGTAAAAGGCGTGACGATATATTTATTTATTTACTTATATTATAATTAATTAATATCAACATTAAAATTCTTACTGTTAGTTAAATAACAATGGCAAAACAATATTTGTAACAAATAATTACTAATTTAATGTATACTATATTAATCATATAGCCAAATTCTCGAAAGAGTTTTAGCTAATCCAGAATTTTGGATTAGTCAAATTAAGCCAAACCATATTCTCAATAAAGTTGAAATAAACTCTAATATCATCTTGTTACCGTTTGCTTTTCGGAAAGTGAATTGGATTAACTTTTTAAAATCAGACTAGAATAAGATCTGCTAATCCTATATTCAAGATCGGCTAAAACTTTTTTGAGAATCTGGCTGTTTATATTTTACAATATTGAACTGTGAAAAGCTTTGACATTTCTTAGGTGCGTTTTTTTTGTTTCAATTCAACTTTTTCGCATAGTTAACAACTTGATTAGCTGATAATGCTTCATGGAACCGGGCCTTAACCTTGATTGAAATTAGTAGAAACAAATCGAATTTGTATGTAATACGAAATTAATTGATATTGCTGTAAAACATTCGATATGTTTTTATTTATTTAAACAAAGTTTAAAATTTAAGTTTTATTGATTCAACTGGCCATTATACCTTAGAACATGACTTAATAACTATTATTCTCTCACTTGGTGGAAGTACAAAAATAATATATTTTCATGACAGTATAATTGTTCAAATTTTTGTAAATACATTGATTGAAAACTAAATAAAATAAATTTAATAAGTTATTAAGCCGAAAAGTAGTTTTTTTACAGACAGATTCATAAAACGGATTAACGCTAACACCATTTTTAATACTATTTATAACTATGTTTCAAATTAAAACAAATTCAAGAATTTTATTAAATTTGATGCTAATTAATAATCTGTTTAACTCAAGTTAAAATAAACATGTTTCTCACATTGGAAAGAGAGTTACAAACGAAATAAAAAATGGTGTTAGCGCTAATCTGATTTATGAATCTGTCAGTTAAAGATTAGGAATAAAAATATTGATTTAGGAATATTGGATTACTAGGCTTTATTATAAGATGTTAGTTCTTGTTACAGTAACTAGAAAATTTTATAATAAAGCCTACTAATTCAATATTCCTGGATCATTTTTTTATTCCTAATCTTTAACAGCCAGATTCACAAAACGGATTAGCGCCGGATTAACACCGTTTTTATTATTATCTATAACTCTGTTTCAAATTAAAACTGATTAAAGAAATAAACTAAATTTGATGCTAATTAACTCTCTTTGTAACTCAAGTTAAAATAAACTTGTTTCATGCATTGAAAAGAGAGTTAAAAACGAAATAAAAAATGGTGTTAGCGCTAATCCGCTTTATGAATCTGCCTGTAAATTATTATAATAACCAAAATTTAATAAAATGTAAAATGTAAAACCCAATAAATTATGTATATTTGAAAGCAGAAAGATTATTATCAAATTTTGTCACTAGATGCCATATTGCAAAGTGACAAACACGAATAAATATCATACATCAAAATATTGTGGAACTTCGTAGATCCATCGTTTTATTATTTTTATAATTAAAATTTGCAGAAAATTTCCAGCATAAACTAATAATATTTATTTCAATTTTTGAACACATCCGTAACAATATAAATATATACCGTGTAAATAAAATTTATGTACAGATTTGGCGGATCTAATTTTTCTTTTAAATAGTTCATGAATAGTAAAAACTTTGATCTTTCCGAAATATTATCTTCACTGTTACACATTCATATACAATTTTTTAAATAAATGTTTTAAAGAAATAATATTACTTACACTTGACTAACCTTGTCAGTAATTCCAAAAACACAAGTTTAGTGTAACGTGCACCACAAGACAGACAAACGGTACCGAACCGGATGGGCTTTTATGTACGCGATTTTAGTTGGGGCTGATAGCAGGGCCGTTTCGCTGATCAGACCAATTACGACGGTGAAAGTATTCGATGAACATAGATGTCAATCCTTTTTCTTTATCATATCATTTAAACCCGTAGCATGTGCCTATTGCTGAGATTTGTCATTGGATTTTGCACATATATAACAAATATAAATAAGAGAAAGATTTATGAAAACTCATTTAAATAAATAAAGTACGAGAAAAAGAAAATCAAGCTGGATTTATTTTATCTTTTCATCGGCACTTGTCATTCATGGCATTTTATTTGTTAGATTTAACTTGTTTACAGTACCTATATAAGTATCGGGCGAATAACCCAGATTTATCACGATGGATTAAAATAAGACCTATGTGTATGTTTAAATTTTATTTTGCTCCACCTGCTCTGAAAGTTGATCTTTCTGATTTGTTTTTATTGCTGAAAGCGACCAAATACGTGTATTGCAATCTACTGCATTTACAACCACTAAGATATATGTTCATGTTGGTACGGAATATAGTATATTGTCTACACATTTTCAAATATCACGGTTACCATTGCAATGTGAGATTTGATTCTTATATCTTACGGGTTTGTTACGTTGCTAGTATACTTATTTAGAATTATCACTAATAACTAAAGCTACATTCACAAATCGAAATTAGTTTTTGTTTTATGCTTTATATTTTAGTGTGTTTTTAGGTGCCATTCACAAATAGTTTTGCTTCTGTCAATTTTAGTTAGTAGTGACATCTATCATAAATTTTAGAAGATCGGTAATACAGTAAATGCAACTGTCAGATGTGCTAAGTTACACATGCTGTCATATGTTGTGTGTTTACTTTCGTATTTTTTGGAAGAGCAAGGTACATATTATCATAATAAGAATGTAGGTATTAAAATCTTGTTTTTATATTAATTCATTTTGACACTCGAAAAAAAATAAACTTAGGTTATCGTCAATGCGAAGGATGATAGAAATAGACAATTATATACCACTACATCATTCTACGCTTCGTCCTATTGGTCTATTCCTAAGTATAAAACGTAAAACTAAAACATAAGTTTGGAGTTTGCAAATTTTTGTGTTAAAACCAAAACTAAATACTGATTTGTGAATGGCTGCATAAGATAACATGTCTACAAGGTTATTAAAACAAAAATGGAAAACATAAAACAAAAACTAATTTCGATTTGTGAATGTAGCTTTATGCATTGAATATTAGGCGTATTCCATTTGCCATTTAGATCAGAGCTAACGTACATTAACTGAACCAGAGCACTTATTTATTTCTCAGGATTACTTCGTTGACTTTATTTCCAGTACTAGAATTACTGATTCTAATTTACTTTGCAGTAATTCACCCCAATAAATGTATCAGTATGCTTAATTAATTTCATTTAGTCATGTGTCGAATTTATCTGAACTAATTTAAGTGAACCAAGTGGCAAATGGAATACAGCTAATACCGATAATTTTTTTTGAGCACACGAGCACTTTTGTTGCTATGGAAATATGCACCTAAGAGCAACAAAAGCTCGAGTGAACAGTGAGAAAAAAATATCTGGGAAAAGAAAACAATCATTTTTTGTTTACAAAATTAATATTTTGACATGCTTATAATACCGGGTGACTATAATTGATTGTTGATTAACAAATTATTTTGAGTTGGCTACCCTGTTTAGTGGTGACATCTCTTTATGATTTTTTTAGGTTAAAGTTCTTCCAATTTGGTGTTATTGTAAATAACCATTATTATTATATATATATATATATATATATATATATATATATATATATATACCACTGAGCTAGCTACCCCATATATATATATATATATATACCACTGAGCTAGCTACCCCATATATATATATATATATATATATATATATATATATATATATATATATATATATATATATATATACACAGACGACAAACAATTTTCACCATTTTAAAACTACCCCTGTGGCTCCCTCACCACTAACATCTTTGAGGGCCGTGATTTTACGGCTGGTAACCGCACTTCACGCGCATAAATATATCACTTACCGAGATCTGCTTCGGCAGAGTGCCACACCCAGTAATGGGTAGAAGGCGTGATGATATATTTATTTATATATATATATATATATATATATATATATATATATATATATATATATATATATATATATATATATATATATATATATATATATAATCATATTACAATTATATTTTATATGAACTTTTTTAAATTTAACGCAAATAAAGTTGAAATAAAGTTTGACAATCCGGTATACCAACATAAAACTTCAAATATATAGGTATCACTAAAAAAACTATGTCAATAATTAATAGTCACCCGGTAATATCAGAAAAATTAACTCGTTTCCATGACAACGTTGTCAAATAATGAAACGCTATAGGATTTTTAAAGTAGTGGAGCAATATTCAGGGGTAATACCACAAAAGGGGATAATTATTTAATAATTGTAAGTCGTTTGAATGCCAACTTATTTTTATTCAATACACGACACAAAACATCATCTGAATATTTCTCGAAACGATTTTTTATGGAGTGAAATTCCAAATTAAGATAAAATTATCACTTCGAGTGGTATTTAGGAAGACTATTATTGATGTTTTTATTTATCGTAACTATAGTAAGTACAAGTACGTGAAATTCATGCTACGTGCATGCTTCTCATTGTAATTATCATCTTATTGGTTAATTTGACAGTAATTATATAATATGATTGGTTAATACTATATTGTAGAAAATAATCACAAGAATAGGGAAATATGCACAAACTTATTATTATTACGAGTATATAGTAGTCGTAGAAAAAGCATAGTGTACAACCTCAGACAAAACATAACTAGACGGATAACAACGGCGTTTGTTGTGAAGCAGATAGGGATAGAATAACTGGATGGTGAGGCGGGTGCGCGGCAAGGAGCGAGTATAAGTTGATGTTATGCAGGTTGCATTTATGTTGATGACAGTTATCAGACGCGAGCATTTTATTTATTTAAATACAAAAGTGCGTATACAAAACACTTAATATGTCAAAAAATAACCTTTACTTTGATGTATGAAAAGTAAGTAATTGAATATAAAAATAACAATTTACATATATATATATATATAACATCAAAGTGTACTCGCTCCTTGCCGCGCACCCGCCTCACCAACAAGTTATTCCATCCCGTTCTGCTTCACAACACTGCATTGACTTGAATACGGCATTATTCGTCTAGTGTTATACGTCATTGTGTACAACTCACGGAATATTCATTTCTTACGAGTATAAAAGTTTGTACGAGCGAAATGAATACCATTCCATAGCAAACCAATGACTTTTAGTATTGAATGTTTATTGTTGCCAGGGAAGCGAAGGACAATGATAAAAATTAACAATAAATGTAAATATTTTTCTTTGGACTTTCCTGTCGTGAAAAAGTGGAAAAACTAGTATGTATAATACATGTGGAAAGTCCTTTTCCAAACATAAATGACTACATCGATTTCTGCTAAGACAGTAATATTACAAAGTGTTAAATTCAATGCCGGAGAAACAAGTAGTACTTTGTAATAAACACGGATATTATACGAGTGTCATTTAAAATATTTATCCGTAATTACATTTTATCCAGTCACACGTTTAAACTTTAACTGAACTTTAATGTATAATGAGTCAGAGTATATTCGTAATTTAATAGTTGGAGATAAAGATTTTTAAATTTAATATTTATAATTTTAAATTACAAATAAATAAAAAATATTTCGCGTAGGTTTACATTGTTTTAATTGTTTGCTACGCATTATGATATTTTTAATTACTACTATTTGTGTAATATAAATTGATAATATTATTTATTTTCTGACACCTACATATTATTAAGAAATCATTAAATGCTCAGATTTTAGTTTTTGAAATTAAATGTATTTCGAAAGTTGTAAAAAACGATTTAGCTAATTCGCTAATTGATTGCGTATCGAAATATATGTAATTCTATACCTATGTTTATTTATGAATATGGCTAAATATGTAGTTTAATTGAATATAAATTACACAATTCATATCGTATTCTGTTTCAGAGTAATTAAAGATTAAATTGTATTTATAAATTAATTACTAGAGTAAAACCACAAACTTTGAATTTATGAAACATTTGCATAAGTTTAGATTTGTGCAATAATATTTTAATCAGATGTTGATGTTTACTTACTGTTTATTACTTTCATAAATCAGGCATCTTAATTTTTGACTTCATTTAAAGTTGTACAGTGCAGTATTGACAAACATTTTCATTAATTGCATGCCCGAATCTAATATCTAACTAATTATGTAATGCAAGCAAAATTATAGCATTTACAACATATTTTAATGCATTGCTATATTTTCCGGTATCAAAAGTTTCTCAGTTATTCGTATTTTAAACAGGTGTCACATATTTACTTCATTCTTGGTTGCCAAAGTACTCATGTGTATACGTATGACATTACATTAGTCAATTTGAAGTATGGTGATGATATAATTGCGAGTTGCTCCGCTGTTCTTGAAATATTAAATATAACTTAAGTAAAACAATATTAAATTGAGAATCAAATGAATTAATAAACATTGTTATCAATATTTCGGTTAGATATTTTTAATAATTGACACTTGATATTTATGGAACGTCGATGCAATAGGCTATAAGTCTGTCAGAGACGATCATTCTTTTTACTAGAGTGATGACTGTCAAACAAGAACCTAAGTTAATACAAAGACAAAATGTCAATTTCGATGTGGAATTGAGTCTTAATAAATAAGAAGAAATAGGAAAAAACTAATTTTCCATCACTTGTTATAAATTCCACAAAAATTTACAGCACGTTTGAATCAACTTATCAGGTCATCAACAAACGGCTGGTCAGTTCAGCTTTAACCATAGACGCGTTTCGTCCTTTAGGGACTCATCAGTATAGTGCTATCAACTATCCAACTAGACCAATTAGGGACTAGTGAATTGTGACCAGAGCTGGGCAGTAGCTAGCTACTTTTGTAGCTTAGCTACTAGCTTACCTATATTTACCTTAGCTGTAGAAGTAGCTTAGCTAACTATGAAAAAATATAGCTGTAGCTTGTAGCTAGCTACTTTTTTTTCTATTAGCTTAAAAATAACAACTGAAGCTACTTTTAAAGCTACTGTTTGTAGCTTTAAGCTACTTTTTGTAGCTTCAAGCTACTTTTGAAGCAGAAGGTCAACAAAGTACGCATGCATACAAGCTAAACCCACACAAAATAATTATTTGTTGCCGGTTCTAACTGGCTCTAATACGCAAAAATACACAGTAGGCGCCAGATGGTATTTGCTGTTTTTGATATTTATGTACGTAATAGTAAATTAACAGTCGTTATAACAAAAGACTGATCATATGACAATGGCAAATTTAATTATTTCATAATAATTTAAAAAAGTAGCTTTAAAATTTAACAGCTACTTTAACGAAAGCTTTTAGCTGTAGCTTAGCTATATTTTACAAAATATAGCTTATAGCTGTAGCTTAGCTACTTTTTTAAAGAATAGCTGTAGCTGTAGCTTAGCTACTTTTTTTAAGTAGCTTGCCCAGCTCTGACTGTGACACTGTCTTAGCTGAACTGACTGATGTTAAACTATGTAAGCCAGTAACATGACATGAGAGCTACGGAGCAACCCGTGGTGCCATCTATCGACAAAAATCGCAAACTGCTTGACAGCTATTAAATTAATACAAAGACAAAATGTCCTAAGTTAGGTTATGTTACATTTAGCTGCACTTAAAATTATACTTTTCTACTATCAATGTGAAAAACATGTCATTTTTAAATACTTGTTAGTGTCAAAAGCACGATATTTTTTGCACGTTGTCCTTAGTAATAAAAACATATTTAAATAGTTGCTACGAAACAAACTTAGTACGTAATCTACAAAACAAATATTTTTAACTTTTGAGATATGCTTAATTAGATTAGCATAATTAGTTAAAACTCGATCGTAGAAAAAATCATGTATGCAACTCGAGTCAAAGGTGTCTTTATTGCACTCATATAATGTATATCACACTAATTTCCGATTGTTTGTCCGAATAAAGCTATCAATTAAAATTTTAATAATTATTATAAACTTGTAGAACGCTTGAACCATAGTGGTCAGTGTTTAATTTTGTTCATTCGATCTGTCAAAACTTCAAAAGTCGAGTAAAAATTTGTAACATAATAAGAAAGTTCCTATTTAGAGTATTTAATAAACTTGTATGAAGTAATAGTCTCATCTACTGCCTTCTTATCTGAGATAGGGTATATGAAGTATTTTTTGACGTTTCTCAAAACCAATTAAATGTTTCATTGTATGTCACCTGCTTGCGTTTTAAACCAATCCTGTCATTATTATACTGAGAATAAAGCTCTTGTGATTATTCCCGGAAATTATTTCTGTAGATGCTTTTTTGTTTGTGACAAATGATACGTAGTTGTCAAATAATTATTTAAAACTGTCAACTTGTCAAGTAAAATGTGTGAAAAAAATCGATTTATTTGTATTTTAAATACAGAAATACACCAACAAATTTTGGAAACAAGTTCCAAGAATATATTAATAAGTAATCAACCCAGTTCAAAATCTTTTAAGTTGGATGAATCGACCTCAACAGCTAAGTCAAAAAATAATCTAATTAAATATAACTCGAGAGTTCGATTAGAAAATAATTCTCCAGTATCTTTCTCAAACTTGTTGCCATTTGGCAAGAAAGCTCGTAGGGCAACAAGAACTGTCAAATTATTTTCAATTTATTCTCACTCTCTTGTTATACTATTACTGAAAATTCTATCTTTTAATTCACAATTAATCCAGTTATATTTTTCGTTAAAAGCAGTGAATGTTAATTGTTGCTATCGTGGCAATTACTTTTATTTATTATCTGTATTATTGTCATTATTATTTATGAATAATGAACGATTTTAGTTCCTTGCTGTTCTATTTATCACAGTATGCGGATACTATCTGAACAGTCACGTCAAAATAATAAGACTTTTTGTGTCAGGACGTTAACGATGTCATAAATAATTAACTCAGGAGTAGAAAAAATATTAATACACACTTTTCCCTCGTTTAACTGCCATTAACTGTCCTTGAGATTGAATACTCCACTTACGTTGATCTATAAAATCACGCAGTGTCTTATTTTGCTCTTAAGTTTAGGCATTAAATAATGATTATGTCACGATTGTCCATTACTTATTTTGCTAGGAAATTTCCAATCAATAAGGCACGATGATTGCGATTTATCACGGAATATACTTAAATTGGTTTTGCGACAGAAAAGTGTATCGCAGAGATAACCTTATTTTTATGTAGGAATATTTTTGTCATATGTTTATTTAATTGTTTATTATAAATTGTTCCTTTTTATTAATGTTTTGATATTATTATTTATTTAATTATGATCATTTAAATTTTTTATCATCTTAATTGCGAAGAACAAGGATAAACAACTTTGAAACTATACACTGATAAGGCTTCGTATTTAATTAAAAAATTCTGTACTCAATAATTATAAATTCAAATCGAAATTAAACTATTAATATTCGCTTATTTGGGCGAAGTCGGTGTTTTGACACTAAAACATCCCGAAATATTAGAAGCCCGGGCTGCTCTAAATTGTTCATATTGTATTATTAATTTATAATTAATTAATTTATGGAGTGGCTAGCTCAGTGGTATGAAGTCGGCCTGTGGATCCTGAGAACCCTGGTTCGATTCCCACAGGCGACAAACAATTTTCATAATTTCTTTGGGGACCGTGATTTGACGACTGCTAACCGTACTTCACGCGCAAAATATATCACTTACCGAGATCTGCTTCGGCAAAGTGCCACACCCAATAATGGGTAGAAGGCGTGATGATATATATATATTTTTTAATAAAGTAATAAATATATAAAAAATAAATATATCATCACGTCTTCTATTCATTACTGGGTGTGGCACTCTGCCGTAACAGATCTCAGTAAGTGATGTATTTTGCGCGTGAATTGCGTGTACCAGCCGTCAAATCACGGCTCCCAAGAATGTTAATGGAGGAAGAGCCACAATAGTAGTTTTTTTTAATGTGGTGCAAATTGTTTGTCGGCTGTGGGAATCGAATCCGGGTTCTCGAATCCACAGGCTGACTCGATACCACTGAGCCATCTTTCCCATAAATAAATCCTCACGCTTTTTACCTACTACTGGGTGTGGCACTCTGCCGTAGTAGATCTCGGTAAGCGATATAATTATGCGCGTGAAGTGAGATTACCAGCTGTCAAATCACGGCTCCCAAATATATTAGTGGAAGGGATTCTTAAATTCACAGTCCGATTCAATACCACAGAGCCATCTACTTCATTAGTATAATAATAAATAAAAACCCATTACTGGATGTGGCACTCTGCCTTAGCAGATCTCTGTAAGTATTTATGTGCGATTACCAGCCGTCAATTTAAGCCCCTCATAGATTTTAGTGGAGGGTGCTGTCACAGGGGAAATTTTAATGTCGAGTAATGTTTATCGGCTGTGGGAATCGAACTCGAATGCTCAAATCCATAGGCCGACACGATACCACTGAGCTATCTACCTCATCAAATCTATAAATTATAATAATAACAACCGAAATTTAATAAAATGTAAAATGTAAAAACACAATAAATTATGTATATTTGAAAGCAGAAAGATGCCAATATCTATTATCAAATTTTGTCACTATGCCATATTGCAAAGTTACAAACGCGAATAAATATCATACATCAAAATATTGTGGAACTTCGTAGATCCATCGTTTTATTATTTTTATAATTAAAATATGCAATGTTTCTTCAGGAAGAAACTTTGTAGAAAATTGCAAGCATAAACTAATAATATTTGTTTCAAGTTTTGAACACATCCGTAACAATATAAATATATACCGTGTAACTAAAATTTATGTACAGATTTGGCGGATCTAATATTTCTTTAAAACAAGAATCAATTAAAAGGTAGCAGGTAATAAATTATTTTATAATCGGTTTATCTACGTTTGGTTCCGATTTGTCAACCTTGATACAATTCTCAAAACTCGAAACAATAAAGTTAAAACACACCTAATTTGCTTTCGAAAAACATTTCAAAATTCTTATTAGTAATTTATTGTAATTGATAATATTTTTTAGAGAAATTAATGATTAAGTAGGAAAATAATAGTTTTATTACAAAATACACTTTTCCTATTTCCAAATTCAGAATTTATTATCAGAACTTTCATTGGAAATCTCTGAATGCAGTAATTAATTAATTGATTAACATATTGGTATAAAATATAAGAATTCTTTGACTTGTTATGAAAGGCACATTCAATTGCAGCAAGTTCTTGTAACAAGCAATCGTTTTTATTCAGATATTAGAAGAATTTTTATATCTGTATCATCATTTCTTGATAATTAAATATGCAATTTTTTCTTTTTAATATTTATCTTGTAATATTTTTCTTTAATACTACTTAAATATATTATTTATATTTAGTTTATTTTTACAGAAGAGAAAAGTTGGAAATAGTTGAAGTATGCAGATATAAACTCGTAAACACTAAAATACATCTATAAACTATCAAATTTATTGCAGAATAAAGTTTCACCCATTTAATTCTAGACATGAATTAATGAATAGAGTAATGTTTAATGTTTAATTGGTATTTTTCTGAATTTCCTCAATAACTTGAAAATACTGTTACGTGACTTTGAACACCTTACTGTCGATGAAATTTCCTGTTTTTTAACGGCTAAAAGATTAAATTTATTACGTTAGGTCCATTCAAATGTTAATTAGTAATTGAAAAGTTGGACCAGATAGTTATTTTATTTCTTAATGTAGGTGTAAAAGTATAATTGTTTGGTTTTGATTGTAAGGTCAGCAGTCAAAATAAAAATGCGAATAAATTATGGTTATTAGATGCCAGAGAATGTTTTACTGATTTCTTATTAAAAAATCTGGTGTGGTCACCACACGACTTTCTTATACACAACATATTTAATATCAAAAACGCTGAATTGAACACTTATGACTTGCTCCTTGCGTTTAACAATTATTATTTGACATATAAATGTTAAACATGTTTGTTTTTTTGTTTCTATTGCTACTACGATTATTGAAATATATTATTAAATATATAAATTAGTTTTTCTCAAAATTAGACGCATATACAGGAAAATTGCAAATAACATTTTATGTTCCAAATATTTTTGCTAACATCTTTTATTTGAAACTTTTTTTCGTAACTGATTCCATTTTTGAAATAAATGGAATTTATTGTTTTGTGTGTCCAGTAAACTTCCTCTTCCGGTTTTTCAATTTCATTCAAAATGAACAGAGCTCTTCGTATTTTCATGAAACTTATAATTACCAAGTTTAGTTAACAAATCTTATCTCGTTCATGAGATATTGCACACTCGGACACACATCCATCCACATACACACACAGACATCATTGAGAAAATGATCAAAACGGATTCAGTGGACCTCAAAACACGTATTTCCGCGAAAATCTCGTCAAGCATGATAAAAATATTTAAACTTTCGAAACAAATGAATATGACGTAGTTGCATCTTAGCTTAAAGAGAGACAGATAAGACAGAGATAAATAACACGTAACTTGTCGTTGTCAGTAGAATCCTCAGACAAAACATAACTAGACGGATAACATCGGCGTTTGTTGTGAGTCAGAAAGGGATAGAATAACTGGTTGGTGAGGCGGGTGCGCGGCAAAAAGCAACTTGCATAACATCAAAGTGTACTCGCTCCTTGCCGCGCATCCGGCGGAGCAACAAGTTATTCCATTCCTCTCTGCTTCACAACACTGCATTGACTTGAATACGGCATAATTCGTCTAGTATTATACGTCATTGGTAGAATCGTAGAATGCTGAATGCTTATTTCTTCTTCGTCTTCTGGAGCACCGACAAACGTTTCAGACAAAGCTCTGTGATTGGCTTAATGCAACTACGTCATTGCAATATGGCAGTGCGAACGTTTTAAATTATTCAACTTTAACTTTCATATTTCTGCAATAAAGATATAATTTATGGTATGATTTTATATTGTATTAAATATGATTCACGGTCAAGAATTTATTTTAATAAATATATATTAAAAAGCTCTACCACTTGAATCCCCCATTGTTCAATCGTAATCAAATTATTCGTAATACAAATAATAATTTATGCAAAACATATTAACCAATTATTTTTCTTTTTCCAGGAACTGAAAGGCAAATCAGGAAACATCTTAGTATGTCCCGTCTCTGTCCAAACCGTCCTGGCTTTAGTGCAAGCAGGCGCCAAAACCGAAACCTCTGACGAAATCCAACGCGCTCTTTTCCTACCAGCTGATAAAAGAACAACAGCTGATGGCTATGAGAAGCTTATGTCAAGTCTCAACAATGCTAAGGATGTCGAGATGGACATCGCCAATCGCGTTTATGTAAAAGAAGGGTACACTCTCAACAACAACTTCAAACAGATTGCCACCAAATCATTCTCAGCGGAAATTGAAAACATTGACTTCGCCAGAAGTGATTCTGCTGCTAACACCATCAACAAATGGGTCGAAGAGAAGACTCACGACAAAATCAAGGATTTGGTCAAGGCAGCAGATCTGAACTCTCTAACTAGAATGGTTCTCGTTAACGCCCTTTACTTCAAAGGAAAGTGGGTGCATAAGTTTGACAAGTACGCTACTAGGGATCGCGATTTCTGGACCAGTGCCACTAAATCTGTCAAGGTACCGATGATGACCAAGACTGAAAGCTTTAAATACGCTGAAAATGCTGAACTCGACTGCAAGTTCTTGGAGATGCCGTACACTGGAAATGAGTATGCTATGACTATAGTTCTGCCGAACAAGAGGGATGGACTTGCTGCTCTGGAGAACAGGATTAGCGAGGTTCTGCAACCTCAGAACTACAGGGATGAACGTGTCGAAGTTGTTATGCCTTTGTTCAAGGTTGAGACTACCATTGAATTCAACGACATCTTGAAAAATGTAAGTACATAAAATAAAGACATGCTAAGTTTGTCTTAGAGAATGTCAACTGAGAAAAAATCTGTAAAATAAAAGATAGAATATTTAGTTCTTCGAATCTTTTAATCCAGGGGCCCTATTCTTGAACTCATGCGAATAAATTCTTATACGAATTATGATTGAAACCAAAGCAACAATGTTAAAATCTTTGAATTTATGTCAAAATTTAACATAATTGTTATGTTTTTAAAGAATTTAAGTCATATGAATGACTTTGAAGTTTGATAAATTTAAAGTTTATGACAGAAAAATTCGGGAGACGCCCGGACTCGAACCGAGGACCTTCAGCTTGCCAAGCTGATGCTTTAACCACTAAGCCACGGCTCCCCTGAACTTTGTGGTATGATTGCCTTAAAAAATCAGATTGTGTCGCTACAGACGAAACCCGTTGTCAATTCCTGTGAGACATAGGAGTCTTGGGATCGATGCTGTGTTAGACACTATGACAGATAAATTCGGTTGACGCCTATTCGTTCAGGGGAGCCGTGGCTTAGTGGTTAAAGCATCAGCCCGGCAAGCTGAAGGTCCTCGGTTCGAGTCCGAGCGTCTCCCGAATTTTTCTGTCATAAACTTTAAATTTATAATTGCTATGGTTTCAATCAAAATTTGAATTCAAGAATACGAGTCCAGGCATTATTCTCTCTAATGTCCCGTGTACACGAGGAAAGTTTTCTGAGAAACTTTTCAGAAAGAAGATAAAGTCAAGAAAGTTTCTTAAAAATCATTGGCGACTCTAAACGCGAGAAAGATTTTGTGGAAAGTAACTAACTTTATGTTTATGACATAGTAGTTTACTTACTTTATATCAAAGCGTAACTGACAAATTTTCGAAAAACTTTTTTGACTTCTTTCTAAAAAAATTATCAGAAAACTTTTCCTGTGTGCACGAGGCATGTCACTGGAAGACTTGATTGACAAAAAAAATTGAATTGGCTACCTCGTCACTATCAACATGTCATCTCTTGATTAATTTTTTAGGGTAAAGTTTTCTCATTTTGGTATTATAACCATTTTTATGAACAAAAGTGAAATAAAGTTTGGGTAATCAAATTACAATTATATTTTATTTGACATATTTGAATTTGACAATCAGCTATACCAACATGAAATTTAAAATATATAGGAATCACTAAAAAAAAACAATGTTAACCATTTATAGTCAGCCTAGTATTTAAAGACATGTTTTTTTTACACGCGTCCAAATTTAGAGAATGAGCCGTTGGCGAATTTTTTAAAGGATAAGTGCGATATAAACTCTTATAAAATGTATTATTTGTACAGAGTGATCAAAAGGAATTGTTATAGTTGGCAATAAAAAAAAAACTACTTGAGATTAGTAAGCCTGATACATAAATTCATTTCCTCTTGTTGACAGTGACATTGATAATTTAAATTTAAATTTGAGTACATTTATTATTACATTTATTTCGAAAGTATTTCTATTACTTAAATAGTCAAAATCCTATTAGCTGTTAGACTCCAGACATAACCTATTTGTATTTATTAGAAATGTTAAATACAGAGTGATCAAAATGAATTGTTACAGTTGGCAATAAAAAAAAAACTACTTGAAATTGGTAAGCCTGATACATAAATTCATTTCCTGTTGTTGACAGTGACATTTAAAATTGAGTACATTTATTATTACATTTATTTCTAAAGTATTTCTATTATTAAAAAAGTCAAAATCCTATTAGCTGTCAGACTCCTGACATAATCTATTTGTATTTATTAGAAATGTCAAATAGCATTTCCGCCTTTATCTCACGTTGCCAACTGTGGAATAAAAAGATCTCTGGAATTGTATTGCCAACTATAGCAATTCTTTTTGATCACCTTCTAGCATTTCCGCCATTACCTAGCGTTGTGCCAACTGTGAAATAAAAAGATCTCCGGAATTGTATTGCCAATTGTAACAATTTCTTTTAATCACTCTGTACTCTTTTGCGTTTAAATTAAAATTTAAAAAATCTGCGATATTTTATTCTGATTCAATTTAGATAAAAAAATGTTGTGTTTCGTAGCTATTTTTGACATTTATACAATTATTTCAAAGTTCGCGATCATTTTTGAATTTTGAAATTATTTCTATTATTATTGTTAGATTTTATGTGTATATAATGGAAGATAAAATCAATTACACTCCACCTGAGCTACGTAAAGTAATTGAAAGCACGATAAATAATCTACTTTTAAAGAAATTTAGAGTTTATAGAAATTTCTCAGTTACAATATGTCATCAGGTATTACAAACCGTCTAAAACAAAATTTTGCGTATCGTAATAAACGCTCTTTCCATACACAACTGGATTTCATAACGACTTCATTATGAACGTAAAATAGAAAAATAAATTTGAACTATTTGAGTTCGGAAAATATACAAAGATAAAAGTTCAGGTTATGTTCTAAATTCATTACAATTAAAATCTTTTCTTCAGATGGGTATGACCAAAGCATTTGATTCCGACGCCGACTTCAGCGGTCTCCTGGAGACCAAAGAGTCACTCTACATCAGCAAGGTTGTCCAAAAGAACTTCATCAACGTGACTGAAGATGGCACTGAAGCTGCTTCCGCCACCGCCGGTAAGTCTTTTCATAAATTATTTGCTTTTTGCATTATTATTTTTTACTACGAAATAAATTAGCAATTTTCTACTATTTAAATTAAATAATATTTATCAATACTTTATTACGAGGATTAAGCATCAGTCTGTCATATTATACTATACATACTGGGTGTTTAACATGGTAAAACATTTTTCTATGCGCATGCTTTTCAAATTATTTTACACAAAAAAGATTCAAATAAAAGTTATAGAATTTAAAATTCTGTATCTATATAAATTAAATTTAATTTGTGTTTTATGTAATGACAGAAATTAAATATGAAAATGTACAAAATTAAAATTTAATAATGTTAAAACACAATAATAAACAAATAGGCGACTTAATTCTGTCAAGTATCTTGATACATTGAAGTTTTGCATTGCTCAAAAGTAAGTTTTTAATCTATCAGTAAATTTTGCATTATTTAAAATATATATATATATATATATATATATATATATATATATATATATATATATATATATATATATATATATATATATATATATATATATATATATATATATATATATATATTAAAAATAGAAAATTATTCACATGAAGAAAATTTACAAATAATTAAACAGCATTATTCAGAGGAAAGTTTGACAGAAAAACTTACTGCATTTGTTTGTTATTTTGTTTTAATTCCGTGGTTAACACTAATTAAGTTGTAATTTAGTAAATTTTCATATTTAATTTGTGCTGTCACAAAACACACAAAATTAATTTAGTTTATTATTTTAAATATAAAATTTGAATCTCTACAACTTTTAGCAAGGATGTCTAAAATAATTTGAGAAACATTACGTAAGGTAAAACTGTTTTGCCATGTTAAACGCTTATGGCCCGCATTTTATTATACATCCGGTATAATCCAACTGTTACTTATAAATAATTACAAAATCAAATAACGAACAAAATAATATTTATATATTTTAAATAGTATATATTATATTAAAAATAATAAAATTGCTGATATATTTCGAGCTTGAAAATCAAAGACAAAATTTCTATTTGAGTTATTTTTCTTTTTAAAAGTAGATAATTTTGTTTTTGACGAATAACAAAACACTGCATATACCTGTATATATTTCCAATTTGCAAGCCTGCAATGTCCGTTGCACATGCGCATATTGCCTTATTATTAAACAGTTTTGACACATTGCTTTTGACGTTTAGTGTTCGTGTGTGTTTTTAATACATTAATAATTATTAAAACTGTGTGTTGCTTCACCTGTGTTCGTGACTAACTGTAAGTGGTTTTGGCTTTTCGGTTTCTTTAGAAATGAGAACTTTATGAAAATAAATAAAGTTTTGTATAAAGAAATGTGGTGTACACTGTACATACACTTGTATATATTATTAAACATTATTTTTTTCGTTACATTAACACCTTTAAAGATAAGATATAACAATGTACATATATTATTATATTAATTACAGTTAATGTACATACATAAACAATATTCTTCGGTGTATATATTACAGTTTATAGGTTATACTTTACATTATATTCTTTACGCGTATTTTTTTTATATTTAATTTTATGTAAGAATGATGTTACTTGAACATCACAATGATCGAAATTCTGTTTAAATTTACAAAATATCTTCTGAGACACTGTCATCGTTTTAACATTTTGATGGACAGTTCAATATGACAACTTATAGGTATACGCATACATTCTATAATACAGAGTGATAAAAAAGGAATTGTTACAGTTGGCAATAAAAAAAAAATACTAGAAATTGGTAAGCTTTATACATAAATAAATAAATACAGCGACATATGAAAATTTAAATTTAACTTTGGGTACATTTATTATTACATTTTTTCTAAAGTATTTCTATTACTTAAAAAATCAAAATTCTATTAGCTGCCAGGCTCCTGACATAACCTATTTGTATTTATTAGAAATGTCAAATAGCATTTCCTCCGTTACCTGGCATTGTGCCAACTGTGGAATAAAAAGATCTCCGGAATTGTATTGCCAACTGTAACAATTCCTTTTGATCACTTTGTATATGTATAATACATTTCAAATAGGTACTGATTTTTAGTTGAAAGAAAGATTAGTATAGCAAATCCAAATAATACTGATAGGTGTAATATTATTGATATTCGTTGTCAAACATTTCCAAATAAATATATGTATTGAATAATTGGGTCATTTTCTTCAATCGATCAATATTTTAATAACATCTTCCCGTCTTCCTATTTTGTAACTTGATCATTATCTGTTAATGATCGATAAGTTAATGACAACCTTCATTTTTTTGCATATTATCACCATTTCGGTATTCTGTGATCAAAATCATTTATTCTGTTACTTCTATTTTACTTTTATGCATTTTGATCTCGTGCCGGTATAAAAAATGTGTTATTTTTAACCACACTTTTTACGGAACTGTTAATGAACTGTCATTATATATATTTTTTTAATTACTGTTACATATATTTGTAAACAAAATGCATAAATATAACATAAAACTGTTAAGATAAATTATTCTGGCCTCAGAATACCGAAATTAACAGATAATGATCAAGTTACAAAATAGGGGAGAATTGTCAAGTTATTTTTCGAACCTTTTAGTATTTTTTGAATATGCTGTAGTTGATCTGCTTCAAGAAAATGAAATACAATACATTTCTTGTTTATAATTCGCATGAGTAATACTCGTATTACTTACCACCTAGAATAAAATATTAATACCGCTTTAATAAATTATGTTGTATGTATAATTTACTTATTTATTTCTTATAATGCAATGAATATTATCATAGCTCGTAGGTTTGAATTTTGTTGTTAGGAAAACAAAGTGAACATTTTTGTTTTGAATCGCAACCGTTTGTGAATGCGTCCTCGCTATGCATTTGTGCATGGTTGTACGGTTTTCGTGTTTTGAAGCTTGATGATCTTTGATCAAACAGTAAACAAGATATTGTATGTGTGATAGTGTTGGTGACAGCTGACTCGCTACCTTGGTCGCGAGAGACTTTTCAAGTGGATCGCGCGTTCTTGTTCATTCTTCAACACCGAGATGGCACTGTTTTGTATATCAGCAGGATTTCTACTCCTACTGCTTGATATTACGATTGAACAAATATTTTTAGTTGTTTTCAAGCTTATTTACTCAGTTTTATTTACTCTGTAAACCAGTGATTTGCCTTTAATCTTTTCAGGTAGATTATAAAGAGGATTTAATCTGGAATTAACTAACTTCACTTTTAATCCGTTCGGTAAGAGATTACAATGTGGATGTATAGGACGTATTTTATTCTGATTTTGATTGGCTGAACAGAACATCAAAATGAGCACATATTTACATACCATAACATCATGAAACCATAAAATTGGTACCGCGGTGTCACTGTCACAATTTTTTATGCTGCATATAAGTTATCATTAAACTATGAAATGCAGTATTAAATCAACTAAATTTTGCCAAAAAGAAATATAAAAGCTTGCGTTTATGAAGCGTGCTTAGGGTTTGTTTGTTTAAAGTGCGAGCGAAGTCAGCTTTGCCAAAAACATTTTGAATGGCTAGCTCAGTGGTATGAAGTCGGCCTGTGGATCCTGAGGTCCCTGGTTCGATTCCCACAGGCGACAAATTTTCATAATTTGAAAAAGCTATCCCTGTGGCTCCTCCACCACTAACATGTTTGGGGGCCGTGATTTGACGACTGGTAACCGCACTTCACGCGCAAAATATATCACTTACTGAGATCTGCTTCAGCAGAGTGCCACACCCAGTAATGGGTAGAAGGCGTGATGATATATTTATTTTATTTAAATAATACAATTTTAACAATTCGAATTTTGCACAATGTTTAGATATTTCATAAAATAACGACATTATAAACTTTAACGGTAACATGTACATGTCTTTATTTTGGCATTTAGATTCGCCGATTAGAATCAAAATAAAATATGTCGTATACAATCACACTGTAACATCTCAACGAACAGACTATAGAACTATTTATAAATAACAAAATAAAGAGAAAAATTGGAATAAAACAGATTTGAATTACATGGCGTCCGTAGCTTAGTTGATTTGAAGCAGATGATAGTTCATAGATTCCAGATTCAAATCCTGACGGCATTCCAATTTTTCTCTTTATAATTCAATTTGATAGGATTTAGTGCTTTGTATCTCATATTAGGTTGTATTTTTTTCACTTCTACATTTGCTGGCATCAAGTTTGTGCCATAATTATCACTTTTTCTGCGAATTCAATATGGAGATAAAATTGAAACTAAAATGGTCTTAGCAGCTAATTTTTTTTATGTATCTGCTTGTTATATTTTAGAAGATTATATGGAGTGTGATATGATGATATATTTTAAAAATTAGGTAATGAAAGAAAATCTTACACTTTACGTCCTATTTTACTGCCTAACTTTCATAAATGCGCCAAAATAGTATTAAAGTACTTCATTATAAATATATACAAATCATTTTAAAATCATACACAATAACAATATCATATTTATTTAAATATTTATATTTCTTATCTACTTTCTTACGATACGAAGACATATCAATTATTTACTTAAAAGATGCAGCTTTAGCGATACCATTCAATATCTATCAAAGAACATAAATTAGGTAATTGACTTATTTCTGATATTATTACATGACATAGTATTTATGACACGTGGGTGACGTATATCAGGGTAAGGCCACTCTAGGCAAGGAAAAAAGGGTCATTTTCTAGATTTTTTTAACGAAATCTAAACGTGCTTCTTAAGAACTGTTTTTGGATCTTTATTTAGTGCTCTTTAAACTTTATTTCAAAATTTTTTTAAAAGATAATATTCAAAATTGTCGTCAGAAATAAAAAAAATGGCGACTCCTCTCGGCGCGTAGGGCAAATCGGGCGAAAACATTCCGGGAACAGCAATGGACATGGAACAAAAAGTGATATGTTTTCTTAATCTCTGATGTATACTCTAAAAAACTACGGGCTGGATTTTGAAAATTTTGATTTTTAACAAAATGGCGCACGTTTGAAAAAAAAGTTCATTATTCGGGACTAAATTTCTGTATAAAAACGACCATAAAAAACGAATGAAGCACTTTTAAAAAAAAGCCCCCGTACTTTTTGAGTATTTTATATCTACAATAAGAAATAAAAAGATTCAGCACGATCCATCAATTAGTATTTCAGATTTCTTTTCGCCCGATTTTGAAAATATGATTTCGAAAAAAACGCGTTTAAAGTTTCGAGTCATATTTTTCATGGGGATATTGCCACTGGGCAATAATAACCCTCAACGTCTCTTAAACCGCCAAAAAATGTACTTATTGTTTAATGTTAACAGATTGTAAATATCAAAATCAAATTAAAAAAAAATATATATATTTTTCATAGAAATATTGTATTTACCTCTAATCTGCAATGCCTGCGCCATAAAATTGTCGCTTAGCGCGCGGCCTTTTTCCCCTCTGAAATACTTCCGCGCGGCATTTAAATTAATTGTCCCTTATTCCTAAGGGTTTAAACTATAATTTAAGCAAAAAAAAAATGCATTTTTTGAACATTCTAGAGTGGCCTTACCCCTTAATATTTGACGCCAAACAGTGTGTGATTATCTCTACCTCAATGTATGTATTTATATTTACATATTTTTCTATTTCTTTATGTACATGGCTTATTCCAAAATAAATGATATATTTATAAAATAATTTAGTTTTAATGTTAAGAATAGAGCAATATTCGCGCATCTGCAATATAGTCAATAGATAATAATAACTGCATGTGTCGTTAACGTTCGTATAGACCTGGTGCTGGTGCTGGTGCAACCGTTAATATAACCACTCCCTACGGTTACAATTAGTGGTTAGTGTATTACTAGCAACAAATATGGTGCTGGTGAAATGGTGACAGATAACTCGTAGTTTGGTTAGAGCAGAGGTGGCCAGTATGATATGAAATTGTAACAAAATTTTTAAATTGTTAGTTAACTTACGGATAATTTTAGCACCGTAATATCCCGATTTGGATTTAGGTTTTGAGAGGCCCGATTTGAGTTTAAAAATGAGGTTTAATTTATGAAAGAGTCAGAGACGCGAGCTTTGTGAAATATTCGTTCCACTAGTTTCGTTTTTGTGTTCGCGTACGCTCAGAAAATTTTCTGATCACTTTTAGACCGGAAAATCCGTCTTTACCAAACTAGATCTGAAAGTACAGCTAGAGAGATCGGTAAAACTTTACCGATCCTTAAATTGTAAAAAAGAGGTTATAAAATGAATGTTTTCATGGTGATCAATTTATTTATTTTGTATCTATATCCAAAGCCGATGGCTCGTTGTGGAATAATCTTACTTACCCATTAAAGTATCACTTGCAGATTTGCTACGTAAATAATAATTTTTTGATCAATTTTTTAAAAATACTTATCATTTATGAAAAATAGTAAACAAAAATGACTTTTTATAAAATATATTAATAATGCTGAATATAGCAAATTTAAATATACATTTCCTGTTGTTCTCAAACAAAAACATTAGAAAACTGACCAATGTATACGTGTCTTACAAAAATAAGTAATTGATATACAATATCGGATGATTATTAATATTCTTAAATTGAATTACGGATAAAAAAATTGGAATTCCACCAGGATTTGAACCTAATTCAACACAAATATTGACGGATGAAATCAAAGTTAATTATTATATAAAACAAATTTTATTAGTTTTTGATTAAAACAAAAAAAAAATTAGTTAATATAGAAATGTTTACTTCCTCAAGATTAAAATTTTATCTGTTCATTTATTACAGCTAATTACAGAGTGATCAAAAGTAATTGTTTCAGTTGGCAATGAAATTGGTAAGACTGATACATAAATTTATTTCCTGTCGTTGACAGTGACATTTGAAAATTTAAATGAATAAAAATCGTTGTTTCCTTTATCTTCGTCTTTTCATTTTTTAATCTAAAGTATTTCTATTACTCAACCTATTTGTATTTATTATAAAAATGACATGTCACATACAGAGTGATCAAAGGGAATTGTTACAGTTGGCAATAAAAAAAACTACTTGAAATTGGTAAGCCTGATACATAAATTCATTTCCTGTTGTTGATAGTGACATTTAAAATTTAAATTTAAATACATTTATTATTACATTTATTTCTAAAGTATTTCTATTACTTAAAAAGTATTAGCTGTCAGACTCCTGACATAACCTATTTGTATTTATTACAAATGTCAAATAGTATTTTCGCCTTTATCTGACGTTGTGCCAACTGTGGAATAAAAAGATCTCTGGAATTGTATTGCCAACTATAACAATTCCTTTTGATCACCCTGTAGTATATCCGCCTTTACTTGGCGTTGTGCCAACTGCAGAATAAAAAGATCCCCAGAATTGTATTACCAACTCAAACACTTACTTCTGGTCACTCTGTAGTATAATGCTGGGTTCCAAGAAAAAAATAAGGAGCTCTTTAGTGAAATAATTATTTATCTAACAACTGTATCAATTGCGATTTTCTGAAACTTATTAAACCGTTAGTTGTTATTCAACCGATAAAACTTCCATATAACCTAGCATATGACTCCTTAAAATTTTTATGAAATTCTCTTACATACTACACGAGAAATAAAACTGCAAAACAAAACATCAAACAAAAAAATAAGATACGGACAAACTAAATGTGATGTAGAGCTCGTATTTTGTCTGTGGTAATATTGTCACAGTTCTGTAAGTAGAACATCTTCTCTTTGCTAATTACCGCTTTCAGCTGCGCGCTATGCTCATATCCTCCTCGTCGTCTTACTTTGCCACCTCTGCTATATGACCACGTGTATTCTTCATCTGTCTAGTTGGAGTAGTGACTCTGTCATTGCCATCGCGTCCGCCTCGTTTCATCTCGTTCACAGCCGACCATCCATTCATGTACCTGATTCACCTTCGTGGATCCCAGCAGCGACGCCAGCACTTGCATTACGACGCGCTACCGACGCTCACTGAACCTGTTGGTACCGTGCTCTTTGCGGGCAGTCTCAGACAACCATCATTGTAAAGTCATCCGTGAGGAGTAACTACCGATTTTATATAAAGATCATTTTTGTGTATTAACCGTACAGTATTTCAGTAAACTTTTACGATTTTTATTATCTTGAACATTTGGCAACGATTTTCACGTTCTAAGTTACAAAAAAAAATTAAGTCTTCTTCTATCATTAAAAAATGGTATATTACGTACCATAAACTGTAAGTGACAGTTTTTAGATCAAGAATGTAGTTTCGCGACCTAAAAAATCACTTACAGTTCGAGGTTAGTAAGCTACTTTTTACAATTTCTGCACAAATATAAGGAAAAGAAAAATATGTTTCAAAATTAACAGCTGTCAAATTTTTGTCTAAATAAAGAGGACTTTGATCTATAATATTTACTTATTGTCCTTGGTGGATGGTAAGTAAATATTATAGTCCTGATGTATCCATGGAAACCAATTGTGCAATAAAAGTTCCACTTACTGTGTTTAAATTTTGTCATTAATGGGTAACTTACAGTACAGGTATTGTAAAAATAAATAACACAGGTCTGCAAAAAAAATAAAAATTTAAACTGCATGAGATGTTTTTGGTAAATATTATGTGTTTTTGTATACCAAGTAAAAAAATTACCTCCAGTTTTCTCCATCATGTACAGGTTTTTTTGCAGCATGCAAGATTTTTTTAATAAAAAAAGCATAATATTAATGAAGAAATTATATTTTTTATAATTAAATAAACAATTATTTCATGTAAAAATTAACATTCCGTATTCATAAACTTATTTAACATGTTGAAACATGATCAAATCTGACAAGACTCTTATTTATACTTGTTACTAATGCCCTAAAGAACATGTATAAACATGCTCTACCCAACAATTAAGAAATCACTTTTACGTAGGATTTTTAGAATCTAGAATAGAATCTGATATCGTATTCTATACTCTTAATGAAACTATAAACACGAGTTTTGCAAGAAAACCTGACATGATGGAATTTTTAGAGTATTTTTTCCGGTTTCAATGAGTAAAAATCAGTACGAATCAGTATTAAAATCCTCTGCAGTTTTTTTGTTGCAGACCTGTATAATTGTATCATTACGCCTCTTACCCATTGCTGGGTGTGGCACTCTGCCTAAGCAGATCTTGGTAAGTGATATATTTATGCGCGTGAAGTGCGGTTGCCAGCCGTCACGGCCCCTAACGATATTAGTGGAAGGGGAGTCGCAGGGGTAATTTTAATCATCATTAGACAGTGGTTTGGTATTTGGCTCAGTGGTATCGAGTCGGCTTGTGGATTCTGAGAACCCTGGTTCGATTTCCTCAGCCGACAAACATTTTCACCACATTAAAATTATCCCTGTGAATCTCCCTCCAATAACATCTGTGGGGGCTGTGATTTGACGGTAATCGCACTTCACGCGCAAAATATATCACTTACCGAGATTTGCAGGGCAGAATGCCACACTTAGTAATGAGTAAAAGGCGTGATGATATATTTATTTATTTATTTAGACAGTGGAAAATATACGATGGCTAAAGTTGAAGATAACTTCAAAGTTCTAGAACTGTTTTATAATTGTTTTCTTGTTAAAGAAGCTAAATTCTTCTCCTTTTTATAAAATTGGTAATTACGGTAGATTCTTTCCATCCTTTCGAAACAGGATTAACATTAACTCATTATTTATATACTTATTTGTAGTACTTAACGTGAATATGTAATTTTTTCATGTGTTCAACAATTTTGTAAAATATTCTTATATTTTTGTATCACCAGTTTTAAAAAAATATATATAAATAAAAAATCTAATAATTTAATTACTATTTTATTTTAACAAAAATAACAGATTTTGATTTACAACTAACACATTTACAATAATGAACCATCATATCCATTTACTCATTTAATACTTCATATTAATTCGATTTTTGCAACAATATAGCAAATATTTCATAAGTTAGGTGCTGTGATTTGACAATAGGATCAAGAAAGTGATTGAATGAAATGTGGTATGCAGAAAATAAAAGAATTCGAAGCCTATTTAACCATATGAATTATAATAATGGTAAAATATTCATTGAACACAACGTATTTATCAAAACAATCGGCAAGTTGTGATTTGCATATTGGTTGACCGCATTGTTTATCTTTTTTATGTTAGAAATTAGTTTTTGTTATACGTTACAACTTTGTTATCTATACTATAGTTTATACGTAAATATAAGTTTAAGAAAACTTGGTTATCTTTGAGAAGATGATACATTATGCGTGTTTATTATTATAACTATTTTATCCAACATAGACTCATAAAACGCATTACATGTACTGAATCAGATCACTTATTTATTTCGCTGGATTGCTTCGTTGAGTTTTCCAGTACTAGTTACTGATTCTAATTTACTTTGAAGTAATTCTCCCAAATAAGTACATCAGTTTGCTTAATTAATTTCATTTAGTCATGTTGTTTTATTTATTTGAACTGATTTAAGTGAACCAAGTAGCAATGGGCCTTTCAAGACTTTTTTGAATTTTTTATATATTAATCTACGTAATAAAATTATTATACCCAAAATTTTTTATTTTTAAACTTGTATAAGCATGATAAAAATATTTAAACTTTCGAAACAAACGAATATGACGTAGTTGCATCTTAGCTTAAAGAGAGACAGATAAGACAGCGATAAATAACACGTAACTTCACGTAACGTGTGTCGTTGTCAGTAGAATCCTCAGACAAAACATAACTAGACGGATAACAACGGCGGTTGTTGTGAAGCAGAAAGGGATAGAATAACTGGTTGGTGAGGCGGGTGCGCGGCAAGGAACAACTTGCATAACATCAAAGTGTATTCGCTCCTTGCCGCGCATCCGGCAGATCCAAAAGTTATTCCATCGCTTTCTGCTTCACAACACTGCATTGACTTGAATGCGGCATAATTCGTCTAGTATTATACGTCATTGGTAGAATCGTAGAATGCTGAATGTTTATTTCTTCTTCGTCTTCCTCTCAGTAAAATTGAGCACCGACAAACGTTTCAGACAAAGCTCTGTGATTGGCTTAATGCAACTACGTAATTGCAATATGGCAGTGCGAAATTTAAATGAGCGTTTCGAATTATTCAACTTTAACTTTCATATTTCAACAATAAAGATATCATTTATGGTATCGTTTTATATTGTATTAAATATGATGTACGATCAAGAATTTATTTTAATAAATATATATTAAAAAGCTCTACCACTTGAATCCCCCCCATTGGAATATAGCAATAGGAACATTCCATTTGCCATTTGGATCAGATCTAATAATACATTTAGTGAACCAGATCACTTATTTATTTCGTTAGATTACTTTGTTGTCTTTATTTTCTGTACTAGAATTACTGATTCAAATTTACTTTGAAGTAATCCACCCCAATAATTGCATCAGTTTGCTTCATTCAGTTGATTTACTCATATTGTCTAATTTATCTGAACTGATTTTACTGAACCAAGAGGGGTTCGATTCCCAGAGCTGACATAATCTTCACATTAAAACTACCCCTGAGGCCCCTCTCCACTAACATTCTTGGGTACCGTGATTTGACATCTGGTAACAGTACTTGTTACTGCAGAGTGTTACACGCATTAATGGGTAGAAAGCGTGATGATATATTTATATTTGTTTATTTATTTTTTTAAATGTCTTGTTAGTGTGAAACAATGAATGAGCATACAAAAACGATTTTTTGTACTCGTATCATTCAAAAAAAGGTTTACATTACCTTGGAAACCGATGGAAAGTTTGATTTTGCGCACTAGTGCACAAAGTAATTGAAAAAACACCAATTTTTTATGATTCTAAATTTTGACTATTAAAACACTATTTGTACTTATTTATATACACACATTTTAAGGAATTTATAAAAGAAGTAGAGACGTTAGCTTATAACGCCATCGATCAGACATATTTTAACAAACTTTACAAGAAAAAAATAAACAATTTGTTTTTAAATAACAAATATCAATTCATGGCATACTTAACTGTCAATATGAATTCACGCTTCAAATTTAATAAATTTCCTCATTGTCGATTATACAATTTTTGCTTGTTACAAAAAACATTTGCACCATTCGCGTAAATTATGTCTTTGCGCACTTGTTATGTAAATAACTATAAGATGTAATAAATTACTATTATTTCAAAACGATGGTGTTATTTGTTACTATTACTATCTCACTCCAGAACGATAGTGTTCTCTGTTACTGTTCGTCTACATACGTCACAAGACTTTAAATTTTTTATTCCGTGCTAAGGACTTTCAGCAAAATAAAGAATATGCGTCTAATATTTTTTATGTAAATTAACATGAAAACATTAAAAACATAATGGAAACTACAAATTACACAAATTAATTTACTTTGATTATGTATCTTATGAATATTATAATTTTCATTATCCATATTACGAGTAGTTTGGGAATAATCCCGGTTTAAATTTATTTTGAGATTGGTAGTGAACTGTATAAATCGGTTATAGTAGGTAGAGGTAGAGGTAGAGGTAAAGGTAGTAAAATTATATTTTTTTCAGGCGACCACTTATGAAAGTAACCATAACAACGCCATAAATTACTACGGCAAGTTGAAAATAACACACACTGATATGTTATTACAACGCAACCTTCTAAAATATCAGGTGAAGCTCCACTGTTTGACAACAGATGGAGTTACGATGAAAGAATATAATAAAATAAATGAAAATAATTTGTATTTTATTTAGATCGAAGTTTTGCTAGACTTTACAACTCATTGCACAAATAAATTGTAATTTTAAAATTAATAATTAGTTATTTACTAATATTTTAATATTAATTCATATTTTGACATTACGGTTAGTACAGTTGGTATTACTACACCTAACCTCAAACGTCAACACTTTCAAAAACACATCAGCTGTCAAAGTGTAACAACATTGCTCTTGTAAATTGTTTTTAGAAATATTTTGTGGTCGTCTGAAAAGTAGCGTACATAATTCGCTCGAAACTGTGATAACTGTGCTCGTGTACTTAAATCACTCGGCGCTGCGCGCCTTGTTTTTCAATTTGTACACTCGCACGTTATCTTACACTTTCGATGCTTGTTATGTAATATACTATAACATTTTAGAATGCGGTTCAGAACTAATAAATTGCATGCAATTTTTCTATATTTTGAAAAATATTTATATTATTCTCGTGTTTTACATTTCAGTGGGAGTCGTGACAAAACTCGCAAAATTTTACCCTCAGGATCCTCAAACATTTGTTGCAGATCATCCATTTTTATATGTTCTCCATTCTATTGGTTCTGAACATAATAAAATTCTTATTTTTGTTGGAACTCTAATTTCATTGTAAATTTATGATTTTTTTTGTATTTTAAACATGTTTATTAAAAATTACAAACATTTTTAACAGGTAACAAAACTTTTATTAAATACTAATACTAACACTAAATTCCGCACCCTGTACTGTAATTGGAATTAAGGTCCTGTTGTGCAGAGTAACATAAATAAATAAATAAACTCTTGCTTCACAAGTCAATGTTCGTGGTTGATTTCAACTGATGGGGCTATATTCCACTATACTCTGTTTTTTAACCAGGAGGACTAATTTAAATTTTAACCGCTAAAACTGACGCTTCTGATTGGCGAGTGCTTCGTCCAGTTGACATTGTACATAGATTTTACATTTGATTTATTAGAGCTGTCATAAGTTTTGAGGTTATCTGTTTTCTTGTTGGTTTTTTGCATTTCTGTGACATTAACATAAATCAGTTCTTTTAAGAACTAATAATATACGGAGTGACAAATTAGAGTTTATAATGTCATTTGTATTTTAAAATAAATGCCATGAGACTTAATCAGTGCAGATGTGTAAGAAATTTTTGTATTTCGCGTGAACAAAAATCTAGTAACTTTCTTTAGTGTAAATCTGACTTATGCATTTACTCCTCCTGGTTAAAAAACAGACTATAGAAGCTTTATATTTCTTATATTGTAATTGAAATTTATTTCTTGTTGTACCGCGCCGTAGTATATACGAGGGCAGGGTGAAAAGTCCCTGAAAAATGAAACAAGAAATGATTTATTTGGTCAAAGCATATTTCATTTCTCAACATAATCTCCTTGTAGCTCGATACACTTCGTCCAACGTTTTTCTAATTTTTCGAACCCTTCCAAATAATACGACTTTGGCAATCCTTCAAAACAGGCGTTTGTCTCAGCGATGACCTCATCGTTGGTGTCAAATCTCTTTCTGCCGAGCCATTTCTTCAAGTTTGGAAATAGATAAAAATCGCAGGGGGCCAAATCTGGAGAATATGGTGGATGACGAACCAATTCGTAGCGCAATTCATGCAATTTTGAACTTGTCACACGGTCGCGCTTGTTGTCAACAGAGAGCAAATGCGGCACCCATCTGGCAGATAGCTTTCTCGTATCCAAAAATTTATGCAAAATGTTCCGTACCCGTTCGGTTGAGATGCTCATAGCCTCAGCAACCTCGTGTACTTTAACTCGCCGATCGTCCAATATCATACCATGGATTTTATCGACGATTTCTGGCGTAATCTCAATTGGACGACTAGAACGTTCGGCGTCCTTTGTGGTCATACTACCACAACGAAAATCAGTAAACCACTTGTGAATAGTTCCAATCGATGGTGAGGAGTCCCTATAATGTTTAACAAGCGATGCTTTGGTTTGCGTAATGTTTTTTCCACGCAAGAAATAATGTTTAATCAAGACGCGATATACAGTTTTTTCCAACTTCAAGGTTGCTTGATTTCGATGGGTGTCAAAACACAACTGAATGACATATCAGTCTGAAAATTTCTGAATTATGCCCGTGGTTCATACAAGATTTTATTTTATTTTAGTCCTCGAAATTAAAGGATTCAATCAATAGGTCTTTGTAATCGTTTTGCTGGTGTTGTTAATTTTAAGTATGCTGTGGTTTCTATGTATGTTATGTACGTATATTGTTGATGTTGCTATATTGCTATATTTAATGTGTTGTTTGACATTTATCACGATTTTGGTTTGTTTGAACAGCTGTTGCTTGGCAACTTTATACACCCTAGGGCTATAATAGCCAAATTACGCCCGCTTTTGAGGGCTAATAAACAAGTTTTGTCATGCCAAAATAAAATAAAATATGGAACATATCCTTGGCAAGATTCGCTTCGCTCGTGTTTTAAACAAACATTAAGCCCGTAGAACGTACACATGTAAGCCTTTATATTTGTTTTTGGCAAAGTTTGCATGATTTAATATTGCAATTCACATTTTGTTTGAATTTTACACTTTGCCGGTGATGTATACATTTATAAACTAACAGATAATGACAGAACGATTAGGGTAATATTTTACATTATTTATTACACAAAGTATTATCTATTGTAGTGATCTATGATGGTAGCAAAGTTTTTGTTTATAATTCTTATATAAAAATATGTAATAAAAAACTAGAATTACAATAGTTCAATGTGATTCAACGTGTTCGTTTTAATTTGATTGATATAATAAAGAAATAAACAGTGCAAATAGATTAAAATATTGTGCCGGAATAATTTAATTTACAGTGATATCAAAATGACAATTAAAGGTATGTTACCACATTAAACTTACTCCTGTGGCTTCTCCTCCAGTAACATCTTTGAGGGCCGTGATTTGACGGTTGGTAACCGCACTTCACGTGCATAAATATATCACTTACTGAGATCTGCTGGTATATTTTTCATACTTATTTTTATTTAAAGCATGTTCTGTTATAGTGCGAGTGAATGTCTTCTGTTCCGTTCTGCTTCAAAAGTTCGCATGATTATTTTACTCTGAACCGATTTATCAATTGATTGTTAAGTAAATGTTAACTACCAGCAATATAAATTTATGTATGTATACAGGGTGTTCAATTTAGTTGTGGCATCATTGCTATCTCGAAAACTATAAGAGCTACAAGGTTGGTTTTATTAGCAGAGAAATACCATTTTGTAAGTCTATTACAAAACTATTAACAAAATATTTTTTTGACCAATGGTTCTAAAAATACGGGGTCCAACTTTCTTATTTTAAATGGGAACCTCAGTACCCTCACATTTCAAAATTTTTGACAAAAATTGACATTAATTTAATTAAAACCGCACAGGAATAAGCGTGCTATGACAGAAGCAAAAGACTAATAAAATTTATTTATTCACAATTCATATATAATGAAGACATTATTACACTGATTTCAGTTGAATTATGTGGCTCATAAAACACTAGTGTTTTATATTCCATAAAACACTGTAAACAACTTGTTGCTTAGCAACCACTTCATGATCTACCCTATTTTGAGAAACTATAGGTGTATTCCATTTGCCATTTGGATCAGATCTAACTTACATTTACTGAACCAGATCATTTATTTATATCGCTGGGTTACTTCGCTGACTTTATTTCCAGTACTAGAATTATAGATTCTCATTTACTTTGAAGTAATTCATCCTAATAAGTGCATCAGTATGCTTAATTCAGTTTATTTAGTCATGTGTCAAATTTATTTGAACTGATTTAAGCGAACCAAGTGGCAAATGGAATACAGCTTATATACAGGGTGGTGAACGCAACTCTCGAACATAGGGATTTAACATGTAAAATCACAATTTTCTAATTTCCTGCTTCCCTAATTATTTCAAGTAAAAAAAACTTCAAATAATAGTTTTCGGAAATAAAATTCTGCATCTAATACAATAAACAAAATTAATTTTGCATTCTTCGTAACGGCACAAATTTGTTCTGAAAATAACGAAAATAGTCTGAAAACTATCGATAGCCATGGAATTGAAACAAAATTAAACAAATGTTTGTCGTTTTATCTATCAAAATAAATGACATAATAAATAAAGAAATTATTTTGACAGATTATACGTCAAACATTTGTTTAATTTTGTTTTAATCCTGTATAACTGAATTAACGTTAAACGTTACGACCCACCTTCTTCGATACCTATAATTATGAGTTGTGTATAAAATTTTGTATTACACTTGTGTTTTATTGGTATATAAAACACTTAAGAATATTAAGGACTCGACATTCGGTCTCGTGTTTAAACTTTTCTTGCGTGTTTTATTTGTATAATAAATAACTATTATTTATTTTTTCACAAAATAATTGTATGTAATAATGAATCAAATAAACAAAAATATTATGATTTGTTTCTGTCATAGCACGCTGATTCTATGCGATTTTAATAAAATCAATGTCAATTTAACATGCATTTTTGTCATAAATTTTGTGTTGTGGGGAAGTTAAATTCAGAAAAAAAATGCTGAATTAAATAAACAAATAGAAAATAGGTTTTCATTTTAAATAAGAAAGTTGTACCCCGTATTTTGAGAACTACTGGTCGAAAAAATGTTTTGTTAATAGTTTTGTAATACACTTAGAAAATGGTATTTCTATGCTTATTTAACCAACCTTGTAGCTCTTATAGTTTTCGAGATAGCAATGGTGACACAATTAAATTGAACATCCTGTATATTTAACAGGCAGATAATTATTCTCCAAACAGAAACTTAGCAGTTGAATGAATAATTGAGCATTAGTGATTTGTGGTTAGGGTATTGGACATTTTTCAGAAAAATTATCCTATTAGTGCTCAATATTCGTTTTACAGGATTCAGCCCTGTGATTCGTCCTGCACCACCCCCTCTTCCACCGAAACCTTTCTATGTGGATCATTCGTATATTTACTACATTCATCTTCAAGATGGGACAGTAGTTTTTGCTGGACGCAATACTAATCTAATATAAATAATTAGTCTTTGACGAACATTACATTGTATAATTAATGAACAAACTTTATTCAGTCGCATTGTTTATTTATCAATTCAATTTTGTTTTTATTAAAAATGTTTCATCTTGTGTCATACGTCAAACCAGTAAATGTTATTATATATTATACTTTATATATTGTTGTACCAGTATTTTGTTACATTAAATAAAATTGCAGTTATTCAAATATATTATAGAATTTTTGTGTCTCAATTTAAGTAAATATGATATTTGCAGTAGTGTGCGGTGAGCTTTAGGGTAGTTTTTTGTTTTTTTGTAGGGTTTAGAAGGATATCATCATATAATACATTTTTACAATTTTTTATTTTGAAACAGATCGGGAGACTCTGGTAGAGTGCTAACCTCTGAAAACAGAGGTCCTGAGTTTTAATCCGGGTCAGGTCTGGATTTCTCTCGTTTGGCCTTCATCGGTATTCACTACCGTATCCACTCCAAATTAGGACATATTAACTTGGCATCTCCTAAGCTACCGGCTAGGGGATGTAACAAGGGCTGGCGCAGGTTGGTTGGCAACACACATTACAGTAAAGTAAAACGTGGCAAGGCAATTAAAAATTAGTAATGTGTGTTCCAATAAAGTCACCCTGGAGATGTAAACCACATAGGTTCAAATCCCGAAATACATGCTATACTATATTATACAATTTTTTTTTGTTCGTAAACAAACAACATAGCAAAACCAACAATCTACTTACATGCATAGAAACCACAGCATATCTACCTTCGAGGACTAAAATAAAATAAAATGTTGTATGTATCATGTGCATAATTAACTACTCGAGAAATTTAAAGCTCTGTGCTACGCGTCAAGCTTTAAACATTCCCTCAGGGCTATAATCTTTTGATTATACCCTTATTACATAAATAACTATTATGTCTTCCTAGGTCATTATTGTTTGTTAATACCAAGGATACAAGTTACATGATGTAGTTCTTAATACCCTAGGGCATTATATGAATTTAATAGACCCTGAGATATTAAGAGTAATGTTATTATGGTAAAACTGTCAAACAAGTTACATTTCTTTTATTCAGTGTTGCCTGGTAATCCATTATTTATTATTTAGGTTATTAAAAAATATGAGTGGGACAATAGTATATTACATAATAAGTCAGGAAAGTGATGATTTACTTGACGAAGCGGTTGTTTGAAATACGAGGCCGCAGGCTGAGTATTTTAATCTGCTGAGTCAAGTAAAAACACTTTCCTGACGTATTATGTATACTATTTTTTCTGAAACCGTTTAATTTAATCAATAATTAATGATAGATAATTAAAAATGTTTAATTTTTTTGATATATCTTATATTGACAGCAGATTTTGTATCCTAGGTTACAATAAAAACAAAGTCAGTTAAAATACAATACAGTCAGGTAAAATCTTTACCAGACTGTTTTGTACTTTACCGGACTATTTTGTACTTTACCAGGTTGTAATTTTTGTTGTAACCTTGAATATATACTTTACTTGATTGTTGGTAAAAATCTGCTTTCCATACTAAATTTGGTCAGGAGACCGATTCTAATTCGTAGCAACTAGCTGTAGCCACTGGCTTGACGTCATTTTTTGGTCGCTACCGATAGTGTAGCCACCTTGCGGGATAAAGTGTAACTTAGATTTGACGTCATTATTGGCGACTAGACATTTTCTAGCGACTTACTGCTTTGAACCAGTCGCTAACTCAGTCGCTACGTCCTATTTCCATATTTTGCAGTACCGTGTTTTGAAAAGTTTGGTTATTTTAATAAATATTACTTAATATAGAAACATAGTTATAATTTCAACCAACAAAGTGGTCTTGTTAATAATAAACAATCACAAATAGCGGCAACAAGTTTTTCAGAAATACCGCACCAAAATATATAGTCTGATCTTTGTTACCAACAGTACAAAATAAATTCCCTAGAAATTTTACTAAATCGCCTAAAATCATCAAAAATACGTCATTCAACTAAATATTTGGTTGCTACGAATTAGAATCGGTCCCCTGGAAAGTAGGTACTTTCTTGCCGGTTTCAAGAAAAATATTGTGTGCACCACGGGCATTACTTTATGTTTATATCCCTCGGGCGACTTACAAACTTTCGGACTAATGGCCTAAGTACATAAATAACTATTATTGAAAGTAATAGGAACCCTATTCTAATTTTTATTAGTTGTATCGATTAACAGTGAATTGGAAATATTTTACTAATTAATTAATGTAAAATCGACGCATGTATATAAAGAACAAAATTTCTGTAGTTCACAGTTTTGTATGAATAGCTGTTGCTTGGCAACTTTATACACCCTAGGGCTATAGACAAATTACGACCGCTTTTGAGGGCTAATAAACAAGTTTTGTCATGCCAAAATAAAATAAAATATGGAACATATCCTTGGCAAGATTCGCTTCGCTCGTGTTTTAAACAAACATTAAACCCGTAGAACGTACACATGTAAGCTTTTATATTTGTTTTTGGCAAAGTTTGCATGATTTAATATTGCAATTCACACTTTGTTTGAATTTTACACTTTGCCGGTGATGTATACATTTATAAACTAACAGATAATGACAGAACGATTAGGGTAATATTTTACATTATTTATTACAAAAAGTATTATCTATTGTAGTGATCTATGATGGTAGCAAAGTTTTTGTTTTTAATTCTTATATAAAAATATGTAATAAAAAACTAGAATTACAGTAATTCAATGTGATTCAACGTGTTCCTTTTAATTTGATTGATATAATAAAGAAATAAACAGTGCAAACAGATTAAACTATTGTGCCGGAATAATTTAATTTACAGTGATATCAAAATGACAATTAAAGGTATGTTACCACATTAAACTTACTCCTGTGGCTCCTCCTCCAGTAATATCTTTGAGGGCCGTGATTTGACGGTTGGTAACCGCACTTCACGTGCATAAATATATCACTTACCGAGATCTGCTGATATATTTTTCATACTTATTTTTATTTAAAGCATGTTCTGTTATAGTGCGAGTGAATGTCTTCTGTTCCGTTCTGCTTCAAAAGTTCGCATGATTATTTAACTCTGATCCGATTTATCAATTGATTGTTAAGTAAATGTTAACTACCAGCAATATAAATTTTATGTATGTATACAGGATGTTCAATTTAGTTGTGCCACCATTGCTATCTCGCGAACTATAAAGCAAGGTTGGTTTTGTTAGCAGAGAAATACTATTTTGTAAGTAAAACTATTAACAAAATATTTTTTTGACCAATGGTTCTAAAAATACGGAGTCTAACTTTCTTATTTTAAATGGGAACCTATTTTTTTATTTGCTTTTTTCTGAATTCAATGACTATGAAGTTCAATACCCTCACATTATAAATTTTTGGACAAAAATTTACCTTAATTTAATTAAAACTGCACAGAAATAAGCGTGCTCTGACAGAAGCAAATGACTAATAATAGTTGTTTATGTACCAAGGGCGAAAACAGGCGTTTCTGGCCCGTGGATTGATTATTAGCACGAGGCGCAAAGCGCCGAGGGTTAATAACATGCTCATGGTCAGAAACGCTAATTTCACCCGTGGTAAACTCCATTCCCTATATGAAAACGATGACGTCACATTCGGTATCCATGTGATTCAAGAGCTGTATTCCATTTGCCACTTGGTTGACTTAAATCAGTTCAGATAAATTAGACAACATGACTATATGAACTGAATTATGCAAACTAATGCACTTATTGGGGTGAATTATTTCAGAGTAAATTAGAATCAGTAATTCTAGTACTGGAAATAAAGTCAGCGAAGTCATCCAACGAAATAAATAAGTGATCTAGTTCAGTAAATGTAAGTTAGATTTGATCCAAATGGCAAATGGAATACGCCTTAGATTTTGTACTTAAAACGTATTGGATTGACATTTTTAAACCATAACCTAAAATTTAAATGTCAAATTAAAATATTTATTATTTTATAAAATTTAATTTGTTTATAATGAAACCAAATTCTGCATATATTAAATAAAAATCAAATATAAATTTATCTTAACGCACGAAAATTATTACCTACCTTATTATAATATGTAATTTTGTAACATAAAACTCAAAGGAATATACATTTTTATATGTATTATTATTATATATAAACAAATAATATTTGAAAATACACAATACAATGCACATTACCTCTTGTACTACAATTAAATTAATTAAAGATCCTCGATTCTCTAACTCCAGCGCAAAATAATCATGAAGATGACAAACGCATTTCTGCATTTGATTACCCAAAATTTTTGTAGCCATTTCTTATTTCTCAGTCTGTATTTATGTATCAAAAATGTCACAAACACAGATTTACTTATTATTCAGATGTCTATCTCCTTGGTTATGAAAATTGCGCGCCAGTGCTGCACTCTCGTATGTGGTCCAGAACTAATTAGACAAGGATAGATATATGGAGCACACTAGATTATTTTTATTTTATTTCAATTATTATACTTTTTTTAAATCATAAACTAAATATATTTTTAGTACATTTATTTAATTAAATTAAGTTCATACAATATGAGAAAAACATAAAATGGTTACATTTAAAGATTTCTAGTATAATTTAAATTACTACATCTTATAAAATATATCTTTTTGAAAAGTGATTAGTAAAAATATTTCATATTTTGATTTTAAATTGAAAATAATTACAAAATTTAAATTTAATATTAGAAATCTTATACATATTATTTAATAATCTAATGTTAATGGTTGAACCTTAATTGCTTAAACTTATTTCGACATAATTATGTCTACTTACAATCTATTTACATAAAGGTTTTTAAATTTAAATTATAAACAAAAAATAGGTGAAGTATAATTACAGTACACAATTTTGCTTGTTCGATTAACATTTCCTAATACCACAGTTAATTACATTATCATCGGATATAAATTATAAATTTTTAATGCCGATAAGACGATAATGCTGAGTAGCAAGAAAGAAATAAACAGCTCTTTACTTAAAAAATTGTTTATCTAGCAACAGTATGGTGGTTAAAAGCCTACATCGCAGGCTAGATGTCCGCTAGCAACGGATGTCGGCGGGTGAGCAGCGCTGATCTGCACACTCAGTACGGGTTTCAGGTAGACTCCCTTCCACCGGAGAGGTCCAAGAGCTTGTACTCCAATGGCGATTTCGGTAGGCATCATTTTGTGAAATCATTTGGATGTCACGGTGGTTGAGCGTATCTCAATCTCTCTTCGGAGATTCGATGGTAGATCCAAGAAGGACAAAATACTCCGCCACGTATTGGTTTTTGTCATAGTCATAAAATTGTTCAATGTCCTTCCACCGTGCAATGGCCGTTGATTCTAAATGTCAAGTCTTTAGTCAGTAGGTTGTTCCTAATGCCTTTGATCAAATGAGGAGGGTCGTACAAATGAATGATTTCCCAATCTTTAAAAAAATACCCTTCGGATCGAAATTCCCTCCCTTCGCGGAGACATTGGGCACGTGATTGTCTTTTTAATTCATTTATTGCTGCCATGTTCGTAGGACCCTGATCACATACACTCGCCACAACTTTCAGTCCTGTGTCATACACAGCAGAGAGCATCTCCTTGATACAACGTACCAAGTGAGTTGTTCCTGTCGTGCTTTCACAGAACATGAAAGCTATAGGCTGAGTCCACTTGGTCCTAAGGCCACGAAGCATGAACACCAATGCATGGTCAGCAAACACGACTCTCTGCTCCGCCCCAAAATTTTCAAAACCTACTATCATATCTTTATTACACATGTACGTTAAATTAGGCTGAACTGACATTTCATCAAAAATTAAACTACAAATTTTATCGCGGTCGTTATCAAAAGATTTTGCCCTTTCCCTCAAATTATCAAAAATACTTTTATTTATCCCGATGTCTAAAGGTACGCGGCTTAAACAATTTTTAAGAGTTTTCACGGATGGTAAAGGTAATAAACGTTTTAACAATTTATACCCCTTAGGGCTTTGTTTGTAAAGGCCTAAACTTATAATTTTGTCATTTGCCGAAAAACGTCTACCTTTTGATTTACTCTGAGCTAAACGTATTAATGAAAATAGAAAATCCTTAGTTACGCTATTAGTTATACCCATGATCTCTTTTAATCTGTCCACTTGGTCACTGCTTATAATGTTTTTCAGTTTCGTCTTCAGTTCTCGGATAGTTTTATTCCTAGTCCTTATCGTCCGTCGGTTTTTAGTAGTGTCTTCGTAAAGTATTTGTTCACGGTCCGTCAGCTGGGAAGTCGTCAAACACATTTTCTTCAAAATACCTGAATAAAAAATAATATTTATAGCTACGATAAATATTTTATAAAATATATTTGTTGTTATACATACCTTGCTGAGCAGTCTCGCTTTTTCTTTTCAAAGAACTCCTCGTGTCCTCATTACCATTAGTCTTGTCGGTGTCAGTGTTCAAGTTATTTTCAGTTGGTTCAGTCGTAATGCAAGTCCGTCTATCGGTTCAGCCGTTGTGTCATTTTTATTTGTCAGTAGTGTCTGCAAGTCTAGTTCATGTCCTTCGGATGGTAGGGGTGTTGCTTTGTATAGAAGTCCGTGGGCATTGGAACCATAATATGGGGCCGGTAAAATGTATTCTTGATCAAAATGTTTTTCGCAAACTCTTAAGTTACGAATTTTATCAGGCGATTTTTCTTTAAAGTTCAGTCCTAATATTTTGATCCAAATTTGTTGTTTTTCCGCACATTTGGGAAAACGAAAAAGTCTTTTCCGACTTCCACAATTTTTTACTACGCAGGTAGGCATCGTACTATAAATAAATAGAACAATAATACATTTTTAAAGTAATGCAGATATTGTGTGAAATGTACTTTTCTTTTACAACTATATTTTATCATATTTAGTTAGAAACACATAAAATTAATATATGTATATATTGCTTACCTTGTATTTGAAGTTTCGCTATTAAAAGAAAATTAGAGTTATTATTAGATAATAAACTATGAATATTATTATTTGTAATAATAATAAGTAAATCTGTGACAATTACTTTCAGTTCAAAACTTTCAAAATGGTTGTTGTTGGTTGTTACTATAACAACCATTTTCCCACAATTCTCCACGGCATAACTAATTTTAATGTATGTGCTGCGGAGTGCTGCCATCTCGTATGTGGTCCATAACTAAACCACTGACATCGGATATGTAATCTAAGTTACCTAGCCCTGGTCACAAACTTAGAAATGACAGGCGAGAAAATAACAAAATCTTGACCATAGGTCTCTATTTTTATCTTATAAACAAATGTGAACAAAGTAAATGTAAATTTTCGTATTAGTAAGAACTGTCATACGTTTTCATTAAAATAATAAATGTGATAGAACGTGAAAAAACATGAAATGTGTGTCTTAACTTATTAAGACATACGTTGTGTCATTCGCATAGGTACGAATAATATTATTAAAAAAAGATAGCTATATTTCATCGTATCTGTGATAACATCGTCCACATATGACGTCATCGTTTTCATACAGGGAATGGAGTATACACACAATATTTTACTCACAACTAAATAACATTTAATTATATGTTCAAAAGATTAAAATACGTAAATAGTAGTAGTAAATTGTCATTTTATTTATGAATCCATAGGCATTATTTCTTTTTGGCCCGTGGACCAAAGTGAAATGTTTAAACCCGCTTTTTATGGCTAATACACATGCATTTTGGCCCGGTTGTGCAAAAAATTTATTTATTTATTTTTTTACAAAATAATTCTAATGTATAATAATGAATCAAACAAATAAAAATATTACGATTCGTTCATTTATTTCTGTCATAGCACGCTGATTCTTTGCGATTTAAATTAAATGAATGTCAATTTAATATGCATTTTTGTCAAAAATTTTGTGTTGTGGAGGTAATGAACTTTGTAGTCGTTGAATTGAGAAAAAATGCTGAATCGATAAACAAATAAAAAAAAAAGGTTTCCATTTAAAATAAGAAAGTTGTACCCCGTATTTTGAGAACCACTGGTCGAAAAAAGTTTTGTTAATAATTTTGTAATACACTTAGAAAATGGCATTTCTATGCAAATTTAACCAACCTTGTATCTCTTATAGTTTTCGAGATAGCAATGGTGGCAAAACTAAATTGAACAGCCTGTATATTTAATAGGAAGATAATTATTCTCCAAACAGAAACTTAACAGTTTAATGAAAAATTGAGCATTAGTGATTTGTGGTTAGGATATTGGACATTTTTCAGAAAAATTATCCTATTTGTGCTCAATATTGGTTTTACAGGATTCACTATGGTTCGTCCTGCACCACCCCCTCTTCCACCGAAACCTTTCTATGTGGATCATTCGTATATTTACTACATTCATCTTCAAGATGGAACAGTAGTTTTTGCTGGACGCAATACTAATCTTATATAAATAATTAGTCTTTGACGAACATTACATTGTATAATTAATAAACAAACTTTATTCAGTCGCATTGTTTATTTATCAATTCAATTTTGTTTTTATTAAAAATGTTTCATCTTGTGTCATACGTCAAACCAGTCAATGTTATTATATGTATATTATACTTTATATATTGTTGTACCAGTATTTTACATTAAATAAAATTGCAGTTATTCAAATATATTATAGAATTTTTGTGTCTAAGTTTAAGTAAATATGATATTTGCAGTAGTGTGCGGTGAGCTTTAGGGTAGTTTTTTTTTTTTAGGGTTTAGAAGGATATCATCATATAATACATTTGTAGAGTGCTAGCCTCTGGAAACAAAGGTCGTGAGTTCGAATCCGGGTCAGGTCAGGATTTTTCTCGTCTGGCCTTCGTCGGTATTCATTACCGTATCCACTCCAAGTTGGGACATATTAACTTAACATCCCCTAAGCTCGGGGATGTAACAAGGGCTTGTGCGGGTTGGTTGGCAACACATATTACAGTAAAGTAAAACGTGGCAAGGCAATTAAAAATTAGTAATGTGTGTTCCAAAAAAGTCACCCTAGAGACATAAACCACTTAGGTTCAAATTCCGAAATACATACTATACTATACTATACTATACTATACTATACTATACTATATTATACAATTTTTTGTTTGTTCGTAAATAAACAACATAGCAAAACCAACAATCTACTTACGAGGGCAGGGTGAAAAGTCGCTGAGAAATGAAACAATAAATGATTTATTTGGTCAAAACATATTTTATTTCTCAACATAATCTCCTTGCATCTCGATACACTTCGTCCAACGTTTTTCTAATTTTTCGATCCCTTCCAAATAATAAGATTTTGGCAATCCTTCAAAATAGGCGTTTGTCTCAGCGATGACCTCATCGTTGGAGCCAAATCTTTTTCCGCTGAGCCATTTCTTCAAGTTGGGAAATAGATAAAAATTGCAGGGGGCTAAATCTGGAGAATATGGTGGATGACGAACCAATTAATAGTGCAATTCATGCAATTTTGCCATTGCGACTGCGGACCTGTGTGCCGGTGCGTTGTCCTGATGGAAGAGCACTTTTTTCTTTGCCAAATGCGGCTGCTTTCGCTTCAAATCGGCGTCGAATCGATCCAACAGCTCTGTATAATATACGCCGGTGATCGTTTTGCCCTTTTCAAGGTAATCGATATGAACGATACCGTGTGCATCCCAAAAAACTGCCGCCATGACTTTGTTGGCCGATAAACCTACTTTGGCGTTTTTCGGCTTCGATTCGCCTGGTCAAGTAAACTGTTTCGACTGTTCTTTGGTCTCTGGTGTATTTTGATGGATTCATGTTTCGTCCACGGTTACGAAACGGCGCAAAAAGTCCTTCTTATTGCGCTTGATCATCGCCAAAGACTCCTTTGAACTTGTCACACGGTCGCGCTTGTTGTCAATAAAGAGCAAATGTGGCACCCATCTGGCAAAAAGCTTTCTTATATCCAAAAATTTATGCAAAATGTTCCGTACCCGTTCGGTTGAGATGCTCATAGCCTCAGCAACATCGTGCACTTTAACTCGCCGATCGTCCAATATCATACCATGGATTTTATCGACGATTTCTGGCGTTGTAACCTCAATTGGACGACCAGAACGTTCGGCGTTCTTTGCGGTCATACTACCACAACGAAAATCAGTAAACCACTTGTGAATCGTTCCAATCGATGGTGATGAGTCCCCATAATGTTTAACAAGCGATGCTTTGGATTGCGTAATGTTTTTTCCACGCAAGAAATAATGTTTAATCAAGACGCCAAATTCACTTTTTTCCATGTTTTCAAAAATCTTAAAGGTTGCTTGCTTTCGATGGATGTCAAAACAGAACTGAATGATATATCAATCTGAAAATTTTAATGCGTTCTAGTTAAAGATGGTACAATCACAAATGTAACATGAGATTTGCGATTGTGGCGCCATCTGTTTTATTTTTCAGCGACTTTTCACCCTGCCCTCGTACTTGCATAGAAATCACAGCATATCTACCTTCGACGACCAAAATAAAATAAAACGTTGTATGTATCACGGGCATAATTAAGATTATAGCACTCGGCAAATTTAAAGCTCTCTGCTACGCGCCAAGATTTAAACATTCCTTCAGGGCTGTAATCTTTTGATTATACCCTTATTACATAAATAAGTATTATGTCTTCCTAGTTCATTAGTGTTTGTTAATACCAAGGATACAAGTTATATGATTTAGTTCTTAGTGCCCTAGGGCATTATATGAATTTAATAGACCCTAGGATATTAAGAGTGACGTTACTATGGTAAAACTGTCAAAAAATTACATTTCCATTATTTATTATTTACGTTATTAAAAAATATGAGTGGGACAATAGTATATTACATAATAAGTCAGGAAAGTTATGAATTACTTGACGAAGCGGTTGTTTGAAATACAAGGCTGTAGGCTGAGTATTTTAATCCGCTGAGTCAAGTAAAACTCTTTCCTGACGTATTATGTATACATTTTTTTCTGAAACCGTTTAATTTAATTAATAATTAAAGATAGATAATTAAAAATGTAGAATTTTAGACTTTGTATCCAAGGTTACAATAAAAACAAAGTCAGTTAAACTACAATACAGTCAGGTAAAGTCTTTACCAGACTGTTTTGTTCTTTACCAGATTGGAATTTTTGTTGTAACCTTGGATATATACTTTACTTGACTGTTGGTAAAAATCTACTTTCCGTACTAAAACTGGTCAGGATAGTAGGCATTTTATTGCCGGTTTCAGGAAAAATATTGTGTACACCACGGGCATTACTTGATGTTTATATTCCTTGAGCGACTTACAAACTCTCGGGTCGGAGGCCTAAGTACATAAATAACTATTATTGAAAGGGACAGGGACTCTATTCTAATTTTTATTAGCCGTATTGATTACAAAGCTGGGCAAGCTACTTAAAAAAGTAGCTAAGCTACAGCTACAGCTATTCTTTAAAAAAGTAGCTAAGCTACAGCTATAAGCTATATTTTGTAAAATATAGCTAAGCTACAGCTAAAAGCTTTTGTTAAAGTAGCTGTTAAATTTTAAAGCTACTTTTTTAAATTATTGTGAAATAATTAAATTTGCCATTGTCATATGATCAGTCTTTTGTTATTATGACTGTTAATTTACTTTTATGTACATAAATATAAAAAATAGCAAATACCATCTGGCACCTACTGTGTATTTTTGCGTATTAGAGCCAGTTAGAACCGGCAACAAATAATTATTTTGTGTGGGTTTAGCTTGAACGCATGCGTACTTTGTTGACCTTCTGCTTAAAAAGTAGCTTTAAGCTACAAAAAACTAGCTTTAAGCTACAAAAAGTAGCTTTAAAAGTAGCTTCTGTTGTTATTTTTAAGCTAATAGAAAAAAAGTAGCTAGCTACAAGTTACAGCTATATTTTTTCACATTTAGCTAAGCTACAGCTACAGCTAAGATAAATGTAGCTAAGCTACAAAAGTAGCTAGCTACTGCCCAGCTCTGATTGATTAGCAGTGAATTAGAAATATTTTACTAATTAATTAATATAAAATCGACTCATGTATACTAAGAACTAAATTTCTGTAGTTCACAGTTTTGTATGAATATCTGATGGCTGTATGCATGAATTATACTAAGCAATTATTGTTCCTTGCTCCTGCTGCATGAAATAAGAATTATAACAAACACACATATCTACTTTGTATATTAAATGATTAACAAAAAATATAAATTTTAAGACATACAAAATTCGTGTTACAGTTGAAGTGGTGTATCTCTCCCTGCCACGACCTGCGACACATGCTTTTCATGCTGATCATCCCTTTATTTATATTATTGAATATAAGAGTGAGTCAGTTCCTATTTTTATTGGTCGTTTCGATGAACAGTGAATTACAAATTTTACACTAATTTATTAATATAAAGCCAACTCATGTATTCTTTGAACAATATACTATTTAGTAATTTATAACTATAAATATAATTAATATTACCCTAGTTTACTTTATATAATGTATCTTAAATTTTGTCATGAATAAAATTCGATTAAATTGATGTAGGTATGCTTGTTTTACCAAAATTACATGAATTTCCTAAGATCACGGTTGACTACAGCAGTACGGTGGGATGGTCAGCGTTACGGAATTCGAATCCGCAGATCCCGAGTTCGAATCCCACTCAAGCTAGAAATTATAAGAACAACCACTCTGCGGTTCGGTGAGTTCGGACCCTGTACTGTAATTGGGATTCAATTCCTTTTGTACAGAGTAACATAAAAATAAAAATAAAATAAAATGTCGATCAGACAGCAGAAACTAATTCACTAGATGTCTACTATATGCTTGTGTCGCGAAAATCCATGAATAAAACAAAAAAAATATTAAAGTAAATTACTCTGGTCTCGGAATACCAAAATTGTAATAATTTGTAAAATAATGATGAAAAATAAAAATGATCATTAACCTATCGACCTTTAACCCGCTTTTAAACAGAAACAAAAAAAAACAAAAAACAAAGACTAAAACAGAGACTATGTTAAGATGTGGAAACGTAGCTTAAGCAACAAGGTAAAAATCCCAAAGCAAGAGATAACCAACTTTTATCTTTCTGCTTTGTGTTACCTAAATAGGTCTACCTCTAGCCAATCAGAATTCAGCATTTTTGTGTAACCTGGGAGATGATCATCTGATATTCTAATAACCGGTGATCAATATTAGCTGTATTCCATTTGCCACTTGGTTCACTTAAATCAGTTCAGATAAATTCGGCACATGACAAAATTAACTGAATTAAGCAAACTGATGCATTTCTTGGAATGAATTACTTCAAAGTAAATTAGAATCTAATTTTAGCACTGGAAATAAAGTTAGCAAAGCAAACTAGTGAAATAAATATGTGATCTGGTTCAGTAAATGTAAGTTAGATCAGAGCCAAATGGCAAATGGAATACGCCTATTATCAATCAAAGGCGTATTCCATTTGCCATTTGCATCACATCTAACTTACATCTACTGATCCAGATCATTTATTTATTTCGCTAGATTACTTCGCTGACTTTATTTCCAGTGCTAGAATTACAGATTATGATTTACTTTGAAGTAATTCACCACAATAGGTGCATCAGTTTGTTTAATTCAGTTCATTTAGTCATGTGTCAAATGTATCTGATCTGATTTAAGTGAACCAAGGGGCAAATGGAATACAGCTCAAGAAACGCACATATACCGAATTTATTTACATGACATAAGTAGAAATGGGATGGCTAGCACAGTGGTATGAAGTCGGCCTGTGGATCCTGAGGTCCCTGGTTCGATTCCCACAGGCGACAAATTTTCATAATTTGAAAAAGCTATCCCTGTGGCTCCTCCACCACTAACATGTTTGGGGGCCGTGATTTGACGACTGGTAACCGCACTTCACGCGCAAAATATATCACTTACCGAGATCTGCTTTAGCAGAGTGCCACACCCAGTAATGGGTAGAAGGCGTGATGATATATTTATTTTTATATTTTATTTACATAAGTAGAAAAACTAGATTTAGTCAACGGCCATGGCTGCACTCGTTGGAACTGATCTAAGCGATAACGCGAGTTAAGTAAGGTTGCGCACGCGTAATACTTGGATGGGTGACCGTCTAGAGAAAACCCGCGTTGCTGTTGACCATAATACCTAAAACGCAGATCAGGGCGTGATGGCGGCATATGACCTAAGTAGTTGGTCTGCCGAAGGAGCCACAAAAAAAAATAGATTTCTTTTTATGATTACTTACCTTATCTATTATTAACTTATTATTGAAATAATGTAGCAAATGATTTAAATAGTTAGTTCTATTATAGTTTTATTTAACTAAAATGTATAGATGTTTTAATGCTTATTAATTTTTCTATAAAATTGTATAAACAATTTAACACAATTGTACAAATATTGCACATGACGATGAATAATAGAAAATTAACATTTTATTAAAACGAAACAAAATAATAATAATAGTTTATTATAAACAAAAGTAATAACTATAAAATTGTATAAACACACAGTGTACAAATGTATATATTGCATCACAGCACTCTTTATGTATTTATATATCACTGGCATGGTTGTACAGTTAACAAGAACTCAAGAACTGGTTGAAGGTACACTTCATTTCACCCCAAAAGACAAAGAATTAATCTACGACATATGTATTTTAGCTGACTTGCAAATGCGAAGTGGATTGCCACCGGAAAAGGAAGTATTTCATGCTGATCAATCCTTTATATACATAATTCAAGAACTTCAAACATCAGCGGTCATTTTAATGGGACGAATGGAATCGTTCGAAAAAGAATCTGATACAGTGACTATTAAAACAAGAACGGCTGACTTAAATAAGAGTGGAGCCTGTTCGTCTTTGTATATGCAAACTTTTACTTTTATGTTATTGGCCAAATTTATTCACTTTATTTTTTAAATGATTCACTAATTCTTGTAGAAATTTATGAAAATAGGTTTAAGTACAATGAGCTAAAATTATTATTAAGTTAACTGTAACATTTAGGACCGATACATTAATAACAAAAATCATAGATTAAAAGCATTACAGGCTTAATTTGTTGAAAAGATGTACAAAAAATTGAAACACAATTTTTAAAACATTCTTTTATTCAAAAGCGACGTTTCGGCCATTATCAAGCAAAACAAGAGTATAAAACTGAAGTTACATTGTACAATTATTAAAATTAAAACATGGTTCAAGAACCACTTAGTAAAGCAAAATTCATTGAGATGAACATCTCAATGAATTTTGCTTTACTAAGTGGTTCTTGAACCATGTTTTAATTTTAATAATTGTACAATGTAACTTCAGTTTTATACTCTTGTTTTGCTTGATAATGGCCAGAATTTTGGCCGAAACGTCGCTTTTGAATAAAAGAATATTTAAAAATTGTGTTTAAATTTTTTGTACATCTTTTCAACAAATTAAGCCTGTAATCCTTTTAATCTATTTTAAAAATTATATCTTTTCGGCTTATTTAAAATAATTAAAAAAAAACAAAAATCATAGTAAATTTATTCGTTTACAAATAAAAAATATCGTATCAAACAATGACAGTTAATATAATTTTTCTTCAAACGTCCAAAAAAAAGACTTTTTAGAACTTCATAGAAACAGTTAAAGTTTGAGTTTTCTGACAAATACTTTTTCTGTCACTCGTTAAAATCAAAGAGTTTTATTGGTTTACCAACGATAGAAAGTCTTTTCCTGCCGAGCACGAGCGTTAGCAAAATTGTATGCAAAAAATGTTTAATGGGGACTTATACAATTCAAATTTTTCGGTTGCCATCTAGTGAGTAAAACAGAATTTAATGCTTTGTTATGTAGCGAACATGGTAGTTTTACAGTTTAACGTTTATCACGTGATCCAAACGTGAAACGTCAAACAAATATGGGTATATGCGGGGAGTAGTGCTGAAAGGAGAAGGTGTCACCTCGCTCTTTCTACAAATTTGTTGTTTCACACAAAATTGTGTGGAGGGGGGCTGCTGCATGTGACGTCAAAATTGTAAGTCCCCATTAGGTAAATATTCTAACATTTGAAGAAAAACTTATATATTTTATGTCGAGCGAAAGTGACTTTTTGTTTCTTATCTGTACTGTACATACTACAGATTCGCCGTAAAATCGCTTTAGCTCGTTATAAAATAATATACTATATTTTAAAATTCGTTCTATAAGTTCGATGCAATATTTTTTGTTTGTTTGACAAATAAATTTATTAGAAACTTTATTATCATCGTATATTTTCCGTTGTTGAATGTTATTGAATTGTTTAAACAAAAATTCTTCAAATAAAAGATTCAGATAACTATATTTTCAACCATATTTTTTAGACTTTTTTATATAAAAAAAATTAGTAGCGTTTGATAGTTAAAAATATACAAAGCAAAATATTTAAATCTTATAATAACACATTGCGTTTTACTTGCATTTAAATCATTTAAACATGTCTTCCGTATTTAGTGTAATGGTGGCATTATTAAATTAGAAACAACAGAAATGTAATGTAATTATTTTTAATCAGTATATTTGCAGCAACCAAGCTTACAGTCATGTTCTGTAATATCTTATTTAATTGTTCAGCCTATTTATATAACCAAAGTATAATTTTAAAATAAACTATCCTCTTAAAACGATGCGTTGAATTAAATTTAGTATTATTTAATTTGTATCAGTAAAAAAGATCTATATTTAAGTATTGTTTAAATATTAAATAATTTTGATCGTACTGTGGCATATGTCGTAAAATTTTTATAACCAGTTGCACTAACAAAATTTAAATTTTAAACTTGGTTCAAATTAACGAAAGCAAATCGAAATTACTTGTCATACGGAATCATTGATATTGCTGACAAATATTCAATTCGTATAGCTAGATGTCTCTAGTGCATCAAAGTATAGAAGAAATTACACCTCTTGCATCATATTAACATTTCAAGTTGGAAAAAGTGGACACATAGGGCCAAATTCAGAGTCGTCACTCACACTCATCTCATCCTCACCTCACTCTCAAAATCGAAGTAACTAAGGCAACTAACTCAAGAATTTGCACAATTTGAGTTAGTTGCCTTACTTACTTAGATTTTAAGTGTGAGATAAGAATGAGGTGAGGGTGTCCCGACTATGAATTTGATCCTTAAACCCTAATGTAGAAGTTTTATGACACCAAACGGTTTTAAACCGTCAGACGCAAGTGCTGTTTACTTTTCAACAATTTTTTTTTGATTAATTCATTTGAAACTGTTTGTGGTTTTAGAACGAACAGTACTATTATTATTTTTAATAAAGTTATACTATTTATTAATTATATTTCTAATTATATTTGAAAAATGCATAACCAAGGCAACGAAAATTTGTTATTTAAATTTAGACCAATTGACAATTGACAGAAATATTCTGAAATTTTGTAATTACATAAAGTATTTATCTATTATGTTTATACCTGTCGCAAATATTTTTACGCAGTATTATTTATTCATATTAACAGTACAATGAAATAATTTACTATCTATAGGAATTTATTTTCTGTATATAAGCAACGTACTTAATTTAGTCTGCAACAAGCAGTAATAGGATGGGGGATTCAAGCGGTAGAGCTTTTTAATATATATTTATTAAAATAAATTCTTGACCGTGAATTATATTTAATACAATATAAAATCATACCATAAATGATATCTTTATTGCTGAAATATGAAAGTTAAAGTTGAATAATTTAAAACGTTCGCACTGCCATATTGCAATGACGTAGTTGCATTAAGCCAATCACAGAGCTTTGTCTGAAACGTTTATCGGTGCTCAAGAAGACGAAGAAGAAATAAGCATTCAGCATTCTACGATTCTACCAATGATGTATAATACTAGACGAATTATGTCGTATTCAAGTCAATGCAGTGTTGTGAAGCAGAGAGGACTGGAATAACTTGATGGTCCGCCAGGTGCGCGACAAGGAGCGAGTACACTTTGATGTTATGCAAGTTGCTCCTTGCCGCGCACCCGCCTCACCAACCAGTTATTCTATCCCTTTCTGCTTTACAACATACGCCGATGTTATCCGTCTAGTTATGTTTTGTCTGAGGATTCTACTGACAACGACAAGTTACGTGTTATTTATCTCTGTCTTATCTGTCTCTCTTTAAGCTAAGATGCAACTACGTCATATTAATTTGTTTCGAAAGTTTAAATATTTTTATCATGCTTAATACAAAAAAATAAAAAAATTTGGGTATAATTATTTGATTACGTAGATTAATATATAAAAAAGACAAAAAATTCTTGAAAGGCCCATTAAAAGACTTATTAAATCTAACTGATTTATTTAATGTTAACTCAAATAAACCAAATATAACATAAATTTCAAATTACTCTTAATAATATGAAACTATTGAATTATAAAGAGAAAGATTGGGGTACCGTCAGGATATGAAAAATAAGAATAGCATCAGATTCGAATTATATCGTATGATCCCTTACTTAAGTTGATTATGACTGTAGTTCAAAGGTCTCAAGTTCAAATCTTGACGGTATTTTAATTTTTCCCAAGTAATAGCACTAGACCTTCAGATTTTATCGATAAATTTTTGTACGAATGAATTATTTTGCTTAGCAACAAGTATGAGAGCAAACTGCATATCAGTAGGCGTATTCCAATCTACAAACAACTTTCACCACATTGAAAACTACCCCTGTGTCTCCCTGATCACTAATATTTTTGGGGGGCCGTGATTTGACGGTTAGTAACAGTACTTCACGCGCAAAATATATCACCTACCGAAATCTGCTTCGGCAGAGTGCCACACCCATTAATGGGTGGAAGGCGTGATGATATATTTATTTAATTTTATTTAAATTTATTGATTCGGATTCTGTTGGAAGTAAACCACTACAATAATTGCATCAGTTTGCTTAGTTTCTATAATTTGTAATGAAAACTGTATTCCATTTGCCAATTAGTTCATTTAAATCAGTTCAGATAAATTAAACTATATAACTGAACTGAGTAAACTGATGCACTTATTGCGGTGAATTTCTTCAAAGAATATTAGAATTTGGAATTCTAATACTGAAAATAAAGTCTGTGAAGTAATCTATCGAAATAAATAAATGATCTGATTCAGTAAATGTTAGTTAGTTACCTTAGTTACTAAGCCAAATGACAAATAGAATACGCCTATTGTCTAATTTATCTGAACTGATTTAGTGAAACAAGTGACAAATACAATACAGCTCTTACGCCAGTGTGCTCGAGTGATTTTGCAAGCAGCAAAAAATTAAAGTACGTGTAAATAAAAATATATCTAGAGAAAACCTGAAAAATTGCATGCTATTTGGTGAGATAATTTCCCGAGACAAATTCAATAAAATAATATTGTGTCAAATTTACTGCATACAAATACAGAGTGATTAGAAATAATAGTTTCAGTTGGCTATAAAAGAAAAACAAAAACTACTTGATATTGTTTAGTTAAAAATATTTGTTGGCGTCAATGAAATAGGCAACCATTTACTCACTAAAACTTTGGTCATCCTTGATTTTTACACTATTGATAAAGTAGGAAATTAATTTAAATTGCTACAGAACACTGTAATAAGCAGAGCCATCTTGCGGCAAATGTTCTAATCCTAGTCTGTATTCTAGAATTATGTCTGATATACGCATTTGAAGTAAGACAAAATACAACAGGTAATATTTTACACAGTTGTTATTTTTCAATTTATTTAGTATATTTCCTCAAAATGTGTAATATTTTACTACATAAATCTTGTACATATGTTTAATCATAGAATATATTGTTTTAATTTACATGAAATATTCAAAACGTTTTGTCGCAAACGACGCCTCATACAGCTCTTACGCCAATTTTCTCGAGTGATTTTACAACTAGCAAAAAATTGAGTACGTGTAAACAAAAATGTATCTAGAGAAAAATCGCGTGCTATTTGGTAAGATAATTTCCCGAGACAAATACAATAAAATAATATTGTGTCAAATTGACTGCATATAAATACAGAGTGATCAGAAGTAAATGTTTCACTTGGCTATAAAAGAAACAAAAAACTACTTGAAATTGACAAGACTGTGGTTGACAGTGACATTTAAATATTTACATAAATAAAAATTATGTTTTCCCTTACCCATTACTCACACAACAATAATATAAAGTATTTCTATCATTCAACCTATTTATATTTCTTATAAAAATGATATCTCAAATAATATAGCCCAATGACGTATAGTACTAGACAAATTATGCCGTATTCAAGTCAATGCAGTGTTGTGAAGTAGAAAGAGATGGAATAACTTGTGGGTGAGGCGGGTGCGCGACAAGGAGCGAGTACACTTTGATGTTATGCAAGTTGCAAACATTTGTGTAGTTATTTTTATATTCAATTACTTACTTTACATACATCAAAGTAAAGGTTAGTTTTTGACATATCAGTATTTTGTATACGCACTTTTGTATTTAAATAAATAAAATGCTCGCGCCTGATAACTGTCATCAACATAAATACAACCTGCATATCACCAACTTGTACTAGCTCTTTGCCGCGCACTCATCTCATCATCCAGTTATTCTATTCCTTTCTGCTTCACAACAAACGCCGTTGTTATCTGTCTAGTAATGTTTTGTCTGAGGTATAGCCGCATTTACCTGGCGTTGTGCCAACTGTAGAATAAAAAGATCTCCATAATTGTATTGCCAACTGAAACACTAACTTTTGATCACTCTGTACATTTACTTGGTGACGGGATTTTACCCTACTAATGGGATTTTATTAGTATAAAACTATGTTCATTGGTTGCATTTTCAAATGTTTTATATTATGATTGGTTGAAAACAGGTTAAGGGAAATTATCACTTATAATTCAATTTGATTTCATCATTTAAAAATACTAATTAAAGAAAACTATATTTAGGGTCGGTATTATCAGCCACATTTATTTCTTAAATCTAGTTTAAGGAAGACAGCAGTGAATCACTTATGAGAAGTAACATTACTGTGTTAAAATTTAAATTGTAGTTAAGGATAAATGCGCATTTCTAAGTTTGATAATTCCGGCCAATAGTTTAAAAAGATAATTATTTTATTTCCTACTATTTCTTAAAAAGGTGTGATTGTTACCAATAATTAAAATATATTAAAATACACAATATTGTCTTTTTGATTAAGTTTATGTGTAATCCTTGTATTCAAATGGAAATAAAAATTCATGGAAATTATTTCTTTTAAGTAATATTTTATTTTATGCCCATTTTACGAATAATTTACTACCTACTCAAATGTAGTAACGAATAAAAATTAATGGCCACCACTAATTTAGTTTGAAATTGAAATTTGATTTGATATTGAAGTACATATTCGTATGTGTAACGTGTTTTCTTATCATTACTGTTCATAATATTGGAAAGTATTTTGAAATTTTAATTTGTTATTTCACCTATTTTCACAGGCGGAATATCGATTGAGTCTCTCGTTCATCCGCATAACCGAGATTTTCATGCTGACCGACCTTTTATCATATTTATCTCGCATACAACAATAAGATCTGTGCTTTTTATTGGCAGTTATTCTAAGCCTTCTTCAGCAGAAAACAGTGTTATGAAGAAGAAAAAGAAGTATTATCTTAGATTTTGGTAGACTGGTTTAGAATGGAATACAGAATGTCCAGGTTTAATCTTTCAAAGTTAAAACTTAAATTAAATACCTAAAAATAAGAGGAAAAGTTCATTTGAGTAAATTGTTCGTAAATGCTTTGTTTCAGAGAATTCTTATTTTTATAATTGCAATACAATATCAAATATTATTTTATTAAAATTAAATTATGATACTATAATAACTCATTTTATTTATAAAATACGTTTATTTATGTACCAAGGATGAAAACAGGCGTTTCTGGCCCGTGACATGATTATTAGCACGAGGCGCAAAGCGCCGAGGACTAATAACATGATCAGGGTCAGAAACGCTAATTTCACCCGTGGCACATACAATATTGAAATACATTTTTTAAGTTGCGGCGAAACTTAATCTTTTAATTCTGAACATCATTGCAAACTCTCTAGGTTTGCCCTTACCAAACAACACCCGGTATATAAAATACCACACTACGGTTGGATGAGTCCCCACCCTGTACTGTAATTTGGATTAAGTTCCAATTGTAGAGAGTAGAATAAATATTTTTGCGAAATACATGTTGTAAAACAAAAACTAAATATTCAAATATAGTATTTGGCTAATAATATTTATAGTTAGAGAGCTAGGGTACAAAATGATGTCTCATTTATTCCAGTGACAGAAAGGGATTTTTTAATAGATTAGGTTATGATAAACATGAAAAAAAGAAAATTAGATTTGGGAACGGGTGGCAACTATAGATGACGCCGATGTGAATGCGCCGATTTTAAGGGTAGTTGTTGCCATATTTTTTACAGGCTAATTTTTAGTTTAAATTATAGACTTTGGTATAATTAAGTAATAAAAATGATAGACAGAAGTTTTGGCCGGTGACGCATGCGCGACAAAACCGGTCAAAGTAGGCAATTTTTATGGTGTCGTGTGACATATTACTACTTGTTCACGACGAATACATGACAAAAAATTATTGACAGAAATTATTGCTGGTTGCTCATTGCTGACAGGAGATTTGAAAGTGGACTGGTGTAGGGATCAACAACCATCCTTAAAATTTGCGCATTCACATCAATGCCATCTATAGAGTCCACCCGTTCCCAAATCTAATTTTCTTTTTTTCATGTTTATCATGACATAATCTATTAACAAATCTATGTCTGTCACTGGAATAAATGAGACATCATTTTGCACCCTAACTCTCGAACTATTATTGTTTTTTCGTGCTGCATTTATGGAATATCTTTGAAATAAATAATTTACGGAAATTTGCTTAAATGAACTTTTTCTCTTATTTTTAGGTGTTTAATTCATAGTTTATGTTTGGCTGGTTAAACTAGGATTACACTGTAAATTTAAATTCTATTTTGTTTTAATAATTATAGGTTGGTGTGGGTTCATTTTTTATGATGTTTTTTATTATTTTAATTTCATTACAAAATAACGTTCCTTAATTTTATGATTGTAATTTTAATTAATTGAATTTCGAACAGTTATTTTGAAATTGAGTTTTCCGAAAATAGGAGATGGTTTGTAAACTAGCGAAACTCGAAATATATTTGACTGGTTTATGGTATTATAATCTGGAATAGTATAATAATATTAGGACATAATTTGTAAATTTCATATGAAAGCAATAAATGATGATATATGTATATCTAACCAACATTATTTTTTTGAATAAGAAATATAAAATAACAATTGCATGCAGGCCGACGTGTCACTAACGATGTCAAAAATTCCTAAATTATTGTAGGACAAAATAGCAAAATTACGCAATGCTACAAGTAAAAGCATTTTTCTCGAAAATATTTTAAGAACAGCAATTGCTAACTGGGAGAATAAACGAGCTTGTTAAAAGGAATTATGAATGTGGAAGAAGCTAGGATAGAAATTTTTTGCGGAGAATAATTGCATAAATAACTGTTCATGTTACTTCATTTTATAGATGTTTGTAATTATTTAAATATAAGGTGATTGAAAAAATAGGGACAAATAGCTATTTTCTTTATTATCAATATTAGACTTACAATTTAATTTACAAAGTTGGGTGCAAATTTAAATGTCACATTTTAGTGTGAAAAGATCTTGAGTTCTACTTTTGGTTTCGTTGGAAGCGATATTATCGTCATTTTTTGAAATTGAATCATGTATATATATTTTTTATATTTTCTGAAAGTATTTTAAAGTAAAATTAAAACAAAAATAATTTTGAATTCTCATAATTATTTGACTTCTCTAAAATTTAATTAAAACCATGGTAACTTTCGTTCTGAGTGCGGTAAGTGTTTTTTAAAAACACTAGTTCGTTCATATTTCCAAAATCGCTCTAGTGCTTTAGTAAAGTATTTATCTCCCTCAAAATTAATGCGATAAGTGTCATTTATCGCACGGTCGTAGATAAAACTAATTTAAAATACTTTTAGAAAATATAAAAAAAATACGTATAGTTCCTTTAAGAATAAATTATAACATTTCTTCCGGCGAAACTGAAAATGTAATTCCGGACCTTCTTTCAGAAAAATATAAAAAATCAAAATTAGGTTCGCTCCCAACTTGGTAATTTCAACTATAAGTTTAAAATTAATAGTAAAGAATATAAGTATGTGTCCCTATTTTTTCAACGATTCTGTGTATTTCTACGTTAGATGAAAAGACAATGAGGTCTTTGAATTTGTTTGTTATACAAGATATGCGGAACTGATTTAGTTTCTGTTATTTTCGATATCCAATATCTCAAGAAAACAAGAACGTATTTCATTTATAATTGCATTGTAATTGTTTTAATTTCAATTATGACGAACTGATCTTTCCATTTGACAAGGTTCTTTATAAAATATGGTGATTATTTATTCATTATTCTCTGGAAATGGTGAAGGTAGGTGCCCTGCTTGTTCTTTTTAAACGGTATATTTGGCATTTTTAATTTGTTGCTATCAAACGTATGTGTTGTAAAAGTTGTAAAATTTGTTCGTATAAAACGCGACCATATTGTCAAATCTTCGTTGTCTTCTCAATTTGGCTAGTTATTTTAGAAAACGGCTGGACACCCAGCCATTTTATAAGAAGACTAGTCAGATTATAAAATATAAGAAAACGCAAATATGACAAAATGAGCTTGTTTTATAGAAAGACGGCTATAAATATATAAATAAATCAAGGGCAACGTACTGCAGATAAGTAAAATAAAATAACATGTTACTAAAACATTTATTATGACAGTTGTAGTTATGAATATCAGTGCTGTTATTCGACCTCCAGTACCCGTTCTTCAATTCCATGCTGAGCATCCATTCTTGTTTATCTTGCACAAAGTTGATGATGATGCTCTACTCTTTGTTGGACGTCAAATAACTTTCAATTAAAAAGTTTTTTGTTATTATGTTAAGTATACACATTGTATTATATTTTATATTTTGAGGAATTACAATAAATAATGAAACAAGATACTCTGACCTATATATTTTCATAGGTTTAATATTATTTTATAGCTCAGTGGATATAACTTGTCTCTATAAATCTAGAATTCGCATAAGATTTTAACATATAAAATCATAATTTTGTAATTTTCTGCTTCGCTAATTATGTTTAAGCAAAAAAGCTTCAAATAAAAGATTTCTGCATCTAAAACGTAAAATTCATTTTGCATGCTTTGTAATGACACAAATTAGATCTGAAAATGACGAAAATTGCCTTAAAACTATCGATAGTCATGGAATTGAAATAAAGTTAAACAAATGTTCGACGTTTTATCTGCCAAAGCAGTCAAAATAATTATAATTTTAGCTAGCTCAGTGGTATCAAGTCCGTGGATCCTGAGAACCCTGGTTCGATTCCCACAGGCGACAAACAATTTTCACCATTTTAAAACTACCCATGTGGCTCTCTCACCGCTAAACATCTTTGGGGGCCGTGAGTTGACGGCTGGTAAACGTACTTCATGCGTAAAATATATGACTTACCGAGATCTGCTTCGGCAGCGTGCCACACCCAGTAATGGATAGAAGGCGTGATGATATATTTATTTATTTTATTTATCATCTTCATTTATTATTGGGATAATTTTCTTCATTTCCAGATCTAATTTGTGGCGCTGTAAAGTATACAAAATGAATTTTGTTTATTGATTTAGATGGAGTAAATTTTTATTTGAAGCTTCTTTTGATAAAATAATTAGAGAAGCAGGAAATTACATGTTAAAATTCTATATTCGAGAGACGCGGTCACCAACGTTTATATAAAAAGTATGATTATATCTGAGTGGTTCGGATTTCGCTATAAGCTGTAGGGTTCTTGTATTCTAATTGGTATTAAGTTCTTATTATTTAGAGTAGTAGTATTGCGACAGTACGAAATAATTATGGATGTATAGAATATTATGTTTACATCTGTAACACGAGGGGTATGAACATCGTGAGCGCAGAACTATTTGATTATGATTTGAAACAATTGTGGTTACTATTTTTTTAACTAAATAATAATACATACTAAGGGCCAGTTTTTCAATCACCGATTAATGTTAATCATGATTAAATAAGAATGGAAACTATGGTTACCATTATTATTTAATCATGCATTCGAATCCGGAGATCCCGAGTTCGAATCCCACTTGAAGCTAAATATATACGAACTACCACACTACGGCACGGTGAGACCGGACTCTGTACTGTAATTGGGATTAAATTCCTGTTGTACAGAGTAGCGTAAGTAAAAAAAAAATTAAAAAAAATGGTTAACATTAATTGAGAGTAAACCGGCGATTGAAAAACTGGCCCTGAAATATATAACTTTATTTGACGTAAGTTACTATAATATGAATAAAATTATAACAAAATAGAACTAAAAACATATAAGAATAATTAAATTCTAATTAAATACGCGCAAAGCTCGGAGACGAATTGGACGTGCGTCGGTCACATTTTGATATCCATCGGATCTGGATATATTTTATATTAAATTAAAGGCAATCAAAATCTCTACTCCTCTGCCGAGATAGATTTTTAAATGATTCTGTCAAATTTTATTAATTACATAAAAAAACTGTCAAAAACTGTAAAAAATATTAAAATTTAGACAATGAAAATTATATATTATACTATTTTTATATATTAAAGCAACATGACAGATTTTACAAAGCTATTGACAGATGTCAACTTTATATTATATTGAGATTAATTACAATACGGATTCCCTGTCTTAAGATTCCCTAACTAAATTTCTAATCTATTCATTAAATCCGTATTGTAATTATTCCCAACATAATATAAACTTGACATCTGTCAATAGCTTTATAAAATCTGTCATGTTGCTATAATCTACAAAAATAATATAAGAATAAATAATTGTTGTTTAAACTTTTAATATTTTTTACAGTTTTTTGACAGTTTATTATGTAATTAATAAAATTTGACAGAGTCATTTAATCTCGACAGATATGTAGGGAATTTAATTATCTTTCATTTAAATATATATATATATATATATATATATATATATATATATATATATATATATATATATATATATATATATATATCCGGATCCGATGGATATTAAGGTCTGCACCGATATTTGAACAGAAAATCCCACTGTGCGGACGATGGAGCAAACTTGACTTGGCTGATCCTACAGCTCAAAAACAGACGCTAATAGACCATATTACTATATCAATACGCATGCTCATAATGCACCAATCATATGCTAGGAAGTACAGCTAAAATGAAACCAATGTATTCTTATGGAAAAAATTGTATTTTTAAAGTAAAATATCATTTTATATAAACGTAACTGAATGATAATTTTTTTATACAAGTTATATTTCATTTCTTACTATCGGATTCTGTCCTTATAATATATAAATAATCAATACATTAATATTAAAATAAATATTAAAATTTGAAAATTTTAAGCGCCAATTTGCTCTTCTGTCATCTGTTACTGGCCGATAACTTCAAACTTACGTTTTGTTGTGATTGTAATTTGAATTGATTAATTAATAAGGGAATATTTTTTCATTTCTTCTCCAAGAATAGTAAACAGAGCAACATTTCAAATTAAAGATTTCATGTCAACTTCAAACTGGCGACAATAAAACTGTCACAATTTATGCGCACATGCGCACCATGTGCATATGCATCGCCGTTCGAGTCACACGGCGTCACAAACATTAGTATTGCCAACATAATTGGAAAAAATAGAAAAAAAGTTTGTCACCCTGGCACGCTTTTTTCATTTCATAAATTTTCCGGCAGAGGCGCTATAGAAAGTAATATGGTCCATAGTATATTCCGAAAATAAACCACGGTGCGGTTCAATTTTACCACGGTTACGGTTAGAATGACGTCATAACGGAACACTTTCACGATGACAGTTGTCACTTGACAGATGAGTTTGGAAATGTGAAATTTATTTAATATGGAAAAATGTTTATATTATAAAAATATTGTATTCTGCATCACACCTGCTTTAACTTAAATATAGGGATAAAAAAATAACACAAAGAAAAAAGTAAATATGAGCTTCAGAACAAGTAATAAATTCATCTAATATGAATATATACTGTTAAATAATAAAAATACATTTTCTATCACATGTTTATTTATCAGTCATCATAAAAATATAGTTTTATAAGACAAAAAACTGCCGCTCGAGCACGGTTAGTTTGGTTACTAAAAACTAACCACAAATGTCAAAAACCGTGTTCCGTAATGAAACCGGTTACTGAAAAAACTAACCATGGTTAGTGTGGTTCATTTTCGGAATACACTATTAGTTTTTAAGGGGGGTGAAGAGTGGTATTTTGGGGATGTAACACATGGCCGAAGACTGCAGATGACCACAAATAACAATTGCATGAAGGTCGATGTACCACTAACGCTGTCAAAAATTCCTAAATTATTGTAGGGCAAAATAACAAAATTACGCAGTGATATAACTAACAGCATTTTTCTCGAAAATATTTTAGGAACAGCAAATGCTAAATGAGAGGAATAAACGAGCTTGTATAAAACGAATTATTAATGTGGTGACTGGTGTGCTAGGATAAAAATGTTTTACGGGGAATAATTGCATAAAGAACTGTTCCTATTCCCCCATTTAATAGATGTGTGTTCGTTGTTAAATATGGTAATTATTTCGGTTATTCTTTATTCTCTGGAAATGGTGAAGATCAGGACCCAAGCTTGTTCTTCTTAAACTGGGCATATTTGGTATCTTAAATTTATTGCTATCAAACGTGTATTGTAATAATTATAAAATTTGTTCGTATGAAACGCGACCATATTGTCATATCTTAGTTATCTTAGCAATTAGGCTAGTTATTTTAGAAAACGACTGGACGCCCAGCCATTTTATAAAAAGACTAGCCAGATTATAAATTATAAGAAAACACAAATTTGACAAATGAGCTTGTTTTATGAAAAGACGGATGCAAATATATAAATAAATCAAGGTGCAACGGACTGCAGATAAGTAAGATAAAATAACATGTTACTAAAACATTTATTATGACAGTTGTAGTTTCTATACCAGTCAGTGCTGTTTTTCGACCTCCACCACCTGTTAGTCAATTCCATGCTAAGCATCCATTCTTGTATATCTTGTACAAAGTTGATTATGATACTCTACTCATTATTGGACGTCAAATAACTTTTAATTAAGAGATTTTTGTTGTTATGTTAAGTAAACTCATTGTGTTATATTTTATATTTGGAGGAATTACAATAAATAATTAAACAAGATTATTCTGATTCATATATTTTCATGGGTTTAAGGCCGCTCCGTAGTCAGCGTAATATTTGTATTTTTTTTTTCCAGTTCTAGATGAATAAATTTGTTCAAATTTTGTTAGAATGAAGATAATAATAAAATATTAAGTTTTGTCTTTTTATAATTTCGTAAAACTTAATAATAAGTTAGTTAAGTGCATATATATGTAAAGACATATACACGATTTTAATAGTTTAGAAAGTACTTGGGTATATAAATTATATTATTATATTATATTATTCCCAAAAACGCTCTAGTGCTTTAAAAAAGTATTTATCTCCCTCAAAATTAATGCGACAAGTGTCATTTATCGCACGGTCGTAGATAAAACTAATTTTGTACTTGGATGGGTGACCGTTCAGAGAAAACCCGCGTTGCTGTTGACCATAATATCTAAAACGCAGATCAGGGCGTAATGGCGGCATATGACCTAAGTAGTTGGTCCGCCAAAGAAGCCACAAAAAAAAAACTAATTTGAAATACTTTTAGAAAATATAAAAAATATATATATAGTTCCATTTAAGAATCAATTATGACATTTCTTCCGGCGAAATCGAAAATGTAATTCTGGACCTTTTTTCAGAAAAAAAAATATAAATAAAAATTAGGTTTGCTTTATTTAACGTAAGTTACTTCAATACGTGTAACATTATAACAAAATAGAACTAAAAACATAAGAATAATTAAATGCTAATTAAATACGCCCAAAGCCCGGAAACGAATGCGACATCGGTCACATTTTGACCGGCCGATGGAGCAAACTCTAATATATATATATATATATATATATATATATATATATATATATATATATATATATATATATATATATATATATATATATATATATATATATATATATATATATATCCAGATCCGATGGATATAAAGGTCTCCACCGATATTTGAACAGAAACTCCCGATTTGCCCCACTGTGCGGCCAATGGAGAAAACTTGACTTAACTGATGCTACAGCTCAAAAACAGATGCTAAGTTTTTAAGGGGGATGAAGAGTGGTATTTTGGGGATGCAACACATGGCCGAAGACTGCAGATGACCACAAATAACAATAGCATGAAGGTCGATGTACCACTAACTCTGTCAAAAACTACTAAATTATTATAAAGCAAAATAGCAAAATTACGCAGTGATATAAGTAACAGAAATTTTCTTGAAAATATTTTAGGAACAGAGGAATAGACGATCTTGTATCAAAGGAAATATGAATGTGGTGAAAGTGGTGTGCTAGGATAGAAATGTTTTTGCGGGGAATAATTGCATAAATAACTGTTCCTCTCCCCCATTTCATAGATGTTTGTTCGTTGTTAAATATGATGATTATTTATATTATTCTTTATTCTCTGGAAATGGTGAAGGTCAGGACCCAAGGTTGTTCTTCTTAAACTGTGCATATTTGGTATCTTAAATTTGTAGCTATCAAACGTGTGTTGTAATAATTATAACATTTGTTCGTATAAAACGCGACCTTATTGTCAAATCTTAGTTGTCTTAGCAGTTTGACTAATTATTTTAGAAAACGGCTGGACGTCCAGCCATTTATAAAAAGTCTAGCCAGATTATAAAATATAAGAAAACGCACATTTGACAAATGAGCTTGTTTTATGAAAAGACGGATGTAAATATATAAATAAATCAAAGTGCAACGGACTGCAGATAAGTAAGATAAAATAACATGTTACTAAAACATTTATTATGACAGTTTTAGTTAATCTAATCAGAGGAGGTATTCGGCGACCAGTACCCGTTCATCAATTCCATGCTGAGCATCCATTCTTGTTTATTTTGCACAAAGTTGATGATGATGCTGTACTCTTTGTTGGACGTCAAATAATTTTCAATTAAGAGTTTATTGTTATGTTAAGTATACTCATTGTGTTATATTTTATATTTGGGGAATTACAATAAATAATTAAACAAGATTACTCTGACTTATATATTTTCATAGGTTTAATATTGTTTCTTAGCTCAATGGATATAATTTGTCTCTATAAAGCTAGAGGTCACATAGGACTTTAACATATAAAATCATAATTTTGTAATTTTCTGCTTCTTTAATTAGTTTAAGTAAAAAAACTTCAGATACAAGTTTTCTGTGTGTAAATTAATACACAAAATTATTTTTTTCTGAAACCGCCAAGAAAATGTCTGCTTTTCTGACCAATTTTAGTATGGAAAGTAGGTTTTTACAAAAACAGTCATTTAATATACGTATCCAAGGCTACAACAAAAATAACAGTCTAGTAAAGTACAAAACAGTCTGGTAAAGATTTTACCTGACTGTTATTTTTGTTGTAACCTAGGATACACAGTCTGCTTTCAACACATCATATCAAAAAATTTAAACATGTTGAATTATTTATGATTGAATATTGATTAAATTAAACGGTTTCAGAAAAAATAGTATACATAATACGTCAGGAAACGTTATTTTTATAACAAGTGCCGAAAAAGGCTCGTTACGTGCAAGTGCAGAATTTAACGCACGAGGCTTGCCGAGTGCGGAAATCTGCACGAGCATGTAACCTTTTTCGGTACGTGTTATAAACAACATTTTTCCTACAACTGTGCGATTTAGTAAATCACTAAAATATTATTAAAATTTATCAAATTTATCAAATTTTAATGATATTACATGAGAACGATGTTTTACGGCGTTGCTATGGTTTGTTTGTTGATTGCTTGCACATTGTTCTACGTTATTTAAAAATATTTCACTAACGTCAAAATAATTTCTTCAAAATCATCTTGATTGGAATAGTATAGTGAGTGATTCTTCTTTATCATTAACACCTCCAAAGATAATTGAAGCTCCGGATCATACTATGTTGGATCTATTTTCGACAATGACAATCAACCTGCTGCTGGTACTTCTGAAGCTTCCGAAATTGTTACCAATAATATTACTGGTAATAATATGAACAGGTACGGAAGAAATCAATGTTTCTTTAGACACAAAAGTTTCCACTTTACATTATGTCAGTATAAGCAACTGTAACAACTGTATTAATAATATGCAGTATTTCACTTACTCTATAAATAAAACCATTTATCGATATATTTTACTTTGTTCGGTTCTTTTTATTAATTGTCTACAGATTAGATATACTGCAAATTAAGGTTACGTTTATAAACGTCAAAATATACTACTGCATATTTACTAGCGCTGGTTCACCGTATCTTCTTCTTCCATAAGCGTCTGTGGTCAAAATATGAATTCCGCGCTCGGTGCGAAATTTAAATCGCTGTCAAAACAATATTCTTTTGACAGTTACGTAACGAAGCACTTTCCGCATTAGTGTTTCTTTGCTTTCGGAAACGCACTTGGTCTGCATTCATCTACTTTCCATACGTAACCAAGGCAATTATAGTTACGTAATAACAAAGAAATCGCACAGTTGTAGGAAAAGTGTTTTTACATGACTCAGCGGATTAAAATATCTCTTTCCTGACTTATTATGTAATATACTATTGTATGCTTTGTAATGACATAAATTAGATCTGAAAATGAGAAAACTGCCTCAAAACAAATAAAATTAAACAAATGTGTGACGTTTTGTGTATCAACATTAATTTGTTTATATCGTCGTCTCTGTTTTGGCATTAGAATATCATATTTTCGTATGCATATTCACGCTAGAATGAGCTTTATTTTTAAACAATGGGCTCCTATTCCTTATTTTATTATTATTATTATTTTTTATTAAACTGCAAGATAAACTATGACGATCAGTGAAAACGCGGATTGAAAATTCTTTATGTTACAAGAGATATGATTTTTTAAAGTTTTGTATTGGAGTTGTGACGTCCCAAGTTCGGCTCAGTGGTACTTAACTTGTTTCGTTCAAAGAGTGCAAATAACATACGATTAAATTCTTGCAAAATAATCTTACTATGTTGAAAATTATATTTTATAGAAGTTGCAAACCCAAGAATATGAAATTAAATTATAATAATAAATATACAACATGTTGAACACTTACATACCAGCAAACGACGAACAGTTTGAAAAACCAGTGCTGAGATGTCATATTTAGTTACGTTCTAGTCCGCATATGTATCTTATTTACCGCGCGAAAATACTTGTGGGCAATGAGAACCTTCGCACATGTGATGTCACTATATTTATAATCGCTATGTCAAAATTTAAAAAAAAATCATTGAATTCTAAATACATATTTGTTTTCTAATAATAGAATTAAATAATTTTTGTTTATAAGTTTTACGTTTTTTTATGGGATGGCTAGCACAGTGGTATGAAGTCGGCCTGTGGATCCTGAGGTCCCTGGTTCGATTCCCACAGGCGACAAATTTTCATAATTTGAAAAAGCTATCTCTGTGGTTCCTCCACCACTAACATGTTTGGGGGCCGTGATTTGACGACTGATAACCGCACTTCACGCGCAAAATATATCACTTACCGAGATCTGCTTTAGCAGAGTGCCACACCCAGTAATGGGTAGAAGGCGTGATGATATATTTATTTATTTATATTTATTTACGTTTTTGAATTTGTAAATAAAAAAAGGCATTCTCTAGAGACATCATTCCAATTTCTATAAAAACATTAAATTACATGTTATATATTCTGATTTGGAGCAGAAACACTTTTTTAAACGCCAGCCTTTATTCAAATATTTTTTTTTTTAATTTTTGCTCACCCTACTTTCGTTTCTTCCTTAAAAATATACCTTCTACATTGTTATAACTTAAATGAAATACAATAATTTTAAAACTATCATGAAATAAAAGAGCAATGTTCAATTTGCGGCGATTGCAACAATGTAAAAAATAAATAAATATTAGCAAGTGTATGTGGAATGGGCACGCACATCTACGAGCCCAAATTCATAATAGTTGGACTAGTAAATTCTTTTCATATTTTCTTAAAATAAAGTCAATTTTTGTCGCTGTATTTATTTTCTATGAACTTATTTATACTTAATGTGTAACTGTAGTGTATTTTAGTTCATAAATTATTTTTTTTATTGATTTCGGTAGTTTAACATTAAAAATATTTTATTATTAACAATGTAAGGATACTTCATAATAGTTGGACTATTTCAAGTATGTATTATTTGGAAATAAATAATTACAAAAGAAATAAAACCATAGCAGAGACCGTTGCCTAGCAACTATAAGTAACTTGTTGAAACAATTTCCAGTAACATATTTTAGTTTACTAACAATTATGGTTTGTGGTAAGCCTTTATCTGCAGATTTAAGGAAAGCAATAAGTAATTTAGCAAATAATGGTGAATATGCGTATAAAATAACAGCAGAATTAAATTTATCGCGGTCTAAAATTCGAAGTATATTAAATTGCTATAAGCAGAGTGGTTTTGTTGATTTGAATAAGAAAACCGGCCGTCCATCAACATTTTCGCCGGCAGATTACCGCATTTTAAAAAAATAATTAGAGAAGACCGTCGTTCTACTACTGCTGAAATTGCTACAAAGTGGAGAAATGCACTTGATAGATCCGTATCAGCACGCACTACATTAAGAGCGTTTCGAAAAGTTGATTATGGATTTTATAAGGCGAGTCAAATAGACTTCATGAAAGCTAAAACATCAATGAAATCCAAAAGGCAAAATCAAAACCATTGTGGACGGTTTCTTAGTGACAAAATAGGTTGAAATGGGTGAAATGCCGCAAGAATTGGGTTCAGTGACAATGGAACTCTATCACATGGAGCGACGAGTCACGTTCTGAGGTCTGTGTTGGAGATGAAAGGAGAATGCTTCTTCGAAAGAAAAATTAGTCATTTCAAAAAGATTGCCTAAAACGTAAAGTCAAATTTCCAGCCTCAGTCATGGTATTAGGTTGCATGTCTGCCAAAGGAGGGGGCAATCTTCATTTTGTGGATGGTATTGTGAATACGGATAAATATATAGGAATTCTTCAAGATCGTCTTTTATCGTCCATTACCCATTTACAAAATTCGTATGGAGAGTTTATATTTCAGCAAGATGGTGGTGCCTGCCATAATTCTCGTAAACCTAAGAGTTGGATTGTAAAAAATAATATTCCGATATTGGATTGGTTATCATCTAACCATGATCTGTCTCCAATCGCGACATTGTGGGGAAAATGAAAAAAGAATTGCGAAAGAGTACAGCACGCACGAAACAAGAGTTAAAGTTTAAGTTCAGTGCTATATGGAACTCATTTACTCCAGAATTTTGCCAAACTTTTGTAAATTCAATACTAAAACGTATATTAGAAGTATTTGAATCAAAAGATGATGCAACAAAATATTACATTTTGAAATAAATTGATGATTTACATTATTTTTTAAATAGTCCAACTATTATGAAGTGTCCTTTGATTATTAATAAGTAAATATTTCTTTTGTTAACCAACAATACTTAATATAATTTTTTTAATGAACTAATAAAATACTAAACTTACATTTTTAGTACGGCTTCATTCCTAAAACACTAATATAATCACGAGATTTAGCTTTGTTTTAAGAAAATGTGCAGAAAAATTACTGGTCCAACTATTATGAATTTGGGCTCGTATACTGTAACAAAAATTGCCAAGTATAGCAAAATTATGTATTTCACTTACGCTCTAAATAAAATCATTTTATTTTTTGTTAATTATCATATTTAATAATGATACATCTGCAAGTACTCCTCTGCTCATTGTGATGTGTACAGATTAAGAATACTGATGATACTATGTGCAATATTTATAATGGTTATGTTTATAAACGTCAAAATATACCACTGCATATCTTCTTTTTCCATAAGCGTCTATGGCTAAAATAAGAAACTCCGCGCTTGGCGCGAAATTTAAATCGCTGTCTGTAAATTTTTTATTTTGATAGTTTCGTAAAGCACAAATTATTTTCGGCATTTACGCTTTTCGTTTACAGAAACGCACTTGGTCTGCATTTGTCTCTTTTACACACGTAACCAAGGCAATAGTAGTTACGTAATAACAAAGAAATCGCACAGTTGTAGGAAATAGTTATTTTTATAACAAGTGCCGAAAAAGGCTCGTTACGTGCAAGTGCAGATTTCCGCACTCGGCAAGCCTCGTGCGTTAAATTCTGCACTTGCACGTAACCTTTTTCGGCACGTGTTATAAACAACATTTTTCCTACAACTGTGCTACTTAATAAAACACTAAAATATCAGGATTTATAAAATTCTAATGCTATTATATTAGAGCGATGTTTGACAGCGTTGCCAGGGCGTTGCCATGGTTTGTTTATTTGTGGATTGTGTCATTGTTCTATGAAAATATTTCACTAATTTTACGATAATTTTTTCTTGATTTTAATATTACAATGAGTGACTCTACTTCATCATGCACACCTCCAGATTTAATTGAAGTCGCTGGTCAAGCTACGTTAGATTTATTACCGGAGAAATCTAAAGAGCGGTATTTGCAAGTTTATAATAATTTCAAACTTTGGTGCAGTATGAAAAATACAAGAAAAATATCTGAAAATATACTGCTGGCATATTTCATGGAGAAAAGTAAAGTTTATAAATCTTCAAGCTTGTGGAGTCAGTATTCAATGTTGAAGTCTACGTTGAATGTACATGAAAATGTCAATATTGATCAATATTCTAAACTAAGTGCATTTATAAAACGTAAAAATGTTGGATACAGGAGTAAGAAATCTAATATATTAACAAGAGATGAATTTTACAATTTTTTAACTAATGCCGATGATAAAACTTACTTAATGATGAAGGTAATGTCGCTACAATAGATTATATAATATTTAATAGAAAGATTCATCAAACAGATTAGTCGCTAATATGATTTTTTTATTGCAGGTTGCTTTAATTCTTGGTATTTCGGGTGCTTGTCGTCGAATAGAGTTAACAAACATTGTTCTTGATCATATCGAAGACAAAGGTACATTTATAATTGTGAATATTCCTGATACTAAGACTAAAAGGTATAGACAATTCACAGTGACTTCTGTTTCTTTAAATGGCATAATTTTTTTGGAAATATATCGCAAATATGTTGTTCTTCGACCTGGAAACGTGGCACATCGTCGGTTTTTTTTTAAATACAAATTCGGAAAATGTACAGTTCAACCTGTAGGAATAAATACCATGGGTAAAATTGCTGAGAAAATTGCAGAGTTTTTAAAATTACCCAATCCAAAAAGTTACACAGGCCACTGCTTTAGGCGATCTTCAGCCACATTATTAGCCGATAGTGGAGCAGATATAATAAATCTTAAAAGACATGGTGGTTGGAAGTCTAGTACAGTGGCTGAGGGATATATTGAAAACTCGCTGCAAAATAAGATAAAAATTGCTAATCAAATTCTTGGCAATGCAAATCAACCTGCTATTAATACTTCTAATACCTCTGAAATTGTCAGTAATATTACTGTTGACACAGATGAAATCAATGTGTCTTTAGAGAATACAAAAGTTTCCAGTACACATATTATTAATATAAACAACAGTAATAATTGTGTTATTAATATTCACAAAAAATAATATGTATTTTATTTACTATTTAAATAAAATTATTAAACGTCAAAATATATCACTGCATATTTCTTCTTCTTCCATAAGCGTCGGTGGCCAAAATATGAACTTCGCGCTCGGCGCGAAATTTAAATCGCTCTTTGACAGTTACGTAATGAAGCACTTTCGGCACTAGTGTTTCTTTGCTTTCGGAAGCGCACTTGGTCTGCATTCATCTACTTTCCATACGTAACCAAGGCAATTATAGTTATGTAATAACAAAGAAATCGCACAGTTGTAGGAAAAAGCATTTTTCTCGTAAATATTTTAGGAACAGCAAATACTAAGTGGGATAAATAAACGAGTTTGCACAAAAGGAATTATGAATTTTGAAAAAGCGAAAATGGTGTGCTAAGATGCAAATATTTTCCGGAGAATAATTGCATAAATAACTGTTCATGTTACCCCATTTTATAGATGTTTGTAATTATTTAAATACAGGTGATTGAACAAAATAAGGACAATTAGCTATTTTCTTTATTATCAATTTTAGACTTATAGTTTAAATTTTAGTGTGAAAAGGTCCTAAGTTCTACTTTTGGTTTTGTCGGAAGCGATGTTATTGTTATTTTTTTAAATTGATTGTTGTACATTTTTTTGTATTTTCTGAAAGTATTTTAAATTAGAATATAATTAGTATTTTGTAAGTAAATGATGAAATCAAATCGAATTATAAAGATAAAAATTGGAATACCGCCAGAATTTGATCCTGGGACCTATGAATTCTGGTCATACCAAATAAGCTATGATCGCCATGTGATTCAAATTTGATTTTATTCTAATTTTTCTTTATATCTTGTCATAGGTTCAGGTTCATATCTTGTCGGTATCTCTTTATAATTCGATTAGATTTTTTATAAATTAGGTTTACAGTTATGCCAAAAACTTGCATTTTCATGAGAAATTATCCTAATAATAATTTTCTCAAAATTATAGCATTTTAATTTATTATCAATTTATACTTGAATCTTCTTTGTTTAAGGACATATTTTGACATTTACCTGATATATTATTTGTTTTTGGTTATTTCTAATAATTCGTACTGTATAAAAGTCAATAAAGATAAAAATAATTGTTTATAATACAAACAGTTTTCACCATATTTAAATTACCAGTGCGACTCCCCCTTCATTGACATCTTTGGGGACCGTAATTTGACGGCTGATTACCGCATTTCATGTGCATAAAATATATCATTTACCAAAATCTGCTCCAGAAAAGTGCCACATACAATAATGGGTAATAGACGTGATATATTAATTTTATTTTTATATTTAAATAGAAATCACATTTTCTTCATTTTCGATAGTTATAAAAAAATCAAAAACAATTGATATATCAGATAAACAAAGTATTTTCTCCAGCAAAGAATGTTCAAATATAATGATAAACTGATAATGCATTGAAATGTCATAATTTTGAAAAAAATTAGTAACTAGGTTAATTTCTTATGAAAATGCAAGTATTGATATCACTGTAAAACTAATTTAAAATAATTTCAGAAAATATAAAAAAAAAACATATAGTTCCATTTAAAAATCTATGGGATGGCTAGCTTAGTGGTATGAAGTCGGCCTGTGGATCCTGAGAACCCTGGTTCGATTCCCACAGGCGACAAACCATTTTCATAATTTCAAAAACTACCCCTGTGGATCCTCCACCACTAACATCTTTGGGGGCCGTGATTTGACGACTAGTAACCACATTTCACGCGCAAAATATATCACTTACCGAGATCTGCTTCGGCAGTGTGCCACACCCAGTAATGGGTAGAAGGCGTGGTGATATATTTATTTATTTATTTTTTTTAAATCTAAAATTAATAATAAAGAAAATAATCATTTATTCGTATTTTTTCAATTACTTCAGATGAAAAGACAATTTCGTCATTGAATTTGTTTTGTCATACGAGATATATGAAACTGATTTAAATACAATAAATATATCAAGCCATTAACCCATTACTGGGTGTAGCATTCTGCCGTAGCAGATCTTGATAAGTGATATATTTATGCGCGTGAAGTGCGGAACTAATTTTGTTTATGTTATTTTCGATAATAAACATCTTTAGAAAACAAAAACGTATTTCATTTATTTGTGCATTGTAATTGTTGTAATTTTAATGATGACGAACTGAACTTCCTATTTAACGAGATGCGTTGTTAAATATGGTGATGATTTATTCTTTATTCTCTGGAAATGCTGAAGCTCAGTGCCCAAGCTTGTGCTTCTTAAACTGGGCATATTTAGCATTTTAAATTTGTTGGTATCAAACGATGGGTGGTAATCGTTTTAAGGTAGTACTAGTGTTACGGTGGCGCCATCGGTTGTCAAGTGGTGAAACTGACGCTCAAAAAAATTAAAAAATTGAATAAAATAAGTGTTTTATACGTATAATGGTTTGAATATCATGAATTGTTAACAGGTTGTTGGTCTAATGAATTTTCAAATACCATACCACGGAGTGGTGTTGCCATTATAAATTGGGATTCTTAATTTTTCGTTAAAAACAAGGCTTTGCATGGCTATATATCCATTACTAAACGATAAAAAACTATCTCCTTCTGATACAATATACATGGATAGTTCTAGAACATCATACTAGTTCTTCAAATAAAACTGCAAAATTTTAGAGGTACACAAACCAAATATGTGCGATTCTGAGTGATGATCGCCATAAGCCCCGTGTATAAGAACTCAACTTTACAAGCGAATATATTTATTCACAGACGGTGAATATGTTTCATATTATAACAGGATGCGTATGACTATCCAATGTTTACGTGCGCCAAATTTCATTCAGATCTGCAAAAAAAAAATTCACGCTAGTATTACCTTAAATTAGCTTAGTGGATATCGCGACAGATTATTAAATTTTCATTGACTTAGCTATTTAGCTAGTCATTTTAGAAAATTGCCCAGCCAGTTTATAAAATATCTAGCCAGATATTAAAATAGTGCTAAGTCAACGCAAATTTGACAAAATGAGCTTGTTTCATAAAAAGGCGGATATAAATTTATAAATAAGACAAGGGCAACGGATTGCAGAAAGCTGAGATAAATAACATGGTACTAAAACATTTATTACGACAGTTTTAGTTCGTATGCCACTCAGTGCTGTTTTTCGACCTCCACCACGTGTTCGTCAATTCCATGCTAACCATCCATTCTTGTATATCTTGTACAACGTTGATTATGATACTCTACTCATTATGGGACGTCAAATAACTTTTAATTAAGAGATTTTTGTTATTATATTAAGTATACTTATTGTGTTATGTTATATGTTATATTTGAGGGAATTACAATAAATAATTAAACAAGATTACTCTGGTTCATATATTTTCATAGGTTTATTATTGTTTCATAGCTCAGACGATATAACTTGCCTCTATATAGCTAGAGTTCAAGCGTTGAAAACTCTACTTCAACTCGACCGCGGCTCTCGATCATAGGAATATAAGAAAACGCAAATTTGACAAGATGAGCTTGTTTTATGAAAAGACGGATATAAATATATATATATATATATATATATATATATATATATATATATAAATAAATCAAGGACAACGGACTGCAGATCTGTAAGATAAAATAACATGTTACTAAAATATTTATTATGACAGTTGTAGCTATAGTAGTCAGTGGAGTTATTCGAAGTTCAGTACTTGTTCTTCAATTCCATGCGGAGCATCCATTCTTGTTTAACTTGCACAAAGTTGATGATGATGCTGTACTCTTTGTTGAACATCAAAAACTTTCAATTAAAAAGTTTTTGTTATTATGTTAAGTATACTCATTGTGTTATGTTATATTTTATATTTGGAGGAATTACAATAAATAATGAAACAACAATGTTTCATAGCTTATTGGATATAACTTGCCTTTTAAAGCTAGAGTTAACACGTTGAAAACTTATGCAGGATGTTAGATCGCGACTCTCGAACATAGGATTTTAACATATAAGATAATAATTTTGTAATTTTCTACTTTCCTAATTATTTTAAGTAAAAAAGTTTGAAATAAAAGTTTTCTGCATCTGAATTAATACACAAAATTAATTTTGCATACTTTGTAACGCCACAAATTAGATCTTAAAATGACGAAAATTGTGTCAAAACTACCGATAGACATGGAACTTAAATAAAAATTAACATATGTTTGACGTTTTATCTGTCAAGACTGTTAAAATAATTTTTTTATATTACTATCTTCTTTAATTTTGGAGACAATTTTCAGATCTAATATGTGGCGTTACAAAGCATGCAATAGTTTATTACATACCATGAACTGTAAGTGACAGTTTTTAGGTGAATGTAATTTACGGGTTTAGATTTCCAAAACATTCGCCACTTAAAAAAATCACTTAAGTTCGAGATTATTAAGCTATTTTTTACAATACCTGCACAAATAAAAGAAAAAGAAAACTAGGTTTCAAAATTAACAGCTGTCAAATTGTTGCCAATATAAACAGGACCTTGATCTATAATATTTACTTACTATCAACGGTGGATGATAAGTAAATATTATAGTCCTAATGTAACCATAGAAACAACAGTGCAACTGTCATTAATGAGTAACTTACAGTACAGATATTGTAAAAAAATAATTCTTAGTATTGATTTAGATGCAGAAATTTTTTATATGAAGCTTTTTTGCGTAAAATAATTAGGGAAGCAGGAAATTACAAAAGTACTATATTCAAGAGACACGGTCATCACTCTGTATATAAAACGTTTGATTATATCTGAGTGGTTCGGATTTCACTATAAGATGTAGGGTTCTAGTGTTGTAATTGGCATTGTTCTGAGTAGCATATAATAAATAATATTGCGAGAGTACGAAATAATTATGGATGTATAGAATATTATGTATACATCATACTACATTTTGTAGTTTTTTTATTTACAAATTATTCGTAAAACGAATAAATCAAAAAGTATCGTCGCAGGGTGGCTGTGAGAACAGCACATTACTGCGAACAGCGCTTTCAACGCTGAACTAATAATAACATAGACTCTTATGGAATAATTGTATTTCTAATTAATTTCAAATTTGATGCATTTATCAAAAAAATATTAACGTATTTGAATATCAGAATATTTTTATTAATATATTAGAATTAATAATAAACTGTGGCGATCCAATAAAATATAAACTTCATTCTAATTTCTATAAAAATATCAAATTATTATTTTTATAATACTTGTGCTATAAGTTACCTATTAATGACAAAATTTAAACACAATAAGGGCCAGTTTTTCAATCACCGGTTTACTCTCGATTAGTGTTAATCATGATTAAATAATAATGGTGACCATAGTTTCAATTAGTATTTAATCATGATTAACATTAATCGGTGATTGAAAAACTGGCCCTAAAGCTACATTCACAAATCGAAATTAGTTTTTATTTTATGTTTTCCATTTTTGTTTTAATAACCTTGTAGACATGTTATCTTATGCAGCCATTCACAAAACAATATTTAGTTTTGGTTTTAACACAAAAGTTTGCAAACTTCAAACTTATGTTTTAGTTTTACGTTTTATACTTAGGAATAAACCAATAGGACGAAGCGTAGAATGATGTAGTAATATATACTTGTCTCTTTCTATCGTCCTTTGCATTGATGATAACCTAAGTTTGTTTTTATTCGAGTGTCAAAATGAATGAAAATAAATTAATACCTACTTTCTTATTATGATAATATTTACTTTGCTTTTCCAAAAAATACGAAAGTAAACAATATATGACAGCACGTGTAATTTCTGACACATCTGACAGTTACATTTACTGTATTACCAATCTTCTGAGTATAGCCAATCTTCTAAAATTTATGATAGATGTCACTACTAACTAAAATCGACAAAAGCAAAACTATTTGTGAATGGCACCTAAAAACACACTAAAACATAAAGCATAAAACAAAAACTAATTTCGATTTGTGAACGTAGCTTAAGTCGAACTTTTATGTACAGCGATTTCCATGGTTATATCCGGACTTTAACATTTACTTATTGTCCACCGTGGTGAACAGTAACTAAATATTACATATCAAGGTCCTGTTTATCTTGACAACAATTTGACAGCTGTCAATTTTGAAACCTATTTTTCTTTTCTTTCTATTTGTGCAAGTATTGTAAAAAATAGCGTATTAACCTCGAACTGTGATTTTTTTAGGTCGGGAATGTTTAGGAAATCTCGAGCCTTCGGGCCTCGATTTCCCAAACTACATTCTTGACCTAAAAACTGTCACTTACAGTTGAGGGTACGTAATATACTATTTATTTTTTATATATTCAGATTTAGAGCATAAATTCTATTACACTGTTTCAAACGTAAGCCTTAATTTAAAACATATTAGTATCTAATAATTTAGTCTTTCTTTCAGTTTTGTCTAATGCCACTTTTTTTATTTTTGTTCATCAGATTTTCTTTTATTCGTTTAAAATCAATGTACCTGCTAAATTGTTATAACAATATACAGGCAATCGTAGCTCAGTGGATAAAAGCGAGATAAAAATTGCGTTTCATAATTAGCAAGCAAGAGGTTGTGCGTTCAAATCTCACTGACTTCTACTTATATCCAAAAATATGATTATGTCTGAGTGGTTCGGATTCCACTATAAGCTGTACGCCTCCTGTACTGTAATTGGGATTTACTTTCAGTTGTGCAGAGTAACAAAATAAATCAAATAAATAAACTCAAATATAACACAATAATTTTAAACTGTCATTACACAAACGAGCAATGAACAATTATTGGTGTTCCGGTTGCAACAATATAAAAATAAATAAATCAATTTTCGCGAGTGTATGTGGAATGGACACGAACGTCTATTCCGTAACAAAAATTGCCAAATATACCAATTACTAACATGATTTTTTTTACAGTAACTTCCTATTAATAATAGATAGGGGGATCTTAATAATTGCTGTTTTTGTTAATGTAAAATTTTAGTTACTTACCTAATGTGGGAATAGTTATAAATAACAATCTCTACTTATAGAACTTAAAAAAAAAACCACTTGTTCACCCACCTCAGTCATCTTGCATCTCCATTACACTTCATACATCATCACTTAGATCTGAAGATGGCACTAACCAGTTGCCGAAATATAACCATCAACGTTTGAGTCAACAATGTAAATTCTATTACCTAATCCCCTGCTGTCCTTCCCCTCACTTTTGACTTTTAAACAACATTAAAAATTCACATATTAATACCTATAAGTCAAGATCTCCTAAATTATAATTATATGTTTTGAGTTTTCCAACTTGAAATTTTTCAAATTCAAATTACTTAAATTGTAATTAGTTGTGAATGTTTACATTGAAATTCTATACTGAAACTTGAAATTATTGAAGTGAAATTTGTTATGAATTTAACATAGTAACTAAATTACAATTTCTTGATTAAATGAATTATGACCTTCACACTGATTTAAATTATCAGAATGATTTTGAATTTCTAATGTTTCTCGAATTAATCCAACATCGCTAGCTCTTCATTTTTTTCATAAACAAAATATCAGGAAGAAAATTTATTGTATGTTAAACAATAGCATATTTTTAAGGATAGTTTAATTTTAATTTTAATAAATGAAACTAAAGTGTATTTTTCTATAAATTATTTATCTTTATCTTGTTTAAAAACTGGGATATGGTGATGGGTATGTTAGAAGTTTATAATATCAATTATGGCAAATAGCAATTCTCTTAGTACGCGGAAGATATAGTAATATGAATATTTTTGACAGTTGGCAACTCACATGCAAGATTCGTACCTCAAACAAAAGATATCAACGCTGATCATCCTTTCATTTATTATCTGTGGACGAAAGATATTGGTGATCAACTCTTCATTGGCAGAGTTACACAATTTTAATAATACTTTATATTCCATATTTTTCTTATTATTATTTTTATCTGAAATGGTTTACTAGAAATAACGATGTACGAGATATTATATTTACAATAAATATTTTTATTGAATTGAAGATTTCTTTATTTGTTGTTCACATCGTGTATCTTTTACGAGTAAATAAATCAATAAATATTAGTAAGAGCATGTGAAACGGACATTTTCAGTTTAAAATTTTAAAAGTGTTATTAAACAAAAGTTCAATCATCAATATAAGAATAAATACTCGAAAAAAGTTTATTCTCTAACAAAAAAAAAAAATGTACAGCAATTGCTAACATGATATTTTATAGTAACTATCCTAGCTGCCATTGTTGATCGGGAGTTCGTGCAATAGTTTATTACATACCATGAACTGTAAGTGACAATTTTTAGGTCAAGAATGTAGTTTGGGAAATTGATGCCTGTAGGGTCGAGATTTCCTAAATATTCGTGTCTTGAAAAAAATCACTTATAGTTCGAGATTATTAAGCTATTTTTTACAATACCTGCACAAATAAAAGGAAAAGAAAAATAGGTTTCAAAATGTCAGCTGTCAAATAGTTGCCAAAATAACAGGAGCTTGATCTACAATATTTGCTTACTGTCCACGGTAGATGGTAAGTAAATATTATAGACCATGAAAACAAACTGTGCAATAAAACTTCCACTTACTGTGTTTAAATTTTGTCAATAATGGGTAACTTACAGTACAGGTATTGCAAAAAAATTTTGTGTATTGATGCAGAAAATTTTTGCTTAAAATAATTAGGGAAACGGGAAATTACAAAATTAGAATTTTACATTTTAAAGTTCTATATTCGAAAGACGCGGTCACCATTTTTTATATAAAAAAGTATGATTATATCTGAGTGGTTCGGATTTCACTATAAGCTGTAGGGTTCTTGTATTATAATTGGTATGAAGTTCTTCTTGTTCAGAGGAGCATATAATAATATTGCGACAGTACAAAAAATTATGGATGTATAGAATATTATGTTTACATGACTCTACATTTTGTAGTTTATTTTTATTTACAAATTATTCATAAAACGAATAAATCCAAAAGTATGGTCGCAGGGTTGCTGTGAGCACAGCACATTACCGCGAACAGCGCTTTCAACGCTGAACTAATAATAACATAGACTCTTAAATCGTACTTCTTATTAATTTCAAATTTGGTGTATTTTATCAGGAAAATATGAACATATTTGAATATCAGACAATGAAATGTTTTTATTTTTATTAATATATTAGAATTAAAAATATAAATAAACTGAGGCTTTAGGGATCCAATAAAATATAAAATATTAACAAAGATGTTTCGAGTTAAAAAAAATCAGCTGCAAAAATATATAACGTAAATAAACTTATAAATATACATAATAAGTAACACAAACAATTTTCACTATTTTAAAAAGCTACCCCTGTGGCTCCGCCACCGCTAACATCTTTGGGGGCCGTTATTTGACGACTGGTAACCGCACGCGCAAAATATATCACTTACCGATATCTGCTTCGGTAGAGTGCCATATTTTTTGGATCCTAAACATTTGTTTTCCAATATTAGTATTAAATAATTTTGTTCATACTATTACACTATTTTATTTTTGTTCACCATATTTTCTTTTATTTGTTTAAAATGAATGTACCTTCTAAATTGTTATAACTCAAATATAACACAATAATTTTTAAAACTGTATTACACAAACGAGTAATGAACAGTTTTCGGTGTTAATATAAATAAATATTAGCATGTGCATGTGGAATGGACACGCATGTATTCTGTAACAAAAATTGTCAAGTATAGCAATTGCTTACATGATTTGTTTACTAAACTTCATTCCCTGTATGAAAACGATTACGTCACATTCGGTATCCATGTGATTCAATATTTTGTACTTAAAACGTTTACATTGGTATTGGATTGACATTTTTAAAACATAACCTAAAATTTAAATTAAAATATTTATTACTTTATAAAATTTAATTAGTTTATAAATGAGACCAAATATTTCATATATTAAATAAAAACCAAATATAAATTTATCTTAACGCACGAAAAATATAACCTACCTTATTGAAATATGTAATTTTGTAAAATAAAACTCAAAGAAATATACATTTTTATATGTATTATTATAATCAGAGCTGGGCAAGCTACTTAAAAAAAGTGGCTAAGCTACAGCTACAGCTATTCTTTAAAAAAGTAGCTAAGCTACAGCTATAAGCTATATTTTGTAAAATATAGCTAAACTACAGCTAAAAGCTTTCGTTAAAGTAGCTGTTAAATTTTAAAGCTACTTTTTTTAATTATTGTGGAATAATTAAATTTGCCATTGTCATATGATCAGTCTTTTGTTATAATGACTGTTAATTTACTATTACGTACATAAATATCAAAAACAGCAAATACGAGTACCATCTGGCACCTACTGTGTATTTTTGCGTATTAGAGCCAGTTAGAACCGGCAACAAATAATTATTTTGTGTGAGTTTAGCTTGTATGCATGCGTACTTTGTTGACCTTCTGCTTAAAAAAGTAGCTTGAAGCTACAAAAAGTAGCTTGAAGCTACAAAACGTAGCTTTAAGCTACAAATAGTAGCTTTAAAAGTAGCTTCAGTTGTTATTTTTAAGCTAATAGAAAAAAAAGTAGCTAGCTACAAGCTACAGCTATATTTTTTCATAGTTAGCTAAGCTACAACTACAGCTAAGGTAAATGTAGCTAAGCTAATAGCTAAGCTACAAAAGTAGCTAGCTACTGCCCAGCTCTGATTATTATATATAAATAAATAATATTTGAAAATACAAAATACAGTGCACATTACCTCTTGTTCTACAGTTAAATTAATTAAAGGTCCTCGATTATCTAACTCCAGCGCAAAATAATCATTAAATGACAAACGCATTTCTGCATTTGATTACCCAAAATTTTATAAGCCATTTCTTATTTCTCAGTCTTTATTTATGTATAAAAAATGTCACAAACTTAGAAATGAAAGTCGAGAAAATAACAAAATCATGGCCATAGGTCTCTATTTTTATTTTATAAACAAATGTGAACAAAGTAAATATAAATTTCCGTATTAGTAAGAACTGTCATACGTTTTCATTCAAATAATTAATGTGATAGAACGTGAGAAAACATGAAACGTGTGTTTTTACTTATTAAGACATACGTTAATACCATTCGCATAAGTACGAATAATATTAATAAAAAAAGATAGATATAGTTCATCGTATCTATGATAATCTTGTCCACATATAACGTCGTTTACATACAGGGAATGGAGTTTAGTAACCTGCCTACTGACTATTGTTGATTGGAGTCTTAGCAATTGCTATTTTTGTTGCAGAATTGGCTTAATAATTAATTTAAAATTTAAATTAATTACCTAATGGTGATGGTGTCTTTAACATAATGAATAATTTTTGTCTTTCTACAGTTATTTATCTACGAAAAAGTGCTAGACCATTTCCCTATCTTCTTTTGTCATTCGAAGTGGAGCATCCCTTCATGTTCTACTTACATAGCAAAACAATTGACACTCTGGTGTTCATTGGACGAATTGAGAAATTTTAGAAAATGATTAAATGTTGAACAAATTGATATTTGATAGATTAACAAGAATGTAAAATTTGCATAATTTCATATTAAAGAATTGTCATTATTTTGTTTTTGATTCTTCTTTTGATTGTTCATACATATTTTCAGAACTCACAGCAAAATACAGTTTTGGTTTTATAATAAATTATCAATATTTTGGTGTACTGAACATACACCTACTTTAGGATTGATAAAATTTCATTTACAACTAATTTGAAAAATTTGAATTTAAGAAATATCAAATTGAAAAATTGTCATCATTCAAACAAAAAATTAAAGCATTTACATTATTCTAATTTAAAAAATATTAAGATTATGTTTTGACGTTTCTCAAAACCAATGAAATGCTTCACGTGTCTGCGTTTTAACCAATCCTGTCATTATTATATTGACAATAAAGCTGTAATTATTCCCGGGAATAATGTCTGTAGGTGCTTTTTTGTTGGTGACAAATGATTATTTAAAACTGTCAACGCGTCAAGTAAAATATAAATAAATATATCATCACGCCTTCTACCCATTACTGGGTGTGGCACTCTGCCGAAACAGATCTCGGTAAATGATATATATTGCGCGTGAAGTGCGGTTACCAGCCCTCAAATCACGGCCCCCAAAGATGTAAGTGATGTGAAAAAAATCGATTAAGTTTCATTTCAGATACAGAATCCACCAAAAAATTTTGGAAACAACTTCCAAGAATACATTAATAAGTAATCAACCGATATGAACCCAGTTCAAAGTATTTTAAGTTAGATGAATCCGACCTCAACATCTAAGTCAAAAAATAATCTAATTAAATATAACTCGAGAGTTGGATAAATTAGAAAATAATTCTCCATTATCTTTCTCAAACTTGTTGCCATTTGGCAATAGCCACTCAAGCCCTACGGGCTTTCGTGACTATTGCCTGGCAACAAGTTTTAGAAAGATCTATCAAATTATTTTCAATTTATTCTCACTCTCTTGTTATATTAATACTGATAATATTTATTTGATATGTTATTGTACGTCCAATAAATATGATTTGGGTGATATTATATAGCACCTTTTCCACAATAATCTGTGAGGATCATTAGGTAACTGAAAAATATCCCTTTGTCTGAAAATAATTATAAATCAGTACCAAGACCTACATTATTCGTTCTATATACTATGACTAATTATATTAAACAAGAACGGAAGATAAATTCCAATTTCAAGGTTTGAAGTTGGTTAACTTGAAATGTTTCAAATTAATATTTCATAAATTGTAATTAGTTGTGAATGTGACTGAAACTAATTGAAGTGAAATTCGTTATGAATGATATTTAACATAGTAACTAAATTACAATTTCTTGATTAAATACATGATGACCCTCGCACTGTTTTAAATTACAAGAATGTTCTTGAATTTTGAATGTTTCACGAATTAAACCTATATCCATAAACTTGGCCCTGGTCCCTAGGGATGTTCTTCTTTTCGTTATAAACAAAATATCATGAAAAACTATTGCATGTTAAGTAATAGCAAATTTGTAGGGGTGTGTTTTTCTATAAATTGTTTATCTTTATCTTGTTTAAAAACTGGGATATGGTGATGGAAGTTTATAATATCAATTATGGCAAATTAAAATTCTGTTGGTATGCAGAAGGTATAATAATGTGAGTATTTTTGACAGTTGAGTTCGCAACGGCAAGTCTGCCACCTCCTAAAACAAAAGATTTCAACGTTGATCATTCTTTCATTTATTATCTGTGGAAGAGAGATACTGGTGATCAACTCTTCATTGGCAGAGTTACACAATTTTAATCATACCTTCTACTGAATATTTTTCTTATTATTATTTTGATCTAAAATGGTTTATTGGAAATAAAACGATGTACGAGATATTATATTTACAATAAATATTTTTATTAAATTGAATATTTCTTTTTTATTTGCACCGTTGACATCGTGTCAAATGTTTCAAAATTATTCGCGACACAAATACCTCAAGTAAGAGATACTAGTAAATAAATAAATAAATATCAGCAAGTGCATGTGAAACGGACATTATCAATTTAAAATTTTAAAACTGTCATTAAACAAAAGTGCAATGATAATTTTTCGGCGTTTTGAAACAATATATAAATAAATATTCGGAAGTATCTACATGTCTATTTGCCAATAAAATAGTATAACAATTGTTAACTTTTCCCCTTATTCTGTAATAGAATCATATAGGCAATCGTAGCTCAGTGGATAAAAGCGAGGTAAAACTTGCGTTTCTTAATTAGCAAGCAAGAGGTCGTGCGTTCAAATCTCACTGACTTCTACTTATATCCAAAAAGTACGATTGTGTCTGAGTGGTTCGGATTCCACTATAAGCTGTAAGCCCTCTGTACTGTAATTGGGATTTACTTCCTGTTATGCAGAGTAACACATAAAAATAATGTGTTAATGATCGATAAGTTAAGCTATTTTTCATGATTTATTAATACGATTGACTTTATGATCTAAGCTGTAACAAAAATATCATAAAAATTGTCTGGCAACTAGATGATCGGACGTTTAATAATTTTTTATTTCTTAAACAGAGTGCTATGATTTAAACAAAATATAATGGTTGCCAAGTCACTATGAGAGTTATTTGTTATTGTTTCTCTTTATTTAAAAATATTAACTACAACTACAACAATTATGGCTCGTGGTCAAGCGAAAATGCAAAAGATTTGTGAGAAAATCATCACAAAATACCTAGAAGGTAAATCAATGCTTAAAATAGCGAAAAGTCTTAATATGGGGAAAACTACGATTGTATTGAATGGCCATTGAACTGAAATATAAAAAAAAAAACTGCTAGCATTAATGTCGCCGGAAAAAATACCGAGAAACCTCAAATGATAACACCTCGAAATAGAAGCCTTTTGATTAAAATTTGCAAGAATTCTAGACGATCCACATTACGCGAGATTACCGCTCGTTGGAATTCGGAATTAGGCATGCATATTTCTCAAAAAAATTGTAGGAAGTGGACAGAAGCGGATTTAAAATATTTCGGGCCCTAGGCAAAATATTTATTTCGAGCCCTTTAAACAAGATAGAGACCGCGACTCTCGAAGATAGAGATTTTACATGTAAAATAATAATTCTGTAATTTCCTGGTTTCCTAATTATTTTAAGCAAGAGAGCTTCAAATAAAAGTTTTAGGACATAATATTCTGCATCTAATCCAATAGACAAAATTAATTTTACATGCTTCGTAACAGCACAAATTAGATCTGAAAATAACGAAATTATCGATAGTCATAAAATTTAAACAAAATTAACAAATGTTTGACGTTTTATCTGTCAAAATAAATGACATAATAAATAAAGAAATTATTTTGACAGATTAAATGTCACACATTTGTTTAATTTTGTTTCAATCTAATTTGTGCCGTTACGAAGCATGCAAAATTATATTTGTTTATTGGATTAGATGCAGAATTTTATATCCTAAATCTTTTATTTGAACCTGTCTTGCTTAAAATAATTAACGAAGCAGGAAATTATAAAATTATGATTTAACATGTTATATATCCATGTTCGAGAGTCGCGGTCACCATCCTGTATATTATTTAAACTAAAAATTTGAATTCGGGCCCTACAATTTTTGGGCCCTAGACTATTGCCTCTTTAGCCTAGGCCAAAGTCCGCCTATGGAAGTGGATTATTAAGTCTGGACTTAGATTTTATAACATACGTTATAGTTACTTACAGTATAGTTTAAATATTGAAATAGAGTATATGTATGCCAAGGAAAAACTATTATTAACAGGGATACAAAAGATTAAATTGGTCTAAAAAATTGATTTTCTGACCAAAAAGGACTGGAATAAAGTCATCTTTAGTGATGAATCATGGTTTAAAATAATTATAAATAATATTTAAATATATTTTAAATAATAATAAATAAGTACCAAGACCTAAATTTTTCGTTCTATATAGTTATATACCATGAATAACTATATTAAACAAGAACGGAAGATAAATTCCAATTTCAAGGTTTGAAGTTGGCAAACTTGAAATGTTTCAAATTAATATTTCTTAAATTGTAATTAGTTGTGAATGTTACTGAAACTTGATATTATTGAAGAGAAATTCGTTATGAATGATATTTAACATAGTAACTAAATTACAATTTCCTGATTAAACGCATGATGATCTTCACACTGATTTATATTATCAGAATGTTTTTGAATTTTGAATGTTTCACGAATTATTCCTACATCTATAACTTGGCCCTGGTCTTCTTTTCGTCATAAACAAAATATCATGAAAAAACTATTGCATGTTAAGTAATAACAAATTTTTCGGTGTAGTTTTATATTAATTTTAATAAGATAAATCAATAGTGTATTTTTTTTTTAATTTGTTTAAAAACTGAGATATGGTGATGGATATGTTAGAAGTTTATAATACCAATTATGGCAAATGGAAATTCTGTTGGTACGCAGAAGGTATAATAATGTGAGTATTTTTGACAGTTGAGTTCGGATTGACAAGTCTGCCACCTCCTAAAACAAAAGATTTTCACGCTGATCATCCTTTCATTTATTATCTGTGGAAGAGAGATACTGGTAATCAACTCTTCATTGGCAGAGTTACACAATTTTAATCATATCTTATATTGAATATTTTTCTTATTATTATTTTGATCTAAAATGGTTTACTGGAAATAAAACGATGTACGAGATATTATATTTACAATAAATATTTTTATTGAATTGAATATTTCTTCTTTATTTGCACCCTTGACATCGTGTCAAATGTTTCAAAATTATTCGCGACACAAATACCTCAAGTAAGAGATACTAGTATATAAATAAATAAATAAATAAATATCAGCAAGTGCATGTGAAACGGACATTATCAATTTAAAATTTTAAAACTGTCATTAAACAAAAGTGCAATGATCATTTTTCGGTGTTCCAATTGCAACAATATAAATATAAATATTCGGAAGTGCATGTCTATTTTCCAACAAAAAAAGTATAACAATTGTTAACTTTTCCCCTTATTCTGTAATAGAATCATAATGTGTTGCTGATCAATACGTTATTAAGCTATTTTTCATGATTACTCTATAGATTATTGATAGAAATCTGATATGGTAATAATCGCGTAATTCGAGATTAGTCGAAATATACTTAATTTATGAATGAACTTTTACAGAACTCTGTTTTATTTACTTGGTTGTTTACTACATTATTATTATTGACATAAAATTGTTTTACAAAGCAAAACTGATATATTATAAAATATATTAAATAATCTTAGAAAAATGTGTGTCGGCAGTATTTCAACAATTATTAGTAAGAAAAATGAATAAAAATAATATAAAAATGCCAGGATACATTATTCTCTTCACAGAATAACAAAATTATAATAATCTATATAATAATCATGAAAAATAAAAGTTGTCGTTAACTTATTGATCATTAACATGTAATGATTCAGTTACAGAATAGAGAGGATGATCTTTTAAGTAACTTTCCTAGCAGCCATTGCTGATTAGGAGTCCAAGTAATTGCTATTTGTGTTAGAGAATTGGTCTGATTATTAATTTAAAATGTTAAATACTCACATAATAATGATAGTATCATTAATTTAATTAATAATTTCGGACGAATTGAGGAATTTAAATAAATAATTGACCATTGAATAAATTTATATTTAACGGATCAGCAAGAAACATATTTGAATAATATCCTCAATACTGTTATAAATGCTATTTTAGAAATTGTCATAATTTTCTTTATGCACAACCGGGCCGAAAAGCATGTGATTTAGCCCTAAAAAGTGGGCTTAAACGCTTCTTTTTAGCCCTAGGGCCATAAAATACTTTTTTTGGCCATAGGGCCATAAATTCTTTTTCAAAATGTCATTTTAACATAAATGTACCTATATGAATTTTTTGAACACAAAATTAGATGTTATTTTGTTTAAAAAATATACATACAGAGAGTACTGTTATTATTATTATTTTATTTATTTTTTTAATTTTGTAAATTTACTGATATCTAATTGTTAATTGAAATTGTTAATTTTAACATTGAATGAAAGGACCATAAGAAGGATGGTTTTTTTGAACATGACATGATAGAGAAATACGCCAAAAGTACGTTTTCGGTGTAACTACTTATCTTCTTTTCTTTGCACCATTCACAAAATTCGAAGTAGATTTTTCATACGGTTGTTTTGATTTTAACGGCAATAATTTCAGAGTCGCATTATTCGCAGTTTATTTTACATCAGGCGGAGTACAAACCAATTCATTACAATTTTTGTTTATTGTGAAAACTTGATTCTGAAAAATGTCATTTTGACATATGAATATACCTATTTTAATGTTTTGAACATAAAATTAAATGTTATTTTGTCGTGCATAAAATATTGTATGTACCACTGGTGAAATTAGCGTTTCTAACCCTCAGCATGTTATTACCCCTCGGCGCTTTGCGCCTCGTGCTAATAATCATGCCGGGGGCCAGAAACGCCTGTTTTCACCCTTGATACATAACTATTTTGATTCCTCTTTTGATTATTGCACGCTAATAAACAAATTCGTAAATAGGGATAATTTTGCTTTTTGTTAATCGTGTTATTATGAAAAAATGCTATAAAAATACACTTTTGATTCGTACTTCTGATTTACTTGATTAAAATATCGATTTTTGGTGCAATAAACGTATAACTTCGTCAAGATGAGTAACATAAACAAGTAACCAAAGCAGACAACTAAGGAATAACAAATTATAATTTCTTAATTAAAGGCAGCTATACTTTTTTCATTACGAGATCTTCTTCAAATTGGTTAAAATTATTCGGATGCTTTTGAATTTCAACCACTAGCGATGATCTTTGTTTCTTCTAAAAAAGTACCATGTAGAAACTTTATTACATTATAAAGTAATAACATATTTTTAGAGTAGTTCTTTTATTTTAATAAAATAAAGCAGAACTATGTATAAATGAGAAATAGGTAGTACTTTTTATAAATTGTTCACCTCTCACAGGCAGATTCATAAAGCGGATTAGCGCTAACACCATTTTTTATTTCGTGTTTAACTCTCTTTTCAATGCATGAAACAAGTTTATTTTAACTTGAGTTAAAAAGAATGTCAATTAGCATCAAATTCAATTCATTTCTTGAATCTGTCTTAATTTGAAACAGAGTTTTAGATAATATTGAAAACGGTGTTAGCGCTAATCCGTTTTATGAATCTGCCTGTTAATATTTTTTACAAGCTGGGACTTGGTGATGGATTCTTGTGTGCTAAACATGTTATGAGTTTATAACATCAATTATAGCAATTCTGTTAGAACGTAGAACGTACAGTAATGTGAGTATTTTTGACAGTTATCGGCTTTGGTTTAAGTCTGCCACCTCCTAAAACAAAAGAGCTCCACGCTGATCATCCATTTATTTATTATCTTTGGAAGAAAGATACTGGTGATCAACTCTTCATTGGCAGAGTTACACAAATTTAACAATGCTTCGTACTGCATATTTTTTTCTTATTATTATTTTTTTATATCTAAAATTGGTTACTGGAAATATAACTACAATGTAGATATTATATTTACAATAAATATTTTGTATTGAAATAAGATTTTTCTTCTTATTGCTGTTTTATGGTGTTGGCACCTTTGACATCGTTTTATTTTAGAGACTTAGGTAACTAGGATCCTGGAAATTTGAGGTTAAATATGAGATTTTTAAATCTAAATAAAAATATAGTGAGATATTTTCTGATGATTTCTTATAAAATAGTAATTTATAATATTTATCTTAATCCGATTTAACAGTTACAGTTAAAAATGCGAATTCAATTATTTTGGACCAGCAATAATGAATTGTTGATCATTTCATACAATAGGTATCGGGTGTCTATTTTTTTATTACATAACATTGGAGTAATGGGGTGGCTAGCTCAGTGGTATGAAGTCGGCCTGTGGATCCTGAGAACCCTGGTTCGATTCCCACAGGCGACAAATATTTTCAAAAAGCTACCCCTGTGGCTCCTCCACCACTAACATCTTTGGGGGCCGTGATTTGACGACTGATAGCCGCACTTCACGCGCAAAATATATCACTTACCAAGATCTGCTTCGGCAGAGTGCCACACCCAGTAATGGGTAGAAGGCGTGATGATATATTTATTTATTTTATTTTATAATACAATGGTAAAATTTTCAATTGGTTTTCCCTATTAATTTTACAAAAAAAGTATTAAACAAAATATGTTCAAAATAAAAAACTGCATTAAATGATTTTATTGATATAATATATTCCTATCATAAAATAAACATAAAATAAAATTTCCGTTTTAAGCTATTTACAGAGTGGTATGCAAAATATAAGTAATTATTTTAATTTTTATATTGACTGATCTGCCAAATTATTTATTTTATTTTGCATGGCAATAGGTAAACAGCTTAAAGATGGCAATTTTAATATACACTGCTCAAAAAAAAAACCGGTCACCTAAAGAATCCCAAAAAAACATCACTTTTAAAACCACTGTCAATTTGTCAGTTTTGAAGCAAATTGGATGAAATTTTTTTCCAAAGTAGCTCAAAGTCTAGTCTTTGAAAAGCTGTGAGCTGATTTTGATTAACTTCCCTTTCCCTTCTCCCAGCCACCCCCAAACGAGAACCACTTTTTTTCTAAAAAAAAGATGATTTTCCAAGCTTTCTATGGGAATCATCAGCCGTCAATTGACAAATCTGTCATCAGATAATGAAAATATGGATATTTTTGTTACTGGAACTTAAAACAGAATCAAAATCGGATAATTTTAAAAAAAGTTATGATTTTTTGAAAAAAAGAGACATTTGCAGAGGTTGGCATTCAATTGTCCGTAGTACGTAGACACTCGAACACATACGAACATTCAAACGCACACGCACACACGCACATTTTCATCCAATTTGCTTCAAAACTGACAAATTGACAGTGGTTTGAAAAGTGACGTTTTTTTGGGATTCTTTAGGTGACCGGTTTTTTTTTTTTGAGCAGTGTATGTCTATTCCTTTCCAGGAACGTACTATATTAATAAATATGGACTCATTGGATGCAGTTTTAAATTCTGAACATTTGTGTATGTCTACTTTTTTTTAAATTTTAATTGGGGAAAATCGATCGGTAATTGAAAATTGCCCCATAGTATTCCCTAGATAAAATAGAAAAGTAGATACAAGAAATAGACCGAAGTTCTAGTTTCCATTGGAAGAATGACAGGATTTTAATAAAAGTGTTTCACAGTTTGCTTTTCATATAAACATGCTTTGTGTTACAAATAATACTGTACTTACAATAAATTTTTGCTTTGAACTGTCGATATTTTGTTTTTATTTTCCTTTTCAACACTTTTACAGTGCGACCAAAGGGAATATCTCCTAGCCAAACTAACTTGACATTTCATGGAAAACTAAATCAGGCGCCATATTTCCCGAACGCTATTGTCATTCTTTTGTCACATTTTTTCTACAAAACTATTAGACCACAATTAATTAAAAAAAATATATTGATAGTTAGAGAGCTAGGGTGCAAAATGATGTCTCATTTATTCCAGTGACAGAAATGGATTTTTAATAGATTATGTCATGATAAACATGAAAAAAAGAAAATTATATTTGGGAACGGGTGGCAACTATAGATGGCGTCGATGTGAATGCGCCGATTTTAAGGGTGGTTATTGACATATTTCCCGTTCCCAAATCTAATTTTCTTTTTTTCATGTTTATCATGACATAATCTATTAACAAATCCATTTCTGTCACTGGAATAAATGAGACATCATTTTGCACCCTAGCTCTCTAACTATCTAATCTACAGATTTTATCTCGAAATAAATTCGAGAACTAAAATTTACCTGAAATGTCAAGTTAATTTACTTTTTGGCCTGGAGATATACTGTTTGGTTTTGGTGTAAATTTGAATTACAAACTAAGTAAGTTGATACTGAATTAATTAAATATAGAATTTATTTACATTGACTATTAAAAATTGTTGGTCTAATAATTTTGCAGTAAGAATATGACAAAAAACTCGCTTGGTTCATTTGTTTGGGTTTTAATGTCAATGGAAACAAGTTATTAATTTCTGGAATGTTTTTGACAGTTGGTTTGACGGCAAAGCATAGTTTGCCAGCTCGTAAAACAAAAAATTTCCATGCTACTCGTTCGTTTATATTTTATCTACTCAAGAAAGGAACTGGACATCTAGTCTTTATAGGAAGAATTAAGAAAATAAGGAAAAATCATCGTAGATCAATGAATAAACATTTTTGTAAATATTAATATTCTATTTAAAGTGACTTTAGGCTCGATATTTCAATCTCTTATCAAAATCCTTAATAAATTTATCAAACAAAAAATATAACATCGAGTTAAATTATGAAAATTATATGAATATTTTTTGATATGGTATTTTTGTTTGTTAGACGGATAAATTTTTCAGGAATTTTGTTAGGAGATTGTAATATTCGTCCTAATGGCCAGTTGCACTAACGAAACGTAAATTTTAAACTAGATTTTAATTTATAAAAGCAATTTGAATTTACTTGTCATATGGAATAATTGGTATTGTTGTCAAACATTCAATATGCTCTTATTTATTTCAACTAAGTTTAAAACTTAAGTTTTATTGTTGCAACTAGCCATAAGACTTGTAGATTGATGTTAATAAAAATTTTGCATTTGATTATGAAGTTTTTATTTTGTAACAAATCATGGTTGTCAAAATGAGAATTTATCTTGACTACTGATTGTCGACGTGCTGAAGTTGAATAATAAGTAATGAACGCTGCATGTGCGAGTTGTAAATATTTTATTAAAACAACATAATAAGAATTAAGATAAAACAAAGACTATAAATTAATTAAACAACAAATAACAAATTAGTAACATCATATTCTCGGGATAGATACCCTCGAATATTCTTCTACTCACAAATCATAACTATTGACTACTGACGTACTATCTACTATCTACGAACTGTCTGCTACATTGTCTACTATCTTTTTTTAACTATCCTTAACTATGGCATTTATAGTAAATAAATGCTATACTCTGTTTTTTAACCAGGAGGAGTAATTTAAATTTTAACCGCTAAAACTGACGCTTCTGATTGGCTAGTGCTTCGTACAGTTGACACTGTACATAGATTTTACATTTGATTTATTAGAGCTGTCATAAGATTTGAGGTTATCTGTTTTCTTGTTGGTTTTTGCATTACTGTGACATTAACATAAATCAGTTCTTTTAAGAACTAATAATATACGGAGTGACAAATTAGAGTTTATAATGTCATTTGTATTTTAAAATAAATTCCATGAGACTTAATCAGTGCAGATATGTAGGAAATTTTTGTATTTCGCGCCAACAAAAATCTAGTAACTTTCTATAGTGTAAATCTGACTTGTGCATTTACTCCTCCTGGTTAAAAAACAGAGTATAGATCGGAATAATTTCGCTGAATGTGTTCCAAAAGATGAATAAAATGACATGTGTCTTACAGACGCAATCTAATCAATAATTTTGCAAACGGTTTTTTCTTACACATCCTGTCTGTTACAATTTTAGCGCTTAAGCGTCTGTGGCGAAAATATGAATTCCGCGCTCGGCGCGAAATTTAAATCGCTCTCAATATAACTTTCTTTTGACAGTTGCGTAACAAATTACTTTCCGCACTAGTGTTTCTTTGCTTACAAAAACGCACTTGGTCTGCATTTGTTTCCTTTCCACCCGTAACTAAGGCAATAATAGTTACGTAATAACAAAGAAATCGCACAGTTATAGGAAAAATTTTGTATGCATCAAAGGGCATTATTTAATGTTTATACATCTCTTGTGATTTACAATTCTTCGGGTCCAAGGTCTCGGATGGATATAAACATCATCTTATGCCCTTGATGCATAAATAATTAGCAGTATTATCTAATATATGATATCTGTATTTTTGACAGCTTTAGTTCAATTTACAAGTATGCCTCCACCCAAAACAAAAGATTTCCGGGCTGATCAACCTTTTATATATTATTTACACAAGAAAGATACTGGTGACCAACTGTTCATAGGAAGAATTACACAATTTTAAGAAAAGATGTTTTGTTCTATAAATATTATAATGTACCTATTCATGATTGACACATGGACAGAGAAATATTGCTAGCTCTAAACAGTGAACTTTCCATAATTAACTAATATTTTTAATATAAACTGTACAGTAATAATATCAAATAAAAAATAAAATGTTAAATTTACCGATCCACAACATAATAAATTGTGTATATTTGCTAACAAAAGATATGAATATTTAACAAAATTTTATGATTGATTGTCAAATTCCAATGTGTCAATTGCGAATTACAACTGACATTAAAATATCTGTAATAACTATATAACTACTTATGTGAATGTACGATTAAATATATTAAATATTCAATCTAATTTTATTTATTAAATATCCTAATCGCATATTTTAGCATTTGTTTATTTTTATCTGTAGATATTTAAAACAATTATACAAAAATACGAAAATATAAAAAATTGATTATCTTTACAGTTTTCATGTCTTATGTACGACCGTGTGTAAAATTGACTTTTAGATGGCTGTTTTCAGTTTGTAAAATGAGTTTTTAATAACACATAGTACATTAAAATACTACTTACAGAAGGCAATCTATTCTATTCGTTCTTTCGTCCCCTCGCCGCTGCGCAGCTCATGACTGAATTTCGAACTCATGCTATAATACTATAATAGATCGCCATCTGTAACTTGCAGAAGCGGATTTAAAATATTTCGGGCCCTAGACAAAATATTTATTTCGAGCCCTTTAAGTATATATATATATATATATATATATATATATATATATATATATATATATATATATATATATATATATATATATATATATATATATATACAAAATATTTATTTCGAGCCCTTTAAGTACGAGGGTCGTTCAATAAGTCCTTAGAAAAAAGTAGAAAAAACACTTTTTTTGGGTAGATTTTTTTTTATTTTTCTACATAATCTCCTTTTAGCTCTATACACTTCTCTAATCGTTTTCCTAAATTTATTAAGCCGTCCAAAAAGTAGGATTTCGGATGCTCCTCAAAATATGCCTCCGTTTGGGCGATGACTGCCTCATTGGTCGTAAACCTTCGTCCACCAAGCCATTTCTTTAAGTTTGGAAATAAGAAAAAGTCACTGGGGGCCAAATCTGGTGAATACGGTGGATGTTGCAATAATTGGAACTTTAATTCCGTAATTTTGGCCATCGCAACTGCGCAACCACACGATTGCGTTTATTCTCCACTGTGAGCAAACGCGGCACCCATCTTGCCGAGATTTTTTTCACACCTAATTTTTCGTGCAAAATTAAAGCGACTGTGCCTTGTGATATGCCTGTAGCCTCAACTATTTCGCGCACTTTGATTCGTCGGTCACTTAAAACCATATAGTGGATTTGGTCAATCATTTCGGGGGTAGACACTTCTACAGGGCGTCCGGAACGATGTTCATCTTTTGCGGATGTACAGCCACGTTTAAACTCATTCACCCAATTGTAAACAGTTGCAAACAGAGGAGTAGATGTGCCATGAACTTCATCCAACTCAGCTTTAATTTCTTTTGGCGTTAAGCCTTTTAAATACAAATGTTTAATCACCGCTCGAAACTAACTTTTATCCATTATTATAAACCATCAAAAGTTTTTTACTACAATTGACAACAACAATGAAACTACGTGACGGCTAAAGCTAAAACTCTAACAGTTGACTAGTTAGGAGTGCTGCTTACTGGAAAAAATTCATTTTCGATACTAAGAGCACCATCTCTTGGATTTTCTAAGGACTTATTGAACGACCCTCGTATATATATATATATATATATATATATATATATATATATATATATAAATATATATATATATATATATATATATATATATATATATATATATATATATATATATATATATATATATATATATATAGATATATGTACACAGGGCGGTGATTTCTCTCGAACATAGGGATTTAACATGTACAATCATAATTTTGTAATTTCCTGCTTCCCTAATTATTTTAAGCAACAAAGCTTCAAATAGAAGTTTTAGGACATATAATTCTGCATCTAATCCAATGAACAAAATTTTACATGCTTCGTAACGACACAAATTAGATCTGAAAATAACGAAATTATCGATAGCCATGAAATTGAAACAAAATTAACAAATGTTTTACGTTTTATCTGTCAAAATAAATGACATAATAAATAAAGACATTTTTTTTACAGATTAAACGTCAAATATTTGTTTAATTTTGTCTTAATTCCATCGATAGTTTTGAGGCTATTTTCGTTATTTTCAGATCTAATTTGTGCCGTTAAGAAGCATGCAAAATTAATTTTGTTTATTGGATTAGATGCAGAATTTTATGTCCTAAAACTTTTATTTGAAGCTGTCTTGTTTAAAATAATTAGGGAAGCAGGAAATTATAAAATTATGAATTTTATGGGGTGGCTAGCTCAGTGGTATGAAGTCGGCCTGTGGATCCTGAGAACCCTGGTTCGATTCCCACAGGCGACAAACAATTTTCATAATTACAAAAAAAAAGCTACCCCTGTGGCTCCTCCACCACTAACATCTTTGGGGGCCGTGATTTGACGACTTCGCGCACTTCACGCGCAAAATATATCACTTACCGAGATCTGCTTCGGCAGAGTGCCACATCCAGTAATGGGTAGAAGGCGTGATGATATATTTATTTTATTTATTTATTTATATTTTACTTGACGCATTTTAAATAATTATTTGACAACTACCTATCATTTGTCACAAACAAAAAAGTACCTATAGAGATTATTCTCATGATGATATATTTATTTTATTTATTTATAATTTTAATGGGATGGCTAGCACAGTGGTATGAAGTCGGCCTGTGGATCCTGAGGTCCCTGGTTCGATTCCCACAGGCGACAAATTTTCATAATTTGAAATAGCTATCCTGTGGCTCCTCCACCACTAACATGTTTGGGGGCCGTGATTTGACGACTGGTAACCGCACTTCACGCGCAAAATATATCACTTACCGAAATCTGCTTTAGCAGAGTGCCACACCCAGTAATGGGTAGAAGGCGTGATGATATATATGTATATATTTATAATTTTACATGTCAAATACCCATGTTCGACAGTCGCTGTCACCAATAAATACATTATAAGGGATTGAAATTATATATTTCTATTATTTAAACTAAAAGTTTGAATTCGGGCGCTAAAATTTTTGGGCCCTAGGCTATTGCCTCTTTAACCTAGGCCAAAGTCCGCCTATGGTAACTTGTATTTTAATATACTGTTATTAGTTTAGTAATAATTTAATATAGTAATTTGTGTACTAATAATACTGCTAAGCAATCAAAAAACAAAATGGTGCAGACTAAAATCTTCGGAATGCATATTTTAATTGCTTCATTCATAGTACAAAATGAAATATTAATGCATAATAACTTTTATGTATTGAAATATATGTTTATTGTTTTTATTTAAAATGTTAACTAACCAAGGTATATGGGTTCCCGTTGAAGCGTTGTCCTACAAAAATAGACATAGGCAATACATTTTTTACATTACTTTACTGATCTACAAGTAATTAAAAAAAAAAACTTGTAAATGATTAATTTAAATGTCTAAATCAGTCTATACATTTTATTTTACTTTTTAAATTGCAGTTAAAATTAGGTTTAAAATATGTAGGTGACAGTAAAAGGTTACATTTTTGTGTATATATTTTCATTTCCATGACTAATTCAATAACATCCATTTTAAACTGAATTTTTACAGTAACAACACATTTTCAACTAGTTGTGTCTTATATTAATTTGAAACTTATAATATAAAGTACTCAGGGTAACACTCATTTTGTGCGTAACACAGTTTAAGTGGGACATTCTGTTTAGTACAATAAACGCACTAACAAAAACAAAATCATGCCACTAACGCAAATGAATAAAAAAAGAAAAATATTACAATTATGCAGTATGTGCAAGTAATGCGACTAGGCGACTACGGTATATGCAGAAATCTACTATATCTATTGTACTAACAATGAAATTAATTAATTTTTAATAGTTGTCATAACTACTGAAAGTCTTCCTCCTCCTAAAACGAAAGACTTCCATGCTGACCATTCTTTCATTTTTTATCTGCACAACGTGAAAAATGGCGTTCAACTTTTCACAGGAAGAATTGGACAAGTCTAAGTGCCTATTTGCTTATTCGGAAAACTTTGTAATTCACTATCATTAATGATAGTAATATTATATACATAATTTCTACAGAAATAAATCTTTGCAATTTGTAAATTTGTATTTATAATATTCCTAAATTTGAAATAATTTAACAATATCAATTATAAGCAAATTCAGGGCACGTAAATGTTGGTATAAACAGTTAATATGTAAAATCAGTCTTTTGTAAATCAAAAGTGTCCGGCAAAAAATCGTGAGACCAAATTTTATATCATAATACTGCCAATAAACCTACATCTTATATAATACGGATTATTTCATTTTGATTGATTTAAGCGTAATTTAATGAAATTAATAAAAATAATTCCTAATTTTTCGTCTACTCTTTTATTGCTACTGACGAAGAGTGCTAGATCTGTATACCGAAATAAAAAGATGACTTGTCTGTTAAATATGTGAAGTTAACGTAATTTATTTTTTCTATTTTAATGATAGCGAATTTTTGAACAATTGCATAAATATCAATAACAGTTACCAACCACAACATTTCAAATACAAATTTTCCTAAATTGAATTGGTTTAAAAAATATCACCAGATTAGAAACAAAATTTAATTTATAAAAGACGCAAAATAGAAAAAATAGTATAAATGAGTCATTTTATAAGACTTGTTCCTTAAAATACTCGCTTGCGGGTCGTTGTGTAAATTTGAACGCATGCGAAAAAAACATGTTTTATAAAACTCGTTCTTTAACATACTATTATTATTTCGATAAGATATTTTTATAAGTTATATTCAATTATATGTCAGGTTCTTACTGTAATATTTTGAACAGTGTTTCCAGCAGCTCCAAGTTTGCCACCTCCTAAAATGAAAGATTTTCATGTAGTCCATCCTTTCATATATTTTTTACACAGCAAGGAGGATTGTGTTCAACTTTTCGTTGGAAGAATATCACAGATGTAAAAGTAATGTAAAAATATTACTTTCTTGATAATTAAGATGTACAATAGGGGTTGCCCAGAAAATATGTTCACATTTCAACTTTAGTCATAAATGTATTGTACTGTACATGTCCAAACAATTGCTATTTCGTAATCGAGATGTTTTTGTGTAAGAAATCAATGCGCATGCTCAAGATACGAAGAGTCCAAGAAGGAATTGTTTTTCACTATGTGTACCTATATAACACACTTCAACGATAGCTTACAATAACACTATTAAGCCTTGTTTCCACCTCTTAACATTGTCTTAGTTTTAGTTTTTCGACATAACCTTGACAGTTTGTCATATGAGAATACAGCTGAGCATTTCCAGCTACTGTTTTAGGCTTAAGCCTCATTCACATCTCGAAATTTTGTGAAATTTGTAACACGTAATTTCTGTAAATGAACTTCTTGCGTTCACAACTCGAAATTTATGTAATATTGACATCTATTATCTTTTCAATGTACCATCTACCAGCTATTTTCCGACTGGCTTGTTACAGACCACGTGTTAAACACATGAACGACAAGACGATATTTATATCGTCGGGGTCTATCCATTATATATTTTAACTTTTATAGCTGACGTACAAAAAACCTCAACAATTTTTGACAATTGTTCAAAGAGAATTGGTTCAACTTGTATCATCGATGTACTTTATTTGTAGAGGGTCTCTAAATTTGGTTAAAAAGTTTGGAGTACGCAAACTTTTGTAGAAAATGAAATTTGTGCGTATCAAATTTCAGAGCTGTGAACGGATACATACAAAGCTATATGACAAACTCTACTAATTTCACCGAAGTTCACCTAATTTCGAGCTGTGAATCCGGCTTGAATCCGGCTTTAGTCTTTGTCTTTGTCGCCGCGCATAAACACAAAGATTGCAGACTTCATACTTTAGAAATAGTCTTTCGTCGCTTTTCTGTAAGAGAGAGTTAGCTGCGGTATTGCTATCTCTTGTTATGGCTGCAATATACAGTCAATTCTATGCCGTATTTGTCATATTTCATTAGGTTTATGTGGGGAATACGATAAATATAGACAATAGAATAAAAATAGTAATAATTTCAACTGTGAAAAAATAAAAATAATTGGATTAATAGCAACAGCAAAACTAACATGTCAAAAATAAATTATTTAGTCGCTGTCATCTTAAAATTTATTTCTTTTCTTTGATTTTATAAGTATAATTGCAATTCAATCATATTTTAATTATGTAAAAATCAATTTTGAAATTTAAATTACTATATTTGAAATATTCTGGTTAAGTTCACTACAATAATGTCTTAATATTTTAAAATTATTTTGGAATTGTATAAATTCATTAAACTAATGCTTAATTTTAAAAGTAATTACTATTCCTCATTAATGATTTTATATAATTTTTAAAGTATTTAAATTAGTTTTATACATTTTCTGATTTACCTTTACTAGAATAATTAATTAAGGTTATGTTTATGTTAAGAGCTGGAAATGGCTGGAATTTTTCTATGTTAAGAGGTGGAAATGTAGGTTTACTGTCACACTTCATATGTTTACCTGCATCACACGATCATATAAATACATCACAACATTTTGAACATATTTGTTTTTTGCCTTATTAAAATAAAAAATGAAACCATCATGTAAACCCCTATTGTTAAGTTCATAAGTAGATATAAATCATTGAAATTACAAATTATTAACTGACCATAATTTTCACTAGTTGGGAAGAATCCCTTGATATCGGAGCTTTCCTCAGGGATACAATAGGAGTGCTACTTGCAATATGCGTCTACATTCCGTGCGTGTACGGCCCTGGCCGGAAACAGGCTATATATATGGACGATTTTGAGTTATGTAAAACTAGTGTTTCTGGACAGAAACACGAAAAACAATTTCTGTGTAAAAAGAAACCTAATGCATCAATATTTAATAAATAGTTATTTATGTATTAAGGGCGTAAAGTGATTTAATTTGCGCGAATGGTGCAAATGAGGTCTTCGTGCACGAGTTTTGTGCAATGCTTTTTGTAACGAGCAAAAATTATACAACCGATAATGAGAACAATTATTAAATTTACATTGACAGTTTAGTATGCCATGAATTGACATTTGTTATTTGAAAACAAATTATTTATTTTTTCTCGTAAAGCTTGTTATAATAGCTGTATTCCATTTGCCACTTGGTTCTTTTAAATCAGTTCAGATAAATTAGACAACATGACTAAATGAACTAAATTAAGCAAACTGATGCAGTAATTGGGGAGAATTACTTCAAAATAAATTAGAATCAGTAATTCTAGTACTGGAAATAAAGTCAAGGAAACAATCCAGCGAAATAAACAACTGATCTGGTTCAGTAAATGTAAGTTAGATCTGATCCAACTGGCAAATGGAAAACGCCTAATATGTCTGATTGATGGCGTTATAAGCTAATGTCTCTATTTCTTTTATAAATTCCTTGAAAAGTGTGTATATAAGTACAATTAGCGTTTTAATAGTCAAAATTTAGAACCATAAAAATGGGTGTTTTTCAATTACTTTACTCGAACACAGTAATTGCAGCCCGAGCCGAAGGTGAGATCTGCAATAGTGCAAGAGGAACAATGACACTTTATGCTTGTGTTACACACATATTTTTTTCTATGATTGCATCTTAAATTATTAAAAACCGTATACCTACTGAAAATAAATTCGTTCTGTCTATATGACAAGTTTCTGTTTTGTTTGTATCTATTGAAATATATTTTTCGCACGATACCATTGAAAATTTTTTCGATTGCTCCACAGAAAACGTCAACTTTATGTTGGCAAATGAGTGTAATTGTCAACTTTTCATAGCAACCGTAGAAAATAGTTATTTATACAAGTATACACGCTAGAAAAGTTTAATATTCTAATAAATAAATAAATAAATATATATCACGCCTTTTTACCCATTACCGGGTGTGGCACTCTGCCAAAGCAGATATCGGTAAGTGATATATTTATGCGCGTGAAGTGTGGTTACCAGCTGTCAAATCACGGTCCCCAAAGATGTTAGTGGTGGGGGAGCCACAGGGATAATTTTAAATTGGTGAAAATGTTTTGTCGGCTGTGGGGATCGAACCAGGGTTCTTTGGATCCACAGGCCGACACGATATCCACTGTGCCATTACCCCATATATGGGGTTTAATATTCTTAAGTGTTTTAAATACAAATATATGTATATGGAATATAAAACAGTAGTAATAAATAAGAAAAATAGGAAAAAAAATTTCCATCACTTGTCTCATAATTCCACAGAGGTTTTACAGCACGTTTGCATCAACTTCTCAGGTCATCAACAAACGGCTGGTCAGTTCAGCTTTAACCATAGACGCGTTTCGTCCTGCCGGACTCATCAGTATGGTGCGATCATATATCCAACTAGTTGGATACTGATGAGTCCGGAAGGACGAAACGCGTCTATGGTTAAAGCTGAACTGACCAGCCGTTTGTTGATGACCTGAGAAGTTGATGCAAACGTGCTGTAAAACCTCTGTGGAATTATGAGACAAGTGATGGAAATTTTTTTTCCTATTTTTCTTATTTATTAAGACTCAATTCCACTTCGCAATAGACATTTTGTCTTTTGTTTGATTAAAACAGTAGTGTTTTATGAGCCATATAACTCAACTGAAATCAGTGTAATAATGTCTTCATTATATATGAGTTGTGGATAAATTATAATTATAGTTAATTTTCATGAGCCTATATTACAACTATCTATAATTTTAGTAAAATTTAGTAATAATATATCGCACATTTATTTGAAACTTAAACGGGTATCATATCTAAATGATTTTGTTAGCCGCATTTCATAAAAATAAAAATTATCATTTGATGGGAATTTATTAAACCGTAAAGAATTTGAAAATGGGAAAAATAATAATATTTTCCTTGTTGATTGAATTTGTTGGATTTTATTTCAAAAATAATAATTACATGACGTTTCGAATCTTAGTTGGGTTAAATCTTTGATTTTACAGTTTATACAGTTATTAGTCAATCAATGGTTAAATATTCAAATCGAATAAAATTATGAATTCTTTACAATAATTACATTATAAATTAAATTTAAAAAATTTCAATTAATAAGAAGTGACACCTCCTATAGTCAAAAACTGAGTGGGCACTCTGGTTGTAGCTTAATGGATATAACCTGCCTCTACCGAGCAAGACTTCACGCTTTCAAATCTCACTATCTTGTCGAATTAACGTATTTTGAAATCTGGAACAATGGATTTGATGAAAGAAAATGCATGACAATTAAAGAAAATTGCCTGGAAATTATGTATCTAACATTAATTAAAGATAAATTAAAATAGTTGGTTAAGTAGCTGGGATGAAATAACAGATCAAGTAACGCATGTTTAAGATAAGTGAAAAAATATTATATCAATAAATAACAGTTAATATAATTTGTACTATTTATGCTGTGGTTTCAATATGATATTTTTTCGGAGTTTAAATAAGGAATTATTAACAAAATTTAATTGAATGTTGTTTGTTAACAGTACAATTTATACGGACTAGTGCACTCGTGATTCGAGAACCTGTCATTCCGAAGTATTTCCACGCAGAACATCCGTTTATCTTTTATCTGCATGGAAAAGAAGATAATGGTGCTCATCTTTTTGTTGGCAGAATTGAATCATTATAATGCATTTAAAAAACGTAAAATATAACTTGTATTTTTCGACAATGAAATAAAATTAATATAACGAAAATAAAAAATAAAAGTCTACTTTGGAACCTACAATATTTATAATATTACCCTTATTCTTATCATAATCAATACTAAATGTGGTTCATTATTTACGTGGGGAAATAAAAATGAGAAGTACTCTCTAGCGAAATAAAGTAATTCGAGACCATTGGCAGTGCTACCTAGAAATTATTTAATTTTCTTAGTATTCAATAGGCCTTCTTCATTGCTCTTCTTTGCATTTCAGAGAGAGAGAGAGCTCCGATCTTCTCTGTGAAATTATTTGCATGAAAATGTTTGTAATACATTTTAATAGCTTTAAGAATAAATAGTTTTTAGTTTATAGGAATGTGCTTCATTCTTACTAGTTTTATATGTTGTTAACAGTCTCTTTTGTTAATAACGAATTTTTCCATTTGTATATAAAATATCGTATATAACAGGTCAGTAAAGTGTCATTATTTGTCTCAAGCGATTGCATCCCTTGAGCTACGCCCTCAGAATTCAATCTTCGCTCTCGACAAATAATGACGGACTTTACTCCCTTGTTATATAAACTACTATTATTCTAAATACTTGCACAGGAGTTTAACATGAACTTATTGTACTTCTTAAATAAATGCTCTATTAATATTGCAATGTTCAGCATGGATTTAAAGTAAGAGAAGACGTGTTTTTACTTTTCAAATGACAGTTCAGAGAAAAAAATCTATCAACATTTTGATGTTTCCAACGCCTATCTAAGTTATTCATTATCATTGTCCAAATTTGACATATGTTATAGAGTGTAGAATAAAATTACATTTTAGTTCACATATTTTCCGAGCTTCTTTTCATGTTAGTTGCATTGTAGACAGGTAATCAATGAGCTTAAAAAAAATCAAGGCACAAGCAAAATTAGAGGAGGGTGATCAATAGTATGAATTTGAATGGGATTAGTTGGATGTACAACATAATCAAATCTTTTGGGCTATATTAAAAATAAATAATAGTATATTATACAACGACGCAATAATGAATACTATTATTCCCAACGATGAAGTTTACAACACGAGCGAGAAAATCATCGGAGTGAATAACAACCATTATAGCGAGTAGCATACTATATTTTATCTACGACTAATGTATTACATACAATTTTTTTTATAATTTCGTTTCATAATAGTCCCAAACTATACTCTGTTCACAGAAACTTTGCAGCGTTAGCCGAGATAGGGAACAAAATGCTTGCTGGTGATTGATGCAGACGGGAGGCAGATTTACACTAGCACAAAGATTTGTTAAAAAGAACTATATATAATCAAGATGAACTGTCAAATAATAATAAAATATTGCTATCATTTTTATTTTATATAATTAATGTGAAATCAGTGCAAATAGCCATTAATGAGCTATTTTCTTTTATGGCTTCTTTGGCGGACCAACTACTTAGGTCATATGCCGCCATTACGCCCTGATCTGCGTTTTAGTTGTTATTGGTCAACAGCAACTCGGGTTTCTCTGGACGCTCACCCAGCCAAGTACTATACCCGCGCGCAACATTAGTTAACTCGCGTTATCGCTCAGATCAGTTCCAACGTGTGCAGCCATGGCCGTTGACATATATTTATTTATTTATTTATGAATTATTGACGACCAAGTTTACTTCCTAATAAACTAGCTAATAGTTATTAGCAAAATAAATTATTTATTAGGAAGATATTTATTTTTTTAGATATCCAGTTCAATTTATTCGTCTACTTGTTATTAGGTACCTTATAAATAAATAAGCCAAAATTGCAACACTGTTCATTTTTAATAGAGAGAGAATGTTATGAAAATAATTAATTAGAAAGAAATATAAAACTTGTTTATGACGTTTAATAAATGTATAATTGTAATTTTGTTTCTAACTCCTTGATTTTATTATAACTGTCAAAATGTCAGAAAACATACAAGATCTGTAATTTTTTCTATAAATGAAGTCAGATTATTAGTTGAAGTAGCTATAGAATATAAAAATATAATAGAAAATAAACAAACAGACACAGTGAATTAGAAGCAAAAAAGCGAAAAGTAGGAAAAAATAGCGACAAGATTTAATGTGCGTTCTTGTACAATTCATACTGATTAAAAATCCTTGCGTCTGAAATATGATTGTGTTAAACGCAATGTTAAAAATAAGAATTCTGGGAATAAGTTGGAAATATCTGTATCTTTTCACATTCGAAATCTATTAAAAAACTAGATATCATACCATTTGTCAAAATTATCTGTTTTATTTCCAAAATGTATAATTGTGAGGTTGCTTAATATTAATTATTTTCTAATTCTCCATTTCATAAAATAAATAAAAATAAATATATTATCACGCCTTTTACCCATTAATGGGTAAATATTAAATATGCTGTGTATAAGAAAGTCGTGTAGTGACCATACCAGATTATTTGAAAATTTCGTTTAGGCATAATATTTTTCTGTTTGGTGCAGAAGAGGAATTTAAACATGGCATTATGTAGCAAAAATCACACAATAAATATAATACATTAGTAGTAGTTAAAAATAATATTATCATACTATTTTACCCTTTACTAGTAGTGACACTTAGCACGATGTGTGTGAATATGTTTTTTAATCTTTGAAAGAGTCACATTTTAGAATTAATATTTAATTGAGTATTAATTATTTACTAATATGTTCCTTTATTTCTAATTAGTAGCAAGTGTAACTGATAAATTAATATTTAATTTTAACATGAAAATTTAGAAGTTTGTTAAGCCGAATGTTTTTTTTTATTTGAAGATGGGAGAATGAAATTAAGTTTCCTTTTTTTTTGTTACAAGGCTTTAATGGAAAATTCTTTTAATATATAACAACGTTTCGAATCTTGTTTGGATTCATTCCAGCAGTGCGATGGTGTGTTTAGCGTTACGATATTCAATTTCAAATATCCCGAGTTCGAATCTCGTTCAAACAAACAAAGTATGAACTACTACATTGGGCCTCGATGAGTCCAGGCCCTGTACTGTAATTGGGATTCAGTTCTTGTTGTACAGAGTAGTATAAATAAATAAAGTCTATAATTGCAAATTTTATAATATTTTTTTAATAATTTTTTTAAATTACTATTGTATTAATATTAAAACTTATAGATATAGATTTGAGAATGAATCCAATTAAAATTCTAAATGTCGTTATGTATTGAAAAAAATAAAAAAGTAAAAAAATCATAAAAAAATGTGCAAAGTTTTTTTTTTGTAATTCTCCTGTCGTCAAATAATATTTGATTTTGTTTAATTTTCTTATTTTTGTGTTAACAGTTATCAGGTGCTTCAGTGGTTTTGTGATTGAGCCAAAGGTTGAAAAATACTTTAAAATTGATCATCCATTTTTATTCAGTCTCCATCCCTTGAAACGGGGTCATCACATTTTCATAGGAAGAATTTCTAAATATTAAAATGTAGATTCTTATTTAATGTTTTCCTTTATAAAATATACAGTTATTATATCATATATTATGTATGCTCCATTTGAAATTTATCAATAAATACAGTAAACTACCTATAAGAAATAATGAAAATAAATGATCATAAAGTTGAATTGTTTGTTTTGAGCTGCATGAAAAATAAATAAAAATAATAGTAGGTATAGTACCACTTGAGACTACCCCTCCACTAACACTTTTGAGTTGATAACCTAGTACAAGCTTTATGCTGATTGATTTTGTTACGAAGCCACGTCCGCAAAAATTAAGACAGGTTTGTCTGTCTACCTGTCAGTGTAATGCTTGTAATTACATCATCAACTCAAAAGTGGTAGTGAAGGGGGTAATCTCAAGTGGTGCTATACCTACTATTATTAAATGTATCACTCATCAAGTTATTTTACCCCTTAATAGCGGCAATGATTCTTATATTTATTTATTTATAAAGTTGTTAGATTTTAATTAATATTTAATTGAGTATTAATTTAAATTATTGACTCTAAATTTTCTAAATTACTATTATATTAATTTTAATAGTACATTTTATTGAATGTGAAATATGGGATTTTAAATTTCCATAGTATTTAAATGACAGCAATGTATAAGGCTGTTCCATATTAAATATACAGTTTTTATATCATAAGCGTGTAGCATTTGAAATTTATAAATCCTAAATATAATCAAATATACATAAGGTAATGAAACTAAATGTAGGTACTTGCTAATAAAATAGATAAACTAAACCAGGAGTCGGCAATCAGGTGCCCATGGGCGCACATGCGCTCCCTAATAATTTTCAGTGCGCTTTCACTCAATTTAGATTTTTTTTTAAATTTTTATTTTTCAATGTATACAGAATGCTCATTTTAGTGGCGCACCATTGCTATCTCGAGAAATATAGAAGCTACAAAATCGGTTAAATTAGCAAAAAAAAATATATTTTACAAGATTACTTTAATGAGCGAAACAAGATTTTTTTTAGGCTAGTGGTTTTCAATATATGAGGTGCAATTTTCTTCTTTTAAAGAGAATATTATTCTAATTCAACGAATACAAAGTTTAGTAATTAGTACCCTCACATTACAAGTAAAATGCATATTAAATTGACATTAATTTAACTCAAATCGCATAGGCATCAGCGTCTTATGAATGAAACACATGAATATCAAAATTTATTTACTTATTTCTCACAAAATAGTCGTTTTGACATTTAATAATTAATCAAACATATAAAAATATTGTGATTTGTTCATTTGTTTCTTTCATAGCACACTGATTCCTATAAGATTTGAATTAAATTTATGCCAATTTGGATTAAACTATTGTTTGTTTTTGGGTTACATAATAGTTGTTTACGTACCTAGGGTTTTAAGAAAATGTTTATGCTCTCCGAAGGCAATGCTGACAAGACCGAAGGACCCTTGCTCGAAGGTTTATAAGTTGTCCGATGGGTAAACACATCAAGTACTGCCCATGGTGCATACAATATTTTATGTCTTACAAATAATTTGTATTAACTAAATAATAAATAATGACTTACCTGGCAACACTGAATAAATCATATGTCAGTTTTCGCCAGTATGCCCATAGTAACTTCTCTCTTAATGCCCTGAGACCTATTAAAATCATATAATGCCCTCGGGCATTATGAGCTAAATAACTTGTCTTGTATCCTACGCTAAAAAATAATGAACTTGGAAAACATAACAAATAATAATATATTATTTTAGCTTTTCCTAACTGTACCACTCTGCATAATTATAATTGTTTATTAAATTACATTATTGAATACTAATATGTTGCTTTATTTTTATTTTATAATTGGTAGCAATATGTGCGAGTTTAATTGTTGAATTAATATTTGATTTTACTTAATTTATATATTTTTGTGTTAACAGTTGGCGTCCACTTCCTTAGTTTTACGATTGATCCACCAATAGATAAATACTTTAATCTTGATCATCCATTTATATTCTGTCTCCATCATTTGCAACGAGGTGACAAGATTTTCATAGGAAGAATTTCAAAATTTTAAATATATAGATCCATATTTTGCCTTAAAATATATACTTTTTATATTATAAACATGTTGCAACTTTTGTGGTGTTATTATAATTGTTCAATGCAATGAAATACCAATTGAAATATTAGCTCGTTGAAAAAAGTATTTATTATACAGCTTTTATAATAATTATTATTATTCAATATGTTTTGTTTGTTATATTTTATGGATGACTATTTTACATTAAGTAATTGTTATAATAATATGTATGCTCCCATATGAAATTTATAATTTCTAAATATAATAAACTAAATATAAGAAGCAGATAATAAAAATGAATGTAGATGCTTACAAATAAAGTTGATAAATTAAACTATTGTTTATTTTTGGGCTGCATGAAAATAACAAAAATTACTATATTGAAAAACAAATGCTACAATGATCATTATTGTAATATGCGTACAGTTTATGTAACGAGCCGCATTAAAAATAAAAATAATAAAATTTCAAGGTGGTAATACTGACAGATTCAATAAACATTTTAAATTTAATTAATCTTGACATTTATTTTCTAGGTTATGTTATAAAACAAAATACCTTTAATTTTTAATAAAAAGTGTTTCGCAGATAAAGTGGAATTTATAGTTTACATAGCATAGCATTAGCTTAACATAACGTAAGGGATTTTAAAGATTTTATAGATACAAAATTTGTTATATTTTTTTACGCATAAATTATTCTCACTTATAATATAACTAGTGCATTGAATATTACCGATATTATTTTTGAGCTCACGAGTGCTTTTGTTGCTATGGAAATTTCTTAAGAGCACCAAAAGCCTGATTGAACATCGAGAAAAAAAATTCAGGGAATATTCAATACATATATACATATCTTCACGCTATATTCCATCAAATGGGTAGCATGAACCCTAAAATCACTTATAAAATATTCACTCATTACATTCATCAAATAATCAGCCCTTGTCAAATATTCTCATCCAAACACACCACCCTCACTTTAACCACATTCATAGATCACTCCATACAAACTCATTTATTTATTACACTCGAAATCATTTATTACACAACAAACATTCTATCACATTCATCCAATCATTCCTATTCACTTTTCATGAATCTTCTTTCTTCGACGTACATAACATATGCATAAAACATCTCAAATTACTCACGCTTACTCCTAACAACGAATCTAATAACGAATCAAACAACGAATCTATAAAGATTAGAAAAGATGAAAGCGATAGCCTGCACTTGTATATGAAAGAAAAGTTCACACAATGCAGTAAAAGAAAATAAAACAAAAAGATACGAAAGGAAGGAAATGCCGCCCTGTGCATGTTTTTGAAAGTAAATTCCGCACAATTGCAGTTAAACACTTTATGTAAGAACTGGAAACGAATTAAAGATAAGAAAGGAAGGGAGTGTCGCTCTATGCTTGTTTTTGAAAGCGAATTCCACACAATTGCAGTTAAACACTCAATGTAAGATCAGAAAACGAATAAAAAAGATAAGAAATGAAGGGAGTGTCATTCCTGCGCTTGTTTTTGAAAGTAAATTTCACACAATTGCAGGTAAACATTCTCATGAAATTACTAAATAACAAAGCTAAAATAAAAAATTCTTGCACTTTTCTTAAATCATCAGATTCATTCTGCAATTAATCTGAACCAAACGTTCCTATCCTGACACACCACTTTAGCTTCAGCCACATTCATTGCATGTGTTATATTCGGTAAAAATATTTATCCACGATAACAAACCAAAAATTTTATAAAATTAATATTGTCAGATAACTTTGTTGCTAATTAACTACAAAAATTAGAGAAAAACTCAAATTTTTAAACAGAAAATTACCGTGAATACTGGTGCAAATTACCGCTGTAATTGCACTAGTGTAATTATCACTTATTAATTCACTCATTTCCATGACAACGTGGACAAATATTGAAACGCTACTGGTTGTTTCAAGTCGTGGGGCAATATTCAACTATTTTCATAGTGTTATATTATTGCCATATTCGGTATTATTTTGACAATTATAATTTCAATTTTGCTTGAAAATGGATGATGATATTATGATGGTAAACGAAAGTGTAAAAGCAGAATGTGAAACAAAAATTGTTTAAATTTTTGACTCATATAAACAAACAATTGTCAGACAGATTCCGATAATGACTGAAAATCCTTGAAAATTTAATTTTATAGCACTGTTTTTAACAAAAACAGTTGCACAAAAATCACTGTGTATATAGTAAAATAATGTTATTGTCTTGCTATTTTACTTAAGGTAGTACTAGTGTGACGGTGGCGGCATCGGTTGTCGAGTGGCGAAACAGACGCTCAAAAAAATATAAAAATTGAATAAAATAAGTGTTTTATTTCTATTATGATTTGAATATCATGAATTGTTAACAGGTTGTTGGTCTAGTGAATTTTCAAATACCATACCACATGTGGTGTTGCCATTATTGTAGGCATTGATTGCGAACACATGTGTGTGAATATCGTACTATTAATTAGCATTTTTATGGTGTTATTTAACTGTTTTGTTCTTTATAATTGGTGATAATTTATAGATATTGTTGTGCATTGTGACTTCCTATGTTTTAATTTTGGTGATTGCATCTGAGTGAGTGTACATTTTGATTCTTTATTTTAAAATTATTAAAAAACACTTCCATTTTTGTGAAAAAACTGTCATTCGTCAATCTGAAACCGATTGCGTTAATTAAATTAGTCAATTAAGATGCCTGTCACCTGTAGCAAGTGTATCCGCGCCATCGCTCATAGATCTCCCGCGCTCAAGTGTATAATTTGCGCAAACTCGTATCATATAGTGTGCGTTGATGTTACCGCCAAAGATTTCGAAATTTACAAATCCCGCTCTGTCCAGTGGCGCTGTGAGCAATGTATTGATGTCAGCGCCAGCGCTAGTGAGGCATCATTGGTTGCTGCCGAAAATGCACGAACTGCGCGAACACCGGCGGTTTTATCAGCAAATTTAAACGTAGCTGATTCAGGCTCAGCTAAGTCAGGGGATATAAATTCGTTTCTAATTGAATTTAAAACCGACATCATGAAGGCCATGGATACGAAATTTAATGATCTGATAACATCAGTGCAATTTTGCTCAGATAAAATTACAGACTTTGAAAACAATCTTAAAGAGCTCAATGGTAAAATAAAAATCATTGAGGCTATAAAGCATGAAAACATTGCACTCAAAACTGAAGTCGCTCATCTAACAGATAAATTAGATGAGTTGGAACAATACTCGCGTTTAAATAATCTATTAATTCACAACTTTCCTGAAAGAACCAACGAAAATGTAACTAAATTAATTGCAGACATAGGAATGGCTGTAAATGTTACCATAACTGAATCGGATATAGATGCAGCACATAGGCTGCGCCAGAATACTGCAACTGGAAATAAACCGCGACCTATAATTGTTAAGTTTACATCCAGATTGAAGAAAGAAAATTATCTTGCTGGTATTAAAGTTAAAAAACCCCTAAGAATGGTCGATATCTATCCCAATATTCAACCGGAACATTCGAAAACTGTTATATTTGCAAATGATCATCTCACCGCTAAAAACAATTCTCTGTTTAAATTTGCACGTGATACACTTAAAGCTAAAGACTATAAATATATATGGTCTAAAAATTGCAAAATTTTCGTTCGCAAAGATGATACATCTCCTATTAAAATTATCTCGTCTAAAAATGATGTGAACAAGTTATAAATTCACATATTCAGTGCTGGACATTAATAATCTAAACTATTCGATGGATTTAACAGTTTATTATCAAAACGTTAGAGGTCTACGGACAAAAACAAATGATATTCGCGTTAATTCAATGGACTGCAGTTTTGATATTATTTGCTTGACTGAAACTTATTTAAACTCATCAGTGTATGACAGCGAACTTTTATCTAGTGATTATAACATTGTTCGGCGAGATCGATCTTCCAGCATATCCGAGAAATCAGATGGGGGCGGAGTACTAATTGGAATCAACAATAAGTTTTCATATACAGAACTGACCGATTGGTGTTCAGGGGCTGAAGATGTGTGGATAGGTTTGAATATAAATACTTATTGTAAAATTTATATATGTTGTGTTTATATTCCTCCCGATAATCGTACTGCTATGTCTTTGTTTTTAGAAAAACTGGCTTTTATATTTGAAAATATGTCAAACGGTGCATTCCTAATATGTGGCGACTTCAATCTGCCTCATTTGCAGTGGGAACATATTAACAGTAACAGATTTTTACAGCCTGTTAACACGTACAATGCTTTGTCAACCGATTTTGTTGATATAATATCATATTGTAGCTTAAAACAATTCAATTATATTAAAAATAACAACGGTAGAATACTCGATTTAATACTGTCCACAGTTGAAGAAGCCATAATTACGGAATGTACGTTACCATTGAGTAAAATTGATTCAATGCACCATCCTCCTGTTGAAATTAGAATTAATTTTCATAATCCAAACGGTCTGCCTAATAATTCAAGAAAAATTTATAAATTTGGATCAGCTGACTATAATGCAATTAACGAATATTTCCAGAGCATTGATTGGACTGAATTATTAGGTAACTGTAGCACTGAAGAGATGGTAACAATGTTTTATAATAAAATTTGGTATGCAATAAACAACTTCATATCCTGCAAAATATTATCTAACAGGAAATATCCGTGTTGGTATTCGTATGAACTCATTAATCTCATCAAACAAAAAGACAAAGCTCACAAAAAGTATAAAATTTACAAAACTGAACTTAATTACAACACGTTTTCAATTCTTAGACGAAAGGTTAAGAATACAATTAGAGTTTGTTACAACTCATACATCAATAATATTGAAGGACAAATTATTAACGACAGTAAAAAATTTTGGTCATTTGTGTCATCTTTGAAAAAATACAATATTCCTTTAGAAATGCAATATAATGGCACTATATCGAACTCCGGTTCGGAAACTTGTAATCTTTTCTCAGATTTTTTTAAATCCGTCTTTGTAAATAATATTGATTCTTCAATAGACACTAACCCTGATTGTACTCTAAACTGCTCGTCTAATTGTCTGTCAATGGTTCATATTGATGAGAACATTGTTTCTGATATCTTAGCACGTCTTGATGTCAAGAAAGGTGCCGGGCCGGATAATATCCCTAGCGTATTTATTAAAAATTGTTCTCCATCTCTCAGTTTACCGCTAAGTATTATTTTTAATAAATCTTTACGTGAAGGTCACTGCCCCGATATCTGGAAAAAAGCTTATGTTGTTCCTATATTTAAAGGAGGTAACAAAAACTTAATAGAAAATTATCGACCCATTTCGAAACTATGTGTTTTTGAGAAAATTTTCGAATCTTTAATTTTCACCTCACTTTTGGCTACTGTTAAACCACTTATAATACCTCAACAACATGGCTTTTTTCCAGGTCGGACTGTCGATACAAACTTGGTAGAGTATACTGAATTTATTCTAAGGAATATGGACGAAAGAATTCAGGTGGATGCCGTGTACACCGATTTTTCCAAAGCATTTGATAAAATTAATCATAAGGTTTTACTACATAAATTAGCTGAAGTTGGTGTTCACGGTTCCTTACTGAACTGGTTTCGTTCGTACCTGACCGATAGAACTCAATGCGTTGTTTCTCATGGGTATCAGTCACGTGACATCATTGTTACATCTGGTGTTCCACAAGGATCCCATCTTGGGCCTTTACTCTTTAATATTTTTATCAATGATGTCTCGAAATGCTTCTCCCATTCTAACTATTTATTGTACGCTGATGATTTGAAAATCTATCACCCAATTCAATCTGTTAACGATTGTAAGAATCTTCAATCGGATATAAATAATTTTGTAGATTACTGCGCTCAAAATAAATTATCAATCAATGCTTCTAAATGTTGTGCTATTAGTTTTACGCGGAATAGAAATAAGATTGAATATTCCTACACTATTAACAGCGATACTCTTGACACTGTTAACCAAGTCAAAGATTTGGGTGTGATTCTTGATGGTAAATTGATTTTTGACATTCATGTAGATTATATTACAAAAAAAGCGTTCAAAATGTTGGGATTCTTAATTCGAACAGCAAGAAACTTCAAAAATCCGTTTACAGTTTTATCTCTATATTTCTCGTTAGTTCGAAGTCTGCTTGAGTTTTCTTCCGTGACTTGCTCTCCTACATATCATCTTTATATAAATAGAATTGAAAAAATTCAAAACAAATTTCTGAACTTTTTTGCTGCGAAATTCCCTAACTATTGTGTAAATGTATTATCTCTGGAAAAACGTAGGGTCTTAGCAGATTTTATGTTTCTTTATAAGTTAATCAACAATGTAATTGATACACCATCAGTTCTTAGACAGTTCTTGTTTCGTGTACCTTCTCATTCCACACGATCATTTGATTTGTTTACGGTTCCTATTACCAGTTCTAACTCTGCTGCTAATTCACCTATTAACAGAATTTCAATATTATATAATAAAATTATGTTTGATACTTCATCACCAGATATTTTTACTAATACGTTAAAACAGTTTAAAACCGCAATTATTGCTAAATTATAACTTATAAAATCTGCTAATGCGTCTTTATTATAATTTGTGTTAATTTCTAAACTTGTTACTTATATTACCATACCTATATCTATTTGTTAATATTATGTATTACTTTATATTGTGCCACTCCATTATTGGGATTGTATCCTGTCGAGTGGCCTAATTTCCATAAAATAAAAAAAATAAAATAAAATAAAAAAATAAATTGGGGTTCTTAATTTTTCGTTAAAAAATAAGGCTTTGCATGGCTATATATCCATTACTAAACGATAAAAAACTTTCTCCTTCTGATACAATATACATGGATAGTTCTGGAACATCATATTAGTTTTTCAAATGAAACTGCAAAATTTTAGAGATACACAAACCAAATATGTGCGATTCTGAGTGATGATCGCCATAAGCCCCGTGTATAAGAACTCAACTTTACAAGGGAATATATTTGTTCACAGACGATGGATGTGTTTCATATTTTAACAGGATGCGTATGACTATCCAATGTTTACGTGCGCCAAATTTCATTCATATCTGCAAAAAATTTTTTCACGCTAGTTCTACATTCATATATTTCACTATCTATAAAAGTGACTCAGATTTGAATTAAAATATAATTGGAGAGGTAATAATGGACCAGAGGCTTAAAGTTGTAGTTATTTGATTGAAGATGTAAAGACAACGTTTCAGCCAAGGTTATGGCCATCTTCAGGACAAACGTTAAAATAAAACGAATAACAACAATTTAGGAAAAGTTACGAAATTATTTATTCAGGGCAAACATATATCAAAATGAAAAAAATAGTATGAATCTAAACTTAACAAAAAACATGAATCTAAATTATATGTTTGCCTTGAAGAGTCAGATCATCGACGCTACTTAAATCTAATTGATTATTAATTTCATTATTGACTAGTAATATGTTGCTTTATTAGTAGCAATATGTGCAAGTCAAACAGATTAATTAATATTTTTCTGAAATCGGCAAGAAAGTGCTTACTTTCCTGACCAATTTTAGTATGCAGATTAAAATACTCGGCTTACGACCCCGTATTTCATACAACCGCTTCATCAAGTATAATATCACTCTCCTGACTTATTATGTAATATACTATTAATTTCCTTATTTTTGTGTTAACAGTTGGCATCAGCTTCTATAGTTATGTGATTGAGCCACCAGTTCAAAAATACTTTACTGTTGATCATCCATTTATATTCAGCCTCCATCATTTGCAACGGGATGATCAGATTTTTATTGGAAGAGTTTCTAAATATTAAAAATATATGTATAGATCCATATTTCAGGTTATTCCTTAAAATATATAGGTTTTATATAATACATTTATGCTTTCATTTGAAATATATAATTTCTAAATATAATACTAATGAAAATGAATGTATAGATTTGCTAATAAAATTGATATATTAAACTATTGTTGGTTTTTGGGCTGCATGAAAAATAATATAATCATCATAATATTTTATCCCTTACTGGTTCTTGCACTTTGCATGTTTGTTGATGGTGAATATATTTCTCTATCTATAAAAGTGACTTATGTTTGAATTAATATTTAATTAATTACTATTAATTTCTTTATTGACTAGTAATTATGTTGCTTTATTTCTATTATATAATTAATAGCAACATGTGCAACTGGAATGGTTGAATTAATGTCTAATTTTCTTTAATTTTCTTATTTTTGTGTCCTAAATTATAAGAAGTAATAAATGAAGGTTTAGGCTATGTCAGAACAATTGGAATGCATTGTTGTATTCTGAAGATATATTCAAAATTTAATATATATAATTACTAGAGATTAGCATTTTATATATACCATGTGTCCCACGGAAATGTTGGTATAGGCAGTTAACATGTAAAATCAGTCTTTTGTAAATAAAAAGTATCCGGCAAAAAATTATGGGACCAAATTTTATATCACAATACTGCCATTATTACTACATCTTATTTAATACAGATTATTCTATTTTAATAACATAATTGAATGAAAATTATAAAAATAATTTCAAATTTTTCGCCTACTCTGTTATTGTTACTGACATAAAGTGCTTGCAATTTGTTTTTAATATTTTAATCTGTCACTGCCATCTTCAATTTTTTTTAAATTGCAGGTAATGTAAATATTATTAGCACAGATCATAATATACTACTATAGATAAGAAACTGCCATGTTACGCACTGGGACTGTATTTTGCGCCATCTGTCTAGTGGAAGTCTAACTAAAGTCATGTATATAGGCAACCCGATATGCATATTTAGGCAGTTTGTTATTTTTATTATTACAATATAACTATTTATTAAAATATGCACTTGTATACAATTTATTTATAATTTGAACTGTTTCAATCGCAGTTTTATCCAACTCTTGTGAACTTGAAAATATATTATGACTTCCTCATCTAAATATTATTTATTGTATGATCACTTACTTACCAGTAGGTGCAATGTTTTACACAACAATTGATATTAGTTGATGACATTATTTATATGAAATTAGTTTACAAATAAAAATTTATTGGATATTTGACAGATTAAAAAATTTGAAATATATATTTACAAATAACAACTACAGGAACAATCTAGTAACCAATGAATGCCGATATTGTAGGTACCTAAAATGGATGTCTTCACATAAAGACTATTAGCGCCATTCTTTAGGTGGAAGTCTAACTATAAACACAGTCTCATGGTTACCTATATAACTTTCCGCTGCCTGATTATTAGAATGTATTATGAAGGGCGCAGTGTAAGACAAATATCTGAGTACTTCATCAGAAACTGTTAGAAAAATTTAAATATTCATAATGACACTGACAGATGACAGTGACAGATTAAAATACTTAAAACAAATTGCAAGCACTTTACGTCAATAATAATAAAAGAGGAGGCCAAAAATTAGGATTTATTTTTATTAATATTATTAAATTACGTTATCAAAATCGAATAATTTGTATTAAATACTATGTAGGCATATTGGCAGTATTGTGATACAAAATTTGATCCCATATTTTTTGCCGGACACTTTTAATTTACATAAAACTGTTTTTACATGTTAACTGCCTATGCCAACATTTACGTATATATATATATATATATATATATATATACGAGCCCGGCCCAGCTTCAGTTGGCCCAATTTTATTTTTTCGTTTGATGTTATAGTGTACTGTTTTATTTCTCGTGTAGTATGCAAGATAATGAAATGAAATTTTCATGAGACATATACTAGTATGTTGTTAGTACACAGATAAAATTTTAAGTCAATCGATACATACTCGTACATCTAGAAATGACAGCCATTGAAAGAGCAAGTAAACATTTCTGTTTTATCTAAAAAAAAATTGTTTTATTCAAAAACTGTATAATAATAAAGTCTGTTTTAAATAATAATTAACTTCAATTTCATCCGGCAAACTGCCCACAAGATAATAATCATGATAGTTCATTTGTGTGTTGATTTAGTTTATGTAACGAAAAAAAATTGAGAATTAAACTGCTATACATTTTGTCTTTAAGGTATGTTTAACGATAAATTTAGTTGAAAATGTTGAAAATGAATTGGAGAATTTAGTAAATGTAAGTTACCTGGGTTTTTAGTATTATTGAAATTTTAACGATAAAATTAGATTCGGACCAACTGAAGCGGGACTGGGCTCGTATATATGTATATGTTTATTCGATCCAACTCGGCAGTTGTAATATAAATTGTATACTATACTTATTAGTTTTCTCTAGAATTGGTGAAGGTCCGGGATTATGTTTATTTCTTCTTATTTGCTAGTAAGTACTGTTTTAATTTCTTCTATTTCTCATTATTTTTGTACAGTGATCGCAAAGGGATATTCTGCCGCCTTTCGTACACTTGAACCACCATTGCAATTTATTGTGGACCGTCCGTTTGTTTTTCTTTTACATAGTAAAACAGAAAACACTATTTTGTTTATTGGTCGTTATGAAAATACTAAATAGGTTATTTGTATAATAATGACAGTGCAATAAACAATAATGTTTTCGGAAATTGTAGGTTAGTTACTATTCATATACTATGGTATTGTGATGCGTGATGCGCAATCTATAGATTAAATGTTATTCAGTGTCGCGAATTTTTTAAGAAGTTTTTGAAATTTAATTTTGTAAAATAAACAAAATACAAATAGAAAAAAATAATTGTTATACTACTGGCTATTCCATTAAGTTAAATTAAAAATTTGTTTTCGTCAAAAGCTTGTTTCAAATCTTCTCGATCGGTAGTTACATATTTTTTATTTTTCAATTTATTTTAGTGTGTATGAAATTGTATGTTTTAAAATAACGGGTGTTCAATAGTATCATAATATACAGGGTGATCAAAAGGAATTGTTATAGTTGGCAATACAATTCCAGAGATCTTTTTATTCCACAGTTGACACAACGTCAGATAAAGGCGGAAATGCTATTTGACATTTCTAATAAATACAAATAGGTTATGTCAGGAGTCTGACAGCTAATAGAATTTTGACTTTTTAAGTAATAGAAATACTTTAGAAATAAATTATAATAATAAATGTAATCAAATTTAAATTTTAAATGTCACTGTCAACAACAGGAAATGTATGTATATATATCAGGCTTACCAATTTCAAGTAGTTTTTTTTTTATTGCCAACTGTAACAATTCCTTTTGATCACTCTGTACTATTATTTATTATTACATTGTCATTGTTTAAAACTGATATAATTGCCAAGTCATTTGACAACATTTATATTTGTAAATTGTGTAGGTAATATTTTAATATTTCGTTGAAAAATATTGAAAAAAGCAATATTGTAATATGGTTGAAGGTTTATTTTAATTGGTGCCAGTGAGTTTATAATCTAGTGTGTACGGATGATAAAATTAATTAAATAAATTTGATGTTCGAACAGTGTTTGCCGCTGCAGGAGCTGCTCCAGGTCCTCGGCCTCCTAAACCAAAATATTTTACAGTGGACCATCCATTTATATTCATTTTGAAAAGCGATTTAGATTACAATGTTCTATTCATGGGTCGCTATCAAAATGTAAAATAATCAATATATTGTTATTCTATGTTTATAGTTGTTAATCAGTACTTTTTATATTTTTAATTATAAATGTCTATTAATAAATCTGCAATTAAACTAATCAGCTTCAACAAGTTACTCAACCTTTCCTGATAGTACAACCTACAACGATGTTGTTTTTCATGTTTAATTAAAAATTATAATTAATATTTTGTTTACATGCATTTTTATTGTATATTTTGCAAAGCTTTGTAATAATTTGCATAAACATTTTTTAATTGTAGAATTCGTAATATACTGTATAGATATAGTTAAATATATCATCTATTTCTCTAAGATTCACATTGTAAATATTATATAAAACAATAGCAGTTAATGTTAGCTAAAAAACGCGGAATCCAGGGCTTACTGATAAATAGTTTTGGTTCGCTTCGCTAGCGATGAATGGAAATATAAAATGTACATATTATTTACAGCCAATATTTTAAAAGCGAAGTCTTAAAAATGCAAAATATTTTAAAAATATAAATTTTAGTACTCGTACTGTGTTGAGAATTATTTGCTATACCCCGTTTCATGTCAGGCAAATAAATCGTGTCGACAAATTTATAACACCGAAGTAAAATGTATGGGAATATATATGAATGATTTTGTTTAACTCATTTTTATATAAATTCTCTTCAGTCAAATCTAAGATGATATCTGAGAATCATGTTATACAGGACGTCCCACTTAAAGTCTAGACACCCACATCTTTTTTTAAATTTATGTACCTATAATTCTATTCAATGCGTAAGTTATTAGATGAAAGTCATGACCAACTACGATAGCTTCTTATACCAGAAAAATCTAGAAATATTAGTGATTATTTGCAGAAAAAAAATTAACTCCGACTTCTTATTCAGAATCATCCCTAATAAACTTACTTTCATGTTCCTAGAACACAAAGTGTTCCAGAAAATAAAGAATTCTATTTTTATTATTAATAAATAATTTCATTGAAATTATAACATTATTTATCTATTCATATTTTTTTAAGAGGAGAAATAGTTATTTTTGTATTAAGTGCGCGAAATGAGTGTTTTTTTGTTGCGCATGAGAATGTCACTTTTGGGCGAGACCGTTAGGTCGAGACAAAAAAGTCATTCGAACGCGCCAAAAAAACATGAATTTCACTCACGAAATGCAAACAACATTTTCTCTACAACTGTCACAAAAGAATAATACAGTAATTATTGATTTATGTAAATAAATTGAAAGGAAAAAATCAAAAATAATATAAATTTGATTGTAACCAAGGAAACGTGAAAATGTTTGACATTTCAATGAAAAAAAACGTGTGAAAAAAAATAATTATTTTTTCACATGTGAAGAAAACACAAATTTCGCGTATCCATAGCGATGTAAAAATGTTATTTTTTTTTGACAATTGTAGAAAAAGATTATTTTTACACCGAAAATAAATTATTAAAGTAAACTAAAAAAAAAAATAATTAATTAATTTATTTATTTATTACTCTGCACAACAGGAAGAAAATCCCAAATACTGCACAGGTGGCCTACAGCTTATAGTGGAATCCGAACCACTCAGACACAATCGTATTTTTTGGATATAAGTAGAAGTCAGTGAGATTTGAACGCACGACCTCTTGGTTGCTAATTAAGAAATGCAAGTTTTACCTCGCTTTTATCCACTGAGCTACGATTGCCTGTTAATTGCTTGTTTGCTGAGGCAATGAATTTCTTTTCCAGAGCCCACCTAAGAAAAGCAAGTATGCGAGTATTTAGACTTTAAATGGGACATACTGTATATAGGTAACAAATAAAATTTCAAATACGTTTTAAATTTTGAAATTAATGCAGCTATTTCAAATTGCGGTGAATATTTTTCATACTGTCTAAACTTGTCCTTGTTTTGACGTTTTTTTAGCCAATCAGAATCAAGGTTAAATACGTCTTATACTTTGCAATACTGCATTTTAATATGAGGCAGTGTATATTTGCATAAGTAAATGTGAATGTAATTTGTATTTGGTGATGGATTATTTCTTGCATGTTGGTATAGGATTTAAATTTGAAAGTTAGTAAATATAAAGCAGCACTGCTATTTCGCTTTTAAAATATATGGTGACGGTGAAAATATGTATCGTATATCTTACAATGACAAATATTCCTAAATGTCTTTATGTTCGACTGCATATAACTACTTCACTTATGACACTGTTTAGTGTCCAAAAAATACTACTTTCTAGGACTAGTACTATAAAATAGCAAAATTGAATTTTTAGCAATGTTTTTTTAATTGATAATAATAATAAAATAAATATATCATCACGCCTTCTACCCATTACTGGGTGTGGCACTCTGCTGAAGCAGATCTCGGTAAGTGATATATTTTGCGCGTGAAGTGCGGTTACCAGTCGTCAAATCACGGCCCCCAAACATGTTAGTGGTGGAGGAGCCACAGGGATAGCTTTTTCAAATTATGAAAATTTGTCGCCTGTGGGAATCGAACCAGGGACCTCAGGATCCACAGGTCGACTTCATACCACTGAGCTAGCATCCCATAATAATAATAAACATTGTTAATAGTTATTTATTATACAAGTGTTTTATTAGGTATATAAAACACGCAAGAAAAGTTTAAACACGAGACCTTCGGTTTATCTACCAATAAAACACAAGTGTAATACAAAATTTTATCCACAACCCATAATTATAGGTATCGAAGAAGATTGGTTGTAACGTTTAACGTCGATTCAGTTATATATACTTTCTCAAAAGGCTTGTTTCATTTGCCATTTGGATCAGATCTAACTTACATTTACTGATCCAAATCACTTATTTATTTCGCTGGATTACTGCACTGCCTTTATTTGCAGTACTAGAATTACTAATTTTAATTTATTTTGAAATAATTCACCCCAATAAATGCATCAGTTTGCTTAATTCAGTTCATTTCGTCATGTTGTCGAATTTATCTGAACTGATTTAAATGATTCAAGTGGCAAATGGAATACAGCTAAAATTTGGTAGATCATGAAGTGGTTGCTAAGTAACAAGTTGTTTATAGTGTTTTATGGAATATAAAACATTAGTGTTTTATGAGCCATATGATTCAACTGAAATCAGTGTAATTATGTCTTCATAATATATGAGTTGTGGATAAATAAAATTATCAATAAAGCATACTTTCAATAGCGTATTACATAACAAGCATCGAAAGTGTAAGTTAACGTGCGAGTATACAAATTTAAAAACGAGGCGCGCAGCGCCGCGTGATTTAAGTACATGAGCACAGTTATCACACTTTCGAGCGAGTTATGTACACTATTTTTCAGACGACCACAAAATATATCTAAAAAAAGTTCACAAGACCAATGTTCTTATACTTTGACAGCTGATGCGTTTTTGTTGGTAAGCGTTGACATTCGACGTTTGAGGTTACGTATTGTGATACCAACTGTACTAACCGTAATGTAAAAATATTGAATAATGTAAAAATATTAGTAAATAAGTAATTATTTATTTTTAAAAATAAGATTTATTATATGAAAATGTGTTGAAAAGTCTGTTAAAACTTCAATTTAAATAATAATACAAATTCTTTTCATTTATTTTATTATTTTCTTTCACCGTAACGCCATCTGTTGTCAATCAGTGGAACTTCACCTGATATGTTAGAAGTGTACGTTATACTAACATACGAGATGTATGTTATGTTCAACTAGTAGTAGTTTATGATATTGTTATGGTTGTGGTCGTCTGAAAATACATTAACATTAACATATTTTAAGAGAGTTGCCTCCAATGCAGTCGAACACAAAGCTTTGTATGTAACACGTGCATAATTGTGCTTTATGTACTTGTTAGGAAAATAGTTCTAAATTTTCTCCACGTTTATTTGAAGTATTTTCTTCTAGAATACTTTAAAAACATTTGAAATTAGAAAATATTGATCTATCTAGTAAATAAAATATACCTAATGACATTCCAATTTCGAAATATAAATTCATTTGACTTTATTAGCTATTAAAATGTATTGCAAAAATTGAAATCAACATTAGTAGGTTTCTATGTCCAAGTAACAAAGTATGCCTCTCTACATAAGTTTATTTGTTGAGCCAGTGAATATAGCCTCCAGGATATCGCGGCTTCCTTGGGAATTCTGGGCAGACCATCCTTTTATTTATATCATCTACAAGGAAACAACAGATTCTCCGATGATTGCATTTCTTGGACGGTACGACTCACCACCATCATTTTAATATAAGTCTTATGAATAGATAGAATTTCCAAAACTATTTATATACTAGATATCCCAAGAAAACTGTGTCAACATTTTCCTCTATAGTTGCTTCCCTGATAACTGCATGCAAATGTTTCATATAAAAGTTGTAGAATCTATGATTAATTATTGATTAAATTAAACAGTTTCAGAAAAAGTAGTATACATAATATGACAGGTAAGTGTTTTTAATTGACTCAGCGCTTCGGCAAGTAAAATATCACTTTCCTGACGTATTATGTAATATATTATTTTATACTGTCAAAAAAACTTATTTTTACACCGCTATGAATCCGCGAAGTTTGTGTTTCAGTCATTGTTCAATCAAAATTTAAATTTGTTAACATTTTTCAAAATTTATTTACACGTTCCCTTGGTTACAACACATCATAAGCTGTATTCCATTTGCCACTTAGTTCACTTAAATCAGTTCAGATAAACTAGATAACATGACTAAATTAACTATATTAAGCAGACTTATGAACTTATTGGAGTGAATTACTTCAAAGCAAATTAGAATTACTAATTCTAGTACTCGAAAAAAAGTCAGCGAAATAATCCAGCGAAATAAATGAGTGGTCTGGTTCAGTTAATGTAAGTTAGATCTGATACAAATGGAAAATGAAATACGCCTAATAGCACCAAATTCATATATTTTTAATTTTTTTTTCCTTTAAATTACTTCAATAAATCAACAATTATTGTAATATTCTTTGATGACAGTTGTAGAATAAATATTGTTTGTATATCGTGGGCGAAATTTTTGCTTTTTTGGAGCGTTAGAATGATTTTTTTGTCTTATCTTGACGGTTTCGATTAAAACTGACATTTTCACGCGCAGCCAAAAACTGCGCGCACTTAATACAAAAATTAATTATTTTTTTCAATTAATTAAATATGACACTATTATTTCAACTTTATCAAGAGTAAATGCATGCTATTTCAGGAATGTTTATATTACCATGGATACGTCATTGTGTTTTTTTGTCCGAGGACCAAAGATTGCATTTTAATTGCAGTTGTCATGGTGATAAAATAATGTTGTCAATTTGTTTCATTTTAATTTGAATAAATATGCTAAATTTTGTAAAAAAAAGTGTTCCAATCGAACTAAAAATACAAGTTTTTGGGTCGAGTAATAAAGATTGCTGGACGACTCGTAGCGGAGTCTGTCAATATTATTAGACTCAATATAGTATTTATAATTATGACACAAAAATCTATTCTCATGTATAACCGCCTATGAAACAGTTTTCGTAGGATATCCTGTATATACCTGTATATTCCGCTGTCAAATGTTTCTCAATAATTCAAGCAAAATCTAAATTATTATTATTTATTAAACATTTTCTAAGGTAATATTAAAATGGTTGACCGTGGAAAATGTGCAATTCTAAATTACAAGTTTATTTGAAAATAGAAAAAAAAAGTTATGCAATTACGAGCCCGGTCCCACTTCAGTTGGCCCAATTTTATTTTTTCGTTTGTGGTTATACTTTACAGTTTTATTTCTCGTGTAGTATGCAAGATATTTAAATGAAATTTTAATGAGATATATACTAATATGTTGTTAATACACAGATAAAATTTTAAGTCAATCGATACATACATCTAGAAATGACAGCCATTGAAAGAGAAAGTAAACATTTCTGTATTAACTAAAAAAATTGTGTTATAAAAAAACTGTATAATAATAAAGTTTGTTTTATATAAATAATAATTAACATCAATTGCATCCGCCAAACTGCCCACAAGATAATAATCATGATAGTTTATTTGTGATTTAGTTTTAGTGAAAAAAAATGAGAGTTTTACTGCTATACATTTTATGTTTAAGGTATATTTAATGTTAAATTTAGTTAAAAATGTTGAAAATTAATTGTAGAATTTAGTAAATTTAAAATACCTGTGTTTTTAGTATTATTTAAATTTTTAACGAACACATTAGATTCGGGCCAACTGTAAGTAAGAACGAGCTCGTATTATAAAAATATTGTAACAATACCACAAAAATTTTACAGTTACCTCGCAACATATTTTTTAAAAAGATACTCTTACTGTAAATTTGATAAGTACTTTGTAATGTATATTATGTACATATAATAGTCAAATAGTCACTGAAAAGTAAAATGCATTTGCTCAATTCAAAAAGATAATCAAATTTAATAATACGTTAGTTTAAAATATGTTATCAGAACCGTAGCGTATTTAATTAAGTATATGAGTAATAAATTATTTATTTTTATAAATTAAAACCAGCTGGACTGGTGTTTACTAACAGTATTATACGATTAAATAGTCATATAATTTATCCTTATTTAAGAAATATATGTAATTTATTTATAATATTATTAAATTATAAGCAAAGCTAAAACCTGCATTACAGATTGTACTTATTTTTGTTAATACAATAGTTATAGAATACTTGAAACTGTGACATCTGACAATATGATGTGCCAATAAAATATTTCTGAATATAGTATGTTTAAAATTATTTTATATTTAGCATTTCTTGAAGAAAGGAATATCTTTCAAACCGATAGTTATAGTTATAGTTTATAATATTTATAATTGGCTTAAACACCTAAAATTATGCTCAGTACCCGTTTATTTTTTAAATTCTAATATGAAATTAATTAATTAAAGATAAATTTAGATAAATAATTAAATAAATAAATATATCATCGCGCCTATTACCCATTACTGGGTGTTACACTCTGCCGATGCAGATCTTGGTGATATATTTATGGGCGTCAAATCATGGCCCCAAGAGATGTTAGTGGTGGGAGAGCCACAGAGGTAATTTAAAAAAAATATATATAAATATATCATCACGCCTTTTACCCAGTACTGGGTGTGGCACTCTGCCGCAGCAGATCTCGGTAAGTGATATATTTATGCGCGTGAAGTGCGGTTATCAGCCGTCAAATCAGGCCCCCAAAGATGTTAGTGGTGAGGGAGCCACAGAGGTAATTTTAATATGGTGAAAATGTTTGTAGGCTGTGGGAATAGAACCAGGGTTCTCAGGATCTGCAGACCGACTCGATACCACTGAGTCACCTACCCCATAAATTAAGTTAAATTTTTTTAATTTAGTTAAATAAAAATAACCTGATTCATTATGTTTTTATTTGTATGTGTACATTATTTTTTTAATAGACATGCTTTATCAAAAGAATTTCGATACAGTGGAAGAGCAGGAATCAACAAACAGAAGGTAAGAAATTAATATTTTAATATTTATTACGTAAAACATAAACAAATAGAATGTGTTTTGATCAAATGGAGATTGCTCTTTGTTCGGACTTTAATTACAAAATTCACAAATTTAAGTAAATTTCTAAAAGATATAATATTAGGAAACAGTATATCATATTAGTTAGTATGTAACTATTCTCTTTTAGTATATTACATAATAAGTCAGGAAAGTGATATTTTACTTGACGAAGCGGTTGTTTGAAGTACGAGGCCGCAAGTCGAGTATTTTAAACCGCTGAGTCGAGTAAAAACACTTTCCTAACGTATTATGTATAATATTTTTCCTGAAACCGTTTAAGTTAATCAATAATTAATCACAAATAATTCAAAATATTTAATATTCTGATATGAATTGTACTGACAGCAGACTACGTATCCAAGGTTATAACTAATAAAACAGTCAGGTAAAATTTTTACCAGACTGTTATTTTTGTTGTTGTCTTGGATACGTACTTTACTTGACTGTTTTGGTAAAAATCTACTTTCCATACTAAAATTGGTCAGGAAAGTAGGCACTTTCTTACCGGTTACAGAAAAAAATAATGTAAATGCAATATAAAAATGTCTTAACAAGACAATTCTGTTAAAATTTTACTGTTTCTAACACTAAAATTTGAAAAATAAAATAAAAAATATATCATCACGCCTTTTGTGTGGTACTCTGCCGTGGCAGATCTCGATAAGTGATATATTTAAGCGTGGGAAGTGCGGTTACCAGCCGGCAAATTAAGGCCCCCAAAGATGTTAATGGAGACGGAGCCACAGGGGTAATTTTAATGTCGGCTGAGGGAATCGAACCGAGGTTCTCAAATTCACAGGTTGACTCGATACCACTAAGTCACCTACCCCATAAAGGGTTGTTTTTGATGTGGTGATTATTGTTTGTTAGCTGTGGGAATCGAATCCAGGTTCTCAAATCCACAGGGCGACTGATACCACTGATATCCTAATACCAGAGTTGGGCAAGCTACTTAAAAAAAGTAGCTAAGCTACAGCTATAGATATTCTTTAAAAAAGTAGCTGAGCTACAGCTATAAACTACATTTTGTAAAATATAGCTAAGCTACAGCTAAAAGCTTTCGTTAAAGTAGCTGTTACATTTTAAAGCTACTTTTTCAATTATTGTGAATGAATTAAATTTGCCATTGTCATATGATCAGTTGATGAGTCTTTTGTTAGAATGACTGTTAATATACTATTATGTACATAAATATCAAAAATCGGAAATGGACAAATGTACTGTTAATTTTTGATGCTATAATTTTTATTTATATCAGAATAAATTAACACTCACATTAACAGAAGACTCCTAAACAGTCAATGTTTAGTTCATCTAATATTTAATACAAAAGTAGGATAGGTTAAGAACAAGTGAAAAATTTAATATGATAATAGATTTTACACTATATAATAACTTGTTATCCTACAGTTATAGAAAACAATAAAGTAGGTACAATTCAAATACAAAACAAAAATAAAAAGGTTTTCTTAATGAACAGTGGTAGCTTTAAGATACAAACAGTAACTCTGGGCTACAAAAAGGAGTTTTAAGCTAAAAAAAAGTAGTTTTAAAAGTATCTTCAGTTGTTATAGCAATATTTTTAAGCTAATAGAAAAAACATAGTTTGCTACAAGCTACAGCTATATATTTTCACATTTAGCTAAGCTACAGCTTCAGCTAAGGTAAACGTAGCTATGCTACAAAAGTAGCTAGCTATTGCCCAGCTCTGCCCACTACCCACTACGCAATACCCCAAAAAATTTGAAACATTTTCATTCAGATTCAGATAAAAATGTTTCAATGCCCATTGCTAATAACAACGTAATTATATACAAAATAGATAAACTTCGTGAACGAACTTGCTTACGTAAATGTTAACATTTTAATAACTGCATAAAAACATGATTTATTTATAAGGAATCATTTTTCATCAAGAAGCGCAACAAGTCTAAGAGGTGCTCCAGTTCCTTTGGCAATGTTCATCGGCATCACTAGCAGAGTAAAATTACGAACTGAAACAATAATAACAATTTAATTAATGGATTTTGACTTGGTAAACATCATTCTGAAGATGGTGCTAAGCAACACCGAAATACAAACCAAACGATAAATTCAAAAGTTTCTTTCCCATCTCCTTTACCCTTTTTCTTGACTTTATGAACATTAAAATTCAAATAATAACAATTAAATCAAATATTTATAACTTAATTTACTAGAAAATAAATACCTGGTAAATCTTTAACAAGCTTAACATTCTCCAAATTGTACAAATTAGCAGCAGCGAGAGTGATATGCGCATCAAAAGTTTCAGATAATCCTGGATCTACACTAGCGACATCTACTCCAATACCAACTACTCCCTCTGATGATGCCAGCCATTGAGCTGCAGGTGCGGATATTCCTGCAGTAAATAACATTGTTTTTGTCTCTTGTCGAAAATATTACCACAAGGGGATTTGCCTATTTATTTTCATGCGAAAAAGTGATTATTTTCTAAACTTAAGTGTCAACAGAATGAAATTATTATTTTCGGTTGTTATAAATATAAAAATGACAATGAGACAATGAATTCGAAACAACGTCTGATATTCCCCCATATTTTGTAACAGTACTATCATCTATTAATGATCGATAAGTTAATGACAACTTTTGTTTTTCATGATTACTGTATACGAGGTGTGGCTATTAAATAACGAGACTGATGCTGTTTTAACATTTTATTTTGATTCCATACTTATTTACTTATTATCACTTTCAATATATACCCCTTCTTTATTCCCACAATGCTCCATGCGAATCTTCCATTGTTCGAAACAGAGCTAGAAGTCTTCTTCTGTCAGTTCGTTCAGAACGCGTGCCGATTTCTCTTTCAAAGCTCAAATCTTGTTGCTATTAAGGCAAATTTCACCTTAGGAAACTGATAGAAGTCGCACGGTGCAAGATCTGGCGAATAAGGCGGATGGTCCAACACTGGGATGCTGTACTTGGCTAGAAATCTCTTGACAGACATTGCGGAATGAGTCAGCGCATTGTTTTGATGGAGAAACCATGACTTGTCCTTCTACAATTCGGGTACTTTTTTCAATAAATTATAAGTTTCAGTAGCAGTTTTGCCAAGTTTCATGCGAAATTTTACAACAATTCGTTGCTCTAATGTTGCACTTAATATTTTTTCGGCGAAACAAAAAAACAACTCTAATTAGAAGGAATGCTACGGTTATACGGATTTGTTTACAGAAGCGAGAGGTACTGCATTCGAAAAAGAAAGCTTCGCGCTAAAAAGCTAGCGGTCGCTGGTGTTTGGCGCATGCGTACTTCGTCTGTAGAAGCGCCAGTCTCGTTATTTAATTGCCACACCTCGTATGTTATTATAATTTTGATATTTTGTGACTGGAATCATTTACCCTGGCGTTTTTATGTTATTTTCATACATTTTTCGTACTTGTATATGTAGCTATTATAAAAATGAATGTAATGACAGCTCAATGACAGTTTCGTTAAAAGCGTGGTTAATAAATAATATTTTTTATAATGGCAGTTTTATTCGAGATCAAAATTCATAAAAATAAAATTAAAGGAACAGAATAAATTATTTTAGCCACAGAAAGTCGAAGTATAGAGTAGTAATGAAAAATAGGGGTTGTCATTAACTTATCGTCAGTAACAGATAATGATTTAGTTACAGAATAAGGAGGATTATTTAAGATAATAAAAAGATCTAGTAATTAATCTTGTAGTGTACATACATACATACATATCTTCACGCTATATCCCATCAAATAGGGTAGCACGAACACTAAAATCACTCATTTAATATTCACTCATTACATTCATCAAATAATCAGCCCTCGTCAAACATTCTCATCCAAACACACCACCCTCACTTTAACCACATTCATAGATCACTCCATATAAACTCATTTATTTATTACACTCGAAATCATTTATCACACAACAAACCTTCAATCACAAAGATTAGAAAAGATGAAAGCGATAGCCTGCATTTGTATATATATATATATATATATATATATATATATATATATATATATATATAGCGATAGCCTGCATTTGTATATATATATATATATATATATATATATATATATATATATATATATATATATATATAGTAGTGTAAGATGTTAATTTTTCGTAGGAAAAATAGTATCTAGTAAACGTATTGAAACGATATTGAAATCTTGAGAAATCTCGCATAAATTCTTTCCAATGATACCTTTTGAACACTTGTATTACAATATACGAATACATTCACCGGGCAAAATTTTATTTACGAGAACGTATCTGCTTGACATGGGCGATCGCAGGTGGTGGCAAAGAGGCCCCCCACCCCCCTCTGGCTATTAACTAGGGCGGTGACTACGACTCTCGAACATAGGACTTTAACATGTAAAACTATAATTTTATAATTTCCTGCTTCCCTAAATATTTTAAGGAAAAAAGCTTGAATAAAAGTTTTAGGGCATAAAATTCTACATCTGAACCAATAAACAAAATTAATTTTGCTTACTATGGAGCGACACAAATTAGATTTGAAAATGACGAAAATTGCCTCAAAACTATCGATAGGCATGAAATTGAAACAAAATTAAACAAATGTTTGACGTTTTATTTGTCAACATAAATAAAATAATAAATGAAGAATATATTTTGACAGTTTTGACAAATTGAACGTCAAACATTTGTTTAATTTTGTTTCAATTTCATAGCTATCGATAGTTTTGGGACAATTTTAGTCATTTTCAGATCTAATTTGTGCCGATACAAAGCATGCAAAATTAATATACAGTATTAAATAAAAATTAAATTATAACTTTAAAGATAATAAATTCATGCTGAAACTTTCCAGCAGTATTCTTATAGCCAGCTAGCGACATATTCTCTATCGTAACGATTGAGTAATCAAGTTTATTAAGTATACACAGACACAAAATATTAGAAAATAAAAACTGTAAAATTGCTAAATCGGTATTTATTGAAGAAATGGTGTCAATTTATGGAAGTTATTAGAAAATTGTCCTTCCTCTTCAATTCAAACCCAGACGACAAAGACTAGTAATTTATTTCACAAATTTAAATATTTTTTATCTATTTGTTATGTGTGTTTATTGTTTATATTTATGTTATGTAAAAAAAAAATATTTTAGAAATTTATGTATATCTGAGAGTTTTTTGCGAATTGGTTGTTTAAAGTCGTGGGGTAATATTCAGTGCAATTATGTTTTGATTGGTTGCTTTCATACACGTGATTAGAAATGGATGCATTTGATTTTATAATTATTTCATCTAAACATTATCATTAAAATTTAGGAAGTGTTATAACCTGGAAAATTAAGCTTGCCCTCCGCATTTATGCCCAAGTAGGTATTTTTGTCGGAGTAATATTTTGACCAACCAAATTTTATTATTACAACGGAATTATTTCCTATTGGACCATGCTCTTGCACCCATTGGATAAGATCGGATTCTTCTAAGTTTCTTGAGGAACCAAGCTTCTCTACTTCTTTACTGATATCAACCAGAATCCCTATAAAAAATGGAATACCATTACCAGAGCTGGGCAAACTACTTAAAAAAAGTAGCTAAGCTACAGCTACAGCTATTTTTTTAAAAAGTAGCTGAGCTACAGCTATAAGCTACATTTATAAAATATAGCTAAGGTACAGCTAAAAGCTTTCATTAAAGTAGCTGTTAAATTTTAAAGCTACTTTTTCAATTATTGTGAATTATTAAATTTGCCATTGTCATATGATCAGTTGATCAGTCTTTTGTTATAATGACTGTTAATAAATATAAAAATCGCAAATGGACAGATGTACTGTTAATTTGTTATGCTATAATTCTTATTTATATCGCAATAAATTAACAGTCACATTAACAGAAGACTCCTAAACAGTCAATGTTTAGTTCATCTAATATTTAATATAAAGGTAGAATAGGTTAACAAGTGAAAATTAAAATATGTTAATAGATTTTAAACTATATAATAACTTGTATCCTACAGTTATAGAAAACAATAAAGAAGGTACAATTCAAATACAAAATAAAAATTAATAGGTATTTGTTAATAAACAGTGGTAGCTTTAAGCTACAAACAGTAGCTTTAAAAGTAGCTTCAGTTGTTATAACAATATTTTTAAGCTAATAGAAAAAAATATAGTTTGGTACAAGCTACAGCTATATTTTTTCACAGTTAGCTAAGCTACAGCTACAGCTAAGGTAAACGTAGCTAAGCTAGTAGCTAAGCTACAAAAGTAGCTAGCTACTGCCCAGCTCTGTCCATTACTAATTACTTATAAACCTAGGTCGTAAAATGAATGAAGAAAGGACCGAGGAGATGATATTCTGAGAACGTCAAATACAGTCACTGACAAGGTGTATACAATATTTTTTATGCGAAAAAAAAAAACAGAACATTTTTTAATAGTGACAATGGCGAGTTGTACATTTAAAATTCTTAGGTTACGTCGAGCAGAGATGCAACGGAACAACACAGACAGAGATATCTCACGATAGTGAGAGAGTTAGTTGACAGACCATGATCAACTAGAGCATGTTTTTAACGTGCCATTTAATCTGCATCGTAAGTTAAAAGTATTCTCAGGTTAGTCGTGGTCTGAAATTTATATTCCGAGATTTGACTCTATCTTAAAATTCACCCTGGGTGAATTTTCAATCATTCAACCAAATGGGTTTTTTAATGGGTTTATTTGGGTTTTTTAAGTGGGTTTTATTTTAAAAATCCAGGTGGGATTTTCTGGGTCTGGGTAAAATATGAACAACCCTGACCCAATGGCGAGTTATACATTTAAAATTCTTACGTCACGCCGCACATAGGGGTATTTGGGTCGAAAACCTGGACAAAAATAATCCCGGCGAATTTCTCATTTGTTTGGGTTTATTTATGTTTAAAAATGAGTTTTAAGTATAATATGACGTATATTAGCTGCTAATAAACGTATGATTTGGTATTATTACACTCCGCGTCAAAAGGGGAAAAGCTGAAACAATTGATCATTTTCAAACGGTGATAACTTTGCGTAGGAAGGGTCTAGGCCCATAAAAAATTAGTGAAATGAAGCTTGAAAATTGCAGTTTCATTTAAGGGTATTTGTTTTCATTTTAGTGTAAACAAAGGGTGTGAAATTCCTCCCTGAACGAAGTCAGGGAGGAATGTCAAAATCGTAAAAATTGACCAATTTCAAAGATGGATACGGGGCGATGACCCCATGCGAATGACGCCATTGCATAGAGCGTTCATTTTTGTCTAGGAAACCAAAAAAAATCGTCCAAAAAGAGTCATTTTTGACTGAGTTATCACATTTTAAAAAAAGATATGCATTTCATAAGAAATGTAAACCAAGAGATGTAAACCAACCTGAATAAATTCAGACAACCACTTACCGCAATTCTTAGTTCCTGATTTGATTGTAAATGATATGTATTTGAATTATAATTTAATATCTTAATTAATTTTTGACAATAAAAATGAACTTATATATACTGTATTTATTCACATTAGCTTCCAAACCCGATGTCTAAACATCCTCTGCACTTCAAGTTTCGAGGTATCAATGGAAATCTTATGAAATGCATATCTTTTTTTAAAATGTGATAACTCAGTCAAAAATGACTCTTTTTGGACGATTTTTTTTGGTTTCCTAGACAAAAATGAACGCTCTATGCAATGGCGTCATTCGCATGGGGTCATCGCCCCGTATCCATCTTTGAAATTGGTCAATTTTTACGATTTTGACATTCCTCCCTGACTTCGTTCAGGGAGGAATTTCACACCCTTTGTTTACACTAAAATGAAAACAAATACCCTTAAATGAAACTGCAATTTTCAAGCTTCATTTCACTAAATTTTTATGGGCCTAGACCCTTCCTACGCAAAGTTATCACCGTTTGAAAATGATCAATTGTTTCAGCTTTTCCCCTTTTGACGCGGAGTGTAATAATACCAAATCATACGTTTATTAGCAGCTAATATACGTCATATTATACTTAAAACTCATTTTTAAACATAAATAAACCCAAACAAATGAGAAATTCGCCGGGATTATTTTTGTCCAGGTTTTCGACCCAAATACCCCTATGTGCGCCGGGCAGAGATGAAAGGTAACAAAACAGAAAGAAATATCTCGCATTAGTGAGAGAACTAGATGACAGACCATGATCACTTAGAGCATAAATTAAGATGTCATTTAATATGTATCGTATGATAAAAGTATGCTCGGTTAGTCGTGGTCTGTCAACTAACTTTCTCACCAATGCGAGATGTCTCTTTCTTTTGGTTCCCTTCCATCTCTCCCGACGCGACATCAATTATCTCCATTTAAATGTCATCTAAAATAAATAAATATATTATTACGCCTGTTACCAATTACTGGCTGTGGCACTCCGCTGTAACAGATCTCAGTAAATAATAAATTTTGCGCGTGGAGTGCGGCTATCAGCCGCCAAATCACGGCCCCCAAAGATTTTAGTGGTGAGGTAGTCACAGGGGTAATTTTAATATGGTGAAAATAATCCACAGACCCACTCGATACCACTGAGTCACTTACCTCATAAATTAAATTAAATTAAATAAATTTAGATCATATCAGAAAACGTGGTATGGAGCATATTGTTCAGTCAATGGTTGAATTAGATATTGGAATCTAACATTTATTTAAAAATAAAAATTATCTGATTCATTATATTTCTATTTGTATGTGTACATTATTTTTTTAATAGACATGCATTATCCAAAAGAAGTTCGAATAGTGGCAGATTAGGAATCAATAAATAGAAGGTAAGAAATTAATATTTTAATATTTATTACGTAAAATAAGAACAAATAGAAGGTGTTTTGATCAAATGGAGATTGCTTTTTGTTCGTACTTTAATAACAAAATTAACAAATTTAAGTAAATTTCTAAAAGACATATAAAATTAAGAAACATTATAACATATTAGTTAGTATGTACCTATCCTCTATTCTGTTTAATAGTATATTACATAATAAGTCAGGAAAGTGATATTTTACTTGACGAAGCGTTTGTTTGAAATACAAGGCCGCTGAGTCGAGTAAAAACACTTTCCTGACGTATTATGTATAATATTTTTCCTGAAACCGTTTAATTTAATCAATAATTAATGATAAATAATTCACAATTATAACTAAAAAAAAAACAGTTAGGTAAAGTCTTTACCAGATTGTTGTACACTTTACCAGACTGTTATTTTTGTTGTAGTCTTGGATACGTATTTTACGCCCAATCACGCACCTGAAAGATGTTAGTGGAGGGGGAGCCACAGTAGTAATTTTAATGTGATTATTTTTTGACGTTTCTCAAAATCAATGAATTGCTTCATTGTATGTCACGTGTCTGCGTCTTAACCAATCCTGTCATTATTATACTGAGAATAAAGCTCTTGTGATTATTTCCGGGAATTATCTCTGTAGATGCTTTTTTTTGTGACAAATGATAGGAAGTTGTCAAATAATTATTTAAAACTGTCAACGCGTCAAGTAAAATGTGTGAAAAAAATCGATTTAGTTCCATTTCAGATACAGAAATACACCAATAAATTTTGGAAACAACTTCCAAGGATACATTAATGAGTAATCAATCGATTTGAACCCAGTTCAAAATATTTTAAGTTGGATGAATCTATCTCAACAGCTAAGTCAAAAAATAATCTAAATATAACTCGAGAGTTGAATAAATTAGAAAATAATTCTCCAGGATCTTTCTCAAACTGGTTGCCATTTGGAAATAGCCACTCAAGCTCTGACTGTTGCCTGGAAACAAGTTTTCGAAAGATCTGTCAAATTATTTTCAATTTATTCTCTCTCTCTTGTTATATTATTACTGAAAATTATTTATCGGCTGTGAAATTTACGTCACGGCGGAGAGAGCTGGAAGGGAACCAAAAGAAAGAGACATCTCGCACTATTGAGAGTTAGTTGACAGACCACGACTAACTAGAGCATACTTTTAATACACGATGCACATTAAATGACATGTTAAAAATATGCTCTAATTGATCATGGTCTGTCAACTAATTCTCTCATTAATTTGAGATATTTCTTTCTACTTTGTTCCCTTACATCTCTACCCGGCGTGACGTAGGAATTTTGAATGTGTCGCCATTCGATAGCTGTGAACGCAGCGCAACGTATGTCTTTACCTTGTACAATGAATCTTTCAAGGGGTATATCTCCAACTTTCCACCCTTCTTTATAAAAATGGTAGGGTGCATCTAAGTGTGTACCCCCGTGTTCACCAGCACAAAAATCGTTCGTCGCGTACCTGGAAAACCATCTCAAATAACCATATCAAATTGTTATTATTATTTTAGGAAACTGAATAAACATTCACTATAGTTTGTTGGATATCTGGTTCTATTAAATTGATTTGAAAAAGTGCTATGTATCCGTTTATGATTTAAGGGGGGACACCCGTTGAAAATTTTCAAAAAATTTAAATTTTTTTTTGTCTTTTCGGCATCTTTATACCGTCTAGAATCTTGTATGAAAATAGCAATTCGATATACAAAGTCGTTATGAAGATGCAGCGAGAAATAGGGAACCGAGCAGGTATAAAAAATCGACGAAAATCGCATTGCCAAGGCTGAGGTGAAGCGTTACGCAAGCAGCAAAGAGGCAGAACTGTTTGCTGCTTCGAAAAAGGATGACGAGCGGTATCTGCAGTCCGAAGGATAAGTTTATGGTGCCGGAATAACAGAATGAATTAAGTCGCTGTTAATCTTTAAAGGCGTTTTTCTCAAAACCTCATTTTTGTACCTTGCGGGACAGAGATTTCTGAAACTATTCAATCAATTTTGGTTTTCTATGTAGAAATTAATTATCTGAAAGGTAGCATAGGATTTTTCGGATATTCCAACTTTTAGATTTTTAGGCGTATTTTAGTAGCGATTTTTTCAACGAAAAATGTAACTTTTTTTTGAGCTCCGCCATTTTGGTAATTTTGCGAATTTCGAAAAAATCCTATGCTACCTTTTAGATAATTTAATTTAGAACCCGAAACACGAATACATTTTTTTCTCCGATGTTTCAGTACTGAAAGCGCTGTCCCGCAAGCGACCAATGCACCGCCTGCAGCTGTCTATTCACAGGGCTGCCAATGGCAGGGAAACAAATTGTTTCTGCTAAAAACTTCCGAAAATAAAGCTGAAATATTACTTTATAACATGCTAAAAACCCAAAGCGATTGCATTTATTCTAATGTCCTAAAAAAATTATCAAAAAATACCTTCTTTTTAGCAGGCTCAACGGGTGTCCCCCCCCTTGCGATTTTCAAGCAATTTGCAAAAAACTATATTGAATATTTTTTTTCAAATTTCCTAAACTGTTATAATTCGGCTTAACTAAATAATCACTTAAAATAATGATTATATTTAAAACTTTACCAAACTGTATTATCTCTTGACATTGAACCAAACTGTTTTGTAAAACGAAACTCTGAACTGCCTGGCCAATAAATTGTTGTATTTTCGAAAGTCCATGTTAAGTCAATTGGTCTCGAAGGTAACTGATTCGTGAAGATGAAATTAACAACGAAAAATATTGAAAATAGAATTATATTCATTATGATGTCATGTATGTACAGATACAGATAATCAACTGACAATTGTGATCTTTGATTCGTTTTAAATATACATATATATGTGATAAGAAGATATTTTAATATATTATTTTATCAATAATTAGAAATAAACATGAAGTTATAACACATCAATAATATTAAGTATAATTAATTACGAATACATACAGAATTTGAGCATGTAAAGTGTAAATATTGCAGTAAAAAATTTGTATAAAATAAAATAAATATATCATCACGCCTTTTACCTATTACTGGAGACCTATACTAATTCGTTGGCGACTGGATTTAGCGACTGTTTGACGTCATATTTGGCGACTTTGATACTGGCGCCATCTGTTGGTATAGTTCAAAAGTACAGTCCTGACGTCATTGTTGGCGACTGGTCGCTTACGAAGTCGCGTATGCAGGCGACTAGTACAAGGCTGTTGCGAAATGTCATGGCGTCAGTCGCTTAGCATTTTTTGATTGATTAGTTTTGAAGTTATAAAAGTTTTATATTTATGTGCACTGAATATTATTATTATAAAATGTAAATACGTGTAGGATCTGCCAATTATTGCACAAAATCCAGCTGCAGATGTACATTAACGATAATTAGGACAACAATATCGTCGTTTACACAATAATAATTTTAAATGTAACAATATTTATTTAAGATTTTGTTAAAACTTATATTATTTATTTTTAAAATATTGCTAATTGAAAATTAAGAAAAAATCCGTCAATTTGTGATATGTGAAGTTTAAGCAATAATATACAAATATTTGTATTTAACAAAGAAAAACAAATATCAACAAGTGGCTGCCAGAAATTATAAGTACCAACACAAAATAGTCCGTGGTTCCGATTAATATCAACGTAAAAAAATTAAATCCCTATGACATTGATTGCACCGTGACGTCATTGACATTGACTTAGCGACTGAAACTAGTCGCCAAGCAGTCGCTAACAATTAGAATAGGTCTCCTGGGTGTGGCACTCTGCTGGAGCGCGGTTACCAGAAATAAAATCACGGCCCCCAAAGATGTTAGTGGTGGGGCAGCCACAGGGGTAATTTTAATTTGGTGAAAATGTTTGTTGGCTGTGGGAATCGAACCAGGGTTCTTAGGATCCACAGACCGACTCGGTACCACTGATTTTATAAATTTTTATTCGGGTTTGTATTATTTATGAATGCTATCAGTCAAGTTTAAATTCGTACAATTCCATGTCGCAACAATTTATTCCTGCTCGGTATGCATCTGCGCACTAGAGCCAACAATTAGTTTATAAAATTATTAGTGATAGTGTTGTGTTTTACAGGTAGTGAATTATTTAGGTGATATGTGCCTACATGGCTTTCATCATCCCCATAACATCCTCTGGACATATGAATACTCATCATTTGATCGACATAAGGTACGATTTTGATTTTATTTAGTGCAAAGAACAAATTTTTACAAGCGGAATGGTATATTTATTATGTTAATGCTGGGTTGCGTGAAAGTTTTATCAGTTCATTGGCAACAAACGATTCAATAAGGTTCAGAAATCGCTATTGATACTGTTGCTAGATAAACAATGCTTTAACTAAAGAGCTCTTTAATTTTTTCTTGCAACTTAGGATAAGAGTCATGTCATGTCAATGTTTATGTCAGGCACGTGGCAAGCCACATTGAAATATTTAAATATTGATTCTTTCTGCAATAAAGAAAATCAAATATCGTGTTTGCAAACTGTTATGGTGTAGACTAAGAACTGAAGCATTTCAGTCTGATTATGTGTACATAGCACAAACAAGGATTTTGTTTTCATTTTTCAGTTGTTGATTAAAATATTATCGAGAATTAATACAGTTTGAACAGAAAAAATAAAAATATTGACTGCTGGGTCAGGATGCACATATGATTAACTAATAGATGATTGAATTATCTGTCAATCCTCGAGTCAAACATTTCTCAAATATGATTTAAGATAGTACTAGTGTGATGGTGGCACCATCGGTTGTCGAGTGGCGAAACTGACGTTTAAAAAAATATAAAAATTGAATAAAATAAGTGTTTTATACCTATTATGATTTGAATATCATGAATTGTTAACAGGCTGTTGGTCTACTGAATTTTCAAATATCACCGTATAGTGTTGCCATTATAAATTAGGATTCTTAATATTTCGTTAAAAACAAGGCTTTGCATGGCTATATATCCATTACTAAACGATAAAACACTGTCTCCTTCTGATACAATATACATGGATAGTTCTACAACATCATACTAGTGTTCAAATGAAACTGCAAAATTTTAGAGGTTATCTGTTATCTTCAAACACGCTCACGTATAATTCGCGAAAAGTCGGCCACGAATTAAATAATAAACTCGGCGAAGTCTCCTACAAAAACTCTGTAAGGTTAGGCGTCTTAGTTAAGCCATCTATTCTCTTACCACCCTCCAATGCTATGGACTTTTAGTAAAATGTTTTAAAATGACAATCAAATCGATACAAAAACGTCTTAATTACAACGTGATTTTAAGTCTAAATTGGATTAATTTGGCAAATAATAATAATTAATAATAATTAATTACGAATTAATACAAAACTCTGCACATGAGTTTATTCTGATAATAATTCATATCAACATGCCGTGTTCATGTTAGGATCCAGATATACAATTCAAATAATTCGAAAATTCTTAAATTCGGAATATTCCAAAAATCGAAAATTCGTAAATTCGGAATATTCAAAAATTCGAAAGTTCGAATCTAAATTCAAAGGTTAAATAAATCTGAACAATCGAAGTCTCCAATATTCGTAAAATCAACAACCCTACCTAATAGTGATAATTTGAAACTTTAGTTATTGAACGAATGGTTGAACTATTTATTTTGAATAATATACGTACAAAAATAAACCACAGTGACAATAAAAATTAACAAGAAGCAGAAACACATTTAAAAAATAACACTATTTAATATATTTTTCCACATTAGCTACCGGCAAAATAATTAATAATCTTTTCGCAATTCGCAGTGCAAATCCTCAGAGAGCACCTGATTGCCAACCCCTGTTGTAGAGCATTCAATTCAGTATCAAAGTTAGCAAACAGATTTAATTTTGCCGAAAACAATTTGGGAGTTTTTCCGCAAGAAAAACTTATTTCCCATATTAAATACCTATAGGCTGTTTTTTAATTAACATCCTGTATGTACGTTTGAGTTGAAGTATTTTCTCAAAAGTCGCCCTTATTCGTTTGATTACGCTAGCGATCATTGAATGGTCCAATTGAGTTAAATTTTAATTACAATCTGTCATTATATTTTTTATTTATTATTTTATGTACATACTAATTTTGTTTGTTTGTTTATTTATTTATTTATTTATTTATGACCACTCTACAGGATACAAAAATCCCAATTACAGAGGGTACTTATAATATGACAATAATATTAACAAATTAATATAAAACAGAATATATAATCAAATCAAATTATACATATTTATTTATTTTTGTTTTTCGAGAAGGGTAAATTCTGAGTATGTATCCTTGTAAAACCGTTGAAAAGCTCTTGACCCTTCTTGGAGCACTGCGTGAAGTGTTGAGTGCGTATTTTCTGCGTAATGAACGTTGCGCAGTTGTAGCAACGACAGAATTTTGTTTTGCGTAGGAAAATATTTCCGTTGACTTGAATTGTGTATCTGTACTTATCAAATATGCAATTAACTTTATGCTGTTGATATTACTGAGTATTAAACAAATGGCCTGGTAAAGTACAAAACAGTCTGGTAAAGATTTTACCTGACTGTTATTTTTGTTATAACCTTGGATACGTAGTCTGCTGTCAGTAAAATACATAATAGACGTATTCTATTTGCCATTTGGATCAGATCTAACTTACATTTACTGAACAAGATCACTTATTTATTTCGCTGGATTACTTCACTGACTTTATTTCTAGTACTATAATTACAAATTCTAATTTAGTTTGAAGTAATACACCCCAATAAGTGCATCAGTTTGCTTAATTCAGTTCATTTAGTCATGTGTCGAATTTATCTGAACTGATTTCAGTGAACCAAGTAGCAAATGGAATACAGCTATCAAAAAAAATTTACATGTTGAATTATTTGTGATTAAATATTGATTAAATTAAACGGTTTCAGAAAAATAGTATACATAATACGTCAGGAAAGTGTTTTTACTTGACTCAGCGAGTATTTGAATCCACTGAGTAAATATCACTTTTCTAACTTATTATGTTGTATACTATTCTCTGTTTCGGCATTAGAATACCATATTCTCGTACGCATATTGATGCTAGAATAAGCATCATTCTTAAAAGATTTTTGGTTACACAATCTATCTAGGCAACGGATAAAATAAAAAACACAATTTACAAATTAACCTAGGATAAAATCAGTTGCAAATCACTGTCACCAACTTAAGTATTCTACCAAAAATATTCCCATAATGAAGAATGTCAACTATTTATGTAAAGGAAAGCCGAAACAGAGAAAATAGTATAAAACTCTCATTCCAGAAAACAGTTCTAACACTCGTTCGTTCGTCCCCGGATTTCGAACTCTCGGTAGAATAGGCAAATAAAATTAAGATCGCTGCGCCATCTAGAACCTTTCGCAAACTACTGTATCCAGGATAGATTTTTGACGTTTTAAAACTACTTAAATCGCACTTTAATATTATAAAACACAGAATAACTCTCTCTTTTATGTTTAATTTATTTACACACTTGTCACTATATATTCAATCTATTGAATTTAGCCTAAAATGGTTAAATGTTCTGTATTTATTAAATGTACGACAGTAAGACTTCCGGTGTATTTACTTGTACTTCAGAATCTCCAAATGATTTTGGTTGATTATTTAATAAATTTATTATAGTATCTACTGTTTCTGTCTCTTCTGTTGTATTTGTATCGTAACTTTTCTCTATTTCGACATTGTTATTAGAGATGCGCCGAATATTCGGTTATTATTCGGTATTCGGCATATTCGGCAACTTTTTGTTTATTCGGTTATAGCCGAATTATTCGGTTGTGCGACCGAACATTCGGCATTTTTTTATTTGTTTCTGGAAATTAATCATTTATTCTAAACAAAAATATTTTGTCATATTAGTTGTTTTTATTTATTTGAAAACTATTATAATGCATATAATAAAGCAAATTATTTATTAGAAAAAAAAATAGCAATTCTTAAGATAATACATAGAAAACAGGAACATGCGGTATTACTTCAGAAATGCATGAGAAGCTGGAGCTTATGATTTTTGTGATTTCTTCGAAAGGTTGCAACAACATAAGACCTTGTTGTATCAGATCCCACTGATATTCAGATAAATTCTGGTTTTACTGCACTACTGTTATCGGAAAGATAAAGAGATACAGCTCGTTTTTATTCTAAAAACCTTGCACACATATAATACGTGCTATTCCACCTTGTAGGTACGTTTTGCAGTAGCTTATGTTGAGGTAAATTTAATTCAATTTGTATGGCAGTTAGCTTTTCTTGCGATTGACTGGAATGATTGAAATGAGTTATTATTCTTCTAGCAGATGCAATAGCCTCACTCAAATCTTCGTGTATATTTAAAGAATCTTTTACAGCCAACTGTCAAGTGTGTATGAAGCATTCTTTGCCAGTACACGGTGTGTCGTTTACAGCTTTCACCATTCACATTTTTACTTGAACCGAATATTCGGCCGAATATTCGGTTCGGCCGCCATGAAATTCGGTAATGTTCGGTATTCGGTTATTCGGCCAAAATTGTATTCGGCGCATCACTAATTGTTATGCGTAGCGTTTTAATGTTCACTTTGTCCGAAATTTTGCATCTCAATGGATTTTTTCATTCTCAAAATTCCGTCACTATTTTGAATTTGTTTATCGTGTTTTATTTACCTTTAGGAAATTCATAGGTATTGATTGCATTTCGTTTGAGATGTACAGTAAATTTTTTTATTTGGCAACAGTTCTATTTATATATTACTTGTTTAACTACTTACCATAAAAAAATAGTTATTTGTTTCATTAGGACTAAGAATACCAGTTTTCGTATGTAGTAATAAAGGTTATTATTTTTTTTTCTGTGGCTTCTTTGGTGAACCAACTACTTAGGTCTTTGAATATAAAAACACCAGGAAGGAGGATGTACTCAAAATTGTAGCGACCAAATTTAGGTGTCTCAAAATGGCGGCTCTTAGAGTTTGTGCTTACCAGTGGCGTAACATACAATATTTTTAATAAATAGTAAAATATGATGTAATAAGAATAAAACAAGAAAATATATTAAAATGACAACTATAAAAGTAATTTTGATGAAATATTACGATACAAATAATAATTTTTATTACGAGTTTTCGCTTACCAACAATTTTAAAGGAAAAATAAAATCACAGCATATTAAATGCAAATAGTATTTATTGGCCTTTAAACAATACAATTTTATTATAATACCTTCGAATTTTATCTTCTTTTGATATATTTTTGCACATAAAATGTATTCTTAATGCTAAGTACTTACTACACATTGACGAGTTATCGTGATATGTGTAAACAAATTATTAGAAATTCGTCTTAAAACAATATTATTAACAATGGCAGGTAATTTTAAATTTGGTTGAGATAGTTGTTCCCTTATTACGGTTTCAGTTATTTTACAAATTTTGACAACGTCATTATGTGGATAACATAGTCCATCTTTATTTTTAAGATCAATTAGTGAATTGAGTAAATTGTTTTTGTCACCGAAAAGTGAATTAACACAATGTTCGCATTTCAAAGTTTTTCTTATTTTATTATCCACAAACCCCGCAATATAAATTACAACCTGCGGCGAATATTCTGTTAAAGACACATTATTTAATGCGTAGTCGTGATCATTAATGCTGTAATCACATTCTTGAAATGAGACCCCAATTTAAGCGAACACGAGTTACACTCATACAGGAAACAATTCGACTTCGTTTTGAACCAATCAGAACGCGTAATTTCAGTGTCTCAATATGGCCGACTTCCGTCGCTTGTACTTCAATGCTAGCAGATGGAGTATCCTCCTTCCTGTGTCTTTATATTCAAAGACTTAGGTCATATGCCGCCATTCTGCCCTGATCTGTGTTTTAGGTATTATGGTCAACAGCAACGCGGGTTTTCTCTGGACGGTCACCCATCCAAGTACTACCCGCGCGCAATGTTACTTAACTCGCGTTATCGCTTAGATCAGTTCCAACGAGTGCAGCCATGGCCGTTGTCAATATTATTATTATTATATTATTTATCACCAATTAAAAAAAAAATTATTCTTGGTCCTAAAACGTATCTATGGTAACGTAAACATTCCTGAAATAACGTTCTTTTACTACTGAAAAAGTTGTAATAATAATGTAATAATTTTTTGTGAAATGTAGGGAACATACTACCGTACGCGGGTTAACCATAATTTTAATCGCATAATCTATACTGCATGCATATCTATTAATTCGGCAACCCTAATTTTGTCTCAAATTTTGCTTTTTGTATTTCTTTCTTTGGCAATTCATGAAAAGATACATCTGGATGTTTTTTTACATCCTGGTACGCAGTAATAATCGTTCTACATTATATATTTTATCAATACACCGAAAATATTTCAAAATACCTGTATCTAATATACAGTTCAAAATGAGTCCTGGCTACAGTAGTTCTAAAAATTACCTCTAGGTGGTGTAACGCTTAACTGCATTTTGCCTACAGATCGCCATCTGTAGCTCGTATTGTAAGGTAGTTCTAGTGTGACGGTGGCGACATCGATCGTCGAGTGGCGAAACTGACGCTCAAAAAAACAAAAAAATAGAATAAATAAGTGTTTTATAGTTATCATGATTTGAATATCATGAATTGTTAACAGGTTGTTGGTGTAGTGAATTTTCAAATAGCGTACCACTGTGTGGTTTTCGTTAAAAACAAGACTTTTCATGGCTAAACGATAAAAAAACTTTCTCCTTCTGATACAATATACGTGAATAGTTCTAGAACATCATATTAGTTTTTTAAATGAAACTGCAAATTTTTAGAAGTACACGAACCAATTATATTCGATTCTGAATGACAATCGCCATAAGACCCCAGTATAAGTACTCAAATTTACTTGCGAATATATTTGTTCACAGAGGATAAATGTGTTTCATATTTTAACAGAATGCGTATGACTATCCCATGTTTACGTGCACCAAGTTTAATTCAAATCTGTAAAAACGATTTTCACGCTAAAACTACCTTAATATACTATTAGATAAATACACTTTTGCTTGTATATTTTATTAAATAATCGATGTTTCGATGCTATGAACATCAGAAAGATAATTAAACAAGCAATCAAAATAAATTTATTAATAAATAATGATGTCTACCGACTTTGAATTCCTGCAAATCCTACAGAAAGCCTGAAATTGAAAAACATGTCTTGAAATCCTTAAAAACCTTTAAATTTGTTTATAATACCTGGAGAAAAATTATTTACATTTAAAAATGTTTAATTTAATTTTCGTTTTGATATACAGGATATTTTGGGAATTAATTACCTGCCATTAATTGAAAAATAGCTATTTCCGACAAAGAACAAAAATTAATAAAAATTACGATAAAATAATTGATGGACATAAAAGAAATGGAATATTGGAAATTACAACAAAAATGAATGTCTTAAATTAAATCATAGCAACATCGACCTACACCAAATAGTAAAATAAATGAAATATTTGTTTATACCGCATTTCTTAGAAGACTTGCATTAATTTGAAATTTATTATAGTACACGTGTAGGTCGTCAATTTTAATTAGAAAATTAAGATCTCGGTTAAAATACAGAAAACTATTTTATAATTTTGTAAAACCAGTTCACCGAATTTAGGACTTGTTTTTTCCATTTAAAGAAATAATGGCATGCATCTTTTTTATTCATTTAAAATTATCTACATATAGTGGCGTATTTATAGTCGGTGAGGCTCTGTGCGCAATACGTTTGGGGCCCCATTTCATGAAGTAAATTTTAAATCTGAGTCCTTGCTCATAGTTACAGCTTACTATTACTTAGTCACCCCTTACCCCTTGTACGAATTCGGAGAAATGAAATTAATATATGCAATATAGCAATACACACAAGGAACGCATTATTATTTCGTTATTATTCTTTATGAAATAAAAATATACATTTTTAGACTGACCGGGGCCCCTTCATCGTCCTGGACCTTGCTCTTGGGCACTATTATAAATACACTTTTGCCTATATATGTTTGAAAAATTTTATTGAGCTGAAATTTGATATTTTGAGGAAAAAACAAAAACCCAATTTTTATTCTTGATTCTGTCAGAATGTAAAATTTTCTCTCCTCAGTTTATTTATTTATTGTTTATTTAACATTAACAGTAGTATAAAACATTACTAATCTAACATATATGTCATAGGATAAAATTAGATTTTCCCCAAATTAAAAAGGTTCGATCAACGGAATTGGTATATTACGTATGTACCATGGATTTGTGACAGTTTTTAGGTCAAGAATGTAGTTTACTAAACATTCGCGACCTAAAAAATCACTTACAGTTCCAGGTTAGTTAGCTATTTTTTTACATATCTGCACAAATAGAAGGAAAAGAAAAATATGGTTAAAAATTGACAGCTATCAAATTGTTGTCAATATAAATAGGACCTTGATCTATAATATTTACTTACTGTCCACGGTGGATGGTAAGTAAATATTATAGTTCTGATGTAATCATGGCAACCAAGTCTGCAATAAAAGTTCCACTTACTGTGTTTGTCTTACAGTACAGATGATGTTGTAAAAAATGTATTTGATTTATTCAACAGATCTTTCGTTGTGAAAAGAAACCATGATATTAACGTACCAGCTCTAAGAAAAAACATAATTATAGATGAGTAAGTCAACATAAATACAATATAGTTACTAAAATCTGGTCATAAATTTGAGAAAATCTTTTTCTGCCAAATCAAATTACAAGCATTTTAAATATAAATACTTTTTATTATACGAACAATTACACGCACTAATAATTAAAATATGGAAGGAAGAACGGATGCCAAAGGATTGGGAGGTAGGACGGATGATCATAATACACAAAAAAGGAGACCCTATGGAATGCAAAAACTACAGAGGTATAACATTATTAAATAACGCATATAAGATACTAGCGACAATTATACAAAAAAGACTGGCTACATCAACAAGGCATAAAATCGGACAGTACCAATATGGTTTCCTACAAGGGAAATCAACAATAGACGCTATCCACACGTTAAAGCAAATTCTAGAAAAAGTACACAAAGCCAAAATAAATATAGATATACTATTTATTGACTTTCAGCAAGCTTTCGCCTCGGTGAAAAGAGGGAAACTAAATGAAATACTAAGAAATTTAGAAGTGGAGCCAAAACTAAGAAGATTAATAAAAATGACCATGGAGAACTCAAAAATATGCGTAAAAACCAGAAAAGGAGACACTAACGAATTCTTAGTAAACAAAGGCGTAAGGCAAGGTGATTCACTCTCAGCAACATTGTTCAATTTAACTCTGGAATATGTAACCAGGAAAATAAACAAAAAGTCAATAAGAATAAACGGTGGACAAATAATAGCGTATGCTGACGATGTAGTATTAATTACAAAAAGAAGAGAAATAATGGAAGAAATGGTACAGGAAATAGTTATTGAAGAAGAGAAAGTGGGATTAAAACTAAACGCAAATAAAACAAAAATAATGAGATATGGAACACAAACACAACAAGAAATGATAAAAATAGGAGGAATAGAATTTGAAGAAGTAGACAAATATAAATATTTAGGTGTCATGATTACGAACAAGGGAGACAGAGAAACAGAAATAAAAGAAAAAATATTTACAACAAATAAAGCATATCACATGCACAAAAAGCTATTAAAAAGTAAATTGCTAACAAGAACGACAAAAATTAAAATTTACCAAACAATAATTAAGCCAGTATTGATGTATGATGCAGAAACATTAACAATAACAAAAAAGAAGAAGAAAAACTAAGAATAATAGAGAGAAAAATATTAAGGGATATACTAGGCCCAATTAAAGTGGACACAAATGAGTACCGGGCACGAATGAACTATGAATTATGAAAAATAGGTACATGTAGTTACAAATTTCTGTCCGAATATTGATGAATATGTTTTTTCGGCAAAATATCATGTCATTTTACAACTCTATAGCAACAGCTAAAGTTTGGCTTTACTGACAAATGTTTTGAGCGTCAGAAAATATTATTATATGCCGCTGGCGAAACAATGAAATACCTTCATTTTAATTTTAATTTTAATGTTTTATTCATACATGAATAATAAATGAACAATAATTAACAAGTGAAGCATAAAAAAACTCCTTTATTTTAATTATTAATATAATTATTTTCTTATTACTGAGATGAGTTATCTGATTTTTGAGTTTAGTGTTTTTTTTGTGTTGGGGGATTCAAGTGGTAGAGCTTTTTAATATATATTTATTAAAATATATTCTTGACCGTGCATCATATTTAATACAATATAAAATCATACCATAAATTATATCTTTATTGCTGAAATATGAAAGTTAAAGTTGAATAATTTAAAACGTTCGCACTGCCATATTGCAATGACATAGTTGCATTAAGCCAATTACAGAGCTTTGTCTGAAACGTTTGTCGGTGGTCAAGAAGACGAAGAAGAAATAAGCATTCAGCTTTCTACGATTCTACCAATGATATACTAGACGAATTATGCCGTATTCAAGTCAATGCAGTGTTGTGAAGCAGAGAGGAATGGAATAACTTTTGGGTCCGCCGGATGCGCGGCAAGGAGCGAGTACACTTTGATGTTATGCAAGTTGCTCCTTGCCGCGCACCCGCCTCACCCACCAGTTATTCTATCCCTTTCTGACTCATAACAAACGCCGACGTTATCCGTCTAGTTATGTTTTGTCTGAGGATTCTACTGACAACGACAAGTTACGTGTTATTTATCTCTGTCTTATCTGTCTCTCTTTAAGCTAAGATGCAACTACGTCATATTCATTTGTTTCGAAAGTTTAAATATTTTTGTCATGCTTAATACAAGTTTTTTTAAAAAATAAAAAATTTGGGTATAATTATTTTATTACGTAGATTAATATATAAAAAATTCAAAAAAGTCTTGAAAGGCCCATTATATAGTATAAAAATATAATTTTAAACGTTTGCCGAAAAAATATATTTTATATCGGGCCAAAGTGACTTTTTGTGTTTCATTTTAACTCCTTATCATATAATATACTATTTTCTACGATTATGCAAAATGTGAGTCATTATGTACTCATTTCCAATGCAAAAAGTTACTTTATCGCATAACGTTTTATTCCACGTTGCTGATAACTAAATTTAACCTAAGATCATATACATACAGAATAAATATTTTCAACGCTTCAGATATCATTTGTAAAATTAAACTCGATTGTATAAAAATAGTTTATGCAACTTGTATTAAAATAAGGGACACTTCTAACATTAGTTGCATAAATAACTATTTTTTTCATCCATTTCAATATGACAATATTATTTCAACTTTTTCAAAAGTAAAAGAACGTTATTACACCATGACAACTGTAATAAATTGCTATTTTTGGTCCTAAAACCAAAAAACGATGACGTATTCATGGCAACGTCAATAATTTTGTGAATTTGTTTCATTTTTCTATAAATAAATCTGCGAAATTTTCTAAATATATAAAATAAATATAAATATATCATCACGCCTTCTACCCATTGCTGGGTGTGGCACTCTGCTAAAGCAGATCTCGGTAAGTGATATATTTTGCGCGTGAAGTGCGGTTACCAGTCGTCAAATCACGGCCCCCAAACATGTTAGTGGTGGAGGAGCCACAGGGATAGCTTTTTCAAATTATGAAAATTTTTCGCCTGTGGGAATCGAACCAGGGACCTCAGGATCTAAATAAGTTGGTAAAATAAATATGTTACAATCGGACTAAATATATTATTTCGTGTCTCGAGATATATCTAGACTCCGCTATGCGTCGTTCGCCAACCTTTATTACCCGAAAACTTGTATTATTAATCCTAATGAAACAAGTAACTATTATATTAGTGTTGTAAAGCACGAAAGTTTTAGGTAACATTCCTCCGTTTAATAGAGCTGTTACCAAGGTAGATGCCTATACAGACTGTTAGAAAATGATTTCATATTAGTGAGTGTCTAGCTTCAATTGTATGGAAATCACTTTCAATAACAAGCGCAGGCCGACATTTCCTTTCTTATCTATTTGATTTATTTTCATTTCTTACATGGAGTGTTTAATTGCAATTATGTGTAATTTTCTTTCAAATACAAGCGCAGGCGACACTCCTTTCTTTTCTTATCTTTTTGTTTCTTTTTCAGTTCTTACAATAGAGTGTCTAACTGCAATTGTCTGGAATTTTTTTTCAAATACAAACCGCAAGATGTTACTCTCTTCTTTTCTAATCTTTGCAGATTTGTTATTAGAGGTGTGAGCGTAAGTAATTGAAGATGTTTTGAGCATATGAAATGTACGTCGAAGAAAGATGAATGAAAAGTGAAGAGGAATGATGGAATGGATGTGATCGAAGGTTTGTTCTGTGGCAAATGAACTTGTATGGAGGGAACTATGAATGTACCTCGTAGTTGAAGCGAGGAAGGTGCGTTAGGATGAGAATGTTTGACGAGGACTCATTATTTGATGAATCTGATTAGTGAATGTTTTTTGAATGATTCTAGAGTATTTGATGGGATATAGTGTGATATTATGTATAATCTAAATGTTATTGGTTGTAGTTGAAACGTTTCCTTGATAAAAATTCATTGTTGTGACCTTTCAAAACATCTTTGATATTCTTGTAGATAAAAGCTTTTATTAATATTTCAGTTTTCAGTAGACCAGCACAAATATCACTAAAACTTGAAATAAAAATAAAACATAAAGTTTTTAAGCTACTTTAACAGACAATGGAGCGAAAAGCGCATTATAACTTCGTTGTGCTCCTGCAATCCGGGCTCAAATCCCATTTCGCTTTCATTACTGTTAACAGCTCCGGCCTTTCCGTCGGAACGCTGTGCAACCATCGTCCGACGCAAGTGTTTTGATTTCAAACTTTTGCGTCGTAAAAATATTTAGAAAAAAAAGCTGCTTTGTTTTTGCGAAAGATAATAAAGAGGAACACTTTCAGATGGTTTTAAAATTTTGATTTTTTTTCGGAGAAGCCAGGAGAATGTGAAGAGAAACATAATTATCTATTTATTATTTACCTGTAGTTAGAAAGATATAGTTCAACATTAGTTACATTCAGATTTCTATAAGAAGAAAATACCAATCATTATATTGCTAAAATTAAGTAAAAAACATTTTTGTACTCGCATCATTCAAAATAAGGTGTACATTACCTTGGAAACCGATGGAAAGTAGTGCGCAAAATAATTGAAAAAACACTAATTTTTTTATTATTTTGAATATTAAAACGCTAATTGTACTTACGTATACAGGATGGTCCATTTAACTTGACTTGTTCAAATATCTTGCAAATTAAGCCCTTAACAACAAACTTTCATAAACAAAAGTTTAACCATTTTGAGGGGGCCATTCTATCTTGTTAACGTTTTTCGCCCCCCACCCCCCCAGGGGGTCGGAGAAAGGGTGAACTTAGATATCTTAAATAGGAACCTTATTTTTTTTATTACAGATTCGGAATCTCCATAAAAAAATATGAAGGTTTAATTTGAGAATTTTTTTCATATTCTTGATAGATGGCGCTGTAAACCGGGTGGTTCATTTAACTTGATTTGTTCAAATATCTTGCAAATTAAGCCCTTAACAACAAACTTTCATAAACAAAAGTTCAACCATTTTGAAGGGGCCATCCGATCTTGTTAACATTTTTTGCTCCCCACCCCCCAGGGCGTCGGAGAGGGGGTAAACTTAGATATCTTAAATAGAAACCCTATTTATTTTATTACAGATTCGGAATCTTCATAAAAAATAAGAAGGTTTAAACTGAGAAATTTTTTCATATTCTTGATAGATGGCGCTGTATTCGTAAAAACAAGTTTTTACGTGATCTTAAAATAAGCGAGTGCTCATTGCTCGTGTTTTAAGTTTAAAATAATAATTTATAAAATAAATAGAGACATTCGCTTATAATACCATCAAATACACATGTTTTAGCAAATTTTACGAGAAAAAATAAACAATTTGTTTTCAAATAACAAATGTCACTTCATGGCATACTTTACTATCAATATAAATTTACGCTTCAAATTTAATAATATTCCTCATTGTCGATTATATAATTTTTGCTCGTTACAATAAGCATTGTACAAAACTCGTGCACGAAGACGTCATTTGCACCATTCGCGCAAATTAAGCACGAGCGGAGCGAGTGTTTTAAAATTGCGCTCATGTGCAAAGTATATCTTCGCGCATTTGTTATGTAAATAGCTATTTCAGACGACCACGCATGAAAGTAACCATAGCAATATCATCAATTACTATGGAAAGTTGAAAATAACACATACGGATATGTTATTATAACATACACTTCTAATATATCAGGCGAAATTCCATTGATTGCTAACAGATGGCGTTACGATGAAAGAAAATAATAAAATAAATGAAAAGAATTTGTATTAATATTTGAATCGAAGTTTTGGCAGATTTTACAACACATTTTCACAGATAAATAAATTAAATAAATACATCATCTCGCCTTTTACCCATAACTGAGTGTGGCACTCTGCATAGCAGATGGAGTTAAAGCGCATTCCACAGCCTTTATTTACTGTAGGTTAGAATAAAACCAACAAATTTTGAAACTCGTATATAGAAATTTTAATTCAAATAGTCAAAAACTCAAACAAAATATTTGGTTGCAATATTTATTCAGTGTACGCAAAGTGCAATACGAAGTGTGGCTATTAAATAACGAGACTGACGCTGCTCCAGACGAAGTACGCATGCGCCAAACACCAGCGACCGTCAGCTTTTTAGCTTCTGTAAACAAATCCGTATAGCCGTAGCATTCGTTCTAATTAGAGTTGTTTTTTTGTTTCGCCGAAAAAATGTCTAGTGCAACATTAGAGCAACGAATTGTTTGAAATTTCACATGAAACTTGGCAAAACTGCTACTGAAACTTATAATTTATTGAAAGAAGTACCCGACTTGTGGAAGGACAAGTCATGGTTTCTCCATCAAAACAATGCACTGGCTCAATCCTAAATGTCTGTCAACAGATTTCTAGCCAAGTACAGCATCTCAGTGTTGGACCATCCGCTTTATTCGCCAGATCTTGCACTTCTATCTGTTTCCAAAGGTGAAATTTGCCTTAATAACAACAAGATTTGAGCTTTGAAAGAGAAATCGGCACGCGTTCTGAAGGAGCTGACAGAAGAAGACTTCCAGCACTGTTTCGAACAATGGAAGATTCGCATGGAGCATTGTAGGCATAGAGGAGAGCTGTATATTGAAAGTGATAATAAGTAAATAGGTATGGAATCAAAATAAAATGTTAAAACAGCATCAGTCTCGTTATTTAACCACACCTCGTATTCAATTGAACATGTTTAAATTAGCGAGTATACGAGTATATTATAAAATTATTAATTTTTCTAATTGTACGCACTTGATTGTTATGAAAAAAATCATGAATGCATGACCATATTTATACAGAGTGATCAGAAGCAAGTGTTTCAGTTGGCAAAAAAAAAAAATTACTTAAAATTGTTAAGTCTGATACATAAATTTATTTCCTGTTGTTGACAGTGACATTTGAAAATTTAAATTAATAAAATTCATTGTTTCTCTTACACACATCCTTTTATTTCTTAACATTACTCACAGAGCAATAATCTAAAGTATTGCTATCACTCAACCTATTTGTATTTATTATTAAAATGAGATGTCAAATAGTATTTTCACCGTGTCAACTATGGAATAAAAAGAGCCCCAAAATTTTATTGCTAAATAAAACACACTTTTGATCACTCTGTAATATAGACTTTTTTTTTAATTTGCAGGAAAACAAATAAAACATATTAAAAAATAAATAAAATAAAAATAAATATATCATCACGCCTTCTACCCATTACTGGGTGTGGCACTCTGCCGAAGCAAATCTCGGTAAGTGATATATTTTTGCGCGTGAAGTGCGGTTACCAGCGGTCAAATCAGGGCCCCCAAAGATATTAGTGGAGGGGGTGCCACAAGAGTAGTATTAATGTGATGAAAATATTTGTCGGCAGTGGGAATCGACACGATACCACTAAAAATAATAAAAATAAGATTTTTTTTTCAGCATCTCCTGTAAATATATATTTAAAAAAATTAACTATGGACAGAGCTTGAAATAATTGCTAAACTTCATTCCCTGTATGAAAACTATTACGTCACATTCGGTAACCATGTGATTCGAGATTTTGTACTTAAAACGTTTACATTGGGTTTGGATTGACATTTTTAAAACATAACCAAAATTTAATTTAATTAAAATATTTATTATTTTATAAAATTTAATAATCAAATTCTGCAAAATATTCAATAAAAAGCAAATATAAATTTGTCTTAACGTACGAAAAATATTACCTACATGATTGAAATATTTAATTTTATAAAATAATACACAAAAGAATATACATTATATATGTAGTATTATTGTATATATATATATATATATATATATATATATATATATATATATATATATATATATATATATATGCACATCACCTCTTGTACTACAATTAAATTGATTAACGATCAAAGATCCACCATTCTCTAACTCCAGCGCAAAATAATCATGAAGATGACAAACGCATTTCTGTATTTGATAACCTAAAAATTTTCTAGCCATTTTTTATTTCTCAGTCTGTATTTATGTATCAAAAATGACACAAACTTAGAAATGACAGGCGAGAAAATAACAAAATCATGACCATAAGTCTATTTTTATTTTATAAATAAATGTGAACAAAGTAAATATAAATTTTCGTATTAATAAGAATTGCCATACGTTTTCATTAAAATAATAAATGTGATAGAATGTGAAAAAACATGAAACGGGTGTCTTTTCTTATTAAAACATACGTTAATGCCATTCGCATAGGTACGAATAATATTAATAAAAAAAGATAGCTATATTTAATCGTATCTATGATAACCTCGTCCACATATGACGTAATCGTATTCATACAGGGAATGAAGCTTAATATGTATATTTTTCCGAAACATTCAAGTACATGCAATGATATTAATTAATAATTTTATAATATAAAGCTAATTTCCACATGGTAATTGAAAGCCAATAATAGAAATTGAAATATAATTTAATGAATAATTTATTTTATATATGATTGTCATAGTAACAATTCTGACTGAAAATAGTAATAGAGCCACAATGCCACAAGTGACGTAGATCAACATGTTTTAATTTACTTCTGTAACGAAGCCTTTATAGTAATGATTTAATTTGAATAAAGGTGTTATTGATGACCTGTTTTACCAACAAAAGTTGAATTTTAAATTTGGTTTAAATAAATAAATATAAAAGCAAATTAATATATGGCAGCAATATCAATTATTTAACATGTAATTCTGATTAGTTTTTATTTATTTAAACCATGTTTAAAATTGAGCTTTTGTTGGAGAAATCAACCATTATGTTGCAAAATCTCGTATAGAAATTTTCTAGCAATTGTTTCAGTAATATTGCTGAATTTTAAGCTGGCATCATCAAGTATTATTCAGTATCAATTGTACAGAATTCTGTGAACAATAAAATCATTTTAATCTTTTAATCCGCTTTTATACGAATTATTTCTTTTATTTCAAACTCAGTTCTGTGAAATACTATGTGTGGCATATTTTTTATCAATCATTTGTAAAAATTAACAAATTAAGGGTTGATTGTTCTTTACAAAAAAATAATAATAATGATGGAATAAAGTGAGAAAATAATCTTCTGAGAGATAAATATAAAATTATCTTAACAATAAATAATAAATAAATATATCATCATACGCTTTACTGAATGTGGTGATTTTAGTAAATACTATATTTATACACGTGAAGAGTGGTTACCAGCCGTCAAGTCAAGTCTCCCCAAAGATGTTAATAGAGGGTGATGCCACGGTGGTGATTTTAAGGAAATGAAAATTAGTTTCTTGACTTGAGAATCGAACTCGTCTTCTCAAATCCATAGTCCGACAATTTATTTTATTGTTTTTTCACTTATCTGAGTTTTTCAATAGGCGTCTCGCAAGATATTTAAATATATAATTTCGTAGATAGATTTAAATAATTAATTTTTTATCTTCTTACTATTATTTATTCTTTTTTCTTACAATTAGATTCAGTTTTCGTCGCATTTAAAATTTTAAGTTTTGTAATTTAGTGATTTTCTATTTACTTTATAATTTTGATGGATCTTTTGAAGTTTTCATGTTGGTGTTGGTCGCCATTTTGATCTATGTAAGAGGATTTTCGTTTATCTGCTTCAGAACTGTACTAATCTCCATGTGGAGATGTTCATCTGTTTTGTTTTCTGACATTTTTGTTGTTGGCTTGTATTATAATGAGTTGTTACTACTTTAAAATGCACGTTGAGCTTACTATTTTACTTTAAGTTTGGTGAGTTACTTCGAATTTTGAATAGGATGCGGACATTCACGTGACACTGTGACGTTTTGTGACGTAAAAACAGCTGTTCGGGCAAAGATCACTGCGCCACCTACAAAATGAACTATTTTTTGGGACGAGATTTGAAAAGAACTGTTAGAAATTATAACTTTGACATTTCGTAGATGCGTTTTTTTTTGTTCTAATTCAACTTTTTCACGTAGTTAACAACGTGATTACCTGACAACGTTTTATGCATCTAAAATCGTAGAAAAAAATGGTGCATACAACTCGCGTTGAAAGTCTCTTTATTGTACGGGGATTTGCAGCAAGACCATAGTCTTCTCACTTGTGCAATAAAGTGATACTTTTAATACTAGTTGCGTTAGTACGGCAGTACGGTGATGTGTTAGCGTTACGGAATTTGAATTCAGAGATCCTAAACTCGAATCCCACGCAAGTTAAATATTATATTAACTACTACTCGTACACTTCGGCTCGGTGAGTCCGGAACCTGTACTTTATTTGGGATTAAGTTCCTTTTACAGAATAGCATAAATAAATAAATAACTATTTTGTTTTCATAAATCATTTAAAAATGTATACGTTTTTTTCAAATGGTCGAAACAATATAATATACGAGTATTTTTGGTGCGCTATAGATTTTAGTAATTGGTTTATATATGTCGTGAGCAGAGCTGGGCAAGCTACTTAAAAAAAGTAGCAAAGCTACAGCTACAGCTATTCTTTAAAAAAAGTAGCTAAGCTACAGCTATAAGCTATATTTTGTAAAATATAGCTAAGCTACAGCTAAAAGCTTTCGTTAAAGTAGCTGTTAAATTTTAAAGCTACTTTTTTAAATTATTGTGAAATAATAAAATTTGCCATTGTCATATGATCAGTCTTTTGTTATAATGACTGTTAATTTACTATTATGTACATAAATATCAAAAATAGCAAATACCATCTGGCACCTACTGTGTATTTTTGCGTATTAGAGCCAGTTAGAACCGGCAAGAAATAATTATTTTCTGTGGGTTTAGCTTGTACGCATGCGTACTTTGTTGACCTTCTGCTTAAAAAGTAGCTTGAAGCTACAAAAAGTAGCCTGAAGAAATAAAAAGTAGCTTGAAGCTACAAAAAGTAGCTTTAAGCTACAAAAACTAGCTTTAAAAGTAGCTTCAGTTATTTTTAAGCTAATAGAAAAAAAAGTAGCTAGCTACAAGCTACAGCTATATTTTTTCACAGTTAGCTAAGCTACAGCTACAGCTAAGGTAAATGTAGCTAAGCTAGTAGCTAGCTACTGCCCAGCTCTGGTCGTGAGACACAATAGGATGTGGGCACTCACGTGACACTGTGACGTTTTTGTGAAGTAAAAACAGCTGCTCCGGGAAAGATCACTGCGCCACCTACAAAAATGAACTATTTTTTGGGACGAGATTTGAAAAGAACCGGTGCTTTTCAAATCTCGTCCCAAAAAATAGTTCATTTTTGTAGGTGGCGCAGTGATCTTCCCGGAGCAGCTGTTTTTACGTCACAATATCACGTGAGTGCCCGCACTCTATAGGTTGAGAACCTCTGATCTAATAGATGAGTTATCTAAACATTGATAAACGGTTTCTCGCATGTCCTGGTTTCGTAACTTTTGATTTAAGTGAACGTCGCAATGAGTCATCGGAGATTACCTATATTTTAATATTTATTAAATTTTATAGCTACTTAAGTTATTCAATCAGGATAATGGAAAATTTTACTAGTTTGTTTTCTTTGTTTTCTTTAATTATTTTTGTAAAAACCAATTAATTAATTAATCGAAACAAAATTAGTTTTGTGTTTATCAGTACATATACGATTATAATTAAATTAATTTATTTTTAATTAAGTTTACAATTGTTGCTGACTAGCAAAATTAATTCTTTTTTAAATTATGCAATTTTCTTCATATTTTTCATTAATTTTACTGCAATTTTAATTTCTTTTATAGTCAAAATATAATTTGTTTCGTATTTACGAGTATATAAAAGGTCTAGGATTGAAAGTACGTCTAGTCCTGAGTAATATTGACAACATGGTGCTCCCACATCTGTTTCAAGTAACAATTGGCATTTTATTTATTGGAACAATTTCTGCGTATTCTCATCAGCCTCATCCTGGCCATAGTAAACTTGGTAAGTAATTTTACTATACATTTGTATTCACTAATAAAGGGATTGAGAAATAGTGGTTCGTTTCATACGCACGTGAATTTTGTCACAACCTGATTTGTTTTCTACGGTTGTTTAAGAATTGATTCAGTGTTTGTATATGTTTATCAATTATAAATAATGGTGACAAAGCTATTTAATAGTATAGTATTTTATAAGGAGCTAAAGTGATACTTTTTGTGACGAATCTGTAGCGACAACTATATATGAGGCACAAAATTAGTATATTACATAGTAAGTCAGGAAAGTGATGTACTTTCTTGACGTATTATATATACAATTTTATCTGAAACAGTTTAATTTAATCAATAAATTAATCATGGATAGTTTAAAATGTTTAATTTTTTTGATATGAATTGTATTGACAGCAGACAACGTGTCCAAGGTTACAACAAAAAATCAGACTTTACTAGACTGTTTCGAACTTTACCATTATTTTTGTTATAACCTTGAATACATACTTTACTTGATTGTTTTGGTAATAATATACTTTCCATACTAAAATTGGTCGGAAAAGTAGGCACTTTCTTGCCGATTTCAAAAGAAGTCACTTTTGCTCCACATAAAATATGCTACTTTTCTTCAAACGTCGGAATATTTATCCAATTAAACATTTTTTGTCATATCATGAATATGCTACTATAATTTCAACTTTTTCAATAGTGAAAGAATGTAATATCAGAAATGTTTATTTTACCATGGATACGTCATCGCTTTTTGGTCCTAGGACCAAAAATATCATTTTTACTACAGTTGTCATGGTGATAAAAATAAGTTTATCAATTTGTTTCATTTTAAATTAAATAAATAAGTGGACGAAAAATAATAATATATCTCAATCGGACTAAAAATACTATTTCGAGCCTTGTAATATTATCAGACTCCGCTACGAGTCATACGGAAACCTTTATTACATTGTATTGTATTTTTAGTTCGGTTGTTGTTGTAGAAAATAGTATATTGTGTAACTAGTAGGAAAAGTGATATTTTCCCGGACAATGGTGGAAAAATGTGGGACGAGCTGTAGGCGACTCCAGCAACCACCAGGAGACCAATTCTAATTCGTAGCAACGAAATATTTAGTTGAATGACACATTTTTGATGACGTCAGGCGATTTAGTTAAATTTATAGGGAATTTATTTTGTACTGTTGGTAACAAAGATCAGACTATATATTTTGGTGTGGTATTCTGGAAAACTTGTTGCCGTTATTTTTGATTGTTTATTATTAACAAGTCCACTTTGTTGATTGGAATTGTAATTATGTTTCTATATTTAGTATTACTTATTAAAATAACTAAACTTTTCAAAACACGGCGCTGCGACTGAGTTAGCGACTGCTTCAAAGCAGTTGCTAGCAGTAGGTGCGTTCAATAAGCCCAGCAAAACAAGCAATTGCTAGGCAAGCAAAAAGCGATTTTTTTTTTCTTTGGCTTCTTTGGCGGACCAACTACTTAGGTCATATGCCGCCATTCCGCCCTGATCTGCGTTTTAGGTATTATGGTCAACAGCAACGCGGGTTTTCTCTGGACGGTCACCCATCCAAGTACTACCCGCGCGCAACGTTACTTAACTCGCGTTATCGCTTAGATCAGTTCCAACGAGTGCAGCCATGGCCGTTGACATAAAAAAAAAAAAAAAAGGGATTTATTGCTCGATCTATTGAACGGTTTGCTCGTTTCGCTACATTTTCAAGACCGAGTTGTACCGAACAAGACATCGTGAAATGTGTTCGGCTAATGATAAATAATATGAGTGCGCACGTTGTATGTACTATTTATGCGTTTTGAATTTGACAGATTGAAATTTACGCAAAATAATTCAGCCAAATTTGTGTTGGTGATATTAGGCTATTGTTTGGAGTATGGAATTCAATAAATATATATTTTTGAAGAACCGTGATGGCACATTCACTAAAACTGATGACGGCTATTTTATAGCCCTTAATAATAATAGTAATCCTACCGATAATAGCTTGATATAGATCAATCGAATACGAAGAGCAGAATATATTCGTTTTACATTTTTAATACATGTAAATTAATTATTGTCTGTCAACTATCAAAATAGTTTTGATCTTTCAAGTTATAAACTTACAATTTGAAATTCCCGCAAAAATATTTGAATGTCTAGCACTACGAGCGAGAAATTTCTCGCTTGTTTTGCAAAACGAGCAAATGCTAGCCTAACAAAACCGTTCAATGATTCTTACTTCCGGTTTGCTTATTTTGCTTGGCACGTTGAACGCACCTATTAAGTCGCTATAAAATGTCTAGTCGCCAATAATGACGCCAGACCTAAGATACACTTATCCTGCAAGGTGGCTACACTATCGGTAGCGACAAAAAATTACGTCAAGCCTGTGGCTACAGTTGTTTGCTACGAATTAGAATCGGTCTTCAGGAGTCCGAGAAGACACTTTTCCTACATTTTACACAATATACTATTTTCTACAAGTACCACAAAACACAACATTTTTCATCGCTATGGATACGCGAAATTTGTGTATATTTTCCACATGTAAAAATTATTTATCTTTTTAATTGGTATATACCCTTACATTTTTTTCCCGGAGTATAAAAACATCCTGTATATGATGCCTAGTGGTCAAATCCTATTTACTATTTCTGATAAAATAATTAGGCAGCATACAATTTTTATTTTTTTTTGTACAGAAACTATACTTGAACATGAACTGGCAATGATGGAAATGTATGGCGAATCACCGAATGCAAGAATAAATGTGTAAGTCAATGCAAATATAACAAAAGTACTCGTAATATAGAAATAAGTTTTTCAAAAATATAAACCATTAACCCTTTCGCTGCTCTGGACGTATATATACGTTTATCGTTTTCCAGCTCTGGACGTATATATATACGGAATACAGTACAAAATTGCGCAGCGATGGGCTGTATAAAGTTAATGCGCAGTGAAAAGGTTAAATTATAAATATTTATATTTTTTCGTAACTAGAGAAATTAGTTCTAAAAGTTAAATAAATAAATAAAATAAATATATCATCACGCCTTCTACCCATCACTGGGTGTGGCACTCTGCTAAAGCAGATCTCGGTAAGTGATATATTTTGCGCGTGAAGTGCGGTTACCAGTCGTCAAATCACGGCCCCCAAACATGTTAGTGGTGGAGGAGCCACAGGGATAGCTTTTTCAAATTATGAAAATTTGTCGCCTGTGGGAATCGAACCAGGGACCACAGGATCCACAGGCCGACTTCATACCACTGTGCTAGCCATCCCATAAAAGTTAATCATAAAATATAAGTTTTTTTCTTCGATTGAGTCAAAAACTATTGTTGGAATCTTTGTACGTAAAGTTAAACTTTTCAGAACAAGTAGTATAAAGCAAGTTTAAATTTAAACATAGTTCAAATAATTTCGTAACGTATGATCTAACAAGATTATGGATACGATCTGCTCAAATCAGACTTGTCTGAAGATGTCCGAGAGTATAAAACGATCCTCACATAAATAAATACAAATTGTGAAACAACCAAGTGATTATCATTAATTATAAATGAAATATGTATTTGTGGTTACGGTCTTTTGACACATTCTGTGTAATAACATAAGATAACGTATTTGTATGTATGCTAAAATGGCATGCCGAATAATATTTCCGCCTTTACCTGACGATATACAAATTGTGATATAAAAAATGAAAAGATTCTCAGAAACAGTTACTTCTGGTCGCTCTGTAGTTTGATTTACTCAACAGTGTTATTCCACCCAGCCGGAATAAAGCATTTGCCAGCAGAAGAGCAGCCGATTATAATGAATTAGATGAGTAAGTTCATTATCAAATTTACAGCTTATCCGCTTTATTACGGTAGTACTAGCGTGACGGTGGCGCCATTGGTTGTCGAGTGGCGAAACTGACGCTCAAAAAAATATAAAAAATGAATAAAATAAGTGTTTTCTACCTATTATGATTTGAATATCATGAATTGTTAACAGGTTGTTGGTATAGTGAATTTTCAAATAAGTACCATACCACCGTGTGTTGTTGCTATTATAAATTGAGATTCTTAATTTTTCGTTAAAAACAAGGCTTTGCATGCCTATATATCCATTACTAAACGATAAAAGACTTTCTCCTTCTGATACAATATACATAGATAGTTCTAGAACATCATACTAGTTTTTCAAATGAAACTGCAAAATTTTAGAGGTACACAAACCAAATATGTGCGATTAGATAAGAACTCAACTTTACAAGCGAATATATTAGTTCACAGACGATGAATGTGTTTCATATTTTAACAGGATGTGTATGACTATCCAATGTTTACGTGCACCAAATTTCATTCAAATCTGCAAAAAAAAATTTCACGCTAGTACTACCTTAAAGCCTCGTCCACATGTCCGCATCAATCATCAAGCAATTCCTATAAAATTGTAATTAAAACAATCAGCTTCTCATTTTTGAAACAAAACAAACTAAATAAGTAGAAATTTAGTATTAAAACATTTTTCCTGAAACAGGCAAGAAAGTGCCTACTTTTCTGACCAATTTTAGTATGGAAAGTAGTGTTTTACATTAATAGTATATATAATACGTCAGGAAAGTGTTTTTTTGTACTCGCTGCATTCAAAATAATGTTTACATAACCTTGGAAACCGATTGCAAGTTTGATTTTGTGCACTAGTGCGCAAAGTAATTGAAAAAAAAAACATCGATTTTATATGATTCTAAATTTTGACTATTAAAACGCTATTTGTACTTATTTATATATACACATTTTAAGGAATTTATTAAAAAAGTAGAGACATTACTTTACGAGAAAAAGTGAACAATTTGTTTTCAAATAACAAATGTCAATTCATGGCATACTTAACTGTCAATATAAATTCACGCTTCAAATTTAATAAATTTCCTCATTGTCCATCATATAATTTTTGCTCGTTACAAAAAGCATTGTACAAAACTCGTGCGCAAAGACGCCATTTGCACTTTTCGTTCAAATTAAAGTACTTGCTTCGCTCGTGCTTTAAAATTGCGTTCATGTGCAAAGTATGTCTTCGCGCACTAGTTATGTAAATAGCTATTACTTGACTTGACTAAAATAAGTAAAACATCACTTTCCTGATTTATTATATAATAATATACTATCTTACAGTAGCGGTTTTTTTATGTACATTATACAATCGTTTTCAGTGACTAAAATCATCAATTATTAACATGTGATTAAAATGTTTATCTCGTATCTACTCGTATGACATCTATAAACAACTAAAAATTTATACTAATAATTTGAAAACAGTGATATATCACTTACTAGACACCATCTCTATTCATTTTGGTTTGAACCTTTTTCTAACTTTATTGTAGAAAAACCGCTACTGTAATATAAAATGTTGCATGTCACACGGAAGTGCAATGTTATTATGCTCGTGAGAATTATCACACTCGCGTATAATGACTTGTTTCACTCACTTATAATATAATATACAATTTTCTGCTTTTCATATTAATAGTAATTTAAATACAAAGAGTGGTAAGTAATATTTTAAGATCGAAGATTTTGTTTGGTACACGAGGGTCCCAAAAACCTAAAACCCTTAAATTTATTTACGCTCGCGATATATATACAAACAAATTTCTACCAACAGCGAAAAATAAATTAGAATGTCTGAAATATTTTGATATATACTTATTTATTTATTAATGTTACTCTGTATAACAGGAACTTAATCCCAATTACAGTAGAGGTTTCGGACTCACCAAGCCGTAGTGTGGTAGTTCATATATATTTAGCTTGAATTGGATTCGAACTCAGGATCTCCGAAATAGAATTTCGTAACGCTATCCATCTTATCGTACTGCCGGACAATTTAAATTGTTTGTTTAAATTTTATAAATAAATAAAATAGTTACGTACAATATTTGTTATACGACCATTATTAGCACGAGGCTCAAAGCGCCGAGGGCTAACATGCTCAGGGTCAAAAACGCTAATTTCACCCGTGGTACATACAATATTTTATGCACAACAAAATAACATTTCATTGTATGTTCAAAAGATTAAAATATGTATATAGATTATATGTCAAAACGACATTTTGCAGAATCAAGTATTCACAATAAACAAAAATTGTCATCTTATTTATGTATCCATAGAAATGATTTCTTTTTGGCCCATGGCCCAAAAAGAATTATTTAAGCCCGCTTTTAAGGACTAAAACACATGCTTTTCGGCTTGGTTGAGCATAAAATAATTTTTCACAGTTCTTGGTTTAATATTTGCTTAAAATTGTTAGCACTAGTGCGTAAAGGTTACTTTTATGAACGTTTTTATAACAAGTGACTCTTTACGAACTGTAAAATGTGTGTAAAGTATATAGTTTATGTACGGTCGTATAAAATATAAACACGCAACTGTCGCCTCTGCATATGCCATAGAGGTGTGTAGTTCGTGAACGAACTAGTTCATATAAACTATTCCTTATAGTGAACGACACGAACTAGTTCGTAAGTTTATTAAAGACTAGTTCACTGCAAACTATTTGGATATGATTCACCATCACGGCGGCACGGCCGATGAAGTCGAATCGAAAGTGGAGACCGGAGAACAAGTGAACGAGTGAACGAGACTAATTACTAGAGGAGTTTACTAAGCTTACTTCATACTTCGTTCGTTCGTGGTCGTTGCTTTGATCACCGTTCTGCTTCTGCTGTCTGCTGTCAAATTATACTAGAACCTGATCCTAAAAGTTCACTTGTTCTCGCTCGTGAATCACAATACAATACGATTTCCGTTCATCATAGTCTTAAAAATTTCATGAACGAAAGTGAACTAATGAACTAGTTCAGTGAACTAATCTTTTTGGTGAACGAGAACGAATGAACTAGTTCACTTAAATGAACTAGAATTCCCATCTCTAATATGCCACTAAATGAAGAGTGGCACTGGTTTATACATTTGATTTACTTCGACAGGTCACTGTTAGATAGCGGTGCGGCAACTGGAAGAAGACACATAATTATAGATGAGTAAGTAAAAGTAAATTAACTAAACTGATCATGACAAGGCAATCATTTTTTCACAAATAAAATTACAATATATAAGATATAAATATTTTTTACAGAACTGTTAAAAATGTTCATATTTTTTCACTAATATCAGTGTAAGAAGTAAATTATTTTTATATATTTAAGTTATCAAAGGTAATATAACAAGTGATATGATTTCCACTGATATTATTTTCGAGTGAAATGTGCTGCTTTTGTTTCATGAGCAATATCTTTGATTACTAATAATATAACAAGCTTATAATTAATCAGAGAATATAATGTATAATTATTTGTTGTGAAGCAAATTGAGAACGAGAACGCACAATCAATTTTTTGTACTCGCATCATTATCACATTATCTTCGAAACCGAGGCGTGATAATATATTTATTTTATTAAAATTGTAAATGATAGTGTGAAATTATTAATTCGCTCATGTTGCTATTGACAATCTAGATTATTATTACTATAGCATAAACTAAGAAAAAATAACCTATTTCTTACACTAATTAGATAGTTTACTATTGCCGCACTAGCGTTGCAAAGACACTTTGTGCTCGTGGTGCATACATTATTTTTGATACGAACATTTAGAAACGCTTAAAAAAAACTATATTTTTTCCACAAATTCAAATAGTGAAAAATTGGTGTTTTTGCTGCTTGTTATACACATAATTTTTTGCATATACCAGATTGATTTTACAAAGAACAAAATTAAAAATTATTTTGATTTCCAAGGAGACAAATAAATAAAAACAGTGAAATTATAATATTTAACACTGTTTTTTTACATGATTTTTAAAATACTTGGACAAGTATTATTTTTTAAACGATTTTCCTTTAAAAAAGACGACGCTCATGATTATTATACAAAAATTCATTTTTGATATATGTTTGAAACTGATGATTTATCCATGGATACGATGATCCACTTAATCAGAAAAACCTTACTGTTTGCACACGTGTGGAAAATAGTACTTTCTACATAAGTAGGCGACAAATGTAAACTTTCCATACATGGAATATATGTAGAAAAGCCTAATTTCTTTCATGGTCGTATAAAAAAAAATGTTTTTTGATAGTATACTTAGGAGGAATTTAATAAGTAATAAGGAGAACAATACGATGTTTAATGACAATGATTTACAAATAATTTTATTTACTTAACAGTTCTGTTCTAAAACAAAGTCTCGACGATGCACTTGAAATTGACCAAGCAAGTAGGAGAGCAAATGTAGAGTAAGTGGAAAACGATACAATGATTAATAAGAGTTTACAAATACTTTGATTTATTTTGATATAGGGAAGATGGAAATGATAAAAGAAGCATATCTATAGCTGGGTAAGTAAATGCTATTTATTATAAAACAGTTACTCAAAAATCTGGTCATAGGCTGGAGAAAACATTTTTTTACAAGTGCAATTAACATTTTATCGAAACTTTTAATTTTATTAACACTGTTGTATAATAGTATATTACATAATAAGTCAGGAAAGTGATATTTACTCAGAGAAGTAAAATACTCGCCCTGCGGCTTCGTATTTCAAACAACTCCTTCGTTAAGTAAAAATACTTTCCTGACATATGTATACTATTTTTTCAGAAACCGTTTAATTTAATCAATAATTAATCATTACTGATTAAAAAGGTTTTAATTTTTAATGACTATGTATCCAAGGTGACAAATAAAAAATTATAAAACTACTTAGGTAAAATACAAAACAGCCAGGTAAAATCTTCACCAGACGGTTTTGTACTTTACCAGACTGCTATTTTAGTAGTAGCCTTGGATACGTACTAGGGTGTCCGCTATTTTGGCAAAGTCGAAAATTTGATGCTCTCACCCTCTAAAACTACTATATAGTGGCTTAACACCCCTTCCGGGGTTGCGCCGTTTCTTCCGAAACTTTCTAAATCCCTTTTTTGGAGTGGATCAGTCTCCCATTCTTTCATTTCAATTAAACTTTTCTAACTATATCCCTCCATTGTTTCCTGTCTCTTGTTTTGCTCTGCCATCTTTGAATCCCCGCTACTCTTAGATCTTCTTCCACCTCACGTATCCATGTGTCTTTGGGTCTTCCTCTTCTTCTCTTTCCCTTTGGCCTCCATTCTACTATTGCTTTAATCGCATCCTTTTCTTCCGCTCTCCGTACATGCCCAAGCCATCTGACTCTCTGCTGTTTAATTCTCTTAACTATGTCCTCGCCTCCTAATTCATGTTCATTCTAAAACTACTCATAATAAATTTAAAAAAATTGAGCCAAAATCCCAGGTCTGTCAAATGACGTTAAAACGTGCCGCAAGAGGGCTCAATATTTGCACGTAGTTTAAATGGGAAAATTGCTTTTTCCGATACTCTTATACATAACTTTTTATTATTTTGACCTAAAAATATTTCAAGATAACAGCCAGAAAGCTTATGAAATAAGCTTTCAGGCAGACTAAAATTCAAGTTATTTGGATAAAAATCAACGGCGTAGCGTCAATTTGAGTAATACGAAGTTTGAAGCGTAACAACGACAAAAACGTTAATATAAGAATTTCGATTAATATTTCAGTTCTCACCCGTAAAATTTATTCAAAAAGGTCAAAAAAATAAGATCTCCAAAGTTTATATACAAAAAATTTAAAATTCATATTTGCTTATGAGCTCCGAAGCATTCTCCCATGAGCACAGAATGCTGCTCTGGTCAGTCTATCAAGAAATATTAAATAATTAGTTTCTTGCAAAGAAAGTCCCGTTGCAGTAGACTTACAACATCACCTTAAGGCAACAAATATGAATTCTAAATTTTTTTATATACACTTTGGAGATCTTATTTTTTTTATCTTTTTGTATAAATTTTACGGCGGAGAACTGAAATATTAATCGAAATTCTTATATTAACGTTTTTGTCGTTGTTATGCTTCAAACTTCGTATTACACAAATTGACGCTACGCCGTTGATTTTTAGTCTGCCTGAAAGCTTATTTCATAATCTTTCTGGCAGTTATCTTGAAATATTTTTAGGTCTAAATTATAAAAAGTTATGTATAAAAGTATCGGAAAAAGCAATTTCCCATTTAAACTACGTGCAAATATTGAGCCCTCTTGCGGCACATTTTAACGTCATTTGACAGACATGAGATTTTGGCTCAATTTTTTAAAATTTATTATGAGTAGTTTTAAAGGGTGAGAGCATCAAATTTCCGACTTTGCCGAAATAACGGACACCCTAATACGTACTTTACTTGACTGTTTTAGTAAAAACTACTTTCCATACTAAAGTTGGTCCTGAAAGTACGCACTTTCTTGCCGGTTTCAGAAAATAATTATTTATGTAACTAGTGTTAAAAGTGCCGCTTTATTGCACGAATTGGAAACTTGCAGTACAAGTTGTAGACGAGTATTGCAAACCCATGAGTGCAAATATGAGACACTTAATATTCGATCGAAAATTCACTAATTATATTAATGCTTCAAATTTGGATAGTAAAAGATTTTTATTTGTGATTTTTTAGTAGATTTTTATGCAGAAATATGTAGAAAATATAACAATGTTAAAATGACAACGGTTTACAAATAATTTGATTTATTCAACAGTTCTTTCATAGACGGAAGTAACAAAGAGTCAAGTGAACTAAAAGAACGAAGAAACAACGTAGTTATAGATGGGTGAGTAATTTAATATTGTTACTAAAGTCTAGTCATAATTATTGAGAAACATTTAAAATGAGGAGTAGAAATTCAAAACGTAGTTTTCACATAAAGTTACATTTGGAATAAAACGCAATAAACTGTTTCTCGTTAAGCAAACTGAGTACTTTTATGTGTAATTTATATTATTATTAATCACATGATATACGCAAACTTGTCTAATTAAAATAAATATTGTTCATTCCATTTGGCCATTGTACCCTAATAAATTTTTAAAAACTACGTTTTGAACGTAAATTAATAGAAAACTTCGTTTGAAAAACATAAATGGGATTAAAACTACATTTTGTTAATCAAGAATAAATTTTATTTAACAGCAAACTGTGATGAAATAACAACCTGTTTAACGTAAACAGGTAAAAGTTACGTTTTGATTTTCATATTTATTTATTTATTTTGTTACTCTGCACAATAGGAAGTAAATCCCAATTACAGTACAGGAGACCTACAGCTTATAGAGGAATCCGAACCACTCAGACACAATCGTATTTTTTGGATATAAGTAGAAGTCAGTGAGATTTGAACGCACGACCTCTTGCTTGCTAATTAAGAAACGCAAGTTTTACCTCGCTTTTATCCACTAAGCTACGATTGCCTGTAATATATGGTTGTAAATACTGCGTTTTGATATTCCATCCAACTTTGAACGTCTTATAACTCGGTAAAAATTAAGTTTTGAAAATAACACCTTTCATTACTTGAAAGAAACGGATTTGAAGCATCTATAACTTTTTTTTCGAACTTTTGGTCAAAACTGTGTTTTGAATTTCTGCTCCTCAAATATAAATATTTTACTGAACGTTAAGAGAATTTAAATGCCCTTCAAACATCATAGAGCGTACGTGGTTCAGTGGTACAGAGTCGGCCTGTGGATTTGTGAATCACGATTCGATTCCCACAGCCGATAAACAATGTTCACTACATTAAAATTATCCCTGTAGCTTCCCATCCACTAACATCTTTGGTGGCCGTGATTTGACGGCCGGTAACTGCGTTTCACGTGCATAAATATATCACACTTAGTAATGGGTAAAGTTATAGTTGTAATAATTTAACCGACAAAAAGACATCAACAATCAAAAAGACTGCAAACCTCATACGTCATCCGCTCTTGATAAATTCACCATACCTTCGACCATACAAAGTAGACAAACTATAGGGACATTTGTTGTGAAGCCAACACATCATAAAGTGGGGGAAGGGAATTGGCCCATATAACTTTGTTTACAAATAAGTTTTTAATCAGAACCGCCATAATATAAGTTTGTTTTTTATAATAATATTTTAATTTTAAGTGACTATTATAAATTAAGGGATAATATCAACTTTTGTTCACTAAATTTCACGTGATTTTCTGAGACGTACCACGAACGATAGGAAAGAGATAGAGATATGTGCATATGAAAGTACTAGTCTTTAACTACAAAAAAACATGTTTTATTTTAATTTTACGACACAAAATGGCGGCACAGCAGCGCACGAAAGAAAAAAATCTCGGTCCACATGGGCGTACCGCTACAGGTTACAATTTTTAATCTGGATTAAAAAACCAAAAAGTTTCTTAAAACCTAGCGAACGACGTAGGATTTTATCGAAAAATTGACTTAAAAAAAATTACGTTAATTGAACTTTTTTTCTTGTTTTTTCGAAAAAATCGGTCGAAAATCGCTTATAAAATCTATAAAAATCAATTAATCAGATAAATCCTACGACGTTCTCTAGAAAATATTGTTTTAAAGTTGCAGTTAAAATTTCAAGTCAATCGGATAAAAATTGAGGGAGTAACTGGTACGCCCAGTTTGAGAAACATGGAGCCGAGATATTTGAAGTTAAAGTTTTGAGTAGTGAAATTTTGTTGAAATTTTCGTTTTACTTCTAATCTGCGATGCCTGCGTCATACAATTGGCCTTTTGATTGAAGGTAGGAGAGACATCTATTAGTCAAAATTAAAAGCTGGAAACTGATATGTGTCGGTATAATTCATATAAAGAATAATAAAGACCCCAAACGCATGCTTCTCCGCGTACTCGAAAAACCGCTAATTTTGCTCCACGACTACGCTCGGAAAAACGATTTTTAGACCCACTTACAAGTTTCTCCTCCTCATAATCGACTTTTTGTATCATTCTTGGATACTTTAAGGAGTGTTTAAGCAAATAAGAAAAAAAAAACGTGAAAAAAACTCTCAAGGTATTACCCCTTAATAATAATAAAATTTCTAATGCTTTGTATATTTAATAACATAAAAAAAATAATTATTAGTCATCGTAATATATTCAAAAATATTTTAGTGCGAGACTAAAAAATACTATATTAATTATATTATATTACATCATAAGTGTTAGAAAAAGGTAAACAACATACGAGGGAGTATTGATAAATAGTTAGTCTTGGAACTTTCCCTTAAACAAAACCGAAAACGGTTAGCATAACAACAAGTATGTTTTATGACAAATAGTTTCTCAAAGTTCAGCCGATTCCACAGTGTGAATTTTAAAAAATAACATGTCAGATAAAAATCTCAATTTTGATCAAATTGAGTGTCGACCTGTGATTAACTACCTGATTTGGTAAGGTTGTCCGGCATGGGAATATACGCGGATATGTTGAATATATTAAAGGATCATTGCTCTTCATACACCACCATAAAAATTGGGTTGCTGAATTTAAGAGAGGAAGAACAGACGTCAAAGATGAACACCGTGTTGGAAGACCTGTCCCGGTGTCTACTTCACAAAATATATACGAGGGCAGGGTGAAACGTCCCTGAAAAATAAAACAGATGGCGCCACAATCTCAAATTTCATGTGACATTTGTGATATACCATCTTTAAGTAGAACGCATTAAAATTTTCAGACTGATATGTCATTCAGTTCTGTTTTGACACTCATCGAAAGCAAGCAACCTTGAAGATTTTTGAAAACATGGAAAAAAGTGAATTTCGCGTCTTGATTAAACATTATTTCTTTTTTACAACTAAAACTAAATATAAAAATGCCGCACGGTGCGAATCGCACCCACTGCCCCCTCCCCTCCGCCACTGTACATAATAGTAATTTATGTCATAAGGATCTTAATGTCAATCATTATGATGCTAATCGTGAATATTATCAAATAATATATATAGGAGATTAACATGGGAAATCAGTTTTTAGCATGCTGTTTTCTATCCCTACATCAATCGAAAGATATCGTTCTTCTGAATCCAACGATGTAACATACATACATTTCAATTTAATAGTAATTTGACCACGATTAATTAGTATCAAAAATCCCGCAGTTTTCCCATCGCCAAAGCACCCTTGTGTGCAGGTGCGTTGTCCTGGTGAAAGATGAAACAGGAAAAAAATGAATTTCGCGTCTTGATTAAACATTATTTCTTGCGTGGAAAAAACATTACGCAAACTACAGCATCGCTCGTTAAACATTATGGGGACTCCTCACCATCGATTGGAACGATTCACAAGTGGTTTACTGATTTTCGTTGTGGTAGTATGACCACAAAGGATGCAGAACATTCTGGTCGTCCAATTGAGGTTACAACGGCAGAAATCGTCGATAAAATCCATGGTATGATATTGGACGATCGGCGAGTTAAAGTGCACGAGCTTGCTGAGGCTATGAGCATCTCAACCGAACGGGTACGGAACATTTTGCATACATTTTTGTATAAGAGAAAGCTATCTGCCAGATGGGTGCCGCATTTGCTCTCTGTTGACAACAAGCGCGAAAGTGTGACAAGTTCAAAGGAGTGTTTGGCGATGTTCAAGCGAAATAAGAAGGACTTTTTTCTCCAGATTTGGCCCCTGCGATTTTTATTTATTTCCAAACTTGAAGAAATGGGTCGGCGGAAAGAGATTTCTCTCCAACGATGAGGTCATCGCTGAGACAAACGCCTATTTTGAAGGATTGCCAAAATAGTATTATTTGGAATGGATCGAAAAATTTGAAAAACGTTGGACAATCGAGCTACAAGGAGAAATAAAATATGCTTTGACCAAATAAATCATTTCTTGTTTCATTTTTCAGGGACTTTTCACCCTGCCCTCGTAGCAGAGACTTCAAATATTTCGTACGAACGTATCGTCCCATGATTTGGGCATGAGAAGATTATTTGCTAAATGGATCTCCAATTGCTTGAATGCTGATCAAAAACGACTCAGAGTGTCAAATTCCTATTCATTATGCTACCGTTTTGAATAAGATTCTTCGAATATATTAGATCGTATTGTAACTATGGACAAAACATGGCTCCATCCTTAAGGTCCAGAAACAAAAGAACAATTAAAGGAATGGAAACACGCTGAATGAAGCAGTAATACATTCTCTGGAGGAGTGGTTTGCAGACCAAAACAAAGAATTTTTTTAAGGCTTAAATCTACTTAATGAGTGTTGGGATAAAGTTGTGTATAAAGTTAAAAGGTGAGTACATTGAATAAATAAAAATTAGTTTTGAAATACAGTAACGTTTACTATGTTAGGATAAGAACTTATCATACAACCTTGTAGCTACGTGGGTCCCCTACTTCAGATGTTGGCTTCACAACCTTGTATTATTTATTGAGGTTTCTCAAAACCAATGAAATGCTTCATTGTATGCCACGTGTCGACGTTTTAACCAATCCTGTTATTATTATACTGAGAATAATGCTCTTGTGATTATTCCCGGGAATTATCTCTGTAGATGCTTATTTGTTTGTGACAAATGATAAGTAGATGTCAAATAATTATTTAAAACTGTTAACGCGTCAAGTAAAGAGTGTGAAAAAAATCGATTTAGTTGTATTTTAGATACAGAAATACATCAACAAATTTTGGAAACAACTTTCAAGAATAAATTAATAAGTAATCAATCGAAATGGACCTAGTTCAAAATCTTTTAAGTCAGATGAATCGACCTCAACAGCTAAGTCAAAAAATAATCTATTCGAGAGTTCAATAAATTAGAAAATAATTCTCCAGTATCTTTCTCAAACTTGTTGCTATTTGGCAATAGCCACTCAAGCCCTATGGGCTTTCGTGATTATTGCCTGGCAATAAGTTTTCGAAAGATCTGTCAAATTATTTTCAATTTATTCTCACTCTCTTGTTATATTATTACTGATTATTTTTTGACATTTCTCAAAACCAATGAAATGCTTCATTGTATGTCACGCGTTTTAGCCAATCCTGTCATTATTATACTGAGAATAAAGCTCTTGTGATTATTCCCGGGAATTATCTCTGTAGATGCTTATTTGTTTGTGACAAATGATAAGTAGATGTCTTATAATTATTTAAAACTGTCAACGCGTCAAATAAAGAGTGTGAAAAAAATCGATTTAGTTGTATTTTAGATACAGAAATACATCAACAAATTTTGGAAACAAGTTCCAAGAACACATTAATGAGTAATCAATCGATATGAACCTAGTTCAAAATTTTTGTTGGATGATACGACCTAAACAGCTAAGTCAAAAAATAATCTAATTAAATATAACTCGAGAGTTCGATAAATTAGAAAATAATTCTCCAGTATATTTCTAGAACTTGTTGTCATTTGGTAATAGCCACTCAAGCCCTACGGGCTTTCGTGACTATTGCCTGGCAACAAGTTTTCGAAAGATCTGTCAAATTATTTTCAATTTATTCTCACTCTCTTGTTATATTATTACTGAGAAATGTTTTGGGTTACTGTTTTCAAATAAAACGTCACAAAGTTTAGTAATCGTTACTGACAAACTTGACTAATGTAATTAATTATTCATTTGTTCGTTTCACTGATATTCACTTTATGCAATTTTAACTTACTATTTTTGAAAATAATCATTATATTTTAGATTTTCTATTGAATACTACAAGCCCTTAAAATTTATGCACGAAGTTGTGAATTACCCTATATAGACCGAAGTTTACCGAAATCTACTATATTTTTTATATAACCGTAAACATTTTCCATCGTGCTGTTAACTTCAAATTCCTATAAAAAAGTATCTTTGCAGATTTTGCCAGAGTTCACAAGCTTTGGTTTGCAAAGGGCTACTTTCGGCATTTAGTTACAAATTACTATTTTTCATAGTTTCATATTTACAATGTATGCAGAATAATGCGATATTGAATGCATAGGGTTTATAAATAATTTGAATTATTTTGGCAGAGGTTCGTCAGACCCACATGGAAAAAGAAGCATAATTATAGACCAGTAAGTTAATGCAAATATAACACATTTACTCAAAAATACGGTTATAGATTTTTTATTGGATTGTGCCAAAAAGTGACATTTTTTTGTTAAGCGTTTGATTGCAGTATTAATGTTTGCTATATTTTAAAGGTGATGTTATTTGACGATTCGTAAAATACTTTTTATATGACTGTACATAAATTTCATACTTTACATCCTCTTTACAGTTCGTACAGTATCACATTTCATAAAAGAGATTTTTAATGATAGTATAAAAATGATTCTACGTGACATGTGTATAAAGTATCTTTTTGGAATGAATAGAATGTTTGGAGACTCGCGTGCGACTCATGTTGAAACCATTTTACTCGTTCCAAAAAGAATCATTTTACATACTTGTTACATAAATAACTATTCTGACCGCTAAAATAATAGCTAAATCAAAAAAATTATTACAATCGAATAAAAAATAGTATATGACACTCGAATAAAAACGTTTTTCGGCCGAATGCGGTAAATTGCTTAACGAGACGAAGTCGATTTAGGTAATTTTCTTTTTGTTCTTGTGTCATAAATAACTATTTGCAACATTTTAGTATTTTTTATTTAGTAATATGTGGAAATCAAAGCAATATTGAATGACAACAATTTACAAATAATTTTATTTATTCAACAGTTCCTTCATATCGGAAAATAACGCAGAAGCTCAGCGAGAGTAAGTAAAACATGATACGATGTTGAATGACAAAAGTTTACATATAATTTAATTTACTTTTACAGCTTCCGTGATATACCACTTCTAAGAAAACACATAATTATAGATGAGTAAGTCAATATAAATATTACATAGTTACTCAAAAATCTGATCATAGACTTTGGAAAACTATTTTTGGCAAATAACATTAAAAACAATTGAAATGCAAATATTTTTTTCTACGACCGAGGGGAAAGTAAACATTTCCAACTGTCAGTTGAATGTAGATAATTGCACGTTGGACAAATTTTAAAACAGAAAACTGACATAAATGATTAATAATTTTATTTCAAATATTTCTAAATTGTCAGAAAAAAATATTGTGTCTTTGCCGCACTTGCAATAAATTTAATTCTACTCTAGGTGCACTAGGATGGCCCTTATTTTGGGTAAGTTCGAATTTTGTCGGTCTCCACCCGAAATCTGGTTTAAAATCACAAAAAAAGTAATAAACGAATTTTTTGAGATTTTTAAAATAAGTTTAACCCGTGTCTCTAGGCCACTTTCACTTTTGCCTAGTTATTTATATTTAAATTTTTATTAATTACAATTAAAAATTAATCAATATTCATTTGTGCAGCAAACTGTGATACAAATGACTATATTTGTATACTAAGAATTGAAAGTTCATTTCCCTTTGCAGACCTCGATTTCTTGCATCGTGGTAGATTTTTCGCACTGATTTAAATGAAATAATTGATTTAAAATTGGTAAAATAACTTCCAAGGACGAAATTTACAGTCAGTTTCATATATATATATATATATATATATATTAGGGTGTCCGTTATTTTGGCAAAGTCGGAAATTTGTTGCTCTCCCCCCGTAAAACTAATCAGATAAAATAAAAAAAAATTTGAGTCATCATCGCATGTCCGAAAAATGACGTTAACACGTGCCTGTAGAGGGGTTAAAATTTACATGTAGTTTAAATGGGGAAAATGCCATTTTTGATACTTTTATAAATAACTTTTTATATGTTCAAGCTAAAAATATTTCAAGATAACTACCGGAAAGCTAATAACGGACACCCTAATATATATATATATATATATATATATATATATATATATATATATATATATATATATATATATATATATAATATGATTCACACAGCAACTGCAAATTGAATTAAAATTACTTAAATTTGCTCTAAAGTTGGTAAAAATGTCTATCCTCCAAGCACTCACTGACACTGACAGCCAGTGATACTAATACTAATTCTAATGCTAAAATTACAAAAGTCCCTAGTTTTTAGCGTGCGGCGTTCAGTAAATGCATCATCAATAGTTAAATGTTTAACGCAGGTTCCTTATGCCTTCTCCAACTTCTTCTATTCACATTTTTAAAAGTTACATTTTTATGATATTTTGAGTAATATATGAAGAACAATACAATATTAAATGATAACTATTTATAAACAATTTATTTTTTTAACAGCTCAGTGCTAAAGAGTGGTATTGAGAACGCAATAGATAATCAAAATGCAGGAAGAAGAGCAGCTGATATAGAGGAGTAAGTGGAGAATGATACGATGTTGAATGACGTGAGTTTACAAATAATTTGATTTATTTTTGCAGGACTCCGGATGAAACGGGTGATACACCTGGAAAAAGAAGTATAATTATAGATCAGTAAGTCAATATAAATATAACACAGTTACTCAAAAATCTAATTATATTCTTGGAAAAAAATTTCGCGCACTCGAACGTGGCTTATTCTTACGTAAACGATGAAAAATGAGTTATACCGGTTATAGAATTAAAAGATTGAATAAAGGGAATGCTAGTTATTTTGTTTAATCTGGCATTTATTGTTTTCGTAATTAAATTAGGTCAGTTGATTAAAAACTGCATCCGACGAGTACTAATTAGTCCCTCAATTAGTTTTTATACATGGTAAGAAGCAAATGAAAAGTACTTTTATGAACAAAACTGCAGATTGACAGTTCTGTGGAAAACAATAAAACAATAGTATATGTTAAAGAACAAGTTTCATAATTGTCATTTTATTTTGTGAGATAAGAGTTTGGGTCACGAGGCACAACAAAATAATCGACAATAATTATGAATTGTGTTCTTTATACTATTTTTGCGCCTATTATAATGCACTTATTAAATAAAAAATCGTAAGTTCAAAATTTAAGAAATTTCATGTAAGTTAGTGATACTGATGTGACGTTTGAAAATTCAATTGTTTAAATTTGAAATTGTTCACTTACTTAAAGCAAAAAATAAGTGTAGATGCTTTTTCTGGTTCCCCACCTTAAATACGTGAAATTACTAAAAATAGCGTCAAAAGTTTACTTCCTAACAAGCCCAATCTTTTTTGGCATTAAGATATTTCATCAGAATCTCTCGAATGCTATATTAACGAACTCTTTTGGATGTCGTAATAGTTTTGTTATTTTTATTGTAAACTTTGACCACAGATTTCTAAACAATATTCAGATGACCATCTCCTAGGTTACGAAAATTGCTGCACTTTGCAGAAGCGATCCATAACTAATTAAATAGGGTTGTTGATTTTACGAATATTCGAGACTTCGATTGTTCGGATTTATTGAACCTTCGAATTTAGATTCGAACTTTCGAATTTTGGATTATTCTGTATTCTCGTATTTTCGAATTTTTGAATGTTCCGAATTTTCGAATGATTCGAATTGTGAATCTGAATCCTAACGTGAACACTGCATGTTGATATGAATTATATTTAGAATAAACTCATGTACAGAGTTTTGTATTATTTCGTAAGTAATTATTATTTGTAAATTAATTCAATTTAGACTTAAAATTTCGCTACACTGTCAAAAAAGTTTTAATTAAGACGTTTTTATATCCTTTTTTATTGTCATTTTAAAACGACTTATTAAACGTCCATAACATTTAGATGGGCGGTAAGAGAGTAGATGGCTTAATTAAGACGCCTAACCTTGCAGAGTTTTTGGTCGACTTTTCGCGAATTATGCGTGAGCATGTTTGGAGATGACAGATGGCGTTAATTCAGTGGCAAGAAATTCGAGAATTCGAAGCTTCGAAAAATTAGAAAATTCGTAAATTCGAAGCTTAAAAAAATTCGTAAGTTCGAAGCATCGAGGTTTTTCTGACGAAGTTCAAAACATTCGAATGTTCGAATATTCAGAAATTCAAACTTGGATGGAAATCAACGACCCTACTAATTAGAAAGAATGGATACGTATGCAGCACGCTAGATTATTTTTATATTATTTAAATTATTATATTATTTCAAAATCATAAACCTAGTTTATTTTTAATACATTTATTTAATTAAATTTAGTTCATAAAACCGCTCCGGGCGGCACATATTTTGGGGCGGCATTTTTTATTTTTAGTTTTAGTTGTAAAAAACAACTTGTTCACTTCATAAGTTCACTATTCGATTTCTACGAATTATGAATTACTATATGATTTCGAATATTTTTCTTCATCGACAAGTCAATGTAGAGTTGAAAATATTATCTCGGAAAATTCCTTTATTACTGCCTAATTTAAATATGCCATCCATTGGTAAAAAAGTCTCAATTACAATTATTTATTTATGCTTATTAATTTAATGGGGTAATAGCTCAGTGGCTTCGAGTTGGCCTGTGGATCCTGAGGACCCCGGTTCAATTCCCACAGCCGATAAACAATTTTAATCAAATTAAAATTACCCCTGTGGTTCCTCTAACACTAACATCTTTGGGGGCTGTGATTTGACGGCTGGTGACCGCATTTCACGTACATAAATATATCACTTACCAAGATCTGCTTCGGCAGAGTGCCACACCCAGTAATGGGTAAAAGTCGTGATGATATATTTATTTTATATTTATTTTTTTAATTTATAAAAACCACCATTTGATTGACTAAGGGTCAAATTCATAGTCGTGACTCACCCTCACCTCATTCTCATCTTACACTTAAAATCGAAGTAACTAAGGCAACTAACTCAAATTGTTCAAATTCTTGAGTTAGTTGCCTTAGTTACTTCGACTTTGAGAGTGAGGTGAGGATGAGGTCAGAGTGAGTGACGACTGTGAATTTGATTCTTAGAAAGGGCGGCAAATTGGAGACCGCCTTGGGCGGCAAATTTTCTAGGCACGCCACTGTATAGAGTCGGCCTACGGATTTAAAACCCGGCTAAGATTGCCGCAGTCGAAAAACAATTTTCAGCACATTAAAATTATCTCTCTGGCTCCTCCTCCATTAACTTCTTCGGTGGCCGTTATTTGCGGCTGATAACTGTATTTTAGGCGTATAAATATATTACCAAGATCTGTTTCGACAGAGTGCCACACCGTATACGGAGTAAAAGGTGTAATGATTTATTTCTTTATTTATATTTATTTTATAAAAGATATCTTTTTGAAAATGAGATAGCATAATATTGCGCATTTACCTTAAAAAAATAAATGTATCATCACGCCTTCTACCCATTACTGGATGTGGCACTCTGCCGTAGTAGATCTCGGTAAGAGATATATTTTGTGCGTGAAGTGCGATTACCAACAATCAAATCACGGCCCTGAAAGATATTAGTGAAGGGAGTGCCACAGAGGTAGTTTTAATGTTGTGAAAATTGTTTGTCGGCTGTGGAAATCGAACCCGACTTCTCATATTTAACTTAATATTAGAAATCTTGCTCATGACTTTTACATACCTGTACAATAGCGTGTCCGTTATTTTGACAAAGTGGGAAATTTGATGCTCTCACCTTCTAAAACTAGTCATAATAAATTTAAAAAATGTTGAACCGACCCAGATCTGTCAAATGACGTTAAAACGGGCCGCAAGAGTGCTCAATGTTTGCACGTAGTTTAAATGGGGAAATTGCTTTTTCCGATACTTTTATGTATAACTTTTTATGATTTAGACCTAAAAGATAATTGCCAGAAGGCTTATGAAATAAACTTTTAGGCAGACTAAAATTAAAGTTATTTGGATAAAAATCAACGCCGTAGCGTCAATTTGAGTAATACGAAGTTTGAAGCAACGACAAAAACGTTAATATAAGAATTTCGATTAATATTTCAGTGCTCACCCGTAAAATTGATGGAACACTAACAATAATTTGAAAACGACATTCTGATATTCAAGTTGACTATCTTCAAATGGTTGTAATAACCGTAGACATATGCTGAACAGATGAAAAGTAAAATTTAGGCAAAGTAATATGATCGAAGGAAAAAAGCCTTTTGAAATTACTTTAAATACAGAGTGATAGTTAGCAATAAAAAAAACTACTTGAAATTGGTAAGCCTGATACATAAATTCATTTCCTGTTGTTGACAGTGACATTTAAAATTTAAATTTGAGTACATTTATTATTACATTTATTTCTAAAGTATTTCTATTACTTAAAAAGTCAAAATTCTATTCTATGTCAGACTCCTGACATAACCTATTTGTATTTATTAGAAATGTCAAATAGCATTTCCGCCTTTATCTGACGTGCCAACAGTGGAATAAAAAGATCTCTGGAATTGTATTGCCAACTATAATAATTCCTTTTGATCATCCTGTATTTTATTTTAAACTATATCCATGGGTTCAACCAATGTGCTTGTTCTGGTATCGCTATATGTTTTGTTGTATTCGCACATAACTTGTAAAATCTGTTGTTTTTGTTCATGGAATTTTGACACGTCTTTCTAACCAAAAATATTTACAAACTACGGTTCATTGATTCAGCAAAATGTAAACTAGTTTTTGATGTGATGAAAATCGTAGCCGAAATACTTTTCCAAAATATATGCTTATAAACTTCGAAGCATTCTCCCATGAACACAGAATGCAGCTCTGGAGAGTCTATCAAGAAATATCAAATAATTAGTTTCTTGCAAAGAAAGTATCGTTGCAGCAGATTTTCGATATCACCTTAAGGCAACAAATGTGAATTTTAAATTTTTTGTATATAAACTTTGAAGATCTTACTTTTTGACCTTTTTGAATCAATTTTTTGGGTGAGAACTGAAATATTAATTAAACTTCGCATTACTCAAATTGACGCTACGGCGTTTCTTTTTATCCAAATAACTTTCATAAGCTTTCTGGCAGTTATATTTTAGGTCTAAATCATAAAAAGTTACACATAAAAGTATCGGAAAAAGCAATTTCCCCATTTAAACTACGTGCAAATATTAAGCACTCTTGCGGCACGTTTTAGCGTCATTTGAGAGACCTGGGTTATCGGCCCATTTTTTAAAAATTTATTATGAGTAGTTTTAGAGGGTGAGAGCATCAAAGTTTCGACTTTGCCAAAATAACGGACACCCTACTGTACAATATGTGATATTAAAAATTTTACGTGAGTAATCTATTTATGACCGTATTTAATGACATTTTTAAAATAACCCGGCAGATTACTTTTGTTTAATTGGCACGTTTTAAGTAACCCAGAACAGTTCCTGAACTGATCTTACTGCCCCAGCTATTTTGGTGGGTTGGCAGTTTGAACCCGTTTTCTACCTCTTTCCTATCAACTTGTGTTCCTTGTTATTCCGTCTGAATTGGTGGCATCGTAATGGGGGATTCAAGTGGTAGAGCTTTTTAATATATATTTATTTAAATAAATTCTTGACCGTACATCATATTTAATACAATATAAAATCATACCATAAATTATATCTTTATTGCTGAAATATGAAAGTTAAAGTTGAATAATTTAAAACGTTCGCACTGCCATATCGCAATGACGTAGTTGCATTAAGCCAATCACAGAGCTTTGTCTGAAACGTTTATCGGTGCTCAAGAAGACGAAGAAGAAATAAGCATTCAGCATTCTAGGATTCTACCAATGACGTATAATACTAGACGAATTATGTCGTATTCAAGTCAGTGCAGTGTTGTGAAGCAGAGAGGAATGGAATAACTTGAGGGTCCGAGTACACTTTGATGTTATGCAAGTTGCTCCTTGCCGCGCACCCGCCTCACCAACCAGTTATTCTATCCCTTTCTGATTCACAACAAACGCCGATGTTATCCGTCTAGTTATGTTTTGTCTGAGGATTCTACTGACAACGACAAGTTACGTGTTATTTATCTCTGTCTTATCTGTCTCTCTTTAAGCTAAGATGCAACTACGTCATATTAATTTGTTTCGAAAGTTTAAATATTTTTATCATGCTTAATACAAGTTTTTTTAAAAAATAAAAAATTTGGGTATAATTATTTTATTACGTAGATTAATATATAAAAAATTCAAAAAAGTCTTGAAAGGCCCATTAGTATTTAAGCAGTTATCACTTAGAGCGTGCATTCAGATTTTGAATTTAACGCTAATTTTTGCAACTGACAGTAGATGCATCATTTATTTGGAAGTAACACGAATTAGTTCTGGAGCAGTTCAGGGTTACATTAGTGTTTTTAAAAATAAATTATTGGAAGAAATAAAAGTAGCACGACAATTTTGTTGCTTTCGGATAAATTACTACAGCAACCGTATATTTAAAAAAATAACATTACGTATTTCTACACCCGGTATATTCTGTATTTGTTTGACAATTGCTTGAAAATTTTGATTTGGGAAATTTCATTAGATTTTTATTGAGTAATATGTGAAAAACAATAAAATGTTGAATGAAAATTATATATAAATTAATTTGATTTGTCCAACAGTTCTTTCATAACGGAAAACAACGCAGCCACAATTGAAAAACCTCAAGAATATAGAAGACCTGCTGCAGAGTAAGTAAACCATGATACGATGTTGAATGACAAAAGTTTACAAATAATTTAATTTACTTTAACAGATACGTTCGTGTACCACGTCTAAGAAGACACATAATTATAGATGAGTAAGTTAATATAAATATAACATAGTTACTCAAAAATTTGATCACAGGCTTGAGAAAACAATTTTTATGCAATTAAAATTACAAATAATTAAAATATAAATATTCTTTATGTATTGTAACTGAAAAAAATTAGGTTTAAAATTTAATTAAAAATGTAGACTAAAAAATAAATAGTTTTTTGTATACCTAGTGTCCAAAGAGACAGTTTATGCACAAGATACATACTATATTTTTTATATCACCGTAAAAAAAAATCATTTCTACTATTATCTTAGCTTGCTACACATTTATTTCACAAAAGTAGGTATCTTTCGCGTACACAAATATTATGTACAACGTAGATTCTTGTTATGGTATCGTAAACATTGAAAAAATAAATTACCTCTAAGTATTTTTTCACGACTCTGTCAAAAAGTAAAATTGATAGAAGAAAATTATACTTTTCATTCCTAGGAAAATAGTTATTTACATACCTTAGTTATAAAGAAGGATTTTTTAAATAAGGAATGTGCAATACTTTTTAAAAATAGGTATTAAATAATATTTTTTTACGCTACCAACCTATTTTAGCTTGTTTTTCGAGCTGTTATTTATCATGGTAAGTTCAATTTACCGAACTGACAGTTGCCATGGAAACAATGCAAAACAAACCTGTTCTGGTTCATAACAGTACCCTTCCGGTAAGCAGTCATATTTAACTGTCATTTTGTTGTTTGGTTACCATAGAAACAATAATCGCGTGTGCTCGGTCAAAATTCTAACAGATAAAATAAATAAATTTTTATTTAAAAAAATTTAGATAGCGCAAATAAAACACTCGATCGTTAAGTGCTTGATAACAGGCCTCGAAAATTAGAAAACTCCTGTAATATACTATTGTGGCTGAGGTGTATGTGACATTTTTATGATGTCGCAGAATTATATTTTTATTACATAATATGTAGGTTTGTTACACTTGTCAAACTCGTCGATTCGACAATAAATTTCAGTGGAGCTAAAGTGGCTCATTATTGTATGATATCATAAAATAGATATTTATGTAAAGTGTTTTTATTACACTCGTGTGCTTAGACTCATGCATTAAAGAATCGATCATTTTAATTAAAAAAGTAGGTATGTTTGACCCGCTATTTTATTTTAAAAGCAACCTTCAAAAACGTTTTATTATACGCCGTGTAAAAAAGAATTAAAATGAGTACATAATGAATCACTTTTGTTCGATCGTAGGAAAAAAATTCAATATGGCCCGATCCGTGAGAAGGGAAGCAAAGTAAAGCTTTATCCATGGCAACTGGAAAGCAACTCTATGATTTAATTTGTAGTTTTCTCGTATTTCTAAATATTTTACTTTTTGATAGAGTACCGAAAAAAAATTATGTGTGTACAAGAAGTTGGCATTTTTGAATATTTATCCGATCCGACTCGATTCAAGTTCCGATTCGATCCGACTCAATCCGAGAGACGATTTTATATCGGAACCGATTCAATCCGAAATCCTATCTGAAATCCGTTCGGAAATCCGATCCGACATTCAATCCGATCCGATCCAAAATTTGATCCGATATCCGGCCGGTCCGTGATCTGATTTGACGTCCGACCAGGCGTACCAACAGTTTTTCCTATTTATATTTAACCGATTGTAACGTTGCATATTCGAAAGATCCAAGATCCGATCCGACTCAATCCAAAATCCGATGTGATCCGACATCCGTTTTGAAATCTGATCCGTGATCCAAGATTCGATCGGAAATTCAATCCGAGATTCGATCCGATCCAAAATTCGATCCGACATTCGGTCTGTCCATGATCCAATTTGACAACCAAGCAGGCGTACCAATAGATTCGGACAGTTTTTCCTATTTATATTTAACCGATTGTAACGTTGCATATTCGAAAGATTCGAGATCCGATCCGACTCAATCCAATATCCGGTTCGATCCGAGATCCGTTCCGAAATCTGATCCGTGATCCAAGATTCGATCAGAAATTCAATTCGAGATTTGATCCGATCCAAAATTCGATCCGACATTCGGTCTGTCCATGATCCAATTTGACAACCGAGCAGGCGTACCAATATATTCGGACAGTTTTTCCTATTTATATTTAACCGATTGTAACGTTGCATATTCGAAAGATTCGAGATCCGATCCGACTCAATCCAATATCCGGTTCGATCCGAGATCCGTTCCGAAATCTGATCCGTGATCCAAGATTCGATCAGAAATTCAATTCGAGATTTGATCCGATCCAAAATTCGATCCGACATTCGGTCTGTCCATGATCAAATTTGACAACCGAGCAGGCGTACCAATAGATTCGGACAGTTTTTCCTATTTATATTTAACCGATTGTAACGTTGCATATTCGAAAGATCCAAGATCCGATCCGACTCAATCCAAAATCCGATGTGATCCGACATCCGTTTTGAAATCTGATCCGTGATCCAAGATTCGATCGGAAATTCAATCCAAAATTCGATCCGATCCAAAATTCGATCCGACAATCGGTCTGTCCATGATCAAATTTGACAACCGAGCAGGCGTACCAATATATTCGGACAGTTTTTCCTATTTATATTTAACCGATTGTAACGTTGCATATTCGAAAGATTCGAGATCCGATCCGACTCAATCCAATATCCGGTTCGATCCGAGATCCGTTCCGAAATCTGATCCGTGATCCAAGATTCGATCAGAAATTCAATCCGAGATTCGATCCGACATTCCGTGATCCGTGATCTAATTTGACATCTGAGCAGGCGTACCAATAGATTCGGACAGTTTTTCCAATTTATATTTAACCGATTGTAATGTTACACATTCGAAAGATTCGAGATCCGATCCGACTCAATCTGAGATCTAATCCAATTCGAAATTCGATTCAAGATTCTATTCGACAGCCAATCCAAAATCCGATCCGAAATTCAATCCGAGATCCAATCCGATTCAAAATTTGATCCGATCAGTTCGTAATCAGATCTGACATCTGACCAGGCGTACGATTAGATCAATCTGAGATCCGATCCAACATTCGATCCGACATCCAATCCAAAATCCAATTCGAGATCTGATCCGAAATCTGATCCGAAATTGGATCCACGATCCAAGATCCGATCCGAAATTCAATTCAAGATCCGATCCGATCCGATCCAAAATTTAATCCGACATCCGTTCGGTCCGTGATCCTATCAGATATCTGACCACACATACCATTAAGTCCGTACAATTTTTTCTATTTATATTTAATCAATTGTTACGTTGCAAATTCGAAAGATCCAAGATCCAATCCGACTTAAGCCGAGATCTGATTCCATCGGAAACCCGATCGGAGATCTGCTCCGAAATCGAGATCGAATGCTTTATCCGACTCTCTCGGATCGGATTCGGATATCGAATATTTTTATAAACCTCTATGTATACCTCGTGAAAAAAATTATTCTTTTCTCACATGCATTATACAAATAAAACTGTATCTTCGGGATTATATACAAATAACTATTTCCAGCCATGTCTAATAAAAAATTGGCAGATATTCTTTAATTTATTAAGATTTTCGATCGTAGATTTTTTTTCGTAGCTCTGGTTGAAAGTTTTTTAATCAACCAAGGCTATAGATTATAACACGAACTTAGCGATGTATTTAGACGAAGTCTGTAAAGTGCAACTGTTCACATTTGGTATACAAATTAATAATTTTAAAAATTGCATACATTTTTACTTTTTTATACGCAGTATAAGGAAGTATTAGAATCGTGAAAAAAATCGTTGACGAGATTTTCGCGGAAATACGTGTTTTGAGATCCACTGAATCCGTTTTGATCATTTTCTCAATGATGTCTGTGTGTGTGTGTTTGGATGGATGGATGGATGGATGGATGGATGGATGTGTGTCCGAGTGTGCAATATCTCATGAACGAGATAAAATTTGTTAACGAAACTTGGTAATTATAAGTTTCATGAAAATACGAAGAGCTGAGTTGATTTTGAATGAATTTGAAAAACCGGAAGCGGAAGTTTACAAAACAATAAATTCGATTTATTTCAAAAATGAAATCAGTTATGACAAAAAAAGTTTCAAATAAAAGATGTTGGCAAAAATATTTGGAACATAAAATATAATTCGTAATTATTCTGTATATGCGTCTAATTTTGAGAAAAACTAATTTTTATATTTAATAATATATTTCAATAATCATTATCAGGCAGATTCATAAAGCGGATTAGCGCTAACACCATTTTTTATTTCGTTTTTAACTCTCTTTTTAATGTACGAAACAAGTTTATTTTAACTTGAGTTAAAAAGAGAGTTAATAAGTATCAAATTTAGTTCATTTCTTTAATCAGTTTTAATTTGAAACAGAGTTATAGATAATATTAAAAATGGTGTTAGCGCTAATCCGTTTTATGAATCTGCCTGAAAAGCAATAGAAACAAATAACATAAATTTTCATTTTCGCTTTATCTAGTTATCTATGTCTTTTTTCGGAAAAACAAATACATCATTAAAATGATCAACTAATTTTGCAACTTTGCCTCAATTTAATCGTCTTCGTATCTCACGGTTTTTGAGATACCAAGGGTTAGGCTCGAAAAACGGACATTCTGTGTATGCCTCATCAGTAAAGTTAGACATAAAGTAGTCAACATTACAAAAAAATTATACATAAACATATTTGATATTTTATATGTTTTAAACAAATAAATGCTGAATTACTGAAAACTAAATTACATGTTTAATAATATTATATAACATTCATATATTCTAAATATTATATATGCTGTGTATAAGAAAGTTGTGTGGTGACCACACCAGTTTGTTAAATGATATTTTAATAGATTTTCATTGAATAGTATATGAAGATCAATACGATACGATTTATCTTACAGTAGCGATTTTTTATGTACATTTTACAATAATTTTCTGTAACTAAAATCTGCAATTATTCACATGTGAGTAAAATGTTTAAATTTATGACAACTATAAACAACTAAGACTTTATACCAATGCAACAGCTTGACAACAGTAATATCTTATATATATATATATATATATATATATATATATATATATATATCTTACTCATTTGACAGCATCACCATTCAATTTAATTTGAACCTTTTTCTAACTTTATTGTAGAAAAACCGCTACTGTAAAATAAAATATTTCATATCACAAGCTTGTAAGAATTATCACAATTGCACTTACGCGCTTGTGCGTCAATTATCTCACTCGTGTATAATGACTTATTTTACTCACTTATAATATAATGTACTATTACTCAACAGTTCTGTACTAAAGGATGCCTTTGAAGACGCAATAGAAATTCAGAATGCAAGAAGAAGGTCAGATGATACACCAGAGTAAGTGGAGAACGGAACGAAGTTGAATGACAAGGATTTAAATTTTTTATTTATTTTGTCAGGATTTCGGAACCGGAAGAAATGAATAATTCAGTTCAAAATGGTGGCATTGATATAGGCGGGTAAGTCAATGCAAATATAAAATAGTTAAACAAAAATCTATTTATAAAATAAAAATAAATATATCATCACGCCTTCTACCCATTACTGGGTGTGGCACTCTGCCGAAGCAGATCTCGGTAAGTGATATATTTTGCGCGTGAAGTGCGGTTACTAGCCGTCAAATCACGGCCCTCAAATATGTTAGCGGTAGGGGAGCCACAGGGGTAGTTTTTTTTTAATGGTGAAAATAGTTTGTCGCCTGTGGTAATCGAACCAGGGTTCTCAGGATCCACAGGCCAACTTGATACCACTTAGCTAGCTTGGGAAAACATTTTGTTGCAAATAAAACTACAATTTGGCCCCTTGCGTAAAAGTTACTTTCGCGTACAGTAATAAGGGCAACATAGGTTACTATTACGGTAACATGAACCATTGATGCACAAAATATGGATCGCGCATTAAAAGTGACGATACTTTGATAATACTGTCAAAAACTGACATTTCTTCTATTCAGTGTTGACATGTAATCAATTATTTATTATTTAGGTTATTAAAAAATACTAGTAAGGCATACAGCGTGATCAAAAGTAAGTGTTTGAGTTGGCAATACAATTCTGGGGATCTTTTTATTCCACAGTTAGCACAATCAGTGGCGTACCTAGAGGGGGTTCGGGTGCGGTCCGTACCGGGCGGCACATATTTTTTATATTTACATAGTTTTAGTTGTAAAACCAACTTGTTCACTTCATAAGTCGATATCTACGAATTATAAATTACTATATGATTTCGAATACTTTTCTTCATTGTCAAGTCAATGTAAGGTTGAAAATATTATCTCGAAAAATGTAAATATTAAAGTTCTCCACCTATAGTTTATCTCAATTACAATTATTTATTTATGTTTATTTCGAGTTGGCCTGTGGATCCTGAGGACCTCGGTTCGGTTCCTACTGCCGACAAACAATTTTCACCAAATTAAAATTACCCCTGTGGGTCTCCTATCACAAACATCTTCGGGGGCCGTGATTTGACGATTGGTAACCGCACTTCACGTACATAAATATATCACTTATCGAGATCTGCTTCGGCAGAGTGCCACAACCAGTAATGGGTAAAAGTCGTGATGATATATTTATTTTATATTTATTTTTTTAATTTATACAAACCAAACAAATAAGTTGAGTGATAGAAATACTTTAGATTATTGCTTTGTGATTAACGGTAAGAAATAAAAGGAAAATAATGATTTTTATTAATTTTAATTTTCAAACGTCAGCGTCAACAACAGGAAATAAATTTATGTATCAGTCTTACCAATTTTATGTAGGTTTTTTTATTGCTAACTGAAACATTTAGTTCTGATCACTCTGTAAAATATGCACCACGGACATTACTTGATGTTTATACCCCTCGGGAAACTTACAAATCTCCGGAACAGAGACCCTTGGTCTTCTAAGCGTCGCCTTCTGAGGGCATAAACATCTTCATAATATCCTAGGTACATAAAAAACTATTACATGTTTCTTTTTGATTTTAGTAGATTTTCATTGAATAATATGTGCAAAACAATACAGCTATTTAAATAGTACATTACGTACCATGAACTGTAAGTGACAGTTTTTAGGTTAATTTACAATACCTGCACGAACAGAAAGAAAATAAAAATAGGTTTCAAAATTAGCAACTGTCGTATTGTTGTCAAAATAAACAGCACTTTGATCTATAATATTTACTTACTGTCCACGGTGTATGGTAAGTAAATATTATAGTCTGGATGTAACCATGGAAAACAACTGTGCAATAAAAGTTACACTTACTGTGTTTACATTTTGTTATTAATGGGTAACTTACAGTACAGATATTATAAAAAATTAATTTGATTTACTCAACAGATCTTTCATTGTGAAAAGAAACCAACCAACTCTAAGAAGACACTTAATCATAGATGAGTAAGTCAATATAAATACAACATACTTACTAAAAATCTAGTCATAAATTTGAAAAAATCTTTTTCTGCCAAATAAAATTACAAGCATTTAAAATTTAATACTTTTTATTTCTCGTAAATGAAAAAATTAGATTTTTAATTTAATTAAATATATAGACTAAAAAATAAATAGTTAATTGTGTATCTAGTGTCTAAAGTAATCGTTTGTTGCACAAGCGAAGAAATTATGAATCGAGACATACGATTTCACGAGGGTGGCAAAATAACTTTGTGCACGTGTTACACAGATATAGATTATCTATTTGAAGCATTTTGCTCTAAAATCAATAGAGAACGACATATCGCTAAATAAAAAATTTAAATAGTATTTCTTATATTGCATAAATCAATTCACAGTGTTCAATCTAAGTGTGCCACCATTGCTATCTCGAGAACTATAAGAACTACAAAGTTGGTTAAATTAGTAAAGAAACTAGCGGTCAGCCTGGCTTCGCCAGGCCTTCACGCTAGGCTCCGCGAACACTGAAATAGGATTCACTTCTGCAAGACAATTGACACTATATAAATCAAATTATTTCCGAAGTAAATGTTCTCAATTTTGCATGTCTGTCCTTTAAAATACATTTAATTGATACTAAGCACGACAATAAAAAAAAGTCCAATTCAGCACACGAACTCTTTAAGCGACCTTTCATTTGATACCAAACGCAATAGGTTTTGATGTATTTTTACTAAAACAATTGCCGATCGAATAATATTTAATTTTCTACGCGAGCCCTTCTATAGACCTTTCATTTGATACCAAACACGATAGGTTTTGATGCGTTTTTACTAAAACAATTGCCGATCGAATAATATTTAATTTTCTACGCAAGTCCTTCAATAGACCTTTCATTTGATACCAAACACGATAGATTTTGATGCGTTTTTACTAAAACAATTGCCGATCAAATAATTTTTTAATTTTCTACGCAAGCCCTTCAATAGACCTTTCATTTGATACGAAAAACGATAGGTTTTGATGCATTTTTACTAAAACAATTACCGATCGAATAATATTTAATTTTCTACGCGAGCCCTTCTATAGACCTTTCATTTGATACCAAACACGATAAATTTTGATGTGTTTTTACTAAAACAATTGCCGATCGAATAATATTTAATTTTCTACGCAAGCCCTTCAATAGACCTTTCATTTGATACCAAACACGATAGGTTTTGATGCGTTTTTACTAAAACAATTGCCGATCAAATAATTTTTTAATTTTCTACGCGAGCCCTTCAATAGACCTTTCATTTGATACCAAACACGATAGGTTTTGATGCGTTTTTACTAAAACAATTGCCGATCAAATAATTTTTTAATTTTCTACGCAAGCCCTTCAATAGACCTTTCATTTGATACCAAACACGATAGGTATTGATGCATTTTTACTAAAACAATTGCCGATCGAATAATTTTTTAATTTTCTACGCAAGCCCTTCAATAGACCTTTCATTTGATACCAAACACGATAGGTTTTGATGCATTTTTACTAAAACAATTGTCGATCGAATAGTTTGAAATAAATCGGATAAACCGTCTAGGCTGTAGCGATTTACAAATGGGCATGATGAATCCATATATATAAATATATATATACCTTGTCCAAATAGTATATAGTGATACCATTTTGAAAGTATATTACAAAATCCAAAAAAAAATTCGTTCAGTGGTTCTCAAAATACGGATGCAGCTTTCTTTTTTAAAATTTTTTATATGCTTATTCGATTCAGTATTTTTTTCTGAATGCAACGAATACAAATATATACCTTTATTTGCACATGCGGTACTCTCTCTTGGTGTAGATATAATATACTTTTTTTTTTACTAACATTTGAAGAACAATACAATATTAAATGACAACTATTTATAAACAATTTTATTTTCTGAGCAGTTCTGTCCTAAAGGATGCTATTGAGGACGCAATAGAAATTCAAAATGCAGGAAGAAGAGCAGCTGATATAGAGTAAGTGGATGATCATACGATGTTGAAAGACAAAAGTTTACAACTAATTTCATTGACTTTGACAGGACTGCGGCAGAATATGATGATTCAAATGGACAAAGAAGCATAGATTTAGATAAGTAAGTCAATTCAAGTATAATACGATTACTCAAAATCTGCTTATAACTCTGGGCAATATTTTTCTTTTATCGAAAATAAATTTATAGGCAACTATAGGCGTATTCCATTTGTCATTTGGATCAGATCTAACTTACATTTTCTGAACCAGATTACTTATTTATTTCGCTGGATTACTTTGCTGACTTTATTTTCAGTACTAAAATTACTGATTCTAATTTACTTTGAAGTAATTCTTCCCAATAAATGCATCAATTTGCTTAATTCAGTTCATTTACTCATTTGTCGAATTCATCTGAACTGATTTAAGTGAACTAAGTGGTAAATGGAATACAGCTTAAATCAAAAATATTTTTGTATATGTATTTGCGATATATTAGTAGATATTTACTGATTAATATTTGAGAAATAATACAAATTAACAAATAATTTGATTTATTCAAAAGTTCTGTCATAGAGGAAACACATAGAAATAAAAATAAATATCCTAATATGAAGTAAGTAGAGCATCATACGATGTTGAATGACAAAAGTTAACATATAATTTAATTTACTTTGACAGCTTAATTGTACCAGATCCAAAAAACCGGAAAATTAAAGATAAGAAAGAACGCATGTATGTCAGTTTTTCAAAAAAATTGGTTCTAGGAATGAGAAAGATTTTTATAGAAAATACAATTGTAATTAAAATATAAATATTTTTGATTTGTTGCCTTGTCGTAATAACAACATTATGAACAGGGATTTAAAGTTATTTACCGGTTATAGGCAGTAAAGAAAAATTACAATAACAATACATTTATCATCGCAAATAATACCAATTTTACAATATTGTTGTAGTAACAATACGTTAATCATTACACTTGACATATATTTCATAATATTTAAGGCATTTTAATATATTTTTCGCTGTTGGTAGAAAAAACTTTGTCCGTTATCGACACGACAGTATGCCAAGGTCTGGAATGTGAAATTATTGCAGGATTTGTATAAAGCGGCACTGCGATTAGAAATATTTTACTATTAGTATTATCGTAATGCATGAAACGCTCTGCCGACCAATACTAACTGTAATAGACCAGTGGAATAAATACAATTTCACAAACACTACGATTGAGTGGAATACTCTCCTTTTCCCCTTTGGTATTCTTTCTTGGCAACGACTGTATGTACTATGATCGTTAAGTGAATTCAAAAGATCGATTTTAAAATGTCACTTGCCGCTCTGAGCACACAAATAACTATTATGTACTCAACAGTTCTATCCTAGGGCGAATCCTACTTGAATATGATGATTTAGAGAAAGTGGAGAACGCTATGATGATAAAAGTTTACAAATAATTTGATTTCATTAACAGTTCTTTGCCACGACGCCGAGCTGATCTGAACCCGTTGCTTGTGACTGCTGTTGGATCTGGGTTAATTGGACTTGGAACTGGTTTCTGGGGGTCTAACATGTGGAAGACACTGTAAAGTATAATTTTATTTACCCTTAATTACTCATTTGAGTAACTAAGAATACACAGATGACTCATGTACAATGGCAACGGTTCTCGAGAACTATATGTGCTACGACTTCGGTTAAAGATGAATGAAGTTACCTTACTAGTAGGCCAATTTAACGGTAATTTAGTTTTGATCGATGCAAAAATATGTTTTTGATTGCTCTACAGAAAACTTTACGTTGACAAATGAGAGCTTCAACTTTTCATACAGGGTCGTTGATTTCTACCGAAGTTTGAATTTCTGAACGTTCGAACATTCGAATGTTTTGAACTTCGTCAGAAAAACTTGGAAGCTTCGAACTTTCGAATTTTTTGAAGCTGCGCATTTACGAATTTTCGAATTTTTGGAAGCTTTGAATTCTCGAATTTTTTGCCACTGAATTAACGGCATCTGCCATCTCCAAACACGCTTACGCATAATTCGCGAAAAGTCGGCCACGAATTAAATTATAAACTCGGCGAAGTATCCTGCTATGGCCTTTTAGTAACATGTTTTAAAATGACAATAAAAAGGATACAAAAACGTCTTAATTAAAACGTTTTTAAGTCTAAATTGAATTAATTTGGTAAATAATAATAATTAATAATAATTACTTACGAATTAATACAAAACTCTGCACGTGAGTTTATTCTGAAAATAATTCATATCAACATGCCGTGTTCGTTAGGATATTGATTCACAATTCTAATAAATCGATAATTCGTAAATTCGGAATATTCAAAAATTCGAAAATTCGAAAATTCTGAATATTCAAAAATTCGAATGTTGGAATCTAATTTCGAAGGTTTAATAAATTCGAACAATCGAAGTCTCGAATATTCGTAAAATCAACAACCCTATTTTTATAGCATCCGTAAAAAATAGTTATTTTATTATTTTTAAGTGCGCGAAATGAGTGTTTTTTTTTTGTTGCGCGTGAGAATGTCACTTAGAATTGAGATCATCGGGTCGAGACAAAAAACACATTCAAACGTGCTAAAAAACACGAATTTCGGCTACGAAATACAAACGACATTTTTTCTACAACTGTCAAAAAAGAATAAAAAAATATAAATATATCATCACGCCTTCTACCCATTACTGGGCGTGGCACTCTACCTTAGCAGATCTCGGTAAGTGATATATTTTGCGCGTAAAGTACGGTTACCAGTAGTCAAATCACGGCCCCCAAAGATGTTAGTGGGGGGGGGAGCCACAGGGGTAGAATAATGCAATAATTATAAATTTATTTAAGTAAATTGAAGGAAGCAAATAAAAAAATATAAGAATTTGATGTATTGTAACCAAGGGACGTGAAAATATTTGATAAATAAATAAAAGTGTCAACGATTTTGAAATTTGACATATCAGTGAGAAAAACACACAAATTTCGCATGTCCATAGCGATGTACAAAATATCATGTTTTTTTGACAGTTGTAGAAAAAATATGCTTGTCGCGCGTTACTAATGAAAAATACAAGCAAACAAAAACTAAACTTATCATATTTACAGAACGAATCTATTTTCAGTATGTATACCTTTTTCAATCATTTAAGATGCAAACGTAGAAAAATATATATATGCTCGAGTAACAAACACTTTACGCTCTTAATATACAAATACTACTTTCGCGACCGTTTCAAAAAGTAAAATGAGTAAATTGTTGGTTGTTTATGAGTAAAGTGTTGCTAACGAGTTAAATAGTCTGTTACTATGTTTTTCATAACTCAGAAAATTGCTATTTTCCATTAAATATACAACAAATCTTATTTTATTTTTAAAAACATTTTGGCAGTAAACAGATTAGGTTGTGAATTATTATTCAGGTGACAGCAACGTACTCTACATGTGACATGTATCAATTAAATATGAAAGTTATATTTAAATAACCAAAATTTATAAATGTGTCTGATAACCGCCAAAAAAATGTTCTGTGCACATTAGTTGAAATGTGCTTTTTTAGTCTTATCTGATTTGCTAACTTTAAACTTGGCCAAAAAACAACACTTTTGCAACTATGATACACAACTATTTCTCTCATATCTAATGATTTTTAAAAAAATAGTAAATAAAAACACTTGGTTGTTTCAAAGAAAATATTTATATTTAATACTTGATGCGCATTTCGGTTTTTACACCATCGTCAGAAGTCTTCTGACGATGGTGTAAAAACCGAAATGCGCATCAAGTATTAAATATAAATATTTTCTTTGAAACAACCAAGTGTTTTTATTTACTATTTTTTTATCAAACATGTTTCAACAAGTGCCAACAGCTTACTCAATTAATTATACAGCGTGTTAAAAAAGTTCCGGGACGGTGAAATATCTCGAGAACAACACATCGAATCAAGAAACCAAAAAACACGTGTTTCATATTTTGCAAAAACCTATCTAAGCACACCAAACACAAACCCCAACCCCCACCCCCAGGGGGTGGGGCGGGGGTAACGTTGAAACCTTAAATGGGAACCGCCATTTTTTATTACAAATTCGTATTCTGCGAAAAAAATAAGTTAATTTTATCTGAAACTTTTTTTCCAATTCGGAATAGATGGCGCTCTAAACGCAAAAATAAGTTTTGACATGATTCTAAAAGAAAAGTAAAAAACGGTCTAATATCACAAGAAATAAACATTATTTTATAAAATCGTTTTGCAAATTTATTTCAAGCATTTAGTCGGTGAAAGGCTTGTGGCTACATGTGATTATGTTGATTTTTTTTATTTGATTCAATGTTTATTTCTTGTGATATTAGATCGTTTTTTACTTTTCTTTCAGAATCATGTCAAAACTTATTTTTGCGTTTAGAGCGCCATCTATTCCGAATTGGAAAAAAAGTTTCAGATAAAATTAACTTATTTTTTTCGCAGAATACGAATCTGTAATAAAAAATGGAGGTTCCCATTTAAGGTTTCAACGTTGCTCCCCGCCCCACCCCCTGGGGTTGGGGGTTGGGGTTTGTGTTTGGTGTGCTTAGATAGGTTTTTGCAAAATATGAAACACGTGTTTTTTGGTTTCTTGATTCGTTGTGTTTTTCTCGAGATATTTCACCGTCCCGGAACTTTTTTAACACGCTGTATAATGATTTTTCTACAAGTGACAATTTTTATCTAATATTACTGAAGTCGTAGCTCTTACAATTCCCAAGATCCTCGCACATAAGACACCTTGTAGACTAAAGAAATGCATTGTAAATATTCATGGAATTAATTGAATTTTGTAGAAGAGAGCGTTGGGCAAAAGAAAAAAAAGAAGGCGGAAGTGGCGAGTCAGGAGGTAGTGATGCACCAGCAGGTGGTAACGCAGCAGGAGGTGATGTCGCGCCATCAGAAAGAAGCGATGGAAATCCAACTGATGCACCCGCGGGTGAACCAGCCGCAGGAGGAGACCCTGTAGCTAGTGCTACGCGACGGTTCTGGTGTTCTTACAGGAAATCAGTAGGGTTAAAGTGCTCTAATCTTTAATTTGTTAGGGACAGCTGATATGAGATGAAATGAATATTTTTAATGTATTTAACAGGTATAAGCTCTTAATGTCAACAAAGTTACATTTAATAATAAATATATTTGGGAACTTAAATTGCAATAAGCGCACTATTTGTATGCACTACCTTAACTACTACCTACTAAGGTTATTTATAAATGTCCAAATTGCGTTCAGATTTGAGATGGAAACAGAAGCGGATTTAAAATATATCGGGCCCTAGGCAAAATATTTATTTCGAGCCCTTTAAATATATATATACAGGCTGGTGACCGCGACTCTCGAATATAGGGATTTAATAAAACAAAAGACAAAATGTCTATTGCGATGTGGAATTGAGTCTTAATAAATAAGAAAAAATAGGAAAAAAATTTCCATCACTTGTCTCGTAATTCCACAGAGGTTTTTACAGCACCTCTGTGGAATCGCAATAGACATTTTGTCTTTTGTTTTATTTCAATAGCTGTCAAGCGATTTTGTCGGTAGATGGCACCACGAGTGGCTCCATAGCTCTCATGTCATGTTACCGTTGTAGATAGGTTAACATCAGTCAGTTCAGCTAAGTCGGTATCACAATCCTCTAGTTCCTAGTTGATCTAGTTGGATATATGATCGCACCATACTGATGAGTCCGGAAGGACGAAACGTGCGTCTATGGTTAAAGCTGAACTGACCAGCCGTTTGTTGATGACCTGAGAAGTTGATGCAAACGTGCTGTAAAAACCTCTGTGGAATTATGAGACAAGTGATGGAAAATTTTTTCCTATTTTTTCTTATTTATAGGGATTTAACATGTAAAGTCATAATTTTGTAATTTCCTGCTTCCCTAATTATTTTAAGCAAGAAAGCTTCAAATAAAAATTTTAGGACATAAAATTCTGCATCTAATCCAATAAATTATTTTTGCATGCTTCGTAATGGCACATATTAGATCTGAGAATAACGAAATTATCGATAGCCATGAAATTGAAACAAAATTAACAAATGTTTGGCCCTTTATGTGTCAAACTAAATGATATAATAAATAAATAAATTATTTTGACAGATTAAATGTTAAAAATTTGCTTAATTTTGTTTCAATTCCATGGCTATCGATAGTTTTGAAGCTATTTTCATTATTTTCAGATCTGATTTTTGCCGTTACGAGACAAGCTAAATTAATTTTGTTTATTGGATTAGATGCAGAATTTTATGTCCTAAAACTTTTATTTGAAGCTGTCTTGCTTAAATTAATTAGGGAAGCAGGAAATTATAAAATTATGATTTTACATGTTAAATACCCATGTTCGAGAGTCGCGGTCACCATCTTGTATATATATTTCTATTATTTAAAGTAAAAGTTTGAATCCGGGCCCTAAAATTTTTGGGCCCTAGGCTATTGCCTCTTTAGCCTAGGCCAAAATCCGCCTGTGGATGGAAACCAAAAATATCGGTGAAAGTCATTGATGTGAATAAAATATAGAACACAAAACATCGATGTTGCATTATAATCTGTCAATTTGTTATCTTGCACTTGTTATTTAATGTATTAGGTTATTTGAGTAAAAAAGACAAGTTTTTGTTTATAATTATTATTAACAGAACTGTATGTACGAATAATAAAATATAATTAAATGTCAATTTAATTAATACATAAATGTTTTGAAAACATCGATATTTTTTTGTAACATCGATGTTTAAAAAAGTTCAATATTCATATTCAAACATTTAAAACAGAATATTGATGTACATATATCGCCCATGCATAGTTCAAACTGACAGTTTTTTTATTAGATTATTTTGAGAAATGATGTTATTTGCTATAAATCTGTCGTCAAATCTCTTTTAGATAGATGTGTATGATATGAGGTAGTGGCTCAGTGGTATCGAGTCGGCCTGTAGATCCTGAGAACCCTTGTTTTATTCCCACAGCCGACAAACATTTTCACAACATTAAAAAAAAATTACCCTTGTGGTTTCCCCTATCACTAACATCTTTGAGGGCCGCGATTTGATGGCTAGTAACCACACTTCACGCGTATACATCACTTACCGAGATCTACTTCGGCAGAGTGCCACATCTAGTAATGGGTAAAAGGCGTGATGATATATTTATATTTATTTTGTGTATGATAATTCTTATTTTAAAATCAAATTTACATACATCACAACACGCTTCCATAGTAGGGAGTTTTTAAATATGCACAGAATAATTGAATTATAAAGAGAAAAATTGAGATATCGCTAGGATTTGAACCCAAGACCTATAAACTCCGGTCAAATAAAGCCAACTGAGCTACGATTACCGTCTCGAATCGAGGCTGAAAATAACATCAGATTTGAATCACATGGTAAAGGCAGTTTAGTTGGCTTAGAACATGTGAGCGAAATGGGCCTTTCAAGACTTTTTTGAATTTTTTATATATTAATCTACGCAATAAAATTATTATACTCAAATTATTTTTTTTATTTTAAACTTGTATTAAGCATGATAAAAATATTTAAACTTTCGAAACAAACGAATATGACGTAGTTGCATCTTGGATTAAAGAGAGACAGATAAGACAGAGATAAATAACACGTAACTTTACGTAACGTGTGTCATTGACAGTAGAATCCTCAGACAAAACATAACTAGACGGATAACAACGGCGTTTGTTGTGAAGCAAAAAGGGATAGAATAATTGGTTGGTGAGGCGGGTGCGCGGCAAGGAGCAACTTGCATAACATCAAAGTGTACTCGCTCCTTGCCGCGTACCCGGCGGACCAGCAAGTTATTCCATTCCTTTCTACTTCACAACACTGCATTAACTTGAATACGGCATAATTCATCTAGTATTATACGTCGTTGCTAGAATCGTAGAATGCTGACTGCTTATTTCTTCTTCGTCTTGTTCTCAGTCAAATTGAGCACCGACAAACGTTTCAGACAAAGCTCTGTGATTGGCTTAATGCAACTACGTAATTGCAATATGGCAGTGAGAAATTTAAATGAGCGTTTCGAATTATTCAACTTTAATTTTCATATTTCAGCAATAAAGATATCATTTATGGTATGGTTTTATATTGTATTAAATATGATGTACGGTCAAGAATTTATTTTAATAAATATATATTAAAAAGCTCTACCACTTGACCCCCATTCACGGATATCAAGATTAAGGGGGTTTTCTGGTCTAGAGGCACGATTTTTACCTCATTTTCAAAATTTATTTTTTTTTTGTGTGAAATCAAAAGAGAACTTATATAATGTTTGGCTATAATGCTTGATCTTTCAACTACATTTTGGAATTTTTTCAGATCGAAATAATGATAAAAACATATAAAAAAATGGCGGCGAACAAGGCGGTGCACACCGAGCATTGATTGGTGGGTGGATATCGGCCTGGCCAATCGAGTAATCTGAAATAGACGGGACCGAAAAATTATGATTATGAGTCCAGGTACCATTGTATCCAACAATATGTAAAAATGTCATTTTTTCACAAAATGGCGGCCATTTGACAAAAAGGCGAAAAAATTGACTGTATTTTTTACTTAACGGCTATAAAAAAATCGATATTTTGACAAATGTTATAACTTTGTTGGATACACCGGAAGCCAGTTCAATTCTCTACAAATTACAATAAGCGGCATGAAAATCGGGTAGTTTTTCGACAATTTATCCGCCCAGAAAAAAAAAGTGGAATTTCTAGACCAGAAAACCCCCTTAAATCCTGTTAAGTATTTAAAAAAAAAAACTCATCCTGCAATTCTAGTTCGCCAAATATTCCTATTTTGGAATATCATCCACTTTCATACAATCTCGTCTCATCTTTCAATCTCGCATCAAACCTTCAATCAAATTCATACATTTATTCCTAGGTCGTTCTTAACCCACTCAATCTCTCACCAATCTCTTTCACCAATCTACATCTCAACTTAAATTCACATAGCATTCTTTTAAATCCCACATCAACATATTTGGGATACTATCGCTAAATTAGTGACTAATAATCTTGCTGTTTCTGTTGATTATCAACCAATTACGTTGTACATGTAACGTTAATGAAACTGACATGATTGAGTATAGACCACAAGTTAAAATTTAATATCCCTGTAGTGCACTTTAAAGTTCAGAGCACAAAAAAGATAAAGTTATTAATTTACCAAAAGAGCACAGTACGTGCAGCTTTATCGTAATGTGATCAAAAAGCAATTTACCATCCACGACGCAGCAGGTTGCAGGCAATGCATAAAAGGAACACGATGATCATCTTCTACGTTCAAGTCAAATAAAAATTAATAAAAGAATGTTCCTTCAGCTAAAGAGAAAATAATAGTTGAGATCATAAATTATGAGATGATTTTCTAGCGAAATTTCTAACAAGTTTTGAATTGCTGAAATTATATACAGAGTGATCAGAAGTAAGCGTACCAGTTGGCAATACAATTCTGGGGATCTTTTTATTCTACAGTTGGTAAAACGCCAGGTAAAGGCGGAAATACTATTTAACATGTCATTTTTATAATAAATACAAACAGGTTGAGTGTTAGAAATACTTTAGATTATTGCTTTGTGAGTAATGTTAAGAAATAAAAGGATGTAGGTAAAGGAAACAACGATTTTTATTAATTTAAATCTTCGAATGTAACTGTCAACAGCAGGAAATAAATGTATGTATCAGTCTCACCAATTTCAAGTAATTTTTATTATTACCAACTGAAATAATTACTTCTGATCATTCTGTAAAACACCAGACTATGACCACTGAACAAGTAACAATAGAAGAAGGGACAGCTATAACAAAAGATTGTTACGCAGTTACTTGTAACTTCTCTTGTTGCCCCAAGTAATTATTATTAAAAATATCGATAATATAGGATACATATGTATCATTCTCATGATTATAATGACTAAAATATTTCAAAATTATTAAACTCAAAATATATTACAAAACAATAAGAATTAGTAAAAAGCTAGTTTTATTGAATCATATTTAAAATATTAATTAAACACATACTAATGAATATGAATAATATACATTTTCGCCTTCTTATGCACACTCTCATTTATCATTTCGCTACTGTCTTCAGTATCCGTATTGTTATATGTTGTTATTACTGTTGTTATTGATAAATATGAGATATTTTCATCCCGAATTGTTGAAAATGAATTTATATTTACTAAAAAAATTATTTTCATAATTATAAAAGTTTCTAATTTCACAATATTGTATTAATTAATTACATTGGTCAATATGTGGAACAGCCCCAATGTATAATTTTTTTGATGATGTGTATCGATACTGTCAATTTTTAAAATGAAGATTACATACGACATTGTGCTTAAGAGTACTATTATAAGGCACATCAATTAAATCATTTCTATTATTATTATTTTAAACAATGTTTTACGTAATAAATTATTTCGTGGTAAAACATGGAAAAACACATTCTTACAATTTTTTTCTGCTACAATGTGGTGCCAGACACGCCTAAAATTATAAAATAGTATAAAATTAAATATAAAATTATAAACGATACCTACTCATCATTAAGTATAGATTGCAATAATGGCGACAGATATATTTATTATTTACAAATTTTAATTGTCAAAATATAAAACATCATTTGTCAAACATTTAAATATGTAATCTGTTTCACAGTCAACCATTTAAATTGTACCTACTATTATTGTTATTAATTTTAAATTGATTTAGTTCACTTGGGGCAGCAAGAGATGACATTAAAAATCGCGTAACAAGGTAATTAATGCAGCTGTCCAGGCCCTGACTATGACCCATAAAATGGAGTAGCATAAACCCTTGAAACATTCACTGAACATTTATTCATTAGATTCACTCCACAATAAATCTTCGCCTAATATTCCAATTATGATACACTGTTGTAACTTCATCCACATTCATAATTTCTTTTGTATAAGTTCGGTTATTCCTGTTATTCGGAATCTTTCGTTCACGCAACAATCTTTCTGTAAAATTCATCCTTTTATTCCTGACTCGTCCAATCAATATTTCATCAATCTTTCACTCGATATCTATTCTTGTTATACATAAATTAAAGAGTATTTTATTGTAATGAATCACGATTGTTATGCTAGCAAATGATAAAATAGACAGGTGATGATAAAAATAAAATTAGTAAGTAGTAATACAGAGCGATGAGAAGTGTTTCAACTGGCTATAAAATAAAAACTGTTTAAAATTAATAAGACTGATACATAAATTTATGTTCTGTTGTTGAGAAGGATATTTAAAAATTTTAATTCATAAAAATTGTTATTTCCCTTATCCATATCTTTTTATTTCTTAACATTATTCACAGAGCAATAATCTAAAGTATTTCTATCACTCAACCCAGGCATCAGAATGTTATATAGGTAACTATGGGACTGTATTTATAGTTAGACTTCCACCTAAGGAATGGCGCTAATAGTCTTTATCAGCATGGCCAACTTCATTGAATTGCGCTACGCTTATTATGGCCGTTTCATTCCATCGTTTTGCCATATAAAAATTTATCATGAGTTTTTTACAGTTTTGGTACGTCAAGTAGTGCCATCTAGTGCTTTTTATTTCAATTAACGGAAAATGACAACGCTATCATGTTACAAAAGCAACTTTAAAATATTTGAAAACTGAAGTTTATGTGATCAAACCAAATTTTTTTAATGGAACTGGATATTTTATTTATACTTTCAGTATTATTAAATATTATGACTAGTATTCTGAGCTTTCGCCTAAAGTGATTAGCTAGTGTAGACTAAGTGAATTTCATTTGGCAACGTAGCATTAACTGTCACTTCAGGTAAAGAATGCCGCCATATTGTCTACCTATTTAAAAAATTTGAAGTGTTTATAGATCAAAAGAAGGAAGTATTATTTAATTATTGGTGCCAACTGTTAGTATTTTACTGTAAAGATTGTATGATAATAAATATACAATGACTAGGCTTGTTTTTAAGATTTTTTCAATCAATGCAAGAGGCAGTATTTTCAAATTTAGTTACGACGTATCTCGTTAGAGGCGCTAGTTGACGTACCCGCTCTGTAAATTTGAAACTAAGAATTTTATAGTGTATTCCGAAAATGAAACGGTTAGTTTTTTCAGTAACCGGTTTCATTACGGAACACGGTTTTTTTAAATTGTGGTTACTTCACAACTGTTGTTGACAAGTTTGAAACGTGTTTGGCGGCTTTTGCAGTGTTTATGGATTTTTGTTTTATAAAACTATATTTTTATGATGATTGATAAATAAACATGTGATACAAAATGTATTTTTATTATTTAACAGTATATATTCATATTAGATTAATTTATTACTTGTTCTGAAGCTCATATTTACTTTTTTCTTTATGTTATTTTTATATCCCTATATTTAAATTAAAGCAGGTGTGATGCAGAATACAATATTTTTATATTATAAACATTTTTCCATATTAAATAAATTTCACATTTCGAAACTCATCTGTCAAGTAACAACTGTCATCGTGAAAGTGTTCCGTTATGACGTCATTCTAACCGTAACCGTGGTAAAATTGAACCGCAACGTGGTTCATTTTCGGAATATACTATTAATGACATATGAAGCGTAGCGCAATTTAATTAAGTTGGCCATGTTATCAGGCAGCGGAAAGTATTAGGTAACCATGGGATTGTGTTTATAGTTAAACTTCCACCTAAGGAATGGCGCTAATAGTCTTTATGTGAAGACATTCATTTTAGGTAACTACAATATCGGCATCATTGGTTACTAGATTATTCCTGTAGTTGTCATTTGTATATATTTCAAATTTTTTAATCTGTCAAATATCCAGTTTATTTTTATTTGTGAAATAATTTCATATGAATATTGTTATCAACTAATATCAATTGTTGTGTAAAAAACTGTATTGCTACTGGTAACTAAGTGATCATATAATAAAAAATATTTAGATGAGGAAGTCATAATATATTTTCAAGTTCACAAGAGTTAGATAAAACTGCGATTGAAACAGTTCAACTTATAAATAAATTGTATACAGGAGAATATTTTAATAAATATTTATATTGTAGTAATGAATTTTTATTTTATATAGTTTAAATAAATATAAAATAATAATAAAAATTACAAACTGCCTAAATATGCATATCGGGTTGCCTATATACATGACTTTAGTTAGACTTCCACTACTCAGATGGCGCAAAATACAGTCCCAGTGCATAACATGGCAGTTTCTTATCTATAGTAGTATATTATGATCTGTGGTCTTTATATGAAGACATCCATTTTAGATAACTACAATATCGGCAATCATTGGTTACTAGATTGTTCCTGTAGTTGTCATTTGTATGTATTTCAAATTTTTTAATCTGTCAAGATATCCAATTAATTTTTATTTGTGAAATAATCTCATATAAATAATGTCATCTACTAATATTAATTTGTTGTGTAAAAAACTGCACTGCTACTAGTAAGTGACCATATAATAAATAATATTTAGATGAGGAAGTCATAATATATTTTCAAGTTCACAAGAGCTGGATAAAACTGCGATTGAAACAGTTGAAATTATAAAGTCATTGTATACAGGAGAATATTTTAATAAATATTTATATTGTAATAATAATTTTTTATTTTATGTAGTTTAAATAAATATAAAATAATAATAAAAATTACAAGCTGTCTAAATATGTATACCGGGTTGCCTATATACACGACTTTAGTTAGACTTCCACTACTCAGATGGCGCAAAATACAGTCCCAGTGTGTAACATGGTAGTTTCTTATCTATAGTAGTATATTATAATCTGTGACTCAACCTATTTGTATTTATTATAAAAATAATAAGTGAAATGGTATTTCCACCTTTATCTGGCAACTGTGAAAAAAAAGATCCCCAGAATTGTATTACCAACTGAAACACATAGGTACTTTTAATCACTCTGTATTTTATTTTACACATTTAAATATTTCTATTATTTTAAACGAAAATGCTTGAAATAAAAGTTATGGAGAACTAAATTATCTTAAATAATTATCTGTAAAATAATTTAGAAAATATGAAAGTGACAAATTTATGACCACATGTTTATGTTCTTACAATAAACTTAAAAATAAAATAAATATATCATCACGCCTTCTACCCATTACTGAGTGTGGCACTCTGCCGAAGCAGATCTCGGTAAGTGATATATTTTGCGCGTGAAGTGCGGTTACCAGTCGTCAAATCACGGCCCCCAAAGATGTTAGTGGTGGAGGAGCCACAGGGGTAGTTTTTTGAAATTATGAAAATTGTTTGTCGCCTGTGGGAATCGAACCTGGGTTCTCAAGAACCACAGGCCGACCTCATACCACTGAGCTTAATAAGAAACTTATAATACGGTAATATTAATGACACAATGAGTCGGAAGCTTATGCTGCAAATTAATGTTCCATGTCATTTTGCTTCACATGTCTTCAAATTTCAGTAGCAGAAGCGAGTGGATGAAGTACTCATTTGAAAGTTTAACGGCCGACAGAATCAAATATTCAAGTACCTATTAACGCTGAATTAGAATTCGCTGTTTTGCCTCTTTCTCATGGTTTGCTCTTACGAATTTCATTATTTATATTGTTATTATTATTTCAAATTTAAATTTAGACGAGATTTAAAGGTCGACATTTGTTAATATTTTATACGTGTTTTCTTTGAAGATTACTAAAAAATTTAGCAGTAGTGTATTTTAGCTAATGCAGTCTCATTTAACAATAAGACACTCTGTCAAAAATTATTCGCGCTTCCGTTCGACATTGGAGCTCGAGAAACTAAAGGAAAATCGTGACTGGAATGCGCTTTAACTCTACCCATTCTGGTATATAATAAATGGCGTGGCTCTCGTTTGGTAATTATAAATCAATTTACAGTTACTGTGTACAACTAATAAAAGATATGTATACAGATAATTGAACTATCTTTAATAAATAATATTTCTGGTGCAATTATTTTGAAAAGAGAATGTGGTTGGGACATGCGTTGAGAAGGGATACTCTAATGAAGGACGTAATAGAAGGAGACGGTACGAGTAATAGAGGCAGGAGGAAGAGAAAGATGGTAGATGACCTAAAAGAGTGGAGATAATATGTAGAAATGAAGAAGATGGCTATGTATATAACTATTGATGAAGTGTCATATGCTATAAAGATTAAAATTCAGCTGGGCGAGTTCAACATGTGACTGTCAACTTCATGCGTTGGAGGTTAGAGATTTTTACCAATTTTAAATTAATACTTAAATCGGCTCGAAAAATATTGTGTATCACATGTCCAGAAACTATTTTGCAAATACACGCGAAAGTATAAGTACAAGTAACTATTGCATTACTCTACAACCGGCTGTATACAAAAATAAACGTTTTATTTGAATTCCTATTTTCGCCAAATTTATGTATCGATGTAGGTTATTTATTTATTTATTTATTTATTACTCTGCACAACAGGAAGTAAATCCCAATTACAGTACAGGGGGCCTACAGCTTATAGTGGAATCGGAACCACTCAGACACAATCGTATTTTTTGGATATAAGTAGAAGTCAGTGAGATTTGAACGCAAGACCTCTTGCTTACTAATTAAGAAACGCAAGTTTTACCTTGCTTTTATCCACTGAGCTACGATTGCCTGTTATCATATGATAAGAATTTTTTTCATATATTTATAAATGATATTGCTAAAATTAATGTCCAGCAGACTGCTTATCTTGACACTTCTTCATTCTTGCCTTTTTTATTTAAATCTTAATTGATAATTTGATGATCCTTTTTATTACTTATCATTTACTTTCTTCAAAAACTCTTTTGTGTTCATTGCTTTGTTTATTATTTTTTAGTGACTTTTCTAATTTATTACATTTTACCAACTTTAAAATTAGCAAGTGGACTATTCTGCAGTTTTTCCGAAAAGAATTGTGAACTGTATGAAGCGAAAGTGGTGAAATGAAGTTAATCAAATGAAATACATTGAATATTTATTTATTTATTTATTTTCACACAAATATTACAGTATAGATAATACGAACAAGGGATACAATTATATATGATGTACGTAATTCCGCAGTACAAGCCTTTTTATATATCAATAAAAAATAAGCAATTAAATCTGCAATTTTAGAAAGATCTATTAAATTATAATATATGATATTTTGAAAAAAAGCATGACACTTTAACCTTAATTTATTTTTCACTGTTAAAGTTCCTTATTTTCCGAAAGATGGCTTCAAATAAACTAAATTTTCAAACACTTTTATCAGAAATATTTTACAGTGAAAAATATACGAACAAATGTATCTTTATAAAATCTTATACAACTGTTTAGCATATTTATGAATAGCATTTTATTTTAAATAACTTTATGAACAAAATCTGCTGTGACTTTAGTACGACTTATAACTAACGGATTACTACATTTGCTTCAGGAAGCGGTTTCAAAGATTCAGTAGCCATCATCGCTCCAGGTGATTTCGTAATTAGCATACGCCTTCTTCAAAATGGAGACAGACATCTCGTGGTCTGCCTTTCCGTAGCCCTACAATAACATACAAGCAACGTCAGAGTAAGATCGAATTATTAATTAGCATTAGTAATTAAAATCGTACATATGAAATGGATTAATATGATTGAAATTTGTAAACATCTGATATTTAGACAATGTCAAAGTGAATATATTGGTGTATTATAAGTGTTAGCTTAAGAAGATTATTTTTAAAGCGTGTGTTTGTATAACTTGAGATAGTTTGGTCAAGTGGAATATACTCGCATGTCAATGAAAAAGTGGATGTATATGATTGAAGTTTTGTTGCGTGGACAAAAGATTCCCAGTGGGATAAATAAACAAACTTCTCTGAAAGAAATTATGAATGTGGATGAATTTGCTAAGATGGGAATGCTTCAATAATTCGTGCTAACTCATATGATGAGTCATAGTGTAGTATAATTGTTAAATAAGTTGAATAATTTTAGAGTAAAAATCATGAAGACAGTTGGCAATAATGTATATAGATCCGTTCGAATAATACAACTAATGAGAAATGGAGCCCAGAAAATAGGTAAACTAGTCTAATTTCTGAATCTTTACAAACTATGTCAAATTTGACCAATGACAATAAGTAACCTAGATAGCATTGGAAACAGCAAAATATTGATATCTTATATTGATTTTAAATCAGTTTCTCTGTTTCGGTATTAGAATAACATATTCTCGCACGCATATTGATACTAGGAAGAACTTAATTCTTAAACGACATATTGTTATCATAAAGTGGATTCCATTTGCCATTTGGATCAGATCGAACTTACATTTATTGAACCAGATCACTTATTTATCTCGCTAGATTATTTCGTTGACTTTATTTCTAGAACTAGATTGGCTGATTCTAATTTACTTTGAAATAATTCACCCTAATAAGTGCATCAGTTTGATTAATACTGTTCATTTAGTCATGTGTACAATTTATCTGAACTGATTTAAGTGAACTAAGTGGCAAATGGAATACAGCTTACGATTGGTATAACTGCAGCTGTATTCCATTTGCCACTTGCTTCATTTAAATCAGTTCAGATAAATTCGATGTATGATTAAATTAACTAAATTAATCAAACTCATGCACTAATTCTGGTGAATTACTTCAAAATAAATTAGAATCTGTAATGCTAGTACTTGAAATAATGTCAGCAAAATAATCCAGCAAAATAAATAAATGATCTGGTTCAATAAATGTAAGTTAGATCTGATCCAAATGGCAAATGGAATACGCCTTGCATTATACAAAATATCTAGGCAACAGATTAAATAAAAAACACAATTTATATAAATATCTAGGCAACGGACCAAATCATTCACAAATCACTGTCTGCAACTTAACTATTCTACTAAAGCTACATTCACAAATCGAAATTAGTTTTTGTTTTATGCTTTATGTTTTAGTGTGTTTTTAGGTGCCATTCACAAATAGTTTTGCTTTTGTCGATTTTAGTTAGTAGTGACATCTATCATAAATTTTAGAAGATCGGTAATACAGTAAATGTAACTGTCAGATGTGTCAGAAGTTACACGTGCTGTCATATGTTGTTTGTTTACTTTCGTATTTTTTGGAAGAGCAAGGTAAATATTATCATAATAACAAAGTAGGTATTAAAATCTTGTTTTTATTTTAATTCATTTTGACACTCGAATAAAACAAACTTAGGTTATCGTCATAGAGAAGGATGATAGAAAGAGACAAGTATATATCACTACATCATTCTACGCTTCGTCCTATTGGTCTATTCCTAAGTATAAAACGTAAAACTAAAACATAAGTTTGGAGTTTGCAAACTTTTGTGTTAAAACCAAAACTAAATACTGTTTTGTGAATGTCTACAACATGTCTACAAGATCGTTAAAACAAAAATGGAAAACATAAAACAAAAACTAATTTCGATTTGTGAATGTAGCTTAAAGATTTCCCTTAATGGAAAATTTCAATTCAAAACAGAGAAAATAGTATAAAACAATCGTTACAGAAGGCAATTCTAGCATTAGTTACCTTCTGTAACTTGTATTTTAATACGATATACTATTTTTATACAGAAAAGTAAACTAAAATATATAGGTATTACTGTTTCTTACTGTTATTATATTTTAGAGGTTTTCTTAGATTTATTCATTTTGCAAATAAAATACTAACACAAAGCAATCTCTGTTCATTGAAAGCGCCTGAGGATTTGCTTCCTGTTGGTTTATCTATAAACATATTTGACATTATTTCAATATCAGATTAGCTGTCATTGAATTGAAACATGGCAGGGTCCTCCAAGTGCTTATGCATGAATGAAGTGTACTCACCTGGGAGTAGCCATACACTTTGATCTTCTTGGCGTCTGGGTCATGGTTGATGCGTCCTCCACCCACGCATTCGGCCTCCAGGCCCAGGGGATCCAGGTCGGCGGACACCTTGTCGAAAATATCCGCTAGAAACAGACCAAATCCATATTACATTTAAAATTATAAATACTTATTAGGAGTATAATTAATGATAATAAAACACTTGGTTATTTCACAATTTGTATTTATTTATGTGACGATCGTTTCATCCTTTCAGACATCTTCAGACAATTAATTGTACAAGACATTGTAACAATGTCTTGTACAATTAGTTGTAAGCGAGAGTTTGATAATTTCACTCACATGTGATATACAACGCTTTATCTTACAGTAGCGGATTTTCTACAATAAAGTTAGAAAGTAGTTGAAATCAAATTAAATGGAGATGCTGTCAAAGAAGTGAAATAGAATTGTTGTCAAGCTGGAGTAAATTAAGCGCATCCATTTGCCATTTGGATCAGATCTAATTTACATTTACTGAACCAAATTACTTATTTATTTCGCTGGATTACTTCACTGACTTTATTTTCAGTACTAGAATTACTTATTCTAATTTACTTTGAAGTAAGTCTCCACAATAAGTGCATCAGTTTGCTTAATTCAGTTCATTTAGTCATGTGCCGAATTTATCTGAACAGATTTCAGTAAACCAAGTGCCAAATGGAATACAGCTATTGTTAGATGTTTATGGTTGTCATGGGTTTAATTTTAAACATTTTAATTCAATGAATAATTGCTGCTTTTTAATGATTGAAAACGATTGTACATAACAAATCGCTACTGTTAAAAATAGTTATTTCCGATCTAAGTATTGTAATGTATATCATAATACGTATATCATAGTTTTACCTGCTTTCATAATATAAAAAAAATTGTAAAAATGACAATTTTTTAATTTTTTAATTTTCTTTTTGTTCTTATTTGAGATATAAGTATTTTAATTTTTTTCTTATTTGAGACGTACGTAAGTTGAATCTATTTTCAATAAAATCGAGGTTCCATTGTTTGTGTCAAACTGTCAAAATTCATTACAGCACTTGTATCGTAATAGGACTCACTGTGACGCGCTTTTTAGTGCATATAGCAATATTGATGTTACGTTATATTAGGTCAAATATTTTTTGATTTATTAAAATTCAATTTTCGATTGTATATAACATTTTTTTTCTTTAATCAAATAAATATATTTACGATGATATACCTACATTAACTAATAAGATAATAAATTCCGTTACCTTTGGGAATATTCATAACCACTATATTCCTAAACAATCCAGTAACTTTCAGATTGCGTTTTCTCGTTAATCAATTATTGATTTTTTTTATGATCTTGGCATTTGAGATTGTAATTTAATACTGTAATTGAATAGCTATGGCAGCTTTATGCAATACCGTTCTAAAGAGAAACGAAAGAAGAGAATCAATCAATTTTATTTATGTCCTACGATGCACTACAAAATACTTATTATTCCAAGTAAAAGTTATTTTCACTATAAATACAAATAAATTCTTAAACTTAATAATAATACCATGCACTATTCCTTTAAATAGAGCAGCATAAATCCTTCAACCATTTCATCCTGCAATTAATCTTCGCCAACATTTCTATCCTGGTAAACCACTTTCGCTCCATTCACATGCATAATTCCTTTCATCATCAATAGTTATCTGCTTGACGCAGGTCCTAAATGTCTTCTCCAACTTCTTCTCCTCATAGCCAGCCTTTTATTTCTACATAACTTCTTTCTTCTTTTAGATTGTCTACCATCTTCTTCCTTCATCTACCTCTTTTATCTTCTCCTTCTACTGTCCCTTCTATTACATCCTACGTTTCCATTCTACTAATAACAACATTTTAGGTTTAATCAAATATTACTTTAGAAAGATTTAAGATTACTCTATATTTTTTCTTTGACATAATAACAAAAGAATACAGAGTAAAATTAAAATAACATCGAAATAACAAACCGAGGAGAGCATAGTTTAGATAAGAAAACAATGTGCTAGAATCAAAAAGTTAAATTATACAAGTAAATATATCATCATGCCTTTTACCCATTACTGGATGTGGCACTCTGCCTAGCAGATCTCGGTAAGTTTATTTATGCGCGTAAGGTTCGGTTACCAGCCGTCAAATCACGGCCCCCAAAGATGGTAATGGAGAGGGAGTAACAGGGGTAATTTTAATGTGGTGAAAATGTTTGTTGACTTTCAGAATCAAACCAGGGTTCTCAGGATCCACAGGTCGACTCGATACCACTGAACCACCTACCTACCCCATTAATGAAAGTTCAGAGTTCAAATTCCGGCGTCGGTTGAATTATTCTCTCTAATGACCATGTGAACCACTGAAAGTTCAATTTTAAACTTTAAATAAATAAAAGCAAATCGATTGTTTGACAGTAATGTCAATTATTCATGGTCTGAAACTTCGCTTCATATTTTATTTATTTAAATCAAGTTTAAAAATTTAACTTTTGGCGAAACAACTAGACATTTAAAGTTAGAACTTAATCTCAAGATAAAAATAAATATATCATCACGCCTTTTACCCATTACTAGATGTGGCATTCTGCCGTAGCATAGCTCGATATGTGATATATTTTGCAAATGAAGTTTGTGGTGGAGGTGCCACAGGGATAATTTTAATGTGGAGTAAAATTTTGTCAGCTGTAGGAATCGAACTCAGAATTTCAAACTATAGTTCGATACGATATCACTGATCTATCCCCATAAATTAATCGTCTTAAAAATATCGTAACGATAGTGAATAAACAAAAATGTGCAGAGAAATAAGATGATTCTTCATTAAGACGATCTTATAATATAAAATAAAATAAATAAATAAATATATCATCACGTCTTCTACCCATTACTGGGTGTGGCACTCTGCTGAAGCAGATCTCGGTAAGTGATATATTTTGCGCGTGAAGTTCGGTTACCAGTCGTCAAATCACGACCCCCAAACATGTTAGTGGTGGAGGAGCCACAGGGATAGAATATGATTATTAATAACTCCTTAAATTTAAAATTAATTTAATCAGTTGATAAATATTTAGTTATTTAAAAAATATGTATTCTTCTCAGAAGTAACGTACTTTAAACTATGGATAAAATAAAAAGTTAAACATAATTTCGGTATATTGAAAAGCAGCGTAAGTTTTTACATGGACTTACCTTCATATTAACTTATTAAACTTTACTTTCAAATACGAATTTCTTGTTAAAACTTTACGAAACTTCACAAGAAATTTTCAATTTAGTTTTAATTTCTTGTTGAGGGAAAAAACGAAAGATGTATGAAGAAGAATATAAATTTACTAATTATTACAAGGACTCTCTGAAGTTCGTTTGATGAAAGATTACAGTGAGGTTGTGTAGGATGTATCTGGATTTGATTCTGATAGACTAATAAAAACGTCAAAAATGAAAATGTATATATTATATAATAGTGTATTATATACCAATGGACTAAAGTGCATAATTTAATCACATACATTTTGAATTAATGATTAATTTTGATATTGGTTTGACATATAATGCACAATGACAGCATTATACTAATCTTTAGGTAACTTAGGCAACATAAACAATGTAAAATATATCGAAGTTTATAATAGCTGTATTCCTTATGCCACTTGGTTCACTTACATCAGTTCAAATAAATTAATTAACCAAACTAATGCACTTGTTGGAGCGAAGTACTTCAAAGTAAATTAGAATCAGTATTTCTAGTACTGGAAATAAAATCAGAGAAGTAATCCAGCGAAATAAAAAAGTTTCTGATCAGTGGCGTACCTAGGGGAGGGCGGTGGTTGCGGTCCGCATCGAGCGGCACATATTTTGGGGCGGCATTTTTTATATTTTTAAAAAACAACTTGTTCACTCCATAAGTTTACTATTCGATTTCTACGAATTATGAATTACTAAGTATATGATTTCGTATATTTTTCTTCATCGTCAAGTCAATGTACCTTTATTACTGTCTAATTAAAATATGCCATCCAATGGTAAAAAAGTTCCCCACCTATAGTTTGTCTCAATTACAATTATTTATTTATGTTTATTAATTTAATGGGGTAATGGCTTAGTGGTTTCGAGTTGGCCTGTAGATCCCGAGGACCCCAGTTTGATTCCCACAGCCGACAAACAATTTTCACCAAATTAAAATTACCCCTGTGGCTCCCCCACCACTAACATCTCTGGGGCCGTGATTTGACGGCTGGTAATCGCACTTCAGGTACATAAATATATCACTTATCGAGATCTGCTTCGGCCGAGTGCCACACCCAATAATGGGTAAAAGTTGTGATGATATATTTATTTTATACGATTTTTAATTTATAAAAACCACCATTTGATTGACTTAGAAAGGGCAGCAAAAGTTCTAGGTACGCCACTGTATCTAATTCAGTAAATGTAAGTAAGATCTTATTCAAATGGCAAATGGAATACGCCTAATATATGAGTACTTGTTGCTACGGTAATGCTTGTTTACCTATCAATTTAATCCCGATGGGAATTTGAAATTTAATCCCTCCGGAATTAAAAGTAACACTTCAATCAAAGAAAAAAAAGAATAAAGTAGGTCATTTACTTCCGAAAGTGCGAAAAATACTTATGATAATGACAGAGTCGAATCAATTTTTTTGTTTCGCATTTTTATAAATGTATTAAATTTATCACCATTATACATGTAAAACTAAAAAGCTACGCTTGATACAGTACAATGTATATAACTGTCAAAGTCACAAGTTTTTTATTGTATGTAAACATGTCTTTATTTTGACGTTTTGGTCCGTCAATCGACTATACTGTAATCTCTAACTGAACAGACTATATATAAGTGCATTCGAATTAATTACTCGTACTTAAATTCCCGTAAGAGTGCAGAAATTTGAAATATTTTGTAGAATGTGCACGTGTAGGTAATTTTAATTAGGTTTCAAAATGGAATGTCTGCAAAACTATTTTGTAAATTGATTCATACCTTTCCACAAAGCAAACATGCCAGGTCTTCGAGTGTGATCGTACATGTATTTGTTAAACATACGAGTATTAGGGCTCTTCAATGTTATCTCGATTCAAGTGACAACACGAGTACAATACAAAGAAGGCACAGACCAAATCGATTATACGACACATGACAAGAAAACTCGAGCCTTTTTACAAATAGGTGACCCACTTTATACCTTTTATAGCACAGCGTATCGTACATGGACGTACGTGCTAAAATAATAAAAACGGAAAAGCAATTTAGTGGTTGTTTTCATTTTATGTTGGCGCATTTTATCAATCAATGTGCTTTGGCTATACGATAATGACTTTTGATTGTTTTCTTCCTACTTTTTTATCACTAATTAAGATCTGTAAATTAAAACAAATTGAAGTATTTTTATCCTATTCAAAACTAAAATAATAGTTATTTACGATATACGAGGGCAGGGTGAAAATTTTCTGAAAAATAAAACAGATGGCGCCACAATCGCAAATCTCATGTGACATTTGTGATGTACCATCTTTAGCTAGAACGCATTAAAATTTTCAGACTGATATGTCATTCAATTCTGTTTTGACACCCATCGAAAGCAAGTAACCTTGAAGAAATAGTGAATTTCGCGTTGTGATTAAACATTATTTCTTGCGTGGAAAAAAACATTACGCAAACCAAAGCATCGCTTGTTGAACATTATGGGGACTCCTCACCATCGATTGGAACGATTCACAAGTGGTTTACTGATTTTCGTTGTGGTAGTATGACCACAAAGGACGCCGAACGTTCTGGTCGTCCAATTGAGGTTACAACGCCAGAAATCGTCGATAAAATCCATGATATGATATTGGACGATTGGCGAGTTAAAGTGCACGAGCTTGCTGAGGCTATGGGCATCTCAACCAAACGGATACGGAACATTTTGTATAAATATTTCGATATGAGAAAGCTATCTGCCAGATGGGTGCCGCATTTGCTCTCTGTTGACAACAAGCGCGACCGTGTGACAAGTTCAAAGGAGCGTTTAGCGATGTTCAAGCGCAATAAGAAGGACTTTTTGCCCCCCTGCGATTTTTATCTATTTTCAAACTTGAAGAAATGGCTCGGCGGAAAGAGATTTGGCTCCAACGATGGGGTCATCGCTGAGACAAACGCCTACTTTGAAGGATTGCCAAAACGTATTATTTGAAAGGGATCGAAAAATTAGAAAAACGTTGGACGAAGTATATCGAGCTACAAGGAGATTATGTTGAGAAATAAAATATGTTTTGACCAAATAAATCATTTCTTGTTATATTTTTCAGGGACTTTTCACCCTGCCCTCGTAAGTATCGTAACGTTAAGAAACGAGATGGGAAAATTGAACAACCCATTGAGTTTCGTACGATATAAATATAAATAAATAAATAAATCATCAATTACCCTTTACTAGGTGTGGCACTCTGCCGAAGCAGATCTAGATAAGTGACATATATATGCGCATGAAGTGCGGTTACCAGCCGTCAAATCACGGTCTCCAAAGATGTTAATGGAGGGAGAGCCACAGGGATAATTTTAATGTGGTAAACATATTTGTCGGCTATGGAAATAGATTCAGGGTTCTCAGGAATATGAATATCGTACCACGTTTTATCTACTAACGTGAATTTTATTTAAAAATATAATAAAAATAAATATTTTGACGTTTCATAAATAAAATAAAATAATAAATAAATCTGTCATAAATTCTGATTCTTATGTTCATTCATGAAAAATCTACTAGTGCGGCAAAATGTGTTATTACGACACTCAAAATAGTTACATAATTTTGATATTATGTAAGGGTAGTAGATCAAATAAATATATCATCACCCCTTTTACCCATTACTAGGTGTGGCACTCTGCCGTGGAAGATCTCAATAAGTGATATATTATTGTGCGTGAGAACTTTACAACCGTCAAATGATGGTCATAAATATTAGTAATGAAAATCAGTTTATCGGTTATGAGAATCAAACTCGAGTTCTCTAATCAATAGGTCGATGCGTTGCCACTGAGCCATCTACCCCATAAATAAATAATATTAAATATTTTAAAATTAAATCCAAAGTTGTACAGTTCTTTAATTTGCTATACTGAAAACGTTATACGGATGGATTGACGTCATTAAAAATTAAAAATAGATAAATGACATAGGGTGCTGTTACGTTTATACGGTATATAAGTAACCGGTTTTAAATTGATATTGCACGTTACTTCTTTGGTGATGATAAGATTTAATTTTTCTTTGACTTCTCAGATATTTTAGAAACTGTAGATCTACTAACTTTTAGCGCGTCTGTTGCTTCCTAAAAAATTTTAAATTAATAATGAAAAATAATGATATATTTATTAATATGTCTCTCATACAGCACTCTGGAGAAAAACAGTCCATTATTTGCATATTTTTGTTCAAAATAAATTAAAAAATAAATAAATATATCATCACGCCTTCTACCCATTACTGGGTGTGGCACTCTGCTGAAGCAGATCTCGGTAAGTGATATATTTTGCGCGTGAAGTGCGGTTACCAGTCGTCAAATCACGGCCCCCAAACATGTTAGTGGTGGAGGAGCCACAGGGATAGCTTTTTCAAATTATGAAAATTTGTCGCCTATGGGAATCGAACCAGGGACCTCAGGATCCACAGGCCGACTTCATACCAATTGACATTTCTTTGGCAAAATTTCTTTCCCTCGACATTGCTATAATATAGCCTTTAAAAACTACTGTAAGTCAAAGTCCATAAACAGATTTTTTAAAGTTTGAAATAATTGTAAAAATAAATATGTGTAACGGTAGGAATATAGTGCCGCATGAGTAACCAAATAAAAAAAGTGAAAAATATAACACAAGTAAAGGGAAATAAAAACAACAACGAAGAGGAAAGATATATAAAAGCTATAGAAACCCAGAGAAAAGAAAATTTCTGGGCATTTTTCTGGTAGGAAAGTGTTATTAATACTTTCAGGAAATAACCTAAAAATTTTTTTTATGTAAAACGTCGCCAATCTATGAGGGAAAAGTAGTATAAAACGCCTACAAAGCAAGAAGAAGTGAACCAAGGGAGGCAGAGAGGGGAAAGCTTTGCTGATATATCCTTTTTACGTAAATCAAAATCGAGAAATATTGTCATTCCACTGGTGATTGGCACACCCACACGCGGACCAAGTCATCATCCCGCAACACACACCTGGCAGTTGTGTCAACTAATATAGAGGACAATTAATAGTTATAATACAAGAGACATTTATTTTAATTTAAGCTATATTAATTAAGATTAGGGAAGTTAGTAATTATTAGTTTGTATAGTTAATAAGAAGTATTGTTAGGATAGTAATATAACTGAAGCAAGTAGAAATAACTAAATCAAGTAAGAGGTATAGGCAATTAAGGATATTAGGTATATTAACCAATGCAAGAAGAGCATAGAAGAAGAAATAGCAAAACCAGGAAAAGAGAGTGGGAAGAAGAAGAAGAGGAGGAAAGAGCCTTCAAAAGAAGTACAATAATCAACAGATCGCCTGAGAAAGCAAACAACATAAAAGATCCCAAAATGGAAGAAATACTAAGAGGAATACAAAAAACGTTGGAAGGCATAAAAAAAGAAGTAGAAGAAGGAAAGAGTGAAGCAAAAGAAGGAAACGTAGAAATAAAGAAAGAGTTAAGTGATTTCCGTAAAGAGATAAAAGAAAATATAACAAAAATAAACGATGATATACAAGAAATGAAACAGAAACACCAAGACCAACAGCGCGAACTTAATAGTATGAAACAAAGGCTGGAGAAATTAGAGAACGAGAAAGAGAAGAATGAAAAAGTAAGAGAAGGAGAAGAAAACCTAAACGGAACAATAAAAGCAATGGAAAACAAAATAGCGCAGCTAGAAAAGGAAAAAAGTAAAAACGACAGCATCATATCAGAACTGGAAAAGGCAGAAGAGAGAAGAATAAGAATAAACAAAAAAAATAACATAGTAATAAAAGGAATAAAGATAGAAAATAACGTAAAAGCAGTAGAGGAGTTTATCAAAAATAAAATAGGAGTAGATACTAAAATAGTTAACACTTACAAGATAGGAAAAGAAGAACAAAAGCAGCATACAGTAGCGACAGTGGACACATGGGATCATAAAGCAGAAATCATGAAGAATAAGAACAAATTAAAAGGAACAAACACTTATATAGAACATGACCTAACAAGAGATGACATGAAAATACAACAAGAGATAGTAAAAAAATTCAAAGAAGAAAAATCAAAGAATAATGATGTCAAAATAGGATACAGAAAAATAAAAATTGGTGGAGATTGGTATGATTGGAGCACAAAAAAAGAAGGAATAATAAAGAGAGAAGAACCAAAAAACGAGCAAAGTTGCCCTCTGGAGAACGAGAGGGCAATGGAAAATTAAAGAAAGAAAGAAAAAGGAAAATAAGCAAAAATAATTGTATGAAGATCAGCACATGGAACGTACGAACAATGTTAATACCAGGGAAAATGCTAGAGATAAGTGCAGAATTAGAAAAGTATAAAATACAAATAGCAGCAATCCAAGAAACTAGATGGAAAGGAAGTGGACAAATAAATCAAAAGAAATTCACAATGCTATATTCAGGAAATGACAAACAAGGGCTATACGGAGTAGCTTTCATAGTAATGAATAAGATGAAAGAAAATATAATACAATTCACACCAGTAAACGAAAGAATAGCATACCTACGAATCAAAACCACACCGCGAAATATATCATTACTCAATGTATACGCACCAACTGAAACTGCTAACAACGAAGAAAAAGAGAGATTCTATGAAATAGTGGAAAGAGAAATAGAAAATATAGCAAAGGAAGATATAGTAATCATATTAGGAGACTTAAACGCGCAAATTGGAAAAGAAGATTACATAGCAGAAGTGGCAGGAAAACACACAATACACAGTAAAACAAATAACAACGGACAAAGATTATGTAACCTCGCTGTTAAAAATAATATGATAATAAGCAGCACAAAGTTCGAACACCCGAGGCAACAAAAGATAACGTGGACATCTGCAGATCAAAGTAAAACATCACAAATCGATCACATATTAATAACAAAAAGATGGCAAACAACTATAAGAGACGTAAGAACGTACAGAGGTGCGTGTGCAGATTCCGACCACTACATGCTCACGGCGACCACAAAGCAGAAAGTTAAAAGAAAAACTAAAATCAAAAATAAACAAGAGAAATGGAACAAGGAAAAACTAAACAAAGAAGAAGAAAGAAAAGAATATGCAGAGGCGGTAGATGAAAATATAAGGAAAAGCAAAGAACTCAGTAATCAAAATGTAGACACAGAATGGGAAAAGATAAAAACTAGCATAAAAACTGCAGCCGAAGAAATACTGGGTAAACAAGAGAACATAAAACAAAAAGAATGGTACAACGATGAATGTAAAAAAATAATAGAAAAAAAGAAGAAAGCAAGAGCCAAATGGTTACAATCAAATAAAAACGAAGATAAGGAGGAGTACGGAAAAGCACGAAATGAATGCAATAAAATATTAAGAAGAAATAAAAGAAAATGGATAGAAGATATGATAACTGACACGGAAAAAGAAAGTATAAATAAGAACTCTAAAAGATTCTACCAAAAAATCAAAAACCAGAAGTGTAACAATAAAATAAGTATAAATAACATGAGAGACAAAGAAGGAAAAATAACAGAAAATGAGGAACAATACAAGAAAGTTTGGGAAGAATACTTTAGGGACCTGCTAAACGAAAAAATAACAACGACAATGACAGAAGGGGAAGAAAACGAAAGCGAAAACGAAGTAGAAGATGAAGACATAGTAGGGGAACCCACAGAAGAAGAGGTGAAGAGCGCAATTAAAAACTGTAAAAATGGAAAGCAGCCGGGGAAAGACGGAATAAACATAGAGCTCATAAAAAAAGGAAGTGAGACACTAATAAAACAAATGCATGAACTAATAACAAAAATTTGGCAAGAAGAACGAATGCCTAAAGAATGGGAGGTAGGACAAATTGTAACAATATACAAAAAAGGCGACCCCAAAGAGTGTGTAAACTACAGAGGAATAACATTACTCAACACTTCATATAAAATCCTATCAACAATAATCCAAAAAAGATTGGCACGAACATCAAGGAACAAAATAGGGCAATATCAATGTGGCTTTGTCCAGGGAAAATCAACAGTAGATGCAATTCACACGATAAAACAAATAATAGAAAAAGCCCACAATGCGAAAATAAATATAGAACTGCTGTTTATTGACTTTAAGCAAGCGTTTGATTCCATAAACAGAGATAAGTTGATGCGAGCTTTGGAAGAACTAAAAATAGAAGCTAAATTAAGAAGACTCATTAAAATGTCAATGAACAACTCAAGAATATGCATCAAAACTAAGAAAGGTGACACAAATGAAATAAAAATAAACAGAGGACTAAAGCAAGGAGACGCTTTATCAGCCACCTTGTTCAACCTGGCACTGGAGAAAGTAACAAGAAAAATAAATAAAAAAACAATAAGAAAACATGGACATCAGATAATAGCATACGCTGACGATATAGTAGTAGTAGCAAAGAATAGAATGCTAATGGAAAAGATGCTAGAAGAAATAGTAAAAGAAGGAAAAGATATAGGATTGGAAATAAATAAGGACAAAACAAAGATAATGAGAATGGGTAAACAAAAAAAAGAAAACAAGCTAAAAATAGGCGAGCATGAATTTGAAGAAGTTGAACAATTTAAATATCTAGGGGTAAGAATAGCTAATACAGGAGAAAGAGAAGCAGAAATAAAAGAGAAAATCTTTGCGACAAACAGAGCATATCACGCAAATAAAAAATTATTAAAAAGCAAAATACTATCGAAGGAAACAAAAATAAAAATATATAAAACATTGATAAGACCGATATTAATGTACGATGCTGAGACCATAACCATGACAAAAAAAGAAGAAGAACAAATGAGAATAACCGAGAGAAAAATATTACGAGCAATATTAGGAACAATCAAAATTGAGGATGGTGTGATCAGAACGAGAATGAACAGTGAAATACTGCAGGAGTTGGAAGGTGAAGATATAGTAAAGAAAATAAAGCAGCAAAGAGCGAAATGGCTAGGACACATATGGAGAGCTGGCACTGGAGCAACAATATACTCAATAATAGAGTGGGACCCAGGGAACAAGAGAAGAGGAAGACCAAGATCTACTTGGCTCCAAGAAGTGAAAAACGATCTACGAGACGCAAAAATAGAGAAATGGAAGGAAAAAACACAAAACAGGAAAATATGGAAAGAAATCTGTGAGAAGATATAAAAGATGAAAGAGGGACCGATCCCCCCTAAATATAGGATCTAGAAAGCTCTTCGAGCGGCGCAACCCCAGCCGGGGTGTTTAGCCAACACATATATATATAATTGATCATGAATCTGATAGATCAATGACAACTCGATATGAACAGAAATTATATGTCATGTGAATGTGAAACAAAAAATTATAAATGAAATATTATTTTCAATACATGAATCGATAAGAAATATAGCTATTATTCAATATTCTTATCTAAGATTTAAGTTTCTGTGTCATTTATTTTTAACTTGTCATTTAAATATTCCACCAGTTTTTAAAAGATTGTTCTAAGTTTTATCAGGATAGATGTCGTCAGTTATAACAATTTCAGTATATAATCTCTTAGAATCAAGAGCAAGATTCTACAAGGGGATTGGTTTTTCACCTAACGCAATAAAGACATCATAAAGTTTTATACCTTGGACGAGATTTGAATTCGAAATGTAGAATCAACAATGGTCAAGCACATAAAAAATTATTATTTATGTAGTAAATAAATTTTTTAAATAAATTTCTATTATGAGATAATCTACGTCGTAGATTCTCTAGACCTTTCTCAATTCTCTGCACCATGATGTAGGTTAATCTAGGATATCTTAAATTACTACTCAGAAAAGTAGGTTATGTAATACTATCTGATGTCAACGATTATCTGTTCTCAAGAAAATCTAATATACTAAGTAAACATATTTTTTATTCAACTGTCAGACGAAGTACGTACGTGATTCTGTCCACGAACTTCATCTGTTTTGAACATTACTATTTTATTTTACGATGCTATTAGGTAATGGCCGTCAAAACAGTTTTTTCTAAGACCACCAAGATATCTGCTCTTTGTACGCTTGTTGTTGCACATACATTTTCATATCTCAATAGTTACCATAGGCAACGCAAAAGATGAATATCATATTTCACTGTATGATTACATTGCTAATGATTTTCATATTGGAATATTTGTTTCAATAGTTATAAACAACATTTTTCCTACAACTGTGCGATTTAGTAAATCACTAAAATATTATCAAAATTTATAAAAATTAATGATATTACACGAGAACGATGTTTTACGGCGTTGCTATGGTTTGTTTATTGATTGCTTGCACATTGTTCTACATTATTTAAAAATATTTTACTAACGTCAAGATAATTTCTTCAAAATCGTCTAGATTGGAATACTATAGTGAGTGATTCTTCTTTATCATAAATACCTCCAAAGATAATTGAAGCTACGGATCATGCTATGTTGCATCTATTTTCGACAATGACAATCAACCTGCTGCTGGTACTTCTAAAGCCTCCGAAATTGTTGTCAATAATATTACTGTTAATAATTTGAACAGGTACGGAAGAAATCAATGTTTCTTTAGACAATACAAAAGTTTCCTCTTTAGATTATGTCAATATAAGCAACTGTAACAACTATGTTAATAATATACACACACAATAAATATTATGTATTTCACTTACTTAAAACCATTTATCGATATATTTTACTTTGTTCGGTTCTTTTTATTAGTTGTGTACAGATAAGATATAATGCAATATAAGGTTATGTTTATAAACGTCAAAATATACTACTGCCTCAGACTAACCATACCTTAGACGGAGAACAACGGCGTTTGTTGTGAAGTAAAAAGAGTTAAAGTAAGTTGTGGGTGAGACGGGTGCGCGGCAAAGAGCTAGTATCCCTTAGTGTTATGCGGGTTGCATTTTTGTTGATGACAGTTATTAGACACGAGCATTTTATTTATTTAAACACAAAAGTACGTATACAAAACACTTAATATTTCAAAAACTAACCTTTACTTTGATGTATAAACAGTAAGTAATTGAATATAAGAATAACTATACAAATGTTTGCAACTCGCATAACATCAAAGGATACTCGCTCCTTGCCCCGCGCACCCGTCTCACCCACAACTTACTTTAACTCTCTCTACTTCATAACACTGCATTGACTTGAATACGACAGACTTTGTCTAAGGTATGGTTAGTCTGAGACTACTACATATTTACTAGCGCTGGCTCACTGCATCTTCTTCTTCCATAAGCGTCTGTGGCCAAAATATGAATTACGCACTTGGCGCTAAATTTAAATCGCTCTCAAAAAAACTTTTTTTACAGTTGCGTAATGAAGCACTTGCCGCACTAGTGTTTCTTTGCTTTCAGAAACGCACTTGGTCTGCATTCATTTACTTTCCATACGTAACCAAGGCAATTATAGTTACGTAATAACAAAGAAATCGCACAGTTGTAGGAAAGTAAATTTTAAATACGGTTACCGTTTCTTTGGTTACAGAATTATATCATCATATCATAAACTGGTTACAAAAAAGAAACACTTGAAATTTGTGAAATTTCCCAATTTTCAAACCGTCATAACTTGGCTAATTTGGACGAATTTTCTAGGGCGAAAATGTTTGATGTGTCTACTTTAAGGGGATACATGCGATCTTAGGGTTAATCCCTTTCACCTTTCCCCTCATCCTCTAAAAGAAAAATATTTTTAGTGGAAAAAACGTCTATCTTTGATGATGTGTACTGGGCTGAAAAAAAATTGTGGACTCAATTTATCAGGGCAATAAAGTTTACTCAATTCCCTGCCAATTACATACGTAAAGAACGAAGTTCCTTTGATGATTTGGTACAGAATTATGCGTGTTTGAATTTGAATGTGTATTTGGAGGTTTTTGGCTTATAATTCGGCGACTTTTCATCAAAATTTAACAAAACTGTTTTGTATAGACATAAAAGTATGGTGTACATCTAATCCGTGCAATGTGTTTAATGTTCTCAGAATGTTATCTGCCTCGGCCGATAAGTTTATTCTTCGGTACATCAAATATTATTTCACGGGCTCGGTATATAAATAAATAATAAACTCCATTCCGGCAGTACGGTGGAGTGGGTAGCGTTACGGAATTCGAATCCGGATCCCTAGTTCTATTCCCACTTAAGCTAGAAATTATATTTACAATCATTCTGCGGCTCGGTGAGTCTGGACCCTGTACTGTAATTAGGATTCAATTCCAGTTGTACAGAGTAATATAAATAATAATAATAAAATAAAATTCAAAGGAATATAAATTTTTATATGTATTATTATTATTATATATAAATAAATAATATATGAAAATACAAAATATACTCCATTCCCTGTATGAAAACTATGACGTCATATGTGGACGAGGTTATCATAGATACGATGAAATATAGCTACCTTTTTTTATTAATATTATTCGTACCTATGCGAATGGCGTTAATGTATGTCTTAATAAGTAAAGACGCACGTTTTATGTTTTTTCACGTTCTACCACATTTATTATTATAATAAAAATGTATGACAGTTCTTACTAATACGAAAATTTATATTTACTTTGTTCACATTTGTTTATAAAATAAAAAAAAGAGACCTATTGTCATAATTTTATTATTTTCTCGCCTGTCATTTCTAAGTTTGTGACATTTTTGATACATAAATAAAGACTGAGAAATAAGAAATGGTTTATAAAATTTTGGGTAATCAAATGCAGAAATGCGTTTGTCATCTTTATGAGTATTTTGCGCTGGAGTTAGATAATCGAGGACTTTTAATTAATTTAACTGTAGTACAAGTTTTCATATATTATTTATTAATATATAATAATAATACATATAAAAATGTATATTCCTTTGAGTTTTATTTTACAAAATTACATATTTCAATAAGGTAGGTAATATATTTCGTGGGATAAGATAAATTTATATACGGTTATTATTTGATATATGCAGTATTTGGTTTCATTTATAAACTAATTAAATTTTATACGGTAATAAATATTTTAATCTGACATTTAAATTTTAGGTTATGTTTTAAAAATCTTAATCCAATACCAATGTAAACATTTTAAGTACAAAATCTTGAATCACATGGATACCGAATGTGACGTAATCGTTTTCATACAGGGAATGGAGTTTACAAGAAAAATCATTCTTTAACTTCAGTGATACTTAAAAAAAATCTCTCTTCTTCTCCATATTCCTTATACCCACGTTGGATGTCGGATTTCCTCTCTTTGAGGTTAAGTTTTAATCCATTCTTTCCATTCATCCCTATTCTTTTTCATTTCTTTTATATTTTTTCCTCTCTCTTTTTCTATTTCTGTTATTCTTACTTCCCATGTTTTTCTCGGTTTCCTTCTTTTATCGATGCTATAGAATTCTATAATTTTCCAAACTATATTGTTTTGGTCCATTTTCATTAAATATCTGTACCATCCCAGTTGCTTTTACTCTATCTTTTTTACTATCTTGATTTATCATTCTTCTTATATTTTGATTTCTTTCCCTATTTGACTTTGTTTTTCCTGCAATTTTTCTTAGGTATTTCATTTCTGTAGTGATTACCTTTCCCAATTATCAACCAAATGAAATTATTCCCTTCATTATAATGTTTGGAAGCCGCCTTTTGACAACTATTTATAATAATTTAAATGTGATTTCCAGTCTAAAACTCATAACAATCTGAGATGACAGTGAAAGGTTACCAACCCCTTACAAGTTAAACTACCTTTTAATTTAATGGTAACAAAAGCTTATAAAAACTTCTCCATTTTCTGTTCTCTTGCTGAGTAGCAGTTAACCATTAATCCGTCAAGTAACAAGCCAGCTGCGTAGGTTTCAACTCATTTCTCATTTCTTTTTATTTTTCATTTATCTCATTTCCGATTCTATAGTCTTTCTTGTTCTCCTCGTTGTGCGTTTTAAAGTCTGGCATCTTGCGATGACAGCGCACTGCTCAGAGAACTTTAGATTCTTTTTCAAACTTATTTGATCGATCAATGAACTAGCTTCGGGAAAACTTCGACAATTCAAAGATTTCATTAAAATGTTAAGATTACGCACCGTATAATTACAACATGCCTTTTACATTTCAAAGATGGAAGTTGATAGCTTGAAATGTGATGCACTTATTTACTTATTTGTTACTCTGCACAACAGGAACTTAATCCCAATTACAGTAAAGGGGGCTTAGAGCTTATAGTGGAATCCGAACCACTCAGACACAATCGTATGTTTTTGATATAAGCAGAAATAAGAGATGTGAACGCAAGACCTCTAGCTTGTTAATTAAGAAATGCAAGTTTTAACTTTTATCCACTGGGCTATGATTGCCTGTACGCTACGCGACACCGCACATGAATATTTGAAATCAAATTAGAAATGTTTAACTCTCCCTACACTGCGCTATGTAGCATATTTGATACCTCCAATTTTTTTTTCTATCTTAAGCGAATTTTCTTCCACACATTATTGCACACAATCTGTTAAATCCTTATAATCACGGGCATAAGGCGGTTTATGATGACAATTTAAGGAGAGTTTTGAAGTTTTTTAACAATTAAGGTCCTTTTTCTAACATAATTTGGCAGTACACTGGTGCGTTGTAGTATTCGAATTCAAATCCCACTCAAGCTAAGTATGTATATGAACTACCACACTGCGGCCCGATGAGTCCGGAGTCCGGACCCTGTATTGTAATTGGGATAAAGTTCTTGTTATACAGAGTAGCTTAAATAAATAAATAAATAAGATCTATTTTACAAAATATTTTTAAAATCGCGATGTATAGTGTTAAGGGTTATGTCATTAATCGTGAAAAAACATAATAAAAACATTAAAAAAGAATGAACTGAAGTGAATTTAAAAAAATAAAAAAACAACACAAAATGACTATGGAATAACAACTAAATTTCTTATCGAATTATGCGATACAAATAAATATTTAATATTTCTGGTTACAGTTGTGATCTTTCATTTGATTTGATTCGATTCGATTTAATATTATTTCAAAACTCTAATCTAGTGATGTCAAATCACAGCCCCCAAAGATGTTAGTGATGGGGGAGCTACAGGGGTGAATGTGGTGAAAATATTTGTTGGCTCATAATTCGGCGACTTTTCAACAAAATTTGACAAAATTGTTTTGTTTCTACTTTAAGTCCCTTAAAGTAGAGACAAAACAGTTTTTTTTTGTTTTTCTGAAGGAATCGTCCATCTTTATATATATATATATATATATATATATATATATATATATATATATATATATATATATATATATATATATATATATATATATATATATATATATATAAAAGTATTGTGTACATCTAACCCGTGTAATGTGTTTTAAATGTTCTCAGAATATTGTCTGCCTCGGCCGATAAGATTATTCTTCGCTGCATCAAATATTATTTCATGGCCTCGGTATACAAATAATTAATCCAAGAAAAATCATTCTCTAACTTCAGTGATTTATAAAAAAATCATATTTCTTTTTCTTCTCCATAATCCTTATACCCACGTTGAGTGTCGAATTTCCTCTCTTTGAGGTTAAATTTGAATCCATTCTTTCCATTAATTCCTATTCTTTTTCATTTCTTCTATATATTTTCCTCATTCTTTTTCTATTTCTGCTGTATTCCATTTGCCACTTGGTTCATTTAAATCAGTTCACATAAATTAGACATGACTAAATTAACTGAATTAAGCAAAATGTGCACTTACTGGAGTGAAGTACTTCAAAGTAAGTTAGAATAAATAAATCTAAAACTGAAAATATAGTCAGCGAAATAATCCAGCGATATAAATAAATGATCTAGATCAGTAAATGTAAGTTAGATCAGATCCAAATGGTAAATGGAATGCGCCTGATTATTTCTGGTTATAGTTGTCAGTGATCTTTTATTTTATTTGATTCGATTCGATTTAATATTATTTCAAAACTAGTCTAGTCAAATCACAGCCCCCAAAGATATTAGTGGTGAGGAAGCCACAGGGGTGAATGTGGTGAAAATATTTGTTAGGTATGGAATCGAACCAGGGTTCCCAGCCACTTACCCCATATATATATATATATATATATATATATATATATATATATACCATGTGTCCCATGTAAATGTTGGCATATATATATATATATATATATATATATATATATATATATATATATTCCCTACGTCATTCATTTAGTTACATTTTTGATGACGTGAGTTATTATATGTAAACTAAATTATGTTCCTAATTAACAACTTCGTACGTAGCTTTTCTCCGTAGACAATGAAATGTCAGAGATAATTAAACATCCTTAGCACAATTACTTGTACGTTTCATTCCTCAAACTTGTTGAATTCCACCAGTCTAAGAAACTCTTTGACATCGCAAGCAAACACTAACTATGTAAATGTTTTGTTTGTGAACTAAGAAGACCAACAAAATGACGGCCGGCTATATACCCTGACAAAATTATACATCGGAATACAATTACCAAATGCACAAACCTTTTCTGCTAAACACTTTATTAGGACAATAAAAATAGAGGAATTATAATTCCCAATAAACAATCTATTTTAAAAGGAATTACTTTACAAGTCAAAACTAATAATTAATAACATAAACCCAAATTTATAGTTTATGATCTTTGCGCTGCAATACAGACTTGTCCAAAGCTACAAACTATATATTTTGTCTGTGGCAATAGTGATAAAATGGTTAAAATATAACTTAAAATTGATAAAAACAACCTGTGCCACTCTGTAAACTTTTCATGTGCGAGAAAAATTAATAATTCATAATGTGATGTGGGATCTAAAGGCAAGATACTCTATCTGAAATGGTTATAGTACTGAGGAAGATAGAGGTTTCTCCCAGAGCGCTATCGTAATTAAAACAGCAACAAGAAAACGACGGAAACAAGACGGTAAAAACGCGAAGAGAAACTGCGTGGTCGTTGCAGTTCATTGGCGGCGAAGAACGGATCAAAACGTTGCTGGAATTCAAAATGAATGTAAGGAATTTTATTGATGGCTACTTCGTTTTAATCAAAAGAAATATTTGCATAATAAGCTGTTTGAATAGGAACGAGAAATGAGATCAATTTGAGTTGATGTTACGAATTTTCATTGCTACTTTAATTTTTTTAATTTTGTAGTTTGACTATTAATTGTTTAAATACAAAAAAGCACTGTTTAGTTTCCTTATTAAGAAACTTATAATTTTTGAAGAAATTATTCAATAGTATAGCTTGCTAACAGTTTTGGGTAATGTCAGTTTCTTGATTTTTGCCCACCATATTTTCTTTTTTTCATTTAAAGTTTATCTAAATTGCATGTTTTATAATACATATATTTTTAAAAATTGTCATTTCATAAAAGAAACGTGATCAATTTTCTTCCTGAGAATTATAAATAAATAAATAAATATATCATCATACCTTCCACCCATTACTGGGTGTGGCACTCTACTGAAGCAGATCTCGGTAAGTGATATATTTTGCGCGTGAAGTGCGGTTACCAGTCGTCAAATCACGACCCCAAACATGTTAGTGGTGGAGGAGCCACAGGGATAGCCTTTTAAATTATGAAAATTTGTCGCCTGTGGGAATCGAACCAGGGACCTCAGGATCCACAGGCCTGAGAATTATAAACTATTAATATATTATTATACTCGTATTAATTGAAATTTTAATAGGAAAACAAACTTAAATTTTTACACATTTACAGTTCAATTCTCAAAAAAGTTTTAGCTAGAATTTGGCTAGTCCTGAATTTTTGATTTGCCAAATTAAACCAAACGATATTCCCAGAGAAGTATAAGATTAGCTATTCCAAAATTCAAGATTAGCTATTCCAAAATTCATGATTAGCTAAAACTTTTTTGAGAATCTGACTGATAGTGAATGTCGCATGCTTTGATTGTAATGGGTTCCGCCTCATATACACTCAATTACAGAATTGAGGAGCAACATACATGAATGTTGTGCAATTGGGATATCTCACTAATAAGAGATGGCGCTGAAATCCATGTCCATGTCAAAAGTTGAACAAAGGAGCACTGCTGTTTGACTTGTGTAACATTGCAGGTTATAGTATTCTTACATATTCAGTATTTTCTAAGTTTTTATTAATAATTTAGGTAGATTATAATTCAGTGTTTCTTATTATGTTAGTTTTAGTAGTACATTAATTTTAATTTTTCAGTATAGATACATAATTTAGTAACTAGTTAGGTTATCTTTGTAGTTAAAATTATTGTAAGTATAATTTGTGGAATGTAGCCGTTTGATTGTTCTTCACAGTAGATTTACATTTAGATACACAACAATACTTTCTACTTTTTATTTTAATTTTTGAGCAAATTCCATTTTTTACAATATTCTACAAATATCAATACACATTTACTATTCTATTTCATATGAAGTAAATAACATAAATACAATTAATTTGTTGTTCTTACAGAAGCAAGAAAGTATAAGGATGAAATTTAACTTAAATTTTCATCGAAAATTAAGATAAAATAAATATATCATCCCATCTTTTACCCATTACTGGGTGTGGCACTCTGGCGTAGCAGATTTCAGTAAGTGATATATTTTTATATTATATTTTTCATTCTAACAAATTAAAATACGAGCTCAATAAACTTTATATATATATATATATATATATATATATATATATATATATATATATATATATATATATATATATATATATATATGGTGGCTAGCACAGTGGTATGAAGTCGGCCTGTGGATCCTGAGGTCCCTGGTTCGATTCCCACAGGCGACAAATTTTCATAATTTGAAAAAGCTATCTCTGTGGCTCCTCCACCACTAACATGTTTGGGGGCCGTGATTTGACGACTGGTAACCGCACTTCACGCGCAAAATATATCACTTACCGAGATCTGCTACGCCAGAGTGCCACACCCAGTAATGGGTAAAAGATGGGATGATATATTTATTTTATCTTAATTTTCGATGAAAATTTAAGTTAAATTTCATCCTTATACTTTCTTGCTTCTGTAAGAGTGCCACACCTAGTAATGGGTAGAAGGCGTGATGATATATTTATTTATTTTATTTTATATTTTTCATCGTAAATATTTAAAATAAATACACAAACAATATTGAAACAGTACCGTCCTATGTAACAGAATACAAAGTGATCCTTTATCGTAGTTTTGAATTTCGTCATTCGCATTCTTCCAATTCAATACTGGCAATACTAGATTTAAATTTTGAATATATTTCAAGTCGTAGGGATACAATTTTGATCCGGCCTTCTCATTACCTTCCCCCTTACACTTGCAAAACCTTAAATCATTTTAATTAGCTATACAACAACGTTAAGTACAGTTTAAATTTTGGAAACAATATTAATCTGCCGTAACTGGCAGGTATATCCCAATGGGAATATGGAAGAATGCGTGTATATTCGAATCTTGCTGACTTCAATTTACATAAATTAAATACGACCCCGTCTAATTATGATATTAATAATATTCGTTACAATTACATAGGGAAATATCAAAATTTAACGAGTCGTTACCTAATCGACTCGTTAAACAATTTTATGAACATAAACGCAAGTCTGAGAGCTTTAAATTTTATTATAAGCTGTAAGCCTCCCTAAACTATAAATGGGCAAAGCACAGATTTACCACAGATATTAAAATATTAAAGATTCCTAAAATTTGCTTAAGGAATACTCAAATGTTACGACACGTATAATTCTTTCTTTATGGTGGAATTTTGTGTTAAATTTATAGATTATAAACCTGTAAATCAGTAAAAAATAAACGAAATCACATCAATATTGTAACGTTTTTCGTCTTTCTGGAAGTGTATAGATTGTTTAAGGCACAGAAATGACTCACAACTATTTATGTTAAACGAAAATAAAAGTATTTATTTAATTAATGAATATAAAAATAACAGAAACTTATTTAAAACTAATTAACACTACAATAAATCTTAAACACTACTAATAAATATTTAAACACTAATATTATTTATATAACGGTCACTAACACTATTATTTATATTACGTACACTTGAGCTGTTATTTATTTCACCACATTTATATTACACGTTCGAAGTCTACTGTCCACTGTCAACTGTCCACTCAGCCACTCGACCTCGGCTTATATACTCCCGTGCGTAGAACAGTTCTCGAATATTCCAGAATGTCCTAGAACATTCCGTCAAACCACACGCTCAGACATGCGAGCGAACTCAAGTGAGGTCACGCTGCTACGCACTTGTTTCTCGAGAAGGCTTCTGGAATGTTCTCGACTGTCTGGCTTTAAATTCGTTACAATATTTATTGATAAGTAGAAAATGTTTCATAAAGTCATAAGTTTCCTTGCGATTTTGGTCATCATTTACTGACTTACTTAAGGGATTATACTACCCAGGCGTACTGAAAAGTGAACCTTTTTTGGGAATTTTTTTCTCGATTACTAATCAATGGATTAAAATGAAATTTTGAGACTGTATTATACATGTATTAAGGTATATAAAAATAATTATTATTTAAATTTACGATACAAAATGGCGTCCTGGCACTAGGAAACTTGAACAAATGTTTTTTTTTTGAGAAGGAAATCGGTGTGCACTGTATCAGTCTCCGTACACCACCTAGAGCAAAAAAATTTTCAGTAATATACATTAATTTTTCTTTGGAAGTACACAAGATTATATATATATTTTTTAAATTCACAAATTGGTATCAATTTTCACTATTTTTCTTATTGTTTGGCAAAAAATCGAACTTAATTTTTATATTGTACATGTAATTATTTATCATTCTTAAAAATCGTGTATACTTCGATTGATATTCTAGCAAAGAAGCTACAGTTAAAATTTCAAGTAAATCCGATAAAAAAGTACTGTTTACTGTTTTTATTGTTTTACATAAAGATGGCTATAACCTTAGCTGCAACAGATCTTCAATAAATGATTTACAACTTAAGTCCATGTCCATTACTATTTTTCTAAATGTCCCTATGGTTTGTCTACTTTGTATGGTTAAAGGTTGAGTATATAAAAGTAACCTCAAATTGTTTTGGAAAACATGAACTAAACAATAAATCAAGTATTAATTGCAAATGAAAAAATAATAATAACATTCATACTAACTGCTTATCTTCTGTTTCATTTATTTCGAATCGATTAAAGAAATGACACTTTTCATTTATCAAGTTTGAGAAACTCATGAAATCTAATTTCTGGCTTGTTTTTAGCCCACAAACACCGGAACACAACAATACATATTAATCATTGCCTGTGGATCCTAAGAACCTTGGTTCGCTCCCCACAGTCGACAAAACATTTTCACCAATTTATAATTACCCCTGTGGCTCTCCCATCACTAACATCTTTGGGAGCCGTAATTTGACGGCTGGTAACCGCACTTCACGCGCATAAATATATCACTTACCGAGATCTGCTTCGACAGAGTGCCACACCCAGTAATGGGTAAAAGGCGTGATGATATATTTATATTTATTTATTTATTTATTTATTTAAGAATAATATATTTCAATAAATTGCAGTCACTTTTTCATATAACATAAAAAGAAAATAGTCGCAACTCATGACAAACACAATGAAGAACTTTGAAAACAATACCTGGTAGAAGAGTTCCAAATTTATCCGCAAAATGGCGAGCGCTAGATTGGCGTCGACAATTTAATACAGAAAATATTTTTTCGAATTTTGTGGAATAAATTATTTAAAATCGAATACGAAAAGTCGTTTTCTAAACATGATAATTAGTTAATTGTATTATTCAAATTAATTATAAGTTACACAATGAATCTATGTTTATTTTGCCATTTATTGACATTTCACTATAATAATTAAATTATCCAATTTTAATTAAAATTACAAATGATTTTATATTTGAATAAATATTTTATAATTATACGTACAAGTTAAATAGCCAAAAGCATGAAATTACTGGTTTCCATGCTAAAACCCATATCGCGATTATTTCAAAAGAATTTCAGGCATATTAAGTTCCCTCTACAGTAAATATGGCTGCTGTAATTACACGGTAACAATATGTGAATCTAATTAATTAGTTAAACGCAAGCCTTACTGATTTCAATATATATCCAAAAATAGAACTGTTTTAGAGTGATTTGCATTCTACTACAAAAAGGAAGCCTCCTGTATTGTATTAAGAAGTAATTTCCTGTTGTACACAGGATCGGTTTTTCCATGAAGTAGACGAAATGACTGCTTCACGCTCTAATAAAATCTATATTTCTCATTAGAAATCAGTGAAAAAAACATTAATTATACGTGGAATATATTTAAATTATTAGATCTCAAAATAGCAAAAATCGTTTTCGTGTAGCTATATTTAAGCAACAATTTTTTTGTCTATAGTTGCTATGAAAATTTTACAATTACGCTCTCATTGGTCAATGTAAAGTTGATGTTTTCTGTGGAGCAATCGATGGAAACACGCGAAATAGTATTTTACATAATCAGTCAAGAAAGTGATATTTTACTTGACGAAGCGGCTTTATAAAATACAAGACCGGAGACCGAATACTTTAATCCGCTGAGTGAAATAAAAACACTTTCCTGACGTATTATGTATACTATTTTTTCTGAAATCATTTAATTTAATTAATAATTAATCATAAATAACTCAAAATGTTTAAATTTCTTTATATGAATTGTGTTCACAGCAGACGATGTATCCAAGGTTACAAAAAAAAAAAAAACAGTGAGGTAAAATCTTTTTCAGACGACCATTTATGAAAGTAACCATAACAACATCATAAACTACTACAGAAAGTTGAACATAGCATACACTGATATGTTAGCATAACGTACACTTCTAACATATCAGGTGAAGTTCCACTGATTGACAACAGATGGCGTTACGATGAAAAAGGATAATAAAATAAATGAAAAGAATTTGTATTATTATTTAGATTGAAGTTTTGGCACATTTTTCAACACATTTACACAGATAAATCTTATTTTTTTAAATTAATAATTACTTATTTATTAATATTTTAGAATTATTTAATATTTTGACAATATGGTTAGTACAATTGCACAATATCTAACCTCAAACGTCAACGCTCATCTACAAAAACGCATCAGCTGTCAAAATGTAACAACATTGCTCTTGTAAACTTTATTTAGAAATATTTTGTGGTCGTCTGAAAAATAGTGTATATAACCCGCTCGAAAGTGTGATAACTGTGCTCGTGTACTTAAATCACTCGGCGCCTCATTTTTCAATTTGTACACTCGCATGTTATCTTACACTTTCGATGCGTGTTACGTAATATACTATACCAGACTGTTTTGTATTTCACCAGACTGTTATTTTTGTTGTAGGCTTGGATACGTACATTACTTAACTATTTTTGTAAAAATCTACTTTCCATACTAAAATTGGTCAGAAAAGTAAGCAATTTCTTGCCGGTTTCAGAAAGAAGATATTTCTATAGTTACCAGAGAGATACAAATAAAAAAAAACTTGTCACATTGACAGAACAAATTTATTTTCAGTACGTATACTTTTTTTTTTAATAATTTAAGATGCAATCGTAGAAAAAAATGTGTGTACCATGAGCGTCTTTGCTCGAGTAACAAAGTATCATTTTACGCTCTTAAATAATACATAAATAACTATATGAAGATAGATATAAAATAAAATATAAAAATAAATATATCACATCTTTTATCCTTCACTGATATCGGTATGTCATATATTTATGCGCATGAAGTGTGGTTACCAGCCGTCAAATCGCGACCCCTAAAGACGTTAATTGTGAAGGAACTACAGGGATAATTTTAAGATAGTAGAAATTGCTTGTCGGTTGTGAGAATCGAATCCGGATTCTCAAATTCACAGGCCGACGCGATATCACTGAGCCACTTATGTTACGTAAAACACACAAAATTAATTATCAGACCTTTTACTCATTTCTGAGTGTAGCACTCTGATGTAAGAGATCTCGGTAAGCGATATATTTATCCTCATGAAGTGCAGTCATAAATCGTGAAATCATGGTTGTCAAAGATGTTAGTGGAGGGGGAGCCATAGAAATAATTTTAATGTAGTGAGAAGTTGGCGGGTTGTGTAAATCGAATTCAGGTTCTCAAATCCATACGTCACTAAGCTATCTACCCCATGAAGTAAAGTTTGTAAAGTTTGTTGAGCTTGTATTTTAATTTCTAAAAATTCTAACAAATTAAAATACGAGCTCAATAAACTTTATATATATATATATATATATATATATATATATATATATATATATATATATATATATATATATGTGTGTGGTGGCGTGCTCAGTGGTATGAAGTCGGCCTGTGGATCCTGAGAACCCTGGTTCGACTCCCACAGGCGACAAACAATTTTCATAATTTCAAAAACTACCCCTGTGGCTCCTCCACCACTAACATCTTTGGGGGCCTTGATTTGACGGCTGGTAACCGCACTTCACGCGCAAAAATATATCTCTTACCGAGATCTGCTTCGGCAGAGTGCCACACCCAGTAATGGGTGGAAGGCGTGATGATATATTTTTATTTTATATATATCTATATATGGGGCAATATTTATAAACCAGCCACCCCCCGCGTACATTTAAATTTTTGACATAAAAGGTCTCTAAAGGGCTCAAAATGTTTCTTAGACCATCTATTTTTTGATGCCGTATGGTGTTTTTTGAAATTCCAAAATAGCAGCCTAAAAATGGCCCATGTATCAGGAGAAGAAATAAAAAAATTCACGAATGTCCCAAAAAAATTCGCAAAAAAGATTGGTAACTGATTTTAAACATTATAAATAATGAAATGGTATTATTCAGGGGAAAAGGTATCAAAATCTTTATGCATTTGTTTGTTATTTTATTTAATACCGTGGTTAACACTAATTAGATTATAATTTTGTAATTATTCATATTTAATTTCTGCTGTTATAAAATACAAATTTAGTTTATTGATTTACTTGCAAAATTTTAAGCTCTACAATTTTTATTTGAAGGTTTTTTGTCTAAAATAATGAAAGAAGCAAACCAGTCTCCCATGTTAAACGCCTATGGTCCGCTTTTCGTGATACACCCGGTATATACATATATTATCATTTTTAACCGGATTGAAGTTATTGAGTTTGATTTAATTTGCTAGAATTTATTTGAAGTAATTTTTGTCTAAAATAATTTGAGAAACAAAGCGTACGGAAATAACTATTTACATAACAAGTGCGCGAAAAGTGCAATTTTAAAGCAATAGCGAAACGAGTGCATTAATTTGCGCGAATGGTGCTGTAACAAAGACGAATAATTCAGAAATTGGTTTTGTTTATAAATTATGATATTTCACTATCAACTCAGCTTCGAAAGATACAGACTAATTAAGCGTTATCTTAAGTATCTTTCTAAAGTTGACTTGACAGAGTTTATTTTGTTTATCAAATTTATTAGTGCATATGTTATAACTTCAGTATTCTGTAGATGATTATTTATCAAGTTTATAGCTTTTCTGAATTGTCGCGTCTGGTTACACGGGATGTGATGACATATCTGGGTAAATTATAGCTAAGCGAGGGGTCGGAAAGATTTAACCTCGTCTGGGTTTTTTATGTAAACGCATATGTGCGACCATCGCGACGATACCACCCTCTTACCCTTTGTCAGAAGATCCCATGGTATACAACAACAATTTAGTTAGTGGTGTTTTGGCTTCTGATGAGACGAGTTGTCTCGTCTGTGCAAGATATAGATCTTGCCATGTATTTTAGTATTTTGTAACTTAAAGATTAGTTTATTCATACGTTGTTGTTGTTGTTTCCATTGCCGGTCTATTGTTTAATTTCAATTATCAATATTAGTTTATAACTTCTGTAAATTTTAAGCATTTATATTTTTATATATTTTCTTTTATGTTTTAAATATATATTTTTACTAGAAGTTCGTCTTATTTCGCGTTTTATTTTATCGTCTATTAATTTTGACAACTAATTGATTCATAGCTTTCATTTAGTTTTACATTGCAAATGACGTCTTCGTGCACCAGCTTTTATACAATGCTTTTTGTAACGAGCAAAAATTATATAACCGTCAGTGAGAAAAGTAAATCTGAAGAGTGAATTTATATTCACAATTTAGTATGCCATGAATTAACATTTGTTACTTGAAAACAAATTGTTTATTTTTTCTCTTAAAGCTTGTTAATATATGTTTGATGGCGTTATAAGCTAATGTCTCTACTTATTTGATAAATTCCTTAAAATGTGTGTATATAAGTACAATTAGCGTTTTAATAGTCAAAATTTAGAACCGTAAAAATTGGTATTTTTTCAATTACTTTCAAGCACCAGTGCGCAAAATCAAACTTTACTTCAGTTTCCAGGGTAATGTAAACTTTATTTTGAATGATGCGAGTACAATAGTTATTTTTATAACAAGTGCCGAAAAAGGTTTGTTACGTGCAAGTGCTGAATTTAAATCTGCACGAGCACGTAACCTTTTTCGGCACGTGTTATAAAATTTTTCCTACAACTGTGCGATTTAGTAAATCACTAAAGTATTATCAAAATTTATATAATTCTAATGATATTAGACGAGAACGATGTTTTACGGCGTTGCTATGGTTTGTTTGTTGATTGCTTGCACATTGTTCTACGTTATTTAAAAATATTTCACTAACTTCAAGATAATCGTCTAGATTGGAATAGTACAGTGAGTGATTCTTCTTTATCATAAACACCTCCAAAGATAATTGAAGTTTCGGATCATGTTATGTTGCATCTATTTTCGACAATGACAATCAACCTGCTGCTGGTACTTCTAAAGCCTCCGAAATTGTTCTCAATAATATTACTGTTAATAATATGAACAGGTACGGAAGAAATCAATGTTTCTTTACACAGTACAAAAATTTCCACTTTACATTATGTCAATATAAGCAACTGTAACTACTGTGTTAATAATATACACAAACAATAAATATTATGTATTTCACTTAATCTTTATCGATATATTTTACTTTGTTCGGTTCTTTTTATTAGTTATCTACAGATTAGATATATGTACTGCAATTTAAGGTTATGTTTATAAACGTCAAAATATACTACTGCATAATTACTAGCGCTGGTTCACCGTATATTCTTCTTCCATAAGCGTCTGTGACCAAAATATGAATTCCGCGCTCGGCGCGAATTTTAAATTGCTCTCAATACAACTTTCTTTTAACAGTTGCGTAACAAGGTACTTTCCGCACTAGTGTTTCTTTGCTTACACAAACGCACTTGGTCTGCATTTATCTACTTTCCACTCGTAACCAAGGCAATAATAGTTACGTAATAACAAAGAAATAGCACAGTTGTAGGAAAATCTATTTTTCGATGTTAAACGCCTACGGGCCACTTTTCGTAATACACCCGGTGAGTTTGGGGATTATTTAGACAAAAATTATTATTTAAAGGACAGGAGCCTCAAAAACATTTACCGCGTTAACCCTCAAAATATATAAAACTGAAACTAATTGTGCAGCATAGCAAATATATACATAAACATTTCTTTTAAGGCAAAAGTTTTCATATTTAAAAGCATCAAGAGTAAACGCAATAACGCAACAAAATCTCTCAAAATATTGCTTCAAAGTAACGAGTAAAAGCTATTGAATCATCAGGCTTGCTAGATTTTATATCGTAATTTTATGAAAAAGCAATTTACCATTTGTGGCCTCGAACCTCAGCTTCGCTCTTCGGATGTCAATAAACAAAAACGAACGAAAGCAGCCATGTTCGACGCTCACACGGTAAAGGAATATTAGCAAAAAGCATCCTTTCAAATAAAGAAAGAAATGAAAACCACTTATATTTTCCTACGTGATTCGGTACCCGTGAATCATTTCAAAAAGAACCATAGAAATTCGAATAAAATTTATATGAATCTATTGATGATGGATGAATCACTATGAAGAGAAGAACTTTCAAAGATCCAATGTGATGATATTTTTGCTATGCATACGAGCACATTTATTTTTCTCGGAAGATTTGTGACAGGTGTGGTACATAGTATGGAATTTTCAAAACGAACTTGGCAATGATATGTATAGCATATGATTTAATTAATATTGTATTTAACACATTTCGTTACTTAATAAATCGTTAGTGAAATCATTGCGAGCTTAGCATTGTTAAAATAAATAGTTATCTATGCACAACCGGACTGAAAAGCATGTATCCTAACCCTAAAAAGCGAGCTTAAACACTTCTTTTCGGCCCATGGGCCAAAAAGAAATAATTCCTAGGGATACATAAATAAACTGACAATTTTTGTTTATTGTGAATATTTGATTCTGACATTATTACACTGATTTCAGTTGAATAATAGGGTTCATAAAACACTAGTGTTTTATATTCCATAAAACACTGTAAACAACTTGTTACTTAGCAACCACTTCAAGATTTTGAGAAACTATGTAACTGAATCAACGTTATACGTTACGACCAATAGTCTTCGATACCTATAAAAATGAGTTGTGGATAAAATTTGGTATTACACTTGTGTTTTATTAGTATATAAAACACTTAAGAATATTAAACATTCGACCTACGGTCTCGTGTTTAAACTTTTCTTGCATACTTTATATATACTATACTTAATAAAACATCTTTTGAACATATAATTAAATGTTATTTTGTAGTGCTTAAAATATTGTATGTACCACGGATGAAATTAGCGTTTCTGATCGTGGGCATGTATCAAGGCTGAAAACCAGCGTTTCTGGCCCGGGGCAAATTGCCAAGGGCTAATAACATGCTCAGGGTCAGAAACTCTAATTTTATATATATATATATAAAAATGAATGGTTGTTTGTTTGTCCAGTACGCGTTTCTATATCATTCATCCGATTACGATGCGACTTTGGTAAGTGTGCACACCCGCGAAGGTTTCTGACTTAACACAAGTCCAGTCTGCCATCTTGAAACAAAATGGCCGCTAGCTATCCTGAAAAGTACTGCACTGATTCAATTCAAATTTGGTATAGGCATAGACAAGAACCAATCTTAACATATAGGTATAATAAAGCTTCAGTCCGCCATTTGGAAACAAAATGGCCGCTAGCTATCCTGAAAAGTACTATACTGATTCGATTTAAATTTGGTACAGGTATAGACGAAAACCGATCTTAACATATAGATATAATAATGCTTCAGTCCTATGCCATTCAAATTCAAACGTTTGCAGTTTCCGGTGCGACTCGTATTTGCAATGACCATCAACAAAGCACAGGGACAGCTGTATGTGGCATGCTCACGCGTCGCAAAACCTTCTGATTTATTCGTGTACGTCCCAAAGAGAAAAACAAATAATATTGTGTATCCAAAAGCACTTCAATAAACAGAATTGAACACATACACTTTATTTCTTTAAGTTGCAATGCAACGCATGCCGGGTACTCGCATTAAATTGTAGACCACGCGAACGAAGTTGCGGGTAATAGCTAGTGCACAATAAAATAACATTTAATTATATGTTCAAAATGACATTTTGTAAAATCAAGTATTCACAATAAACAAAAATTATCATTTTATTTATGTTTCCATAGGACTTATTATTTTATGGACCTAGGGTTAAAACAAGTGTTTGAGCCCGCTTTTTAGGGCTGAAACAGATTAATTTCGGCCCGGTTGTGCATAAAAATTATAATTGTATATTACGTATCATGAACTGTAAGTGACAGTTTTAAGGTCAAGAATGTACTTTGGGAAATCGAGGCCCGAAGGGTCGAGATTTACTAAATATTCATGACCTAAAAAATCAATTGCAGTTCGAGGTTAATAAGCTATTTTTTATAATACCTGCACAAATAGAAGGAAAAGAAAACTATATTTCCAAATTAACACCTGTCAATTTAAATAGGACCTTGATCTATAATAGGTATTTACTGAGTGTCCACCGTGGATGGTAAATAAATAATATAGTCTTGATGTCCATGGAAACCAACTGTGCAATAATAGTTAAACTTACTGTGTTTTGTCATTGATGGATAACTTACAGTACGGGTATTGTAAAAAAATATTTAAGTATTCGTTCCATTTAAAAAATTTGTATCAGGAAAAAATATTTGCCTACGTTACTGGATACTCTTGGAAATATGTATTTTTAAATTTAAAACTATTTAGATAAATAAATATATATTGGGGTCTATTCTAATTGGCATAGCCACTGTGGCAACGGTAGCCATATCGCTAAACAACAAAGATTCACCTGGCGGTATAAATAAAAAGTTTGGATGACGTCATCAATGACGTCATCATTTAACCACATCGCAAATTTATAGCGGGAGCTGGATAGGTCCCACTATGGTCGTAGCCACACTCACTGTCATTCGAGAGTTTATTTTTTTTTCAGATTTGTTTATTTATAATAATTTTCTTTAATGACAGATGTAGAACTCAAACAGAAACTATATTTATATCATGAAATCGAACAAATTTGACAATTTGACATTTATTTATAAATAAAAGGGTTGACAACTATATTATATTTTTAATACCAATATGAAGGAAAGTACTCTGACAAAAAAAACATTTTTCCCTTTGGGAACTTTATGGGCTTTCACCCAGATAAGGTTAGGAGATACCCGTTTCCTAGTGCAAGCATTGGAACGGGGGTGAGAACAAGTTCTGCACCAAATACCAATATTAAAAATATAATTTCCTAATTTGTTACTAAGTCTCGCTATGAAGACAATTGAATATAGCTATCACGCAAAATATCATAGCCACAGTCTCATCTGTAATCAGAGTGAACTCTGTACAACTAATATTAATTTAACGCGCAACTAATAAATAATTACGCGGGTAGCGGGCCACCAAGAAGTATTTAGACTCGACTTGCTACGAGTATGAATTGGAAATGGAACTGAATATTATTTAAACAATTGAACAATAACGCAACTACAACCGACGGGAACTTACTGCATGGTCAATAATAAAACAACAACACGAATTTCACTAGAATAAAATTATATAAACTTTAATAATATAAAAACACAAAGAAATGACAATTAGATAATATAAAATAATCTAGTTTTAAATCCGTGACTCTATATAATCAAAAGACGCTAAAACTAATTTACAAACATCTCAATTTCAATCCGTTACAACGCAACCAATATTTACTTCACAATCGCACAATTTAACAACAAACAAAAAATCAACTTACATGTGCTTACAACAACAACAGCTTGCAATTCGAGAACCTTCTTAGTACCAACCAGATACTTCAACATTTGACGAGAGAGTGAGAGCGATTCTTTAAAATTTTCGTTTTTTATAGCTTTAAGGGCTAGACACTACTAACAGAAGTTCTCAAAATTGCTTACTGGAGCTATTCTCATCATAAGGAAATGCTTGGCCTTTAAAACTAACATTTTTACGGTAACTGATTTCGCACCAAATCCAACGGACAAATACTTCCAAGAATTGCATACTGAACAAAGATTGACCAAACATTTCTCTTATATAGAAAATACTTAAATTAAACAAATAGTAACAAACGCGAATTGTTACACATCCCGCTATGAAATAGAATAGACCCCATTATCACGTCTTTTTTCAGACCAGACGTCAAATATTACCATCGAATAGTGGATTATTTAATCCTTTTGTTTCACTGCCTCCTATTTATGACTTTCAATAAACATTAATATTCAAATACTAATACTGTTTGATATTTTCTTTAGTATCATATTTAATCATTATTCAACGTAATCGCGATCAAAGGAATCATAATTTAGAAAAGCACAATCACAGTCCAAAGAAACACGCCTTGTATCTCAATTTTACAACATCAAATAAAGCAAGTAAATTAAGAAAATATCTATAATAAAACTATAAAAAATACGTGTCCCAGATGTGTATACGAATAAAAGCACCTGTTTGTTTTGTAAGTCTCTAAGTTTACAAAATATCCTAAGGCATCTCCGTTTATTATCATAAGGTAAGAGAGGAACCGGCACGTCACCAGGTGGCCACTTTGCATATCAAAAGGGAAGAAAAGTATTTCTTTGTAAAAGATTGGCGAGATAAACTTTCAAGCAACTTTTATGAAAATGTGGAATCGAAGACTAATCTTAATAAAATATAAAATCCATTACTCTTATCTTAAATGGAATGGTGTTTTAAATTTGACAAAGGTTTATTCCTTATCTGTGTTTGAGCTAATCCCTTAAAAGGAAAGTAAAATATTGTCGGAATGTTTTTACAACCTTTCAGAAAGATAACACCAAATAATTTTTTTTGACGGTTCACACGTCATGTAGATCGTTTGTAATTTTGTTTTAATGGCGAGTTAAACATTTAAAATTCTTACGGGCAGAGATAAAAGGGAACAAAAAAGAAAGAGATATCTCGTATTAGTGATAGAGCTAGTTGACAGACCATGTTCAACTAGAGCATATTTTCAATATGCCATTTAATCTACATCGTATGTTAAAAGATGCTCTGAATAGTCGTGGTCTAGAGATGGGAATTCTGGTTCATTTGAGTGAACTAGTTCATTCGTTCTCATTCACCAAAAAAAAATAGTTCACTGAACTAGTTCATTAGTTCACTTTCGTTCACGAAATTTTTAAGACTATGATAAACGGAAATCGTATTGTATTGTGATGCACGAGCGAGAACAAGTGAACTTTTAGGATCTGGTTCTAGTATAATTTGACAGCAGACAGCAGAAGCAGAGCGGTGATCATAGCAACGACCACGAACGAACGAACGTTCTCCGCTTTCGATTCGACTTCATCGGCCGTGCCGCCCTGATGGTGAATCATATCCGAATAGTTCGCAGTTAACTAGTCTTTATTAAACTCACGAACTAGTTCGTGTCGTTCACTATAAGGAATAGTTCATATGAACTAGTTCGTTCATGAACTACACACCTCTAAGCCGCATTACTGTTTAAATTTTGATAGCATTGTTAATATTCTATAAGTGGTTCTCTGACGTCTTTCTTAAACTACATTTACTACATTTAAGAAATCATAATTGTGGTTGATAATACCGGCCGTTAGTGATATAAACGCAGATTACCTACAACTTTCATTTAGAGCATTTTTGTCCAAAATTAACTGGAAACTTTTGCGCAAGAGAAAACTAATATCATATTTTAAAGGCCTAGATAAACACTCTCCTTGTGAATTAAAGTACAATTTTATCTGAATCTTTAGAAAATATGTCAAATTTGATTTTAAGTAACCTAGGAAACATTAAATGTAATTTGAATTGTGATATCATGTTTTCAATTATTTTTAAATTAGTAGCAGTAGTTGACTCAGTGGTATCGAGTCGGCCTGTGGATTTGAGAAACCAGGTTCGATTCCCACAGCCGACAAACAATTTTCGCCTACTACCTGTAGCTCCCCTTTCACTAACATCCTTGGGGGCCGTGATTTGACGGCTTGTAATCGCACTTCATAGGCAAAATATATCACCTTTCGAGATCTACTATGACATATAGTGCTACATTCTGTAATAGATTGAAGGCGTGATGATATATTTATTTATATTTTTTTAAATTTAAATCAGTTATAAATAGAAACGTAAGTACTAAATTAATCGTATATACGAGGTGTGGCTATTAAATAACGAGACTGACGCTGCTACAGACGGAGTACGCATGCGCCAAACCCCAGCGATCGTCAGCTTTTAAGCGTAAAGCAAAATCCGTATAACCGTAGCATTCGTTCTAATTAGAGTTGTTTTTTTTTTGTTTCGCCGAAAAAATGTTAAGTGCAACATTAGAGCAATGAATTGTTGTGAAATTTCACATGAAACTTGGCAAAACTGCTACTGAAACTTATAATTTATTCAAAAAAGTACCCGAATTGTGGAAGGACAAGTCATGGTTTCTCCATCAAAACAATACGCTGGCTCATTCCGCAATGTCTGTCAAGAGATTTCTAGCCAAGTACAGCATCCCAGTGTTGGATCATCCGCCTTATTCGCCAGATCTTGCACCGTGCGACTTCTATCTGTTTCCTAAGGTGAAATTTGCCTTAATAGCAACAAAATGTGAGCTTTGAAAGAGAAATCGGCACGCGTTCTGAAGGAGCTGACAGAAGAAGACTTGTAGGGATAGAGGAGGGGTGTATATTGAAAGTGATAATAAGTAAATAGGTATGGAATGAAAATAAAATGATAAAACTGCATCAGTCTCGTTATTTAATAGCCACACCTCGTATTATAGTTTCTTAAAAATGTTTCTTATGGGGTGGCTAGCTCAGTGGTATGAAGTCGGCCTGCGGATCCTGAGAACCCTGGTTCGATTCCCACAGGCGACAAACAATTTTCATAATTTAAAAAGCTATCCCTCCACCACTAACATCTTTGGGGGCCGTGATTTGACGACTGGTAACCGCACTTCACGCACAAAATATATCACTTACCGAGATCTGCTTCGGCAGAGTGCCACACCCAGTAATGGGTAGAAGGCGTGATGATGTATTTATTTATTATATTTTTAGAAATGTTTCTTTTTTTTTAATTTGACCATTTTTCAAATAAACTATAAACAAAAAGGGGTATACAGCCTGTTGATTTATCTCATAATATTTATAATATTCTTGTTTAATTTCCTAGTTTGCAATTTTAATCAGGACTTTGAGTTAATATACATTTTTTGCAATATTGGTTTTCTTTTTTGCAGATAAAAATTTCAATATAACATTGACATTGAAAAAGGTATACCAAGTGATTTATTAGCGTAGAAGCAATAAATTTTATGCATAAATTCTTTTTAATACATCATCTATCAAAATGATTTATTTTTCAATTTTTCATATTCATGTAAAAATATATGAATTTAAACGTCAGATATGACAAGACTTAAAACAAAAAGAAAAGAATAACATAGGTACTTTTTGTTGTTCATAATTATTCATTTTGAAAAGAAATTTATCTTTATTAAATAATGATTTAGGTATTGTAGATCCTATCGATATATTAAATAAGTAGAGAGTAGGTCTCAGGATTAAAAATTGCAACGAAATCAATCTAGCAATAGAGTATAATTGGACGTTTCGTCCAGCGAACTGGACATCATCAGCAAATAAATAAAAATATTGTAACAAAATAATTATACAGTAATTGTAAACAATTTTTACAAAAGTCATAACAATAAAACACATAAATAGAGTCACAAAAAGATAAGTACCATAGCATGTCAAAGACAATAGTCAAAATGTCCGAATGACAATTCTAATTGTCATTCAAGTGGTAGAGCTTTTTAATATATATTTATTAAAATAAATTCTTGACCGTACATCATATTTAATACAATATAAAATCATACCATAAATGATATCTTTATTGCTGAAATATGAAAGTTAAAGTTGAATAATTCAAATCGCCCATTTGTATTTCGCACTGCCATAATGCAATTATGTAGTTGCATTAAGCCAATCACAGAACTTTGTCTGAAACGTTTGTCGGTGCTCAATTTTACTGAGAGGAAGACGAAGAAGAAATAAGCATTCAGCATTTTACGATTCTACCAATGACGTATAATACTAGACGAATTATGCCGTATTCAAGTCAATACAGTGTTGTGAAGCAGAGAGGAATGGAATAACTTTATGGTCCGCCGGATGCGCGGCAAGGAGCGAGTACACTTTGATGTTATGCAAGTTGCTCCTTGCCGCGCACCCGCCTCACCGACCAGTTATTCTATCCCTTTCTGGCTCACAACAAACGCCGATGTTATCCGTCTAGTTATGTTTTGTCTGAGGATTCTAGGACAACGACATACGTTACGTGTTATTTATCTCTGTCTTATCTGTCTCTCTTTAAGCTAAGATGCAACTACGTCATATTTGTTTGTTTCGAAAGTTTAAATATTTTTATCATGCTTAATACAAGTTTAAAAAAAAATAAAAAAATTTGGGTATAATAATTTTATTACGTAGATTAATATATAAAAAATTCAAAAATGTCTTGAAAGGCCCATTATACTCTATTGCTAGATTGATTTCGTCGCAATTTTTGATCCTGAGACCTACTCTCTACTTATTTACTTTATTAAATAAATAAATTGCTGTGGATTTCCCCAATTTCAATAATATGAGAACGTTATTATTCATTCGTTATGATGTGAACATAAAAATACCGCAACATTACGTATTAATTAAAAATAATTTCATAAATTGATTCAAGTAAAACTTGTGTTAAATCAAATTATGTTTCATTTTAGTTATTTTAGGTTTTGAAATAAACCTGCCGTTTACCTAATAAAAGTAAAAATGAATAAGTAAATATATCATCACGCCTTTTATCCATTACTGAGTGTGGCTTCTGTAGCAAATCTCTGTAATTCGATATATTTTGCGCGTAAAGTGTGGTTAACAGCCATCAAATCCAGCCCCTCAAAGATGCTAGTGGAGGGAGAGCCACAAAGGTAATTTGAATGTGGAGTAAAATTTATCGGCTGCGGAAATAGAACTCGGGTTCTAAATTCTACAGGCAGAAGTGTTTCCACTAAGTTACCTACAACATTAATATCAGGTTTCAGTAACAAAAGTTAATTTTAAACTTGGTTTAAATAAATAATAGCGAATCTAAATTAAATGTCAAATGTCTTAATTGAGATTGCGGACATATATTCGATAACAATTTTCGTTCAATAATAGATATTTTTGAAGAAATGGAAAAATTTTTAATCATTTTATATCCTTTACACATTACTTTCCGAAAACCAAATAGTACCAAGATTATATTACAGTTTATTTCAACATTTTTGAGAATATGGTTCAGCTTAAGGGACTCGTGCCTATTAGAAGGCTAAAAAAAGCAAATTTTCAAGAATTTTTTCCGGCTTCTTTATTTGATATGACCATACAACTTTTGCTATAATGTAAGTGAGTCCTTCGAGAGTACAAACATTTTTTTTTTTACTTTTTATGTAGTAATTTATAGATAGCGCCAAAGTTGAGTCCTTTAAAAATCCTTGTCCCATGGTGGACAGTTAATCTCAGGATTGACAAGTCAGAAACAAAATATTCAAAAAGCTTTTTAAAGAAGCAGGTGTCTCACACAATAATTCATCACCGTTAACGAAAAATCGGTAAAAAACAAAAAATGGCGAACTTTTAAAACTTGTGTGAAAAATCGACTCTTTTTTTCTTGCGCCAAAATATATATTTTTTTATTTTTGGCCAAATTGTTGTGTAGAATAGTTTAACAAACAAAGTACGCCAAGATTGATTAAAATCGGTTCAGTACATTCGGAGATTAACTGTCCGCTGTTTGAAAAAATGTCATTTCGAGAAAATCGTGTTTAATGTTTTTTTCGTATTATTACACCATTGAGCGCGCGAGCTCTTAAAGTTTTTCTATACTAATTTAACTTTAGAATTTCTCAAAAATATTTTAGGAGGTGACTTTGGAAGATGTAAGGAGTTGAAAAATGTAAAAAAAAGAAATTAGAGATTCTAATGCTGGGTTGCATGAAAGTTTTATCGGTTCATTAGCAACTAACGGTTCAATAAATTTCAGAAAATCGCTATTGATACTGTTGCTAGATAAACAATTCTTTAACTAAAGAGCTCTTTAGTTTTTTCTTTCAACCCAGCATAATAGGAATTAGTCCCTTAATTTGATTGATTTAAATTTTGTTGGTGAAATAGGCCATAAATAAATGTAAAAATTAGAAAAGATCCATTAATAATGTTTTATTACCAACGCGTGTTTGAGATATCGTGCATTTAAACACGAAATTAACTTAAAAATAGATTTCCTTCATAAAAAAATCATCCCCTATCTACCTAATTAACTCTATCTGGTAAAGCGTTGGCGCTACCCTAACACTACAACTAGCAATAATTACGCTTTTATACAAAAAAGGTAATCGTAGCCTAGTGGTTAAGACCGAGATAAAACTTGTGTCACTCAAGAAAGAGATCGTGCGTTTAAAGCTCGATGACTTCAATATACATATATATTAAAAAAAATTGTAATTTGCTTTAATAGGACTATTAATACAAGTTTTTGGGTCTAGTAATAAAGGTACATGGGCAATATTACGAGACTCAAAAACGTATTTTTAGTCCGACTGAAACATATATTTAGAAAATTTCGCAGATTTATTCAAATTAATGAGAAGCAAATTGAAATAAAAATTGCTATTTTGGTCTTAGGATCAAAAAAACGATGACATATCCATGGTAATGTAAACAATTCGTAGCGGTTTTTTTACGCTTGATAAAGTATTCCAAGTGGGTGAAAAAAACTAGTTATTATACAAGTGTGCGAAGCTATATTTTTCACATAAGCGTAATTTTAAAGCACGAGCGGAGCGGTTGCTTTAATTTGCGCGAATGGTGCAAATGACGTCTTCGTTTGTACTATTCTTTTTGTAACGAGCAAAAATTATATAATTGATAATGAGAAAATTTATTAAATATGATGCGTGAATTTATATTGACTGTTTAGTATGTCATGAATAGACATTTGTTATTTGGAAACAAATTGTTTATTATTTCTCGTAAAGCTTGTTAAAATACATCTGCTTGAAGGCGTTGTAAGCTAATGTCTCTACTTCTTTTATAAATAGCTTAAAATGTGTGTACATAAATACAATTAGCGTTTTAATGGCCAAGATTTAGAACCATAAATAAGACTGTTTTTTTTTTCAATTACTTTGAAGCACTAGTGCGCAAAATCAAACTTTAGTTTCCATGGTAATGAAATCTTATTTTGAATAATGCTAGTACAAAAAATATTTTGACTGAGTGGTTCGGATTCCACTATAAGCTACTGTAATTGAAATTAAAGCTGGAATTATAATGAAGTAACGCAAGAGGCAACGCAAAAGTAGTAGTAAGGCAACAAGTTAAAACTTGTAATTGAAATAGAAGCATTTATACTGACGCAAAGCAATCAGTAAGGTAAAATAAGCAATGCAAGAGATGGTCAACTTTCATCTTTCTACGTTACTTTACTGAACAGTTCTTACCGCTAGCCAATCAGAAATCAGCGTTTTAAACTTTGCATTGTAATCTCTATTACCGACCGTGATCTATCAGCTGTCACTGTCATACATTTTGTTTGATCTATTTTTTTTTAATGGACAGAAATTAATGTCAAGTCATCAAAAGATTTAAAAATATATATATTAAAAAATAACAGTTGTGGGAAGAGTTAGAAAATCTTCTGAAATTAAACGGCAGGTTTTTGAGGTTAAATTGTAAATATATATATATATATCATCACGCCTTCTACCCATTACAGGGTGTGGCATTCTGCCGAAGCAGATCTCGGTAAGTGATATATTTTGCGCGTGAAGTGCGGTTACCAGTCGTCAAATCATGGCCTCCAAAGATGTTAGTGGTGGAGAAGCCACAGGGGTAGTTTTTGAAATTATGAAAATTGTTTGTCGCCTGTGGGAATCGAACCAGGGTTCTCAGGGTCCACAGGCCGACTTCATACCACTGAGCTAGCCACTCCATATATATATACTTTATATACATGTTATATTAATAAATTTTAGTTTGTATTTATTTTTTTGCCGAATTTGTCCAACGTCGTTAAAAAATTATGAGATAGGTACCTACTCCAAAGAAAACAAAGAAATTGCAACATATCTCTGAGTGGCTAACAGTATTAGGTTCTACTTCTCAATATAAATCAGTAATTTGCTTGCGTTACTTTTTACTGTGCTTTACTTTATTTTACCTCTTACGTTACTTCATTATAAATCCAGCTTACGTTCCTGTTGAGCTGACTAACAAATAAATTATATCATTATTCTACCTATATTTTTTTATTGCCATAATAAGGCTTCAGCATTATTTCCATACAATATTTAACAAAGAAATCCTGAAACCTTATTTTATCAATAAAAATTAGACTGGATCCCATTGCCCAATCCATATAATTGTAAATCCATAGACTATCTAAACGAGATCGTCTTTCAAATTTCATTTATAAAACCCACCCCTTCTGAAGAGAGACAGCAGGGTTGTAGACAAAGCAGGGAGATCGATCTGTCGGCGGTGGTGGTGGCGCCTCTCCACCACCGCCGCGGCGCTCCAGTGCCAGTGCGACAGCATCGCTCGTGAGGATAAGACGCGCGCGATTGCTCGGTTCTCGTCCGTGGTGCTTCTGAACGAGACGTGCACGTGCTCCACAGCGGCGAGTGTTTTGTGCAGGACTAGGAACTTCTCGATAAGAGAAGGCGCAACTTGTTACTTTGATTTGTGGTAAGTGTAGGAATAGTTTGTATAGAGGTTGGAAAGAGAATACATACGAGTAGTAATTATTTAAAATTGAGGGATACATTAAACTAAAGACGTACAGCGTATCCAAAAATAATATAAACTCCATTCCCTGTATGAAAACGATTACGTCAAATGTGGACGAGGTTATCATAGTTACGATGAAATATAGCTATATTTTTTATTACTATAATTCGTTCCTATGCGAAAGGCATTAACGTATTTCTTAATGAGTATAGACACACGTTTCATGTTTTTTCACGTTCTATCACATTTATTATTTTAATGAAAACGTATGACAATTTTTACTAATACGAAAATTTATATTTACTTTGTTCACATTTGTTTATAAAATAAAAATAGAGACCTATGATCATGATTTTGTTATTTTCTCGCCTGTCATTTCTAATGCCTGATTTATAGATTGTATAGAATAAAATAGAATAAAATAAAATAAGGAATGAAATGGAATAGAATATAAATTTGTAATTATAATTTATAGATTGCACAGAAAGGAATAGCAGTGAATAGAATGACGTAATTTTTTCACTAAAATAGCTATGTTCATACTGGTATTTTAGGTTACTATTACAAACTTCATGGCGATGAAGTGACATAAAAATTTGATCAGGTCAACGTTGATGGTTGTTGTTTAAAAAAAATTAAATTAATTTAGCATATAAATTGAGGTGTTTAGCTCATGCTCCAGAGAGTTTGTATATGTTAAGGAGTTGTAGAATTCTGAAAATAAATACAGAAAGAAAGATGCGGTTTTTTTTTCGAAAAATTACAAAAAAATAAATAAATTTTCCGTAAAAAACTATTTTTCAAATATATTATATTGGTTTTTTCTTTGTTATTATCATATAGAATAGTGTTTCTCTGTCAATTTTACTAAATGAAAATTATCAAGAATGTATGTTTGTGAGTACACAATCCTTGAATAAATAACCTAACTCTGCATCAAAACTTGAATGTCACAAATGAACACATAACCGCCTTTCTTAAACGTCATTAATTTGAAATCAAACGAAGAGCGTCGAAATTACACGACCGACGTAGGAATGGTATAGAATAGAACACGAAATAAAATTTGGTTATATCTGTTCTGTGCTGTTCTGTTCTATTCCATTCTAAGCAACTATAAATGGTCGCATGCTTTTTCATAGGTTTATATTTCTATTCCATGTTTTATTCTATTCCATTCTATTCTATGAAATCTATAAATCAGCCTTAAGGTTGTGACATTTTTTTATACATAAATACAGACTGATAAATACAGACTGATAAATAAGAAATGACTAGAAAAATTTTGGGTAATCGAATGCAGAAATGCGTTTGCCCATCTTCATGATTATTTTGCGCTGGAGTTAGAGAATCGAGGATCTTTAATTAATTTAACTGTAGTAGAAGAAGTAATGTGCATTGTATTTTGTATTTTCATATATTATTTACTTATATATAATAATAATACATATAAAAATGTATATTCCTTTGAGTTTTATTTTACAAAATTACATATTTCAATAAGGTAGGTAATATATTTCCTGCGTTAAGATAAATTTATATTTGGTTTTTATTTAATATATGCAGAATTTGGTTTAATTTATAAACTAATTAAATTTTATAAAGTAATAAATATTTTAATCTGACATTTAAATTGTAGGTTGTGTTTTAAAAATGTCAATCCAATACCAATGTAAACGTTTTAAGTACAAAATCTTGAATCACATGGATACCGAATGTGACGTAATAGTTTTCATACAGGGAATGGAGTATATAATGGCTGTTAATTAAAAAACTGGCTATAAGCGTTTAACAAGGGAAATAAGTTTTTCCTTGCGCAAAAGTTCTTAATTTGCAAGTAAAATTAGGTGAAAGGCTTTATGTATAAATGATTTATAATAAATTTATTATAAATCATTTATATGTAAAGCCTTTCATCCAATTCTACTTCCAATATTAACATTCGACTTATCCAGATCAAAAAATTTTCAAAAGCTCTTACATTATTTCAGATCCAAATACTTCAAATAAATGTTGTAGACATTTCATTACTGGAAAACTCAAGTTTAAGATATTTTAAAACAGATACTTTATAGGAAAAGTCATGGAATTTAAACAAAATTACAAGCAATTTGTAGGCAACCGTAGTCCAGTGGATAAAAGCGAGGTAAAACTTGCGATACGTAATTAACAAGCAAGATCGTGCGTTCATATCTTGCTGACTTCAATTTATATCAAAAAAATACGATTGTGTCTGAGTGGTTCGGATTGCACTATAGGCTATAGGCCCCCTGTAATTGGGATTAAGTTCCTGTTGTTCAGAATAACAAATAAATAAATAAATTGTAACATTGTAACTATAAAAAAAGTTAGTTTTCGTTCAATAATATATAGTTTTTAAAGTATGAAGCAGTTTTCAACTATTTTATGAGCTTTTCCGAAAATCAAATGGTAACAATATTATATTAAAGTTTATTGAGAATACAGTTTAACTTAAAATCAGGATTAGCTAAAGATCTTTTGAAAAAAATATATTTGAAACATTTTGCTCTAAAATTGAGGCAATGGCTGAGTAAAAGCTGATTTCCTATATTAAACGGCTATTATTCGATTTTCTTGTAATAATACCTTGTACATATACAGAGAAAATAAAAAATAACTGACAGATTCCATATGAAATACTGGTCGAGAAACAAGCATAATTTTTTTAAAAATTCGCAAAATTATCTGTACTTCGCATGAAGTACATTTTTAGTGGCACTGGTTTCAATTTAATTTAATTTTACATTTCATTAATACAGGCTGATCAAAAGGAATTGTTATAGTTGGCAATACAATGCCAGAGATCTTTTTATTCCACAGTTGGCACAACGCCAGGTAAAGGCGGAAATGCTATTTGACATTTCTAATAAATACAAATAGGTTATGTCAGGACTCTGACAGCTAATAGAATTTTGACTTTTTAAGTAACAGAAATACTTTAGAAATAAATGTAATAATAAATGTACTCAAATTTAAATTTTAAATGTCACTGTCAACAACAGGAAATGAATTTATGTATCAGGTTTACCAATTTCAAGTAGTTTTGTTTATTGCCAACTGTAACAATTCCTTTTGCTCACCCTGTAATAAATATTATTTAATCATTTAAATCGAACCTTATAATAATAATAAAAATAATAATCGTTACATTTAAAAAATTAAGTAACAACAGTAAAAATCAAACCATGGTTCAAAGATACTGTTGTTATTTAATTTTAAAAATTTAAAGATTATTTTATAACAATATTATTTTATTTTGTGAATTTCAATGAATGTAAAGTCATGAGTGTAGGACGAAAAAAAAAATGGATTAAATCATTGTTGAGTTTAAAATTTGGATTTATATTTCGGTATTAATTAATACCATCTTCAGTTATAATAATAATAAACACCAATAGTACAAAATTGCGCACAAAAGTAAAATAATAAATAATATGTTAAACGATTTTTACAATTGTCTAATTTTTAAAGTGGTGTAAGTCTATTTGCAACCCCTGAATATACATTATTTTAATTAAATTTGCCTATAACAAATTTATATAATTAAATTACATATTGATAAATCAGTAGAAACATTGCCAGACTTAATATAATTAACATATATTTTTTTTATTGACAAATATGCTGACCTTTAATTTTCTTGAAACAAGAGAAAATGGACTTACACCACTTTCAAAATAAACGGTCCATATCTACACTTCATTTCACTTTGTAAAAATGCAGTAAACGATTTCTTCTTCTAATCTGCACAATAAGAACTCGATCCCAATAGGATTCGGGCACTCACGTGACACTGTGACGTTTTGAGACGTAAAAACAGCTGTTCGGGCAAAGATCACTGCGCCACCTACAAAATGAACTATTTTTTTTGGGACGAGATTTGAAAAGAACGGTTCTTTTCAAATCTTGTTGGGCTGCGATCACTGCGCCACCTACAAAATGAACTATTTTTTTGGGACGAGATTTGAAAAGAACCGTTGTTTTCAAATCTCGCCACAAAAAAAATAGTTCATTTTGTAGGTGGCGCAGTGATCGCAGCCCAACAAGATTTGAAAAAAACCGTTCTTTTCAAATCTCGTCCCAAAAAAATAGTCCATTTTATAGGTGGCGCAGTGATCTTTGCCCGAACAGCTGTTTTTATGTTACAAAACGTCACAGTGTCACATGAGTGGCCGCATCCTAATACAGTATACAGGGATTACTGTTTATAGTGGATGCTGGCTCACTACATTCTTAAGGGTCAGTTGTACCATCTTCGGATAAAGTCCCTGATTACTATCGGTAGGATAAATGAAAAAAATATCGCATTCAGTATAATTATTACTATTTGTGCTACGATTTCGATGCGATATTTTTTTATTTATCCCGCTGATAGTTATTGGGAACTTTATCCGAAGATGGAAAAATTATACCTTAGTGGCAGAATATAAGTGAAATATACAAAAGTTTGTGTCACTTCTGTATGTTTTGTACGATTTTTGATTATAATTAGGTAACCATAAACTACAAACAAACAAAATTCCTCCACAATCGATAACCAAAATAAATAATATTTTCCCAGATAAACAATCTCTTCAAAAATATTGTCTAAACAAATATGAACTAACAGAAAACCAGGAAATTTGTTTCCGATTTTTCTATTTCGAAACAATGAAAAAATTAGCTGCGGCACATGTTCGATGAAAGCAAACATTTGAAATACGTTCAAATATTGTTTCAAAATCCAGCGAACAAAAATAATAACAGTGAAATAAAAATATTTGGAAATAAAACAGCACTGAATATTGCTGAGGAATTTCAGAGAAGAGGATTCGAAATACTAAAAATAACCTCATGTTTTATGAAATAAGTCAAATGTCAAGCGTGAAGGCGCAGCGTTCAAAAACTTTGGACAAGAAAAAGAATTTCACTTCTTAAATAAATATATAAATAGATACAGTCAACATTTTTATAAATTTATAATGCAAAATTAATTTAATTATACTGACTACGTTTTCACGTCAGCTAACTACTGTTCTTCCTAAAGTCAAGTACATAATAGTGTATTACATAACAAGCATCGAAAGTGCAAGATAACGTGCGAGTGTACAAATTGAAAAACGAGGCGCGCAGCGCCGAGTGCTACAAACACACTTTTGAGCGAGTTATGTACACTATTTTTAAGACGACCACAAAATATTTCTAAATAAAGTTTACAAGAGCAATGTTGTTACATTTTGACAGCTGATGCGTTTTTGTAGGTAAGCGTTAACATTTAATATTTGAGGTTAGGTAATGTGATACCAACTGTACTAACCGTAATGTCAAAATATTAAATAATGCTAAAATATTAGTAAATAAGTAATTAATAATTTTTAAAAAATAAGATGTATCTGTGCAAATGTGTAGAAAAATCTACCAAAACTTCGATCTAAATAGTAATACAAATTCTTTTCATTTATTTTATTATTTTCTTTCATCGTAACGCCGTCTGTTGTCAATCAGTGGAACTTCAACTGATATGTTAGAAGTGTGCGTTATACTAACATATCAGTGTATGTTATTTTCAACTTTCCGTAGTAGTTTATGTTGACTTGAGCCATGCAAGTTCATGTAAACGAATATCAAATTTACTTCGTCAGTGACATCTACGATGTTCTCGTTTAAGAAAATTTTACAAGTTCTTTTGCATAACTTTGCAAGTAAATTAATTTATAATTGATGTGAGAGAAAACTGTTTATCATTTTTCCATATGCATGAAATTCTTGTAAACTCCATTAAACTATGCAATAGTTGGAAGAATTTATAAACCCAAAGTTTGAGATAAGGAATTTCCAGAACTATTTATGGACTTAGGTGAAGTTAGGAGGTATCTGCATATGACTGTATAAATAAGAATCCTAGTTCGAATTTCACAGCCGACAAAGAATAAATTAACAAGGAAAAATTACCAGCCTACTAAAATATTTCTAAGCTGTGAAATGCGTTGATAATGATGCCACTGAGATGAATAGAACAACATTTTTGGAGAAATGAATATGAAAAAATACATTCTGAAATATTTCCATCTAATACTGAAATAAAATAAATATATCATCACGCCTTTTACCCATTACTGGATGTGGCACTCTGCCGAAGTAGATCTCGGTAAGTGATATATTAATGCGCGTGAGTGCGGTTATCAGTCGTAAAATCATGGCCACCAAAGATGTTAGTGGTGGGGGAGCCACAAGGGTAATTTTAAATTGGTGAAAATGTTTTGTCGGCTGTGGGGATCGAATCAGGGTTCTTAGGATCCACAGGTCGACTTGATACCACTGAGTCATTACTCCACAAATACTTAAATCATTATTACTATGTTTTTATCAAAATTATTCATTATTTCTATTAATACTTCTCTTGAAAATTATGACAAAACGAAGATTTATATCATAAGATTGAGGAGAAAAATTAATTGCACAGATATGTTCGAGATGAGATGAGACAAAATGAGTGTTTCTTGTCGCATTGGTAAAGTTAAAAAATCTCTCTTAAAAAATTGAAAGAAAACACGAAGCTTACAAATAAAAGTAGTAGAAAATTAGATTTCCTGCAGGTAATTGAAACAATTTTATATAAAATAATTTTTCAATGAATAGAGTACATCAACAAAGTTCATACTAATCGATCTAATCTAAATCAAAGTTACATGGTTACATTGAATAATTGATATTGCTGTCAAACATTCAATATGCTTTTATTTATTAAAATAAGAGCCGAAATATCCACCTCCTAATAAAGTTCCTAATAAATTTATTTAGCTAATAATAATTTTTTGCAGATATACACTACCTTATAAATTTGATTTACCTAATAAATATATTTATTAGCTACATATTTTATTAGCTACTCAAACCTCCTAATAAATAACAAAAGATTCAATTATTGTCATGTCAGTTTATGCAAATAAAAATATATTTTTTAATACTGTATCAATTTGTTATAAAAAAGGTATGCCTGGAAATAATATATCTATATTGGGTTATAATTGATATTTTAGATAAATTTTGATGAATTTTATTAACAGAGAAGTTGGAAATAATTAAACCCTCACAATGTTACATGGTGGAAATAAAATTGACAGTTTTGATAAATGGCATGATATCTAGGTTTTTTAATTGATTTCGAATGTGAAAATATACAGATATTTCCAACTTATTCGCAGAATTCTTTTTTTTAACGTAGCGTTTAACATAATCATACATTCTCTTTCTCTAACAAATAATTTATTTTGTTAATAACTATTAGCTAGTTTATTAGGAGGTGGATATCTCGGCCCTAAGTTATAATAAGTACATTATAAGCAAAAATCAATAAAAATTTAAAATACAAAAAACTAATCACCCGCATTCAATAACGTAGAAATATTCAACTTTTACAGACAATAATTAGCTCATTGACTCGCAACGAGGCTATATATACAGGTATACACAGTATGTCCCAAAAATAACGAGACTTTTAATTTAAATCATAGAACACGTAGCGCAATCTATTGAACATACACATTGTTTGAAAGATACATCTTTCCTCTTTCGAACGCATACAATTTCATGCAATCAGGTGATAGTTTAAAAATTTACGCGCATTTTAATGACAGTAGTTTTTATGTTTATGTTGTAAAAAACAACGAGCAAATATTAAATATTTGTGTTAAACTTGGAAAAAAATTTGCTGAGACATACGAGTTGATGAAAAAAGTTTATGGTGATGATTGTTTATCTCGTTCACAAGTTTATAAGTGGTTTGCAAAATTTAAAAATGGTCGTGAAGATTTAAATGATGATGAAAGATCTGGACGTCCAAAAGCCGGAAATTGTGCTGAATTAGTCGAAAAAGTGCGTGAAATCATTGCTGTCGATGCGAATTTTACTGTTAGAATGTTGGGTGAAGAAGGTAAATACGAGTAAAAATACTATTTGGAGAATTCTAACTGAAGATTTGGGTAAAAGAAAGGTTTGTTCACGTTTTGTTCCACATGAATTAAATGAAGACCAAAAAGCCGCTAAAAAAGTCAACGAATTTTTGATGAAAAAACATATTTGTGTCATCGACCACCTTCCATATTCGCCTGATCTATCACCATGTGACTATTATCTTTTCCCAAAACTGAAAATTGCCATGAAAGGAGCGTTTTACGATGACATTCCAGCTATTCAAGCAGCCGTGACACAGGTGTTAAAAAACGTTCCTTTAGATGGCATAAAAAAATCTATGCATGCTCTAGTTGATCATTCTAAAAAGTGTATTGATTCAAATGGAACCTATTTGGAATAAATATTAAGTTTCAAACATAATACAATGCGTGTTTTATTCTATATCTAAAGAGTTTCGTTATTTTTGGGACATACTGTGTATACAGGTATATATAAATTCGATCCAAAATTTCTATATTTTCTTGACTGACTAACTGAATCCGACTTTAACTTAAGATTTAGATAGATGCTATATGTATGTCGTTCGCATAGTTACTCGCTTCTTTTGTCTCTTCAACTCCTGCAATTTTTAACAAATTTCAAATAATTTTTATTTACAGATTAAGCTCATGAGGTAGATTATCAATATTATTATATAGTTTCAATAGTAAGTTTTACCGATAAAAAGAGATTTTCGCAACATACTACTCAAGTAATCATAAGCTATATTAATACTTCCGTATTATTTATTTATTTCTACACAACAGGAACTTAATCCCAATTACAGTAGCTTATAGTGAAATCTACACCAGTGAAACAATATTTTTTGTATACAATTTGAAGTAACGATCTCTTTAATACATTCAAGTTTTACGTCAGTTTTATTCACTGGGCAACGATTCTCTTTATTGCTTTTAGATTCCTACCGTAGCGACATAAAATGTGAAAATTTTAGAAATTTCCACGAACTGAGAACATGAAACACACGCGCATATTAGCAATCCTGCAAATTTAAATTAACTACTGCATTAGGTTTCTTTGACCCGAGCAAACGTTATTGCTTTGTTTGTTATCTGCAAACAAAGGAGAGTGCATGGGTGAGGATGTATGGAGAGTAGCGTCTCGTCATCATTGTCATGGAAAATATAGATTGTTTGATTATTTATAATTCATTCGAGTAGTTTTTGTAAAGTGTACTGTCAACTTTAAATATCTTCTACAAATATTTATGGATATAACCTATTTTAAAAGGACTAACTTAAACCATGAACTAAACACCTAAATATAAGGTAACATATTCATATTTATGGGATGGCTAGCACAGTGGTATGAAGTCGGCCTGTGGATCCTGAGAACGCTGGTTCGATTCCCACAGGCGACAAATTTTCATAATTTGAAAAAGCTATCCTTGTGGCTCCTCCACCACTAACATGTTTGGGGGCCGTGATTTGACGACTGGTAACCGCACTTCACGCGCAAATATATCACTTACCGAGATCTGCTTTAGCAGAGTGCCACACCCAGTAATGGGTAGAAGGCGTGATGATATATTTATATTTATTTATTTATATTCATTTAAGGTAGGGTTGTTGGTTTTACGAATATGCCAGACTTCGATTGTTCGGATTTATTGTATCTTCGAATTTAGATTCGAACTTTCGAATTTTTTAATATTCCGAATTTTCGAATTATTCGAATTGTGATTCTGGATCCTAACGTGAACACGGCATGTTGATATGAATTATTTTCGGAATAAACTCATTTGCAGAGTTTTGTATTAATTCATAAGTAATTATTATTATTTGCCAAATTAATTCAATTTAGACTTACAATTTCGCTACACTGTCAAAAACGTTTTAATGAAGACGTTTCTGTATCATTTTTATTCTCATTTTAAAACGTTTTACTAAAAGTCCGTAGCATTTTTTATTTTCGAATTATTTGAAATGTTTTAACAGCTCGAGGACAAGTCAGTCAGACTGCAAACTGAGCATCGAGGGTTCAATTCTCCTCTTAGTCATTCTATTGCCTCATCACAATTTTTACTAGGGATATTCTTTTTTAGGGAGTTCAATTCACTAACCATTTTATGGGATAAAAAAGGCATTGCTTATTAGTAAAACAATTTCAATGCATTTGTTGTACATAAATGTATGTATTATTATTTATTTATAAATAATATAAATTATAAATAAGATAGTAGATGTCTTAATGAAGATGCCTAACCTTGCAGAGTTTCTGCAGGATACTTCGGCGAGTTTATTATTTAATTCGTGGCCGACTTTTCGCGAAATATGCGTGAGCATGTTTGGAAATGACAGATGGCGTTAATTCAGTGGCAAAAAATTTGAAAATTCGAAGCTTCGAAAAATTGTTATTAAATTAAATTAAGAATATGAAAAAAATTCTCAGATTAAACCTTCATATTTTTTTATGGAGATTCCGAATCTGTAATAAAAAAAATAGGGTTCCTATTTAAGATATCTAAATTTACCCCCTCTCCGACCCCCCCTGAGGGGTGGGGGCGAAAAATGTTAACAAGATCGAATGGCCCCCTCAAAATGGTTAAACTTTTGTTCATGAAAGTTTTTTATTAAGGGCTTAATTTGGAAGATATTTGAACAAGTCAAGTTAAATAGACCATGCTGTATATATATATATATATATATATATATATATATATATATATATATATATATATATATATATATATATTAAAAAAAATAGTTTATGATGTTTTCTAATATGTCATTACTTTATTTTAAACAATACACATGTTTGAATTAATTAATCCTTTTTATTTTTACCCAAATAGTTAAAAAAATAGGAGTATCTCTGAAATAAAGCATTTAAAGACACTTGCTTGTTACCTTAGACGTATTCCACTTACCATTTGGATCAGAACTAATTTACATTTATTGAACCAGATCACTTATTTATTTCACTGAATTACTTCATTCCCTTTTTTTCCTTAGCACTAGATTCACTGATTCAGATTTAGCTTAAAGGAATTCACTTAAATAAGTGCATTAGTTTACTTAATTCAGTTCATTTAGTCATATTGTCTAATTTAACTGAACTAATTTAAGTGAACCAAGCGGCAAATTCAATACAGTTTCTTCCATGAGAGATTATAGCATGATTGAAAAGAACGTGTTTTACTTTGATTGTAATTGGCTGACCAAAACACCAAAAATTGTGACAATAACAGTTAATTGTCCTCTAAGTAAAGAAGATGTTACGTATTCTAAAATACCCTATATATATTTATTATGAATCTTTTATAAGGCGATTTGCAAAAAAGTTTTTCCGAATCTTGTATTTTAGATTGATGCCTCAATTTCTTAACCTTCATTGATCCTTACGAGAACTATATTAATGTTATTATCCATATACATTTTTAATATGATTATTAAACACATACTAATTTAATAATGGCTACATTCTGGGTTCAATCAAATTATTGTTACACAACACAATAGCTTTAGAATCTCTATTAAAGGAGATTATATAATCTTTACGATCCATTATTCTCTACAAAACCAAATTAGAACCTCTTGGGACTTCGGTCTAGTGATTGGTTTATTCACATCATATATGCTGCCATAAATACTCGATAAAATAATATTAAACCACGCCAACTAATACTCCAGAGAAATTAACTACATAATAATTAATATATATATATATACTTCATTCCCTGTATGAAAACTATTACGTCACATTCGGTATCCATGTGATTCAAGATACATAGAACGTTTGGACAGACATTTTAAAAATATAACCTAAAATTTAAATGTCACAGTAAAATATTTATTACTTTATAAAATTTAATTAGTTTATAAATGAAACCAAATTCTGCATATATTAAATAAAAACCAAATATAAATTTATCTTAATCCATTAAATATATTACCTGCATTATTGAAATATGTAATTTTATAAAATAAAACTCAAAGGAATATACATTTTTATATGTATTATTATTATATATAAATAAATAATATATGAAAATACAAAATACAGTGCACATTACCTCTTGTACTACAGTTAAATTAATTAAAGATCCTCGACACTCTAACTCCAGCGCAAAATAATCATGAAGATGACAAACGCATTTCTTTCTGCATTTGATTACCCAACATTTTTCAAGCCATTTCTTATTTCTCAGTCTGTATTTATGTATCAAAAATATCACAAACTTAGAAATGACAGGCGAGAAAATAACGAAATCATGACCATAGGTCTCTATTTTTATTTTATAAACAAATGTGAACAAAGTAAATACAAATTTTCGTATTAGTACGAACTGTCTTACTTTCATTAAAATAATTAATGTAATAGAACGTGAAAAAACATGAAACGTGTGTCTTGACTTATTAAGACATACGTTAATGCCATTTGCATAGGTACGAATAATATTAATAAAAAAGATAGCTATATTTCATCGTATCTATGATAACCTCGGCCACATATGATGTAATCATTTTCATACAGGGAATTGAGTTTACTAGTACTTTACTTTTAAAGTACATTTCAGTATTGATTACTTTTAGTCGTTACTTGAGTACTTTTATTTGGTACTTTGCCCAGCTCTGAGAGTAACTTTGAAAAAAAATGGTTATCTTTCATTTGTCGATTGACAGTGGCAGACAGAGGAAATATAAGTTGAACAGGACCAAACCATGTCAAGTGGCAAATATCCACGTTTCCTTTATTGAAATATTTGAGTATCAAAGTGGGTTTTTATATTCTCCAATATCATTTTCAGTCGTTAAATTGTAGGTTTATATATGCAGAATCATAATACCAATAAAGATATTCGAATTATAACTCAATAGCAATAAGATAACAGGATGAAATTTCATTTATATTTACTAACCCTATTTTATATTATACTTTTTTTCATTTTCGCGTGACGAAATTGAAAGGAACAAGGACGTAAATCTATGCCAGATTCATTTGCATTGAAAAATTGGATGTTTTGTTGGTGTCATATGGAAGATTCTAGAACAGAACAATATATTTATCTAGGTCAAATATATGCCGTGAAATTAGATGCGTAATGTATTCGAAATTGAGACGTATGACGTAAGACATATCCAGTAGGTATTATGATAATTAAAAGATACATTAATTGTAATCTCAATTGAACCTTAATTAATAAGTTACAAATTTAGTTGAAACATTTTCCTCTGACAATTATTTGTACACACATGCCTAGGCTGTGAAATCAAGACACACATTATAGACGAAGTCTACAAAAAAAGAAATTCTACGAGTATGTATGACCGGAAGTGCGAAAAATAGTGTATACACCACAGGACTGAAATGTATTTAATCCCTCAGGTGATTATATCACGAGCCGCAGGATTAAATTATGAACTTCACCTCTTTGATATACGTATAATATATTTTATAATAACAGCTACATATACAGGATGTTCAATTTAGTTGCTATCTCGAGAACTATAAGAGCTACAAGGTAGGTTAAATTAGCAAAGAAATACCATTTTATAAATCCATTACGGAACTATTAATAATTTTTTTCGATCAGTGGTTCTCAAAATATGGTGTGCAACTTTCTTATTTTAAACGTAAACATATTTTTTTTAGTTACTTATTCGATGCAGTATTTTTTTCTGAATTCAACTACTAGAAAATTCAATAGTCTCATATTACAAAATTTATGACAAAAATGCATATTAAATTGATATTACTTTAATTAAAATCGCATAGTAATCCACGTGCTATGACAGAAACAAATGAACAAATCATAATATTGGTGAAACAGGTATATGTTGATGAAATTGAGGGTGAAAGATTGCGTGGGCGACCTATGAATAAATGGATGAATATGATTGAAGGATTATTGCGTGAACGAAAGTTTCCAAGTATGAGGAACAAACGTGCTTGTATGAAAGGAATTATGAATGTGGATGAAGCTAAAGTGATGTGTCAGGATAGGAACGTTTGACGAAGATTAATTGCAGAATGAATCTGATGATTTAAGAAAAGTGCAGGAGTTTTTATTTTAGCTTTGTTGTTTAGTAATTTTATTAGAGTGATTACCTGCAACTGTGTGGAATTTACTTTCAAAAACAAGCTTCCTTCCTTTCTTGTCTTTAATTCGTTTTCAGTTCTTACATAAAGTGTTTAACTGCAATTAATGGAATTAATTTTCAAAAACATGCGCAGGGCGACACTCCCTTCCTTTCGTATCTTTTTGTTGTATTTTCAGTTACTGCATTGTGTGAAATTTTCTTTCATATACGTGCGTGAATATATGTATGCATGTATGTATATATATAATATTTTTGTTTGTTTGATTCATTATTATATGTTAATACAACTACTTTGTGAAAAAATAAATAAATAAATTTTATTAGTCATTTGTTTCCTTCATAGCACGCAGATTCCTGCGATTTTAATTAAATTAATGTAAACTTTTGTCAAAAAATTTGTAATGTGAGAATACTGAACTTTATAGACGTTGAATTCAGAAAAAATACGGAATCGAACAAGCATATAAAAAAAATAGGTTCCTATTTAAAATAAGAATATTGCATCCCGTATTTTGAGAACCACTGGTCGAAAAAAAATTGTGAATAGTTTTGTAACAGGTTAGAAAATGGTATTTTTTTGCTAATTTAACCTACCTTGTAGCTCTTATAGTTCTCGAGATAGCAATGATGGCACATTTAAATGGAACACCCTATATTAGCAAGAAAATGTATGAAAATAACATAAAATGTCAGGGTAAATTATTCTGGTTACAGAATACAGAAATTGTACATACATACATACATATCTTCACGCTATATCCCAACAAATGGGGTAGCACGAACCCTAAAATCACTCATAAAACATTTACTCAACACACTCATCAAACAATCAGCCCTCGTCAAACATTATCATCCAATCAAACCATCCTCACTTCAACCACATTCATAGATCACTCCATATAAACTCATTCATTTATTACACTCAAAATAATTATCGCATCATTCCTATTCACTTATCATTCATTTTCTTTCTTCAACGTACATAACATATGCATAAAACATCTCAAATTGTAATAATCTATAAAGTAATACTGAATTATAAAAAGTTATCATTAATATATCAATCGATTTTCAGATAGTAATAAGTTACAGAAAAAAGGAAATAATTTGTTTTTCAATCATGTATAAAGTTAGATGGCAGATATTTATTTTTATGTTTAATTAAGCGATTTTGCTGGCGCCAAAGAAACATAGTACCTTCTAAAAATTGAATACACAATTATTTTTATTTATTGCAGATACGACAAAAAGAAAAAATATATACTCGCAACGTAGATAAAAATACGTTAGAGTGAATAGAATATTTTTCAAATCGTTTCCAGTGCAGTGACAGAAATGCTGACAATTCTCTTGCCGAGATTTTATTTCTCTGTTGCTTTTTACCTCCTCTGGGAATTCAATCCAATTTAAACCACGCAGGATTAATGAGAAAAAAATAAGCACGACTCTTGTTTGTTAAGAAATCCCGACCATAGAGCATTTTAAATCCCGTATGAGAGAGTTATAACCTTCAATTTACACAAACTGCCTTTTTTGCCCATACTTTTTATATTAATTTGAAAGATATTAAAGTTAGTTAAAAGCGTAGCCTAGTTTAAAGATGTTTTTTAGAAACAAAGTAGTAGTGAACATAGGGCCAAATTCATAGTCGTGACTCACCCTCATCTGATTCTCACCTCACACTTAAAGTCGAAGTAACCATGGCAATTAACTCAAATTATGCAAATTCTTGAGTTAGTTGCTTTGGTTACTTCGACTTTGAGTGTGAGGTGAGGATGAGATAAGGGTGAGTGATGACTATGAATTTGGCCCTTAAACTTTAAGTTTCGTCCTTTAGGGATGGTTAAAGCTGAACTGACCAGCCTTTGATGATGACCTAATAAATTGATTCGTATGTGCTGTAATTTTGTGGAACTTTGACAAGTATTGGAAAAAATTTTTTTTTCTTTTTTTTCTTATTTTATTAAGACTTAGTTCCACATCGCAATTGACAATTTGTCTTTGTTTTATTTATTCATTGACAACTTGTCTTTGTCTTATTAAATTGATAACATATCGAGATGAATTGTCTAATTTGTAACTACAGACAAAATATACAGTGTGTCCATCCATCCAAAACTCGAACATAGGCATATAACATGTGATATCAGTTTTTTGGTGCGCATTGCTTCCCAATTAATTTTATAGAAAAATACTTCAAATAAAGTTGTAGAGGATAAAATTACAGATTTTTTAATATAAAACACATTTCATTTGTATATTCCATCAGAGAGCAAAAGATAATTACATATTTGTAATATTCATAAAAATAAAGGCGTCCATGAAGAAATTAAAACAATTGTCTACTGTCAAAAATATTGAAGTTAGTTTAATACAAATACTAGGATAATGTTTTTGTAACTTTCACCGCTGTAGGTCCGTTTTATTATCTCCAGCTTTTTTTCGTGTGAGAAATCGTTCATTTTTTAGGTGTTTTTCCTTCTTTGTCTGTGATTCAATATTAACGTCAGTATTTTGACATTAGACAATTGTTTTATTTTTTCATGGACGTCTATATTTTTCGAATAATACAAATGTTTAATTAATTTTTGTGCTTTGATAAAATACATAAATGAAATGTGTTGTAGGGTCGTTGATTTCCACCGAAGTTTGATTTTCTGAACGTTCGAACATTCGATTGTTTTGAACTTCATCAGAAAAACTTCGAAGCTTCGAATTATCGAATTTTTTGAAGCTACGAATTTACGAATTTTTCGAAGCTTTGAATTCTCGAATTTTAATTATTTTTATAAATGAAAATATAGGTACAATATCGGACAAAATAACAACACACTGAACCTACTTTTATTATTGAATTTTTATTCTTATAAAAAGACACACGCTATGCCTTCATTTTCTATCAAAGAATAATAAATCAAATTCTCCACAAAAGCAGATCATTCATCGAAATGAAATGAACATATTTTCAGCATTGCATTTATATTGCAATGGTATTTAATTTAATCAATTTTGATCTCTACCCTTTTATATTTCGCTAAAAATATATTTATAATATGAAACAACATTTCATTCACGACTGTTTTTTAAACACACCTAATGAATGTGTATGCACCGGAGTGCAGTATTTAGTTATAAATAAATTGTATTTTCGTAATGTTAGTGCTCTTCATAAAATAACAACGATGTGTTGGGTGATTAACATAAATTAATATAATACATTCAGCGAAGACGACATGATCTGTACTTTGAATGCATATTAGAAGCAGCAATATAGGTCAAAGGTTATTGTATGTAAGCACATTATTCCGAGTAGAATTGCATAGAGCCTGTATAATATCAGGTATTCTATATTTATAGAGCTCTTGGTCTATATGTATTGCAAAATGGCGAAGTTCAAAGGTACTACAGTTTCCTTTTAAGAAATAGATTTCTGTGATGAAATTTCAAGACACCCACAACAATAAGGAATACGCCATGTCAATAGCTATTTACATAACAAGTGCGCAAAGACATACTCTGCATATGTTTTGTACAATGCTTTTTGTAACCAGCTAAAATTATATAATCGACAATGAGGAAATTTATTAAATTTGAAGCGTGAATTTATATTGACAGTTAAGTATGCCATGAATTGACATTTGTTGTTTGAAAATAAATTGTTAATTTTTTTTCTCGTAAAATTTGTTAGAATATTGCTGGGTTGCATGAAAGTTTTATCGGTTCATTAGCAACTAAAGCTACATTCACAAATCGAAATTAGTTTTTGTTTTATGTTTTATGTTTTAGTGTGTTTTTAGGTGCCATTCACAAATAGTTTTGCTTTTGTCGATTTTAGTTAGTAGTGACATCTATCATAAATTTTAGAAGATCGGTAATACAGTAAATGCAACTGTCAGATGTGCTAAGTTACACATGCTGTCATATGTTGTTTGTTCACTTTCGTATTTTTTGGAACAGCGAGATAAATATTATCATAATATGAAAGTAGGTATTTAAAATCTTGTTTTTATTTTCATTCATTTTGACACTTGAATAAAAACAAATTTAGGTTATTGTCAATGTGAAGGATGATAGAAAGAGACAAGTATATGTCACTACATCATTCTACGCTTCGTCCTATTGGTCTATTCCTAAGTATAAAACGTAAAACTAAAACATAAGTTTGGAGTTTGCAAACTTTTGTGTTAAAACCAAAACTAAATACTGATTTGTGAATGGCTGCATAAGATAACATGTCTATAAGGTTATTAAAACAAAAATAGAAAACATAAATCGAAATTAGTTTTTGTTTTATGTTTTAATAACCTTGTAGTCATGTTACCTTATGCAGCCATTCACAAATCAGTATTTAGTTTTGGTTTTAACACAAAAGTTTGAAAACTCCAAACTTATGTTTTAGTTTTACGTTTTATACTTAAGAACAGACCAATAGGACGAAGCGTAGAATGATGTAGTGATATATACTTGTCTCTTTCTATCATCCTTCACATTGACAATAACCTAAATTTGTTTTTATTCAAGTGTCAAAATGAATGAAAATAAAAAGATTTTTAGAGTAGTTTTGCTAATCAAATCATCTAAAATAGTTTAATAACAAATTAATACCTACCTTCTTATTACAATAATATTTACCTTGCTCTTCCAAAAAATACGAAAGTAAACAAACTTATGACAGCACGTGTAACTTAGCATATCTGACAGTTGCATTTACTGTATTACAGATCTTCTGAGTATAACCGATTTTTAAAAATTTATGATAGATATCACTACTAACTAAAACCGACAAAAGCAAAACTATTTGTGAATGCCACCTAAAAACACACTAAAACATAAAACAAAAACTAATTTCGATTTGTGAATGTAGCTTTACGGTTCAATAAATTTCAGAAAATCGCTATTGATACTGTTGCTGGATAAACAATTCTTTAACTAAAGAGCTCTTTATTTTTTTCTTGCAACCCAGCATAAGTCTGATTGATGGCGTTATAAGCTAATGTTTCTATCTTTTTTATAAATTCCATAAAATGTGTGTATATAATTTGCATTTAAATAGTCAAAATTCGGAACTATAAAAATGAGTGTTTTTTTTTCATCGGTTTCCAAAGTAATGTAATAGTATATTACATAACAAGCATCGAAAGTGTAAGATAACGTGCGAGTGTACAAATTGAAAAACGAGGCGCGCAGCGCCGTGTGATTTAAGTACACGAGCACAGTTATCACACTGTCGAGCGAGTTATGTACACTATTTTTCAGACGACCACAAAATATTTCTAAAAAAAGTTTACAAGAGCAATATTGTTACACTTTGACAGCTGATGCGATTTTTTAGGTAAGCGTTGACGTTTGACGTTTGAAGGTAGGTATTATGATACCAACTGTACTAACCGTAATGTCAAAATATTAAATAATGCTAAAATATTAGTAAATAAGTAATTATAATTTAAAAAAATAAGATTTACCTGTGCAAATGTGTTGAAAAATCTGCCAAAACTTCGATTTAAATAATAATACAAGTTATTTTATTATTTTCTTTCGTCGTATCGCCAGCTGTTGTCAATCAGTGGAACTTCACCTGATATGTTACAAGTGTGCATTATACTAACTTATCAGTGTATGTTATTTTCAACTTTCCGTAGTAGTTTATGATGTTGTTATGGTTACTTTCATAAGTAGTCGTCTGAAAACATTATTTTGAATGATGTGAGTACAAAAATATCTTGATAGTCGAGTTGTCAGTCACTTTATACAATTATTGATAAACGGGTGTTTACCTAAACTGTTATTAAATTTATTACTAATTAAATCATAAACAATGTCAAAATTTGATCAATAATATTATTAGAACTATGTAATAATATTGGTTACTACTGCACAAGGAAGAAGCTTTCGAGGAAATTTAATCTTGGACCAGCACAATAGACTGTGTAATAGAAGAGACGACAGACGACCTCTAACTTTGCTAATGGAACAATTACGCACCAAGTTAAATTATACGTATAATGGCATTATGGCTGCAGAAGAACTAACAAGAATTAATCATGAAACTGAGGTCTTGCACTAAGTTCGGAATCTTAATTTCTAACTATTAATTATTCGCACAAACATTCAGACATTTTCTTAAAAATATGCTACTCTGCAAAAAACAAAATAATAATCCCAGTAGTAGTAGCTTATATCGGAATACCATTATTTGTGGTTTATTGTATTTTAATAGTTATTTTTATAACAAGTGCCGAAAAAGGCTCGTTACGTGCAAGTGCAGAATTCTGCACGAGCATGTAACCTTTTTCGGCACGTGTTATAAACAACATTTTTCCTACAACTGTGCGATTTAGTAAATCACTAAAATATTATTACAAATTTATAAAATTTATAAAATTTTAATCATATTACATGAGAACGATGTTTTACGGCGTTGCTATGGTTTGTTTGTTGATTGCTTGCACATTGTTCTACGTTATTTAAAAATATTTCACTAACGTCAAAATAATTTCTTCAAAATCATCTTGATTGGAATAGTACAGTGAGTGATTCTTCTTTATCATTAACACCTCCAAAGATAATTGAAGCTCCGGATCATACTATGTTGGATCTATTTTCGACAATGACAATCAACCTGCTGCTGGTACTTCTGAAGCTTCCGAAATTGTTACCAATAATATTACTGGTAATAATATGAACAGGTACGGAAGAAATCAATGTTTATTTAGACACAAAAGTTTCCACTTTACATTATGTCAATATAAGCAACTGTAACAACTGTATTAATAATATACACAAACAATAAATATGCAGTATTTCACTTACTCTTTAAATAAAACCATTTATCGATATATTTTACTTTGTTCGGTTCTTTTTATTAATTGTCTACAGATTAGATATACTGCAAATTAAGGTTACGTTTATAAACGTCAAAATATACTACTGCATATTTACTAGCGCTGGTGCACCGTATCTTCTTCTTCCATAAGCGTCTGTGGTCAAAATATGAATTCCGCGCTCGGCGCGAAATTTAAATCGCTGTCAAAACAATATTCTTTTGAGAGTTACGTAATGAAGCACTTTCCGCACTAGTGTTTCTTTGCTTTCGGAAACGCACTTGGTCTGCATTCATCTACTTTTCATACGTAACCAAGGCAATTATAGTTACGTAATAACAAAGAAATCGCACAGTTGTAGGAAAAAGTAGTTTAAATAAATAAATGTATGTCGAATGTTTGACAGCAATAATAAATTATTTCATATCACATGTAACTTCGATTTGCTTTACTTATAATACAAATATCTCATATAAAGTGTCTATATTGCATGCTTATTTATATACGTACACAGTATGTCCCAAAAATAGCAAAACTGTTAATTCAAATCATAGAACACGTAGCGCAATCTATTGAACATACACATTGTTAGAAAGATACATCTTTCCTCTTTCGAACGCACACAACTTCATGCAATCAGGTGTGTTTATGTTGTAACAATACAATGGAATATTAAGCAAATATTAAATTTTGTATTAAACTTGGAAAAAAATTTGCTGAGACATACGAATTGATGAAAAAAGTTTATGGTGATGATTATTTATTTCGTTCAAAAGTTTATAAGTGGTTTGCAAAATTTAAAAATTGTCGTGAAGATTTAAATGATGATGAAAGATCTGGACGTCTAAAAGCCGGAAATCGTGCTGAATTAGTCGAAAAAGTGCGTGAAATCATTGCTGTAGATGCGAATTTTACTGTTAGAATGTTGGGTGAAGAATTAAATACGAGTAAAAATACTATTTGGAGAATTCTAACTGAAGATTTGGGTAAATGAAAGGTTTGTTCACGTTTTGTTCCACATGAATTAAATGAAGACCAAAAAGTCGCTCGTGTAAGTCAACAAATTTTTGATGAAAAAACATATTTGTGTCATCGACCACCCGCCGTATTCACCTGATCTATCACCATGTGACTATTATCTTTTCCCAAAACTGAAGATTGCCATGAAAGGAGCGTTTTATGATGATATTCCAGTCATTCAAGCAGCCGTGACACAGGTGTTAAAGAACGTTCCTTTAGATGGCATAAAAAAATCTATGCATGCTCTAGTTGATCGTTCTAAAAAGTGTATTGATTCAAATGGAACCTATTTTGAATAAATATTAAGTTTAAAACATAATAAAATGCGTGTTTTATTCTATATCTAAAGAGTTTCGTTATTTTTGGGACATACTGTGTATGCTATTTCTTCATTTTGACGGTCTTTAATAGTTCAAACAATGAAATCTAATGGAAAGTCGATTGCATCCTACTAATAACAATAGTTGCAATTTTAAGTTCCGATCACATAACATTTGAAAAATATTTTTTTGTGATAATATCCTTGTAAAGGAAAGACTAGACGTCAAAATTTCAAATAAAAAATTGAGATATAACAAGCAGATTTACAAAGCGGATTAGCGTTAATACCACTTTAATATTATCTACAATTTTGTTTTGAATTAAAACAGATTTACGACGCGAATGAAATTTGATGCTAATTAATACTCATTTTAATCCAGATTAAAATAAACGTCTTTCGTGAATTGCAAAGGAAATATAAACAAAATAAAACACAGTATTAGCGCTAATCCTGAATTTTAGATTAGCTAATCTTATATTAGCCCGATTTTAAAAAGATAAATTCAAAACACTTTTAAATTAGTTAGTAACAAAATTTTATTAGAATTTATTTAAACTTTCTAAAAATATGGTTTAGCTTAATTCAACTAATCCAAAATTTAGAATAAGCGAAAACTTTTGATAATTGGGCGGATCAAGATTTATGGTATAATTCAGTGATAAATCTATAAATTTATATATTCGTATACATGTAAATAATGAACAAAACGCATCAATATATGTTGACAAGTAAAACATATTTTGTCAACGGCCATGGCTGCGCTCGTTGGAACTGATCTAAGCGATAACGCGAGTTAAGCAACGTTGCGCGCGGGTAGTATTTGGATGGGTGACCGTCCAGAGAAAACCCGCGTTGCTGTTGACAATAACAACTAAAACGCAGATCAGGGCGTAATGGCGGCATATGACCTGAGTAGTTGGTTCACCAAAGAAGCCAGAAAAAAAAACATATTTCATAAAGTCATAAGTTTCGTTACGATTTATAGATTTATAGATCTATAATAGTTATTTATTTATCAAGGGTGGAAACAGGCGTTTCTAACGCATGGAATGATTATTAGCACGAGGCGCTCAGGGTCAGAAATGCTAATTTCACCCGTGATACATACAATATTTTATTCACAAGAAAATAACATTTAATTATATGTTCAAAAGATTGAAATATGTAGAAATTTGCAGAATCAAGTATTCACAATAAATTAATATTGTCATTTTATTTAAGTATCCATAGGAATTATTTTTGTATGGCCCTAGGGCCAAAAATTATTGTTTAAGCCCGCTTTTTAGGGCTAAAAACACATTAATTTCGACCCGGTTACGAAACCGTGGTTGTTTAGAAACAATTGACATAAAACATGGCAACATTGAAGTTGGAGATATTTTGTCTAAGTTTGAGTGAGGTAAATAAAATGTTGGCATGAGAAAAACTAAACGTCGAGTGGTATATTTATTGAGATAATTTGTCAAAAGAAGTATTTTATTCAAATTATGACATTTATATTCGCCTTTTCCAAGAAAATGAAGGTAAGTAAACGTGTATCTACTTGTTTTCTTCCTTCGTTATCCGAAATGATAAAAGCGATTTCTCAATATGGAGTTTTATACATGCATTGTATTATCAGTATAAAGGAAATATAACATAATATAAATTTCCGACTATATATAATATAATTCAATTCACATTGGACTGAATACAATTTCTATCCAAATTCCAATTGTTTCGCTCTATAGGTAATCTGTTTTATCTACTCATCCTTTATCGGTTTTGTCATTATCCATTTTCCATTGTAACTAAAACACGAGAAATAGGATTATGTAACGTCAGTGATCAAAGAAACATTGATCGCACGGATGAACTGATAATGGAAGAAGCGAATCTATTGATCGAGTTTAAAATCAATCGATCGTGAAATCACAAGCAAAAGAACGAATTATGAAAATGATTTTATCAGAATACGAATTAACAAACCTAACTGTTCGTTATGATTTCCTTTCGGTTTAAGAACTTAAAATTATTTTAATTAATTCTAAAATGTAAATTTCTGAAGATGAAAAGCGAAATTTATATTAACGTGACTGAAACTTTCTCGTATTACAGTGAGATTTGGAATACAAACGTTTTAGAAGTGAAATTCCTGTCATTAAATTCTATTTGAAACGAAGCAGGACTAAATGAGGTATTTTCCGACGTTTTGTCCGACATGCTGTTCTAAAAAGATAAAATACGAGGAAATAAATGAAGTTACGGCCAGACTTGCGCTTCTTTAATGGAAGAATAATTTGCTAATGCTTGTCTAGCGCAACATGCTAAGAGAAATTTACTACCGCCCTTGAAATTCACAATTTTATTGACATTAAATTTATGTGTACCTTTTATTCTTTTCACACAGGTGTCAATAGTGCACCATTTCACCATGGACGTCCACAGACATTTTTCCAGGGGGGGGGGGGGGCGAGTCGTAAAAAACTCTCAGATATACATAAATTTTTAAAATATTTTTTTTTTACTTAACATAAATACAAATACACATAACAAATAGATAAAGAAGTATTTAAATTTGTCAAATAAATTACTAGTTTTTGTCGTCTGGATTTGAATTGAAAAGGAAGCACAATAACTCTTCCATAAATTGACACCATGTCTTCAATAAATTCCGATTTAGCAGTTTTACAGTGTTTATTTTCTAATATTATGTATCTGTGTATACTTCATAAACATGTATTACGATAGGGAACATGTCGCTAGCTGGCCATAAGATCACTGCTGAAAATTCAGTTTCAGCTTGAATTTATTATCTTTAAACTTATAATTTAATTTTTATTATATTATATATACATATACAGGATGGTGACCGTGACTCTCGAACATAGGACTTTAACATGTAAAATCATATTGTTTTAATTTCCTGTTTCGTAATTATTTAAAATAAAAGAGCTTAAAATAAAAGTTTTAGGGCATAAAATACGAAATTAATTTTCCATGTTTTGTATCGGCACAAATTAGATCTGAAAATGACTAAAATTGTCTCAAAACTATCGATAGCTATGAAATTGAAACAAAATTAAACAAATATTTGACGTTAAAACTGTCAAAATAAATTCTTTATTTATTATTTCATTTATTTTGACAGACAAAACGCCATACATTTGTTTAATTTTGTTTAATTGCATGCCTATCTCTGGTAAAGTACAAAATAGTCTCCTAAATTATTTTAGAGCCATATAATTTTCTCTGATGGGGTCTAGGAAAGTTCACCGAAAACAATTCACCGAATACAATTCACCGAAGTAGTAATTCATCGAAATACAATTCACCGAAAGACAATTCACCGAAATATGATTCACCGAAATGTTAATTAATTTTCCTTTACACTTTATCCAGGCTTATGAATGACAGCAAAATGCAGGCGTATTTAAAAATAGAAAATGGATTCCTTTGTCATGTCTCATTTCATTTTTATAAAACTATATGTTTTACATTAATAACATAAATTATTTGCTATGCCTCGTAAATACTCATGTATGTTATTCTTGTTGTAATTTGGAACTAGATGCTCTGTCCTCATAGCACAGTCTCTGTACTTTTTATGCATCAGTGCGCCGTCTTGGCCGTTCACGTACCTACTGCTCTATTTGAATAAATCCTAAAAACATAATGGCCGCATTGCTATTATTAATACTATATATGCGCGAGTGCAGTAATGTCATTAGAAACTGTCCCTGCTGATACAAATTTTAGCCGATTCAATAATAATTACATTAACCCTGCAATAGTTAACGATATTTAACGTAATGGATAATATTCAAAAGATTCGGAATTTACGGTAAGTATCCTTTTCTAAATGCCTGCATTTTTCTACCAGTTCTAAGGAACATTAGAAATACTACAATTTCATTAAGGAACATTAGAAATACTACAATTTCATTATCATTTCGATGAATATGTTTTTCGATTAATTGTATTTCGGTGAATTGTTTGTTCGGTGAATTGTTACTTCGGTGAATTGTTTTTCGATGAATTGTATTCAGTGAATTGTATTCGGTCAATTGTTTTCGGTGAACTTTCCGGCACCCTCTCTAATGTATTCAATTTCTAAATTAATGTAACTGAACAAAATAAATGTGTCAGTGACACATTTATAATAAATTACGTACATAAAAAATGCGAACAACGTCATTAAAATACAATGTAAAATAAAATAAATAAATATATCATCACGCCTTCTATCCATTACAGGGTGTGGCACTCTGCTGAAGCAGATCTCGGTAAGTGATATATTTTGCGCGTGAAGTGCGGTTAGCAGTCGTCAAATCACGGCCCCCAAACATGTTAGTGGTGGAGGAGCCACAGGGATAGCTTTTTCAAATTATGAAAATTTGTCGCCTGTGGGAATCGAACCAGGGACCTCAGGATCCACAGGCCGACTTCATACCACTGAGCTAGCCATCCCATAAATACAATGTAATATTTAATAACGTCTAATGCAGTTTAAAATAAAATAAAATTAACGTGTCCTTGTTGGGAAGTTATTAAAATCGTCTCAGTTATTAAATTCTTGCAGTTTTTCTACGAGTTTAATATAGAACCATAGTAAAAAGATTTTAATTGGAATATTTTTCATGACAACTGTAGCTATAAATAATGTTTTTTCAATAAAATTCTTCAATTACTGCAATATGTACTTTGTGTCAAAACTATTCTTAGAACGTATTGTGCACTATCGCAGATTTCACATAATTTTCAACATTATAATTTTGCTGCTGACAAATTACACAGTAAATTTAGGAAGTTAAAATATCGTCAATTTGAAAATTTGATTCAACGATTCTCGGAATACTAATTAACTAAACAAATACAGTAATTTGCGGTTAAAACAATACACCAGTGAAGTTTAAAATACAACAATTGAAATGTTTATCAATGTGAGTTTAAATGCACAGTATTGTATACCTTGATTTGTTTTCTAAAATTTAGATTTTATTATTTGCAACACCATTTAAAAGAGAAATATTGTAAATGACAAAAACAAAATGATAACGTACGCTTTACTTATCACTTAGACTTTAGAAGCTGCACTAGAGACATCTAGCGTCGTGAGGCGATACAATCATATTGATTTAAATATAAATAATATTATATAATAATATTTATTAATGGGGTAATGGCTCAATGGTATCCGAGTCGACCTGTGGATCCTAAGAACCCTGGTTCGATCCCCACAGTCGCCAAAACATTTTCACCAATTTAAAATTACCCCTGTGGCTCCTCCAACGCTAACATCTTTGGAGGCCGTGATTTGACGGCTGGTAACCGCACTTCACGCTGTTGTAACCTGGTAGCTTGGCTACAACAATAATTATTTTAATATTTATTTTTAATTCGGAGAAAGAGGATAAGAGCAGGATCTAAGGGCCAAACCCACTAGTAAAGATCGTGTTTCTTTAATATAGTTTTATTAACTACTATTACTAACTTTTGTACACTATTTACACAGTTTTAACAGAGTTACTTGTTTAAGAGATTTATTCGAGTCAAAGATGGTAGAGACTTATTCGAGTCGCGGATGGTAGAAGACTTGTTCGAGTCAAGGATGGTAACAGACTGACTTCCCTGTTCACGTCTGAGCCTTAGCTGGGTGAGACAAAATAACTATACTCAGCATTCTTAAGGGGGCAAACATCATCAAAAATGTCTTTAGACAATAACAAGTCTAAGAACGCTGAAGGGATGCAAAAGGCATCAACAGGATGTGACATCATCGTCAAAGACTAAATAGAAATTAATACTATCAACATACATTCTTATTATTAACTAGGGAGATTACAACAACGCGCATAAATATATCACTTACCGAGACCTGCTTCGGCAGAGTGCTACACTCAGTAATGGGTAGAAGACGTGATGATATATTTTTTTTTCATTTCTATATTTATGGGGTGGTGGCATCGTGTCGGTCTATGGATTTGAGAACCAGAGTTTGATTCCTGCAGGCGACAAACTAAATTTCACATTTAAATTACCCCTGTGGCTCCCCCTCTACTACATTCTTTGGGGACTGTAACTGACCGCTGGTACTTCACGCACTTAAATAGATTACTTACTGTAATTTGCTACAATTCTGGGTAAAAAGCTTGATGATATGTATTTATTTATTTTATTTAAATATAATGAAAATACACCTAACAATTGATAAATTCTCAAAAGTTAATCAAAATACTGTTCATCAAACTAATATAATTTGTCAACTAACAATTTTAGAATATTCACCTGTGTTGTCTTTAAAGGTGTATGTTCTGTCATTCATTTAAGTTTACTGCATATTTAGAGTTTGCGAACAAACAATCTAATTTACTGAAACAATCTTTGAACAAGTCTTTAAACTTCATGAAACAGAAATTGTAGTAGGAAGCGTCTTATGTCGACATTTCGGAAAGACTGCCAACTAATTACAATTTCTGACTGGTGTCAACAATGTGAGTGTATACATTGTATATGGCCATTTGACAAACTTAAACTGCATTTATAATGAACTAAGGTAAGAGGTGACGCAAATGGTATTGGTAACGTAAAAAGTTTGAGCATACTCGTATGCTAGAGCTAGTAATGATTTATAATTATTATTTATTTTAAAGTGATATCGAGTTGGCCTGCGGATTCTGAGAACCCTGGTTCGATTCTCACAGCCGACAATTTAAATTAATTACACAATATATCTACAAATATACAAACTTATTACCTAAAGAATCAATTTTAAATGTCCTTAATCTATCTACGAAAATGTATTTTCAATGTTTATAAACAGTTTGACAATTTTACAGTTTCCATGCATCAAACAAAATTTTAAAAAATATGTACAATCGGTAACACAGGTTTCATATTTATAAATACATTACTTACCGAGTGCCACACTCAGTAATGGGTAAAAGGCGCGATGATACATTTATTTATTTAAAGTAAGCAACAAGAAGAAAAAGGAAGAGTTAATCAAGTTTTTCGCACTTCCGGGAGTAAATGATCTATTTTATTCTTGCTTTTCGAGGACTGAAATGTCACTTTTAATTTCAAAGGGATTAAATTGACAGGAAAACAAGCATATGGGGTGTCTAGCACAGTGGTATGAAGTCGGTCTGTGGATCCTGAGCACCCTGGTTCGATTTCCAGAGGCGACAAACAATTTTCATAATTTCAAAAACTACCTCTGTGGCTCCTCCACCACTAACATCTTTGCGAGCCGTGATTTGACGACCGGTAACCGCGCTTCACGCGTAAAATCTGCGAGATCTGCTGCGGCAGAGTGCCACATCCAGTAATGGGTAGAAGACGTGATGATATATTTATTTATTTATTTTTATTTGTAAACAAGCATTATCGTAGCCGCAATTATATTATAAATCTCTAAATATTTTACTTTGTTTATGCCTAAGTTACCTAAAAAAGTATATCAAAATTAATCATTAATTCAAAATGCATGGTGAAAATGAGAAAAACAGTGTATACGAGTATATCACAAGACTAAATTACATTTAGGGCCAGTTTTTGAATCACCGATTAATGTTAATCAAAATTAAATAATAATTGAAGCCATACATTCCATTATTATTTAATCATGATTAACATTAATCGAGACTAAACCAGTGATTGAGAAACTGGCCCTTAGTCCCTCAAGTGATTATTGAAATAAACTTCACCCTCAGGATTTATGCTCTTTATTTCCTTGGTATATAATATACTACTATTTTCTACTTTCTACCTCCGGTCAATCAGAAGTTAGCATTTCTGCGTAACGTAGGAGATTGTCATCTAATATTCTAGTAATCGGTGATCAATATTATCAATTGTTATCTGATAGATCTGAACGAGCACACTAAGATTGGTGTTATATAAAATGGATCGTAAAGTTATACAGTTATTTGAAATTCATAAATATCTGTTATGATAAATCGTTGAAAGATTTTAATTATCCAATTTTCTCCAATTGTCAGTCCAGAAATTCAAACAAAAGATGTGAAAGTTAAACTTTAATTTTCAAAATATTTTGCGATTTCAAATGTTTCTACATTAGGCGTATTCCATTTGCCATTGGATCAGATCTAACTTACATTTACTGAACCAGATTACTTATTTATTTCGCTGGATTACTTCGCTAACTATATTTCTAGTACTAGAATTATAGATTCTAAATTACTTTGCAGTAATTTACCCTAATAAATGCATCAGTTTGTTTAATTCAGTTCATTTAGTCGTGTATCAAATTTATCTGAACTGATTTAATAGTTAGAGAGCTAGGGTGCAAAATGATGTCTCATTTATTCCAGTGACAGGAATGGATTTTTTAATAGAATATGTCATGATAAACATGAAAACAAGAAAATTAGATTTGGGAACTGGTGGCAACTATAGATGGCGTCGGTGTGAATGCGCAGATTTTAAGGGTGGTTGTTGATCAGTACACCAGTCCACTTTCAGAGCTTCTGTCACCAATGAACAACCAGCAATAATTTCTGTCAATAATTTTTTTGTCATGTATTCATCGTGAACAAGTAGTAATATGTCAGACGACACCATAAAAATTGCCTACTTTGACCGGTTTTGTCGCGCATGCGGCCAAAACTTCTGTCTACCATTTTTATTACTTAATTATATCAAAGTCTATAATTTACACTTACAAAATTAGCCTGTAAAAAATATGTCAACAACTACCCTTAAAAACTGCGTATTCACAACGACGCCATCTTTAGTTACCACCCGTTCCCAAATATAATTTTCTTTTTTTCATATTTATCATGACATAATCTATTAAAAAATTCATTTCTGTCACTCGAATAAACGAGACATCATTTTGCACCCTAGCTCTCTAACTATAAGTGAACCAAGTGGCAAATGGAATACAGCTATTATTTCCAATATAATGCATGAAATAAAAGTGGCGAAAAATGTATTTCTTTGTAATGTAACACGACAGGGGTCTGTACATCGCGAGCGCGTAATTGATTCTTTCTTGATGGCAATTATTAAACGTAATTATAAAACAGAAGCGCGATTGTTAAAACGATGTTTGATTGTTATTATTCGTAGAATAATACGCACACAATAAAACACATAAACTTTATTGACAAACTTAATAGACTAATGAGTAATGAAACAAAATATAAACTAAAGCGTAAACTAAGATAAAATAACTAAATATCCGCGCGAAAAGCGGAACGGATGCGTTTTGGACACATCTTGACCAGCCGAGGACACGAACGTGACATCACTGCCGATGCCGCTCAAAAAAGGACGCTATGTTTTTGAGCGGGGTGAAGAGTGGTATTTTCGAGGGTGCAACGATGGCTGACGACTGCAGATAACCACAAATATTCGTTGTCACGATAAGATTCTTCTTCAGAATCTTATCGCACAAAACCGGGAAGCAAACCAACAGAATATCTACAGTCAACTTAAAACCACTTTGTTACCGTAAATTTTCAGTATAAATTAGGAATGTTTGCCAGCGCAAAAGATACTAACATTTGAATGCCGGAAATGTCAAAGTCTTTGTAAATACCTTACACAGGTTTTCACTTTAGACAAACGCTCTGAAGTTTACATCCAATATAAATTTATAAGTTGAGCAACCAGAACGAAAATATTGTGAACGAAAAATATAAAATTTCATGCGATACATTGCAAGAAGAATAAAGAGAGAAGGAAAGTACAAATGGTCTCCAACGAACACCTGCACCATCGTTCGTGTTTTGTTTTCATTGCTGCTTCCAAACAACGACCGGCGCAAAAACTTTCTGCACAATTTTTACGGTGATTCATATTAGTAATTTATATTCACATAAAATTTTTACATTTATTTTATGAGCGTTAAATTTATGTTCGTTTTCTAAGCTCAACTAAAAGCTATTATGTGAAAATGAAAATAGATTTAATATTTCATACTTGTAGGAGAATTCTTACATTGGAACAAGAATATGTTAATAAGCAAGTAAACAGGACATACCGTATAATTATCTTTATATACGAGGGCAGAGTGAAAAGTCCCTGAAAAATAAAACAGATGGCACCACAATCGCAAATCTCATGTGACATTTGTGATGTACCATCTTTAACTAGAACACATTAAAATTTTCAGACTAATATGTCATGCAGTTCTGTTTTGACACCCATCGAAAGCAAGCAACCTTGAAGATTTTTGAAAACATGGAAAAAAGTTAATTTCGCGTCTTGATTAAACATTATTTCTTGCATGGAAAAAACATTACGCAAATCAAAGCATCGCTTGTTAAACATTATGGGGACTCCTCACCATCGATTGGATCGATTCACAAGTGGTTTACTGGTTACAACGCCAGAAATCATCGATAAAATCCATGGTATGATATTGGACGATCGGGGAGTTAAAGTGCACGTGCTTGCTGACGCTATGAGTATCTCAACCAAACGGGTACGGAACATTTTGCATAATTTTTTGGATATGAGAAAGCTATATGCCAGATGGGTGCCGCATTTGCTCTCTGTTGACAACACGCACCGGCGCACAGGTCCGCAGTCGCAATGGCAAAATTACATGAATTGCGCTACGAATTGGTTCGTCATCCACCATATTCTCCAGATTTGGCCCCCTGCGATTTTTATTTATTTCCAAATCTGAAGAAATGGCTCGGCGGAAAGAGATTTGGCTCCAACGATGAGGTCATCGCTGAGACAAACGCCTATTTTGAAGGATTGCCAAAATCGTATTATTTGGAAGGGATCGAACAATTAGATAAACGTTGGACGAAGTGTATCGAGCTACAAGGAGATTTTGTTGAGGAATAAAATATGTTTTGACCAAATAAATCATTTCTTGTTTCATTTTTCAGGGAATTTTCACCCTGCCCTCGTATACAGGTTGTTAAGAAAATCGTTTTACACATTTTTAAGTTCAATAGAGGAAACCAAAATCATGCATTCGATTCAAGCGCCCGAGGATTTACTTCCTGTCACAAAACTACCTACGGTTTACGTGAATAATAAAATAATCTAAAGCATAACCAAAATTATCATCATCATCATCATAACAATTGGCAGTACGTGAATGGAGAGTGAAATCTAGTGGTTCACAGAACAACAAAGCCACGAAACATACACGTCTTGTTCTCATTCCATCACGTTTCTAATCTGCGAATGCTTCCTGTACACGGGACAGCTAATAACGACGATGCTGAGCATACAATAGTGCCCTGTAGTTCTATGCAAACGTAGCCGTGCCATACCAAGCATTGTTCAAGTTTTACCTCATATAATATTTAAAGTATGTATAACTACTTAAAATTTAATCTTGGCTTCGCCATTATTTGTTTGTAGGGGGCCTACAGTTTAAAGGGTCCATCTACCTAAGTAAAATAACTAATTGGTATTTTCCTCATAACTCTTGTGGAATCAATGTTGAAGAAAATGTTATTAAAGAGAAAACTTACATACCGGGTGTCTGTATTAAAGGTGTACATAGTAGGGTTGTTGATTTTTCGAAAATTCGAGACTTCGAATGTTCTGATTTATTGAACCTTCGAATTTAGATTCGAACTTTCGAATTTTTGAGTATTCCGAATTTTCAAATTATTCGAATTGTGAATCTGGATCCTAACGTGAACACGGCATGTTGATATGAATTATTTTCAGAATGAACTCATTTGCAGAGTTTTGTATTAATTCATAAGTAATTATTATCCATTATTATTATTTGCCAAATTAATTCAATTTAGACTGAAAATTTCACTACACTGTCAAAAATGTTTTAATTAAGACGTTTTTGTGTTATTTTTATTCTCATTTTAAAACGTTTTACTAAAAGTCCGTAGTATTTAGATGGGCGGTAAGAGAATAGATGTCTTAATTAAGACGCATAAACTTGCAGAGTTTTTGCAAGATACTTCGCCGAGTTTATTATTTAATTCGTGGCCGACTTTTCGCAAATTATGCGTGAGCATGTTTGGAGATGACAGATGTAGTGTTACGCTGGTCCACTATAGGAAAGGACAGATACGATTGACGTACATTAGGCGAAGAGACCTTTTAAATATGTTCCCTTTGCTCCATCCACACTTCAGCTAGAGCGGTTTCCAATAAGAAATTCACGCGCCAGTAGACGAGCCCCTTAAAGTAAAATCCAAACCACTCAAACACAGTCGATTTTTTTTTATATAAACTGAAGTCAGTGAGATTTAAATATGTGAATTTCTACTGAAATATATTCTCCCTGGAACCCGCATACCCTAGCTCTCTATATACACCAGCCCTATGCAACTTCATATATAAGCGCTGTTAGTAAACGTCCAGCTTTATGTAATTCGCGCGCATGACTTTGAAAGAGAGAGATAGCTTAAAGAGGCCGGCATTTACTCAACGCCATATGAACGCAGGTTACTTTTTTCAATCATTAGTGTTGTTTGGTGATAAATAGTTATAAACAATTAGTTTGCAATGGGTCGTAAGTGTTTTGCGCCCAATTGTACCAGCGGGTATGATTCAAATCATGACAAAATATCTTTGTTTCGTGCTCCAAGAGAGCAGTTGGAAATTTGGAAAAAAGTAGTAATATGAGCAGATATATATATATATATATATATATATATATATATATATATATATATATATATATATATTGCTTGTAAACAAAGAAAATGTATGTCACATAAAAGAAGCGGAATTAACAAATGTTAAAAGTTGTGGTTTTCTAATCCATCCAAATATAAACATATTTAGATTATCCAAATATATTCAAGATAAATTAATATTATATATAGATAACCCTCGTGTATATGAAGAAACAGTGTATTCTGCAATTGAAAATTATGCATTCTCTTTCTCTTGCAGAGATCACAAGAAAGAAATAATTTTTATTTTTATCCATGAATTTATTTTAATGCGCTTGAAGCAATATTTTAAACAGAATCAAAATAATATCAAATCTCAGTGTAAGCAAGATCTAAAAATCTAAATTAAGAAAGAATTGAAATATTCAGTTCGATCTGATTTTATTATTATAAAATTATAAAATATATTGTATAAGTACAAAAATATTAATTAAGAAAAAATTGAAATATTCGGTTCTATCTATTTTCTTTATTATTTTTTAAATAAAATGTCCTATTTACATTATATAAATTTTACCATTTTGTATTTTAAAATTAAAATATTTATGCCAATTTTACACTTGTGTAACTTGTCATGGTGTAGTTAAATAGCTAAAATGTACTACTAGGAAAATGTGTTTATATATGGTTTTACGTATTTATATTTGTCAAGCTAAACCTGATATAATTAAAGAAAAGTGTGTCTTTAATTTTAAATAATTGCAAATAACATTTTTTAAAGTAATTAGTTCTAAAAGTAAAGAAAACATGAATAGGCTCGTAAGCACCCATGCATTCGCCAGACTCTTTTTCCTGTCGCACTCACTTTTTTGTCGCTCTCTTTCCACAACATTTCTGCGGATGCTTTACCCGCAAGACTCGCCTGTCCTTCAATATAATAGTTCGTGATATACACTGAACTGAAGTCCTATTAAATGGCAATGGCTGGTTTCTATCGGGTATTTTCGTCGCGTCGAACATGGCCGAATAAGTCTTATATACTCTGTGTCACGATATTTGCAAAATTTACCTGGCTCCGTATCACGCCATATAGAATTCTATTTCGAACAATAGAATCGCTGTCATCTGTCAAGTAAAAATAAATAAATAAAATAAATATATCATCACGCCTTCTACCCATTACTGGGTGTGGCACTCTGCTGAAGCAGATCTCGGTAAGTGATATATTTTGCGCGTGAAGTGCGGTTACCAGTCGTCAAATCACGGCCCCCAAACATGTTAGTGGTGGAGGAGCCACAGGGATAGCTTTTTCAAATTATGAAAATTATGATTTTTCCTAATATAGCATAGAATAATCGGTACTTTTTGTATCACATAGTGCACACATTATGCAATAGTTATTTATGTATCATGGGCGAAAACAGGCGTTTCAGGCCCACGGTATGGTTATTAGCACGAGGCGCAAAGCTCCGAGGGCTAATAACATGCTCAGGGTCAGAAACGCTAATGTCACATGTGATGCATACGATATTTTATGCTCAACAAAAATTACATTTAATTATACGAGTATATTCAAAAAATTAAAATATGTAAATAAGTTATGTCAAAATGACATTTTGTAAAATCCAGTATTCACAATAAACAAAAATTGTCATTTTGTTTACGTAAATGGCATTTTGTAAAATCAAGTATTCACAATAAATAATTGGGGTAGCTAGCTCAGTGGTATCAAGTCGGCCTGTGGATCCTGAGTACCCTGGTGCGATTCCCACAGGCGACAAACAATTTTCACCATTTAAAAAAAAACTACCCCTGTGGTTGTCTCACCACTAACATCTATGGGAGCCGTGATTTGAAGGCTGGTAACCTCACTTCACGAGCAAAATATATCACTTACCGAGATCTGCTTCGGCAGAGTGCCACGCCCACTAATGGGTAGAAGGCGTAATGATATATTTATTTTATTTTTTGCACAATAAACAAAAATTGTCATTTTATTTATGTATCCACAGGAATTATTTTTTTATGGCCCTAGGACTAAAAATAAATGTTTAAGTCCGCTTTTTTGGGCTAAAACACATGAATTTCGGGCGAGTTGTACATAAACCACATTTCTACTGCAAAATCATTTAGAATGGAATACTAATTTGGCGATTTGAAAATTATCGCCTGAATTCTATTATAGAATTCTATATGACGCGGTCCCACTACAGAGTTCCAAATGGGTGGAGAAATCCCTAACAGCGGGAAGCACAGCTACATGTTTACCAGGGTAGAATTACTAAATTTATAAGTAAGAACATTGCAATTTGCAGTAATTTACTGATAATTTCAAAAATAATCTAAGATCACGTACATTAAATACAGCTTATATTGTTTAATCATAATAGATTTTTTTTATGGGGTAGCTAGCTCAATGGTAGCAAGTCGGCCTGTGGATCCAAAGAACCTTGGTTCGATCCCCACAGCCGACAAAACATTTTCACCATTTAAAACTACCTCTGTGGCTCCCCCACTACTAATATCTATGGGGGCCGTTATTTGACGGCTGGTAACCGCACTTCATGCGCAAAATATATCACTTACTGAGATCTGCTTCGGCAGAGTGCCACATCCAGTACTGGGTAGAAGGCGTGATGATATATTTATTTTATTTTATAAATATAAATAGCGGTTAAATTTCTTAGATGTCATTCGCGCTTCAATTGTTTATTTGATAACATGTCAAAATATTATTAAAATGTGGCAACCGTGGCGTAAAGTAAAAATTTTGAAATACGGCTCAAGTTTTCGACTCCTATAATCTACTTAAGAAACCTCATGCTGTGAGGACTGACTGGTAGATTTGTAAATATCTTGACACAAACTATACTAACATGGACGTTTTATTTTGTAAGTTTGTAGGTTTATTTTGTATCTGATGTAAGTTTGTTTTGAATTTTTCTGCTGTCTGTTATCATCATCAGTACTTATCTGCTAGACGCAGATCCTATTTGCCTTCTTCAACTTTTACTCATAGCCAGTCTCTTCAGTTCTACGTAACGTCTTTCTTCTTTCAGGTCGTCCAGCATTACCCTCCTTTTCTTGCCTCTTTTACATTTTCTTTCTACTGTCCTTACTACTGAGTGATCAAAAGGGATTGTTACAGTTGGCAATAAAAAAAACTACTTGAAATTGGTAAGCCTGATACATAAATTAATTTCCTGTTGTTGACAGTGACATTTAAAATTTAAATACATTTATTTCTAAAGTATTTCTATAATACAGAGTGATCAAAAGGAATTGTTACAGTTGGCAATAAAAATTAATACTTGAAATTGGTAAGCCTGATACATAAATTCATTTCCTGTTATTGCCAGTGACATTTGGAAATTTAAATTTGAGTACATTTTTTATTACTTTTATTTCTGAAGTGTTTCTATTACCTAAAAAGTCAAAATTCTATTAGCTGTCAGACTCCTGACATAACCTATTTGTATTTATAGACCACGGGCGTGTGACGTCATCAAAATGAGATGTGGTCCGTAACTGTCAAACGAGTGACTCATATATCAGCGTTAAATTTGTGATTTGCATTATATAAGTAGAATATATTTTTAACAAGTATATGTGCATATAATTCCAAAAGTGACAAGTTTCTATTCTGTGCATCATTTTTTGCATGACAAAGTGTGTGATTTATTTTATCAAGTGAAACGTAATTTGAAGATTGTATCGCGAGTGCATACTTTTACAATTTTATAGTGTTTACATATTTAATATATAGAAAATAAATGTTTAAAAACAATTTTATATGTTTACTTCATAGTGTAAAACCATGTAATTACTATAATATACAATAGTGTTACTTTTATTGAAGTTTGAACAGTTCATTTTAGGTTACATTTTCCAAATCAACTAATTTTGTTAGAATTTTTAACATTTTACTGTAGTTTTTAATTTTTTTCATTTATAATTGTTATTGTTTTCGATCGTAGTGAAAATTTCAAAGAATCGATAAAACGAATGTTTATGATACTATCTGAATTGAATTAAAAGAGAAAAGAAAGGTAGGTCGAAGTTTTTGGCTCAAGATATGTTGAATATTACAATATAAAAAATAGAAACAGTAATTCAAAACATTTATATGTAGTTTTCTTTAGGTTTTGACGGTTACTGTTATAAATACGAATCATGTTATATTAAAACACGTTGTTGTAACCAATGTTTTGTTGCATGAACACATTGTTGTAATCAAATAAATCGACGTTCCTTCCGTTCTTGTCCTAGATCTTGTAATATTATGATTATGACAATATTTTATATTACCTTTTTTATATTGTTATTGCTATTTCAGAGCCAAAGAGTCCTTTTCCCTTTTGATTCATTTCTGATAGTAACTTAAACATTCGCTTTGTCGATTCTTTCTAATTTCCACTACACTCGAAAACACAATAACAATTATAAATGAAAAAAATTAAAAACTACAGTAAAATGTTAAAAATTCTAACAAAATTAGTTGATTTGGAAAATGTAACCTAAAATGAACTGTTCAAACTTCAATAAAAGTAACACTATTGTATATTATAGTAATTACTTGGCTTTACACTATGAAGTAAACATATAAAATTGTTTTTAAACATTTATTTTCTATATATTAAATATATAAACAGTATAAAATTGTAAAAGTATGCACTCGCGACACAATCTTCAAATTACGTTTCACTTGATAAAATAAATCACACACTTTGTCATGCATAAAATGATGCACAAAATAGAAACTTGTCACTTTTGGAATTATATGCACATATACTTGTTAAAAATATATTCTATCTATACAGTCTAAATCATACATTTAATACTGATGTGAGAGTCACTCGTTTGACAGTTACGGACCACATCTAAAATCGTGACGTCACACGCCCGTGGTCTATTAGAAATGTCAAATAGCATGTTCGCCTTTATCTGACGTTGTGCCAACTGTAGTATAAAAAGATTTCTGGAATTGTATTGCTAACTATAACAATTCTTTTTGATCACCCTGTATTACATCCTTCATTAGATTATCCCTTCTCAACGCATGGTCCAACTACATTTTTTTCCTTTTCAAAATAGTCTCTTATAATTAATAGTATTCTTTTTCCTACTCTTCGCAACACTTGTTCGTTGCTAACTTTATCAGACCACTTAATACCAAGCATTCTCCTCCATATCCACATTTCCATGGCATAAATCCTTTTTCTATCTTCTACGAAATGAAATAATATTTGAATCGTACCGAATGCCACTTGAATATTCACGAAATGAACCGACTGCCCCCCAGACGCACTTATTCAATTGGTTTTCATTTTTGTAATACATGTGCTTGTTCCAGGCAGTATATATTTCAGTGGCAGATAGATGCAAATATTTTATACATTGTGAAATATGAACACAAGAAAAGATTAAAGTTTGTGTTTTATTTGATGCTGTTTTGTATTTTCCACTTTATACCTACGAGTAGATGCACCACCTAATAACAAATGCACACACGTATAGATTTGGTTTTTGTATTATTTTATTGTTCAAATCCATTTCATGTTTTACAGGATTTTGTTTTTATTTTACTTTTTACTAACCAAAGACTGAATAGAAAACATAAGGCAGAACACGGGTCACAACTGTATTGCTTTCTTTAAGGAATCAATATACTGTAAGCTATAAGACGTGCTTTATTTCTATGAAGAAAACACTATACATATGTAAATGCATACGATTGTGGTAGGATTTTATGCAGTTGCAGATATATTGAAACGAAATATTTGATATCGATATGAATATAAATTCTAGAATAGAATTTTCATAAGAATTTAACAATAACGTTATTCAAAATGTGGGCATCCAGCATTGCCAAATGTGCAAAAATTATTCTAGAGAAATGGTAGAAAGTTTACTTCTGACACGTTTTTCTCCAAAATTATTTAGTTTGACAACTGGACCGTCATGTAAAGTGCGTATAAAAATTCTATATCACAATTTAATTTACGTCATATTGATATTAAAGTACTTTAAATATAGTTTTCAATAGCTACAATATCTCAAGGGCATTGATAATATCCGGTAATACAGTAGTGTGGTTAGCATTCCGGGAGTTAAAAATATATGAACTACCAAACTGCGGTTCGGCGAGTCCGAACCCTGTACGATAATTGGGATTAAGTTCCTGTTGTACATAGTAGCATATACAGTGTGTCCATCCAAAACCCGAACATAGGCTTATACTCGTAACATGTGCTATCAGTTTTTTGGTGAGCATTGCTTCTCAATTAATTTTATAGGAAAGTACTTTAAATACAAGTTGAAGAGAATAAAATTACGGATTTTTTTATATAAAACACATTTCATTTGTGTATTCCATCAGAGCGCAAAAATTAATAAAAGATTTGAGTTATTTGTAAAAATAAAGACGTCCATGAAAAAATTAAAACAATTTTCTAATGTAATGGGGTAATGGCACAGAGGTATCGTGTCGGCCTGTGGATCCTAAGAACCCTGGTTCGATCCTCACAGCCGACAAACATTTTTACCAATTTAAAAAATTACCCTTGTGGCTCCCCCACCACTAACATCTTTGGAGGCCGTGATTTGTTGGCTGGTAACCGCACTTCACGCGCATAAATATATCACTTACCGAGATCTGCTTCAGCAGAGTGTCACACCTAGTAATGGGTAAAAAGCGTGATGATATATTTATTTATTTATTTTATTTGTCTAATGCCAAAATATTGACGTTAATATTGAATCACAGACAAAGAAGAAAACACCTAAAAAAATAACGATTTTTCACACAAAAAAAAACTGCAGATAATAAAATGTACCTATAGCGGTGAAAGTTACCGAAAAATTATCCCAGTATTTGGATTATATAAACGTCAATATTTTTGACAGTAGACAATTGTTTTAATTTTTTCATGGAAGCCTATATTTTTAGGAATATTACAAATATTAATTAATTTTTGCGCTTTGACGAAATATACAAATGAACTGTATTTTATATCGAAAAATCCATAATTTTATTCTCTACAACTGTTATTTAAGTATTTTCCTATCAAATTAATTGGGAAGCAATGCGCACCAAAAAACTGATATCACATGTTATAAGCCTATGTTCGGGTTTTGGATGGACAAATAAATCAATATGGAGCAATTTTATCATTCTGAAAGAACGTTGCTTGATAACCAACCGACGCCATGAACAGAAGGCTGATACCTAAAATTTGATTTAACAATACTTGAGGAATATTCCGATAAAAAAAATGTTGTACTATGGTATATTCTGTTAAATGAATAATTATTTTCGAAACCAACCTTGAAACTAACATTTAACAGTATATTGTTCAACAAGCATGGAATGATATTCATTTCACACGAATATAAATGAGAAATGGACATTCCATTCGAGTTGTACACAATGATTTGTCTACTACGATATTGTTGCCTTATTAATTTAGGGTAGGTGGCTCAGTGGTATAGAGTCGGCCTTTGGATCCTGAGAACCCTGGTTTGATTCCCACAGTCGACAAACATTTGTATCACATTAAAATTACAACTTTGGGGTCGCAATTTGACGGCTGGTAGCAGCATTTCACGCGCATTAATATATAGGGTCGTTGATTTCCACCGAAGTTTGAATTTCTCAACGTTCGAACATTCAAATGTTTTGAACTTCGTCCGGAAAAACTTAGATGTTTCGAACTTTCGAATTTTTTTAAGCTTCGAATTTACGAATTTACGAATTTTCTAATTTTTTGGAGCTTCGAATTCTCGAATTTTTTTCCACTGAATTAACGCCATATGTCATCTCCAAACACGCTCACGCATAATTCGCGAAAAGTCGGCCACGAATTAAATAATAAACACGGCAAAGTATCCTGCAAAAACTCTGCAAGGTTAGGCGTCTTAATTAAGCCATCTACTCTCTTACCGCCCATCTAAATGTTATGATCTTTTAGTAAGACGTTTTAAAATGACAATGAAAAGGATACAAGCACGTCTTAATTAAAACGTTTTTAACAGTGTAGCGAAATTTGATGTCAAAAATGAATTAATTTGGCAAATAATATTATTTAATAATAATTACTTACGAATTAATACAAAACTCTGCACATGAGTTTATTCTGAAAATAATTCATATCAACATGCCGTGTTCACGTTAGGATCCAGATTAACAATTCCAATAATTCGAAAATTTGGAATTGAAGAAAGAAGATAAGTGAATAGGAATGATTGGATGGATGTGACTGAGGGTTTGTTATGTAATAATGATTTCGAGTGTGATAAATAAATGAGTTTATATGGAGGGATCTATGAATGTGGTTGAAGTGAGGGTGGTGTGTTTGGATGATAATGTTTGACGGGGGCTGATTATTTGATGAATGTTATGAGTGAATGTTTTATGAGTGATTTTAGGGTTCATGCTGCCCCATTTGATGGGATATAGCGTGAAGATATGTATGTATGTATGTATCTATTTCAACAAAGACAAAATAGAGTATATTTTTCTTTCTTAAGCAATACGATTGCCATATATCCATTCAGGCCAGTTCATCCCTTTTCAAAATAGGATAAAAGATACTTTCGGACAATTTCCATAAATGAACAGAATTTCACTAGACATTCTATAATTAATTTCCATCTAAATAATGTGAATATTTCGCGATATATTACAGATATCCTGACATATTCTCAAATATGTTACTGTTTATTGCCCACGTCTGTTAATTATACCATGTTCGTTGGTTTCGTATCGATCGTAAACGTAGTCACAAATTCACTACATTTAACAGAACAATAGTTAATTTTAATTTGCAATTTTGGTCAGCCAATGAAGTGTTGTTTAACCACCTAGTATATTAAATTTTGACGTTATTAGTTTACCTGTTATATGCGTTGATGTTGATATATAAAATTATTAATTATGATCAATATTGTGGTCATTTTCATGTTTATTAATTCCTAACGATACAGACATGTTTGATTGAAAATTCATTTACTAAATTTGTCATTCAATAGATATAGAAAACCAATTTAGTATTTTCAAAACAATTTTTGCGTCATATATTTGAAAATATTATACATTGAGACTTTTCGATAAAAATTAAATATAATTAAAAACATTTCTCGACAATAAACCGACAAAAAATAAATGTTTACGCGGTTTGAAAAAATGGAGAATGCTTTTTGTTCGTCTGGTACCAAATTTAATTACGTTTTTTTGGTGGCTTAGTGGTATCGAATCGGCCTGTGGATCCTGAGAATCCTGGTTCGATTCCCACAGCCGACAAATATTTTCACCACATTAAAATTACCCCTGTGGCTCCTTCTCCACTAACAACTTTGGGGGTTGTGATTTGACTGCTGGTAACCGCACTTCACGCGCATAAATATATTACTTATCAAGATCTGCTTCGGCAGAGTACCACACCCAGTAATGGTAAAAGGCGTAATGATATATTTATTTATTTTTTATTTACATATTTGTCCAGCTTCATTTCTCGTCAGATTCGCTTTATATTCTATAAACTTCATGCGTCTACTTCGATACGAGAGGGTATTGATAAGTTCTTAGCCTAACATAATAAAAGTGACTGTATTTCAAAACTAATTTTTATTTATTCAATGTAATCTCCTTTAAACTATATACACTTATCGCAACGCTCATAATAGTTATTTGTGTATCAAGAGCGTAAAATGAATCTTTATTGCTCGCGCTCGGTAATTGAAGCGCGAGCGAAGCGAGCAAGAAAGATACGTTACGCTTAAGGCACACACATAATTTTTTCTACTTTACTTACTAACATTTTTTTTAAATAATATGGGTCTACTTCAATTCACGTTCCACCAATTTCTGTATTATATGTAACAATGACGATATCAGTATCCAAGTAAATAATTAAAAAATTATGTTATCAACAATCATTGTTTGTGATAAATTTTCACACATAATTAAATGAAATCTAGATTTAAAGAGCATTTAAGCTACGTTAAATACGGCAATCCTGGGAAATCGAGTGTCTTGGAACACATTTTTCATAATAATCACAACATCAACTCGGATAATTTAAAATTACTAAAATCAGTGAATAATATTAGACAATTAGACGCGTATGAAAGTATGGACATATTTAAAAATAAACACCGTTTGATTAACTCTGATCTGGGTCCCATTCCTAACAGTAAATGATTTGCTTTCGTAGGTAATTAGTTTTGTAAGTTGACACAAGCTTCATGCTTATTGGTTCCTTAGACACGGCTTATTGCTTCGTTTTAGTATAAATTGGTATGTACCTGTTCGGTAAGGTGGATTCAACCTTGACCACTAGCTTGGTACACAAGTCGTGTAATCCTGGGTTTTTCCCTTTTTTTGTCTACTGATGATGAGAACTTAGTTCTCGAAATACTTATTTAGATTTTTCTTTATGTTAATTCAGTCTTGGGGGTTATTTTTATTTTTAGTTATATCTTAGCCTTAGATTTTTACTTTTTACATGTGTAAAAGTGTAAAAATGAATCTAACCTATATTTTAGATTTTGTAAGTATTGTTTTAATAAATTCAGATTTCAGGAACAATTTATATTTTTCTAAGCGAGCGGTAAAGTATTTTACCGCTTGTTATACGAGACGCACGGTAAAATTATTTTATAGTTTGTTACTCAGTAACCATCAACTTTACGATGACAACTGAAAGCATAAATATCAACTTTTCATAGCAGTCGTAGAAACAGTAATTTTAAGTCTTTCAAAAAAAATAATTATTTTGGTCTGTAAATCAGTCCTCCGCAGCACTTATTACTGCTTCATTCAGTCAGTGTGTTTGCATTACTTTGATTGTTCTTTTATTTCTGGATCATAGTAATGGATCCATATTTCGTTCATAGTTACAATACGATCTAATATATTCGAAGAATCCCTTTCAAAACAATGGCAACGTGCCTTGGAAGTTGAGATTCTGTATCGTGTTTGATCAGCATTTGGGGATCCATTTTGCAAATAATTTTCTCATACACAAATCATAATGGACGATGTGAAAGATACGTTCGTACGAAATGTTTAAAGTCTCTGCTACAAAGATCCTACCAACATATTTTCAAAACGGATCGAAATGCGCATGCGCGTCTAGCAGAAAATTGATGTCGTTGCATACAGAAATTTTTGTCTTCAATGAAAATGTACATGGAAAATGTACTAAAAAATTTACATTAAAATGTACATAAAAATTGATTGTGTTAGACAGGCTTTTAGAAGTTGATATTCTGAGTCGTTTTTGATCAACATTTGGGGATCAATTTTGCATATAATTTTCTCATACACAAATCATGATGAACGATGTGAAAGATACGTTCGTACAAAATGTTTAAAGTCTATACATTTGAGTCAAATTCGTCGATCCTCCAAAATCATGTCATGTACGAGTTCAACAATTTAAAAAATGGACACCGAAACGGTTCTCCCAACATCTTTGGTCTCTGTTCTTTCTCTTTTAAATTCAGCAACCCAATTTTGATGGTGCCGTATGAAGTGCAATGATCCTTAAATGTATCCAACAAATTCGTGTAAATTTCCTTGTCGGATAACCCTTTTAAAAACAGGTACTTAATCACCGATCGATACACAATGTTATCAAAATTAAGATTTTCATCAGACATGTTATTTAAAAAAATTCACACTGTGGAATCGGCTGAACATTTAATCAGCAAAATTTGAGAAGCTATTTATAAGACAACATTAATTAATTAATTTATTTACTCTGTACAACAGGAATTGAATCACAATTACAGTACAGAGTTCGGACTCACCGAGCCGCAGGGTGGTTGTTCTTATAATTTCTAGCTTGAGCGGGAATAGAACTCGAGATCTCCGGATTCGAATTCCGTAATGCTATCCATCCCACCGTACTGCCGAATAAAACATACGTGTAATGCTAAGCATTTCCGGTTTTGTTTATGGGAAATTTCCAAGGCTAACTATTTATCAATACCCTCTCGTAATCTAAGGCAGGGAGATGCATTCCTTTGCTTGAGAAACATAGCTTTATAGTAATTAAGGAACATTTGAGCGCTAATAATATACGAATACTTTCGAATCTGTAACATCTTCAAATATTACAATAAATTTAAAAATCCCCTACATATTAATGTGCCAAACGCACCCCTAAATTTAAACCAATCTCAACATACCAGAATCCAGTTTAAAAACCTACAATGTAAACGTCTCCGTCGACAATATCATATCACCCGAGAAGGGGACATCTTCTCGCATAACCTAAACCGCCTAAAGTTGGAAACTATTTTATTATGTCCCTCGCATCCCAACAGCGTTGACAGACACGACACAACGTCGCCCGAGGCTTAGAAACACGCGAAGGTAGATAAATAAAAATACACGAAGTATTCATTAATAACGTGTTGTCCGCTGACGACATGTTTGATAAATGATTAGGGGAGAACGTGAAACATTTGTGGATTATTTAGCCGTGTTTGTCAAATATCCCTAAGGAGGGTATAAAACAAGGGTGTACAAAGGATCGACATTTCTTGACATAAACAGGTTTTTACCGAAATATAATTCTCTTAAAGGTATGAACATACTACTATCACGTTACGTGAACTCACATGGTTTCATGTGAACTCCTCAAATTGTTGAGACCCATGATTCCCATTCATATATAAATATGAGCACGTGCTGTTATACAATATCATGTGATTTAGCATGTATGTAGCAAAACATAATAGTGTCTTCTAGCAATGTGAGTAGATAGAAATCATACAACTCAACAATTTGACACGTGACATGATAAGAGTGAGTTCGTACCTTAAGGGACTAGTACCTATTAGAAGACTAAAAAAAGCAAATTTTCAATAATTTTTTTGCAGCTTTTTTATTTGATATGACCATTCAACTTTTTCTATAATGTAAGTGAGTCCTTCAAAAGTACAAATTATTTTTTTGACTTTATATCTAATTTATAGATGGCGACAAAGTTGAGTCCTTTAAAAATCCTTGTCCAAAGGCGGACAGTTAATCTCAGGATTGGCAAGTCAGAAACAAAATATTCAAAAAGCATTTTCAAAAACAAAAAATGACAGGGTTTTAAAACAAAGTGTGAAGAATCGGCTCTTTTTTTCTTCCTTTTTTCTTGCGCCAAAATTTTATTTTTTTATATTTTGGCCAAATTGTGGTAAATTATTGTGCATAATAGTTTAATAAACAAAACCCGCCAAGATTTATTAAAATCGGTTCAGTAGATCCGGAGATTAACTGTCCGCCGTTTGACAAAATGTAGATTTTTATTTACTCATTATGGTCTTTTTTTTCTGGCTTCCTAGCGGACCAACTACTAAGGTCATATGCCGCCATTACGTCCTGATCCTGCGTTTTAGGTCTTAGAGTCAACAGCAACAAGGGTTTCTCTGGACGGTCACCCATCCAAGTACTGCCCGCGCGCAACGTTGCTTAACTCGCGTTATCGCATAAATCAGTTCAACGAGTGCAGCCATGGCCGTTGACAAATGGTCATTTATTTTATACTGTGTTGTATTTTCAGTATTACAGTGGAGACTTTAGTTCGGGAAATGAGACTTTACAGTATTAGATACCTTAATGGAATGTTACGGTATTGTATAGGGAATTTCCTGGGGAAAAAGAGTTTTTGACATATAATAATTATTATTTATCTAGTATCGTTACATAATATCAAAACTATGTAGCTATTTTGAGTGTTGTAGTAACACCTTTTACCGAACTAATGCGGTAAAGTGGATATATAAACGTAAGAATCAGAATGTATGGCTATTTTGCTTTTTTCGTAATTTCGTGAATGTTTTTATTTATGAAAGGTCAAGGTATTTATTTTAATTATATTTTTTGAATAAAATTTACGACAGTAAATAAAACGTTGTACGATATTCGTATCGTAAATAACTATAAAGATGTCACTTTCAAAGATAGGATGTGACACAGTACGAAATAAAAAGTTGTACGTTATAAGTCCATTAATAATTTTTTTATGGTAATAATTTCGTAATTTTAAACCTGTCTCCATCGTTGCCTCATCCGATAATATCTTACTCGTACCGTAAAGGTTATTTTTATAACAAGTGCCGAAAAAGGATTGTTACGTGCAAGTGCAGAATTTAACGCACGTGGCTTGCCGAGTGCGGAAATCTGCACGAGCACGTAACCTTTTTCGGCGTATGTTATAAACAATATTTTTTCTACAACTGTGCGATTTAGAATATCACTAAAATATTGTCAAAATTTCTAAAATCTTAATATTTACGAGAACGATGTTTTACGGCGTTGCTATGGTTTGTTTGTTTGTTGATTGCTTGCATATTATTCTACGTTGTTTTAAAATATTTCACTAATTTAAAGACAATTTCTTCAAAATCGTCTAGATTGGAATAATACAGTGAGTGATTCTTCTTTATCATAAACACCTCCAAAGATAATGAAGCTCCAGATCATGCTATGTTGGATCTATTTTCGACAATGACAATCAACCTGCTTCTGGTACTTCTAAAGCCTCCAAAATTGTTGTCAATAATATTACTGTTAATAATATGAACAGGTACGGAAGACATCAATGTTTCTTTAGACAGTATAAAAGTTTCCACTTTACATTATGTCAATATAAGCTACTGTAACAACTGTGTTAATAATATACACAAATAATAAATATTATGTATTTCACTTACTCTTAAAATAAAACCATTTATCGATATATTTTACTTTGTTCGGTTCTTTTTATTAATTGTGTACAGATTAGATATACTGCAATTTAAGGTTATGTTTATAAACGTCAAAATATACTACTGTATATTTACTAGCGCTGGCTCACCGCATCTTCTTCTTCCATAAGCGTTTGTGGTCAAAATATGAATTCCGCACTCGGCGCGAAATTTAAATCGCTCTCAATACAACTTTTTTTACAGTTTCGTAATGAATTACTTTCCGCACTAGTGTTTTTTTGCTTATAGAAACGCACTTGATCTGCATTTGTCTCCTTTCCACCCGTAACCAAGACAATAATAGTTACGTAATAACAAAGAAATCGCACAGTTATAGGAAAAAACTTATGTGCCGGACTTACAACGTAAATAATTATATTAAACTGAAACTAAACGAAATTCCAGTACAGGGTTCGAACTAACCGAGCCGCAATGTAATAGTTCATATATTTTTTAGCTTAAGTGGCATTCGAACTCGGAATCTTCCAATTCAAATGCTATATAACGCTAATCGGACATTATTAAGACAATCTTGAAATGAAATTATAACTATATGAATACCATCTTAAGAATACTACCCTAATAATTCTATATTTATTTATTTACCACGTTGCACAACAAAAAATTAATCCAAATTAAACTATCGGGAGCATATAGTTTAAAGTGAAATATTCTGAGAACGCAACACACAGTGTACAATGGTATATTGTGTAATTAGTAAGAAAAGTTATGTATTTCCAAACGATGGTGGCAATTGTAAGACGAAGCGTCAGTCGAATCCTGCAGTCCGTGAAATTGTCTTTTCCAAAGTTCATCTTTGTTGAAAATAACAAAAGGTAAACGCTATTGTACGAAGGGTAAAAAGTTCTTGGCGTAAACTAAAATCAAACCTGGTCTTCAGCCTACAATTCATCGCCTAACGCACTATTCATTAGTAATATAAATTAGAGTTTAACATAAATTAAAAGAGATATGAAAATATAAAAAGTATAGATTTCTTGTCTTCTCATCAAATTATAATTTCTTTGGAAATACCCAAAAACTTTTATCTGATAGCATCATCTTTAAACGAACAAAGTTAGTCATCAAAATGAGATAAAAGCCCCGTTTAGGAAAGTGATTGAAAAGTTAGTTAATGCTCAACGCCAATAATAGAAACAAACAGAAATGCTTCATTGACAAACTTGCACAATTTGGACAGCCCTATCGTGAAATTTCTGATGAAGGCAGCTGCCTTTAATACACTAACAAATATGTGAAAACAAACAAAAGCTCTTGAAACTTTAAATACTCTCCTCAAATTATGTTTCACAGTCATTGTGTACCATTGTTGTTTTCACATTTCCTCAGGTCGTATTTACTTTACAATATAACGTTCATTTCATTTTCACAAAATACCCAAGGGTTAAAACTGTGTAAATAAAGTACATATAATGAAAAATTGCTCTGCGTAACACGCACTGTGCTTTTATTATTAAATATTACATGAGATATTTTATAAAATGATATCAATTTAGACTTAAAACAAAGTGAAGTATAGGCGTATTCCATTTGCCATTTGGATCAGATCTAACTTTACTGAACCAGATAATTTATATATTTCGTTGGATTACTTGGCAGACTTTATTTCCAGTATTAGAATTACTGATTCTAATTTACTTTGAAGTAATTCACCCCAATAAGTGCATCAGTTTACTTAATTCAGATCATTTAGTCATAAATTTTCTGTCATAAACTTTAAATTTATCTAATTCAAAGTCATTCATATGATTGAAAACTCTTGACATTTAGTCATGTTGTCATATTTATTTGAACTGATTTAAGTGAACCAGTTGGCAAATGGAATACAGCTTTTAATCCTTGCGGAATTAAATTTGATATTTAATCCCCGGGTGATTAAAATTAAAATTTCAATCCGTTAAAAGAAAGAATAAAGTATGTAAGAAATAAATAGATTAGTCACTAATACCACGTTTAGTTCGAATTTTACTTTCGTTTCTGATTCATTAAAATAACTGATAATTATTTACCAAAGCGAACAAAATGCAACCTAATATGGCGTCCAACTCCAAATTTATGAACAATCTTAATTTTGTTTTGTAAATTGCTCTGATGACAATAATTTTAATCCGGAATAAAAGTAGAGTTGTCAACTACAAATGTAATCCTCGTTATGATTCTGCCTGAAAATGTTTATGGACAACATAATCAGGGTTGAAAAAAACCCGACCCACTGGGTTTTTTTATAATATTGACAAATACACTTTTTAATTCAAGTTATTTAATTCTAGATTAATTTTGTATATAATGTTTAAAATGTATATTGTATACTACTAAACATTAAAACAAAATTTATGTACTATTATGTAATAATTGCAAAAAAATATATTTATTTTATTGTGAATTAGAAACAATATACTGTATCATGTTATTGTCATACTTATTTAATTTAAAATTATATTTCAAATTTGCCAGTAAAAAGATTGGGTATCAATCAGTTTTTGTAATACTAACATAATATGTGACAAATAATATTTGGTCTTAAACTAGTTTGATATTGACATTTGTCAAAGTAATGCAATGTGATATTACGATATCATGTAATAAATGATAATTTAAGTTAAACGTTTTATTTTGTAAAGAGATTATTACACTATAAAATATATAAAAGATGTTTATGTTCCGAGATTTGACTCTATCTTAAAATTCACCCTGGGTGAATTTTCAACCATTCAACCAAATGGGTTTATTAATGGGTTTATTTGGGGTTTTTAGGTGGATTTTATTAAAAAAACCCAGGTGGGTTTTTTTGGGTGGGTAAAATATGAACAACCCCGAACATAATCCATATGCAGTAACAAAATAAGTTTGTAGTACCTATTTTCTAATATTACAAAATGCTCTAACAAGTCTATGATATTTGATGATCAAAGAATAGCCGCATTATTTGTTTGTTCATTTGAGCAGCAGTGTAGTGTTACAACGTGCATCATTCATATTTGTCGATCAAATTACAATTACTCCAGACGTCTACAACTTCTTTCTAATAGTGTTTCCATCTTGAAAACTTGATAAAGTTTATTAATTGAAGCCTGCAGTTATTGAGAGACGAAAAAAGTTTTAGATCTTAAAGCACAAGTTTCAATAGTAAACTTTAAACTTTCATTTTTTACGTCTTATAAAGATTCATAATTTAATTAGTCTCAAATTTTGTAATGTTAGTCTGGTATTCGTCAGATTATAAATTTATTAATAGACATTATTTTAATTTTCTAATATAAAATAAATAAAAATGAAATAAATATATCATCACGCCTTCTACCCATTACTGGGTGCGGCATTCTGCCGAAGCAGATCTCGATAAGTAATATATTTATGTACATTAAGTGCGGTTACCAGCCGCCAAATCACGGCCTCCAAAGATGTTAGTGGTGGGGGAGCCACAGGGGTCATTTTAATTTGGTGAAAATTGTTTGTCGGCTGTGAGAATCGAACCGGGGTCCTCAGGATCCACAGGCCAGCTCGAAACCACTGAGCCATTACCCCATTAAATATTAATAAACATAAATAAATAATTGTAATTGAGACAAACTATAGGTGAGGAACTTTTTTACCATTGGATGGCATATTTAAATTAGGCAGTAATAATAGAATTTTTCGAGATAATATTTTCAACCCTACATTGACTTGACAATGAAGAAAATTATTCGAAATCATATAGTAATTCATAATTCGTAGAAATCGAATAGTGAACTTATGAAGCGAACAAGTTGTTTTTTTACAACTAAAACTAAATATAAAAAATGCCGCCCCAAAATATGTGCCACCCGGTGCAGACCGCACCTACCGCCCTCTCTAAGTACGCCACTGGCCTATAGAATAAAATTTCAACATTTTGCTCTTTCCAAAACTAAAGTTATTCTACGGGTTAAATCTGGCATATTTTGTAAAATTACACTTTAGTTTACATATTTTCCGAGCTTCACATCCCACTGGTTGAGTTGTCTTACAGAATATTTTACTTTCTGAAATTGTAGTTCAAGTTTCTGTTAAAATGATTACCTACGTGTTATGGTTCACTGTTTCTTGTTTAAAAGAATTATTGCAGGGGTGCAGCTCGAACAAATGAACGAGGAACCTGTTGTAAGTTCATTGCACAAGGGTAGGTGGTACTAGTGGAAGTGTAAGGGAAGGAGGGTTGCTATTTTTACTCGCGAGTTTAATTAAAAACAAGGGAAATTACTACGCGTCATCAATCTTCATTTCACGCCTTCACTGCAACGGTTTCATTCTGTGTTTTTATGTTTGCAATAATTAAATAAATTTTTTGTTAAACCTCGTTACCTACGTATATATTTTCCGGTTTCTTGAAGATTAATTAAGTCATGAAAATTTATCGATGTGAAAAATTATAATGGTTATAATAACTGCTGGGTTTTTATTACAAAATGCTTTTTAAAATTAATCATGTTTAATAATGGGAAATTTAATCCTTTTCTAAAGAAAATATAAACACTTTTACCACGTTTCATACATTATAATAATACTTCGTTCCTAAATTTTGTTTCAGAATTTTTTTTTCATTTTGTGGAGCTAATTTAATTATAAATAAATATATCATTCCACGCTTTTCTATTCATTGTTATGTGAGGCATACGAGCATTAACAAATTTAGATAGATGACTATTATTTTTTATTATTAACCTATAAAGTGTTGCTGACAACCACAGATCACAATATACTACTATAGATAAGAAACTGCCATGTTACGTACTGGGACTGTATTTTGCGCCATCTAAGTAGTGGAAGTCTAACTAAAGTCATGTATATAGACAACCCGGTATGCGTGTTTATGCTGCATGTGATTTTTATTATTATTTTATATTTATTTAAACTACATAAAATAAAAATTCATAAACACAATATAAACATTTATTAAAATATCCTCGTGTATACAATTTATTTATAATTTGAACTGTTTCAATCGCAGTTTTATCCAACTATTGTGACCTTGAAAATATATCATGATTTCCTTATCTAAATATTATTTATTATATGATCACTTACTTACCAGTAGCAGTGCAGTTTTTTACACAACAATTCATATTAGTTGATGACATTATTTATATGAAATTATTTCACAAATAAAAATTAAGTGGATATTGGACTGATTACAAAATTTGGAATACATACAAATAACAACTACAGGAACAATCTAGTAACCAATGATTGCCGATATTGTAGTTACCTAAAATGGATATCCTCACATAAAGACTATTAGCGCCATTCCTTAGGTGGAAGTCTAACTATAAACACAGTTCCATGGTTACCTATATATCTTTCTGCTGCTGACAACTATCATATGCTAACTACAGATCACAAAATTAATTTAAAGGTACTGATAAAAAATAATACCTATGATTTTATTTTTTACTAATCACTCTGATGGAAGTCCTATAAAAATTTATTTTTCAGTTGAACATTATTTATTATTAATTGTTTTCAGACGATCACTTATGAAAGTAACCATAACAACAACATAAACTGCTACGGAATGTTGAAAATAACATACTGATTTGTTATTATAACGCACACTTCTAACATATCAGGTGACAACAGACGGTATTACTATGAAAGAAAATTACAAAATAAATTAAAAGAATTTGTATTATTATTTAAATCGAAGTTTTGGCAGATTTTTCAACACATTTGCACCGATAAATTTTATTTTTTAAATGAATAATTACTTATTTTCTAATATTTTACCATTATTTAATATTTTGACGTTACGGTTAGAACAGTTGGTATCACCACACCTAACCTCAAACGTCAAACGTCAACGCTTACCTTCAAAAACGCATCAGATACCAAAATGTAACAACATATAAACTTTTTTTAGAAACATCCTGTGGTCGTCAGAAAAATAGTGTACATAACTTGCTCGAAAGTGTAAAAACTATGCTCGTGTCCTTAAATCACACGGTGCTACGCGCCTCGTTACATACTAATTAGCGAGATCTTAAGTATCTTTCTAAAGTTGACTTGATAGAGTTTATTTTGTTTGGGTTTCGTCTGGGTTTTTATGTAAACTCATGCGTGGAAACGCTTATCTGGACCAGCGCAACGATACCAACCCCTTACCCGTTATCAGAACATCCCATAGAAACAATAATAATTAGTTAGTGGTAGATTGGCTTCTGACGAGACAAGCTGTCTTGTCTGTGCAAGATGTAGGTCTTGCCATGTAAATTTTGTAACTGAGTAACATTAATAATAGTTTTATTCATACGTTGTTGTTGTTTCTATTCTCGACTAATTTGTTTAGTTTCTTTTGTTTAATTTCTAACTTCCGTAAATTTTACCATTTGTATTTTTATGCATTTCATTTTATGTTTTAATAAATATATATTTTTACAAGAAGTTCGCATCTTATTTCGTTTTATGTAATCTTGTATTAAATCGCGCGTTATATTTAAAGTTTCCACTGTCACTCACAATTGTTTTATACGCGTAACAGTCGTCTCGCAGCACTGTTAGACTATATACACACTCCGTATTGGGATTAAATTTCTGTTATACAGAGTAATAAATAAAATAAATATCTTCTGATGTGTAAGATCACTTATAAATGTATCTTGAGTTTCTTGACCGAACGAAATGAATTCTCGCGTTGTGTTCATATCAAAACGTCACTCTCAATTCTTGACATATAATTTCATTTGTGTGTTTGTCAGGTTCGCGCAGTTTCCCGGTTACGATTCCCGGTACACGGGTTGTGCTGCGTGAAGATGGCTGGCGAGGAGCCGGAAACGGAAACGAAAAGTGGGATGGCGGATGAACCAGGCAAATCCGGCCTTGGGGAGACTAGGTATGTACTGTACTGCTGCCAATATTTTTACTAAGCTCATAATAGTATATTACGAGGTGCGGTTATTAAGTAACGAGACTGATGCTGTTTTAACATTTTATTTTGATACCATAGCTATGTATGTACTTATTATCACCTTCAATATACACCCCTCCTCTATCCCTACAATACTCCATGCGAATCTTCCATTATTCGAAACAGTGCTGGAAGTCGACTTCTGTCAGCTCATTCAGGACGCGTGCCGCTTTCTCTTTCAAAGCTCAAATTTTGTTCTTTTTAAGGCAGATTTGACCATAGGAAATAGATAGAAGACGCACGGTGCAAGATCCGGCGAATAAGGCGGATGGTCCAATACTGGGATGCTGTATTTGGCTAAAAACCTCTTGACAGACATTGCGGTATGAGCCAGCGCATTATCTTGATGGCGAACCCATGACTTGTCCTTCTACAAGTCGGGTACATTTTTCAATAAATGATAAGTTTCTGTTGCAGTTTTGCCAAATTTTATGTGAAATTTCACAACAATTCGTTGCTATAATGTTGCACTTAACATTTTTTCGGTGAAACAAAAAAACAACTCTAATGAGAACGAATGCTACGGCTATACGGATTTGTTTACAGAAGCGAGATGTACTGCATTCGAAAGAGAAAGCTTCAAACTAAAAAGTTGACAGTCGCTGGCGTTTGAGGCATGCGTACTTCGTCTGTAGCAGTGTCTGTCTCGGTATTTAATAGCCACATCTCGTATATAACAAGTTTTTATAAAAGTCTCTATAGTTACAAGTGTATAAAAAACGAGTATCTAAAGAGTGTATAAAACTACAAATTAAGACAAGAAAATTGTTGTCTTAATAATTATTTGAAAAGTAAGGTTAAGTTGCATTAACAAATGCGAGAAACTAACTTAATTTCATTCTAAATGTGTCAGTTGTTAATTGCACGATGTAACTAAAACGTTCGTAGCCACAGTTTGTCCATATGTGATTAAAATTTTATTTAGTGTCACCAACATTAAAAAAAATTATTGTATTTTTTAATAATAAAATAAAATAAATTTTAAAATAATAGTATATTACGTAAGTCAGGAAAGTGACGTTTTACTTGACGAAGCGGTTGTTTGAATTTTAATCCACTGAGTCAAGTAAAAACACATTCCTGACTCATTATATATACTATTTTCTCAGAAACCATTGAATTTAGTCTGTAATTAACCACAAAAAACTTAAAATGTTTAAATTTTTTGGTAAGAATTGTATTGACAGCAGACTACGTATCCAAGGTTACAACAACAAAAACAGTCAGGTAAAATACAAAACATTCTGGTAAAGACTTAACCAGACTGTTTTGTACTTTACCAGACTGTTATTTTTGTTGTAACCTTGGATACGTACTTTACTTGACTGTTTTGGAAAAAATATATTTTCCATACTCAGGAAAGTAGGCACGTACTTGCCAGTTTCATCAAAAGGTAAGTTAATGCGATGTAGGAAATATAGTATGAAAAATACGTGATACAATAACAAATTCTACACTTATTTTTCAATTCACTATTGTCTTGCTACATATTTTTTGACTTAAATCAGTTATTGATTATGCATTTCTTATTTTGAATTTAAGAATTCTTATTTTTTTTTGGTTTTTTTTTTATATAATTATTAAACTTGTGTAAAATACATATTTTGTTTAAAAATATTATTAATATATTCCGACAACTGAATTACTTTATTTTTACGTTAAAATTATTTGATTTTCAAACATTTTCCTATAAAATAATTTTGTTCTTCAGATAAAATGATTTTCCAAATATTTAAAATTTAAATGAAGGAATAAAAATTCTCTCAAAAATATAATAGATTTTGGTCTTTATTTTTTATTAAATTATTTATCTTGAATTTATGAAACATTTAATACAAAGACAAAACAGTATCACAGTTCACTAGCCCCTAGTTGGTCTAGCTGGATAGTTGATCGCACTATACTGATGAGCTCCCAAAGAGCGTAAACGCGTTTATGGTTAAAGCTGAACTGACCAGCCTTTTGATGATGACCACTGTTGTTCCTAGGTGCACCCATTGTACTAGATTTAGTATAATGAATAACGTTTTAGTACATCAGCACCCCTTTCTGATATCTAGTACTATTTTGCTATTTATATTTAGACAAGAAAAAATATTTGAAAACAAAATATCTAAAACGATATCGTGACATGAGAGCAACGAAGCACCATGTAGTGCCATCTACCGACATAAATATTTCTAAATTAATTTGGAGATAAATACTTTAGATAAAGAATATTCATCATCATCGATTTTATTGATCCATTTTCCTCATTAACTGTTTATATAACGTTAGAGGAAAGTGTATTATTTTCTCTCGCAAGTGGCGTTTAATTTTCGAAGTTTTACTGAGGGCAGTAATCACACAAGGGAGGGAACTCAGACCAACCATAAGTAGACGAAAAACAACGGCGTTTGTTGTGAAGTAGGAAGGGTTAGAATAACTTGGTGATGAGACGGGTGCGCGGCAAAGAGCTAGTACCACTTGGTATTATGCGGGTTGCATTTTTGTTGATGACAGTTATCAGACGCGAGCATTTTATTTATTTAAATACAAACGTGCGTATACAAAACACTTAATATGTCAAAAACTAACCTTTACTTTGATGTATGAAAAGTAAGTAATTGAATATAAAAATAACTACCAAATGTTTGCAACTCGCATAACATCAAACGGTACTCGCTCCTTGCCGCGCACCCGCCTCACCCACAAATTACTCTAACTCTTTCTACTTCACAACACTGCATTGACTTGAATACGGCAGAATTTGTCTACTTATGGTTGATCTGAGGGAGAGAATAACACTTTACTTCAGAGGTATACATATGATTTTTCCTAGGATTATGCTTTCGTGTCATAGAAATTAAAATATAGTAACAATATATGAATAAATAAATAAATATATCAAGCTGTATTCAGAGAATGCATAGTAAAACACAATATAGGGATACACAATACAGAAAAACAGAAACATAGAACCGATTCAGAGATATGAAATTATTTAGCTATCTTCATACTTATTATCTAGCTGTTATTTCTGTCGGTTAAATATTTATGAATATTATTTGTCGGGATAGGCACGTTTGGCGCAGATTAATTGCCGAATTATTCTGATGATTTCAGAACAGTGTAGGATTTTTGATTTTAGCTTTGTTGTTTAGTAATTTCATTAGAGTGTTTACCTGTAATTGTTTGAAATTCACTTTCAAAAACAAGCGCAGGAACGACACTCCCTTTGTTTCTTATCTTTTTAATTAGTTTTCTGATCTTACATTGAGTGTTTAACTGCAATTGTGTGGAAATCACTTTCAAAAACAAGCGTAATGCGATACTCCCTTCCTTTCTTATCCTTAATTCGTTTTCAGTTCCTACATAGAGTGTTTAACTGCAATTGTGTGGAATTCACTTTCAAAAACATGCGCAGGGCGACACTCCCTTCCTATCGATTCTTTTTGTTTCATTTTCAGTTACCGAATTGTTTTAACTTTTCTTTCATATACAAGTACAGGCTATCGCTTTCATCTTTTCTAATATTTGTAGATTCGTTGTTCGATTCGTTATTAGATTCGTTGTTAGGAGTAAGCGTGAGTAATTTGAGATGTTTTATGCAAATACATATGTTATGTACGTCGAAGATAGAAGATGAATGATAAGTGAATAGGAGTGATTAGATGAATGTGATTGAAGGTTTGTTGTGTGTTAAATAATTTCGAGTGTAATAAATAAATGAGTTTATATGGAGTGATCTATGAATGTAGTTAAAGTAAGGGTGGTGTGTATGTAATAAGTGAATATTTTATAAGTGTTTTTAGGGTTCGTGCTACCCCATTTGATGGGATATAGCGTGAAGATATGAAAATTATAAATTGTTTCACTGCGTATGTACAATTGTATTTGCAATAGATTTCCACACGTCTAACTTTTTATCATTTCGGAGAAAATCCATTTTTTTGTTACAAAGAGAATGGACGACTTCTCCACCAGGCAGATTAAATTAATGTCTTCTTCGAATGAATCGCTCATCATAAACAAGAAAGAAGATAAACAAACTAAACTAAAAATGCTATATCGTTAAAAAAAATCTAAATTTTCAAAAATAGATATTTGAAATTGACACTGACAGATTGACAGCCCCGCCGCGGTAGATGTGGTTTAACAACGAATACTTACGAAACGTAGCGCACATGCCCGAGCATAACAAAACATAGCTTCGAAATAAAATAGGACCAACTATGAATCAGTACACTCATTTTCCTATGTTTTTCTATGCTATGCTATCCTATGTTTACTATGCTATCTCTGAATTTAATTAGAACATGCAATTCACTATGTTCATTTTCTATGTTTTCTTTTTCTATATTGTGTTTAATATGCAATCTCTGAATCCAGGTTAAAACTACGCTGACTGTTGCTATGAAATCAACCATAATAAGGGATGAAAACAGTTACTTTCTTCCTTAGGACGAGAAGTGCCAAGGGAAGAAAAGTCTTACTTTCAATTAAGGTCGTAGAAAACGTAATTTAGAACCGTTTGACAACTAAAAAATAAAGTTAATCAACTGCTAGTTAGTCACATCCATACTAGCGTTATTAATAATTATTATTATTTTAAAAAGTTATAAAGCTCTCGTTATTGATTTAATGATAGGAGTTTACGAGTACCTACTTTCTTTTTTAACTACATACTTCAAAACTTTAGTTTTATTGAAAAGTTTCCTCTGATATAGCTTCCAAAGTGGATACATTTTTTATAAAAGACTTGACAACGTCATCATTCCCTTTCATTCAACAAAAAGTAATATTCCTGTTGTTAGTATTTGATCACTGGAGAATTCCATCCATTTGAAATCGAATCAAATTTGAAAATTTCATTTCAATGGAAACATTTAATATTATTTGCTTGTAGGTAATCAATATGGTATCAGTATAATTGAAGTTAAACTTTTAATTGACAGTAATTTCATTGCAAATTTAATTACATTCGTAATAGTCAGAGCTGGGCAAGCTACTTAAAAAAAGTAGCTAAGCTACAGCTACAGCTATTCTTTAAAAAAGTAGCTAAGCTACAGCTATAAACTATATTTTGTAAAATATAGCAAAGCTACAGCTAAAAGCTTTCGTTAAAGTAGCTGTTAAATTTTAAAGCTACTTTTTTAAATTATTATGAAATAATTAAATTTGCCATTGTCATATGATCAGTCTTTTGTTATAATGACTATTAATTTACTATTATGTACATAAATATCAAAAATAGCAAATACCATGTGGCACCTACTGTGTATTTTTGCGTATTAGAGCCAATTAGAACCGGCAAGAAATAATTATTTTGTGTGGAGTTAGCTTGTACGCATGCGTACTTTGTTGACCTTCTGCTTAAAAAGTAGCTTTAAGCTATAAAAAGTAGCTTTAAGCTATAAAAAGTAGCTTTAAGCTACAAAAAGTAGCTTTAAGCTACAAAAAGTAGCTTTAAGCTACAAAAATTAGCTTTAAAAGTAGCTTCAGTTGTTATTTTTAAGCTAATAGAAAAAAAAGTAGCTAGCTACAAGCTACAGCTATATTTTTTCACAATTAGCTAAGCTACAGCTACAGCTAAGGTAAATGTAGCTAAGCTACAAAAGTAGCTAGCTACTGCCCAGCTCTGGTAATAGTCTACTTTGAACTGTTGTTTTTTGTAGTATGAAGTCTGAATATAGTCGTACATTTATATGATTTGATTTGATGGAAGTTACAAGAAATATAAATTTGTTGTTGACAATTTTATTCCGTATTTGAATTGGTACTTATATTCTGTTCAGACTGAATGTATTGTTAAATCAATTATTTCTGCGTTGTTCCAAGCTTACGAAATCGGATTATAATAGATTGGAAAATTTTATCGAATCTTCAGTATTGAAAACGTTGTGCATTATTCAATGTTGATATTGAATCGTAGGAATTTGCACGTAGTATAATTTCTGTAGTCAAACATTTATAATTTATTTTAGGAAATATTGCTTCAAATAAAAGATACGGATAACAAAATCTACTTTATTTATTTTTTTATTACTTTGCATAATAGGAATCTAATTCCAATTATAGTATCTTGTAATGGAATGCGGACCACTCAGACACAATCATATTTTTTAGATATAAGTTTAAGTCAGCGAGTACCAGGGCCTGGACAGCTGCATTAGTTACCCTGTTACGCGATTTTTAATGCCCATCTCTTGCTGCCCCAAATGAACTAAATCAATTTAAAATTAATAACGGGAATAATAGAAGGTAATATTTTATAGGTTGACATTGTTAACCCTGGAACGCTACACTTATTTTCAGAACTTAATCTGCTAATAAAAATTTGTCAATTTTTGTCAAAAAATTGTTTATTTGAAAATAACTTACAAAACAACTTAAAATAGGGTTCTACAAATTGATGTATCAGCACAAAACCAAAAATTATTGTTCTTCAGCACAATTAGGGCAAATTTTCCTTTGATGATGCAAACAAATGAATTTTTTGCATACATCGCAATTAACCCTTGATTTTCGATCTTCGCTTCTTTTACAAAATAAGCATCTACCCGTGGTAGTAAGTGGCCTTGTTGATTTTTCTACTGTAGGGGCTATTTTTAGTACATTGTATATGCTTTTGCGGAGTTCACGTCTCAAGCTGTATCTGTGCCAAAGGCACATCGTCTTCAGAATCAGAGGCGGATGGTAAGGGATCCTGAGAGTAAACCAAAGTAGGAGAAACTACAGGGCCATCTTCAATTTTAGACTCTTCTTCCTTTTCGAGGTTCTCTCTTAAATCGGGTATAATGACATTGCTGGAAAACATTAATAGAAATGATTTAATTGATGTACCCTATAGTAGTACTCTTAAGCACAATGTCGTATGTAGTTTTCATTTTCAAAAGTGACAGTATCAATACACATCATCAAAAAAATTAAACATTGGGGCTGTTCCGCATATTGACCAATTAATTAATACAGTATTGTGAAATTTGAAAATTTTATAATTATGAAAATTCTTTTATAGTAAATATAAATTCATTTTCAACAATTCGGGATGAAAATGTTACATCTCTATCAATAACAACAGTAACAACAACATATAAGAATACGGATACTCAGGAAAGTAGCGAGATGATAAATGAGAGTGTGTATGAGAAGGGGAAAATATATATTATTCATATTTATTTGTATTACATAGTATGTGTTTAATTAATATTTTAAATTGTTTGTTTTTGCTGTTTTGTAATATATTTTAATTTTAAATATTTTGAAATATTTTAGTCATTACGATCACGAGAATAGAATGATAAATACAGGTATGTGTCCTATATTATCGATATTTTTAATAATAATTACTTGAGGCAACAAGAGATGTCACCAGTAACTGCGTAACAACCTTTTGTTATAGCTCTCCCTTCTTCTACGGTTACTTGTTCTGTGGCGAGTACTGAAATTGTGTTATTATTTATCATCTAAATTATCATAAATTGAATCTATAGGGCATTTTAGAATACCTGATAACCAAATTGTTCGCAATGTTTATTTGGAGGAAAATTACTGCTGTTACAATCACAAATTTTTTTCTTCATTTTGTCGTTTCAAATAACCAATCAAAATCAAGAGCAAATGCGTCCTATAAAACTACCCTGCTATCTCTGACCGAAATGATTATAGACCATTTTATATTATTAAATATGTGAGATCCAATTTTGACAAAATAATTTATAATATTCTGAATTTTTAAATTACTTTATATTAGCTTTTTCTATTTTGCACATAAATTTAATACATTAATACTATATTAAATTATGAGGTAATGGCTCAGTGGTATAAAGTCGGCATGTGAATCCTAAGAACCAAGGTTCGATTCCCATAGACGACAAAACAGTTTCACCAATTTAAAATTACCCCTGTGGCTCCCCCACCACTAACATCTTTGGGGGCCGTGATTTGACGGCTGGTAACTGCACTTCACGCGCCTAAATATATCACTTACCGAGATCTCTGCTTCGGCAAAGTGCCAAACCCAGTAATGAGTAAAAGGCGTGATGATATATTTATTTATTTAAAGAACTAGTTTCATAAGAAAATCGTCCTTTGTTTCTATTGACGTTATTTTATAATTTAAAAAACTACGACTTATCAAAAACATAAGTTGTTGTTTTTTATCAGTTTTATTGGTAGCACTTCTCATAACACAAACAATTAAAATTTCATTTTTTTTGACAATTAATCAATATTTTTTCCGTATTGTGAATGTCGTGAATTTTGTGTGATTATAGTATATTCTTTTAGTAATATTTCGACACCGACAATTTACAATTTTCAGGTTGTATTCTTCTGTCAGATTTAAAAGCATTCATACCACTCCTATAAAATAAAACGCGCCAAAACAGTGCACTTATCTCAGACCAAACATAAGTAGACAAATTCTGCCGTATTCGAGTCAATGCAGTGTTGTGAAGTAGAAAGAGTTAGAGTAACTTGTGGGCGAGGCGGGTGCGCGGCAAGGAGCGAGTACCCTTTGAGGTTATGCGAGTTGCAAACATTTGTGTAGTTATTTTTATATTCAATTACTTACTTTTCATACATCAAAGTAAAGGTTAGTTTTTGACATATTAAGTGTTTTGTATACGCACGTTTGTATTTAAATAAATAAAATGCTCGCGTCTGATAACTGTCATCAACAAAAATGCAATCCGCATAATACCAAGTGGTACTAGCTCTTTGCCGCGCACCCATCTCATCCCCAAGTTATTCTAACCCTTTCTACTTCACAACAAACGCCGTTGTTCTCCGTCTACTTATGGTTGGTCTGAGGCGCTTATAGATCTCTTTAACGGTTTACAATGCGTTTAAAGACTGTCATGATTTTCGGATGCGTTCTACATAGTAATAGATGAGCAGATGTTTCACTAAAATATTCCACACGAAAAATTCTAACCTTTCTTCTCGACTTCTTCCTTTTCATATATAACTCTCAATATATCACGGGTCCGTAACATTTGTGCTCGGTCAGTCATGTCCTCGTCCTGTCACCGTCCTTGCGCGTCCATTTCACTTCCCCGCTCAGTTAGAAGTTCCCTAAAGCACGTCGAGCAAAGCAATCGAACTATCGATTATAACATTTACATTGATCGCGAGAGGCCGGCGCTTTTACCTGCCTGAATACCGAATGTCGACCTAGAATGTCACGTGAACTTGTTGAGGAGAGTGTACGTGTGCTGTATTGACGGGGCAGCAATTTCAATGTCGGGGGATTGTTTAATTTTTAATAACTTTCGTATTTTTGTGCGTGAGTTATGAAGGTTAAGGTTTGAGGTTATATTGTACAATAATTAATCATTACGAAATGTGATCAATCTAAATTATTTTAGACAAAAGTGCTTTGAATTAAGGTTAGGGTTAACTATTTATTTATGAGCAGTTGTACCACAGTTCCTTATAATAGAATTACGAGGCCTGCGTCACATTAGTTGGCCCTAATCTTATTTTTTCGTTTGATGTTTTATTTTGCTATTTTATTTCTGGTGTAGTATGTAAGAGAATTAAATGCTATTATGTTGTTAATACACAGACAAAATTTAAAGTCAATCTCTTGGAATGACATTTCCGTATTCACTAAAACCTTTTCATTTTATCCGAAAACTGTATAATAATAAAGCTTGTTTTAAATAATGATAGTCCATTTGAATGTTGATTTAGATTTTTCCTTGTAAAAAAAAAATGCTAGTAATGCTTGCTATACGATTATCGAAAATATTTGAGCTAATCCTACCTTCTGGATGAACAAATCTAATTTTATTTCGATTTTAAAAATTTAATCCAAATCACTTTGTGAAAATCAAATGGTAATAAGATACAATATTATATTAGAGTTTGTATAAACTCTTTTGAGAATATCGTCTGGCTGAATTTGACTAATCAAAAATTCAGGATTAGCTAAAACTTCTTTTTGTGTCTAAGGTATATTTAATGATAAATTTAGTGACAAATGTTGAAAATTTATTGTAGAATTTAGTAAATATAAGATACTTGCGTGTTTAGTATTATTTAAATTTTTAACTAAATTCTGGGCTCATACATTGTTTCACCTAATTTTTAATCGTTGTACCAAATTACATTTAAGAAATACTTTATAAGGGCTTGAATAATTTAATTTCGGAATGAATCTGATGATTTCAGAAAAGTGCACGATTTTTTATTTTAGTTTTGTTGTTTAGTAATTTCATTAGTGTTTCCCTGCAATTGTGTAAAATTCACTTTCGAAAACAAGCGCAGGGACGATACTCCTTTCGTTTCTTATCTTTTTTATTCGTTTTTTGATCTTACATTGAGTGTTTAACTGCAATTGTGTGGAATTCACTTTCAAAAACAAGCGTAGAGCGACACTCCCTTCCTTTCATATCTTTTAATTCGTTTTCAGTTCTTATGTAGAGTGTTTAACTGCAATTGTGTGAAATTCACTTTCAAAAACAAGCGCAGAGCTGCACTCCCTTCCTTTCTTCTTTTTGTTTCATTTTCAGTTACTGCATTGTGTGAACTTTTCTTTCATATACAAGTATATATATATATATATATATATATATATATATATATATATATATATATATATATATATATATATATATATTCTAACAGAGCGAGGAAATGAAATAGTCGCGTAAGCATAGTGACAGGACGGGGATATGATTGACCGAGCACAAATGTTATGGACTCGTTATACATTGAGAGTTATATATGAAGAGGAACAAGTCAAGAAGAAATGTTAGAATTTTTCACGTGGAATATTTTAAGTGAAACATCTGCTCACCTTTAAAAAATATTTAAACGAAATTTATTATTGATTGACATTGTTTTTTTAGTTTATATATTTGATTGTCAAATTCAAATATGTCAAATATAATATAATTGTAATTTGAATACCTGTCACTCTCAAAATTTATTTCACTTTTATTTATGTCGAATTCAAATATGTTAAATAAAATAAAATTGTAATTTGGCTACCTGTTATTGTCAAACTTTATTTCATCTTTATTTATAAAAATGGTTATTTACAATAACACCAAATTGGAAAACTTTAACTTTAAATAATCAAGAGATGTCATGTTGACAGTGACGAGGTTTACCAACTATATAAGGTAACTAACTAAAGCAAAATTGTCAACCAATTATAGTTACGTTTATTATAAACGTCAATCTATTTTATAAATTAAATTAAATTTAAAAAAAAAACAGAATTTATTCCAAAATAATACAAGTTTTGTTTCATTTGATTTAGTTTGGTATATAGAATAGACGTTTATAACCTTCGAACATTGACGTTCATAAATAATTAATGAAAATCAAAAGTCATGGCTATTGCTACAATTTAATAGAAATTTCGAAATTTATTTTAAAGTTGCGGCTAAACCAGGCATGTAATAAAAAATGTAAAACAGTCTTATATGCACATAGGCGGATTTTGACCCAGGCTAAAAAGGCAATAGCCTAGGGCCCGGATACAAACTTTTAGTTTAAATAATAGAAATATATAATTTTATCCCCTTATAATATATATATATATATATATATATATATATATATATATATAGGATGGTGACCGTGACACTCGAACATGGGTATTTAACATGTAAAATCATAATTTTATAATTTTCTGCTTCCCTAATTATTTTAAGCAAGACAGCTTCAAATAAAACTTTTAGAACATAAAATTCTGCATCTAATCCAATAAACAAAATTAATTTCGCATGCTTCTTAACAGCAAAAAAACGAAAATAGCCCCAAAACTATCGATAGCCATGGAATTAAAACAAAATTAAACAAATGTTTGACGTTTAATCTGTCAAAATAATTTCTTTATTTATTATGTCATTTATTTTGACAAATAAAACGTCAAACATTTGTTAATTTTGTTTCAATTTCATGGCTATCGATAATTTCGTTATTTTCAGATCTAATCAAAATTAATTTTGTTTATTGGATTGGATGCAGAATTTTATGTCCTAAAACTTCTATTTGAAGCTTTCTTGCTTAAAATAATTAGAGGAGCAGGAAATTACAAAATTATGATATACATGTTAAATCCCTATGTTCGAGAGTCGCGGTCATATTTTTAAAGGGCCCAAAATAAATATTTTGCCTAGGGACCGAAATATTTTAAATCCGCTTCTAGTATGCATCAGAACTTCTTTGCATTCTACAGTTTTTTCGTAAAATCAATAGCAGGAAATTGCATAAAATTTATATCTCATGTTCTATGTAGTAAACAGTAATTCAAAATCTATTCTTGAAGGTCGAATATTTATCGAAAATCGAAAGTACACACAAGTACATAATATAAATAATTCATGTTACCAAATATCCAATTGCGCTTGACCCTAAATATTATAATATTTACTGTAAAACATAATTACGAATAAAATTTCAAACAAAAATAACGGAGAATAAGCATATTCTCTACACCGTCCGTACCAGTTTCATCTTATTACATTTATTTATTTATTCTACTCTGTACAACAGGAACTTAATTCCAATAACAGTAGATGGTTCAGACTCACCGAGCTGTAGTGTGATATGTTAGTTCATATATATTTAGTCTGAGTGGGATTCGAATACGGGATCATGGGATTCGAATGCCCTCTTGACCTGCAGTTGAAAGTTGGCAACATTTGAAATTTATTAGAAAAATGTTAGTACAACATAAAATTTTATTTTTCAGTCAATTACCCTCAATTTCCCAACGGAAATTTGTTAAAAACTAAAAGTTTATGTAGCAGAATTACGTGTTTTATGACCCGGTTATTGCTGGAACAATGGAAAAATAAATGGAAAACAATATATACAAATGTTGTAACTTGTAACGCTAGAAATTGTAGAATATTGTGTACATATTATATTCAATGATACATATACATATTAAATATTGAATCATTGCAAATTCAATAAAGGTTTGATTACTACCGAAGGGTATTTCAACATTGATTCAACGTGTCTATCAACAACAAACAAACATTACTGCAATTAATATTGACAAACTGCTAATGTAATTTAGTTTCACATTACTCCAACCAAACAAAGATTTTATTACGCACGATTTAATTTTGTGGTTAACATCAACTATATAAACCGGAACGCTAATGGTCTAGTAGAACGGCAATGGGGTCTGTGACCAAATTTAATTTTATGTATATATATAAAATAAATAAATATATCATCACGCCTTCTACCCATTACAGGGTGTGGCACTCCGCCGAAGCAGATCTCGGTAAGTGATATATTTTGCGCGTGAAGTGCGGTCACCAGTCGCCCCCAAAGATGTTAGTGGTGGACGAGCCACAGGGGTAGCTTTTGAAATTATGATAATTATATATATATATATATATATATATATATATATATATATATATATATATATATATATATATATATATTTGGGTGGTCTCTTGCATGAGAAAACATGAAAAATAACGTTTAAAAGCCTATTGAAATGCACGTAAAAATTGAGATAAATGACGACATTGTGACTAGCCAGCAGTCAGAGAAAAATGCACTTACGCACAGAGAAAGAGATAGATACAAATCACAAATGGGCCACTCTGACGACACGTAAAATGCACAATAAATTTTGAAAATACTATAAGATTATATGTCATTTTTCTTATAGCCCAATTCTGAATTTGGATTAGCCAACTTGAGCACAACCATATTCTCAAAAATGTTCAAATAAACACTAACAGCTAGTTTCTCAAAAAAGTTTCAGCTAATCTTGAATGTTGGATTATGTTAGTTCCGAATTAATGGGGTGGCTGGCTGGTATGAAGTCGGCCTGTGGATCCTGAGAACCCTGGTTCGATTCCCACAGGCGACAAACAATTCATAATTTTAAAAAGCTACCCCTGTGACACACCCAGTAATGGGTAGAAGGCGTGATGATATTTTTTTTTTTTTCGATTTAAGAGTTGAATCAAATTACTTTTCGAAAAGTAAAAAGATTGTATTAACGTTTATTTAAACATTTTTGGGAATAGGGTTTAGCTTAATTTGACAAATCCAAAATTAAGTATTAGCTAGATTCTAGATGAATCTTTTTTGAGAATTAGGCTGTAACATAATAATATATTATTTGGATTAAATATAATAAATAAATATATCATCACGCCTTTTACCCATAATTGGGTGAGGCACTCTGCTGAAAAAGATCTCGGTAAGTGATATATTCATGCGCGTGAAGTGCGATTACTCTCAAATCACGGCCACCATAGATGTTAGTGATGGGAGAGCCAAAGGGGTATTTTTTAATGTGGTGAAAATGTTTTGTCGGCTTTGGGAATCGAACTAGGGTTCTCAGGATTCACAGGGCGACTCGGTACCACTGAGCCACCTACTCCATAATTATTTGGATTAACTTTTTTAAATCTGACTATCAGTTTTAATATTTTATTTTAATTTTATAATAACAATTTGTAGGGTTGTTGATTTTTCGAATATTCGAGAATTCGAATGTTCGGATTTATTGAACCTTCGAATTTAGATTCGAACTTTCGAATTTTTGAATATTCCTAATTATTGAATATTCCGAATTTTCGAATTTCTGAATATTCAGAATTTTCGAATTTTCGAATTATTCGAACTGTGAATCTGGATCCTAACGTGAACATGGCATGTTGATATGAATTATTTTCAGAATAAACTCATTTGCAGAGTTTTTTATTAATTCATAAGTAATTATTTCTAATTATTATTATTTACCAAATTAATTCAATTTAGATTTAAAATTTCGCTACACTGTCAAAAACGTTTTAATTAAGACGTTTTTGTATCATTTTTATTCTCATTTCAAAACGTTTTACTAAAAGTCCGTAGCATTTAGGTGGGCGGTAAGGGAATAGATGTTTTAATGAAGACGCATAAACTTAGAGTTTTTGCAGGATACTTCGCCGAGTTTATTATTTAATTCGTGGCCGACTTTTCGCATGTTTGAAAATGACAGATGGCGTTAATTCAGACACACAAAATTCAAGAATTCGAAGCTTTGAAAAATTCTATAAAATAAAATAAATATACCATCACGCCTTCTACCCATTACTGGGTGTGGCACTCTGCTGTAGCAGATCTCGGTAAGTGATATATTTTGTGCGTGAAGTGCGGTTACCAGTCGTCAAATCACGGCCCCCAAATATGTTAGTGGTGGAGGAGCCACAGGGGTAGCTTTTGAAATTATGAAAATTGTTTGTCGCCTGTGGGAATCGAACCAGGGACCTCAGGATCCACAGGTCGACTTCATACCACTGAGCTAGCCAATTCTAAAATTCATAAATTCGAAGCTTCAAAAAATTCGAAAATACGAAGCTTCGAAGTTTTTCTGACGAAGTTCAAAACATTTGAATTTTCGAACGTTCAGAAATTCGAACATCGGTGGAAATCAACGACCCTAATAACTTAAGACTATCCATGTAGTTTCATCTCTACTAACATGTTTGTGGACCGTGATTTGACAGAGGGTAACCCTATATCACTTACCGATATCTGCTACTGTAGAGTGCCACATCCAGTAATGGATAGAAGGCATGATGATATATTTATTTATAATTTTTAAATCATGAACGCATTATCAAACTGATGTTTTTTTTTACTCAGGGGACTCGATTGTCAGGACAATATGTCGTCTCGGTTGCTCGTTGTCGACGGTTTGACAACGACATGCAATTTTCAAAGGTCTTATCGAAAAGCGGTTATACATTAATTTACAACCCGCGCGCTGTGTCAAATCACGCTCACAGTTATATCTTTGCGTGCTACATTATTACACTATCACAAATATTATAGTTGATAGAAAAAAATGAAATAAAACTGACTAGAGAAATATATTTCCATCTCTCATCGTTATTATCACGTTTATTACCAAATGAATGGATTCGAAATACCATCAACTGCTGAATACGTTCAAGACTCGTCCGAAGCCCACGCTTTGCGTTACAGTTCGTGTCTGGGCTATAACCATTTCGCAAGATGGCCATTGAAAGTATAACTACCAGAGGTATTTGACCCGACTACGAGTATATTCAAGCAAAAGCAGATTATTATCTTTAGAGGGCAATGAATTGAATAATATATGAAACGAAGGTGATTCCAAAATCTTACTTCATGAAAGACATCAACAATTTTAGTGAATGGCCTATGCCTACGCACTACGTATATTAACAAAGGAAGACACCTGTTCAACTTAGATGCGTGCTTTTCAGCCTGTATATAACCTGTCTTTCGTTATATCATACAACACAATAAGGCTATAGCCGGGTAAGATGATCAAATCTGCCCCCAAAGAAAATCACATGGGGATATGATTTCCATCTTATTTACACGAAAGTAGAATTTTCTGACCAATTTTCAGCCCCCTACCCCCCTCCCCCCGATAGGAGGAGTCAAAAATGAGTTTTTTTATAACTTAATTATTTTTTTTGTATTGGTACTATGTATATGACAACAAAACAAACCTACGATGTATAATCCACTCTTTCTGTTAAAAATTGTTTTGGGATTTTTGGCGCTATATTTGAATTGTGAGACATATTTAAAGTAGGTAAACATTGATTAAAGTAGTTAAACATTATGTTAATATAAAGGTGAGGCTATGAAAAAAATCACAAAAATTCCTCTTTAAAAGAGGATTAGTTGGTATTTTTTTCAGATTTTTCCAGTTGGTGCGACCAACCGAAAAAAATAAAACCGTATTTTGGGTTCTAAAACTGTGATTTCCATTCCATATGACAATGGAAATTGATTGAAAAATTCTAATTTCTAATAATACAAAGACGTATTTATGTTGTCTACCTAGCCATGGAAAAAACATATATTATTTTGTAACTACCCTATATTGTCAGAAAAAATTCTTTTGCCAACCCTACAAATATTATTCAACAGATTTTTTGTATGCTTCATCAACAGCAAATCGCTTTGCTCAGAAGCATTTTTTAACTTTTTAAATGAATAGAACATACAACATTACTATTTCAATATTTAGTTTAAATATCGAAGAAAATTGAACTTAAATTTCATCTTTCTAATTTCTTGCTTCTGTTAATTACAAATTTATTGTAATTATGTTGTATGCTTCATATTAAATAGAATAGCAAATGTGTAATGACATTTGTAGGTTAATGTGGAAAAAAAATTCTCAAAAAAAATGTATGATTGTGAACTTGTATGTAGATCTATTGCGAAGAACAATCGAATAGGTAGATTCCACAAATTATACTTAGAATAATGTTAACTTAACATACTAAATAAAGTATCTAAACTGAAAAAAATAAAATGAATAATACGAGGGCAGGGAGAAAAGTCCCTGAAAAATCAAACAAGAAATGATTTATTTGGTGAAAACATATTTTATTTCTCAACATAATCTCCTTGTAGCTCGATACACTTCGGCCAACGTTTTTCTAATTTTTCAATCCCTTCCAAATAATACGATTTTGGAAATCCTTCAAAATAGGCGTTTGTCTCAGCGATGACCTCATCGTTGGAGCCAAATCTCTTTCCGCCGAGTCATTTCTTCAAGTTTGGAAATAGATAAAAATCGCAGGGGGCCAAATACGGAGAAAAAAGTCCTTCTTATTGCGCTTGAACATCGCCAAACACTCCTTTGAACTTGTCACACGGTCGCGCTTGTTGTCAACAGAGAGCAAATGCGGCACCCATCTGGCAGATAGCTTTCTCAAATCCAAAAATTTATGCAAAATGTTCCGTACCCGTTCGGTTGAGATGCTCATAGCCTCAGCAAGCTCGTGCTCTTTAACTCTCCAATCGTCCAATATAACATGGATTTTAGCGACGATTTCTGGCATTTTAACCTCAGTTGGACGACCAAAACGTTCGGCGTCCTTTGTGGTCGTACTACCACAACGAAAATCAGTAAACCACTTGTGAATCGTTCCAATCGATGGTGAGGAGTCCCTATAATGTTTAACAAGCGATGCTTTGGTTTGCGTAATAATATTTAATCAAGACGCGAAATTAACTTTTTTCCATGTTTTCAAAAATCTTCAAGGTTGCTTGCTTTCGATGGGTGTCAAAATAGAACTGAATGACATATCAGTCTGAAAATTTTAATGCGTTCTAGTTAAAGATGGTACATCACAAATGTCATATGAGATTTGCGATTGTGGCGCCATCTGTTTTATTTTTCATGGACTTTTCACCCTGCCCTCGTATAAGGACAAAACAAAGAAATACTGCAGCTTGCAATTTTACACTTACGGAAGTCAAACAAAAGTGCTCCTTTGTTCAACTTTTGAAATATGGGTTTCAGCGCCATCTCTTATCAGTGTGATGTCCCAATAAGGTTAACTTTATAAATCCACAGTAATTGATTAGTTGCTGAACTTTATTTGCTTTATCTACCCAAGAATAATCGTGACTCATTTTATCTCCAAATAAACCTTCACAGATCTTTATAAACCGCTCAAATTAAATACAACTTCGCTTATGTCTTGTAAATATCACAGATATTTCATAATAAGTTGTTTGATCTCATTGCTTTTTTGTTTTACAGCTAGGTAGATAATATAAAATACGCCGTCGTATAAGACTGCTATTGCTTATGGGTAAATACATTTTTTGCCGATTGCCAGTAAAGTGAACTTTTAGAGATAATTAATATGCTGTAAAGTACTACTTTTATAGCTTACGTAATAAAAATGTTGCTATGGAAAAACAACAAATTTGGCATACCGCTTCTATAAACTATAGGACATTCCTTCTTCACTTTATATATTATAATAGTACATTACATAACAAGCACCGAAAGTGTAAGATAACGTACGAGTGTACAAATGGAAAACCGAGGCGCGCAGTCATGAGTATAATTGTATATTACATAACAAGCATCGAAAGTGTAAGATAACGTGCGAGTATACAAAATGAAAAACGAGGTGTGTAGCGCCGAGTGATTTAAGTACACGAGCACAGTCATCACACTTTCGAGCGAGTTATGTACACTATTTTTCAGACGACCACAAAATATTTCTAAAAAAAGTTTACAAGAGCAATGTTGTCACACTTTGACAGCTAATGCGTTTTTGTAGATAAGCGTTGACGTTTGACGTTTGAGGTTAAGTATTGTGATACCAACTGTACTAACCGTCAGAGCTGGGCATGATTTAAATCAAAAGGAATTATAAATTGATTTAAATCATATTTCTTGATTTAAATCAAGTGAATTAAGCCTTTTTTAAAAATTCGCAAATCAGGCTTGTGACTTAAGACTTTTAAAGAAATTGATTTGGGCTTGTGAATTGTTTTAGAGCTAAAAAAGGCTTAAATCATTTCTCTGGGCTTAATTCAAATGAAAGGGCTTAATTCAATTGAAAGGGCTTAATTCAAATGAAAGGGCTTAATTCAATTGAAAGGGCTTAATTCAATTGAAAAGGCTTAATTCAAATGAAAGGGCTTAATTCAATTGTAAGAGCTTAATTGAATTGTAATGACTTAATTCAGTTGAAAGGATTATTTTTGTTATTGAGATTAGCAATACTGGTGCACGTATAAATGTCACATTTCTGGCTATAGTTTTCGGTGATCTGTGAACTAATTCGTGATTGTGTAACACAAACCTTTTGTTTCAAATTACTAGCCATTTTGTAAACTTTTACAAAGAAAATTCATATTTTTTAAGACGTCTATAGTAGTTTTAAATGCTAAACTGTTATAATGCAATACAATTTAAAACAGATTTAATGTAAACATGCCAACATATGTCATTCATTTAATTATATTTTTTGAGGAACCCTTTGAACATACGAAGTGTGGCTATTAAATAACGATACTGACGCTGCTACAGAAAAAGTGCGCATGCGCCAAAAGCCGGCGACCATCATCTTTTTTAGCGTGAAGCTTTCTATTTCGAATGCAATACCTCTCCTTTCTGTAAACAAATCCGTATAGTAGTAGTTTTCGTTCTCATTAGTTTTTTTTTTTGTTTTGCCGGAAAAATGTTAAATGCAACATTAGAGCAACGAATTGCAAAATTTTACATGAAACTTGGCAAAACTGCTACTAAAACTTATAATTTATTGAAAGAAGTACCCGAATTTTGGGAGGACAAGTCATGGATTCTCCATCAAGACAATGCGTTGGCTTATTCCGCAATGTATGTCAAGAGGTTTCTAGCCAAGTACAGCATTCCAGTGTTGAACCATCCGCCTTATTCGCCGGATCTTGCACCGTGAGACTTCTATCTGTTTCCTAAGGTGAAATTTGCCTTATAGCAACAAGATTTGAACTTTGAAAGAGAAATCGGCACGCGTTCTGAAGGAGCTGACAGAAGAAGACTTCCAGCACTGTTTCGAACAATGGAAGATTCGCATGGAGCGTTGTAGGGATAGAGGAGGGGGTGTATATTGAAGGTGATAAGTAAATAGGTATGAAATCAAAATAAAATGTTAAAACAGCGTCAGTCTCGTTATTTAATAACAACATCTCGTATCTACTTACATCTGTTTTCATTCGGTTGTGCACATATGTTTGGCATATAATAATGCACCTAATATTATTAATAAATAAATTGATAATATTTAGTACTTGTAAATGTGATTTAAGCCCCAAGCCCCAAGCCTCAAGCCTCAATTCACAAAAAGGCTTGTGTTTTATAATTCACATAAATAAAGCACAAATCACTTTGATTTGTGACTTAATTCACTTTGAAAATGAAGTGGAATTGTGAATTGTCACAAAAAAATATTTGTTTGATTTGTGAATTGTGATTTAATTCCTTTTGTTCGTGATTTTGCCCAGCTCTGCTAACCGTGATGTTAAAATATTAAATAATGCTAAAATAGTAAATAAGTAATTGCAAAATCTGCCAAAACTTCGAGTTAAATAATAATACAAATTCTTTTCATTTATTTTATTTTCTTTCATCGTAACGCCATCTGTTGTCAATCAGTGGAACTTCACCTGATATGTTAGAAGTGTGCGTTATACTAACATATCAGTGTATGATATTTTTAATTTTCCATAGTACTTTATGATGTGGTTATGTTTACTTTCATAAGTGGTCGTCTGAAAAGTTAATTAATATATTATAAACAACTATAAATACCTTTAGTGCTATTTTACAGTAAATTTCTTTGAATTGGCACTATCACTAACACATTAATTCGCAGAAAACCACAAAACTTCATTTGAAACAGTTCCACGTCTAGCAGTAGTAATTGACAGACAAGTTTATGCTTTTGCCGTATGCGCAAGACTAAACATCTTACATTAATTAATTTGAAAACAAGATACAGCGACTGGAAACTTTCTTAACAAAAGAGACAAAATCCCTAATGACTAATTATTTAGTTGAGTTTATTCAGTATTTTATATTTCCTAACATTTTCCATGTTTTTGGTTCCAAAATATTCTTACAAATTACATTATTTAACAAACCTAAAAGCGATAGAACGTTTCTAATTAATTTTAAAGAAAGATGCTTCAAATAACATATACAATGAACAAAATTTTCCAATAATTATATAAAAAATATATATACCACCATGCTTTTTACCTATTACTGGCTGTGGCACTTTGTAACAAATTTCGGTAAGTAATATACTTATGCGCGTGAAGTGTGGTTACCAGTCGTCAAATCGCAGCACTTAAAGATGTGAATGGACAAGGAGCCAAAGAGATAATTGTAATGTGGTGTTAAGATTATGGGCTACGGGATTCGAACTCGAACTATAAAATTCACAGCCCGAAATGATACCACTGAGCTATCTACTCCATTCAATTATTATTTATCATTCCTATATGGGGTAATGGCTCAGTGGTATACTCGTAAAGTCGACTTGTGGATCCTGAGAACCCCGGTTCGATTCTCACATTCGACAAACAATTTTTACCAAATTAAAACTACCCCTGTAGCTCCCCCACCACTAACATCTTTGGGGGCCGTGATTTGACTACTGGTAACCGCACTTCACGCGCATAAATATATCACTTACCGAGATCTGCTTCGGCAGAGTGCCACACCCAGTAATGAGTAAAAGGCGTGATGATATATTTATTTATTTATTTATGTGTCGCCGGCAAAGTGCGAAATGCAATTTTAAGTTATACAAATTTTGCCAAAAATCAATATAAAGACTTGTTCATGTGGTATGTGCCTCCTACGAGCTTAGGGTTTGTTCTCTTAAAATCCGAGCAAAACGAGCCTTGACAAAAACACTTTCAATATTCAAATAAATGTATGAAATTCGAAACAATTTGAGCTAAAATCGATTATAATTGCTTGCGTGTGAAACGTTTGTTTGTTACGAGCAAAACGAACCTTGCCAATAATGCGTTCTAATATAAATTACTATTAAATAATACAATTTTTGCATTTGGAACTTTGTACAATTAATATATAAATATGACGAAATTTGGCAGTATGGTAGTGTATAGGATAGGACAGAAATATATGAACTACTACACTCTAATTGGATTTAAGTTCCTGTTCTAGAGAGTCACATAAATAAACAAATAAATAAACATAGTATTGGCAGTATAACACTTTACTTGAAGAATTGAAATTGCAAATGGAAAACATTACAAAAAGATAAAAAAGTAGCAGGTTATACTTCGTTTACCTTTACAATTAAATGCCATTACCATCATCTTCAAGAATTTCACAGAGAAGCGAATCAATAAAGGATTTTTCACTTAAGCTCTCAAAAGCTACAAAATCTTGATATTAAAATCCTCATCCCCAACCGTTAAAAGATCAAAGCTTGAAAGCACCGCTGCAAGTGAACGATGCTTCAGTGGCACTTGATCCCAGCCCAGTCAATGTCGTCAACCATCCCAAACCACCGTCAAACGACCAAAACTAATTAACTCTAAATCAAAAATTTCAAATGGGATTGAATCTTCTAATGAACGGTAGCCCATCGAATACGAAATAGTGTAATGAATTATGATGTAGAGTTAATTGGGTTCTTCCTAACCGAATGTACTAAATTCTAATTAGTAAATTCCAAACCGTAACAAAAAAGGTGGACATTTTGATAAATTGAATATTTAGTATAATTAAAGATAGTAGAAATAATTGAACTCCATATAGAAACGTAACTTTTGCCAGTTTAACATCGGAGAAACAGAATATTGTGTTCAAATGGATAAAGTTTTATTTACTTTCATTACCTTGGAAACAACGAAAATAAATGTAATTTTAATTAGTATTTGAACGGTAAATACAGCAATTACAGAGAGAAAAATTGGGAAACCACCAGGATTTGAACCTGAGACGTCTCTATATTGATTTCATCAATTTACTTTAAAAAAAAACTAAATAAATTTTAATTGATAAATATTGTTCTTAAATAACAGCAGTGGGATTCTGTAACTTTAAAACAATTCTTTCGCCACATTTTATGAAGATATCAAGAAAAATCTTTATCAGGTAGATTCATAAAGCGGATTAGCATTAACACTACTTTTTATTTCGTTTTTAACTCTCGTTTAAATGTACGAAACAAGTTTATTTTAACTTGAGTTAAAAAAAGAGTTAATTAGCATCAAATTTAGTTCATTTCTTTAATCTGTTTCAATTTGAAACAGAGTTATAGATAATATTAAAAACGGTGTTAGCGCTAATCCGTTTTATGATTCTGCCTGTATTTGTGTAACAGGCACCTTGTACTTGGTACTAAGAGGTAACTGATATACGAAAGAATTTACTTGATTAAATGAATAATCAAGAGTAGCGTAAACGCTGTCACCACTAAATATTTATAACTCAATTCCGAAGAATAATTTAAAATGAGACCAGTGATCAAAATGGCGGGAATATGCGCGTATGCAAAATCAAACACGTACTCAACAATAACAAAATTATATAAATCAACGATATTTACGAACTGAATACTTAATGCTATATAAACCACGGTATCACTTACTCACTAAATACACAATCAATTTAATATTCCAGATTACTATAAACATATGCAATCAACAATTCTCATTACATAACTAAAATCTGCTTACATGAACTGAGAACAATAAACTTCACAAAATAACAATGCGATCGAGAGAGGCTCTTAAACTGCTTAATCTCTTTGACCATTTCACACGAAAAGCCAAAATTGCATGTAGTTACACTGCCCATGGTTCGAATATATTATTACTAAGGGATGGGACAGTGGTTCTCAAAATAACGCTAACTGGGCACGACTCTCACATAAAAAACTAGTTGATTTTAACACAAACTTATTGACATTCGCTGATTAGGCTCTCAATTGAACAAAACTAAAATTCTAAGAATTGTGGAATTTTCCACTGACAAATGAAACACTAACCACCAACCTTTTAATTTACTTTTAAATCTATTCAAATACAAAGTTAACTGTTATCTTAATAAACGCAATTACCGTTTATTACATATGAAATTAATGTCTAGTGCGAGCATGAGAATAAAAATTAAACGAGACTGTCGATACCTATATAGAATTTCAAAATAGTGACATCTCATTATGTTAAGACGTAGTTACGACTACCGACATTTTGTCAGTACCGAATTTCAGAATCACAATGCTGTCACTGTAGATGACTCTCGTGTCAAGTCTTTTAATATATGAAAGAGTCGCAGGATTCAGATAACAAACAAATATAACAAAATTGAACTTTTAATAAAATACTCCATTGTATTTCTTTCATTCAAACTTGGTTGCTTACAGGTAAAATGATTTGAGCAATTGAATATACAAAACCTCATCACTGTCAGTGTTATGATTTTTTCATGTCAATTGCTCTCGGAATTTGCTACCACCAAATTTTTCTAATGAATTAACATTTGTTTAACTATATTATTATTCCAGTTAAATTAATGTTTGTCATAAAATCTTGTTACTTAACAATTTTACAAGAAAAACACTATACGGATAAGTGGAGCAATTTTATTTAAAAACAATTATTCGAATCAAATTTCTGTTAGGTAACAAGGTTGAATTGAAAAACTGAAATTTATTCGATGAAATTAAAATGTTCGAGTGTAATTCGGCAAGAAAATTTAACGACATTAAAATAATATAATTCAAATGACATTAGTTTTTATCGGTTGCTAAGAGAAATAAGGTTTTAGAAATGGGGACTTATACAATTCAAATTTTTCGGTTGCCATCTAGTGAGTAAAACAGAATTGAATGCTTTTTTATGTAGCGAACATGGTAGTTTTGCAATTTGACGTTTATCACGTGATCCAAACGTTAAATGTCAAACAAATATTGGTATATGCGGGGAGTAGTGCTGAAAGGAGAAGGTGTCATCTCGCTCTTTCTACAAATTTGTTGTTTCACACAAAATTGTGTGGAGGGGGTCTGCTGCATGTGACGTCAAAATTGTAAGTCCCCATTGAATAAAGTTACTTTCCTCTGTATGCGCTATCAATGACAAAATTATTATTATTTTTTGTATGGCTTTACTTTGAATTGAAATTATCGATAAAAACTAAATTTTTTATGGTATTACCCACAAAAAACAAAAATTAATCACCCTAATGGTGGGATTCACTATAAATCTATCAATTTTATAGATCTATAAATTTATAAATGATGAACAAATTGTAACGAAATTTATGATTTTATGAAATATTTTCTACTTTTCAACAAATGTTGATGCGATTTTGTTCATTGCTTACAGATTTACGAATCTATAAATTAAAGATTTATCATAGAATTCCACCATGAATAGGTTGTTTATGCTTTAGTTTAATTTGACTAAACCAAAATTCAGGATTAACCAAACCTTATTTAAGAATCGGATTATTAATCTTTATAAGCGATCTTTCCACCTTCGAATAAAGTTCCCGATAATAAAGAAATATTGTATCAAAATCTATTACCAACATGGTGCTGAACGTATATATTTTTTGTGCGATAGTTATGATATCAAAAGCAACATAACGGCAGCTCTTAAAATTCTTTCGAATTTACGTTATAATCTACTTTTCAACTCGAAAGAGATTCTTGAAAATGTATAGCATTCCAGGAAAACTAGTAAAAACATGCACAAAAATTCCAACACTAGTGTAACAAAGCGGGTACTGAGCGTCGCACAGTGGGGCCAAACGGGCTTTTAGGCGCGCATGGGCTACACAGGCTCACCAAAAGAAACCCTAGAGACCAGACGCAAGTCTCCCTATGGAATTGGGCGCGTAGAATCCGAATCCGAAGCCAGAATAGCGGCACCATACCCCAGTTTTTTTTTAATCGTAAAAAAACCACCGTTTTTTCCGTGCTGAGAGGGAATTGAACAGCCACACACACAAAAAGCCACATCCACTGTCTTGATACATGTTTTCCTATGGAATTGGGTGCGCTGAATCCAAATCCGAAGCCAGAATTGCGCCACCAAGCTCCAGTTTGTTTAAATCGCCAAAAAACCACCTTTTTCCCATTTGGAGGGGGAATTAGCATTAAATTTACAGGCACACACACAAAAAAGCAACACCTACTGTCTTGACACATGTTTTCCTATGAAACTAGGCGCGCTGAATGAGTGTGAATATATTTAATTTTCCTAAATAGCTGAAAAAAGAACATTTACGTTTTACCTTCTAATTTTTTTTGGCGCAAGTATGCGTAGCTGGAATTAAGATGGCTCAATTCTTTGAGAAAAAGGCTACAATTTCACTAAGCGGCAACCTGGGACTTTCAGGAACTTTTAAGTTACAGCAGTTTTAAGTTGATCGTGAATATATATATAGTAAAAACTATTGTAATACATGTTGTAACTACCCGTGGAAATCAAACAAATGTATTCTATGACATAAGTAGTCAATTTTGAACACTTACGATTGCTAAATAATAAGTTCCGTTAGAATTCTTACACTGCAGATGCACAGATTCATTAAAGTGTCTGAATGGAGCATTTCGCAGTGATTTGGGGAAACATTATTTTGGTTGCCGATTAAAAATGTAATAAGTAGTTGTAATGACATTTAGAGTCAATTTTACACTTGAAAATGACATTGACGATATTTTAAAGTAGAAATCGCAACCTTATTGTCAATTCAATTTTTTTTTGCCATGCGCGCCTAGAAAGCCGTTTGGCCCCACTGTGCGTCGCGAGCGCGAATTATTAGATGTGAATATTACGTTTCGCGGTTCTATTGATTATCTAAATAATAACGCACTATAAAACACTTATAACTTTATTTAACTTAATGGACTATATGATGAGCATAAAGCATAACAAAATAAAACTAGAAATAGATAATTAACTAAACGATAATTAAATGCGCGCAAAGCGCGAAAACGAATTCGACGTCGGTCACATCTTGACAGTCCGACGGAGCAAACCTGGCTTGACTGATGCTACATCTCAAAAACTAGACGCTAAGTTTTCAGCGGGGGTGAAGAGTGGTATTTTGGGGATGCAACACATGGCCGAAGACTGCAGATGACCACACACATTCGTTGCCACGATAAGATTTTTCTCAGAATCTTATCGCACAACACAGGGAAGCAAACTAACAGAATATCTGCAGTCAACTCAAAAACCACCTTGTTACACTAGGTAATACACGTTGCAGATGCGCTGCAGTGAGTTCGCGAACTGTCAAAAATCGTACTCGACAATAAACTCGTTTATCAAACATCTGCACAATGCAAAATTGTTTAATACAATTGAAGTAAATGTACATAAGTTGTAAGTTAACAAAAAATGGTAAATGTAGAAATGTACTTACAGTTTCTTAAGCGTATATTTAGCACTTGATTAACGCACCAGAAAAATATGTTATGGCTTACCTGAAAAAATAAAATAAATAATTATTACAAACTTAATCACATACAAATGGCATAATTTTATAAAGCGCTGCATAATTTAAATTAGTTTGTTTAGTTCAGTTCATCACATTATCTGATCTAAGATGATTTAAGTTATCCAATTGCGAAGAGGAATATACGACATCTATTGTTAAGCCGCATTCACATCTCGAAATTTGGTGAAATTTGTAAACACGAATTTCTGTAAATTACTCGAAATTTATGTAATATCGACATCTATTATCTTTTCAATGTACCATCTTCCAGCTATTTTCCGATTGGCTTGTTACTGACCACGTGTTAGAGAATTCGTTCAATTTGTACCATCGATGAACTTTATTTGTAGAACGGTCTCTAAATTTGGTAAAAAGTTTGGAGTTTGCAAACTTTTGTAGAAAGTGAAATTTGTACGCATCAAATTTCATAGCTGTGAACGGATACATACAAAGCTATATGTCAAACTCTATTAATTTCACCGAAGTTCACCAAATTTCGAGCTGTGAATGCGGCATTACCCTTTTTGATTAATTTTTGGAAGTTCCTTTAGTTAGGTAAGAAATGCTGGTGTCGGTCTATTGTATTCTAAGCTCTAAAATTATAGTTAATAGACTTGTAATGAACCTGAGAATATGTTTGCTAATCACCATATGAAATTAGCATGCATCCTTGATTCTTGCATGTTTGTGTATTTTACTAGATTAAACTATAAACTAAGTTGAAAACTAAACTATTACCCGCGGTTTAATTCACCCTTCTTTGCACTAAACATCATCAGATTAATTAGATATAAACCCGAAGTCTCGCTTAAACCTTAAAGACATAGACGCAAGCTAGGTGGTGTAAACAAGTGATTTTTTCTTTGTCGGAATGAAAATTAAATATGAATAAATATATCATGCCTTTTGCCCATTATTGGGTGTGGCACTCTGTCGTAGCAGATCCTGGTAAATGAAATATTTAACGCGTAAAGTGTGGCTATCAGCCGTTAAAACACGGCTCCCAAAGATATAACAGGGGTAATTTTTAAATAAAAATAAATAAATCAATTTATCATATCTCCTTTTACCCATTACTGGGTATGGCACTCTGCTGAAGCAGAACTTGGAAAGTGATATATATATATATGCGCGTGAAGTGCGGTTAACAGCCGTCAAATCACGGCTCCCAAAGATGTTAGTGGTGGGGGAGCCACAGAGGTAATTTTAATTTGGTGAAAATTGTTTGTCGGCTATGGGAATCGAACCGGGGTCCTTAGGATCCATAGTCCAACTCGAAACCATTACCCCATTAAATTAATAAACATAAATAAATAATTGTAATTGAGACAAACTATAGGTGGGGAACTTATTTACCATTGGATGGCATATTTAAATTAGACAGTAATAAAGGAATTTTTCGAGATAATATTTTCAACCCTACATTGCCTTGACGATGAAGAAAACTATTCGAAATCATATAGTAATTCATAATTCGTAGAAATCGAATAGTAAACTTGTGAAGTGAACAAGTTGTTTTTCACAACTAAAACTAAATATAAAAAATCTGGTGTGGGCACCACACGACTTTCTTATACACAGCATATATAATATTTAGAACATATGTTATTAAACATGTAATTTAGTTTCTTTCCGAAAGAAGACATAGATAACTAGATAAAGCAAAAATTAAAATTTATGTTTTTTGTTTCTATTGCTACTATGGTTGTTGAAATATATTATTAAATATAAAAATTAGTTTTTCTCAAAATTAGACGCATATACAGAAAAATTGCAAATAACATTTTATGTTCCAAGTATTTTTGCTAACATCTTTTATTTGAAACTTTTTTTCGTAACTGATTACATTTTTGAAATAAATGGAATTTATTGTTTTATGTGTCCAGTAAACTTCCGCTTCCGGCTATTCTATTTCATCCAAAATCAACTCAGCTCTTTGTATTTTCATTAAACTTATAATTTACGATTTTTTTCACGATACCAATACTTCCTTATACTGCATAAGAAAGTAAAAATGCCGCCACAAAATATGTGCCGCCCGGTGCGGACCGCAACTAACTATTCAATAAGTTTGAGAAAATCTGTATTGATACTGTAGCTAAATAAACAATTCTTTAGTTAAAGAGCTCTTTATTTTTTCTTGCAACACAGCATAGATATTTTAAAGTTTAAAGTGAGAATTTACTTTATATTTGCTGGAATAAATAGTTAAAGTTAAAACTCTAGAAACATAAATTCTTTTACATTTCTTTGTATATTTTTGTTGTTATTTTTATAAGCTGTCCATTAATTTTAGTGGAAAAGTTTAGCGATTTGTAACTTTGCGCAACAAGCTGCCAACAAAACCAACAATGAAAATGGAAAAGTTAGATCTTTATTGTATCCTTTTATTTTGCTACGTGAAACTATGTAAAAGATTTTCATTGTGCTATTTTAATACGTGGACAATATAAATATATGCAAACAATAGCAAAATATGCACTCGCGAGGAAGTACTTTAAAACAGTAAAAATAGATATATATATATATATATATAATATAAAATAATTTCACAATGACGTCAGCAAATTTGTTTTTAACTCATTTACAATTTCATTATTTCTCAAGAAAATAATATGTAGGTATTTCATTTGTAGTTTCATTGCAATGACTCAAAAAATGGCGTAATTATCAAACCATTTAATAGGTATCGTGTATACTATTTTTTTCTGAACCCGTTTAATTTAATCAATATTTAGACATAAATAATTCAAAATGTTTAAATTTTTTATATGAATCGTACTGACAGCAGACTACGTATCTAAGGTTACAACAAAAATAACAGTCAGGTAAAATCTTTACCAGACTGTTTTGTACTTTATCAGATTCTGAAGCTACATTCACAAATCGAAATTAGTTTTTGTTTTTTGCTTTATGTATTAGTGTGTTTTTAGGTGCCATTCACAAATAGTTTTGCTTTTCTCGATTTTAGTTAGAAGTGACATCTATCATGAATTTTAGAAGATCGGCTATATTCAGAAGATCGGTAATACAGTAAATGCAACTGTCAGATGTGCTAAGTTACACGTGCTGTCATATGTTGTTTGTTTACTTTCGTATTTTTTGGAAGGGCACGAGCATAATAAGAAAGTTGGTATTAAAATCTTATTTTTATTTTCATTCATTTTAACACTCGAATAAAAACAAACTTAGGTTATAGTCAATGCGAAGGATGATAGAAAGAGACAAGTATATATCACTACATCATTCTACGCTTCGTCCTATTGGTCTATTCCTAAGTATAAAACGTAAAACTAAAACATAAGTTTGGAGTTTTGCAAACTTTTGTGTTAAAACCAAAACTAAATACTGATTTGTGAATGGTGGCATAAGATAACATGTCTACAAGGTTATTAACACAAAAATGGAAAACATAAAACAAAAACTAATTTCGATTTGTGAATGTAGCTTTATTTTGTTGTAGCCTTAGATACGTAATTTACTTGACTGTTTTAGTAAAAACCTACTTTCTATACTAAAATTCGTCAGAAAAGTAAGGACTTTCTTGGCGGTTTCAGAAAAAATCTTTATCAGACTGTTTTGTACTTTACCAGACTGTTATTTTTGTTGTAGCCTTGGATACGTATTTTACTTGACTATTTTTGTGAAAATCTATTTTCCATACTAAAATTGGTGAGGAAAGTAACCAGTTTCTTGCCGGTTTCAGAAAAAATCTCTTTCCCTACTAAAAGTAAGAACCTCCATGTCTGTTTCAGCAAAAACATATTACGGGAGAGTTGCCGTATTTGGACTACCTAAACATTTTTTAATATACAAACGTGTAGAAGCATTTTTTATAAAAACGGTATGGTGCAAAAAAATGTACAATTATAAATAAATAAAATAAATATATCATCACGCCTTCTACCCATTACTGGGTGTGGCACTCTGCTGAAGCAGATCTCGGTAAGTGATATATTTTGCGCGTGAAGTGCGGTTACCAGTCGTCAAATCACGGCCCCCAAACATGTTAGTGGTGGAGGAGCCACAGGGATAGCTTTTTCAAATTATGAAAATTTGTCGCCTGTGGAAATCGAACCAGGGACCTCAGGATCCACAGGCTGACTTCATACCACTGAGCTAGCCATCCCATATGTACAATTATAATCTTTAAAATATTGTGATTTATTTCCATAAAAATACAAACTATTATAACAAAAAATTAATTAAGAAAAATTGAACAATCGGTCCAATAAAGAAACTGGTTTCCCAAAATGGACCACTGGTTCCTCTAAATGGACCATCAGGCACAAATGAAACAAAAGTACTTTTTGATTTTTTGATTTACTCCAGCACATTTTGTATGGACCCAAGTATGATGACATTTAATACATTGAATCATCTCTTCTTCCTTTATTTCTTCACATATAATACAAAACCAGGCAGTTTTATCTTGTACCCCTTAAATTCTGTAACCTGGTTTTGGTGGTTTTGTCGTATTAATTTTTTTATCTCTGGTTTTTGATGATTATGTCTTATTAATCTTTTTTTCTTCAGCAAGCTGTAATTCTAACACTGCTTTTCTGAGCAAGTCTTCCTACTCGAGAAGAAGATGGTTCAATTAAGGCAACCGTAATATGGTCCAATCTAAGCGCATGCAGCAGATATGTCTAATTATGCTACATAACCTTAATGTTAACTCATACTAATGAAACTATTACAGTAATTTGTATCGGAATAAATTTGCATTTTAAAAATATAATAACATTTCTTGCTACTTACTTTAAAGCTGAGTGAGACAGAACCATTTTTTAATAAATTATTTTGTTTAGAACTGTCTAAATACAAAATCTCTTCTAAAAACTCTCTCCGGCGTAATTCTTTAATAATAATGAATACAGACATGTAATTTACATCATTGTTCAGTGCCTTGCCTATATTATAGCACAAACGTAAAGCGGGATTTATAATGAAGTAAAGTAACGTAAAACGTAACGCAATCGAAGACGCAACGCAAAGTAAACATTTTGTGTGATTTATAATGAAGTAAGCATGGTTACATGTAGCCAATCACAGAGCGTTTTGTACGTGGCGCTTCGACAGCTGTCAGTTTAAATTTGACGTTTATGTCATACAAAAACAGATAGCATTTTAGGTTACATTAAGTATTTTAGTGACTTGGGACTATAATAAAAAGTTAGTTTACAATGGACAGTGAGGATGAAATGGCTGCTTTATTGCTAATTTGATTAAAAATTTTAAAAAAATTAACCCCAAATTCTGCTTTTCAACTTGATGTTTTTAAACTCTTTTTCTGTTTTATTATACATAAATGGATATTTTTCTACTAACTGAATCAGCAATTTATCATCCATGATACGAGTAATAATCACAAAACACAGCAATAATAATAAAGAAATGCAAAATAAAAGACACAAATTACTCAAAATGGTCGACAAAAGCGCTCACAACGACAGAAGACAGATTGAACCAAACAAATATATCGGATCGGTAATATAGCTTTCTGCATTGAAGTTTGAAATAATGCTTCCTGATTGGTCAGAGGTACAAGAAGTAACGCAAGTAGTTGAAAGTTGACGAACTCCTTTCCTTACGTTACATCTGTCTTGCGTTACTGCTGCGTGTTACGTTTGATTATAAAGCGGTATATGCTGTTACGTAAGTTCATGTCTTGCGTTACTTTACTGCACTTGCGTTACCTCTTACTTTACTTCATTATAAATCAGCCTTAAGTAACAAGCAATGTATGGCGATGGTCCAATCTAAGCAACGGTCCAAATACGGCAACTCTCCCCTATATTACAGTGAATTTGTCTTCTTAAAAAATATATAACCTTCATAAAACCTGCAGTTTCACTGTTTCAAGATACAGAACAAAAATCGATTCGCATTGAAAAACTGATCTTCTTTCTATTATCCCAGCTATCCTAATAACAGTAATAACCATGAAAATAATAAAAAGAAAAGGTATCATAAAAACAAAAATAAAAAGAAACGATCCTTAACTGCTTTTCTGAATAGAAATCTCCTATCAGATTGACCACTGTATTTTATCTGGACATCCGAAGACCACGAGCATGTTTTTCTTATTTTTACGATTATTCGATTCAAGCAATTGGAAATAAATAAAATTTATTTCATTCTAATTTTATTTATTGAGTAAAATATAATAGGGACACTGACATTAACTAGAAACCGAAAACAAAACTCTATTTGTGTGGCTCGGAGTCTATAAACAATTGTAGGTCTTCTCTAGTACAATTAGAATTAATTTCCTGTTGTGCAGTGTGGAAATTAAATTTTGCATGAAAGTTTTATCGGTTCATTAGCAACTTACGGTTCAATAAATTTCAGAAAATCGCTATTGCCTGGGTGCGCGACGACAACGACATCTGACGGTCACATTAAATCATGCTCTATAACCGTTGATTCATACAAGATTTTGCCTAATTTTGATAAAAACCAGATTTAAAATGATTAAAATGTGTACAATTTCAGTTTTTAAGAACTGCAAATATTACAAAATGTATTATTTAAGTTTACATATCAAGTGATATTGTAAAATTCGCACAAAATGCTAAAGAAATGGATTAAAATGATATATTTTTCTTATTTTTGTATTTCTTATTTCGCAACTGGTTAGTTATTTTTTATAAGGGCAAAAGAGATTATCAATGAATGATGAATAATAATAATAAATAATTCAGATGTTTGAATTTTTGCAGAAATAAATACCTGTCATATGGAAAGCAAAGTTTTGAGAATAGGTCTTGGGCAGTTACGTGAAGTAGCCAATCTCAAGAAAACTTGAAAACAACGTGTAATTACGAAATTACATGTTAAAATCCTATGTTCGACAGTCGCGGTCACAACAACGTGAGAATGATTTTATGCTTATTTTGTCCACCGCGATCGCTGCAGTCGATTTAATTGTCCCCACCATGACTCTGCACCTAGCGAATTGATACTGTTGCTAGATAAACAATTCTTTAACTAAAGAGCTCTTTATTTTTTCTTGCAACCCAGCATAAGTTCCTGTTATACAGAGTAGAATAAATAAATAAATAAACATGTCACCATTTTTACGTCTGGGTTAGGCAATTAAAATAAAATACGTCCTATACAATCATAAGGTAATCTTTCACCAAACGGACTATAAAAATACACCTTCGCCAGAATGAGCAACATAAACAAGTAACTACATGTAACTAAGAAACAATAAATTACTATTTATTAATTAAGTAGACACCCATACTTTGTTAAATTCTTAACAGTGCTAAAAAAAAAAATCTGGTGTGGTCACCACACGCCTTTCTTATATACAGCATACATAATATTTAGAATATATGTTATTAAACATGTAATTTAGTTTCTTTCCGTAAGAAGACATAGATATCTAGATAAAGCGAAAATTAAAATCTATGTTTTTTGTTTCTATTGCTACTATGATTATTGAAATATATTATTAAAAATAAAAATTAGTTTTTCTCAAAATTAGACGCATATACAGAAAAATTGCAATAACATTTTATGTTCCAAATATTTTTGCCAACATCTTTTATTTGAAACTTTTTTTCGTAACTGATTCCATTTTTGAAATAAATGGAATTTATTGTTTTTTGTGTCCAGTAAACTTCCTCTGCCGGTTTTTCAATTTCATTCAAAATCAACTCAGCTCTGCGCATTTTCATGAAACTTATAATTACCAAGTTTCGTTAACAAATCTTATCTCGTTCATGAGATATTGCACACTCGGACACACAGCCATCCATCCACACACAGACATCATTGAGAAAATTATCAAAACGGATTCAGTGGACCTCAAAACACGTATTTCCGCGAAAATCTCGTCAACGATTTTTTTCACGATTCCAATACTTCCTTATACTATGTATAAGAAAGTAAAAACGCCGATGTTGTAATAATAATAATAAAAAACTATAAACAAAGACCTCAAAAACGTATACGTTTAAAGCTTTAAAAATCCTTGTTTATGATTATACCAAATCATGTTTCCATACTTTATTTGTTAGTAACTTCATTATTATACGAAATAATGTAGACATTACATAGTAACGTACTAATGTTCCTAACTAAACTTCAGCTCATAAAATATACAACATGTTAAAACCAACACAAAGGCATTAATGCAACGTCCATTACACTTATATTAACTAAGTTGCATACCACATACCGTAATCTGGTATTTCACAATAAACTGCAGCTCATAAACGTAATCCACTCAGAGCGATGCAAGCGTATTTATTTCTGACCCAGCCAATTTAAACTTGGTGCAAGTGGGATTACAACTAACTCCTAATGACATGTCGACATTTCCATCATGTAATATACCTGTCCATAAAGGATAATGGTTGACCTTGAAAATATATGTATAGATAATTATTAGAATTAATCAAAAATTGTTATCCAACCAGAAATTAGTTCCAATTACTGTACAGTGGACCAGTGGCGTACATAGAACTTTTTCCGTCCAGGGCGGTCTCCAATTTGTCGTCCTTTCTAAGTCAATCAAATTGTGGTTTTTATATCATCACGACTTTTACTGGGTGTGGCACTCTGGCGAAGCAGATCTCGGTAAGTGATATATTTATGTACGTGTAGTGCGGTTACCAGGCGTCAAATCACGGCTCCAGAAAATGTTAGTGGCGAGGAAGCCACAGGAGTAATTTTAATTTGGTGAAAATTATTTGTCGGCTGTGGGTATCGAACCGGGGTCCTCAAGATCCACAGGCCAACTCTAAACCACTATTACCCCATTAAATTAATAAATAAATAAATAATTGTAATTGAGACAAACTATAGGTGGGGAACTTTTTTACCATTGGATGAAATATTTAAATTAGGCAATAATAAAGGAATTTTCGAGATAATATTTTTAACCCTACATTGACTTGACGATGAAAAAAAATATTCGAAATCGTATATTAATTCATAATTCGTAGAAATCGAATAGTATAATTATGAAGTGAACAAGTTTTTTTTTACAACTAAAACTAAATATAAAAAATGCCGCCCCAAAATATGTGCCGCCCGGTTGGGACAGCAACCACCCGCCCCCCCAGGAACGTCACTGCAGCGGACCTAGAGTTTATGCGGATTTCCAAGCAATCAGACACAGTTGAACAGATATAAATGCAACTGGCCATAAGTAAAACAAAAGTCGTCGCATTAGAATTCTACCATATTTTTGTTAAAGTTTTTAAATTGATTTAAAAAAAAACCTCTAAAATATAAAGGTAGTTCTATCATGGCAGTCTCATTTTTGTATGGTATAGGTTATTAACAGAATTAATATTTCGCTGCAAATATCGTATAATTAATAATAACATTGAATATATTAAATAAAACTATTTAACTAGTTTATGAAATTCAGTAACATACCAAAATTTTTGCAAGTGTATGTTTCATGCCAACCAATAGCAGTGTAAGATTTTACACAGCAGAAGCTATGACAACAAGGTTAGAACCACAAGCGGCCAGTCGGTACGAAACGTAACTGTATTATCGATACATCCTGTTGACAGTTCATAAGAAAAATGAGAAAAATGCACCAAAGCAATTATTATCAACTGTAACAACAAATAAATAAATATAAAATGCTGTAATATTTTTTTTTTGTATTAAAATTAATATATTTTACTGATCGAAATAATAACATTCATAGTTCTTGCTTTGTTATTCGTGCGGCCATCTCTGTCTAGTGTCTACCTGTGCTGTGCAACGTTGCCAAGCATTTCTGACAGTTTCATTGAAAATCATAGAGTATCCAACTTTCATCGCCAATTTCTTTGAAACTAATCCGATAAGGCATGGATTTCATAATTCTCATACCTTTATCTTTACATGGTGTGTTAGTTTTTTGTTAAAAAATAACTACAATATATGAATTTATTATGCAGTAAGCTGCCTCGCGAGATACAGTTCCTATAACGCCAATGCATTTTTGATCGACTTTAGTCGACTTTAACTTTACATTACTCAGCACAACAACGGTAAACTTTTAAAAAAAAATTGCATACTAGTGTAGAAACACATGAAAAATAACATATTTACATTTCATTATAATCCGGGTTAAAGGCTTCCATGATAGTACCACCTTGAGATACAGTATAACATATAATTTTGTATTTAATTTTCTGTTTATAACTGATTTAATTTATTTGAATGGAAGACATGTCTTCACAATTCAAATGACAGTTCATAAAACCAAGTTTGTCAACATTTTACCGTTTTCCACGCTTCGTAGGTTACTCATTATCACTGGTGCAATTTGATATATTTTGTAAAGGTACGAAATATATTTTAGTTCACATATTTTCCAAGCTTCATTTTCCGTCAGTTTTCCTGTTCATTTATCATGTGATTATTTCAAAAAAATTAGCAAAATCTATTGACCTAACTAATTACTATAAATAGATAAATGCAAATTTTGGTTGCATGTTTAATTAGTACATTAGTAACATATTTTAAAAATAATGTTCAATTAAGCATTCTAAATAATAATAATACATGCAACACATACATACTTGATAACGCTATTACGCTGTGAAATCCATTTGGCATTACACAACAAAGTTATTAAAACTGGTCATTTAACAATAACCAGGCTTTCAACAAAATCCGCCTTTTAGTATCCCATGAGAACGAAAAGAAAAAAATACAAAAACACGGAAAAAGCATTTGATCGTATTGAACTTATACATGTGAACATTTACCCCCTAGAACGACCCTAGGGTGCAACAAGGCCAGTTAATAAAATCATACAGGGTTAAAAACTTAGAACATGGCAGAGATGGAATATTTTTTTTTCTCTTTGGCAATACGATAAAAATACGTAGTATTATACAGAGTGATCAAAAGGAATTGTTACAGTTGTCAATAAAAAAAACTACTTGAAATTGGTAAGCCTGATACATAAATTAATTTCCTGTTGTTGACAGTGACATTTAAAATTTTAATTTGAGTACATTTATTATTACATTTATTTCTAAAGTATTTCTATTACCTAAAAAGTCAAAATTCTATTAGCTGTCAGACTCCTGACATAACCTATTTGTATTTATTAGAAATGTCAAATAGCATTTCCGCCTTTATCTGACGTTGTGCCAACTGTGGAATAAAAAGATCTCTGGAATTGTATTGCCAACTATAACAATTCCTTTTGATCACCCTGTAGAATAAAGTAAAATAACTCTTTAAAAAGTGAGAATTTTCGTAAGTAATTCTATCCACAAAGTTTATCTTTTCAATACTACTATTTTATATTATTATTATCGAACCGATACCAAGAATTAGTAAACTAATTACCTATTCTTTTTATATACAAAATAACGAAATATGCAATTTTTTGGGAATTTTTTAAGATTTACAATTTTTACAAATATTGGACATAATCAGATTTTTGCTCTAAAAATGTTATCTGCCCAGTAAAAATTATAGAAATTTGCATACCTATGTATTTTTATACGAGGAAATCATTGGTTTTCACAGATTTTCAATATTTCGTCAACTTTTTGAAATATTGAAAAGGAAAACATTCTTAAATAATTAAATGTACTATTAAACCAGTGACACTAAAAATGTTCGCTAGGAATGAAATATCCTAATTTTTGCGAATTTGAGAAAAAATCAGTACCTATATCAAATTATATATGTCATTAAAGTTTCGTGCAGAGGTAAAGAAACACCTTGTATAAGTTAATTAGTGCAGGATTAAAATGCATTTCAATATCTATTATATTTTTTGGGATGTAGACTTTCAAAATAGAGATTTTTAAACAGTGACTAAACTAAAAGTGACACAAATATTTTATCAATAAATTTTTAACTTTTAAATATGTATATCCGTTGCAACTGTGAAGATAGAAACCACAAGGAGTAGGAATTTTATATTTGGTAATAAAAAGAGATTTATCTATTTTTCTGATTTAAAATGCCGGCCATAAAACTGATTTTCCGATCATGCTAGTATTCGGAAAATTAAAATTAATGATATATCAGTCAAATGCATGTTGTTAATTATCAAGGAGATAAATAAATAAAAATAATAAAATTAAACCAATAATAAGATGGGGTGGCTAGCTCAGTGGTATGAAGTCGGCCTGTGGATCCTGAGAACCCTGCTTCGATTCCCACGAGCGATAAACAATTTTCATAATTTCAGAAACTACCCTTGTGGCTCCTCCATCACTAACATCTTTGGAGGCCGTGATTTGACGACTGGTAACCGCACTTCACGCGCAAAATATATCACTTACCGAGATCTGCTTCGGCAGAGTGCCAAATGCAGTAATGGGTAGAACGAACACAAGTTGATTAGAAAGGGATAGCAAACGGGTTCAACCTGCCAACCCGCCAAAATAGCTGGGGCAGTAGGGTCAGTTCAAAATCAGTTCTGGGTTACTTAAAGCGTGCCAATTAAACAAAAGTAATCTGCCGGGTTACTTTAAAAATCCCAAATAAATTCGGCCAATAACAGCTACGTATATTAGTAAACAAAATGCATGAATATAATATAAAAATATCAGGGAAAATCAACTATAAAATAACGATAAAAAATAAAAATTATCATTATCTTATCGATCATTAACAAACAGAGCTGGGCAGTAGCTAGCTACTTTTGTAGCTTAGCTACTAGCTTAGCTACATTTACCTTAGCTGTAGCTGTAGCATAGCTAACTGTGAAAAAATATAGCTGTAGCTTGTAGCTAGCTACTTTTTTTTCTATTAACTTAAAAATAACAACTGAAGCTACTTTTAAAGCTACTTTTTGTAGCTTAAAGCTACTTTTTGTAGCTTCAAGTTACTTTTTAAGCAGAAGGTCAACAAAGTACGCATGCGTACAAGCTAAACCCACACAAAATAATTATTTGTTGCCGGTTCTTACTGGCTCTAATACGCAAAAATACACAATAGGTGCCAGATGGTATTTGCTATTTTTGATATTTATGTATATAATAGTAAATTAACAGCCATTATAACAAAAGACTGATCATATGACAATGGCAAATTTAATTATTTCACAATAATTTCAAAAAGTAGCTTTAAAATTTAACATCTACTTTAACGAAAGCTTTTAGCTGTAGCTTAGCTATATTTTACAAAATATAGCTTATAGCTGTAGCTTAGCTACTTTTTTAAAGAATAGCTGTAGCTGTAGCTTAGCTACTTTTTTTAAGTAGCTTGCCCAGCTCTGTTAACAAATAATGATACAGTTACAGAATATATTAATTTAACATTCATTCATCCTTCAATTTTAATTGTCGCCACACATTCTTATCCTGGAACACCACTATCATTTCATCCTTATTTGACTAGCTTTCTATCACAATACCACCAAGTTACAATGATTTTCATGTTTTTCCGTCACGTAAATAATGTCTAAAACCCCAAATCTCTATCCTGACAATCTGTCTCCTTAATGCTTCCGATTATTCATCCTTCTAACCTCCGCAATAAATTCCGCATTATTAAATTAGCGAATCAGAACTTTTCTAAACTCATAAATAACTCGGATCCAGGAAGCTGTGGGTCGGTCCCGGATCAGGTTACAGGCAACAGGATCCCGGGATGGAATTCCAGACATGCGCGTCACGTTCACACACGTCTCTGTTGTTCACACATCATCGCACGCCAGGGATTCTCGCGTGAGACTGCGAACGTGAACGTGTCATGTTGTTCTGGACATGCTCGCTCGCCAGCTTTTGTTCTCCCTTGGTGTGTTGAAGCATTAATGGTTACGCTGGGTTGGACGCAGGATGAAAGTGTAATATGAGATGCTTAATAGTTTAATTTCATTATAAAACAAATTTAGTTACCTACGGGCAGAGCTGGGCAAACTACTTAAAAAAAGTAGCTAAGCTACAGCTATAACCTATATTTTGTAAAATATAGCTAAGCTACAGCTAATAATAAAGTAGCTGTTAAATTTGAAAGCTACTTTTTAAAATTATTGTGAAATAATTAAATTTGTCATTGTCATATGATCAGTCTTTTGTTATAATGACTGTTAATTTACTATTATGTACATAAATATCTAAAATAGCAAATGGACAAATGTACTGTTAATTTTTGATGCTATAATTTTTATTTATATCGAAATAAATTAACAGTCTCATTAAAAGAAGACTCCTAAACAGTCAATGTTTAGTTCATTTAATATTTAATACAATAGTTGTTTTTTGAGGGTCCAAATATTAAATAATCAGTTATTTTTTGTTTTCCTGAATTTCCTTCAATTGGGGATGGTACATATTCGGGATCGTTATCACTATCGTTTTGAAAAACGTCGGTGTCGACAGTATCCTCCTAATAAAAGAACATATTTTATACAATAATACAGGTACAATATTATAATAATTACATACCGAAAGCAACAATTCTTCAGTTTTATTCATTATTTTATATTAAAATTTACTATTATTTTTACATTGATTTGATTTTTACTTAATAGAAAATATTGCACTATACTGTACATTCCAGTTCCACTTGCGCTTCTATACCATCTGGCACCTACTGTATATTTTTGCGTATTAGAGCCAGTTAGAACCGGCAACAAATAATTATTTTGTGTGGGTTTAGCTTGTACGCATGCGTACTTTGTTGACCTTCTGCTAAAAAAGTAGCTTTAAGCTATAAAAAGTAGCTTTAAAAGTAGCTTCAGTTGTTATTTTTAAGCTAATAGAAAAAAAAGTAGCTCGCTACAAGCTACAGCTATATTTTTTCACATTTAGCTAAACTACAGCTACAGCTAAGGTAAATGTAGCTAAGCTAGTAGCTAAGCTATAAAAGTAGCTAGCTACTGCCCAGCTCTGCCTACGGGTTGGTCTTTTCAACTGACGTGTTTGTTTTATTAAGAGTCTATTTATCAATGCTTGGGTAATTTGACAGATTATATTCATCCATCAGAGAAGCAGACAAGCGCCTGGTGAACAGGGCGTATAAATCTGAAAGGAGTAGCCTTTGAATTCGTATTGCACCTTGTGGTTCCAAAAAAACTAAGATCTTTAAATTCATTCAGGATTAACTAAATTCTAGCTAAAACTTTTTTGAGAATTGGGCTGTTTAAGTTTTGGAGACACAATGACCCGTTTACACAAAACGTTATCAGCTAATCACATTATTAAGTACGCGAAAAAATTTAATTAAAATTTTAAAAACGTTTCTAAGAAATGTAAAAATTTTTGACATTAAAATATTTTAAAACGTTATAATTTTTATGGGGTAGGTAACTCAGTTGTATCGAGTTGGGCTGTGGACTGTGGAAAATCCCGGTTCGATTCCCACAACCGACAAACAATTTTCACCACATTAAAACTATTTCAGTGGCTTCCGCTCCACTAACATCTTTGGGGACCGTGATTTGAAGGCTAATAACCGCACTTCACGCACATATAGGGTCCATTATAAAAGTAATGCGCATTTTATGAGAAAAATAGATTGAATGATTTTATTGGTACAAATGCTTAAAATTCTTCGAAATAGTCCCCTCCTGCATCGATACACTTGCGTAGGCGTGTCTGCCACGCCTGGAAGGCACCCTGAAACTCCTCCACAGGGATGTCTTTTAAGAACCTTGTGACATGCGTTTGGATGTTCTCCACTGTCTCCCAATGCTTCCCTTTTAGCTCTCTCTTCAGTCGGGGGAACAAGAAAAAGTCATAGGGAGCTAAATCGGAACTATAAGGGGGCTGGGGGACCTCTGGGATGTTTCTCCGGGCCAGGAAGTTGGTCACGATGAAGGCCGAGTGGCTGGGTGCATTGTCGTGGTGAAGTTTGACCGCTTGGATGTCAGTCCTCACGCGCACGACCCGGCGTTTCAATCTTTTGAGCACCTCCAAGTAAAAGACTGCGTTGACGGTTTGTCCTAGCGGTACGAATTTGCTCATGCGCGCTTTTTTGGGGCGCGGAGATGATTTTGTGTGCCACTCGGAGCAGTTGTCCCTAAAGGCCTCTTGAAGCATCTGGAATGTTTCGGTAGCATTTTTTCCAAGCCGCACGCAAAACTTGATGGGCACACCATCAAGTTTTGCTGTTCAAACGAACCCTCCATCACGCCGTGTTACAAAGGCGAAAAACAATGTCCACGCAAAAACACGTCCTTCCGCTCTCAATGCTCGGAGCGAAACAAGACCAGGCGCGTTTTAACGGGCAGAACCCCCTCCATATTATCCGACCAATCGGAGCGCGTTGTGATGGATAGTCGCGTCACAATACGATCATGCGCATTACTTTCATAATGGACCCTGTAAATATTTTGCTACCGAGATCTGCTACGGCAGAATGCCACATCTCATTTATATTAACATATGTCACTTAAATCAGCCAAATGTGCATGTGCAATTGTTTTTAAAAAGATCTGGAAACTTGTTTTGAAAATTAAATATAATCAGTTTCAGGTAATTTTGACTAAAAACTAAAACTATCTTTAAAACTGTATGTAAACCCGGTATATAATACCAAATGTTTATTATTTACGATAATTAATGTATTGTTACCGCCCGTAAAAGACTTATTACATCCCTGTCACCAAAGTTATAATGATATATTTACTGTGTTGATGGTAGAAAATAAAATCTTTTTATATCTATAACAAAAGAAAAGGTAACCTTTCAAAAAAAATTATATCCAACAAATATTTGATATTTTAGCAATTTTAGCCTATAACCTTTTCACATAAAAAGTTATAAGGATTCATGTAATAAAAATAATAATAATGCTTATTATTATAATAAAATTGTATTTCAAATTGTGTCGAAACGTCGAAAGGTCAAAGGTGATTAAATAAATAAAACAGAGGGATTTCGTACATACAGTATGTTATGAATACAAAACTACGAATTTTGTACCAGCAACTTTAACTAACATGACACTAATACCAACTGAAAATAGGTATAATAAAAACTTTGTGTTCGTCTCGTTATTTGTGCAACTGTATAATGTAGCTCATGAATTTTAAATCAGATGATATAACAGAGCTTTAAAAAAATACTGACACTTTTTATCACAAAACAGTTTTATTTTTATAGCGGGATTTATTTAAAAATTCTGTAGTTTCAAACAGAATATATTCCACAATGAATAAAGTATTATCAACAGAACGAATAGTATTTTTTTAGGACGTCGTAAGTTTCTAGCCCATTTATGGATAGTTGCCCCAACAAAACTTTAAATTTAGTTTAAATAAATAAAAGGATATTGAATGTTTGATAGTAATATCAATTATTTCATATGACATGTTATCAGAGTTGTTCATATTTTACCCACCCAAAAAAACCCACCTAAAAAAACCCAAATAAACCCATTAAAAAACCCTTATGGTTGGATGGTTGAAAATTCACCCAGGATGAATTGTAAGATATAGTTAAATCTCGGAACAAACATCTTTTATTTATTTTACAATGTTATAACACAGTGGTATGAAGTCGGCCTGTGGATCCTGAGGTCCCTGGTTCGATTCCCACAGGCGGCAAATTTTCATAATTTGAAAAAAAGCTATCCCTGTGGCTCCTCCACCACTAACATGTTTGGGGGCCGTGATTTGACGACTGGTAACCGCACTTCACGCGCAAAATATATAACTTACCGAGATCTGCATTAGCAGAGTGCCACACCCAGTAATGGGTGATGATATATTTATATTTATTTATTTATAACACATAATCTCTTTACAAAATACAACGTTTTACTTAAATTATCATTTATAATATCACGTCGTAGTATCACATTGCATTACTTTGACAAATGTCAATATCAACCTACTTAAAGACCAAATATTATTTGTCTTTATTATATTAGTATTACAAAAACTGATGGATACCCAATATTTTTACCGACGAATTTTAAATATAATTTTAAATGAAATAAGTATGAGAATAACATGATAGAGCATATTATGTTTTTAATTCACAATAAAATAAATATTTTTTTTCGCTATTATTACATAATACAGGATGATCAAAAGGAATTGTTATAGTTGGCAATACAATTCCAGAGATCTTTTTATTCCATAGTTGGCACAACGTCAGATAAAGGCCGAAATGCTATTTGACATTTCTAATAAATACAAATAGGTTATGTCAGGAGTCTGACAGCTAATAGAATTTTGACTTTTTAAGTAATAGAAATACTTTAGAAATAAATGTAATAATAAATGTACTCAAATTTAAATTGTAAATGTCACTGTCAACAACAGGAAATGAATTTATGTATCAGGCTTACCAATTTCAAGTAGTTTTTTTATTGCCAACTGTAACAATTCCTTTTGATCACTCTGTAGTACATAAATTTTGTTTTAATGTTTAGTAAATAAATAAATAAATAAATATATCATCACGCCTTCTACCCATTACTGGGTGTGGCACTCTGCCGAAGCAGATCTCGGTAAGTGATATATTTTGCGCGTGAAGTGCGGTTACCAGTCGTCAAATCACAGCCCCCAAAGATGTTAGTGGAGGAGGAGTCACAGGGATAGCTTTTGAAATTATGAAAATTGTTTGTCGCCTGTGGGAATCGAACCAGGGTTTAGTAGTATACAATATACATTTTAAACATTATATACAAAATTAATCTAGAATTAAATAACTTGAATTAAAAAGTGTATTTGTCAATATCATAAAAAAACCAATAATGCCCAAATAAAGCCAAAAAAATCCAAAAAAACCCAGGGTTTTTTTCAACCCTGCATGTAATTTAGATTGGTTTTCATTAATTTAAACAAAGTTTAAAAATTCAAGTTTTGTTAGTACAACTATTTATAAAACTACAATCAAGTTTATTTAAACTTTATTAAAATATACAGCCAGATTCTCAAAAAAGTTTTAGCTAATCCTGAATTTTGTAGTAGCTAATCTTATGTTAGTCCGATTTAAAAAAGTTAATATAATTCACTTTCCGAAAACTAAATGGTAGGAAGATTATATTATAGTTTATTTAAACTTTGTTGGGATTATGGTTTAGTTTAATTTGACAAATCCAAATTCAGGATTAGTTAAATTCTAGCTAAAACTCTTTTGAGCTGATAAAGTTAAAACTGTAAATCAAAAATTAAAAATCAAATTCAAATCTATCATAGTTTTCGAAATATTAGTTATGTACCTACTTTCTGGGGTTTAGTTTTCGTCGTCTTTATTTTGTAGTATAAGCACAGTAAATTTATGATCTTTTGCACCAATTAAACTCAAAATTTCAGTTTAACATAAATTGACAATACCGCATCAAATATTTGACAGTATTGTAAATATCTTTATTCATATGATATTTTATTTATTGAAATCAAATACAAAATTTAAGTTTCATTGAGATAAAGGAACATTAATGTTGTACAAGACAACAGAATAAATAGAACTCACCCGTCAAGTGCGAAATTTATTTGGGTTTTTGACTGGGTTTTTGGAGTTGGATTAAAATATACTGTTTGTCACTGGACTTCTCGAGTATCGTTTTATTAAGATAAGTGTTATCTTTCATTTTTATAGTAGTTTAGTTTTTTATATACATATTTTCTTTCATATCGTTATTTGTTTATATTGGTTACGTGTATAGAAACGCTGAGTTATGTTTTGTTTTTAGGTGTGATTGACGTTTGACAGTTGACGTTTGACAGTTGTGTAAATGTAACTGTTTTCTTTTTCTATTTATAGTTAAGGACAAGCCTGGTAAGCTACCTTAACTTCTACTCTTCTACCGAGAGAACCCTTCTTTTATTTCTTTTGGATAAATGAAAAATAAATGGGTGAAATTTGATGAATGTAAGTTTGGTACGTGGAATGTTAGGGGTATAACTGGTAAAGAAAATGAATTGATGAATGTCATGCGTGTGTATAATGTAGATGTTTTGTGTGTCAGTGAGACTAAAAGGAAAGGATGTAGTGAGGAAGAAGTGGATGGATTGTTTTGCTTGTGGTCGGGTGTTGCTGAGAATGAACACGCGAAGCATGGTGTTGGTGTGCTTGTAGTGAACGAATGAAACCGTTTGTGAGAGAATATGGTTGTACTTCATCGAGAATTCTTTGGCTGAGATTAAAGGTAGGCTTTCATAGAATCTTCGTTGTGTCAGTTTATGGTCCAACCGAATCCGAAAATGATCTTGAAAAAGATAGATTTTGGAATTTGTTAGATAGTGTTATTGATTCATGTGATTCAGGTGAGAAAGTTATTGTATGTGGTGATTTAAATGGTTGGGTGGGAGTTAAGAGAAGCATGTCTGGGAATGTATTGGGTAAGTTTGGTGATGCAAGAGTGAATGAAAACGGTAGGAAAATAGTTTCTTTCTGTTTGGAGCGTGATCTCTTTGTTTCCAACTCTATCTTTAAACATAAACTTGCTCATTTGTATACATGGGAGAATATTAGTGAAAATAGACGGAGTATGATTGATTTTATTTTGTATGATGAACGATTGAGAAGTTTAGTTGTAGATACGCGTGTGAAGCGTGGTGCTGAATTGGGTACGAATGACCATTATTTGGTGGTATCGCGTATACGTCTAGATAAATGTTGGAGAATGAGGGTGAAAAATACTAATAAAATGTTTCGTGTGAAATCCAGTGCACTGCAGAATGAGGATGTTAGAGATTTGTTTGTTGAGAAAATAAATGAATCTTTGCCTGTATGTGAACTTAATTTTGAATGCAGCATAAATGATGTTTGGTTCAAATTTAAGGATACAGTTCTTAAATGTGCAAAAGAAGTTTGTGGTGAATGTCGATTAGGTTCTTGTCCAAAAAATGCATGGTGGAATAAAGAAGTTAAAGAAGCGATTGAGGTGAAAAAGAGAGCATATTTGCGATTTCTAAATGTGAAAGATGTGCCTGGAAGTTTACGTGATGAATGCTTGCTGGAATACAAGAGGTTAAATAAATGTGTTAAGAGAGTAGTGAGAGAAAGCAAGGTGCGTTTTGATGATTTGATGAGTGAAAGATTAACTAATGATTTTAGTATGAATAAAAGAATGTTTTGGTTGAGAGTGAAGAGATTGAGAGGTGGTAATGTCAGGGCAGTGAAAGCGATTAAGAGTGCGGATGGTGAGTTATTGTGGAATGAATCAGATGTTACTAATAGATGGTGTGAGTATTTTAGGACTTTATATGGTAGCATTAATAGACCGAATGGTTGTAGTGAAAATGTTAGCGAAAATGTTAGTGGTGATGAATGGGATATAGATGAGAGTGATGTTAGTTTCGCATTGATGCGTCTGAAGAATGGTAAGGCTCCTGGTTTGGATGGTATATCGAATGAGATGTTGAAGTATGGAGGCGAGAGGTTATTTGACTGGTTAATTTATTTGTTTAGATTTTGTTTAAAACGGTGTGTGGCTCCTGATGATTGGAAATGTGCTATCATTTGTCCTTTATTTAAAGGTAAAGGTAGTTCGAGTGAATGTACTAATTTTCGTGCGATAAGTTTGCTGAGTGTGGTAGGGAAGTTGTACGGGAAGATTCTTATTCATAAGGTACGAACCTTAACAATCTCCAAGTTAAGTGATATGCAAGGTGGTTTTTTGCCTGAGAGAGGATGTGTGGATCAATTGTTTTCTCTTCGTATGATTGTTGAAAAGTCACTTGCTAAGAACAAGAAGGTGTTCTGTGGCTTTCTCGATCTTAAAAAAGCATATGATAGTGTTCATCGTGAGACATTATGGAATGTACTGTTACAGTACGGTATAAATGGTAATTTGTTGGGGGCAATTCGTGCGCTGTACGAAGGTAGTGAGGCTGCGGTGAGAGTTAATGGTAGATTGAGTGATTGGTTTTGTATAGACATTGGCGTGAAACAAGGTTGTGGGATGTCTCCGTGGCTCTTTAATTTGTACATGGATGTATTGTTACGAACGGCGTTGAATGGGGTGGATGGTGTACATATTGGTGGTAGTGTTGTGCCTGCGTTAGCGTATGCGGATGATGTGGTTGTTATGGGTGAATCTGAAGAGCAATTGAGACGAATGATTCTAAATATAAATGAAGTAGGAAAAGATTTAAATTTGTTATTAAATGTCGATAAATGTAAAGTGTTAGTGTTTGAAAAGAGCGATTTGGTGACTGATTGTAATGTTTCGGTGAATGGTGTGAGATTGGGTCAAGTGAATGAGTTTTTATATTTGGGTAGTATGTTTTCAAGGGATGGACGTATTGATTGTGAGATTGAAAGAAGAGTATCTGCGGGACGCAAGGTATTGGGTGCTCTGGGAACCTTTGCTCGAAATGTGAATGTATCCAGAGATGCTCGATTGAGTGTGTATAATGGTGTTTTAGTGCCTGCATTGATGTATGGTAGTGAATGTTGGGTGTGGATGAAGAAACATGAACGTCGTATAACTGCTGTGGAAATGAGGTATTTGCGGGGTGTGTGTGGTTATACTAGAAGAGATCGTGTCCGGAATACATTGGTGTATGATGAGTGTGAAATTGAGAAGAATGTAGTTAGAAAAGTAGGTATGAGTCAGTTGAGATGGTTTGGGCATGTTGAACGTATGTCGAATGAGAAATTAGTGAAACAGGTATATGTTGGTGAAATTGAGGGTGAAAGATTGCGTGGGCGACCTATGAATAAATGGATGAATATAATAGAAGGATTGTTGCGTGAACGAAAGTTTCCGAGTACGAGGAACAAACGTGCTTGTATGAAAGGAATTATGATTGTGGATGAAGCAAAAGTGGTGTGTCAGGATAGGAACGTTTGGCGAAGATTAATTGCGGAATGAATCTGATGATTTCAGAAAAGCGCAGGGTTTTAGATTTTAGTTTCGTTGTTTAGTAATTTCATTAGAGTGTTTACCTGTAATTGTGTGAAATTCACTTTCAAAAACAAGCGCAGGGACGACACTCCCTTCGTTTCTTATCTTTTTTATTCTTTTCTGATCTTACATTGAGTGTTTAACTGCAATTGTGTGGAATTTACTTCCAAAAACAAGCGTAGAGCGACACTCCCTTCCTTTCTTATCTTTTAATTCGTTTTCAGTTATTACGTAGTGTTTAACTGCAATTGTGTGAAATTCACTTTCAAAAACAAGCGCAGGGCGACGCTCCCTCCCTTTCTTATCTTTTTGTTTCATTTTCAGATACTGCATTGTATGGTCTTTTCTTTCATATATAAGTGCAGACTATCGCTTTCATCTTTTCTAATCTTGTAGATTCGTTGTTAGTTTCGTTATTAGATTCGTTGTTAGGAGTAAACGTGAGTAATTTGAGATTTTTTTTTTTTTTTTTTTTTTTTATGCTTTCGTTATGTACGTTGAAGAAAGAAAATGAATGGTAAGTGAAAAGGAATGATGTGATTGAAGGTTTGTTGTGTGATAATAATTTCGTGTGTAATAAATGAATGAGTTTATATGGAGTGATCTATGAAAGTGGTTGAAGTGAGGGTGGTGTGTTTGGATGAAAATGTTTGACGATGACTGGTTGTTTGATGGGTGTGATGAGTAAATGTTTTATGAGTGATTTTAGGGTTCGTGCTACCCCATTTGTTGGGATATAGCGTGAAGATATGTATGTATGTATGTATGTAAGTTAATAGTATATTATTCTACGAGCGTGTTATGATAACAATTATTCATTAGGATTAAGTTTGCGGCACGAGGCGTTGGCGAGGGCCCTAATCACACGAATAAATAATTACCATAACAAAATATATACACATGTCTAACTAAATATATTCAAACTTAAACGTTTTCTACTAATGAAATTTGTAGTTCTGAACGAGTGTATATTGCAGCGCTCATGCCTGTTATTTGTTCATGAACGATAAATTAGGACTTATGTGTTCACAATTTATTTTGAATTATAAATTAATTTCTTTTTAAATGAATTGTGTATTGTAAAATTATAATTCCTTAACTATTAGTGCCCTAATTCATTGTCGATGAAATAAATCGATATTAGCGCTGCAATACAGACTTATCCAGAACTACAAAATTCATTGCTAAAAACGTTACTATTTGAATAAATTTAGTTAGATATCTGTATACATTTTGTCTGCGGTTGAAGTTTGCTCCAAAATCCAATTATCTTTATAAATCAATTAAACAGTATCTGATTATTAAGTATTAACCAACTTTAAATGAATAAACCACAAAAACAATTTTCTGGACTATTCATAAACTTTTGAAATTAATCTGATTCGTCCTTCGCCAATTTACGTAAATGAAATACAGGCAATTAAATTAGACTAATCTAATTATCGACTTCAGTTAGATTACAAAGATGTGAAATTAAATTTCAAATAACAAAATTAAAGTCCTCTTTTCACCTCTGAAGCCTTTGATGGGGCCAGCAGCAGCACGAAAAAATCGTGGAGTATTAACTTCTTGTGGAAAACTTCGTCTTACGATTTTTACGAAAAAAGTTTCCACAATGATCGAATTTCTTTGACGGCACTTATTTTCAAATTTAATGACGCAATATTTTCAAGATTTCAGAAAAACAAATTTACAAGACATTTATTTTTGCTTCTTTTGATTACTTTAAAAAAATATATTAACTAAAAAATGTATTTCATGAAGCATTTTTCAAATTATACTCCATATAACATTAATTTATAAATTTTACTTTTTTTATAATATTTTTTAATTTATCGGGTAGATGGCTCAGTGCTATCGAATCGGACTGTGAATTTGAGAATCCAGGTTCGATTCCCACAGCCGACAAAAAATTTTCACAACATTAAGATTACCCCTATTGTTCCCTCTTCACTAATATCATTGGGGGCCGTGATTGTCTTGTAACCACATTTCAGACTAATAAATATACGAATTACCGAGATCTGCTATGGCCGAGTGCTACACCCAATAATAGGTAAAAGGCGTGATGATTTTTTCAGTAAATCCAAATCAAAATAAAATACATTTGTTTTTTCACTCACTTAAATATTATTTCAACTTTTTCAACAGTAAAAGAACGTTATTTCAGGCATATTTACGTTACCAGAAATACCTCATCTTTTTTTGTATCAAATAGCATTTTTACTACAGTTGTCCTGGTGATAAAACTAATTTTGTCATTTTGTTTAATTTTAATATGAGTAAAGCTACAATCACAAATCGAAATTAGTTTTTGTTTTATGTTTTCCATTTTTGTTTTAATAACCTTATAGACATGTTATCTTATGCAGCCATTCACAAATCAGTATTTAGTTTTGGTTTCAACACACAAGTTTGCAAACTCCAAACTTATGTTTTAGTTTTACGTTTTATACTTAGGAATAGTCCAATAGGACGAAGCGTAGAATGATGTAGTGATATATACTTGTCTCTTTCTATCATCCTTCGCATTGACGATAACCTAAGTTTGTTTTTATTCGAGTGTCAAAATGAATTAAAATAAAAACAAGATTTTAAAATCTACTTTCTCATTATGATAATATGTACCTTGCTCTTCCAAAAAATACGAAAGTAAACAAACAACATATGACAGCTTGTGTAACTTAGCATATCTGACAGTTGTATTTACTGTATTACCGATCTTCTAAAATTTATGATAAATGTCACCACTAACTAAAATCGACAAAATCTAAACTATTTGTGAATGGCACCTAAAAACACACTAAAACTAAATCATAAAACAAAAACTAATTTCGATTTGTGAATGTAGCTTACGTATGTGGAAAGTGGGTAAAAAATTATGTTTCAATCGGACTAAAAATACAAATTTTCTGGTCGAGTAATAATATTACGTGATTCGAAAAAAAAACACTATTTATGCAACAACACTATCATCTCCTACCGAATGGACCTTACTTCTTACAAAGTAAAAAAAGTGAACATTTTTTACAATTGTTTTATTTTTATTTTCGCTTGAAAACTGTAGCAGTTTTCGTATAGTCATGGACATGAGGACATACTTTCTGCTCTACAGTGGAATGTACTTTTTTTTTTTCTATTTTGGTGTTCTTATAACTCTATAAATGCACTGTAAACACGTAGCTAAGGAGATCTATAAGCGCGCTGTTTTTGGCGCTTTTTATTTTGTAGGAGTGGTATTAATGCTTTTAAATCTGACAGATGAGTGACATATAACCTCAAAATTGTAAATTGTCGGTGTCGAAATATTCACAACATTCATAATACAGAAAAACAAATTGATTAATTGTCAAAATATATTAAATTTCAATTGTCTGTTATGAAAAGCGTTACCAATTCGACTGATAAAAAACACCAACTTATATTTTTAACAAGTCGCAGTTTTTAGAAATCTAACAGAATTATAAAATTACCTCAATAGAAAAAATACGAGTATTATAAAGAGCACGTTTCATAAGGCCTGTTATCGCACTCGTCCTTTGAAAAACTTGGATTCGTGCATTAATCTTGTCTTATGAAACTAGTTCTTTAATATACTATTCTACACGCCTTGCAACAAACGCCTACCTTTCATATATTAAGGGCCAATAGTATACAGCAGGTTATGAACGTAACTATGGATGCGAACTGCCACGTTCAAACTTTGAACTATCAGCCCGAAATGTAGAAAAACTAAGTTTTCTATTCGTATAATCTTTACCATTTGGAAACGGTGCAATGATATATAAGCTGAATCAAGAATGTCCCACAATATTGTTCTTGGGCCTAAACCAACAGCGTGACTAATTTCATTATTGTCCCCATAGAGTTGGAATCCTCGTCCTCGTGGATGTAATTTTCACACACATCACATATATTCAAATCATGTTTCGGATGCTAACCATTCTTGCGGATAATTGAAACGGTTCGGACCGCAATTATCTGGATCTGCTCTGTGGCATAAAGTAGTTTACATTGCTTCGCACTTATCACTTGATGGAGGCAAGTTGGACAATTATGGATTACTCGCATAGGACACTGCATCTGGTGGGAAAATTTTGTACCAAAAATGAGTATTTTTTTGCCGTCAAATATGTAGAATGTGTAAATAAACAGCAGAAACTAAATCTTCGAGAGCTTCGATCGAACAGAAATTGCTTTTATCCAACACAGACTCATAATAAGCCTGTTCGAACTCGACAAACCAAAGTAAATCGCGGCTGGAATCAGAGCTGGGCAGTAGCTAGCTACTTTTATAGCTTAGCTACGTTTACCTTAGCTGTAGCTGTAGCTTAGCTAAATGTGAAAAAATATAGCTGTAGCTTGTAGCGAGCTATGTTTTTTTTAGCTTAAAAATATTGTTACAACAACTCAAGCTACTTTTAAAGCTATTTTTTGTAGCTAAAAGCTACTTGTTATAGCTTAAAGCTACTTTTTATAGCTTAAAGCTACCACTGTTCATTAAGAAATACCTGTTTATTTTTGTTTTGTATTTGAATTGTACCTTCTTTATTGTTTTCTATAACTGTAGGATAACAAGTTATTATATAGTGTAAAATCTATTAACATATTTTATTTTTAACTTGTTAACCTATCCTACTTTTGTATTAAATATTAGATGAACTAAACATTGACTGTTTAAGAGTCTTCTGTTAATGTGACTGTTAATTTATTCCGACATAAATAAAAATTATAGCATAATAAATTAACAGTACATTTGTCCATTTGCGATTTTTTTATATTTATTAACAGTCATTATAACAAAAGACTGATCAATTGATGATATGACAATAGCAAATTTAATAAATCACAATAATTGAAAAAAGTAGCTTTAAAATTTAACAGCTACTTTAACAAAAGCTTTTAGCTGTAGCTTAGCTATAATTTACAAAATGTAGCTTATAGCTGTAGCTGAGCTACTTTTTTAAAGAATAGCTGTAGCTGTAGCTTAGCTATTTTTTTTAAGTTGTTTGCCCAGCTCTGGCTTGAATGCACTTTAACTCCACCCATACAGATATATAACGAATAGTGTAGCTCCACTTTGGTGCGAAAGTGAAATATACAGTCTCAGTGAAAACACCTGGCTCGTATTCTTGAAATCATACGAATAAATTCGCATACGAATTACGATCGAAACCATATTAATTATGTTAAATTTTAATATAAATTCAAAGATTTCAACATTGTTATTATGGTATTAATCATAATTCATATACAAATTTGTTTGCATGACTTTAAGAATAGGATCCTTAGCCGTCGCACCATGTACGATATGCGCATTTATTCAAATTTATTAATAATACATTTAATTATTATTAATCCATCATAATCTTATTTTGCAATATGTTATTTTTATAAATAGAAGTAATTACACACCGTTATTTTTTAAATAGAAGTTTTGACACTGAATGTACGTACGATAGTAACGACCTCCGAAGACACTCCTCTCAAGGTTTTAGTTTGGTTTGTCGCGCTCTAGTGCAGTTATTTGAAATAAATAATGTCCATCATTAGTCACTCATTGAGAGAATAATAGAGAAGTCACGATACCATAACAACCATTCTTTGGCTACTTGATAATTTTTATGTTTTATTAATATCATATCAAATGTTTTCTCACTGACAAACAATAAACAAACCAATAAAAACGATTCAAGACATTTCAAGAGAAGTGTTGAATAAAACTCAAGAAAAGTAGCCACTCGCCCTTTGGGTATCGTGACTAAACTTTTTATTTCGTGACTAATATGTCACATTCCATACTAGTACAATAAATTAGTATTTTAAGTACTTAATGGAAAACAACCAAAAGTTACGAATCATCATAGTAACATGCGATATTACTCGTTAGCAACACTTTACCCATTAGCAACTAACAGTTTATTTATTTTAGGCAATTATTTTTGTTTAAACTGGTCCTTAAAGTCAAAGATATTAAGTGAAATATCTTCATTTTTATTCCTGATTGAAATTATTGGTATAAAGTCGATCGTAAATTTTGAGTTCATTATATTAGGTTGTATTTTGTTTGGTTTAACATTTGGTATCACTTATTTTTATAAATTAGAAATTATGTTAAAATTAGGACAAAAAATGGTATTAGTGACCAGGGTTCAGATCAGGCAGCGGAAAGTTATATAGGTAACCATGGGACTGTGTTTATAGTTAGACTTCCATCTAAGGAATGGCGCTAATAGTCTTTATGTGAAGACATTCATTTTAGGTAACTACAATATCGGCAATCATTGGTTACTAGATTGTTAGATTGTATATTTTCAAATTTTTTAATCTGTCAAATATCCAATTACTTTTTATTTGTGAAATAATTTCATATAAATAATGTCATCAACTAATACTAATTGTTGTATAAGAAACTGCACTGCTACTGGTAAGTAAGTGGTCATATAATAAATAATATTTAGATGAGGAAGTCATAATATATTTTCAAGTTCACAAGAGCTAGATAAAACTGCGATTGAAACAATTCAAATTATAAATAAAATGTATACTGGAGAATATTTTAATAAATATATGTATTGTAATAATGAATTTTTATTTAATGTAGTTTCAATAAATATAAAATAAAAATAAAAATTACAAGTTGCCTAAATATGCATAACGGGTTGCCTATATACATGACTTTAGTTAGACTTCCAGTAGTCAGATGACGCAAAATACAGTCCCGATGCGTAACATGGCAGTTTCTTATCTATAGTAGTATATTATGATCTGTGGTTCAGATATTTAAATCAAATTATTTTCTCAGTATTGAGTCTGTTTTTTAATTTCGAATGAACTAGTCCAAATGAAGAAAAAAAACAGCTCACCACTAGATGACGAAGTGATAAAAGTGATCTTATAATTTTAAAAATTTGTTCAAATTCTTCGTTTTGTGACTTATTATTTCCTCCGAAAACATTACATTTGTGACAAGCATAAATTTTGCTTGATATTTCATAAGTAATGATAGGAAATCTGATATAAATCAAAAAATTCTGTTTGAAATCATGATTTTTAATATCCACTAATGGCTAGGTAATCTGTTTTATGAATATGTCTGTAGAGTTTAAGCAACATAGGATTAACTTTAAGGGACTAGTACCTATTAGAAGGCTAAAAAAGCAAATTTTCAAGAATTTTTTTTTGCAGCTTCTTTATTTGATATGACCATACAACTTTTTCTGTAATGTAAGTGAGTTCTTCCAGAGTACAAATTTGTTTTCTTTATTATTATTTTTTATTTTTATCCAATTTATAGATGGCGCCAAAGTTGAGACCTTTACAAATCCTTGTCCGGACAGTTAATCTCAGGATTGGAAAGTCAGAGACAGAATATTCAAAAAGCATTTTAAAGAGGAAGGTGTCTCACACAATAATTCACCACCTTAATGAAAAATCGGTAAAAAACAAAAAATGGCGGACTTTTAAAACAAAGTGTGAGAAAGCTTTTTTCATCTTTTTTTCTTGCGCTAAACTTTTTTTTATTATTATTTTTGGCCAAATTGTGGTGAATTATTGTGTAGAATAGTTTAATAAACAAAACGCGCCAAGATTGATTAAAATCGGTTCAGTAAATCCGGAGAGTAACTGTCCGCCGTTTGAAAAAATGTTATTTCGAGAAAATCGCTTTTAAAGTTTTTTTCGTATTATTACACCAACAAGCGCGCGAGCGATTAAAGTTCTTCTATACTAATTTAATTTTCGAATTTCTCAAAAATATCTTGGGTGGTGACTTTAGAAGGTGTAAGGAGTTGAAAAATGTAAAAAATAAAAAATCGATTTTTAAAAAATTCTAATAGGTACTAGTCCCTTAAATTTTTACTATAATACTGAGCATAATGCCAATGGCACACTGGTCGAGGAGCATGAATGAGCGTCGAGGAATTCATCGATGAAACAACAGAACGCACCCTGACTGATAAAATAAACAAACGCGAAAAAATAGCACAAAGCAAAACCAAAATGACAGCCCACGCTAACATGAAATGAGACACAATAATACGTGTGAAATGAGACACAATCGTTACATCGAGGAACTCCTCGATGGAAATAGAGGCGCCTCTATTTTTCATCGATGACGGGTGCGTTCTGTTGTTTCATCGATGAGTTCCTCGACGCTCATTCATGCTCCTCGACCAGTGTGCCATTGGCATAAGAAAATCTCTTACAGGCACATTAAAAAACGGATTATCGCTAATACCATTTTGTATTTAGTTTTTAATTCTCTTTTCAATTCATAAAACAAGTTTATTTAAACCTGGGTTAAAAGGCTGTTACACAACATGAACTTTTTTCATCTCGTGCATCTATTTTAATCTCAAACAAATTAATAGATAATACTAAAATTAGTATTAATAGTAATCTACTTTATGAATCTGCCTGTAAAAGACTACAAAGAAACAATATAACAAATAATTTAATTTAACAACAATAAAAGACATGTTTTCGCATTTCAAATGACGGTTGATGTAAACAAAATCTGTCAACATATTGATGATCCAACGCTATCTAAAGTTACTCATTATCATTGGTAAAATTGGACATATTTTGTAGAGATTCAGCAGACAAAAGTACACTTTAATTTATATTTTAATTTATAAATATTTAATTGGAACTGGTACATATCGATTTTAAAATTAAAATTATTGATAAAAAGTATATTTGAGTATTAAATTATTTTTAATTACATTTTTAATTATGAAGAATTGTTTAAATTACGCTGATTGAAGTCCTGGATAAGAGCCAACAAAAATAAAAATAAAAAATACAACTGTAGTATAAAGGTAATTTTCTTTATGACAGCACATCAAGAACCCAATGTCGTAATTTGTTTCCTTGCTGAATGTTTTTTCTAAGCGAACTACAACAAAGAAGGAATGTTTTTCCTTTCTGAGAGAAAAGCGACTGTTAGTTCGGATGACCTGCGGGTATTATACTTCCACGTTGACCGGACATTACGTCACGGCGTAGCAGATGTTTCTCTTAATCTTATCTACGCCTGCAGGTTTTCGCGAAGGACGGAAATAGCTAGGAACGAACATTCTGAATTAAGTTACTAAATAATACTTGTACTGGCAGATAAAACGATAAAAGATTTCTAATTCAAGATAGTCAGGTTGTCAACGAGTACAGATCTCGAAAACTACAAGATATATAGTAACTAACACGAAAGCCCAGAAAATATGTGAACTGAGGTGAAATTACATCTAAACCTTTACAAAAATATGTTAAATTTGACTAATGACTTGAGTAACCTAGGTAGCGTTGGAAATAGCAAATTGTTGTTTTTCTGTTTTGAAATTAACTTGGAAATGTTGACAGTTTTCATGTATCCATGAATACACTCTTACTTTAGCTGTTTTCCATTTGCCACTTGGTTCACTTAAATCAGTTCAGAAAAATTAGACAACATAAGGCGCATTCCATTTGCCATTTGAATCAGATCTAACTTACATTTACTGAACCAGATTACTTATTTATTTCGCTGGATTACTTCGCAGACTTTATTTTCAGTACTAGAATCACTTATTTTAATTTACTTTGAAGTAATTCATCCCATAAGTGCATCAGTTTGTTTAATTCAGTTCATTTAGTCATGTTGTCTAATTTATCTCAACTGATTTAAATGAACCAAGTGTCAAATGGAATACAGCTATGACTAAATGATCTGAAAATAATGTCATCTAAAGCCGTATTCCATTTGCCATTTGAATCAGATCTAACTTACATTTACTGAACCAGATAACTTATTTATTTCGCTGAATTACTTCGTTGACTTTATTTTTACTACTAGAATTACTTATTCTAATATACTTTTAAGTAATTCACACCAATAGTTGCATCAGTTTTCTTAATTTCGTTTATTTAATCATTTTATCTAATTTATCTAAACTGATTTAAGTGAACCAAGTGGCAAATGGAATACAGCTTATATAAATAAGTAATCTGGATCAGTAAATGTAAGTTAGATCTGATTCAAATGGCAAATGGAATGCACCTTTTATTTCTCGGCAAGATCTTATTACCGCTCGGCTAGTGGCAAATGTCTACTTTTTTCTCAGCCGTAGAAGAAAATCCAGTAGTGACTACGGCAAGTGTATTTTTCTGTTTTATTATTGTTATTATTATTTCTTTATAATAAATTTTCGCTGTTTGCATCGGTAGCCGATGGCAGTGTAAGTTATGATATCACGGTCTATTGTGCAATATTTTTTGTGTGATTGTGTATGTGGTATAGTTTTATTAAAATTGTGATCATTAAACCCTCGATTAATTGTGACTATCCAATTGATAAATTTATTTTTCTACTCCTATTCTTTCTTTAGTAGATTTAGTAAATGATACGTCTAAGTAAATTTTCTGCCAATTTTCTGCTGCGTATCTTGATGCGTCTGCTTCAGGCTATTTACCCGTCACTCCCCGGAACGCTGAAATACCGGAGTCGAGCTCCTGCAGCCACTCATTCGATTAACGCACCATACGACCGTCACTTCCGGTTTCTTTGATGCTACCCCTTGCTATTTTCCTCATCTACCCCTTTGATGTTCTTGTAAGCGAGGTAAATTTGTTTTCATAATAATGGATTTTATCGATGGCATTGTTTTAAAAATTATTTTTCTTTAGGTAACTAGCTACATTGTACTCTTATACATGCACGTGTAATAAACACTAATGTAATATAAAAGTTCATATTACACGGCCTATTTCCAACTTTTAGCAATCAAATATGTTCCCATGTTTCAAGCACGTGGTTTGTCGTTTGTTGATCCATGATAAATATACATAAGTAAGGTTATGTTTTATTATTTTTGTTGTAGACAAAGTATAGTATCTAACTCGCTTATAATGGTTATGTGCTCATTAAATAATATACTATATTTTAATGACAAAATATACGTAGGCTACACATATTGTTATAATACTGTTGAAAAATTAAACAAACAATATGACAGCCAAAAACAAGTAGTCATCAGATTCAGTCTCTTAAAGCCCGTCTGACACGATCAATTTTAATGTACATTTTAATGTACATTTTTTACAAAGTAAAAAATTTTACGTATCATACATGCGCACGCACTTCAATGTTTCCTTCAATTTTAATGTCAATGAAAAAATAGAACCGGTGCTATGTCCTTCAATGTTTCCTTCAATTAAATGCGTAAATAAGCTGCACGCAGCGCACGGCATTGTGTATTGTTAAAACGTCAAACATGAACCTCATTTTTTCTATTTGTATCATTATTTAATCAAAACATCGTAGTCTCTGCAACGGGTGTCCGTTTTAATAGAGAAGTACAAAAATAAGCCTTGCTTGTATGCCACTACAACTGCCATATATAAATTTTAATTTTGATTCTGACTCAAAGACCCTAATTCAATACCAACATATTTTCAAAACGGATCAAAATGCGCATGCGTATCTAGCAGAAAATTGACGTCGTTGCATACAGGAATTTTTGTCTTCAATTTTAATGTACATGGAAAATGTACATTAAAATTGAACTAAGAAATGTACATTAAAATGTACATTAAAATTGATCGTGTCAGACGGGCTTTAGCCTATAGAAATAAGAATATATTTAGAATAACAGAGTCGAATCACGTTTTAGGTTCATGAACTTATATTAAATTTTGTTTGTGTTAAGTTCAGATGACGCAATGATACTATTTTCTTTCTTCTGACTGTAATGCATACAAAAAGGGATATTACACAGCATTAGCAAAACGAAGATAGTAAATAAATATATCATCGCGTATTTTATCCATTACTGGATGTGATACTCCCCCGAAGCAGATAAGTGGTATATTTATATGCGTAAAGAGCGATTATCACCCGTCAAATTACGCCCCTCAAAGATGTCAGTGTAGGAGAGGAGGCATAGGGGTAATTTTAATGTGTTGGGAATTAGTTGTCGGCTGTAGGAATCGAACTTGGGTTTTCAAATCCGCTGTTCGACGCGTTGTTACTGAGCTATCTTCCCCATAAGAAGAAGAAACGAGGAGATTATTTCAAGATGTGTAGACTGAAAAGCAGGCAGCGGAAAGTTATATAGGTAACCATGGGGCTGTATTTTTAGTTAGACTTCCACCTAAGGAATGGGGCTAATAGTCTTTATGTGAAGACATCCATTTTTAGATAACTACAATATCGGCAATCATTGGTTACTAGATTGTTCCAGTAGTTGTCATTTGTATATATTTCAAATTTTTTAATCTGTCAAATATCCAATTAATTTTTATTTGTGAAATAATTTCATATAAATAATGTCATCAACTAATATCAATTGTTGTGTAAAAAAACTGCACTGCTACTGGTAAGGAAGTGATTATATAATAAATAATATTTAGATGAGGAAGTCATGATATATTTTCAAGTTCACAAGAGTTGGATAAAACTGCGATTGAAACAGTTCAAATTATAAATAAATTGTATACAGGAGAATATTTTAATAAATATTTATATTGTAATAATGAATTTTTACTTTATGTAGTTTAAATAAATATAAAATAATAAAAATTACAAGCTGCCTAAACACGCATACCGGGTTGACTTTAGTTAGACTTCCACTACTCAGATGGCGCAAAATACAGTCCCAGTGCATAACATGACAGTTTCTTATCTATAGTAGTATATTATGATCTGTACTGAAAAGTATGGATGTATCAAGACAAGACTGTTTTAAAATAAAAATATGTATTGATCCGAAAGGTCTTTTTAACAATCATATTTTGATTGTTTGTAGCCTACAACCACAGAAGGTTGTCAATACTTACTATAGAATAATCATGGAAAATAAGGGTTGTTATAAATTTATCGATCAGTAATATATAGGAGAGTATATTACTTTTTACACAAAACTTTTAAAATAGCGCAGGATAGGATGACTTCAGTAAATAAATGAAATTCGAAAGAAGAGACCAATATGAATGTCCGTTTCAAATAGATGTGCATTAAAAGAGCCTTCACTGTACAAATATCCAGTTGTAATAGTGATTTAAAAACGAAAATTGTATGTCATATTTCCTCACAATATTTACGTTCACATATCGCATAATTTGAAATTGGAGTGGCCCTCAATGCAAACTCACAGAACCATGCATAATGGAACATCACACGAAATTTGGCCAAAACTGAACGCGTAAACTGATATAAACAGGATATCTACATCCACATTCACGATTCACACGTAAACAAATTAAGAGGCACGAATGAATTCACAGAATTCACGCCTCGCAGAATTTAAAATGCCATCAATTCATGTGAACTCTTCATGATGACGTCTGGCAATCGTGCGTATTGAAAACTTATGCAGCTCCTTTCAAAGCCTTCGTCGATCATATTCTGCATATTGCGATTGCATTTATGTTTGCGCTTTCGGAGTGAATGCTGCCATTTGATTTTTACGATACACTTGCAGACGCGTATTACAATATATTGAAGTATGAATAATTTCACAGAGATGTGCAAAGTAACGAGGACATGAAAGTCTTCGATTCTAAAATAGCAAAAATTAAAATCTTTTCTAAGATAGCTGCTCTTGCGTTTTTCTATTCTTTTACAATTCCTATGGAGGATATGATATGGTTCAGTAGTAAGGCTTCAAATTGTGGATTGATTCGGAGTGAAGCGATTTCCTAAAAGCGACGTGCTTGAGGAAATTATTAGCAATTTTTTTGCGATTTTAAATTGTAAAAAATTTGTTTTATATGTAATATTTTGTTAAATATCAAAAACTGTTTGTTGCCTAGCAACAATCAAGTGATAATTTCTCTGGGACATTATCAGCTGTATTCCATTTGCCACTTGGTTCACTTAAATCAGTTCAGATAAATTCGACACATGACTAAATGAACTGAATTAAGCAAACTGATGCACTTATGGGATGAATTACTTCAAAGTAAATTAAAATAAGTGATTCTAGTACTGAAAATAAAGTCTGCGAAGTAATCCAGCGAAATAAATAAGTAATCTGGTTCAGTAAATGTAAGTTAGATCTGATTCAAATGGCAAATGGAATGCGCCTTATGTTGTCTAATTTTTCTGAACTGATTTAAGTGAACCATGCATTTATGAGGGTGAATTACTTCAAAGTAAATTAGAATCAGTAATTCTAGTACTGAAAATAAAGACAGCGATGTAATCCAGCGAAATAAATAAATGATCTGGATCAGTAAATGTAAGTTAGATCTGATCCAAATGGCAAATGGAATACGCCTACTATAACTAATAATACGAGGGCAGGGTGAAAAGTCCCTGAAAAATGAAACAAGAAATGATTCATTTGGTCAAAACATATTTCATTTCTCAACATAATCTCCTTGTAGCTCGATACACTTCGTCTAACGTTTTTCTAATTTTTCGATCCCTTCTAAATAATACGATTTTGGCAATCCTTCAAAATAGGCGTTTGTCTCAGCGATGACCTCATCGTTGGAGTCAAATCTCTTTCCGCCGAACCATTTCTTCAACTTTGGAAATAGATAAAAATCGCAGGGGGGCAAAAGTCCTTCTTATTGCGCTTGAACATCGCCAAACACTCCTTTGAACTTGTCACACGGTCGCACTTGTTGTCAACAGAGAGCAAATGCGGCACCCATCTGGCAGATAGCTTTCTCATATCCAAAAATTTATGCAAAATGTTCCGTACCCGTTCGGTTGAGATGCTCATAGCCTCAGCAAGCTCGTGCACTTTAACTCGCCGATCGTCCAATATCATACCATGGATTTTATCGACGATTTCTGGCGTTGTAACCTCAACTGAACGACCAGAACGTTCGGCTACCACAACGAAAATCAGTAAACCACTAGTGAATCGCTGCAATCGATGGTGAGGAGTCCTCATAATGTTTAACAAGCGAAGCTTTGTTTTGCGCAATGTTTTTTCCACGGAAGAAATAATGTTTAATTAAGACGCGAAATTCACTTTTTTCCATGTTTTCAAAAATCTTCAAGGTTGCTTGCTTTCGGTGGGTGTCAAAACAGAACTGAATGACATATCAGTCTGAAATTTTAATGCGTTCTAGTTAAAAATGGTACATCACAAATGTCACATGAGATTTACGATTGTAGCGCCATCTGTTTTATTTTTCAAGGACTTTTCACCCTGCCCTCGTAGGTGTATTTCATTTGCCATTTGGATCAGATCTAATTTACATTTACTGAACCAGATCACTTATTTATCTCACTGGATTACTTCGCTGACTTTATTTTCAGTACAAGAATTATTGTTTCTAATTTTTTCTGAAGTAATTCACCCAATAAGTGCATCAGTTTGCTTAATTCAGTTCATTTAGTAATATTCTTCAATTTAAATTTGAAAGACAGTATGTCAGTTGCGACGTGGGACTGATTCTTAAAGTAAGAAAAATAAGAAAAAAATATTTCCAGACACAAAATTTACAGCCTCTGAATCAACTGTTAGGTCATCATCAGCGACTGGTCAGTTCAGCTCTTAACCATAGATGCGTTTCGCTCTTTCGGAGCTCATCAGTATGGTGCCACCAACTATTCAACAAAAGCAACTAAGGGTTAATAAACAGTGGTACCGCGAGACCGAACTGACGATCGGCGCTGATGACGACCTAACAGTTGATTCAGAGACTGTAAATTTTGTGTCTGGAAATAATTTTTTCTTATTTTTCTTCTTTTTCTCCAGTTTAACTGAACTGATTTAAGTGAAATACAGCTATTATTTTAACATGAATTTTGAGTTGTTATGGAAATTGAAATATAGCAAGTGCGCTGCTGGGGTTGTATTTCCTATTTCCGTAACGACGAATTTATATTCATGTCAAAATATTATTCGACAATTATCATATTACGAGTTATATTTTGCGTGAGAATTTAATAAATATAACCTTTAAATTTTATGGTACTTTTAGAACGTTGTCTTCAATTTTAATAAAAATTTCTTTTATTGAACCAGTTCCCAATCGAGACATTTCTATAAATTATTTCTGATTGACATTTATGAAAATAGCATTTATGTTATTGGTAACCAAGCAGATTTGATTACAGTGAAAAATTATCACTTATTAATTTCTTCGAATAAAATACGTAAAAAATATAAATATATCATCACGCCTTCTACCCATTACTGGGTGTGGCAGTCTGTCGAAGCAGATCTCGGAAAGTGTTATATTTCGCGCGTGAAGTGCGGTTACCATTCGTCAAATCACGGCCCTCAAAGATGTTAGTGGTGGAGGAACCACAGGGGTAGTTTTTGAAATTATGAAAATTGTTTGTCGCCTGTGGAAATCGAACCAGGGTTCTCTTTCGCCACAAAATACGAAGCAAGACTAAATTACCATCCTAACGATTTAGCAATAAACCTCCTAAACAACGAGAACGAAGTCAGAAGACTAAATAGAAGAAAACCAGTAGACTTAAGTTTTCATTAAATACAATGTAATTATAATATGACAAATGTTATGTTAAGAAGGCACACCGATGGGTGATTCCTTCACGCATGCTATCTAAATATATCAAATTTGCTGGTTGGCCTAAATACAGGCTAGTTGTAAATAAATTTAAATAATAATAAAAAAAAACAAAACATGAATTTCACTATCATCTATCATTTCATTGGTTCATTTTCAAATAAATTCGTGATTCTATTGGTACTCACAAATAGTAAATTTTCAGTGTAATGTTGTTTTCATTGGTTAGATAAGAAATAACCGAATGTGATTGGCTAGTAAGTTTGTCTAAAAATTCTCTTGCCAAATAGCACACAACCTTTTTTTTTTCTTTAGGTACATTTTAATTTTTAAGCATTCAATTTTTTTGTAAAAGTAAACTGATATTAAAATATGTGTTTGCAGTGATTTGGTGACTAGTACAGTCACATTTTAGTAAAAGATTGTAAGTCAGCTAGTAACTAACAACTATAATGCTAACATATCCAGAAAATAATAATAATCGACTATATTCTCTCAAACTCATGAATGCAAATTGTGATCAGATTTCAGTTTGAAAGGTATTCATTGAAAAAATGGTTACAGAAATTTTAATGGAAATATTTTGTTTGACATACTTCTCTTCCATATTTCGGGCCTAATGGAAACCAGCTAATAACCTCCATTATGATTGGAAACCGCAGGCAAGCGTTTGGTATCATTAATTAGCATCGAATATTTGCGCTGATATTCACCAACTTACTTCCCTTATGAGTAATTGGTGTGCTATTAATAATGTTTCATGTTTACTGTCGCTTCATCGTACATACGTACATCAGTATTATATGTTCAACAAATATATTTCAATATTCAACGTGACATTCATGTAAAATTCAAACCATTCAAGATTTATGCATACACATCAATATTTATTAATTATATCAATTAATTAACACAGCGCTATTAATTATTGGTGTGAAACCTTGCTTCAAACAAAGGACAGTTTTGGCTCTGGAATAATTGAAAAGTTATTTATGTAAATTGTAGTTAGAATTAGACGAGTGGTAATAGACTTGACGGTAAAAATGTGTGAACTATTGACTCCCGTAATTGCAGAAACCTAAATTTCCGGATTCGAAGACAATACGTAACGATCAAATATTAGGCGTGTTTCTTTGGACTGTGATTCGTAATCAAAGTGATCAAACTTAACATGATCATGAAGAATCATGTTTCTTCGTTCATTATTCGTTATCCCTACTCTTTCATTTTGTGATCACGAAACGACAATCCCCCTACCCTTCTGAATCATACTTTTTCTATGATTCATGTTGACTAATTCATATCGAAGGTTTAAAAATGGCTTCTGATGATAAATTTATGTGCTCTATTTGTGGAATTAAGGGAAATTGGCTGCTTCTGGAAGAATTTTTAAATGGCTCACATGGACACTCATTTATGAAATTTTAAAATAGGTTAGTTTGTGTATTTGACATTTGCAGTTATTTTAGCGTTCATACTATAGGATCGCGTCGATCGGATTGGATTTGAATCATTATTCCTGTTCGATGTTTTCTTCAGTATCATATTTAATCATGATTCAACGCAATCACGATCAAAGGAATCATGGTTTAGAAAATCACAATCACAATCCAAAAAAACACGCCTAAAATATAACATATTTACGCTATTGACTTCGACAAGAACAATATTCTTTCATTTTCGGTTGTCAAAAGATACCAACTTTTTTTTTCGCGTCCGCTCATAAATAATTTCTTTTGTCTACTTTTAAGAGAGGAAAACCGTTTTTATTGATCTAGATTGAAAAGTACGATCAGAGTAATCGGTAAAACTTTACCGATCCCTAAATTGCAAAAAGAAATTTTGTATTCGTCTGTTAAATTATGAATAATTTGTCAATGACGAATACAAAAGAAATGTATGTAACAAACCGTGAAAGTGTATTTACTGGGCTTTCAAGCAACAAAACTTACATTGGTAACAGGGACGTAATGAATCATTTAATAAAGGTTATATATTACGAATATCCTAATTAAACATATTATATTTTTATTTATAATGCTGGGTTGCAAGAAAAAATAAAGAGCTCTTTAGTTAAAGAACTGTTTATCTAGCAACAGTATCAACAGCGATTTTCTGAAATTTATTGAACCATTAGTTGCTAATGAACCGATGAAACTTTTATGCAACTCTGCATTAATTTATCAAATGCCACTGAACTACTTAAATTAAAATTAATAGTATATTACGTACGATGAACTGTAAGTGACAGTTTTTAGGTCAAGAATGTAGTTTGGGAAATCGATGCCCGTAGGGTCGAGATTTCATAAACATTCACAACCTAAAAAAATCACTTACAATTCGAGGTTAGTAAGCTATTTTTACAATATTTGGACAAATAGAATGAAAAGAAAAATAGGTTTCAAAATTGACAGCTGTCAAATTGTTGTCAAAATAAACATGACCTTGATATGACAATATTTACTTATTGTTCACGGTGGACAGGAAGTAAATATTAAAGTCCAGATATAACCATGGAAACCATTGTGCAATAAAAGTTGCACTAAAGCTACATTTACAAATCGAAATTAGTTTTTGTTTTATGCTTTATGTTTTAGTGTGTTTTTAGGTGGCATTCACAAATAGTTTTGCTTTTGTCGATTTTAGTTAGTAGTGACATCTATCATAAATTTTAGAAGATCGGTTATACTCAGAAAATCGATAATACAGTAAATGCAACTGTCAGATGTGCTAGGTTACACATGCTGTCATATGTTGTTTGTTTACTTTCGTATTTTTTGGAAGAGCAAGGTAAATATTATAAAAGAAAGTAGGTATTAAAATCTCGTTTTTGTTTTCATTCATTTTGACACTCTAATAAAAACAAACTTAGGCTATCGTCAATGCGAAGGATGATAGAAAGAGACAAGTATATATCACTACATCATTCTACGTTTCGTCCTATTGGTCTATTCCTAAGTATAAAACGTAAAACTAAAACATAAGTTTAGAGTTTGCAAACTTTTGTGTTAAAACCAAAACTAAATACTGTTTTGTGAATGGCTGCATAAGATAACATGTCTACAAGGTTATTCAAACAAAAATGGAAAACATAAAACAAAAACTAATTTCGATTTGTGAATGTAGCTTTACTGTGTTTAAATATTTTTATTAATAGGTAACTTACAGTACAAGTATTGTATAAAAAAATTGATATGATAGACATTACTATGGATACACCATCATTTTTTGGACGTGGATCTTTTTGATACATTTCTGTATAGTTACCATGGTGACACATAAACATCCTGAAATTTCGCACTTTTTGAATAGAAAATAATAAAATAATTGTGTTACATTGTGTGAGTGAAATATTAATCATTTTGATTGTCGAATATGTCAAAATCTTTGAAAATCTTTACACATTAAACTACAATTACTTTTGACCTGAAACGGTGTCAGGAACAAAACGAAAACATTAAAATTCGTAATTGTGTCAAATGTGAGACATTCGTAATATTACTTCTAAAAACTTTATGCAAATTAATGATAAGAAACTCTCGTTAAAGTTTAAAAACTAGTTCAATTTAACTTCGCATCATAAAATTTACACTTCCATTTCAAGCACTTCACTTTGAAATTTTAATTACTTATCTCGATTCGTAAACCACATATTTGTGACTATTAGGGTTGTTAATTTCACGAATATTCGAGACTTCGATTGTTCGGATTTTTTGAATCTACAATTTTAGATTCGAATTTTTGAATATTCCGAATTTTAGAATTTTAGAATATTCCGAATTTACGAATTTTCGAATTATTCGAATTGTGAATCTAGATCCTAACGTGAACACGGCATGTTGATATGAATTATTTTCAGAGTAAACTCATGTGCAGAGTTTTATATTAATTCGTAAGTAATTAATATTAATTATTATTATTTGCCAAATTAATTCAATTTAGACTTAAAATTTCGCTACACTGTCAAAAACGTTTTGATTAACACGTTTTTGTATCCTTTTTATTGTCATTTTAAAACGTTATACTAAAAGTCCATAGCATTTAGATGGGCGGTAAGAGAATAGATGTCTTAATTAAGACGCCTAAACTTACAGAGTTTTTGCAGGGTACTTCGCCGAGTTTATTATTTAATTCGTGGCCGACTTTTCGCGAATTATACGTGAGCGTGTTTGGAGATGACAGATGGCGTTAATTCAGTGGCAAAAAAATAGAGAATTCGAAGCATCGAAAATTTCGAAAATTCGTAAATTCGAAGCTTCGAAGTTCAAAACATTCGAATGTTCGAACGTTCAGAAATTCAAACTTCGGTGGAAATCAACGACCCTAATGACTATACGTTGCTTCGTTAACTCCAATAATTGCAATATATTTTGAAAAGTAAATATAATTTGCATGTATCTATAGCACTCACTGGACGACGTCTTTTGCCATTTGAAATCGTCCAAATCAAATTTAAGCTTTTCAAAGCTCCACGCCTGGATTCTACATGGCTCGGTGCATCAGTAAAAGAGCTTTCATCCCAAGAGGAGAGCTCATTACTTTATCTACTATAGGTTGTCCAATTTATCACTCGTGGAAAGAATGTGGTCCGTTATTTGATAATCACATTCACTAACAAAAAAGAAATAATCTGGTGTGGTTACCTCACGACTTTCTTATACATAGCATATTTAATATTTAGAATATATGAATGTTATATAATATTATTAAACATGTAATTTAGTTTTTCAGTAATTGAGCATTTATCTGTTTGAAACATATAAAATATCAAAATTTGTTAACGTATAATTTTTTAGTAATATTGACTACTTTATTTCTAACTTTACTGATGAGGCTTATACAGAATGTCCGTTTTTCGAGTCTAACCCATTGGTATCTCAAGAACCGTGAGATACGAAATTGATTAAATTGAGGCAAAATTGCCAAATTAGTTGACCATTTTAATAATGTAGTTTTTCTCAAAATTAGACGCATATACAGGAAAATTGCAAATAACATTTTATGTTCCAAATATTTTTGCTAACATCTTTTATTTGAAACTTTTTTCGTAACTAATTCCATTTTTTAAATAAATGGAATTTATTGTTTTGTGTGTCCAGTAAACTACCTCTTCAGGTTTTTCAATTTCATTCAAAATCAACTCAGCTCTTCGTATTTTCATTAAACTTATAATTACCCCAAGTTTAGTTAACAAATCTTATCTCGTTCATGAGATATTGCACACTCGGACACACATCCATTCATCCATCCATCCATCCACACACGCACACGCAGACATCATTGAGAAAATGATCTAAACGGATTCAGTGGACCTTAAAACACGTATTTACGCGAAAATCTCGTCAACGATTTTTTTCACGATTACAATACTTCTTTATACTGCGTATAAGAAAGTAAAAATAACGCGTGAATGATACAACTTTTGCATTTAAAACTTTGTACATTGCCTGAATTTTATACTCGGACGATAACATACTCTTATATTTTTGACAATTTTCGCTAACAAACTGAAAGAAAACAAGTACAGTAATTTATTCTCTTTTACTCAAAACTTTGTCATCCATTAGAGCCAAGGTATATTTGTCCTTCTAATTTGAAACTTAATTACCCCTTTAATTAATTAATCAACTTTCTTCCTTTATAAAGGACGTTAAATTTCCTGTGTGAAATGTCGCAAGATAAAAAGAATAATTAACCAATACCAATTTGTTAGTTTTTACTTAATCCAGAATAGCAAATGTTATTTTCGCAAAGAGGATGAATAAAATAAATCTTAATTTGATCTCGCACATCTTGAAACTTCGACGTCAAAACTGAATTTATGTTTGACTTACGAAACAGACACAAAGATGAATTATGTCTAGAAAACTTATCCGCCAGGATTACTTCAAATAATTTATTAAGGCATCGATCGTTTTAAAAATCGATCTGAAAATATATAGAAGCAAAATACAGATTATGTGAGCGAATATTGTTAGAAGAGCGCGAATATATCGCTTGACATGGATTGAGTATGAAGAATATATGTCTACTTAAAGATTGATGATAATATAGGAATAAATGGATGAAATATATAGGCCGTATTTATTTGGGAAATTTGGATTCAACCCTGAGCTGACCTAGAACTAACTCGTGTTACTTCCAAATAAATGATGCATCTAGTTTCAGTTGAAAAACACTGGCGGTAAATTTAAAATCTGAATGCATGTTCGAAGCGACTAGTTTTGTTTGTGTGTTAAATTGCGCTTTTAATTGGATGTTTTAAGTAATCTTTATATTTTTTTATATATAGTCAAAAAGTAGATAACGTAAAATTATGTAATTTTTTTTTATAATTTTGTCATCAGCAGTATCAAAATAATGAATTTCGGAGTCGCAATTATGTGGCGTAATATTATCCTTTGTGACTTATATTGCAAGAAACACTTAATGCATATTGCTCGTCCATCATCTGCATAAATAATAGTTTAGTATATTTTTTCAAAATATTTATAAAATTACTTACGTTTTTCATAAAAATAACTCCTAACCTCTCTATACTATTACAAATCGCGATGCCTCCACGTATAACAAGGAACACAAGTTGATTAGAAAGGGATAGTAAACGGGTTGAATCTACCAACCCGCTAAAATAGCTGGGGCAGTAGGGTCAGTTCAGGAACAGTTCCAGGTTACTTAAAGTGTGCCAATTAAACAAAAGTAACCTACCAGGTTACTTTAAAAAGCCCAAATAAATACGGCCATAATAGAAGGTTTGTTGCGGGAAAGAAATATGAGACAAGCTTGTATGAAACAAGGCTAGAAATGGAAAATTGCATGAATCGGAAAGCCATTTTAAAATTATTGTGCGACAAAAAAAAATCAACATGATTAAGAATATGCCTTTCAGTTCTAAGATTATTTTCGTTGTTTGCACATGTGTTAACCATGGGCGTCCACAGACATTTTTCCAGGGGGGCGGGGAGTCGCAAAAAACTCTTAGATATACATAAATTTCTAAAATATTTTTTTTTACATAACATAAATACAAATTCACATAACAAATGGATACAAAAATATTTAAATTTGTGAAATAAGTTACTAGTCTTTGTCGTCTGGGTTTGAATTGAAGAGGTAGGACAAATTTCGAATAACTCTTCCATAAATTGACACAATTTCTTCAATAAATTCCGAGCAGTTTTACAGTTTTTATTTTTTAATATTTTTTGTCTGTGTAAACTTAAACTTAGATTACTCAATCGTTACGATAGGGAACATGTCGCTAGCTGGCCATAAGAATACTGCTGGAAATTCAGTTTCAGCTTGAATTTATTATCTTTAAACTTATAATTTAATTTTTATTTAATTTATACATATACATATACAGTGTGGTGGCCACGACTCTCGAACATCGGACTTCAACATGTAAAATCGCACTGTTTCAAATTTCCTGTTTCCTAATTATTTAAAAGCAAAAAGCTTCAAATAAAATTTTTAGGGCATAAAATATGAAATTAATTTTGCATGCTTTGTATCGGCACAAATTAGATCTGAAAATGACTAAAATTATCTCAAAACTATCGATAGCTATGAAATTGACACAAAATTAAACAAATGTTTGTCGTTCAATCTGTCAAAACTGTCAGAATAAATTCCTTATTTATTATTTCATTTATTTTGACAAATAAAACGTCAAACATATGTTAAATTTTGTTTCAATTTCACGCCTTTCGATAATTTTGAGGCAATTTTCGTCATTTTCAAATCTAATTTGTGTCGTTATAAAGCATGCAAAATTAATTTTGTTTATTGGCTCAGATGCAGAATGTTATGCCCTAAAACTTTTATTTCAAGCTTTTTTGCTTCAAATATTTAAGGAAGCTGGAAATTAAAAAATTATAGTTTTACATGTTAAAGTCCTATCTTCGAGAGTTTTGGTCACCATCCTAGTTAATATGCAAGGGGGTGGGGCGCCCCCCCTTGCCTCCCCCTGCGGCCGCCCATGGTGTTAACCAATTTTTTAAATGGTACTTCATGTTTGTAAGATATGTAAGTAGAAAACAAATAAAATTAATTCAATTACAATTCAAAATTTTAGTAATACGAGTATGTACCAGAAATAATTTTGAACAAATTAATTTGAAATTAGCTGACAATCGAAGAAAGAAGAAATTTTCAAAAAATTAAATTACTAAAAATTTGCTTGAAAAATTCGGACAAATGGAATTCTATTATTTAATTTACTAGACTAATATTGGGTTGTCTGAAAGTTTTATCGATTCATTAGCAACTAACGGTTCAATAAATCTCAGAAAATCGCTATTGATACCGTTGCTAGGTAAACAACTCTTTAACTAAAGAGCTCTTTATTTTTTTCTTGCAACCCAAGGCGCATTCCATTTGCCATTTAGATCAGATCTAACTTACATATACTGAATCAGATCAGTTATTTATTTCGCAGGATTACTTCACTGACTTTATTTCCAGTACTAAAAATGCAGATTCTAATTTACTTTGAAGTAATTCACCCTAATAAATGCATCAGTTTGCTTAATTCAGTTCATTTAGTCATATGTCTAATTTATCTGAACTGATTTAAGCGAACCAAGTGGCAAATGGAATACAGCTCCAGCAATAGACTTCAAAAAGTTTGAATTTTTCCAAATTTTACCTTATTATATTTTCCCGACGCTACATCTCAAAAACCAAACGAGATATGAAGATGTGTTTAACGGCAATGAAGTTCTCGTATTGTATTAACTAATAAACAAATTTTCAACAATGAATTTTTTATAAAATTCTTAATTTTTTTTTTCTAAAGCAATTTTTACACAGTATCTTGAAAACTAGAAAACATATGCACTTGGGGCCTTTACTATTGGATTCAGCGAGTCAAAATACATGTTTGTAAAATTTCCTTACAATGTTCGTAAAAAAAAGAATTTTAAAACACAGAGGCTGAAATTGGCCTAAAATCGAAAAAAAAATAACTAAATCTTGCTAAAATATGCTCATTAGTAAATTCGAACACCTGGAATTCAAAGCTGTTGAGCATCTTCATATCTTGTTTAGTTTTTGCAACCTCGGGAAAATACAAAATTGAATGACGTAATTTTTTTGGATAAATTAAACTATTCCGAAGTCTGTATCTTAAAAAACTAAACAAGATATGAAGATTCACACAACGGAAGTGAATTTCTCGTATTCCAATTAACTTATAAACAATTGTTGAATAATATTTAAATTACAAAAATTTTTCTCATAAAACACTTTTTGAACAATATTTCGAAAATTAAATGACATTCAGTTGAGGACTTAATCATATGTATATAATCTAAAATAAATAAAAATAAATATATCATCACGCCTTTTTACCCATTACTGGGCTTGGCACTATGCCGAAGAAGATCTCGATAAGTGATATATTTATGCGCGTGAAGTGCGGTTACCAGCACGGCTCCCAAAGATGTTAGTGGTGGGGGAGCCACAGGGGTTATTTTAAATTGGTGAAAATGTTTTGTCGGGGGATCGAACCAGGGTTCTCAGGATCCACAGACTAACTTGATACCACTAAATGGAAAATGAATAGAATGGCGTGATGACATTTATTTTATTTAGCGATACTTGCAACTACAATTTTTCCCGATAAAAGAAAATAACACAAAGCTATCCAATTTCAAATCCAACTGGTTTGTTGCACACTTTCACTCGGAGAAATAAAAAGATACAAGAAAACAAGATTGTTTTCCTTGAACACTTTATTTTTCCGTATGAATATCTGTTGAAATGAACAACTTCATCAAAAATACAAGCAGGAGAAAGATGGATATATCATCTCAAGTTCTCATATTAAAGTATGGATATATCGGGTGATCGGCACATATTTACTTGGCGATGTACCAATTTTGTATGCAAGTAAAAAAATATAAAAAGATTTCTAAAAATACGTTCGTATAGCAAGTTGTACGGTGAACTTTTTCTGTCAAGTTTATATCCATTTTAAAGCTGCTGCATGTCCCTACAATAGATAAATGAAAAGCATTGCGATATATTTATTTTATTAATGCTCGTTTGAACCAAAAAGTCTTAAATTTAAAGTCTGATTTATAGAGATAGTACTGAAATTAAATCACACAGCATTTAATGCCTTTGTATTTTATATTTTCTTTTTTTTAATTGTAATGACGTAACTTACATACACTCACCGGCAGAGCTGGGCAATACTTAAGTACTTTAGTACTTAAGTACCAATTTTTCGTATCTTCTGGTACTTAATACTTATACTGAAGTATATATATTTTTGTGTTACTTAATACTTGAAATTTTTAAGTACTAAAATTCAGCTTGTACTTAAGACTTACATTTTTGGATAGGAAATGTAAAAAATATTGAAGTACTTTTCAAATAATTAAGTACGTCAATATTACTAAAATCACGAAAAGTACTTAAATATTTCGAAACATTGAAGTACTTTGATTTTGCGGTTAATGCAGTTTTTATTATTGAGCTGTACTGTGACGTGAACGTGAGGAGCACTGACATGCATATTTTTGTTTTTTGTTGTATATATATTTATTTATTTATTTTTATATATAAGACTGATTTTTTGTAATTTCCGACTACATACTAAATTTTGAATGTACCTATTTATTTTTAAATTAAAAAATCTTCTCATTTTTTAATCATGTTTTCAAAATGAATATTTAGAATATGTTGTTATTAAAATAAATAACCATAACAGAAAAACTATTTCATACGAATATACCCAATAATGGTACTTGCAAAATATTTATTTTTTAAGTACTTTGATCTAAAAAAACTGGTACTTTACTTAAGTATTTTCAAGCTGTGCTTGAAAAAGTACTGCATAACAAGTACTGACCATGGTTAGTCCTGGTACTTATACTTAAGTACTTTTGTCCTGGTACTTGTCCAGCTCTGCTCACCGGCACAAAATTCGATGCATGTGCCATATTTGATTTTACTCTTATATATTTCTTTTGTTTTATTCACAGTATTTTATTTTGACTTATTTAATTAATTTTAAAGATATATCAAACAATTTAAATGCACTGTAACTAGAAATAACATTTAATTTCACTAATAATTAACTTAATAAAAAATTTCTAAATAACGAACAAAACAATTTTTCCTTCAAAAAAAATTACAGAATGTTAGTAGCGTGAATTGTCTCTCCAAGCTCGAATTACAGCTTCAACACGTCTTGGTATCCCCTCAATAAGGTCCTGAATAGCACCTTGGTGTATTTCTTGCCATTCTTGCACTATTGCTGCACTTAACTCTCCCAAATTTGCAAGAGCGGGAATTAGGGCTCGAATTTGTTTTGCCACCATGTCCCTAACATGTTCGATCGGATTACGATCGGGACTTTTTGCTGGACAAATCATGCGCCTTATTTTAATGTCGTCCAAGTGCTCATTAACGTCTCGAGCAACGTGTGTACGGGCATTATCATACATTAGCATAAAATTATTGCCCATAAGAGGGACAAAAGGCACAAAATGTGGTTCCAGAATGTGTCTAATGTACCTGTCTGCAGTCATTTCACCTCCGTTTACAACCAGTAACTCCGTGCGAGCTTCAATGCTACTGCCACCTCACAACATGATCGAGCCACAACCAAAATTAATTTTTGGCAAAATGCTGCACTGAGAATACCTTTCTCCTGCCCTTCGCCAAACGTTTTGACGTCCATCTGGAGAACTAAGACAAAACCTTGACTCATCAGTGAATAGAATTTGGCTACCCCAGTTTTGGTATTCGCGACAAAAGCGAAGCCGCTCTACTTGATGTTCTCTGGTCAATGGGCCTTTCAAGAATTTTTTGAATTTTTTATATATTAATCTATGTAATAAAATAATTATACCCAAATTTTTGATTTTTTAAAAAAACTTGTATTATGATAAAAATATTTAAACATTCGAAACAAATGAATATGACGTAGTTGCATCTTAGCTTAAAGAGAGACAGATAAGACAGAGATAAATAACACGTAACTTGTCGTTGTCAGTAGAATCCTCAGACAAAACATAACTAGACGGATAACATCGGCGTTTGTTGTGAGTCAGAAAGGGATAGAATAACGGGTTAGTGAGGCGGGTGCGCGGCAAAGAGCAACTTGCATTACATCAAAGTGTACTCACTCCTTGCCGCGCATCCGGCGGACCCAAAAGTTATTCCATTCCTCTCTGCTTCACAACACTGCATTGACTTGAATACGACATAATTCGTCTAGTATTATACGTCATTGGTAGAATCGTAGAATGCTGAATGCTTATTTCTTCTTCGTCTTCTTGAGCACCGACAAACGTTTCAGACAAAGCTCTGTGATTGGCTTAATGCAACTACGTCATTGCAATATGGCAGTGCGAACGTTTTAAATTATTCAACTTTAACTTTCATATTTCAGCAATAAAGATATAATTTATGGTATGATTTTATATTGTATTAAATATGATGTACGGTCAAGATTTTATTTTAATAAATATATATTAAAAAGCTCTACCATTGTGGGGCCATTTGCAGGTCTTCTCACATGCAATCCATTTTCCTCTAATCTTCTTCTCACGGTTTTTTCGCAAACTGCTACCCCTGTACCTCTTACAACTCGTTTCATACACTAACGGCAGTAGTATCCCTATTTTGTAAAATTCTAAATCTTAAAAAGTTATCATCCCAAGCAGTTGTACATTTTCTTCTACCTGAGCCAACTTTTCTGATGTAATTACCAGTTTCGTGAAAACGTTTAATAACCCTTTGCACACTACATCTTGAATAAGAGCGATTGCTCGGGCACTGTCGGTCGGGTTTAAAACAATATTACAGTTTAGGAAACACTAATGCAACAATTCTTGAAAAGATTGGAATCATTTATATAGAAAGAATGTCAAAAATGATAAAAGATCTGAAAATTAAAAATTCACAAAAAACATTGTAATTAAATAGCGGGCTTGGATTTTCTTTTTTAAATTTTATATTGAATAAAAAACGTTTCTGGTCACAGTTTATATCCTATATACATATTTTTTACTTAATTTATCACATAGAAAAATAGTTACGCTAAAAATGTAGACGGATCGAATTTTGTGCCGGTGAGTGTATTTTATTCAATAAAATTGTTCTTTTCTGAAACCTGGCCAATTTTAGTATGCAAAGTAAATTTTTACCAAAACAGAGAAATACGTATCGAAGGCTACAACAAAAATAACAGTCTGGTAAAGATTTAACCTGTTTTTTTTTTTTTTTGTTGCAACCTTGGATACATATTGTGTTGTCAATTCAATTAATATTAAAAATTTAAACATTTTCAAATATTTATGATTAATTATTGATTAAATTAAACTCAGCGGATTAAAATATTCGGCCTGCGGCTTCGTATTTCAAACAACTGCTTCGTTAAGTAAAACATCACTTTTCTGACTTATTATGTAATATATTATTTTCTAATGGGGTGGCTAGCTCAGCGGTATGAAGTCGGCCTGTGGATCCTGAGAACCCTGGTTCGATTCCCACAAGCGACAAACAATTTTCATAATTTCAAAAGCTACCCCTTTGGCTCCTCCACCACTAACATCTTTGGAGGCCGTGATTTAACGACTGGTAACCGCACTTCACGCGCAAAATATATCACTTACCGAGATCTGCTTCGGCAGAGTGCCACACCCAATAATAGGTAGAAGGCGTGATGATATATTTATTTTATTTTATTTATATTATTTTCTATGTCGGTATTCTTATAACACTGTAAACATGTCGTCAAGGAGATCTATAAGCGAAATGTTTTTGGACCTTTTTATTTTGTAGGAGTGCTACGAGTATTAAATCTGACAGATGATTGACATATAACCTCAAAATTGTAAATTGTCGGTATAGAAATTTTACTAAAAGAATATGCTATAATCATACAAAATTCACGACATTCACAATACAGACAGAAACATTGATTACTTGTCAAAAAAATTTAATTTTGTTTTTGTTTTTGTTATGAGAAGCGTTACCAACACAACTGATAATAAACACCTACTTATATTTTTAAAAGTGGTATTATTTTAAATCTAAAAGAATTATAAAATTACCTCAATAAAAAGACAGTATAAAGGACACATTTCATAAGGCCTGTTGTTATCGCACTCGTTCTTTGTAAAACTTGTACTTGTGCAGATTACCTTATGAAACTAGTTCTTTAATATACTATTTTAACATTGTTTGTAACATTGTATAATAACATAAAACTTGTTTGCAGCTTATGATGAGGACCAAAGTGGGATACGAAACTAGTTGAGAGTGGTTCAATGGGGAATTCAAGTGGTAGAGCTTTTTAATATATATTTATTAAAATAAATTATTGACCGTACATCATATTTAATACAATATAAAATCATACCATAAATTATATCTTTATTGCTGAAATATGAAAGTTAAAGTTGAAGAATTTAAAACGTTCGCACTGCCATATTGCAATGACGTAGTTGCATTAAGCCAATCACAGAGCTTTGTCTGAAACGTTTGTCGGTGCTCAAGAAGACGAAGAAGAAATAAGCATTCAGCATTCTACGATTCTACCAATGACGTATAATACTAGACGAATTATGCCGTATTCAAGACAATGCAGTGTTGTGAAGCAGAGAGGAATGGAATAACTTTTGGGTCCGCCGGATGCGCGGCAAGGAGCGAGTACACTTTGATGTTATGCAAGTTGCTCCTTGCCGCGCACCCGCCTCACCATCCAGTTATTCTATCCCTTTCTGACTCACAACAAACACCGATGTTATCCGTCTAGTTATGTTTTGTCTGAGGATTCTACTGACAACGACAAGTTACGTGTTATTTATCTCTGTCTTATCTGTCTCTCTTTAAGCTAAGATGCAACTACGTCGTATTCATTTGTTTCGAAAGTTTAAATATTTTTATCATGCTTAATACAAGTTTTTTTTTAAAATAATAAATTTGGGTATAATTATTTTATTACGTAGATTAATATATAAAAAATTCAACAAAGTCTTGAAAGGCCCATTCTGAAATAAAGACCGGCATCCAGAAAAATGGTTGTACGTTAATAAAGTTCTTTCGTGCTAATAGGTGTTAAATGCGCTTTTTCATTTTAATTATTTCTCGTCAATCCTGATGCAGAAATTTCATAAGTTACGTAGCTAGATGTATATCCTGATAAAATGTGTAAATAATATGACGAAAATGTCTATAAATAAAGTATCGATAAAATTAATGTCAAGAGATTAATCGTCGCAAACGCATGTACATAATCGTTTATCAACTGTTAACTAGACAGACAATCGATATATCTGTTGGTCTAGACAACCATGTAGACATGAAACGTAGATAGTCATTTGTATTATTTTATATAGACCAGAATTTATCATACTTATTATTTATGTTTTAATTAATTTTTTTATCCGAGAACAACTTATTCAGATAGTAGATTAGATAATAATTACTTTAATAGAAGTATAAATTAATAAATAATTACTAGGCACGGAATAATAAAATAATAAATTGTTGTATTTGTATCAAAATGTCTAACGCTTTTTTATTGTTTCAGTACAAGCAAAGTGGAACCCAGTTCGGATACACTCAGTTCACAACGGTAAAAATACTAAAATAATTTAGTTTTAGTAGTATGGTCCAACAAAAGACAAAATAATGTTATGCCTTATAGAGATTATACCCACATAGTTATCATTGTAATCTACTTGATCCAAATTCTGGTGCTTTAACTCACCATCAGGAGACTGGACACATTTTTGAATTCTCGGAAGCTAAGATTATTGATGTTATGGAAAATAAACTTCACAGATTAATTTTAGATACCTTACATATAAATTTACATTTTGATGTTTCTGTTAACTATAAAACTAATGCCTATAATAATTTAAAATATGCTCAACTTTTTTAGGGAATTTAGAAATTTAATTTTGTTTATTTTTTATTTTTTGGTTTTTCAGATATTTTTTTATTTTTGTTATTCATATGTATCTATTTTGGTGTTTCGACATATTTTATTTATGTTATATTTTACATTTATTGAGGTTTGTTTGACATTTTGTATTATTTATTAGTTTTATATTATTATTATTGTATTGTATTTTAGATTTGCTGATGATGAACTAATTTTTTAGTTCGAAACGTTCGTTTAAAATAAATATTTAAAAAAAAATCAATATTGGATTCCTTAAGTCTTTAATTTATTTTATTTTAGTAATTTTTTTTTAATGTTTGACGAGGGCTGATTGTTTGATAAGTGTGATGGTGAATGTTTTATGATTTTAGGGTTCGTGCTACCCCATTTGTTGGGATATATAGCGTGAAGATATGTATGTATGTATGTATGTTAATTATATTGTTATTATTAAAAAAGACACGAATTCAATGGTACTAAAATAAATACTTCTGATAGATTGAATAATTTTACAATTCGTGAGCGGGCGTGATCGTAAGCTATTGTGAAATATGCGTGATTGAACGGCCATGTAAAAAATAAAATTCCACTAAATATAATGAAGTGTAATTTTAATTAATTATGTAGCGTAGAAACAAAAAACTTTTTTGTAAATAATGATCCAGATTTAGAGAAGTACTAAATTATAATTTAATTCAAATATATGATCTATAGCTAATGATAAATAACATAGAAAGAAATGTTATATGTGAAATTTGAAAACTTTCGTTGCGAACAATAATTTTTGATTTATGAAAAACTTTCTGAAGCAAAACAAGACATAAAGATCTCATCTTGATAATGTACACTTGGTTAGTTATAGCTTTATCAATCTTTCTGAAATGGTTTCTGGAAACTGGGCTATTTATCATTGATCACAAAGTTGATAAATGCTCGTAAGTAAATTCAACCACATTGTTGTTTGTTCCTAACCTGTTTGTTTACGATATTACAGTGTTTCGATCTGATACAAAAATGTGCGCGTTAACAGGTATTTTTAGTAATGTGTGCATATGCAAATGACAAGTTGATAATTGAATTCATTGATGTTCACTTTTAGTTGGGCTTATGCGTTTTTATATTCTATGAAGGTAATTGGAAATTAAATAAAAGTGGACATAAATGAAATATTTTTAAATATTAGATATGCCTGAAATTTTGAATACTATGGGATGGCTAGCTCAGTGGTTTGAAGTCGGCCTGTGAATCCTGAGGTCCCTGGTTCGATTCCCACAGGCGACAAATTTTCATAATTTGAAAAAGCTATCCCTGTGGTTCCTCTACCACTAACATCTTTGGGGGCCGTGATTTGAAGACTGGTAACCGCACTTCACGCGTAAAATATATCACTTACCGAGATCTGCTTCAGCAGAGTGCCACACCCAGTAATGGGTAGAAGGCGTGATGATATATTTATTTATTTATTTATTTTATGATGATGAAACAAAACTCAAATTAATGACAAACAAATTTAATTTTGTAATTTAATTAATAATTAATTGTTATTTATTTAAACATGCGCTTAATTGAATCTGAATTGGGCACGTGACCAGTGTAGATATTTTTTAATTTAAAGGTATTGTTATAAATTCAAACATATTACATTTGTGTGTAAATAGACCACAGAAGTCAACGTCACCAGGAGGCGTGACTTAAGCGTTCTATCTCTTTCTATTGTAAGGCAACGTATGGCGTAGCACACTTCTTATGAAACAAACATTTGATTTTTAACCTCATTTTTGTTTACATGTTTTATTTTGCTCTTTTTTGTGCAATAAATTAAAATGGGGTGGTGTTTTGCACCTGGCTCGAATCACAACGAAATATACAAGTGCAAAAAATTCAAAATTCAAAATTGTATAAGAAAAATATATATATCATCACGCCTTCTACCCATTACTGGGTGTGGCACTCTGCTGAAGCAGATCTCGGTAAGTGATATATTTTGTGCGTGAAGTGCGGTTACCAGTCGTCAAATCACGGCCCCCAAACATGTTAGTGGTGGAGGAGCCACAGGGATAGCTTTTTTCAAATTATGAAAATTTGTCGCCTGTGGGAATCGAACCAGGGACCTCAGGATCCACAGGCCGACTTCATACCACTGAGCTAGCCATCCCATATTGTGAGGTTATGATTGTAGAGATATGAAGTTCACTACGACATACGTTTCTTTTCAAATTTAAAATAGACATAAAAAATCAATTACATGACATTTCAAAACAATAACCATTTATATTGGTAACATTAAAACAGTAATTTGTTGCATCATTGATCGGTTCCCTTAAAAATTTCAATTTTGATACTAATAAAATAAAAACGCGATAAGACAATGGTAACTGCATATACCATTAGACTCGCATTCAAATTTACCGCCCTAATATGGACCGCCCACTTCTGTGGTCTATTATAAAGTAAAATGATTTCAAAGGTTTGATTTCGTTTCTCAAAAACAGTTGGTAGCAATATATTTATATTTATTTGTGTTGTTATTCTGTACAACAGGAACTTAATCCCAATTACAGTACAAGGTCCGAACTCACCGAGCCGCAGTGTGGTAGTTCACATATATTTTTCTATTTTACGTTCACTAGTCCCTAGTTGGTCTAGTTGGATAGTTGATCGCACCATACTGATGAGTTCCTAAAGAACGAAATGCGTCTAGGGTTGAAGCTGAACTGACCAGCCGTTTGATGATGACCTGATAAGTTGATTCAAATGTGCTGCAAATTTTGTGTGGAACTTTTACAAGTGATGGAAAAATGTTTTCCAATGTTTTCTTATTTATTAAGACTTAGTTCCACATCGCAATTGATATTTTGACTTTTTATAACTCTATTACAACCTGCCAATTGTAAAAAAAGCTTTGTTTTAATATTTTAATATCAAACGGCACAATAGTTATTTTTATAACAAGGATTGTTACAAGTAAGTGCAGAATTTAACGCACGAGGCTTGCCTACATATAAAAAATATAAAGATGACTAAAAACATTCAATTAAAAGCGCAATTTAACACACAAACAAAACTAGTCGCTTCGAACATGCATTCAGATTTTAAATTTACCGCCAGTGTTTACAACTGACACTAGTAGTGTATTCCGAAAATGAACCGGTTAGTTTTTTCAGTAACCGGTTTCATTACGTAACACGGTTTTTTAAAATTGTGGTTAGTTTTTAATAACCAAACTAACCGTGCTCGAGCGGCGGTTAGTTTGGTTACTTCACAGCTGTTGTTGACAAGTTTGAAACGTGTTTGGCGGCTTTTGCAGTGTTTGTGGATTTTTGTCTTATAAAACTATATTTTATGATGACTGATAAATAAACATGTGATACAATAGTTATTTTTATAACAAGTGCCGAAAAAGGCTCGTTACGTGCAAGTGCAGAATTTAACGCACGAGGCTTGCCGAGTGCGGAAATCTGCACGAGCACGTAACCTTTTTCGGCACGTGTTATAAACAACATTTTTCCTACAACTGCGCGATTTAGTAAATCACTAAAATATTATCAAAATTTATAAAACTTTAATGATATTACACGAGAACGATGTTTTACGGCGTTGCTATGGTTTGTTTGTTGATTGCTTGCACATTGTTCTACGTTATTTAAAAATATTTTACTAACTTCAAGATAATTTCTTCAAAATCGTCTACCTAGATTGGAATAGTACAGTGAGTGATTCTTCTTTATCATAAACACCTCCAAAGATAATTGAAGCTCCGGAACATGCTATGTTGCATTTATTTTCGATAATGACAATCAACCTGCTGCTGGTACTTGTAAAGCCTCCGAAATTGTTCTCAATAATAGTACTATTAATAATATGAACAGGTACGGAAGAAATCAATGTTTCTTTAGACAGTACCAAAAGTTTCCACTTCACATTATGTCAATATAAGCAACTGTAACAACTGTGTTAATAATATACACAAACAATAAATACTATGCATTTCACTTACTCTTAAAATAAAACCATTTATCGATATATTTTACTTTGTTCGATTCATTTTATTAGTTGTGTACAGATTAGATATACTGCAATTTAAGGTTATGTTTATAAACGTCAAAATATACTACTCTCAGACAAAACATACCTAGACAAAGTCTGCCGTATTCAAGTCAATGCTGTGTTGTGAAGGAGAAAGAGTTGGAGTAACTTGTAGGTGAGGCGGGTGCGCGGCAAGGAGCGAGTACACTTTGATGTTATGCAAATTGCAAACATTTGTGTAATTATTTTTATATTCAATTACTTACTTTTCATACATCAAAGTAAAGGTTAGTTTTTGACATATTAAGTGTTTTGTATACGCACTTTTGTATTTAAATAAATAAAATGCTCGCGTCTGATAACTGTCATCAACAAGAATGCAACCCGCATAACACTAACTTGTACTAGCTCTTTGCCGCGCACCCGTCTCATCACAAGTTATTCTAACCCATTCTACTTCACAACAAACGCCGTTGTTCTCCGTCTAAGTTATGTTTTGTCTGAGATACTACTGCATATTTACTAGCGCTGGCTCACTGCATCTCCTTCTCCATAAGCGTCTGTGGCCAAAATATGAACTCCACGCTCGGCGCGAAATTTAAATCGCTCTTAAAAAAACTTTTTTCCAGTTACGTAATGAATTACTTTCCGCACTAGTTATTCTTTGCTTACAGAAACGCAGTTGATCTGCATCTGTCTACTTTCCATACGTCACCAAGGCAATAATAGTTACGTAATAACCAAGGACGTTGAAAGGAGGGGATATGGCATGACGATACTGTAGCATTGTTTGAAGTGAGGCTTGGGCAAGGGAAAGAGACAACAATAGTTTTTCTGCACCGTGCTTAGCCAAATCTCTTTTTTTTTCAAATATTTTGAATTTTTATGTAAGAAAAGTGACGTTTAGACGTTGTCAGGGAGCGTTGTTTTATGTAAACATAACCACGAAGTGTCATTTGTGTTTCAATTTTTGTGTTGTATGGAATTGGACATATTTTTTTGTGGATAAAATGGTAACAAAGTGTTTATAATTTCAGTTTCCTTGTAAAAATTTATAATCTTTTAGAGAGAATGATTCTGTTCTGTCTATTTAAATTTCAAATCTCTTTATGACACATGTCAATCAATAGCAGGCTAAGCACGGTACAGAAAATAATACTTCTGTCTCTGTCAATCTGCCGAGCCTCACAGTCTTGACTTGAATGCCATATCCCCTCCTTTCAACGTCCTTGGTAATAACAAAGAAATCGCACAGTTGTAGGAAAAAGTATTTTTTTGCATATTTTTTACAATACATTTATAAAAATAATATTGTTTTTGTTTCAAAAAGTAGTGTTCCGTGTCACTTTAAATTTATTTATTTAAACCAAGTTTAAAATTTAACATATGTTAGTGCTCCTGGCCATTAAAAAGGCGCACATGTTTAACTATGTAAGCTCACCGTCTGGCATTAAATGAAAGTAAATTATTGATTAGAATAAAAACAAAACTGACAGCAGATTCGACTAAAACACCAACAAACTTATAAATTAAATTACAAAACAAGCAAAGTAAATTAAGCAAGCTTTTAGAAAGAAGGATAAGTTAATCCGGATCTGTTAACGAATCTCAGTAAATGTTTTACATAGATAATATAATAAAGCACATAGCGAATTACCATAATCAATTTTAGTTAATATGCAGGTCGATGCCCTGGGGATAATTTGTTTACTCATTTGTTCTGATTAGCTACGAAGCTCACGCAACATACATGTGAAAATTTAACTTTTATTTGTTTAATTAGCATAACCTGATTAGGATCGAAAAGCCAAAAGTTAAATTATTTTCCATTGGGGTTCATTGGACGAGGGTGAAAATTGTAATGCCTTTAACTTTTTATCTACGATCGTGCGATAAGTGACACTTATCGCATTCATTTTGAGTGCGCAAAGTAATTGAAAAAACACTCATTTTTTATTATTCTAAATTTAGACTATTAAAATGGTAATTGTACTTATGTACCCACATTTTAAGGAATTTATAAAAGAAAGAGACATTAGCTTATAACGCCATCAACCAGACATTTTTTAACAAACTTTACGAGAAAAAATAAACCATTTGTTTTCAAATAACAAATGTCAATTCATGGCATACTTAACTGTCAATATAAATTCAAGCTATTTAATAAGTTTCCTCATTGTCGATTATATAATTTTTGCTCGTTACAAAAACCATTGTTCAAAATTCGTTGCAGGGAGACGTCATTTGCACCATTCGCGCAAATTAAAGCACTCGGTTTGCTCGTGCTTTAAAATTACACTCATGTACAAAATATGTCTTCGCGAACTTGTTGTGTAAATAACTATTTTAACGCACTAGTGTTTTAATAAAATACTTAAAAAAGACAAAATGAAAGTTACCATGGTTTCAATATTTTTTTTTTTAAATGTCAAATAATTATGATTACTGTCAATTCAAAATTATTTTTGTTTTATTTTGTGGTCGTAGATAAAATTTTATACGATATACGTGTGTTAATGCATCATTAGGATGTGATTACAACTTTGATAAGCATATCATAATGATATTCTTATCTCACTTATATCGTAAATAACTATTTATTTTGACAACAATTTGACAGCTGTTTTGAAACCTACTTTTATTTTCCTTCAATTTGAGCAAATTTTTTAAAAGATAGCTTGCTAACCTCGAACTGTAAGTGACTTTTTAAGGTCACGAATATATAGGAAATCTCGACTCTACGGGTCTCGATTTTCCAAACTACATTCTTGACCTAAAAACTATCACTTACAGTTCGTGGTACGTAATATACTATTACATACTTGTATTTTAAAATAAAGATAACACACCATAACTGTTCTATCAAACATATATATTCATTAGATTCAGTGTATATTATTTCATTCTCAATACTTGTATTTGATGTTAAGTCAAGAAAATCCAATTTGTTTTCAAAAAAGCAAAATATATTTTCTATATTGTTATCTAACAATAGCAGTTGCCATGAACAAATAAAAAGGTAATCACGCCAAATAAAGTTTATTTTCTGGTTAAACACAAGAGAAAATAATATTATATTTAAATTAAATGCTCAAACAAATTTCCATTATTAGCTAAACAAAAACATAATTTATTTTAGAAATTTCCGTGTAAAACTTTTCTTCTTTTGTGTAAATATTAATATTTTTCTCACAATTTTATTCATGAAATTACCTAAAACAACAAAGAACTTCTTTTATTTGCTTTAATTTTATGGTTTACATTTGTTCATGGCAACTGCTATTTTCAGATAAGAATACAAAATATACATCAGGGGAGAGAAGTACATGTTTTTTCCAAAGTATAAAATTAAGTACGAGACGAAGCTGTGGGCTACAATATACCGAGCGAAAAAAAAAACACTTCTCTCGTGAGGTAAATATAATTTTTTACAAGAACCCAGTATGTAAAACGAATATTTATTCTTGTGAATTATATATAAATTTAAATAAATAAATGAACAATTTAAGGTTGGTTTATTTTTCATTTAAACATTATTTGTTGTTTATTGTTTGATGCAAAGTGTTTTACATATTATATTTTATTTTAAGTCAACATTACCCACCAGACAAAGCCCTATAAAAGGATAGGAATAAAAACAATATAAATTCATATAAATTTGGTTACTAAAAGTAGAATAGCTCAAATCAGATAATTTTATTACAAATAATCATGAGAATTTTGTAAACAAACAAGTAACAGACAACAACTATTCAATTGTGTACAATAGTTATATTTAAAACAAGTGCCGAAAAAGGCTAGTTACGCGCAAGTGTAGAAATCTGCACGAGCACGTAACCTTTTTGGGCACGTGTTATAAACAACATTTTTCCTACAACTGTGCGATTTAGAAAAGCACTAAAATGTTTTCAAAATTTATAAAATCTTAATGATATTCACGAGAAATATGTTTTACGGCGTTGCTATGGTTTGTTTGTTGATTGCTTGCACATTGTTCTACGTTATTTTAAAATATTTCACTAATTTCAAGGCAATTTCTTCAAAATCGTCTAGATTGGAATACTACAGTGAATGATTCTTCTTTATCATAAACACCTCCAAAGATAACTGAAGCCCCAGATCATGCTATGTTGCATCTATTTTCGACAATGACAATCAGCCTGCTGCTGGTACTTCTAAAGCCTCCGGAATTGTTGTGAATAATATTACTGTTAATAATATAAACAGGTACGGAAGTGTAACAAAACGGGTAATTCAGAATTTGGTTTTGTTTATAAATTATGATATTTCACTATCAACTCAGCTTCGAAAGATACAGACTAATTAAGTATCTTTCTAAAGTTCACTTGACAGAGTTTATTTTGTTTATCAAATTTATTAGTGCATATGTTATAACTTCAGTATTCTGTAGATGATTATTTATCAAGTTTATAGCTTTTCTGAATTGTCGCGTCTGGTTACACGGGATGTGATGACATATCTGGGTAAATTATAGCTAAGCGAGGGGTCGGAATGATTTAACCTCGTCTGGGTTTTTTATGTAAACGCATATGTACGACCATCGCGACGATACCACCCCCTTACCCTTTGTCAGAACATCCCATGGAAACAACAACGGATTAGTTAGTGGTAGTTTGGCTTCTAACGAGACAAGTTCGGATCTCGTCGTGAGTGCAAGATGTAGATCTTGCAATGGATTTAAGTACTTAGTTACTTAAAAATAAATTTTAATCATACGTTGTCGTTGTCGTTCTGTTTGCCATTTTCGGATAAATTTGTTAAATTTACAATACTTAATTTTGAACTTTTTAAATTTTATGCTTTATTTATATTTTGACTCAAATCAGTTCGGTTTTAGCTGTACGTAAATTTACCCGCTGTTGTTAAAGAAGTGCGCGATCGCGATTCTATCTCCCATTACATTGGCAGCAGTCGGTAGAATACGGCCCCTGAATAGGTAAATTCAATTTTTTAATTTGTTTTAACCTGTCGTATTTTAAAGAATTTACGTTTTCCGCTCGTTTAGATTTTAAAATTTAGTTGTAATCCTTTGATTACATGGCGCAGTCATTGTTTATTGTTTATTATTCTTGTGTTTTAAGTAAAAATGGCAACGCAACGTATGAAAGTGTATTTGTATATATATAGAATTAGTGAAGTTACAAAAGCTTGTGCAACAACCAAGTATAAATAAAGTGTCGTGCAACAATATGTATGAGTGTTCGCAAGTGCCACCGTGGCATCCGCCACAGTTCTATCCGTGGAGTCAGCACCAAGTTGTTTCGCCGCATCCGCAGGTAACCATGTACCCGCAGTATGGTTACGAGTGCGACGATTCAATACCAGGCGAGTCACAGCTCATACGGTATCCGCTTGGAGGTGCACCATGCCGATTTCGTCCCGCCGTACAACGGAAGACAGCGTTATCAGAGACGTGGATGGCGTCGTTTGTCCAGTCACCGCCGCAAGTGCAGCAAGCATTATTGAACCCGCCGTTTTTGCATGGGCAGAATACGGATCGTAGTCGGTCATATCTGGAACCGAGCTACGGATCTGTTGTCCAAACTAAGGTTCAAGTGCTACCTGTAGCAACAATCAGCGTAGCTGAATTTGAGTCTTTGCTACAGGCAGAGAAACGGGTGATTGTGGACATTCCGCGTCCTATGAAAAAGGTAATCGCTGACTTCGTTGAAAACGTGGAAATGGAGGACGAAGTTATCGACAGTGAACCAGACTCCAGGATAGAGGTGAACAGCTCCGAAGAAGTTGCCGAAAAAAGCATTTTAGAGCACACTGAGCAGGTAAATGAATTAATCTGCGTACCTGTCAGTGTTTGTGAAGAAAGTTGTGAAAGAGTTGTGCACCATACACAAAACGTACGTAGCTGCGAAAATGTAATTTCTGCTAACCGCCACCAGCAGCAGCAGAAGCAGCCGATGTCCAGGTCGCGCGATCTGGATAAACATCGTGAAGAGATGTTGTGCGCAGGCAGATTACATGGTCCACAGCAGATCAGCTGTTACCGCCCTTATCTCGAACAGCTGATCCTGGAACGAGGTCATCGCCCGCCACCGAAGCCCCCTCCCTTGCCCCTGTCACTGTGGTGTGAAGTGACAATTCTCAAGTGCTTGTGCATTGTGACCAGCCCCATGTGTTTGTGTTTATGTGTTCCGACGTGCCGTGGTCACAAACCCAAATCGGTATCTAGAACTGTCCTTTTTCTGCTACCTGATGCCGTCTCAGTTTTTTTTGTGTTTAATAATTAAGTGTTGCATGTTTGCATGTTAATTAAGATTATTTTTAAAATAAACCTTTGTTTATTTAAGTTGAACGTTTCATTTTTGGAAAAATTGTGTAAACTTGTCTTAGTTTTGTTTACAAATTCAGATTTTAGCGAACATATGTTCATTTAGGCATTTTTAGTTCTTGAATTTGTACAACTTTGGCTACAAATTCAGATTTTAGCGAACATATGTTCAGTTAGGCATTTTTAGTTCTTGAATTTGTACAACTTTGGCTACAAATTCAGATTTTAGCGAACATATGTACATTTAGGTAGTTTAGCATCTGAATTTGTACAACTTTGATTTCTGAACTTGTATGATTTTGAATTTTGAGTTTGTACTACCTAGTAGTATTTGAGTTTGTTCAATTTAGCAATTTGTGTTCATTTATTAATATGTGTTAGTGTATTTTGTTGTATGTTTGATGCATCGATTTATCTCAATTCTAATAAAGAATTTGTGTTCCTTTCGTTTGCAATTTGGTAATTCAGTAATTAACAGCTTAATTCTGAATTTTATGTTCTTTGTTTGATATGACAATTGTATTTCGTTATACTTATTTGTGTGTTCATTTATGACATTTGAATAAAGATTTTTGTTTCTTTCCTCTTATGCGTAGCATAAGATGATATTTTGATTGATTCAGTTTAATTCTGAATTTTATGTGTTTTTGAATGTTATTGTTTTGTCTTAGGTTATGTTTTGGTAATAATTATCTCGTAAGATATAATTATATTTGAACCTGGGGCTGTGTAACAAAACGGGTAATTCAGAATTTGGTTTTGTTTATAAATTATGATATTTCACTATCAACTCAGCTTCGAAAGATACAGACTAATTGGGCGTTACCTTAAGTATCTTTCTAAAGTTGACTTGACAGAGTTTATTTTGTTTATCAAATTTATTAGTGCATATGTTATAACTTCAGTATTCTGTAGATGATTATTTATCAAGTTTATAGCTTTTCTGAATTGTCGCGTCTGGTTACACGGGATGTGATGACATATCTGGGTAAATTATAGCTAAGCGAGGGGTCGGAATGATTTAACCTCGTCTGGGTTTTTTATGTAAACGCATATGTACGACCATCGCGACGATACCACCCCCTTACCCTTTGTCAGAACATCCCATGGAAACAACAACGGATTAGTTAGTGGTAGTTTGGCTTCTAACGAGACGAGTTGTCTCGTCGGTGCAAGATGTAGATCTTGCCATGCATTTAAGTATTTAATAACTTAAAGATTAGTTTATTCATACGTTGTTGTTGTTGTTTCCATTGCCGGTTTATTGTTTAATTTTAATTATCAATATTAGTTTATAACTTCTGTAAATTTTAAGCATTTATATTTTTATATATTTTCTCTTATGTTTTAAATATATATTTTTACAAGAAGTTCTCGTCTTACTTCGCTTTATATTTTATCGTATATTAATTTTGACAACTAATTGATTCATAGCTTTCAATTGTGTTACAGAAGAAATCAATGTGTATTTAGACAGTACAAAAGTTTTCACTTCACATTTTGTCAATATAAGCAACTGTAACAACTGTGTTAAAAATATTAACAAACAATAAATATCATGTATTTCACTTACCTACTCTTAAAATAGAACCATTTATATATATTGCAAGAGTGACAAGGACATTTTCTGCATTAAATTTAAAATCTTTTTTTTTTCTCGAGAAATTCGAGCGACGGTTTTCATGTATCCATGGATATTATGATACACTCTAAAGGCCAGTTGCACAACTGTTACTTAAATTTTAAGTTTTTCTTAAATTAACAAAACCATATCAAAACGAAATATCTAATGAAAAATATAACATTTCTATCAAACATTCGATTCGATATTTTTCATTTAAGCATTACTTAAATTTTAAATAAAATTGGTGCAATTGGCTTTTATTGTCGCTCGGCAAGCGGCAAACGTCAACTTTCTGCTTTCAACTGATAGTTGGGAATATCGATTTTCTGCTCGGCCGTAGAAAAAATTATGTACAACGTGTTGATAGAAACGAATAGATATCAGGGCTGAAAAGTAATTAAGTTCCTGAACCTCTACAGGCACAAGCCATCGCACAATCGCGCTCGGTTATTCACCCCACCATTAATTCACACATCACAAAACATCTAATTGTAATATTTATTGACATAAAGTATCATTCAACGCACGAACTGTTCAGACAAATGATGGCGGGGCCAGTGAACGGTTCGAATGGAAGGAAATGCATTTACCCAGTTCGGCTTGACAATGAATAATGAATGTGACAGCAACGAGCTGCGCAAGGCGTTGACATTTACCACTAATGACTGCACTAGCTATTCGCTGTTACTACTAATGTTTTACTGTGAATATTTAATCGTTCCTAGATAGCTAAGATAACAAAACAAAGTGGGAGAATGTCAACCATTTTATTTTTATTTACTATGCAGAACAGCAAATTAATTCCAATTACAGTAGTTTATATTGGAACTAAGTATTCAAACGCAGTTAATTTTTTATTATAATTTCAAGTTAGCGGGATTTAAAACCAGTGTCATGGAGCCGCCCATAACCCTTTTTTATACATACTTATACTTAATCAATTTTATATTATATTCTATATTATTACTTTTATTTCATAATTATTATTATCATTTACTTTGTTAGTTTTAAGTATTGTATATTTATTACTTTTTCTTAATTATGTAACCTAATTCCTAATTCCTATTTTCACATAACTTGTATTCAACTTTATTTATGTCAACCACTTCAAACAGTTTTAGTTCGAAAGTCATCTAGACTAATTTATAGTTTTCTTTAAAACCTAGAATCAAGTTAGTGTCAACCCAAATCAATTTTTATTGCTCTCACATTTTTAAAATCACTTTTCCAAATTCTAACTATTGACAGATATTATCCAGACTTAGCCACTTAACTTCAACACTAAATTTTGACGCGTTTAAAGAAAACAGAAACAAAGTTTTGTTCGTTTCATAACACATTTAAATATGCGACCAATGAAATCCAAGAACGCCTACTAACGGGGGTAAAAACCCTCTAGTGGGGAGTAACCTCAAAGTTTATATAATTGCTAATTTTTAAAGACTTGAACACTTGATCTCAAACTATCGACTTCTAAATTAAACACTTGATCACAGAATCTTATTGACTTCTAAACTAAAAACTAAATTTCAAATTCAACTTCATTTTAAAACCAAATCATTTTTGTAAATAGTATGTTGTAAATTGTAAATATATTTCTATAGGAAAATTTTACTATCCAACATTATTAAAATCCAATACAAATCCTATAACTAAATAAATATAAATTACGTAGTGATAACAACGGGTTGTTTTGCCCATAACACCAGGAACTAATACGTTTTCAACATTTTTTTAGGAGGTTTAACTAAAATTTGAACATTTTTATTTGAAAATATATTTCATATACGGGGGCAGGGTGAAAAGTCCCTGAAAAATGAAACAAGAAATGATTTATTTGGTCAAAACATATTTTAGTTCTCAACATAATCTCCTTGTATACTTCGTCCAACATTTTTCTAATTTTTCGATCCCTTCCAAATAATACGACTTTGGCAATCCTTCAAAATAGGCGTTTTCGTCTTCGATTCGCCAGGACAAGTCCACTGTTTCGACTGTTGTTTGGTCTCTGGTGTGTTGTGATGGATCCATGTTTCGTCGACGGTTACGAAACGTCGCAAAAAGTCCTTCTTATTGCGCTTGAACATCGCCAAACACTCCTTTGAACTTGTCAAACGGTCGCGCTTGTTGTCAACAGAGAGTAAATGCGGCACCCATCTGGCAGATAACTTTCTCATATCTAAAAATGTATGCAAAATGTTCCGTACCCGTTCGGTTGAGATGCTCATAGCCTCAGCCAGCTCGTGCACTTTAACTCGCCGATCGTCCAATATCATACCATGGATTTTATCGACGATTTTTGGCGTTCTAACCTTAATTGGTCGACCAGAACGTTCGGCGTCCTTTGTGGTCATACTACCACAACAAAAACCAGTAAACCACTTGTGAATCATTCCAATCGATGGTGAGGAGTCCCCATAATGGTTAACAAGTGATGCTTTGGTTTGCGTAATGTTTTTTCCATGCAAGAAATAATGTTTAATCAAGACGCGAAATTCACTTTTTTCCATATTTTTAAAAATCATCAAGGTTGCTTGCTTTCGATGGGTGTCAAAACAGAACTGAATGACATATCAGTCTGAAAATTTTAATGCGTTCTAGTTAGATATGTTACATCACAAATGTCACATGAGATCTGTTTTATTTTTCAGGGACTTTTCACCCAGAATGGGGACTTATAGAATTCAAATTTTTCGGTTTCCATGAAGTGAATAAAATAAAATTTAATAATTTGATATGTAGCGAATATGGTATAACTTTACAGTTTGACATTTATCACGTGTTCACAACAATTGCTCATTTGAATGCCAAATACAAGCAAACATGTCTGAGACTGAACCAGAGAAATTAGGTAGTGAGAGAAGACTCTTGGACGAGTGCGCATCCAATTTTGAAGGAACGCTATAGGTTCGGCCATTTTTAAGGTGGTCAAGCCAAAATTGAACATCTCGAGAAACATTAGGTACTGTGAACTTTATTCTGTTCGTTGCAAAATGTCGTGTTCAGTGACAGTGTTTTAATAGTAGAAGGTTTAAACTGAAAGATATTCCTTTTTATACGTGTCTTATTCCATAATAAAATATATCTATAATATTAAGGTTATTAATTCAAATAAGTTAAGGTAAAGAAATAATTTTGACAGTTTTAACAGATCAAACGATAAACATTTGTTTAATTTTGTTTCAATTCCCTGTTTATCGATAGTTTTGCGGCAATTTTCGTCATTTTCAGATCTAATTTGTGCCGTTACACAGCATGAAAAATTAATTTTTCCTACAACTGTGCGTTTTCTTTGTTATTACGTAACTATTATTGCCTTGGTTACGTATGGAAAGTAGATGAATGCAGACCAAGTGCGTTTCTGTAAGCAAAGAAACACTAATGCGGAAAATGCTTCGTTACGTAACTGTCAAAAGAAAGTTGTTTTGAGAGAGATTTAAATTTCGCGCCGAGCGCGGAATTCATATTTTGGTCACAGACGCTTATGGAAGAAGAAGATGCAGTGAGCCAGCGCTAGTAAATATGCAGTAGTATATTTTGACGTTTATAAACATAACCTTAAATTGCAGTTTATCTAATCTGTAGACAACTAATAAAAAGAACCGAACAAAGTAAAATATATCGATAAATGGTTTTATTTAAAAAGTAAGTGAAATAAATAGTATTTATTGTTTGTGTATATTATTAACACAGTTGTTAGAGTTGTCTATATTGACATAATGTAAAGTGAAAACTTTTGTACTGTCAAAAGAAACATTGATTTCTTCCGTATCTGTTCTTATTATTAACAGTACTATTATTGAGAACAATTTCGGAGGCTTTAGAAGTACCAGCAGCAAGTTGATTGTCATTGTCGAAAATAGATGCAACATAACATGATCCGGAACTTCAATTATCTTTGGATGTGTTTATGATAAAGAAGAATCACTCACTGTAGTATTCCATTTTAGACGATTTTGAAGAAATTATCTTGACGTTAGTAAAATATTTTAAAATAATGTAGAACAGTGATTCTCAACCTTTTTTTTGTTGCGGCACATATTTAACGATTTCAAAATTTGGCGGCACACAAAGAAAAAGATAAAAATTATTTACTTACTACAACACACTGCATAAATAGTTTATGACAAAAATTTTAAATATACGAAATAAACTAATATATACTACAATAATAACTAAACGTTTATTAAGGGATTAATTACAAGCTAATAATAAAAATATTTTTAATGCGAAATTTGAGCTTGATGTTTTTTGATAATTTCATTTATATTTGGTCGTAAAAATGACAATGCTACTCTCATATCGTCTTCTACATTTAACAATCTTGATCTTTTTTTAGTTTTAATGTTGGCTAATGCTGAAAATCCGAATTCACACAAATAAGATGTGGAAAATTGTAATAATATGTTTAAAGCTTTTTTGGCTATCATTGGATAATCGCATCTGATGTTAATCCAAAATGAATTAATTGATTCTTCTGAATGTTTTAAAATTAAATCTCGATTATTGGAAAGCAAAATGAGTTCTTCCTCTTCATTCAAAGTTAAGTCAAATACAGAAGTATCCGTTATGAGAAATGGATTACGAACCCAATCAAATTTCTTAATATCTAATTTTGGGAAATAATGAATAATTCTCTCCTCTAATGTTGTCAAATGATCAACAACAATTAATTTAATAGTTTTATAACTGTCTTTATGGACTGACTCAAACTTTTCTAAATTGCCTTCCTGAGCTTTATTTTTCTATAAAGTTATTTGTTTTTTGAATCCCACCAGCTTATCGGTTGAGTTTAAGATATTTTCATTAGGCCCTTGCATACTTGAATTGATGTTGTTAAAAATAACAAAAATGTCTGATAAGTAAGCCAGTTTAGTACACCATATTTTATCTTCCAACAAATGAACAAATTCATAATTTTTATTTTGTTCAAAAAATATTTTCATTTCGTCTTTTAATTTCAGCACACGAGATATAACTTTTCCTCTGGACAACCATCTTACTTCTGTTTGGAGTAACAAGGATTCGTACTTGGCTTCCATAGCTTGGCATAATTTACTAAATAATCTACTTTTTAATGGTCTTGATTTGATATAATTAACCATTTTAACACATTGTTCCAGAACTATTTTGAAATCTGATGGCAAAAATTTTGTAACAAGTGCTTCTCGATGCAAAAAACAATGGGTAACTAATATATCCTCATTCAGTTCTTTAACATGTGCTACAAATCCTTTTAGATGTCCAGTCATAGCTGGAGCACCATCTGTGCAAATGCCAATACATGACTTCCAAGAAACTTTAATTTCTTCTAAATATGAACTAATTACTTGAAAAATATGTTTACCAGTTGTAAAATCAGGTAACTCCCGACAACATAAAAATTGATTAATTATATCATTTTCGTGAATAAATCTAACGAATGCAATTAATTGAGCATTTCCTGTAATATCTGTTGTTTCGTCGACTTGTAGAGCAAAATTCGAATTTGCAAGAGTTTTTGCAGTATTTTGCTCAATATTTTCTGACATATCTTTAATTCTGCGATGGATTGTATCATTTGAAAGTGGTATTTTGCAAATATCAATATCAGCTGATCCACCAATCATTGTTTTTACAATTTTGCGACAAGCAGGTAATATAATTTCTTCAGCCAAATTGAGAGGTTTTAAGTTAACAGCAATCAATTCAGCTATTTCGTAAGAAGCTACTTGAGCCTTTTCAGACACACAAACTTGTTTTTCAAAAACTTTTACTTGCTTAATTTTTGATGATAAAGACCTTTCAAAGTAGCTTTTATCTTTTGTTGAAAGCGAAGGATGATTAGTCACCAAGTGACGTTGGAGTTTGCTAGGAACTATAGCACTATTTGATAATTTAAAACCACATATCACACACTCGGGAACAACTATGTCATTTTCCATTGTAGAGGTAAATCCAAATTTCAAAAAAATCATCATTATATTTCCGATGGACAACGTATTTTTTTGAGCAAGAACTATTTTTACTTGTGCCGGGGGTTGGCTCATTAACTTGGTCCCTAACGTTATCATTATCACTATTATCATCATTAAACTTTCTTCTTTTTAACCATTTATCCATTTTCAGAAGGATCTGATAAAATAAAAATAATATTGTCGAAACATTTTTAAAAAATGGTTCAAATATTACCTTTGAATTTATAATAATCTAAATTATGCACTCACTTGTAATTTATGAATATGGAAAATTAAACCTTTCTGAAATTGTGAAACTTTCACTCAAATACAATTTTCCGTAGATAAAACTTAAATTTTATGCGAATAAATACAGACACAGTGTGCGTGTGCAGCAAGTCAGCACATAACAAACAAAACTTATTTGGAAAACCGTGTAAAAGCGAAAACGTGTAAAACAAGTACCGTGTAAATCATTGGATATGTGTACTGTAAAGTTAATAAGTTTACAAATTTATAAATTGACACTACATGCAAATAAATTAATATTAAACCGAATCACATACATTTGCCAATTTTAACGAAAGAAAAGGTGCAGTAACTACTATGCAACACCTTATGAATCCCAACTATCACTAAAACAACACGTTTTGTACGCAAAAGTGGCAAGTGTGCGCCGACTTGAGACATATTCCTATTGCTATGCACGCCGCTTCATCATAATTTGGCACTAAGAAAAACCGCGTTGCAAAGCAAATAATAAAATAATTTATTTTTTTGTGGATTTAAATATATATTCATGTTAAAAATATTTTTCTTTTTAAATGATATAATTTAATAATATTAACATTATTATATAATTGCAAAATTTGGCGGCACACTTTTGAAATTTGGCGGCACACAAAAGTGCCGCGGCACAGTGGTTGAGAATCACTGATGTAGAACAATGTGCAAGCAATCAACAAACAAACCATAGCAACACCGTAAAACATCGTTCTCGTATAATATCATTAGAATTATATAAATTTTGATAATATTTTAGTGATTTACTAAATCGCACAGTTGTAGGAAAAATGTTGTTTATAACACGTGCCGAAAAAGGTTACATGCTCGTGCAGATTTCCGCACTCGGCAAGCCTCGTGCGTTAAATTCTGCACTTGCACGTAACAAACTTTTTTCGGCACTTGTTATAAAAATACCTATTGTGTATTAATTTAGCTGCAGAATTGTATGATGTAAAACTTTTATTTGAAGCTTTTTTGCTTAAGCTATTTTGGGAAGCACGAAATTACAACATTATGATTTTACATGTTAAACCCCTACGTCCACCCTTACCAAACACCAACTGGTATAATGTAACGTATAACTGGTATACTGTGAATTTATGTATTAATTTACAATAAATAAATAAACTAACCTAAACTGCTTGAAAGTATCTTTGCAGACATCAATTAGTTGCAGTCCTCGCTACGCTTGTTCTGAAATCTCTAGCCTTGTTTTGCAAACAGCCATTTTTAACCCTTGATATACACAGGGCCATGAAGAGCTAAATTTTAGAGAAAAAAAATACTTGATCGGCCAGATTCTCAAAAAAGTTTTAGTTAATCCTAAATTGCGATTATCATATTACGAGTTATATTTTAAGTGAGAATTTAGCAAGCATAATCTTCTGTTTTTTGGTATTTTTTGGAATGTTATCTTCAATTTTATGAAAAAATTCTTCTTTAAAAGCAGTTCCCCATCGATAATTTGAATTTCGATAGATTGTATTGTCAATTGACGTTTATGAAAATAGCATTTATTTGATTGGTGAACAAGGAGATTTCATTACAGTGAAAAATTATTACTTATTAATTTCGCTAGTGGAAAACCATCAAAGTAGATAATAATAACCTCGAAAGACATTCATCCCTCGGGCTGCATATTTTGGATGAGCTAATCTTATGCTAGTTCGACTTAAAAAACTAAATGGAAAGAAGATTATTAAAGTTTATTGAAAATTTGTTGGGAATATGCTTTAGCTAAATTTTGGCAAATATAAAATTCAGGATTACTTACAGGCAGATTCATAAAGCGGATTAGCGCTAACACCATTTTTTATTTCGTTTTTAACTCTCTTTTTAATGTATGAAACAAGTTTATTTTAACTTGAGTTAAAAAGAGAGTTAATTAGCATCAAATGTGGTTGATTTCTTTAATCTGTTTTAATTTGAAACAGAGTTATAGATAATATTAAAAACGGTGTTAGCGCTAATCCGTTTTGTGAATCTGCCTGTTAGATTCTAGCTAAAACTCATTTGGCTGTATAAGTTATTCAATTCCTTAAAAATATTTGGTAAAATGAAAATAAAATTACCTATGATAACATATAAATATGTATTCCTTCGTTAAAGAACAGTTTTAAGTAATTGGGCATTAAATAACTAAACACGACTAATGCTGTAGAATATACCAACCCCTTCTAATTACAAGCAAGTATTAATTATAAGCAAAGAGGGTTAATCCTCCCATGATTATTTGCTGCGCTGTGAAAACACTATCTCCTAGTACAAATTTATTTTGTATGTTATCTGATCAAACATCGGCTCACCGGCGGGTGTTTGACAAGTTTGTTTTCTTACGTTCGCGTTGCCTGGAGACTCTTCTCCATTTACTTCGTTACGTCATATCCTACGGCAGTAGTGCTATCCATTGTTTTAACCTAGTACTGCGGTACTTCCTGATGGATACTGTGTAGCTACATTAAGGTGTAAGTGCTGTTCTAGGGACAAAAGTGATGTGTATTCAATAGTGATTGTTAAGGGAACTATTCGTGATTGTCTTGAATAATGCTACATGCACTAATTATTAGAAATTATTAATGGTATTATTATGACTTAAGCCCAAGTTTACAATGTTATGGTAACTCTACAAATGCAGATTTTGTTTTTTAGGTATAGGTATATTATTAGTAATGAAATAAAATATTGACAAATAAAATAATACACTTTTTACAACCATTAGGAAGTAGAATTAGTAGATTATTTCTGGACAGCCTATGTTAAACCGTATGTAGTTCATAGAGGTGTGCGGTAATTGTTATTGACATTATAATTCCAGAAAACAAATTTTTATATCTATCCTTTTCTTCTTTTAACTCAGAGCAGAAAATTTTACTTTCTTGTAATATACGAGGTGTGGCTATTAAATAACGAGACTGATGCTGTTTTAACATTTTATTTTGATTCCATACCTATTTACTTATTATCACTTTCAATCCTCCTCTATCCCTACAATGCTCCATTCGAATCTTCCATTGTTAGAAACAGTGCTGGGAGTCTTCTTCTGTCAGCTCCTTCAGAACGCATGGCGATGTCTCTTTCAAAGCTCAAATCTTGTTGCTATTAAAGCAAATTTCACCTTCGGAAACAGATTGAAGTCGTACGGTGCAAGATCTGGCAAATAAGGAGGATGGTCCAACACTGGGATGCTGTACTTGGCTAGAAATCTCTTGACAAACATTGCGTAATGAGCCAGTGCATTGTTGTGATGGAGAAACCATGACTTGTCCTTCCACAATTCGGGTACTTTTTTCAATAGATTATACGTTTCAGTAGCAGTTTTGCCAAGTTTCATGTGAAATTTCACAACAATTCGTTGCTCTAATGTTGCACTTAACATTTTTTCGGCGAAACAAATAAACTACTCTAATTAGAACGAATGCTATGGCTATACGGATTTCTTTACAGAATCGAGAGGTACTACATTCGAAATAGAAAGCATCACGCTAAAAAGCTGACAGTTGCTGGTGTTTAGCGCATGCGTATTTCGTCTGTAGCAGCGTCAGTCTCGTTATTTAATAGCTACACCTCGTATTCGTATTCCTCTTCCCTATGTTTGTTTATATACGTTCAATTTTGTTCACTTGATGTGAACATGACTTTACAGAGGTAAACAATTACGCATCGATCTATCTACACAGTTACATAATGTAAAATGTAGTTAGATATAAAATTGTTTATGTATACAGTTAGAGTTAAACTTGATGCAACTGAATGCAGAACAGAACTGAAAGTTTATAAATTGAATTCAGTTGAATGAAACTACTAACATAATTTAAATAGAGAGAAGTTTCGTTACGATCTAATAATAAATTTTCCATAAAATCACCTCGAAGTAATGTTGTTGTATTATATAAGAGAAAATGAATTTTCGGAAAAAGCGTGAAACAGAAGTTATTGTCAGGTAAACGTGAAGAGTATTTCATTTTAAGCTCCAATGACGAAAATAGCTTGAGGTCGTACAAGGGGAGAGTAACAAAGCCTTCGACACCACCGCACCCTCTCTTTCGATCCGGTGTAAAATCCGCGTCGCTACCAAATTGCTACGTCAGGGTGAGTACCGCGCGAGCTTAAAGTCGATGTCTTTACTTTCACCAACACTTTCACTGCGACTTTCAAATCAATTGTTAAATAAGTTCAATCCTTCTACAGAGTCATCAAAAGTAAATGTTTCAGTTGGCAATAAAAAAAACTACTTGAAATTGATAAGATTGATACAGAAATTTATTTTTCCTACAACTTTGCGATTTCTTTATTATTATTACGTTACTATTATTGCCTTGTTAATTATTTTAAATAAGCCGAAAAGATATAATTTTTAAAATTGATTAAGAGGATTACAGGCTTAACTTGTAAAAAAAGTTGTACAAAAAATTGAAAACACAATTTTTAAAACATTCTTTTATTCATATGCGACGTTTCGGCCAAAATTCTGGCCATTATCAAGCTACAAAAAATATATAAATTGTAAATTTTTTTGAACAGTTAAATTGTAATAGAAACTTACAAAAACATGAGTATAATACTGAAGTTACATTATAAAATTATTTAAATTAAAACATATGGGATGGCTAGCTCAGTGGTATGAAGTCGGCCTGGGGATCCTGAGGTCCCTGGTTCGATTCCCACAGGCGACAAATTTTCATAATTTGAAAAAGCTATCCCTGTGGCTCCTCCACCACTAACATGTTTGGGGGCCGTGATTTGACGACTGGTAACCACACTTCACGCGCAAAATATCTCACTTACCGAGATCTGCTGTAGCAGAGTGCCACACCCAGTAATGGGTAGAAGGCGTGATGATATATTTATTTATTTTATTTATTTAAATTAAAACATGGTTCAAGAACCACTTAGTAAAACAATATTCATTGAGATGAATATCTCAACAGTCAACAGTGTACAGAGAACAAAACTAAATAAATTTTGTTAAAATATAAAACTAACAGTACCAACATGTACCACATTCACATTTTGTTTATTACTTTTTTGAAAGGGCTCCAAATTTTGTGTGTCCAGGGGCCCCTGCATGACCTAAGACGGCCCTGCATATTTGATTATTTGTACGTTGCATAACAGATTTTTAATTCTAATTATAGTACAAGAAACCAACCAGAATTTGAAATTTAATTTGAAAAGTTTGACTTGTACATGTAACAATAGTTTATTATACAACAAAAGAAAAAAGTGATTGTTTTTTTCCAGAGGTATAAAGTTGAAACACGAGGCGAAGCCAAGACTTACAATACACCAAGGGAAAACATTTCTCTCACAAAGTGTATACAAGTTTCTATACGTATGCACGAAACTTTAATGAGTTAAGCTACGTTTCGACGTCTTAACATAGTCTCTGTTTTAACCTTTGTTTTTGGTTTTTTGTTTCTGTTTATGTCTGAAAAATTCTAGCCGTTTCCAGCTCTTAACATAAACATAACCTTCATTCATTATTCTAGTAAAGGTTTGTTCACTTAAAATAGAAAATAATTGTATAAAACTATTTGAAATACTTTAAAAATTATATAAAATTATTAATAAGGAATAGTAATTACTATTAAAATGAAGCACTAGTTTAATTAAATTATACAATTCCAAAACAATTTACAAAAACTGAGACATTTTTCTAGTGAACAAACCAAAATATTTCAAGTACAGTAATTTAAATTTCAAAATAAATTTTTATATTATTAAAATATGATTAAATTGCAATTATACTTATAAAATCAAAGAAAAGAAATCAATTTTAAAATGACAGCGACCAAATAATTTCTTTTTAACATGTTAGTTTTGTTGTTGCTATTAATCTAGTAATTTTTATTTTTTTCACAGTTGAAATTGTTCCTATTTTTATTCTATTGTCTATATTTATCGTATTTTCAACACAAGCCTATTGTCATTTGATAAATACGGCATAGAATTGACAGCATAACAAGAGATAGCATTACCGCAGCTAACTCTCTCTTACAGAACAGCGACGAAAGATTATGTCGAAAGTATGAAGTCTGCAAACTTTGTGTTTATGCGCAGCGACAAAGACAAAGCCTAACACAAAAACAGTAGCAGGAACGCTCAGCTGTATTCACATATGACAAACTCTCAAGGTTATGTCGAAAAACTAAAACTAACACTATGTTAAGAGGTGGAAACAAGGCTTTATGTACATAATTTCATAGCCGAAGATCCCAAATTCAAATTCCACTCAAGCTAAATATATATGAACTACCACACTATGATATCTGGTGTATAAACTAGAATAAATAAATAAAAAAATAAATAAATACTGCTTGTCAAAGGCCATGGCTACACTCGTTGGTACTGATCTAAACGATATCGCGAGTTAAGTAACGTTGCGCGCGGGTAGTACTTGGATGGGTGACCGTCCATAGAAACCCACGTTGCTGTTGAAAAGGAGAAAGTTTTTATCGTTGAGTAATGGATATATAGCCAAGCAAAGCCTTGTTTTTAACGAAAAATTAAGAATCCCAATTTATAATGGCAACACCACACGGTGGTATGGTATTTGAAAATTTACTAGACCAACAACCTGTTAACAATTCATGATATTCAAATTATAATTGGTATAAAACATTCATTTTATTCTATTTTTTAGATTCTTTTAAGCGTCAGTTTCGCCACTCGATGACAGATATCGCCACCGACACACTAGAACATGGCTAACTTCATTGAATTGCGCTACGCTTATTATGACCGTTTCATTTCATCATTTTGCCATATAAATATTTATCGTGAGTTTTTTTACAGTTTTGGTACGTCAAGTAATGTCATCTAGTGCTTTTTATTTCTATTAAAGGAAAGTCAAAACGCTGTCAAGTTACAAAAACAACCTTAAAATATTTGAAAACTGAAGTTTATGTGATCAAACAAAATACATTTAATGGAACTGGGTATTTTATTTATACATTCAATATTATTAAATATTATGACTAGTATTCTGAGCTTTCGGCTACAATGACTAGCTAGTCTAGACTAAGAGAATTTAATTTGGCAACGTAGCATTATCTGTCACTTCAGGTAAATAATGCCGCCATATTATCTACCTATTTAATATTTTTGAAGTGTTTATAGGTCAAAAGAAGGAAGTATTAATGAAGTATTGGTTCCAACGGTTAGTATTTTACTGTAAAGATTGTATGATAATAAATATACAATGACTAGGCTTATTTTAAAGACTTTTTCAAGCCGCAGTATTTTCAAATTTAGTTACGACGAATCTCGCTAGAGGCGTTAATTGTCCTGCATAAAAAAATGCACTCCCAACTCTAAAACTCACAGCACGCCACTGCTGATAAATACGGAAAAATAAGTCAGTAGCGAAAAAAATATTTGATACAATTAGATAGATGCAGAGGCAGTATTCTGTTGATGAAAACATTTGTTGTATAATTTATGATCATGGATCACATAAAGCCAGAATGTCCGGAAAATATTGCGTACAAAATCACATTTTATATTGCATCATGTAATATTGGCAATAACCATAAAGAACATCCTTATTACAAACAGCATTTCATTTGCGTTACAGCGATGTTAGTGCCACGTAAATTGTCCAATCTTGTCATAAGCATCGATTTACCCTCGAGCAAGAGTAGTTTACAATTTAACCATTCCCAACATGGTTCAGATAATTTTATTTCCAATTTTGCCATCGCTATGAAAAATGTATACTCGACAACATAAAATTGTTGCTACAGCATTGTTGTTGTTGTTTCGTTATTATCTAGTGACCTATGGGAATTTGTTGACTTTTCGTTGTGGAATAAATGAGTAGTCACTCTTGTTCTAAATTTATTTATTGTTTAATCTCTTGATTTGCGTTAAACAAAATTGTCCAGAGAAATTGAAGTACAAAGTACAAAGACAAAAAATAAGAAACACAAAAAGAAAGCCAATCGTGTATTATTTGCAAATATCATTTGAATAAATTTAATTTGTTACAACTAAAAACGTGTTAGTTATTTTTACATACCTCATAAAAAATATTCGCAGTCTTTGACTTTCTTGTCGTATTGTATTATAGAATTAAATATTTCGATTACAATAAACTGATTAACTAAATACGTTCAGATTAATATTTTTCCTGACTTAAATTTCATACTACGCAATCTTTTGTTTTACAAACAATACTTCTTTTTTAAACAACAACTCAAGTCATGTGTATGTGCTAAACACAACGTTGGTCAAATATAAATTCAATAAAATCTTGGCGGGAATTTCAAAAAATAACAAAAAGTTATTAAACTTCAACAGAATTTTTGGTAAAGTAAGAAAACATAAACAGGCCAATTCTCAAAGGCGTTTTAACTAGAATCCTGAATCCTTAATTTTGAATTTGTCAAATTAAGCTAAACCATATTCCCAAAAAAAGGTTTAATACACTTTAATATAATGGGGTAATGCCTTAGTGGTATCAAGTCGGCCTGAGGACCCTAAGGACCGGTTGTACAAACACTGGTTCATATTGAACTTTACTGAACTACGGTTTTACATAACCAGAGTTCAAATTGGTTATGCGGTTGTACAAAACAAATTTAATGCAAGTTCAGCTGAACCTCAGCTGAACTATATAACTAATAAAAATTACTATAGTTGGTAATGCGTAATGTCAAATGTCATAAATTTTCTAATCATTTTCAATTTTAAAATTGGTTATTTTGTGTCAGTTCGAATTGAATATATTTAATAAGGTAAGACAAATTAACGTTTGTGTATTTCGTATCAAATATATTATATACTTCAATGATTTTGTCGATTTAATTTTTCACAGTTTTGCTGCATTAACTATAGTTACTTGTTATAGTTAACATTGTCAACGTTTTTTTTTTTCACATTTAAACACCACCATTTTGTTCACCTTTCATCAGTCATCATCCACCTCCATTTCATATCACTCATCATCAATTGCATGTAAGTAAAATTTTGTTAAATTTCCTTTAACTTATTTTATCTTATAGTTAAACATTGTTATACATTTCTTTATTTGTATTCTTTTCTTAATCGCAGCTGAAGATGGCTCGAAACAGTGACCGAAATATAAACCATTACGTCAAAAGCAACTAGTTTATTTCACTTTCTACCTTCTCCTTATTTTACGACTTTCAAATAAACATTAAAATTCACAAAGAAATCTAATGTTCGGTAGAACCAACAAAAGTTACACTTAAAATTTTATTTAAATAAATAAAAGCAAAACAAAGTTGTATGGCATATCGTCGCCTATGTTAATATACTCGAACAAAACCAGAAATATCTTAAAAGAAAAAATACTGGGCAACATTGAGTACCAAACTTGGCCGCAAAAAGCGCTTTTTCCGACAATAATTTAAACAATATTTATTTTGTAGGAAATTCATAGATCCATAACAGAAACAACTAAAAAAATTGTATAAAAAAACTTGATCAATGTCGTAGCGATCACTAAAATAGTCAGCAAGAACGCTGTTTGCGCCAAAATTTTGCAACGTATGTGGCCTTTTTTTGGGTGGTATTATTACTATGTCCATTGTGATTTGAATAAGTTATATCATCGAAAATCAAGGACGTTGAAAGGAGGGGATATGGCATTCAAGTCAAAACTGTGAGGCTTGGCAGATTTACAGAGACAGAAGTATTATTTTCTGTACCGTGCTTAGCCTGCTATTGCGAATGTGTTATTCTGGTTACGCGAAAATCACTTTCCTTGAAGTGATTCGAGCAAATTTTATAGCCAGTATTCGTCTGACTAATATACAACTCATTCAAACAACACGCTTCTACCCATGCTTTTCGAAACTCTTTATCTTTAGCTAATCTGTAAAACAAACAAAAATTATTTTCCTTTTCTTTTATAACATGACCTACATTTACTTACTGGTGAAAACTGATTCCACTGCCCGTAATTGTACATCTTTTACAAACTAAACACTTTGTTACCATCTTATCCACAAAAAATATGTCCAATTCCATACAACACAAAAATTGAAACACAAATGACACTTCGTGGTTGTTTACATACAACAACGCCCCCCCCTGACAACGTCTAAACGCCACTTTTCTTACACAAAAATTTAAAATATTTGGAAGAAGAAGAGATTTGGCTAAGCACGGTGCAGAAAAACTATTGTTGTCTCTTTCCCTTGCCCAAGCCTCACTTCAAGCAATGCTACAGTATCGTCATGCCATATCCCCTCCTCTCAACATCCTTGTCTAAACCATAGCAACAATGTTAAAATCTTTTGAATTTATGTCAAAATTTAACATAATTGCTATGGTTTCAATCATAACCTACTTAAATCATAACCAACGTAGTTAATACGACCTCAGACATAATTGTATAATAATATAGGCGATGAACATATGCAATAATTATTAACATTGTTGTCAAACATTCGATTTACTTCTATTTATTTAAACGAAATTAAAAATTAAATTTTTGGCATTGCAACTGGCCATAAATGATATATTTTTACGTGTGAAATACTATTACCAGCCGTCGAATCATAGTTCCCAAAGATTCATATTAGTAGAGGAAGAATAACAAAGATAATGTAAATGCAGTAAATATCAATTTACTGATTATTTATCTGGTTCATCCGATAAGATAAAATGTTAAAATTGTTGGAAATGGCAGTGGTTGAATTCGGTACCCCCAACTCAAATCAGTTTAATACACATTACTAGTGCGGTCACCATGGTTGCACGCATTTCCCTGATTGCATTTTGTTCTGGGGAAACAGACCTAATCAAGTAAATTGGAAAATGAGGTTTCATGTGTTACTATTTTTATTAATCCTCTGCATTAAATTTTATTACATGATATTTATGTGACGTTCAAACACGATTTCCAATATAAATGGTTATTTTATAATTAAATGTCAACGAATTTAATTTATAATATTTTAATAATCAAATATTAATACCAATTTTGGACACTATATATTATTTATTAATCAGTAACTGTAATAATTACAAAATAAAATAAATAATTTGTGTTTTGTTTTGTTCTGTTTTTAGGTCTAGTTCTTTCTGTTGATTACCCAGAAATATATATTTTTTCATTAGTTCAGAAAGTAAAATCTTTTTCCTTCAATTGAGAAAAGAAAGTACGATATTTTTCATCCCTACGAAAAAATTATACTCGTATATTGTAATACAAGTATTGATGTATATCTATAACACGAATTGCATACACTATTTTCTAACGATCAAATTTTAACTAATTCAAACGTAACTTATAACAAAAATAGAAAGAAAATTTTAAACATCAAATTAGAGACACATGGCGTCCATAGCTTAGTTTCTGTGTTTCTAATAAATAACACAGACTACTAAATTTCCCATATTGTATATTGGAAGCAGTTCTTTTTTATATAATTTGGAAACAATGGCATCAAGAATAATATGTAAATTTTCAATGCAAAAAATGTTGAGATTCTTTGAAATATTGACGTACGTACTAGAGATGCGCCGAATATTCGGTTATTATTCGGTATTCGGCATATTCGGCAACTTTTTGTTTATTCGGTTATAGCCGAATTATTCGGTTATACGACCGAACATTCGGCATTTTTTTATTTGTTTCTGGAAATTAATAATTTATCCAAAACAAAAATATTTTGTCATATTAGTAATTTTTATTTATTTGAAACGATTATAATGCATTTAATAAAGTAAATTATTTATTAGAAAAAAAATCGCAATTCTTAAGATAATACACAGAAAACAGGAACATAGTATGAACACTTTTTAAAATTTAACATATAGAAATAATATGTAGGTACATATACTTAATACTTAATAGTCATTTAATAATTTAGTAAAGGTAAGTTGTGGTGAGAAAAATTTAACTTTCAGCTCTGTCCGGCAATAAACGATTATTTTTCTCTTCATAGACATTTCCAGCTTCAGAAAAAAGTCTCTCACTGTAAACAGTGCTAGCTGGTGTTGATAATAAAATTATAGCTATGGAAGTTATTTACGGATTTTTCTCTGAAGCTGAAGTAGCTGCAGATTTTCCAGTGCCACTACGAGATATCAATATACCCCGCATAAAGTACATTTTACTTTGCTTTTCTCTTCCGTCTCTTCAAAAAAAAATCCCCACTCGTGATTTTTTGCGTCCACTCATTTGAAAAAAATAAAATTTAATTCTTAAGACGATATGCCTGAATAATTACTAATTAGATTACTGACAAATACATAGCTACAGCTCACTCATACGTACCTGCTATGAAGCACGTTGTGCAGAATAACGGCGAGTGACGCTGTCTAGTCAGCGCGATTCGGCAAGTTCAAACTTGAATGTAACGTTACGATGCACACTGTGCAACTGCGCGGTGTGCGCACATTTTAACTAGAACCGAATATTCGGCCGAATATTCGGTTCGGCCGCTATGAAATCCGGTAATGTTCGGTATTCGGTTATTCGGCCAAAATTGTATTCGGCGCATCACTAGTACGTACCATAAACTGTAAGTGATAGTTTTTAGGTCAAGAATGTAGTGTGGGATATCGAAGCCCGCTGGATTGAGATTTGCTAAATATTCTAAAAAATCACATACAGTTCAAGGTTAGTAAGCTATTGTTTACAATACCAGCATAAATAGAAGGAAAAAAAAATATTTACTTATTATCTATGGTGGATGGTAAGAAAATATTATAGTCCTATATAATCATGAAAACCAATTGTGCAATAAAAGTTTCACTTATGACCGATTTCACCAACAAAAATTAAATTTTAAATATGGACTAAATAAATAAAAGCAAATCAAAATTACATGTCAAATGAAATAATTAACATTGCTGTCATACATTCGATTTATCACCGATTAATGTTAATCATGATTAAATAATAATGGAAACTATGGTTACCATTATTATTTAATCATAATTAACATTTATCAAGAGTAAACCGGTGATTGAAAAACTGGCGCGTCCTGTGTTTAAATTTTGTCAACAATGGCTTGCGGTCTAGATGTAGCAAAAATATAATTTTGTCATAATGGGGATTCAAGTGGTAGAGCTTTTTAATATATATTTATTAAAATAAATTCTTGTCCGTACATCATATTTAATACAATATAAAATCATACCATAAATTATATATTTATTGCTGAAATATGAAAGTTAAAGTTGAATAATTTAAAACGTTCGCACTACCATATTTCAATGACGTAGTTGCATTAAGCCAATCACAGAGCTTTGTCTGAAACGTTTGTTGGTGCTTAAGAAGACGAAGAAGAAATAAGCATTCAGCATTCTACGATTCTACCAATGACGTATAATACTAGACGAATTATGCCGTATTCAAGTCAATGCAGTGTTGTGAAGCAGAGAGGAATGGAATAACTTTTGGGTTCGCCGGATGCGCGGCAAGGAGCGAGTACACTTTGATGTTATGCAAGTTGCTCTTTGCCGCGCACCCGCCTCACTAACCCGTTATTCTATCCCTTTCTGACTCACAACAAATGCCGATGTTATCCGTCTAGTTATGTTTTGTCTGAGGATTCTACTGACAACGACAAGTTACGTGTTATTTATCTCTGTCTTATCTGTCTCTCTTTAAGCTAAGATGCAACTACGTCATATTCATTTGTTACGAAAGTTTAAATATTTTTATCATGCTCAATACAAATTTTTTTTAAAAATTAAAAAATTGGTTATAATTATTTTATTACGTAGATTAATATATAAAAAATTCAAAAAAGTCTTGAAAGGCCCATTTCTTCGTCGACTATTTTTTATCACACATTACTGTCGTCCAACACAAACTAGCAAAACTTGCAACACAGTTCTCTACTTACGCTCATGGCGGCTTTCCAGGAAATCGCTGCCAATAAATTTAACCGCGCGATCAAGTGATCCTGATAGTGATTCGAGGAGCTTCAGTCTCCGGGGCAGTTAAGTTAAATGCACGTGTAACACGAACAGTTCTAAGGTTTCAAATCCCTGAGTTGGACGCTTTTTTCTACATACGTTTTAGTTTCGTCATTTTTCATTCCACTTGTCTGTGTGTAAGGCGATTACGGTAATCTCGCCGAGCTAATGAACGATAATGAGATCTTGCACGAATTTTTATTCGTAGGTTTAGTAGTTTAACAAAAGGGAAGTAATATATCATGCCAGTCATTTTTTCTTTCTTTAAATTAATCTTTTTGTTTGGCTACAATCATTATTAACCTAGTATTAGAAATACCCCTGTTTTAAGTTTTTGGATAGCAGAATATTATATAATTTTGGATATTGCAGAAATGATTTTTTTTTTGCCAAAAGATGGAAATATTTAAATAATTATTTCTTTCTGTTTAATTCTTTGAGCTGAAGGCGAGAGATATTGAGCATCTAAGGGTAGATTAACACTTTCTTCAAGAGATATAATTTGAAATTTATAAATAAAATATAATACTCGTATATATAAAAATATCATCACGCATTTTACCCATTACTGAGTGTAGCACTCTGCCGAAGCAGATCTCGGTAAGTGATATACTTATGCGCGTGAAGTGCGGTTACCAGCCATCAAATCACGGCCCCCAAAAATGTTAGTGGTAGGGGAACCACAGGGGTAATTTTTTAATTTGGTGAAAATGTTTGTCGGCTGTGGGGATAATACTATATTATGCAACAAGTTTATAATGGCAACTATTACTATATGAGCATGAAGTTTAAGATACAAGCGGATGGCGAGTGTCGTAATTCAAAGAGTGTATTAATAGCAATTAACGCTAATTGTATATATTATATTTTCTATTTTATGGGATGGCTAGCTCAGTGGTATGAAGTCGGCCTGTGGATCCTGAGGTCCCTGGTTCGATTCCCACAGGCGACAAATTTTCATAATTTGAAAAAGCTATCCCTGTGGCTCCTCCACCACTAACATGTTTGGGGGCCGTGATTTGACGTCTGGTAACCGCACTTCACGCGCAAAATATATCACTTATCGAGATCTGCTTCAGCAGAGTGCCACACCCAGTAATGGGTAGAAGGCGTGATGATATATTTATTTATTTATTTTATTTACAAGACATAATTAAAAAAATATATTTCTGTTATTTAAATTTTTAAGATATCTCAAAAAACAACAATGTGCGCTGTTTATTTGTTGTTTCGTTATTGCTTCCATATAAAAGTAAGTTTATCCGAAACAACAGTCAGTATTTAACATCTTTACCTTTGCGCATAAAGCACAAGCTTAATCAAGCGCATCCACGATTACTTCCCCCATTTCACGAAATTTCAATCAAGACATCTTAGTAGGTAGTCAGAGGGGGAAATCTCTTTATTGTCTGTCTAAAGCCTAAGGCAGACATGTGAATGTATGTGTTAGTAGGAATGCAGTGTCTATATCAAGTGACAAAGACGCTAGGATCAAGGAGTCACTCCAGACGGCTTTTGTTGAAAGCTGCGAATCGAATCTCACTTGACTGAATCTAGAAAGACGGGAGTTTATTTGTTCACGCCACTGGCAAATAATATTACTATCTTATAACCTACATCGGATGAAGACAGTAGCAAAAAACTGAAATTACCCTTGTGGTTCACACTACTCGCCCAAGAATGTATATTATATACAATGCAACCAACGACAAGTACAAACCAGAATATAATGTGAATTAAAATCAATTTCATCTGAATCTCAACAAAATATGTTAAATTCGAATAATGATAATGAGTAACTTAAGGTGGTACTATCATAAAAGCATTTATTCATGATTTGAATGAAACGTAAGTATGCTATTTTTCATGTGTCTACACTAGTATGCAATTTATTTTTAAAAGTTTACCGATATTGAGATGTGTAGTGTAAAGTTAAAGTCGACCAAAAATGCATTGGCGTTATAGGAACCGTACCTCGCGAGGCAGCTTACTGCGTAATAAATTCATATAATGTAGTTATTTTTTAACAAAAAACTAACACACAGTACATCATGTAAAGATAAAGGTATAAGAATTAAAAAATCCATGCCTTACCGGATTAGTTTCAAAGAAATTGGCGATGAAAGTTGGATATTCTATGATAATCAATGAAACTGTCAGAAATGCTTGGCAACGTTGTACGGGTAGACAGAGATGGTAGCACGCGTAAACAGAGATGGTCTCAGGCGTAGACAGAGATGGTCGCACGAATGACAAAGCAAGAACTATGAAAGTTATTATTTCGATCAGTAAAATATATTAATTTTAATCAAAAAAATATTTATTTATTTGTTGTTACAGCTGATAATAATTGCTTTGTTGCATTTTTCTCATTTTTCTTATGAACTGTCAACAGATGTATCGATAATACAGTTACGTTTCGTACCGACTGGTAATATCATGTTGCTGGTGGTTCTCGCCTTGTCATAGCTGCTGCTATGTAAAATCTTACACTGCTATTGGTTGGCATGAAACATTCACTTCCAAAAATTTTGTTATGTTACTGAATTTCAGAAACTAGTTAAATAGTTGTATTTAATATATTCAATGTTATTGTTAATTATACGATATTTGCAGCAAAATGTTAATTCTGTTAATAACCTAAACCATATGAAAATGTAATAATTATTTTTATAAACTTTTTAGGTTACCTATACTTTTGTATGAGACTGTCATGATAGAACCATCTTAAGTAGCATTGGAAATAGCAATCCCTCCCTCAACCCGCTAAAAGAAAAAAATGTTTTTAGTGGAAAAAATGACCATCTACGATATGACGATCTGTACGGAGATAATAAAAATTTGTGGACTCGATTCACCATCAAAACAATAAAGTTTATTCAATTCCCTGCAAGGGACGCAAAGAACGATGATTTGTCACAGAGTTATAAGTGTTTGAAGTTGAATATGCATGTGCGTGACATTCCAAACCTTGTATAATAACGGTTATCTATACCTAGATATGTAATAGTTGAGATAAATAACTCTAAATAACAAAAATAAGGTGGATAACGTATGCCTTATATCAAAAACAAATTCACTGACTTATCTCTCGAGTGTTGACATCTTTACTATAGCAAATTTAGGGTTAAAAAATATCGTTTACCGACTTTCAAGCCGCGTAATCTTGCCAACACGAAACCGGCTATTTCTGTTTATTGTATTTATATAAATATAATTCTATTTGTGAAAGCATTTATAAATATAGAAAGTGATAAAAAATAACCTAGATATGAAAATCGATGTCTATATCTGCTACATATTTCAGGTGTTTCCCCACTGAACCAAATACGGAAAAAACAAGCGCGCAGAATTTCAGAAGTTTTATCGACGTACATGCGTCGTACCACAATTCAGTACTTGTTACACATTCAATACAAATACATACGAGGGTGGTCCGATAAGTACTTAGCCTACAAAAGAGTAACAAAAATGTTGGAAAAGTGGCGATTTATTTTTCAACATAATCTCCTTTGAGTTCGATACACTTGATCCAGCGATGCTCCAACTTCTTTAACCCGTCTGAAAAATACGTTTTCTGGAGGTCTGCAAAGTAGGCCTCCGTGGCGGCGATAACTGCCTCATTCGACTCAAATTTCTGCCCGGCAAGAGACTTTTTCAAATTTGGAAACAAAAAAAAAGTCGCACGGGCCAAATCCGGAGAATACGGTGGATGGAGCAGCAGTTCGTAGTCTAATTCTATCAATTTGGCCGTGGCGACGGCGGAGGTCTGTTCCGGAGCATTGTCATGTCTTTTCTTCGCCAAATGGGGCCGTTTTTCTGCAACTCGGCGTCGAATCGGCCCAATAATTCGGCATAGTAGAGCCCTGTGATAGTTTTGCCCTTCTTCAGGTAGTCGATGTAGATCACACCTTTTTAATTTTTGCGCAAAGACAGTGGAATGAAAAGCGAATAGGAGTGATTGGATAGATGTGATTGAAGATTTGTTATGTGATGAATGTTTACGAGTGTGATGAGTAAATGAGCTTACATGGAGGGATTTATGAATGTGGTGGACGCGAGGAGGGTGTGTTAGGATGAGAATGTGTGAAGAGAGCAGATTATTTGAAGAATCTAATGAGTAAATGCTTTATGAATTATTTTAGGGTTCATACTACTCCATTCCTAATTTATTTCTGAAAATTTATTTATTTTTTTAATATATCTATACCTCGTGAAGAAAGTATCATTTTTCCCTCGGGTGCTTTATGTCCTCGCGCCTTCGGCTCGAGAAATGAAATGGCACTTTCGGGACAAAATATCTCACTTGATGTACAAATAACTGTTTCAAAAATATAATATGTACCTTTGGAAACGGAGCACAATTCTATATTTTTCTCTAAACACTGTCGAATTAGAAGCAGAAAGCCAGGTGCAAAAAATGTGACCTGCGCCGTAAATATTTATATATAATATTAAATAAGTATAAAATGTCTCAACTCCTGGTTTTTGTATCTTGGCTATCGACACGACAACAGAAGGATAATAATGAAAGTAAGAGCGAGGATCAGGGCGGCAGTGAATCACTCGTTTCCACACGTCTGTAGACGTGTAGACAGAACCAAAGATAAAAGGCACTTCCGAAAATAGCTCCGCGTACTCTACGCATTCATGCGTAAATCCACGCGCAACGAGGAGAGACCCTAAATCGACACCATCCTATTAACAGTTTGCTTTCATAAACCTGCGTGAATTCAGGACGAGACAGATCCTTACAGAATGTTCACGAAGCATGTTTGGAGGATTAAACAATTACCATTACGAGGATTACTTAAATATATTAGTTAAATAACAGACAGCAGATGTATAAAAAAGTCCTACCTCGTCAGTCCTCTGTTATTAGTTGGAGGGAATCAATAACTGCTTACCTGTAACAAACAGAAATTTAAAGTTAGTAAATAAAAATAAAATAATATATAAAATATCATCACACTTTTCTCCATTCGTGGGTGTGGCACTCTGCTGAAGCAGATCTCAGTAAGTGATATATTTATACGCGTGAAGTGCAGTTACCAGCCGTCAAACCATGGCCTCCAAAGATGTTAGTGGAGGGCGAATCACAGGGGTAATTTTAATAAAATAAATATATCATCACGCCTTCTACCCATTGCTGGGTGTGGCACTCTGCCGAAGCAGATCTCGGTAATTGATATATTTTGCGCGTGAAGTGCGGTTACCAGTCGTCAAATCACGACCGCCAAAGATGTTAGTGGTGGAAGAGCCATAGGGGTAGCTTTTGAAATTATGATAATTGTTTGTCGCCTTTGAGAATCGAACCAGGGTTCTCAGGATCCACAGGCCGACTTCGTACCACTGAGCTAGATAGGGGTAATTTTAATGTAGTGAAAATGTTTGTGAGCTGTGGTAATCGAACCAGGGTTCTCAGAATCCACAGGCTGACTCGATACAACTGAGCCACCTACCCCATATAAATATAATAAATAATATTAAGGGGTAGATGGCTCAGTGGTATCAAGTCAGACTGTGGATTTGAGAACACAGATTCGATTCCCGCAGTCGGCAAACAGTTTTTACCACAATAAAATTACCCCTGTGGCTCCTCCTCATCTTTGGGAGCCGTGATTTGATGTAACTTACCGAGGTCTGCTACGGCAGAGTGCCACACCTAGTAATGGGTAAAAGATATATGTATTTATCGAAACTTCTAATTTATTTCTAAAAAAATTACTATCTTCTAAGGTGAGTGAAAAAATTATATGGACCGTTTATTTTGAAAGTGGTGTAAGTCCATTTTCTCTTGTTTCGAGAAAATTAAAGGTTAGCACATTTGTCAATAAAAAAATATAGGTTAATTATATCAAGTCTGGCAATGTTTCTACTTATTTATCAATATGTATGTAATTTCCCCCATTGGGGGATTCAAGTCGTAGAGGTTTTTAATATATATTTATTAAAATAATTTCTTGACCGTACATCATATTTAATACAATATAAAATCATACCATAAATGATATCTTTATTGCTGAAATATGAAAGTTAAAGTTGAATAATTTAAAACGCTCATTGCAATTACGTAGTTGCATTAAGCCAATCACAGAGCTTGTCTGAAACGTTTGTCGGTGCTCAATTTGACTGAGAGGAAGACGAAGAAGAAATAAGCATTCAGCATTCTACGATTCTACCAATGACGTATAATACTAGACGAATTATGCCGTATTCAAGTCAATGCAAACGCCGTTGTTATCCGTCTAGTTATGTTTTGTCTGAGGATTCTACTGACAACGACACACGTTACGTGAAGTTACGTGTTATTTATCTCTGTCTTATCTGTCTCTCTTTAAGCTAAGATGCAATTACGTCACATTCGTTTGTTTCGAAAGTTTAAATATTTTTTTCATGCTTAATACAAGTTTTAAAAAAAATAAAATTTTTTGGGTATAATAATTTTATTACGTAGATTAATATATAAAAAAATTCAAAAAAGTCTTGAAAGGCCCTTTATATAAATTTGTTATAGGCGAATTTAACTAAAATAATGTATATTTACGGGCTGCAAATGGACTTACACCATTTTCAAAATTAGACAATTGTAAAAATCTTATTATTTATTATTTTACTTTCGTGCGCAATTTTGTACTATTCGTGTTTATTATTATAGCTGAAGATGGTATTAACCAATACCTAAATATGAACCAAACTTTAAACTCAACAATGATTTAATCAATTTTTTTCCTTCCTACGCTCATGACTTTACATACATTGAAATTCACAAAATAAAATAATATTGTTATAAAATAATATTGAAATTTTTTAAATTAAGTAACAACAGTATCTTTGAACCATGGTTTGATTTTTACTCTTGTTACGTAATTTTTTAAATATAACGATTATTTATTAATTCTTTAAATTGCTTGATAATACTATTAAATTAAAATTGTTCCAATTTTTGCATATTTAATTAACCACATTAAGCCTGTAATCCATTTAATATTTAAATTTTATAAAATATTATTGATTTACCATTTCTTCTTACCTATATCACTATCTGATGTTAATATGAAATTATTCATTTCAGGAGGAAAATAAAATAAGTAACCTAAAATAGTAACTGTCGACACGTGAAGTAAAACATATGTAAAACAGCAGGCCACTTACCCTGCTCCCTGTCTATGGATTTTGGACTTATACCACTTTCATAATTAATGGTTACGCAATTTCTTTTACCGGCCAATTTTAAATTGAACAAAGCATGGGCATTTTTTAAGAAAATAAATACGAACTAGTTATAAATAAAAAGTTTACACTAAATTAAGCATAAATTACGTGATATCTCATTTTTTTTAATGGACTTACACCACTTTCAAAATAAACGGTCCATATGTATACCTCGTAAAAAAAGTGTCATTTTTCCCTGAGGTGCTTTATATCTCTCGCCTTCGTCATGGGTAATGAAACGGCATCTTCCGGGAAAAATGTCCAACTTTCTTCTCTTAATATATAAATTACTATTGATCGCACAGAAGTTACTATATATCATTTACAAAATACTGCATTTAGTTTATAACTAGCGGTCAGCCTGGCTTCGCCAGGCTTTCACGCTACGCTCCGCGGACACTGAAATAGGATTCACTTCTGTAAGACAATTGACACTATATAAATCAAATTATTTCCGAAGTAAAAGTTTTCAATTCTGCATGTCTGTCCTTTCGAAACGCGAATATAAAAGTTTTCAAAATATTTTCAGATGCAAATCTCAAACACAATCTCATATAATTCAGATCCAGTCGACTAGGCACTACAATTCATATTATCATACAACATTAACAGTACGTATCCAAAACTAACCGAGCATGTTATCTGTCCTCATTGCTTCTGAGTTCTGAGCTTGTAGGCAGGGTGCGCAATGAGCGTAAGAGGAGGAAGAAAGAAACAAGGGAGGGAAATGAAACTACACCAGGGACACACGGGTCAAGGTCACAGTGTATCGGAAGGCCAAGGAATCTGCACTTCGCAATAGATGGATCGCAAATGCGCAAGTCCTTGCATAAAGCATATAAGACAAAAGATTCATATTTTCTTACGGACAAAATCATAAAACAGATTTTTTGTTCTCGCATCATTCAAAATATATTATATATATATATATATATATATATATATATATATATATATATATAAGGTGGCTTAACACCCCAAGTGGAGTTGCGCCGCTCCTTTCGGAGCGATCTAGATCTATTTATTGGAGTAGATCAGTCTCCATTTCTTCTTCATTTCTGCTATATTGTTTTTATTAAATCTCTCCACATCTTCCGGTCTCTTGTTTTATTCTTCCAATTATAGATTCCTGCCTTTTTAAAATCTTCTTCTACTTCCCGTAACCATGTCGATCTGGGTCTGCCTCTGCCCCGTCTTCCTCCTGGTTTCCATTCGACTATTGCTTTTATTGCGTCCTTTTCTTCCGCTCTCCATACATGTCCAAGCCATCTGGCTACATTCAAAATAAGGTTTACCATATATTACCCTGGAAACTGAAGTAAAGGAAATGGAGACATTTGGTTATAATTCCACCAATCAGACATATTTTAACAAGCTTTACGAGAAAAAATAAACAATATGTTTTCAAACAACAAATGTTAATTCATGGCATACTAAATTATAAGTAATAATATTAGAGAGTGAGAATAAATTGAAAATAATTTGACAGATCTTTCGGAAACTTGTTGCCAGGTAAAAGTCACGAAAGCCCGTAGGGCTTTCGTGACTATTGCCAAATGGCAACAAGTTTGAGAAAAATACTGGAGAATTATTTTCTAATTTATCCAACTCTCGAGCAGAGCTGGGCAGGTATCAGGTCCAAAGTACTTAAGTATAAATACCAGGACTAACCATGGTCAGTACTTGTTATGCAGTACTTTTTCAAGTACAGCTTGAAAATACTTAAGTAAAGTACCAGTTTTTTTTAGACCAAAGTACTTAAAAAATAAGTATTTTGCAAGTACCAGTATTGGGTATATTCGTATGAAATAGTTTTTCTGTTATTGTTATTTATTTTAATAACAACATATTCTAAATATACATTTTGAAAACATTACTTCAACAACAGTAATTACTTGGCTTTACACTATGAAGTAAACATATGAAATTGTTTTTAAACATTTATTTTCTATATATTAAATATATAAAACACTATAAAATTGTAAAAGTATGCACTCGCGACACAATCTTCAAATTACGTTTCACTTGATAAAATAAATCACACACTTTGTCACGCATAAAATGATGCACATAATAGAAACTTGTCACTTTTGGAATTATATGCACATATACTTGTTAAAAATATATTCTATCTATACATTCTAAATCGTACATTTAATACTGATGTGAGAGTCACTCGTTTGACAGTTACGGAGCACATCTATAATCGTGACGTCACACGCCCGTTGTCTATTCACCGTGAATAAATGACGTGGCGCTGACGCAGATCGAGTAATATTTGAAATATAATACTGTTTTTGACAAATTAAATATCGAAAATGAAACATTTATTAGGCGTAAAATATGTTTAAGAAAAAAATAAAACAGAAAATGTGAAATGACCCCATTACACAATCTTTTTAAAAAATATAATTTTACAAAGTTCTTCATTGTTTCATTTCTGTCATAAATAAAAGTAAATAAATATATAATCACGCCTTCTACTCATTACTGGGTGTGGTACTCTGCCGTAGCAGATCTCAGTAAATGATATACTTTGAGCGTGAAGTGTGGTTACCAGCCGTAAATTTACGGTCCCCAAAGATATTAGTGGAGAGGGAGTCACAAGAATAGTTTTAATGTGGTGAAAATTGTTTGTCGGCTATGGAAATCGACCCGGGTTCTGAAATCCACAAACCGACTCGATACCACGTACTCCTACGACTTATAGAAAATATAAACAGAATGTGTTTGAATTTGTTTACAATCTATCTAAAGGGGTAAATTGACATAAAAAGCGAGCCGGAATTGAAACCTTTGTTCTAAAATAATACATTTATACAATATCTAGCAAATTAGCCTTCTATTCTATTCATACCTAATGGGATACGTAATTAGTCATTTGCTGTGTCTCATGTTCACAAGGGAGAATCTAGTTACACGGCACACGCATTTCATTTCATTATCCCTTGTTTTCCCACAAAATACAATATTTAGAAAGTGCGTTATTATGTTGCTCTATATTTATACCTATTTCAGGAAATCAACTGTAATTCGTTTAAACAAGTATAATTCCTCAAATTTGATTTAATTTTCAATGAAATTGTTTAGAAAATTATATACGTCATACTATGTTATTTCATTCGTAAGCCAATTATCTTGCTGAATAATATAATTATTAGGTATATTTTAAACAGGAAACCATGAAATAAATAAATGTCACGCGTTTGATTCTAGGTAAATGAATTTTCAGCAGAACTTGACAATGACGTTATATGTACGTTAATACAAAAATATGCCAAATGTTCTAAACGCCTCCCAACTTTTTTATATACGAGGTATTATTTTTTAACCATCGATATAATTAATTGATCTAAATTTCAACTATATAAGTCATATGAATGACTTTGAAGTTTGATAAATTTATAGTTCATGACAGAAAAATTCCGTAGATGCCCGAACTCGAACCGGGGACCTTCAGTTTGCCGGTCTGATGCCTTAACCTCTGTACGAGGTAGGCGTCAATCTAATTTCTCTGTCATAGTGCCTAAGACAGCATCGATCCCAAGACTCCTATGGTCATAGGCAGGGTGGATAAAAATCGTGATTTTAAAAAAAAAACAAAAAAATCGATTTTTTTTATTTAAATCAGATTTTTTCTATTTAAATCAGATTTTTTTATTTACATTAGATTTTTTTAATTATTTTTTTAAAAACGGGTATTTTGAATTAAATTTTGAAATATTATGAATTGTGTAATGTTTTCAAAAGAAATTCTGAACAACGTTTCAAATGTTGAATGGTGGATGTCCCAAAAAGATGAATTAGGATCAAATAAAGATATAATATTGAAAATTATAAAATCACTTTTATGTGCCACTTCGTCTTCAGCTTGTGTTCAGCGAGTTTTTGGTCTAATAATAATGTACTACTCTAAATGAATAAACGTTTCTACTTTATTTTTATTTTTTTTGTTTATTGTTATATTTTCATATTCAAATATTTATGATTTATTAAAACACGTTTTTATTTTTTTACTGTGATTTTTTTTGTATTTTTAATTTAATAAATACATATACAATAATAAAAATTATTCATTTATGTTTAAATTATTAAATCATGATTTAAATCAATTTGATTTAAATCTCTCAACCCTGGTCATAGGTATTGACAACGGGTTTCGTCTGTAGCGACACAGTCTGATTTTTAAAGGAAATCATACCACGAAGTAAATTTCAAATATTTAAGTCATATAAAAGACTTTCATATGACTTAAAAATTTGAAATTTACATCATGATGTGATTTCCTTTAAAAAATCAGACTGTATCGGTAAAGACGAAACCCGTTGTCAATACCTATGACCATAGGAGTCTTGGGATCAGAGCTGGGCAAGTACCAGGATCAAAGTACTTAATTAGAAGTACCAGAACTAACCATGGTCAGTACTTGTTTTGCAGTACTTTTTCAAGCACAGCTTGAAAATACTTAAGTAAAGTACCAGTTTCTTTAGACCAAAGTACTTAAAAATAAATATTTTGCAAGTACCAGTATTGGGTATATTCGTATGAAATAGTTTTTCTGTTATGGTTATTTATTTTAATAACAACATATTCTAAATATACATTTTGAAAACATGATTAAAAAATAAAAAGATTTTTTATTTCAAAATAAATAGGTACATGCAAAATTTAGTATATAATAACATATAAATGTAATAGTAGTCTACTAATGTATAGGTACATAAAAAAAAGGTACATAATTCATAAAGTAATATGTAATATATTATTACAACAAAAAACAAAAATATGCATGTCTGTGCTCCTCAGGTTCACGTCACAGTACAGCACAATAAAAAAACTGCATTAACCGCAAACTCAAAGTACTTCAATCTGTCGAAATATTTAAGTGCTTTTCGTGATTTTAGTAATATTGACGTACTTAATTATTTGAAAAGTACTTTTTTACATTTACTATCCAAAAATGTAAGTCTTAAGTACAAGCTGAAATTTAGTACTTAAAAAATTTCAAGTATTAAGTAACACAAAAATAAATATACTTCAGTATAAGTATTAAGTACTAGAAGATACGAAAAATTGGTACTTAAGTACTTAAGTAATTAAGTATTGCCCAGCTCTGCTTGGGATCGATGCTGTGTTAGACACTATGACAGAAAAATTCGATGCACGCCTACCTCATACAGAGGAGCTGTGGCCTAGTGGTTAAGGTATCACCCGGCAAGCTGAAAGTCCCCGGTTCGAGTCTGAGCGTCTCCCGAATTTTTCTGTCATAAACTTTAAATTTATAAATAATCTACTTAACATTAATAAAAATAATTTTGTCATAAAATAATAAATAGGTAATTAAAAATGATTTAACAGTCGTATATTTTTTAAGCATGATTTATTATTTAATAGTCCAAACAATTCTGTTTTATATAAACTAGTTTACGAAATTGCTAAGTTTGTTTAAAATATCTAACATTCTTTAAAATCAACAACATTTAGTCTTTATTATATTTTGTTTCTGTTAAGCTTTTAAACAAATAAATGTATGTTTAAAAAAAAATGAATACAGGAAAGGCCAAACGCAAAGTCAACAACTGTGGCGCTCAGGTGTTCCGAGACCGCTTGCAGTGCCGTAAACCTACATTATATGTCACTAGGCTTTGTCTCTGTAAAATTATATTACGTACTTTACACAACCAAATAAATTTGTCACAGCTTCACAGCAGATAATGGTTTGCAGAAAATTAGAAACGAACAATAAAGAAACAGTGCAACAAAACTTCATACATTTTAGCTCTTGTAAATGGTTCAAATTCTACAACATCTGATGCAATGTATAATATGTCTTCATCGTCAATGTCTTCGAATTAAGACATTTTAAAATAAATTAAAGAAAGAACTAATCGAACTAATTAATTTATTTTCACGTGACACAACAATGAAATTGTAAACAAAACAAAAATCAAAGCTAACTTTTTGATAATTATAATATTTCAAAAAATTGTTACAAATCTATTCAATTTCTGCATCAAATAATTGCTCATCAAACAAATTATCATTTTTAATCCTAATAACACAATATAGTATTTTTGCCATCATCAGCAACAAATTATTAATAAATGAAAGTACTAGGAAAAAAATTAATGATGTTTCAAAATAAATTGAAATTCCAATCTATATATATATATATATATATATATATATATATATATATATATATATATATATATATATATATATAAATGAATGTTTGTTTGTTTGTTTGTTTGTTTGTTTGTCTGTATGCGTTATTATATCATTCATCCGATTGCGATGCAACTTTGGTAAGTTGTTGTGCGCACGCCCGCGAAGGTTTCTGACTTAGCACAAGTTCAGTCCGCCATCTTGAAACAAAATAGCCGCTTGTTATTCTGAAAAGTACTGCACTGATTCGATTCTAATTTGGTATAGGCATACACGAGAACCAATCTTAACATATAGATATAATGAAGCTTCAGTCCGCCATCTTGAAACAAAATGGCCGCTATCTATCCTGAAAAGTACTGCACTGATTGAATTCCAATTTGGTATAGACATAGACGAGAACCAATCTTAACATATAGGTATAATAAAGCTTCAGTCCTATGCCATTTGAATTCAAACGTTTGCAGTTTTCCGTACGACTCGCATTTGCAATGACCATCAACAAAGCACAGGGACAATCGCTACAAGTGTGTGGACTAAATTTGGAAAATCCATGCTTCTCACATGGATAGCTGTATGTGTACATCCACAAGCGAAAAACAAAAAATATTGTGTATCCAAAAGCACTTCAATAAACAGAATTAAACACAAACACTTTCTTCCTTTGAGTTGCAATGCAACTCATGCCGGGTACTCGCATTAAATTATAGACCACGCAAACGAAGTCGCGGGTAATAGCTAGTGTTAAATAAATTATAGTTCATTATTTTATATTTATCTATATTTTTTATCTCTTGGTTTGTTGCTGTTTCTTTATTTATATTAATTACACAGTCATTATTAATGTTACTCATTATATAAATACAATTTTGATGTAACTAACTTAAAGCTAAATAAATAAATAAATAAATAAATAACTAAATGTGGCGCGCGGGTAGTACTTGGATGGGTGACCGTCCAGAGAAAACCCGCGTTGCTGTTGACCATAATACCTAAAACGCAGATCAGGGCGGAATGGCGGCATATGACCTAAGTAGTTGGTCCGCCAAAGAAGCGACAGAAAAAAAAAACATAGAAAACAAATAAGGTGGAGTGGGGTAAGTGCAGACTGGTTTTTGTAAAGTTGGAATTTAAACCTATCTATTTTCAGTCTAATATGTAAATACATAACGCTGTCGATTTCGAACGCTTCGCACAATTAATACTGTTTAATTAATATTAACTAGAACCCTAATTTTCCTCGTAGATTTTAATTTTAATAGGAAATTGTTTAAAGTGTCAACTACTCTGCACTTTCCCCTAACATGGGGCAAGAGCGTAACCGGGAGTTAAAAGTGCTTTGAAACCTTATTTCATATGCATTGAGGCAAGATCAGAATTATTAACAAATCTGCTATAAAATGCTTTTTACCGCATTCAAATATATTGATTAGTTTTGTAGTTATCCATTTTTAAACAAACAAGTACTTTTTACTGAAATATAAAAGGGAGTTTAGTAAAATAAAACAAGATTTAAAGTATAAACAAAATATTTATTATTCAAAAAAAATTGTCGATACAAGTATAGGGTATATTATTTGCACATATTATCTGAATCTAGACATCGTTTTGAATAATCACCTCCGTTAGTTTTTCTAACGTAGTTGCGAACCATTTTATCGCTAAGAAAAATTAAAAAAACAAAAAAAATTAGGTACTGACCCTTCATGAAAAATTATAGTACAAAAAATAAACTGATATACTGAACATGAGCAGACTAGTACGGATTTACCCCACCGTGTTGGTCTGCACATGCCCCAGGATACAATATTTACGGGGCAACATCAGACTAGTGTTTTTTGAATAAATTAAAACAAAAAACAAATGAAACTGTTTATTTAATGTAAAATTACATCAATATTATTTATACTTACCTCAAATAACAACACATAATATAAAATTATATCAAGAACTATTGCTTGTTTAGGGATACCGCAATGTTGCTTGTTAGTTTACAAGTGATGGCTTAACAAAAACAGATATAATTCAGGAAAATGCGTTCATTCTTGCGCGCTATCTATGACGAATAGCTCATATTAACTTGTAGTATATTACTACATACTAGCTAGAGAAATTTCGTTCATATTATATTAAAAATTGCCCGTATATGCACTTGCCCCGTTTACGAACTTACCCCACTCCACCTTAAACTGATCATCATGGAAATACTAATTTTCCGATCTTTTTTGCAATTTACGGATCTGTACGGTTTTACTAATCCCTCTAGTTGTACTACCGATATAGATCGGTAAAAACGAATTTTCCTGGCTAAAAAGTGATCCAAAATGTCTAATTTTCTGGGCGATCGCGAAAAAACGTTATAAAAATATGACAATTCATATTAGAAAAATAAAATATCAAAATATTATTTTTGTTCATAAATGGTACGTATTAAATTTAATCCTGCATAAATTGCTTCAAGTAAAAGGTACAAAGGATAAAATATTGTACCATTTTTATTTAAAAAAATTAATGAATTTAACACTTGAAAGTACACAACGCCAAATATGCCAACATAATTTTTCCATAATTAAGACGCTTTTACACATTACAATGCAAATGAATTTCTGTGCTGCCAAGCATTAACAAAGTTCCTTGCAAGTTCATCTAAATTAATTAATTAATTAAAACAAGAACACGAAGAAAATAAAACGCTGTTCAGTATAAAGTTTTAACGATTTGTACAAGGTAGTGCACTCGTCTAGAATTAAATTAACAAAAGGTATTTCAAAGCGAGTGCAGAAGTAACGTGCTCTCTTTTACAGTCTGCACAATAAGGCGAATGGCATTGCAGGTTCACGTTCAATGTCATTCGGAATGTCAGATATTACATCACGAAGAAAACCAGCAATAACCGCAGTCATAACCTACTGCGAGAAATATTATTTCCTTTTCAGTCGTGAAATCGTCACCGCTGATTTCATTCGCTTTTGTTGGCGTGTTTATTGTTTGTTTTATTTGCGCGAGAAACAAAAGCTCATGCCAGATGTGAAGTCGTGTCAAAGCCTACTGGGCTTATGATAGGAATAAAATAAAAATGAATATAAATGATAGGAGCTTTATTTCAATACAGTTTGTTTTGAAATTTACATGCATTGTTGATTTAACTACAATGCATGAAAGTTAACATTCACCAAACAATACTTACAGCCCAATTCCCAAAAGAGTTTTAGTTAATTTTATATTTTGGATTATTCAATTATAGCTGAAGCATATTCTCAAAAAGATTTAAATAAACACTAATATAAACTTGTTGCCACTTGGTTTTCAAATACACTTTTTAAAACAGGATTGTAATAAGATTAACTAATCAAAAATTCAGGATTAGCTAAAACTTTTTTGAGAATCAGGCTATAAATGAACAAATAGTTATTTCTGTAATAAGTGCGCGAAATGAATTTTTTTTTTGCGTGAGGGCGTCCCATTTAGGGCCAAATTCACAGTCGTCACTCACTCTCATCTCATCCTCACCTCACTCTCAAAGACGAAGTAACTAAGGCAACTAACTCAAGAATTAGCATAATTTGAGTTAGTTGCCTTAGTTACTTCGATTTTAAGTGAGAGTTGAGAATGAGGTGAGGGTGAGTCCCGACTATGAATTTGACCCTTAGTCGAGATCGCTAGGTCGAGACAAGTCATTCTAAGGCGCCAAAAAAACACGAATTTCGCCCACGAAATATAACATTTTTTTTTACAACTGTCAAGAAAGAATAATACAATAATTATAATTATTGATCTATTTAAGTGCATTAAAGGAAAAAACTCAAAAATAATATGAATTAGATGTGTTGTAAAAAAGGGAACGTGAAAATTAAAAAAGTGTAACGAAAATTTAAATTTGACAAATCAATAAAAAAAACACAAATTTCACGTATCCATAGCGATGTATTATTTGACAATTGTAGAAAATTATATTTGTATATCTATTGTCAATTTAACAGTTTAATTACAAATATTATTTTTTATATGGGGTAATGGCTCAGTGGTATCAAGTCGGTCTGTGAATCCTAAGAACCTTGGTTCGATCCCCACAGCCGACAAAACATTTTAAAATTACCCCTGTGGCTCCCCCACCACTAACATCTTTGGATTTGACGGCTGGTAACCGCACTTCACGCACATAAATATATCACTTACCGAGATCTGATTCAGTAGAGTGCCACACCCAGTAATGGACAAAAGGCGTGATATATTTATTTATTATTTTTTTATTCGATTGTATAAAAAGTGACGTTTTTTCGTTATAAATTTCTGCGAAAAGTGAACCTTTTCATTGAAGTATTAATGTCTGTTGGGGTTGCTAGATGATGGTTATTTTACTGTTTGTAAAATACTTTTCGGCCGCTAAAACAATATTTGAATCAAAAAATTCCTTACAATCGGATAAAATATAATGTATGACGAGCGGACGAAAAAGCTTTTTGTTCGTACCCATGGCGGTTGCCAAATTTGATTTCGTCTCGTCCAAAAATTTTCTTCTTTTGTACGAAAATGTGCATTTTTCATTGTTGTGTCATAAATAATATTAAGTTCCAAACATTTTAAACCTTTCAATATACAAATATATTTGACTTAGCTGCCTATCGCTATTTTATTATTTATTAATGATTGTATTTTATTACAGGGTGTTCAAAAAGTCATCACCAAACAACAAACTGACGCTATATTTAAGTTCAAGAGATCTAGTGGTGACAGATGAGCGAATAGACCGGCTGCAGGGGGTGCTGTTGGTCGACCCGGAGTACGTCGATAACAAGAAAGTTTTTGGACAAGTTACTCTCACATTTAGGTAAGTATTTACTAATATTACTACACATGTTAAATGTCAAAAAACATTAAATTTGTATATTAATAATATTGTTATTTAATTATTATTTTCTAAGTAAATACTTACTAATTGATCAAATTAAATTATAAAGAGAAAATTGGGATACCACCAAGTTTTAAATCTGGGACTTTGTGAACTCCGGTCATATGCTTTAAGGGGTTATACTACTCAGCAATTTTCTTTCCATTTTTTTTATTGTCTTAAATGCTGCATTAACTATTTGAAAATGATATTCAATAGTTATTTTTATAACAAGTGCCGAAAAAGGCTCGTTACGTGCAAGTGCAGAATTGAACGCACGAGGCTTGCCGAGTGCGGAAATCTGCACGAGCATGTAACCTTTTTCGGCACGTGTTATAAACAACATTTTTCCTACAACTGTGCGATTTAGTAAATCACTAAAATATTATTAAAATTTATAAAATTTATAAAATTTTAATGATATCGTATTACATGAGAACGATGTTTTACGGCGTTGCTATGGTTTGTTTGTTGATTGCTTGCACATTGTTCTACGTTATTTAAAAATATTTCACTAACGTCAAAATAATTTCTTCAAAATCATCTTGATTGGAATAGTACAGTGAGTGATTCTTCTTTATCATTAACACCTCCAAAGATAATTGAAGCTCCGGATCATACTATGTTGGATCTATTTTCGACAATGACAATCAACCTGCTGCTGGTACTTCTAAAGCTTCCGAAATTGTTACCAATAATATTACTGGTAATAATATGAACAGGTACGGAAGAAATCAATGTTTCTTTAGACACAAAAGTTTCCACTTTACATTATGTCAATATAAGCAACTGTAACAACTGTATTAATAATATACACAAACAATAAATATGAAGTATTTCACTTACTCTTTAAATAAAACCATTTATCGATATATTTTACTTTGTTCGGTTCTTTTTATTAGTTGTCTACAGATTAGATATACTGCAAATTAAGGTTACGTTTATAAACGTCAAAATATACTACTGCATATTTACTAGCGCTGGTTCACCGTATCTTCTTCTTCCATAAGCGTCTGTGGTCAAAATATGAATTCCGCGCTCGGCGCGAAATTTAAATCGCTGTCAAAACAATATTCTTTTGACAGTTACGTAATGAAGCACTTTCCGCACTAGTGTTTCTTTGCTTTCGGAAACGCACTTGATCTGCATTCATCTACTTTCCATACGTAACCACGGCAATTATAGTTACGTAATAATAAATAAATCGCACAGTTGTAGGAAAAAACTATTTTGGGAGACAAGCTATGAAAAACAATTTTTATAGCTTATTTTTTGAGACGCCTGTGAAAGGTCTGAAACGTTTGAAAAGGCCACCCAGCATCGAATCATCAGAAAAGCGCTCGGGAAGACCTTACGTCGCTTAGAAAAGTGACTGAAGAGCGAAATGCATGCTTGGAAGGGCAGTATGGTGCTGGGATAGCAGAGCAAAGGTACAAAAATAGCAATAAAGTCTCCAAATTTCATTTTAACCTATTGGTTAGAAATCGAGAAAAAAATCCCAAAAAAAGGTTCACTATTCAGTGCGCCTGGGTAGTATAATACCTTAACCATCTAAGCTACTGTGAATCTGAGATTCAAATCTGTCTATAACACATAACAAAAATGAGAGAAACATTGGAATAAAATTAGCCACCATAGCTTAGACGATTAAAGCATATAACTGGAGTTCATAGATCCCAGGTTCAAATCCTGGCGGTGTCCCAATTTTGTTCTTGATAATTTACCAATATTGTTATTAACAGAAAACCTCAAATTATTTTGGAATGTTTTGTAGAGATATTTCCCATGTATAATTTCATCTCATATTTTTGAATTTATCGCAGTGTAAATAATTTGAACATCGTTGAAGTATTTTTGATTATTTACCACAAAATCCAATTTGAATGCATGTGAAAAATTGCTAATGAGGGTTGTATCGTACAATTGCGTCGTTATATTGATTCAGAATCTACAAAAAGCGGATAAAGGGATTTTAAAAACCACTCTATTTTGTTCGCTGTGAAGTGAAATACTAAAGCTGAAAATCTGAAAATCCTAATTCGTTTATATGATATTTTATTGACTTATACATATCGTGAAGCAGCAAATAGCTAGAAACTTTACATTATTTATTTATGCAACTATCTACTCTACACAAACTGGATCCCAATTACAGTAGAATATTGTGCTGGTTCATATATTTTTTAGCTTGAGTAGAATTCAAACCGACAGATCTAGTGCACCAGTCATCTGGCTGTATCTTTCTTCTTTCTCGACAGTCCCAACAGGAGGTCGCAACATGAAATTCCTTGTAAGTGAACTGATAACATGACAAATAATAAGTGATTATAACTCGATTTAAAATTATTACGAAATTACAAGATGTTGATAACAAAGTGGTATAGAATTTTTGGAAATTTGTGAATTACTTCCGGGATATTTTTCATCGTTTTTTCACCTAGCTACCTGTTAAATTGGATTTATTTCAACCACATATTTAAATTAAACTATTACAACGGAAGATTGCATATACTCAGGTCTTATGATCCTTCTGGGTCCTAGGAAAATAATTATTGCTAAGCCCTTCTTAAAATGTTTCTAAATAACTTTAGAGAAAAGTACTTCAAATAAAACTTATAGAAAATTTAATTTTATGTCGTATTTACTAATCTGCTCAACAATGCCAATCATAATAAAAGTTGAATGAAAGATAAATGAAACAAACTTTGAATTCTAAAGCGTACAATATGACTTCTTTCATTCTAATATGCCCTAATCCAAACCTCCAATAATATGAACAGCGCGAATTTGCATCCGACCAACTCATCCTTAATTTGAACAGTTAGGTAATTCTCGCTACAAAATGGTGGAATCCCTTAGTTTCATACGTACATATTTTCTAAAACTTGCTGTTTACTGTTCATTGTTCATTACACCGTTGACCGTTACTAAGTTCAGTTTGGATTGCAATTTAGAGCAGAGATGACTTCTAAAAGGAAACACATTACTTTTGACTTTTTAAGATTTACATACTTTGTTTTATTAGTCATGTTGTATCTAATAAAATACGACATGTACTACAGTAGTTAATTAATGTTCTGATTATTTTTTGACGTTTCTCAAAACCAATGACATGCTTCACTGTAAGTCACGTGTCTGCGTTTTAACCAATCCTGTCATTATTATACTGAGAATAAAGCTCTTGTGATTATTCCCAAGAATTATCTTTGTAGATGCTTTTTTGTTTGTGACAAATGATAGGAAGATGTTAAATAATTATTTAAAACTGTCAAAGCGTCAAGTAAAATGTGTGAAAAAATCGATTTAGTTGTACTTTAGATACAGAAATACACCAACAAATTTTGGAAACAACTTCCAATAATACATTAATAAGTAATCAATCGATATGGATTCAGTTAAAAATCTTTTAAGTTGGATGAATTGACCTTAACAGCTAAGTCAAAAAATAATCTAATTAAATATAACTCGAGAGTTCGATAAATTAGAAAATAATTCTCCAGTATCTTTCTCAAACTTGTTGCCGTACGGGCTTTCGTGACTATTGCCTGGAAACAAGTTTTCGAAAGATCTGTCAAATTATTTTTAATTTATCCTCACTCTCTTGTTATATTATTACTGAAAATAAAGACCCTCTTCTTGTGCGAATGTTGAAATTCGTCGATAATTACGAAAATGTATATTTTCTATGGGATGGCTAGCTCAGCGGTATGAAGTCTGCCTGTGGATCCTGAGGTCCCTGATTCGATTCCCACAGGCGACAAATTTTCATAATTTGAAAAAAGCTATCCCTGTGGCTCCTCCACCACTAACATGTTTGGGGGCCGTGATTTGACGACTGGTAACCGCACTTCACGCGCAAAATATATCACTTACCGAGATCTGCTTCAGCAGAGTGCCACACCCAGTAATGGGAAGAAGGCGTTATGATATATTTATTTATTTATGTATATTTTCTGTCTTTTACTCGATAATCGGAACATTCTATTAGTCCGGATCAACCAGTGCAATTATTAGTTAGGATTAAAGAGGTTATTCTGTATTTCAATGTAATTATAGCTGTATTCCATTTTTCACTTGGTTCACTTAAATCAGTTCAGATAAATTATACAACATGACTAATGAACTAAACTAAGCAAACTAATACATGTATTGGAGTGAATTACTTCAAAATATATTAGAACTAGTAATTCTAGTACTAGACATAAAGTCTGAGAAGTAATCCAGCGAAATAAATAAGTGATCTGGTTCAGTAAATGTAAGTTAGATCTGATCCAAATGGCAAATGGAATACGTCTATTATTACAAAAAAAAATCACTTACAATGATTTTAGTTGAGAGGTGAAACTAAAATCTTTCTGAGTGATAGCTCAATTACCTTTATTTTATGAAAAATAACAAAAAGAAACACACATTTATCTTTTAAGCACATCATGCTGTGTTAACTGCAAGTAGCACTTTATTTAAGAAATACGAACATATTCCTTCTGGCTACACACACGCTAATATATTACAAATAACACGTATAAAATATATCATGCTGACCTATATTCTGTATACGTTATATCAAGCTTTTTAATACACGTATATTTCATGTCTGGAGTTTTTAATAAATGTTTTTATAAATACACATCCCTAAGGGCAATACATGATAAAAATTTAATTAAAAACAGAAAAATATCAGCAAATTAATAGTATATTAAAGAGCAAGTTTCATAACCGTCATTTTCTTTTGTGAGAAGGGAGAATGGAAATAAATGACAAACAAGAGTAATGTTCCTTGATTACAGAATCACATTTTAATTCAATTCAATTTGTAGATATAAAACAATATTTTTTAATTAAAACTTGTAATAAATTTTACAGGTTTCAGCATTTATCTGTTTGAAACACATAAAATATCAAATTTGTGTACGTATAATTTTTTTGTAATGTTGACTACTTTATTTCTAACTTTACTGATGAGGCAGGATGTCCGTTTTTCGAGCCTAACATTGGTATCTCAAGAACCGTGAGATACGAAGTCGATTAAATTGAGCCAAAGTTGTCAAATTAGTTGACCATTTTAATGATGTATTTGTTTTTCCGAAAAAAGACATAGATAACTAGATAAAGCGAAAATTAAAATTTACGTTTTTTGTTTCTATTGCTACTATGATTATTGAAATATATTATTAAATATAAAAATTAGTTTTTCTCAAAATTAGACGCATATACAGGAAAATTGCAAATAACATTTTATGTTCCACATATTTTTGCTAACATCTTTTATTTGAAACTTTCGTAACTGAATCCATTTTTGAAATAAATGGAATTTATTGTTTTGTGTGTCCAGTAAACTTCCTCTTCCGGTTTTTCAATTTCATTCAAAATCAACTCAGCTCTTCGTATTTTCATAAAATAAATAAATAAATAAATATATCATCACGCCTTCTATCCATTACTGGGTGTGGCACTCTGCCGAAGCAGATTTCGGTAAGTGATATATTTTGCGCGTGAAGTGCGGTTACCAGTCTTAAAATCACGGCCTCCAAAGATGTTAGTGGTAGAGGAGCCACAGGGGTAGGTTTTGAAATTATGAAAATTGTTTGTCGCCTGCGGGAATCGAACCAGGGTTCTCAGGATCCACAGGCCGACTTCATACCACTGAGCTAGCCACCCCATAATGCATAATGTAGTTGTATAATAATATAATAGAGAACGAGTTCCATAATTTCTCATTTTATTTTGTGACAGTGATTACGTACAAAATAATTAATTATGAAATGAGTTCTTTGTACTATTTTTTCTTTTTCTATTTTTCACCTTTTATGCAACATTTAACACGTTGACTGTCATGTGCATATAAAAGTATACACACTAGTTGGGTCCAGCAGGCAGCGTGTATATTTTTGATACACGAACAATAATTTTGTTTTGGCCGTTTGTATGTTACCAGAGCACGCGTAGCATAGGTTTCTTATGGCGGGATGATTGGACACATATTGAACAATTACCTTTAATTATAAAAAAAAATTATCCAGATCCGATGGATATTAAGGTCTCCACCGATTTTTGAACAGTAAAATCCTATTTTGACCCACAGTGCGTCGGGAGAGTTAGAAGGGAACCAAAAGAAAGAGACACCTCGCACTAGTGAGAGAGTTACAGCCGTATTCATAAAAAAAATAGTCTAGGTTTAAACTCGAATTATCTCTAATACAGCTGTAACTGAACATTGCCTTATTCATAGCGCAGTTTAATCTCAGTCTATCTTTAGTGTATAGTTAAACCAGTACTAAATTTTAATCCTAGGTGATAGTAGGTTTATCTTGGTATTTTCATGACTTCAGTGAGTTGACAGTCAATTTTGCAAGTGTTAAAAGCATTTTAAGTATAATTAAAAATCACAATTATAGCTCTTGCTATTTTACATAATATTGCAATCAAGGAAATACAAGAAATTAACGTTATAAATGCTAATTTAAACTTACATCAAATAAAAAATACCATTATTTAAATTTAATTTCGACAATAGCCTATTCTGATTCGAATGCAGAAAATGAAGACTGCAACTTATTTCGGGCGAATTTGATTAAAAATAATTTTCATTAATATTATATTGTGTAAAATAATTTTTAAAAATAAAATAAATTAAAAAAGTATTAACTGATAGTAAAAAAAATAAAATTACTAATCTGAATCGACTTCAGAAATGTCTAAGTAGTAATTCAAATCTTAATTTAAAAACTTTTTCCTCCCAGCGCTTCCTCTTGTTTTGAAGTTTCTTTGTATGCTTCATTTGCAATTTAATTTTTATCGTTTGCAATTCCAATAATTTTTCTTCACATATCGTCATGTCTCCGAATTTATTCTTCTTTCCCTTTTAAATACACTAGCTGTTGGAGTTGATGCGGCATGAATATTATTTGTAACGGAAGGAATTGTTAAACCGTTAATGATAGTTGTAACATTTTCTGAAGTAGAAAGGAAAGTGGCTATAGGCAGATTTTCTAGAAAAGTATTATCGTAATTGTTTATTTCGTAGTCAGTTGCTAGAAGTTTCTTGCCTCGTTGGAAACCACTGGCCACAAAATTATTTGTTATTTTTACCCAAATTGAAAATTTCTTTGCATTTATTTTTGAAGCTATCGATTTATTTTCTAATAAGTGTATTTTCGGTTTGATCTCTTCAATTAAAAAATATTTTTCTTCGTGCGTCCAATTTGTATCAGGAAGAAGTCAAAGCATACAAAAAAATTCCAAATCAAACATTCGTTTATGTCACGTCACATTAACACTTCGTAAAATACCAATATGCGCACGCGCAAACCATGGCCTAGTGTATCGGTTTCACTAGTGCAGAGATAGTTCGTATTTATGTAGTTCGAATCAAATATAGGATTATGTTTGTCTATGAATAAGGGGTTTTAGTCGCAGTTTAAACCGGTAGTACGTAATACGAGTTTAAATCAGAACTAATGGATATTCTATTAGTTGACAGACCACGACTAACCAGAGCATACTTTTAACATATGCAGATTAAATGGCATGTTGATCTCTTAGTCTATAAAGTAGCTCTCTCACAAAAGCGATATATCTCTTTCTATTTTGTTCTCTTCCATCTCTGTCTGGCGTGACGTAAGAATTTTAAATGTATAACTTGTCATTGGGAATAAATTTCTGTTGTATAGAGTAGCATAAATAAAATTTATTATTATTTTTCTTTTAATCTGACTTGTAGCTTAAAATAAACTTTAGGTGCACATTAATATTGGTTAAATTTGCCATTGATATGCTCGTAATATTGAATGGTTTGTCAATAAATATAAAATTCTAAAATCCTCTTATCAAGATATATAAAATCTTTATTGATATAACGTTCGACATTTGCCATACTATTAGCTTGTTAAATACACCAACACAACACGAAAAGTTTACAACAAAGAGTTGAAAAGAAAATGAGAAATCTGGAAGTGATTCTAAGTGATTAATTCTGAATTTACTTAAGACTTTAATTACAAAACTTTGGTTACAAAATCGTTTGAAACAACTTTGATTGGGTAAAACATTCAAATTAGTACAATGGCAATAATTTAAATTTTAATTACAAACCTCTGGAGATTAGTCGGCAAACTAGAAAGAGATAGAGCTTTCTGCATATTGAGATGTCTTCAACACAGATAACAACTTAATGAAATTGCTTTTGTTTTGAGATTATATTAGTAATTATAAAAATGCGATTTAGACTTCCCAGTCGACAAATCAAGACATCATCAATGCAGACATTACCAGGAATTGACACACTAGAAAATCTAGTCTATACAATTCATGCCTTTTTTATTTTCTTGATGCATAACATCGGTGTCAATGTTTACTTCATTTGTTTTTCAAATTATATATGATGATGTCGCATCTTCAATTTCATGCCCTGGAGACCTATTCTAATTCGTTGGCGACTGGATTTAGCGACCGTTTGACGTCATAGTTGGCGACTTTGATACTGGCGCCATCTGTGGGTATAGTTAAAAAGTACAGTCCTGACGTCATTGTTGGCGACTGATCGCTGAAGAAGTCGCGTATGCTGGCGACTAGTACAAGGCTGTAGCGAAGTGTCATGGCGTCAGTCGCTTAGCATTTTTTGGTTGATTAGTTTCGAAGTTTGAAAAGTTTTATATTTTATGTGCACTGTATATTATTATTATAAAATGTAAATACGAGTATTGAACAAAATCCAGCTGCATATGTACATTACTGATAATTAGGACAACAATATCGTCGTTTTTATACATTAATAATAATTTTTATTTTAAAAATGTTTATTTAAGATTTCGTTAAAATTTATATTATTTATTTTTTAAATATTACCAATTGCTTGAAAATTACTATAAATGCCGTCAAAGCAACAACATACAAATATTTGAGTTTAACAAAGAGAAACAAATATCAACAAATGGCTGTCAGAAATCATAAGTACCAACACAAAATACTCCATGGTTCCAATTAATACCAACGTAAGAAATTAAAATCCCCATGACATTGATTTGTCCGTGACGTCATTCACTTAGCGACTGAAACTAGTGAAATTAGAATAGGTATCCTGTATGAAAACGATTACGTCATATGTGGACGAGTTTATCTTAGATACGATGAAATATAGCTATCTATTTTTAATAATATTATTCGTACCTATGCGAATAACGTATGTCTTAATAAGAAAAGACACACGTTTCATGTTTTTTCACGTTCTATCACATTTATTGTTTTGATGAAAACGTATGACAATTCTTACTAATACGAAAATTTACATTTACTTTGTTCACATTTGTTTATAAAATAAAAATAGAGACCTACGGACAAGATTTTGTTATTTTCTCGCCTGTCATTTCTAAGTTTGTGACATTTTTCATACATAAATACAGACTGAGAAATAAGAAATGGCCAGCAAAATTTTGAGTAATCAAATACAGAAATGCGTTTGTCATCTTCATGATTATTTTGCGCTAGAGTTAGAGAATGGAGGATCATGAATTAATTTAACTGTAGTACAAGAGGTATCGCTTTTATATTTTCTAATCTTTGTAGATTCTTTGTTAGGTTTGTTGTTAGGAGTAAGCGTGAGTAATTTGAAATGTTTTATGCATATGTTATGTACGTCGAAGAAAGAAGATGAATGATAAGTGAATAGGAATGATGTGATTTAAGGTTAGATTGTGATAAATGATTTCGAGTGTAATAAATGAATGAGTTTATATGGAGTGATCTATGAATGTGGTTAAAGTGAGGGTGGTGTGTTCGGATGATAATGTTTGACGAGGGCTGATTATTCGATGAATGTAATGAGTGAATATTTTATGAGTGATTTTAGGGTTCGTGCTACCCCACTTGTTGGGATATAGCGTGAAGATATGTATGTATGTATGTATGTATGTATGTATATAATGTATATTCGTTTGAGTTTTGTTTTATAAAATTTAATATTTATAAATTTATATTTGGTTTTTATTTAATACATTGTAGAATTAGGTTACTAAATGTTATAAAGTAATAAATATTTTAATCTGCCATTTAAATTTTTGGTTGTGTTTTAAAGATGTCAATCCAATACCAATGTAAACGTTTTAAGTCCAAAATCTTGAATCACATGGATACCGAATGTGACGTAATAGTTTTCATACAGAGAATGAAGTATATTTGACGTTGAATGAAAATTAGGTGTTTTAGATGATCTTTTTTTTTATGTAACATAACCTAGGTTATGTTATACATGATCTGCATTTAAAATTATATTTATGCACAACCGGGTCGAAATTCTTGTATTTTAGCCAAAGAAAAGCGAGCTTAAACATTTGTTTTTGGTCATAGGGCCATAATAAAATAATTCCCTATGGATACATAAACAAAATGACATTTCTTGTTTATTGTGAATATTTAATTTTGCAAAATTACATTTTGACATATAAATGTACCTGTTTTAATCTTTTGTAATTAAAATCAAATGTTATTTTGTTCTGCATAAAATATTGTATGTACCATGGGTGAAATCAGCCTTTCTGACCTCGAGAATGTTATTAGCCCGCGGCGCTTTGACACGGGACAGAAACGCCTGTTTTCACCCTTGATACATAAATAACTATTATGTCATCCTAGTTCACTATTGTTTATGAATATCATGGATACAAGGTACATTATTTAGTTTATAATGCCCTTGGAAATTATATAATTTTAATACGTTATTATTAAGGTCAAAAAATTAAATTTTAAACAAGAATAACATGTTAAAAACTAAATGGTGACAACACCAGAATCAAAAAAGGACTGACGTTGTCACAACATAGTTTTTAATGTGGTTTTCGTTTAAAATTTTATTTTTTGTCGTTCAATTATATAATTTGAAATATTGTTACAATGGATGTAAACTTTTTCTTTCATTGACTTGAAGATGAGACCAAACCATAGTCTCAAAACATCGTCACTCTTCATGTAATAGTAACGAAATTAATTATATTGAAAGTCAAGTTATCCAAATGTTTTGGGCAGTACTTTAATTACTTCTAGTTACTAATTCTACTATTATTTTAAAAATCATAATTACGGCTTAATAAACCAGAATCTCAATTTTTGGAATTTTATAAATAGTAAGTTTTTTCTGAAACCGGCAAGAAAGTGCCCACTTTCTTGTCTAATTTTAGTATGGAAAGTAGATTTTTACAAAAACAGTCATATAAAGTACGTACCCAATGCTACAGCAAAAATAATAGTCTGGTAAAGTACAAAACAGTCTGGTAAAGACTTTACCAGACTGTTATTTTTGTTGTAACCTTGGATACGTAATCTGCTGTCAGTACAATTCATATCAAAAAAATTAAACATTTTGAATTATTTATAATTAAACATTGATCAAATTAAAAGATTTCAGAAAAAATAGTATACATAATACGTCAGGAAAGTGTTTTTATTTAACTCAGCGGATTAAAATACTCGGCCTGCGACCTCGTATTTCAAACAACCGCTTCGTCAAGTAAAATATCACATTCCTGACTTATTATGTAATATACTATTGTATAGCTTTATTAGCTAAATATACGACATAATAAATATTATAAATGTATAAGTCGGATTTCACTGTAGTACTTTGCTATAAACTAGTTTTCCTGCCATAAAAACTAATTATCTAAATACTCCCATATTCCAGAACATCACAATCACAATAATTGCAAATTTACGACCAAAACTTTTATGAAACATAACCTACCAAATCATATTTAACTCTGACATTCTAGGTAAAATATGTTTAATTTATGAAACGTTCAATGGAGCAGGTTATAAACAAGATAGTACTTCGCCCGAGGGAATAGTTGCAATAAAACTCAAACCACGAATGCGTAGGATCCATAAGTTCAGTCATATTAACAATGTGGGTATTCATATGAAAAGCTGGGCGTGTTCGAAGAAAATAATACGATGTGTTTCCATCTCGTAAAATGCGCTACGCAAGAGTTTCCAAGCCGTGAAGATTATTTAGGTCATCTTGCAATTTAGACTTCATCTCATAATGGAAGGATATTAACATTTTACAACTGCACCATAACTGTACTGTTTTGTGGAAGTTTATTCTTAGCGCTGATAAATTAAACTTTGAAAGTTGATCATTAGTATTAAGCGCACGAACATAAATTTATTTTATGAATACTATATGAAATCATTTATATTTATATACAGGAATGTTGCATGAATATTGCGCCTTAGGCAGTTAAATGAATTTGTCAATACCATTGGTTTTCTAACAACTTTACAGGAAATGGTTTCAAATAAAAGCTGTAAAGAATTAAATTTTGCATACAAGTCAATTAATACATTTCATTTTACTTATTACATTACTGTTAAAATTAATTTTAATAGTTGTCTAAAACTGATATTATTTATGTAGTTAATCATGAAACTAAAACAAAAAATGCAAACAAATGTATCACGTATAACTGTCACCAGAGCTGGGCAGTAGCTAGCTACTTTTGTAGCTTAGCTACTAGCTTAGCTACGTTTTCCTTAGCTGTAGCTGTAGCTTAGCTAACAGTGAAAAAATATATCTGTAGCTTGTAGCTAGCTACTTTTTTTTCTATTAGCTTAAAAATAACAACTGAAGCTACTTTTAAAGCTACTTTTTGTAGCTTCAAGCTACTTTTTATATCTTCAAGCTACTTTTTAAGCAGAAGGTCAACAAAGTACGCATGCGTACAAGCTAAACCCTCACAAAATAATTATTTGTTGCCGGCTCTAATACGCAAAAATACACAATAGGTGCCAGATGGTATTTGCTATTTTTGATATTTATGTACTTAATAGTAAATTAACTGTCATTATAACAAAAGACTGATCATATGACAATGGAAAATTTAATTGTTTCACAATAATTTAAAAAAGTAGCTTTAAAATTTAACAGCTACTTTAACGAAAGCTTTTTGCTGTAGCTTAGCTATATTTTACAAAATATAGTTTATAGCTGTAGCTTAGCTACTTTTTTAAAGAATAGCTGTAGCTGTAGCTTAGCTACTTTTTTTAAGTAGCTTGCCCAGCTCTGACTGTCACGTACAGACACATATTTTATACTTCATTTTGACAGTAAATAAATAAGTAAAATGAAATATCTAAACTGAGTTTATATGTAGAATTTAATTCTGTACAACTTTTATTTGAAACTTTTTACAGTAATTGGAGCAGTCAATTCGAGCAAAAGGAATGCAATGCCATTGACAGTATTTTCATATCTTGTTTAAGATAGTACTAGCGTGAAAAAAAAATTGCAGATCTGAATGAAATTTGGTGCACGTAAACATTGGATAGTCATACGCATCCTGTTAAAATATGAAACACATTCATCGTCTGTGAACAAATATATTCGCTTGTAAAGTTGAGTTCTTATACACGGGGCTTATGGCGATCATCACTCAGAATCGCACATATTTGGGTTGTGTACCTCTAAAATTTTGCAGTTTCATTTGAAAAACTAGTATGATGTTCTAGAACTATCCATGTAATCAGAAGGAGAAAGTTTTTTATCGTTTAGTAATGGATATATAGCCATGCAAAGCCTTGTTTTTAACGAAAAATTAAGAATCCCAATTTATAATGGCAACACCACACGGTGGTATGGTACTTGAAAATTCAATAGACCAACAACCTGTTAACAATTTATGATATTCAAATTATAATAGGTATAAAAAACTTGTTTTATTCAATTTATATATTTTTTTAGCATCAGTTTCGCCATTCGACAACCGATGGCGCCACCGTCACACTAGTACTACCTTAATTTTTAAGATATAGATTCCAAAAAATAATATTTTATCCCCTTCTCGTCATATCGCCCGAGTCTATAATCTCAAACACTAAACAAGATATAAAAATGCGCAAAAACTTAAGGTAGTACTAATGTACTGACGCTCAAAAACATTTAAAAATTTAATAAAATAAGTGTTTACTTTAAACTATCAGTTCAGTGGCCCGAAAAATGTTCTAGGTAATGTTCAATTATTTTTGAGAATTTCCGAAAAATTATTCTTGCGTTGTAATCAGTTCATAAAATACTATATACTCTTAAATTTTATTGCAATAATTTTGAAACACCCTGTATATTTATTAGATTCCTGTCTACCATTCGGGAGAAGAAAAAAAATGCCTTGACCACCACTACATTAAAAATAAACTATAAATTTCATCTCAAGCCGTTTCAAGCAGAGCGAAAAATAAAGCTCATGCACGTTCCCAACTGCACAAAAAACCGATGATATATTTAGCACTGCGTGCTGTTTTCGCCACAGGTGTGAAGAGTGTATAAATCACGCTACCAGCGGTGGTGGTCCGCGACAAGCACCACTAACTCATAATTAGCGAGCACAGCAGTCTATACACGATGCGCGAAGTAAAACCAAGCACACTAAGAACGAAGAGAATGCATTGTTCGTGTTTATGGTACCCTGAGGACCAGATACAGCAGCACGGAACTACACCAGTAAACAGTAAAGCAAGACCATCAATTGTTATCAACTCAAATAAGAAATAAATCATTTCAATTTAAGATAGTTCAGTGGCAACGTGCCGGACTGTGGATTGAAGAATCGGAGTTCGATTTGTACAACCGATAAATTTATTTTTACCACACTAAAATTATCTTCATTGCTCCTCCTTCACTAACATCTATGACAGCCGTGATTTTACGGCTGGTTACCGTATTTTACGTGTAAAATATATCATTCATGTATTTATTTTGAATTTAAGAAGGTTAATATTAAATTTTGTGTTTGTTGTGTGATTGCGAGTGTAATAAATAAATGAGTTTATATGGAGTGATCTGTGAATTAATTTTGTATGCTTTGTAACGGCATAAATTAGATCTGAAAATAACGAAAATTGCCTTAAAACTTTCGATAGCCATGGAATTGAAACAAAATTAAACAAGTGTTTGACGTTTTATCTATCAAAATAAATGAAATAATGAATAAAGAAATTATTTTAACAGTTTTGACATATGAAACATCAAATCTAATTTGTGCCGTTGATTGGTTTAGATGAAGAATTTTATATCCTAAAACTTTTATTTGAAGCTATTTTACTTAAAATAATTAGGGAAGCAGTAAATTACAAAATTATGATTTGGGGCAAGGGGAATAGGCCAGATAACTTTGTTTACAAATAAATTTCTAACCAAAACTGCCATTTGAGTTTATTTTTATATTAATATTTTAATTTTACGTGACTATTATAAATTAATAATAATAAATTAAAATTTCTAACGCTTTGCATATTTAATAATATAAAAATATGAATTCATATTTTATAATATTTATCGTAATACATAAATAAATAGTGCGAGATTGAAAAACTCTATTAATTATATTGTATCACAAGACGTTATGGTGGAGGAGCCACATAATTATTTTAATGTGGTATAAATTGTTTGTCAATTGTAGGAATCATACCCGAATTCACCTATTCCATGAATTTAATTTTTCTCTCTATTTTAAATTTGGTTTCATCAATTGATAAATATTTACTTTAACAATACAAAATAATAATAATAATATATCATCACGCCTTTCATCTATTTCTGAGTGTGGCACTGCCATAGCAGATCTCAAGAAGTGATATAGTTTTGCGCTTGAAATGCTATTACTAGCCGTTATATCATAGTAAAATTTTTGAAAATACAAAAAACAGTTAATTATCAAAAGCATTTTGTATAAATACCAAAAGAAATATCAATCATTTTTTCTGTATATAGATACAAAAATACTCAATCCGTATTTTTTATTTTGTTGAAAAGTGCGTAGTGAGAGAGAAAAAAACTGCGGAGATACTGCGTTTCAAACCAATCCACATGAAAAAAAGTCAACATCAATTTCCTTTGCACATCTAGATACAGAAATTACTAACCTAAAAATGTCAAATATTATCACTCGTGAAACAACATGCTTCCAAACACACGACTTTACAAAACTCAATTTCACATCGCTACGCCATCACCGTATCTCGGTCAAAAATGACACGAAGGGCTTTTACCACAGACTTTTTGTGAAACAATGTATACCCTGGTTCGATTCCCAGAGGCGACAAACAATTTTCATAATTTCTAAAACTACCTCTTTGACGACTGGTAACCGCACTTCACGCGCAAAATATATCACTTACCGAGATCTGCTTCGGCAGAGTACCACACCTAGTAATGGGTAGAAGGCGTGATGATATATTTATTTATTTTTATTTTATAGTTATCATGGTACTACATGTGTCCAAAAAGTTAAAATAATTTTCACCACATTAAAATTACCCCTGTGGCTCTCCCTCCACTAACATCCTTGGGGGCCTTCATTCAACGGCTGGTAACAGCACTTCACGCGCATAAATATATACTTACCGAGATCTGCTACGGTAGGGTACCACACTCAGTAATGGCATATTTATCTATTCTATTTTATTTTTAATCTTGAACTTCAAACATATTGACTGATAGGAAAATCTCGGTTCTAATTTGGTTTTAAATAAAATCGAGCAACGGAAATGTTGATGTTACAGCCCGGTTTATAATAATACATATACGAATATGTTGATATTAATCATATGATTTACTTTACACAATAGTTATTTTTGTATTAAGTGCGCGAAATGAGTGTATTTTTTTTGTTGCGCACGAAAATGTCACTTTTGGTCAAGACCGTTAGGTCGTGACAATAAAGTCATTCGAACGCGCCACAAAACACGAATTTCGCCCACGAAATACAAACTGCCAAAAAAGAATAATACAATAATTTTTTATTTTTTTATTTGTGGCTTCCTGGCGGACCAACTGCTAAGGTCATACGCCGCCATTACGCCCTGATCCTGCGTTTTAGATCTTAGAGTCAACAGTAACGCGGGTTTCTCTGAACGGTCACCCATCCAAGTACTACCCGCGCGCAACGTTGCGTAACTCGCGTTATCGCATAAATCAGTTCCAACAAGTGCTGCCATGGCCGTTGACAATATAATAATTATTGATTTATTTGAGTAAATTGAAAGGAAAAAATCTAAAATAATATAAATTTGATGTGCTGTAACCTAGAAAACGTGAAAATGTTTCATAAATATTTTTTTTAAGGTTTCAAAAACCATTTTTACACGTGATTTTTCACATGTGAAAAAAAACATTAATTTCGTCTATCCATAGCGATGTAAAAATGACATATTTTTTTTGTCAAATATACACGACACTTTTACATCCTTATGGATACGCTAAGTTTATGTTACATGTGAAAAATAATTATTTTTTGCACTTTCGGGATTAAATAACCTACTTTATTCTTTCTTTTCGAGGACTGAAGGATTAATTTCAAATTTAATTCTACCGATATTAAATTGATAGGTAAACTGCCGTCATTTGACAGCTATTAACTGCACTTCATGCACTTAATACATCACTTACCGACATCCGGTGCGGCAGAGTGCCACACTCAGTAATGGGTATAAAGCGTGATTATATATTTATAGTTATTTATTTATTTATTATTCGTTGTAAAGAAACTATTCTTTAGTTCGTCATCGAAAAATACTGTTTAATTTTCCTAATAATTAATCAAACTTTTCGAAATGATTTTGAATTGCCTTTAACTTTTATTAAGTTATTTTTGTCCACTATGAGTAAATATTGAGTAAAATTGTCAAACTTGTTTCCTGCAACAGATGCAGGCAAAATGAAAGTTTTTTGGTATTACGGATATGTTGAACAGCAATATTCAAGTGGAGAATAAAAACAAAACAGTTTTTTCCAATAAAGCGTATTGTCCTCCAACCTGCTTTATCTTCTTTTCCTTCTTCAACTGACTTCGCTCATAAAAATCATTATATTCAGAATTTTAACAAACAAAAAATAACGTCTTCTTGGTATCAGCTTGAAACACAATTATATTTTGTATAAATCTGTTAACATTATTCTCCGTGGGAAAATAGTAATGGACAAAGGATTAAGTTGTAAATCATTTATTGAAGTTTTGTTGACAATGTTTCGGCTAAGGTTATAGCCATCTTCAGGTCAAGAGTGTCGATGTAAATAACAACAAACATAATTTAAACTTGATAATTGAAGTTAAGAGTAAGCACGCGAAAAATTAAAAAACTTTGTGAATCTAAAACTTAGCAAAAAACATGATTCCAAATTATGATGCTTACTCTGAAGAGTCGTAGAAGCGACCTCTTGACCTGAAGATGGCTATAACCTTGTCAACAAATCTTCAATAACTGATTTACAACTTAAGCCTATGTCCATTACTATTTTTCCTACAATATCTTAGCTCATTAAAACATTATGGAATAGGTGACACAGTCGTTATCGTGTCGGCCTGTGGATCCTGAGAACCCTGGTTCGATTTCCACTGGCTACAAACATTTTCACCACATTAATACTACCCCTGTGGCTCCCCCTCCACAACATCATTGGGGGCCGTGATTTGACGGCTGGTAACCGCACTTCACGCGCAAAAATATATCACTCACCGAGATCTGCTTCGGCAGAGTGCTACACCCAGTAATGGGTAGAAGGCGTGATGATATATTTATTTTATTTTATTTATTAAAACATACTACTAGATTATTCCCCGTGCACATGGAGAATGTTTTCAGTGGAACTTTTTAGAAAGTTTCTTGAAAATATAGCTGCGCCTCTATCGCGAGAAAGATTTAGTGGTACGTAACTAACTTCATCTTCATGTCATAGTAGTTTACTCATTTCATACCAAAGCGTAATTGATAGATTTTCAAGAATTTTTTTGACTTCCTCTTCTTTCTAAAAAGTTGCTCAGAAAACTTTCCTCGAGTGGACGAAGCATAACCTTATAAAAAAAACAAGTATTTGTAAGCAGGTATAATGGCGAGTTATATATTTAAAAATGGGAACAAAAGAGATATCACGTGTTAGTGAAAGAGCTAGTTGAGAGACCATGATCTACTAGAGCATATTTTTAACATGCCATTTAATCTGCATCATGTTAAAAGTATGTTCTGGTTAGTCGTGGTCTGTCAACTAACTCTCTCACTAGTGCGAAATATCTTTCTTTTGGTTCCCTTTCATCTCTCCCTGGCGTGATATCAATGGGCCTTTCAAGACTTTTTTGAATTTTTTATATATTAATCTACGTAATAAAATAATTATTAAGTATTAAGCATGATAAAAATATTTAAACTTTCGAAACAAATGAATATGACGTAGTTGCATCTTAGCTTAAAGAGAGACAGATAAGACAGAGATAAATAACACGTAACTTGTCGTTGTCAGTAGAATCCTCAGACAAAACATAACTAGACGGATAACATCGGCATTTGTTGTGAGTCAGAAAGGGATAGAATAACGGGTTAGTGAGGCGGGTGCGCGGCAAAGAGCAACTTGCATAACATCAAAGTGTACTCGCTCCTTGCCGCGCATCCGGCGAACCCAAAAGTTATTCCATTCCTCTCTGCTTCACAACACTGCATTGACTTGAATACGGCATAATTCGTCTAGTATTACACGTCATTGGTAGAATTGTAGAATGCTGAATGCTTATTTCTTCTTCGTCTTCTTGAGCACCGACAAACGTTTCAGACAAAGCTCTCTGATTGGCTTAATGCAACTACGTCATTGCAATATGGCAGTGCGAACGTTTTAAATTATTCAACTTTAACTTTCATATTTCAGCAATAAAGATATAATTTATGGTATGATTTTATATTGTATTAAATATGATGTACGGTCAAGAATTTATTTTAATAAATATATATTAAAAAGATCTACCACTTGAATCCCCCATTGTATAACTCTCCATTTTATGTTGTATATATTTAATTACTATAAAGGAACTAAATTTTGTGCAGTACTGAATAAGTATTAAATACGACCAATGCACATTCTGCGTAATTAAGGAAAAGATTGAAGATACTGCTAAATTCCTTCTAGCATATAAAATTGTTTGTTGCCAACTAATCGTTATTCAAGGCGAAATTGGAAAGTTGCCAATACTAGCTTCAATTGCCAAGGACCAAGGATAAAAAAATTTACTGCCAAGGACATAGACGTCGTAAATTTTGTTTAGTTTAGAAACGCATGATTTTATTTGGTAAATACAAACATTAAAATAAAATAGATATTAATAACACGTTTGTCAACGGCCATGGCTGCACTCGTTGCGAGATCTGCTTCGGTAGAGTGCCACACCATGATGATATATTTATTTTATTTATTTATTTACATACAATATTTTATGCACAACAAAAGAACATTTAATTTTAAATTGAGAAGATTAAAACAGCTACATTTATATGTCCAAATTTTACAAAATCAGGTATTCATAATAAACAAAAATTGTAATTTTATTTATGTATCTATAGGAATATTTTATTATGGCCCTAGAGCCAAAAACCAAGTGTTTAAGCCCGCTTTTCACGGTTTATAAAACACATGAATTTCGGCCCGGTTGTGCATAAATAGAATTTAAAGGCGATGTCATATACTTTTCAGAATTCTGTACTACTGCATGCTAGTTTCCATGTTTTGAAATATTAAAGCTTTCATTACAGTTTGCAAAGGCAAAATGGCAAATCCCCATGCGAAGCAGAATTAATAAAAGAACAAACGTGTACAAATGTCAACATGAAGTACGTTGAGTACGTTAAAAGCATCATTTCACTATGTTTGCACAAGAGCGGAAATTAAAGCATTTAATATGCATGATGACACTATCACATCATTATATTCACTGGATCTGGAAACAATGTAACTTTGTGGAAAACTTTATAAAACGGAACTAATGTCATTTTTGTATCCAGATATCAACGAAATATAAATTACAGACCAGGAATTTGTAATATTTTTTATGTAACTGTGTAAACAGTTAACATTTATATTCTGTTTGGTAAATTTATCTTTTTGTAGAATACTATTTTATTTTATGTAGTTCTAACGACAGCTATTAAAACTACCAAACTATCGCTGCTATTGGCAAAATCCGCTAAAACTGATAAAATATTTATTGAAAATTAATGTTAAACGGGTTTACAGCATCATATTTATAGATATAAACTATTTTTCCTACGATTACTATGAAAAGTTCACATTTATTTTGGTTGAAAGTATCTTTGCAGACTTCGATTAGTTGCAGTCCTCGTTTCGCTCGTGCTACAATCTCTAGCCTCGCTCCACTACTTTCAACCTTTAGTATGCAAATAACTATTTTTCATTATTCATTCAGAACGTAATGGATAATAATATTTATGGGGTGGCTAGCTCAGTGGTATGAAGTCGGTCTGTGGATCCTGAGAACTCTGGTTCGATTCCCACAGGCGACAAACAATTTTCATAATTTCGAAAACTACCCCTGTGGCGCCTCCAGAACTAACATCTTTGGGGGCCGTGATTTAACGACTGATAACCGCAGTTCACGCGAAAAATATATCACTTACCGAGATCTGCTTCGGCAGAGTGCCACACCCAGTAATGGGTAGAAGGCGTGATGATATATTTATTTATTTTATTTATTTCATTCAGAACGTAAAATTTTCAAATAAAGGTTAGAAATTTAGATAAGATTTATTATTTTCTTGTGTATACCTTATCCGTAAGATGAAGTTGACATTATCAGGATAGCGTCTGTCTCCGATATCGCCTCGTCTGACAAGTTCATCTGATATATGCCAAACCCTTACTGCACGGCATAGACATACAATTGTTATTTATGTATCTATGGTATTATGAAGATGTTTATGCCCTCCGAAGGCGATATAAACATCAAGTAATGCCCCTGGTGCATACAATATTTTATGCCCCACTACCTATAGTATATAATTAATAATGGATTACTGACAACACTGAATAACATAAAAGTCAGTTTTCCACAGTATTACCATAGTAACGTCATTCATATAATGCCCTAGGGCATTATGAACTAAATAATGTACCTTATAGCCATGGTATTAATTATTATTATTATTATAGTTATTATTATTGATACATTACCCAACAGACAAAGCGCCCAATTCTAGGGTAAGGAACAAAACACCAAAATTAACGGGAAATAATCAATTTCTTTATATCATTTATGGTGTTATGAAAAATATAAATTTCACACTCAAAGTCATTGTGAGAATTAACCATTTGATGAATTGGTGATTTAGATAACATATTAGTTCTAGCCGTATGCAAGTAGAAGATGTTCTTGAACCTGGATGACATTCTAGTGACTTGAAACAAGATTCTGCTCATGATAAATATGCAATCAACGGCGTTGTGAATGATTTTATGTAAAAGAGTTACAGCAACAATATTTCGCCTCTGCTTGAGTGAATGTAATTGAAATGTATCCAGTAGTGTGTATTGGAGTATTCCTCTAGGAGGATAACAAGCATCCAAGATGAAAGTTGCAAACTTCAAAAATTTCCTCTGAACATATTCTAGCGATTCAATTTGATAACAATATAACGGATTCCATATCAAAGAGCAGTACTCCAGATGAGGACGAACTAATGACACAAATAATAGACGCAGGGCACCAACAAACATCTCAGAATTGCGAATCAGAAAACCTAGGCATCTAAGGGCAGTTGCTACTTTTATTTATTAAATAAACAACAATGAACTAAGAAGGCATAACTATTGTGAATCTGTCAAAAAAAGTTAACTTTTTGTTCATGAAGTTCATTTTCTTGTGCAATGCTACTTTATTTTACTTTGCTATTAACGATGATTATATAACGGTGATCTATCAAGATTTATTTCATTATTTATTTATACAACTCTGTACAACAAGAACTTGATCCCAATTACAGTACAGGGTTCGGATCTACCGAGCCGCAGTGTACTAATTAACATATTTTTTATTTGAGTGGTATTCAAATGTTGTAACACTAGGCACACCACCGTGCTACCGAACCAGATTTCTAATTTCGCGTACCAAAAGAGTAACACAGTTCTCTTTTTTTGTAACAAGTGATTATTGTTCATTGTTGTTAATATGTACATGTTGTTTGTTATAGATATGGCAGGGAGGACGAAGAAGTGATGGGATTAAAGTTTTGCAACGAGGCGGTGATGTGCCTGGCACAGCTTTACCCACCGCATCCCAGTAGCACCCTCGCACAACAACACCATGGCAACACTCCCCTACAGGTACGTCAACATACACTTGTCAACAATGTTTAACCATGGCCAACTACATTGAATTGCGCTACGCTTAATATGGCCGTTTCATATGTGATTAAAATTCCTAGTTTCAAATTTACAGAGCGGCCACGTCAACTAGCGCCTCTAACGAGATACGTCATAACTAAATTTGAAAATACTGCCACTTGCATTGATTGAAAAAATCCTAAAAATAAGCCTAGTCATTGTATATTTATTATCATACGATCTTTACAGTAAAATACTAACCGTTGGCACCAATAATTCAATAATACTTCCTTCTTTGGACCAATAAACACACAATAAATTTAAATAGGTAGACAATATGGCGGCATTATTTACCTGAAGTGACAGATAATGCTACGTTGCCAAATGAAATTCACTTAGTCTAGACTAGTTAGTCACTTTAGCCAAAAGCTCAGAATACTAGTCATAATATTTAATAATATTGAATGTATAAATAAAATACCCAGTTCCATTAAATGTATTTTGATTGATCACATAAACTTCAGTTTTCAAATATTTTAAGGTTGTTTTAGTAACTTGACAGCGTTGTCATTTTCCTTTAATTGAAATAAAGAGCACTAGATGGCATTACTTGACGTACCAAAACTGTAAAAAACTCACGACAAATTTTTATATGGCAAAACGATGGAATGAAACGGCCATAATAAGCGGAGCGCAATTCAATGAAGTTGGCCATGGTTTAACACATTGCAATATGACATCTGGTGATCGCATTTTGTACTACACATTGGTATCTTTTTTTCAATTAAATGTACACAATATTGAATAATAGAGGGCAAATATAAGATACCGCCAGGATTTGAACCTAGGACCTATAAACTCCATCTTATGCTCATAGCGGCGGCTCGCGGATCAAACGTGGCTATCGCTTTCTTCTATTCTAATCTTTGTAAATTCGTTGTTAGAGGAGTGAGCGTGAGTAATTTGAGATGTTTTGAGTAAATGAAACGTACGTCGAAGAAAGATGAATAAAAAGTGAATAGGAATGATTGGATGGATGTGATTGAAGGTTTGTTATGTTATGAGTAAATGAACGTATATGGAGGAATCTAATCTTGTTGAAGGATGTTAGGATGAGAATGTTTGATGAGGACTGATTATTTGATGAATTGGATGAGTAAATGTTTTATAAATGATTTTAGGGTTCGTGCTACCCCATTTGACGAAATATAGCGTAATGTTAAGTAGATAGTATGTCCATCTAAAACCCAAACATTGGTTTATAACATGTGATATCAGTTTTTTGGTACGCATTGCTTTCCAATTAATTTTATAGGAAAATACTTCAAATATAAGTTGTAGAGAATAAAATTACGGATTTTTTAATAGACAATACATTTCATTTATGTATTTTATCAGAGCACAAACATTAATTAAGTATTTGTATTATTCGAAAAATATAGACGTCTATGAAAAAATAAAACAATTGTCTAATGTCAAAATATTGATGTTAATATTGAATCACGAACAAAGAAGGAAAAACACATAAAAAATGAACGATTTCTCACACGATAAAAAGCTGGAGATAATAAAATGGACCTACAGCGGTGAAAGTTACAAAAATATTATCCAAGTATTTGTATTAAACTAACGTCAATATTTTTGACAGACAATTGTTTTAATTTTTTCATGGAAGCCTATATTTATACGAATATTACAAATGTTTAATTAACTTTTGCGCTCTGATGGAATATACAAATGAAATGTGTTTTATATAAAAAAATCCGTAATTTTCCTATAAAATTAATTGGGAAGCAATGTGCACAAAAAAACTGATATCACATGTTATAAGCCTATGTTCGGGTTTTGAATGGACATACAGTATACGTAAATTGTATGTCGGCTGTGAGAATAGAATCCGCGTTCTCAAATCCACAATTCAACTCGATACCACTGTGTCAATTACCCCATAAAATTGTGAATGTTTTGCATATACGCTACTAAGTAAATTAATTAATTAATTTTCTACTTTGTTTGCAGCATAAAGCCAGCCATTCTATTTTTTTCTATATTTTTATTTTCATTTATAAAAACATAATTAATTTATAAACTGCAAGACACAAAATAAAATTTTATACACTATAAAACGAAAATAACTTGTTTAATGAACGTGTTCGAAAAACTAAGTGAAAAAAAAAAGGAAAAAATTAGTTGCAAACTCGACGAACTAATTAATTTAAACATAATTGGACCGCAACTAAAATATTAATGAAATTATGAACGGTTGTTAACCAGATAAAAGAGAGTCTCGCGAAACAAGAAGCAACGCAAGTAAAACAAAATTTTAATTAATCGCTATCAGTTCCTCCACCAGACAACTTTCGAGGAAAATTTCTTCCAAAATGATGATGCGAGCACACACATTATAATAAAGTTATTTAATTGTTTACAGCTTGCATTAATTAAGAAAATAAAATTATATACGTCAAGTCACATGGCTTCTCAATGACGCCATTTAAGTTATCAACAACTGAAAAATATTGTTGTTTTCTTGAGATAATTTCTCTTTACCTGTTTTCAACCAATCATAATACTAAACGCATAAAAATTCAACCAATAAACGCAATTAGTTAAAACTCTATAATGGCCGTATTTGTTTGGGAAATTTTGATCCAACCCTGAACTGACCTAGAACTAACTCGTGTTACTTCCAAATAAATGATGCATCTACTGTCAGTTGTAAACACTGGCGGTAAATTTAAAATCTGAATGCATGTTCGAAGCGATATTTGCTTAGTTTTGTTTGTGTGTTAAATTGCGCTTTTAATTGGATGTTTTGAGTCATCTTTATATTTTTTATATGTAGTCAAAAAAGCAAATAACGCCAGGGTCTGTTTTTTTTTTATAATTTTGCCATCAGCACTTTCAAAATAATGAATTTCGGAGTCGCAATTATGTGTCGTAATATTATCCTCTGTGACTTATATTGCAAGAAGCACATAATGCATATTGCTCTTCCATCATGTGCATAAATAATAGTTTAGTATATTTTTTCAAAATATTATTATAAAATTACTTACGTTTTTCATAAAAATATCTCCTAACCTCTCTATACTATTACAAATCGCGATGCCGCCACGAATAACAAGGAACACAAGTTGATTAGAAAGGGATAGTAAACGGGTTGAATCTACCAACCCGCTAAAATAGCTGGGGCAGTAGGGTCAGTTTAAGATTAGTTCCAGGTTACTTAAAGTGTGCCAAGTAACCTGCCAGGTTACTTTAAAAATCCCAAATAAATACGGCCAATATAGAAATATTTTTTCCTATACCGCGTTCATAAAGTGATGTTTTTGTAACTGTTTTTGTCAGAAACAGTGTTACAAAATTAAATTTTATACAACTATTTTTCAGGACTGTGGCAAATCTATTACTTTTTTTCAAAACAATTATATTAAACTGCAAAAAACACTTCTTTACTAAAAATTAAAGGTATAAACTAACCTAGATAATTATGAATTTTAACTCTAATCTAACTGACAAATGTCAAAATGAATTAATTTTAAATGTTTATTGATTCTTCAGTATTACCACCTTAAAATTTTATTATTATTTTTCTAATAAAATTTTTGTAATAATCTATATATATAAAAATTAATGTTTGTTTGTCTGTTTGTTTGTTTGTCCCTTATGCGTTCCTATATCATTCATCCGATTGCGATGAAACTTTGCTAAGTTGTTGTGTGCACCCCCGAGAAGGTTTCTGACTTAGCACAAGTCCAATCCGCCATCTTGAAACAAAATGGCCGCTAGCTATCTTGAAAAGTACTGCACTGATTCGATTCAAATTTGGTATTGACATAGACGAGAACCAATCTTAACATATAGGTCTAATAAAACTTCAGTCCGCCATCTTGAAACAAAATGGCGGCTAGCTATCTTGAAAAGTACTGCACTGATTCGATTCAAATTTGGTACAGACATAGACGAGAACCAATCTTAATATATAGGTATAATGAAGATTCAGTCCGCCATCTTAAAACAAAATGGCCGCTTGCTATCCTGAAAAGTACTACACTGATTCGATTCAAATTTAGTATAGACATAGACGGGAACCAATCTTAACATATAGGTCTAATAAAACTTCAGTCCGCCGTCTTGAAACAAAATGGCTGCTAGCTATTCTGAAAACTACTGCACTGATTGGATTCACATTTGATATAGACATAGACGGGAACCAATCTTAACATACTGGTATAATAAAGCTTTAGTCTACCATCTTGAAACAAAATGGCCGCTAGCTATTCTGAAAACTACTGCACTGATTGGATTCAAATTTGGTATAGACATAGACGGGAACCAATCTTAACATTTTGGTATAATAAAGCTTCAGTCTACCATCTTGAAACAAAATGGCCGCTAGCTATTCTGAAAACTACTGCACTGATTGGATTCAAATTTGGTATAGACATAGACGGGAACCAATCTTAACATATTAGTATAATAAAGCTTCAGTCTACCATCTTGAAACAAAATGGCCGCTAGCTATTCTGAAAACTACTGCACTGATTGGATTCAAATTTGGTATAGACATAGACGGGAACCAATCTTAACATATTGGTATAATAAAGCTTCAGTCTACCATCTTGAAACAAAATGGCCGCTAGCTATTCTGAAAACTGCGGCACTGATTGGATTCAAATTTGGTATAGACATAGACGGGAACCAATCTTAACATATTGTAATAATAAAGCTTCAGTCCGCCATCTTGAAACAATATGGCCACTAGCTATCCTGAAAAGTACTGCACTGATTCGATTCAAATTTGGTATAGACATAGAATGAAACCAATCTTAACATATTGGTATAATAAAGCTTTATTTCGCCATCTTTAAACAAAATGGCCGCTAGCTATCTTGAAAAGTACTGCACTGATTCGATTCTTATTTTGTACGGACATAGACGGGAACCAATCTTAATATATAGGTATAATATAACTTCAGTCCGCCATCTTAAAACAAAATGGCTGCTAGCTATTCTAAAAAGTACTGTACTGATTCGATTCTTATTTTGTACAGACATAGACAAGAACCAATCTTAATATATAGGTATAATAAAACTTCAGTCCACCATCTTAAAACAAAATGGGCTACTAGCTATCCTGAAAAGTACTATACTGATTCGATTCAAATTTGATGTAAGCATAGACGGGAACCAATCTTAACATATAGGTATAATAAAGCTTCAATCCGCCGTCTTGAAACAAAATGGCCGCTAGCTATCCTAAAAAGTACTGCACTGATTCGATTTAAATTTGCTATAGGTACAGACGAAAACTAATCTTAACATATAGGTATAACAAAGCTTCAGTCCTATGCCATTCGAATTCAGACGTTTGCAGTTTCCGGTACGACTCGCATTTGCAATGACCGTCAACAAAGCACTGGGACAGTCGCTACAAGTGTGTGGACTAAACTTGGAAAATCCATGCTTCTCACATGGACAGCTGAACACAAACACTTTCTTTGAGTTGCAATGAAACGCATGCGGGATACTCGCATTAAATTGTAGACCACGCGAACGAAGTCGCGGGTAATAGCTAGTAGTAAATAAATGCGAGATAGGGAAAAATTGTATGAAAAATATATGTTACAATGACCAATGGTAAGACTTGTTTTTCAATATACTTTGTGAGTTTGAGAATTGAATAAACAGAAGAGCTTTTATTTACCTGTATTACCTTGGAAACTGCTAATATGATATGTTATCATTTTAATCAAATGTTCTATTTGAAAAATTACCTCAATAAAATAAACCTCGAGACTTAAGTTCTTTCAGTGTTGATGTACAGCCCAATTTTCAAAAGAGTTTTAGTTAGAATGTAGCTAATCCTGCATTTAGGATTTGTCAAATTATACTAAACCATAAACTTATTCCATTTGCCACTTGGATTAGATCTAACTTACATTTACTGAACCAGATCACATATTTATTTCACTGGATTAGTTCGCTGCCTTTATTTCCTGTAGTCGAATTACTGATTCTAATTTATTTAGAAGTAATTCACCCTAATAAGTATATCAAAATGCTTAATTTAGTTCATTTAAGTCATGTGTTCTAATTTATCTGAACTGATTTAGATGAACCAAGTGGCAAATGGAATACAGCTCATATTCCCATATTTTTCTTATTTTCATAACCATAGTTATGAATTTGACATTTAATGTAGAAATTTTTGAAAATATATTACATTTATTGTTTATATCTTCGTTATTTTGTTCATTTGTTTGCTATTTTATTTCTTTCTTATAATATTTCAATATAATAAATTTAGTTATATGTATTCCGTATGTTTCATTTTAAAAAGGACGCTCTAAAGCTACATTCACAAATCGAAATTAGTTTTTGTTTTATGTTTTATGTTTTAGTGTGTTTTTAGGTGGCATTCACAAATAGTTTTGCTTTTGTCGGTTTTAGTTAGTAGTGATATCTATCATACATTTTTAAAAATCGGTTATACTCAGAAGATCGGTAATACAGTAAATGCAACTGTCAGATATGCTAAGTTACACGTGCTGTCATAAGTTTGTTTACTTTCGTATTTTTTGGAAGAGCAAGGTAAATATTATTGTAATAAGAAGGTAGGTATTAATTTGTTATTAAACTATTTTAGATGATTTGATTAGCAAAACTACTCTTAAAATCTTTTTATTTTCATTCATTTTGACACTTGAATAAAAACAAATTTAGGTTATTGTCAATGTGAAGGATGATAGAAAGAGACAAGTATATATCACTACATCCTATTGGTCTATTCTTAAGTATAAAACGTAAAACTAAAACATAAGTTTGGAGTTTGCAAACTTTTGTGTTAAAACCAAAACTAAATACTGATTTGTGAATGGCTGCATAAGGTAACATGTCTACAAGGTTATTAAAACATAAATGGAAAACATAAAACAAAAACTAATTTCGATTTGTGAATGTAGCTTAATAAATTGCTGTCAAATTCGTAACCATGGTTTTGAAGAACCCTATGTTTCATGTTAAAATAAACTCACTGTATATGAAAAGAGTTAAACATCGAATTACTGCAGATTTGTGTTACAGGCAATATTCTTAACATTAATCTATGTACATTTACTTACATAACAACCTGTATATATATATTTTTCACAATTGCTACAAATTACAAAGTAGGAACACATTGTCATTACAAAGACACACATTCAAAGTTATTTTCGTATCTACCGCGATTGTCAACTTTCCACATAAACAACAAACAAGAGAAATGAAAGATCTGTTCCGACAATAAATTCTGCGGATGTCCGCTTCTTACACGCAACGTATGTCAGAGTAATAAACACAGATTCACGTGTCGACGTCTCGAATCGTGGTTAGTGGTTCGCTTTGACGTCACACACACTAAACAAGGTATCCTCCTTGGGGCTAGATTAAACTATGGTGGAAGTTTCTAACTAACTTTGTCCGTTTAGAATTATTAGTACTTATATAGATAACAATGAGAATTTACCACGAAAATTAACAACAACGTGCAGATGAGATGTACGAGTAGCTGAGGAATTAAATCAAGAATATCTCAATTGTTTTAATAAGAATTGTATCGCTAAAGAATGGAGTAGGTCGCACAGTGGTATCGTGTCGGCCTGTGGATCCTGAGAACTCTGGTTCGATTCCCACAACCGACAAACATATTCATCATATTAATACTATTCCTGTGGCTCTCCTTCTACTAACATCTTTAGGGGCCGTGATTTGAAGACTGGTAACCGCACTTTACGCACAAAATCACTTACTGAGATCTGATTCGGCAGTATCACACCCAGTAATGGGTAGAAAGCGTGATGATATATTTATGTTTATTTGAAGAATATTCAATACAAGTTACAACAAAAAAAAATTCAAACCGCCATAGCGAATTATTAGCTAATTTGGACGAAATTTCAAGGGCGAAAAAGTTTAAAGTGTCTACATGCGATCTTAGAGTTAATCTCTTCCACCCCCTCAACCCCCTAGAAGAAAAAAATGTTTTTTAGTGGAAATAACATCCATATTTGACGATCTGTACGGAGCTAAGAAAAATTTGTGGACTCAATTCACCATTAGAGCAATAAAGTTTATTCAATTCCCTGCAAAGGACGCAAACAAGATCCTACGATGATTTGGCATAGCGTTATGTACGTTTGAAGTTGAATGTGCAAGTAAAGGGTACAAAAGGGGATAATCCTAACAGTTATTTTCTGAAAGAATCGTCCAATTTTGTTGAAAAGTCGCCGAGTTATGAAGCAAAAACCCCTAAATGCACATTGGCTGTAGGAATCGAAGCCGGGTTCTCAGGCCGACTGGATACCACTGTACCATCTACCTAACTTACACTTATTGAACCAGTATCAGATTTATCCTGGGTTGCATGAAAGTTTTATCGGTTTATTAGCAACTAACAGTTCAATAAATTTCAGAAAATCGCTATTGATACTGTTGCTAGATAAACAGTTCTTTAACTAAAGAGCTCTTTATTTTCTTCTTGCAACCCAGCATTACTGTTTCAGATTCAACTTGCGATAGTTCATCGCAATAAGTGCATTAGTTTATTTAGTTTAGTTCATTTATGCTGGGTGACATGAAAGTTTTATCGGTTCATTAGCAACTAATGGTTTAATCAGTTTCAGAAAGCGCTATTCATACTGTTACTAAAAAAACAATTCTTTAACTAAAGTACTATTTATTTTTTATTGGAATCGAGCATTAATCATGTTACCTAATTTACCTGAACTGATTTAAGTGAACTAAGTGGCAAATAAAATATAGCTACTTCTGTGGCAATATTTATAATTTAGGCTGTTATTATTCCCCGTACTTCGTCTATTATTATCTTGACAAACAAATGAAAAGAGAAGTGCAGAAGGAGCAGCATCCATCCGAATAAAGTTACAGGCAATCGCAGCTCAGTGGATAGAAGCGAGGTAAAACTTGCGTTTCTTAATTAGCAAGCAAGAGGTCGTGCGTTCAAATCTTACTGATTTCAAACTATGTAAAAATACGATTGTGTCTGAGTGGTTCGGATTCCACTATAAGCTGTAGGTCCCCTGTACTGTAATTGGGATTTACTTCCTGTTGTGCAGAGTAACAAAATAAAAAAATAAAAATAAAAAATAAAACTAAAATAAAAAAATCATATATATGTCAACAGACTGGGAAGTGAAATTGGACAATAGAAATCAATGGAGAGATGTATGCAAATCAGCCTTTAGGGCCTGCAGAGCTAATTTATTATTTATATGACAACAATTATCAGAAGTGAGATAGATTATTATATATTATTGCGACACTTCTTCCGATAACACTAAAAATGTTTAAAATATTCATAAATATTAATTTTAAACAATCGGTAAAAATTGTTACCAACACAGCAAAAATACAGATTTATTGCCTTGGCTAGATTCATTGCATCGGCTGCGCTTCGGCTATGAAACGCTAGCAGCGACTATAAATCTGCTACTTTATTGCCTAGTTAAACAAATAACTATATTGTCAATATTTATAACAAAGTGTTACTGTTAATAAACAAATCCTGAGCCCCTGAACTCATGCTTTACACGCTCAAATCGGTATTCATGGTTTTAGTGAAACTCATTTTTAGATGGACTCGATTTAGTACTACAAACCATAGCTTTAATTCTCTCAGTTATCATTTTATAATAATTAATATAATAATAAAAAGTCCTACCTGACATTTTTTTCTGATATGAGTAATTTGTTTGGAACTTACCTGAAACAAAATAAAAATCATGTTAATTAATTTATTATTAATTCCTAGAAGTTATAATAATAATTATTAAAGTAGACAAAACATTATTATCCAATTCCAATACTACAGGATACTTTTACATATTATAAAATATGTAAAATTTGTTATTATACCAAAATGTTGTATTTGAAGCACGAAATCAAATAAATGAACCAGGATTTATGGGATGACTAGTGTAACGCGTAAGAAAAAGCCGATGTGACGCGTAGAAGTCAATTGTTAATGAGAAGAAGAAATACTTTTAATTTAACGCGCGATTTAATACAAGATTAAATCAAACAAAATAAGACGAAACAGATGCAAACTTCTTGTAAAAATATATATTTAAAACATAAAATGAAATACCAATATTTACACAAGTTATAAATTAAACAAATTAGCCGAGAATGGAAACAACAACAATGTATGAATAAACTAATCTTAGTTAAGTTACACAATTACATGGCAAGACCTACATCTTGCACAGACGAGAGACAACTTGTCTCGACAGAAGCCAATCTACCACTCACTAATTGTTGTTGTATTCCATGGGATGTTCTGACAAAGGGTAAGGGGCTGGTATCATTGCGTTGGTCTAGATAAGCGATGTGTTTACATAAAAACCCAGATGGGGTGAATAACAAGGGTTAACTCTATCCGACCCATGCATAGCTATTAATGTACCCAGATATGTCGTCACATCTCGTATAACCAGACGCGACAATAATTCAGAAAAGCTATAAACTTGATAAATAATGATCTACGGAATACTGAAGTTATAACATATGCCCTAATAAATTTGATAAACAAAATATACTCTGTCAAGTCAACTTTAGAAAGATACTTAAGAAAACGCTTAATTAGTCTGTATCTCTCGAAGCTGAGTTGATAGTGAAATATCATAATTTATAAATAAAACCAAATTCTGAATAGTCCGCTTTGTTACACTAGGCTTTAATATAAGAATTTAATAGTATTAGAATGACAATGTTTCGGACACATAGTTCGTGTCCATTTTCAATTGTCAGTTTGGCTCTGAGTAATTTTAGAATTTAACTTTTTATCAAATTCTTTTTGTAAATAATCACTTGTGGTTATAAAAATTGGACTTGAAAATAGACACGAGTCATGAGTCCGAAACGTCGACATTGTAATACTATAATTGTATAAATAAAATAATAGTAATTTATTGTACTAGTGCCGAATATGAAATATTAGTCACAAAAGATAAAGTTTAGTCACGATGCCCGACGGGAGGGTGGTTACTTTTCTTTTCTTCTTATCCAACATCTCTTTAAAAACGTGTTAAATCGTTTTAATATGTTCGTTTATTGTTTGATATGATATTAATAAAATATAAAATACAGTGAGTAATGATGGAAATTATTTATTTCAAATAACTATAGTAACAGCTTTATTATAAATCGATGTTAAATAATAGTTATTTATATATCAAGGGTGAAAACAGGCGTTTCTGACCCGTGGCATGGTTATTAACACTCGGTGCTTTGCTCAGAGTTAAAAACGCTAATTTTACCCGTGGTGCATACAATATTTCATGCACAAGAAAATAACATTTATCTATATGTTCAAAAGATTAAAATATGTAAATAGGTTAAATGTCAAAATGACATTTTGTCAAATCAAATATTCACAATAAACAAAAATTGTCATTTTATTCATAACTAAGTGTTTAAGGGCTAAAACACATTAATTTCGGCCCAGTTGTGCATAAAATATATGATGATCACGCCTTTTACTTATTATTAGGCGTGACACTCGCTGTAGCAGATCTCGGTAAGTGATATATTTATGCGCCTATAGTGTAGTAGTATCCGTTAAATCAAGGCCCAAAAGATATTAGTGGAGGGAGGGTCACAAGGATAATTTGTTTAATGAAAATATTTTGTCGACTGTGAAAATCGAACCTAGGTTCTCGAATTCACAGGCTTCCTACCCCATAGATGTATGTATGTATAAATGTATTTGTCAGAAAAAAGGACAAAATAATCAATGTTCAATTTATGAAATAGTTATTTTTATAACAAATGCCGAAAAAGGCTCGTTACGTGCAAGTGCAGAATTTAACGCACGAGGCTTGCCGAGTGTGGAAATCTGCACGAGCACGTAACCTTTTTCGGCACGTGTTATAAACAACATTTTTCTACAACTGTGCGATTTAATAAATCACTAAAATATTATCCAAATTTAAATTTTTTTAATGATATTACACGAGGACGATGTTTTACGGCGTTGCTATGGTTTGTTTGTTGATTGCTTACACATTGTTCTACATTATTTAAAAATATTTTACTAACGTCAAGATAATTTCTTCAAAATCGTCTAGATTGGAATAGTACAGTGAGTGATTCTGCTTTATCATAAATACCTCCAAAGATAATTGAAGCTCCGGATCATGCTATGTTGCATCTATTTTCGACAATGACAATCAACCTGCTGTTGGTACTTCTAGAGCCTCCGAAATTGTTGTGAATAATATTACTGTTAATAATTTGAACAGGTACGGAAGAAATCAATGTTTCTTTAGACAATACAAAAGTTTCCACTTTACATTATGTCAATATGAGCAACTGTAACAACTATGTTAATAAGATACACACACAATAAATATTATGTATTTCACTTACTTAAAACCATTTATCGATATATTTTACTTTGTTCGTTTCTTTTTATTAGTTGTGTACAGATTAGATATACTGCCATTTAAGGTTATGTTTATAAACGTCAAAATATACTACTGCATATTTACTAGCGCTGGCTCACTGCATCTCCTTCTTCCATAAGCGTCTGTGGCCAAAATATGAATTACGCGTTTGGCGCGAAATTTAAATCGCTCTCAAAAAAACTTTTTTACAGTTGCGTAATGAAGCACTTTCCGCACTAGTGTTTCTTTGCTTTCAGAAACGCACTTGGTCTGCATTCATCTACTTTCCATATATAACCAAGGCAATTATAGTTACGTAATAACAAAGAAATCGCACAGTTGTAGGAAAATAATATTAACTGGCATTTTTTGTTTGTTAAACAGATAAATTTATTAGGAACTTGATTAGTTGATTAAAATATCCGCCCACAATATTTGCATTTATTATTTTAAATAATTAGTGAAATGTAATATAATAAATTGAAAAAGATTTTGTATATTATTTACTAGAGCAATACTGCAACAAATTAGATTCACTGATCCGCACAGCTGCAGTACAACGCTACGAATATTATTTCTCCCTTACAAATGGCAATAATATTTGCAAACCTAACGTAGCGTGTTTTACAACATAATAATTTCAAATAATACCTGCAATTTTACAGTCTGCTACTTTCCATAATTAAGCAAACAGACAGCTTGTTAATGAGATATATGTATTAAATTTAGTTTGTCTTTGTTACTTTGGGCCCCTTTTACTACCTAGGATTACTTTATACCTGGAACTTGAAAAATATAACTTCTCGACTAAACGGTAGTTGGGATAAAAACCGGGATAATCAATGCTTTTTTACCGTCTTTTTACTTTCTTATACGTAGTATAAGGAAGAATTGGAATCGTAAAAAAAATCGTTGACGAGATTTTCGCGGAAATACATGTTTTGAGGTCCACTGAATCTGTTTTGATCATTTTCTCAATGATGTCTGTGTGTGTGGATGGATGGATGGATGGATGGATGTGCAATATCTCATGAACGAGATAAGATTTGTTAACGAAACTTGGTAATTATAAGTTTCATGAAAATACGAAGAGCTGAGTTGATTTTGAATGAAATTGAAAAACCGGAAGAGGAAGTTTACTGGACACACAAAACAATAAATTCCATTTTTGAAATAAATGGAATCAATTACGAAAAAAAGTTTCAAATAAAAGATGTCAGCAAAAATATTTGGAACATAAAATGTTATTTTCAATTTTCCTGTATATGCGTCTAATTTTGAGAAAAACTAATTTATATATTTAATAATATATTTCAATAATCATAGTAGCAATAGAAATAAAAAACAAAAACATGTTTAACATTTATATGTCAAATAATAATTGTCAAATGCAAGGAGCAAGTCATAAGTGTTCAATTCAGCGTTTTTAATATGAAATATGCTGTGTATAAGAAAGTCGTGTGGTGACCACACCAGATTTTTTTATCTCTGAATAAACTTCCCAATATCAACGGGATAAATGAAAAAACATCGCATCGAAATATTGCTATATCATTTTATGTTTAATAAGATGACTGTCTTATTTTAATCGTGTACGAGGTCTGGCTATTAAATAACGAGACTGACGCTGCTACAGACGAAGTACGCATGCGCCAAACACCAGCGACCGTCAGATTTTGAGCGAGAAGCTTTCCCTTTCGAATGAAACACCTCTCGCTTCTGTAAACAAATCCGTATAGCCGTAGCATTCGTTCTAATTAGAGTTGTTTTTTAGTTTCGCCGAAAAAATGTTAAGTGCAACATTAGAGCAACGAATTGTTATGAAATTACACATAAAACTTGGCAAAACTGCTACTGGAACTTATAATTTATTGAAAAAAGTATCCGAATTGTGCAAGGATAAGTCATGGTTTCTTCATCAAACCAATGCGCTGGCTCATTCCGCAATGTCTGTCAAGAGATTTCTAGCCAAGTACAGCATCCCAGTGTTGGACCATCCGCCTTATTCGCCGGATCTTGCACCGTGCGACTTCTATCTGTATCCTAAGGTTAATTTGCCTTAATAGCAACAAGATTTGAGCTTTGAAAGAGAAATCGTCAAGCGTTCTGAAGGAGCTGACAGAAGAAGACTTCCAGTACTGTTTCGAACAATGGAAGATTCGCATGGAGCATTGTAGGGTTAGATGAGGGGTGTATATTGAAAGTGATAATAAGTAAATATGTGTGGAATCAAAATAAAATGTTAAAACAGCATCAATCTCGTTTTTTAAAAGCCACACCTCGTATTACATCGCTTTATCTAGTATTTCATCGTCTCATAACTATTGTCTTTTACACGTAACATGGGCTCTCGCTCAGCCCTGTTAAAATACCAAGCATTCTCATCCATATTCACATTTCCATGGCATCAATCCTTTTCCTATCTTTATCCAGAGATGGAAAAACCGATAATTATACCGGTATTTGTAAAAGCGCACCTTACGAGTAGTTGCTATTTCTAAAAGTGGAATTGTTTTTCACTTACAATGTGGCTCCCAGGCTCCCTCAACAAAGAGCAGACAAGTCCAGCTCACTTGATTTGATATATTCGTACGCAAAGGCATTTGGGTAATAATGTGGGAACTTTCATTATTTTTATGTAAATTTGATGGGTGTAGAGAGAGTAATAAAGATACCCGGAAGGAAACTAGGTTAATGTTCAACCCTTACCTTCGTCATTTAATGCCATTCAATATTTTTACACGTCTGCTGCGTTAAGATAATAAACACAAGTTTCCAGAAAAACAATTCCGGGGTTTTCAAAAGATCTTGACATATATTTTCCCTATTAAATGTCGGTAGGTATGTTGGAGACACTGATGCTGGGTTGCAAGAAAAAATAAAGAGCTCTTTAGTTAAAGAACTGTTTATCTAGCAACAGTATCAATAGTAATTTTTTGAATTTATTGAACCGTTAGTTGCTAATGAACCGATAAAACTTTCATGCAACCCAGCATGAACGTGGGAGAATACATGGACGACTAAAGTTTGTTTTACACCACACTAAGTATTGAACAAGATTTTGAACATAAAGGAAAAAAATTTCCAACACTTGTCAAAGTTCCACAATTAAGACTTATTAAGACTTAGTTCTACATCGCTATTGACAATTTGTCTTTGTTTTAATTATTCATTGACAATTTGTCTTTATATTATAAGATTTTGAACATTCAGTTGTATCAAGTCGGCTTGTGGATTTGAGAACGTCGGTTTTATGATTCCCACAGTTGAAAAACAATTTTCACAATATTAAAATTACCTCTATGGCTCCCTCTTCACTCACATCTTTTCTACGGCAAAGTGCCACATCCAGTAATAGGTAAAAGGCGTTATAATATATTTATTTTGAACAATATTTGGAAAAATGTAATTGAATAGTATCATACAGCAAATTGTTTGATATATCGCATTGCTTTGTAAATTGTCTGAAAAAACAGAATGTGTTCTATTATCTACACTATTTTCGACAAAAATTGCATGCACACATAGCTATTCTGTGTTTCACGCAGTATTAAAGCAATTACATATTTTTATTACATATTTTATTTTATGGGATGGCTAGCTCAGTGGTATGATGTCGGCCTGTGGATCCTGAGGTCCCTGGTTCGATTCCCACAGGCGACAAATTTTCATCATTTGAAAATGCTATCCCTGTGGCTCCTCCACTACTAACATGTTTGGGGGCCGTGATTTGACGACTGGTAACCGCACTTCACGCGCAAAATATATCACTTACCGAGATCTGCTTCAGCAGAGTGCCACACCCAGTAATGGGTAGAAGGCGTGATGATATATTTATTTATTTATTTATTTACCTATTTAATATTAATTGTTTTTGTGGTTGGTACTTGGTGAAACATTTTTAAAAATATTTTAAATAAAAACACTGAATAGTCGAAACGCGTAGTGTAAAAATAAAAGTAATAAATTTGTGAAAATTACCGAATGTTTGTATTTAAATTACATATTTCATACAATTTGCTGAATACTACTTATGCAGTTTAGATTATTCTAAAAATTGTTCAAAATCTTGTTCAATATTTAGTATAATGTAAAACGAACTTTAGGAATAAATGGATGGATATAATATGGTTTGTTACGTGAACGAAAAATTCTGAGTGGGAAGTATAAACAAGTTAATATGAAAGGAGTTTATTAGAATTATTTAATTCTATTTTTATAGCTTTATTTTATATACAGGGTGACCCATTTTAAATAATCCACTGGAATATCTCGAAAAATATGCATCAGACAAAAAAATATTTCAAACCAAAGTGTATTGGTTTAGAGGGGGGCACCCGATGCTGTAATAATTTCTCCTTCCCCCCACGGGGTCGGGGAGGGAGGTAACTTTGAAATTTTAAATACGGATCCCCACTTTTTATTTCAGATTTGGATTCTACGCACCCGTGGGGGTGAGGGGAGGAGAAATTATTACAGCATCGGGTGGCCCCCTCAAAACCAATACACTTTTTTTTTGTCTGATGCATATTTTTCGAGATATTCCAGTGGATTATTTAAAATGGGTCACCCGGTATATGACAGTTAACAGCAGATGATTTGTATTTTGCTTGTAACCAAGGAGAGTTATTTACAAAGTTGTCATCAAAACACCCGTTGCTCGATTTTCTTTTGTTTAAAATCATCAATATTCAAGCACCAACTTCAAATCCAATTAGTCACATGTTTCCCTCTAAAATACAATTCTTATCCGATAATCAGGCACAAATTTATGATAATTATTCTAATTATATATTGATACAAATCTCAAATTCCATCATTAATTCCAATTCAAACCACCATCTTGAAAAACATTTCACAAACTCATTACAACCAGACATATAACAAGGACTGTATTCCAAATCCCATCCAATTTAGCGGTAAACTGATCGATACTAATTCGAAGGCATTAAACTGACGACGCTGAACATAGTATCAGGTGAATTAGACGCCTGCGCTGCGGTTGCAGAGCCTGGCTGCGATGTTTGTGTCACTTGCAGCATTGTGGCTATTTATAGCTCACAACTGAAGCATAGCATGCTAATGATAGCTATCTATTACTTGAATATGATGAGGCATGGATAGAGTATAGAGAAAAAGCAAATTGAACAAATGGCAGAAGTAAGATGAAGATTTACTTATAATCTGTCAGTGGAATAAAAATGTGGAAGAGATTAAAGGAATGTTACGATTTAATCGAAATAAATAAATATATGATCGCGTCTTTTACCCATTACTGGGTGTAGCATTCTGCCGCAGCAGATCTTGATAAGTGATATATTTATACGCGTGAAGTGCGGTTACCAGTCGTAAAATCACGGCCACCAAAGATGCTAGTGGTGGCTACAAGAGCAATGTTATTACACTTTGACAGCTGATGTGTTTTTGAAGGTTAGCGTTGGCGTTTGACGTTTGAGGTTAGGTGTGGTGTAATAACCGTAAATATTAAATGTTAAAATATTAATAAATAAGTAATTATTAATTTTAAGCTAGCTCAGTGGTATGAAGTCGGCCTGTGGATCCTGAGAACCCTGGTTCGATTCCCACAGGCGACAAACAATTTTCATAATTTTAAAAACTATCCCCGCGACTCCTCCACCACTAACAACTTTGGGGGCCGTGATTTGACGACTGGTAACCGCACTTCACGCGCAAAATATATCACTTACCGAAGTTTTCTTCCGTCAGAGTGCCACACCCAGAAATGGGTAGAAGGCGTGATGATATATTTATTGATTTTTTTAAGAAATAAGATTTATCTGTGCAAATGTGTCGAAAAATCTGCCAAAACTTCAATCCAAATAATAATACAAATTCTTTTCATTTATTTTATTATTTTCTTTCATCGTAACGCCATCTGTTGTCAATCAGTGGAACTTCACCTGATATGTTAGAAATGTACATTATACTAACATATCAGTGTATGTTATGTACAACCTTCCGTAGTAATTTATGATGTTATGGATAGTTTCATACGTGGACGTCTGAAAATATATTTCACATCCAAATCATAGCACAAATGGTAATAATTTTACAGAATGCCATTTTCTAATGAGATATTTTACAATTGTCCTACCGGTAGTTATAGAGAACTTTATCCGGAGATGGAAATATCGGCCCTTATTAGAGAAACAATTTAGTAATGTTAACATTTAGGTAACGTTAACATTTCGTTACCGAGACAAACAATTACACATCGCTCTTTACAATTACACATATAGGATGTAAAATAAGAAAGGAATACTGATATTATCTCCTGAAATAATCATTTATTCTAAATAATTTAAAAAAAAACTTTTCGTGGGTTTATGATTGCGGATATTTTGGCAAAATCAGACATTTTTTATCGTTAGACTTTTTTTTTAAAATGACATGCTTGATGTCTTTCGAAAGAATAATTTTTTTTCTCAATACAAACCTATCAAAAAATATAATACTTTATTTGAAAAATAATGATGAAAACTTTACTGTATTTTACCAGAAATAGATTGTGTTGCCAATAGACTTATATAAAACGGCAATTGTCCGAAACGCGTTGAATTGAGGATTTGAAAATCCGAGTTTGATTCCGTCAGTCAACAAACTTTAAACTACATTAAATATACCCTTACGGTTCCCCTTCCACTAACATCGTTGGAGACCGTGATTTGATGGCTATTAACCGCATTTCATCACAAAATACATCACTTGCCGAGATCTGCTACGGCAGAGTGCCACACATCCAGTAATTGGTGAAAGACGTCATGATATATAGAGCTCGAATTAATTGTACTCTTCTGAATTACAATTTTATGTCAATTCGCTATGTATGTAAAATACATCGACCTGCAGTAGCACGGTAAAGAAATATGTTAAAATATTACGGACGATATTTAAGTCAATAATTTAATTTACCAAAATATATTAATAAAGCTTGTATCCCGCCGGCAAATGTTGAATAATTCATATTAGAATATGAATTTTAATATAAATATAAGGAAGAATGTAAGCAGGGTATAGAAATAATTTAAAATTTAATTATATTTTTAATTAGCGTAGCCCAAACTTTGCAGACAAGATCTCAAGACTTTAAATTAACTGTAGAGAAATATTTTGAACTGTCAAAAAGAATTTTTACATCTGACGTTATTATATAAAGCTTTCGCACAAAATCTTGTTTCCTAATTAACTTTTCTTACTTCGAATTCGCATTTTATAAACAAATTTTGTTTAAAATACACTGACATACGTAAGCAGACAGACGAAGTCTTTTTTTAAGAAGCACATTTTTGATATAAATTTAATCATTTTTTTAATAAAAAAAACGTTATGATTTATTTTTCAGATAACCGAAGGAAAATATTATTTTATGTTCACGTTATGTTATGAAAGTTTGCATGAAAGAAAAACATTTAAAACAGTAACAATTTTTCACAAAAATCTAAACTACATATTTATGCTTATAAAATATTATACTTGGAAGTAAGCCAATCTTGAACCAAATACCAGAAACAAAACTAAATCAAAAAATCTGATGTAGGCACTACACGACTTTCTTATACACAGCATATTTAATATTTAGAATATATGAATAAAAATAAATAAATATATCATCACGCCTTCTACTCATTACTGGATGTGGCACTCTGCCGAATATTATATAATATTATTAAACATGTAAGTTAGTTTTTCAGTAATTCAGCATTTATCTGTTTGAAACATATAAAATATCAAATTTGTTTACGTATAATTTTTTAGTAATGTTGATTACTTTATATCTAACTTTACTGATGAAGCATATACATTAGTTTTTCTCAAAATTAGACGCCTATACAGAAAAATTGCAAATAACGTTTTATAAAATAAATAAATAAATAAATATATCATCACGCCTTCTACCCATTACTGGGTGTGGCACTCTGCTGAAGCAGATTTCGGTAAGTGATATATTTTGCGCGTGAAATGCGGTTACCAGTCGTCAAATCACGGCCCCCAAATATGTTAGTGGTAGAGGAGCCACAGGGGTAGCTTTTGAAATTATGAAAATTGTTTGTCGCCTGTGGGAATCGAACCAGGATTCTCAGGATCCACAGGCCGACCTCATACCACTGAGCTAGCCATCCCATGTTATGTTCTAAACATCTTTTATTTGAAACTTTTTTTTCGTAACTGATTCCATTTTCGAAATAAATGGAATTTATTGTTTTGTGTGTCCAGTAAACTTCCTCTTCCGGTTTTTCAATTTCATTCAAAATCAACTCAATTCTTCGTATTTTCATGAAACTTATAATTACCAAGTTGCGTTAACTAATCTTATCTCGTTCATGAGATATTGCACACTCGGACACACATCCATCCATCCATCCATCCATCCCTCTACACAGAAAATGATCAAAACGTATTTCCGAGAAAATCTCGTCCACGATTGTTTTCACGATTCCAGTACTTCCTTATACTGTGTACAAGAAAGTAATATGAAAAATATATCCTGAAATAAACTTCTACAAAACGAGGTACAAAAAATACAAGTTTGCAAAGCAATCGTAAGATCATCAGATTCCTTTGAAATGCGAACAAAGGGTTTACTAGACATTAAATCAATAAGAAAAACAAAATGCTTCAATTTTGTAAACAGTTTTCCATATTCAAATGAAAGTTCCAGTTCCGCCAATCTGTTCCACTGCTATGAAGACAAGAACAGTGGTTCTGCTAAACGAGGGTGGTAGATTGCGTGGAGACCTTGACAGTGGTTCAAGGACGTGACACAACAACGCTGTTGGCACGATACAAGGTCCTGGCAAGGGACCAGATACTAAATAACAAGATTGTGTTTTATTTATTATCGTCGGGAAATTCGACTGTTCTGAACATGGTTTTAATTCTGCGTTTCGTGATAATTCTCTTGCATAATCAGTCGAAAATTATATTTAATAAAAGATGGTAATTATAAAACTTCAGGCTATGGTCCAACTAATAAGGTAGCACGAACCCGTAACACATTCTCTAAACATTGGCAACTCAATTATCCAAACGAGTTTTAGCTAATCCTGAATTTTGGATTAGACAAATTAACCTAAACCATATTCTCAAAAAAGTTTAAATAAACTCTAATAATATTCGGTTTTTGGAAAGTGATTTGGATTAACTTTTTAAAATCAGACTAGAATAAGATTAATAATCCAAAATACAGGATTAACTAAAACTTATAATAGATTGACGTTTATAACCTTCAAATATAGACGTTTATATATAATACATGAAAAAGAAGTCATGGTTATTGCTACACTTTTTATAGAAATTTTGAAATTTATTTTTTCAACGACCAGGCAGAAAGTATACTTTTCCAACTGTCCGTTGAAAGCAGAAAGTTGGCATTTGCTGCTTTCGAGGAGCAATGCACGAGGGGGCATAGTAAAAGTAACTGTATTTCAAAACTAACTATTTATTCAATGTAATCACCTTTTAACTTTATATACTTATCGCAAAGCTCAAAAGTAATTTGAAACCTTTCAAAAAAATTAATTGTTTTGGTCTGCAAATCACTGTTTCCATTCCTTTGATTGTTCTTTTATTTCTGGATCGTAGTAATGGATCCAAATTTCGTCCATAGTTACAATACGATCTAATATATTCGAAGAATTCCCTTCAAAATGTTAGCAGTAACTAGACTTAGTTGTTTTTGATCAGAATTTGGGGATCCATTTTACAGATAATTTTCTCATACACAAATCATGATGAACAATGTGAAAGATTGTTCGTACGAAATGTTTAAAGTCTCTGTTATACATTTAAGTCAAATTCGACGATCCTCCAAAATCGTGTCATGTACGAGTTCAACCATTTCAGAAATAGACACCGAAACGATTCTCCCAACACAGTGTTCATCTTTGACCTCTGGATACCGATTCTAATTCGTAACAACCACATATTTAGTAGAATGACGTATTTTTGATGACGTCAGGCGACTTAGTTACATTTCCAGGGAATTTACTTTCTACTGTTGGTTACAAAGATCAGATCATACATTGTCCTACTTTATTTAAAAATATTTCACTAAATTCAAAACAATTTCTTCAAAATCGTCTAGATTGGAATAGTACAGTGAGTGATTCTTCTTTATCTTAAACACCTCCATGCTATGTTGGATCAATTTTCGACAATGACAATCAACCCGCTGCTGGTACTTCTAAAGCCTCCGAAATTGTTGTCAATAATATTACTGTTAATAATATGAACAGGTACGGAAGAAATCAATGTTTCTTTAGACAATACACAAGTTTCCACTTTACATTATGTCAATATAAGCAACTGTAACAACTGTGTTAATAATATACACACACAATAAATATTATGTATTTCACTTACTTAAAACCATTTATCGATATATTTTACTGTGTTCGGTTCTTTTTATTAATTGTCTACAGATTAGATATACTGGAATTTAAGGTTATGTTTATAAACTTCAAAATATACTACTGCATATTTACTAGCGCTGGTTCACCGCATCTTCTTCTTCCATAAGCGTCTGTGGCCAAAATATGAATTACACGCTTGGCGCGAAATTTAAATCGCTCTCAAAAAAACTTTTTTACAGTTGCGTAATGAAGCACTTTCCGCACTAGTGTTTCTTTGCTTTCAGAAACGCACTTGGTCTGCATTCATCTACTTTCCATACGTAACCAAGGCAATTATAGTTAAATCTGCACGGGCATGTAACCTTTTTCGGCACGTGTTATAAACAACATTTTTCCTACAACTGTGCGATTTAGTAAATCACTAAAATATTATTAAAATTTATAAAATTTTAATCATATTACATGAGAACGATGTTTTACGGCGTTGCTATGGTTTGTTTGTTGATTGCTTGCACATTGTTCTACGTTATTTAAAAATATTTCACTAACGTCAAAATAATTTCTTCAAAATCATCTTGATTGGAATAGTACAGTGAGTGATTCTTCTTTATCATTAACACCTCCAAAGATAATTGAAGCTCCGGATCATACTATGTTGGATCTATTTTCGACAATGACAATCAACCTGCTGCTGGTACTTCTGAAGCTACCGAAATTGTTACCAATAATATTACTGGTAATAATATGAACAGGTACGGAAGAAATCAATTTTTCTTGAGACACAAAAGTTTCCACTTTACATTATGTCAATATAAGCAACAGTAACAACTGTTATATTATGTATTTCACTTACAAACAATTTTCATAATTTCAAAAACTACCCCTGTGGCTCCTCCACCACTAACATCTTTGGGGGCCGTGATTTGACGACTGGTAACCGCACTTCACGCGCAAAATATATCACTTACCGAAATCTGCTTCCGCAGAGTGCCACACCCAGTAATGGGTAGAAGGCGTGATGATATATTTATTTATTTATGTTTACTTACTCTTAAAATAAAACCATTTATTGATATATTTTACTTTCTTTTTATTAATTATGTACAGATTAGATATACTGCAATTTAAGGTTATGTTTATAAACGTCAAAATATACTACTGCATATTTATTAGCGCTGGCTCATTGCATCTTCTTCTTCCGTAAGCGTCTGTGGCCAAAATATGAATTCCGCGCTCGGCGCGAAATTTAAATCGCTCTTAATACAACTTTTTTTTTACAGTTGCGTAATGAATTACTTTCCGCACTAGTGTTTCTTTGCTTACAGAAACACACTTGGTCTGCATTTGTCTCCTTTCCACCCGTAACCAAGGCAATAATAGTTACGTAATAACAATGAAATCGCACAGTTGTAAGAAAAATTATTTTACAAGCGTTTCTAAATGGTCGTAGTAATCTCGAGCAGAAAGTGTCCTTGCCAGTTTTGCATGGTTGTTGCTCTCGGCTACGTCTAGATCAACAATTTTTCATGCGCGAGCAGTAGTAGACTACTTTCTGTTCTAGGCACACAAATAACTATTTAAAATTGTGGCAAAACCGGAAACTTAATAAAAAAAGTAAAAACACTCTTGTATGTATCTTTTAATTCCACATATTTTTGCACTCTACAGTTTTTTTCCATTAAATAGGGGAGCAGGAAATTGCATAAAACTAATATCTCATGTTAAATCCCTATATTCGCCCTTACCGAGCACCACCCTGTATATTAAACCAAATTTTACATATTCTAGACAAAAATAAAATCTTGTATGCAGCACGGATGTTACTGAATTATTAGCTAATATCGTTATTAGTTCCAATTTCAACTCCGATTCTAATTTAGAAAAATAACAGTTAATATAACATTTGAAGCACTAACGATTAATAAACATTTATAAACCATCCAATTTTTATTTGTAAATTGCTGTGAGGATAATAATTTTAATCCGGAATAAAAATTATGTTAGCTCCAAATTTAATCCTCTTTATGAATCTGCCTGCTAAGCCACTGTGTAATGGCTTTTAAAAATAGCTGATACTGCAGAACAACTTGGCGATTTAAATGCTGGCATTATTTACGAAGGAAATTAATTCTGCGTCGTAGATTCCACTCTAAGATAACATTAAATTAAAGAAAGTAAATCTGCCCGTGACATCCCTGCAAAATAATTCAATTACAAAGAAGCGTTTTAAAACATTGTTTTTCCAAATCCTCTGTTGAAAATGAAAACCGCTTGTCCGACATTGGTTTTTATCAAAGTTAAGTAAAAACAAACTTTGCCGTTGGGAAAGAATAGAAAGCGGAACGTTGTGAATTATTTGAGTTTCAATTTTCCAGTGACGAAAAATCTATAGGTAAACATGCCAATTTCCCTCCGAGTAATTTTTAGGTTAAAAATAAAGTTGAATAAATGGCTGTGTTTAATTTGTCCGTGTTATGTAATGATAAAATATTGAGTATATCCCATGTAAACATATTTATCCTGGCTGTGACATTTGAAGGCGAAATCCACTACGATGTTGTTGACAACAACGTTGTACTCTATATAGCTATCTAGCTTAACATGTGTCGGGTTGGTGTGCAGTACCATACTAATTGAAACTTATTGGAAAACGCGATTCATTTTGCTCTTATACACATGTTCGACAAAATAGTTATTTTCTCTGTTTCGGCATTAGAACAACATATTCTCGCATCATGGGCGTCCGCAGGGGGAGGCAGTGAAGCCCCCCCTGGATATTAACTAGAATGGTGACTACGACTCTCGAACATACGACTTTAACATGTAAAACTATAATTTTATAATTTCCTGCTTCCCTAAATATTTTAAGCAAAAAAGCTTGAAATAAAAGTTTTAGGGCATAAAATTCTGCATTTGAACCAATAAACAAAATTAATTTTTCAATCTATGGAACGACACAAATTAGATTTAAAAATGGCGAAAATTGCCTCAAAACTATTGATAGGCATGAAACTGAAACAAAAATTAAACAAATGTTTGACGTTTTATTTGTCAAAATAAATGAAATAATAAATGAAGAATTTATTTTGACAGTTTTGATAAATTGAACGTCAAACATTTGTTTAATTTTGTTTCAATTTCATAGCTATCGATAGTTTTGAGACAATTTTAGTCATTTTCAGATCTAATTTGTGCCGATACAAAGCATGCAAAATTATGATATATATATATAATATATATATATATATATATATATATATATATATATATATATATATATATATATATATATATATACACGAAATAAAAATTTAATTCTAAGTTTAAAGATAATAAATTCAAGCTGAAACTGAATTTTCAGCAGTATTCTTATGACCAGCTAGCGACATGTTTCCTATCGTAACGATTGAGTAATCTAAGTTTATTAAGTATACACAGACACAAAATATTAAAAAATAAAAACTGTAAAACTGCCAAATCGCAATTTATTGAAGAAATGGTGTCAATTTATGGTAGAGTTATTAGAAAATTGTCCTTCCTCTTCAATTCAACCCAGACGATGAAGACTAGTAATTTATTTCACAAATTTAAATATTTTTTATCTATTTGTTATGTGTGTCTATTGTTTATATTTATGTTATGTAAAAAAAATATATTTTAGAAATTTATGTATATCTGAAAGTTGCAAATGGAATACTGCTTTGGTATCCATGTAATTCAACATTTTGTACTTAAAACGTTTACATTGGTATTGGATTGACATTTTTAAAACATAACCTAAAACTTAAATGTCAAATTAAAATATTTATTACTTTACAAAATTTAATTAGTTTATAATGAAACCAAATTCTGCATATACTAAATAAAAATCAAATATAAATTTATCTTAACGCACGAAAAATATTACCTACCTTATTATAATATGTAATTTTGTAAAATAAAACTCAAAGGAATATGCATTTTTATATGTATTATTATTATATATAAATAAATAATATTTGAAAATACAAAATACAGTGCACATTACCTCTTGTACTACAGTTAAATTAATTAAAGGTTCTCGATTCTCTAACACCAGCGCAAAATAATCATGAAGATGACAAACGCATTTCTGCATTTGATTACCCAAAATTTTTGTAGCCATTGCTTATTTCTCAGTCTGTATTTATGTATCAAAAATGTCACAAACTTAGAAATGACAGGTGAGAAAATAACAAAATCATGGCCATAGGTCTCTATTTTTATTTTATAAACAAATGTGAACAAAGTAAATGTAAATTTTTGTATTTGTAAGACCTGTCATACGTTTTCATTAAAATAATAAATGTGATAGAACGTGGAAAAACATGAAACGTGTGTCTTAACTTATTAAGACATACGTTGTCTCATTCGCATAGGTACGAATAATATTATTAAAAAAAGATAGCTATATTTCAACGTATCTATAACATCGTCCACATATGACGTCATCGTTTTGATACAGGGAATGGAGTATATCATAAATTGGTATAACTGCATTATATACACAAAATATCTAGGAAACAGATAAAAAAAAAAATTATACAAATGTCTAGGCAACGGACAAAAACAATCGCAAATCACTGTCACCAATTTAACTATTCTACCAAAAATGTCCTTCAATAAAAAAGGCAACTATTTTTATTTAAAATTATGTAAAGGAAAGCAGAAACAGAGAAAATAGTATAAAACACTCGTCACAAAAGACAATTCTAGCACTAGTTCGTTCATCCCCTCGCCGCTACGCGAATTTCTAACTCGTGCTAGAATAAATTACCTTCCGTAACTTGTATAAGTTCAACTGATGAAGCTGTAGGCACTCAGTAAAACATTATTAAAACGATAAATAAAACACTTGGTATTTGTTTCACAAAATTTGACAAATCTTGATTTTATAATTTCGGCAGTTACGCCATCATCAGAAGATCTTATCTGTGTGTTTTATGTATCGTTTGTATTTTAATAAACTATTTCTTTTCTGTTTTGAAAGTATATTATTTCAACAGTCATTTGGCAACTGAGAGTTGATATTTTTCAAGCAACAAGCGTTTATATATTACTTTTTCGCTGCAATAGCAACAAGCGAGAAACTAATATTTTCGCTTGCTTTATTTGACATCACTATGGATACGAAATCAATGAGCAGCTATAGTTCGATTTCGCTAAGAATCCAGTAACAGATATAACATATATCTGTACTACTGCACTCAAGGAGAAATGTCTACATTCTTTAGATCAGTGGTTCTCAACCTGAAACCACAACAATTATGTTAAATTTTGACATAAATTCAACAGATTTTAACATTGTTACTATGGTTTCAATCATACACCGTACTCAAATCATAACGGACATAGAAGGCGTATTCCATTTGCTATTTGGATCAGATCTAACTTACATTTATTGAACCAGATCACTTATTTCGCTAGATTACTTCGCTGATTGTATTTCCTTGAATCACTAATTCTAATTTACTTTGAGGTAATTCACCGCAGTAAATGCAGTAGTTTGCTTAATTAAGTTTATTTAGTCATGTTGTCTAATTTATCTGAACTGATTTCAATGAACCAACTGGAAAATGGAATACAGCCCGACAACTGTATTCTCATTGTAATACAAGTATACATATTAGTTATATTTCGTTTGCTATATCGTTCACATAAATCAGATAAATTAGACTACATAACTAAAAATCTGGTGTGGTCACCACACGACTTTCTTATACACAGCATATATAATATTTAGAATATATGTTATTAAACATGTAATTTAGTTTCTTTCCGTAAGAAGACATAGATAACTAGATAAAGCGAAAATTAAAATTTATGTTTTTTGTTTCTATTGCTACTATGATTATTGAAATATATTATTAAATATAAAAATTAGTTTTTCTCAAAATTAGACGCATATATAGAAAAATTGCAAATAACATTTTATGTTCCAAATATTTTTGCTAACATTTTTTATTTGAAACTTTTTTCGTTACTGATTCCATTTTTGAAAAAATGGAATTTATTGTTTTGTGTGTCCAGTAAACTTCCGCTTCCGGCTATTCAATTTCATTCAAAATCAACTCAGCTCTTCGTATTTTCATGAAACTTATAATTACCAAGTTACGTTAACAAATCTTATCTCGTTCATGAGATATTGCACATACGGACACACATCCATCCATCCATCCATCCATCCACACACACACACACACACAGACATCATTGAGAAAATGATCAAAACGGATTCAGTGGACCTCAAAACACGTATTTCCGCGAAAATCTCGTCAACGATTTTTTTCACGATTCCAATACTTCCTGCGTATAAGAAAGTAAAAAAATCTGGTGTGGTCACCACACGACTTTCTTATACACAGCATATTTCATATTAAAAACGCTGAATTGAACACTTATGACTTGCTCCTTGCGTTTGACAATTATTATTTGACATATAAATGTTAAACATGTTTTTGTTTTTTGTTTCTATTGCTACTATGATTATTGAAATATATTATTAAATATAAAAATTAGTTTTTCTCAAAATTAGACGCATATACAGGAAAATTGCAAATAACATTTTATGTTCCAAATATTTTTGCTAACATCTTTTATTTGAAACTTTTTTCGTTACTGATTCCATTTTTGAAAAAATTGAATTTATTGTTTTGTGTGTCCAGTAAACTTCCGCTTCCGGCTATTCAATTTCATTCAAAATCAACTCAGCTCTTCGTATTTTTATTAAACTTATAATTACCAAGTTTCGTTAACAAATCTTATCTCGTTCATGAGATATTGCACTTACGGACACACATCCATCCATCCATACACACACACACACAGACATCATTGCGAAAATGATCAAAACGGATTCAGTGGACCTCAAAACACGTATTTCCGCGAAAATCTCGTCAACGATTTTTTTCACGATTCCAATACTTCCTTATACTACGTATAAGAAAGTAAAAAAATATGGTGTGGTCACCACACGACTTTCTTATACACAGCATATTTCATATTAAAAACGCTGAATTGAACACTTATGACTTGCTCCTTGCGTTTGACAATTATTTCTCAAAATTAGACGCATATATAGAAAAATTGCAAATAATATTTTATGTTCCAAATATTTTTGCTAACATTTTTTATTTGAAACTTTTTTCGTTACTGATTCCATTTTTGAAAAAATGGAATTTATTGTTTTGTGTGTCCAGTAAACTTCCGCTTCCGGCTATTCAATTTCATTCAAAATCAACTCAGCTCTTCGTATTTTCATCAAACTTATAATTACCAAGTTACGTTAACAAATCTTATCTCGTTCATGCGATATTGCACATACGGGCACACATCCATCCATCCATCCACACACACACACACAGACATCATTGAGAAAATGATCAACACGGATTCAGTGGACCTCAAAACACGTATTTCCGCGAAAATCTCGTCAACGATTTTTTTCACGATTCCAATACTTCCTTATACTGCGTATAAGAAAGTAAAAAAATGAACTAAGATAACTGAATGAATAAATCTAGTACTGGGAATAAAGAAAGTAAACCAATCAAATAAATAAGTGTTCTAATTCAGTAAATGTAAGATAGATCTGATTCAAACGCCAAATCCTATTATAGTCAACTCCTATTATAGTCAATAACAAGAATTTAAAATTATATTTTTATCTGACATTACATTAAATTTATGCTATTTATAAAGCAGAAAAATACGTATTGCTACCTCTCGTAGGAATATTAATTCTATTTTTATATTCTTCTGCGATGCTCATTCAGGGACGATATTTTCATGTTTACACATATTAGAGTGTTTACCTGTAATTGTGTGAAATTCACTTTCAAAAACAAGCGCAGGGACGACACTCCCTTCCTTTCTTATCTTTTAATTCGTTTTCAGTTATTACGTAGTGTTTAACTGCAATTGTGTGAAATTCACTTTCAAAAACAAGCGCAGGGCGACGCTCCCTCCCTTTCTTATCTTTTTGTTTCATTTTCAGTTACTGCATTGTGTGGTCTTTTCTTTCATATATAAGTGCAGTCTATCGCTTTTATCTTTTCTAATCTTGTAGATTCGTTGTTAGTTTCGTTATTAGATTCGTTGTTAGGAGTAAACGTGAGTCATTTGAGATTTTTTATGCATACGTTATGTACGTTGAAGAAAGAAAATGAATGGTAAGTGAAAAGGAATGATGTGATTGAAGGTTTGTTGTGTGATAATAATTTCGAGTGTAATAAATCAATGAGTTTATATGGAGTGATCTATGAAAGTGGTTGAAGTGAGGGTGGTATGTTTGGATGAAAATGTTTGACGATGACTGGTTGTTTGATGGGTGTGATGAGTGAATGTTTTATGAGTGATTTTAGGGTTCGTGCTACCCCATTTGTTGGGATATAGCGTGAAGATATGTATGTATGTATGTATGTACACATATTTATTTCTCTACAGCATTGATTTTCAAATTGTGGGTCGCAATCCCTCGTGGATCGCGAAGATATTGAACCCCCAATCGTCAGACACTATTTACAAATTTTTAAAAACATGTTTTCAACGATCCATCCTTTTGTACGCTTTCACTTTAATTTTGTAAATAAAAAATATCAAATCGAATGTTTGACAGCAATGTTAAATGACTCACTTGATGGTTCATCTCGAAAAGATCTTGTTCATTTAAGAAAAACTTATTATAAAAATTTAAGATACGGCGGCGCAACTAATCATGTACAAATTTATTGCAAGCTTGTTAGTAAAATATAATTTATTCTTTAAACTATTTACGAACATATCAAAGTTCCTAGGAAACTATACCAGAGTTCTTAATTAGAAATTTTTTCTATACTAATTTCTGAAATCGAGGTTCTATATTTGTAATGTAAATGATTAAATCAGCCTTTTACAAACAGCAATTTTGATCACATAAAAAGTTAGAAGGCCATAATAGTTTTTTTATGTATCACGGATGAAAACAAGCGTTTCTGACCTGTAGCATGGTTATTAGCACAAGGCGCGAAGCGCCAAGGGTTAATAATAAGTTCAGGGTCAGAAACCCTAATTTCACCCATGGTACATACAATATGGGGTGGCTAGCTCAGTGGTATGAACTCGGCCTGTGGATTCTGAGAACCCTGGTTTGATACCCACAGGCAACAAACAATTTTCTTAATTTCAAAAACTACCCTTGTGGCTCCTCCATCACTAACATCTTTGGAGACCGTGATTTGACGACTGGTAACCGCACTTCACGCGCAAAATATATCACTTATCGAGATCTGCTTCGGCAGAGTGCCACACTCAGTAATGGGTAGAAGGCGTGATGATATATTTTTTTTTACATACAATATTTTATGCACAACAAAATAACATTTAATTTTAAATTCAAAAGATTAAAGCAGGTACATTTATACGTCAAAATGACATTTTACAAAATCAAGTATTCAAAATAAATAAAAAATGTCATTTTGTTATGTACCTACAGGAAATTATTTTATTATGGACCTAGGGCCAAAAGGAATTGTTTAAGACCGCTTTTCATGGCTAAAACACGTTAATTTCGGCCCGGTTGTGCATAAAATAATTTATTTGTGACTTTTTTCCTGCAAGGGGGCCATGGCGCCGAAAAGTTTGAAAATCACTGGTCTAAAGCGATCGACGCTGATTGCTTAGCAAGGCACACACACACACACACATTGAAAATAATTGTTGCTTGTACAACGTAGATTGCAATTTAACACATTTAATAAATTTGTTTATTTGTTCCAGGACGCGTTAATCAAGCGATTGGGCCCAAATGCCTATCCATTTACGATGGAAATCACACCGTTGGCTCCACCCAGTGTACAACTTGTCCCAGCAAAGGAATACAATGGGGCACCCATTGGTACTAGCTACGACGTCCGTGCTTATATTGGTAAGTAAAATATTTTCAATTATTAAGTGATACATTGCCGTTAAGAACAGAATAAAATAGAATCAATCCTAGAAAAGTCTAAAATACTTCTCATCGTATCGATGTATAACTGAAAAAAGACGAATTTCAATTCTAGTCAAACTATTATTTGTCAAATATTATATTAGGAGTTATATTTTGCATGATAATTAACAAGCATAATCTTTAAAAATTTTGGTATATTTTGGAACGCACACTACAATTTAAATAATTTTTTTTTTTGTAGAAGCAGTTCCCCATTGAGAGTTTGATATTTCGATAGATTATTTTCAATTGACTTTTCTGGAAATAGCATTTATTTTATTATTAACGAAGGAGATTTAATTACAGTGAAAAATTATCACTTATTAATTTCATTGCAGAAAAACTATAATAGTTATTTGTGTATCAAGAGCGTAAAGTGAATCTTTATTGCTCGTGCTCGGTAATTGAAGCGCGAGCGAAGCGAGCGCTGCAATAGAGCGAGAGCAATAAAGATACTTTACGCTTGAGGCACACACATAATTTTTTCTACGATTTTACTAACTAAAAAAAATTTAAAAATAAATTTGGGGCTAATTCAATTCACTTTCCACCAATTTCTGTATTGTATGTAACCATGACGATATCAGTATCCAAGTAAATAATAAAAAAATTCTGTTATCAACAATCATTGTTTGTAATAAATTTTCACACATTATTAAAAAATATGCTCAAAAATCTCAGAAAATAGTGATTGGCGTACGAACTGAAAATTCTAATAAGAATATCACAGAATCTAATTTATCGTCAAATTTATCAAACACCATTTCAAGTGCCGGAATAAATGTACAAAACAGTCAAAACTGCACTTTCAATTTTAACATCACTCATCCTCATTAAGTTGGCACTGCTGCCCATCTGCGTTCAGGTTCAACTTCAAATCATAGAGTAGCAAACCTTATGTATAATGTGTGTAAAAGTGTAAAAATGAGTCTAACCTATATTTTAGATTTTGTAAGTATTGTTACATTAAATTAAGATTTCAGCAACAACTTATATTTTTCTAAGCGAGCGGTAAAGTATTTTACCGCTTGTTGCTATAAGAGACGCACGGCAAAGTATTTTATTGTTCGTTACTCAGTAACCCTCAACTTTACAATGACAACTGAAAGCATAAATATCAACTTTTCATAGCAGTCGTAGAAAAAATAACTTTCACTTCATTAGTCCATTTTCAAACAAATTCGTGATTCTATTGGTTCTCACATATACACGGTAAATTTTCATAATTAATATAACTATTGATATAATAATTGGCGATAATATTCTGACATGAATTAAGAGTTGTTATGGAAATAAAAATAAAGCGAGTGCGCAGCACAAAATCTGAATAGCAATTTAAAATTTTAATGTCAAATAAATTGGAAAACATTGTATTTTCTAAACTGATTTCGTAGACTTTTTAAATTATTTATTAAATAAATACACAAAAATCGATGGTTATTTGCTATGCAAGAAAACAGAAAATTCATTCCAATAACAGGAACTTATCACCAGGGTGGAAAAAACCCGGTTTTTAAAAAAAAAAACCGACCCACTGGGTTTTTTTGGTTTTATTGGGTTTATTTGGGCATTATTGGGTTTTTTGAAATATTGACAAATACACTATTTAATTCAAATTATTTAATTTCAGATTAATTTTGTACATAATGTTTAAAATGTACCTATATTGTATACTACTAAACATTAAAACAAAATTTATTACTATTACTATTTCAAAAATATATTTATTTTATTGTGAATTAAAAACATAACACGCTCTATTATGTTATTGTCATACTTAAAACTATATTTCAAATTTGCCGGTAAAAAGATTGAAAATCAATCAGTTTTTGTAATACTAATATAATATAAGACAAATAATATTTGATTTAAACTAGTTTGATATTAACATTTGTCAAAGTAATGCAATGTGATACTACGATATGATGTAATAAATGATAATTTAAGTTAAACGTTTTATTTTGTAAAGAGATTACGTATTATTACACTGTAAAATCAATAAAAGATATTTATGCTCCGAGATTTGACTATATTCTAAAATTCACCCTGGGTGAATTTTCAACCATTCAACCAAATGGGTTTTTTAATAGGTTTATTTGGGTTTTATTAACAAAACCCATCTGGAGTGTTATTTTGGGTGGGTAAAATATGAACAACCCTACTTATCACTTATAGTAATTATTAAATTTCACTATATGAAAATCAAATATAACATGAGAGCACGTATAATGATGACGTAGGTATACTCGCAATTAAAATTTTATCTCCGAAATAACTAAGCGCTAATGAATATTAAACTCGTGAACATACCACTCAATATTATTCCAGATAATACATTCCATACAGAATTTTGTTGTCTTCTCACGAGCCAAGGAAGTGTTATACATTAAAGATGTACTTTATCTCTGCCAGTTTGTTAAAATGTGTTCATACATTATTCAACGAAAATACAAATACAAAATCATTTATGACTGTCTGAAATATAAATTTATACTTTGGGAGTTGATATCTTAGCTTTTTATATAAATATTTTGATGAGATTTATCCATAATGAAATTGGCATAAAAGCATTTCATTATCAAGTTCACGTGCACTCTTCCGAATAATTTTCTTTTAATTCATGTTTTTCATTTCGCTTTTAATTAATACTTCAACCACAATCTAAAATTAAAAAATCTACATGACAACTGCACTCGCTGATACAGAATTAAACATTCATAAATTATTTGAAAGAAGAATGATTTAAAAACAAAAGTTTAGTTCGGACGCATTTTCACAATTAGAGAACGTTTGTCAATAATACTCAAATGCCCAAGATCGTATATACGAGGGCAGGGTGAAAAGTCCCTGAAAAATGAAACAAGAAATTATTTATTTGGTCAAAACATATTTTATTTCTCAACATAATCTCCTTGTAGCTCGACACACTTCGTCCAACGTTTTTCTAATTTTTCGATCCCTTCCAAATAATACGATTTTGGCAATCCTTCAAAATAGGCGATTTCGGCTTCGATTCGCCAGGACAAGTCCACTGTTTCGACTGTTCTTTGGTCTCTGGTGTGTTGTGATGGATCCATGTTTCGTCCACGATTACGAAACGGCGCAAAAAGTCCTTCTTATTGCGCTTGAACATCGCCAAACACTCCTTCGAACTTGTCACAAGGTCAGGCTTGTTGTCAACAGAGAGCAAATGCGGCACCCATCTGGCAGATAGCTTTCTCATATCCAAAAATTTATGCAAAATGTTCCGTACCCGTTCGATTGAGATGCTCATAGCCTCAGAAATCTCGTGCAGTTCAACTCACCGATCGTCCAATATCATACCATGGATTTTATCGACGATTTCTGGCGTTGTAACCTCAATTGGACGACCAGAACGTTCGGCGTCCTTTGTAGTCATACTACCACAACGAAAATCAGTAAACCACTTGTAAATCGTTCCAATCGATGGTGAGGAGTCCCCATAATGTTTAACAAGCGATGCTTTGATTTGCGTAATGTTTTTTCCATGCAAGAAATAATGTTTAATCAAGACGAGAAATTCACTTTTTTCCAAGTTTTCAAAAATCTTTAAGATTGCATGCTTTCGATGGGTGTCAAAACAGAACTGAATGACATATCAGTCTGAAAATTTTAATGCGTTCTAGTTAAAGATGGTACATCACAAATGTTACATGAGATTTGCGATTGTGGCGCCATCTGTTTTATTTTTCAGGGACTTTTCACCCTGCCCTCGTATAATGCCGTGTATAAATCCCGCAGGGAATAGTAACGAGGGAATAATGATCATTATTTCCTAGTCTGCATCTGAAAATAGTATATTGTGTAACTAGTAGGAAAAGGTATGTATTCCCGGACGATGGTAGAAAATTATTGTACGAGGCTTAGGCGAGTTCAGCAACCATCAGGAGTCCGGAAAGACACTTTTCCTACATGTTACATATACTTTTTTTTTCGATCAGTTTATACTCAATAATTAGTTATTTTATATTTCATTTATAAACCTCAGACAACCAACAGGACATAAAAATATTGCGTTGTTTTGATAAAAATATCAAATGATAGCGTAACCATGGTTTGTTTATTTTTTATTTTTTCACAAGCATACAGGAAATCTTTGTCAGCGACCGGAAAATATATTTCCCCATAGGAGTATTGTGATGATTATTTTTTGACGTTTCTTGAAAATTTTAATGCGTTCTAATTAAAGATGGTACATCACAAATGTCACATGAGATTTGCGATTGTGGCGCCATCTGTTTTATTTTTCAGGGATTTTTCACCCTACCCTCGTACATTTCATATCAATAAATTTAAACATTTTGAATTATTTATGATTAATTAATGATTAAATTAAACGATTTCAGAAAAAATAATATACATAAAAAGTGTTTTTACTTGATTCAGAGGATTCAGACAACAGCTTTGTCAAGTAAACCATCACATTCCTAACTTATTATGTAATATACTAATAAAGTGTTTTCTGTAAAATTAATATGAGAGCAGGATATTGCTTAAAACAAATATCCCATGTTCATCCTTACCAAGCACCACCCGGTATATAAAACGCTATACGTGCAAAATTGGTATATACGATCTTATGCTTTTAAGGTGATGAACTAAGATACGTTTAATTATAATTATGTCATTGTTAAGGTCTAATTAATTATTCAGATTCAAATAACGTGAAATGAACATATTTCTTAATCAAATTAAAGTAAGTCATGAATGAAATATATTCTCAAGTACGTTGTTGTTTTTAGCGAAGTAAAGAAGGCTTGAGTCTAAATTTAAATAAATGGCCCCAGTAATCTGTTACACGCGAGATTTATGTTCGTAAAGTGCAGGGTTGTGTCCTGTAAAATCCGCTGGTTCCACACAACACCGCAGAGACCCAGACTTCTTCCGACATACTCGTATCTGTTAACGGTCGACAACACGACAAGAAAATAATATACATAAAATATAATTATTTTACTAATGCTCAGTTTTTCATTCAACTGTTAGTATACTGTTATAATTATCTGCTTGTTAAAAATAAGAAAATACATATAATTTATATTGCTGTTAGTTAACAATATCTTAACAATCGATTGATAAACCGCACATACATGAATTATTATAAAACTGAACACCGATTAAATGATTAAATGTTATCTAACTTCACTTTCATTCACGGTTGAAATGATTGATATTAGCCTTAAGATTGGAATTATTTTGAAATGAATACTAGTTCTTCATGTTGTCAATTAACTTTAATTTATTATTATTTTGATACTGTTCATGACATCTAGCGGCAGTGGCGTACCTAGAACTCCAATTTGCCGCCCTTTCAATCAAATGGTGGTTTCTATAAATTAAAAAAATAAATATATCACGACTTTTACCCATTACAGGGTGTGGCACTCTGCCGAAGCAGATCTCGGTAAGTGATATATTTATGTATATATAAATTAAATAATAATTAAATTATAAGTTTAAAGATAATAATTTGAAGCTAAAACTGAATTTCCAGCAGTATTCTTATGGTCAGTTAGCGACATATTCCCTATCGTAACGATTGAGTAATCTAAGTTTATTAAGTAACACAGACACAAAATATTAGAAAATAAAAACTGTAAAACTGCTAAATCGGAATTTATTGAAGAAATTGTGTTAATTTATGGAAGAGTTATTAGAAAAATGTCCTTCCTCTTCAATTCAAACCCAGACGACAAAGACTAGTAATTTATTTAACAAATTTAAATATTTGTTTATCTATTTGTAATGTGTATATGTATTGATGTTCTGCAAAAAAAAAATTTAGGAATTTATGTATATCTGCATCTAAGTTTTTTTGCGACCCCTCCCCCCCTCTAGAAAAATGTCTGTGGACGCCCATGGTTGTAGTCACGTCATGAAATTAACAACTGACTAGTTTTTTTGCATTTGCCAATGTAATTCAACTTTACTTTTCAAATAATTAATTAATCTTTATTTTTTGTTGTCTTAACGTGTGGTGGATCTTTGCGGGCTGTGATTTGATTTCACGCGCATAATATGTCACTTACCGAGATCTGCTACGGCAGCGTGATTTATTTATTTATTTTATTATAATTTATTGTCGGAGAAAAAATATTACTCGTTTTTAATACATTCCTAACTAAAGACACGTTTATAAAACTGGTTACAGAAAATTTGCATGATTTAATACTGCATTTCATACCTTGCTGGTGGCATTAAATACAAAATTCTAACCTTATTTATAATAGTCCTCGTTTATATCAAATTTAAATCAATACAAACAGAAACTTACCTTACAAAATTAGCTGAATTAGTTAATCAGTATCCAGTATCCAATAGTGAAGTAATAATGGCACTTACACGTTTACAACAACACATATACAACAGAGCACTCTCAACAAACAATTCGCACCAAACTTATTGTATCAAGATCCCCGGAACCACTGGCAAATATTCGGTTGCGATCTCACTTTGAACTGAAATACTGAGAGCATATAGAACACAACAGAATATTCTAGTTTCTATTTACACAAAATCAGACACAACACGTCTAGTGCATGAATCCAACCGTGACAAGTATTTGCACATTTACAGTCACCTGAATTCGAATGCAATGTGAAGATTTATTCACAGTTCCGCCACTCTGAGACGAAATGCAATGTTTATTATTTAAAAGAAGTCACATTATAGAAGAGTTAAAATAGAACCTGCTTTTTTATGCCAGTATTGATAACGGTTCGTTAAGGACAACGCTACGTATCGAGACAAACAATTTTATATCGTTCTGTACATTGGTTCAATTGGTAGAGCTTTTTAATATATATTTATTACAATTAATTCTTGCTGAACATCATATTTAATACAATATAACAGCATACCATAAATGATATCTTTATTGCTGAAATATGAAAGTAATAATTCAAAACGCTCATTTAAATTTCGCACTGCCATATTGCAATTACGTAGTTGCATTAAACCAATCACAGAGCTTTGTCTGATACGTTTGTCGTTGCTTAACTTTACTGAGAAGAAGACGAAGAAGAAACAAGCATTCAGCATTCTACGATTCTACTGACAACAACACATATTACGTGAAGTTATCTCTGTCTTATCTGTCTCTCTTTAATCCAAGATGCAACTACGTCATATTTGTTTGTTTCGAAAGTTTTCATATTTTTATCATGCATAATACAAGTTTAAAAAAAAAATAAAAAAAATAGGGTTTAATAATTTTATTACGTAGATTAATATATAAAAAATTCAAAAAGTCTTGAAGGGCCTATTGTAAAAATTAACGAATTGTTACCTATAAATAAGATAAAAATAAATATATCATCACACCTTCTACCCATTACTGGGTGTGGCACTGCTGTAGCAGATCTCGGTAAAAGTTATATTTGGCGCGTGCAGTGCGGTTACCAGCCATAAAATCACGGCCCCCAAAGATGTTAGTGGCGGGAAAGCCACAGAGGTAGTTTTAATTTAATGAAAATTATTATTTTAGTGACATAAATTATTACTCTCACTTTTTGTGGTATAAGTAAAACGCAGCTGTAACTAACCGCCGCGTTTTACAGTCACCGCCACGTAGCGAAACAAACAAAGCTAATATAAAATATAAGCAAAATTCAGGATTAGTTTAATTAACTTTTTTAATCATCCTCTCGATCTTTATCTTCAGGATCACGATCAAGTATGTTCTATCTCGCTATGACTATGATTTAAAATAATTCGCCAAGTGATATATTTATGCGCATGATGTGCGGATACCAGATATCATATTACAACCCCCAACGATGTTAGCAGAGAGCTAGCTACAGGGATAATTTTATAATTACAATAAATTTTGTCTCAATAGGCTATAATCATTCCAAACCACCATTATAAAACGTTCAATTTAATCTCAACAAGCCTCTCCAGACTTTCCACAATCTCCATTTATCATTCCCATCCAGGACATCCTCCATTCCTGGATGACACATGTCTACAATCTATCCTACTCTCAAGCTCTCCAGTCTCATACAAAAGCAACAGTCCGTCCTGTGTTAGGACCTCCTCACACACACACACACACACACACAGCAAGGACTATCCCAAGTCGCAGGGCATGTCAAAGGCCGCGTTTGAACTGTTTGAAGCACGAAGAGGGTGTTGACAATGTGTGAACTCAAGCGAGAAGAGAAGGAACACGAGTTGAAGAGGATTATATACGTGGAATGTGAAATCACTGAAGTTTAATGCTGATAGCTGTTGTGATGAAATTAGGTTTTATGGAAAGTATTCTATTCAATCAAAGTTAATTTTGAAAGTGGCTGCATCGAGAATAGAAAAGCTTTTGGTTTTAATTCAAAAGGAACGTATTTATTTGTTACTTTGTACAAGTTAATCCTTTTTATAGTATAGGACACCAATAGCGTAAATTCAAACCAGTCAGATTCATTATTCTTTTTTTAGAATTGAAATGAGAAAGATTTGAACTTATGAACTTTAGCTTTTATTACCCAGTAATCCATATATCGCATTAGTTTCATTTCATATACAGAAATACACCAACAAATTTTGGAAACAACTTCCAATAATACATTAATAAGTGTAACACACATGGTGTGTGTTACACCAAGTGTAGTTTCGCGGAAGAATGTTAGATTACATGCTGTGCGGTATCCAGCAAGATCTTAGACATTTTTGTAACGCTTTCAAAATCGCTTTCGTATTGTGTTAAAAGTTTAGAAGTATTTTTGGGTAATTGTCTTTTAAAGTTATGTGACGTTTTGCTGCAGTTTGGATTTGAAAAGTAAAGAGTGACTTATTTATGGTTGTTTGTTAAGAAGCGAAGGCGATTTCAGGCGAGGTCAGCGTTCGTTAGATTTCAAGGGTGGGCCTTTTCCAAGAACTAAAAATACGTTGAAAATGCCTTATGCAATTCCGCCCTCTTCAACTCCCGAAGTAATCTAGCAATCGCTTGACCAATAATAGTGTGAAATTCAAATATTAACCAATGTGAAGTTAGTGTTAAGATGCTCAAGTGGGGGCTAGTGGGGGTGAATTCACCCATCGAGGGCTGATGTGTGAATTCAGTTCGACAGTCTAGTTACAGACATTGATCAAAACAGTTTTGCTAAGTTTGAGTTCGTCTTTAGCAGTCTTTAAAGTTGTGAGTTATAAATTTGTACTAAGTCTTTATTGTTGGTCAGATCTAGTAAGATATTTTGAGTTGAGTTATTTGAGATTAGTAAGTTGAATTGAGTTAAGAAGTTGAAGTATCAAGTTTGTTTGAGTTGAAGTCTAAACTGAGTCTTTATTTTAATTGTCGAGTAATACGAGTTAAGTTGCGGATTCTAAGTTCGATTAATTTATATTGCTTAATTTCTTTATTAAAGTATCAGTGTGTAAAGCAGTGTCTACGCAAATGACGAGTAAGTAATAATATTTTACTGTATTTTATTGAGACGAGAAAGTTAGTTCGAAACTATTATTATTAACTAATTGAGTTAGTTATTAGAGCAATCTGTTGTTGATCGTGTCCTTGAGAATAAGTAATTAGATTCATTTTGTAACCTATTAATTGGGATTTATTTTATTTTTATTTATTTGTATTAAAATTGTTATTGTGTTGAGAATCTTGCGTGTCCTTTATTTCGTTAATTATCCTATCATTAAAGTTGTCTAAGCTGGTTGAGATACGGTTTTCAAATTAAACTCTTCAGAGCAGAGTCATAAAAGTTCTGTGGTGGCCGGCGGATTTACGCACCCTTGGTCAATAATTGATTAATCATTTAATTTTTAGTTGATAATTTGGTCAAGTAAAATAAACACTTGCCAGTACTCATTGGCACTTAGTGCAGGGTAGCTGTTACATAAGTAATCAATCGATATGGACCCAATTCAAAATCTTTTAAATTAGATGAATCGACCTCAACAGTTAAACCAAAAAATAATCTAATTAAATATAACTGGAGAGTTCGATAAATTAGAAAATAATTCTTCAGTATGTTGTTGTTACTATTTGGCAACAAGGTTTCGAAAGATCTGTCAAATTATTTTCAATTTTTTCTCACTTTCTTGTTATATTATTATTGAGAAAATGTTGTTTATTAATGTTTGTCTTATCTATAAGCTTTAAATAGTGTGAATATAATAAACCTGAATTCTTTTCTAACTAAAGAGGCAATCTACAAACTAAAGACGACGAGTGCTGAAATCAGCGCATTGTTCTTTTTGTCTTTTTAATAGTTAAATCACTAAAATATTGTCAAAAATTATAAAATCTTAATGATATTTACGAGAACGATGTTTTACGGCGTTGCTATGGTTTGCTTGTTGATTGCTGGCACATTGTTCTACGTTATTTAAAAATACTTCACTAATTTCAAGATATTTTTTTCAAAATCGTCTAGATTGGGATTCTTCTTCTTCAATGGCGCTACAGCCCGAATCGAGCCTGGGCCTACCGGGCACACCGAGCCGCAGTTTTCACACTACACCGTACTGTCAGTTTTCGCAGTCGATGTTACTTTTTTTAAGGCATATGTATCTATTTTCGACAATGACAATCAACCTGCTGCTGGTACTTCTAAAGCCTCCGAAATTGTTGTCAATAATATTACTGTTAATAATATGAACAGGTACAGAAGAAATCAATGTTTCTTTAGACAGTACAAAAGTTTCCACTTCACATTATGTCAATATAAGCAACTGTAATAACTGTATTAATAATAAACACTAAATATTATGTATTTCACTTACTTTTAAAATAAAACCATTTATCGACATATTTTACTTTGTTCGGTTCTTTTTATTAATTGTGTATAGATTAGATATACTGCAATTTAAGGTTAGGTTTATAAACGTCAAAATATACTATTGCATATTTACTTGCGCTGGCTCACCGCTTCTTCTTCTTCCATAAGCGTCTGTGGCCAAAATATGAATTCCACACTCGGCGCGAATTTTAAATCGCTCTCAATACAACTTTTTTTACAGTTGCGTAATGAATTACTTTCCGCACTAGTGTTTCGTTGCTTACAGAAACGCATTTGTCTCCTTTCCACCCGTAACCAAGGCAATAATAGTTACGTAATAACAAAGAAATCGCACAGTTGTAGGAAAAAAAATTTCAAGTGTCAAAATATGGAAAACCGGCACTGTTCTGTACATAGAATTACTAATTTCCTGTTGTGCCTCGTAGTACTAAATAAATAAGCTATCTACCAAACAAGTTAAAACGAAACCGAAGAAGCCATTTTATATTTAATAATCCGATTGACAGTTTGACTCCTGCGTTCGGAAACTTTTCAAACATCTAAGCTACAAACGATGCATCATTTATAGGTGTTTTGGCGAACGCGAGACGATTAACAACCGTTACTTTTCGTTATAGAGACATTTATCTGTTCTCTGCTTTGCCTCTGCTTCTGGTCGAGATGAATTTCGGTTGATGGTGAAACGGTCTCTGCTGAATTTCTTATGAGTCGCAAGAGATTAAAACTAAATTAGCGTTTCTGCTGAACAAACAATGTACATCGTGGACAATGTACTTTCTAATGAAATTGAAATTTTTTTGTCCTGACTTGCGTTAGAATCAATAATGAATTTTAACGAGGAATGATTTGTACAATGAACAAATTTGAATTAAAATGGCTCTGTAATTTCAGTTGTTTGTACTATTGATTTTTGCTTCGGATAATTGTATGTTGGGTCATTAAACATTGTAGATGATAAAATAATAATGAAACAATTATTTTTTATTACGTTATGAAAATGCAACCATGATGGCATTTACATTTCAATTTTAAATATCAAATTTAATACGAACAATGTGCAATAGAACAGATAGAACTGGAATATTTAACATTGTATATTTTTCAGTACAACATTTCTAAATTAAATGACAGACATAAAAAATGAAGAACTATAGCTTTTTATATAATGTCGGAAGAAATTACGCTTTATTTCAGAGATATACATATAATTTTCTACGACCTTTCTTTCACGTCATTTAAGGTAGTACTAGCGTGAAAAAAATTTTGCAGATTTGAATGAAATTTGGCGCACGTAAACATTGGATAGTCATACGCATCCTGTTAAAATATGAAACACATTCATCGTCTGTGAACAAATATGTTCGCTTGTAAAATTCAGTTCTTATACACGGGGCTTATGGCGATCATCACTCAGAATCGCACATATTTGGTTTGTGTACCTCTAAAATTTTGCAGTTTTATTTGAAAAACTAGTATGATGTTCTAGAACTATCCATGTATATTGTGTCAGAAGGAGATAGTTTTTTATCGTTTAGTAATGGATATATAGCCATGCAAAGCCTTGTTTTTAACGAAAAATTAAGAATCCCAATTTATAATGGCAACACCACACGATGGTATGCTATTTTAAAATTCACTAGACCAACAACTTGTTAACAATTCATGATATTCAAATCATAATAGGTATAAAACACTTATTTTATTCAATTTTTACATTTTTTGAGCGTCAGTTTCGTCAATCGACAACCGATGGCGCCACCGTCACACTAGTACTACCTTAAGAGGTCTTTTTGGTTTTTTGTGATTAAAAAAAAGCTTGTAAATTACTTTTTATATTTAAATCAAAACCATTTATTAAATAGCAATTTTTTATAGACATTAATATGGGGTGGCTAGCTCAGTGGTATGAAGTCGGCCTGTGGATCCTGAGAACCCTGGTTGGATTCCCACAGGCGACAAACAATTTTCATAATTTCAAAAACTACCCCTGTGGTTTCTCCACCACTAACATCTTTGGGAGCCTTGATTTGACGACTGGTAAACGCACTTCACTCTCAAAATATATCACTTACCGAGATCTGCTTCGGCAGAGTGCCACACCCAGTAATGGGTAGAAGGCGTGATGATATATATTTTTTTTATATATTAATATATACTTTAAGGAATACAAAAACAATTTTCTTTGATATTAGGCCCAACGCGTGTGTTAAAAAATTATCCAAAAGAAAAAAAAGCGCTCTGCGATGCCCACGATTGCTCCTCGTTGGTTCATCCTAAAGAAAAAAAACCAAACGGCATTTTAAAATATATACTTATGTCTTCTTCGTCTTCCATGGAAAAATAAAAATTAAAAAAATTACAGTTGTCCGAATAATGTGTTTATAAGCCCGCTATTTTAAAAAAAAATCAAGATCAGCAAACATTTCCGAACAATTCTAATTTTTAAAATTTTTGGTTTCAAAACTTTTCCATACAAGACGAACAAGATATAAGTATATATTTTGAAATACCGTTTGAAATAAATGGAATTTATTGTATTGTGTGTCCAGTAAACTTCCTCTTCCGGTTTTCCAATTTCATTCAAAATCAATTCAGCTCTTCGTATTTTCATGAAACTTATAATTATCAAGTTTCGTTAACAAATCTTACCTCGTTCATGAGATATTGCACACTGGAACACACATCCATCCATCCATCCATCCATCCACACACACACACACACACACACACACACAGAGAAAATGATCAAAACGGATTCAGTGGTCCTCAAACACGTATTTCCGCGAAAATCTCGTCAACGATTTTTTTCACGATTCTAATACTTCCTTATACTGTATATAAGAAAGTAAAAATGGAGGAAAATAGCTACTTTTCATCCAAGGGAGGAAAATTTTATCTTCTTCCGCAGGGAGAAAATTGCCTACTTTCGATTCACATATGAGAGAAGAAAAGTTTACTTTTGATTAAGGTCGTAAAAACGATTTTACCATAATTATATAAACTATTTTTCTATAGATATTTGTATACAGAAGCAGTGAAGTAAGTGTTTCGCGTATCGAAGAATTAACTTGACCGAGACTATATATCTTTCATAAGGGTTTAAAATTGTATAATGATTTACCAAAGGACATAAAAGTTATTACAAATTTTGTAACCTTCAAAAATAAAGTTAAGGAATATTTGTATACTCTGATATGTTAATTGATACTTTATATATTTATTTTTGTTTTGCACATATTTATTTGTTTAACTAGAGTATTATTATTTTTATTATTTTTTTTTTTGTTGAATTGTTCTCTCTGTTTTTTGTTGGGCCATTGTGTGTCTTTAATAAAGCTTATTATTATATATTATAGCTGATATAGACGATATTTTCACATTAAAAAACTGCAAAATCGAGTAGACGATAACCAATAAATATTTTAGCAGTTTACCAATGAAGTAGTATTTTATAAAAAAAATACCTTTGTGAAGAGAATTGCGTAAGTAAATGTTAACTTTTTTTGACGGTTATATAAAAAATAATCGAAAAACATTTAACAACAGAAAATATATGACAGCTAATATTAAATTTGTTTGAAACAATACCATAAGTATATTTATTCTTGCTATCTCTTGTTTAAATTCAGTACTGCATAATCTATATTGTTTCATAACAATGATATTATGTGGCTCGCGGCACAGTTCTCGTCACTACAACTAGATTATATTTCCATTAAAAATTGAAGGGAGGTAATTGACAACATGTGCATATCGCTCCTGGGTGTGTACTACGGCGTGCACAACATTCACAACACAAAAGCTTTGTGATACTCTATTCTGGATATTACAAACTAGACTGCCGTCGTTCTTTCATGTTCATACTACAAACGTAAGTGTATTCTTACTCGCTATTGCTGAACAAGATTCCTACATTTGTTTATCAGTTGTATAATAATATATTATGCAACAAATACATAATGGTATTCTACAAGAGTTGTATAGACTATTTTTTCTAGGACCATATCCAACGTCCAAAATTATTAAAATGAAAGTCACCGCAAATTGTAAAAAAACACCAGCCTATTTCTATTTGACTGAACAAACCATGAAAACCATGGGAACTATAAATGCTATGCTGTTAATGATAAAAAAATCTGTATCATACTGATTATTTTTTGACATTTCTCAAAACCAATGAAATGCTTCATTGTATGTCACCTGTCTGTCATTATTATACTCAGAATAAAGCTCTTTTAATTATTTTCGGGAATAATCTCTGTAGGTGCTTTTGTTTGTGACAAATGATAGATAGTTGTCAAATAATTATTTAAATCTGTCAACGCATCAAGTAAAATGTGGGAAAAAATTCGATTTAGTTCCATTTTAGATACAGAAATACACCTACAAATTTTGGAAACAACTCCCAAGATCACATTTATAAGTAATCAATCGATATGGACCCAGTTTAAAATCTTTGGATGAAAAGACCTCAATAGCTAAGTCAAAAAATAAACTAATTAAATATAATTCGAGAGTTCGATAAATTAGAAAATAATTCTCCCTTTCTCAAACTTGTTGCCTTGCAACAAGTTTTTGAAAGATGTTTCAAATTATTTTCAAGTTATTCTCACTGTCTTGTTATATTATTACTGAAAATTTCTCCTCTATTCTGTATCTGTATCATTATCTACTAATGATCGATAAGATAATGACAACTTTTATTTTTCATGATTAATACACATATTATCATTATTTCGGTATTCTGTGACCAGAATAATTTACTCTGGCAGTGTTATGTTATTTCCATGCATTTTACTAATTTATTTACGTAGATGTTATTATTAAAAAAACTAATATAATGAAAGCTCACTGACAAATGTGTAAAAAATGTGGTTAAAAAGCAATATTTTTACAATAACTGTACTGTAACACTGGTATGCATAGTCATTCGCCCAGCGACGCGCTGAGGAAGCGCCCATAAGCGATACACTTGGCGAAACGCTGGCGAACGACTATGAATACTAGTGTAAGTTACCCATTAATAACAAACTGGAACATTTTTTGCACAGTTGATTTCCATGGTTACATCAAGACTATAATATTTACTTACTATCCACCGTGGCCAGTAAGTAAATATTATAGATCAAAGTCCTGCTTATTTTAACAACTATTTGACAATTATTAATTTTGAAACCTAGATCGCGAAAGTTTAGGAACTCTTGACCCAACGGGCTTCGATTTCCCAAACTACATTCTTGACCTATAAACTATCACTTACAGTTCATGGTACGTAATATACTATTTTTCATACTGGCAGTTCTATACGAGGGCAAAATGCATAAAAATAAAATATAAGTAACAGAATAAATAATTTTGATCACAGAATGATAAAATGGTGATAAACTATACAATAATCATGAAAAATAAGGGTTGTCATTAACTTATCGGTCAGTATCATATAATGGTCGAGTTACAGAATAGGGGGTTATGTCTTTTAATGAGTGTTATTAAAGTATAGATAGATTCTACTCCACTTGGTATTTCTTTGCTAATTGCCAACCTTGTAGCTCTTATAGTTCTCAAGATAGCAATAATGGCACAACTAAATTGATCACCCTGTATACATGAAGATAACGTGCAAATATTGAGCCAAAAGAGATTATTTTGACAGTGAAAATTGACTTATGGAAAATACTGTGGTACTGGGACGCGTTATTGGCTTCAAATTACACAGATTTTCTAGTTACGGAAATTCGAGTTAGGGAGATAAAAATACAGAACAATTATACAAAATGTATACAATAATTTACTTCGACTTAAGGGGTAAGGCAAGGAAAAAAGGGTCATTTTCTAGATTTTTTTTAACAAAATCTAAACGTGCTGCTTAAGAACTGTTTTTGGATCTTTATTTACTGCTCTTTAAACTTTATTTAAAAAAAATTAATAAAGAAAATATTCAAAATTGTCGTCAGAAATTTAAAAAAATGGCGACTCCTCTCGGTGCGTAGGGCAAATCGGGCGAAAACATTCCGGGACCAGCAATGGACATGGAACAAAAAGGGATATGTTTTCTTAATTTCTGATGTATACTCTAAAAAACTACGGGCTGAATTTAGAAAATTTTGATTTTTAACAAAGTGGCGCACATTTGAAAAAAGTTCATTATTCGGGACTAAATTTCTGTATAAAAATGACCATAAAAACGAATGAAGCACTTTAAAAAAAAAGCCCCCGTAGTTTTTGAGTATTTTATATCTACCATAAGAAATAAAAAGATTCAGCTCGATTCATCAATTAGTATTTCAGATTTCTTTTCGCCCGATTTTGAAAATATGATTTCGAAAAAAACGCGTTTAAAGTTTCGAGTCATATTTTTCATGGGGATATTGCCACTGGACAATAATTCTCCCCACCGCCTCTTAAACCGCCAAAAAATTTACTTATTGTTTAATTTTAACAGATTGTAAATATCAAAATCAAATTAAAAAAAATATATATATTTTTCATAGAAATATTGTATTTACCTCTAATCTGCAATGCCTGCGCAATAAAATTGTCGCTTAGCGCGCGGCCTTTTTCCCCTCTGAAATACTTCCGCGCGGCATTTAAATTAATTGTCCCTTATTCCTAAGGGTTTAAACTATAATTTAAGCAAAAAAAATGCATTTTTTGAAAATTCTAGAGTGGCCTTACCCCTAAGGAGAATTTCGAATTGTGGTGGTTCGAGTTATAGAGGTTCGACTATATACTAATACAAGCTGAAATAAATTTCACAATGTAATAGCAACTATAAAGAATATCCATTGTCTACCCGTATAGCATTTGAAATTTACGAGTATCTATACCGATAAATTGCACTCCTTACTCCAAGTTAATTACATTTAAAAAATGGTGGAATAGCAGCTGATCACGAAAAGCATCTTATCATGTCAGCAACATACAAGTAATCACTGTTCTCAACTATAAATAGATCGATATATTCGTCACGAATCCGAAACTAGAGCAAAATGCGAAATACCCAGTGACCCAGAATTTCCTCCAACAAAGAAATAATAAAAAATACGTAGAATCTAGATTCCTTATCTTCGAGTATCGCAGCGAAGTTATCCTTGAACGGTTTCATAAGAATCGATAGATTTTTGCTTGTTAAAAAACTCGCACTTTCTTTTGTCTGATACGTCATTATGAATTCTCCTCTTTGACACTTGATGAGTTATTAGCAAGAGTCAATATCTGCAATTTGTATAATAGATAAAGTTACGAACTGTTGCGAAGTGTGATGTATGATGGTTGAATAATTTATACGGGAAAAGTTCTGTTTGTTGATCGTCACGCTTGACGTGTTCGCTGATAAATAATATATTAAGTATTCTTCCAGGATGTACAGAAAATTAGTAGTATACTGAAAACGTTATACAGATCGACTGACGTCATCAAAAAATATAACAAGAAGAATGACATAGGGTGTTGCTACGTTTACATGTAACTAGGGTTACCACCTCAGAACTTAAGGTCAAATTCACAGTCGTCACTCACCCTCATCTCATCCTCACCTCAATCTCAAAATCGAAATAACTAAGGCAACTAACTCAAATTGTGCAAATTTTTGAGTTAGTTGCCTTAGTTACTTCGACTTTGAGAGTGAGGTGAGGATGAGATGAGAGTGAGTGACGACTGTGAATTTGGCCCTAAGTCTCGCCCGGAGACGGTGACTATTTTTTAAAGAAGATTCTGCAGTTTTATTATTATTACCATATTTGATAAAAAAGGGTTACATTGTTTTGTTAAAGACAAGTGTTTTTGTTATGGTAAAATAATTACATAAAAAATAAAGTAAAACAAGATTTGAATTGATAAATCTACCGTAACAATAAAATTAATGTACTCAACGTCATATAAACGATAAAATTGTAACAATATTGACAAAATTGAAGATAAACACATGCAACAGAAGACATCCCCTCACCTAAAATTATGTCTATTTCTGAAAACTTGATACAATTCTAAAAAATTTGATCTGATACGTACAAGATTATATATCAACTATTAGAACCGAAATTAAATGTATAAATTTTTCCTTAAAATCATGAAGACAGAATCAAGAAATTGGATGATTTTGTGACAGAAATTAAACTAGATAACAGTAAAACTACATTCACAAATCGAAATTAGTTTTTGTTTTATGTTTTCCATTTTTGTTTTAATAACCTTGTAGACATGTTATCTTATGCAGCCATTCACAAATCAGTATTTAGTTTTGGTTTTAACACAAAAGTTTGCAAACTCCAAACTTATGTTTTAGTTTTACGTTTTATAAGTAAGAATAGTCCAATAGGACGAAGCGTAGAATGATGTAGTGATATATACTTGTCTCTTTCTATCATCCTTCGCATTGACGATAACCTTAGTTTGTTTTTATTCGAGTGTCAAAATGAATGAAAATAAAAACAAGATTTTAAATACCTACCTTCTTATTATGATAATATTTACCTTGTTCTTCCAAAAAATACGAAAGTGAACAAACAACATATGACAGCATGTGTAATTTAGCACATCTGACAGTCGCATTTACTGTATTACCGATCTTCTAAAATTTATTATAGATGTCACTACTAACTAAAATCGACAAAAGCAAAACTATTTGTGAATGGCACCTAAAAACACACTAAAACATAAAGCATAAAACAAAAACTAATTTCGATTTGTGAATGTAGCTTAAGATGTAGAAGATCATCAAAGAAAAAATTTTAATAATTTAGCGGCGTAGAAGATTCCGAAAGTGAGACAGATTTGTCCTGGACAACTAACTACATAGCACTACATATTCAATTTTACTTACACAACCCGGAGAAATAATAATTAAACCCGGAGCCCGAAGATAACTCACTGAAACCCGGAGTCTCCGGGTCAAACCCGGAGAGTTGGCAAGCCTACATGTAACCAATTTTAAATTGTATTGCGCGTTGCTTCTTTGGAGATGATATGATTTAATTTGTCTTTGACTTCGAAAATATTTCAGAGACTTTTAGTGCATCCAATACTCTCTAATAAATTGTAAATTAATAATAAAAATTAATGTCTTAGGGGTAAAAGCGGTCCATTATTTGTATATTCTTATTTATATAAATAAAAATGAATGTTTGTTTGTTTGTTTGTCCCGTATGCGTTCCTATATCATTCATCCGATTGCGTTGCAATTTTTCTAAGTTGTTGCGCACACGCGCGCGATGGTTTATGAGTTAGCACAAGTCCAGTTCGCCATCTTGATACAAAGGTACAATAAAGCTTCAGTCTGCCGTCTTGAAACAAAATGGCCGCTAGCTATCCTGAAAAGTACTGCACTGATTCGATTAAAATTTGGTATTGGCATACACTAGAACCAATCTTAACATATAGGTATAATAAAGCTTCAGTCCACCATCTTGAAACAAAATAGCCGCTAGCTATCTTGAAAAATACTGCACTGATTCGATTCAAATTTACTAAAGGCATAGATGAGAACCAATCTTAACATACAGGTATACCCCTGTGGCTCCCCCACCATTAACATCTTTGGAGGCCATGATTTGACGGCTGGTAACCGCATTTCACGCAAAAAATATATCATTTACTGAGATCTGCTTTGGTAGAGTGTCACACCCAGAAATGGGTAGAAGGCGTGCTGATATATTTATTTTTATTTTATTTATTTAAATATTGCATCTGTTTCTTATGATTTTATTAAGTTTTATCACCATGAATGACGTCAGTCGGTGTTTATAACGTTTTCAGTATAAAGCGAAGCAAAAAAGTTTGTTGTGTTTCTATTAGATCTAAAAAAAGCGATCTTTAATAATTATTTATGTACCTAAAGCAGAAAGTATACGCCCGCGCATGGAGATTGTTAATCGAGGCGTAGCCGTGAACAATACCCAGACAAATGACAATTACTTTTGTTAGACAATTCAATAACGGTTTGTTGTTTAGACCTAGGGTTTCATTTTCTCTGTTATACAAGCAAATAACTTTGGGTTAAGATATTTAACCTCGAATTAGCTTAATTGAAGATTAATTTACTTTCCTGAAATTTACCCTTAGTCAAGTATTGAACCGATGACAAGTATTCGCTTTCTAACTGAATTAATTTGATTCAATCACCGCAGATCTGTTTAGGATGAGAATCAGATTCTGTTCTGGAGCCCATTTATGACCACTTGCTAATAGCAAGTTTCTGTATCCTTAAATTTATTTCATGTCAAAATATTATGAACTATCCACTGAACAAGTAACCATAGAAGAAGGGACAGCTGCAACAAAACATTGTCACGCAGTTACTGGTGACATCTCTTGTTACCCCAAATAATAATTATTAAAAATACCGATAATATAGGATACATATTTATCATTCTCATGATCGTAATGACTAACTCACCACTAACATTTTTGGGAGCCGCGATTTGACGGCTGGTAACCGCACTTCACGCTCATATATATCACTTACCGAGATCTACTTTGGCAGAGTGCCACACCCAGTAATGGGTAAAAGGCGTGTTGATATATTTATTTATTTTTTATATATATTTTTAACAGTATAGGTGGTTCAATGTTATCGAGTCGGCCTATAGATTTGAGACAAACAATTTTCATCACATTAAAGCTATCCCTGTGGTTCCCCCTCTACTAACATCTTAGGCAGTCGTGATTTGACGGCTGGTAATCGCACTTCACGCGCAAAACCGAGATTTGCTACGCAAAAGTACTACACCTAGTAATATAATATAAAATAAATATATCATCAGGCCTTTTACCCATTACTGGTTGTGGCACTCTGCCGAAGCAGATCTCGGTAAGTACGCATGAAGTACGGTTACCAGCCGTCAAATCACGACCCCCAAAGAGTTAGTGGTGGGAGAGTCACAAGGCTAATTTAAAAAAAAATATAATAAATAAATATATCATCACGCTTTTTGCCCATTACTGGGTATGGCACTCTACCGAAGCAGATCTCGGTAAGTACGCGTGATGTGCGGTTACCAGCCGTCAAATCACGGCCCGCAAAGAGTTAGTGGTGAGAGAGTCACAAGGCTATTTTTTTTTAATATAATAAATAAATATATTATCACGTTTCTTACCCATTACTGGGTGTGGCACTCTGCCGAAACAGATCTCGGTAAGTACTCGTGAAGTGCGATTACCAGCCGTCAAATCACGACCGCCAAATAGTTAGTAGTGGGAGAGTAACAAGGCAAATTTTTAAAAAAATATAATAAATAAATATATCATCACACTTTTTACCCATTACTGGGTATGGCACTCTACCGAAGCAGATCTCGGTAAGTACGCGTGAAGTGCGGTTACCAGCCGTCAAATTACGACCCACAAAGATGTTAGTGGATTTTTTTATGGTGATGAAAATGTTTGTCGACTGTGGAAATCGAACCAGGGTTCTCAGAATCCGCAGGCCAACTCGATACCACAGAGCCACCTACACCATGAGTATATTTATTTAAAATTCAATCAAACAAGTGTTATTTCACGCTCGAGTTTCTCGCACCGACAAATCATTTTCTTTGCCAACCATCCCTTAGACATCGCAATAAACGTAATAGTATTAGCGAATCGCATTTTCTTCGTCGCCTGCTTGCAAACAATTCTGAAAGCAGCGCAAAAACGCAGTTGTAACAACGACGCAACTAAGTCACTGCGTCTTTGTTATGTCTGCGGATAAAGTCCAGAGATGTTTTTCCAGCTCCAGCAATCAAACTGCCATCTTAACTTACGAGAAAGATATCGGCTTACGAGTACAACAAGATTCAAAGAAATGTTTGTAAGGTTATTAGAATTTCTTCATTTGCTCGAAGCTAATTCTGTTTTCATAATTGCGAGGCAATTGTATTTTTATTATCCGTATTCAACATAATAAAAATACACAATATGATTGGCTATTTAAGTATGCAGATTTATATTCAAATATTAATATGTATTATTTGATATTTCAACAGATAAATATATAAGAACATAATGCATATAAATGTTACATTATACAATAACAATGTATTGTACTTTGTACGAGCCCGATCCCACTTCAGTTGGCCCAATTTTATTTTTTTGTTTGATGTTATATTTTACAGTTTTATTTCTCGTGTAGTATGCAAGAAAATGAAATGAAATTTTAATGAGACATATACTAGTATGTTGTTAATACACAGATACAATTTTAAGTCAATCGATACATACATCTAGGAATGACAGCCATTGAAAGAGGAAGTAAACATTTCTGTTTTAACTAAAAAAATTGTTTTATTAAAAAACTGTATAATAATAAAGTTAGTTTTAAATAATAATTAACTTCAATTTCATCCGCCAAACTGCCCACAAGATAATAATCATGATAGTTCATTTGTGTATTAATTTAGTTTATGTGAAGAAAAAAAAAGAGAGTTATACTGCTACACATTTTGTGTTTAACGTATATTTAATGTTAAATTTAGTTAAAAATGTTGAAAATTAATTGTAGAATTTAGTAAATATATTTAAATTTGAAAAAATCAACTTGCCTCCGCCAGGATTTGAACCCGGACCGTTCACTTGGGCCTACCAATTAGACCACAGAGGTGTGTCTAATTGCTGGCACTGACAAGCGATTTTTTTTTCTGTGTCGATTGTTCGTAAATATCAAATGTGCGAATGGGTTTTTTTGACAATGCAAATGGCGGAGGCAAGTTGATTTTTTTCAAATTTAATTAACATTCAACGAATTTTTTTTTATCCATCCACGTCGGAAATGACATTTTAAAAAATCTCTGGTTTAAGTCCTGATACTAGTAGTATCATAATTTTTCTCTATACTGTAATTAGATTTTAAAAACTTTAATATTTTACTTTAAAAATACTAACAGGCAGATTCATAAAGCGGATTAGCGCTAAGTAAAGTTTATCGGCTGCGGGAATCGAACTCGGGTTCTCAAATCCATATGTCCACGCGATTTCACTGAGCTATCTGCCGTTTTTTATTCAATGTTTCATTAAACATTCAACGAATTTGTTATTTACAATTACAATTAAACATAAACTTAGTAAATATAAGATACCTGGATTTTTTGTATTATTTAAATTTTTTAAATGGGATGGCTAGTTCAGTGGTATGAAGTCGGCCTGTGGATCCTGAGGTCCCTGGTTCGATTCCCACAGGCGACAAATTTTCATAATTTGAAAAAGCTATCCCTGTGGCTCCTCCACCACTAAAATGTTTGGGGGCCGTGATTTGACGACTGGTAACCGCACTTCACGCGCAAAATATATCACTTATCGAGATCTGCTTCAGCAGAGTGCCACATCCAGTAATGGGTAGAAGGCGTGATGGTATATTTATTATATTTATTTAAATTTTTAATTAAAAAATTAAATTCAGGCCAACTGAAGTGGGAACGGGTTCGTATTCCCTACATCAATTGTTCCCAAACGATGCATCGCGGCGCCCTGGGATATTCTCAAAGCTCTGCTTTATTTTTACAAAAATCATACACAAAAATAAAATTTATTTACATTTTCCTATTTTCCGAACACGTCTTTTCCTTAAGGGTGATGTTAGGGTTAGTTCTCCCTCGACAATGAGGCAGGGTGAGTACACAACACAACGAAGACTTTAAATTATTCATTGGTCGAGCGGAGAAAACGACTCCGGCGACCCATAGTTTTACACATGATGTGTTATTCATATTTTTAACAGAACTTGGAGTTTGCTTACGGTTTTCAATATTTATAAAAGCTGTCGGGCTTGACAAATGACTAACGTGAAGGACAATTGAATGCTGACATTGAATTGGAAACACTTATTGATCTTTCAATCACGTATTCATTATTAATGGGATAGAATTATTAAAACATTTATAGGCAGATTCATAAAGCGGATTAGCGCTAACTTCTTCTTTACTGGCGCTACAGCCCAAATCGGGCCTGGGCCTACCGGGCACATCGAGCCGCAGTTTTTACGCTGCCGTACTGCCGGTTTTCGTAGTCGATGTTACTTTTTTAAGGCATATGTATAAGTGACAAGCTTATAGCGCCCGAGTATGATTAATACAAGTAACTGTATTTTTGTATTTAACGACAAACCATACGTTGTCGACCGGCGGATTCGAACAGACAAACCTTGGTTCCGGTGACGTCACAGCATGTTAAGAGATGTGCATTAGCACGCTCGAACATCACGCCGGATTAGCGCTAACTCCATTTTTTATTTCGTTTTTAACTTTCTTTTCAATGTACGAAACAAGTTTATTTTAACTTGAGTTAAAAAGAGAGTTAATTAGCATCAAATTTAGTTCATTTCTTTAATCTGTTTTAATTTGAAACAGAGTTATAGATAATATTAAAAACGGAGTTAGCGCTAATCCGTTTTATGAATCTGTCTGTAAGGGATTACAAGCAATTCTAGCCCAATGAATAAAAGTGAGGTAAACCGGACTTCTACTTATATCAAAAAAATACGATTATGTGTGAGTGGTTCTGATTCCACTATAAGCTGTAGGCTTCCTGTACTGTAATTGGGATTAAGTTCCTGTTGTGCAGAGTAATAAATAAATAAATAAAGGGATATATTTTGCGCGAGAAGTGCGATTACCAGCAGCCAAATCACGGCCCCCAAAGATGTGAGTGGTGGAGGAGCCACAAGGGTAATTTTAATGTGGAGTAAAGTTTATCGGCTGGGAGAATCGAATTCGGATTCTCAAATCCACATATCCACACGATTTCACTGAGCTATCTGCCCTTTTTATTCAATGTCAAATGGCAAATGATGTTTCTACGAATATATAATACATTTTTACATCTTCTAAAATTCATTATAGATAAAAGATAAAAGCAATTTAATGATAAAGGACTGAAAGGTATATCCTTTCAAGTTACGCAACATATTCTTTTATGTTATATTAAATTAACTTTTTTGGAAATTTATACAGTCCAATTTGAATTCAATAGTAACTAAGTGTATTTAGATAATTGTATTATTATTAACAACAAAAAATCTAGAACATAGAATAAATATATTATTACAGCATTTTAGAAAATGAATTCAATCTATATTAGCCATTAGAACAGGGCCGGTTTTGCCATAAGGCGGATGAGGCGACCGCCTCAGGCCTCCGATTTTTACCGGCCTCATACAAATTACAATTTTTATATATAAAAAATTAATATACAATTACTATGCAAAATAAAAATTTAATTTTATAAATACTATTTTCCGCAACGTATTGTTTTGTATTTTAGGTATATATTATACCTAAGTACATGTGGCAGCACTGTGTGATTGCTTTGTGGCAGTAGCAGTAGTACGTAGCATCGTCACAAAGCGCAAAGTGCATAGGTTACTCCACACAATCCCTCAGTACCAGCGACGTTCAAGAAAAAAAAAAAAAAATATATATATATATATATATATATATATATATATATATAGATTATTAAAAATAGATTACAAGCAACATTTCCAAATATAATGAATCTTCTACAAATATATTTAACGCATCTTTTATCTAATGCGTCCGCTGTGTAGGTGCATTTTTAAAATTTTTCGTTACGTGACTATTTGTATTTTATGATTTTTAAAATATAAAAAATATACATTATATTTACATTTATGTACTATTTTTTTCTCCTCGATACCTTTATATGATATATAATCCCCCTCACCCCGCCACTGGCCTCTAATTTTCTCCCGCCTTAGGCCTCCAAATTTGTAAAACCGGCACTGTATTAGAACGACATTTGTAAACCCATTTGTAGATTGTCATACGATAAATAAATAAATACATAAATACATGTTACAAACCTGTAATCTAATCTAATTAAATAATATAATTTTACATGTAAAGTGCGGTCATAAAATCATATTAGCAGAAGAAGAATCTTTTACTCTAATGTCAGTAATTCTTATCTGCCTACTTCTATGTCTAGGAATCGGCTTCAACGATTTTGATAAAACTTGACATTCTTAATAAAATATCAAATACAAAGTTTAGTACCCTCACATTGCAATTTTCTTGAGAAAAATGCATATTAAATTGACATTAATTAAATTCAAATCGCACAGGAATCAGCGTGCTACGAAAGAAACAAATGAACAAATCATAATATTTTTGTTTTTTTGATTAATTATTAGATGTCAATACAACTATTTAATGAAAAAATTTATTAATTAATTTTGATATTCATTTGACTGAAAAAATACTGAATAAACTAAAATATAAAATAAATATATCATCACGTCTTCTACCCATTACTGGGTGTGGCACTCTGCCGAAACAGATCTCGGTAAGTGATATATTTTGCGCGTGAAGTGCGGTTACCAGTCGTCAAATCAAGGCCCCCAAAGATGTTAGTGCTGGAGGAGCAACAGGGGTAGTTTCTGAAATTATGAAAATTGTTTGTCGCCTGTGGGAATCGAACCAGGGTTCTCAGAATCCATACTCCGACTTCATACCACTGAGCTAGCTACCCCATACTGAATAAACAAACAACAAAATATAGGTTCCCATTTAAAATAAGAAAGTTGCACATCGTATTTTCAGAATCATTTGTCCAAAAAAATTCTTGTTTCGCTAATTAAAGTAGTCTTATAAATTAAAAATTGTTTGCTGATTTATCAGACTTCGTAGAACCTATACTTCTCGAGATAGCAATAGTGCGCCACTTAAAGTGAACGCACTGTATATCTTCATTTTAATAGCAACCTTTCTACAGCGATGTGATTATTTTTTGTCAAAGGATCCTTTGTGTATTATATATGTGGACCCAAGCCACCAAAAATTTTGTGTCTTTATTTCATAATTATATTTATTTTCTTTGTTATTAACCTAAAGAAGGCAGAATTTCGTTGTCGAAATAAAGATACATACAAAACTTTACCGTAATATTGCTTAATTATTTAAAATATAAGTTTTGAAAGCTTTTTACAATCTTTATAATAATTTTAGTCTCAATAAGCACATACAACCGAATTCAGCACTCTTTTCTAAGAAAAGAAGCTTCGCTTGTCTAAAAACAAAAAAAAACAAAAAACAAAGTAAATAACAATGATAAATGAATAAGAAAAAGATGGTACAGAGATGACCTCTAAAAGACTTTCAGCTGAGTCGTACCAAAAGAAAATAATTTGAAGGAAAAAAAATTACGGACTATACATTGGACTTATAACTGAAATACATAGAATACGTAGTGAATACCCACATATGAAATAACAAAAAATCTTTTATCCACGGTAACGAACACAGTCGATCTCACAGGATTTGAAATTACACTGAAATACCTACCCCAATACCTACACAATGAAACCAAACATAGGAAAACAAGCCAATACGCATCGATTTTCAGCGGTTTTTCAG